>CM060903.1:444434523-449434523 GCA_030737815.1 Allium fistulosum
ATTTCTTGTGATTTCAACACCTAGGAAGTACTTGAGTTCACCTAGGTCTTTAGTGTGGAACTGAGTAAAGATAAAGTGCTTGAGATCACTAATACCAGCCTCATCATTTCCTGTGATAACTATATCATCCACATATACTACTAACAATATTATTCCTTTGTCAGAATTCTTGTAGAAGACTGAATGATCAGATTTACTTTTTGTGATTCCAAATCTCTCTATGGCTAAGCTGAATTTACCAAACCATGCTCTTGGACTTTGCTTGAGTCCATACAGTGATTTCTGAAGTCTACAAACCAAGCTAATCTCCCCCTGAGCAACAAAGCCAGGCGGTTGCTCCATATACACTTCTTCAGAAAGATCTCCATGCAAGAACGCATTCTTAATATCTAGTTGATGAAGCTACCAATTGTATCTTGCTGCCATAGAAATAAACAGCCTGATAGATGTCATTTTAGCCACAGGTGAAAAGGTTTTAGAGTAATATATACCATATGTCTGAGCATAGCCTTTTGCAACCAACCGAGCTTTTAGCTTTGCCACTGTTCCATCAGCATTCATCTTGGTAGAGAAAATCCATTTACATCCTATTTCTTTCTTATTTGGTGGTAGTGGTACCAAGTTCCATGTTTTGTTTTGTTCTAGTGCCTTCATTTCTTCCACCATTGCTTCATACCATTCTGGTGAGGCAATAGCTTCCCCTACAGTATTTAGTATAGTAATTGAATCTAATACTGAAATAAAAACATGTGATGAATGGGGTAGTTTATTGTATGTCACAAAGGAAGAAATAGGGTAAGTGCATTTTCTCTTCCCCTTTCTGAGTGCAATAGGTAGGTCCAGACTTGAATCTGCTTCTGTTTGTTGAGTCTCATCAGCATGTGTATCCTCTATATGTGTATCATCTGTATTATTCACTTGAGTAGGCTCACTAGGTATAGTAGAATATATTAAAAACTCTTTATTCTCTTCTTGTACATGAGGTGTACTGGATTGATAGAAAGGTATATCCTCCATAAAAGTTACATCTATTGATACAACATATTTCTGCAAACTTGGACAAAAGCATCGGTAACCCTTCTGAATTCTAGAATAACCAACAAAAATGCATTTCAAGGATTTGTGGTCAAGTTTACTTAGCCGCTGACTAACATCTCTCACAAAGCATGTGCATCCAAACACCTTTGGTTTAACTGGGAACATACTCTTGTTAGGTTGTAACACTTGATAAGGAATCTCATTGTTAAGGACAGTTGATGGCATTCTGTTAATAAGGAAGCATGCAGTAGACACAGCATCTGCCCAAAATGTTTTTGGTACATGCATTTGAAATAATAATGCTCTAGCTGTTTCTAACAAATGTCGATTCTTTCTCTCAGCCACACCGTTTTGAGAAGGAGTATCAACACATGATGTTTCATGAAGAATACCATTTTGAGCAAGATAATTACTAAACTCAGTAGACATATACTCCTTAGCATAGTCACTACGTAATGTTTGTATAGTGGTATTAAACTGTGTTTTAATCTTAGCATGAAACTTACAAAATATAGAGAACAATTCAGCACGTGACTTCATCAAAAACAACCAAGTAATACGAGAGTAATCGTCAACAAAAGTTACAAAGTATCTATAACCAGGTTTAGAAACAACTGAAGAAGGTCCCCAAATATCAGACTGAGATTTAATGAGTAATAAAAGTGGGAAGATTTTAAGGGAGGAATTGGAAAGCTTTCAATGTCTCCTTTAAAACAAAATCTCTTTCATTTCATTCATTAATTCTTCTATAGACAAATTATTTTTCCTCTCGCTCCATCTTCTATTCCGGCCAAAAATAACGGCCTCTAAGACTTAAGAAAAATTCCAAAATCGAATCAAACTAAAATTAAAACAGAAGGTGGTTCCTATCTTTTGATCTTTGCAAAATCTGAAGGTTGATTTAAGAATCTAGGAGTTTATTATTCATCATTCAAAGTGCATTCTTCTGGCTGCTTCTTAAGGTAAAATTCTAAAATTCTAGTTTTATTTATTTTAATATACATTTAGCTCTTATGATTTGGATCGTTTGCATACCACATTTGAATATAATTTTATCTATTTGATTTGAACTAAATCCCCTTTTGTCACATTTCCTTTGATAATATATGTTCATAATGTTAACTTGATTTAGACCCATTTTGTTCCATCTTCCTTTTTGATTACATGTTCATCATCTTAACATTAGAGCTATGACATATTACATATTATCTCATTAGTTATTCATGTTGCTAACCTAATTTAGATCTAAAATTTTACCATGAATTTATATGTGATTAAGTTGTCCATTTTGTTCTTGTTTTAGAAATTATTGGTTAACAAAAAACAAATATTTTGATTGAAACGTAATTTTAAATTTATTGATATGATTTTATTTTGTTTTAACATGAATAAAATACATATATTGTCGATTTGAAATTATTTGGAAATTGAATATAAGTTTTAGATGATTGTTGTTTGAATATAATTCTTTTGATTACTGTATAATTTTGTTTGAAAGTTGTTAATAAAAACCTACAAGTGGACTTTTTTGTAAATATCAAGTCTTTTAATTTGTTAACTTTAAATCCTAATACATGTGTTTAAATTACAAAATTTACATATACATTTATTATTTTAATTTTAAAGCATAATTTTAATTAATTATATATATGTATATATGAGTGCATGTTGTTTTAATTTAAGGTTTATAAAATGTACTTTTGTATAAAATCACAATTTTAACTTTAAAATTCTTCCTAAGTTAAACTTGATTCATATTTGTTAATTATGGATTTCAAGACATGAGAATGTTCAAAATTAATTTTATTTGCATATATGTTTAAGAGTTTAATTGTTGTTTTGAAATGGCATTACATGAATAAATAAAGGAAGGAGGAAAGTCCTTCACCTTTCCTTCATCAAACACTACAAGAAAACTGATTTTTTGTAGCGCCCAAAAAACGCTACTACGTATTTTTAGTGGCGTTCCGATAATCGTTACGAAAAAACATGCCACTAAAAATCCTTGAGTATTAGTTGCAATTTTTTAAATGCCACCAATTTTTTTTTGATAGCGTTTTTATAACGCCATAGAATTCCTTTTTTGTAGCGCCTATTTACCGCCACCGAAAAGGTTTTCTCCTCCATGATACTTTTTTATGGCGTTATCTAAATTTTTTGTAGCGCCTGTTTAACGCCATCGAAAGGTTTTTCTCCTCCACGTTACCTTTTCATGGCGTTATATACATTATTTGTAGCGCGTAATAAACGCTAACATAAGTGTACTTGAGTTTCTAATTACTCTTTTGTAGCGACATTTTAACGCTACCAAAATAAATAATATCCAGTAGCGTTTGTTTCCCTCCACCTGCTACTCCAGATTTACCCCTGATCTAGCATCCAATTATATAATAACAGAATACGCAAACACATACACTTTTGAACACAATATATTAAACAACTACAAAATACGTATACGCATTGAAGATCCACAAGATACATAGACATTCATACATCCACATACATAGGTGTCGACAAAAAGCTACCCGTACACATACACAACCAAACTACCATAAGTGTTATAACCAAACTACCATAAGTGTCATAACCGTACATATACATCTGAAATAAACATCTGAAATAACGGTACATATACGTCTGAAATAACCGTACCGAGCAAAACCTGAACCACCATAAAACCTGAACTACTTGTCATTGCTGATGTCTTCAAAACCTGAACTACCTGTCAACAAAGAACAGAACAAAAGAGTGAGAAAACAAAACCTGAACTTAAAACTGCTTAAATAAGCAATGTACTGAAACAAAACATATGGACGACAATCGACCACTTCTCTGCACTGCCACAACACTCAACTACCTTGCCACTTCTTCCTACACTATCACTGTACTGCTCACCATCAATTCATACATAACTCCTCACCATCAATTCAACTAACATTCCACCACAATGCATACATAATTCCTCACCATCAATTATTTTCCCTCCCCTGAACCTGAACCACCAATCACAATCATTCAATCACAATTCGAATATAACACCCCTAATTATGTACTTTTATCATTTTACCAAAAATCTATCTGCACTTTAGCTGCTAGCATTCCTAATGTATATATAAAAAAAATTATATACCTTTCATTTTGACTTAATAATGATTTTTTCCATTGGCCAAGCTATGGGAACGCCAAAGCAATCATCCATGCACGTCAGACCCGATGTTGGTCTCCATATCTCTGCATCTGGAACTATCACCAGTTCAATCCAAACTTTTACAGCATTACGTCCCAATGGACGACAATGGACCATCGTTATCGGATCAGTTGATGCAATACTTCCTTCAGCCACTACGTCTGCTCCACCCAAATCGATCAACTGGCATTTGGCATTCTTTTGCATGGTTGCAATCGGCTGAAAGAAAAGAGATTATTATGCACAATGTATACATGCACATTAAATAAACTTTCATACACAGTTAACTTCTTCAAATTTGAAAATTAATACTTACATTTTGCGATTTATTCATGAACATATGTGTGGATTTCATGGGAGAATTCACAACATTTTCAGTATCATCATGACTCTCATCTAGTTTTTCTTGATCAGCTTCTACTTTTGATCTTGGCCATGCTACTTTCCTACCAACAACATCTCCAATGCACAACATATCAGATGTGGGTCGCCACAAATAAGCATCTTTATTTACTACTTTGTCCACCCAAATCACAACAGCAGACGGACCGAGTGGAATACCATTAACAGTATATTTTGGATCAGTGGCGTGGATTGTTCCTTCGGCAACTACACCTTCACCCTCAGTCCAACCGTAAATCTTGCAAGTGTCTTCGATGATGCTGGTACTCTAAAAATGAGAAGTGAAATTCAAGACTTTAGTATGCTATACAAAAACAACGAATATGTGTTAAATTTTTATTCAGATGGGGGGTGTGCTCGCTGCATTTTAGACATAAATAAGTTCGCAACATATTACACTAATATACTTAACGTGAAAAAAATTACCGTACTGGCTGCACTACAATTCAACCGTGTTCGCAGCGGGACCTTGATGCAAACTGATGGCCAAGCAACTACCTTATTCTTAGCGTCTGCTAAGACTGCCATTTCAGGTGTAGGCCTCCATAAATAAGTATCTGCTTTATCCACTGAATCTATAACAACGCTCCCAGCATTTGGTCCAAGACGAATGCCATTGACAACATCATCTGGGTCCATGGACAACAGCCTCCCATGGGCAACAACTCCAGAGGTTCCATCCCAATTCAACAACAAACATACTTCGTCGTCGATCTACAATTAATCAACCGAAAATTAAATCAATTACTGGATTAGAAAATTAAAATATAAATTTCATTTATTGAGTAATATAAATATTATTTTTACCGAATCAGGTGAGTTCCTTCTCGAACTTTCTTTACCCTGCAGCGAAGCACGAATATAAATTAATATTTTACGAATATAAATTAATTTCCAAAAATTTACCTTCTGGTCCATCAGAGTCTGTATCATTCCCTTCAATTCTGCTATTTCCCCTCGACACCGAGACACTTGTTTATCTTTGGACTGGGCCAAAGCTAGCTTGGTTAAAGTGCAACCCCTACCCAATGCCCTTAACCGTCCCGGTTTATCTTGTCCCAGTACATGTACAAGAGCATCTTTTCCAATATCATTCTGTGTCGAGCCGGATTGGGATAGGCTACCATATTTTTTGATCTCCTCCTATATAAATAAATACACATAGATAATGTACAATGGTAAAAATATCATAGTTTCAAAAAAAATATACCAATAAAATTAAAAACAATTTTACAATAGTATTCGCAGCTTCCATGTTCACTGGTTCACCATTTTTTTTAATGTGAGATCTAATCCACACATCAGCTCTACTTATGGACGATGGATTTGCACTTTCTTTTTTCTAAAAATAGAATAACATTAAATTAATAAACTGACAGGTATAAAATAATGCTATAGTTAATTAACTTACCATGTCTTCGGTCTTTCTAGCCATTCCCCTACGACCGGTTGTATGCGGAAGTTGTGTGTACCTAAGGGCTGAATATTTCTCACTTTTTTGCTGAAAATATTGAAAGATGCTAGAATTTAACAACCAAAATCATAAAAAGAAAAACTATCTAATATTTATAATGCAGGGTAAATATGTATGGTGAGGATTGCAATTTATTTGAAAATCAATTCATCATGGTCATATACTTATTTGGTATTATTAATGCTGGATAACTCAGTGACATATACAGCATTCCATATCTACTAATAATATTTATAGATTGAACTAACTTGCAAAGTGTTTTTTTTACTTCATTTAAAATGTTCATGTGCTTGTCATAATGCATTTGTATTTTGTACTGTCATAGGTTCCTGCAGCTAATACCTAAACAGGAACCCTCAGCATCCACCAACACTTGGACTTCACTTCTAAAGAAATTTATCGGTTGCTAACTATGTAGATGGATTTGCAGAAACATGCCAGACGAGTTCAGTAGGAATGATTTACCTTAAACTCCCGACTTGTTTTCGCCTTCACAAACTTCCTCCAATCGGTTATGCTTTTTATGTTCGTAGGTTTCAGTTTAAGTCTTTCCTCATCGTTCTCCGCTTTTTGCAAATTTCGAACCAATTTGCTTTTTGACGATCTCCAAAGTACTCCCATTTGTTGAAATATAGCTTTTCTTTGCCATTCCTCTTCCAATTTAAATCTAATCTGCAACAATACATCAAAACATGATATTAGTAAAATTTATTTAATTTAAATACGACAGATTTAATTAAATCTGAAAGGTTTTCTAAAGTTATTAGAGGGCAATTTCAATATATAATTGGCAAGAACTATTTTTCAATTTATCCAGAAGTTATTAGATGGCAATTTCAATTTATAATTGGCAAGACCATGCAATATTAGAAGTCATTTTCAAAACATATTAGAGTCAGAATGTTAAATAATAGATGCCTGCTTCATACCAGAACCGACTGCCACAAAACTTCTTTTAAGTCATCACTAATATTCCTCCAATCATCAATGGTGTATGGAACCTACTCCCGCACAAGCGGTCGAAGAAAAGAGGATAAATATACCAACCCTTGCCCTACTGGTACACCTAGATCATTGAACTCAACTTCAATTCGATCTTGACTGCATGACGGGAGTCTTTTTGCTTTTGCTGGACCTCTACCGCCTCTTTTTCGAAATGTACTTCCAATTTCAGCTTCACTTTGTTTCCCAATTTCCAGCTCGGCATCAGCAGTTTGTTCAGGACAGGTTTCATTTTCTGAGCGGAGTCCTTCATTTGGGTCAGAGGGGATATCATCTAGTGGTTGTTCGTCTTCTTCATTGTGAACAGTGGCCTGCTTCTTAGCATTGTCTAGTTGTTCTTCTATTTCATTTATACTAGCTGGAACTTTACGTTTTCGCTTTGACTGTTTGTTCTTAGCTTTGACTATTTGTTCTTCAGCCTTTCTCTGCAAGCGGGTACGTACAGATGTTGTAGACATATTTTTCTGCAAGTGACAGAAAACACAGTATAAACCAATAAGCACATGTAAACAATAAGCAGCGATTAATATTAACAAACAACACTTAAATATCATCAACATGTAGCTGAAAAGAGATGTGGCAGTTTGCAAACCAAACAAGCAGGCCTAAAAGCCTTGAGATGATGAACAGATTTGTAATTTTATGAGAAAATGTACATGTAATGCAAACAGAATTGATAAGAACACTACTCATTATCAAGCAATATATGCAAACAGAATTGATAAGAACATATAATGCTTTGTCTATGGAAGTATACAAAGATCAAAACACAAAGAACACAAATTGAATGGTACATGCATTTGCAATGGATTAGAAAATTAAATGGTGCAAACTAACAGCCATTCGCAACATTAAAAAAAACAAAGCATTAGTGCAGCAAATGAACAACAATCACTAAAGAAAATCAATACAAGTTCAATGAAATTTCCAAATAGCCCGGATTTAATATATAAGTTCAACCATCACTAAAGCAAATGAACAACTATGCTCAAGTAGAACATATAATCTACTCAATTATGCCCTCGCAATCCTCTCTAA
Source organism: Allium fistulosum (assembly GCA_030737815.1). NCBI lineage: Eukaryota > Viridiplantae > Streptophyta > Magnoliopsida > Asparagales > Amaryllidaceae > Allium > Allium fistulosum. The sequence continues at coordinate 444,442,665 of CM060903.1, forward strand.
CATAGCAAACATCTTCATCATCCACTTCAGTTATTTCATCTTCCACCACTTGAATATCTTCCTCGATGCAATCGTGCTCCTCTATATCATTAAAACTTCTTGATGGTGCTTTCATTACAACGTACCAATTAGAAACATCGTTCTCTCTTGAATAAAATACTTGTTTTGCTTGAGATGCAAGTATGTATGGGTCTCGTGAAAATGATGCTTGATGTAAATTAACAAGAGTGAACCCATCATCATCAACTTTTACTCCATTTCCTTTATACGTCCAACGACACTTGAAAACTGGAATATAAAACAAATGATAATCTAATAAAATTATATCTGTCAATATTCCATAATAAGTGACCACATCAACCACTTGGGACATATCTTTAGCACTTGCTCTACACATAGTAGTTGCATCAAAAGTCACCCCACAATTCTGAGTTTCTCTCCCTAAATCTTTTACCTGAAAACGTTGCTCGTTGATGATATATCCTTTGAAAGACATGGCATCATCCTTCGGACCATAAGCAATCCATTTTAACATGTCATTATGATCCTTGGAGGTAATAGGTATCTACAACAAATTTCATTTAGCATGTAAATTTATATAGTAATATTGATAGTTGAATGAGAATATATTTAAAATCTAACTAACCTTCCTTTTAATCCAATCGACAAAACTTTTTGTATGTGTTTCCCAAAGTAAGGTTGCATTTTTTGTCATGCGTTGGTCTGAATTTTCTAATTCCTCCAAATGCAAACTAGTATTGAACAATTGATTATAAGTTATATATATCATTGCGAACACATCAAAATATTTAAAACAATATAACATAAACTTACTCTATAAACGGTTCCACCACGGCCATATTCATTAACACAGCTAAATGAGCACTTTCTTTCTCATTAACTGGCAATTTAATTGTCTTCGATACTGAAATTGGACGTCCCTCTAATATTCTACTACTTTCATAATCTTCATTTCGAGCTCCTTTCTCCTCTATATGTCCTGATTTCTTCAAAAATTCATTGAAAAACAACATGCATTATGTTGCAAGATACGATTCTACAATACATCCCTCTGGTCGTGCATAGTTTCTGACATAATCTTTGAGGGTCTTCATATATCTTTCGAATGGGTACATCCATCGAAAATGAATAGGTCCACACATTTGTGCTTCTTTTCCAAGATGAATGGATAAATGTATCATTATATCAAAGAAAGATGGTGGAAAAAAATTTTCAAGCTCACATAAAACATCAATAATTTCAACATTGATTTGTTCTACCTTCTCTCTATCAAGAACACGTTGACATAATTTGTTGAAAAAAGAACATAAGCAAATTATTGCTTTTCTTGCCTTCTTTGCCATGAACCCTCTCGATGCTACTGGCAATAAATGTTGCATTAATACATGGTAATCATGTGACTTCAATCCACTAATTTTGCAATCCAACAACGAAATCCGATTTTTTAAATTTGAACAGTAGCCATCCGATCCTTTGAAATCATACAGTCTTTTGCAAAATATTTTTCTCTCGGATTTTGACAACATATATGGAGACGGTGGAAGATATGTTTTATTCCCACGAGGTTGTGTATGAAGCTCACTTCGAATTCCCCAATCCTCTAAATCCTTTCTACAGTTGGTTCCATCTTTGGATTTATTTCCATGCAACATTGTGCCCAATAGGCTTTCACCAATGTTCTTCTCCACATGCATCACATCTAAATTGTGACGTAATGGAAGTTCCTGTGAAAACCAAAACAATAATGCATTATTGGGTTTTTCTTGTATTAAAACAATGAAAAATAAATAAATTAACCACTAACCTCCCAATAAGGCAAATCAAAGAAAATTGATCGTTTTTTCCACCTTGATAGCTCTACTTCTGTAGAACTGTTAGTATCATCATATTCATCTTCTTTATCATAGACATGCTTTCTCTTCTTACTTTTCTCCTCTATTCCTTTTCCAAAATCATTTGGATAATCCTTCAATAATGCATAGATGTTTCTCCAAGAAAGCATTCTAGGAGCACCATCTGTCTCTATGGTATTATCAAACAATGCCTTTTGTTTCCTCCGTGAATCTGAAGGAGGTAGAAATCTTCTATGACCCATGTAGGCGAACTTTTGACTATGTTTCAACCAACGAGAATGGGTATTGACACCACATAATGGGCAAGCTTTTTGCCCTTTCACACGACATCCAGCAAGATTTCCATAAGCCGGAAAATCATTAATCGTCCATAACAAAATTGCATTCAGTTTAAATAAAGTTTTACTAAATGCATCATAAGCAGTAACTCCATTAGACCATAAGTGATGCATGTCTTCCACCAAAGGCGCCAAATATACATCAATATCATTCCCGGGTTGCTTCGGGCCTGGAATAAGTAAAGTTAACATAATATTTTCTTTCTTCATACACAACATAGGCGAGAGATTGTATGTCACAAGCATTACCGGCCAGCAACTATATTTCGAACTCAACATGGAAAATGGATTGAATCCATCTATAGCAAGACCAAGCCTAAGATTGCGTGGATCAGATGAAAAAGATTTATACTTTTCATCCACCATTTTCCATGTCATAGAATCCACGGGATGACGCATTTTTCCATCGTTACTTTTATTATTAAAATGCCATCTTAATTCTTCAGCCATCTTTTGAGATCTATACATTCGTCTAAACCTCGGAATGATTGGGAAATATCTCAATACTTTAACTGGAACACCTTGTATAACCTCTTCAGTATCTTGATTTTTCTTCCATCTCGAGGAACCACATTTTGGACAACTTTCTAAATTTTTGTATTCTTTTCTGAAAAGGCAACAATCATTCTCACAAGCATGTATCTTTTCAAAACCCATGTCGAATGCTTTAAGAAATTTCTTGACTTCATATAAGGTTTTGGGAAGCACGTTATCCTTTGGCAGAAATAGATGTTGCACAGCTAAAAGCTTATCAAAACCACTATCGGACAAGCCAGTCTCGCATTTAAGATTATACAAGACGGTGATGGCAGATAATTTTTTGTGATCTGTGCAACCAGGATATAATGGAGTTTCTGCATCTTCCAAGTTCTTGACTAACTCATCCTCTTTTCTTCGAGAATCAACATCGTCTTTGTCACGTACCGAAATTTTCGACTTTCGAAAATTCGACATCGATACTCACTTTATCGACTGCCGAGCAATCGAGTGCCGGAAACTCCAATAGTGAGGGTTTTAGAAAGAAAGAAAAGGTAGTAGAAGAAGAAAGCAGAAGAAGAGAAGAAGAAAATAGAGAAGAAAGAAGAACAACATCAGAACAGAAACAATATCAGAATCTCACATTCGCAGCGGAACAATATATAATAGATAAATGAATAGTCTTTAAAACAAAGAACTATATCATTTTATACATTCATCAATCATCAGAGTCAATATACAACAATGGACAGTTATATAACTTGTCCTCATACAGAATACACAGCGGAATAAATAATATCAGATACAAATACTACGTCTCGTCCTCCAGCTTATCTCCAAGCTCCAGAATATCCAGAATATCCTGATAACCTAACTCTAGACTGCCCATGTGGAAATTGGTGGGCACCCAGAGTTTAGAAGGGGAACAATAAACTCCGAGTCAGTCATGGTGACTGGTGTGAGATCGTAAAACAGTTATTTTTTATAAAGAAAATAAAACAAATTCGCAATGCTTTTGGAAAATGAAACTACCATAAGACCTCCCACCACACACACAATGCAAATGCAGAATTGGAGGATATTTCTTCTTATGATAGTCAAAGATGCTTACTATGCAAAAATCAAATCCTTTTTGATATTATTATTAGTGCATAGTGTAGAAAACAGTTCGAAAGTATAATATTAATCTTAGCCAACATACGACCAGTATCGTATGCCTACTATAGCTACTATGTTCAATAGCAGGTTACCGCCACATTCCATAGCAGGTAATACAACTAAAACCGTACACGTCACGTATTGTTTCTTTGGATTTCCAACAAATGGTCAGGCTAAGGAACTTCCTATTCCACGATGGGTACGTCCCTGGAATAGACGACCCGAGAACCTAACCGGATCTCTGCCAACACAAGGCCGGGTTACCTCTGCAAAAATAGGTAACTACTGACACGCGTATGCCATCCCCCGATCGTAACCGATCTTCCCGAGGATCCCCGATTCGCAACAAACCACATAGTAAAAATGCAGCAACCACATAGGTTAAGTATCTGGGCTCCATACCATGATACCACCTCTATCCAGAAGGAATGACATACACTAAGGGGCGCTACTCCCTAGAACCTTGCCGCATCCTTCCTGTTTTGACCATTTCCGGGGTGTGAGGCTCGACGAAGTCTCGTCCACAAAGCTACGCTTTCTACAAAGCCCTGCTTCGGGTCAAACAAAATGATCAACCTATGATCACAAAGATATAAGATCAAACAAATGATCATATCACAAATGATCAAACACTGATCATTTCACAGCAACACTCAGTATGCCACGTTACCAAATTGGGATATATCGCTGATAAATTTCAACTACATAACCTCTGAGCTCGTACGTCTTAGAGAAGGGTGTTAAGCTAAGAGAATAAATTCTCCGCCACCAACAGAAATGTATTTGAAAGAAATCAGCTTTATATCTCAAATTGTAACGTCAGACACACAATCCATACAAGTCTGTTCCGGGATCGAACAGAACCGAAGGCACTTCTCACGAAGCCCTTCCATATCCGGATAAATTTCTAATCACGTCCGGACTTCCCATCACTAAGGGTGATAAAACCTCTAAATCGGAGATCAGCCGATGTAGAGTAACTCGACGGTAATCCTTCCGTTTTCAAAAATATCCGGTCTTCAACACCGGTCTTCGAATGCAATTCATAACGACGTATCACATATACGGAATGGGTTATACGACCCCAGGGTCCTTTCCCGGCTAACCCGAATAGTGAGCGTTTATTTAAAAACAAGTGTGGCATTCAAATTCATCCAATTCACAACAAATACCTACTCAAGGTAAATATTTATAGTCGGTTATTTAACTATCAATAAAGATGCGCAACATCATCAGATTCCAAATAATTTTCCAAATTATTTCATCTTCAAAAATATCTTTTACTAGATATAAAATTTCCACACTTCAAAAATAAATCAATATTTATTTTTAAACAAATTCCCATTTCTTTTATAAATTCCATATTGAATTTACATTTTCCGAATATCTACTAATATTCGATTTCCAATTGATTTCAAAAATTCACTTTCGATTTATCTTTAAGAAGATAAATTCTCAAAAACATTTCATTTCGTTTTGGAAAAGCATTTCCATTCTTATGAATAATAAGAAATTCACGAGTCTATTTATTTTCAACATTTGAAAATATCCGATATACTTAAATCAAATTAAGTATATATTTCATTTTTTTAAAGGAAACCATTCACTATAACATTTATTTGAGTCAAAACGAATGTTGCGTAAAACATCGTTACGACAACTCAAAATCACTAGTATAGGGATTCGAAATTAAGATAGATATATAAATCCCAATACTATATAAAATATTTCCTTTCGGAAACCATTTACTATAACAACAGTGTTATAGTCCACCATTTCCTTATTTCTCGAAAACGTCTATTTCAACAATAAATGTTGAAATCTATGCTTTCGATTCATAATACATTTTAAAACATCTTTAAAATGTTTAACTTCATTTTTAATATCACTTCTTCAAAAATGAATCCATTTTATTCAATAATATATTCACTGTCCAAAATCGTGAATATACTTCACTTAACCAAATTTCAATCTTTTCTACACATTTATTTCAAAAATAATTCGCTATCCAAAATCGCGAATATATCTTCTTTAAAAATCTTCTATATTTAATTTATCAAATTCAATCTATTTCGAATTTATAAACACGTTTATAAATTCTATTTCCATTTTTATAACAACTTCGACTTATAAATCTTCTTTTATCAACTTCTATATTTTTACTTATCAAAATAAGTGATTTCGGATTTATAAACAACTTTTATAAATTCCAATTCTATTTATAAAACTTCAATCCCAAATCAATTTCGATATTGATTTCTAAATTTATTTTCAACTTTAAATAAAAGATTCCATACTGATTTCTCAAAAGTTCTTTTCCAAATATTAAATCAATTACAGATTGATTTCTAATTTTATTTATCCCTACTAAAATAAATTCCTTATTTTCCTTCAAATCATTCAATGTCCTGTTTTTAAATGGATTCTTTAAATTGAACTCATTTTACATTGATTTCCCAAATCATTTCAATTTACCAATTAAATTTCTAATTGGATTTCCAACTTATCTCCTTTTAAATAAATTCCTTTTTAAGAAAATAAATTTCAATTGTTTCTTTCAAACTATTTAAAAATCCAGATTTTAAATTAATTTCCTCAATTTAAAATCACTATTATACGAAATTCATTTATTTAACCTTTTCACTTTATTCTGGAAATAATTCAATAAGATTATAAAAATCAGCTTTTATACTTTTAAATTCCTTTCTTCGAATTTATTCAATTTCTAAAAATTTATTTACTTAAAAATTTCTATTTTGATTTCAAAAATTCAATTTCATTTATTTTTGGAATCCAATGATATCAAACATCCAATCAGCTAAATTTTAGCATTCAAATAATTTCCAGATATCAATATGATTAATAACATCAATATAAGCATTCACAGATTCATACCACAGTATAAATAAAATCAATCAATGTGAGGGTTCCAGTTGGATCCCTCCAACCTGTTTCCCTGCATCCACAGATGTTAGCACAATACCAATTCCACTTCGAGGTGGAATATCGCGGTATATGGGTTTTATAAAAATCCGCTTACTAACGGCGCAATAGGGTCTCATCCGCTATACGAGGCGGGAAATCATCAATCCAATATATACATATGCCAATATGTATATATTGCTATATATGGATATATATCCTATTATATCTAATACAAACAACAATCAATCAATCAATAACTGCAAAAATTCCACATTCAATTTGAGTGAGAAAAATCTCACCTTAGCTTTTATTTCTTTACCACCCATTTCCATCTTGACTCGATTTTTCTTGATTTATACCTTGTATAAATAATTATACAATTCTATTAATATTTGAACAGATCGAATAATAAATTTTCATTTGATAATTTCGATTCATCATTGATTTTATTTTGACCCAATTTCTTTTAAATAAATTTATTTAACTAAAATTTAAATTAAACAATTAAATTCCCTTTTCCTAAATAATCTTTGGTAATCAGAATAAATGAACACATATACTTTAAACATTATAATTCATTTATATTATCTTCCAAATATTTCTTTTTAATAAATGAGTTAAACCAAACTTACTTTAATAAATTATTTCCAAAATAAACTAGTAAATTTTTAACTTTATTTATATAAGATATTTTCTGTTTTCCCATATAAACTTTAAAACAAATTTCCTTTTTAAAGAAATATATTTGTTTCCCTTTTCTGTAACTAACAGAAATTCACCTTACTGTTTACATTTAAAATCTGCAGATTAATATTTCATTTAAATAGACTTAAATTTAAATAGTTATACCTCACTGTAGAGAGACGAACTCAGATCGAAATCGAACTCGACATTTCCAGAGACCAGCACTTCCCTCATCGCGAATCGCCCTGCCCAGATTGCTCGAACTCGAGCTCAACTGCCTGCTTCCATTCGCGCAGCTCGTCTTCCCACTTTTGATTTCACTCACGCGAACTCGAAGTCGACCCCGTGAGCCATCGCTCCATGCGAACGCGACACTGCTCCCTGCTTTGCACGCCTGAACGCCGCCCCTCCTCAAAATCGCGCAACACCCAAATCCATCGCGACGTCCCCGCCTTCTCCCACGCGGGAGCACGCGCGCGTGCGCCTACGCCTCCATTTGAACGCCGCCGCGCCCTCGAGTCCATCCACTCGTCGCACGACTCAACTAGCGTACCCGAGCCACCTATCGCCCCTAACGATCGCCCCTACCCCCTTCTTCTTTTCTTTTTTTTTTAGCGACGAACGAGATGATTTTCGTTTTGGAAGGAGAAGGCCAGCTTTGGTTTTGTTTTAAAGAAGGAGAACGAGATTTTGTTTTGAATTTGAAAAGGGGCTTCGGCCATTTGATTTTCTCGTTTGGATTTTTGAAACTGAGGGGAAGACGGCAATTTAAAATTAGGGAGACATGGGTTGCACGACTTCTCCCCGTGATTCCCTGCATGGTTGAAGGAACGAACGTGTGATGTTTACAAATTTAAATTTTAAATTTAAATTGAATTCCATTTAAATTCCAACGCGTTTAACTATCGTATGGTCACACAACAACCCCGAAAATTACGAAAATTGAAATCCGGCAAAAATTCAACGTCACGGATCCAATGAAACTGGTTTCGTCGAATTCCGAGACTGTTTGAAAAATGACTATTTTTAAATATCGATTCGAACGATTTAATTTCAAAACTGAACGAATTACTTTCAAATTCTATTCTGAAGCTTCTATTATCTCCAGTATTATTATTACGAATTTTAAAAGCCTTTGCAATATTTTTCTTCAACTTTAAATTGAAGATTCAAATTTTTATACAACATCAATAGATTAAATTTTATAATTTAATCGTCAAATTTCAAAATTATATCGGGGATTCAAATTAAATCATCATTCAAATATTTAAAATTAATTAAATATTCTCAATTTAATTTGTTCAAAATTCTGGGTCGTTACAGTCTTTATCATCATCAAAAAAATCTTGATTCAAAAAATCTTCATCTTCATAGTGAACCATCTTGAATAGTTCATATACGTCAAACGTATTTGTTTTATTCTCTACATTTATCTCTTCACCATGGTTAAACCATACACCGTTAACGTATTTAGGATCCATTCCTTTTATAATTAAATGTTCAACGATGATTTGGTCATCATGACGACTAAGATTCCGACAATCCTTGCAAGGGCATAAAATTTTTTCTACACTTCTTACATTCCTCTTTGCAGCATGCATGAAATTCATTGCTCCTTGTCGGTATTCTATACTAGTTCTATGAAAAAAGTAAAAAAAAAGTGAGCTTTAGTATTAGATTATATGTTCTAATTCTCAAAATACATATTAAGTTAATCATGGTTTTATCACCTGTTTAAAAAAACCCAACCTTTTTCCATTATCGACATTTGAAGGCAAATAAGTTTCCAATCTTTGACGTATAAATTGGTTATCTGTTGTAATCAAAAAAATAACTAGACGTTGAAGTACAAATACTTGTAGCACTACTGCATATAACCATGGTGGTTTAGTAGACAAAGGCAAAGAATACTTTTCCAAAAATATAAATTTTACACTTATATTTTGCATTTAACCTCAGATTTACATGTATTTATAATTAATCCATGCATGAATTCAAAGCCTAAGTCTAGCAAATTATAGAATTACTGCATATAAATTCAAAGCCTCAGAATGTACAAACCAACAGTTTCCTCTTACCAAACCAACAGTCAACTTCACCGCCTCCTCTTCACTACCTCACATCCACACAACTAATTTAATCAAAATTCAACAATTATACTTATTTAGAAATGTATGTTCACCAATAATTTATTATAATATGAAATAATAGTTAGAAGTTAATAAGTCATAAGAATCACATACTCATTTATGATATATTTTTATTGTATTAAACAGTTCATCTTAAATGGACCTTTAAAAAGGATTTTTTGAGAGAAAATATCCCTATTCCTTGTCCATGGTTACACCACAGTAAGATTCTTAGGCCTGAGAGAGAGTAGGATTAGGAACCCACAACAATTGATAGTCCTGAATGCTTGGTCCAATTGTTTTGTAACTATAGAAAGAGATCTTAATAAGAAATGCGAAAACTCAAATTAATATTACAACACCAGCCATTGAATCAGTTGACAAACAATGACCAACATTAAAATGCATGATCTAATATACCCATTTCTTTTAAGAAAACAAATACCAAACATATCAATGCACCATATAAAATCAGTCGAACAAAGATAGCAGTTCACAAAAAATATAATCCTAACAAAAACTATGAAAACTGGAATTAAGATTTCCTTATTTGGTAGAATTATTAATAAGTGATTTATTGATATCATGATACTTTGCCTCTAGCAACGATTCAATTAATCAGAGTACAGAGCTCTTTATTTCCATGGATTCCAAGCTACAAATGATATAGAGTGATCGTTTCCACCTTTAAATCAACCATTTCAGTAATAGTTTAGGAAAAAGTACGAAAATAAGATGCATTCAAATTCATATAAAATCCAAATAGAATCACAAAGTCAATTTAAAAGATTCATACCTAAGTATACCTAATCGATTTAAAAGATTCATACCTAAATATACCTAGATCTGCTGGCTGCCGCGACTCGAAGTTGAGTAAGGGGGAAACAACGGAGTTGACGATGATACTTGAGTGCGATGAAAATTTGACACGATTAAAAGGGGAAATTTATTTTATGAAGAAGAAAGCAAATTAGGGACGAGAATTTTGTTAAGTACGAGAGTAAAATGATAGGTTACGTTTATTTAGTTCGCGCGGACTCTTTTTTTTAGAAGCGGGAAACGTGAATTATTTTTTGCCATGTTTATATTATTTGGTAATCTATTTTTTGTTGCATTTACAATAAAACGCCATCGATTTTTGCAACTATAAATGGTTTTTCTTGTAGTGAAATATCTATTTTAATTCATTAGTTGTCCTATTATAAGTATAAATTAACTTTTGTCTATTAGTAAAGTACTTTTTAACGTATTATGTATAAGTGTAAGTAGACTTCATACATACATATGTTACTATTATATACATGTTTTTAAAACAATAGTATGGACAACAAAGGCATATATAAAGGGTGAATGCTTCCATGCGGTGTAAATCCCAATGCCTATATACGTATAAAATAACTATGTACATTGCTTATATATTGCACTTACACTTTACAATCTGAATGTGTTTGGTATATTCATTATTATACATTTGAATTTAAATAATCTTAAACTTTTTTTAAACAAATTAAATAAAATAGGATTTTATTTAAAGCTTTATTAGATTGGATCTAACATACCTTTAGACTTTATTGCCCCAATAGTTCCAAGATAGGGAAATTTTTAGAAATATACCTATTTCACCGGCTTCTAACTGGTCCGGTTCCAAAAATGGTACCATAGCCAAATGGTCTATGCATCTAAATTAGTCATATTAAGGCTAACCAATTAAGCTTACCAATTTAGTAGGATGTCTAGAAAATTAGTGTATATGCTTGGGTTTGGATAATCAAGTACCTTGTTGTAATGACCCGGATTTTCCATCATTTGATTTTGGATATTTAAATGGTTTTAAATATTGGATTTGGAATATAAATTGATTTTTGAATATAAAGAAATCATAGAATGAATTTAAATTGCAAACATAGCGATTTATCGTAATATGAGAACGGTGAATAATTTGGAATCTGAGTTGATATGAATCGAAATGATTCTAATGTTGATATAAATTCTATTTGGATTAGAATTGAGTTAGTAAGTTTTTTAAAACTGGAATTTTAAGTGATTTTCCAATATTTGAAATCGTCGATTTAATCGATGCATTAAAATAGCGATTCGGGGCACAGTCTTGAAATTCAATGAAACTATTTCCATTGGATCTATGAAAGTGTATTATTATCGAATTTCAAATTTCGTAGCGTTTGGAGTTACCGTTTGGTCGTACGGAATAGAAACGCGTTGAATTTAATATCAGAAATTTAATATTATAATTGGATTCAAAAAGCTATCTTCTCCATACGATCGAATTAGGTTCCGAAACTTATTCTATTGCGTTCGAAATAGGGATAAAACATTATAAATGCCATGCGGCATGCCTCGATAGGAGTTCGTGAAAATTTGGCGATGAATAGTGTTTTGGATTAGTCTATAAATAGGGCCCACACACCCCACAACTAACTAAAACCCTAACCCTAAATTGCACAACCGCCACTAACCATTTTAGTGGCTAGAAATGTCCCATTTTCCCTCCCTCTGATCTCTTCATCCATGCAATATCGGCCCTTGAGTCCAACATGAAAGTCGAAGAGCTCGTCGAGCTCTACGGGATGAATGACTATGATCGAGAATGGAGCGCCATGGCATCGTCAGGAGGGCCATGTTCGCTGGCCGTTTATGGGGTTTGCTGCGTGCATAAGGGGACCGAGCTTGCCGTGCTTCTGGGCGTTGGTGGAGTGGAGGACGAGTGTTCGTATGGTGGTGGCCGATCCTGTTATAGTCGAATGTGGTGGCTTAGGTGATCGATGGAAGAATGGCGGTCGTGGTTTATCTCGACCTGGAGCATGCGTGAAGGAAGAAAGGAAATTTCGTGGCCTTGATTTCCAGAAGCAAAATTCAACGGCCAGATTTGATTCTAGGTTTATAAAAAAAAATATTTATATAAATTGTATTCAAATCTTTAAAAATGTATATCTTTGTCACACGAAGTCGAAATCGGACAAAACAAGTTACGTTGGGTTCGTATTCGTGAATACTACGCATAGGAATTACATTGGAGTCTATTAGAGCTAGCAGAAATTTAGATTAAAATTAAATGCTTGTTTAATTTTAAATTCAAAACGAAACGTTTGGACGACAACTAAAAATCAATGTGCGTAAATCTCACTCGTTTGGATTACTGGTATTATTTTAAAGTGTTAAAATTAATTATTGGATGATTGGTTGAATTCATATATTATTATCATTTGAATATTATATTATATATGGTAGTATATATATATTAGTAGTTGAGTATATTTCCGCTGATTGGAGCGGATGAGACACTATACGCCCAACATAATAGGGATGACCCTATATTACCGCGATATCCTGCCTCGAAGTGGGATTGGTTTTTAATGTTATATAACATCTGTGGATGCATGGAAACAGGCTAGAGGGATCCAACTGGATTCCTCAAAAATATATTGATTGTTTCATATATAGTGATATATGATGTGATTGAATAGATTGGTTATGGATTGTTATGTGAATTGATATATTGGATGCTATAGTGGCATTGGCCCTAATTTTGGTATTTTAAATACCATAAATAATATTTTTGAATCTTAAAAAGAAATTCAAAGGTGATTTTCAAAATAAAAATATTTATATGGAAATTTGGAATATTTCAAAGGGATGGATTTGAATTTAATAAAAGATTGGTTTTTGGAATACTATAAGTGATATTTTGAGTTTTAAAATGATTTTTGAAATAATTAGTATTTTCGGTGAAATCTAGGATCATCTAAAAGAAGTTGATTGTAAAAAATAAATGACTTGATTTTGAGATTTTTACTTAACTATTTCCTAAGAGATTTTAAATAGAGATTTTTAAGTGATGGATAAAGTATTTGTAGAATGAATTTTAAGTGATATTTCTGAAAATAGGGAAAAGGAGTTGAAATCGAGATTTAAAATAGTTTGGAAAATAAAATGGAATTCACAAAGGGATGGATTTATAAATGAATTTTTTTAAATGGGAATAATTTATAAAACAAGTGAAACTCGAATGAGTTTGTAATTTGTAACGATGTTTATAAACAAAATTAAACGATTATCATTTGATAAATGGGAAATTTAAATTCACAGGATGAATTTATATTAAGAGGTGAAAATTGGTTATTGAAGGAAATAGTGGATTCTATTTTTGAAATGTGAGAATGGTTATGAAATTGTAAATGTAAATCGATTTGTGATAAATCGAGAGAGATTTATAAATTGAAATTGGTTATAATGGAATTTTAAAAATATATTTTTATCGAGAAGTTAAGTTTTGTTTTAAAAGAAATTTTTTATTTATTAAACTATGAAATTTAAAACTGTTTTTATTATTGAAATATTTCATAAAATGGATTATTCAAATATTTAATAATTATTTGAAATGAATTCAAATTTTTTAATAAGCTTTGTAAATCGATTAGTTTTATTTAAAAATGAATTAGGATTGAGTTATCGATGTTTATTTAAACTGTTTTGATATTTTAAATAATTACTTAAACGTGTTTTGAAAATAAATTATTATTCTTTAAAAATACTTATCATATATATAGAGTTTTGAAATGATTGAAATTATTTATAAATCCTCTCGAGATTGTAAACGGGGTTTATTTAATGGATATGATTTTGATAAGAAGAATCTTATAAGGGATTTTGGGGGATGATGGAATTTCCAAAATGTTGAAGTATGGGAACTTCGAAAATGAATCCGAATTAATAAAAGAAGTTATAAATTGTTAGTTGGGATTATAAATAAGTATAATTGGTTTTTGGAAATTGTAAAAGGGAATTTAATAATAATTCCAAAGATTTATGAGATAAGTTATGAAATATTTCCTAAGTTTGATATTAAAATGTTTTTGGAGAATATGTTTATAAATATTTTCCTAACTATGGAAAAGAGGGTTTTGGAAATATTTTAAGTGTGAAATGAATGGTATAGAAATATTTTTTCTAAGTGTTATAAATTGAATTCAGAAATTTTTCTAAGTGTTGATATGGTTTGAAAATATCCTGTTATGGATAAGTATTTGAAATTGTTTTCAAATATTGGAATACTGGAAGAGATTTGAATATATCTATCTTTGAAAGATATTTTGAAATGAATGTTTTTAAAGGATTATAATATGGGCCTAGTGACTGCTTATGTGTGTGATTTGATAGTTAAATAACCCACTATCAAATCTGGCCAATTTCGTTGATCGTTTCGAAGAGATCGGAATCGAATTTAATTATCCAAAAACCACTTTGATCTGATTTGTGCATTACGAATTGTGATATCTTGTAGATAATGGAGATGGTGATCTTGAAGAGATTCGGTTTGTCCAGACCTAGGACAACTTGTATGGATGAATGATATCATTGCATTGTTGCATGGAAGGCGGTGTTAGCATTCCTAGAATGAATGCTATTCAAAAAGGTAAACGTAGTCTTAAGCCTCATTAACTGGGAAATGACTAAAACAGGGCAAGCATCAGGGCTAAGTGGGTCGCTCTCATTAGGGTATGTCATCATCTTTCTAGATTACCCTATATTTATGGATTTGGTTGTGCATGAGAGATCTCAATTAAGATCGAAAGACCGGGATGATGACATATTCGGTTTCGTGTGGCAGGGTACAAGATGTTCTTATCAGGCCCGGGTGCATTGTTCCACAGATTTACCCATCGGAAGGTAGTTCCTTACTTTGTCGTAGTATGGAATCCATTCTCTAATAAGCGTTTTACTGTTTTGATTGTGCCCAACTATGCTGAAACGTGAGATGCAAGCATTTCAGCTATTTTATAGTTTATTTTCTATAGACACTAATATATTATAAGATGATTTTGATATAAAATGTTTTGGTTATCGTAAGGTAAAAACCCATCGTATTTATGTATGGCGTGGTCTTACGAGATACCATTGTTTTTCAAAGGATTTTGATAACAATAAAAATTCAAATTGAGTGTGTTTTCTCACGCTGGTTTTCCAGACTGACTCGGGTGTTATTTTGTCATAATGCTCGGGTCAGACCGAGTATTGTAGATCTAGGTTAGGATGCTATGGAGCTCAGGAGACGAGATGGAGGATTTCAAACATACTACACGTACTTGGTTATTTCCGCTGTGTGTGTTATGCTGTATATTCAGTACATGTGAGGACAAGTTATTATAACTGTCCAGATTGATCGTTGACTGTTGTAGTCAGATGATTGTATGTATATTACAGTTACAGTTTCTTTGTATAAAGATATTTTATTACATATTATATTTTGTTTTGTAGTGTTGTGAGATTCTGTATTGTTATTCTTGTTTCTTCTTCTATCCACTTCTTTCTCTTAGTTATTCGTCTTTTCGTACAATTTGTGTTGGACACATGGGATTAAATGTCAGCTCAAAGGGTACGGAACGGTGGGTCGCTACATTTGGTATCAGAGCTTAGGTTGAGCGAACACCTAGGCTTTAGTGGGGATTACTGATTAGAGATAGGGTCAGTAGTACCCTAGAATGAGTTTGAGTGTATTATAGATATGAGCGCGTATTTGTTAGTGAATATAAAATATTTTATATTGTTTTGATTTGTTTGTTGAGTGGCTAATAAATTCTGATCAAGTAGTGGGATGCCACAAAATCGATAGGTATTTCTAAACACTTAATCACGGTAAACCGACACAGTATGATTTTGAAGTGGGTAAATGAAATAATTTTACCCAAACTATATTTTGATATGATAGAAATAATTTTCTGAAATTATTATAGTATATTGGAGTGTTTGGTTGTTATTATTGTAATCCAAACAAGATTATAAATTTGAAATGGTTATATATAACCAAATAGAGATTGTATAAGAATGATTTATGCACATGAATTATAAATAAAAATGGATTCAAACCAAAATTTAGAGATTAAAATCCCGAAAAGTTTAGAAAATATTTTCCGAAGTGTTGTGAAAATAAAAATGGTATTATTTTGAAAATATCTTTGAATAAAAATGGTTTTAAATGGATTTTGAAGGTGATATAGCACTGAACTCACTTCAGTCGTTGGAAAATAATTCCGATGATGATCGCGACATCATCGGTATTCATTTTCAAGTTTCTTAGTGACGGGTTGCTACTGTGATTATTTGGCTTCATAATTGTTTTGGTAAAATCAGGTTTTGATTTAAAAATTCCAAAAGTAAGATTTAATATACAGAAAGGAATATATATTTATATATGGGATTTCAAAATGATTTGAAATGAAACCGGGTGTTTGAATTCTGGAATATTCTTTTGAAGGTTTTGTGAAACCGGAAAAAAAATAAGTTTTTGAACTTATAAGTTGGAAATGATGTGAATAGAAAGGAAAATGTGAATTTCAAAATGAAATTAAAAGTTTACTTATGTAAGTTAAATAATTTGAATTAGTAAAAGTGGATTGAGATTTAACTTAAGCTAAGAAATAAAATTAGATTTGGATTTGATACAATATCAAATTGAGTTGAATATAAAATTTGAGTTGTAAAATGGATATATAACTATAAGTTATAATTTTTGAATGGAATTAGCTCAAGAATAGAATTTATGAAAATGTGAAAAATAAGTTGTGTAACTTATAAATTGAGGAAATGGTATAGATAAGAAGAGGGAAAATGTGAAAACGAGAAATGAAATTGAATTTGACTTAAGAGAAGTTAAATGAAATTGAGTTGAAATGAATATGAACTTAAGTTGTAAAAGTGAAAATAAACATAGAGTGGTGTGAAATGTTTATAGTAACTTAAGTAAACTTGATGGAATGGTTCCTGAGTAATTAATGAAAGTGAACCAATTAGATAAATAAATTAGTGAATTAAATATTGGAAATGGAACTTGAGTTACGAATGGAATTCGACTTATATGTAAGCGAATTAAATATATTTTGAAATGTTGTCGAATAATAGAATGGATTGAAATGGTGATAACTTGGATTATAAAATAAAATTCAATCAGATTGTAAATGAATGAAAAATGACTTTGGAATGTTGCTTCATAAAACTTGAACTTAAGTTGGTATAATATTAAACATAAATTGTTTTATGACATGAAGTTATAAACTTAAGAATTGTTTATGAAATGTCACGTGAATTAGTTGGCGTGCAAATGAAATGTCACGTAATATAAATTGGATGTGAATTTAGAATGAATACAAGTGAATGAAACTAAGATAGATTGATTAAGAATCAAGTTAAGATGGAATGATTTCGAAGTATAATGAGAATGTGAATATAAATCTGAGGCAATGAATTGTTTTGTGAATTGATTGAAAGTGAATAGATATAAATAAAGTAAATGAAGGGTATGTGGATCGTTTGAAAAGGAATAACTGATATATAAGTTGAGTAGGAGTTAATAATTGAATGTTTGAACCTTGTATTTGTGTATACATTCAAAGAAATACATATGTAACATGTTTGGTTTATGCAAATGATGTGTTTTAACTAGTTGAATGAGTGGAATGTTATTAAAATTCATACTTTTGGTGCTTATGGGTTTTATTTGAGTAAGTACAGGTACATGGAGCTGTTTGGCTTGATTTTGGTAGCGCAATTGCATATAAATTGAGCGAGCTCGCTTAATAACGCAAAAATAAGGTACGCTTACGAGTTTAGCGCGCGAAAAATAAAAATATTGTTATATATTATGTTTCCGACCTGAGAGTCGATATAGATATATATTTTTATCATATTTGTCATATTGCAAAAGGCTCTCCATACAAGGGAGATTCTGTCAAAAAATTTCAGAAATTTAGAGTGTTAGAAAAATTTTGAAAAATTTTGGAAAACTTTTGTTAACCAAAATTTGATTTCGAGTTGTAATTGAAATAAGGGATTTTGGTTTAGAAATGGGAACTAAATGTTTTGTTTGGAACTAAAAGATTAAGAAAAATGAAATATCGAGTTTTAACTAAGTGGGTTCTGATAAGTTAATGGGTTTGGAGCATTTCTTCTACCCTGGCAATTTCGGGGACAAAATTCTTTTAAAGTGGAGGAATGTAATGACCCAAATTTTCCATCGTTTGATTTTGAATATTTAAATGGTTCTAAATATTAGATTTGGAATATAAATTGATTTTTGAATATGAAGATTTTAGTTGAAATCATAGAATGAATTTAAATTGCAAATATAGCGATTTATCGTAATATGAGAACGGTGAATAATTTGAAATCTGAGTTGATATGAATCAAAATAATTCTAATGTTGATATAAATTCTACTTGGATTAGAATTGAGTTAGTAAGTTTTTTAAAACTGAAATTTCAAGTGATTTTGCTAATTTTTGAAATCGTCGATTTAATCGACGCGTTAAAATAGCCATCCAGGGCACAGTCTTGGAATTCGATGAAACTAGTTCCATTAGATCCGTAATAGTGTATTATTATAGAATTTCAAATTTCGTACCGTTTGGAGTTACCGTTTGGTCGTACGGAATAGAAACACATTGAATTTAATATTGGAAATTCAATATTATAATTGGGTTCAAAAAGCTATCTTCTCCATACGATCGAATTAGGTTCCAAAACTTGTTCCATTGCATTCGGGATAGGGGTAAAACATTATAAATGCCAGTCGGCACGCCTCGATAGGAGTTCGTGAAAATTTGGCGATGAATAGTGTTTTGGATTGGTCTATAAATAGGGCCCACAGACTCCACAACAAACTAAAACCATGACCCTAAATTGCACAGCCGCTACTAACCATTTTAATGATCAGAAACGTCCCATTTTCCTACCCTCTGATATCTTCGTCCATGCAATATTGGCCCTTGAGTCCCACATGAAAGTCGAAGAGCTCGTCGAGCTCTATGAGATGAACGGTTATGATCGAGAATGGAGCACTATGGCGTCATCAGGAGGGCCGCATTCACTGGCCGTTCGTGGGGTTTGCTGCACGAATAGGGGGACCGAGCTCGCCATGCTTCTGGGCGTTAGTGGAGTGGAGGACGAGCGTTCGTATGGTGGTGGCCGATCGTGTTATAGTCGAACGTGGTGGCTCAGGTAATTGATGGAAGAATGGCGGCCGTGGTTTATCTCGACCTGGAGCACGCGAGAAGGATGAAAGGAAATTTCATGGCCTTTTTTTCCAGACGCAAAATTCAATGACCTGATTTGATTCTAGGTTTATAAAAAAAATTATTTATATAAATTGTATTCGAATCTTTAAAAATGTATATCTTTGTCATACGAGGTCAAAATCGAACGAAACAGGTTGCGCTGGGTTTGATTTGCGAATACTGCGCATAGGAATTGGATTGGAGTCGATTGGAGCTAGTAGGAATTTGGATTAAAATTAAATGCTTGTTTAATTTTAAATTCAAAACGGAACGTTTGGACGACAACTAAAAATCAATGTGAGTAAATCTCACTCATTTGGATTACTGGTTTTATTTTAAAAGTGTTAAAATTAATTATTGGATGATTGGTTGAATTGATATATTATCATCAGTTGAATATTATATTATATATGGTAGTATATATATAGGTATTAATAGTTGGGTATATTCCCACCGATTGGAGCAGATGAGACAATATACGCCCCGCATAATAGCTGATGACCCTATATTACTACGATATCCCGCATCGAAGCGGGATTGGTATTTTATGTTATATAACATCTGTGGATGTATGAAAACAGGTTGGAGGGATTGTAACAACCCGCATATTTATGATTCGTATATTTAAATGTTTAATTTAAATATAGCATCGTTAGTCGGATTTTAGTCCGAAAAAGTCACTATTCGTAAGAACAGTCGAAATAGTGAAAAGTCTTTGTGGATCGAGTTTCGGAGGTGTCAATTTGGGAAAACTGTCAAACAGGGATTCAGACGTCTGAAATGAAGCATTCAAACGTCTGAAATTGTTCGAATCAAACTAGAAAGGAAATAGGCTAAAATTTCCTTTTTCAGACGTCTGAAATGGACAATTCAGACGTCTGAATATTGTTCTAGACAACTTCTGTTTTTCCAGATTCAGACGTCTGAATCGTTTATTTCAAACGTCTGAATGGAGTTTGGAAATTCATATTTTTCCAGATTCAGACGTCTGGTTTGGAAATTTCAGACGTCTGAATCAGGAAGGAAGTTGAGAATCAACAATTTGGACTCGAGACCACTTCCATCGAGTTCAAAATGTTATTTGCGACTTTTTTGAGTATAAGCATCGATATGTTTGGAGTAAGTTGAATTTTGCTATTTTCACTTGGGCTTTGGGTTTGGGTTTCACCCAACTCATCCTATACCCTAACTCAGCCCCCTCTCTTCATCCATTCACTCATTTCATTTCTTTTTCTCAAGCTCAACTGAAAATGGGGGAAGAGAATGGGAAATAAAAATTTCCAAGCCCTAGTTCCTCTTGCAAACTCAAATTCTTGCTCCAAAAATCAAAGAGAAGCTTAGGTAAGCCTCCTCTTCATCTTCTCCATATCATTTCCTCTTCAATTTCAGTTCTTTCCTAAACCCTAATTTAGGAAATACTTGTTTTGGTCTTATATTGGAGCTTGTAGAGTAGAAGTGAAGAGTGGTTGATATTTTCTTTGCATTTGAGCTTCTCATCTTTGTTTTGGGTCAAAAGGTAAGTTTTTGAACTCACATCTACATCTATATCTTTGATAGTGTTAGGTAGAAATTCCTAACATATAATCCTTGTCCATTTGTTCTTGAATTGAATCGGTTTAATGAATATTCCAATTTTTGGCGTTTGAAGTCAAAATCTATGATAAATCCTTATATGGTTGTTTGGGCATATTGGTCGGAATGTATTGATGAGTCTCTAAGGTTGGGTAGTCGTTTGGCATAAACCCCTAGCTATCATCACTCATCTGATTGCTTCCGATATGATTTGGCCATCTTTGGCCTAGGCAAAGTATTGCCTGAGCACCAGTTTCAGACATCTGAAATATACAATTCAGACGTCTGAATCAGCTTGTGTCAGCCCAATTTACCTATTTTGTGTGGGATTCCAATTTTTGATCGATTCTTCTTTCTCCAATTAGTTGTTCCACTTTAGTTGACTTTGATGATTCCTTTTTGATTTGTACATGGGTTTTTATAAAATGATCTTTTTCAATTGTATTAAAAGTTCGTTTCTCCAATTTATAATTTCTTTATAAAACACACACACAATTTTGCACTCCGAGCGAAGAGGGAGGATAATTAAATGATTAGATAAAACGCGTGCTATGAACACGTGTGTTCATCTTTTCAGTTCATTCCTAATCTATTCGTTTGATCGCTTTGACCTCTGGGTCTGGTTTACCGATGAGATGAGGTGAACTTTGTACTGCTTTGAGTGTGAAATTGACTAACGGTTAGTAAACCGTTTAGTGCGAATGTGTGGTATGGGACTCACGTTAACATTTTCCGGGTTCCTTTCTGAGAGTTGTGACACATTCCGCCGGACAGTGGTGTCCAGTACCGCCACTACGGTTTGTTGCCTTCGGGCGTTGCCTTCGGGCGTTGCCTTTTGGCGTTGCCTTTTAGCGTTGCCTTCCGGGGTTGCCTTTTGGCGTTGCCTTCGGGCGTATGGATCCTTGTTATACAGTATTGAGCTCGAGCATCTTTTGTTTCTTTGACAATTATATTTCCCTAGTGTATCGCCTTTCGGGGTAAGTTCTTTGAACCACACGATATATAGCGATTACCTTGTGGAAACTTGTGTTACCTTTATTGGTATTTGTTGTTTGCCTTTTGGCTTGTTTTGGGATATGATATCCTTGGTTTATTTGAGTTGCCGATGTTATGAGGCTTGTTTTGATTCATCTTCTGTTAGATGATCTGGTTATCTCTTTGGAGATATTTGTGGTACTTTATGACTATGTATGTCCATTATCATTTAGTTTATCTAACTGATTTGTTTAGCTAGACTGGCTTGTGTATTTTATACTCGGGTCAGACCGAGATGTTTTAGGTTAGGTACATTGGACTTAGCCTATTTTGCTTCCGCATGGACTATTCCGCTAGTTCCTTTTTGTTATAGCTTTTTGTGTAGTCCTTTTTGACTGTAGCTTTGATATGTATTCTTTTGAATCGCCTGTATATTGTGGTTTGCTTTACCACTTGTCGAGTACCATTTTGTAAACTCTATAATGTATCTGTATATGTGTAAATGTATGTGATGATCTACTGTTCTGTGATGTGTATTACATTTGAGTTGTTATATTTTATTCTGATAGATCCTTCAGCCACCTATGGCTTTGTATTAAGTATTTATTGGATATGTCGATCCATTTAAGTAAGAAGTGGCAATTGTCGGCGTATTCAATAGATAATTAAGAAAATGTTATAGATGGTCGCTCCTAACCAGCTCTATTCTCCGTATTAGCAAACGGTGTTACCTTGTAATACTCTTTGCTAATGTGGGTCTCGGAGTGGGGCGTCACAGCTTGGTTCAGAACAAAATATGATAAACATAGAACAGAGACAGATATTACGGTACATCAAAGGGTAGTACGAATGTTACAAATCTTTGAATTATCGTGCCTTATTTCTTTCCATGCCTTTGGGGTAGATAGAATTTGGGAATACGTCTAGGAATGTATTTTACTCCGTAGTATTCCATATTTGAATTAATGATATCTACCTTGTGAATAATCTTTATCTTATCTTATCTTTCAGCTGATGGCCGGTACAGGCCGAGGACGACGCTCGGATGCTGGGCAATCTAGTGGCTCGCATCCGGACGGCGTTTATATGTCTGCCGATCAGTTTTTGGAGTTATTTAGGAGCACTCAGCCTCCAGCTCCTATTCGTGCATCTCCTCCACGCAAGTCTGCCTTTGCACGCCTGTGCAGTGATTTTTCTCATCTTGGTGGAAAGCCATTCAAAGGCTCCGAGTCCATTCTTAAGGTCCAAGCTTGGATTCGCACATGCGAACGTATCTTTTCTCGTATGGATCTTTCTGACCATGATCGAGTTCTTGTAACTTCTAGCTTATTGCAAGAGCATGCCCTTGATTGGTACGAGCTTCTTATAGCCGAACTTGATGAGTCTGTTCTTTCTTGGACTCAGTTTCGAGAACGATTCAAACTCAAATTCATTCCTGAATCTGAGAAAGTTTTATTAGCCCATCGCTTCCTTGAGTTGAAGCAAGGGAAGTCCCCCGTTTCTGAATATGTTGCATCATTCGAGGCCTTATCTAAGTATGGTCTTGAATTCATTAGCACCTCTTATAAGAAGAATCTGAAGTTTGTCTCTGGTCTTAAGAAATATCTTAAGAAGTCTTTAATGCTTCTGCTTAAGCTTTCTTTTGAGGAGTTGGTTGACTCGGCACTTTATCTCGAAGCCATCCAGAAGGAGTGTGTTAGTGGTGATGATATTGAGGTTCGCGAGAATCCCAATAAGAAGATGTTTCCGCTTCATAAACGGGAATTTTTCCCTTCCAAGAAGAAAAAGCCTGTTGAATCTGGTTCTAACTCTCAGTCTGCTGGAACACCTTCTATTCGGAAGTGTTTTAATTGTGGTTCTCCTGATCATACGAGCTTGTCCTAAGCCTTTCTTCTGTCGTTATTGCAAGAAGGAAGGTCATCGTATTTCCACCTGCCCTACTGCTCCTGCTAATGCCAAGTCTGGCAAGCTTTATGTTGATAAGGCTTCTGGAGGTTCCTCTCAGCCCAGAGGTAATTCTCCTCCTATCCTTGATGGCATTATTTTATTTCGTGATCTTCCTATTTGGTTTCTTTTGATACGGGTGCGTCCCACTCTTTTATATCAAGAGAACTTGTTGATTCTTTTTCTTTAAATATTATGGGATTGATGACTTCACTGAGAATTGCGAATTCGGTTGGTGGATCCGCAACACTCAGTTTGCTTTGTAAAAATGTTGAGATTATTTTTGTGATTATTCTTTTCGAGCCGATTTGCATGTTATGCCTTATTTAGGCTTCGAAAATTGTTTTTTTTGGGGAAAGGATTGGCTTAATTATTATGAAACCCATATCCTATGTCCAATGTGGACTATTCACCTTCGACATCTTCAATCTTTTAAGAAGATTTCTTTTGTTCTTAATGATTCCGATTTCCAAATTCGGTGGCATCATTTATTCTTCAAACCCACTTGATTAGGAAGGTGTTATTTCTCTCATTCAAGTAGTTTGTGAATTTTCCGGTAATTTTTTGATATTTGTCTTAGGATTATCACCTAAGCAATCTTTTGAGTGGTGATAAGGTCTTTTTAGTTCGATCTTGCCACCGGTTTTCATCAGCTACGAGTTGCGGAAGGAATCATCCTCTTACCGCATTCCGCACTCGTTATGATTCTTGTGAATGGTTCGTTATGTCATTCGATTTGACGAACCTTCTACCTTATTTCACCCATTTTGTGAATCGAGTATTCTACGAATATCTCGATTAGTTTATCCTTATATTTATTGATTATGGATGAAAATAACAAGTTTAAAATTTGCAAATCTTTTTAATAAGATATTTATAAGTATAATTGGGTTTTGTTCTTAAACGAGCAAAGAGTATTTGTAAATTTTATAAGAGACATGGTTATCATATATAAGATAATTTTGTGTTGTTTTGCCCATTGAGTGCTTTAAGAATTCTGGTCGATGCGCTTGATCAACGTTATCGATAGGAATCTCCTAAACGCTATGATGAGACAGTCAAACACAGTAATTTCTTGTAAAAAGTTAATTTTTCTAAAAAGATGAATATATAAAGTTAATTATAATTTTGAAAGTCTTAGCTTTTCGGGAAAGAGAATCGATTAAAGGAACTCTTTTTCGATGCTTTTATTCTTGCAGTTCTCGAAGGGAACCAAGCCTTTATTGTTTGTACCGATACTAGTCGTATTGGTTTTGGTGTCATTCTCTTGCAAAGGGAATGTGTTATCGCATTTGCTTCTTGACAATTAAAGCTTGTCGAGATTAGATATGCCATTCATGATCTGGTGCTCGCGGCTATTGTTTTCGCTCTTAGATTTTTGGCATCATTACCTTTTGGGAGAGAAATTTGTTCTCTACACCGATCGTAAAATCTTCGAAGTATTTGTTTTCTCAAAAGGAACTCAATTTGCGTCAACAACGTTGGCTCGAGTTCCTTGCATCTTATGATCTTGATATTTTTATATACTTCCGGAAAGGGCAATCGTGTTGCCGATGCCCTTAATCGTATGCAACAAGCGGATGTTTCTTAGTTGATATCCGAATGGAGTGATCTCGAGACTTTATCCACTTGTGAGATTCGAGATCGTGAATCCAATTCATTTTCATCTCTTGTTTTGTGTAGCCTTGAGGCTCGTCCTTCTCTTTTTGACTATACCTCTTTTGGCTGAACTCTATGTCCTGTTATACTGCATGGAGTTCCTACTTCTATTGTTAGCAATCGAGATCCATTATTTTTCTAGTGGATTTTTGTAAGGTCTTCAAAAGCTTTGGGAACAAAGCTTAATTTTAGCACCGCTTATCGTCCTCAATCCAATGGACAAACCGAGCGTGTGAATCAAACTCTCATAGATCTCTTTCGTGCTCTTTATGGTGAACTTCTTATTTCAAATTTTCTTTTGGTGTTGATATGCTTTTATGGTTGTTACTCTTTATTTTCTTCTTAAGTATTGCGAGGATGCAATTTATTTAAGGAGGGGAGTCTGTAACAACCTGCATATTTAGGATTCGTATATTTAAATGTTTAATTTAAATATAGCATCGTTAGTTGGATTTTAGTCCGAAAAAGTCACTATTCGTAAGAACAGTCGAAATAGTGAAAAGTCTTTGTGGATCGAGTTTCAGAGGTGTCTATTTGGGAAAAACTGTCAAACAGGGATTCAGACGTCTGAAATGAAGCATTTAGACGTCTGAAATTGTTCAAATCAAACCAGAAAGGAAATAGGCTAAAATTGCCATTTTCAGACGTCTGAAATGGACAATTCTGACGTCTGAATATTGTTCTAGACAACTTCTGTTTTTCCAGATTCAGACGTCTGAATCGTTCATTTCAGACGTCTGAATGGAGTTTGAAAACTCATATTTTTCCAGATTTAGACGTCTGGTTTGGAAATTTCAAACGTCTGACTCAGGAAGGAAGTTTAGAATCAACAATTTGGACTCGAGACCATTTCCATTGAGTTCAAAATGTTGTTTGCGACTTTTTTGAGTATAAGCATCGATATGTTTGGAGTAAGTTGAATTTTGCTATATTTCACTTGGGCTTTGGGTTTGGGTTTCACCCAACTCATCGTATACCCTAACTCAGCCCCCTCTCTTCATCCATTCACTCATTTCATTTCTTTTTCTCAAGCTCAACTGAAAATGGGGGAAGAGAATGGGAAATAGAAATTGCCAAGCCCTAGTTCCTCTTGCAAACTCAAATTCTTGCTCCAAAAATCAAAGAGAAGCTTAGGTAAGCCTCCTCTTCATCTTCTCCATCTCATTTCCTCTTCAATTTCAGTTCTTTCCTAAACCCTAATTTAGGGAATACTTGTTTTGGTCTTAGATTGGAGCTTGTAGAGTAGAAGTGAAGAGTGGTTGATATTTTCTTTGCATTTGAGCTTCTCATCTTTGTTTTGGGTCAAAAGGTGAGTTTTTGAACTCACATCTACATCTATATCTTTGATAGTGTGAGGTAGCAATTCCTTACATATAATCCTTGTCCATTTGTTCTTGAACTGAATCAGTTTAATGAATATTCCAATTTTTGGCGTTTGAAGTCAAAATCTATGATACATCCTTATATGGTTGTTTGGGCATATTGGTCGGAATGTATTGATGAGTCTCTAAGGTTGGGTAGTCGTTTGGCATAAACCCCTAGCTATCATCACTCATCCGATTGCTTCCGATATGATTTGGCCATCTTTGGCCTAGGCAAAGTATTGCCTGAGCACCAGTTTCAGACGTCTGAAATATACAATTCAGACGTCTGAATCTGCTTGTCTCAGCCCAATTTACCTATGTAACGACCCACTATTTTGGACCATTCAAATCGACAATAATCCACACATGTCAGACTTGAATAATGCAAAATAACAGATTGTAATAAAATTTGGAGCAAATAAAATCATTCACAGAATCACAGACACAGAAATATCAGAATAACTCACAGCGGAATTTAAAAATAACCATAGTGGTTCATGAAGCCACTAAAATACATAGTCTCAAATCAAATACAAAATACATAGTCTGAAACCCAATACAGTTCTGAAACAAGTACAATAGAAATCCAAATACACAAGTCTCTAAAACAAAAGCTGAAATAAGGCAACTGAAACTGAAATAGGAAGATAACTAGATAAGCAGAATCTCCAGTGATTCCGAGCTCCAGAAAAGTGAAGTCCAAAGCTGTGAATACTCAGGCTGACCCGAGCGTAAAATAAAACATAACACTCGAGTCAGGATATACATACTTATACAATGTAAACCAACTCAAATGAACTGTAGTAAAGGTACCAGTAACTTAGAAGATGCTTGGGACCGCCCATCCTCTAAGGATCCGTTAAACTATCTACTATATAGTAATATTCGCTATTATAATAGTGTCTAAATAAGTAAAGTATAATCATATTGGAAAATAGCGTTAAGGGGATGGAGAACCTTAACGCGGTCGGATCTTAAAATCATAATCGTAGTAAAGCTCGATATGGTAGGTGACACGACACAACTAGGCAATGCCAGGGTAGATATACCAATTACGCATCCGGACTAGTGGTGACGCATAGCAGCCACTACCGCCCACCTCGAACAACACTCCCAATCAAGGGTGGCCACCAAATCAATCACAAGTAATAGAATGGTATCGAAGAAGTGTGTCCGATAAGAGGTGCTACCTCATTGGTCCGTCAATCGCTCCTGTTTTAGCCACCTTATGCCAACTCACGGGAGTTGGGTCCACGTAACATACCTTAAGAACGTCGCCACCATCCTACTTCATTCTGGAATCTCCACCGCGTACACGGTTGTCAAAGTGGTTTTCGGTATCGACAGAGAGTATGTCCATATCCGATCCCGGTCTCTTTGCCAACCAATCGTTATTATAACTCGTGGTTATAGATTTAAAACTATTTATCAAAATATACTTCGAATTAAACCATTTAAAAACAAAGTCATTATTCCTTTAAATCAATATTATATTTCCAAAATCTAACCCTTCGGAGTCCACTTATTCACTTAAACAAAAGCATTAAAATTTTCAGCTTCCACGGCATTTAAAAATGTGGCGGTAAGTTATATTCGAAAACAATTTTATTTCAACAAAACAATATTTATAATTGTTATATCAGTTCAGTTTAAACAAAATCATATTCAGTCTACTGCAGTCCTTAACAAGTGCTACAGTAGCTTTTTATTAGTTCAAGTTCAATTTTTAGTTTCTGCTACAACTGCACTTACCAAGTACTATCATAGCTTTAGTTCATTTTAGTCTTTTGGTTCATTTAGAAAATCCATCACACTTAACAAGTGCTACAGATTCTACCTAGTTAAACTTATAAAATCATACATTTAAAATGTTCATTTTCAATCCTTTAACAATTTATTTAAAGGGAAAATTTTACAAGTTAAAACCAAACTTACAAATTTGCTTATTACGTTCATTTCAACATTTAAACTTAAACTCCATTTTTCCACCAATTTAACTAAATTTCATTTTTAAGTTTCGTTTTAAAATCAATATTCCTCCATTTATTTATATTTATCACATAGAAAAATCATTTCTATTTTTAAATAAATCATTTAATATTCGGTTTAAATCAATTTAATATTATTACAGTTTTTAAATTATTTAAAAATATTCAAAAATACAGAAAAATAACCACGGGTCTGTATAATATTTTCTAGCCTAATTCAAGTGATACGGATACTATATCATTTCAATCCGTAATTTACAAAGAAAAATCCGGGTTTTATCATTTCAAACCCGCAATCCCAAGTAAATAAAATTAAATTGAAAATCGCTCAGGCCTATCATTTCAGCCCATAACGACCTTCCCTTATTCTAAAGTCCGTTCGGGTATGTATCATTTCAACCCATAGTGATTCTATTCTACAGGGAACTTGCAGTGTGATTTAATAGAATAGAATAACAGTAAAATAAGAACAGATATAACAAATGATACGATATGCAGTTTTAACAATTAACATCAACTATAAATAAATCACAGGTAATTATAACATCATTTATTTATTTATTTATTTATTTCTACACATTCAGTTGCGGTCGTTTCACAATGATATAAGTATGAATATTCGTGTGAGATTTACTCACCTCTACGGAGCTGGAGACTGAGAAAGAAAGAAGTACGATGTCAATCGAAAGCACGCGGATAGTACGATCAGTCGCTAGCGGATTCGCTGACTAGATCAAATCTAAAGTCAAAAGAATAAAGCGAATAAATAGACAATAAAAAAAAGAATGCACGAATAACGAATTTTCCAAATTGAAGTAAACGAACGAAAAATAAATCAAGTTGAGAAACGGAAGGAAATGGCTCGACCACTTTTACTATATTTTTTTTTAAAGTAACACACATTTTCCTTTCACTTCTTTGGTTTATACAAGGACAAAACTAAAGCAAAAAAAAGAAATCTTCGTTTTCAAAACAAAAGTCAGAGATCGAACATCTTTAAAACTTAAAAACAAAACTGAAATAAATTTTAGTTCTTCTTTATTTTTATTTTTTTCAAAACAAGTCAGTGCCAAAAATAACTGAAGTACAAATACAGGTTACAAAGACATTTTTCTCAAAATAGGGCTCGGTGGAAACTGTAACTGAGATACCAACATACAAATGACAAAATATTTGTTTGTTCACATTTTTATTTCTGTTCTTTATTCAAATACAAAGGACAAAGAATGCAACCATCTCATTTCTTCTTTATTCAATACAAGGCAGAGGCAAAATATTCAAATACTTCAGATCTAAGGCCAGCGTATATGTCAGAGGGAGGCACGACAGGGTTGGTCAGTCTGGGTCAGAGGCGGTCTCGGCCTGGGTTCGGTGGTGCCTGGGGTAGGAGGCGGAGACTGACGTGGGTGCTCTCGGTAGAAGGCTGGTGACTGGGGACGTGGTGTTGGGCTGGTGGCGTGGTGGGTGCTAGTGCGGGTCAGTGCGACTGGGTACGGTGGTGATGACAGGGCGTGGGGTGGTGGCTTCGGCCTAGGGAGGTTGGATTGGACTCGTGGCAGGTGGTGAGATGGAGGGGCTGATGTGGTGGGTTGGATCTCGTATGGGGAAGGGTGATCTGGTGGCAGCTGTGGGTTCGTGGAGGAGGGTCTGGGCTCGGCATGGCTGTGGCGTGGTGGTCTGGCAAGGGGTGGAGGCGGTGGGCAGTGGTAAAGATCTGGCCATGGGTTTCGGTCTGGAAATATGGTGATGGGTTCAAGCGATGGAGGGCTGACGTCGGCGAGGTCAGGTAACTGGTAGTTGGCATGGTGGAGGACTGGGGTACGTAGTCGGTGACTGGCCGAGTATAGGGGTGACGAATGGGTAGGGCGTGGCCAGCTTGGTCTCGTATGGGGTTGGCGGCAAAGAAACAGGGGACAACAGCAAAACAAAGGCAAACCAAAAAAGAAGAAAAAGAAATTGAAGGGAAGGAGACGTGGCCATACCTTGGTCACGAAATCTAAAGTGAAAGCTGACGTAGAGAGTACAATTTTTTTTTCCTCTGGAAACTTTTGTTTGCTTGCGAAAAATAAAAGGCAGCTGTTCACAACTTGTAAAGAGGATGCAAACGAAAAGTTTTGGAACGGTAAAGAAATTAAAGCAATAAATCATATTAAATATGCGAAACGTATGGGAGGCCAAGTGAACGAATATTTTCACGCGTGAACAATTTTGAACGGCTGAACTTGAATTGCCAATGCATCCAAAAATCAAATGGACGGTGAAAACAAATGAAATTATAAAACGCCCAAATAACGTACAATTTGTTTTATTTCTTTTATTAAATAAATTTAATAAATGTTAACGGTTTCCTAAAAATATAACGTATCTTTTTAACCCGAATTTAAAATAGTTATTATCATCATTAATAAGATTTTATTCTACTGTAAAGTTAAGAACGGACAAAACGTAACGAAATGTAACGTTTTAAATTTTTTTCGTTTTATACAAATTACTACACTTTATATTTAAATTAATATTTTGAAATGTTTTGTTTTTAATAAAATTTCGCTTTAAAATATCGGACTGTTACACTCTCCCCCACTCAAAGTTTTTCGTCCCCGAAAAGGAACGAAGAAGGAAAACAAAGAAAGATAAGACAGAATAGTAAAAGTACCTGAAATAAACAATTCCGGATTCGAAGCACGAATGCTTTCCTCCGTCTCCCAGGTGCAATCCCGTTCATCAGTGCTCCACTGCACTTTGACCAGGTTGACAGATTTTCTTCTTAGCTGCTTCGTACCTCGATTGACGATACGAAGTGGCTTCCTCTCAACAGTCAGTTTTGGCTCAATATCCAAACTATCAAGAGCAGAAGGCTGAATAATAAGAGATGGATCATGCAGATAGCGACGAAGATGAGATACATGAAAGACATTGTGTATTCCAGAAAATTTCTCGGGTAAATCCAGACGATAAGCAAGAGAACCAATTCTTTCCAAAATGCGAAAAGGACCCACAAATCTAGGAGATAGCTTTCCTCTACGACCAAAACGAATAACATTCCTTAAGGGAGAGACCTTAAGGAAAACCAAATCACCAACAGCAAACTCTAAACTCCGTCTTCGACGATCGGCGTACTTTTTCTGTCTATCCTGAGCAATCCTCATCTTTCTCTTAATCTCTTCAACTCTCTCTGAAGCTTCCAAAACCATCTCAGGACCAAGAACCAATCGATTACCGGATTCAATCCAACAAGAAGGAGATCTACAAGGTCGTCCGTAAAGAGCAGAAAATGGAGATGTCTCAATACTGGCCTGATAACTATTGTTATAAGTGAATTCGACAAGATGGAGATGATCTTCCCAAGATCCTCCAAAATCAAGCACACAAGCACGAAGAAGATCTTCTAAAATCTGATTCACCCTTTCCGTTTGACCGTCGGTCTGTGGATGGTAAGCAGTGCTCAGATTTAGATGAGTACCCAACGAATCCTGAAAGGCCTTCCAAAACCTACTAGTAAAGATAGGATCACGATCACAAACGATACTGAGAGGAACACCATGGAGACGAACAATCTCCCTCATGTAAATCTCAGACAAACTAGAAGCTGAACGGGTAGACTTGACTGGAATGAAATGAGCTGATTTGGTCAATCTATCCACAATAACCCAGATACTCTCATTCCCCTTCCTAGTCCTTGGTAAACCATCAATGAAATCCATAGAAACTTGTTCCCACTTCCAATTGGGAATCTCAAGAGGTTGCAGTAACCCAGGGGTCTTCTGATGATCTGCCTTGACTTGTTGACAAGTCGCACACCTATTGACGAAAATGGAAATATCTCGCTTCATACCTTTCCACCAATATAACTTCTTCATATCCTGATACATCTTGGTTACGCCTGGATGAATAGAAAGTCTGGACTGATGATTCTCCCAAAGTAACTCCTGTCTCAATCCATCAACATTCGGGACACAAATCCTATTATTGATCCTTAATACACCCTTATCGTCAATCTGAGCTCCATTACCATCCATACTACTACTTCCAACTCTGCTTCGAACACTCTCCTTAATCAATCTAAGCATCTGATCCTCATCCTGTCTAGCCATAATACGATCCACAAGAGGAGAAGAAACAACAATCTGACACAACAAAGCTTTCTTCCTACTCAAAGCATCTGCCACAACATTAGCCTTCCCGGTGTATAGTTGATGTCGAGGTCATAAGAAGCAAGGAACTCTAACCACCTAACTTGTCTCTGATTCAAATCCTTCTGAGAGAAAATATACTTCAAAGACTGATGATCTGTGAAAAGCTCGAACTTGGTACCCAACAGATGATGTCTCCAAAGCTTCAAAGCGAAAACAACAGCAAGCAACTCTAGATCATGGGCAGCATAATTTACTTCATGAGTCTTCAACTGTCTACTAGCATAAGCAATCACTCTACCATCCTGCATCAGAACAGCTCCTAAACCTTCTCGACAAGCATCGGTGTATACCGTTAATCCCTCATTTCCATTTGGAACGGTAAGAATAGGTGCGGAAGTAAGCTTGTCTTTTAACTCATTGAAGGCGGCCTTACACTCGTTACTCCAAATAAACTTAGCATTCTTCCGAGTTAAAGCAGTGAGAGGTGCAGCAATCCGAGCGAAATTCTCGATGAATCTCCGGTAATAACCGGCGAGGCCC
Organism: Allium fistulosum; assembly: GCA_030737815.1. Lineage (NCBI taxonomy): Eukaryota > Viridiplantae > Streptophyta > Magnoliopsida > Asparagales > Amaryllidaceae > Allium > Allium fistulosum. The sequence continues at coordinate 444,476,488 of CM060903.1, forward strand.
AGAAAACTACGGATATCAGTAGGAGTCTTAGGAGTTTCCCAATCCTGTACAGAATAGGGAAAAAGAAGGATAATAGAAAAGATAGAGTAAATTGAAATGAAACAATGAAAGAGAAGGAAAGAAGGACTTACATTGATCGCAGCGATCTTGACTGGATCAACTGAAACTCCATTACTAGAAACAATATGCCCGAGAAATCGGACTTCATCCTTCCAGAAGTGGCATTTGGAAAATTTAGCTTTTAACTGATGATTGCGAAGAGTCTCAAGAACAGATTTTAAATGTGACTCATGTTCTTCTTCAGACTTAGAGAAGATGAGGATATCATCCACAAAGACTAGAACAAATTTATTAAGCACATCACGGAAAACACGATTCATCAAGTCAACAAAGAAAGCAGGAGCATTAGTCAAACCAAAAGGCATGACTAACCATTCGATGAATCCATTTTTAGTACGGAAAGCAGTCTTAGGAATACTTTCCTCAGCCACTCTGAGTTGGTGAAAACCTATGGCGAGATCAAGCTGAGAGAAAACAGTAGCACCATAAAGCTGATCGAACATGTCATTGATGCGAGGCATTGGATATCTATTTTTCATAGTGAGTTTGTTCAACTCCCTATAATCAACACACATCCGAAGAGAACCATCGGATTTGGTGACGAAGACCACTGCAGCTCCCCATTCAGAAAAACTAGGTCTGATCAGACCCTTGGAAGATAGGTCTTCAATTTGTTTCCTTAACTCAACCTTCTCGCGGGGTGCCATTCTTCTAGGAGGAAGAACTATAGGTCGAGCTCCAGGAATGAGGTCAATGCGGAAATCAATTTCCCGCTTGGGAGGTAAAGCAGTAACTTCACCAAATACATCCGGGTAGTGATTAACTACACGGGTCGACTGAAGATCATCAATAGAAGCATCTAGAGAAAAGATAAAGCTACCAGCATAATCATGAGGCATACGGCCCTGAATAAGCAAAGAATTTCCTCGATCATCCTTAAGAGAAACAATTCGGGATTTACACGAGATACGGGCATCGTGTCTATCAAGCCAATCACTTCCAAGCAACAGATCAAAAGCATCGAAACCTAGGACATAGAAATCTCCAGAAAATTTATGACTAGAATAGAAGAGTCTCACTTGCTTACAAATCTTATCTAGATTTGCGGGACCACCAATAGGATTTGAAACACATAGAGGAACAGAAACATACTCAGGAGAAAGGAGAGTTTCAAACTTATTACACAAAACATCAGAAATAAAGCTATGCGAAGCCCCAGTATCAAATAAAACACGAACAGGATGATGAAATAAAGTAAAGGTGCCCTGAAGAGTACCTTGATCATCGCTAGGAGCAGGAGTAGGTGCAGGAGCAGGTGATGAAGCAGATGTAACAGCAAATACGCCAGATGGCCTTCCCTTCTGATATAAAGGACAGTCTTTCTTAAAATGACCCGGCTGAAGACAAACATGACAAAGATCGTTCCTGGTAACCTGGGGTGGAGGAACAGCAGCAACAGACGGATTAGGGCAACTATTGGCATAGTGACCCTTCTGGTCACATTTGAAGCAAGTAATGGAGGAAAGATCAATAGGGTGCCTCTGGGAAGGAGCAGATGCTGAAGATCCTAAGCCCGGGTGTTTGAGCCAATTCTTCTTCTGCTGGTGGAAGTTGGGCTTTCTCTTCTTGGAATTAGCAGAGGAGGACTGAGATACATGAGCACTGGAAGCAGCAGGACCCTTGGAAGTAGGGTTCTCATAGCGAATAGCCATATCCATGAGCTCAGTAAAAGTGCCATGAACATGCGAAATAAGACGGTCGTAGAACTCTGGGCGAGCTCCAGCAATGAACTTCTCATTCTTCTTTAGCTGAGTGTCGATAAGACCAGGACCAAATTTTGAAAGTTCATTGAACTTCCGTTCATACTCTGAGAAGGACATGGTACCCTGCTTGAGGTCCATGAATTCACGGTAAAGCTGAGATTTTCCGGCTTCGGGCATCCATTTTGCCACAAAAGCCTCCCTGGAAGGAAGATACAAAACTGAACTTAAGATAAATTCAAAAGGAAAGGAAATGGGGAAAATTCAAGTTAACACAAAGGATACCTGAACTGCTCCCACGAAAGATCACCTTCGTTAGTGCGAGTCGTAACAGACTCCCACCAATCTAGGGCTGACTCTTGCAGCTGCCATGCTGCTAACTGACGCTTCTGGGCATCAGTGATCTCTAAACCAGTAAAGATTCTTTCCAAACTTCTTAGCCATTGCTGGGCTTCGATGATACTTTCTGAACCGGTGAACTTAGTGCCACCGAGCTGAGAGAATTCCTTGCAAAGGATTGTAAACTTAACGGGTGCAACTGGTGGAGGAACTGGGGCAATACCACGACCCCTACCTCTAGCATTTCCACGATTCATCCTGGAAATATCAAGAATAAAATTATAGAACAAGGTACAAAGAAGACTAAGATAAGTTAAGATAAAAACACGATAAGAACACTTGGATGAATATCCTAAAAACAAAATTCCTAACAGGGTAGATACAGAAGGAAGAAAGTTTAGAAAATTTCTTCTTAAAACAAGAAAACTTTATATCAAAATAATCTTTGAAAAATCATTTGAAAAATCATTTAAAATCATTTTATACTTTGAAAATACGTTCACTCACAAGGAAATGATTCTGAGTTTGATTTCACTCATTCTAGGGTATTTCTATCCTATCTCTAATGAGTTTTTGCTCCATAGGCTAAGGTTTGCCTAAAACCTCGCTCTGATACCAAATGTAACGACCCACTATTTTGGACCATTCAAATCGACAATAATCCACACATGTCAGACTTGAATAATGCAAAATAACAGATTGTAATAAAATTTGGAGCAAATAAAATCATTCACAGAATCACAGACATAGAAATATCAGAATAACTCGCAGCGGAATTTAAAAATAACCATAGTGGTTCATGAAGCCACTAAAATACATAGTCTCAAATCAAATACAAAATACATAGTCTGAAACCCAATACAGTTCTGAAACAAGTACAATAGAAATCCAAATACACAAGTCTCTAAAACAAAAGCTGAAATAAGGCAACTGAAACTGAAATAGGAAGATAACTAGATAAGCAGAATCTCCAGTGATTCCGAGCTCCAGAAAAGTGAAGTCCAAAGCTGTGAATACTCAGGCTGACCCGAGCGTAAAATAAAACATAACACTCGAGTCAGGATATACATACTTATACAATGTAAACCAACTCAAATGAACTGTAGTAAAGGTACCAGTAACTTAGAAGATGCTTGGGACCGCCCAACCTCTAAGGATCCGTTAAACTATCTACTATATAGTAATATTCGCTATTATAATAGTGTCTAAATAAGTAAAGTATAATCATATCGGAAAATAGCGTTAAGGGGATGGAGAACCTTAACGCGGTCGGATCTTAAAATCATAATCGTAGTAAAGCTCGATATGGTAGGTGACACGGCACAACTAGGCAATGCCAGGGTAGATATACCAATTACGCATCCGGACTAGTGGTGACGCATAGCAGCCACTACCGCCCACCTCGAACAACACTCCCAATCAAGAGTGGCCACCAAATCAATCACAAGTAATAGAATGGTATCGAAGAAGTGTGTCCGATAAGAGGTGCTACCTCATTGGTCCGTCAATCGCTCCTGTTTTAGCCACCTTATGCCAACTCACGGGAGTTGGGTCCACGTAACATACCTTAAGAACGTCGCCACCATCCTACTTCATTCTGGAATCTCCACCGCGTACACGGTTGTCAAAGTGGTTTTCGGTATCGACAGAGAGTATGTCCATATCCGATCCCGGTCTCTTTGCCAACCAATCGTTATTATAACCCGTGGTTATAGATTTAAAACTATTTATCAAAATATACTTCGAATTAAACCATTTAAAAACAAAGTCATTATTCCTTTAAATCAATATTATATTTCCAAAATCTAACCCTTCGGAGTCCACTTATTCACTTAAACAAAAGCATTAAAATTTTCAGCTTCCACGACATTTAAAAATGTGGCGGTAAGTTATATTCGAAAACAATTTTATTTCAACAAAACAATATTTATAATTGTTATATCAGTTCAGTTTAAACAAAATCATATTCAATCTACTGCAGTCCTTAACAAGTGCTACAGTAGCTTTTTATTAGTTCAAGTTCAATTTTTAGTTTCTGCTACAACAGCACTTACCAAGTACTATCATAGCTTTAGTTCATTTTAGTCTTTTGGTTCATTTAGAAAATCCATCACACTTAACAAGTGCTACAGATTCTACCTAGTTAAACTTATAAAATCATACATTTAAAATGTTCATTTTCAATCCTTTAATAATTTATTTAAAGGGAAAATTTTACAAGTTAAAACCAAACTTACAAATTTGCTTATTACGTTCATTTCAACATTTAAACTTAAACTCCATTTTTCCACCAATTTAACTAAATTTCATTTTTAAGTTTCGTTTTAAAATCAATATTCCTCCATTTATTTATATTTATCACATAGAAAAATCATTTCTATTTTTAAATAAATCATTTAATATTCGGTTTAAATCAATTTAATATTATTACAGTTTTTAAATTATTTAAAAATATTCAAAAATACAGAAAAATAACCATGGGTCTGTATAATATTTTCTAGCCTAATTCAAGTGATACGGATACTATATCATTTCAATCCGTAATTTACAAAGAAAAATCCGGGTTTTATCATTTCAAACCCGCAATCCCAAGTAAATAAAATTAAATTGAAAATCGCTCAGGCCTATCATTTCAGCCCATAACGACCTTCCCTTATTCTAAAGTCCGTTCGGGTATGTATCATTTCAACCCATAGTGATTCTATTCTACAGGGAACTTGCAGTGTGATTTAACAGAATAGAATAACAGTAAAATAAGAACAGATATAACAAATGATACGATATGCAGTTTTAACAATTAACATTGATAAATCACAGGTAATTATAACATCATTTATTTATTTATTTATTTCTACACATTCAGTTGCGGTCGTTTCACAATGATATAAGTATGAATATTCGTGTGAGATTTACTCACCTCTACGGAGCTGGAGACTGAGAAAGAAAGAAGTACGATGTCAATCGAAAGCACGCGGATAGTACGATCAGTCGCTAGCGGATTCGCTGACTAGATCAAATCTAAAGTCAAAAGAATAAAGCGAATAAATAGACAATCAAAAAAAAGAATGCACGAATAACGAATTTTCCAAATTGAAGTAAACGAACGAAAAATAAATCAAGTTGAGAAACGGAAGGAAATGGCTCGACCACTTTTACTATATATTTTTTTAAAGTAACACACATTTTCCTTTCACTTCTTTGGTTTATACAAGGACAAAACTAAAGCAAAAAAAAGAAATCTTCGTTTTCAAAACAAAAGTCAGAGATCGAACATCTTTAAAACTTAAAAACAAAACTGAAATAAATTTTAGTTCTTCTTTATTTTTATTTTTTTCAAAACAAGTCAGTGCCAAAAATAACTGAAGTACAAATACAGGTTACAAAGACATTTTTCTCAAAATAGGGCTCGGTGGAAACTGTAACTGAGATACCAACATACAAATGACAAAATATTTGTTTGTTCACATTTTTATTTCTGTTCTTTATTCAAATACAAAGGACAAAGAATGCAACCATCTCATTTCTTCTTTATTCAATACAAGGCAGAGGCAAAATATTCAAATACTTCAGATCTAAGGCCAGCGTATATGTCAGAGGGAGGCACGACAGGGTTGGTCAGTCTGGGTCAGAGGCGGTCTCGGCCTGGGTTCGGTGGTGCCTGGGGTAGGAGGCGGAGACTGACGTGGGTGCTCTCGGTAGAAGGCTGGTGACTGGGGACGTGGTGTTGGGCTGGTGGCGTGGTGGGTGCTAGTGCGGGTCAGTGCGACTGGGTACGGTGGTGATGACAGGGCGTGGGGTGGTGGCTTCGGCCTAGGGAGGTTGGATTGGACTCGTGGCAGGTGGTGAGATGGAGGGGCTGATGTGGTGGGTTGGATCTCGTATGGGGAAGGGTGATCTGGTGGCAGCTGTGGGTTCGTGGAGGAGGGTCTGGGCTCGGCATGGCTGTGGCGTGGTGGTCTGGCAAGGGATGGAGGCGGTGGGCAGTGGTAAAGATCTGGCCATGGGTTTCGGTCTGGAAATATGGTGATGGGTTCAAGCGATGGAGGGCTGACGTCGGCGAGGTCAGGTAACTGGTAGTTGGCGTGGTGGAGGACTGGGGTACGTAGTCGGTGACTGGCCGAGTATAGGGGTGATGAATGGGTAGGGCGTGGCCAGCTTGGTCTCGTATGGGGTTGGCGGCAAAGAAACAGGGGACAACAGCAAAACAAAGGCAAACCAAAAAAGAAGAAAAAGAAATTGAAGGGAAGGAGACGTGGCCATACCTTGGTCACGAAATCCAAAGTGAAAGCTGACGTAGAGAATACAAATTTTTTTTCCTCTGGAAACTTTTGTTTGCTTGCGAAAAATAAAAGGCAGCTGTTTACAACTTGTAAAGAGGAGGCAAACGAAAAGTTTTGGAACGGTAAAGAAATTAAAGCAATAAATCATATTAAATATGCGAAACGTATGGGAGGCCAAGTGAACGAATATTTTCACGCGTGAACAATTTTGAACGGCTGAACTTGAATTGCCAATGCATCCAAAAATCAAATGGACGGTGAAAACAAATGAAATTATAAAACGCCCAAATAACGTACAATTTGTTTTATTTCTTTTATTAAATAAATTTAATAAATGTTAACGGTTTCCTAAAAATATAACGTATCTTTTTAACCCGAATTTAAAATAGTTATTATCATCATTAATAAGATTTTATTCTACTGTAAAGTTAAGAACGGACAAAACGTAACGAAATGTAACGTTTTAAATTTTTTTCGTTTTATACAAATTACTACACTTTATATTTAAATTAATATTTCGAAATGTTTTGTTTTTAATAAAATTTCGCTTTAAAATATCGGACTATTACAACCTATTTTGTGTGGGATTCCAATTTTTGATCGATTCTTCTTTCTCTAATTAGTTGTTCCACTTTAGTTGACTTTGATGATTCCTTTTTGATTCGTACACGGGTTTTTATAAAATGATCTTCTTAAATTGTATTAAAAGTTCGTTTCTCCAATTTATAATTTCTATATAAAACACACACACACAATTTTGCACTCCGAGCGAAGAGGGAGGAGAATTAAATGATTAGATAAAACGCGTGCTATGAACACGTGTGTTCATCTTTTCAGATAATTCCTAATCTATTCGTTTGATCGTTTTGACCTCTGGGTCTGATTTACCGATGAGATGAGGTGAACTTTGTACTGTTGAGTGTGAAATTGACTAACGGTTAGTAAACCGTTTAGTGCGAACGTGTGGTATGGGACTCACGTTAACATTTTCCGGGTTCCTTTCTGAGAGTTGTGACACATTCCGCCGGACAGTGGTGTCCAGTACCGCCACTACGGTTTGTTGCCTTCGGCCGTTACCTTTTGGCGTTGCCTTTTAGCGTTGCCTTCGGGGGTTGCCTTTTGGCGTTGCCTTCGGGCGTATGGATCCTTGTTATACAGTACTGAGCTCGAGCATCTTTTGTTTCTTTGACAATTGTATTTCCCTAGTGTATCGCCTTTCGGGGTAAGTTCTTTGAACCACATGATATATAGCGATTACCTTGTGGAAACTTGTGTTACCTTTATTGGTATTTGTTGTTTTCCTTTTGGCTTGTTTTGGGATATGATATCCATGGTTTATTTGAGTTGCCGATGTTATGAGGCTTGATTTGATTCATCTTCTGTTAGATGATCTGGTTATCTCTTTGGAGATATTTGTGGTACTTTATGACTATGTATGTCCATTATCATTTAGTTTATCTAACTGATTTGTTTAGCTAGACTGACCCGTGTATTTTATACTCGGGTCAGACCGAGATGTTTCAGGTTAGGTACATTGGACTTAGCCTATTTTGCTTCCGTATGGACTATTCCGCTAGTTCCCTTTTGTTATAGCTTTTTGTGTAGTCCTTTTTGACTGTAGCTCTGATATGTATTATTTTGAATCGCCTGTATATTGTGGTTTTCTTTACCACTTGTCGAGTACCATTTTGTAAACTCTGTAATGTATCTGTATATGTGTAAATGTATGTGATGATCTACTGTTCTGTGATGTGTATTACATTTGAGTTGTTATATTTTATTCTGATAGATCCTTCAGCCACCTATGGCTTTGTATTAAGTATTTATTGGATATGTCGATCCATTTAAGTAAGAAGTGGCAATTGTCCGCGTATTCAATAGATAATTAAGACAAGGTTATAGATGGTCGCTCCTAACCAACTCTATTCTCCGTATTAGCAGACGGTGTTACCTTGTAATACTCTTTGCTAATGTGGGTCTTGGAGTGGGGCGTCATAGGGATCCAACTGGATTTCTCAAAAATATATTGATTGTTTCATATATAGTGATATATGATGTGATTGAATAGATTGGTTATGGATTGTTATGTAAATTGATATATTGGATGCAATAGTTTAATTGGCCCTAATTTTTGTATTTTAAATACCATAAATAATATTTTTGAATCTTAAAAAGAAATTCAAAGGTGATTTAGGAAATAAAAATATTTATATGGAAATTTGAATTATTTTAAAGGGATGGATTTGAATTTAATAAAAGTTTTATTTTTGGAATACTATAAGTGATATTTCGACTTTTAAAAGGAAATTTAAAATGATTTTTGAAATAATCAGTGTTTTCGGTGAAATCTGGGATCATCTAAAAGAAGTTGACTGTATAAAATAAATGACTTGATTTTGGGATTTTTACTTAACTATTTCCTAAGAGATTTTAAATAGAGATTTTTAAGTGATGGTAAAGTATTTGTAGAATTAATTTTAAGTGATATTTCTAGCTAAAATTAGGGAAAATGAGTAGAAATCAAGATTTAAAATAGATTGGAAAATAAAATGGAATTTATAAAGGGATGGATTTATAAATGAAATTTTATAAATGGGAATAATTTATAAAACAAGTGAAACTCGAATGAGTTGGTAATTTGTAACTATGTTTATAAAAAAAAATGAAACGATTACCATTTGATAAATGGGAAATATAAATTCACAGGGTGAATTTATAACGAGAGGTGAAAATCGGTTATTGAAGGAAATAGTGGATTCTATTTTTGAAATGTGAGAATGGTTATGAAATTGGAAATGTAAATCGATTTGTGATAAATCGAGAGGGATTTATAAATTGAAATTGGTTATATTGGAATTTAAAAAAAAATTTATCAAGAAGTTAAGTTTTTTTTAAAAGGAAAATTTTATTTATTAAAATATGAAATTTAAAACTGTTATTAGTATTGAAATATTTTGTAAAATGGATTATTCAAATATTTAATAATTATTTGAAATGAATTCAAATTTTGTAATAAGCTTTGTAAATTGATTAGTTTTATTTAAAAATGAATTGGTAATGAGTTATCGATATTTATTTAAAGTGTTTTGATATTTTAAATAATTACTTAAACATGTTTTGAAAATAAATTATTATTCTTTAAAAATACTTATCATATATAGAGAGTTTTGAAATGATTGAAATTATTTATAAATCCTCTCGAGATTGTAAACGGGGTTTATTTAACGGATATGATTTTGATAAGAAGAATATTATAAGGGATTTTGGGAGAAGATGGAATTTCCAAAATGTTGAAATATGGGAACTTCGAAAATGAATCTGAATTCATAAAAGAAGTTATAAATTGTTAGTTGGGATTAGAAATAAGTATAAATGGTTTTTGGAAATTGTAAAAAGGAATTTAGTAATAATTCCAAAGATTTATGATATAAGTTATGAAATATTTCCTAAGTTTGATATTAAAATGTTTTTGGAGAATATGTTTATAGATATTTTCCTATGTATGGAAAAGAGGGTTTTGGAAATATTTTAAGTGTGAAATGAATAGTATAGAAATATGTTTTCTAAGTGTTATAAATTGAATTCAGAAATTTTTCTAAGTGTTGATATGATTTGAAATATCCTGTTATGGATAAGTATTTGAAATTGTTTTCAAATGTTGGAATACTGGAAGAGATTTGAATATATATCTTTGAAAGATATTTTGAAATGAATGTTTTTGAAGGATTATAATATGGGCCTAGTGACTGCTTATGTATGTGATTTGATAGTTAAATAACCCACTATCAAATCTGGCCAATTTCATTGGTCGTTTCGAAGAGACCGGGATCAGATACAGTTGTCCAAAAACCACTTCGATCCGATTTGTGCTTTATGAATTGTGATATCTCGAAGAGAATGGAGATGGTGATCTTGAAGGAGAATCGGTTTGTCCAGACCCAGGACAACTTGTATGGATGAATGCTATCATTGCATTGTTGCTTGGAAAGTAGTGTTAGCATTCCAAGAATGAATGCTATTCAAAAAGGTAAACGTAGCCTCAAGCCTCATCAACCGGGAAATGACTAAAACAAGGCATGCAGCATGGCTAAGTGGGTCGCTCCCATTAGGTATGTCATCATCTTTCTAGATTACCCTATATTTATGGATTTGGTTGTGCATGAGAGATCTCGAATAAGGTCGGAAAACTAAGATGATGACATATTCGGTACTAGTAGTTAAGTGCTAAGCCGGTTCTGTGTGGCAGGGTACAAGATGTTCTTGTCAGGCCTGGGTGCATTGTTCTAGAGATTTACCCATCAGAAGGTAGTTCCTTACCTTGTCATAGTATGGAATCCATTCTCCAATAAGCGCTATACGGTTTTGATTGTGCCCAACTATGCTGAAACGTGAGATGCAAGCATTTCAGCTATTTTATAGTTTATTTTCTATAGACACTAATATAATATAAAATGATTTTGATATAAAATGTTTTGGTTATCGTAAGGTATAAACCCATCGTATTTATGTGTGGCGTGGTCTTACGAGATACCTTTGTTTTCCAAAGGATTTTGATAACAGTAATAAATCAAATTGAGTGTGTTTTCTCACGCTGGTTTTCCAGATTGACTCGAGTGTTATTTTATCATAATGCTCAGGTCAGACCGAGTATTGTAGATCCAGGTTAGGATGCTATGGAGCCCAGGAGACGAGCAGGAGGATTTCAGACCTACTACACGTACTTGGTTATTTCTGCTTTGTGTGTTATGCTGTATATTCAGTACATGTGAGAACAAGTTATTATAACTGTCTAGATTGATTGTTGACTGTTGTACTCTGATGATTGTATGTATATTACAGTTACAGTTTCTTTGTATATAAATATGTTATTACATATTATATTTTGTACCGCAACGATTGTGAGATTCTGTATTTTTGTTCCTATTTCTTCTTCTATCCTCTTCTTTCTCTTAGTTATTCATCTTTTCATACAATTTGTGTTGGACAAGTGGGATTAAATGTTAGCTCAAACGGTACGGAACAACGGGTCGCTACACCTGCCCTCCTTGGCTATCGGCCTGGTCTAAAAAGTGATGTGAGCCTAAAGGTTGCCCTTAATAGAAATGTCCAATTTGAATTGGGCCTTGGACTAATTTTCAAAAAAAATTAAGAGTTAAAAATGAAATTCCGAGGTTAAAAATTCAATTTAAAATAGGAATTGTGTTATAAATGTTATAATATGATTTTCAAAGTTGGCTTTGAAAACAATGAATATTATAAATGTTATAATATAGTCTTCAAAAGTGCTTTGAAAATATAATAAATTTATTTTCAAAATTTTAATATTAATAAATTAATTAAGTAGTTAATAAATTAATTATATACATGTACAATATATATATATATAATATGTTACATTATCTTGAATTGTTTAAGACAATCTATGTAATTAAATATTATGTTAATGTAAATTAAATTAATATTTGAAAATAATGTTAATTTTATTCATAATATGACAATTGGTTGAATAAAAAGAATGGAAATCAAGATTTATTAATTTATTGGAATTTAAATTATAATAATTAGATTAATTGAAATCAAATGAAATTAATTACCTAAATATTACGTTAATGGAAATTTAGATGAATTTGAGAATATTAATGTAATATATCATGAACCAATGTTAATTTCATCCATTTGATAATAATGGATTGAATAATAGGATGAAAGGTCAATTAAATGGAATTATTGAAAATTGAATTTATAATTTATGAATTTATTGAAATCGAAAGTAAACATGATAATTAGTGAAATAATTAACATTGAATTAACATGGAAACTTTTTTTAAGTTATTATCAATGTTTTTGAAATCCAAAATGAGAAAATTGGCTGGTTAATTTATTTGAATTAAAAAAGTGATATAATTAATTTAATATTAATTTATTTAATTAACTGGAATATAGCCATTTTGGCAACTAACTCGGATTTCGATGAAACCAGTTTCATCGGATCCGTAACGGCGAATTATTACAGGATTTCAAGTCTCGTAGCGATCGGATTTGTCGTTTGATCGTACGGACTCGAAACGCCTAGAAATCAATTGAAATCAAATGAAATCAATTTGAAATAAGCTAATTTTATCATAACTTCTTCATACAATTGAATTAGAATTTGAAACCTGTTTCATTGAATTTAAAATTATCGAAAGCATCTATTTTGATATATGGGATGATCCAATTCCGTTCGGGAACGAAACAGGCTTTTCGGGTCGTTCATTGTTCAACTTTCCAAACCAATCTAGCCCATTCTTTCTATTTTGTTCTGCCTATATATATCGTTAGAAACCCTAGGTCATTCTTATTTCTGATTTCAGTACGTACAATTCTATTTGCTCCTCCTTATTCCAATGGCAGACAAACCCTAATTCCCAATTGCAATTTCAAATCGAATTCAACTTCAAAAATTTAAACTCCTCAATATATATCGAATTATATATTGATTTGAAGCTCTCGACGAACGTAAGCCAATTATGTGATTTGTTTTTCGATCTGGGTTGCTGTGTGGCCGGAATTGGACGATCAAGTCACGGTCGTTCATCGCGTCTTCATCAATCTTCGGCCGATCGTCAAATCGGAGGCACTGGGCTGTGGGGAGATGGTCGAGGGGGAGGCATCGGTGGTGTTTGTGTGGTGGTTTGACGGCTAGATCGTGTGGAAAAATTGTTAGGGTTTGCAATTTTCGCGGCGGCTGGGTGGAGTTGTTCGGTCAAACTTCGGCCGATGGAGGCACCAAGGTCTGGCGTGGCACGTGGGAGGCTGGTTCCTGGTGCGGCGCGGCGTCAAAGGCTATGGTGGCTGGTTGTCATTCGCATGCATTACTCGTTGTCGGTTTGGGTTCACTGCTACAGTGATCGAACTGTTAGGGTTTGGGAGAAACGGTACGAAATTACGATCGTGCCCTTATTCTTTCTTTTCTATTTTATTTTATCATTTAAATTTTTTATCATTCTAATTATCATAACTTTCACATACGAGGACCAATTCACACGCGGTTTGTTCCCATGGGATCTTATCAAAATTCTGGACATTTTGACGCAGGTTTGGATGAATTCAGAGACCGTTCAAATTTTGGGCTTAAATTGGATTTAAATTCGATTTAAATTCAAAGGTGAGTGCTTTAACCCACTCACAACTTCTAAAATTTCTTATGTTTGTTAAATTAAATTATGATGTGATTAGAAATTGCAAGTTCACTATGGGTTGAAATGATACATACCCGAATGATCAATAGATTAAGGAAAATCGTTATGGGTTGAAATGATAGACTCGAGCGATTTTATGGATTTGATATTTTCGGGATTATGGTTTGAAATGATATATAACCGTAACATTGTAAATTGCAGATTGAAATGATAAATATCCGTATCACTTGACCCTAGGGTAGAGAATTATAAACGGACACCATATTGGTTAAATTTAAATGATTTTGAATCCTTAAATTTTGCATTGAGTTAAATGATATTTTTGAAATAAAATTTGGGTTATATAAATTGAATCCTTATCGAATTTTGAGTTTTATATTAAAATCGAATTGCTTTGAAAGATTTGTTAAAGGAATAAAATTGAAATTTTATAGTGAATTTGAAATATAAGTGAATTTTATGGAAATCGAGTTATTAAAATTGTTTGAATATAACTTTGAAAATATTGAAATATGAGTGATTTAAATTGATATTTCAAACATGGATTGGAAGCGATATTGAATTAAATATTTTATTGAGAAATTTGAATTGGAAAATTTGAAATTGGGTTTTGGGATATTTAAATGGTCCAAATGTGTTGGAATGAAATAAATAGTTTAAATTGATATAAATTTCAAATTTATGTTTTTAATATAAACTATTTTAAAAATATATATTATTTCAAAATTTCTAATTATTAAGATTTCAAAGTATTAAACTACTTAACCTGTATTAATTATATAAGATCATTTTAACCTATTTTAAACCATTTAATTTTTGTAAACTAATTAGCCTGTTTTAACTTTTAAATCTAATTAATCTATTTTAAAGCTATTTAATCTATTTTAATTATATTTAATCTATTTTAAATCTCTATTAACTATTTATAACTATTTAAAACTATTTTCTGCTAAATTCCAAACTAAGTAAAATGGATGGGTTTATATTCAAATTCTCGATTTTTAAGTGAATATGGTTAATAATGTTATAACCTAAGTTGGGATTTAAATAACATATTTGGTTTAATATGATAATTTTGAAACGAGAGTTTAACCTATTTTAAAAACACGACTTTAGAAAGGAAATATAATTTCGAACTATGGTTTCATTGTGATATAATTTCGGAAGTAAGTAATGATTTCGAAAATGATACGATTTGAATTGAATATGATATTTTGATATCAATTATGAAATGATTTTGGAAATGTAAAAGAACCATCCAGTGTGTAATAAGCGATTGGTTGTTAAATAGACCGGGATCAGATATGGGCATACTCTCTGTCGTTATCGAAAACCACTTTGACAACTGTGTACGCGGTGGAGATTCCAGAATGAAGTAGGACGGTGGCGACGATCCTAAAGGTATATACGTGGACCTGACTCCCATGAGTTAGCTTAAGGTGGCTAAAACAGGAGCAATTGATGGGCTAAGTGAGGTCATTCCTCCGATCGGGCACATTCCATCGATACTATATTTTGACTTTGCAATTTATTTGGTGGCCACCCTCGATTTTTTTTGATTCAGGAGTGTGTTCCGAGGTGGGTGGTAGTAGCTGCTATGCGTTACCACCGGTCCGGAAGTGTAATTGGTATATCTACTGTAACGACCCCAGATTTTATATAAATTTAAAATGATAATTAAAAATAATTTTTGAATAAAACTGTGAAATTAATCGATTTATTGATGCGAGTTTCCCCGACCTCAAGTAAAAATTGAATTTGACTTTAGAATTTAAACTTGAATATTGAATTTGTATTTGAATTTTAAATTTAAATAAACGACTTGGAAAATGTTTGATAGTTGAACTTTAAAACAAAGAAATAAAAAAATAAGCATATATGTTAGAATAGAACTAAATACTTAAGTTAAAAATTTGTAACAAATAACTATATATGAAGTATAAGAGCATAACCAAGCAAACAAAGGAAAGTGAAAGAACAAAAAAAAAATGAATGCATGGGTACATAATATAAATATCTTTGAACATGGATTACTTTGCAAACATGAAACAAGTACACAAATATATATATCATTTCAGCCGAAACAATATCACCTGCACAATTTTAAGTAGGGGGATATATAGATGTAGGCTTGCAAAAGAAGAAATAAAATAAGGTAATATGGTACATGGTAATTTAATGCAAGCCAGAGTTTTATCACTTCAGCCTCCAAACCAGAGAAAATATCCCTGCCTCTTGTACAAATAACATTATCATCTATAAATCCATTTTCTTTTATCAACCTCCTCACATCAGTTCGTTCCATTTTAACTGAGAAAAATATGAAGTGAACATCATCTTCAAAATTTAAATAAACTTAATCAACAACTAGAAGATTGAAGAAATGATTTTAAAGCAAGCAAAGAGATTCAAGAGGATCAGGCTTATGGCTTTTCAAAAGTATGCTCTGTTCATTTCTGGAAACAAATGTGAGTAAACACCAACTTCAAAATCCTAAATGATATCTGACCTGTTAATTGATTAAATTTCTTTAAATAAGTTGATGCTTGCATGTTTAGATATATAGTTGCATTATCTATGTATACGAATATGTATGACTGTGTATGTTTATTTTGATAGTCCTTCTCTGTTTTTTTTAACTACAGAGTGTAGAAAGAAAAGAAAAAAAAGGGGAAATTCGAATCTTCTTAACAGATGATTGTTAAGTTTTTAAGCTTCAAACATGATATGTTGTTTAAACTTAAATCGTGATCTAGGAATTGTCTTAAGCTTGATTATGGAGAGTTTGCTCTGTAAACTCAGTTCACTGTAAAAAGACATCATATGATGAATTCAAATATTTTGAAACATTAACTCGATCATATAATATGAATCTACATTCAAAGATAAGATTTTTAAGACAAGAATGGTAAATTTTAGTCGAGTATGCAAAGTGCAGTTCGTAAAGGAACAAAAAATGCCTTTTTATGAAAATATGATGATTCAACAAAAAATTGATGTTGAAATTTGTTGTGAAGCTAGGTTGAATGTTGGAGATCACTAGAAAAATACAAGATGAATTTATAAACCTTTGGATTGTTAAGACGAGATTGATTTAGGGTTTAGTCTCGAATTTTGAACGTGTCTATGATTTGGTGTGTTCGCCTCCAATATGCGATCGAGCTGCACATGCTCGTGGGAAATGATAGTATGAAGTGTCGACGTGCTATGGTCGGAAGCATGGATTTTTCTGGTGGTCGGTGACGTGATCGCGAGGGGGTTTTTGGTCGGAGTTTTATTCAGGTCGTTCGATCGAGTGACGAAATCTAGATCTGAAATTTTGACTTCAAGTTGAATATTGCAATCGAGCTTAGGGATGATTCGGGACTTGCCGAAGGGAGCGACGTTCGCCAGAACGGCGGCACGTTGATGTGCATGTGCACGGGGTTGGGTGTGTGCACTGGGAAAAGTTTGTTTGGAGAAGACGATGGGAAACTCGAAGGAAAGCTCGCGTGTGTTTCGGGGGCAACTCGAAGATGTTGGAGCTGGGTTTACTTCGGGGATGACACGGGAGTTTCTGCGTTTGGACTCGGGATTTTCTTAGCCTGATCCTGTATAAGGTAGATGCAGATTTAACTTGTGATTTTAAAGTAAAAGTAAATCAAATATGTTAAAGTGAAAGTTAATTTATATTTCAAATTTAAAAATGTGTTAGGATGTTTGATTTTTAAAATAATTATCTTAATTAAGTTTTTAAATTCAAATTTAAAAGAGGAATTTGAATTTAGTTATTAAATTCAAGTAATTAAATTAAAAATATGAAACTTATCTTTACTTAAATTAAGATTGTTATGTACAAAGTATAATCAATTAGTGAAATAAATTTAAAGTTAATCACTTATTGAAATTAGAGGATAATGAATGAATGAAATTAATTGGAGTATTAATTAATTTAAAGGATAAATTAATTTGGGCAATTAATTAAAGAATAATTGTTTTATGTGATGAAGGAATTAAAGGTAATTAATTTCTTGAAGATAATTACATAATTAAAAGTAATTAATGATTAAAGTTAATTAAATAATGATTTGAAGATTAATAAATTAAAGTGATTAAGAAATGATAATTAATTCGTGGTAAATTGATTTATGTAATTAATTAAGTATAATTAATTAAAGTGGTAATTAATTAAGGGTTAATTAATTAAAAGATAATTAAGTGATTAAAGGTTAATTACTTAATAATTAAAGGTTATTATTAAAGTACTTAATAAGAGGATAATTAACTTAATGTGATTAATTAAGAAATAATTAATTAAATGAAGGTAATTAATTAAGATAAATAATTAAGGTTAATTAATTACATTAATTAATATCAAATGACTTGTAATTAATCGGGAGTGGGTAATTAATTCATAAGTAATTAATTAGAAATTTGATTGGTTTAATTAGGGATTGAACAATTAATTAATTCTACTTATAAATGATTATTGAATATTTGGATTCTATTGAATGTGAATTGTTTGATATCCCTGATATATGATGCTTTGTGATACACCCTGATTTATGTTGTGATCTGTAGTTTACTTACCTGTGATATATATCTGTGATCTGTGAATGAACGATAAGCGTTATAGTTTATATCGCTTATCAACTATATCCTGTATTTTGTTATGTGATGATTGATGTTGCACTATTGTGTTGAACCCCTGGATCACACTTATACACACACCAATATGGATTTCACGTGGAAATCGGTTAAATCACTGTTTCCTGGGGATTTGACCAGGCAACTAGTGCTCGGCATCAGAGAGTGTCCGGCATCCAGGAATGTTCGGCGAAGCAACCATCATCCATGAGTACTCGGCGTAGTACTCGGCGTCCTTAGTATCCGGTGTCCAGGAGTGTTCGGCATAATACTCAGCAGTGTTCGGCATCGAGACTACTCGGCGTAGTACTCGGCAGCAAGGGTACTCGGCACCAAGTAGTGTTCGGCAACAACCTATGCTCAGCGTCGACTGGTGTTCGGCATCCCATAAGTGCTTGGCATCAAGACTGCTCGGCGTACCAGAGTACTCGGCATCAAGACTGCTCGGCATGCAAGACTGCTCGGCATACCAGAGTACTCGGCATCGAGGCTGTTCGGCATACAAGGTCGCTCGGAATCAGGGCTGTTCGGCATCAAGACTGCTCAGCATGCAAGACTGCTCGGCATACCAGAGTACTTGGCATCAAGGCTGTTCGGCATACAAGGTCGCTCGGAATCAGGGCTGTTCGGCATCAAGACTGCTCGGCATGCAAGACTGCTCGGCATACCAGAGTACTTGGCATCAAGGCTGTTCGGCATACAAGGTCGCTCGGAATCAAGGCTGCTCGGCATACAGGAGTACTCGGCATCCTATGGTGTTCGGCGTAATACTCGTCATCCAGAAGACGTTCAACACGACTAACCAGCACACCGTTCGGCATAGAAGGAATGGTTCGGCGGAACTCGTTCGGCGAACCTTGCTCGGCATACGGCGACCACTGTACTCGGGCTGGAACGTTCGGCAATCAGCCCACTTGGGAAGTCCAGCCCATCTTTGCCTATAAATAGAGGGGCAGGGTCACAGTGAAAGGGATCCTTTTTTGGAGAGCAAATAGGGGGAGACTCTGCCATTTTCAAGACTCATCTTCTCTACTCAAACACCTTCATTCAAGCATTTGATTCACGAATTGTATTTGTAATCAATCAATCATAAAGGAAATCAATAAAGTTGAGCAAAGTGGACGTAGGCAATTGCGCCGAACCACTATAAATTTGGTGTTCTTACTTTCTGCACTTGAATTAAGTTTGTCTTCTCTGTTTAATTGCTTTCATCACTTATATCTCTACACAATCTTTCTGAACGAGGTTAGTGACCAATTTTGGTGCTAACACTTTGGTGCTTTCACCGAGAATCGAATTCTCAGACCTCAAGGATCTGCTTTGAAGCTACTGGATTGAACAAATCCCCCAAAGAAGATCCGACTTACTGATAGGACATCCGTTGATTCTACTCAGAGTTCATACCAATAACTCTACAATGGCAAGACCACGTACCAGGTCAGCTTCCCTTAATGCGGATGCCCGAGAGACTGCTAGCGTGCAACAAGCAGGACCTAGCAATCAACCAGCAATCCCGAGTGCAGGGATTGCCGCTCAAGAACAGACTCCAGTTGTCACCAGAGTGGAGTTCAACGACTTGATGAGAGAACTTAGGGAAAGCAGGAGACAACTGGGAGAACAGATGCAAGCTAATGCCAACCTGATGGCACAACTCACTCAACAGCAGCAACAGAATGCTGGGGGCAATCAAGCTGCTTATTCCTCTTCTGATAGCTCAACTTCTTCTGATGAGCCACCCAGGCGCAGACGCCGTAAGACTGAAACCGCAAGGGCAGATGCTGCTGTTCGAACAACAGGAGACCGCGACCAAGCCAGAACTGGAAACTTCCGAACTGGAGTACAGGTGGAGGAGGGAGCTCCAGATCATCAAGATGTTAACAATGTTGAACCTCATGACGCACGATTGGCAGATCGCCAGGAAAGGAGGCATCAGCATGGACAGGCACGTAGAACTGACTCCAACCTCCCAGCTTCCATACAGACACCCGATTTGACAGCCATGATCTGGCAACTGATGAAAGAAAATCAGGGCTTGTCAAATGACGATTGGGGAGTGTCAAGAAGTCATACTCCGTTCACGGATGTTGTGCTACAAGCGTCCTACCCCAAGAAGTTTAGCATGCCAACCATTCCTGCATACGAAGGAAAGACTGACCCCAGACAACATGTAATGAGGTATGAATGGATGATGGATTCAGCCAGAGCAAATGATGCCACCAAATGTAGGTGCTTTCCGATTACTCTATCTGGGATCGCTACTATGTGGTTCACCCGACTTCCTCCGCGATCCGTATCAAATTTCGAGGAGTTGGCAAAGAAGTTTATTGAGCAGTTCAGGATACACACTACACGCCCGAAGGACGTGATGTCTCTGTCGAGTGTAATCCAAAATCCCGGAGAGTCGCTGAAGGAGTACTTACAAAGATTCCACGTTGCGGCAACTGAAGTCAGTAATCCCAACGACCACGCAATTCTAATGGCTGTGATGAGAGGTGTAGATCCGGATTCTGAATTCGGGGATTGGCTGGCAGGAAAACCTCCGACTACGCTAGAGCGTTTCTACTCCAAGGCGCACCAGTTCATAAGAAGAGAGGAAGCTAGGTGGGTACGACGAGACAAGGCACCGAGACCCGCCCAAGAGTCAATTAAGAGCAACATTGCTGTGAAGCAATCTGGAGACAATTCAGGAAAGGTCCAAGTCAACGTCCAGAATAAGCCTGTGCAGCCCAAAGAGTCCGGAGGAAGGAGTCAAGGAAAGAGGAAAGAAGCGGGAAAGTGGAAGTCGAGAATTCCAAGCTACAATGAGTACACTCCGTTAAACGCCCCACTTGAGAACATTTACCTATCCACATGCAATACTTTTCAGTACAGAAAACCACGTCCGAAAGAATCGACTGAAGAACAGAAACGGACTGGGAAATATTGCCGCTTCCATGAAACCTATGGACACAACACGGAAGAATGCAGACACCTACATGACGCTATCGAGAAATTGATCAGACAAAAGAAGTTGCAAGAATTTGTGAAGGATCCGCAGGAAGGAGGACAGGGAACGTCCGACCCAGGTCGTGCACCAGCTCCACGTCATCCAGAGGAACCTGCCCGAACTGTTGGGAGACTGGTTATAAATACAATTATCGGCGGACCTCATCCCGCAGATAAGAACTGGCAAGAGATGGAGCGATATGCGGGCTCCTTGAAGCATGCGGATTTCGAGTGCTGTTCAAACGTAGAGGACGGGGCCCCTGCTAAGCAGCAGCGCGTGATGACAGACGATATTGTGTTCAGAAACAGAGACGCTGATCAGATAGAGGCTCCGACCATCGATCCCATGGTCATATCTGCAACAATCGGACCAGCGTATGTAAAAAGAATCTTGATTGATTGTGGAAGTTCAGTCAACATCATCTTCAAGAAGGCATATGATCAGATGAAGCTAGAGACAAAAGACTTGAAACCATCCAAAGCTCGTATCCACGGTTTTAACGGCGCTGCGACTGATGCAGTGGGATATGTCGAGTTACCAGTTGAACTGGGACAAGGCGAGCGTCGGAGGGTACGAATTCTACCCTTTGTAGTTTTGGATGTGGACTCTCCATACAATGTTTTCTTGGGTCGGCCGGCCCTGGCTGAATTTAGGGCGGCACTAGCCCCGTGGTGCTTGACTTTGAAGTTCCCAACTGACAAAGGAGTAGGCATTGTTCACGGAGACCAAGCAGCTGGTCGTTCTTGTTATGTGGCCGAGCTCCGTGAAGCCCACCGGAGGGAAAAAGGAAAGGGTACGGACAATCCTGTCCGCATCCTCAACACGAATAATTGACAAGTAGTGCCCGAGCCCTGGCTCGGGCATAGTTCTCGGATCTACGGAGATATAGATCCGAGAGACGACGATGAGAAACCCAGGGAAGAGAAGGCGGCACCGGCTGAATTAACAATCGACATTTCAGTTAGCCGTGACGACCCTTCGCGAATACTGAAAATCGGATCACAGTTAAGCCCCGCAATGACAGAAGACCTTAGCGACTTCCTCCGAGCAAACCTCGATGTTTTCGCCTGGACGCATTCTGATATGTGTGGGATTTCTCCCGCCATCACAAGTCATATGTTGAACATAGACCCGAAATACGTCCCAGTCAAGCAAAAGAGGAGAGGAATGGATCCAGAGAGATCCGCCGCTCTTGGAGAGGAGGTGGACAAACTCAAAGCAAATGGGTTCGTCCGCGACGCCCTCTACCCGGAGTGGGTCTCCAACCCTGTGCTAGTAAAAAAGGCAAATGGGAAATGGAGGACTTGCGTAGATTATTCCGACTTGAACAAAGCATGCCCTAAGGACAGTTTCCCGTTGCCTAGGATCGATCAGTTGGTCGATTCCACAGCAGGACACGAATTATTGTCACTCATGGATGCGTACTCAGGATACAACCAAATCCCAATGCATATTCCGGACCAAGAACACACCAGCTTCGTTACAAATGTCGGGCTGTATTGCTATGTAGTGATGCCCTTTGGATTAAAGAATGCTGGAGCAACTTACCAACGTCTGGTGAATCGAATGTTCAAGGACCAGCTGGGCAAAACCATGGAAGTCTATGTGGATGACATGCTCGTGAAGTCACGGCAGTCAAACGACCACATCCAAGACTTAGCTGAAATGTTTAACATACTCAGGTCCTATGGTATGAAGATCAACCCGCTGAAGTGTTCTTTCGGCGTTGCATCAGGGAAGTTTTTAGGATTCATCGTCAACGCTAGGGGAATCGAAGCCAACCCAGAAAAGATCCAAGCCATTCGAGACGTACAAGCACCCAGGACTATAAAGCAGGTACAGAGCTTGAACGGGAAAGTGGCTGCGCTAAGTCGGTTTATATCCAAGGCAACTGACAAGTGCATCCCATTCTTCGACATAATAAAGAAAGGAAAGAGGAATTTTGAATGGACGTCTAGCTGCGAGGAAGCTTTCCAGAACCTAGTAAGGCATCTGGAGAGCCCACCGATGCTATCTAAACCAGTTGACCATGAGATGCTGTATGTTTACTTGGCTATATCCCCTCATGCGATAAGCGCAGCTTTGGTCCGTGAGGAGGATCGAGTCCAGAAGCCGGTATATTATGTTAGCAAGCGTTTAACGGGGGCAGAGAAGAATTACCCTAAAATTGAGAAATTGGCTTATTGCTTGGTGATTGCATCACGCAAGCTACGCCCATACTTTCAAGCGCATTCAATCGGCGTTTATACCGATCAACCCCTGAGGCAGGTACTTCAGCGACCAGAAACTTCTGGAAGATTGCTAAAATGGAACATCGAGTTGAGCCAATTCGATATCGCGTACTTACCACGGAGAGCTATCCGAGGGCAAGCGTTAGCAGACTTCATCGCTGAATTTACCATACCCATCAAACCGGACGATCACGACGTCATTCCCCCCATACGATGGAAGTTATACACTGACGGTGCATCAAATGACCGTTGCTCCGGCGCGGGCGTAGTTCTTATGACTCCGGAAAACCGATCAATCTGTTATGCCCTGAAGCTCGATTTTCCGGCTACAAACAACGAAGCTGAATATGAAGCATTGATCGCTGGCTTGAAGCTTATCAAAGAACTCGGAATCAAATCAATCGAAATCTTTTGTGACTCGCAGTTAGTGGTATACCAAGTGCGAGGAGACTACCAAGCAAAAGGACGAAAGCTTGCTCCGTACCTCGTTCAGGTCCAGGAACTACTATCAAATCTTGAGCGTTATGACATTTCGCACATCCCTCGAGAACAAAACAAAGAAGCCGACTTGTTGGCTAAGTTCGCAAGTACCGACGATGTCCAGCAAATGGGATTGTATCCCGTGGAAGTCTTGCATGCCCCGAGTACGGGCGAGATGAAAATCGATCTTGTGTTGAAAACAGAGATCGAGAAGGACTCATGGATAACCCCATTCAAACTGTACCTGACAACTTGGGCTTTACCAGAAAGAAGAAGCGAAAGACGACAGGTCCTTCGAAAGGCTGCGCGGTACGTAATGCAGGATGGATCCATGTACCGGAAAGGATTCTCAATCCCATTACTACGATGCATCGCTCATGATGAAACAAAGCGAGTCTTGAGGGAAGTCCATGAAGGGGAATGCGGCGACCATACTGGGGGGCAAACGCTAGCGAAAAAGATCCTCCGCTATGGGTATTACTGGCCTACCGTAAACCGGGATGCCGCGGACTATGCAAGAAAATGCGACAAGTGTCAAAGATATGCAAAAATCCCGAGGGCTCCGTCAACGGAACTCACACAAATGATCAGCCCTTGGCCATTCGCGATCTGGGGAATCGACATAATCGGCTCTTTGCCTCTATCCAAAGGTGGTGCGAAATACGCGATAGTTGCGGTCGACTATTTCACGAAATGGGCCGAGGCAGAACCTTTGGCCACTATCACCTCTAAGAAAGTCATTAATTTCGTTGTACGAAACATCATATGCCGCTTTGGTCTTCCACGCACCATCATTACAGATAACGGAACGCAATTCGAAAGTAGAGAGTTCAAAGAGTTCTGTCTAAAGTACGGCATCGAGAAAAAGTTCGCTGCCGTTGCACACCCAAAAGCTAACGGACAAGTCGAGGCCGTTAACAAGGTAATCAAGTCCATACTAAAGAAGCGTCTGGAGAAGGTTGGAGGCAAGTGGGTAGATGAACTCCCGACGGCATTATGGGCATATAGGACTACCCACAAGTCCGCGACCGGCCACACTCCGTTCGCCTTGGCATACGGTTCTGAAGCCGTGATACCCGTGGAACTTGAAGTTCCATCGCACCGAGTGACATACTATGACCCCAAGACGAACCAAAACCTCTTGCTGGAATCACTGGACTGCATCGACGAAAAGCGTGAAGAAGCTGAGTTAAGGGCGGCGGCGCACAGACATCGAGTCAAGCGCTACTACGATGGCAGAGTCCGCCCAAGAATCTTTGATGTGGGTGATCTCGTTCTGAAACGAGTCTTCCCAGTACCATCACGCATGAATCCCAGCTGGGAAGGCCCATATGCCATTGAACGGAAGCTTGGAGAAGGAACATTCAAGCTAGCGACCGTTGATGGCACGACACTCCCCCGAGCATGGAACAGTGAACATTTGCGGCACTATTACATTTAGCATGTTTCCCTTTCTTGTTATAGGCATTATTGTTTTCCGCATGTTTCCATTCAATAATGACTTAGTTTCCTTTTGAAGTTGTAATCGAACAATTTAGTTGATTTTCATTAATAAAGGCTTGAAGCCACATTTTCTATGAAGTTTCTGTATCTCTTAATCGAATGATAAATTACATTATTCTGTGCGGCGTACAGACTCATACAAACGATTTCCAATCTCCGAATCCCCAGAGTGCGGAGCGGAGTACTCTAAGTCCCCAGAGCGTGGACTAGAGTATAAACGATTTACAATCTCCGAATCCCCGGAGTGCGGAGCGGAGTACTCTGAGTCCCCAGAGCGCGGACTAGATTATAAACGGTTTCCAATCTCCGAATCCCCAGAGTGCGGAGCGGAGTACTCTAAGTCCCCAGAGCGCGGACTAGAGTATAAACGATTTTCCAATCTCCGAATCCCCAGAGTGCGGAGCGGAGTACTCTAAGTCCCCAGAGCGCGGACTAGAGTATAAACGATTTACAATCTCCGAATTCCCAGAGTGCGGAGCGGAGTACTCTAAGTCCCCAGAGCGCGGACTAGAGTATAAACGATTTTACAATCTCCGAATCCCCAGAGTGCGGAGCGGAGTACTCTAAGTCCCCAGAGCGCGGACTAGAGTATAAACAATTTTCCAATCTCCGAATCCCCAGAGTGCGGAGCGGAGTACTCTGAGTCCCCAGAGCGCGGACTAGAGTATAAACGGTTTCCAATCTCCGAATCCCCAGAGTGCGGAGCGGAGTACTCTAAGTCCCCAGAGCGCGGACTAGAGTATAAACGATTTTCCAATCTCCGAATCCCCAGAGTGCGGAGCGGAGTACTCTAAGTCCCCAGAGCGCGGACTAGAGTATAAACGATTTACAATCTCCGAATCCCCGGAGTGCGGAGCGGAGTACTCTGAGTCCCTAGAGCGCGGACTAGAGTATAAACGGTTTCCAATCTCCGAATCCCCAGAGTGCGGAGCGGAGTACTCTAAGTCCCCAGAGCGCGGACTAGAGTATAAACGATTTTCCAATCTCCGAATCCCCAGAGTGCG
The DNA here is from genome assembly GCA_030737815.1 of Allium fistulosum. NCBI lineage: Eukaryota > Viridiplantae > Streptophyta > Magnoliopsida > Asparagales > Amaryllidaceae > Allium > Allium fistulosum. Next base: position 444,502,938 of record CM060903.1, read on the forward strand.
GAGCGGAGTACTCTAAGTCCCCAGAGCGCGGACTAGAGTATAAACGATTTACAATCTCCGAATCCTCAGAGTGCGGAGCGGAGTACTCTAAGTCCCCAGAGCGCGGACTAGAGTATAAACGATTTCCAATCTCCGAGTCCCCGGAGTACGGAGCGGAGTACTCTAAGCCCCCAGAGCGCGGACTAGAGTATGAACAGTCTTAAGTCTCCAAGTCCCCGGAGCACAGTGTCAGCAAACCAAATAAAGACAAGAGAATCATCCAAACAAGAAGAAACTGAAATTTTATTCGATAAGTCCAAAATAGGGATACAAGATCACTCCTACAAAATTCGGGTCTGTACAAACTACAAGTTATGATAGGTAGAAACTATTACAAACTTAAGCAAAAGACTTGTTGAACAAGTGCATCGATCATTTCTTCGACTTCTTCTTCTTGTCCGCCTTCGGTGTCTCCGACGACTCCTCTCCCTCACGTTTCTTCTTGGACTTTTTGCTTGCTAAAGAGACGGAGTCAGGAGTAGGAGACGGAACATCTAATGGTTTGGACCTGCCCGGGAGAATGATTTTCAAAGGTCTATTCCGCGGGTCAGTAAGTTCCAGGACTTCGGATTCAACCTTGACTTTGACCTTTCTCTTCTCCTCGTCGGCGAGACGATCCTTCATGCTCATCTCTGAAGTATGCTCAGAGGCGCCAGTAATTTTAACTTCGTCGCTTCCTTCGGCCGGAGACGAGGTGTCAAGTTTGTCATCATCGAGCGCCCCGATCACTTGAGCGTCTGGGCCGGGAGTCACCTCTGCGTGAGCAGCGTCGCTTGTTTTCCCCGCTTCCTCCTTGGCGTCGTCGCTCCTCGGAGTTGGCTCAGTGTCAGAACAACCTGTGAGAAATATAAGAAGTGGGCATTAGAACAAATAACCACTGTTGAAAAATGACGGGATCACTTCGATTTCTAGAGAAAGAAGAATATCCTACCAGGATCAGGTTGACTGTCGGTGGCGCGCGGGGTTTCACCCTCCAGGATAGGTGACAGCACATGAACGCCAAGCCCGGGATCTTCGGGATCATAACTGGCGTGTTGCTCGAATGGATCAAGCGTCGACCGACCGGCCGATTGAGCAGCATAAGGAGCGGCAATGTGAGGAGTAGTAGTGTCGGCTTCTGACGGGCCAGCCTCGTTGTTCTTCTCTTTCGAAGGGGAAGAGCCTTTGCCATAGAGAGCCAATGCTACGGATAAATCCGATGGCTCATTCCCCCTCAGGAACTCCTTCACCAGTGCATCCTCGTCGATTTCTTCGGAGCCTGATTCGACTTTCTTGATCTTTATCAGAGTCTCCCATGCCTCAGCCAGGGATTCATGGTAGCCGTCGCCCAAGAATGTTAGGTCGCGATGCATAAGGACGCGGGCTCCGTACTCGGCATTCAACGGGTCAAACATACTTTTGACCTCTTCCCTGCCAGCCTCTGCGGCCGCCTCAAGGCGAGAATCAAGCTCCTCCTCAGCCATTCTTTTACCCTCCTCACGGGCTTCATCCTTCATTCTCTCGACCCCGGCAAGTTCACCGTCGAGCTTTGCCTTGAGGAGCCGGGTAGCAACAATCTCATCGCAATACCGCTGTGATTCTTCCTGAGCGGCTATTTTGTCTTCTTTCTCCTTGGAGAGTTGTTCTTTCAGCTCTTTGACTTGAATAGCGAGCACGTCCCTTTCTTTTTGAACAGAGTCTTTTTCTAGGGCAAGGGCGCCGCTGCGCTGAACTGCTTCATCAAGCTCCTTTTTGTGAGCCACCTCTAAGCGAGTAACTGCCTCGGCAGTATCTTTTGCGCCTTGTTCAGCGGCTTCTAGCTTTAACTTATAAGAGGCGAGCTCTTCGTCTTGGAGTTTGATGATTTTCTTATCGCTGTCAGCCTCCAGAGTCAGACGGTCAATCTCGTGTTGACGCTCAACAGATACTTCTGATATCTTCTCCACCAAGTGCACGAATGCGTCATGTTGAACATAGACGTCATTGTTGCATGCAATGGCACTTTGCTTCACGTGCCCAGGAATGTGATGGATGGCCGGGAGGAATTTCAAACCGTCAAAACAAATCTTCGGAAACTTGGCCTTAAGGTCGACCATCTTTTCCGCAACGGTTGGGTCCACGGCAGGAGCAGGAGGAGGAGGCTTAGAGAATTCCGTTCTTTTACGCGGCTCCCGAACTTGCCTCATACTCGATGAACTGGAATGTTGTTCTCGAGCAGCATCTGACTGATAGCCCTTCTGCAGAGACTTCTCTTTATCCGGCTCAGTTGCAGGAGGAAGATCACGGGACTGAGAAGATTGATAGTGCGCTTTCTTGCGATGAGACGATTCGCGCGGACGATTGTCCCTATCCTCATAATCACCTCGGTCCCGGCGTCTGCCCGAACCGGAGTCCCGTCCGGAGTGATGAAATATTGAAGACCCTTGAAGGCGATCAAGTCCGTGGGAGCGGCCCATATCACCTGCAAAGAAGAAAGATAACAACGAATTAAGGAGAATTCACGAATTAAAAAGACTTGAAGTATGCTATGGAATGCGCGTGTGCGTGTGTGTCCTAAGTGTTCCCCCCGACGGACCCGTTCGTTTGTCTTTACTAATCGGGGTATTGTCTCTGTGAGCCGGGAGTTGAACTCCTACATTGCCTCTAGCGGGCGACGAGAATTTGAGAGCTTCAGGATCATCGAACCCATAATTAAGTATGTCTTCGGGGATAGAGAGGTTCGAGAGACCCCTTAGAGAACTCTCCAGACGCTGTGAAGAAGCCTCTTTTTCAGGAGGGATAGGCGTAGGTTTTGAGGTGTCGCCGACTTTCTCTTTCTGAACCGTATATTTCAGCTTTTTCTTTCCCTTCGAAGGGGAGGATGACGTCTCAATATCCTGGATTTCGATTGCTGGATTCCAAGCAGGACCCACGTTCTCGCCCTGAGTGTCGGGTGCATCACCCTCTCTACGCTCGCCTTCTTCGTGCGCGACGGGAGCGCGACGTGACGACGGGCCGGTAAGTTTTTTCCCTTTACCGGATGGAGGTTTGGGAATTGTAACGCCTTCTGGAAGGCTGACCCGACGATCAGGAGCTAGCAAGCCGAACCCCGACAGCGATTCATTTGAAATGATAGCTCGAATATCTCGGTCCTCGGCCGGGAGAGCTCTAATCGCGTCAACAGCATCAGAATATCCTCGGCCTTCCGGACGCGGGTTAATACCTGAAAAGATGAGATGAAGAGTTAGGAAAAAACATGACTCCCATTAAGTACAAGTAACGGTTCAGCAGAGAGACTTACTGCCTTCAACCCATCTCCTAGCGAAACCAGACGGGCATCGCACATAGAACCATTCCTGTTTGTACAGGGCGAACTTGCTGCAGGCCCCTGTCAGGATCTGGCACTTGTGATACGGCTCGAGGAAGATGAAGGAGGGGCTATCTTTCCGTCTCTTGAACATGTAAATGTATCGAATATCACCGGGGGTTGGAGGTCTGGAGAAGACAGCCATGAAGAGTAAATAAGTCCCATATAGGAACGCATGACCATTCGGGTGCAGCTGCGACGGAGCGATATCTATATACTGCAGCACATCCCGGAGAAATAGGTTAAACGGAGGCACGCTGCCCATCCAGCACATGAACTTGTTGCAGGCCGTGTACCCGACCGGGGGCAAGTGAGGACGGTCGTGTCTCGAAGGAACTAACACGTCGGTAAAGGGAATTCCGTGAATGGAACATATCCATCGCAGAGCGGCCTCGTTGATCCTCGAGGCTTGAGAATCGACCGGATTGTCCAATAAGATGGTTGACTCTAGAGCATCGGGCGCCAGATTATGAGCGGGAGAGATTGACGGATTGGAAGCATCTGCGGCTCCTTGCTTTGCTGACGGCCCAGGCCTGTCAGATACGGTGGCCGAACTAGATTTTCCTGACATCCCGAATAAATAATGAACCTGGCTAAATGCTTGAGAAAGCTATACTTGAAAAACGTTGAGCGTTAGAATCAGCATCACGAATTTTCCCCCCACGTGGTGTGTGAACTAGTGCAAGCAATTGTGTAAAGACAACAATAAAGATATAATAATTAGCTGCGGATCATCGCTTTCGAAGACCGTCATCGCTGACCGTCTCAAAGGCCCGCCTTGAGGTAATTACAGTTTCAGGTTCAAAAGACATATGATTTCTAGAGTGACCGGCCTAAGTGTAGTTTAACATTTATACTGATCGGCATTTTAGTAATGTTCATCGTCCTAAGTAAAGTGTTCGGCAATTGTATTGTTCGGCATATAAGGTGTTCGGCAATTACATTGTTCGGCATGAAAGGTGTTCGGCAATTGTATTGTTCGGCATATAACGTGTTCGGCAATTATATTGTTCGGCATGAAAGGTGTTCGGCAATTGTATTGTTCGGCATATAACGTGTTCGGCAATTATATTGTTCGGCATGAAAGGTGTTCGGCAATTATATTGTTCGGCATGTCAAGTGTTCGGCAATTGCATTGTTCGGCATGTGAAATGTTCGGCGTTTGGGCATTGATTGGCTTTGTTTCGTTCGGCTCAATTATAGTTCGACTTGTTAGTGAGCGTTCGGCCTGGCCTTGCCCGGCTGAGGTACCGTTCGGCAACTAACCGTTACACCGACCGGCACATGACCACATGCGCCGGAGCAGCGAACGGCGCCATTACCCTCTCCAACACCTCTCATTCTTTTTCTTCCTTTTGACCTCGATCCAACACGAGGAGACTAAGGCAATAAGCGGACATACTCCTAACCCCTCCACGCTATGTCGTTCGGCAATACAGACAAGCTATACAAAAACCCTCTACACGACTTCGTTCGAACATCTCGTTTGAGTTTACGATGAAAAATACCTAAGTGTGCAGATCGAAGATTGAGATGAAGTAGTTAAGTCTCAAATTCGGACGATTGAACGGAATTGTGAGAGCGGAGGAAATAAGAAGTAAAAGGAGAAAAGGAAGAGAAGGGACTGGTTTTATAGAGGGAAATGGAGGAAGTCGAAGGGGCTATTCCCGGTAGAACCGGTCAATACCGGAGTACTCGGCGTTAGGGTGGAATGACGTTCGGCACGCTGGGAACGTTCGGCTCAGAACGTGTCGTTCGGCATCCCAAGCTTGTTCATCTCGCACCTCCCTTTGCTAGCATTCTCGAGAGGGTACCTCCGAGGTAGATTGTACCAGATTCAAAGCGTATCACGTTCGGCCACGCAATACACTTTGGGGGGCAAGTGTTTCCTGGGGATTTGACCAGGCAACTAGTGCTCGGCATCAGAGAGTGTCCGGCATCCAGGAATGTTCGGCGAAGCAACCATCATCCATGAGTACTCGGCGTAGTACTCGGCGTCCTTAGTATCCGGTGTCCAGGAGTGTTCGGCATAATACTCAGCAGTGTTCGGCATCGAGACTACTCGGCGTAGTACTCGGCAGCAAGGGTACTCGGCACCAAGTAGTGTTCGGCAACAACCTATGCTCAGCGTCGACTGGTGTTCGGCATCCCATAAGTGCTTGGCATCAAGACTGCTCGGCGTACCAGAGTACTCGGCATCAAGACTGCTCGGCATGCAAGACTGCTCGGCATACCGGAGTACTCGGCATCGAGGCTGTTCGGCATACAAGGTCGCTCGGAATCAGGGCTGTTCGGCATCAAGACTGCTCAGCATGCAAGACTGCTCGGCATACCAGAGTACTTGGCATCAAGGCTGTTCGGCATACAAGGTCGCTCGGAATCAGGGCTGTTCGGCATCAAGACTGCTCGGCATGCAAGACTGCTCGGCATACCAGAGTACTTGGCATCAAGGCTGTTCGGCATACAAGGTCGCTCGGAATCAAGGCTGCTCGGCATACAGGAGTACTCGGCATCCTATGGTGTTCGGCGTAATACTCGTCATCCAGAAGACGTTCAACACGACTAACCAGCACACCGTTCGGCATAGAAGGAATGGTTCGGCGGAACTCGTTCGGCGAACCTTGCTCGGCATACGGCGACCACTGTACTCGGGCTGGAACGTTCGGCAATCAGCCCACTTGGGAAGTCCAGCCCATCTTTGCCTATAAATAGAGGGGCAGGGTCACAGTGAAAGGGATCCTTTTTTGGAGAGCAAATAGGGGGAGACTCTGCCATTTTCAAGACTCATCTTCTCTACTCAAACACCTTCATTCAAGCATTTGATTCACGAATTGTATTTGTAATCAATCAATCATAAAGGAAATCAATAAAGTTGAGCAAAGTGGACGTAGGCAATTGCGCCGAACCACTATAAATTTGGTGTTCTTACTTTCTGCACTTGAATTAAGTTTGTCTTCTCTGTTTAATTGCTTTCATCACTTATATCTCTACACAATCTTTCTGAACGAGGTTAGTGACCAATTTTGGTGCTAACACTCACAGATGATTTAAATTGATGTTTTTAAATTGAAATTTTAATTTCAATTGATTTTGAAATTTGGGTTAAAATAAAAAGTGAAAAGCTTTTGAAATAGAATTTCAAAGATAAAAGTTATTTTGAATAACTTAATCGAGTTTTGAAAATTTAAATAATTTGATTTAAATTTGAATTCAAGTTTGGAATTGAATCCTATGATTTGAAACTAGGGATTGAAAATGTTATAAATGTGTTTATCTGAATTTAAACCATTTAAAAAAAATGTAATTTTGAGAATTTGAACTTAACCAAAGGATTTCAACTCGTATGGATGAATCAGATTTTCCGAAATAAAAACTGTTGTTTTAAAAGAATAAAAGCTTTCAGGTAAGAAATGAAATTCCAGTTTAATTAAAGGAATTTCAATATTGAATTGAAAATGGTTTTCCAAGTTATGAATAAATTGTTTTGAAAAGCTATGAATTGAATCTGTTTATTTTTAACAGATTTAAAATAATGATTGGTTTAAATCATTTGAAATGGGATTGTTTTGAAAACTATAAGTTAAATCTTTGATTTAAAGATTTAACGAGTTAATTAAATTGAAAGGGAAATTGATTTGGAAAACCTGTGAATGAATCTTTGTGAAATTAAGTGAACTTTGTGAATTGAATCTTTTTTGTTTAAAAAGATTAAAATGGTAATTTGTTAAACCATTTGAAAAGAAAGTTTGGGTTTAAATTGTGACTTAATTGAAATCCCAATATCCATATATTTTTAAATATTGCGCTCACTATTCGGGTTAGCCGGGAAAGGACCTTTGGGTCGTATAACTCATTCCGAATAGTGATACGTCGTATATGGATAGCATTTGCAGACCGGTGTTGAAGACCGGATATTTTTCGAAAATGAAAGGACAACCTGTCGAATGTCTCTGCACTGAGTCGCGCCGGTATAGAGATTTATATCACTCTTTTGTGACGGGAAGTCCGGACGTGATTGAAAGTTATCCGGAATTGCAAGGGCTTCGTGAGAAGTGCCTTCGGTTCTGTTCGAACCCGGAACAGACTTGTATGGATACATGTCTGACATTACACTTTGAGATATAAAGCTGATTTCTTTCAAATACATTTCTGTTTGGTGGCGGAGAATTTATTCTCTTAGCTTAACACCCTTCTCTGAGACGTACGAGCTCAGAGGTTATGTAGTTGAAATTTATCAGCGATATATCCCAATTTGGTAATGTGGCATGCTGAGTGTTGCTGTGTGATGATCAATGTTTGATCATTGGTGATATGATCTTTTGTTTGATCATTTATCTTTGAGATCATAGGTTGATCATCTGTTGACCCAAAGCGTGGCTTTTTGAAAAAGCGTAGCTTTGTGGACGAGACTTCGTCGAGCCTCACAACCCGGTAATGGTCGAAACAGGAATTGTGCGGCAAGGTTTTTAGGGGTAGCTCCCCTAGGGTATGACCATTCCTTCTGGAAAAGGGTAGTATCATGGTATGGAGCCCAGATACTTACTCATGTGGATACACTTTCTTTATGATGTGTGATGTTGGTTATCGAGCGCTCGGATAAAGGTCCCAAAGGACCGGGGGTGGCATATCTGAGGTTTCTTTTATCCCTTGGGAAAAGGGGTAGCCGGCCTTGTTTGGCAGAGAACAGTTTGGTTCTCGGAGCGTCCCGCCAGAGGCGTTTCTTTCGTGGAATAGGAAGTTCCTTAGCCTGACCATTTGTTGGAAATCCATCTTCCAAATACGAACCTTGTACGGTATTAGTTGTATTACCTGCCATGGAATGTGGTGGTAACCTGCTATTGAACATGGTAGCTATAGTAGGCATAAGTGCGAAATGTCTATGCTGGCTAAGATTTATATTCTACTTTCGAAATTGTTTTCTACACTATGCACTAGTAATAATATCAAATGATTTGATTTTGCGTAGTAAGCATCTTTGACTATCATAAGAAGAAATCTCCTCCAATTCTGCGTTTGCATTGTGTGTGTGGTGGGAGGTCTTATGGTAGTTTCATTTTCCAAAAGCATTGCGAATTGACTTTAAAATTCTCTGCTATTTGTTTTAAAGATAAATTGTTTTTGTTGCTCACACCAGTCCCATGACTGATCCGGAGTTTATTGTTTCTTTCCTAAACTCTGGATGCTCAAAATTTTTCTACACGAGCAGTCTAGAGTTTGGTTTTTCAGATAGTCAGATTAGTAGGTTATCTGGAGCTAGTTCAGTCTTTGGATCGGACTGCACTTGCTTATCTTGGTGTATCGTTATTGGGAGTTCAAGCTATTTCTGGATTAGTGCTTTGAAGATGGAGATTATCCGCTGCTGATGTTATCGTTTTCTTTTCCGCTGCTATTTGTTGTATCATATCTCTGATGTATATTGATATTCATTGTATCATTCTGTTGTATCAGATATTGTATATCAATGTATTATTCATTTCTTCCGCTGTGTTATTTACTTAACTGTGTTATAAGCTCCGGCGACTCGGATTTGAACGCTCGAATCTACGACATTCGAGTACGATGTAAAGTATGGATGTCGATTTTCGAACGCGAAAATCTGGGACGTTACATCTACCCTGGCATTGCCTAGTTGTGCCGTGTCACCTACCCTAGCGCGCCTTCTACGAGTTTGGTTTGTACCATATCTATGGAGTGCCTTCTGACGGCACCCAGTACAGGTGGGATTACGGTACTGTATAGACTATGGGAAATAAAAATGTGTTAAGGAGGAAAATGTAACGCCTTAACGCTATTTTCATAGTTTATATTACTATAGACATATTATAATAGCGTATTGTACTACATAGTAGATAGTTTAACGGATCCTTACGAGATGTGAATCCCGAACATCTCTTAAGTTGCTGCACTCACGTTAGACACTGGATAGGAGATGTCAAACCCCGTAAACATCTCCGACGTCGTTCCACTCATATTTATTTACCGTTGATTTGACTTACATAAGATCTTTTAGTTCTGACTCGAGTGTTTTGTCTTTTCATTTCGCTCGGGTCAGCCTGAGCATTTCAGGATTTGATGACCTTATTTCTGGAGGATGAAGACGAAGATTTGTACTACTATTATTTACTATATTTATTCCACTACATTCATACTATTCCGCTGCATTATTTGTTTATTTCTGATATGTGTAACTCTGATTCTGTATTGTATAAGTATAATCAAATGTTTTGTAAATAGCTTCATGAACTGTTATTTGATTATTATATTTTGTCATTCCTCTGCGAGATTCTGTTTTGTTTTTATTTCTTTCTCTGCTTTTTCTTATTCACCCCAATAACAATCCGCCCTTCTGTATGGTTTGAGTGGGCACGTGTTCCTGCTTAAAGCGTACAAAAAGGTGAGATGTTACAGTTGGTATCAGAGCAGGTTTAGCGATAACCTTAGCTTTGTGGGTGTCTGACTCATAATTAATAGGGTAGTAATACCCTATGATGGGTCGTTGAGTGCATATATATGAGAGAGCGTATTTGTTAGTGTTATAAAATGTTTTATATTGTGTTAATTTGTTCCGTTTGGTATTTATAAATTCTGGTCGGTACATAGGACGCTATGACATCGATAGGGATTTCTAAATACTTAATAGGACAGACCAGCACAATATTGTTTTGAAATGTAGGTAAATGAAATAATTTTACCTATTGTATATTTTTACATATAAAATAATGATTTATAAATGATATATATTTTATTGTAATATGTTGGTTGTTAAGTAGTGAAATTTATAAATATTGGTTGGAAATAAGATTTGAAAATAAAATAAATGAAATTTGGAAATTTAGAACTTAAGTTACGGGGTTTTTTTGAAAATTTCTTTCGAATGGTTTTGGGATACAATAATAATATTATTAGAAGTATTTTCTTATATAAATATTTCAATATAATTTGAAAGAATTGTTTTAGTGAAATTTTGGAAAGAAATAAGTTCTGTACTCCCCTCTTTGTCGCTGGAAAATAATTTCGATGACGAGTGCACGCATCATTGACATTCATTTTCGAGTTTCAAAGTGGGAAGGCCATTGTAGTAGTTTTACTACAGATCTATTTTGATAAACAAATAAAAAATTTAAGTTTAAAATATGATTGGATATAAAAGTTATGAGTATATATATATGTATATATTATTTTAAATGATTTAAAAATGAAACCCGACATTTAGCTCTTAAATTTCTATGAATTAGAGATTTCGATTATCGAAATGGAATAAAAAATTTAACTATTTAATAATTGAAACTTCTAAATGAAAATAAGAAATGATATGCTAAGTTATAACTGAAATATACAAAAAAAATTAAATTTGTAACTCGTAAACGAAAAGAATATGAAAATAAGAAATGATAATTATTGAACCTTAAGTTAAATAAAATAAGTAAATCAAACTTGTGTATCTTTCAATTGCATTCTTAAAGACATATATATAACTTACCAATTATAAAAGTTGAAATTTTAAAAGAATATGTAATGGAAATTTTACAAGTAAAACTTATGTAATGGAAGTGTTCAATGAAATTTACTTTTATAAATAAGAAATTTGATATGAAAATAGTTATAAACTTGAGTTAAAATTGTAATACTACTAATTAAATGAAATAGAAAATGAGTACTGTAAGTAAAGGATTTTGAACTTAAGTTAATATTGAAACTGTTTATAATTAAAGTAAATAATAAAATGAATGTAATGCACTAAAAGAAATTGACATGATATGAATAAATGAAAATGAATTTTTGTAAGTAATAAAGAAAAAAATAAATGAAATAACCACTGAATGAATGTATAGGAATAAGATTTTGTAAGAAATAAATGAAAGTTTTAATGAAAGTAATCACTAAATGAATGAAAGAAAAATGAACAACAAATCTTGTGAAAAGAAATTAATAAGAATAAACTTAAATAATGTTAGAAATCTGTTGTTTGTTTGGTTTATGGATTGTTTGGGAAATGATACTTCTAATTATTTGGATGTATGAATAATCTATTGAGTTTTATCTAAGACTGTTGAGTAAATAGTATACCTAGTAGTTATTTGTCATTCTATGTGATTAAAAGTGTCTCAACCCGAACAAACCATTTATTTGTTTGCTATGGATGGATAGCTGATTTTATTGATTTCATATTATGATTGTATGTTGTGGTTGCCAGTGATTGTTGTTTTATATCGATTTGTTTGTTAGTGGTTGAAACAAATTTAAATATTTCATTTTATATAATTATTAACTCTTTTAGATTATAAGTGAAATACAGGTTATGGAAGCAATTTCCACTGCTTTTGGTTTCATAATTAAGCGTTATTTGCCCGACAAATAAGTACGTTCTCGGATTACGGTTTTCTAACGATATTATATTATTATTTTCCCGCTGTTGAGATATATTATTTTGAAAAATCATGAAATATATTTTTATATTTAATATTATATTTTCTCCCGAGCCTCTCCGTGCAAAGGAGACTCTGCCGAAATTTTTCCGAAAATTTTGGACTTAGAAAATTTTGTAAAATGTTTCCAAACTTTATTAATTTGAGTATGAAAGGATTTAAGTGTTTATAAATTGATATATTTTATTTAAATTATTTAATTTTGTAAATTTATTTGTTATAATTTAATATTTTGAATAAGATATATTGATTTCTAAATTCTTTCTTTTCCCTTCTTTTCCTTTTCGGGGACAAAAAGTTTTGAGTGGGGGAGAGTGTAACGACTTGTAAATTTTTGATAATTAAAATGGTTAATTAAATAATATTTGTGAATTAATATTGAAAGAAATAAAAATTTGTAAATTAAAAATGAAAGTTAATCATTAATGAATTGAATGAAATGCCAATTAATGAAAATAAATTTAAATGTTATACTTGGCTATGAATTGAATATAAGGAAACAAGTGTAGATATTGAACTAATTGATGAATTAGTATATAATTAATGCTAATTGGATAAAAGCAGTATTATGTAAGAAATTGTAACATTTGTTTGTTAATAATAACTTATAGGTGTAACTAAAAGGTTAATGGTAACAATTATTGTATATTACCTATTTATTTAGCCTGTTAATTTAAATTGGAAATAAATTTCAATAAATGTAATTAAATATTATGTTAATGTAAATTAAATTAATATTTGAAAATAATGTTAATTTTATTCATAATATGACAATTAGTTGAATAAAAAGAATGGAAATCAAGATTTATTAATTTATTGGAATTTAAATTATAATAATTGGATCAATTGAAATCAAATGAAATTAATTACCTAAATATTACGTTAATGGAAATTTAGATGAATTTGAGAATATTAATGTAATAGATCATGAACTAATGTTAATTTCATCCATTTGATAATAATGGATTGAATAATAGGATGAAAGGTCAATTAAATGGAATTATTGAAAATTGAATTTATAATTTATGAATTTATTGAAATCGAAAGTAAACATGATAATTAGTGAAATAATTAACATTGAATTAACATGGAAACTTGTTTTAAGTTATTATAAATGTTTATGAAATTAAAAATGAGAAAATTGGTTGGTTAATTTATTTGAATTAAAAAAGTGATATAATTAATTTAATATTAATTTATTTAATTAACTGAAATATAGCCATTTTGGCAACTAACTCGGATTTCGACGAAACCAGTTTCATCGGATCTGTAACGGTGAATTATTACAGGATTTCAAGTCTCGTAGCGATCGGATTTGTCGTTTGATCGTACGGACTCGAAACGCCTAGAAATCAATTGAAATCAATTTGAAATAAGCTGATTTTATCATAACTTCTTCATACAATTGAATTAGGATTTGAAACCTGTTTCATTGAATTTAAAATTATCAAAAGCATCTATTTTGATATATGGGATGATCCAATTCCGTTCAGGAACGAAACGGGCTTTTCGGGTCGTTCATCGTTCTACTTTCGAAACCAATCTAGCCCATTCTTTCTATTTTGTTCTGCCTATATATATCGTTATAAACCCTAGGTCATTCTTATTTCTGATTTCAGTACGTACAATTCTATTTGCTTCTCCTCATTCCAATGGCAGACAAACCCTAATTCCCAATTGCAATTTCAAATCGAATTCAACTTCAAAAATTTAAATTCCTCAATATATATCGAATTATATATCGATTTGAAGCTCTCGACGAACGCAAGTCAATTATATGATTCGTTTTTCGATCTGGGTTGCTGTGTGGCTGGAATTGGATGATCAAGTCACGACCGTTCATCGCGTCTTCATCAATCTACGACCGATCGTCAAATCGGAGGCACTGGGCTATGGAAATGGTCGAGGGGGAGGCATCGGTGGTGTTTGTGTGGTGGTTTGACAGCTAGATCATGTGGAAAAATTCATTAGGGTTTGCAATTTTCGTGGCGGCCGGGTGGAGTTGTTCAATCGAACTTCGGCTGATGGAGGTGCCAAGGTTTGGCGTGGCACGTGGGAAGCTGGTTCCTGGCGCGGCGTCAAGGGCGATGGCGGTTGGTTGTCATTCGCGTGCGTTACTCGGTGTCGGTTTGGGTTTAGTGCTACAGTGATCGAACTGTTAGGGTTTGGGAGAGACGGTATGAAATTACGATCGTGCCCTTATTCTTTCTTTTCTATTTTATTTTATCATTTAAATTTTCTATCGTTCTAATTATCATAACTTTCACATACGATGACCAATTCACACGCGGTTTGTTCCTATGGGATCGTATCAAAATTCCGGACATTTTGACGCTGGTTTGGATGAATTCAGAGACCGTTCAAATTTTGGGCTTAAATTGGATTTAAATTCGATTTAAATTCAAAGGTGAGTGTTTTAACCCACTCACAACTTCTAAAATTTCTTATGTTTGTTAAATTAAATTGTGATGTGATTAGAAATTTATATATGACTGTTTGGTGTATTTTAAATCATCATCTCAGTTAATTTGAATTTATTTGAATTTAATCGTTATTTAATTTATTATTGAATATAAATTACTAGTTTAATACCTGTTATTGATTATCAGTTCTATATTGATATTTATTGATTGATATGGATGATGATTGTATTGGATGTTGATTATTGATATGGATGAATGGATGTTGTATTTATATTGTTATAACTGCAAGTTCACTATGGGTTGAAATGATACATACCCGAATGATCAATAGATTAAGGAAAGTCGTTATGGGTTAAAATGATAGACTCGAGCGATTTTATGGATTTGATATTTTTGGGATTGCGGTTTGAAATGATATATAACCGTAAAATTGTAAATTGCGGATTGAAATGATAAATATCTATATCACTTGACCCTAGGGTAGAGAATTATAACGGACACCGGATTGGTTAAATTTAAATGATTTTGAATCCTTAAATTTTACATTGAGTTAAATGATATTTTTGAAATAAAATTTGGGATATATAAATTGAATTCTTATCGAACTTCGAGTTTTATATTAAAATCGAATTGTTTTGAAAGATTTGTTAAAGGAATAAAATTGAAATTTTATAGTGAATTTGAAATATAAGTGAAGTTTATGGAAATCGAGTTATTAAAATTGTTTGAAATATAATTTTGAAAAATAATGAAATAGGAGTGATTTAAATTGATATTTCGAACATGGATTGGAAGAGATATTGAATTAAATATTTTATTGAGAAATTTGAATTGGAAAATTTGAAATTGGGTTTTGGGATATTTAAATGGTCTAAATGTGTTGGAATGAAATAAATAGTTTAAATTGATATAAATTTCAAATTTATGTTTTTAATATAAACCGTTTTAAAAATATATATTATTTCAAAATTTCTAATTATTAAGATTTCAAAGTATTAAACTATTTAACCTGTATTAATTATATAAAATCATTTTAACCTATTTTAAACCATTTAATTTATGTAAACTAATTAACCTGTTTTAACTTATTTTAAATCTAATTAATCTATTTTAAAGTTATTTAATCTATTTTAAATCTATATTAACTATTTATAACTATTTTCTGCTAAATTCCAAACTAAGTAAAATGGATGGGTTTATATTCAAATTCTCGATTTTTAAGTGAATATGGTTAATGATGTTATAACCTAAGTTGGGATTTAAATATCATATATGGTTTAATATGATAATTTTGAAATGAGAGTTTAACCTATTTTGGAAACACGATTTTTGAAAGGAAATATAATTTCGAACTATGGTTTCAATGTGATATAATTTCGGAAGTAAGTTTGATTTCGAAAATGATACGATTTGAATTGAATATGATATTTTGATATCAATTATGAAATGGTTTTGGAAATGTAAAAGAACCATCCGGTGTGTAATAACCGATTGGTTGTTAAAGAGACCGAGATCAGATATGGGCATACTCTCTATCGATACCGAAAACCACTTTGACAACTATGTATGCAGTGGAGATTCCAGAATGAAGTAGGATGGTGGCGATGATCCTAAAGGTATATACGTGGACCTGACTCCCATGAGTTAGCTTAAGGTGGCTTAAACAGGAACAATTGACGAGCTAAGTGAGGTCATTCCTCCGATCGGGCACATTCCATCGATACTATATTCTGACTTTGCGATTTATATGGTGGCCACCCTCGATTATTTTTTGATTCAGGAGTGTGTTCCGAGGTGGGCGGTAGTAGCTGCTATGCGTTACCACCGGTCCGGAAGTGTAATTGGTATATCTACCCTGGCATTGCCTAGTTGTGTCATGTCACCTACCCTAGCGCGCCTTCTACGAGTTTGGTTTGTACCATACCTGTGGAGTGCCCTCTGATGGCACCCAGTACGGTGGGATTACGGTACTGTATAGACTATGGGAAATAAAAATGTGTTAAGGGGGAAAATGTAACGCCTTAACGCTATTTTAATAGTTTATATTACTGTAGACATATTATAATAGCGTATTGTACTACATAGTAGATTGTTTAACAGATCCTTAGGAGATGTGAATCCCGAACATCTCTTAAGTTACTGCACTCACGTTAGACACTGGATAGGAGATGTAAAACCCCGTAAACATCTCCAACGTCGTTCCACTCATATTTATTTACCGTTGATTTGACTTACATAAGGTCTTTTAGTTCTGACTCGAGTGTTTTGTCTTTTCAATTCGCTCGGGTCAGCATGAGAATTTTAGGATTTGAAGACCTTATTTCTGGAGGACGAAGACGAAAATTTGTACTACTCTTATTTACTATATTTATTCCACTACATTCATATTGTTCCGCTGCATTATTTGTTTATCTCTGATATGTGTAACTCTGATTCTGTATTGTATAAGTATAATCAAATGTTTTGTAAACAGCTTCATGAACTGTTATTTGATTATTATATTTTGTCATTCCACTGCGAGATTCTATTTTTTTTATTTCTTTCCCTGCTTTTTCTTATTTACCCCAATAACAATCCGCCCTTCTGTATGGTTTGAGTTGGCACATGTGCCTGCTTAAAGCGTACAAAAAGGTGGGATGTTACAGATTGCTTGCATACTCTCTAGTTGTTGATATTCCTCTAGAGATGCTATTTGTAGCACTATTAGTATATTGACTAGACGAGGTAAGATACATGCATATATTTGTTTATATTCCTCGAGGTAAGTGCGTTATATTTTGTCCATAGTGAAATGGTAGGTATGAGTGAATAATCTATTTTGATTTATTGATATTCCTCAAGGTCAAGATGAGATTAGGACAAAAACTATAGGTTAGGAATTGTATTTGATACAACTTATAACGACCCGTAAATTCATCACTTATAAAAAATATGATTGAATTTAAAAATGTTTAATGACTAAAAATGACGTTTAAATCAAATTTAAAAGCTCTTTATTTAAAAATAATAATAGAAATATTATTTTCAAACTTTGTTTACAAATATATGTATACTAAATAAGAAGTGAAAATATAACCAGAAATCAAAATCAAAATTCATAACGATTCAATGTATAGAAGTTGTAGAACATTGTGAATTATATGTGACATCCAAATGAACACATACATATACCTATCTAAGATACCATGTGCACATGTAGATGAACACTTATACACACACACACATATATATATACTAAATATATAAACATAAAAGATATTATAAACAACTCCTTCTCACTTAAGCAACCAATCCTTACTAGACATGGCCGAGCAAAGGTGGTGGTGGAAGGAGGTAGCCATGCATATGGTAATGATAAAAGGAGGTAGAGCATGCAGTGTTGGAGTGAGAATCTAAACTAATTATCACATATTATCACCATCTAATGTCAAATCAAAGAGGCATATAGCCTTGCCCCTCCATGATGTGACCACGGCCATATCTAGGGGGATGTGGCTGGTGCATGGTGATGGGAGGAGGTGGCATGATGATGTGTGGTGATGTAAGAAGGAGATGTTTAAACTCTTTCATTTGCATATAAATACCACTTCACTTCTTCACTTCATTCATTCATCTTCTTCTTTATTTTTCTAAAAGTTTTCTCCAAATTTTAATGGCTTCCATCTAAGAAAAAATATAAAGAAAATTATATCTAAATTTATATAGTGTGTGTGTGTGTGTATACACATACATAGAGCACTTCAAAACTCAACCAAACCCTTCCTCTTTCTCTTCAAACCCACGGCCAACCACCCTAGTCGAGCCTACCACCCTCACAAACCAAGGTCGTGAATCCTACCCCTTCATAAGCAAGGCCGAGCCCTATAGGAGCTTCAGGACGAGTGTTTATGAGCTTCGATTTGAGTTAGAATGATAATCCATTTTCTAGTTAATCGTTTTATTCTAAGGTGAGAAACTCAATTCTATTATATATATATATGTGTGTGTGTGTGTGTGATGTGAAATGATTGCCATGAATGCTTGTATATATGTTGTTCATTAAGAATTGATTGTTATTATGGTTGTTTAAGAAGTCACGTTAAATATACGTCGATATCACACAAGGAAATCACTTTCCGAATCAAGTTATAGAAGTAAATATGGAATTATTAAACCCCTTGAAAATGGTTAAAAATGTTTATAATCATTTGAACTTGTCTCGACAAGTTTTAAATAAAAATTAATAATCTACTCAAAACTAGTCGCGTAACGGTAGTTCGCGATTTTGCGCCGTAGAATTCAAATGAGTATATAAAGTGGATTATAGCTCGGAATTCTTCACAGTAAGAATTTTCCAGACTATTATATCCATAGTTTTGAATCAAAGAAAGTAAATCAAGTTTTCATCTTATAGATTTTCAAATAAGTCCAAAACAAGTTTTCAAAAATATCGCAGCTTTGTAGTTTAATGACCAAAGTTTAAAAATGATTAAAAATGGATATTTTAAATGTTTAAAATTATAAAATAAATCATATAAATCTTTTAAAATGTTTTAAAAGATATTTGAGTTATATATATAAATTTCCAAATGATATAAAAGTCGTTTTAATCAATATAGCTTTAAAAACATCTTTCGCAGCACTTTTTGCAGCACTTTTTCAATAACTTTTAAAAATATGATTCAAACTTCACAATTCTTTTCCAAAATTTTATAAAAAAAATTGATAAATAAGTAAGTGTTCTAAAATGATTTAAAAGTTTTATAATTTATTTAAAGAAGTTTAAATAAATTAATTTGAAGTAAATTTGTTATAAGCAAATGATTTAATCTTGGCTCTAATAAGCCGATGAGTACAAATGATTTTTCTATTCATGAGATCTGGTTGAGGTGCTTAAACTAAGGAGTTGTTTAGGAGCAACCAACGCCCTAGCTCACTTGGCCTCTCCTAGATGAGGGATGGATAAGGTCAAAATGTCAGAAACCAGTTAAGTATTAAAGATTACACTTTTCAAATTTAAACAACATGGATCTTAAAGAAATAATCTTGTTATACTTGGTGTTGATTTCCAAGAAGGGAACTCATACTATTCATGGAATTTAAAAGGTGATTTCATCTTTATTCTACTCATAGTACTTGTTGAATGTGGAGTAAAAGTAGTACAATTTCTATTTAGCCCTATTTTACTCAATAATGTATTCTAAAATAATTTATGAAAATGATTTGGTAAATTTTCATAAGGAGGTTTAATGAATTCCGTAAAGAAATGGTTTTCAAAAGATAAAAATCTCTAAAAGATATCTATGGATAAAGAGAAAACAAATAAATGGAACATTTATTATCCAGCCACTAACATCTTTTTATCTATGATTGGTTAGTCGAAACCGAAGTCGGATTTGGGTAATCCCTATCCGAAAACTACTTTGAACCAATTTAGGCGTTCGAAAGTGAAGAAGGTATATTGAAGACCATGATTTTAAAAGATAAGGGATCTTCATTTCGGAAGGACCGCTTATTAATAATCTCAAGATAGCTCCTGATATAAATGAATAACAGTGGTCCCTTCTTTATGAAAATCTCCAAAACACGAGGACTATTCGCTACTAATCCGAGGGATAATTCCTGACAGGATGTGGTATGAAAGTGCCTTCGGTTTGTCCTGTTCCTAAACAACTAGTATGGACGAATGTCCGATGTTGCATTTCTGAATCATATTGATTGATCTCTACGAACGTACCATCTGTTTGGTGACGGAGAAGGCAACTTTTCTTAGCTTAACACCCTTTCCTGAGACGTACGGTCTCAGGAGTTATACGTTGTAGAATTAGTTATGTGATCGTGAAATGGCAAAGTGGAAGATGTGCTATGTAAAAAAGGTAATCGTTACCTTAAGCCTCACACCCGGAAAGGTGAAACAGGGGATGCTTTAAGGCTAAGTGGCTCACAACTAATCAGGGTATGAAATCACCTTCTGGATCTATAAAATTTCTACCCGCTATAACGTTGAATTTAAATTGTGTGGTATATGCTCAGGATCCCAGATAGGTCGGTAATGGTCGGGTGATGTAATACTCGGTTCTATTCGTGTAATTTTCGGATAGGCCGATCTTAATTCGCATGTGGACCAACATAGGGGCCTCTATTCTATTCCTCTAGAAATGCACTGTACGAGAGGTAGCCCTTTATCTCGCTATTTAGTTGGAAATACAATACCCAATAAGTTCCGTACAGAATTATTTGTGCAAATAATGAAATGTGAGATGTAAGCATTTCAGCTAAGATTTAAAAGTTTATTTGAAAAATTTTCAAAAGTATGTCATTAGAAATAATATTTCAAAAATTTGCGTATCAAAGATTTTGGTTATCATAAGGTAAAAACCTGTTCCATGTTTATGTGCGGCGTGGTCTTATGAGATACTTTTTTTTTTCAAGCATCCGTATTTTGAGTTTCTGAAGCTAGTACAATGACTGACTCGGAGTTTATTTTTCTTTTTCCTTAAACTCTAGGTGCCATATTTTTTGGGTAGTCAAGTAGTCAGGTAGCTTGGAGCATTTTGGAAGGAGCCCAGAGTATAAAGATTAGAGGGTCCTTTGTCCATAGTAATCTATTTTCAACTTTCCACTGTATCGTGTTTCATGTATTTCATATCTACCAGCCCATACAAGGATATGCAGTTATAAATATCCTAGGCTGGGTCAGTACTTATCATAACAATGATGAATCACTTGGAGTGATTATATATACTTTCCACCTGTATAATTATGTTGTTTAATACGATGTGAGATTCTATTATTATTCTATTTTCTACCTTTATTTCTTACGAACCCCTGATTATCTGCCTTTCCGGCATTTGAATATACGGCACGTGAGTACCGTGGATATATTAGTATCGATTTTTAATGGTCGAAAAGGTAGGTCGTCACACAACCAGTAAATTGTTATCCATCACTTGCGGGACTATGATTTGTTGATATTCCTCATGTTCAGAATCCTAAGGTAAGTAAGTCCTAACACTCACTAGAGAAATCAAATGATTTCTATGTTTTTCTTAGGGTTTGATAAACATAAAAATCTAATGGGAGCTTTATTATAAAAATGAAATGGTAACATTTAACCTTTCGAATATTGTAAGAACATTTGCTATATAAAATTATAATAATCTACGCTGATAAATTTGTTCAATTAATATAATTGATAAAATATTTATCAAATAATATATACAAATGAATTGAATTAAATATTGATAAAAGAAATACAAAACATACCTACTAATCGTAACAAGTTGACTTTTCACGGCCATAAAATCACTGTATAATGAAAAGCCGAATCATTATAAACAAATTCAATAGTATATATAGAGCTGTATAAACTAACTAAACTTTCAGAATCTCACAGCGGAAGGAAACAAAAATAATGTGTACTTCAAATATCAAATCACATTGTAGTGCACATGATCAAATCCAAATCCATATACATAAATACATCATATACTAAATTGTCAGGTGATAAATACAACACACTATGTACATAAGCAATGCTATCCCCACCTGCACTGTCAACGTCACTTATGTCCACCATCATAACCTATAAACCATAAACAAAAGGGAACATAGGAGGAGGGGGCCAGGCATGAGTCTGGTAAGTGAAAATCAGTATTAAAAATATACTGCAGATATGATTGAATAACAATATATAAAGGCTACATCTAAACAAAAACGTACTTTAATCCATCTCATATGCATTCACAAAGTTGGCCTGACATAACAAACATAACATGTAGGCCCTAAACTACTTTGCGAACAATGACACCACTTAGCATACCGTAGCATACAACGTATGAGTTAGTCAAACATAGACTAACCTGTAAACGAACGGTGATTAAGTAAACATAAACATAGTCTAACCATTACCAATTAAACATAGACTGATATAAATGGAAATTATGTTAGATGAACATGATCTAACATAACATGAACATAGAGAACTAGTTAGTCAGAGATTAGTCTTCGAACGCACTAGCATTAGTTAAATAATACTAACACTCAAACACACACCTATACACACATACTAAAATATTATACAACGCTTGGTAAACATCCAGGTAAACATCTTGTTAGATTCACACATTGCATAAACCCAAACGATAAACGATTGCTATTGGATTCGGCCCTAGGCGGGCCTAGTTTCAACCTATTTGTTACACCCCGCGTTTTTACGTTAATTAATTAATAAATAATAAATGGTGAAAAATGGAATTTTTTCAAATGTCAGAATTTGGCAACGAAACCTGCACTATTGTGTTCGTGGCGATTCTCTGATCAATTTTCATATATAAACTTTTCCGATTGGAGTTCAAATGAAAAATTATCGACATTTGAATTTTTGTAGCCGAAAATAAATATACATGTAATTAAGAAAATAATTTGAAATTAATTGACGATTAATTAACGCTATTAAACTTAATTGTTACTTAACGTTTAAGAATTATAAATAGGGGATAAGGTAACGTTGATTAATGTTAATTGGATATTAAAGGTAAGAAATCAACGTAATAAGAGAATGCACCAAATTCACTATACCAGCACTACCCAGGTCGACCGTGACCATACCTAGGTCGACCATGGACGGTCGACCTAGAGGCTTGAACGGTCGCCCTGTGACTTTTTGAATGGGGCAGTGAGATTTGGCCGTATGGCCTAGATCTAATACAATTTCATCTGAAGGTTAGCGCTGATTTGAACCTCTATAAATTGGGACCTAGAGCTTCACTTCCAACTCATTATTTTCCTAATTAGCACAAAAGCTCTACATTTTCCTTCCTCCTACAAAATTTCTAAATACACAGAATAAGATCTAGATTGCACGGATACACTTTGGAGAAGAATAAAAAAGGATAGAGGATAGAAAATAGGTTCAAATCAAGTTGTTACATCGAAGATAAACTTTAGATATAGTTCTAATTAATACATCTAAGTCTCTTCTCTCTAATCCAAATTCTGATAGATTTGTATAAATGTTATTTGTGGATCTAAATAGAGAGTCAAAAGTGGAGAATATAGAAAATAGGGTTTAGGTCTGGATTAGATCTAAAGATTTGGGAACGCTGATGAAAGGTGAGTGGGAATATTATATATTTTTATATGATATTAGATTATATCGTTGCAAATCTATTCCCATCTACATGTGAATTGAATTTAAGTTGTGAATAAATTCATAATTGTGAAAAGTTGAAGATATGAAACTTGCCTATGTAAATACGTAATGATTAGTTTTAATTCTGCAATCACATAATGATTATTTTTATTTTTGTAATTACGTAATGACTAGATTTAACTATGTAATTGCGAAATGATTATATTTAATTGGTATTTTTACAACAATTGAAACGAATAAAATCGTAATGAATGCGTAATAATTAGGAACTTGTTTTTATTTTGTTGGATATAAATTAAGTTGAAATAAATTTTATTTTGTTATTTGGAGTTTTTGTGATATTTTAATACAATGGAACTTGGATTGTACATGTAAATTTTTGCATATTATCAAGTTCAAAATAAACAAAAGTGTGATGTTTGGAATAATAAGGAATGCACATGTAAAAATAAAAAGAAAGAGATGTATAAAATAGGGAAAAACCTCCATGTTTTATACTATCTATTTCAAGAAAAATAAAAAGGCAATTCCTTGTAATTACAAACTCGGCACAAACATCTCTTCTTTTGATAAGATATGGAAATTTACTGCTTTAACATATGTTGAATAGAAATTTAGTTCCACTATATTAAAATATAGTGAATCCCAAAAGTTAAACATTAAGTAGTGAATAAAGTACAAATACCAATTAAAATGAAAGAAAGAGGCTTCGAGAAATAGGCAACAAAAAGAGTAGAGAATGAAACGGGAATAGAAATGTTAGTTGGAACCAATGAATAAAAAGGCAACGATATTAAAGAATTGAAAAAGAAGCGATTAATGAATTTGAAGAAAGAAAGGCTAAACACATGTAAATAAGACTTATAGTCAGCAATAAGCGTTAAAGAGGCAATGAAAGAAAGAATGGAAGAATGAGAATATATAAATATAAAACAAATGTTATAAGTAGCCTCAGATATGTATTTATGACGGGTGTGGATAATTACAATTTAATATGTAAATTATAGAAAGAAAATGACATTGAGGGTCATTAGATTAGGTTGAAGTGCGAAAGCATATTCAACCGTAGGACCCATAGGGAGTATAAGCTTTCGTATAAATGAAGGGATACCCTCAAGTTATGTTAGTGCTTAGAACAGAACCTCCGTAGTTGTAGGCACCAGGCGAACCTTATGTGGATGGTGAGACTGTACAAGCACTATAGAGTAGTCTGCTTCAAAAAAATTTAAAGGTGGGTATCGTCTTGATTGCATTAGGCAATCTAAATGGACGATGGACCGTATTGGACTTATGCAACTAGGCGCACGGGGCTGTCGTGCTTGGGTACCAAAACAAGGGTAGGAGTTGCACATTTAGTGAGCTTGTCATCGGTCTCTTGCGGTCAATGAGAAGGACAGGGTTACACCTAACTAATCTCTTCCATCTACCAGGATTGATTCGGTTGGGTTATGCGACGACGCACCTTTCTGACCCCAAGAAACGACACTTAACACATCCTCAGTGTTCGTATGTCGTTGCTCAAACATCAGAAAGATGAATCGTTATGGGGTGAAATGAAGAACAGAATAGAAAACCTCACAATGAAACTGATAAATAAAACATGATAGTCAATAGTACATCAGGTTACTCCTTAACAGGGAGTTATCAGAGTTACATAAAAGTACTACAAATCGGCTTATCTAGTTATTACATTCTGCCTTAACAAATGCCAAAACAAATACACTTACACAAATAAGATAAACAGTGGAATAGATAGCTAAGTGGGTAAAAGCCTCCTGCTCAAACGACATCTTCAAAAGAGCCCAACAAAGACCTACTATTCTCGGACTACTCAAATAAAATGAGTACTCGAGACTTTAGGTAAACAAAAAATTCAGGTCAGACGATATGTCTGATATGAGTAAAACTTTGAACAAAGGTATGTAATTATACACAAACATGTGAGACCACGCCGCTTAACAAGGAACGGTTTACTCCCACATAAATCAACATCCAAGTGTAAAGGATAAATAATTAAATGCCACGAAGAGTGGTTGACTCTTCCCGATGCAAATAAATTTGAAGGTTCGAATCAAATTAGAAAAGGAAAGTTTCCAATAAATGACTGGGAGGGTGCATCCCTCTTAAAAGAAGTATACCTCTAGAAATATACTTAAAAAATGCGGGAACTCTAACCTGGACCCCGCTAGTCCTTATAAAGAATCAGTGCATTTCACATTTAAATGCGCAAAACCGAATCCAATCTAGACGAGATGTGAAAATACCCTAATGGGAACAACCCCACATAACTTGGTCCCCAAAAAACATGTGCTTTGATTTAGCCATTTCCGACAAAGGATAACAAAGCTCAACGGAGCAACAAATCATCTTAGAATGATGATATTCATAAAAACAAGATAAAGTAACCGGTAGCCGAGGAACCAACTATCGAGGATATAAAATGATCATATATGGAAATTAAGTTTGAATACTATCACCACTCATCGAATTCAAACTTGTACTTTTTCTTGGTTCACAATAATACCGAACAAGTCAAGGTAGTGTTACCTCGAAGTCATGTCCAGCGATTATTCTTAACTTTTGAAATAGCGAAAAGACTACTTCTTTGATGTTTAGTGCTAATTACACAAATAAACCGTTTCCATATAAGTGGATCGTTTTACGGAAATTAATCCATTTCCATAAACAATTCAAACTTTTTCTTTGTCGTACCTGGCTTCACATTACAACTATTAGCTTTAAAACACTTTGTTAAAAGAGTTTACTAACTTTGAAACATCATTATAAAAAGATTTAACAACTTAAAATATCGCTATTACATTGATTAATTAACTTTAAAACTTCGTTAACTAAGCTGATTAATTTACTTACATAACCTTTAATAAAAAGGTTAAATCTATTTAAAACATCACTAATTTAATTAATTTATAATATAATTAATGAAATAAATTAATTAATAATTAAATATCATTATCTAAAAGTGATTAATTAATCTAAAGTTTATTTAAGAAATTTTTTATTTAAGGTTAATTTTTTTTATTAATTTTTAAAAGTCATTAATCAAAAAGGGTTAATTAATTTTTAAAACATCATTAATTAATAAATAAATAAATCTTAATCCATCCTTATCAAAAGATTAATTATCCTTAAACATCATTAAATCAAATGATTAATTAAATTTTAAACATCATTAGCAAAGTAATTAGTTAAATTTAAAACTCCTCACTAATTAGTTAATTAGTTGACTTTAATCTTTATTAATTAAATAATTAATTAACTTAATTAATCATTATTAAAATAATTAATTATTTTTGAAAACATTGTTAAATCAAAAACTTGCTTAACTTGTAAAATAATTCCAAGCATGATAATGAAACCAAACTGTTTCGATAAAAAGTGATTTTCCAAAAGTGCCGATATAGCGACTATCGCCGTATGGGCAGTCCCGAATTCGAGCATATGACATCTGCAACACAACCACACATCACTTAACAAAGTTACGAGCATATATACATGATGATTTACAATAATACAACTAACATCAAGCATTTAATAACAACGGCATTAGTTTAACTACTAGATTTCCATATAACCAATGATTCGCTTACTAACTTCCCAAAATGACTATCTTTCAAGCAACCAACCAATCCAACAACCAAACCATTATTACAATGATACAATGAGCATTCAATAGCTACAAATATGGGCATGAATACAGTTTAAACTTTATGGTTCAAAAGTGGAAGCTTTACTCACCAAAACGCTTACTAACTTGAATCGTAATCGCACTAACTCTTCGAACAACACTAGGACTAAGCTTTGACTTGATTTGGTGGACCTTTTATGAGCTTTTGGGCTTGGCCTAGAGCATATGAGGCTCGGGCATGGTAAATATATGGGGGTATAGGGTTTTGTTTTGTAGAGAATGGTTTTGTTTTGGTGGAGGAGGAGTTGTAAATGAATTTGTGAATTTTTGTAGTGAAGAAAGTTATATTTTTTCAACTTTAAACATGGACTTGGAAGCCATGGATGTATATGAACATAAAAAAGAGAGAAGTGAATATGGAAATGAAGATGTAAAGGAAGAATGTGTGAAGATGGCGGGTATTTATAGGCACATAAGTGGGTATTATTTTAAATTAACTTGAACATTTAAATATAATAAATGTTGTCATGTGCATGCTTGCCATACCCCTCCACCCCACTAAGTACACATGCATACTCCTAGGTCCCCCTTTCTACTTGCCTTAGGTCCAAATTTAGGTGATGGCAGTGCATGAGAGGTTATATTATATTATATATTTTTTCTTTTAGCTAAACATATTATGTCTTATCATGATTATATTTAAATTAATCATGGTTCATTACCATTATACTTTACTTAACTATCATATGACATGTGTACATGTGTGTGCATGTGTATATGAGTGACGCAAAATGTGTATAATGTTTTTTGATGACTTTTTGGATGCCGAAAAATCTAATTTTCGAAAAACGTTCTTCGGTCACATTTTCTATTTATTTGAACTAATTATTTTGGTAAACAAAATTTAAAAATGATTTTAGTATCATTAATTAATATTTAAAACATATTTATTTGATTATTAAAATCCATTATTTAAATATTTAAAAATGATTTAAATATTCAAATATAAAGCGATTAATTTACGGGTCATTACACTCTCCCCTCCTTAGGAGAATTTCGTCCTCGAAATTAATACCCAAAAGATAATACAAAAGGTATATTTTATACCTAGAAATTCATATAATAATGAAAAGCAACTATGCTATATAGTATGCATTCAAACACAAATAACTAACCTGACATTACATCAGGGTAAGTTTCTCTAATGCGATCCTCAGTCTCCCAAGTACAATCGTGAGGGTCATCACTCCGCTGAGCCTTTACAAGCTTCACCATCATGTTCCTCATTCACCTTTCATCTCGATCTACAATATGAACTGGATGTTGGACTACCATCAAATTCGGTATATTTCCAAGTCTTATTGAACAGACATCTCTACAATCAATGACGGATCACGAAGATGCTTTCTCAGATGAGATACATGAAAGACATTATGAACTTTAGACAATTTTTCAGGAAATTCAACTCTATAGGCCAACGATCCAATTCTCTCTAGGATTCTAAATGGTCCAATGAATCTGGGTGCTAGCTTTCCTGCTCTTCTGAATCTTACAACTCCTTTCATCGGGGAAACTTTCACAAATACCAAATCCTTGACCGCAAACTCTAAGTCCCTTCTCCTTTGATCGGCATAACTTTTCGGTCGATCCTGGACTTCTTTCATCCTTTTCTTGATCATAGCCACTTTCTCTAATGCTTCTTGAATCATCTCTGGTCCAAGAACTAAACGGTCTCCAGTCTCAACCTAACATGAAGGTGATTTACATGGCCATCCATACAAAGCCTCGTATGGTGCCATGCCAATGCTAGCTTGGTAACTATTGTTATAAGAGGACTCTATGAAATGTAGATGATCTTCCCAAGAGCCTCCAAAATCCAAAATGCTTGCTCTCAGAAGATCCTCCAAAATTCGGTTTACCCTTTCGGTTTGTCAATCTGTTTGTGGGTGATAGGCTGTGCTCAAATTCAACTCTGTTCCTAAGGCGGCTTACATTGCTCCCCAAAATTGACTGGTGAAGATGGGATCTCGATCACTGACTATACTAACTGGGATTCCATGCAGTCGAATGATCTTCCTCAAATAAATCCCTGCCAAAGAAGCTGTAGTTCTTGTTGACTTCATTGGAATAAACTGGGCGCTCTTTGTTAATCGATCTACAATTACCCAAATGCCTTCGTTATCACTTCTTGTTATAAGCAACCTATAGATAAAGTCCATGGATACTTGCTCCCACTTCCAATTTGGTATCTCCAATGGTTGGAGTAACCAAGCAGTCTTTTGTTGGTCACACTTGACCTATTGACAATTTGCACACCGGCTCATAAAGATCGAAATATCTCTCTTCATCCCTTTCCACTAAAGGGTCCTCTTCACATTCTGAAACATTTTAGCTACTTCTAGGTGGATATACGACATTGACCGATGGTACTCTCTCAACACATCCTGTCTAATTCCATTAACATCAGGCATACAAATCCATCCATTCATTCTTAAAATGCCTTGGGAGTCTATCTGAAAACTAGAGATAGTTCCATCTTCAATATCCTTCTTTTGCCGAGCTAGAATAGGGTCTTCCTCTTGGAAATATGCAATTCTCTCCATTAGTGTTGGCTTAACTTCCAAATTTGCAATCGTTCCCACACTCCTACTCAACGCATCTACAACTACATTAGCTTTCCATGGGGTTTAAAGAATCTCTAGGTCATAACATGCGAGAAATTACAGCCATCATTGCTGCTTAAGTTCAAATCCTTTTGGGTAAAAAGATACTTTAATGACTTATGATCTGTAAATAACTCAAACTTCGCACCCCAAAGATAGTGCCTCCACACTTTTACTGTGAAGACAACTGCCAAAAGCTCCAGATCGTGTGTAGCGTAATTCTTCTCATGAGGTTTCAATTGTCGACTCGCACATGCTATTACTTTACCATTCTGCATCAAAACTGCTCCCAATCCGGTCCTACAAGCATCCGCGTACATTATTAATCCTTCACTTCCATTTGGAATAGTTAAAATGGGAGCACTTGTCAACTTCTCCTTTAACTCATTGAATGCTTGATCACACTTGGGTGTCTAAACAAACTTTTAGCATCCTTCTTCGTTAGCTTTGTTAGATGAGAAGTAATCTTCGAGAAATCTTTAACAAATCTTCTATAGAAACCCGCCAATCCTAAGAAACTTCTGACCTCAGTTAGACTTTCGAGTTTCTTCCAATCTTGAGCCGCAACTACTTTAGCTGGATCCACTAATATGCCTTCTCCCAAAACTATGTACCCTAGAAATCTAACTTTGGATTTTCAGAAATGGCACTTAAAAAACTTTACCTTTAAAACATGACTTCTGAAAGTACTAAGAACAACATGAAGATGGTGCTTATGCTCTTCCTCCATTTTAGAATAAATGAGGATGTCATCAATGAAGACTAGGAAAAACTTGTTAAGAAAATTCTAAAACACTCTATTCATCAAATCTACAAAATAAGCAGATGCGTTAGTTAATCCGATCGACATGACTAACCACTCGTAAAATTATTAGGGATACGAAAAGCTGTTAAGGGTACACTCTCCTCTACTACCCTTAATTGGTGAAAACCAGTGGCAAGATCCAATTGAGAAAATATCCGAGCTCCGTGGAGCGGTTCAAACATGTCTTCAATCCTAGGTAAAGGATACTTATTCTCGAAAGTCCTCTTATTTAATTCTCGGTAATCCACATATAATCTCAGAGAACCATCAGCCTTGGTAACGAACACTACTGGCGATCCCTAACTCGATGTGCTACGTTAGATCAAACCCCACTACAATAAATCAAACGTCTACTTCTCTAACTCTCTCCTTTCCTTTGGAGCCAACCTTCAAGGAGGTTGAATAATCGGTTTGGTTCCTGGAATCAAATCAATGCAAAACTCTACTTCTTGGTGAGGAGGTAAACCTTGCACTTCTTTAAAAATATCCTTGAAGTCCCAAACAATTAGTATATTCCTTATCTCATCTTTGGGTACTTCGAGCAAAAAGAGAAAACTGCTCATCGATTTATTAGGTTCCCCACAATAAATATCTACCCCCAACACCCCCAACATAACTAACTCTAACAATCCTTTGATAAAAAATCTATGATCGCTCTAAACTTAGATAACCAGTCCATCCCAAATAATATCCTAAAACCCATAAATCCCAGAACAAAGAAATCAAAGGGGAAGGAGTAATTTTGATAAAAGATAGGCGCATGTAGACACATTATGCCAAGATCTACTGAACCTCCAATTGGGTTTGACACACAAAGGGAATTATTTAGAAGGATAATTTAGGGTTAAGCTTATCAACAAGATTAATTGAAATAAAACTATGGGATGCACCAGTATCGAACAGTACTCTAACAGGAATATCAGAGATGGATAGTGTACCTTACGATACCTGCTTTCCTTTTGAATCCATAGAAGTAGATGGTGTCCCTTCAATAGAAAAAGCTTTTCCTTGTGATCCCTGCTTTGGAAATGGGCACTTATTCTTTATATGTCCAGGCTTGTGACAATTGTAGCAGATTGGTTTGCTATTAGGTTTCGGGCAATGATTTGCAAAGTGGCCCATTTTGTTGCACTTAAAACACGGAATCTGGGAGAAATCAAACTGTTTCTTTTGTGTTGGAGCTCCACCCCAGGGCTCTTTCCTGACCACTTCTTCCCTTTGCGCTTTAAAAACAGCTTGCTTGCAACTAGGATAACTGATAAAGGTTGGGCATTAACTGTCGGCACTACTCCTTTCTAAACTCCTTGCTCAATATCAAGAGCTTCAAACCTCAAAGCCACACTAATCAGATTGGTAAGGTACCGTTAAGATGATTGGTCATTTCCTGATGGAATTCTGGTCGCATTCCTTTTATGAACATCTTATTCTTTTAAGTGACATATCAATCGATCCTGGTCCAAAGCGGGAGAATGTATTGAACCTATGCTCATACTGTGCCACCGTCATCTCACCTTGTTTCAAATCCATAAAACTTCTGAACAACTGAGTCCTTCCCGCCATTGGGATAAACTAAGCTTCAAAAACCTCCTTAAACTGCGCCTAAGAGAAATCATCTTCTGGTGTATTCATGGTGATCGAATCCCACCAATCCATTGCTACTTTCTGAAGCTGACGTGACGTCAACAATCTCTTTCTAGCATCTCCCAACTAAAGATCCCCGAATATCCTTACACGATAGTGGGGCCTGTTTGAAGTCCCAAAAAAATTTCAGTTCCATAGAAAAACTTACCACCTAAAGCAGTGTAATTCTTACACAAGGTCGCAAAGTTCTAAGGCGGTTGAACTTGCATCACTGCTTCTACTACCGACTCTACAACTCGCTCATTTCTAGGAGTTCTGCCATTTATAGCCATGCTAGTTTCGGATCCCCTCCCTATTCTTCCTCTTGTACTTATTTTCAATAACCTTGATAAGCGATAGGTATCATTAGAATATAAAGATAGGTACAAAGATGATAAACGGAAAACTATAGTAAAGGATCTAAAACCAGACTTTTAGGGGGAAAAGCAAACACTCTCTCAAGATTAACTCATTCCAGGGATTGACTCACCCTATCTCTAATGAGTTGTACCCCCAATCAGGCTAAGGTGTTTGCTCAACCGATGCTTTGATACCAACTGCGACGACCCACCTTTCTGACCCCTAGGAACAACACTTAGCACATCCTTGGTGTTCGTGTGTTGTTGCTTAAACATCAGAAAGATGAATCGTCGTGGGGTGAAATAAAGGACAAAACAGAAAATCACATAGCGAAACTGATAAATAAAACATTATAGTCAATAGTACATCAGGTGACTCCTTAACAGGGAGTTATCAGAGTTACACAAAAGTACTACAAATCGGCCTAGGCAGTTATAACATTCTGCCTTAACAAATGCAAAAAAAAATTACATTTACACAAATCGAATATATAGCAAAATAGATAGCTAAGTAGGTAAAAGCCTCATGCTCGGACGCCATCTTCAGAAGAGCCCAACAAAGACCTGCTATTCTGGGACAACTCAAATAAAATGAGTACCCGAGAGTTTAGGGAAACAGACAATTTGGGTCAGGCGATATGTGTAATATGAGTAAGACTTTAAATAAAGGTGTGTAATTAAACACAAACATGTAAGACTATGCCGATGAACACGGAACGGGTTTACTCCCACATAAATCAACATCCAAGCGTAAAGAATGGATAAATAATTAAACACCACGAAGAGTGGTTGACTCTTCCCGACGCAAATAAATTTGAAGGTTCGAATCAAATTAGGAAAGGAAAATTTCGAACAAATGACTTGGACGGTGCATCCCTTTTAAAAGAAATATACCTCTAGAAATATACTTAAAAAAACCCAGGAACTCCAAGCCGAACCACGCCAATCCTTACCAAGAATCCGAGCATTTCACATCTAAATGCGCAAAACCGAATCCAATCTAGATGAGATGTGAAAATACCCTAATGGGAGCAAACCCACATAACTTAGCCCCCAAAAAAAAATGCGCTTTGATTTAGTCATTTCCGACAAAGGATAACAAAGCTCAATGGAGCAACAAATCATCTTAGAATAATGATAATCAGAAGATAAAAAGCTGAAGTAGCCGATAGCCGAGGAACCAACTACCGAGGATATAAAATGATCATATATGGAAATTAAGTCTTTTATACTTATCACCACTCATCGAATTCAAACTTGTACTTTTTCTTGGTTAACGATAATAACGGACAAGTCAAGGTAGTGTTACCTCGAAGTGATGTCCAACGATTATTCTTTACTTTTGAAATAGCGACAAGTCTACTTCTTTGATGTTTAGTGCTAATTACACAAATAAATCATTTCCATATAAGTGAATCGCTTTACGAAAATTAATTCATTCCCATAAACAACTAAAACATTTTCTTTTAAAAATCTGAATTCGTACTTGGATTCACATTACAAGTACTAACTTTAAAACACTTTGTTAAAAGAGTTTATTAACTTTGAAAAATCATTATAAAAAGGATTTAACAACTTAAAACATCCTTATTACATTAATTAATTAACTTTAAAACTTCGTTAACTAAGCCAATTAATTTACTTCCATAACCTTTAATAAAAAAAGGTAAATCTCTTTAAAAAATTTAATTAATTTATAATATAATTAAATATATATATATATATAATTAAATATCATCATTTAAAAGTGATTAATTAATTTAAACTTTATTTAAGAAATGATTTATTTAAGACTAAGCAGATTTATTAACTTTTAAAAGTCACTAATTAAATAGGGTTAGTCAATTTTAAAAATATCATTAATTAATAAAGTAATTAATCTTAATCCATCCTTATCAAAAGATTAATTAGCCTTAAACATCATTAAATCAAATGATTAATTAAATTTAAAACATCATTAGCAAAGTAATTAGTTAATTTAAAACTCCTCATTAATAAGTTAATTGGTTCACTTTAATCTTTATTAATTAAATAATTAATTTAACTAATTAATAATTATTAAAATAAATAATTATTTTTGAAAACATCATTAAGTCAAAAACTTGCTTAACTTGTAAAATAATTCCAAGCACAATAATGAAACCAAATGGTTTAGATAAAAGGTGATTTTCCAAAAGTACCGATATAGCAACTATCGCTATATGGGCAGTTCAAAATTCGAGCATATGACATTTGCAACACAACCACACATCACATAAAAAAGTTATGAGCTTATATACATGGTTATTTACAATAATACAACTAGCATCAAGCATTTAATAACAACAACATTAGTTTAACTAGTAGATTTCCATATAACCAATGATTCACTTATTAACTTTCCAAAGCGACTGTCTTTCAAGCAACCAACCAATCCAACAACCAAACCATTATTACAACTATACAATGAGCATTCAATAGCTACAAACATGGGCATGGATATAGTTTAAACTGCATGGTTCAAATGTGGAAGCTTTACTCACTAAAACGCTTACTAACTTGAATCGTAATCACACTAACTCTTCGAATAACACTAGGACTAAGCTTTGACTTGATCTGATGGACCTTTTATGGGCTTTTAGGCTCATCCTAGAGCATATAGGGATCGGCATGGTGGATTTATGGGGGTATAGGGTCTATTTTTTTTTGTAGAAAATGGTTTTTTTGGTAGAGGTGGAGTTGTAGATAAATATGTGAAGTTTTGTAGTGAAGAAATTTATATATTGTCAACTTTAAACATGGACTTGGAAGCCATGGATGTATATGAACATGAAGAAGAGAGAAGTGAATATGGAAATGAAGATGTAAAGGGAGAATGTACGAAGATGGTAGGTATTTATAGCATATAAGCGGGTATTATTTTAAATTAGCTTAAACATTTAAATATAATAAATGTTGTCATGTTGCATGCTTGCCATGCCCCTCCACCCCCTAAGTACACACGCACACTCCTAGGCCCCCCTTCTCCATGCCTTAGGTCTTAGTTTAGGTGATGGTGGTGCATGAGAGGTTATATTATATTATATTTTTTCGTTTATTTAAATATACTACGTCTTATCACGATTATATTTAAATTAATCATGGTTCATTACCTTTAATACTTTATATATTATCATATGACACGTGTACATGTGTGTGCATGTGTACATGAGTGATACAAAATGTATACAATGTTTTTACAACTTTTTTATGCCGAAAAGTCGAATTTTAAGAAAACGTTCTTCGGTCACATTTTCTATTTTTATTTGAACTGATTATTTTGATAAACAAAATTTAAAAATGATTTTAATATCATTAATTAATAATTAAAACATGTTTATTTGATTATTAAAATTCATTATTTAAATATTTAAAAATGATTTAAATATTCAAACATAAAGCGATTAATTTACGAGTCGTTATAGGTTATGCACCGCCATAGTTGTTTGTTGGTTTGTTTGATAGGGCAATGCTAGTTAACCCATATATGGATTACTTCAGAACATGGATGGGGTAATGGTCCGTGGGGCTAGAAATCCATAATACATGAAGTAAACAAAGGTGAAAATCCCCAAAGAATACAAGACCTAATGGAGTAAAGGTTGTCGATGAGCACTATATAATACGATGATCATTATGCAGTAAGACGATGGATCCTTACACGATGCTGAGCGATAGATACTAGTAGGGATAGTATCTTGGTCCATTAATGGACGATGGGATATATTTATATATATAAATCTATAAGAGATAGATGAGAACAGTTCATACGCAGTGATGGAGTCGTAGCGACAAATGATAAAATCTAACATAACAAGAAATGGTGAACAATCAACATAAGCTAGTTTATGTATAAGATGTATAATTTACCTATAACGATCCACCTTTTCAACCCTCGAATGTCAATACTAATACATCCACGGTATTCACGTGCTGAGCACTCAAGTTTAAGAAAGTCTAATTGTTAGGGTAAAATAAAAAGAAAAGGAAATAAAACAAGAAAGAAGAGAACACAATATCAGAATCTCACATGCGAAATGATAATATATAATATCTCAAAAGGACTTTACCAAAAAGAAAACCTTTATAAACTTACCTTGATTAGAGAAAACTAAACTATCACCAGCCTTGACAGTTATAACAACATGTCCTCATAAATGCTGATAGATATAATCAAGTGATGCGGTGGAAAATAAGTATGGTAGGAAATCATCCAGCTCCTCTCCAAGAGCTCCAATGAACTACAACTAAATCTCGAAACATAATCGAGCTGACTCGAGCATTATAAGAGGATAACACAAGGATCTGTCTGGTAAACTAGCATGAGAAACTCAATTCATATAGATATATTATATCTTAAAACCATTCAAAATAATGGTATCTCGTAAGACAATGCCGCCAATAAACACAGACATGTTTTAACCTTACGATAACCAAACCATTTCAATTATAAAATCCAGTGATACTATAATAATGTCTAGGGTATGAAATATAAATATTAACCATAGCTGAAATGTTTACATTGACTACATTCCAGCATAATAGGAGTACAATTACATCCCATAGGGGACGTTCGAATAATGGATTTTTCCACGGAGATCTCTTCGGGGGAGCCGAATCCGAATTCCATGCACAAAGATCAAAAACTACCTTCCGAGCACTGTATATCTCTAGATGGGATATACTCTAAGGTAAACATAACTGGACCACCCTTGGTTTGTGATCCGAGCCATACCAACTCCCGATACCAACATATTTATAAGCATCTCTAGACAAGGAGTTGATAAACCCTTGGGGTTGCTAAACCCCCTGGCTATGTCCCTCCTCTGTTTTTTGTCATTTTCCTAATTTTGAGGTTACATTCGGCATCTTTACATGAGTTTTCATCACTTGAACATAATCCGAATCCCAAATGGATTCCCATATCTCTAAAAGATCTCGGAACCAAACAAGGATCCCTCAACAGATATCGAAATCACACATGAATTCTCATATCTCAACAAGTCTCATAATCACACATGGATTCCCACATCTTGAATAGATCATGAACAACTACATGTGTTCGAGCATCTTAGACAGATCTCAAATCTCCACGTATATTCCAACATCTCGAACATATCCACTTTCAAGAGATAGAACACGTATCCCAGCCTTGAAGTGGTTTTTGATAAGTAGAACACTTACCGATCCCGGTCTCTCCAAGACTGAACCGACGAATTGGTCATTCAATAATAATGAGAACAATTGCATACGGGAACTAAGTCCCATATACTATCCATAAGTAAGTAACACAAAAACACGATCAAAACACATAAGCACGATCAAGTCATATAAATGACTTCTAATCCTCTTTTTAATTAATCTTCCTGTATTAATAAAATCATTTATTAGTAAAACTCATTTTTTTACTCAATAAGTTATTTTTTTAAAAAGTGAAACTCCATTTATAATTAAACTCCACTATTTAATTAAAACATTACTATTCATTTTCAACCCCTTTTAACACTTCCCAAAGGTGACGCAGCGGATTAATCAAAACAATCTTCAATCGGTGAAAGTAGCAATAGATGGATTGATGAATACTGAAATGCCCGAATTCGTTGATCCGAAGATACCGAACTCTAGCTATCTCGAACTCGTTGAACGCGCACGATACCGGGTTCAAAGATCTTCAATTCTTCAAGCGTTGATCAAGCGCACTTGATTCCGCGAATCGGCTTCTACAATCGTTGAATCGAGCGCACTCGATTAACCGAAAGAGGAGATAGGAGATTACACTCAACTACCAATTTGAATGAAAGCACAAAGCAATCAAACGAGAATTTTATTCAATATTCAACTACCTTTTACAAATGAAACTCACGGCCTATTTATAGGCGTTTTACAACTCACACGAAATTACAACAAAAATTTACATCTCCTAAGTCGGTTCCGACTTAACAAAGACTCCGACTCAACATAAGTCGTACACGACTTACAATTCTACAGAATACAGACCATACGACTTACAACAGACGACATATGGAAACAGACGACTTACGACTTATAATAGTTGCGACTTAAAATACTCCGACTTATGACACCTCCAAAGCATACGACTTATTACAAACAGAACCACTTAAGTTGTTGCCGACTTAACAACTCTACGCGACCCAACTAGTAACGACTTAAGAATAGCGGTCCAGATTAACTCGGCATAAAGATCAACGACAACAGCTTCAGCGATTTAAAACATGCGGCATCCCAGATTTACGACTTAAGAAATCCACGATAGAGATTAACTCGACAGAGGAATCAACGGCTCAGGCTTCTGCAACCTAAGATGGTACGACTTAACTAAGTCGTAACTCGGTTCTGACTTATCGTTTGACTCGTTAAGTCGTTTACGACCTATTACTTCAACAGTTTGTTTTGCCTTCTCTCTGAGTAACTCGGTAGGTCGTCCTGGCGACTTAAGTTCTTTGATAACCCGTACCTCTTCACGAGTTAGGTCTTCCACTCTCTTAAGTCGGTCACGACTTAAGTCCCCCATTATGTTAAGTCGGTCACGACTTACGCTTATGTCTTCTGCTTCCTTGAGTCGGTCACGACTCATGCCTTGGACTTTGTTGAGTCGGTTACGACTAATTTCCATCATGTTAAGTCGGTCGCGACTTATAGCTTCATTTTCCTTAAGTCGGTGACGACTTAGTACTTGGCCTGCATCATCCTCCCCAGGTTGAGAAAAATTCGTCCTCGAATTTGCACTTTCTTCCCCCGTAATACTCTCATCCCCGTGATATGGTACGAGATGCTTAACATTGAATACGTCAGACGTATGCACATCATCTGGTAGTTTCAATTTATAAGCATTTTCATTGATTCTCTTTAAAATTTCCACTGGACCAATCTTTCGTGCTTTCAATTTATTGTAAGCGCCTACTGGAAAACGATCTTTTGTTAACACTACATAAACCAAATCACCTTCATGAAATTCAACACTCCTTCGTTTCAAATCTGCATATTGTTTATACTTCTCATTTGCTTTCTCCAATCGTTCTTGAACGATTTTATGACATTCCATCAGCCCCTTAACAAAATCAGCAGCTTTCTTAACTGTCTTCTTTGATTGTGGCACTACCGTTAGATCCAACGGTCCCTTCGGTAAACTTGAATATACTATCTGAAATGGACTGAACCCAGTACTTCGATTCATAGCATGATTATGAGCAAATTCTTCCTGGCATAACTTCACATCCCAACTCTTCAGATTATCTTGAACAAGACACCTCAGCAAGTTTCCCAATGATCTGTTTACCACCTCAGTCTGTCCATCTGTCTGCAGATGATAGGCGCTGCTAAAATTCAACTTCGTTCCCACCATTTTCCACAAACTCAGCCAAAAGTGACTCAGAAATCGAGTATCTCTATCCGACAGAATAGATTCTGGCAATCCATGAAGTCGATAGATCTCCCTGAAAAACAACTGAGCAACATGAACAGCATCCGCCGTCTTCTGACAAGCAATAAAATGTGCCATTTTCGAAAATCTGTCAACCACCACATAAATGGAATCATTACCACGCTGTGTTCTCGGTAATCCCAACACGAAATCCATACTCACATCAACCCATGGTTTAATTGGTACTGGTAACGGCATATATAAACCAGCATTAGTTGCAGTTCCTTTCGAAACCTGAAAAATATGACAACGCTCCACAAACCTCTCTACTTCTTTCCTCATCGATGGCCAAAAGTAGGATTGTGAAATCAACTGTAATGTACGGTCTCTCCCAACATGTCCCTCTTCGTGTAACTCCTTGATAATCTTCATTCTCAGACTACCCTCCGGTATGCACAATCGATTTCCTTTGAACAGAAAACCATCTACCATCAAAAACTCATCCGTCTTTCCCTCCTTGACTTTATCAACCACCTTTGCAAAGTAAGGATCTTCGACAAATAATTCTGGCAACACATCGAACCCTGTCACCTCA
Organism: Allium fistulosum; assembly: GCA_030737815.1. Lineage (NCBI taxonomy): Eukaryota > Viridiplantae > Streptophyta > Magnoliopsida > Asparagales > Amaryllidaceae > Allium > Allium fistulosum. The sequence goes on from CM060903.1 coordinate 444,543,371, forward strand.
ACTTTCAGTGTAGTCAACAAATGACTCCTTCTACTCAAAGCATCAGCCACTCGATTCGTCACCCCTGACTTGTGTTTAACAACAAAAGTAAACTGCTGCAGATATGCAATCCACGATGCATGTCTCGCTGAAATCTTATCTTGCCCTTGCAAATGCTTCAATGCTTCATGATCAGTATACAGAACAAACTCCTTCTGAAATAAATAGTGTCTCCAGTGTTTAATAGATTGTACAACAGCATAGAATTCCACATCATACGTACTGTACCTCATCTTCGCTCCTGACAACTTCTCACTGAAATATGCAATTGGACGTCCCTTCTGACTCAACACTCCTCCAATTCCAACCTTGGATGCATCAGTATGTAGTTCAAACACTAACTGAAAATCTGGTAATATTAGAATTGGTGCAGACATCAAGAGTTCTTTGATTCGCTCAAAAGCAACCCCGGCTTCCTCCGTCCATGCAAACTGTTTACCCTTCATGCAATCCGTAACAGGTGCCATCACACTACTAAAGTGTGGAATAAACCTCCGATAAAATGAAGCCAACCTGTGAAAACTACGAACTTCCGTTATCGTCTTGGGCTGCGGCCAATCTCTAATTGCTTCGACTTTACTTTGGTCAACCTGTATTCCTTCTTCCGATACAACATATCCCAGAAATAAAACACTATGCGTCATGAACACGCATTTCTTCATTGTAGCATAGAATTGTTCTTGTCGCAATACCATCAGCACTTCTCTAAGATGATTCAAATGTTCCTCTGGACTCCCACTGTAAATCAGAATATCATCAAAATACACCACCACAAATTTCCCAATGAACGGTCGAAAAATCTGATTCATCACCCTCATAAAAGTACTCGGTGCATTGGATAAACCAAATGGCATGACCAACCATTCGTATAGACCTTCCCTGGTTTTAAAAGCAGTTTTCCACTCATCGCCTGGTCTGATACGAATTTGATGATATCCACTCTTCAAATCAATCTTCGAAAAGATAGTAGCTCCGCTTATTTGATCTAACAAGTCATCCAACCTCGGCATTGGAAATCTATATCTCACAGTAATCTTATTCAATGCTCGACTGTCAGTGCACATCCTCCACGTTCCATCCTTTTTGGGTACCAATAAAGCTGGTACAGCACAAGGACTTAAACTCTCCTGCACACGCCCCTGTTCAAGCAATTCCTCTACCTGCCTCCGCAACTCTTCATGTTCCTTTGGACTCATTCGATAATGTGGTCTGTGTGGTAACACAGCACCTGGAACAAGATCTATCTGATGTTGAATATCCCTCAACGGTGGCAACTCCGTTGGTAACTCCTTTGGAAATACATCGTCAAATTCTTTCAAAACTGGTTTAACTTCTTCTGGAATCTCAACCTCTTCACTGCTCTCTCGCCCAATTAACAAAAACACTTCAGGTTCCTCCTCTACTTCCTTCACAAACTCCTTCAACGATAACAAAGTTTTGAGCTCTTCAATCTCCTCCAACTTGTTTTCCTCCTGCTGTCGCTTCTTTGGAACTAGAGTAATCTTTGTGCCTTCAAACATGAAACTGTAACTGTTGGTACGCCCGTCATGCTGCACAGCTCGATCATACTGCCACGGTCTCCCCAGCAACAAATGACAAACATCCATATCTATGACATCACACCAGATTTCATCTTTGTATTTCTTCCCAATTGAAAACTTCACACAAGCTCTACGCCCAACTTTCACTTCACCACCCTTCCTCAACCAAGATAACTTGTACGGTTTAGGATGTTTCTCGGTTTTCAACTCCAACTTCTTCACCGCTTCTGTAGAGATAATATTATCACAACTCCCAGCATCAATAACAAATTTACAAACTCTTCCCAGAATAGTGCATGTAGATTGAAAGATATTGTTCCTCAACCAACTACTTTCCTCCTCTTGCTTCGGTGTTAAACAACTTCTCCTCATCATCAATGCGTACCCATCATCTCCTGACAGTAAGTCTTCCTCCTCAACTGGTAAAGAATTAGAGCATTCAGCTTCTTCATCCTCATCCTCAACCTCAACTATCATAGCTCTCTTCTTCGGCTTTGGACATTCATTACTTTTGTGGCCCAACTCTTGGCAATTATAACATTTGAAACTGTTATTGACTTTCGCCTTCCCAATCTCATTCACAACTGATTTTGCAACAGCTTTTGAAACATTAGAACTCCCACTAACTCCCTTCACTGGATTGTTGGAATTTGTAAACACACCACCTCCTCGTCTACCCTGCTTCTCCCAAGCCAACGCTTTCTGATGTGCTTCTGCTACAGATCTAGGATCAAACATGTTAACCATATCTTGAATCTGCATTCTCAATCCCCCAATGAACCTAGACGTCAGCTGCACTTCTGTTTCCATAATATCATTCCTCGCAATAAGTTGATAGAATTCATCAGCATAGTCGTTAACTGTCTTCGTCCCTTGTCTCAAGTTTTGCAAACGTTGATACATCAAAGATTGATAATTGTAAGGTAAGAACGTTGCTTTCATCAATTTCTTCATCTTCTCCCAAGATTCAACTTTTGACTTCCCCATACGTTCGCGTGTAAGCTTGGTTTGCTACCACCATGCCAAAGCTCTACCCCTCAGCCTCGTAGCAACCAACTTCACTCTACGATGTTCTGGAACTTCTTTGAAATCAAAAATCTCTTCAACATTAGCTACCCAATCTAGAAACTCCTCTGCTTGCATACCACCTTTGAATTCAGGAATTTCAGTCTTCATCCCCGACTCCCATTTGTGATCATACTCAGAGTGATTTCTTCCTTGTCCTCGTCCTTGTCCTTGAACACTACCACCATCATACTCCTCTTCAAAATCAGATGTATATCGTTGTCTATCTCATCCACCCACATCTCTACTACCATTACGCCTTCCACCATCATCCCTTCTATCTACATTCCTCCGTTCACGATCATTTACGTTCCTCCCACGCCCTTGATCATTTTCAACACTTCGGTCTCGATTGGAATGTGGCGAGACTCTACTACCCCCATGGTTAGATTCAGGTGAAATCCTTCTCCGATTTTGATTCATCTCCGTCATAAGCTTCTCTAACCGGCCAATTCCTTCGTTAAGCTTTTCACTAAAGTTTTCATTGATTCTTTGCTCCATCCCATCAGCCTCTTCTCTTCGATACAAAGCTTCTACGTTTTGGTGACGATTAGCTCTCCTTGGCGGCATACTTGAAAACTTTACAAACTCTTCAGCACTCCAAAATTCAAACACAATTCGGACTTTGATCCAAAATGAAACGGATCGAAAACTTCCACTTTGTAGCAAATCGCGATGAACACGATGGACAAAGTTTCGGCCTCCAATTCAATTTCGATCAATCAATCTTCGAACAAGCCTTCTTACTCTCGGCCAAACAATGTAATTATGCTCGGTCTACACTCTTTGTAGCTCGGCTTCTCTTCAAACTTCAAATGAATAGGCTCCAAGTCTCGATCCAGCTATGATTGGCTAGAACAAGCTCTGATACCAAAACTGACGCGGCGGATTAATCAAAACAATCTTCAATCGGTGAAAGTAGCAATAGATGGATTGATGAATACTGAAATGCCCGAATTCGTTGATCCGAAGATACCAAACTCTAGCTATCTCGAACTCGTTGATCGCGCACGATACCGGGTTCAAAGATCTTCAATTCTTCAAGCGTTGATCAAGCGCACTTGATTCCGCGAATCGGCTTCTACAATCGTTGAATCGAGCGCACTCGATTAACCGAAAGAGGAGATAGGAGATTACACTCAACTACCAATTTGAATGAAAGCACAAAGCAATCAAAAGAGAATTTTATTCAATATTCAACTACCTTTTACAAATGAGACTCACGGCCTATTTATAGGCGTTTTACAACTCACACGAAATTACAACAAAAATTTACATCTCCTAAGCGGTTCCGACTTAACAAAGACTCCGACTCAACATAAGTCGTACACGACTTACAACTCTACAGAATACAGACCATACGACTTACAACAGACAACATATGGAAACAGACGACTTACGACTTATAACAGTTGCGACTTAAAATACTCCGACTTATGACACCTCCAAAGCATACGACTTATTACAAACAGAACCACTTAAGTCATTGCCGACTTAACAACTCTACGCGACCCAACTAGTAACGACTTAAGAATAGCGGTCCAGATTAACTCGGCATAAAGATCAACGGCAACAGCTTCAGCGATTTAAAACATGCGGCATCCCAGATTTACGACTTAAGAAATCCACGATAGAGATTAACTCGACAGAGGAATCAACGGCTCAGGCTTCTGCAACCTAAGATGGTACGACTTAACTAAGTCGTAACTCGGTTCCGACTTATCGTTTGACTCGTTAAGTCGTTTACGACCTATTACTTCAACAGTTTGTTTTGCCTTCTCTCTGAGTAACTCAGTAGGTCGTCCTGGCGACTTAAGTTCTTTGATAACCCGTACCTCTTCACGAGTTAGGTCTTCCACTCTCTTAAGTCGGTCACGACTTAAGTCCCCCATTATGTTAAGTCGGTCACGACTTACGCTTATGTCTTCTGCTTCCTTGAGTCGGTCACGACTCATGCCTTGGACTTTGTTGAGTCGGTTACGACTCATTTCCATCATGTTAAGTCGGTCGCGACTTATAGCTTCATTTTCCTTAAGTCGGTGACGACTTAGTACTTGGCCTGCATCAAAAGGTATTCATATAATTATCTCAAATGATATAAGTATATTCACAAACCATTAACAAGATTTATTACTTTAAACCTTTACTTTTTCTATCTTTTTCCAAAAGATACCTTACTTATAATTTCCTCCAAAATATTCATTTTAAGGACCTAAGTACTTTCACAAATCCATTCAAAGGTTTAAGACCAGTGTTACTTAAAACATTGTCACTACAACCTAAAACCATTTCGCTTTTTCTTGTCTTTAAATTATTCTTTTAAAGATCTACTTACGTTCATAAGTAAAATCAAACGGGTTAAAGGCGAACGTTATTAACACATTGCCACAACAAACCCAAAACAAATCTATACTTGTTATTGTCTTTAAATTCTCATTTTAAAGATCTAAGTATTTAGCCAAATCCTTAACAATATTTTATCACTTTAAAATATTATCCAAGGGTTTAAAAACAAATATTATTAAAACATTGTTTACGACAAACCCCAAAACACTTCACTATCCATTATCTTTAAAACTCCATTTTAAAAATCTAAGTAAAGTTAAATGGGTTAAAATAGATGTTGCACAAACATCGATAATATAAACCCAAAATTACTTTTATACTTGCCATTTACTTTAAAACATCCATTTAAAGTTCTAAGTATAACTTTACTTATTAAACAAGGTTATATACATTTTCAATTGATTTATAAATAATCTATTTTAACATAAGTGTTATAATCCAAACCTCCTTTTAAATTCCTTCACAAATACCAAATTCCCTTTTTAAAACTTCTAAATATATATTAAAATACCTTTAAAAAGGTAGATATTTACATATACTAATTTTATTTATAAAACGAAGATATGTAATAAAATACTATAAACCATTTATAAAATATTATAATACTAAATACTTTTGTTTCTCAAATAAAATGTTTAATAACTTCTAAAAACATATATATAATTAAAACATACTTTTAAAGTACTTTATACATATTTTAAAACCTTTTATTTAAAACTTATTTAAAACTTGTTTTATAATTAAAACAATCACTTTATAAATCCATAATTGATTTTCAAGAATAAATTTAAACCTTATTATTTTCTCATAATAAGTAGACTAATAGTACTTATTATAAATACGAATAAGCCCTAGGATGTCTTCCAAAGTTAACTTTAAAATTACATATCACAGCGATTTCAAAGTGCATCCATCACGACCGTTTCGCTTTAACCATTTATAACTTCCATTTCCAAATTCCCCAAATGTCCAAACCCAGTCCCATTTATGCCTAACACACCAAATTGTATGTAGAACAACCTAATATGTATTTAAATAAATATTCCTACAAATTCCCACAATTTATCCAATTTAACATATGTTAGTTATTAGGGATTTCAAAGCACGCTTATACGACTAAATCGTTTCTAATATTCATAACATATTATCACTATTCACAAAGCAATATCAAACATGTAAACAAGTAGTTTGGACCACGATATATATTATAGATGATCAAATATAGATTATTATACTCAATAATAATATTCTCACTTGTTTTACAAAATAAGGCCGGGTCCAAAAACTAATAACTTGCATTGTTCATTATACAGTTTATATTTTCAATACCACAACAATTATATCTACAATAATTGTTTAATCAACTGGTGAGTAAGACTTGCCCAAGCTCCAATCAATGCTTTCACATTTCAGAATAGTCCAAAATCGAACGCCATTCGATTTTGACTAAAATTCCAACTATCTCCAAACTCGACGAATCCAATTCCATTGCATAGATAATCTTGATACAAACGCAACGGCAAAAACGGCGCCTCGATCGAACCTCGTATGAGCAAGATACAATCGTTATAACTTAAAGATAATTAAATTATAATTAACTTTAATTAACCAAAGTAATTAACTAATTACCTTCTCCTATTGTTACAAACCCAGGCCGCTTCAAACTCAACGTTGCGATCTTCGATTACCCTCCGCCACTGTCTTGCCTCAACAGAAGCCGCCGCATCACTAAAGAGGAAAGCCCCGACCTCGCGACCCTTACGCCACTGGCCTCGTCCTATATCTCACCATCGATCATGAAATCGAGCCAAAAGAAGCATTTTCGTTCATCTCGAGATCCACGCCGCAATGCTCCACTTACTACCGTTCCGTCACCGTAGATGAACTCCCCATTCCACGCCGCATCACTTTGTAATTAGACGTTTTGCCTAAAACGGCGCCGATCGATGATGAGATTTTTGTCCATTGGATCTAGGGTGGCTAGGGTTTAGTTTTGGAAAATAAAAAGAAAATGAGGTCCTTGTATAGAAAATTATCAAACACTATTCATCCCTAAAAATCTCGAACTCCAAACGAGGCGTGCCGTTTGGTATTCTATACTAAATACCTCCATCCGAACACAATGGAACTAATATCGGGGCCTAATTCCATCATATACAAAAGTTAGCTTTTCAAAATCAAATTATATTATATTATATCAAATTCCCGAAATCAATTGCTATGCATTTCGAGCCTTCACGACCACACAGTACGTCCGATCGTCACGAAACTCGACGGCATATAACAATTCATTATTCTAGATCCGATGGCACTAGCTTCATCAAAGTCCAAGACAGTGCCCTGAAATGATAATTTCACACGTTAATTAAAACAAATTATTATTAAATGATTTTAATCACTTTCAATTTTAAATTAAAAGCTTTCCATATCATTCTTATTTAAACATAATTTAAAAAAGCTTTTGAAATAATTTTTACTCAAATTAAATCCAACATTCAAATATTTAAATAATTCCAATATTTAATTATAAACTGTTCAAAAATTCGAGTTGTTACATTACTAGTCACCAGAACGTTGTTTTGACCCCTTCCTCATTACAACTCACAGGATTTAGAAGGGCGGGTATTGGTATTATTTGGAGCAGTTGTCCGATTGAGGCACTTGACGTTTGAGATGTCACTTATAAGTTAGTTATTATCATGATCTATTATATTAACTTATTTCCACTATGAGTTATTACCATTAGTACTCTGATATAATTTCTTTTTTGCAGGATACCAAACCGACAATCTGAATTTTAATGGACCTAGGTTTTCGAGTTTGCAAAAAATTTAGTCCTACTGAAGTGCGGGTTGTTATATTGCTGATTCCAGTTTACACCGGTCGATAAGTGGACATACACTAGTGGATCAGTAAACGTTCCAAGCAGAAAATCTACCTACGACCGGAAGCTATATCGTCACCGATTCTCACCAAATTTTACCATGATCTTCATTCAACTTCTTAAGTTTTCTATGTCTTTAAGGCATCATACTACACATATCTACCTTTACAAACTTAATAATATCATTCCATATCACCCTCTTTACCCAATTCTAACCATTTTAATATTTTCAATGTTTTCAATCTAATTTAATCCATTCTAATCATCACTTAGACATTTCTTAGGGTTGATATCATTTATGAAGTTTCAGATATGGTATACATTCTATTTACGTACACATTTATTCAATTATTAACCCTAACATTGATTACGGAATGGTATACTCTTATATAGACATAATAATCGAAGGAGATGATTACTACTCACCAATCTATACCCTTAAGCCTAAGAATTCACTTAATTGCACCCTGATTTCTCACTGGCCAAAAACATAGTATTCTGAAGACTACTGAATAGCCAAAAATATGGTATAATTGGACTCTTCTTCTCGCACTGATCGATTTAGTATAATTATTTATCGAATATGGTTGAGTATTGACAAAGTTGTGAGGCGACATAGGTAGAGGGTTGGTTGAGAGATGGAGGAAGAAGATGAAACTAAAATGTACGTGAAATGAATTCAAATTCCCTTCACCCACTTCTTATAATTTCAAAACAATCATTTCACTTTAGTGGGCTTAAGCCCAAATAACAATTCAAAGTCTACTAACCTAAAACCGCATAAATCCTCCATATGGACTCCAATCCAAACAACCAAATTTATCATTCTGACCAGAACAAGCTCTTCACAATGGTATAATTCACATTTCTAATTTCAAAGTTTGTAAAATTACCGTTTTGTCCTTTTTAATTTAAAATTACTAGAATACCCTTTATATTAGTTTCTAAAATTTATGTGGTGTTACATTCTCCCCCTTAACATAATTTCGTCGTCGAAATTCCCGAAGGATGAATAATGCAATGCACACACTCACGTATCGCGTAACATACATGACATATCCACCAACATGCGCCGTTATGTAAGTGTATCCGTACCGTAAAAATTTGTATCGCAAATTATCAAAACAAAATAAATAACACACCTTCAGTTCCTTGCCAAAGTCATTCTCCTTTCATATGCCCCATCTAGTTGCAATTATACAACTTGATCTTTACGACTTTAACCATACGGTCCTTCACATCGTGTCCTCTCATATTAAACCTTTTACAGTTAACATCTTATTTCTTAACTTTACCACTATGATTTCTAGCTTCCTTACATTTCCTAAACAAATTTCCTTCTTAAACTGTCCTGTAGAAAACTCTATAGCAACAACGTTCAACAACGCAGTTTCCACTAAACTCTCGAATGTCGTTTCCATAGGAATCTGACTCGGTGCCAATTCTCTTAATGGAGAATTCAATCCTTTGGCAAATTTCACAACTTTCTTCAATACAATATCCACTAGCTCAAATCCAAACCTCATCACTTATTTATATACTCCGTCATAGTTATTTCTTCCTAATAGAGATTGATAAAACTTTCAAGCATCACTTCCTTTCGGCCTCATATATAAACTTAATCTTATATCTTTTTTTAAAGTCATCCCGGGTAATTTCCTCCTCGTTAACCGGCTACTACAATTTTTCACCAATTATGTGCTTCTCTATATAAATATGAAGAGACAAGCTTTTTCTTAACAGCATCATCTGATCCAAGCAAATTAAAAATCTTATCACAATTGCGAATCCATTCTTGAGTCTCCACAAATGACTCAGCCCTCTCAAATGGTTTACCTCCCAAACCAGTAAATTCCTTGCACAACTTAGGGAAATTTAAAGCAGCATTCTAAGAAGCTACAACACCTTGTACAAAGATGTAGGAACTTCAATATTAATGGTGGCATGATTCCTGGATTGTAGATAACAACATAAGCAAAATGGAATGTTCACTCTTGGTATCTCTATATCCTCCTCTCCAACACCAGTTTTAGTTGGGTTACTCATCTCTATTATCTATAAAATGGGATTCATTAGCAACTCCGTTTAGAATAGTAAATAGAGATGGTAAACTTAGCCCAAAATAAATGGTATATACGCATACCCTCCTAAAAATATTTATACGCATTATAAAAATATACAGATACACCTTCTCAATACTTCCTAACCTATGCTATGATACCAAATGTAATAATCCGACTTTTTATAGCCATTAAACCACTATATAATGAAAAGTCGATTCGTTATAAACAAAATCAATAGTATACAGAGAGCTGTATAAACTAAACATTCAAAATATCGCAGGGGAAGGAAACAAACACAATATATACTTTAAATATCAAATCATATCCCAGTACACATGATCAAATCCAAATCCATATACATAAATACATCATACGCTAATACTGTCAGATGATAAATACAACACACTATATACGTAAGCAACGTCACTCGCTTGTCAACGTCACTCATGTTCACCATCATAACCTATAAACCATAAACAAAAAGAAATATAGGAGGAAGGGGTCAGACATGAGTCTTGTGAGTGAAAAACACTACTAAGAACAGATATGATCGCAAGACATTATATAAAGGCTACATCTAAACAAAGACATACCTTAATCTATCTCAACTAAATTCACAAAGTTAATCGGACATAATCAACATAACACGTGGGCCTTAAACTATTTTGAAAATAATGACACCATAATATACCATACAACATATGAGTTAGTTTAACACAGACTAACCCGTAAACGAATGGTGTGTTAGAACCTTGAATTTTGATGTTTTGATTGTGACAACTATATAAGTAAATATTATATGAACTAGCCATATTCGCAGGAGAAGATACCATTTTACTCGAGAAACAACGATTGCTGACCAGATTCCAGATAAAAGCTTCAGTAATACATTTAGTTTATGATCCGAGTCTAGTAGTGAATTCATGTTAAAATCTCTTTGAAGTGGTATATGCACATACATACAATTTAAAACATAGTTCATTTACTAATTTTTTTTCAAAACATTCTTTATATGCTAGAAAACACTTATTTAAGCCGGTTGAATGGCTACAATCAGCCGACTGAAATCTGTGCATGTGCACAATTTTCTTTGAACATTAAGACGGCTGATCTTATAAGTTCAACTGGCTAAATAGTATGACTTTTGCATTGTTTTTTTGCTGATTCGATTTTAAATCGATTCGGCTGGCTGAATTGTTCCATTTAGACGGCTGAATCTTCATAACGGATATATTTTGAAAAGACACTTCATTTCAGTGAATAAAAACAACTCTTGATTCAAGAGTTGCTTCCATATTCTTTCATGGCTACTTTTCATTAATGATTGCAACTCTTAATTCCTATATATAGCCATGAAATCCATTATTTTAATCACTAATTCTGATTCCAATTCTTATTCTTATTGTATAAACAATCTTGCCATTTGCATTCAATATTTTCATTTTAATCACTTGTTCATTCAAGCAAACTTCATTAGTGATTGAAAAAACTTCCTGTCTTCATGAATTACACGATATACCATAAAGGAAAAGATTATAGGAAGGGTGTACGTTATTGACTTATATGTGCTACTTAAGAACATACTCGGTCAGAAACTATTTTACTATTTGTATTGAGAGTCTTGTTCGGTTGACAGGCAGTTGAAGTCCCATTCTGTTGCTTAGTCGGTTGAAGTCCTATTCAGTTGATCAGGCAGTGTAATACCTATTCCGCCAGGTTAAGCAAGGGTTGATAGTTGGATTTCAGAAGGAGTCTGGAACTGGATGTAAAATGGGAAGCTCGAACCAGTATAAAAATCTCTGGTGTCATTTACTTTGTTATTTACTATTATATTTATGTTCCACACTAGTAGACAGTTCAGGTAATATTCCATATTACACGATCCTTAGTCGCTTTCACTTGGTATCAGAGCAAGGTCATCATATAACCATAACACGGTTATTTGATATTCAGTTAATATGGAAAATAACACTAACACAAGTTTTATTGAAGGTCAATCCACTACAAAACCACCACTATTTAACAATTTGAATTACAATTATTGGTCAACTCACATGAGAATTTATATGCAAGCAGATGGATATGATACTTCGAATGTCACTCAGAATGAATACACTATATCCAGTACATCATATGCACAATGGTCAAACACACAAAAGAAAGATGTTGCCTCAAATGTAAAAGCCATGAATATGTTATTTTGTGCTTTAGATAAGAATGAATTTAATAGAGTTAGCATGTGTACAACTACTTATGAAATCTGGCGAACTCTTAAAGTTACACATGAAGGAACAAACAATGTTAAATAAAGAAGGATTTCTATGCTTAAAAATCAGTTCCAAAATTTCAGAATGAAACCGGATGAGACTATAAATGAAATGTATTCTAGATTTCAAAATATATATCATTCACTACTAGCATTAGGAGAAAAATACATTGATTTTAATATTTTTTCAAAAATCCTAACTCTTTAACGGATGAATGGGAATGAAAAGTCTTAGCAATTAAAGAAGCTAACGATATTTCTACCATCAAACCTGAAGAGTTGATAGGAAATCTCATGTTGTATGAAGTAAATTTGCAGGCAAAACGAGATCAAGCCCATGATAGAAAGAATATAACATTCCAAACTGAAAAAGAGATTCAGATTCGAATGAAGATGACATGGCATTTATAGCAAAGAATTTTAAAAAGTTTTTGAAATTTAGAAAGAACAAGAAATTTGGAAACAACAGAAGAGGCAACACCAACAAACCACCAGCTTCAAATCTTGAATGTTATGAATGTCACAAAAAGGGATACATAAAGAAGGACTGTTCTGATCAAAAGAAATACAGATATAAGAATAAAAAGGACAAGTATAAGAAGAAGAAGAAAGCATTCTCTATTACATGGGATGATTCAGAATCGTCTTCATCATCAGACAATGACCCTGACAGTGATTCTGAACAAGCCAATATCTGCTTTATGGATTTGATTGACGATGTAAGTGATCTAACTTTTGATGATTTAATTGATACAAACTTTGAATTAATGGATAAACTAAAAGAAGTTAAAAGAAAGTATAAAGACGCTTTAGAAAAACTAAGTAGAAGTGAAATAGAAGTTGATATGCTCATAGATGAAAAGAAAATCTTAGAAGAAGAAATTGTTAAAACACAAGAATCTTTGTCTAATGTATCTTCTCAACTCACTATGCTATCAAATGAAATTGAAGTTCAAAAAGTAAAGAATATGACATTAGCTTCAGAAAATCATGATTTAAAATCAAATGTCAAAATTCTTGAATTAAACAATACTAGTCTCAAAACCGAGTTAGAAAATATTACTAAAAATGTTTCGAACTTTAATAAAGCTAGAGAAAATCTCTGTAAAATTATTAAAAGCTCTCAAACTAATTTTAATAAGAAAGGGTTAGGATATAAAAATTCCTCAAAATTTAGTTGAAAGAAGAATAATTCACCATATAAAAATTTCAATATACATAAGAATTTTGTAAAACCAAAACCAAAACCAAAGGTTATCACTAAAAAGAAGGATATTTGCAACACAAATACTATAAAGATTTGGGTCCAAAAACTAATAATAATTCAATTGGAAATAAGTATATTAAGCCTGTTATAAATGCAGTTTATAAAAATGAAAATTTTACTTATAAAGGGAGTTCTAAACCCTCTTGGATTTGGTTTCCTAAGATCTAACTCTTAGAACCTTAATAAAAAGTGGGTACCAACGTCATCTTTATATTTTTTTGCAGGTACCAACTAAGAAAGGAGGAAAGTGGATACTTAATAGTGGTTGCTCAAAACATATGACAGGAAATAAAGATATGCCGACTAACATTATCTACTCAGATGGAGGATCTGTCACATTTGGAGATAATTCCAAAGGTTATATCATCGACAAAGGCGATGTGAGCAATGACGGTACATCTAACTTACCTCTTATTACAAATGTTTTACTAGTTAAAAATTTAAAATATAATTTTCTTAGTATAAGTCAACTATGCGATAAAGGGTTTAATATATCTTTTTCGAAAAATAAATGTAATATATTTGATCAAAACAAGAATCTTATCTTTGAAGGAACTAGAGAACATAATATATACATATTAAATATGAAAGTTAATCATAACACAAATATATGTCTAGTAGCCAAAGAAAATGATCCTTGGTTATGGCATAAAAGATTTTGTCATATAAACTTTAAAGCAATAAGCAAATTATCTAAAAATAATTTAGTAAAAGGTTTACCAAAAATGAATTTTAAAGTAAATAGTATTTGTGATGCTTATCAGTTAGGAAAATTAACCAAATCTAATTTTAAATCAAAGAAAATTATTTCTACATTACAACCACTTGAGTTATTACATTTATATCTTTTTGCACCAACTCAAATTCAATCTATAAATCATAATAAATCTGTTTTCCTAATTGTAGATGATTTCTCAAGATGCACTTGGACAATATTTATGAAAAATAAAAGAGATACTTTTGAAAATTTTAAAATCTTTGCTAGGAGAATTCAAAATATTAAGAATATATAAATTAAAAACATCCGAAGCAATCACGGTGGCGAATTTGATAATGATATTTTTGAAAAATATTGTAACAAGAAAGGAATTGTTCACAATTTTTCATTTCCTAGAACTCCATAAGAAAACGGAGTTGTAGAAAGGATAAATAGAACACTTCAAGAATGTGCTAGAACCTTATTAAATGGAAGCACTCTACCAAAATATTTTTGGATAGAAGCTGTAGCAACTGCTTGTTATGTTTTAAATCTATTCTCCATTAGACCATTAACAAAACATACCCCATATGAACTTTTTAGTGGAAGAAAGCCTAATACGTCATATTTTAAACTTTTCGGTTCAAAATGTTTTCTATTAAATACAAAAGACCAACTTGGTAAATTCGATCCTAAATCCGATGAAGGAATATTCATTGGATACTTGAAACGAAGCAAGGTATATATAATTTTTAATAAAAGAACTAAAATAATCGAAGAAACACTTCATGTGTAATTCGATGAAAATTTCAAATTTAATAATAAAAATGAAGATGAAGAAATAATTCCTAAATCAAATATCACAGAAGATGATATTGAAAATATTGTTGAAATTGAAAACAACAATTTACCAAATGAAAATGAAATTCGAACTCCCCCGAGATTTCTAAAAAATCACCCAATTGAAAACATTATTGGAGAAATCAATTCTAATGTAAGAACTCGAAATTAACTAAATCAAATGGGTAATGTAGCCTTCCTATCGAACATTGAACACAAAAATTCTAAAGAAGTCACAACTGATGATTAATGGATTATAGCTATGCAAGAAGAGTTAAATCAATTTGAACGAAATGAAGTTTGGGACTTAGTTCCTAGACCTAGTAATCAAACAGTCATCAGTACTAAGTGGGTTTATAAAAATAAAGCCAATGAGCAAGGAAATATTCTTTGAAACAAAGCTAGATTAGTCTCTCAAGGTCACAATCAAGAAGGAATAGACTACGAAGAAACATTTGCTCCTGTAGCTCGACTAGAAGCAATATGTATTTTATTAGCTTTTTCCTATTTTCATAACTTTAAACTATATCAAATGGATGCTTTCTAAACGGTTTTATAAAAGAAAATATGTATGTAGAACAACCACCTCCATTTGCACATGAAAAATTTCCAGACCATGCTTATAAGTTAAAGAAAGCTTTATATGGTTTATAACAAGCACCTCGTGATTGGTATGATCGTCTTAAAAGTTATCTTATAAATTATGGTTTTAAAATTGGAAAAGCAGATCAAACTTTGTTTATAAAACATGATAAAAAGGATATTTTAATTATATAAGTTTATGTAGATGACATCATTTTTGGTTCCACGAACGAAAAATTATGTCAAGAATTTTCGAATATCATGACAAGAGAATTTGAAATGTCTCATATGGGAGAACTTTCATATTTTCTTGGATTACAAATTAAACAATTAAATAATGGAATTTTTATTAATCAAGAAAAATATTTTAATATTCTAATAAAATATTTTGGTACGGAAAATACTTCTGCTAAACCAACACCTATGAGCACTGCGATACATCTCGATCAAGATGAAAATGGCAAAAGTGTTGACCAAAAACTATATCGAAGTATGATCGGATCCTTACTTTATTTAACTACTAATTGTCCAGATATAATGATGAGTGTATGCTTGTGTGCACGATTTCAAGAAAATCCCAAAGAACCACATTTGCGAGTAGTGAAACGAATTTTGTGCTACTTAAGTAAGACTAAAGACTACGGTCTCTTTTACACGAAAGAATGTCCTTTTGAGTTAGTATCATATAGTGATGCTGACTTTGAAGGTTGTCGAACGGATCAAAAGAGTACTAGTGGTACATGTCATTTAACTGGACAGTCTTTAGTATCTTGGTTTAATAAGAAACAAAATTGTGTTTCACTTTCGACGTGTGAAGTAGAATATATTTCTGTTGCTTTGGCATGTGCTCAAGTAATATACATGCAGCAAACACTTCAAGATTTTGGTATAAATCTATCTAAATCAACAATTTATTGTGATAATACAAGTGCTATAAATCTGTCGAAAAATCCTATAAATGACTCTAGAACTGAACATATTGATATTCGACATCATTTTCTTACATGTAAAATTGCAGAAAAAGGTAATATTTCTATTCATTTTGTACCATCAGAAAATCAAGTTATGGATATATTTACTAAACCTTTAAATGAAAACATTTTCCTTAAATTAAGATGTGAACTTGGAATTATGTCATTACTTGATTTATAATTCGATATTAAAGTATATAAAAAAAAGTTATAAAATAAATAAAAATTTAATAGAGCAAAAATTGGAGATGATGGCACTCGAACTCTGCACTCATGGGAGAAAGTCACATGTTTTTCCAATGTTCTATGGTGTTACTTGATTTAAGACCTTACATTCCTTTTATTTTATATACGGCTAAAGTCCTTTCATATTTTTTAACATTACATTTTCTACTGGCTGAAGTTTTCTAAAGAATATTAACCATAAAATAATAAGCTTAAATAGAAAATCAAAACAATATATATACGTGATCATACTTTTCTTAATTCATATACAAACTTTAATAATAAATATACATTCTTCTTCCAACATGTCATCTTAAGAAAGTTCCGATCTCTCATCGATCATTTTCAACACTCCTACTATGGGTTCATCAAACAAATCTACTTTGGTATATATTCCAGTGAAGATTACTCCATCTCCGAATCATCATACTGGATATACACCGAACGAGAAGCGAGCTAAGAAAAACTTAGACTTTGTTTCACCATCTACTAAGGAGAAAATCAATGAAGTCCATCACTATTAACGTGAGACTTTAAGTTTACAACGTGAGATGTATTATAAACAAAAACACCATGGAAGACAATTAAATTTCCTTGAACAATTCGCTCTCAAATTCCACGGAACGTCTCCTAAGTAAGGTGTGCACAGTCCGACTCCCCAACGACCTCACGTGTCTCCGAATTCTTGGGAACAAGGTGCTCAATGTAATGTTTGGTCTCCTATACATCCATTATGTGATATCACCAAAGTTGAACCAAGCTCAGACAAATCTAAGACTTTGGGAAATTTTTTTTTTATAAGTTTATGTTCATAAATTTAATATTGTAATATGGATATGTAACATGTTTATTGAAATAAAAAATATATTTATTTTAAGATGAGAATAAAGCTCAATAAACAAATATATAGCTTGTTGGTTAAACGATTTAAGAATGAACTACAAATAAGTTGTACCTCAGAAAAACAACAGTTTCAGCCGATTGAACATAGGAGTTCAACCGACTGAAAATTCATATCTACTTGAAAAACTTTCAAAATTCAGTCAACTGACTACCCTCCGTCAGCTGGTTGAATTGTATCAAATTTAAACCATCTTCTTGCAGGTTAAAATTCTGCACATCAACTAGTTGAGTTATGTAACGACCTAGAATTTTGAGTGTTTGAAATTGGAATATTTAATTGATTTTAAATATTTGAAAGTTAATTTTATAGATTTAATAACTCGAATTTCAAATATAATGATTTATTGGATAATTAAATTGTTGAATTAATAATTGAAATTTGGTTAAATAGTGGAATCTTGAGTTTTAAGCTAGATAAAAATAATTTCAAGAACTTATTAAATTCTATTAATAAGAATGAAGGAAAATAAATTTTTGAATTGAATTTAAAGGTGATTTACTCAATTTTAAAAATAACTCGTTTTAATTAATGAGTAAAAATAGCTTTCCGGGGCACAGTCTTGGAATTAGACGAAAACAGTTCCATTAGATCCATAATAGTGTATTATTATCGAATTTCAAATTTCATAGCGTTTGGAGTTACAGTTTGGTCGTACGGGATAGAAACGCGTTGAATTTAATATCAAAAATTCAATATAATAATTGAGTTCAAAAGGCTATCTTCTCCATACGATCAAATTAGGTCTCGTAACTTATTCCATTGCGTTCGGAATAGGGGTATAACATTATGAACGCCTGGCGGCATGCCTCGATAGGGGTTCCGAATTTAAAGTTATTATAAGTAGGATATTTTGAATATATATATATATATATATATTTGATTTGACTTTACATACCTAACATATCTTATCAGCCACCCTATGTTTTGTACGAGCCTACCATTTCACTTTTAAAATCATGTTCCCTCCTTAAATTTTTTTTACAACAGAGATTCAAAAGAAAAAAAATGAAGCAAAGTTTAAAAATTAATATCTCATTAGATACTTCACGAAAAATTCAGAAACAAGTTTTTAAAATCTTGTTTTTGCGTGGGCTTTGATCTGGTATAGGTTCAGTAATGTTCGATTGGGATTTGATGATCTCGAAAGTTGGGTCGAAGGGTAGTTCGAATCTAGGGTTAGCTATAAGTTAAGAATTAAGCCTCGATTTTAGAATTGAAGTTCATAATTGGATTCGTCTTGGAAAGTAGCATCTTCGGTCAAGTTTAAGTGAGGAGCGGTGCCTTGGGGGAATTCGCGACCTGATGGTGGTCGAACGACCATGGTGATGTCGCGTTTCAGCTGGGTGACGCTTGCGTATCGGGACGAGGTGGAATTAGACGAGCTCGACGAGAGGAGTTCGTACGTGCTTTCGGTTTGAAAGATGGCGGGGGTGGATCGTGTCAGTGATAAACGTGCACACGCGAGTGGGTTTCTCACGTATAGAGGAAGGACAAAAAGCAATGTGTTAGGGAAGAAGGAAGGGAGAGTGGGCTTTGATGGGCAGGGTTTTTCGTTGTGGGCTAGGTCGGTTTTGAACACAAATTTTGCGTTGAGTTCGTAATAACGTATTCTACGAAATGGAATTGATTTGGTGACAACAGGAGCTAGCAGGAATTTTGGTTAAAAATTAAACGTTTTGTTTAATTTTAAATTAAACAGAACACTTCAACAATAACAAAAATCAAGGTGAGTAAATCTGTCACATACAGGAATTTTCGACTTTCGAAAATTCGACATCGATACTCACTTTATCGACTGCCGAGCAATCGAGTGCCGGAAACTCCAATAGTGAGGGGTTTTAAGAAAAAGAAATAGGTAGAAGAAAAAGAGAAGAAGAAAGAAGAAAAGGAAAGAAGAGAGAAAGAAAGAAGAACAACAGAACAACATCAGATACAGAAACAATATCAGAATCTCACATATCGCAGCGGAACAATATATAATAGATAAATGAATAATCTCTAAAACAAAGAACTATATCATTTTATACATACATCAATCATCAGAGTCAATATACAACAATGGACAGTTATATAACTTGTCCTCATACAGAATACACAGCGGAATAAATAATATCAGATACAAATACTACGTCTCGTCCTCCAGCTTATCTCCAAAGCTCCAGAATATCCAGAATATCCTGATAATCTAACTCTAGACTGCCCGTGTGGAAATTGGTGGGCACCCAGAGTTTAGAAGGGAAAACAATAAACTCCGAGTCAGTCATGGTGACTGGTGTGAGACCATAAAACAGTTATTTTTCACAAAGAAAATAAAACAAATTCGCAATGCTTTTGGAAAATGAAACTACCATAAGACCTCCCGCCACACACACAATGCAAACGCAGAATTGGAGGAGATTTCTTCTTATGATAGTCAAAGATGCTTACTACGCAAAATCAAATCATTTTTGATATTATTATTAGTGCATAGTGTAGAAAACATTTCGAAAGTAGAATATTAATCTTAGCCAGCATAGGTACCATTATAGTATGCTTGCTATAGCTGCCATATTAAATGGCAGGTTCTACAACTAAAACCGTACAAGGCTCGTATTGTTTCTTTGGATTTCCAACAAATGGTCAGGCTAAGGAACTTCCTTTTCCACGATGGGTACGTCCCTGGAATAGACGACCCGAGAAATAACCTAACATTACGGTTAGATCTCTGCCAACACAAGGCCGGGTTACCTCTGCAAAAGTAGGTAACTACTGACACGCATATGCCATCCCCTGATCGTAACCGATCTTCCCGAGGATCCCCGATTCGCAACAAACCACATAATAATAATGCAGCAACCACATAGGTTAAGTATCTGGGCTCCATACCATGATACCACCTCTATCCAGAAGGAATGACATACACTAAGGGGCGCTACTCCCTAGAACCTTGCCGCATCCTTCCTGTTTTGACCATTTCCGGGGTGTGAGGCTCGACGAAGTCTCGTCCACAAAGCTACGCTTTCTACAAAGCCATGCTTCGGGTCAAACAAATGATCAACCTATGATCACAAAGATATAAGATCAAACAAATGATCATATCACAAATGATCAAACACTGATCATTTCACAGCAACACTCAGTATGCCACGTTACCAAATTGGGAGTATATCGCTGATAAATTTCAACTACATAACCTCTGAGCTCGTACGTCTCAGAGAAGGGTGTTAAGCTAAGAGAATAAATTCTCCGCCACCAACAGATATGTATTTGAAAGAAATCAGCTTTATATCTCAAATTGTAACGTCAGACACACAATCCATACAAGTCTGTTCCGGGATCGAACAGAACCGAAGGCACTTCTCACGAAGCCCTTGCATATCCGGATAATTTTCTAATCATGTCCGGACTTCCCATCACTAAGGGTGATAAAACCTCTAAACCGGAGATCAGCCGATGTAGAGTAACTCGACGGTAATCCTTCCGTTTTCAAAAATATCCGGTCTTCAACACCGGTCTTCGAATGCAATTCATATCGACGTATCACATATTCGGAATGGGTTATACGACCCCATGGTCCTTTCCCGGCTAACCCGAATAGTGAGCGTTTATTCAAAAATAAGTGTGGCATTCAAATTCATCCAATTCACAACAAATACCTATCTAAAGGTAATTATTGATAGTCGGTTATTTAACTATCAATAAAGATGCGCAACATCATCAGATTCCAAATAATTTTCCCAAATTATTTTATCTTCCAAAATATCTTACTAGATATAAAATTTCCACACTTCAAAAATAAATCAACGTTTATTTTTCTAAACAGTTTCCCTTTCCTTTTATAAATTCCCTAGTGAATTTATATTTCAAAATATCTACTGATATACGATTTTCAAATCGATTTCAATATTCACTTTCAATTTATCTTTAAGAAGATAAAATCTCAAAACGTTCATTTCATATTGGAAAAGTATTTCCTTACTTATTTAATAATAAGTATTTCACAAATCTTTTATTTTCAATACTTGGAAAATATTCGATATACTTAAATCGAAATTTAAGTATAAATTCATTCTTTCAGGAAATCATTAATTTTAACATCTATTTGAGTCAAAACGAATGTTGCGTAAAACATCGTTACGACGACTCGAAATCAATAGTATAGGGATTCGGAATTAAGATAGATATATAAATCCCAATATTATATAAAACATTTCCTTTTGGAAATCATTTACTATAACAACAGTGTTATAGTCCACCATTTCCTTGTATTTCTCGAAAACGTCTATTTCAACAATGAATGTTGAAATCTATGTATTCGATACTTAACACGTTTTAAAACATCTTTTAAAACAATTACTTCATTTCGTAATATCACTTTTCCAAAACATATCCATTTTATTTAATAATATATTCACTGTCCAAAATCGTGAATATACTTCGTTATCCAAATTCAACATTCCTACACGTTTTATTTAAAGGCTTATCCACTGTCCAAAATCTGGAATATAATTCCTTTAATTAACTTCTACAATTCACTTATCAAAATAAGTGATTTCGGATTTATAAACAACGTTTATAAATCCCATTTATAATTTATAACAACTTCAACTTACAAATCAATTTTATTAACCGAATCAATCTATAACTCAATTTTTATACTTAAGTCATTCCTTTAATAACTTTACAAAATTTATAAATCCTACTTCTTGTAAAATTCCATTTATAAACCCTTTTTCAACATTAACAAAAACTCCTTTTATAATTCCATTTTTCCGATTTATAAAAACTCAATTCTTTATAAATCTTATCTATAAACCATTTATAAATAAATTCAAAAATCTTCATTCATACTATTCTTCAACATAGTTCATTTCATATTCCCAAACATCAAATTTTGGTTTTTATATCACAAAATTCTTAATTTTTTTTTATAACATAAAAATTATAACACTTATTTATTTAAAATGAATCAATTCCAAAATTTAATAAAACGTATACTTTCAAAAATTCACTTTGAAATCCTTTTAAAAATAATATCGTTATTTTTAAACTTCAAAATGGATCCGATGATGCAACAGCACCAATTAGTCAATCACAACATCAAACATCATATATCAACATATGATAACAGAATATACATCAATATCTGTAAATAAATAAATACTGGTGAGGAATCCAGTTGGATCCCTCCAACCTGTTTCCCTGCATCCACAGACGTTAGCACAATACCAATTCCACTTCGAGGTGGAATATCGCGGTATATGGGTTTTATAAAAATAATCCGCTTACTAACGGCGCAATAGGGTCTCATCCGCTATACGAGGCGGGAAATCATCAATCTAATATATACATATGCCAATATGTATATATTGCTATGTATATATAGATATATCCTACTATATCTAATATCACATCCAATAGCAATCAAATCAATCAGTCAAAAACTGCAATTCATTTTGAGTGAGAAGATCTCACCTTAGCTTTTTATTTTGCATCCATTTCCAATATGTTTTCTTCCCAGTTTTAAACCTTGTATACACAATTTCATACAATTATTAATATTCAAATTTGTCAAACAAATAAATTTTCCTATTTGATAAATTAATTAACCAGTTTAAATTTTTAAACTAACTTTCTTTTAAATAATTTGTTCGGTAACTAAAGTGAACTAATCCATTTATCCTTTGGATATATTTTTTTTTCTAAAAGATTAATGGGCTAAAACATTTATATTTATTTTCATATTTTCTGTTTTAATCTTTTCAAATTATTTTACTGAACATGTAATTTTTCTTTCCTGTATAAACATGTGTTAAAACCAGATTTAAATTCGAAAATAATTTGGTAAAATATATGTATACCTTACTGCAAACTAAGAACCAAGGCCATCATCGATCGATCGACGAATGCTTCCCCGACATCACATCCAAATCGAACGCTCTGGACTCGACAATTTCTCGCGAACGAGTTCTTCCAGCTATCCTCCTCTATTGCGAACCCCCTTCGCAGTCGTTGCCGCACCACCGTGAACGCCTCACCCTGGCCTCGCGCTCGACATCGCAGTCCCCCATAGCCACTGTCCCACGCCCACGAGCGCCTCCGCCTCCAGCCTCCACGCGAGCAACTCGCGACGCGACTCCACCTCGATTTCGAACTGCCTCGATTCGCCACGAACCCTAGGTCGCTGCTGCCATATTGACGCTCGAACGCCAACTCTCAACATCGCCCCGATCGAACTCGCGTTCGCGAGCCTCCCCCTGAGTTCGAACTGCTACAGACGTCTCCTAGTCGAGATCGAGCTACCCCAACTCACTCCCCCAATCGAACGTACGCGAGCGACTCCTACAGGGCTGAGTTCCCCCTCCACTTTCGATCGAACGATCGATTTGATTTCCTCAGGCTTCGGTTTTGAATTTGAAGAGGAAATGGCTCTCTGCCATTAATTCGCTTGATTTAAGTTTCGTTTGATTTTTTTTATGAAGAGGGAGGGGAATTTAAAATTGAACGAAGTATGGCTGGCACGATTGCTTCGTGAATCTCGGCATGTTTGAAGGCGTAACATGGGGAAGACAATGTGTTGAGATTTGACCAACTTTTAAATTTAAATTCGAATTAATTTCAACGCGTTTATCTATCGTGTGCTCACATAACAATTCCAATCAATACGAAATTTGAAATCCGGTAATAATTCAATATTACAGATCCAATGGAACTGGTTTCGTCGAATTCCGAGACTGTGCCTCGGACGGCTATTTTTAAATATCGGTTGAACGATATAAATTCAAAACTGATCAAATCAATTTCAACTTCGATTCTGAAGCTTCTATTATCTTCAGAATTATCAATACGAATTATAAAAGCTTTCGAAATATTTTTCTTCAGCTTAAAATTGAAGATTCAAATTTTTATCCAGTTTCAATAGATTAAATTTTATAATTTAATCGCCAATTTCAAAGTTATATCGGGAATTCAAATTAAATCATCGTTCAAATATTTAAAATTAATTAAATATTCTCAATTTAATTTGTTCAAAATTCTGGGTCGTTACAGACTTCCCCCCTTAAAAGAATTTCGTCCCGAAATTACAAGTTAGGAAAAAAGATCCTTAACTCGTTTACTATTTTTCACAATCTAATAGTTTTATCAATTCATCAAAACAAATCTTCCTACTAAAAGATTCGTTATCAATTCAACTAAATTTTCCAACTCAAATTATAAGTTCCAGACAACATTGTTTACCTTAACAATTCAAATTTAAATTTAAATATTCAAAATTTTCTCAAAAATTTTCTAACACTCGAAATTTCCGAAAAATTTCGCCAGCGTCTCCTTTGCGCGGCTAATATGGTACGACTATAAAACGTCCCTACGGACTCTCAGATTTCAAAAAGAAAAAGAAAAAGCCAAGCGGCTAGAGAAATAAGTCATCAAATCTCATATTCAAATTTAAATACATACCTTTTGTCGAGCAATTCAAATTATCTTCGAAATTAAATTCCAATTCCTTTATACCTGTATATCCTACTAACCATATATCTAGTTACAACATTCAAACCACTTTGCAAATTCAATTACAAAATTTTTCAATATAAACTGCTTATACATTTTTACTTCACTGTTGAAGTTACATATTCAATTTCGTTCAATTTTGCATTTCAAATTCCTTTGAATTCAATTCACAATTCCAATTTGAATTCAGTTTATCTTCTGAATATTGAATTTTATCGATTTACTTTCCTTTACAACTATACTATTTTAAATTAGTTCCAGTTACTAATTCATCACAAATTCTAATTCATTTATTCAAATTTGTCTTCAACATTCAGTTTCAATTCCAGTTTTATTCTTTTGTTCATTTCCAAAATTTATTTACAATTCACTATTTTGGTTTATAACAACTTATATTAAACTGGATTCCAATTCGAATTCAATTTACATTCATGTACTTGCAATTGCAAATTGATTCATTCAATTTTTACATTTCAAATTTCATTTGAATTCAATTCACAATTCCAACCTTATTTGTTACTACTCCAAATTTATTTTCAACTTAATAAATTTTCTTTAAGTAAGCTTTTCACTTTATTTAATTGATTCACTTATACTTACTTTGATTTAACTTCATTCTTTAAGTTAAATTTATTCTATCAAAATTTAAATTGTATAAGTTATCAACTTAGTAATATTTCATAAATATGGTATTCCAGAGTCTTACCAACATTTTCAAAACCATTTTGAAAACAATTCAAATTATCCTTTTGAATTTCCAAACAAAACCCAATTTTTCAAACAACTTTCATTTAAAAACAATTTGGCAGCAATTCCTCTTTTGGAAACCCGAAAATGAACATCGATGATGCTGCAGTCATTACCGAAGTTATTTTCCAGCGACCGAGAAGAGTTTAGAGCTTTTCATTCATTCAAAACATTTTTCCAAAATCTTTTGAATTTCATTTTCATCTCCAAAAAGATTACTTTCCAAATCTCCAAAATTTTCAAATTCATTTCAAAACATTTTCAAAACTTCTCTGGAATCCTGTTTTAAATTACAATTCACATTTATAATTTACATTCTTTAAATTTCATTTGTATATGCGAATTTATCTCTTAACTTTGGGGTTATGATTTCAATTTCTTATTTAATTTCATATAATAATGATAACATTATCACTTCTAACAACCATGCAACCATATACTGTAATAATTTACAGAAAATCATTTCTTTTATATACAAAAATAGTTTTGGGCAAAATTATCTCATTTACCCCATTTTAAAACAATACTGTGCCGAACTGTTCTATTCGAGCGTTTAGAAACCCCTTCGATACAGTTTTGCAGACTGTGCCGACGAAGGTTCATATGCCACTCAATAAACCAATCATCACAATACAAAACAATTTTATATTCAATAACAAATACGCGCTCATATCTATTATTACACTCAACTCATTCTAGAGTATTACTGACTGTATCTCTAATGAGTAACACCCAACAGAGCAGGGTTGTCGCTTAACCATATGCTCTGATACCACTTTGTCACATACAGGAATTTTCGACTTTCGAAAATTCGACATCGATACTCACTTTATCGACTACCGAGCAATCGAGTGCCGGAAACTCCAATAGTGAGGGGTTTTAAGAAAAAAAATAGGTAGAAGAAAAAGAGAAGAAGAAAGAAGAAAAGGAAAGAAGAGAGAAAGAAAGAAGAACAACAGAACAACATCAGATACAGAAACAATATCAGAATCTCACATATCGCAGTGGAACAATATATAATAGATAAATGAATAATCTCTAAAACAAAGAACTATATCATTTTATACATACATCAATCATCAGAGTCAATATACAACAATGGACAGTTATATAACTTGTCCTCATACAGAATACACAGCGGAATAAATAATATCAGATACAAATACTACGTCTCGTCCTCCAGCTTATCTCCAAAGCTCCAGAATATCCAGAATATCCTGATAATCTAACTCTAGACTGCCCGTGTGGAAATTGGTGGGCACCCAGAGTTTAGAAGGGAAAACAATAAACTCCGAGTCAGTCATGGTGACTGGTGTGAGACCGTAAAACAGTTATTTTTCACAAAGAAAATAAAACAAATTCGCAATGCTTTTGGAAAATGAAACTACCATAAGACCTCCCGCCACACACACAATGCAAACGCAGAATTGGAGGAGATTTCTTCTTATGATAGTCAAAGATGCTTACTACGCAAAATCAAATCATTTTTGATATTATTATTAGTGCATAGTGTAGAAAACATTTCGAAAGTAGAATATTAATCTTAGCCAGCATAGGTACCATTATAGTATGCTTGCTATAGCTGCCATATTAAATGGCAGGTTCTACAACTAAAACCGTACAAGGCTCGTATTGTTTCTTTGGATTTCCAACAAATGGTCAGGCTAAGGAACTTCCTTTTCCACGATGGGTACGTCCCTGGAATAGACGACCCGAGAAATAACCTAACATTACGGTTAGATCTCTGCCAACACAAGGCCGGGTTACCTCTGCAAAAGTAGGTAACTACTGACACGCGTATGTCATCCCCCGATCGTAACCGATCTTCCCGAGGATCCCCGATTCGCAACAAACCACATAATAATAATGCAGCAACCACATAGGTTAAGTATCTGGGCTCCATACCATGATACCACCTCTATCCAGAAGGAATGACATACACTAAGGGGCGCTACTCCCTAGAACCTTGCCGCATCCTTCCTGTTTTGACCATTTCCGGGGTGTGAGGCTCGACGAAGTCTCGTCCACAAAGCTACGCTTTCTACAAAGCCATGCTTCGGGTCAAACAAATGATCAACCTATGATCACAAAGATATAAGATCAAACAAATGATCATATCACAAATGATCAAACACTGATCATTTCACAGCAACACTCAGTATGCCACGTTACCAAATTGGGAGTATATCGCTGATAAATTTCAACTACATAACCTCTGAGCTCGTACGTCTCAGAGAAGGGTGTTAAGCTAAGAGAATAAATTCTCCGCCACCAACAGATATGTATTTGAAAGAAATCAGCTTTATATCTCAAATTGTAACGTCAGACACACAATCCATACAAGTCTGTTCCGGGATCGAACAGAACCGAAGGCACTTCTCACGAAGCCCTTGCATATCCGGATAATTTTCTAATCATGTCCGGACTTCCCATCACTAAGGGTGATAAAACCTCTAAACCGGAGATCAGCCGATGTAGAGTAACTCGACGGTAATCCTTCCGTTTTCAAAAATATCCGGTCTTCAACACCGGTCTTCGAATGCAATTCATATCGACGTATCACATATTCGGAATGGGTTATACGACCCCATGGTCCTTTCCCGGCTAACCCGAATAGTGAGCGTTTATTCAAAAATAAGTGTGGCATTCAAATTCATCCAATTCACAACAAATACCTATCTAAAGGTAATTATTGATAGTCGGTTATTTAACTATCAATAAAGATGCGCAACATCATCAGATTCCAAATAATTTTCCCAAATTATTTTATCTTCCAAAATATCTTACTAGATATAAAATTTCCACACTACAAAAATAAATCAACGTTTATTTTTCTAAACAGTTTCCCTTTCCTTTTATAAATTCCCTAGTGAATTTATATTTCAAAATATCTACTGATATACGATTTTCAAATCGATTTCAATATTCACTTTCAATTTATCTTTAAGAAGATAAAATCTCAAAACGTTCATTTCATATTGGAAAAGTATTTCCTTACTTATTTAATAATAAGTATTTCACAAATCTTTTATTTTCAATACTTGGAAAATATTCGATATACTTAAATCGAAATTTAAGTATAAATTCATTCTTTCAGGAAATCATTAATTTTAACATCTATTTGAGTCAAAACGAATGTTGCGTAAAACATCGTTACGACGACTCGAAATCAATAGTATAGGGATTCGGAATTAAGATAGATATATAAATCCCAATATTATATAAAACATTTCCTTTTGGAAATCATTTACTATAACAACAGTGTTATAGTCCACCATTTCCTTGTATTTCTCGAAAACGTCTATTTCAACAATGAATGTTGAAATCTATGTATTCGATACTTAACACGTTTTAAAACATCTTTTAAAACAATTACTTCATTTCGTAATATCACTTTTCCAAAACATATCCATTTTATTTAATAATATATTCACTGTCCAAAATCGTGAATATACTTCGTTATCCAAATTCAACATTCCTACACGTTTTATTTAAAGGCTTATCCACTGTCCAAAATCGTGAATATAATTCCTTTAATTAACTTCTACAATTCACTTATCAAAATAAGTGATTTCGGATTTATAAACAACGTTTATAAATCCCATTTATAATTTATAACAACTTCAACTTACAAATCAATTTTATTAACCGAATCAATCTATAACTCAATTTTTATACTTAAGTCATTCCTTTAATAACTTTACAAAATTTATAAATCCTACTTCTTGTAAAATTCCATTTATAAACCCTTTTTCAACATTAACAAAAACTCCTTTTATAATTCCATTTTTCCGATTTATAAAAACTCAATTCTTTATAAATCTTATCTATAAACCATTTATAAATAAATTCAAAAATCTTCATTCATACTATTCTTCAACATAGTTCATTTCATATTCCCAAACATCAAATTTTGGTTTTTATATCACAAAATTCTTAATTTTTTTTATAACATAAAAATTATAACACTTATTTATTTAAAATGAATCAATTCCAAAATTTAATAAAACGTATACTTTCAAAAATTCACTTTGAAATCCTTTTAAAAATAATATCGTTATTTTTAAACTTCAAAATGGATCCGATGATGCAACAGCACCAATTAGTCAATCACAACATCAAACATCATATATCAACATATGATAACAGAATATACATCAATATCTGTAAATAAATAAATACTGGTGAGGAATCCAGTTGGATCCCTCCAACCTGTTTCCCTGCATCCACAGACGTTAGCACAATACCAATTCCACTTCGAGGTGGAATATCGCGGTATATGGGTTTTATAAAAATAATCCGCTTACTAACGGCGCAATAGGGTCTCATCCGCTATACGAGGCGGGAAATCATCAATCCAATATATACATATGCCAATATGTATATATTGCTATGTATATATAGATATATCCTACTATATCTAATATCACATCCAATAGCAATTGTCACATACCGAAATTTTCGACTTTCGAAAATTCGACATCGATACTCACTTTATCGACTACCGAGCAATCGAGTGCCGGAAACTCCAATAGTGAGGGTTTTAGAAAGAAGAAGTAGAAGAAAAAGAGAAGAAGAAGAAAGAAAGTAGAGAAGAAGAACAACAGAACAACATCAGAACAGAAAACAATATCAGAATCTCACATATCGCAGCGGAATAATATACAATAGATAATTACTAGTCTTTTAAAACAAAGAGCTATATCATTTTATACATACATCAATCATCAGAGTCAATATACAACAATGGACAGTTATATAACTTGTCCTCATACAGAATACACAGCGGAATAAATATATCATATACAAATACTACGTCTCGCCATCCAGCTTGCTTCCAAAGCTCCAGAATATCCTGATAACATAACTCTAGGCTGCCCGTGTGGAAAATGGTGGGCACCCAGAGTTTAGAAGGGAAACAATAAACTCCGAGTCAGTCATGGTGACTGGTGTGAGATCGTAAAACAGTTATTCTTTAAAATAAACAATAGGATAATTTTTAAAGTCAATTCGAAATGCTTTTGGAAAATGAAACTACCATAAGACCTCCCACCACACACACAATGCAAACGCAGACTTGGAGGAGATTTCTTCTTATGATAGTCAAAGATGCTTACTACGCAAAATCAAATCATTTTTGATATTATTATTAGTGCATAGTGTAGAAAACATTTCGAAAGTATAATATTAATCTTAGCCAACATACGACCAGTATCGTATGCCTACTATAGCTACCATCCAAACAGTGGGGCGCCACCATAAGTGAATGGCGGGTTCTACAACTAATACCGTACAAGGCTCGTATTGTTTCTTTGGATTTCCAACAAATGGTCAGGCTAAGGAACTTCCTATCCACGATGGGTACGTCCCTGGAATAGACGACCCGAGAACCTAACCGGATCTCTGCCAACACAAGGTCGGGTTACCTCTGCAAAAATAGGTAACTACTGACACGTGTATGCCATCCCCCGATCGTCACCGATCTTCCCGAGGATCCCCGATTCGCAACAAACCACATAGATAATAATAATGCAGTAACCACAGAGGTTAAGTATCTGGGCTCCATACCATGATACCACCTTTATCCAGAAGGAATGACATACACTAAGGGGCGCTACTCCCTAGAACCTTGCTGCATTCGTCCTGTTTCGACCATTTCCGGGGTGTGAGGCTCGATGAAGTCTCGTCCACAAAGCTACGCTTTCTCAAAAAGCCCTGCTTCGGGTCAAACAAAATGATCAACCTATGATCACAAAGATATAAGATCAAACAAATGATCATATCACAAATGATCAAACACTGATCATTTCACAGCAACACTCAGTATGCCACGTTACCAAATTGGGATATATCGCTGATAAATTTCAACTACATAACCTCTGAGCTCGTACGTCTCAGAGAAGGGTGTTAAGCTAAGAGAATAAATTCTCCGCCACCAACAGAAATGTATTTGAAAGAAATCAGCTTTATATCTCAAATTGTAACGTCAGACACACAATCCATACAAGTCTGTTCCGGGATCGAACAGAACCGAAGGCACTTCTCACGAAGCCCTTGCATATCCGGATAATTTTCAATCACGTCAGGACTTCCCGTCACTAAGGGTGATAAAACCTCTAAATCGAAGATCAGTCGATGTAGAGTAACTCGACGGTAATCCTTCCGTTTTCAAAAATATCCGGTCTTCAACACCGGTCTTCAAATGCGATTCATAACGACGTATCACATATTCGGAATGGGTTATACGACCCCATGGTCCTTTCCCGGCTAACCCGAATAGTGAGCGTTTATTTAAAAACAAGTGTGGCATTCAAATTCATCCAATTCACAACAAATACCTACTCAAGGTAATTATTGATAGTTGGTTATTTAACTATCAATAAAGATGCGCAACATCATCAGATTCCAAATAATTTTCCAAATTATTTTATCTTCCAAAATGTCTTTACTAGATATAAAATTTCCACACTTAACCATTTGAAAACAATTTCAAATATTCACTTTTCAATTTATCTTTAAAAGATAAAAACTCAAACAGTTCATTTTACATTGGAAAAGCATTTCCATACTCATTTAAAAATAAGTAATTCACAAATCATTTATTTTCAACGCTTAGAAAATATTCAATATACTTAAAATAAAAATTAAGTATATATTCATTCTTTAAGGAAATCATTCTCTTTAAACACATTTATTTGAGTCAAAACGAATGTTACGTAAAACATCCTTACGATGACTCAAAATCACTAGTATAGGGATTCGAAATTAGATAGATATATAAATCCCAATACTACATAAAAACATTTCCTTTCGGAAATCATTTACTATAACAACAGTGTTATAGTCCATCATTTCCTTATTTTTCAAAAACGTCTATTTCAACAATAAATGTTGAAATCTATGATTTCGGTAATTCACACGTTTTAAAACATCTTTTAAAACAATCACTTCATTTCAAATATCGCTTTCCCAAAACAAGTTCATTTTACTTAACAATATATTCACTGTCCAAAATCGTGAATATAATTCACTTAATCCAATTTCAATCATTTCTACACATTTTTATCTCAATAAAAATTCGCTATCCAAAATTGCGAATATAACTTCTTAAAAAAAAATCTTCTATATTTAATTTCTCAAATTCAACTGATTTTGAATTTATAAACACGGTTATAAATTCTATTTCTATTTTAATAACAACCTCGACTTATAAATCTTCTTTTTATCAACTTCTATATTTTTACTTATCAAAATAAGTGATTTTCGGATTTATAAACAACTTTTATAAATCCCAATTCTATTTATAAAAACTTCAATACCAAATCAATCTCAATATTGATTTCTAATTTTATTTATCACTA
Organism: Allium fistulosum; assembly: GCA_030737815.1. Lineage (NCBI taxonomy): Eukaryota > Viridiplantae > Streptophyta > Magnoliopsida > Asparagales > Amaryllidaceae > Allium > Allium fistulosum. Next base: position 444,576,657 of record CM060903.1, read on the forward strand.
CTAAGTGAATTCCTTATTTTTTTCTCAAATTATTCAATATTAGGTTTTAAAATGGATTCTTCAAATTGAAATCATTTTACATTGATTTCACAGCTTACTTCAATTTACCAATTTAAATTTCAGACTGAATTTCCAACTTATCTTCTTTTAAATAAATTCCTTTTTAAGAAGATAAATTTCATTTCAATCTATTTAAAAATCCAAATTTAAATTAATTTCTTCAATTTAAAAATCACTGTTTTATGAAATCCATTTATTTAGCATTTTCACTTTATTCTGGAATTTATTCGATAAGATTATAAAAATTAACTTTTTATATTTTAAAATTCCTTTCTTCAAAATTTATTCAATTTCTAAAATTGCTTCACTTAGAAATTTCTACTTAAATTTCAAAAATTCAATTTCGTTTATCTTTGGAATCCAATGATGTCAAACATCCATTCAGCTAAATTTTAGCTTTCAACAATTTCCAGATATCAATATGATTAATAGCATCACTATAATCATTCACAGATTTATATCACAATAGAAATAAATTCAATCAATGTGAGGGGTCCAGTTGGATCCCTCCAACCTGTTTCCCTGCATCCAAAGATGTTAGCACAATACCAATTCCGCTCCAGTACGGAATTATCGCGGTATATAGGTTTTTATAAATTCGCTTACTAACGGCGCAATAGGGTCTCATCCGCTATACGAGGCGGGAAATCATCAATCCAATATATACATATGCCAATATGTATATATTGCTATATATAATAGATATATCCTAAAATATCTAATATCAACAATCCAATAACAATCATCAATCAATAATAACTGTAAATTCAAATTTCCTTCGAGTGAGAAAATCTCACCTTTTATTTGCAATCCATTTTCCGTTCCAGTTTGTTTTCTCCATTTTAAACCTTGAATAAATAATTATACAATTTTATTAATATTCGAATAAGTCGAACGATTAATCATTTTCATTTATAAATTTAATTACCAGTAAGTTTATTTTAAACTAACAATATAAGTTTTTGAACCGATTTCTCTTACCAATTTAATTAAATCGAATAAATAAATTTCCACTTGCTAGATTAAGTTAACTAGTGATTAAAATAAAATTTAATAGGTTGACTTAACACTTTATTCTCAAATCCATTATTTAAAAATAAGCTAGTATAATTATTATCTTTTGAACTACCTATATATTATACTTATTTTATTTCATTTCCTGAAAACTACATATGTACATACACCTCACTGTTATGTGTTTATAAATTAAAACTGCATATATATGTCCCTAATCAAATTTACATTTTTCTTCGATATATTTACACACATACAAATTTATAACTGTTAATTATCATAACTCATTATTTTTAAAACAATCAGTAAAGTAAAAATTTATATATGTATCTGTTTTATCAAAACTACATATTAATCAAAATAAACTACCTATATTTTTTTCTTTTTAACAGAATCTATATTAAATTAAATCAAAGAAACAAATTTCTTATACTTACAGTCGAAACCCGAAGTCACAAACGCTACGCTGCTGGACCAGGCCCCCACTCGATCGAGCCTGCTCCGATCGTCGATCCTGCCTTGCCATCGAGCGCGCGCGACCACCATCGCGATGCCGAAGACTGAGACATCGAAAAACCCCCTCCACCGGAATTCGAACACGCCGCCTGCTAACTCCTCGACCCCAATCCCTTCGATTTGCCTCGACACTGCCTCTTCGCCATGCCCTCCGCCTGTGGCCGCCGCGCTAGAGCGCTCGCCCTACGAATGCGACCTCGTCGCCGATACTACCCAAATCGCGAAGCCTTGCAATTCGCGACATCCCAACACTTGCGAGTGCCCTAGCTTCATCGCGACATCGCACTGCTCGAACGACCTGTCTGCCTCCCAGTCGCGACCCCACGTCGCGGCGCCGCGCGCTGCTCCCCTATTCGACGAAGTTCGCCAGTTCGCGAACGCACTTGATTTGGGGACGAACGATTTGATTTCGTGGAACTGGACGAGGAGGGAAATTTTTCGAGAATGAAGGTCGCGGCCATGAATTTTAACTACTCGACATTCTTTTCTTTTTGTTTTCAATTACGAGATTGAAAAAGAGAATGCGCTCGGTTTGTTTCGATTGAAGAAGAAATCGTTTTTAAAATACTCGGCATGCTTGGCACGATCCATTACGTGATTCTCGGCGTGTATAAAGGCTGAATCGAAGGAAAGAAAACGTGTGCTGTTAAATAAATATAAATTTAAATTTTAAATTTAAATTGAATTCCATTTAAAACCCCAACGCGTTTAACTATCGTATGGTCACATAACAACCCCGGAAATTACCAAAATTGAAATCCGGCAATAATACAACATTCCAGACCCAATGGAACTGGTTTCGTCGAATTCCGAGACTGTTTGAAAAATGACTATTTTTAAATATTGATTCGAACGATTAAATTTCAAAACTGAACAGAACAGTTCGAAATTAAATTCTGAAACTTCTATCATCTTCAGTATTGTCAACACGAATTTTAAAAGCTTTCGAAATATTTTTCTTCAACTTAAAACTGAAGATTCAAATTTTTATCCAACTTTCAATCGATCAAATTTTATAATTTAATCGTCAAATTCAAAGATATATTCGGGATACAAATTAAATTATCGTTCAAATATTTAAAATAAATTTAATATTCCCAATTTAATTTGTTCGAAATTCAGGGTCGTTACAGACTTCCCTCCTTAAAAGAATTTCGTCCTCGAAATTACAAGTTAGGGAAAAAGGTCCTTAACTCGTCTACTATCTTTCACAATTCAATAGTTTTATCAATTTTTTACCATAACAAATCTTTCTACTAAAGATTCATTATTATTTCAACTAACTTTTTCCAACTTCAATGATAAGTTTCAAACAACATTGTTTGCTTAACAATTCAAATTCGAGTTTAAATTCAAATTTTAACTTCCAAATTTTCTCAAAAATTTTCTAACACTCGAAATTTTCGAAAAATTTCGCCAGCGTCTCCTTTGCGCGGCTAATACGGTACGACTACAAAACGTCCCTACGGACCCTCAGATTTCAAAAAGAAAAAGAAAAAGCCAAGCGGCTAGACAAGAAATCATCAAAAACTCATATTAAAATTCAAATACATACCTTTTTCGAGCAATTCGAATTATCTGTGAAATCAAATTCAATTCCCTTTATACCTGTATATCTACTAGCCATAATATCTAGTTACACATTCAAACCATTTGCAAATTCTATTACAAAAATTTTCCAATATAAACTACTTATATCATCTTTAGTTCACTATTGAAGTTATATCCATTATCTTCAATTTTACATTTCAAATTTTATTTGAATTCAATTTCACATTTCAACTTCCCATTTGAATTTACTTTACCATTTTAATTCAATTTGGATTCACTTTATCTTCAATTCCGAAATATGGAATTTCATCGATTAACTTTTATTTACAACTGCTTATTTTAGATTAGTTTCAATTACTAATTCATTACGAATTCTAATTCACATTTTCAATTCTATTTGAATTCAATTCAGTCTCATTTACTTACAAATTCAAAATGAACTTTAACATTCAATTTCATTTCCTTGTACTTACAATTGCAAATTTATTTATTCATTCACAAATTCTTTCATTTTCAATTTGAATTCTCATTTCTATCAAATTTCAAATATTTTATAAGTCTTTGACTTATTTACATTTTGATTTATACAAATCGCTTCTACATTCATATTACTAATTCCATTCCACTAATAAATTTTAATTTCGATCATTTTCTTGGAATCCCATTCCAAGTTATAAATTCGTTCACAATTTATATTTACACTTTTAATTCATATATGAATTCATTTCCTTATGCTTCCAGTTCATATTTATAATTTCCATTTGTTAATGAACTTATCTCCAAATCTTTAGTTGTTATTTTAATTTCTCATTCAATCTCATATAACAACGATAATATTTCAATGTTATCATTTTCCTAACAACCAAACATCCATATACTATGGTAATTCATAGAAAACATTTTCTTTTTTTATACAAAAATAGTTTTGGGCAAAATTATTTCATTTACCCCATTTTAAAGCAATACTGTGCCGAACTGTTCTATTCGAGCGTTTAGAAACCCCTTCGATCCAGTTGCGCAGACTGTGCCGACGAAGGTTCATATACCACTCAATAAACCAATCATCACAATATAAAAATAATTTTTTTATATTCACTAACAAATACGCACTCGTATCTATTATTACACTCAACTCATTCTAGAGTACTGCTGACTCTATCTCTAATGAGTAACACCCAACAGAGCAGGGTTGTCGCTTAACCATATGCTCTGATACCACTCTGTCACATACCGAAATTTTCGACTTTCGAAAATTCGACATCGATACTCACTTTATCGACTGCCGAGCAATCGAGTGCCGGAAACTCCAATAGTGAGGGTTTTAGAAAGAAGAAGTAGAAGAAAAAGAGAAGAAGAAGAAAGAAAGTAGAGAAGAAGAACAACAGAACAACATCAGAACAGAAAACAATATCAGAATCTCACATATCGCAGCGGAATAATATACAATAGATAATTACTAGTCTTTTAAAACAAAGAGCTATATCATTTTATACATACATCAATCATCAGAGTCAATATACAACAATGGACAGTTATATAACTTGTCCTCATACAGAATACACAGCGGAATAAATATATCAGATACAAATACTACGTCTCGCCATCCAGCTTGCTTCCAAAGCTCCAGAATATCCTGATAACATAACTCTAGGCTGCCCGTGTGGAAAATGGTGGGCACCTAGAGTTTAGAAGGGAAACAATAAACTCCGAGTCAGTCATGGTGACTGGTGTGAGATCGTAAAACAGTTATTCTTTAAAATAAACAACAGGATAATTTTTAAAGTCAATTCGAAATGCTTTTGGAAAATGAAACTACCATAAGACCTCCCACCACACACACAATGCAAACGCAGACTTGGAGGAGATTTCTTCTTATGATAGTCAAAGATGCTTACTACGCAAAATCAAATCATTTTTGATATTATTATTAGTGCATAGTGTAGAAAACATTTCGAAAGTATAATATTAATCTTAGCCAACATACGACCAGTATCGTATGCCTACTATAGCTACCATCCAAACAGTGGGGCGCCACCATAAGTGAATGGCAGGTTCTACAACTAATACCGTACAAGGCTCGTATTGTTTCTTTGGATTTCCAACAAATGGTCAGGCTAAGGAACTTCCTATCCACGATGGGTACGTCCCTGGAATAGACGACCCGAGAACCTAACCGGATCTCTGCCAACACAAGGCCGGGTTACCTCTGCAAAAATAGGTAACTACTGACATGCGTATGCCATCCCCCGATCGTCACCGATCTTCTCGAGGATCCCCGATTCGCAACAAACCACATAGATAATAATAATGCAGTAACCACAGAGGTTAAGTATCTGGGCTCCATACCATGATACCACCTTTATCCAGAAGGAATGACATACACTAAGGGGCGCTACTCCCTAGAACCTTGCTGCATTCGTCCTGTTTCGACCATTTCCGGGGTGTGAGGCTCGATGAAGTCTCGTCCACAAAGCTACGCTTTCTCAAAAAGCCCTGCTTCGGGTCAAACAAAATGATCAACCTATGATCACAAAGATATAAGATCAAACAAATGATCATATCACAAATGATCAAACACTGATCATTTCACAGCAACACTCAGTATGCCACGTTACCAAATTGGGATATATCGCTGATAAATTTCAACTACATAACCTCTGAGCTCGTACGTCTCAGAGAAGGGTGTTAAGCTAAGAGAATAAATTCTCCGCCACCAACAGAAATGTATTTGAAAGAAATCAGCTTTATATCTCAAATTGTAACGTCAGACACACAATCCATACAAGTCTGTTCCGGGATCGAACAGAACCGAAGGCACTTCTCACGAAGCCCTTGCATATCCGGATAATTTTCAATCACGTCAGGACTTCCCGTCACTAAGGGTGATAAAACCTCTAAATCGAAGATCAGTCGATGTAGAGTAACTCGACGGTAATCCTTCCGTTTTCAAAAATATCCGGTCTTCAACACCGGTCTTCAAATGCGATTCATAACGACGTATCACATATTCGGAATGGGTTATACGACCCCATGGTCCTTTCCCGGCTAACCCGAATAGTGAGCGTTTATTTAAAAACAAGTGTGGCATTCAAATTCATCCAATTCACAACAAATACCTACTCAAGGTAATTATTGATAGTTGGTTATTTAACTATCAATAAAGATGCGCAACATCATCAGATTCCAAATAATTTTCCAAATAATTTTATCTTCCAAAATGTCTTTACTATATATAAAATTTCCACACTTAACCATTTGAAAACAATTTCAAATATTCACTTTTCAATTTATCTTTAAAAGATAAAAACTCAAACAGTTCATTTCACATTGGAAAAGCATTTCCATACTCATTTAAAAATAAGTAATTCACAAATCATTTATTTTCAACGCTTAGAAAATATTCAATAAACTTAAAATCAAAATTAAGTATATATTCATTCTTTAAGGAAATCATTCTCTTTAAACACATTTATTTGAGTCAAAACGAATGTTACGTAAAACATCGTTACGACGACTCAAAATCACTAGTATAGGGATTCGAAATTAGATAGATATATAAATCCCAATACTACATAAAAACATTTCCTTTCGGAAATCATTTACTATAACAACAGTGTTATAGTCCATCATTTCCTTATTTTTCAAAAACGTCTATTTCAACAATAAATGTTGAAATCTATGATTTCGGTAATTCACACGTTTTAAAACATCTTTTAAAACAATCACTTCATTTCAAATATCGCTTTCCCAAAACAAGTTCATTTTACTTAACAATATATTCACTGTCCAAAATCGTGAATATAATTCACTTAATCCAATTTCAATCATTTCTACACATTTTTATCTCAATAAAAATTCGCTATCCAAAATTGCGAATATAACTTCTTAAAAAAAATCTTCTATATTTAATTTCTCAAATTCAACTGATTTTGAATTTATAAACACGGTTATAAATTCTATTTCTATTTTAATAACAACCTCGACTTATAAATCTTCTTTTTATCAACTTCTATATTTTTACTTATCAAAATAAGTGATTTTCGGATTTATAAACAACTTTTATAAATCCCAATTCTATTTATAAAAACTTCAATACCAAATCAATCTCAATATTGATTTCTAATTTTATTTATCACTACTAAGTGAATTCCTTATTTTTTTCTCAAATTATTCAATATTAGTTTTTAAAATGGATTCTTCAAATTGAAATCATTTTACATTGATTTCACAGCTTACTTCAATTTACCAATTTAAATTTCAGACTGAATTTCCAACTTATCTTCTTTTAAATAAATTCCTTTTTAAGAAGATAAATTTCATTTCAATCTATTTAAAAATCCAAATTTAAATTAATTTCTTCAATTTAAAAATCACTGTTTTATGAAATCCATTTATTTAGCATTTTCACTTTATTCTGGAATTTATTCGATAAGATTATAAAAATTAACTTTTTATATTTTAAAATTCCTTTCTTCAAAATTTATTCAATTTCTAAAATTGCTTCACTTAGAAATTTCTACTTAAATTTCAAAAATTCAATTTCGTTTATCTTTGGAATCCAATGATGTCAAACATCCATTCAGCTAAATTTTAGCTTTCAACAATTTCCAGATATCAATATGATTAATAGCATCACTATAATCATTCACAGATTTATATCACAATAGAAATAAATTCAATCAATGTGAGGGGTCCAGTTGGATCCCTCCAACCTGTTTCCCTGCATCCAAAGATGTTAGCACAATACCAATTCCGCTCCAGTACGGAATTATCGCGGTATATAGGTTTTTATAAATCCGCTTACTAACGGCGCAATAGGGTCTCATCCGCTATACGAGGCGGGAAATCATCAATCCAATATATACATATGCCAATATGTATATATTGCTATATATAATAGTTATATCCTAAAATATCTAATATCAACAATCCAATAACAATCATCAATCAATAATAACTGTAAATTCAAATTTCCTTCGAGTGAGAAAATCTCACCTTTTATTTGCAATCCATTTTCCGTTCCAGTTTGTTTTCTCCATTTTAAACCTTGAATAAATAATTATACAATTTTATTAATATTCGAATAAGTCGAACGATTAATCATTTTCATTTATAAATTTAATTACCAGTAAGTTTATTTTAAACTAACAATATAAGTTTTTGAACCGATTTCTCTTACCAATTTAATTAAATCGAATAAATAAATTTCCACTTGCTAGATTAAGTTAACTAGTGATTAAAATAAAATTTAATAGGTTGACTTACCACTTTATTCTCAAATCCATTATTTAAAAATAAGCTAGTATAATTATTATCTTTTGAACTACCTATATATTATACTTATTTTATTTCATTTCCTGAAAACTACATATGTACATACACCTCACTGTTATGTGTTTATAAATTAAAACTGCATATATATGTCCCTAATCAAATTTACATTTTTCTTCGATATATTTACACACATACAAATTTATAACTGTTAATTATCATAACTCATTATTTTTAAAACAATCAGTAAAGTAAAAATTTATATATGTATCTGTTTTATCAAAACTACATATTAATCAAAATAAACTACCTATATTTTTTTCTTTTTAACAGAATCTATATTAAATTAAATCAAAGAAACAAATTTCTTATACTTACAGTCGAAACCCGAAGTCACAAACGCTACGCTGCTGGACCAGGCCCCCACTCGATCGAGCCTGCTCCGATCGTCGATCCTGCCTTGCCATCGAGCGCGCGCGACCACCATCGCGATGCCGAAGACTGAGACATCGAAAAACCCCCTCCACCGGAATTCGAACACGCCGCCTGCTAACTCCTCGACCCCAATCCCTTCGATTTGCCTCGACACTGCCTCTTCGCCATGCCCTCCGCCTGTGGCCGCCGCGCTAGAGCGCTCGCCCTACGAATGCGACCTCGTCGCCGATACTACCCAAATCGCGAAGCCTTGCAATTCGCGACATCCCAACACTTGCGAGTGCCCTAGCTTCATCGCGACATCGCACTGCTCGAACGACCTGTCTGCCTCCCAGTCGCGACCCCACGTCGCGGCGCCGCGCGCTGCTCCCCTATTCGACGAAGTTCGCCAGTTCGCGAACGCACTTGATTTGGGGACGAACGATTTGATTTCGTGGAACTGGACGAGGAGGGAAATTTTTCGAGAATGAAGGTCGCGGCCATGAATTTTAACTGCTCGACATTCTTTTCTTTTTGTTTTCAATTACGAGATTGAAAAAGAGAATGCGCTCGGTTTGTTTCGATTGAAGAAGAAATCGTTTTTAAAATACTCGGCATGCTTGGCACGATCCATTACGTGATTCTCGGCGTGTATAAAGGCTGATTCAAAGGAAAGAAAACGTGTGCTGTTAAATAAATATAAATTTAAATTTTAAATTTAAATTGAATTCCATTTAAAACCCCAACGCGTTTAACTATCGTATGGTCACATAACAACCTCGGAAATTACCAAAATTGAAATCCGACAATAATACAACATTCCAGACCCAATGGAACTGGTTTCGTCGAATTCCGAGACTGTTTGAAAAATGACTATTTTTAAATATTGATTCGAACGATTAAATTTCAAAACTGAACAGAACAGTTCGAAATTAAATTCTGAAACTTCTATCATCTTCAGTATTGTCAACACGAATTTTAAAAGCTTTCGAAATATTTTTCTTCAACTTAAAACTGAAGATTCAAATTTTTATCCAACTTTCAATCGATCAAATTTTATAATTTAATCGTCAAATTCAAAGATATATTCGGGATACAAATTAAATTATCGTTCAAATATTTAAAATTAATTAAATATTCCCAATTTAATTTGTTCGAAATTCAGGGTCGTTACAGCAATCAAATCAATCAGTCAAAAACTGCAATTCATTTTGAGTGAGAAGATCTCACCTTAGCTTTTTATTTTGCATCCATTTCCAATATGTTTTCTTCCCAGTTTTAAACCTTGTATACACAATTTCATACAATTATTAATATTCAAATTTGTCAAACAAATAAATTTTCCTATTTGATAAATTAATTAACCAGTTTAAATTTTTAAACTAACTTTCTTTTAAATAATTTGTTCGGTAACTAAAGTGAACTAACACATTTATCCTTTGGATATATTTTTTTTTCTAAAAGATTAATGGGCTAAAACATTTATATTTATTTTCATATTTTCTGTTTTAATCTTTTCAAATTATTTTACTGAACATGTAATTTTTCTTTCCTGTATAAACATGTGTTAAAACCAGATTTAAATTCGAAAATAATTTGGTAAAATATATGTATACCTTACTGCAAACTAAGAACCAAGGCCATCATCGATCGATCGACGAATGCTTCCCCGACATCACATCCAAATCGAACGCTCTGGACTCGACAATTTCTCGCGAACGAGTTCTTCCAGCTATCCTCCTCTATTGCGAACCCCCTTCGCAGTCGTTGCCGCACCACCGTGAACGCCTCACCCTGGCCTCGCGCTCGACATCGCAGTCCCCCATAGCCACTGTCCCACGCCCACGAGCGCCTCCGCCTCCAGCCTCCACGCGAGCAACTTGCGACGCGACCCCACCTCGATTTCGAACTGCCTCGATTCGCCACGAACCCTAGGTCGCTGCTGCCATATTGACGCTCGAACGCCAACTCTCAACATCGCCCCGCTCGAACTCGCGTTCGCGAGCCTCCCCCTGAGTTCGAACTGCTACAGACGTCTCCTAGTCGAGATCGAGCTACCCAACTCACTCCCCCAATCGAACGTACGCGAGCGACTCCTACAGGGCTGAGTTCCCCCTCCACTTTCGATCGAACGATCGATTTGATTTCCTCTGGCTTCGGTTTTGAATTTGAAGAGGAAATGGCTCTCTGCCATTAATTCGCTTGATTTAAGTTTCGTTTGATTTTTTTTATGAAGAGGGAGGGGAATTTAAAATTGAACGAAGTATGGCTGGCACGATTGCTTCGTGAATCTCGGCGTGTTTGAAGGCGTAACATGGGGAAGACAATGTGTTGAGATTTGACCAACTTTTAAATTTAAATTCGAATTAATTTCAACGCGTTTATCTATCGTGTGCTCACATAACAATTCCAATCAATACAAAATTTGAAATCCGGTAATAATTCAATATTACGGATCCAATGGAACTGGTTTCGTCGAATTCCGAGACTGTGCCTCGAACGGCTATTTTTAAATATCGGTTGAACGATATAAATTCAAAACTGATCAAATCAATTTCAACTTCGATTCTGAAGCTTCTATTATCTTCAGAATTATCAATACGAATTATAAAAGCTTTCGAAATATTTTTCTTCAGCTTAAAATTGAAGATTCAAATTTTTATCCAGTTTCAATAGATTAAATTTTATAATTTAATCGCCAATTTCAAAGTTATATCGGGAATTCAAATTAAATCATCGTTCAAATATTTAAAATTAATTAAATATTCTCAATTTAATTTGTTCAAAATTCTGGGTCGTTACAAAATCTCACTCATTTGGATTTCTTGTTTAATTCAAAATTGTTAAAATTATTTTTTTGGTTAATTGGATGAATTTTATTATCAGTTTGGATGATATATTATATATATTAGTAGTATATATATTAGTAGTTGGATATATTCCCGCCTATTGGAGCGGATAAGACCCTATGCGCCCCGCATAATATCGGATGACCCTATATTACCGCAATATCCTGCCTCGAAGCGGGATAGGTATTTTATGTTGTCTGACATCTGTGGATGCAGGATAACAGGTTGGAGGGATCCAACTGGATTCCTCAAAATTGTTGATTTTTAATTTCATATATAGTGATATTTGAAGTGTTGAATAGTCTATGATGGATTGTGATATGATTTGATATATTGGATGCTATGGTAGCACTGGCCCTAATTTTAATATTTTAAAACAATAAATATTATTTTTGGATTTGAAAGGAAATTGAAAAGCGATTGGAGGTGAAATATTTATATCAGGTTTTGGAATTTATTTAAAGAAATTGATTTGGATAAAATAAATGGTTTGACTTTGTATTTAACTATTTCGTGGTATATTTTAAATAGAGATTTTGGAATAATGGATATAAAGGATTTTAAATAGTAAATTTTAAGTGATATGTGTTTAAAGGTAAAAAGTTTTAAAATTTGATATTTAAGTAGATTGGGAGAACAAAGGAAATTTGGAAATAAATATAAATTTGGTAATACTTGATTTTAAATAAGATTTTTTAAACGATGAAATAGAAATAGAAATCGGAATTGGATTGGTTTTGGAATACAGTTGGGTTATTTGAGAAATAGATTTTAAAATGGGATTTTAAATTGGAAATCGATTTATAAACGGATTATTGTAATATAAGCCAGGATAAACTAGGAGTGAATTTAGGAAAATTATAAACGATGTTTATTGATAAGTGGAATGATAATTATTGGATAGATTAGAAATATAAATCCACAGTGCGAATTTAAAGTGAGGTATGGAAATCAGTTTAGAAAGAAATAGTAAATTCCATTTTGGAATTTGGGAAATAATTATGGAATTGGAAGTGTGAATCAATTTGTGATTAATCGAGGGAGATTTATAAATGCTAAAATGATTATATTGGACTTTAAAAATAGATTTTTATCAGGGAGTTGACTTTTGTTTTTAGAAAAGGATTTTTATTAAACTATGTAGTTTTTTAAAAAAACTATTAATTTGATTTAAGTAGTTCAGAAAGTTAGTATTTAAGTATTTAAAAGTGTTGAAATGAATTAGAAGTTTTATAAACAAGTTTTGAAATCGATTTGGAATTTTATGAATAAATTTGGAATTAGTTATTGACGTTTATTTTTAAAATGCTTTGATATTTTAAATAATTATTTGTCCGTGCTTTTGAAATTTATTATTATATATATATATATTTTAAGTAAGTAATTGAAATTTATTATAAATGCTCTCGAGTTTGGTGAATCTGGGTTTATTAAATGGATGAAATTTATAAGAGAAAATCTTAAGGAAGGCGAGAAAAGGAAATTTCCAAATTTGTTAAATACGGGGACTTTGAAAATGAATCTGAAATTCATAAAGAAGTCATGATTTGTTATTGGAAATATAATTAAGTATAATTGGGTTTTGTAAATTTTAAAAGGAATTTATAATAATTCCGGAGGTTTATGAAATAAGTATGGAGTATTTTGCTAAGTAAGGATATTAGAAATGATTTTGGGAAAATAAAACTTATAATATTTTCCTAAGTATTGGAATTAAAGGTTTTGGAGGTATTTTAGAAATGGAATGATTTATATAGAAATATTTTTGTAAGTAATGGATTACAAAATTGGAATTGGAAGTATTTATAAGTGTTGGGAATATCCTGTGATGGATAGAAGTATTTGAATCCATTTTCAAATATTGAAATACTGGAAGAGATTTGAATATATAAATCTTATAAAGATATTTTGAAAATAAATGTCTGGAAAATTTATAATAGGGACTAGTGACTGCTTATGGATGTTATTTGATAGCTAAATAACCGGCTATCAAATTTGGCCAAATTCGTTGATCGTTTCGGAGAGACCGGGATCAGATTTCATTATCCGAAAACCATTTCGATCCGGTTTGTGCGTTACGAATTATGATATCTCAAAGATAATGGAGATGGTGTTATTGAAGGAGATTCGGTTTGTCTAGACCCAGAGCAACTTGTATGGATGAATGCTATCATTACATCGTTGCCTGGAAGGTAATGATTAGCATTCCAAGACTAAATACAATTCTAAAAGGTAATCGTAGCCTCAAGCCTCATCAACCAGGAATGACTAAAACAGGGGAGACGCAGCAAGGCTAAGTAGGTCGCACCCAATTAGGGTATGATATCACCTTTCTAGATACCCTCGGATATGTAAAAATTATGGATATGGTTGTGCATGGAAAAGAGAGCGCTCAGTAAGGGTGGGAACACCCAGGGTGATAACATATTCGGTACTATCGAAGTTAGGGGTAGGCTGGTCTTGTGTTGGCAGAGGATCCCGGTGAGGTACTCGGTACATTTTCTAGAGGTGTACTGTGACAGGCGGTACCTCAGTAGCCCAGTCATTGTACGGAATCCAATCCTAATAAGCGTCGTACGGTTTTGATTGTTCCCAACTATGCTGAAACGTGAGATGCAAACATTTCAGCTATTTGCTAATTTACTTTCTATAGACACTATTATAATATCAGATGATTTTGATATAAAATGTTTTGGTTATCATAAGGTAAAAATCCGTCGTGTTTATTTGTGGCGTGGTCTTACGAGTTACCTTTCGATTTAAAAGATTTTCTTATAACTTTAAAATCCAATTGGGTGTGTTTTCTCACGCTGGTTTTCCAGACAAACTCGGGTGTTATTTTATTATAATGCTCGGGTTAGACTGAGTATTACAGATTCAGGTTAGGATGCTATGGAGCTCAGGAGACGAGCTGGAGGATTTCAGGCGTATATCACGTATTTGATTATATTCCGTTGTGTGTGTATGTTGTACACTCAACACTTGTGAGGAAAAGTTATTAGAACTGTCCAGTGTTGATTGTTGACTGTTGTACTCTGATGATTGTATGTATATTTCAGTTACAGTTTCTTATATAAAAATCTATTATTATATATTATATTTTGTTCCGCTGTGATGGTGAGATTCTGTGTTGTTGTTTCTGTTTCTACTTCTATCCTCTTCTTTCTCTTAGTTATTTGTCTTTTCATACCTTTTGTGTTGGACAAGTGTGAAGAAATGTCAGCACAAATGGTATGGAATGGCGGGTCGCTACATGTGGTATCAGAGCTAAAGGTTAAGCGAAAACCTTGGCTTTGATGGGGTAACTCATTAGAGATAGGGTCAGTAGTACCCTAGAATGAGTTTGAGTGTGTTTATATATATATGAGCGCGTATTTGTTAGTGAATATAAAAATTGTTTTATATTATGTTGGTTGATCTACTGAGTGGCTTATGGATTCTGGTCAATACGAGTAATTAACATTATTGATAGGGATCTCTAAACACTTAAACAAGGCAATTCGACATAGTATTGTTTTGAAATTGGGTAAATGAAATAATTTTACCTAGATTTTATTTTATATATAAAGAAATAATTTTTCAGAAATTATTATTATATGGTGTGTTTGGTTGTTAGGAATGATAATATTGATTATTATCATTAATTGGTTGTTGTTCCTTAATAAAAGATGTTTATTTTAAAATAAACCATGATAAAACATTTGTGAAATGTTTTAAGGAAGTGAAATTTTGTAAATATAATTTATAAATGTGACTTATAAATTAAAATGGATTTAAATTGAGATGTTTTGAATCTAAGTCCTAGAAATTTTGAAATGTGTTTCAAAGTGTTTTGGAAAAATAGCAATTATGGTATTATTTTGGAAGTGTTTTTGAATGATTTTTAAAAGAAATAAAAGCACTGAACTTACTTCAATCATTGGAAAATAATTCTGATGATGATCGCGACATTATCGGTGTTCATTTTTGAGTTTCTAAGTGATGGATTGCTACCGTAATGATTTGCTAATGGAGTCTTGTTTGATAAACAAGTTTTTGATTTAAGAAATTTAAAATTTTGATTTGATATAAAAGTGAGATATGTGTGTGTATATATATGATTTCAAATTGATTTGAAGTAAAACTAGGTGTTTAGATTCTGAATGTTGCTATCTAAGTGTTGGTGAAAGAAATAAAGATAAGTTTTGAACTTATAAATTTGAGAAATGATATAGATAAGAAAAGAAATTATGGAATTGAGATAAGAGATTAAAATTTAACCTAAGTAAAGCTAAATGAAAGTGATTGTGGTAGTAGAATAAATTAGTGAAGTGAACCAATTAAATGAACTGAACTGAACTAATAAGTGAATTTTGAAAATTTAGTCTAAGTTAGGTTAAATAAAATAACTTTTGGGAATGAATTAGGAAATGGAATTTATTGAGATTTGAAATAATTTAATGACGGAACTAATTAAATCAATTAGTTAATTGAATATGGGTTGGAATGTGGATGGATAAAATTGAATGTTGAAATTGGAATTGAATTTGATTAGAAATGAAAATAAACTTAAATGGTGAAGTGGTAATTAACCTAAGAACTTTTGTACAAAAAGTTATAGTAGACTTAAGAAAATTTGATAGTAAAATCTTTAAGTGGAATTGGTATTAAAGGAATATACTAATTAAATAAGGGATGTGAATAATGGATTATGAATAATTGATTGTAAAAGAAATAAAGATAAGTAAAAGAAATTGAATATAGATGAATTGGATAGGAATCAATTGGAAATAAATACATAAGTTGTACGTATATTATAATATTTGCATAACAGTTTGATCCAGATTCGAGCATAGAATTCTGAGATAATTTATATCGATCTGAGTCGGGATATTTCACTCGATTCTCGACGGCGAACACTGGATGTGGATTTTTGGTTGGTTCTTGTAACAACCCGAAATTTAACCCGTAATAATTAATTCGTTAATTAACTAAACAATAAAATAACTTTGTGAAATTACTAGAATTGAGCCACGGGAGTTGCACCATTGTGTCCATGGTAATTTTCTGGTCAATTTCCATATATAGAACGTCAGAATCCGAGTCAATATGAAGAAATTACGCACTAAACAAGAATCGGAAAAAAAAAGAAAAAAATGGGAAGATCGACCATCCCACTGCCTAGGTCGACCGGCCAGTCGACCGACCGGTCAACCTGGCATAGTGGGCGGAGGTTGACCCGCCTCAAGTGAATGAATGAAGGATTTGTTCCTTCGTTCCAGTAGCTAGTAAACGTGTCATTTTGCATTCTTTTGTTCCATCTGGTCCTTCCGTGCTCCCATCCGATGGCTCCTATTCAGCCTATGACGTGGTTGCATCCTATTCAATCTCCAAATCCAACGGTCTGAGATCCACTCCTACCCCCATAAATAGAACCCTAGGCCTAACACTTTTTCTCATTCTAAATTTCTCCGCTTAAGGACCCTAATAGGAATAATTTTCCAAGAAGAGAATCTTTTTAATAAAAATATTTTAACAACCCCAAGTCGATCTATGAAGGCCTAAAGGGAAGAGCTAAGGACCAAAGGTGAGTGATTGTAATTATTTTAAGATTTCTTTAAGTAATTTAAAATAATAGGGTTTCCAATAGTTGTAGTTTTACTACGATTTTTGGAATAGCCTTTTTAGTAGTTTATTTACAGTTTTTAGAATTATTTTCAGTCAATTTCCTTTCAGCTATTCTTTTCAGTAATTTTAATTTATTTTTTGTTAATTATAGCTTTTCCGATTATTTACAGTATTTTAGTTATTTGCTGTTATTTATAAGTTATTTACATCTTCTTTATACGTTTTGGATTTTCTTCTATTTTCAGTTTTCTTTTATTCCTCCTTCTTCTTCGCGTATGGATTAGAATAAGGTTAACGTGAATACAGATTAAATTGTAAGAAAAATGAAATAATGAAACATAATATGTAAATTTCAAAGCTGTAATATAAATGGAATTGGACTGAAATTACGCCTAATTATGACGTTAATTGGACTGAATTAAAAAGATTTGCCTAGTTATAACTTAGAATTATAACTAAAAAGAATAAAAGATGAAAGAAGCTTATTTTCACACTTAGACCTTGGATTAAGTAATAAGCATGATTATAACGTAGGTTATAATAAAAAAAAGAACATAATAAGGCTTATTTTAAGACTTAGGATAAATTAATAAGCACATATAGTAGAGAAAAATGTAAAGGCTTATTTAAATGATTTACCTAAGTTAATAAGCAAAGATGAAAGTAGGACCTGTACCAATTAGCATTCCCTATTAGACAAAACGGTATCTCACATTAGTCTGAAGTGAGATAAGGGCACGCTTATGCTAAGAATGGTAGTAATTGGTCAAATAGAAGTCCAAATCACAGGGGATTTGGATAAGGGGCGCAACTAGATATTGTTTGGATGAAGGGCCAGTACCAACAGCATTTCCCCTATAGTTTCTATGGACACACGGTGATATCACATTAGCTTGAAGTGAGATGAGGGGCACGCTATGCTGGAAGTTGGAGGTAATAACAAGACCCAATAGGTGGAGCAAAAGGTAGCATGGGAATGGTGGCAGTTACGCATGCGACTTCCATTCGGGTGCTCAGTAATAGCTATGAGTTCCAAGCGCTTAGCATGGGTGTCTTTCGTAGACACCATTGCCTTCTATGTAGGAAGCTATATATGTCGTCCGGATCCACAGTAGTTGCTCTGTGCATCTTCCGTAGATACCATTGGCTGTTGTGTAGGGAGTTATATAGCGGCTGGTCCGTAGTAAGGTCTATGGAGTAGCAGGCCGATCAAAAAGGGTAAATTAGAGTTACATCCTAATTACATGATTAGGAATTCAGCCTAATCAAAGCAGAAATCAAGGACAAGTGCAAGCAATCAAAGTTAACCTATCTTATAAATTGAGCAATATTTAACTGTACTTATATTCAGTTTATATCTTTCCTATTTCCTTTATTATCCTTATTTATGCTAGAACTGTTGTAAAGTCTATTACTTTTATCTTGCTTAAAGAATCTAGTAATTACTATCATTCACCAGACTTTTAGTCTGACCCACTCCTCTATTTTCCCCTTTTCCCCAATAGGCAATCAAGGGAGAAGTCAGTAGATTGCTGTTGCTTGGCGGTTTCTTGGAGGAGTTATCTACTATGTATTTCTTTTATTTCAGCTTTTGTTCTTTTGATGTACTGGCTTATTATGAGGGATATTATGTACTCTGATTTTGAGACTATGAGTTTTTGTTTCATGAGACATATTGGATCTTTAAATATGTATGTGGTATTTGGTATTTGACTTATTTATAAAGCAATTATGAAGCTTTGTTTTAATAAAGTTATTATTTAAGTTTCCATTGTTTTCATCTATATTTGTCTTGTGAATCTTAGTCTCTGTTAGCTTTAGTTATACCTACAACGCACCACGCCTTTTAATGTGTCCTTTTGGGTATATTAAGGGGTCTGGGGTGTTTCAGTTCTGGAATTCTCTATCATAGTATATGGCTATGCAAGGAGAATGGCGGTTTCTAATCAAGGAACCAAATCGGAGTCCGCACTAGAGTGGTCGTGTGGATGATACTAGTTCGGAAGTGAATTGTGTGATCAAGTGAACGATCAGATTTGATATTGCGTACGGATGATATATGTACCTCGTACGGGCCTAAGTAAAGCGAATGTTGAAAATAGGAATTGCAAGTTAATATTTTTTGAATTATATGATTGGATATCATGGGTAAATAAGATGCTGGTAAGAGTAAATTTGATGCCTTTGATTTCATAAATAAAAATTGGATTGCCCAACAAAAAGTTACATGTTTATATGATGTTTGAATTTTATGATTTTATGATTGAGCCACTTGGCTTTTGTTTTCTTTTGCTGATTTGAGCCCGTAGTGGCGATTTGTAGTTGTTCGGATCTAGCTGCACAACGGAGACGCTGGCGAAAATTTTCGAACATTTAGGAAGTTAGAAAATTTTCAATAACTAAAATTTGATTTTGGATTATAATTTGAAATGATTGAGTAAATAATATTATTTGGAATTTATGGATGAATTTGGAAACTAGGAAAAGTGATAATGTGGTTTCAACTGATTGATTTAGTGAAATTTAATGGGTTTTGGACCATTCTTCTTACCTTGGCAATTTTGGGGACGAAATTCTTTTAAGGGGGAAGGAATGTAACGACCCAGAATTTTGAGTGTTTGAAATTGGAATATTTAATTGATTTTATATAACTGAAAATTAATTTTATAGATTTAATAACTCGAATTTCAAATATAACGATTTATTGGATAATTAAATTGCTGAATTAATAATTGAAATTTGGTTAAATAGTGGAATCTTGAGTTTTAAGCTAGATAAAAATAATTTCAAGGGCTTATTAAATTCTATTAATAAGAATGAAGGAAAATAAAATTTTGAATTGAATTTAAAGGTGATTTACTCGATTTTAAAAATAACTCGTTTTAATTAACGAGTAAAAATAGGCTTTCCGGGGCACAATCTCGGAATTAAAAGAAAACAGTTCCATTGGATCCACAAGAGTGTATTATTATCGGATTTCAAATTTCGTAGTGTTTGGAGTTACAGTTTGGTCGTACGGGATAGAAACGCGTTGAATTTAATATCGAAAATTCAATATAATAATTAGGTTCAAAAAGCTATCTTCTCCATACGATCAAATTAGACCTCGAAACTTGTTTCATTGCGTTCGGAATAGGGGTATAACATTACGAACTCTTGGCAGCATGCCTCGATAGGGGTTCGAGATTTTAATTTATTATAAGGAGGATATTTTGAATTTGAAATATATATATATATATATTGATTTGACTTTACATACCTAACATATCTTATCAGCCACCCTATTTCTAAAAGCAAGCCACCCTATGTTTTGTATGAGCCTACCTTTCACTTTTAAGATCGCGTTCCCTCCTCGAATTTTTTTTACAACAGAGAGTCAAAAGAATAAAAAAATGAAGCAAAGTTTAAAAATTAATATCTCATTAGATACTTCACGAAAAATTCTGAAACAAGTTTTTAAAATCTTGCTTTTGCGTGGGCTTTGATCTGGTATAGGTTCAGTAATGTTCGATTGGGATTTGATGATCTCGAAAGTTGGGTCGAAGGGCAGTTCGAAGCTAGGGTTAGCTATAAG
The DNA here is from genome assembly GCA_030737815.1 of Allium fistulosum. NCBI lineage: Eukaryota > Viridiplantae > Streptophyta > Magnoliopsida > Asparagales > Amaryllidaceae > Allium > Allium fistulosum. Next base: position 444,597,513 of record CM060903.1, read on the forward strand.
TTAAGAATTAAGCCTCGATCTTGGAATTGAAGCTCATAATTGGATTCGTCTTGGAAAGTAGCTTCTCCGGTCAAGTTTGAGTGAGGAGCGGTGCCTTGGGGGAATACGCGACCTGATGGTGGTCGAACGGCCATGGTGATGTCGCGTTTCAGCTGGGTGACGCTTGCGTATTAGGACAAGGTGGAATTAGACGAGCTCGACGAGAGGAGTTCATACGTGCTTTCGGTTTGACAGATGGCAAGGGAGTGGATCTTGTTAGTGATAAACGTGAACATGCATGTGGGTTTCTCGCGTATACAGGAAGGAGAAAAGCAGTGTGTTGGGGAAGAAGGAAGGGAGAGTGGGCTTTGATGAGCCGAATTTTTCATTGTGGGCTAGGTCAGATTTGAACGCAACATTTTGCGTTGAGTTCGTAATAACGAATTCTACGGAATGGAATTGATTTGGTGACAATTGGAGCTAGCAGGAATTTTGGTTAAAAATTAGATGTTCTGCTTAATTTTAAATTAAACAGAATGCTTCAGCAATAACAAAGTCAAGGTGAGTAAATCTCACTCGTTTGGATTTCTTGTTTAATTTGAAATGGTTAAAATTATTTGTTTGGTTAATTGGATGAATTTTATTATCAGTTTGGATGATATATTATATATATTAGTAGTATATATATTAGTAGTTGGATATATTCTTGCCTATTGGAGCGGATGAGGCCCTATGCGCCCCGCATAATAGCGGATGATCCTATATTACCGCGATATCCCGTCCCGAAGCGGGATTCGTATTTTATGTTGTCTAACATCTGTGGATGGAGGAAAACAAGTTGGAGGGATCCAACTAGATTCCATAAAATTGTTGATTTTTAATTTCATATATAGTGATATATGATGTGTTGAATAGTCTGTGATAGATTGTGATATGATTTGATTTATTAGATGCTATGGAAGCACTGGCCCTAATTTTAATATTTTAAAACTATGAATATTATTTTTGGATTTGAAAGGAAATTGAAAAGCAATTGGAAGTGAAATATTTATATCAGGTTTTGGAATTTATTTAAAGAAATTGATTTGAATAAAATAAATCGTTTGACTTTGTATTTAACTATTTCGTGGTATATTTTAAATAGAGATTTTGGAATAATGGATATAAATGATTTTAAATAATAAATTTTAAGTGATATGTGTTTAAAAGTAAAAAGTTTTAAAAATTGATATTTAAGTAGATTGGGAGAATAAAGGAAATTTGGAAATAAATATAAATTTGGTTATACTTGATTTTAAATAAGATTTTTTTAAATGACGAAATAGAAATAGAAATCGGAATTGGATTGGTTTTGGAATACAGTTGGGTTATTTGAGAAATAGATTTTAAAATGGGATTTTAAATTAAAAATCGATTTATAAACGGATTTTTGTAATATAAGCCAAGATAAACTAGGAGTGAATTTAGGAAAATTATAAACGATGTTTATAGATAAGTGGAATGATAATTATTGGATAGATTGGAAATATAAATCCACAGTGTGAATTTAAAATGAGGTATGGAAATCAGTTTAGAAAGTAATAGTAAATTCCATTTTGGAATTTGGGAAATAATTATGGAATTGGAAGTGTAAATCAATATGTGATTAATCAAGGGAGATTTATAAATGCTAAAATGATTATATTGGATTTTGAAATTAGATTTTTATCAGGGAGTTAAGTTTTGTTTTTAGAAAAGGATTTTTATTAAACTATGTAGTTTTTTTTAAAAAAACTATTAATTTGATTTAAGTATTTCAGAAAGTTAGTATTTAAGTATTCCAAATTTGTTAAATAAGGGCACTTTGAAAATGAATCTGAAATTCATAAAGAAGTCATGATTTGTTAGTTGGAAATATAAATAAGTATAATTGGGTTTTGTAAATTTTTGAAAGGAATTTATAATAATTCCGGAGGTTTATGAAATAAGTATGGAGTATTTTCCTAGGTAAGGATATTAGAAATGATTTTGGGAAAATAAAACTTATAATATTTGCCTAAGTATTAGATTTAAAGGTTTTGGAGGTATTTTAGAAATGAAATGATTTATATAGAAATATTTTAGTAAGTAATGGATTACAAAATTAAAATTGGAAATATTTCTAAGTGTTGGGAATATCCTGTTATGGATAGATGTATTTGAAACCGTTTTCAAATACTGAAATACTGGAAGAGATTTGAATATATAAATCTTATAAAGATATTTTGAAAATAAATGTCTGGAAAATTTATAATATGGCCTAATGACTATTTATGGATGTTATTTGATAGCTAAATAACCGGATATCAAATTTGGCTAAATCCGTTGATCGTTTCAAAGAGACTATGATCGATTTTAATTATCTGAAAACCACTTCGATCCGGTTTGTGCGTTACGAATTGTGATATCTCAAAGATAATGAAGATGGTTCTATTGAAGGAGATTCGGTTTGTCCAAACCCAGGACAACTTATATGGATGAATGCTATCATTGCATCATTGCTTAGAAGGCAGTGATTAGCATTCCAAGAATGAATGCTATTCTAAAAGGTAATCGTAGCCTCAAGCCTCATCAACCGGGAATGACTAAAACAGGGGAGACGCAGCAAGACTAAGTGGGTCGCACCCAATTAGGGTATGATATCACCTTTCTAGATACCCTCGGATATGTAAAAATTATGGATATGGTTGTGCATGGAAAAGAGAGCGCTCGGTAAGGGTGGGAACACCCAGGGTGATAACATATTCGGTACTATCGAAGTTAGGGATAGGCTGGTCTTGTGTTGGCAGAGGGTCCCAGCGAGGTCCTCGGTACATTTTCTAGAGGTGTACTGTGACAGGCGGTACCTCAGTAGCCCAATCAGTGTATGGAATCCATTCTCCAATAAGCGTCGTAGGGTTTTGATTGTGCCCAACTATGCTAAAACGTGAGATGCAAGCATTTCAGCTATTTTCTAATTTACTTTCTATAGACACTATTATATTATTAGATGATTTTGATATAAAATGTTTTGGTTATTGTAAGGTAAAATCCGTCGTGTTTATTTGTGGCGTGGTCTTACGAGATACCTTTCGATTTCAAAGATTTTCTTATAACTTTAAAATCCAATTGGGTGTGTTTTCTCACGCTGGTTTTCTAGACTGACTCGGGTGTTATTTTATTTTAATGCTCGGGTTAGATCGAGTATTACATATTCATGTTAGGATGCTATGGAGCTCAGGAGACGGGCTGGAGGATTTCTGTCGTATATCACATATTTGATTATATTCTGCTGTGTGTGTATGTTGTATACTCAACACTTGTGAGGACAAGTTATTAGAACTGTCCAGTGTTGATTGTTGACTGTTGTACTCTGATGATTGTATGTATATTTCAGTTACAGTTTCTTGTATAATAATATGTTATTATATATTATATTTTGTTCCGCTGCGATGGTGAGATTATGTGTTGTTGTTTCTGTTTCTTCCTCTATCCTCTTCTTTCTCTTAGATATTCGTCTTTTCATACCTTTTGTGTTGGATAAGTGTGAAGAAATGTTAGCACAAAGGGTACGGAATGGCGGGTCGCTACAGTCTACATCGCAGCCGATTGAATATTCAAAACTGCCAACATACAACCCAGAATTCAGCCGACTGAACACCCCCTTCAGCCGACTAAATTATGGCAATTTTAAACTAGAAACTTGCGGGTTCAACTCTCTACATTTCAGCCGACTGCCTTTACCATTTCAACTGGTTGAACCATCTATTTTCAATTTTTAAAAATAGATCTGCACATTATCCAACGCACTTATCCACTCAAACCCTACATAACTCCCATGTACCTCTTTATTCTTAACTTATCTAAAAATTCTTTATTCAAAATAAACCCAAAAATAAACCCTAGCTTATCAAAAATTTCAATTTTTCATCCAAATTTCATAAACCAAATGGCTCCAAGGTCAAAAAGAGCACGAGAATCAACAACCGGACCTTCCAAGAGCCAAATTCGAGCTTGGTTGCACAATGAAACAGGGTTAATAGATTCAACACTATGAGAAATTCAAAGTTATTCGAAGGTGCATTCATGAAATTCCCGACTTCAACGGCTACGCGATTAGAAAAATAACTGAAGCTCACAGTTTCAATTCACTCATTCGGTATGATTCCAATATGAATCACGACCACCAAGATCCTCAAAACAAAGACGATTGCATATGGACATTGGTTTGTGGTGTAAAGATTTATTTACCTCTTCAACGATTCAGTCATATTCTAAGATGCCCATTTGAAGGGTTGGATATTAATGACCTTGATGTTGATATTTATAATCGTGATGAAGTATCACATCTCTTCTAATCAGACGATTTAATTATTTTGAAATCTAGTGCCTTACGTCCGAAGGCACGAATCATTCGTCGTGCACTTATCCGGTCTTTACAACCCCGGACGGGAAGTTACGAAAAGGTCTACAAAAGGGATTTTCAAGCCCTATATGCTATTTACTCATCCCAACGAGTAAATTGGGGGAAAATAATATTGGATGAATTTCTCACCGTCAATCATAAGAGAAGCTACAAGACGATTCACTATGGAGCTTACATTATGCGAACTCTACCAAATTTTGGAGTTCTATTGCCCGATTTCTGATTTCATGACTATCGGAGAGCTTAACTCCAAGACTTTAAGTCTAATTGGTCTTCCTAAGCATTCCAAACACCAACAAATCATTAGCTATCAAGAATGGTTACTAACCCTAATCAAGGAATCCCGCAACCGAGAGACACGAATATTGCTTCTTATTCCTCTCAAGTTCCTCAACAACAAGAAGAAGAAGAGGATGAAGAAATTCAAGAACTTCATGTGGAATCATTAGCTATCCAAAGCAAGCTCTTGTGTCATTATCACAGAATCAAAGCAAACTTGGTCGACAGTTAGCTAATGTGGAAAAGAACGTTTCTAAAACTAACAAAAAGATAAACTCAATAAAGGGCTTTTTAAATAAAATTTAGGAAAAAGTCTCTTGTTCCGGGTCCACTTCGATCAGTATTGTTGAAAATCCAGCACCATTCTCTTGGAAGACTTCGGAAGAAGAAGAAGAAGAAGAAGTACAAGATAGTGAGGAATTCTAGACTCTTTTTTCGTTGCTATTTACTTCATGAAAAACTTGTAGTTCTATTATTTCGTTTAAGACATATTCTTATGTGTTTATTGAACTTTGAAGTTCCTAGGTAAGATGGTCATTAATTTATCATATCTATATGCTTATATGTGCTTGATGTCTATGATGTTTATGTTTATTTGCTTCTTTTATCTATATTCTTATATGTCAACATTTCTCATATCAATTAATTATTCCTTGACAAAAGGGGAGAATATGATTGATAGGGGGAGTATTCAGTCAGAGGGAGTAAAATTGCTTTTATATATTTACAAACTTACATAGTTGTCATCATTAAAAAGAGGGAGAATGTTAGAACCTTGAATTTTGATGTTTTGATTGTGACAACTAAATAAGTAAATATTATATGAACTAACCATATTTGCAGGAGAAGATACCGTTTTACTCGAGAAATAATCTAACAAATTGCAGACCAGATTCCATATAGAAGCTTCAGTAATATATTTAGTTTATGGTATGAGTCTAGTTGTGAATTCGTGTTAAAATCTCTCTGAAGTGGTATATGCACACACATACAATTTAAAACATAGTTCATATACTAAAAATTTTCAGTACATTCTTTATATGCCAGAAAACACTTATTTCAGCCAACTGAATGGCTACAGTCAGCCGACTAAAAGCTGCGCATGTGCACAATTTTCTTTGAACATTCAGACGGCTGATCTCGCAAGTTCAGCCAACTGAATTGTATGACTTTTGCACTGTTTTCTTGCTGATTCGATTTTAAATCGATTCAGCTGGCTGAATTGTTCCATTTAGACGGCTGAATCTTCATAACGGCTATATTTTGAAAAGACACTTCATTTCAGCGAATAGAAACCACTCTTGATTCAAGAGTTGCTTCCATATTCTTTCGTGGCTACTTTTCACGAATGATTGCAACTCTTAATTCCTATATGTAGCCATGAAATCCATTATTTTAATCACTAATTCTGATTCTAATTCTTGTTCTTATTTTCTAAACAATCTTGTCATTTGCATTCAATATTTTCGTTCTAATCACTTGTTCATTCAAGTAAACTTCATTACTGATTGAAAAAACTTTCTATCTTCATGAATTACATGATATACCACAAAGGAGAAGATTATAGGAAAGGTGTACGTTATTGACTTATCGGTGCTACTCAACAGCATACTCAGTCAGAAACAATTTTAAAATTTGTATTGAAAGTCCCGTTCGATTGCTCAAGCGGTTGAAGTCCTATTATGTTGCTTAGGTGGTTGAAATCCTGTTCGGTTGCTCAGGCGGTGTAATACATATTCCTCCAGGTTAAGTGAGGGTTGATAGTTAAATTCCAGAAGGGGTCTAGGGCTAGACGTAAAATGGGAAGTTCGAACCAGTATAAAAATCTCTGGTGTCATTTACTTTATTATTTACTTTATATTTATATTCCGCACTAGTAGACAGTTTAGATAATATTCCATATTGCATGATCCTTAGTCAATTTCACGGTGGCTAAGTAATCATAAACATAGCCTAACCATTATCGGTTAAACATAGATTGATATAAACAGAAATTATGTTAGATAAGCATAACATAGAGAACTAGTTAAACAGAGACTAGTCTCTGAATGCACTAGCATTAGTTAAACAATACTAACACTCGAACTTGCATCTGTACACGCATACCAAAATACTATACAACACTTGGTAAACATCCATATAAACATCTTATGAGATTCTCACATTGCATATAAACAAAAAAATGACAAACGACCGCTACTCGATTCGGCCCTAGACGGGCCTAGGTTCAACCTACCAATTGATGTTTACATTGGTCGACCGGTGGACATACACCGGTGGAGCAGTGAATGTTCTAAGTAAAATATCTTTCTAGGCTTATTTCATCATCGATTCCACCGAATTTCACCCAGATCTTCATATTTTTGATTTCTTAAGTTTTCAACATCTTTAAGACATCATACTGCACACATTTCTACCCTTTTAAACTTCATAATATCATTCCATTTGATCTTCTTTACCCAATTCCAACAATTTCATCATTTTAAACATTTTCAATCTTATCCTTGCTAGATATTATAATCAAACTTTATTTAATTATTAACACTAACAACGATTATAGAATGATATACTCTCATATAGACATTATAATCGAAGGAGATGATTCTCACTCACCAATCTACGCACCCAAGCCTAGAATTCACTTAATTGCTCTCCCATTCCTTGCTGGACAAAAAGACAGTGCTCCAAGGATTCCTGAATTGCCAAATAGATGGTATAATCGGACTCCTCTTCTCGCGCTGATCGATTTAGTATACTTATTTGTTGAATTTGGTTGAGAATTGACAAAGTTGTGAGGAGACAAAGGAAGAGGGTTGGTAGAGAGATGAAGGAAGAAGATGAAACTGAAGTGTACGTGAATTGAATCCAAATTCCCCTCAACCCATTTCTTATAATTTCAGAACCGTCGTTTCACTTTAGTATATCATTCTGACCAAATGAGACAACTCACTAACTTAAAAACTACATAACTCCTCCATACGGACTCCAATCCGGATAAACCAATATATCATTCTGACCAAAAAACAAGCTCTTTACAATGGTACAATTCTCATCATCTAATTCCAATGTGTAAAATTACTATTTTGTCCTTTTTAGTTTAAAATTACTAAAATACCCTTTATAGTAGTTTCTAAAACTTATGGGGTATTACACTAATAAATGTTTTCTACACGTTATTGTTTCAATGCCTATGTAAGTGCTTAATTTTACTACTAAATACATTCATAATTGGTCACTTATGAGTTTATTTACTTGAGACATTAAGTTGTCCTTTATGAGTTTCAAACTCTAAAAGCGATACTTGAATATGGATATTTGATACATGTACGATCACATATTAATGTTATATAGTAAATGGTCGCAATTCAAATGTACGAAACCCCAATGAAATTAGTTCTTTTGAAACAAGAAAGCAAACTATAGTGTGAGATCGTATATTCAATATGATTGATTACAATAATAACATTGTCATGTTAAATGTAACACAAGACTGAAACTTACAAGATAGGTATAAGAACTCGATCACTGAAATATCAGTTTGATCAATTTACAATATTTGATATCCTTAAACATTAGGGATGAACAAATGCACTTTTATAAAAAGGTTCATTATGATGTTGTAGTAAGGTTTTCTAGCGTTACATACACTTGTCTCGATGGTTGTATCGATATCCTTTCTCAAAACATCTTAACCGAGATGATGTAACTTAAGGTACAGTTGGAATGAAGAGAGTGAATGGTTACTTCCGCTTCATATGGAAACATCGAAAACGGGAATTGTAACATAATAATTGATAATTAATAATTGAATAAGAAATATGATTTCTATCCCCAAATGTATTTTTTATATAGAAAATTGTTTCTATGAAATTTATTCCTCTAAGTTTAAGATATTTAATCAGAAAACTTTGGACTGTAAAATGATTATAGTCGATGGAATAAATAGCCTATATTAAGTGGATGGCACCTTCGTATTTCATACGCTTTTACCGTTATGGTAGAAATACTAGGTGAATGCCATATAGCACTTATTGGTCACATTAAGTTACGAAAATTGTTTTTGTAAATCATACCAAACATTATTTATGAAATAATAATTGTTTTTTCATTGTTGACTTAAAAATAGACAAATTTTTATTTCAATATGAATATTTTGAATATTCATTTTAAAATAAAACTTTAATAGTGTTATTTGTTTTCATAATAAAAGTGATGCATTGGAAAATACATAAGTATCTTAAATAACTCGCAATTATTTTGGAATTACAAATTAAGCCATAGTTTTGAGAAATAATTCTTTGATTATATGATTATGAATCATATGGTGCTAGTGAATAATATATCAGGCAATTACGGGCGAAGCACCCACTCAGTGAGAGCGTCATAGGAGTCGATGAACTCTTTGGGTTAATAAATATATATGTATGCAATTGAAAGTCTATTAATACCAAAACGGCTCCACGTACTTTATTGTATTCACTGATAAGTTATTGCAAACATGAACAAGTGTTATGATACACATGTAGTGTGTCCATGATAAGTTTATATAATATAAAACGGAAGTAAATCAAATTACATGCATTAGAAATAATTTTATTTGATCGAATAAGTGAGTATACTGGAAAGAGTTCCAAACGTACCTAAAAAATTGAATAAAGATTCAATTCATAAGTCACTCTTCCCTTTGATGCATAATGATGTTTCGATAAAGAGTAATCGAACTTTATTAGACAAAGTGTGATTAATGATGAGTGAAGTTGAGCTACTTTCTTTTTATAAGGCCATGTACTTAAGAATAATAATAATACACAAGTTAAAGTTAATTTCATCTAAAGATTTTTTTTGCAATTTAAGTATGGTTTTAAATTGGGCCCTTGCCTCTTTCTATTAAAGTAAAAAACGAGTATAACAAAATGCTTGGACTATAGAAAAAACCCAAGCCGTCTATCTAACACTAATCTTTCATCTACACTACACAAAAGTTTGTCACTCCATGAGATTACCTTCCTCCTTATTTTCTGCAAACATATATGGGTGATTTCCTTAGCAATTTTAGACTTGCCTTAGAACACCCTAGCATTTATTTCCTTCCATACCTTAGGAAGGATAGTTTTCAAGATTTGTAACAACACTCTTTAACTCCCATACTTCCATCTTGTTGCTAACAAAATAGTGTACCACTCTTGCGGGTTGTTTGTACTCGATTTTCGATACCCTCTAACTTCAAATGCTGTTTTGCAGATTTCATACATATATTGGTATTGGAAATACAAGTGTAGATTTGTTTCATTTGCCGCTTTACAAAGGCTACATTGGGATGTGTTCAACATACCGATATGACATAGCTTATCTTGAGTGAGAATTGCATTCTTGAACACTCTCCAAAGAAATTGTTTTGCCTTTGATTCTTTGAGGTATACCAAACTCTGCTATGCCATGGATCATAACTTTGGAAGCTGTCTTGTATAGAAAATTTATAAACTAGGCTAATAATGTGCTTGGTGGGAGGAAAGGCCTAGAGATTTGTGTCAGAATATGCATCTAAAGGTTGAGATGACTGAATTTGTCTCCAAACATCTCTCATTCTAGGATGACTAGATTGAGATAGGTAGATTTAACCATCCTAAAAGTAATCAAAAATTATAGCTTGTAAAGGAATTCCACTATAAATTCTTTCATTGTAATTTAGCTTTTCACTTAGCACTGGTCCCTTTTCGACCCAAAGAGCATTCCAAAAAGAAGAGGTTGAGCTATTTGAGACAGCTAGTTGCATAATATGTTTAAAGTTGTCTCTTGAATCTAGGATTCCTCTCCATATCCAGCTCACATTTTGTTTCTTTTCTATCTACCAAAAAACCTTATTACCTATATAAAATTTATGGCACCATCTAGACCATATGGAATTGCTATCATTTAGCAAGTTGTTTAGGTGAGTTGAAAAGGCAGCTTCATTCCATTTGACTAATTTTTTTACACCTAACCCCTCATGCTTTATTAGCTGTTGAATTTTGGAAAAATAAATAGGTATGGGTTTTCTAGAGTGGGGATTTCTAGACCATATGAAGTGGCTACTTGCCTTTTCAATTATTTTCAATAATTTTTTGGGAAAAATAAATATATATGAAGTACCCTTGCATGGAAAAAATAATAGATTATACTATTATTAACCTGCCAGCCTGGGATAAAAATTTATTTTGCCAAAGAGAAAGTTTGCTTGTTATTTTTCAAACAACTAGAGACAATGATGTGTCTGGACTCTGGCAGAGGTTAGTGGAGCTCTTAAAAATATTATACCTGACCACTGAAGCAGAATGCCATAGTTTGCTACTAATTAAGTTTGATACAAGTTGTCTAGGCCAAATATAATAATAAAGGACATTTTGGTGATTTATAACAAGGCCAGTAAGCATGCTGAAGTCATGTAGTGTGCAGAATATACATCCTTAGAACTTAGAGTTTTGTTTGGAGAAGATTATAAGATCATCCGCAAAGCATAGTGAGGTGATAGGAGGGTCGCGACATTTAAGGAGATAATCAATTTCTTTTTTGGAGAACCCGTCCTTAAGCAAGATAGTGAGCATCTCCATTGTTATAAGAAATAGATAATAACTCAGGGGAACACCTTAACGAAGACCTTGGGTTCCTTGAAAGTAACCGTTAATTTGTCTATGGACTTGCACTGAATATTTAACAGTAGCGAGGTAGACTTCAATCCACTTGATGCATTTAGGGGGAAATCCCATTCTGGTTAAGGCATAGAAGATGGAGTGCCATTTTTTGGAGTCATATGCCTTCTTTAGGTCAATTTTCATGAAATTCCTAGCGCATAAATGGATACACTCAGACCCTCTTAGCAATTCATGAGACATTAAGATGTTATCTCTAATGCTTCGCTTATTGAGTAAAGCACTTTGATTGAAGGAGATCAAATCTGACATCACTTGTTTAAGCTTGCGAGCAAGGATTTTAGAGATGCATTTATAAATAGTGTTGCAACATCAAATTGGCCTAAACTGATGGACAGTGGTGGGGTTCTTACCTTTGTACTAAGAAAATGGTTGTCGAATTAATTCCATTGAGCATTCTATCACTGTTGAAGAAATTATAGACTACTTTAAGGAAATCCTTCTTAACTATATATCCCATTAAACCATGAAGAACTGTGAGTTAGAACCATCAGGTCCTCCTATACTGGATTTGGGAATAAAAAATAGTGCTTCTTTATTTCTTTATCGGATATATTTTCCTATTGTGTGTTGATCTGAGCTTATGACAAGGATGGAAAAGGCAAGGGGTTAATACAATTATTGTTGATTTCCTATGATTCTTTGCTTCCTAGTAAGTTGGTAAAATGCTCAACAAAAGCCTCACAAACATCATTGTGGCCTTCATGCAACGTGTTGTTATCATCAAGTATGGTAGGTATGTGACATGCTTTTGTTTTGTGTTTTAGATAACTATGGTAGAAAGAAGTGTTCGTATCAGCTTGCTCATCCTACTTGTCTCTGCATTTTTACTTGAGCATGTTTGCCTCAATTTGATGTGCATTAGTTAACTTATCAGATAGAATGTACTCCTGCATAGAAATAGCAATATCAGTAGGGTTTTGTATAAGATCAGATTGTACCTTTTCAAGTTGAATTTGAAGTTTAGAGGAAAGCTTGAAGCCATTGCCACATATTTCCTTACTCTAGGGTTTAAGGATGGACTTAGTGTAATTGAGTTTGTATTCGATTTTAAACATGTGGTTACCATGAAAATTGGTGGTTTGGGCTTTGGAAACAATATCAAGGAATTCAAGGTGGTGGTACTAGGCATTGAAAAATCTAAAAGGAGTAGGAGGTTTCTAATTAGGAGTGTACCAAAACATAGGACTAAGGGAGAGTGGTCCAAAAGTTGGGGCTAGGACATCATATATGATGTTTGGCCAGGCTAAAAAAGCTTGTTAATTAATAAAAACTCTATCTAGTTTTGAATATGTTATAACACATGTTCTAGACTTGTTATCCAAGTGAAGGACATGCCCTTAGAGTTGCATTCAAAAAGATTTGAGTTATGTGTTTCTTCATTAAGAGGGAGGAGTTCTTTGTGGGACACAATATTGCCGCCTGATCTACCGCTTATTTCAAGCATGCAGTTCTAATCACCAAGGGCAATCCAAGGTTTATTAAAAGGGTTTAGATTAGGGATGGAGTTAATGAGAGGTTGCCCGCCTGCAATAATGTTGAGGCCATATACAAAGGTATATAGAAAATCAATGTTGGATGGTTTGTGATGTACTAGGATGTGACTTAATTGATTGGTAATAGGTATAGGAGAGATTTGAAATTTTCCAGGGTTCCACATAGAGCGATTCTTCTAAAAGGAGCTTCATGAAGGATATAAAGAGTATTCCATGTGAGCTGTATGATTTGATGAGCTTAGTAATAGGTATTGAGATTGAATTTGTTTTCTAATATTACAGTTATGTGGAGATTATTGAGTTGAATTACTCTCTTTATTTCACATTGCTTGGAAATATCATTGCCTCCACTCACGATCCATGCTGCTATGTTGTTAATCATGATGAGCATTTGAGATAGTGGCAGATGATGGGGAATCTTGCATGATGTGAGAAAGAGCTGCTCTCTAATAGCAATTGATACCATCAAAGGTGGAAGGGAGGCTGGAACAGTGCTCTCTCTTTGGGAAAGAATAGATCTTTAGATCTACTTCTAGATATTCTAGGAGATACTTTGTGCTTGGGCTTTTTAGTTGTTGATCTGGGCTTCCTAAATGAATCTTCAGGTGGGCCAGAGATGGTAGGTGCTTGATTTGGAGGCGGAGAGAGTCTGCTGGTTTTAATGTGATTGAAAATTAAAGGATCCATTCCTTGGTGCATGTTAGGGAGGTTCCTAAGAGATTCAGTTGGATTTAGGGTTGTTCGATTCTGATTTTGCTTGGTTGGATTCTATCATCATCAACTACTTGTGTGGGTGTTTGAATAAGGCTTTGGGGAAATTTTTTTACAAAATCATACAAGATAAGAGTTTATGTGAAATCCCAACATATCCTAGGCCAAGGAGTTGGCAGGTTGTGCGAGTCGAAAGACTACACATAATAATTGTATGTGAGGGTTCTTGTATGAATCGCCCCAAAAGAGTTTAGGAACAATCATCATTGGATGACCAATTTATATATTCAACATAGTTATCCTAGGCCAAGGAGTTGGCAGGTTGTGCGAGTCATTTTTATTTAATACTTACTCGATTACATTGAGAAGCAATTGTTATTTCAAGAAATACGAACTTCATAATAAAGGAATTTTTTCTAGAAATTATTAGTAGTAAAATAGACATAGATACGGTCTAAGGATGAAACTAGTAACAAAGGATGAAATAAATTAACTGAACTAAATAAACACAACACATTAAAATGTGTGTAACAACCCATTGTCGGGAAGCTAATAATTAATGGCTTAATGATAATTAAAATGTAATAAATGGGATTTTGAATGAAATTAAAGAAATGATTTTGAGAATTTGATGTTAAATAGTTTATTAAAATGAAAAAAAATTAATTTGAAAGGAAAATTGATTTAGATATTTTTAAATGTGAAGTTATGATTTATAATTTGAAATAAATTGATAAAATAAGATTTTGTGGAATTTTATAATAAAGGAGATTTGAACGAATGAATTGGAATTTGTTATCCCGCTTTTTGGTCAAAGCCGGAATATCAAACAAATCGACAAGAAAGGATGGGTATCAGGATTGGAAGTCGATTAGAGACAAGGTTGTGATCGATGTCATCAGAATTTGACCGGGCTCCGATCAGGACGAAATCGATTGGAGATGATGATGAGGACTAGGAGGGGCTACGATTCAAGTTTCAGGTTAATCGGAGTTTGTACGGAGAAGATACGGTCGATACAAGGAAGGAATAATGTACAGTTCGAATCCATCATTTCCATACCCACACCTCAGTTCGAATCCATGGACTTCGCACCACCAGCTTCGAATCCATCACGCTCGACTCCAACAAGTTCGACTCCATCTACTTCTTACCCATCAGAGCAGACCCTATGGAACAAGCTTTAGTCCGAATCCATAGGTGTCACTATACTTCGAATCGATCCTGTGCCTCGCTTCGAATCCATCAGGACGAGGCCACGGTTCGTATCCATCTAACGCAAGCCTCTGCCTCGAATCGATCAGAACAGATCACACTTCGAATCCATCGAAGCCAGTACTTACTTCGAGTCCATCGAGGAGAGATCCTTCGAATCCATATAGTTGTAGAAGCTTCGACTCCATTTGGAAACTTTCTTCGAATCCGCTAAGTCCAGGCAGCAAAAATGATGGAGTCGACCTAGTAAAACCCGGAGGAAAAGCTGGATCAACCCGAGAAGTGCGCGCGCCACATCACCGTTTGCACGCATCAACCATCGAGTCGACCCTATCGATTCGATGGGATCGATTCGAACGAAGGGATTCAATCGGAAATGCAATCTTGAATCGATCATAACTCGAGATCTACAAGTCCAAATGCAATGAAATTTTCACAGTAGCTTGGGCACATGTTAAAGAATGTTCACACCAAATTTCAGCTCGATTGGACAATTTCTTGATCGATTCGAACGTAGCTTCGAATCGATCCCAAAGTGGGCCCGAATTTCCAGAAAGCGGGCATGTGGGCCCCCTCACATGCCAGAACTGGTCTCCCTTCAGTTTAGGCGAAATATCAGCCTCCTACACCTATAAATAGAGCCCCTGGTCATTCAGAAAAGGGGTCGGACAATTTTGAGAGCTAAAGAGCGCCCGGACTCTGCCAGATTTACTCCAGATCACCATTGCTGCCTTAGATTCAAACTTAGCTCAGAAAATTAGTTGTAATACAACACACGAAATTGTAATCTTCAAATATCGAGCAATAAAATCATAAAAACCTTGAAGTGGACGTAGGCCGGAGATAGCCGAACCACTATAAATCGTGTAACGACCCGCCTTCCTATGCCCAGGAAGTCGCATCGTTATTAAGAAAGAAAGGGATAGAAGAAGAAAAGATAGAAAAGAAGAAAGAACAACACATCAGAATCTCACAGCGGAACGAATAAAATATAATATATCACATAAAATATTGCATAGTATCATATTACATCAGAGTACACAACTTATACAACACATATTAGACAGTTATAAACATCTGTCTAATTCATACAACTCAAGTATCACAAATACAGACACAACATATACACAGCGGAATCATAATATATCTACACGGTGAAGCCTCCTGCTCCAAATCTCCTCCAATTCGTCAAGCTAACCTGAATCACTTGACTACTCATATATAATATGAGTACCCAAGAGTTTAATAAAACAGAAAATAAACACTTGGGTCAGACATGGGTCTGGTGTGAGTAAACGGTTTAAAATTGCTTAACTTTGAAAAACCTTTGAAAAGAAAAGGTATCTCGTAAGACTTCCCGCACATAAACACGGAAAAGTTTTTACCTTACGATAACCAAAACATTTGATAGGAAATCCGATTATATTATAATAGGGTCTAGGGTTTTCAAATAAATATGAAATAGCTGAAATTGTTACATTATTAAATTCCAGCATACTAGCCAACAAAGTGGGTTATACAATCAAGACCGATGGCACTTATTGGAAATTGGATTCCATACAATGGCAGGGCTACTGGGGTACCGCCCGTCACAGTACGTGGCCTAGATCAACGTACCGAGGAGTACGCCCGCTCCCCTGCAACACAAGGCCGGAACATCCCTTACTGGATAATTCCCGCATAAGAAACCCTGCGGTTGTAGCTAGCAACCGCCCACACAGCCGAAATAAAAAGAAGGGACCTCTAGACAGGGGAATCTTATACTACTTGGGTGCTACCCACTAACCTTGCTGCACCTCCCCTGTTTTAGCCATTCCCGGTTGATGAGGCTTGAGGCTACGATTACCTTTAGTCAGAAGACATCACTTAGAATGCTCATCGTCCACCTGACGATGTGCTGAAAGCATTCAATCCATACAAGTTCGTTCCGGGTTCGAACGAAACCGAAGGCATTATCTCGTTACACTCATTTTGGAATCACCCTCAGAGTTAACGACAATAATCCTTGCACTCTGAATCTTCATCTCGAATCTGAAAGTACTATCTCCGTCAAACTCATTACGGAATCACCCACAGAGTTATACTGACAAAGAATAGTTCTTACACCTCGAGTCTTCACTTGCTCCACTTGGATTAACGACTAACGTTAATTTGGATCGATGTGGTTTTCGGATCCCAAATCTGGAAATCCGATCCCGGTCTCATCGAAATCCAAAACGTATCTTTTAAGGCCAAGTTGTTTAAAGGTTTAAACATTTAAACTTATATTCAAGATGATATAAACAGATAGATAAATCACATTATCACAATAGAAAATTCATATCAACATTCATCTCACTAAGCAGCATATCATATATATATCAGAGATATCCAAATCATCCAATATCAACCAATTACCAATATCAACCATCCAATATCAATCAATCATCCATAAGCAGGTTTGATTATCTCCAAATCAATTTAATTAATCTTTAATTAAATTAATTACTATCCTTTAATCACTTGGATTATCTTAATCCTGCTTCCTATTAATTAATTTCAAATTAATTAATTAATCATCTCTTAATGATCTTCCTTAATTAATCTCCTTTGATTAATTATACTTTAATTACATTCAAGTAATTATCCTTAACCATATTCAGTAATTAACTTTTAATTACTATCATTAATTACAAAAATTAATGAACCTTTATTAATTAATTAACTATAATTAATTATATTAATCCTCAATTAATTACAATTAATTAATCATATCTAAATTAATTACTTTTATTAATCAACCTTGATTAGTTCATTAATTAAATAATCCTTATTAATTAATTAACCTTTTAATTAATTAAATAATTAATCACTTCATTAATTAGTCTTAATTAATCATAAATAGTAATTAACAATTTGTAATTACTTATCTTAATTAATTACATTAACCTTGATTAATTAATCTAATTAATTAATCTTTAATTACTTCATTAAGTAATTATTAATCAATTATATTAACAAATAATCCTTAATTAATTACCTTATTAATTAATTACTCTTTAATTAATTACCCTTAGTAATTAATCTTAAATTAAACACATTTAATTAATCACATTTATTAATTAACTAAACTAAAATTAAGTAATTAATTCTTAATTACTTACATAAGTAATTATCTTCTAATTACTTGCATTAAAAATCTTGATTACTTCTTAATTAATTACTTAACCAAAATTAATTCCATCATTAAATAATTCTTAATACTTTAATTAATTAATTACTTCATAATTAATTAACTTTAAAATAATTATATTAATTAATTCCTTAATTGATAACATTAAGTGATTACCCATTAATCACTTCAACTAATTACTTCCATGAGTAATTTTCCATTAATTACTTCCATAAGTAATTACCTTCTTAATTACATTCAATTATTAACCATTTATTACTTCATTAAGTAATTATACTTAATTAATCCATAATTAAGTGATTATCTAAAATTAATTAAACAATTAATTAATTAATATCTTATATTTCAAAATCCTTAATTAAATAAGAAAAACATTCATCTTAATTAATCTCTTTACTTATTAACAAATCATATTTTAAATTAAGTATTCTCAAATTCATATCAAATTAATTAACTTCAATCAATTATATTAATTAATCCTTTAATTAATAATATCAAGTGGTTAACCATTTATCAAATTCATTTATTTACTTTCATAAGTAATTATCCTAATTACAATAAGTAATTAACTTTTAATTTATTTTACTCATTTATTATCCTTAATTAATTTCAATTTTTAAAAGATAAACTCATCATTAAAATTAAATACTTACTTCCATCATTTTGTTTAGAAATTAATTATATATATTTAAATATAATTATACTTTAAGACAAAATAATTTTAAATCCTTAATTATAACTTAATTAAAAGTTAAATTTCAAACATCTTAAAGTTTAATTTAAACAAATTTAATTGAAACAAACAAATAACTTTTTAATTAAAGGTTCAAAAACATTTGATAAAGAAAAGAATTATTTAAGAAATGACTTTAAAACAAATTCCTCTTTTAAGTTTTCAAAACCTTTAAAACATGATTTAAAGTTTTGCTCTTCTCCTGCTTCGAGTCCAACCCGTAACCCTCTCGTTTCTCTTCGAGTCGAACAGCAATCTACGCGAGCCTACCCCGAGACAAACCCAGCCTCCTCTACTTCGAGTCGAAACGCGAAAATCACGAGACTGTTCCGAGTTGCTTATCGTCTTCCCAAATCATCGAACACATCTGGTACACGAACGTGTACAAGTTCACGTGCACGCCAATTCTGGCCATCTACGATCATCGCCCCGACCTTCCTCCAGTCACCCACGACACCACTGGCCCATTCGAACACTAAGAACGACGATACCACCTTGATATCAAAATCGAACCCAACGACCAAAAACTGGAACCCATAGCTCGACTGAAACCACCCATCGTCGACGAACTACGCCTCGAGAAGCCTCGCCGACCTCATCCCACATCGCCAAGACTCCAGCAAACCTTTCCTCCTATCGCGATCGCCTCCGGACCATCATCCCAGTCGCAAATGCTTCGACAGTTAAGTCGATCGAAAACGACCTAAAACCCTAGATTGATCGAATTCGATCTCCTTGGCCATTGGAAAAATTCTGAAGCATTTTTCCACTCATCATCAACTCACAATCTAGCTTCGATCAAGATTTCAAGTCAGATTATTGCGTGGATAATTGGCAATTCACCAAAACTCCCAAAACGAACAAACCCCAAATTATCAAGAAATACCCAACTAAAAATTACAAAACTCATATCTAAATTCATGATTTTCCATCATGATTACACGTATGTAATTCAATTTTGGATTTAAAGCAGTTGATTTTTAACATACATTTTAGTTTCACTGTAAATTCCATATTTAAAATTACCAGGTGCATTTAAAATCTTGAAACTATTTCTATAATTAATACTACGTTGTTATAATCATCTTTCATTCAAAAATCAGAGCTTAAATTTGATTATATAAGGGGATATGAATTTTCCTACATGAAGTTGAAGCCTGTAAAACAGAGAAGTGTATATATATACATTTATACAGACCTTTCACAGCCATTCACTTATATGCATACATGCATTCTCAATCAACATTCATATACAGTAATATATTATCATAATAAAATCAATCACATACATCCAAGTTTAACCACAGATATTTAAAACTGTTTTTTTAAAAGTATTTACTCACCTATTATAAAACAGAGATTAGAGGTCAGTTTTTCCCAGGTTTTAAATTCTTGAATTCTGGACTTGTATTTGATTTTGTTCTGGAAAAACTTTTGAATTTCTTTGCTGTGAAAACTGCCCTTGCATGCTTGTAAATATTTGAGTCTTTAACTTGATTGTTGAGACTGAAGTCTTTGCATTTGAATTTAGTTTCCAGGTTGAAGATTGAAAAAAACTGATGTTGAGATGAATTTGAACTGAACTTGCATTTTGGTTTCTGCTTTGATTTATTATTTCTTTGTTTTCAGTTTTTGGAAAGATGAGGAGAGAAAAAGAAGATGGAGGAAGAAAAAGATTCGAACTGAAAAAATGAAAACAGGTTTTTCTACAACTATATTTTATTTATAAATGTTAAATTCTTTAAAGAAAACAAGATAATGCCACTTGTTATATTATAAATTAGACAAATGTTCATTGCATAAGTCCCTTAATTTACAAGTGTTAAAACAAGCAAAATTATGTTTAAAACCTTATTATAAAAGAAATTATATTTTAAAACCTTATTTACAAAAGTATTTATGTTTTCTTAATATGTAATTATGGATTTATATAAATTCATTTACTTATTTACAAACTATTTTAGTTTAAGAGATATTTTAAAAGGAAAGTTTATTTAAAACCATATATACACACTTATAAACATTTTAATTTGAGCATTTAAAAAGAAGACAAAACAAAGCTTGTTTAAATCCTTTTTAAACAATTTCATTTAAAATAAACAATTATCTTATATTTTGAAAATAATGGAATTAATCTAAACTAAACTTTGAAAAATATTAATTTTAAAACAAAGCTTTAAATCATACTTCATACATATATAAATTATCAATAGATTAAATTAAATTCAAAACAATCCAAATTATAACATATACATACATATATATTACAATTTGAAAATACAATCTTTAATTTAAAACAAAAGATATTTCCATTCACAATATATATCAAATATATATATTATAAATAGAATAAAATTTTATTAGCTTTAACAAACAAGTCTTATCAATATTGCCAGATTAAATATTGATTATCCTTTAAAGATTAAATTACCAATTTAAACTAAAATTATAAAGAAAATTTATCAAATTAATTAAATTATTAATACAGATTATTAAATTTATATTACCCAAAAACCCGGGATATCACATTCCTCCCCCCTTAAAATAATTTCGTCCCCGAAATTAAAAGCAAAGTTAATTTTATAATCCAGTAAAGATTTTTACAGCAAAGCATACCTATCATCTAATTACTAACAACCAAAGCAACCAATCAAACAATTAAACCTAACTAATTATCCTGATACAAATCAGAATAAATCTTACTAAATACTAACACTATCTAGAGTTTCCCCGGATATAAATCACCGGGAGACTCGCTCTTACAAAAGCTCAACAAACTACACCACTATGATCCAGAGCTCCTCTCTTCTCAAGATTCACTAATCTGAACAAAATATCAGATCACACTCAAGTCTAGCTCAACTTCCAGTCCATCTGAACTGCAGATTCCACACTAGCAATGCATTATACACGTACTCCCTCAGAGATACGTGAAATACAATGAATTCCAGATATCCAACTGGCCATTCAATCCTGTAGACAAAAGAACTACTCCTCTCGAGAACACAGGGAAAATCCAAAATACTTCAGTGCTAGCTTCCAGACTTACCAATCTTATAGCTTTATAATCGGAGAAAAACTTAAACAATTTCCAATCTCCAACTCCGAATTCCAAACTCCTTGTCTCATATCTGCATAACTCACTAGACGATTCCTGGGCTACCTCATCTCCTCTTGATCAGCTTAACCTTCGCTGATGCTTCTTGAAACAATTCTGGATCAAGAACAAAATGATCTCTAGATCCTATCAACAAGATGATCCTTCCAAATTCAGTTGAAATCCAAACTTGAAAACTAGATCTGACCAATCCATTTCAAAAATATTTCTGAGCTGCTATACCAACTCTTCTTTCTCTAAGAACCATCCTACTACCAGACTAACTACCGGTATCGCTTCTGGAACCAAGTCGATACGGAACTCAAACTCCAAATGCAGACAACTTCTACTTCCTCGAAGACATCCGAAAAAATTCTGACTACTTTAGTAGCTCCTACTTCCACATGAGAAACCTCAATCTCAAACAAAAGATTACCCAAGATGAATTCCCAAACTAATCGCAAGTCACTTTTGCGTTACTACCTAGTTCGGATTCCAAAGAAACTGTTCTCTCTTTACTAATTAAAAAGAGTCTTAAGCTTTTCCAAACATGGTTAACCCTTCAAGAAAGCCTTCACCATCTTCCCGGACTGTTGATAGAAGAACCACAAAGATTCTTGAACCATCGGAGAAACAAGCCACACTACTGCTTCCAAACTCTATCTCAGGGACACTGCTAAGCCAGAAAATCTTCTTGTCGGCACACAAACACTACCGAGCTGAAACTGCTATCACAGCTAATCAAAGACTTCTAATCCAAAGGTTCCTCGAGAAACTCGGACCCCAAACCAAACGCCAACAACTTACTCTTCTTAATCTTACTCCAAAAAGAACATCTCCTTCGGGAACATCCATAGATACTGCGTCTCATCACACAGCTGCTCCTTCCTGAAGTCGCCAAGCTTCCATTACTTACTTCTGCACAACCGACAGATCAACTCTAGAAAATCTGCTCACCCGAGCTCAACCAAACTTACACTTCAAAAATGGACTCCGAATCTTGAAAAAGATTTCCTTCAGAGATCCGAGAAATTCTTACTCCATATTGCCCAACTTACTCGAGACGGTATTAGGTTTACAGTCTCGATAGATACTCTTCCAACCTCAACATTCAGACTTTAACTAATGGTAGTCGTGTTACAGACACCACCACCCTATCTACCTTTATAACTCATATTGGAAAACCTGAACAGGTAATCCAACACCTAGGTAGAATAGGTATATATATATAGTTATATAAAAATTACAAATACGCTCTCTCAAGATAGACACCACTCCAGAGCTAGGTATTCACTCAACCTACTGCTCTGATACCAAATGTAACGACCCCCCTTCCTATGCCCAGGAAGTCGCATCGTTATTAAGAAAGAAAGGGATAGAAGAAGAAAAGATAGAAAAGAAGAAAGAACAACACATCAGAATCTCACAGCGGAACGAATAAAATATAATATATCACATAAAATATTGCATAGTATCATATTACATCAGAGTACACAACTTATACAACACATATTAGACAGTTATAAACATCTGTCTAATTCATACAACTCAAGTATCACAGATACAGACACAACATATACACAGCGGAATCATAATATATCTACACAGTGAAGCCTCCTGCTCCAAATCTCCTCCAATTCGTCAAGCTAACCTGAATCACTTGACTACTCATATATAATATGAGTACCCAAGAGTTTAATAAAACAGAAAATAAACACTTGGGTCAGACATGGGTCTGGTGTGAGTAAACGGTTTAAAATTGCTTAACTTTGAAAAACCTTTGAAAAGAAAAGGTATCTCGTAAGACTTCCCGCACATAAACACGGAAAAGTTTTTACCTTACGATAACCAAAACATTTGATAGGAAATCCGATTATATTATAATAGGGTCTAGGGTTTTCAAATAAATATGAAATAGCTATCACGCTGTAATGTAGCAAACCCGATCCCGGTCTCATCGAAATCCAAAACGTATCTTTTAAGGCCAAGTTGTTTAAAGGTTTAAACATTTAAACTTATATTCAAGATGATATAAACAGATAGATAAATCACATTATCACAATAGAAAATTCATATCAACATTCATCTCACTAAGCAGCATATCATATATATATCAGAGATATCCAAATCATCCAATATCAACCAATTACCAATATCAACCATCCAATATCAATCAATCATCCATAAGCAGGTTTGATTATCTCCAAATCAATTTAATTAATCTTTAATTAAATTAATTACTATCCTTTAATCACTTGGATTATCTTAATCCTGCTTCCTATTAATTAATTTCAAATTAATTAATTAATCATCTCTTAATGATCTTCCTTAATTAATCTCCTTTGATTAATTATACTTTAATTACATTCAAGTAATTATCCTTAACCATATTCAGTAATTAACTTTTAATTACTATCATTAATTACAAAAATTAATGAACCTTTATTAATTAATTAACTATAATTAATTATATTAATCCTCAATTAATTACAATTAATTAATCATATCTAAATTAATTACTTTTATTAATCAACCTTGATTAGTTCATTAATTAAATAATCCTTATTAATTAATTAACCTTTTAATTAATTAAATAATTAATCACTTCATTAATTAGTCTTAATTAATCATAAACAGTAATTAACAATTTGTAATTACTTATCTTAATTAATTACATTAACCTTGATTAATTAATCTAATTAATTAATCTTTAATTACTTCATTAAGTAATTATTAATCAATTATATTAACAAATAATCCTTAATTAATTACCTTATTAATTAATTACTCTTTAATTAATTACCCTTAGTAATTAATCTTAAATTAAACACATTTAATTAATCACATTTATTAAATGTCTAAACTAAAATTAAGTAATTAATTCTTAATTACTTACATAAGTAATTATCTTCTAATTACTTGCATTAAAAATCTTGATTACTTCTTAATTAATTACTTAACCAAAATTAATTTCATCATTAAATAATTCTTAATACTTTAATTAATTAATTACTTCATAATTAATTAACTTTAAAATAATTATATTAATTAATTCCTTAATTGATAACATTAAGTGATTACCCATTAATCACTTCAACTAATTACTTCCATGAGTAATTTTCCATTATTTACTTCCATAAGTAATTACCTTCTTAATTACATTCAATTATTAACCATTTATTACTTCATTAAGTAATTATACTTAATTAATCCATAATTAAGTGATTATCTAAAATTAATTAAACAATTAATTAATTAATATCTTATATTTCAAAATCCTTAATTAAATAAGAAAAACATTCATCTTAATTAATCTCTTTACTTATTAACAAATCATATTTTAAATTAAGTATTCTCAAATTCATATCAAATTAATTAACTTCAATCAATTATATTAATTAATCCTTTAATTAATAATATCAAGTGGTTAACCATTTATCAAATTCATTTATTTACTTTCATAAGTAATTATCCTAATTACAATAAGTAATTAACTTTTAATTTATTTTACTCATTTATTATCCTTAATTAATTTCAATTTTTAAAAGATAAACTCATCATTAAAATTAAATACTTACTTCCATCATTTTGTTTAGAAATTAATTATATATATTTAAATATAATTATACTTTAAGACAAAATAATTTTAAATCCTTAATTATAACTTAATTAAAAGTTAAATTTCAAACATCTTAAAGTTTAATTTAAACAAATTTAATTGAAACAAACAAATAACTTTTTAATTAAAGGTTCAAAAACATTTGATAAAGAAAAGAATTATTTAAGAAATGACTTTAAAACAAATTCCTCTTTTAAGTTTTCAAAACCTTTAAAACATGATTTAAAGTTTTGCTCTTCTCCTGCTTCGAGTCCAACCCGTAACCCTCTCGTTTCTCTTCGAGTCGAACAGCAATCTACGCGAGCCTACCCCGAGACAAACCCAGCCTCCTCTACTTCGAGTCGAAAAGCGAAAATCACGAGACTGTTCCGAGTTGCTTATCGTCTTCCCAAATCATCGAACACATCTGGTACACGAACGTGTACAAGTTCACGTGCACGCCAATTCTGGCCATCTACGATCATCGCCCCGACCTTCCTCCAGTCACCCACGACACCACTGGCCCATTCGAACACTAAGAACGACGATACCACCTTGATATCAAAATCGAACCCAACGACCAAAAACTGGAACCCATAGCTCGACTGAAACCACCCATCGTCGACGAACTACGCCTCGAGAAGCCTCGCCGACCTCATCCCACATCGCCAAGACTCCAGCAAACCTTTCCTCCTATCGCGATCGCCTCCGGACCATCATCCCAGTCGCAAATGCTTCGACAGTTAAGTCGATCGAAAACGACCTAAAACCCTAGATTGATCGAATTCGATCTCCTTGGCCATTGGAAAAATTCTGAAGCATTTTTCCACTCATCATCAACTCACAATCTAGCTTCGATCAAGATTTCAAGTCAGATTATTGCGTGGATAATTGGCAATTCACCAAAACTCCCAAAACGAACAAACCCCAAATTATCAAGAAATACCCAACTAAAAATTACAAAACTCATATCTAAATTCATGATTTTCCATCATGATTACACGTATGTAATTCAATTTTGGATTTAAAGCAGTTGATTTTTAACATACATTTTAGTTTCACTGTAAATTCCATATTTAAAATTACCAGGTGCATTTAAAATCTTGAAACTATTTCTATAATTAATACTACGTTGTTATAATCATCTTTCATTCAAAAATCAAAGCTTAAATTTGATTATATAAGGGGATATGAATTTTCCTACATGAAGTTGAAGCCTGTAAAACAGAGAAGTGTATATATATACATTTATACAGACCTTTCACAGCCATTCACTTATATGCATACATGCATTCTCAATCAACATTCATATACAGTAATATATTATCATAATAAAATCAATCACATACATCCAAGTTTAACCACAGATATTTAAAACTGTTTTTTTAAAAGTATTTACTCACCTATTATAAAACAGAGATTAGAGGTCAGTTTTTCCCAGGTTTTAAATTCTTGAATTCTGGACTTGTATTTGATTTTGTTCTGGAAAAACTTTTGAATTTCTTTGCTGTGAAAACTGCCCTTGCATGCTTGTAAATATTTGAGTCTTTAACTTGATTGTTGAGACTGAAGTCTTTGCATTTGAATTTAGTTTCCAGGTTGAAGATTGAAAAAAACTGATGTTGAGATGAATTTGAACTGAACTTGCATTTTGGTTTCTGCTTTGATTTATTATTTCTTTGTTTTCAGTTTTTGGAAAGATGAGGAGAGAAAAAGAAGATGGAGGAAGAAAAAGATTCGAACTGAAAAAATGAAAACAGGTTTCTCTACAACTATATTTTATTTATAAATGTTAAATTCTTTAAAGAAAACAAGATAATGCCACTTGTTATATTATAAATTAGACAAATGTTCATTGCATAAGTCCCTTAATTTACAAGTGTTAAAACAAGCAAAATTATGTTTAAAACCTTATTATAAAAGAAATTATATTTTAAAACCTTATTTACAAAAGTATTTATGTTTTCTTAATATGTAATTATGGATTTATATAAATTCATTTACTTATTTACAAACTATTTTAGTTTAAGAGATATTTTAAAAGGAAAGTTTATTTAAAACCATATATACACACTTATAAACATTTTAATTTGAGCATTTAAAAAGAAGACAAAACAAAGCTTGTTTAAATCCTTTTTAAACAATTTCATTTAAAATAAACAATTATCTTATATTTTGAAAATAATGGAATTAATCTAAACTAAACTTTGAAAAATATTAATTTTAAAACAAAGCTTTAAATCATACTTCATACATATATAAATTATCAATAGATTAAATTAAATTCAAAACAATCCAAATTATAACATATACATACATATATATTACAATTTGAAAATACAATCTTTAATTTAAAACAAAAGATATTTCCATTCACAATATATATCAAATATATATATTATAAATAGAATAAAATTTTATTAGCTTTAACAAACAAGTCTTATCAATATTGCCAGATTAAATATTGATTATCCTTTAAAGATTAAATTACCAATTTAAACTAAAATTATAAAGAAAATTTATCAAATTAATTAAATTATTAATACAGATTATTAAATTTATATTACCCAAAAACCCGGGATATCACAAATCGTGTGTCACAGTTCATTATTTCTGGATTGCTGTTTGTTACTTGCTTAGATCTGAGATTTGTGTGTGAATACTGTTGATTTGTATTCACACGCTGGTGCTTTCACTACACTTGGGGTTTGTGACCATTTTTGGCGCAAACACTTTGGTGCTTTCACTGAGAAGGACTAGCGCCCGCTACATCGGAGTGAAGAGTTTAGATTTGAAAGACAATGACTCGACAAACAAGTAGAAGGCAAAGAGCTGAGAGAAGCCAACAAGAAGGAAGTCAAGAGGCATCCTCTGGAGCTGGAGAAGGACAAGCTTCGATTTACATTACTAGAGATGAAATGGAAGCTATGACAAATTCATTGCAAGAGAGATTGTTGAAGAGTCAACAGGATATGATGCAGACCTTCTTTGAACAGATGAGAGCGGCAGGGATGCAGAACTTAGGACCAGCCACGGCGGCTGTTAATGTGGAACAAGGAACAAGGGTTGCGGAACCCAACATAGAACAGAATACAGAACCGGAAGGCAATCAACAAGGGCTTGGGGGTAGGCCCGCAGGATCCAACGCAGAAGGACCTTTGGAAGGAGTTCAGCAGGCTAGGGCCAACGTTGCGGCTAATGAGCCACATGAAGAATATGTGCCGGAGCTCCCTCAGGAGCATGGGGGGCAACCCCTAACAGGAAACGCTGGATTAATGGAAATCATTAGGAAGACTATGCGTGGAGGTTTGACCAATAGAGATTTGGAAGGAGTGAACAGGAGTCCGTTCGCTCGGGAAATCAGGATAGCTCAGAATCCACCTAAGTTCAAGTTACCTAGCGTGGAAGCGTACAATGGCAAGGCTGACCCGACTGATCACTTAATGAGATACACTAGACACATGGAAGTGCTGGGGGCATCGGAGAAAGTGATGGCCAGATGTTTCCCGTTGTACTTGACAGACCTAGCTGCAATGTGGTTTAGGAAGCTGGGAGAAGGATCTATCAGGACTTGGAGGGAATTGGTGGATAGGTTTTTGGGGCAGTTCCGGGTTCATATCAAAAGACCTAAGAACGTGATGACGTTAACATCGGTAAAGCAAAGAACGGATGAATCGCTTAGAGCATTTTTAACTCGATTTAATGAGGCGGTTGCTTCGGTGGATCGGCCGGATCCATCGATGGTTTTGATGGCGGCAGTGTCAGGAGTCAGAGAGGATTCAGATTTTAAGGTATCTTTAGTGCGAGACCCACCACTGGATCTTGGGGAATTCTTCCATGAAGCTGAAAGGTTCCTTCGGTAAGAAGACGCATGTACTGATTTAAAGTTAAAGGAGGTGAATACGACTGAGGGTGGAGGACCATCCAACGGAAACCCGGATAAAGACAAAGGAAAAAGGAAGCTAGACGACGATTCAGGAAAAGCTGGGAAGCGATGGAAGGATCCAAAGTTTTCCACATACACAGGATTAAACGAGACGCAGGAGCGGATATACATGGAAACCCGGAATCGCCTTCCTTACCGGAGGCCGGCTAGGAGAGAGCCATCCGAGCGGGAAAGGGCATCAGGAAGGCACTGTCTCTTCCATGATTTGGATGGACACGATACCAACAGCTGCAGGCACCTAAAGGACATAATTGAGGAGCATGTGAGGAATGGACAATTGACGCAGTATGTTAGGGCTCGGAATGCAGTGGTGGAGCAGGAGCAACCACCGCCCACCTCAAGCCATGATGGCATGAGGCCCAGGAATGATGGTCGATTGGTTATCCATTGACCCGGATAATATGAAATAAGTAACAAACCGTTGGCGAGCAACAAAGTCATTTACACATGTATGGGGACGGAGATAGCCCTTAGGCATGCTCTGAATGATGATACACCGCGAAGCCATGGTTTGCGAAATCTGTTTTCTTTTGTTTTTGGATTGGACACTCGTTTTTCTGGTTTGGTTTTGGAGTTTGGTTTGAACTCCTGGTTTTGTTTGCTTTCTGGTTTGGATTTTCGTTTGGATGGTTTTCTGTTTTGGATGTTGGTTTGGATTTCTGGTTTTCAGATTTTATTTTTGGATTGGATTTTGGATTGGATTTTGGATTGGATTTTGATTGGATTCTTTTTGGTTTTTCGATAAACGGTCGTCAGGTGTGGATTACGCCTGGCAAGGGGTGAGTCTTTTTGCCCGAACGTGGTAAATTGACTCATTCAGGTCGTCGAGTATGGACTATGCTCGGCAAGGGTCCGAAGTGACCAAGATTCGGCCTAGGACTTAGGCCCCCTTTTATCGATTATTGTTTCAGGTCGTTGAGTATGGACTATGCTCAACAAGGGTCCGGAGCGACCAGGATTCGGCTTAGGACTTAAGCCATGGCAGTACTTACGTCCAGGGACACTAGACCACGGTCGTCAGGTGTGGATTGCGCTTGGCAAGAACCCGGAGAGGTTAGCTCAACGTCCAGGGACACTGGACCACGGTCGTCAGGTGTGGATTGCGCTTGGCAAGAACCCGGAGAGGTTAGCTCAACGTCCAGGGACACTGGACCACGGTCGTCAGGTGTGGATTGCGCTTGGCAAGAACCCGGAGAGGTTAGCTCAACGTCCAGGGACACTGGACCACGGTCGTCAGGTGTGGATTGCGCTTGGCAAGAACCCGGAGAGGTTAGCTCAACGTCCAAGGACACTGGACCACGGTCGTCAGGTGTGGATTGCACTTGGCAAGAACCCGGAGAGGTTAGCTCAACGTCCAGGGACACTGGACCACGGTCGTCTGGTATGGGTTGCGCTTGGCAAGAGCCCAAAGAGGTTACGGATTTGGATACTGACCCGGAGAGGTCCTGGATTCGACTATTGGCTGTTGGATAAGAATGGATCGAAGGCTCGGTCTTCGAGTTCGGATGGATATGGAATTGGCTATGGACTTTGGATATCGGATACGGAATTATTCAAAACACGCCTTCTTGTCACAAGGCATGTTTTGGGGGGAAAATGTTATCCCGCTTTTTGGTCAAAGCCGGAATATCAAACAAATCGACAAGAAAGGATGGGTATCAGGATTGGAAGTCGATTAGAGACAAGGTTGTGATCGATGTCATCAGAATTTGACCGGGCTCCGATCAGGACGAAATCGATTGGAGATGATGATGAGGACTAGGAGGGGCTACGTTTCAAGTTTCAGGTTAATCGGAGTTTGTACGGAGAAGATACGGTCGATACAAGGAAGGAATAATGTACTGTTCGAATCCATCATTTCCATACCCACACCTCAGTTCGAATCCATGGACTTCGCACCACCAGCTTCGAATCCACCACGCTCGACTCCAACAAGTTCGACTCCATCTACTTCGTACCCATCAGAGCGGACCCTATGGAACAAGCTTTAGTCCGAATCCATAGGTGTCACTATACTTCGAATCGATCCTGTGCCTCGCTTCGAATCCATCAGGACGAGGCCACGGTTCGTATCCATCTAACGCAAGCCTCTGCCTCGAATCGATCAGAACGGATCACACTTCGAATCCATCGAAGCCAGTACTTACTTCGAGTCCATCGAGGAGAGATCCTTCGAATCCATATAGTTGTAGAAGCTTCGACTCCATTTGGAAACTGTCTTCGAAGCCGCTAAGTCCAGGCAGCAAAAATGATGGAGTCGACCCAGTAAAACCCGGAGGAAAAGCTGGATCAACCCGAGAAGTGCACGCGCCACATCACCGTTTGCACGCATCAACCATCGAGTCGACCCTATCGATTCGATGGGATCGATTCGAACGAAGGGATTCAACCGGAAATGCAATCTTGAATCGATCATAACTCGAGATCTACAAGTCCAAATGCTATGAAATTTTCACAGTAGCTTGGGCACATGTTAAAGAATGTTCACACCAAATTTCAGCTCGATTGGACAATTTCTTGATCGATTCGAACGTAGCTTCGAATCGATCCCAAAGTGGGCCCGGATTTCCAGAAAGCGGGCATGTGGGCCCCCTCACATGCCAGAACTGGTCTCCCTTCAGTTTAGGCGAAATATCAACCTCCTACACCTATAAATAGAGCCCCTGGTCATTCAGAAAAGGGGTCGGACAATTTTGAGAGCTAAAGAGCGCCCGGACTCTGCTAGATTTACTCCAGATCACCATTGCTGCCTTAGATTCAAACTTAGCTCAGAAAATTAGTTGTAATACAACACACGAAATTGTAATCTTCAAATATCGAGCAATAAAATCATAAAAACCTTGAAGTGGACGTAGGCCGGAGATAGCCGAACCACTATAAATCGTGTATCACTGTTCATTATTTCTGGATTGCTGTTTGTTACTTGCTTAGATCTGAGATTTGTGTGTGAATACTGTTGATTTGTATTCACACGCTGGTGCTTTCACTACACTTGGGGTTTGTGACCATTTTTGGCGCAAACAGAATTTAATTAGAAATTGGAAAAGATTTTTATAGAGTCGAAAGAATTTAAATTGAATTTATCAATGATTTGAAATAAGAAATAAATAAAATTCAAAGCCCATTAGTATACAAAACCCAACCCGATAAGCTTTCATGTATAAAAAGATGGAGTTATTGAGTAAATACTGTGTTCATGCAAACAAAACAACAAAGAAAATGTTTTTGAGTCCAATTAGTGAGGATCCAAGCCCAATAATATATGTAAATTTGTTTTCATAAAGCTTGGTCCCTAGAGCTTTCCATTTCTAGGGTCATCACCCACTTCTATCTTCCTTGAAGCCTGAGCCTCCTCGCCAATTCCTTCATCCCACCAGTTCGTCGTCGATTTGAACTCTCTTACACCAACCCTTTCTCATACCCCAAGCTGCCATTATCAAGTCTTGATGCTTGAATACTCATTCAATCAACTTAAGTCCTTCGCCGAATTGGTCATTCCTCCTCCCTACAACCTTCGCCACCACTTCCTTTGTATTTTTGAAACAACAGACAGACCTTCCTCCCCGATGCCAAGAATTTGCATGCTTAAGTAGGTAGAGGAATTGTACAGAGGCGATCTGGACAGTTGTGGAGACGAGATTAGGTTTAATTATAAGATGGCTATTCATGTTGGTTGATATTGGTTTAGGTATTGGCTGTGGATTTAAAGAAAGTGCGTAGGGGTACTGGATTGGCTGTTGAAAGATGGCAACATATAGGGGATCGGCAGCAGGTTAAGGGATCGGTAGTTTGTTTTGGATTTGGAGAAGACATTATACAGGGGAAGTTGATATCTGTATGCACGTCTAGAAGACAATGTATAGGGAAATATGCACGTGTATGTCTCCTATGTATGAGATCGGCAACGATCCTATATTTAGGTGGATTGTACATATATGAACTCTATATGGATACTTACTTTGTGACCTCGGACTTGAACGCATGCACATGTACGCCCGTATGGACTTGAACTTAAATTTATGCACACGCTTGTTTGTTTGAATGTGAATTTAGATGCATGCATATGCCTTGACTATTAATACCATGCTCTTACATGTCGATAGTCGATCCCTAATCTTGAATGTAACTCTTATGCATAACTATTGATGTGAAATCCGGTTAGGACGGTCAGTGGTGACGATCATTTTGGTCAAACTCCCAAGTTTCGCCTTAACTGTCATATAAAATTAAACTGTGTAACATTGCACAACACAACACCGCACTAGATTACACTTAGCATGGGGGAGCAGGTTAATCCATCTAACAATGACTATCTATTGAGTTCGATAGTTATGGGTTCCATACACTCTGAGCATTTTGCTGCAATGACTGGCGATCAACTTTCTACATATGCTAAATCAGATGTTGTGTCGAGTTCAACGACACTTTCTGCTCGATACACTCTAGGACAACAATTAGAACAACTTGAAAGTTCACACCATGCACCAGGAAATTCTCCAAATCCGAAAGCTAATGATGTTGTTGAGCCAGCTCTTGATACACTCGAGGATGTCGTATTCTTGGAAGATCTAAAGGATTCAGTCGCTTCAAAAGTTGACGAGGCGTCTCTACGATGAATTTGTATTAAGCATGGAATTTCGTATAATGACATACTAGTCCCGCTTCATCATCAAAGGGCTCATCTTCCCCCAGAAGGGTATACTGCTTGCAATAGATATATGTAACTAGTTGGGGGTGTACCACCATTTAACCTGTTCATTCGTCAAATGCTCTCGTTTATGAGACTCACTCTAGCTCAACTACATCCGAATAGCTATGCATTTCTCCAGGGCACATACAATATTTTCCTTGAGTTCTTAAATCGAGCCAAGCAAGGGAGATATATGATTCATTTATAGCTTCAAATGGCGAAAGGGAAGCCTCTTGTTTACTTATCCAGAGCCAACCAGCAGTTGTTGAGTTGTAACCGGCACTTGGAACAAGCTTAATTATTTCAAAAGTGAATGGTTTTATGTTCCACCCAATTCGCACAATGGTGGTTAGTAGGATGTAAGTGCTTTTTTGAACTTTGTTATAAAGGCTTTAATTAAGCTATATCCTGACTAATGCAATTCTCTGAATTATGCAGATATTCCTTCAAGACCTAGTGGCAATGTTCACCTTGCCATAGTAACAACACTCAGGAACATCCCAAAGGAAAATAGGGAGGTCAGGTCCTTTATCACCAACGAACGTTTATTGGCCTTCCATTTGTTAAAAGAGGGTCGTAGCACTGGCCAAGCCAGAGATGCTGATGATGAAGTAGTAGGCAATTGTGTATGGCCAAAAGTAGGTTATGTCGACCCTGTCGTGCCCTCAGTCTTCAACTGAGAGGTCGAGGAGGCTTAAGACGACATCGAGGAAGGTGAAATAGCAAACAATAGTAATGAGGCTGGTCACGATGACGTGAATTCAAGTCATGAACCAGTGGTTGAGTAATTAATGAGCAGCCACTTGCTTTTAGGAGGAAACTCGTTGTTAGGCTTTGCAACGGGCAAACTTCTAAGTAGTCTCTGCCAGCTTCAACGGTAGAGAAAACTCCGACTCTTCCTTCTATGGGTACATTTTCGAAGATGGGACCAATTCCTGTTGAGTTTGATTCCTTTGAAATAGGGAACATGAGTATAGATGGTTCTCCTCTTCGTTTTGATGACCTTACCATTTCTATTAGTGTGGGAGAGATCACTGCCATTAGCAAGGCCCTAACTCATAGTCCGTCCAAAGGGACACTAGGACACTCATGCGCACGTGCATTTCGAGGCACCATATTGCACTTGTCATATGTCCTTATCCATTGAATTTAACTTATCCTTGTTTTATCTGTAAAATCAATGGAGAGAAATAAATACACTCATCGATCCATAGAGGAGAAAGCATATCAAGCGCAAAGGCCTCGGTCGAGCTCACATCACCAGGGGAGTGGTCGTGACTATGAGTCTAGCTATCATCCCAGTCGGGATAGAAGCAATTATGATAGAGATCACTCATCTCATGACTTTGCTTCCTAGTGTTGCCCTAAGTCTAGGTCACCTCCTCCAATAGGTCCATACAGGCAACCCGATCGCGATGATGATATCTAACCTGGTGGTGTTCCTCCTTTTCCTCCTCCTACTTCTATTCTTATGCAGCGCATGGCGATATCGCACTCCACTCTGTCCTCCAAGCGTAGGTATTATAAGAGTGGCTCTAAGACTTCTCATCAGAGCCCTGGTAAAGAAAGCGATGACGCTCTAATCGACGTTGCGGAGAAGCAAGTTGACAATACCCCCGGATGGCCAAATTAAGAGAAGAATTCCCAAACATTTACTTTGATGGGCTTATGTTCGTGCCTAATTTGAAAAGAATCCCGGCAGAAGTCCAAAAAATGAATGTCGATTGTGTTATCGATGTCCATAGTTAGTATAATGAATTGGAAAAGCTGGCCAATAAGATTTCTAAAGTCTCGAGAGACAGTAGCTAGAGATTGAGAATCAATAGCTTATTGAGGCCAATAATAAAAGAATCATTGCCAATTTTGACGTCAAAGTTGAAAAATTAAGGAAATCTCTGGCTGAAGCCGAGAAGAAAGTAGAATAAGCTATCAATGCACTCGAAGCCAAAAAGTGCAAGCATCGTAACGAAATCGAGCAGGCACATCATCAGAATCATGATTTGGTAGTAGAAAGAGATGCTACTAATAGGAAAGTGGCTGAGCTCAGAACCAAGTTTGATCACGAGACAAAGGAAAAGAACGACGCTCTCTAGTAGGCTTAAGATTATTATAACGAGATGCTCAATACCAAGGAAGAAAGAGATAAAGTTGTTAAGCATGCTAAAGATGTTGATGCACTTGTTTAAAGAGAGGTTTAGGCCATGGAGCAACAGGCAGGAGAGTGGGTAATAGAGAGATTTGAGCAACTGCTTACCCAATACAATGCTAATGTGCTCAAATTTTGAAATTTGGAGTGGTTTAAAAATGATTATCCCTGAATCCTCGCACGTTCCTGGGAACGAGTTATTGAAGAAGAGAGAATTTCTTCAGTGCATTGATGTCGATCTTGAGCAGCTAGAGAAAGAGGTTATAAAGGGAGACAAGCTCAAGATTCTAAAAGATGGCTTGCTTATCCTTCACCCGGAGCGAGCCACCACTATGTAGAAAGATTTAGGCGAAGGCTTTGGTTCGATGCCACATGATGCTATTATTAGCCAAGCGCTTGGGTCTTAGGCTGCTTCCGAATCCACTACTAATCTGGGTACGACCTTGAAAGGCCTCGGATTCCTAGGCCTGCTATGCTATCTCCTATCCCTGAGGGGAACTCTAGCAGCACTTCGACCCACACAGAACTGCCGACTGGAGAAGGTATCTAGTTAATCTCTCATGTATTTCGGAGGGTTGACGTGTCATCGATCAATGTCACTAATCTCTCTTTCTTTTTGTATCTCAGGTTTTAGGTTAGCCTTCAATCGCCCCACTTCCTGTAAAGAACTCTCAAGCGGGGGAGCAAGTTCCTGTGATAGAGTCAGTAACCGTTACAACTTTATCAGTGATCCCTAGTGCTCCGGTTGAGGAGACTCTAGGCCTTGATTAGCAAATGATAGATGCTTTGTTGGATGAAGGGACTGGAGGAACTCAAGGTGCTCAAATGACGAGGATGTCATTATTTCTAGACCGAGCCCCTGCCTGATATTAAGCACAAATACCATCCTAATATAGAAACCAAGCTGGAGAAGGTGCAGACCTTTCCCATTCCTTTGTCTGTAGCCTTGCCAGGCCAGAATATCTATACCCTTGTTCATAATCCTCTGCCTGGGAGCGCTTAAAGCATGCCTATGGGATATTTACGAAGCATTTATGCCTCCCTTCCGCCGACTGGGGGTTCTTAGAGACACACTATCGTATCATTAAATAGCACTCCACCCAAAGGCAAAAGGAAGTGGAGGAAAAGGGGGAAAGAGAAAATGTGAAAGGTTAAGCGAAGCATGTAACGACCGCAATTTTCGACCCTCGAAATTCGACACTAATACATCCTCGTGCCGCAAATCCAAATGTCGAAAAGCCCAATTGTTAGGGAAAAAAGAAAATAAAGATAGAACAGAATCTTGCATGAAAGGAATGACATATATCATTTCAATATAAAATCTTTACAGTGGAAAATTTTGAATACAATATCAGAGTCTAACCTAGATTTAGCT
The DNA here is from genome assembly GCA_030737815.1 of Allium fistulosum. Taxonomy (NCBI): domain Eukaryota; kingdom Viridiplantae; phylum Streptophyta; class Magnoliopsida; order Asparagales; family Amaryllidaceae; genus Allium; species Allium fistulosum. Next base: position 444,635,059 of record CM060903.1, read on the forward strand.
TGGACAGTTATAAACCCTCTGTCCCTACAAATGCTAAAAATAAAAACAAAGGAATAGATGCATCGGATAATAAAATACGTTCATACATAGATAAAGATATTCGGCTCTCCTCTAGAAACTCCAAGCGTATTCAACTAAACTTGAAACTACTTGGATCTGACCCGAGTATTAAAAATACCCGGATTAAGCTTGACAAACCAGCACGAGATGCTCGAAATTTTTAATGTATAGATCATGCTGATGTCAATCAAAATGTTTGAAAAGAAGGGAATTTCATAAGACCACACCCAAACATAAATACAGATGGGGTTTTACCTTACGATAACCAAAATACTTTATACAGAAAATCACTTTAATATTATTATTAATCACATCAGTTTGAAAAACACTTTCAAATAAATATATATATACAAAGAAGGTACCAAGACCCAGACTATGGTAATATATCCAGACCAGGTCAATGAAATATACCAGATGGAATATATGATACCAAAAGGGGTAGCTGAAATTTTTGAAAAGTATTACAGCTATTTTGGGACTATAATCAAAATCGTAAAGATCGTATTTGGAATTGGATTTCCAACAGGATAGGGAACTAGTGGCCTTTTCTTTCGATCCATGCATAACAACCATAGTTCCTGTGGTGACTTTATCACTTGTCTCAAGCTAGCCACTTGGGACTACACTTGCTACACTACTATGGTATATCATATTTGCTCAGTGGCTTTACACGATCTCCATCAACCTCTAATACCTAACCATTTCATCATCTTAAGGCAACAGATGCCTTTCATTTCTCATAACCGATAGATCGAAATATGTCCTGCAGACCACATAGAATCCCATATCATTCCTGGGATGTGAGGCTCATGAGGTTACGTTCCACAAAGCCATGCTTTTTTACAAATCCATGCTTTGATCATAACAGGTTCCACTTTGAATGCCACATTGTCATTCCTTCGACCACTATTGACTTTCACGAACATATAACCTCTGAGCTCATACGTCTCAGAGAAGAGTGTTAAGCTAAGAGAAGTTGGCTTCTCCGCCATTAAACAGATGTATGTTTGTAAAAGTCAACGTTTGTGATCTCAGAAATGCAATGTCAGATATTTTTCCATACAAGTTTGTTCTGGGACTAAACGAAACCGAAGGCACTCCTCCTACTGCATCCCGTCGGGAATTATCCCTAGGATTAGTAGTGATTAGTCCTTGCATTATGGAGATTTAAAAACACGATAGGACCATTTCTATAATAAATATCTCTATATTGGGAGCAACCCAGAGAATGTCAACAAGCAGTCCTTCCGCTATGAAGATCTTCGGTCTTTAATACAACGAAGACTTTAGAACACAGACACCGCTGCCATATAAATATAATATGAGGTAAACCCCTAGGACTCGTGACAGCAATCCCTATATTCTGAAGATCTCTGATCTTTAATAATCATCATCTTCAATACTTCTTCACTTCCGAACGAATGTATTGGTTCGAAGTGGTTTTCGGATAGGAATCACCCAAATCAGACCCCGGTTTCTCCGAACCAATCATCGATTAAAAAGATGTTAAATTCATATGTGATTATCAATCGTCATTCAATTTAATTCATCTTTTTATTCATTCATAAAAATCTCAGAAAGACATATTATTTTAAATTATTCCATTTATCTTCTTAACAGTATATGGAATCATTAAGCCTTATTTATAAAATCATTTGGTTATTAAACCTTTCTAATCTCGGAATAATTCCAAGTCGTTTCACCTTTTATTTAGAAAAATATTTCCAAATTATTTGTTTAAATCTAATATTGGAAAACATTATTGAGTAAAAAGGATCATGGAATTATACTAATTCTATTCAATATCAATTTCCATATTTAACCTTTATTATCTATTGAATAACGGTGGAATCACCTTTTAAATTCACAAGGATAATACGGATTCCCTCCTCGGAATTTAATACCAAGTATAAGAAGGTCATTTCTATGCAATCCAAGTTGTTTGAATTTGGAAAATTATATCTTTTATATTTTGGGAAATTTCAATCCGAGTATATCAGATTTACTCTCCCCTCCGTCGAGCCAGTCCGGGTAGCTAGCAAGGGCAGGCAATTGATTTTCCAAACTCAAGCCTAGAAACTACCTCTCTGTCACCTATAAGGTGGTCAAGTTATTTGATCGACTCTTAATCTTTTAACATACTGAATTTACTTTAATTATTTTAGAGCATCCGGGCTTTCCTTTCGGTCTGTTCCATTTCTCGGTCGGATTTTCTATGATACTCACAAATGGAAAAAATGTACTAGTCGTTCTGCATACCCATTTTTAAACCTCTTAATCATCTTTAAATTACTTAATTATTTATTTGAAAAAATTCACAAAAGATTCGGGAAAGAATAATTAAGTTAAAACCATTGTTTGCAAAAGTTATTAAAAAATGATGTAAAAAAGTGCTACAAATGGTGTTTTAAAAGCTTATTTGGTTAAAACAACCTTTCTATCATCAAAAGACTATTTATAAAATATTATTATTAAAATAATGGTGTGCTGCTGCGATTTTCCTTTTCCCCCTTTCGCTATCATCGCCTTCTAATCCTCCGCCGCCTCCTCCTCTATTCTCCCTCATGGCCAAGAACAGGAAAGACAAACATCGATTATCCGCTTCGTACGATCGAAATTCCTCTCCATTGAAGACAAGATCTGGGCGTAATTTTTCCAGATCTGAGCCCACTTTTTCTAGTGATTTCGACTGCGGTGATGGCTTCTTCGACACCAGATCTGCTTCGCTGCACTTCCATCCTATGCTAGCTAAATTGTCTAATTTAATGGTCGATCATGTAGCTCCTTGTCTTGATCTGGTTACTAATCATATGGCTACTCTACTGAATGATATCTCTTCTCCAAACTTGTCTACCCAATTCGGTTGCTCTGTTGCAACTGGTAAGCATTCCCTTAAATCCATGTTGGTATTTGATTTTCCGAAATGGTGCGTGGATTCACCAATCCCAAATCCTGACATGTTTGGATCTAACGACAATGAAGTTGTTTGTGCTTATAAACCATGTGTTACCAGTGTTATTGATCTAGCAGTTGATAGTGTTATTAATTTAAAATCTGGTGATGTATACTTGAATGCAAATATAAATACTGCTAGGTCTTCACCTGTGTTAGATGGCACATTTAGATATTCTGCTACTATAGTTCGTTCTTTAGGGAAAGATGCTATTCTCCCTTCTGATGTTAGAGTTTTGGATGCACATTCTGTTAAGTCCTTGCCTGATACAACTATTAACATAGCGAAGGAGTGTGATAACATTAGGCAGTAGAGTGATAATCTGTCCTATTTTGCTGTACCCTCCCCGAAACAGTGGACTTCCTTGTTCAAATCCCTTCCCAAGTATGCTGGAACATATTCTCCTAGACCTTTCAAGTCGGATGTGATAGACGGTGTTTTCATCCCTCCGCTGGAAGTGGTACAAGAGGGAGTTAAAATTTGGTCTGAGTATTTGGTTGGATTCTTTCTGGACTCTACTTCTTCGTACAAGGTTGTTCGGGACACTTGTAAAAGAATTTGGTATCTGAGAGGTAGTCTTTAGGTACAACACTTCAATTCAATGTTTTATTACGAATTTTGTAATATGCAAGATAAATTGAGAGCTCTAGAGTCAAGCCCATTAATTATTGATGGAAAACCTTTTATTGTCACTCCAGGGAGTTTTGGGGTTGACAAAGCGAGAGAGCAAATCTTATATATTCCTGTTTGGGCAACCTTCACACACATCCCATCCGTCCTTCAACCACTGATAGGTATAAATTGGCTAGCTAGTCTTATTGGTGATCTAAAATGTTTTGATTCTAATACTGAAGCCTGTAGGAGTTTAACGTATGCCAGAGCGTTGATAGAGATTACCCCGTCTCGAGCTTTACCTTCGAAGCTTAAAGTAAGGCTAGAGGAAGGTAATGAAGTGGAAGTAGATGTTCAGCATAAATGGAAACCTGAAATTTGTGTATCATGTCAATTGTTTGGTCATTCATTGGATTCGTGCTTGGTCATTCCCTTGTCTTCCACTCCTCCCGGGATTCCCCATCCTAGACCTGTTTTACATTGGGTGCCAAAAGCTCCTGTACCCTCTTCTTTGCATTCTCCGCCAATCTTAGTTCCACCTAAAATTCCTAAAGTGAAAGCTACTCCTATTGAAACTGTGATTGATGATGACTCTTCCTCTGATGTAGTTGGCATCTACTGGGATGATGTTGAGCAGGCATGGGTTCACGTAGAAACAGAAATGAGATATAATCCAGATTTAAATCAGTACTATATGTATGTTGGTGAAGGAGGTGAGAGTACGACACTTTCTTACCAGGTTGTGGGAGATGGGCATACTTTGTCATCTTCCGGTTCTGAAGGTTACCATAATTTGCTATTTCTTTTTTTGGATGCAATTTGAGATAGGAATTATCTATATTCTTCGCTTTCGAGGTCTTATGATCCTTCGCTTGCCATGCTATTTTCTGATGTTCTGGGCCCTGCCTCTCTTGGCAATGTCAGCTCAGAAAGGGAGGACTTATAGTCCTGACATTAGCAGTTTAGATAAGTCGGTCTAACTCTTGTATTTTATTGCATTATATCTTAGTTGCATCGGAGCATATTCCGTACACCTGTTATCAATTGTTTGGGTAATATTAGTGGACGACACACTTTAAATGCCAGCATAGCTTTGCTAAAAAAAACCTTTCTATCATTTTGAAAATTCATTTATATAACTCAAATCTATTTTAAACCATTTTAAAAGATTTGAAATTTCTATTCCATATTTTTATTCATTCAAAAATATTCATTTTAAATTAATTTCAAATTCAGGTATTAAACTGCAAAACCGCAATTTTTCTGGAAACTTGTTTTGAACTTATTTAAAAATTTACAAGATGAAATCTTGATTTTCTTTATTCATTTAAAAAATAAGGATATAATAATCCAAAAAATTATTATCTCAAAGAATTTAAAACTATATTCCATTCTCTACACTTGTTTGAATTCTACGGCGCGAAATCATGAACTACCGTTACGCGACGCGCCTAGTTTTGACTCAATTACTATTTTCTATTTCAATTTTTGTCGAAACAAGTTTAAATGTTTATAAAACACTTAGAAATCATTTTAAACTTACTTTTGAACAATATTCTCATTTTCAAACTCGTATTCCATTTATTTCATATTGTTATATTATAATAATATTCATTTTAACTCTTTTTACGTGTTTAAAATCAATAAGAGGCTAAACTACTCCATACACATATTATTTATGGTTTAAATTTCCTTTTAATTAACTATGGTTAATCATTAACCATTTCTTTTATCATTTATCAAACCAAGTTATCAACCATATCAAAACCATATAACCAATCATAATATCAACCAAGTTATCATCCAATATCAAAGATTTAATCATCCAATATATTTAAAGTTTCAAATCATTATACTTGAAATAATTTAGAGATTAATAGTAAAGTGTGAGTACTCACCATTCACCAAATCGTTTCACTTCCTCCCAACATTCATTCAATCCAACACTTCACTAAACCATTGTTAACTTCACTTAAACAATTCCTAAGCCACGCCTCTTTGGTTTGTACTCATGGCCAAGCCTCCCCAAAATGCTCATGGCCTTGGCATATGGGGTGTAGCTCTCTACTTTAGATGATTATGGGGTGGGCCATGGGTTTTAAAGAGGAAGAGATGGTGTTTGGTTTTTTCTGAAGTGTGGAGTGAATGTATATATATGTATATAATTTTATTTTCTTTTTTACTAAAATTTCTTCATAATTTCTTTAAGGATGAAGCCATTAAAATAGAGTGGAGGGAGAAGAAGAAAGCTAAGAAAAGAATGAATGGAAGTGTGAAGAAATGAAAGCATAAGGGTCCATATTTATAGCCTTAGAATCCAATAATCCTTAACCTTTGTCAAATGACATAAATAAGCTTCCTTAACCTTTAAGGAAACATGCCTTTTCAACACTTACTATCGTCACATCACTTCATTACTTTATGTCATCTTTATTTTAGACTTAAGGAATGTATTTGGATGGAAAAATGGATCAAAGTGAAGATTTATTTTGATTTTGATGTGATTTGATTTAACATTTGCTTTTTGACTTTTGTATAAATATCTTACTTACTTTTTTTAATTAATTACATACTTAGTTTAATTAATATTTTTAGTGTTAAATACATTCCTATTTTTTAAATGTGTATATATATACAAATGCGTGCAACAATGTTGCAACAACTTTCGTTTGACGAAAGTTGAAAATTCGAAAAAAGATCGTCGGTCACATTTTTAGTTTTTAATCAAACAATTTATTTATGTAAACAAAACTTAAAAGTAAATTTTTTATCATCTTTAATTAATTAAAAAAAGTATTTTAGTTATATAACCATATTTAGTAATATTAAAATCCAATTGTAAAATACAACGTCGATTGGTTGAAGTGCGACGAAGTTTGTCTATCTTTATAAAACAAGTATATATATTTATAAAACTTTTATTAATCGATTATTATCATTTTATAAAAATTTAATTATTTATCGTTTAAAACAAAAATTGAACTTATATCCAATTTTATCAAAACCGGCTTTTGTTAATTTTTCGATGAAACTCCAAAAACTCTTATTTCTATAAACCAATATTAAAAATAAGTTCACCATTCTTATTTATCACATAAAACATGATTATTTAAGTTTAAAAAATCTATATTTGAATATTTAAAATCAATTAAATATTCCATTTTCATAGTGGCAAAATTACGGGTCATTAAATACTTCCTCCCTTAAAAGAATTTCATCTCCGAAATTAACCAAAACCCAAAATCTGATAATACTTACTCAAAACAATCTTTAAACTCGATTATGTATGATATACATAGATCATCCATACGTGATATCTGATTCGATCTTTTATTTGAATCCACAACCTTACTTCCGAACTAGTATTGATCCCCAAATCCTCTAATGCGGACTCCGATCAGGCACTTTGATCAGAAACCTTCGTTTCCCTTACGTAGCTCTAAACCATGAAAGAAAACCTAAGTACCCAACAATAAACCCACATCAATGGTCATCGTCAAGAATCGAGTAATAAATCCTCTTTCAAACTGGTGAGAACACCTTAAAGTTCTATACTCGAATCTTAGGTCAAAATCGTATGACGAAATGATCTACGTACCTCATATGTACTTATTAACATTCAAAAATCTTTATGAAAACTTTTTATAAAACTTTTATCTCTTTAAAAATGCTTCTTTATATATAATCACTCTAAATATTTATTGCCAAATATTTTTCTTAAAGGAAAACATTTCATCCCAAAGGAATCATTTCAATTTTAAAAGATAATTTACCATTTATTTTCCAAAATTACAATCTTCTCTCAATATAATATATTTCCTTTTAAGCAACCTTGATATTAACCTATCAAATAATAATTCAAAATTATCCTTTTAACTTAAGGAAAATTATATGGATCGAGCAACTCCAAAATAATACTAAGGAACTAGGTAATACCAATAGTATCCTATATCCCCTTAACAAGAAGGGTAATACTTAAGAGAAGTGTTTACCATCCGAACATATCTCTTGCCCATTTTTAGTTATTTTCGAGCCACTCAAACTAGTTATCATTAGAGACTGTCTTAATTTTCAAATTTCTTATTAGAAATTTCTTTTCAAAAATTCATTAGAGTATATTTTATTTATAAAACCCATTTTATAAATCCCTTTCATAAAATCATCTTATATTAACTTACTTCCTTTTAAAATTTCATAATTCTTTTCCAAAATACCCAAAATTTATTTTCTCAGAATTTATATAACATATCTTTCATATTCATCTTTTTCAAAATTATTTTATATGTAAAATACATTTTTATACTACATGCTTATTTTATTATCTTATACAAATTCATTAACCTTAATCCCATATTATTATCAAACATCTTATAGTCAAATCATGAAACTTAATTCACAAAATGTTCATTTAATTAACAAATGGTAATAACTAAATTTTTTCATTCCCTTAACCATATACTGACACACGAAAATATCTATATCTTCCAAAAGATATTCCATTATACTTAAATTATAATCCTTTTAAAAAAGTGTGTCGGTTTGCCTTGTTTAAGTGTATAGAAATCCCTATTGATAACAATGATCAAGTGCATTGACCAGAATCTATAAACCACTCGATAGATAAATCAATACAAAGCATTTTTATATCAAATAACAAATATGCACTCATATATATAATACTCGCAAACTCATTCTAGGGTGTTACTAACCCTATCTCTAATGAGACACTCATTCTAGAGTATTACTAACCTTATCTATAATGAGTTTTACCCCACCAAAGCCTAGGTGTTCGCTCAACCTAAGCTCTGATACCAAATGTAACGATCGGAATTTTCGACCTTAAAAAATTGACACTAATACATCCTTATGCCACAAATCCAAGTGCCGGAAAGCTCGATTGTTAGGGAAAAAAGAAAACAAAGATAGAACAGAATCTCACACGAATGGAATGGCATATATTATTCAATACAAAATCTTTAAAGTGGAAAATTTAGAACACAATATCATATTCAAACCAAGATTCAGCATGGACGGTTATAAACCCTCTGTCCCTACAAATGCTGAAAAATAAGAATAAATGCAATAGATGCAGCGGATAATAGAATACGTCCATACATAGATGAAGATCTGAAGATCTCCAGCTCTCCTCTAGAAACTCCAAGCGTCTTGGACTAAACCTAAAACTACTCGGATCTGACCTGAGTATTAAAATACCCAGGTCAAGTTTGATAAACCGACGTAAGATACTCGAAATTTTTAATGTATAGATCATGTTGATGTCAATCAAAACCTTTAAAAAGAAGGGTACTTCATAAGACCATGCCCACACATAAATACAGATGGGTTTTTACCTTACGATGACCGAAATACTTTATACGGAAAATCACTTTGATATTATTATTAATGACATCAGTTTGAAAAACACTTTCAAATAAAATATATATACAAAGAAAGCATTAATATCGAGACTATGGTAATATATCCGGACTAGATCAGCGGAATATACCGGACGAAATATATGATACCAAAAGGGGTAGCTGAAATTTTTGCAAAGCATTACAGCTATTTTGGAACTATAATCAAAACTGTAAAGCTCGTATTCAAAATTGGATTTCTAACATGATAGGGAAGTAGTGGCATTTTCCTTCGATCCACGCATAACAATCATAGTTCCAATGGTGACCTTATCACTTTCCTTAAGCTAGCTACTTGGAACTGCACTTGCTACACTACTATGGTACATCGTAGTGGCTTTACACGATCTCCATCAGCCTCCAATACCTGTCAATTTCATCATCTTAAGGCAACAGATGCCTTGAGGCAATAGATGCCTCTCATTTCTCATAACTGATAGCCCAAAATATCTCCTGCAGACCACATAGTATCTCGTATCATTCCTGGGATGTGAGGCTCATGAGGTTATGTTCCACAAAGCCATGCTTTTTCATGAAGCCATGCTTTGATCATAACATGTTCCACTTTGAATGCCACGTTGCCATTCCTTCGATTACTATTGACTTTCACGAACATACAACCTCTTAGCTCGTACATCTCAATGAAGGATGTTAAACTAAGAGAAGCTTCCTTCTCTGCCACCAAACAGACGTATGTTTGTAAAAATCAACGTTTGTGATCTCAGAAATGCAATGTTAGACATTCGTCCATACAAGTTATTTGATTGACTATAAATTTTTTAACATACTTAATTTACTTTTAATTATTTTAGAATGTCTGGGCTTTCCCTTCGATCTGTTCCTTTCCTAGGTCGTATTTTCTATGATACTCAAAAATGGAACAGATGTACTAGTAATTTTCGCACACCCATTTTTAAACCTCTTAACCATCTTTAAATTACTTAATTATTTATTTGAAAAGGTTCACAAAAGATTCGATAAAGAATAATTAAGTTAAAACCATTGTTTGCAAAGGTTATGGAAATTCATTTATATATAACTCAAATCTCTTTTAAACCATTTTAAGAGATTTATAATATTTATTCCATATTTTATTCATTTAAAAATATTCATTTTATATTAATTTCAAATTCGGGTTTTAAACTAGAATCGCATTTTTCCTGAAAACTTATTTTGGACTTATTTAAAAATTTAAAAGATGAAATCTTGATTTTGTTTCTTCATTTAAAAACTACGGATATAATAGTATGGAGATTTCTTATCTTAAAAAATTCCAAGCTATAATCCATTCTCTACACTTGTTTGTATTCTACGGTGCGAAATCGCGAACTACCGTTACACGACGCATCTAGTTTTGACTCAATTACTATTTTATATTTAAATTTTTGTCAAAACAAGTTTAAATGTTTATAAAACACTTAGAAATAATTTTAAAATTATTTTTGAACAATATTCTCATTTTCAAACTCATATTCCATTTATTTCATATTATTATATTATTATAATATTCATTTTAACTCTTTTTAAATGTTAAAACCAATAAGAGGCTAAACAACTCCATACACATATTATCTATGGATTAAATTTCCATTTAGTTAACTATGGTTAACTACTAACCATTTCTTTTATCATTTATCAAACCAAGTTATCAACCATATCACAACCATATAACTAACCATAATATCAACCAAGTTATCATCCAATATCAAACATTTAATCATCCAATATATTTAAACTTTAATCATTGTACTTGAAATAATTTGGAGATTAATTAGTAAATTGTGAGTGCTTACCATTGACCAAATCGTTTCATTTTCTACCAACATCCATTCAATCCAACACTTCACTAAACCATTGTTAACTTTACTTAAACAATTCCTAAGTCACTCCTCTTTACTTTGTACTCATAACCAAGCCTCCATATCACCAATATGCTCACGACCTTACCTTATGGAGGTGGAGCTCTCGACCTTGGATGATTACGGGGTGGGCTGTTGGATTTAATGAGGAAGAGGTGGTGTTTTGGTTTTGATTTGAAGTGTGGAGTGAATGTATATATATATGTATATAATTTTCTTTTCTACTAAAATTTCTTCATAATTTCTTTAAGGAAGAAGCCATTAAAATGGAGAGGATTGAGAAGAAGAAAGCTAAGAAAATAATGAATGGAAGTGTGAAGAAATGAAAGCATAAGGGTCCATATTTATAGCCTTAGAATCCTTAACCCTTAAGCTTTGTCAAATGACATAAATACCCTACCTTAACCATTAAGTAGACATGATTTTCAATACTTAATATCATTACATCACTTTATTACTTAATATCATCTTTACTTAATACTTAAGGGACGTATTTGGATGGAAAAGTGGATTAAAGTGAATGTTTGTTTTGATTTGATGTGATTTGATGTGATTTGATTTGACGTTTGCTTTTTGACTTTTGTATAAATATCTTATTTACTTTCTTTAATTAATTGCATACTTACTTTAATTAATATTTTTAGTGTTAAATACATTCCTATTTGTTAAATATTTATATATATACAAATGTGTGCAACAATGTTGCAACAACTTTCGTTTGACGAAAAGTTGAAAATCCGATAAACGATCGTCGGTCACATTTTCAGTTTTTAATCAAACTATTTATTTATGTAAAAAAAATTGAAAATAAATTTCTTATTATCTTTAATTAATTAAAAAAAGTTTATTATAGCTATAAAACCATATTTAATAATATTAAAATACAATTGTAAAATATGACTTCGATTGGTCGAAGTGTGATGAAGTTTGTCTATCTTTATAAAACAAGTATATATATATTTATAAAACTTTTATCAATCAATTATTATCATTTTATAATAATTTAAAAATAATTTTTTATCATTTAAAAGAAAAATTGAATGTATATCCAATTTTATCGAAAATCGGCTTCTGTCAATTTTTCGATGAAACTCAAAAATCTCTTATTTTTATAAATCAATTCTAAAAATAAGTTCACCATTCTTATTTATCACATAAAACATGATTATTTAAGTTTGAAAATTCTATATTTTAATATTTAAAATCAATTAATTATTCCATTTTCAAAGTGGTAAAATTACTGGTCATTCCAAAGCATCTCCCGGTGCTAAGAAGAGGCTGAGGGAGCAGAAACAAAAGAAATAATTGTCGGCCCGCTCGGTGTAGATAGACCTACTTTTCAGTAATAGTTGCGATCTATTTTAATTTTCTGGCTGGCTTGGTGCATGTTCGGCCCTCGCTTTTGCTTTTTGTTCCTAATGTCAAGAACACTTATACTAAGCTTCCCATATTTCATGTGAATAACGAAGGTTCATGTACCGTCAACTCTTTGTTTGGATTTGTCTAAGTACTTAAGAAATACGCCTTCCATTCAATGTACTTGCGATTTATTTCTTTTTATTGATTATTTTTCGGACTAAGTCGTTAGCCCATTCCTTGGTTTACCGGCCTTTCATCACTTTAGCGAACGTAAGGTAATCGTCGAAGTGTTAGACACTAGGCATTGGTTGAGATTAGTCACTTAGGATCAACGACTTAAGCATCCTTTTCCGAGATGATAATTTCATATCATGCCAAACTCCAGGCACTTGTTTAAGTTAACAACTTAGGATCATAGTTCGTACATCCTTATCCAGGATGTTTATTTCCTAGAGCGCCTAACTACGGGTGTCAGTTCAAAGTTCATAGGTAAGATTCCACCATACGCTGGGTATGATCTTTCATTTTACCTACTGTGGGAAAAATGTCAAGGTTTGGATGGTCTTATCATGTCCATTTTGGTTTGTACTTCTGCCTCTAATCCAGGGACAAGAGTAGAGTAAGTAAACAGTCATATCACATTCGTTTTGATTTATACTCTTTCCCTCAATCCGAGGGAAAGAGTTGGTGTACGGACGATCATGTCACGTCCGGTTTGAGTTTATACTCCTACCCTCAATCTGAAGGCAAGAGTTGGCATACGAACAATCATGTCATGTTTGGTTTGAGTTTATACTCCTGCTCCTAATCTATAGGCAAGAACTAGGGTACGGATGATTGTATCATAGCCGGTTTAAGTTTATACTCCTACTCTGGGAGCAAGAGTTAGGGTACGGACGGTCGTATCACATCTTATTTAAGTTTATACTCCGACTCCTAGTCCAGGAGTGAGAGTTAGTGTATGGACGGCCGTACCACATCCGGTTTACGTTTATACTCCTGCTTCCAATCTGAAGGCAAGATTGGTTTACGGATGGTCACGTCACATTTTGTTTAGTTTTATACTCTCGTCACCAATCCGAGGACAAGAGTTGGCTGGTCTCAATCTCCAGACACCAAAAAGGACTTTGAGGTTCGATCATAGACCAAGGAAGCTTGGTCAGCACTATCTCCGGGTACCTATATACCTGCATTAATCACATGCAGATTTATTCGAGTCGGTCAAGTCACAACTCTTGAGTAATGGAAAGACAAATTCTTGGACTCGAAAAGCTGTTTTATCTTGTAAAAGACGGGAAATGTCAGGTTTTGTCTTGGACCTTTCCAGCATTGCCGGAGCAACGCCAGTTCTCAGAAGGTTGGGGATTGAATGCGACCGCCGGCCCAGTGGTTCGGGCTTTCCCGTTGTTGCTGGGGTAACATCGGTTCTCAAAAGGCTAGGGAGTGAAGTTCCAAGCTTATCGAGCTCCAGGCAAGGCATTATTATTTCGTCAAACTCTAGGAACGAGCTTGAGAGTGGATGGTTGAGTTGCATCCACTTTGGAGTGGATGTCTGAGTCGCATCCACTCTGGATCCACTCTTGCCCTTAAGTCAGGGACAAGGGTTGGCTGGCGAACGGTCAAATCACGCTCGCCTTGGTAAAACTCCATAGGTTTGGTCACAGGCCATGGATATTTGGTTAGTATCTACACTTGATATCGTCCATCACTCTAGCAGAATCTATATGCCATTCATACTTCACGATATGCTATCGTGGGTCAGTCCTCCCTGCACATACTGGCATATTCAACGTATTGAATCTCCTTGGACACTCCTCATGCAGAATCACTTCGGTAAAGGGATTTCGACTCGGGGAGGTACCTTGGTCATCATAAGCTTGGCCCTGGCTTTCTCTCACAAGCCACCATGCCATTTCAGTCAAATCAGGTTTTTGGAAGCCTGTTGGTTGACGGTAGTCGTAATCTACCCCGTGGGTCCGACCCAGTAAGCGACCTCAGGCTAAGCCATGATGCCTTTGTTCTCCAGCCTCCTGGAAGACCATTTGGCTAGTAGTTTCGTGTTCATTTGTAACATCCCGAAAATTTTCGACTTTCGAAAATTCAACATCGATACTCACGTTATCGACTGCTGAGCCATCGAATGCCGGAAACCCGAAAAGTTATGGTTTTAAGAAAGAAGAAAAAGGTAGAAGAAGAAAAAGAGAGAAGAAAAAGAAAGAAGTACAACAACAGAACAAGAGCAGAAACAGAACAAAATCAGAATCTTACACATCGCAGCGGAACAATATATAATAGATAATTGAATAATCTTTAAAACAAAGAACTATATCATTTTATACATACATCAATCATCAGAGTCAATATACAACAATGGACAGTTATATAAACTTGTCCTCATACAGAATACACAGCGGAATAAATACTATCAGATACAAATACTACGCCTCGCCATCCAGCCTATCTCCAAAGCTCCAGAATATCCAGAATATCCTGATAACATAACTCTAGGCTGCCCGTGTGGAAATTTGTGGGCACCCAGAGTTTAGAAGGGAACAATAAACTCCGAGTCAGTCATGGTGACTGGTGTGAGATCGTAAAACAGTTATTTATCTTTAAAATAAACAACAGAAAAATTTTAAAGTCAATTCGCAATGCTTTTGGAAAATGAAACTACCATAAGACCTCCCGCCACACACACAATGCAAACGCAGACTTGGAGGAGATTTCTTCTTATGATAGTCAAAGATGCTTACTACGCGAAAATCAAATTCCTTTTTGATATTATTATTAGTGCATAGTGTAGAAAACATTTCGAAAGTAGAATATTAATCTTAGCCAACATACGACCAGTATCGTATGCCTACTATAGCTACTATGTTCAATAGCAGGTTACCGCCACATTCCATAGCAGGTAATACAACTAAAACCGTACACGTCGCGTATTGTTTCTTTGGATTTCCAACAAATGGTCAGGCTAAGGAACTTCCTATCCACGATGGGTACGTCCCTGGAATAGACGACCCGAGAACCTAACCGGATCTCTGCCAACACAAGGCCGGGTTACCTCTGCAAAAATAGGTAACTACTGACACGCGTATGCCATCCCCCGATCGTCACCGATCTTCCCGAGGATCCCCGATTCGCAACAACCACAAAGATAATAATAATGCAGTAACCACAGAGGTTAAGTATCTGGGCTCCATACCATGATACCACCTTTATCCAGAAGGAATGACATACACTAAGGGGCGCTACTCCCTAGAACCTTGCCGCATCCTTCCTGTTTCGACCATTTCCAGGGTGTGAGGCTCGACGAAGTCTCGTCCACAAAGCTACGCTTTCTCAAAAAGCCCTGCTTCGGGTCAAACAAAATGATCAACCTATGATCACAAAGATATAAGATCAAACAAAAGATCATATCACAAATGATCAAACACTGATCATTTCACAGCAACACTCAGTATGCCACGTTACCAAATTGGGATATATCGCTGATAAATTTCAACTACATAACCTCTGAGCTCGTACGTCTCAGAGAAGGGTGTTAAGCTAAGAGAATAAATTCTCCGCCACCAACAGATATGTATTTGAAAGAAATCAGCTCAATATCTCAAATTGTAACGTCAGACACACAATCCATACAAGTCTGTTCCGGGATCGAACAGAACCGAAGGCACTTCTCACGAAGCCCTTGCAATTCCGGATAATTTTCAATCACGTCAGGATTTCCCGTCACTAAGGGTGATAAAAACCTCTAAACCGGAGATCAGCCGATGTAGAGTAACTCGACGGTAATCCTTCCGTTTTCAAAAATATCCGGTCTTCAACACCGGTCTTCAAATGCAATTCATAACGACGTATCACATATTCGGAATGGGTTATACGACCCCATGGTCCTTTCCCGGCTAACCCGAATAGTGAGCGTTTATTTAAAAATAAGTGTGGCATTCAAATTCATCCAATTCACAACAAATACCTATCTAAAGGTAATTATTGATAGTCGGTTATTTAACTATCAATAAAGATGTGCAACATCATCAGATTCCAAATAATTTTCCCCAAATTATTTCATCTTCAAAAATATCTTTACTAGATATATAATTTCCACACTTAACCGTTTGAAATTTTTTTTTCAAATATTCACTTTTCAATTTATCTTTAAAAGATAAAATCTCTAAACAGTTCACTTCATATTGGAAAAGCATTTCCATACTTATTTAAAAATAAGTAATTCACAAATCATTTATTTTCAACACTTAGAAAATATTCGATATACTTAAATCAAATTAAGTATATATTCATTCTTTAAGGAAATCATAAATTTCAACATCTATTTGAGTCAAAACGAATGTTGCGTAAAACATCGTTACGACGACTCGAAATCACTAGTATAGGGATTCGGATTTAGATAGATATATAAATCCCAATACTACATCAAAACATTTCCTTTCGGAAATCATTTACTATAACAACAGTGTTATAGTCCACCATTTCCTTAAATTTCTCGAAAACGTCTATTTCAACAAGAACTGCGGAAATCTCTGCTTTCGATTTATAATACATTTTAAAACATCTTTAAAATGTTCAACTTTATTTTTAATATCCCTTCTTCGAAAATAAGTCCATTTTACTTAACAATATATTCACTGTCCAAAATCGTGAATATACTTCACTAATTACATTTCACTATTTTCTACACATTTTATCTCAAGAATCATCCACTATCCAAAATCGTGGATAAAATTCCCTTAATCACTTTCTATATTCAATTTATCAAATTTGATTTATTTTCGAATTCATAAAAACAACGTTTATAAATTCTATTTCCATTTTATAACAACTTCGATTTATACATCTTCTTTAATGACCCATTCAATTTATAAGTTAATGTATACATCAAAAATCCATATTATAAGTTGAATACTTATAATTCATTTATTTAAAAGAAATCGTTCTTTTAAACTTCACAGATTTTAAATCTTATCTCTTATAAGATTTTGTTTATAACCTTATATTCAATAATAACTGAAATACTTTTATAATTCCCTTGTTTTGATTTATAAAGTATACATTTTGTTTTATCTCGTCTATGAACCCCTCATACTTATTCAAAAATTCCAATTTAACCATTTTATAAATTACTTTACTATTTATCCCGAAAATCACCTTTCGGTTATATTTCACAAAAATTTATAACTTTTATGACTTTAAAATCTGAACGTTTATTTATTTAAAATAAATCACTTCAAAAATTTAATAAAACGTTTATTTTCAAAAATCACTTAAAAAATCCTTTTAAATTAAAGGTCGTTATTTTTACATTTCAAAACTGAATCCGATGATGCAACAACACCAATTAGTCCATCACAACAGTCAATATCATATATCAATATGATAACAGAATATATATCAATATCTGTAAATAAGTAAATACAGTTGAGGAATCCAGTTGGATCCCTCCAACCTGTTTCCCTGCATCCAAAGCTGTTAGCACAATACCAATTCCGCTCCAGTATGGAATTATCGCGGTATATAGGTTTTATAAAAATCCGCTTACTAACGGCGCAATAGGGTCTCATCCGCTATACGAGGCGGGAAATCATCAATCCAATATATACATATGCCAATATGTATATATTGCTATATATATAGATATATCCTATCATATCTAATATCAACAATCCAAACAGTAAATCATCAATCAACAACTGTAAAAATTCCACATTCAATTTGAGTGAGAAGATCTCACCGTGATTTTAATTCTGATTTCAGCGTTTATTTCGAATAAAATTAAACACGCGTTTAATTTTACCCGAAATTCCAACTAGCTCCAAACGACTCCAAACCAAATGCATCGCGTAGTGTTCGACGATACGATTCCAATGCTTCCTGTTTCGTCGAATTTCGACAACATATGACGAAGTTATAGCATTACAAAGTTTTATACGAATTTAATTAAAATAATTTTACAATATTTTTTTATTTTTTTATAACCTATGCTTATCAAAGCCGTTGGATCTGCTACCCCCAAATCTTGGCCGCATGTTAAACCTTCTTCCCTACCATCGTTACTTCCAGGTGACGAACGCACCCACTGCCGCCTCTATGCCCTAATACACGCGACAGCATCAATGACTTCCATCACGATCAGATGAGGCCACATCGTAGCCCTACTCGCCTAGCACGCCCGCCCCAATTCACGTGCAGCTCGACCCCCCCTGCACCTCGAGAAACATGCACGAACCGTTGGAGAACGCGGCCTCCAAGCTTCATCTTCGATCAACGAAAATCCATCTCCACCGTTGGATATCTTCGTCTCGTGATGCTCTACAACTTTCATGTTGAAAGTTTCGTGAATTATTGATTGGATTTGAAGATCTAAAGGAAGAAAGAATCGAACGTTTCTGGCCTTAGAACGAAAACTGGCGGCTATGAAGAAGATAGCTAGGGTTTTGCAATT
The DNA here is from genome assembly GCA_030737815.1 of Allium fistulosum. NCBI lineage: Eukaryota > Viridiplantae > Streptophyta > Magnoliopsida > Asparagales > Amaryllidaceae > Allium > Allium fistulosum. The sequence continues at coordinate 444,653,776 of CM060903.1, forward strand.
GCCTTGGGTGATGAGTGTTCCCTTTTATAGAATTTCAACGAAAAACACTATTCACTTCAGAATTTCCAAACTCCGATTTACACGCGGTGACTAGCGTTCCTGGGGTTTACCCCGCGTTCCGGACGCAATGGAACAGGTTTCGAAAGCTAATTCGGTCGTCTGTGCGAGATATGCAATTAAACGATCAATTTAAATTAAACCGATTTAAATCGATTTCGAGGCGTTTTGATTCGCCCCGGACAAACGGTAAATCCAAAAATTACGAAATTTGAAATCTTACAATAATATCACATTACGGATCCGATGAAACTGGTTTCGTCGAAATCCGAGACTTTTTGAAAAATGACTATTTTAACTCGACGATTTAAAATTAAAACGATATCGATGCGTTTCGAGCTACCACGGTCAAACGACAACTCCGATGGATACGAAAATTGAAATCCGATAATAACTAACTATTACGGATCCAATGGAACCGGTCTCGTTCAATTCTGAGACTGTTCGAAAATTGGCTATTTTTACAATCGATAATTAAATATTAAAATATTCAATTTTCACAAATTAACTCCAAATTCAATTTTAAGAGTTCTAAAATATTTCTATAACTCCAGTATGATTTAATATAACTTTATAAATCGTTTCCAGCACATTAAACCCATATTTCAATTATTTCTGGAATTTCAATCATTAAATTATCGATTAAATTGACCAAATTAAATCCAATATTCGAATAATAAATCATTCGACTTCTAAATTCCTTTTATTAATATTTAAAATCAATTAAATATTCGAATTTTAATTATCAAAAATTCTGGGTCGTTACATCATTTCTTCATGGCAGTTCAACAGCAAACACTTGATTTTTAGTGCCTTGGTCAGTCGTAGTGTGCCCGGATTGTGCTCTATGTCCAGGCTGAAAATCCAACCCATGGTGATTGGGTTAGGTTCCGACCCATGTGCTTTGGTGTAATATCCCGGAAATTTTAACAATATCAATTTAATAATCTGTTAAATAATTAAATTGATATGGATAATCTTTGATAATAAGATTTGAATTTAATTTAATAATCTGATTAAATTATTATTAATTGATGATTTTATCTTTTAAAAGTTAATAAGATATTTTCTATTTGAATATATATATTTATTTGTATATGTTGTAAATAGAAGCTTTGGTAAATTGGAAATTTATATTTAATATAATCTGGACTTTTCAAAGATATTTAAATAAGTAATTTTATAGTTTTAAAATACTTTAAGAAAATATTTAATTGGTTTAAGATATTTTTACTTAAGCTTAAATATAAATAAGATTTACAAAAATTGGTTTGTTTTATTTCTTTTAAATATTTCTTGATAATATAATCTCTTGTTTAAATTATAAAATATGTTATTTTCAAATAATAAGTATAATGTATTATTTTTAATATGTATGAATTTTAATGCTAAAAGGAATTGTTATTTTAAATGGAATAAATAGTGTATGTAAATATATATAACTTAACTTTTAAATGGAAGCTTAGGATTTAATTTTATTTAAATTTGAATTTAATTTTTGAAATTCAAAAGAATATATATTTAAATTGTTTTGGATTTTAAAATATTTGTATAAACTTTTATTTATAAGTATAATTAGCTTTTGTTTCTCTTTAATATATATAGATAAGTGTTTAAATAAATAAGAAAAAGGCTTTTTAAATAACTTTTAAAATAAATAGAAATATGAGTAATTACTTAAATGACAAGTGTCATTATCTAAAGCTTCATTATAACATGTGTAATTTAATAAACAAATGTATAGGACAAGTGTCCTTAATTATTTTCATTTTCTTTTATTTTATAAATCAAAAATATACATGTATATTAACATTGCATTTCTTCATTTTCCCATTCTTTCTAATCTTCTCATTTTTTTCAAAAGCCAAGAGAAATCAATAATCTTTCCTCTAATAAAATCTGAAATAATTAGTAACCTCTTCTCAAACTCTTCCTCTAATCTAAAATCAAAAACCTGATTTTCAAATTCCTCAAACCAGAGATTATCAACATCAAATCTCTGTAAACTATTTTCCCAAATCTAAATCAAGTTCAGCCTGCAATTCTTTTCAACATTTAAGCCTGCCTGCATGTTTATCAAATCTGAAATTCTTTTTCAAGACAAAACAACTCAAAGCCTGCAAGCATTTCTTTTCAAATCTGAAGTCTTCAGTTTGCATTCATTCTTCAAACTGGAAGCAACATGCAAGATTCAGTAGCCAACAATTCAAATTTTTGTTCAAGTGAGGCATTCCAGTTTAAGTCAAAGCCTGTTCAAGTTTTCAAAAGCTTAAGTCTGCCTCTGTTTCATCTTTATACATGTGAGTAACAATTTTATTTAAAATAACCTAAATAAGTTGCTTGATTTCTTCATCTGATAATCATGTTTTCAGTAAATAAATGATGCAATTCTCTGTATTCTACTTGGTTTTGAATGCATGTTGATTTTGGTATGTTCTTGCCTGTTATCAAATGCCAGTTTCAGATATTGATCAAAATTTATGATTTCATGTTAAGTCCTAGTCTATAAGCTGATTTCATATGAATGTTTGTAGATAGTTCTGTATATATATATATATGTGTATTGTGAAATGCTTCTTGTTCGTATATGTGAATGTATGGTATGCATGAATATCAGTGTGACCCTGTTATCTTGAATTCCAGGCTACTGTTTTTAATATAAATCATATCCCATGATCTAGTTTTAATTTAGATCTAAGGTTTAAATAAAATTAGTTGTTCCATAGTAAACTAAAGATTAAAAGGTTAATTAAATCAAAATTTAGTCTGAGTGCCTCTGTAAATAAAAAACAACAGAGACATGTTTTATAAAGTGAAAATTTGAACTCTGTAATTTATAAATTCAGATGTATAAATTGAAAACATAGATGATAATATTATTTTTAGCATGAATATCATAGTTTTTAGTATAGTATAATAAGAGCAGTTCTGGTTTAAGTCAGAAATGAAATTCTGGTGATTTTGATCATCTCAGTGAAATTGGAAGTTTGAAATCTTTAGTTATGGTAGTGGAATGATCATGGATGATAGGAAAATTGTCAGGAGGATTTTTAAGGAAGTAAGGCAGAAATGATTTAGGTTTTAAATTTTTAAACCTAGTTTTAAGTAAGGTTACGAATTTGTTTCGTTTGTTTTCATTGATGGATCGAGTGTTCTAAGATTTTGGGGAATGGAAGTTTAGATATAGGCGAAGGCATGGCCAGAGAATTAGCTTCTCTGATGGTCGGAATCGCGAGCACGAGCGATGTTGCCAGGTTTTGGTCATTGCGATGGTTCTGTTCCAGGTTTTGATTTTTAGGCTCGATTTTGATTTGGTGAATGAATCGAAGTAGTGATGGTAGTTTTCTGGTAGGTGGATGATCGTCGATGGGTGGAGATACTCGGTGATGGCCGGAGGCGTCGATCTGGACTGTGCACGTGCACGTTCGAGTGTATGTACTGGTAGCAGTTTCTTTGGGGATGGAAGGAGAGACTCGAGAATACTGTTGTTTGGCCCGGAAGATTGCTCGTGTGTTTAAGGGTTTGTCTCGAAGTAGTGGAGCTGGAGTATTGAACTCAAGTGATAAGAAAGGACTCGAGTTTTTCGAGTGTTTTTGCGAGGGAGACTCGGGGAAATTAGGGTGTCGACTCGAAGTGATTTAGAAGTGGGCTCGAGAGTTTTAGTGTTGTCAGGTTTTATACCTGTCTGTTTGAAATTTAAATCTAAATTAAATTTTGAAGTAATAGTAAATCAGTAAATCAAAGTTTGATTTATGAAGACAAGTTTAGTTTTAAACTTTAATATTGAAATAAATAAGTTTATAAATTTATATGTTTTAAATAGGTTTTAAATGGTAGTTAGATTTAATTAAATGTTTAAAAATAAAAAGGAATTTGGTTTAAACTCTTCTTAAATTTCTTTTATAAGAGATAAGATTTTTAATAAGTAAAAGTTTTTAAATTGGTTTTAAAAACTTAGTTAAAAATAAATTGGAATTCATTTTAAATACAGAATTTAAAATGAAATTTTAGAAGTAGATTTGAAAGGGATGTTTCAAATATGAATGGTAAATGATAACTTGTTTATCAATAAGAATAATGTTTTATCTTAAAGTAATTAAAGATTTATGTTCATTAAATTAATTAGGAAATTTAATGGATAATTAAATTGTTTGATTAATTAATCATTTGGATTAATTAAATAAATAATTAAAGGTTTAAACTAATTTATTTATGATTAAGATAAATTAATTAGGGATGATTAATTTATAATTGAGGATTATAAATTAGAGTATTAATTAATGGTTAGGAATTAATTAATAAGTAATTAAATATTAATTAAGTTATGGTTAACACTTAATTAATTTAGTAATTAGAGATTAATAAATTGGTTATTAAGATTTATTAATTTAGAATTAATAATATTAATATAAGTTAATTACTTAAGGAAAGTAATTAAATAATAGTTAATGAAGTCATTAACTATGGATTATTAAATAATTAATTAATAGGATTAATTTAATAGTTAATTAGATTAATTAATTTAAAGATAATCAATTATAGAATTTGTTTAAATGTAATTACTTGTTGGAAGTAATTAAGAATTAATTACTTATTGTAATTAATTGAAGTTAATTTGATTTATTTAAATTAATTAATTAAGTTTAATTAATAATCAAGAGATGATTTGATAATAATTACTTAATGTAATTATTAAGGTAAGATTATTTAAGGGAGTAAATAATATGATAATTACTGGAAGTAATTAGTTGAATAAATGATTTTATTAATAGAAGTAATTTGAGTTAATTACTTTGAAAAAATTAATCAAGGGATTAATTAAGGAATTAATTAAGGAGTGATTAATTTAGTTCATGAAAGTAATTAAGGGTACTTAATTACTGATTGAATATTAATCAATGTGATTAATAAATGTTGTTTAATTAAAGGTTAATTACTTAATGTAATTAATTTAATTAAGTAATTAATAATTAAGTTGTAATTAAGGATCATTAATTAATATAATTAATGATGTAATTAAGATTGGTTAATTAAGTAATAATTAATAAATGAAGTGATTAATTAATGTAATTAATTAAGGATTAATATAATTAAATATAGTTGATTAACTTAATAAATTTTAGTTAATTAATTAATGAAGTAATTAAAGGTTAATTACTATAAGTGGTTAAGGATAATTAATTTGAGAAATTAATTGAGAATAAATTACTTGAAATGTAATCAAAAGATAATTAATCAAGATGATTAATTGAAATGAATTATTAGAGGATAATTAATTAATTGATTGTAATTAATTAATGGTTAAGTAAGAAGGATTTATAAAATGAAGTAATTAATTTAATTCAATTTAAATTAAGATGATATAAATCATTACTTATGAATGGGTGTTAGTATTGGATACTTGACTTTGATTGATATCTCTGATGAGATATATGCTGTGTGATATGGATGTTAGTTGAATTGTATGGATTATCTGATAATGTTGATTATCTGTTATCTTCCTTTGTGAATAAAGATAATGAATTAAATTGTTTTAACCTTTAAAACAACTTGGCCTTAAAAGATACGCTTTGGATTTCGATGAGACCGGGATCGGGTTTCCGTATACCGGATTTCCAGGTCTGGAGACCCGAATACCACATCGATCCAAATTAACGATAGGACGTGAATCAAGTGAAGATGAAGATTCAGAGTGCAAGGGTTATTGTCGTTAACTCTGAGGGTGATTCCAAAACGAGTGTAACGAGATAATGCCTTCGGTTTCGTTCGAACCCGTAACGAACTTGTATGGATTGAATGCTTTCAGCACATCGTCAGGTGGACGATGAGCATTCTAAGTGATGTGTTCTGATTAAAGGTAATCGTAGCCTCAAGCCTCACAAACCGGGAATGGCTAAAACAGGGGAGGTGCAGCAAGGTTAGTGGGTAGCACCCAAGTAGGACAAGGTTACCTCTGTCTAGATGTCCCTTTCTATTTTCGACTTAGTGGTGCGGTTGCTGATCCCAACCGTGAGGTATCTTGTGCGGGAATTATCCAGTAAGGGATGTTCCGACCTTGTGTTGCAGGGGATTGGGAGTGATCCTCGGTACGGTGATCTAGGCCACGTACTGTGACGGGCGGTACCCCGGTAGCCCTGCCATTGTATGGAAATCCAACTCCCAATAAGTGATAACGGACTTGATTGTATAACCCACTTTGTTGGCTAGTATGCTGGAATTTAATAATGTAACAATTTCGGCTATTTCATATTTACTTGAAAACCCTAGACCCTATTATAATACAATCGAATTTCCTATCAAATGTTTTGGTTAGCGTAAGGTAAAAACTTACCCATGTTTATTTGTGGGAAGTCTTACGTGATACCTTTTCTTTCAAAAGGTTTTGAAGTTAAACAAGTTTAACCTATTACTCACACCAGACCCATGTCTGACCCAAGTTGTTTATTTCTGTTTTATAAACTCTTGGGTACTCAAATTTTTACGAGTAGCCAAGGGATTCAGGTTAGCCTTGACGAATTGTGGAGGAGCAATGGAGTAGGAGGCTTCAGCGTTGTAGATATAGATAATAGTTTCCGCTGTGTTGATCTTGTTTAGATCTTTGTTTTGTATTGAGTTGTAATAACTAGACAGATGTTTATAACTGTCTAGTATGTGATGTGTAATCTGTGTAACTCTGATAGATGATGTATATGATACTATGTAATAGTTATGTGATATATTATATTTTATTCCGTTTCCGCTGTGAGTATTTGTGTTTGTTTTATTTCTCTTCTTTTCTTTTCTACTTCTCACCCCTTTCTTTCTTACTGTCGATGCGATTTTCCGGGAGTGGAAAGTCGGGTCGTCACACGTGGTATCAGAGCATTAGGTTGAGTGAATACCTAAGCTCTGGAGTGGTGTCTATCGTGAGAGAGCGTATTTGTAATTTTTATATAATTATATATATATCTATTCTACCTATCTGTTGGGTTACCCGTACAGGTTTTCCAATATAAATTATAAAGGTAGATAGGGTAGTGGTGTGTGTAACACGACTACAAATGGTTGGAGTCTGAATGTTGAGGTTGGAAGTGTATCTGTCGAGACTGTGGACCCAATACCGTCTCGAGTAAGCTTTGCTGTGGTGAAGGATTTCATCGATCTCCGAAGGAAACTGTAATGGTTCGGAGTTTATCTTTGAAGTGTGGATGAGTAGAGTTGGATCTGTTGATGAGGCAGAAGTGAGTGATGGTACCTTGATACCTCAGGTAATAGTAGCTGTATGATGAGATACAGTGACGATGGATGTTCCCGAAGATGTTTTCTTTGGAACAAGATTAAGGAAGTGTGAATGCTTCGGTGTTGTGGCTGAGTTCAGCATGAAGTTTCTGCTTTGGTTTGGAGTCCGAGTTTCTCGAAGAGCTTTGGATAAGAGCATCAGTGTCAGCAGTGCAGCTCGGAGTATTCTGTGATGGCAGGAAATTTTATGGATGAGCAGTTTTTCTGGAAGTGAAGTTCAGAAGCAGCAGAGTGGATCCATTTCTTCGATAAATTGGATAAATAAGTGTAAGCTGTTCTGATTGGTAAAGAGAGAACAGTCTATTTGGAATTAGGTTGGGTTGATCGCAAAAGTGACTTGCGATTGTCTGAGTGTTCTCTTGGGTTGTCAGAGTTTTTCTGGATGTCTTCAGAGAAGTCAGAAGTTTGTCCGCATCTGAAGGTTGAGTTTTCTTATCGACTGGATTCCAGGGGTGATACCGGTGGTTCAGTCTTGTGGAAGGATGTTTTCCTAGAGATAGAGTTTGGTGAAACAGCTCAAGTTTTGCTGGAATATCTGAGTTTTATTTATGGATCAGTGAACCTTATTTCTAGAAGTGAGTTGTCCAGTCTGTGCTTGTGTTCTACCTCAGATCAGAGTTGAGCAGCGAAAGCAGTTTGGAGTGTATCTCTGGATGGGAGAAGTAAGTTTGGAATCTACTAATGTTGTGAGGTAGAGTTATGTTTGGATCTCGTCTGTGTTCTGATTTGGATAGGTAATTGGTCTACTTGGTTGAATTGTCAGTTTGGATAACTGGAATTCATTGAGTTGTACGTATCTCTAAGGGAATACGTATTTGATCTATCTCTGGTTTTAGAATCTGCAGTTTTGGGAAGTTTGGTAGTTGAGTCAGACTCATCTGTAGTCTGATTTCCTGTTTAGTTCTGTAGATCTAGATGAGTAGGAGATCTATAGCTTAGTAGTTTAGATTGTTTGTAGAGCGAGTATTCCGGTATATATATATACTTGGGGAAACTCGAGGAATTTTATCTAGAATTTAGTCTAGATAGTTAGAATTGTTTGATTGGATGAATTGGTTGCTATGGTTGCTAGCATATGGATGATAGTAGATGCTTGTGTTTTGAATTTAAATCTTTAATAAGATTATTAAATTACCTTTGTTTAAATTTCGGGGACGAAATTATTTTAAGGGGGGAGGAATGTAATATCCCGGAAATTTTAACAATATCAATTTAATAATCTGTTAAATAATTAAATTGATATGGATAATCTTTGATAATAAGATTTGAATTTAATTTAATAATCTGATTAAATTAGTATTAATTGATGATTTTATCTTTTAAAAGTTAATAAGATATTTTCTATTTGAATATATATATTTATTTGTATATGTTGTAAATAGAAGCTTTGGTAAATTGGAAATTTATATTTAATATAATCTGGACTTTTCAAAGATATTTAAATAAGTAATTTTATAGTTTTAAAATACTTTAAGAAAATATTTAATTGGTTTAAGATATTTTTACTTAAGCTTAAATATAAATAAGATTTACAAAAATTGGTTTGTTTTATTTCTTTTAAATATTTCTTGATAATATAATCTCTTGTTTAAATTATAAAATATGTTATTTTCAAATAATAAGTATAATGTATTATTTTTAATATGTATGAATTTTAATGCTAAAAGGAATTGTTATTTTAAATGGAATAAATAGTGTATGTAAATATATATAACTTAACTTTTAAATGGAACCTTAGGATTTAATTTTATTTAAATTTGAATTTAAGTTTTGAAATTCAAAAGAATATATATTTAAATTGTTTTGGATTTTAAAATATTTGTATAAACTTTTATTTATAAGTATAATTAGCTTTTGTTTCTCTTTAATATATATAGATAAGTGTTTAAATAAATAAGAAAAAGGCTTTTTAAATAACTTTTAAAATAAATAGAAATATGAGTAATTACTTAAATGACAAGTGTCATTATCTAAAGCTTCATTATAACATGTGTAATTTAATAAACAAATGTATAGGACAAGTGTCCTTAATTATTTTCATTTTCTTTTATTTTATAAATCAAAAATATACATGTATATTAACATTGCATTTCTTCATTTTCCCATTCTTTCTAATCTTCTCATTTTTTTCAAAAGCCAAGAGAAATCAATAATCTTTCCTCTAATAAAATCTGAAATAATTAGTAACCTCTTCTCAAACTCTTCCTCTAATCTAAAATCAAAAACCTGATTTTCAAATTCCTCAAACCAGAGATTATCAACATCAAATCTCTGTAAACTATTTTCCCAAATCTAAATCAAGTTCAGCCTGCAATTCTTTTCAACATTTAAGCCTGCCTCCATGTTTATCAAATCTGAAATTCTTTTTCAAGACAAAACAACTCAAAGCCTGCAAGCATTTCTTTTCAAATCTGAAGTCTTCAGTTTGCATTCATTCTTCAAACTGGAAGCAACATGCAAGATTCAGTAGCCAACAATTCAAATTTTTGTTCAAGTGAGGCATTCCAGTTTAAGTCAAAGCCTGTTCAAGTTTTCAAAAGCTTAAGTCTGCCTCTGTTTCATCTTTATACATGTGAGTAACAATTTTATTTAAAATAACCTAAATAAGTTGCTTGATTTCTTCATCTGATAATCATGTTTTCAGTAAATAAATGATGCAATTCTCTGTATTCTACTTGGTTTTGAATGCATGTTGATTTTGGTATGTTCTTGCCTGTTATCAAATGCCAGTTTCAGATATTGATCAAAATTTATGATTTCATGTTAAGTCCTAGTCTATAAACTGATTTCATATGAATGTTTGTAGATAGTTCTGTATATATATATATGTGTATTGTGAAATGCTTCTTGTTTGTATATGTGAATGTATGGTATGCATGAATATCAGTGTGACCCTGTTATCTTGAATTCCAGGCTACTGTTTTTAATATAAATCATATCCCATGATCTAGTTTTAATTTAGATCTAAGGTTTAAATAAAATTAGTTGTTCCATAGTAAACTAAAGATTAAAAGGTTAATTAAATCAAAATTTAGTCTGAGTGCCTCTGTAAATAAAAAACAACAGAGACATGTTTTATAAAGTGAAAATTTGAACTCTGTAATTTATAAATTCAGATGTATAAATTGAAAACATAGATGATAATATGATTTTTAGCATGAATATCATAGTTTTTAGTCTAGTATAATAAGAGCAGTTCTGGTTTAAGTCAGAAATGAAATTCTGGTGATTTTGATCATCTCAGTGAAATTGGAAGTTTGAAATCTTTAGTTATGGTAGTGGAATGATCATGGATGATAGGAAAATTGTCAGAAGGATTTTTAAGGAAGTAAGGCAGAAATGATTTAGGTTTTAAATTTTTAAACCTAGTTTTAAGTAAGGTTACGAATTTGTTTCGTTTGTTTTCATTGATGGATCGAGTGTTCTAAGATTTTGGGGAATGGAAGTTTAGATATAGGCGAAGGCATGGCCAGAGAATTAGCTTCTCTGATGGTCGGAATCGCGAGCACGAGCGATGTTGCCAGGTTTTGGTCATTGCGATGGTTCTGTTCCAGGTTTTGATTTTTAGGCTCGATTTTGATTTGGTGAATGAATCGAAGTAGTGATGGTAGTTTTCTGGTAGGTGGATGATCGTCGATGGGTGGAGATACTCGGTGATGGCCGGAGGCGTCGATCTGGACTGTGCACGTGCACGTTCGAGTGTATGTACTGGTAGCAGTTTCTTTGGGGATGGAAGGAGAGACTCGAGAATACTGTTGTTTGGCCCGGAAGATTGCTCGTGTGTTTAAGGGTTTGTCTCGAAGTAGTGGAGCTGGAGTATTGAACTCAAGTGATAAGAAAGGACTCGAGTTTTTCGAGTGTTTTTGCGAGGGAGACTCGGGGAAATTAGGGTGTCGACTCGAAGTGATTTAGAAGTGGGCTCGAGAGTTTTAGTGTTGTCAGGTTTTATACATGTCTGTTTGAAATTTAAATCTAAATTAAATTTTGAAGTAATAGTAAATCAGTAAATCAAAGTTTGATTTATGAAGACAAGTTTAGTTTTAAACTTTAATATTGAAATAAATAAGTTTATAAATTTATATGTTTTAAATAGGTTTTAAATGGTAGTTAGATTTAATTAAATGTTTAAAAATAAAAAGGAATTTGGTTTAAACTCTTCTTAAATTTCTTTTATAAGAGATAAGATTTTTAATAAGTAAAAGTTTTTAAATTGGTTTTAAAAACTTAGTTAAAAATAAATTGGAATTCATTTTAAATACAGAATTTAAAATGAAATTTTAGAAGTAGATTTGAAAGGGATGTTTCAAATATGAATGGTAAATGATAACTTGTTTATCAATAAGAATAATGTTTTATCTTAAAGTAATTAAAGATTTATGTTCATTAAATTAATTAGGAAATTTAATGGATAATTAAATTGTTTGATTAATTAATCATTTGGATTAATTAAATAAATAATTAAAGGTTTAAACTAATTTATTTATGATTAAGATAAATTAATTAGGGATGATTAATTTATAATTGAGGATTATAAATTAGAGTATTAATTAATGGTTAGGAATTAATTAATAAGTAATTAAATATTAATTAAGTTATGGTTAACACTTAATTAATTTAGTAATTAGAGATTAATAAATTGGTTATTAAGATTTATTAATTTAGAATTAATAATATTAATATAAGTTAATTACTTAAGGAAAGTAATTAAATAATAGTTAATGAAGTCATTAACTATGGATTATTAAATAATTAATTAATAGGATTAATTTAATAGTTAATTAGATTAATTAATTTAAAGATAATCAATTATAGAATTTGTTTAAATGTAATTACTTGTTGGAAGTAATTAAGAATTAATTACTTATTGTAATTAATTGAAGTTAATTTGATTTATTTAAATTAATTAATTAAGTTTAATTAATAATCAAGAGATGATTTGATAATAATTACTTAATGTAATTATTAAGGTAAGATTTTTTAGGGGAGTAAATAATATGATAATTACTAGAAGTAATTAGTTGAATAAATGATTTTATTAATAGAAGTAATTTGAGTTAATTACTTTGAAAAAATTAATCAAGGGATTAATTAAGGAATTAATTAAGGAGTGATTAATTTAGTTAATGAAAGTAATTAAGGGTAGTTAATTACTGATTGAAGATTAATCAATGTGATTAATAAATGTTGTTTAATTAAAGGTTAATTACTTAATGTAATTAATTTAATTAAGTAATTAATAATTAAGTTGTAATTAAGGATCATTAATTAATATAATTAATGATGTAATTAAGATTGGTTAATTAAGTAATAATTAATAAATGAAGTGATTAATTAATGTAATTAATTAAGGATTAATATAATTAAATATAGTTGATTAACTTAATAAATTTTAGTTAATTAATTAATGAAGTAATTAAAGGTTAATTACTATAAGTGGTTAAGGATAATTAATTTGAGAAATTAATTGAGAATAAATTACTTGAAATGTAATCAAAAGATAATTAATCAAGATGATTAATTGAAATGAATTATTAGAGGATAATTAATTAATTGATTGTAATTAATTAATGGTTAAGTAAGAAGGATTTATAAAATGAAGTAATTAATTTAATTCAATTTAAATTAAGATGATATAAATCATTACTTATGAATGGGTGTTAGTATTGGATACTTGACTTTGATTGATATCTCTGATGAGATATATGCTGTGTGATATGGATGTTAGTTGAATTGTATGGATTATCTGATAATGTTGATTATCTGTTATCTTCCTTTGTGAATAAAGATAATGAATTAAATTGTTTTAACCTTTAAAACAACTTGGCCTTAAAAGATACGCTTTGGATTTCGATGAGACCGGGATCGGGTTTCCGTATACCGGATTTCCAGGTCTGGAGACCCGAATACCACATCGATCCAAATTAACGATAGGACGTGAATCAAGTGAAGATGAAGATTCAGAGTGCAAGGGTTATTGTCGTTAACTCTGAGGGTGATTCCAAAACGAGTGTAACGAGATAATGCCTTCGGTTTCGTTCGAACCCGGAACGAACTTGTATGGATTGAATGCTTTCAGCACATCGTCAGGTGGACGATGAGCATTCTAAGTGATGTGTTCTGATTAAAGGTAATCGTAGCCTCAAGCCTCACAAACCGGGAATGGCTAAAACAGGGGAGGTGCAGCAAGGTTAGTGGGTAGCACCCAAGTAGGACAAGGTTACCTCTGTCTAGATGTCCCTTTCTATTTTCGACTTAGTGGTGCGGTTGTTGATCCCAACCGTGAGGTATCTTGTGCGGGAATTATCCAGTAAGGGATGTTCCCACCTTGTGTTGCAGGGGATTGGGAGTGATCCTCGGTACGGTGATCTAGGCCACGTACTGTGACGGGCGGTACCCCGGTAGCCCTGTCATTGTATGGAAATCCAACTTCCAATAAGTGATAACGGACTTGATTGTATAACCCACTTTGTTGGCTAGTATGCTGGAATTTAATAATGTAACAATTTCGGCTATTTCATATTTACTTGAAAACCCTAGACCGTATTATAATACAATCGAATTTCCTATCAAATGTTTTGGTTAGCGTAAGGTAAAAACTTACCCATGTTTATTTGTGGGAAGTCTTACGTGATACCTTTTCTTTCAAAAGGTTTTGAAGTTAAACAAGTTTAACCTGTTACTCACACCAGACCCATGTCTGACCCAAGTTGTTTATTTCTGTTTTATAAACTCTTGGGTACTCAAATTTTTACGAGTAGCCAAGGGATTCAGGTTAGCCTTGACGAATTGTGGAGGAGCAATGGAGCAGGAGGCTTCAGCGTTGTAGATATAGATAATAGTTTCCGCTGTGTTGATCTTGTTTAGATCTTTGTTTTGTATTGAGTTGTAATAACTAGACAGATGTTTATAACTGTCTAGTATGTGATGTGTAATCTGTGTAACTCTGATAGATGATGTATATGATACTATGTAATAGTTATGTGATATATTATATTTTATTCCGTTTTCGCTGTGAGTATTTGTGTTTGTTTTCTTTCTCTTCTTTTCTTTTCTACTTCTCACCCCTTTCTTTCTTACTGTCGATGCGATTTTCCGGGAGTGGAAAGTCGGGTCATCACATTTGGTGTCTAGTGCTCATGGAGATCGATAGAGAATTGCATAGAATAATATGAGAGGAACTTAATACAGGCTCTTGGCATCATCAATAGTGAGTGGAAGGAGGGGGGTCAATTTAAATGAAGATCTGGGGATCGGTACCAAGCCCCTAGGTGAAGGATTGGTACTTATCCCACACTTGGTGAAATTCAGCATGCGAGATTAGTACTAATCCCTAGGTAGGGGATCGATACCTATCCCATAGTTAGTCAAATTGAGCATGCGGGATCGGTATCGGTCCTTGGGTGGGGGATCGGTACCTATTCCATATTTAGTCAAATTCAGCATGCAGGATCGATGTTGATTCCTAGGTAGGGGATCGATATCGATCCCATACTTAGTGATTTTAGGATAGTTTGCCTCCACTAGTGGGATAGTGGCCAGATGATGAGGAACTTCCAGAGTTTGAATATGGAGGAGTCTGCTCCCTCCTAGTCCTCTTGTAGCAGAAATCCAGACGGTTCATCAGGTTTCTATTTTCCACAATCTATCGCTTTAGCTCCGCACTGCTATCTTGCAGTTTTTCATCATTTTCTTTAGGTCAATCCTAGTGATTATGTTAGAGGTATTTTGGACATCCATGGCTCCTTGCTGCATGCCATCATCCAAAATGTTCCGGTCGACATTTTCTGCCTCATCAGCAGCTCTTGGGGTAGCGGCATCTTTGTCTTTCCTTGGACCCATTAATGATAGCTTCTTGTAGAATTTGCTCAAATCTTAGTAGCACGGAAACTAGTTGAGAAGAAACTTGATCACTTCCCTAGTGGGGCTAGTAGAACGCTTCGAATAGATCTTTGAAAATCTAAGTTGTAGAATTAAATGGTCGAGAAATTGGATCTATCTCCTGGATATGGGGATTGTCAATGCGGCGCATAGGAACTCTGAAACAACACTTGAATCAGGCTCTATATAGATAATGGAGAGTGCCATAGGAGTGGGGCCACTCTGGACGTACCTTTAGGGATCTGTACCGGTCCCCTATATAGGGTGGAGCACCAATCTATACTTAGTGTATTCCAGGGTGTTGCTATTATGATTTCATTCGACCATCGTTTTGTGATCTTGCCTGTACTTGGTTTCTGGACCCTAGGATTATCTCTTTAGGTTGCTTGCTTTGATAATCGTCGAGTCTAACTTTCCCAGTCAACCTGAATATAGCTAGGCCAAAAGGTTGGATGATAAAGATACAACTAGTAGAACCAAAGGGGAGATAAATTGAATTCAAAAATCATTAAGTTCAGGAATCAACACTATCAGTAGTTAAACATTTGAATCCAAAATTCAGACATTTGAATCCAAAATTAAGACATCTGAATAAGGTGAAATTTACATATAATACTCTTTTGTTTGAATTTGCATCAAGTCAAACATATGACCTAGGTTCCTGAGACGTTTGAATACCCTTCGGATTGTTTTTCTTTATACATATATATAATGATTTAATTATCTGGAACATGTATTCAAACATCTAAACTATGTTCCTAAACATTTAAATACCTGCTTTTATTTATTTTGAATTACTTACCTAAAGTATTTGTATATTATATTATATATTAACTACTATATAAATATTATTAATTATTAATTATGATATTTAAACTTATATAATTATAAATCTATATATATGTGTACATATCATTTATTTTACTATAAAACGAATACAGTTTTCAATGTTAATAATTATATTTGATGTGTGTGTATTTCTCATTTCTGTGTGATGAGGAATTTAGATAAACGGTTTAGTGATACAGTCTGGTATGGGACTTTTGGTAACACTTTTCCGGTTATTCATCAGACTTGTTATATAGAGGTAATTAGTGTGGATTGAGTGTAGTTTATGAGCATTGAATAATTATTCGAATAAAATGCAGTGATATAGGATGATGTTATGGTAATTGTTTGATTATTCATTGTAAGTAAATGTCACTTAAATGGGGATTACACTCATGTGCGCGCGATGATACTCATTGTGGTGAGTATTCGATAGTTGTGTATTGACCTATGATGAGTCATGTGTCGACCTACGATTAGATATACGTATGGCTATAGGATGAGTACTATATGACAATCAACATTGTGTCTAGCTCCCTTTATTGTTCGAAGATGAACCAGATTGGCCGGTATCCACCCTGGTAGCCTGATTGAGAGGTCGCGCCCCTAATTCATGAGTATTGATTTGAGTAGTTGATGTGTAGTGCCCATGTGTCATATAGGCCAGCAGTCAGTTACCATCGAGGCACAATGTCGGTAGTTGTGGCCGAAGAGGTTACGCGTAGCCTGTGGTGGATCATTGTCATGATACTAAGAGGAGAGGGGTAATGGTTACCGAAGAGTATAGGAGTCCTATCATATGGACCACGTGTGGCTTCTGGAGCAAGCAGAGGTGTTGTCAGTCTCCTATCTGGTTCAAGGTATGTGTGTGTAGTAGATTGACATAAATGTCTCATACCTATGATGAGTTGGCTATATTAGAGACTAGATGAGTCTAAAATATAGTTGGTCCTCGTATATCCATACTCTCTTGATTTGATATTTTAGAGATAGCCTTTGTTTATTATTTGTGATTTGGAATGTGACTAATTTAAATTTACAATTTATATGATGTTGGTTTGGATGATATGATTCGATAAGCTATCTTACTTTAAATTTTGTTATGTATGATATTTCATACTATATTGGTTATCATCATTGCCATTATATTAATTAGTATTATAATCAGATATAGTCTGACCCATGTGTTCTTTGTAATACTCGAGTCATTTCGAGAGACTTCAAGTGCAGGTGCTCAGTGATGATGGTGAATATTATGGACTTTTGAGGAGGCTAATAGGAGAGATAAGATGATACATTCCCTACTCATTTTGCAGCCTCACTGTATTGAGAACTAGTTGATGTATCTAGTGATGTATTATGTACTGGGCTAGAGACCATCATTTTGTTGCCCAGTGAACTGTGTACCATATTGTATATTTATGTATGTACATATATATATATATATAATTTTATCTGCTGCATTTTGATTCTATGTACTCTGATTGATATTTATTTATCTATGATTGTGTATTGTTCATCCTAGAGACACACCTATTTATTGCTTTGTATTGAGACCGAGTACGAATATGGCAAGTAACATCATTATTTGAGATACGTACCGGTGTTAGTCTAAGGGAATATTTACATGTGGGCCCCATATTGCTTCATTCATTGTATTACTCGACAGTATTACTTAGTAATACTCTTAAGTAGTATAGGTATAGAAGTGGGGGCATTACAATGTGTAGTGGTGAATCTCACATTCCAAGGAGAAATTATGAATCTTATTAATGTTGAGAAAAAACTTCCTCACTCATAAGTAGGCCATTAAAAGTATTGACTCTACCATGTGGCACAATGTACAAATCCGAAATGGATTTCAAGTACATTATCAAATATGATTTTGATATTGGTACCCAAAAGGATATGATCTATTGGCCACAACATTGTCTTCAAGAAGAATATCAACGTGATTGGAATATAAGTCATGTTGATAAAGAAAACATCGTAGATTTCAATTGTCGAAACAAACGTAACAAGTTCATCCTTCAATACGTTTTAGTTAATTTGGATTTTACTCACCAAATTTATCGCTCAGTAAGACTATGAGTTTTGGTACATATAAGTTGCAACAAAAATTCTAAATAATAATTTAGAATATACTGTTTGCACATGACAACCAAAATGTCTTAAAGTCAGTGGGAGTGATGATAGAGTTTGTGAGTATTGGATATAATCCAAGAAATGATACAAAACTGTTATTCAGTAAGCATTAGAGTTAAGTAAGTATTTTGATAGAGAAATCAAATAATTTGAATTTCTGTCAAAATGTAAAGGAAGCATGTGTCTGTTAAAAATAATATTAATAGGTACTAAAATATATTTCTAAAACTATAGATAAACAACAAACTTATGATTATTAATGTTGTATCCATGTTAAAATCATATCAGTTAGGTTATTTAATACTCGACATTAAATTTGAAAAATGACATCTTTTATAATCAGTATAAAATGATGTTGAGAATGTCCTGAAATGATATACACTAGCATTATACTAAATTATTTAACATCAAGCATGTAAGATGAATTCCTTATGCATTGACAATTGGGATTTTCATACATGCAATAATGTCTACAATATCACATTTTGCTTATGTATTTGATACATTAAGCAAGTAACAAATCCAAACTATGATCACTTAATGATAGTTTAGAGTGTTCCCAAGTATTTATGAAATATTAGAGAATTGTTTGTAGAAACAACGAACTTCTTATGAAAGGGTGCATGGACTCGAACTTCATTAGTGATATTAAGTATAATATGTCAATCCTAAATTCATCTCCAAACTTAAGTCAATAACTTTAAGTTGGAACTGTTCGAAACAATAAGTAGTGGCCAATTCAACTAAAGGCTACTGCAATGTAAGATGTATAAATAAATGCACAAAATTGTAACTGAGCTAAGGGAGATTCCAAATATTGAGAATCCCAAGATATTGTTATATGATAAAAATGTAATGATATAGTTTGTAAAAGAGCCAAAACCTCATTAGAAGTGGAGAGACATACTCCGAATAGTTCCACATGATAAAGGCAGTTTATCAACGTCGAAGAGAGTTGATTGATAGAGTAGATGATTAAAACAAAATCGCATACTCATTTTCTAAGGGTTTGAACCTATTAGTTTTTAAGAAAAACCGTCGAAGAATTTGGAATTAGATTCCATAATTGACACCAAGTGTAATTGGGAGATTGATAGAGTTAGGGGTATTCCCTAAGGGCAATTATGTAATTTGTCGCATATATCTAACTCTATGCCCAATCTTGTTCAGAATACATGGTGTTTTTCTTTCTATTATATACTTGTTATATAGTGATATAAATAATTAAGTAATTTGTTTAAAGTATATAGATTGGAAACCCTTAAATGATATATTACATGATGGTAACCACAAAGTAGTGTAATCATGAAAATTTTATCAAATTGAAAATAACATATTATTTTAAATATTCCCAATCAAGATGTTTTGAGAAAGGATATGAATTCATCCGTTGAAACTAGAGTACATAACAATCTCCAAATGGTGGGTAATGTATTTCTCGTGGCAATTGGGGGCACTAAAGGGTTATGTACTGATAGTTATTGGATAACTATGGAATGAACCACTCAAGAGTTCTCTATTGGTTAATATAACTAAGGTCAAATAGACAATCTTGAAGCAACGATGTTACACAGTTCCCTCAACTTGAGAATATATGGGACTTTAATGTGGATACTCCACTTTGATTACAGTTAAATCGTGGCATGTTGTCTATCAAATGACTAAGTTGGGTCTGAGTTGAAGCATTGGAAGTGAAATTGTTTGAACCAAAAATGGCACAAACACGTAGAAGATTATATAGTAGAGATTAAATGAAGAAAAGTAAATGAAAATGAGGAAATAAAAAAGACACAATCGTTTATAGTGGTTTGGCAAAGCAAGGCCTACGTCCACTTTGAAGTTTTATTGGTTATTTCTGATTTGGAAGCAGAAGTTCTTGGGGTCGTTAACAACTCCAACGCTTAGAATTTAAAAGTTAAAAGAATGTAAGTAAAAATGGAACTATAGCCAAAAGACCCTAAAAATGCACCATAATCCCCTACTTATAGAGGTAAGGGGCCGAAAATCTCGTCAAAAATATCTCCAGACTATTGTGCATGAATTTGAGCAATTCTCCCAAAATTATAGGTGCCAACTCAATAAAAGCTGGGAGTTGGTACCGATCCCTAAGTTGGATTCGGTACCAATCTCCAAGATGTCTATATTTGGCATCTTCAATCCCTCACCTCGAACCATCTTGTAGTTAGCTTCTTGATTCCATAGTCATTTGTACTTGTTTTAGCTTGTTTCTGAGCCCAAACAATGGAGTTGAAGGAGAACAAAGTTGTAACTTCAAGTGTCCATAGAGTTCGATGGAGAAATGCATTGAATCAACAAACCAACTTTGGAAATAGGCTTTTGGCACCGAGATAAGCATGAAGGCAAAAGACGAGGTCCATCCAACTTGTATCTGGGGGTCGGTACCAATCCCCAACTTGGGGTATCTCATTACCTTGTTGTCTTTAATGGTTCTTGGCTTTGACTTTGTGGCTCTGTCTGTGATTTGTTTCTAGACTTTTGGGCTATCTCTCCAGCTTTCCACCTTGATAACTCCAAGTTATATCTATACAGTTCATCCGGATTCTGCCTAGTCAAAAGGAAGGATAACACATGCCATCTAAAGTACATCTCATTTTCAATGTGATATGCTTTGAATCGAGAAAAGTTCGGATTTCCATGAAGGATTCCACTCTGTGCTTTGAATGGTCGTTATCTTTAGGTGAATTGATTTAATGAATTGTCATATCCATAATGATCTATTCTGACGTTCTACTAACATCTGAGACTATAAATTTGGAACATGATCCCGAGGTTTTTTATTCCAAGTCTAATAATTTTAGACTAATTATATCCATGAGTTCCCCAGGTATAAGTTCAATTTTTCTTCAAATTTAGTCGTTAAGTATTGGGTATATACACATGGATCATTGCACATGCATAGGCACTCACATACATACGCATAAACCATACATATGCTTGTACATGCTTGTTTATGTTTTTTTTTGAAATATTTGGGACTCTGTACCGATTCCCAATTTGGGAGTCGGTACCGGCTCTTTACTTGGAGAAATTTCTCCATGTTTCTTCTAGCTTTGAGGGTTTAGGGTTGTGGCATTATAAAATCCATTTCCCTTAACTTCATCTCCTCACTTTACTTCTACCCACGAGTTGAAACTTTCGATCTCTGCCATTAAATCCTTCAAATCCAACACGAGCCTTCATCCTCGCCTGAACCAAGGACTGCTGCAACCTATCTTTGTTATTTCCTGACATCGTTCGCGTCTCCGCTCATTACCTCGATTGGATCCCCCTTCACCAACTCGAACCCCAGCTCGAGATCCTACTTTCATTCGATCTGATCCCTAACCTTAACTCCACATTGAATAAAATTACGTAGGATGATGGTGACTGGTCACATGTGAATGGACATGGAGTTAGGCATGGACATTGAATGAACTTACGGCCGTGGTTCTTGATGTCGGTAGGGATGAAGGAGGAAGGTGGGATTTGCCTAATTATGGGTGTCTCGAGGATCGGTACCGATCCCCACACTTAGGTAAATTTTTGCCTACTCCAAGCTTTACAACCGAACCTTGCCATAGAGTTTCATGCTGAATTTCCTCTTTCATCTTGAACATTTCCGAAGAACGACTGATAACATTAAACTAGTCGGTCTAGACTTTAAAATGAATAGTTAATTAATAACCGAAATACGAACTACACCACACTACACCATATTGCACTTTAGCATGTGGGGCATGGTTTATAGTTAATCCTCCAATATTGATTATCTATCAAGCTTTTTATATAAATGGACCAAAGACATTACAAACGTCTGGCTACTCAGACTACAAGTACTTCACCTTCAAAATATATTGAATCTGATACATAATCAAGCTTAGCTACAACTTCTCAAGCGCAGCAAACTCCTATCCAACAAGAGCAGCAACCAGAAATTCCATGTGTTGTTCAACAAAATCTAGAGAATCCCAAAGTAGAGCAACAGAATCCTAAAAATTCAGTTGAACCGGTAGATGGGCCTTAAATAGACCCATCACCATATACTCTTGATGCTGTAATACTGAATAATTCAGTCGATTTTGTTCCCTCCAAAATCGATGAAGGATCTCTTCGGAGGATATGCAGTAAGCATGGAATTCCATTTGACGATGTTCTGGCACCGTCCTGCAATCGAGGAGCTCACGATCCTCCAGAAGGGTATATAGGTTGCAACAGATATATGTGCCTAGCGGGTTGCATCCCGCTATTTAATCAATTCATTTGTCGAGTCTTGAACTTTATGAGACTGGCTCCCACACAGCTGCATCCGAATAGCAACACTTTTCTTCTTAGCACTTATCTAGTTTTCTATGATCATTTGAATCGAGTGCCTAGCGATGAAGAAATCCGATACATTTATAGCTTTAAAAGCAGCAAAGGAAACCTGTCTCTTGTTTATATAGAGCCGATGAGGGGTTGCAGAATTGTTTTGGGGCTTGGAACAAGCTGAGTTATTTGAAGGTTTAGTGGTTATATGCACGATGTCTACCTGGGTTCGCTCGTAAATGGATATCTGGATGTAAGTTTTATTTCAAATGCCATTCGTGTATTTACCTTATAGTCTGCATGCTTAATTTATCTTTCACTGTTGAATAGATGTTCCGATGAGACCCAGCGCCGGATCACTTTCAGATACCGTTAATGCTCTCATGGCAGTCCTAGCCGAGGATAGGTATATAAGAACTCTATTAATGAATGAGAATCTTCTCACTCATGGCTTACTAGTGGAAGGTCGCAGTGCCGGCATAGTTCCAGTTTTCGACATTGAGGATGATGGTGATAACAATCCACCCGTAGGAGGCGAAGTTGATCCTGGGTTGCCCCTAGCCCCAAGTCCTAAGGCTGGAGCGATATGAAACATGGAAATAGGGCATGAAGGTGCCGAGGAAGGCGAAATTATTGGAGAAGGTGGTGAGGTCGGCCCAAGTAACATTGAAGTGGGCCACGGATCCCAGACCAAACAACCTAGAGATGACCCACCGTTTGCTCCCAAAATGAAATTGATTGTGAGAATTTCGAAGATGCAGACTTCCACTCAGTCTCCACTAGTCATAAGTGCATAGAAGACTCCATCTCTTCCTTCAACGAGCACATTCGCCAGTCTAAGGCCTATCCCTACGGAGTTTGGCTCTTTTGACATGGGTAACATCAGCATTGGTGACATCAGTTCTCCAATCCACTTTGAGAAGGACATCATTCCAACCGGTGCAGTAGTGGTTACTCCCATGAGTAAATCTCTAGTACATGGTCCATTGGAGGAACATTGGGACACACACACGTGCACTATATGACACTCGCACTTGGACTGTGTCCTTGCCCGTTTGATCTAACTCATCCTTGTTTTCTTTACAAGTTCGATGGATAAGAGGAAGCATTCATTCCGATCCCTGGAAGAGAAAGCGTATCATGTTCAACTCCTCCAATCGAGCTTATACCATCAAGGAAGTGGTCAAGACTATGATTCAAGCTACCGCTCCAGCCACGACATAGACGACTGGGGCAAGAGTAGTTATGACAGGGACCGTTCTTCTCATGATTTTGCTTCTAAGCGCCGACCTAGATCCAGATCACCTCCTTCTAGAGGCCCGAATAGGTAGCCTGACCACCACGATGATATTCCACTGACTAACACTTCTTGAGCTCTACCACCTGCCTTTGTCCCTTTACAATCCAAGACATTATCTTACTCTAGTCGGTCTTCTGAGCGCAAACATAATAAGAATGGCTCCGATACTTTTCATCAGAGGCCAGGCAAAGGAAGCACTGTTGCTTCGGCTATTACGAAGAAGCAACAGGTAGACACTACGGGGCAGATGGTTGAGCTTAAAAACGAATTCCCCAACGTTTGCTTTGATGGAGTTATGTTCTTGCCAAACTTAAAGAAAATTCCTATTGAAGTCCAGTAGAGGACCATCGATTGCACGATCCCTATCCATAATCAATATATCGAATGGGCGAAGCGGCTAAAAAGATTTTAAAAGTCTCAAGAGATAGGCTGCAAGAGATAGAGAATCAGAAACTCATTGAGGCCAAGAATAACAAAATCATAGCCGCTCTCAACATTGAGCTCGAGAATTCAAGAAAATCCCAAGCTAAAGTAGAGAAGAAGGTCAAGGAGGTTATTAAAACACTCGAAGTTGAGAGATCTAAGCATCTAAACAAAATCGAGCAAGCGCATCACCAGAACCACGAGCTTGTCATTGAAAGTGATGCTACCAAGAGGAACACAGCTGAATTAAAAACCAAGATCAAGCGTGAGATCAAGGAAAAAGATGAAGCATAGAGACTTGCTCAGGATGCATGCGATGAGCTGGTCGCCGTCAGGATAGAGAGGGACAATGCACTTAAAAAGGCCAGGACGTGGATGCTCTCGTCAAGAGAGAAGTTGAAGCTGTAGTAAAACAGGCTGAATAGCATGTAGAAGAGCAGATTATGAAGAAGTTTGAGCCATTGATCACTTAGTACAATGCCAATGTGCTCAAATTTCGGAATTTGGAGTGGTTTAACGTATCCTTTAATGCTTACCCATGCCTGGAAAAGGGTTATCGAGGAAGAGAAGGAATTTCTTAATAGTGATAATATTGATATGGAGCAACTGGAAAAAGAGATTTTGAACGGAGATGAGGCCAAAATCCTCCATGGCAAACAATAGCTTATTCGTTCGGAACTTGATGCAACCACTCAAAAAGAATTAGGTGAAGGTTCCGGGTTTGCACATCATGATGCTACAGCTAACCAAACTCTTGGGACTCAAGCTGCTCCTAGTTCCACTGTTGATTCCTCTACCGATGCTGGTTATGACCCAGAGAAGCCAAAGCTCCAGAAATCCATTGTCCCCTCCCATATTCCTAAGGGAACTCTCGACAACACTCTAGACTACGTGGAAGTTCAAACCGAAGAAGGTATCTCGTTGACTTCTCCTGTTTTCCAAAGAGTTGACGTGTCGCCGATCAACATCGCTAACCTCCCTCTTTTTATTTCTTTAGCTATAGACCAGCTTGCAATTGCTCCACTTCCTCTCAGGGATTCTCAACTCAGGCCACAAATATCGACGACGGAGTCTATAGCTATCAGTATTTCGACAACAATTCCTAGCATCCCAATTGAGGAGACCCTGAGCCTTGACGAGCGCATGATAGATGCTTTGTTGGAAGAAGGAAAAGATGAGAATCGGGGGACTCAAGTTGATTAGGATGTTATTATTACTAGGGTCTCTTAGTCCCTATCGAGTCCTTCAATGCATGAGCGTGAGAAAAAACTTAGAGCAGATATCCTACTTGCTAGTCAAATCAAGTAAGAGCAAGTAGATGTTTTCCCTCCTCCGTTGTCGATCGCTTTGCTCAGGCAAACCATTTTCACTCTAGTTTACATCCTCCACCTGGAGGTACTCAAAGTACGTCGATAGTATTCTCACAAAGCATTCCAGCCTTCATTTCTTCACTTGGGAGCATCTAGAGTGTGCCTATTGGACCTAAGCAAAGACCTCTTCCCAAAGGCCAAGGAGGTTGAGGAAGCGGTGGAAAGAGGCAAGGAGAAATCTCAAGTGAAGTCTCCTCTAGTTCTAAGAAGAAAAGGAAGCCAAAGAAGAAATAGTTATTAGTTTATTTTTTTCGTATATAGTCTCCTTTTGTTTGTTGGCCGGCCTTGTAAGGGTTTGGCCCTCGTTACTACTTTTTTGCTTTTGTTCTGAACCACTTATACTTGGCTTTCCTGATTTGACGTCAATAATAAAGACGTTTTGTTCTGTAAAAATCTTTGCTCATATTTGTTTAACTACTTAAGAAATATGCTTTCTATTCAATGTACTTGCGATCGTTTCTTTTATTGGTCATTTTTGGAACAAATCCTTACTTTATTTTATAATTTTCCAACCTCACACTGCTTCAGTGAATATAAAGCAATCCTTAGGGTAAACCACTTAAAACAGTGGCTCGAATATCCTTTTCCAAGATAATAAGTCCCATCCACACTAAACTCTAGGCACGGGTTTAAGTTAACTACTTAACATCGTAGTCCACACATTCTCATCCGGGATGTTAGCATTTGGTCATGCCTAATTTTGGGCATTGACTGAGAGCTTACAAATTGGATTCTGCCTTACTCCGAGCGTGGACCCTCCATTCAGCTTACTCCGTGTAAGATGTTAAGGATCAGATGGACTTGTCATGCCTGTTTCTATTTATACTTCTGCCCTTAGTTTGGGAACAAGAGTTAAGCGAGCGATCGGTCGTATCATGCTCTTTTTTATTTGTACTCCTACACTCCATCTGAGGGTAAGAGTTGGCATACGAATGGTTGTGTCATGTCCGATTCTAAGTTTGTGTTCTTGCCCCCAATCTGAAGGCAAGAGCAAGTTTTTGGATGAACATGTTTCATCCGCCTTAAGTTTATACTCCACCTCCTACTCTATGAACGAGAGTTATGGTACGGAGGCTCGTATCACATTCGATTTGTGTTTACACTCTTTCCCTTAATCCAAAGGCAAGAGTTGAGATGTGGACAGTCATTTCATGTCCAGCTTATGTTTATACTCTGGCTCCTACCTCGAGAGCGAGAGTTAGGATGTATACGGTTATGTCATGTACGACTTATGTTTATACTCCTACCCCCAATCCAAAGGCAAAAGTTAGATTATGTCAATCCCCAGACATCAAAAAGGGACTTCACGGGCCCGATCATGGGCCATAGAAGTTTGACCAGTACTATCTCCGGGTACCTGCGCACCTGCATTAATCATCTACGGATTCATTTGAGTTAATCAAGT
The DNA here is from genome assembly GCA_030737815.1 of Allium fistulosum. Lineage (NCBI taxonomy): Eukaryota > Viridiplantae > Streptophyta > Magnoliopsida > Asparagales > Amaryllidaceae > Allium > Allium fistulosum. The sequence continues at coordinate 444,680,765 of CM060903.1, forward strand.
CACAACTCTTAAGAAATGTAGAGACATAATTTCTGGCTTGAAAGGTTGTTTTATTTGATTAAAGACGGAAAGTGACAAAAAAATTTCTTATTACATGACTCTAGCCAGTTATTTACAAATTTATTCTCTAAATGAAATAGCATCGTAGATGCTCGCTATTCCATGCCCTCAGGAGTGAGATCTTATTTGTACTTGCTAGCTTGAAAGTGTCATCTCCAAACTTTTCCTATATTGTGTACGGACCTTCCCAAATCGGGCCCAAGTTCTTAGGACCAAGGAAAATTCGTTTGAAGACCGAATCGCTGATTTCAAAGGTTCGACCTCTAAATTTAGTGTTATAATATCATGTGACTTAGTGTCTGTTCGCAGCTGCTCTCAACTCAACTTCAGTCCACTTCTCATTGATCATATCAAAAAGCTCCAAAAGAAGTTGCTCGTTTGTCCGTGAATCGTAATGGGTGACCCGCTGAAATGGTACTTCCAGTCCTATCGAGATCATAACCTCCAATCCGTAGGATAAGGCTAATATAGAATGGCTAGTCACTGACTTGTAGGTAGTTCGATAAGCCTAGAGTGTTAATGGGAGTTCATCAACCCACTTGCCTTTGGCCTTCTCCAATCATTTCTTAAGAATGGACTTAATAATCTTGTTCATAGCTTCAATCTATCCGTTCACCTAAGGATGTGCTATCGTTACAAATCTCTTCTCTATAGGTGTTAGCGGTATAAATCCTTAAACTCGATATTATCGAATTAGGTCTCGTTATAGGTAACGATCGCTTGCAGAACGCCAAAATGACAGATGACATTCCGAACAACTAAGTTGATTGATTTCTTCATGGTAATCATGACCAAAGGTTCTGCCTCAGTCCATTTAGTAAAGTAATCAACCGCCACGATGGCGTACTTCGCGCCACCTTTAGATATCGGCAATACACAGATGATATCAGTACCCCAAACTACAAATGGCCAAGAACTGACCATTTAGGTAATTTCCATCGGCGAGGCCCTTGGAATTTTAGCAAACCTTTGACACTTTTCACATCTTCAGGTGTAGTCAACTACATCTCGATTGACAGTCGGCCAGAAATACCCATAACGAAGGATCTTCTTCGCCAGGGTCCGCCTCTAGTGTAGTCGCCATAGGCCCCTTAACGAACTTCTCTCCAAACTCGTTTGGCCTCGTCATGAGCGACACACCATAGCATAGGGACAGAGAAACCCTTCCTATACAGTATTTCTTCTTGTATGATATATCTCGAAACTTGAAGAAGGATTTTGTGCCATTAATCTCTTCTCATTGGAAGGATTCCTCTTTGTAAGTACTACCAAATCGGAGTCATCCATGACTCTCGTTATAATGACCCTAATTTTGATTAACATTATTTAGGACATTTAATTAGTTAAATTGAAATAATGTAAATGGTTTAGGGAATTGAGATTTGAATAATAGAAGGGTAGCCATGCCTAGTTAAACAATGAGCTAAAGGGAATTAAAATGAAATAGGAAAGGCTAATAGATAAGGGAAAAATAGGAATAAGTTATATTCATATACCCTAAACCCTTCATGCCACTTTCATTTTACACGTTCGTAAAGAAAACTAAATCTAAGAAGAGGCCAGCCACCATTAGGAGACAGCAAGAGATAGATAAGCTAAAATCAAGAGGATGGAAGCTTAATTAATCTAATTCAAGAAGCAAATCTCAAACTCCTTAATCACAAGCTAAAGGTGAATAATAGGTTACATCTCATTTTACTATTTTCGGTTTTAGACGAGATCCGAATTTATTTTGCAAATGATTTGCCATGTTTTAATTGTTTAAAAGGATATATATATGCTTATTGATGATTTATGATATTTCATATTGATTTTATGTTAAGGTTTAACTTGAAAAACCTATTAAATGACATCTAAATACCTTGCGAATTTGATATAAGGTCAAAAATATTATTTTAGGGTTGGGTTTCAAGTTTAATAATTTTCTGAATTAATGTGATTTATTATGAATTTTCTAGTGAAGAAAATGGTTAGTTGGGTTTAAAATTAATTATATCTATTATGTGTTAGTTTTGGGTCAAAAATTTATATATGTTAGAAAACATATAAAAAGTGATTTATGGGAATTTTTGTAGAATTTTCCTAAGTGTTTTAATAAGTATATAAAATTATTTAAGGTATGGGACTTTAATGTTTTATATGTTTATAAAAGGAGAAGGGGCAATTTGTAAATGTTTTAAATTACTAATCTTTGAAATTCGACACCACTTTTAGGAAATATTTTAGAAATCGGCAACCAATCATATTTTGACAAACAAAGCAGGTTAGTTGAAAAGAAATTCGTTTATAAAGTCAAAAATCAGTTTTTTCTAAGGTTTTGCTGTTTCGCCACTTTCGACGGCACCTTTTGACTTCATACTGCCGCCTCAACCTTAGTCGAATTAATACACATGGTATTAAAGCCTTGGTACATAGTGGATTGGAGATAGGCGAAAGGTATAGAGTCCAAACAGGGCTTTTGAAGGCGCCGGGACCTTGTTTTACTTTTAAAAGGAAATGTCGCTTGCTTTGCTTTCGAAAAGAATGCTTCAAATGAGATAGCTTTTGACTTGGTCAATTGTTTTAAACATAGGTTTCGAAAGAGGTTGCCGCCTTTGTTTTAAGAAAATGCTTTCGAAGGGGTCGAAACTCCTGCTATCGCATTCTACCTTTCGAAACAATGCTTTCAAAAGGGTTCTTTCGCTTTAAACCCTGAGCCGCTTCTCCAATGCTTCCGAAGGGATTTGTTTCGACACCATCCACTTCTTTTACTTAGGAAATTGCTTTCAAAAGAGTTGCTTTCGACTTAGTTCTTTAAGACCCTTTTGATATTTTTAAAGTTAAACCTAAAGGTTTCGAAAGGAATGGTTTTAAATGGTTTCGAAACTATGTTCCACGTATTTTTATTTAAACCCAATGCTTTCGAAAGGTTTGATTTATGTAAAGGAATTAATGCTTTCGAAATGTATAGGATAAAGGTTTTGAAGGGGTAGTTCCCCTATGTTTTCGAAAGGTTTACCTTTGTGTTTAAATGGAGGGTTTCCAATGTTTTTAGAAGATGTGTTTAAAGAGTTTTAAAAAGAGGATATTTAAGGTTTTATAAAGCTTTCAAAAGGACACTTTCAATGTTTTCGAAAGATCTATTGTAAATGGTTTCAAAAGGTATGTTTTGGCCTTTCGGCCTAAGGTTATAAAGCAAAGTAGTTTACTTATATCGAAAGGGGTACTTTCAATGGTTTTGAAAGGGGTACTTTCAAGGGTTTTGAAAGAGATTGTTTAAAGGTTTTAAACAAAGATTTCGAATGTTTTCATCAACAATATTTTGTGTAAAGTATAGATAACATGGCAAAATGATTCGAGTAAAGCATAGAGTATATTTTCCTTGTTTAAGTATGATTTATAGGGTTAAATCAATTTGAAAGAAATGTTTTCAAGGAAAATTTGATGGGGTAGTTGACCCTAAGTAGATATTAGAATACCAGATGGGACTAGTATGGGGTCGCGCACTATACTTTAGCTAGTAGCCCTTAGCTAATATAAGTCCAAAATTATAGTGTGTAGGGTTTTGTCACAGGTAAGACTAAAATGAGGTTACACACAGAAAGGAATATACAGAGAAAGATAGGTTATTGGTGAGCCCGCAAAACCATTAGGATCAGTTGACCCTGGGAGAAGTAAGTTAGCGACAGACCGTCCAGAAGTGTGTCTAACATAATTTAGATTACTTATTATGTCTGGTAGGCCCGAGTCAACCAAAGGTTAGTAGTTAGCCAAACAAAACTATAGTGTTTGGACAGATAGTCCATTAATTACCTGATTTGTATGCATACATGATATTGCTATTATTGTTTTAACTAGTTTGGTTGCAGGATTTTGATTTGCAAAAGATATGTTTTAGAAAGGGATATTAGTGAGGGGAAACCTATTCCGCTAAGCGGCGTGGTCTAACTTAATATCAGTAAACTGAGATGTACAGTATTATTCACACTAGGCCTTATGTCTGACTCGAAGTTTATGTTTTCCCCTTAAACTTTCGGGTGCTCAAAATATGATTTTAGTAGGTTGAGAGTTGAGGATTTATAGGTTTTAGTAGGTGGACAAATAAAAGCTTCCGAAGACATGCAAGAGGCATGGATAGCCATTTAGGAGTTGTTATTTTTATTTTTATTTCCGCTGTGATGTATTAAGACAGTTTTTGTCTATTTAGTGCTCTGATCATCCAAGGGGGCATCTTCATATGTCGCTCTTGGCGTATTATGTAATAATTATATTTGATCAAAACCTAGGATACGTTTTGGGATTGTGTAATGGAATATGAAACATGTTTTGAAATGTAATCGGTAAATTATGCTATTTTTGGAATCTGTGATTTTCTTTCATATTCATATGTTTCTGATATTATAGATAACATTAACATTACCGTATTTTATCTCTGGAAGTTAATACTATAGATGACTGCAACACTTAGCTTCGGGCCTCAAGATAAAGGATGTTATACTCGTTCAAGCTCAGTTTCCAAGATCCAAACAACATCCATCTGGTCAATGCTTGAAGCTAAAAGTACTTCCACTGGATCCAGGCCCATGAGCTGCAAATCTTCGAAACTAACCAATTTTGCAAACGGGTCAACTTTTTCATTTCCTATCTGGAAATATGAGTAATCGTGTAATATTTAAGGTCATCGAGCAACTCAAGAACCCGATTTAGATAGGGAGCTAGCTCTGCTCCTTTTGCCTGGTACTCTTTTCAGACTTGGCATACCACTAGCTCAGAGTCACGTAAAATGTGTGAAGCCTTTATTCTCAGCTCCCTGGTGATCTTGAGTCCTACAATCAAGGCCTCATAGCTTCGTTATTCATTACTGGAAAATTGAGTTCCAAGGTGTAGCTGATCAGGTGTTCTTTGGGAGTGACAAGTATGACTCGAGCACTGGAACATTGATCGTTAGATGCAATGTCCGTGTCCATCTTCCATCCAACTTCCTTTTCTCCACTGCTATCCGGAGGATCGTCTCGTGCAGTGAATTTTTCTATGAAATCCTCCAAGGCCTGATCCTAGACTGCTCTTCGAGGGTGATATGTGATATCATACTGGCTCAATTCAATGTTCCATTTTAACAGCCTTCCAGAAGTCTCAGGTCGTTGCAAGGCTTGTCGTAAATGTTGGTCAGTAAGGACACTAATCGAATGAGCTTGGAAATAGGGGCGGAGCTTTCTCAAAGTGATCAACAGGTGGTATGTGAGCATTTCTAGTCTCATGTAGTTTCTTTCTACTCCTGTCAACTGCTTGCTAATGTAGTAGACCGGTCGCTGGATGCAAGATTCCTTACATATAAGTGCGGCGCTCAAAGCATGCATTGACAATGTTAGATATAAGAACAAATCCTCATCATCCACCGATTTTGATAGAATGGGAGATTTCTCCAAGTGATCTACTCGAGCCTGGAATGCATCTTTGCAGTCTTGATTCCACTTGAAATTTCTCTTTCCCTTCTTAATTATCTTGTAGAAAGGATGCATTTGTCAGTTTCTCTAGAAATGAATCGACTAGGATGGCGACCTTCCCATTTAAGCTTTGGACCTCCTTGATCGTCTTTGAGGTTTCGATCTCCCTCAAAGCCTTGATTTTTTTTCTGGATTAGCTTCAATTCCATAAGAGTTGACAATGAAACCCAAGAATTTCACTAACGCAACACTGAAAGAGCATTTCAAGGGATTAAGCCTCATCCCGTATTATTAGAGGATACCATACTTTTCTGTTAGGTCATTAATGTGGTTTCTTGAATGTTGTGACTTCATAAGCATGTCGTCAATGTAAACCCCTATCGATCATCCAATTTGGTCTTTAAACTTCCGGTTCATGGGTCTCTGGTAAGTCGCTCTTGCGTTCTTTAGTCCGAAGGGCATGACTAGATAACAATAGTGTCCAAGATCGGTGACGAAAGTGGCGTATTCCTGATCTGGGACGTTTATTGAGATTTGACAATATCCCAAATACGCGTCAATGAATGAAAGTAACTCATGTCCAGCAGTTGAGTCCACCAACCGATCTATTCTTGGAAGAAGAAAGTTGTCCTTCGAGCATGCTTTATTCAAGTGCGAATAATCGATGCATCTCCTCCACTTCCCGTTTACTTTCTTCACCAAAATAAGGTTTGATATCCAATCAGGGTATAAGGCATCGTGGATGAAGCTGATATCCTTTAGCTTATCCACTTCTTCTTTGAGTGCAGCAAATCTCTCCGGACCCAGGCTGCGGTATTTCTATTTCATAGGAATGAATTTAGGACTTATGTTTAATGCATGGCTCGCTATTTTGGGCAAGATCCCACACATATCCGAGTGTGTCCAGGCAAACACATCCAGGTTTGCTCGAAGAAAACCAACCAACTCCCTCATCACACCAGCACCGAGCTGAGATTCGACATTCAGGACTTTACTTGGATCATCTCTACTGACTAGAACGTGACTGTCAACTCGGTCAAAGCTGGTCGTCCGCCCTCCAGTTCTTTTCGTCGGTCCATGTCATTGTAGAGTCAACTAGTTTTCCTAAGCCGGGGCTTAGGCAGTAGTTGTTATGCATCCAAAGCCTTTATGTAGAGGAACACCTCTATACTCTTTCCTTTCTCCTTATGCCTCGCTTCCTTCACTTTAGCGACATAGCACTCACGGCCAGCCACTTGATCTCCATGCATGATCCCCACTCCATTGTCAGTAGCGAATTTGATAATTAAGCACCAAGGAGTGATAGCCGCTCTAAATTTGATTAGGGCCGGTTGGCCCAAGAATAATTATAAGCGGAATAAATATCCAACACTAAAAATGGCATGACCCGCACTTTCATGTGGTTGCCCTCACCAAGTTCCATTGGCAATTCAATAAATCTGATGGCTTCAGTAGCTATCCCGTTGAACCCTTATATACGAAATCTACAAGGTTTCATATCTCTCTTCTCCAACATCATTTGGTCATATTCTTTTTTGAACAAAATATTGACTGAACTCCCACAATCAACAAGCACATTTCGTACAACAGCATGACCAATTGCGATTGAGATCATGAGTGGGTCAATCGTCGGATCTCCACTCTGTTAGCATCCCTATTTTATAAAACAATATCATCTGTCATAGTTCGGGACTGTTTTGCTGGAGCCCCATCCTCGACAACAGAGCAACTTTCGTTCTTGCATGCTTCAAGGCTCCAATATATATCCATATCCGCAAAGCTCTTATCAGCAAGATGAGCCCCACCGATGATTGTGTTTATCACTAATCATTTTTCTAGCCGCTTGAATGCATCAACACCGGGCTCAGCTTGCCCATGCTGGAAAGACGACCCGGGGGCGCTAGAACTTCCTTGCCCGCCATCCTACAGGGCTTTCACATATTGCTGCAATTTCTTTTTGATTATTAATTCTTCAATCAAGTCGCAAAGCACCTGCACTCATTAGTATTATGACCGTAAATCTCATGAAATCAACTTGTCCGACTTCCTCTCCTTCTTAATTGACTCCCTAGGAGCTGGCTTCCTATACGGTTCGATATTTTGAGTAGTCAGATAGATATTCTCTATCGAGTTGTTCAATTCGGTGTAATTTTCATACTTAGGACCTCTAAACCGACTCTTGTCATCTACCTTTTCCTTCTTTGCCCCATCGTTATTTTTTTTCCTCCTTTGTTCTGATTACCAACTTTCACATCAACATTTCGAGAGCTTCCTCCATATTGCTTTACAGCAATATTACTCTGAATCGGCTTATTTGAACTTCCAGCTTCAGTTCTCCACGAATGTTTACGCACATCCTCCTGACGTAAGTACTCATTAGCTTTCCTATAGAAAGCTTCCATTGTTGATGGTTGTTTCTTTTCTATCCAATCGCCAAAATCTGAGTTAGGATGAACTCCTCTACAAAGCGCCATCCACACCATATCTTCCTTTAGATCCGTTATTTCTATTACAGCCTATGGAACCGATTTAAATAGTCCCGCAATGACTCACCTTCTATTTGATATACATTAGACAATGACATCACACGTTTCGATCATGAAGTGTGCAAACGGAATTGATCCATGAATTTCCATGACAATTTACAAAAGACAATATAGACCTCGGTGGAAGCCGAGTGAACCACATTGTAGCCACCCATTCTAAGATAATAAGGAAACAATGACACTTTACAACATCCAAAGCCCTGGCTAAATCCACATGTCATTCATATCTTAATAAGTGTTGCCTAGGATCCGTCGTTCCTTCATACAACAGCATCGTTGTCATGTAGAATCTTCGGGGGTATCTCGCGTGAAGGATGTCCTCTGTGAACGGGTTCCGACTAGCATAAGTTACCCAATCATCATTAGTTTTGGATCTATTTTCACTAACCAGCCTCCTAACCATATCCTCCAAATAGTCTGAATCAATAGGTTCGACAGAGTGGCGGTGGTCGTGTCCTACCCCAAGCATTCGACCTGGCGAACGCTCTCGGGAAGGTGCTCGATACTTAGGCTCCCCAAACTCCGGGGAACCCATTCAGCCAGCCAGCATTCACCCCTGTTTGACTTCCATGAGCGCATCATCAGCAATATTGTGATTTTCTAGATTCAAACCTTCAATGGCATGTCCAGGGACGACATCCACGCTGCCTTCCAGAGGATGGGCTCTTGGCCCACCATTTTGGGGATCGGTACCAAGTCCCAAGTGGGGGTCGATATCGATCCCTGAATTTGAGCCTGGGGCTTGTCCACTCCCTTGTGCAGATGTTCCAAGAGCATATTGATTTTTCTTCTGCTTGTCTTCCTTCCGTCTTCGCTCGGATGAAGAAGAACTCTTTGATTCTAAACTGGAATCCCTTCTACTCTGTCTGCGGCTATTTTGAGTCAATTCATTCAATAGCCTCAAGCTCTGTTGCATCATATTATTCATCTCTTGGTTGGTAGCTTTGAATCTATCTTCCATCAGCTTCATTATCCTATCCATCTCCACTTTGGTCACAACATCAGTTGGAGTCCGGACCTCGGGTTGAGTTGGTTGGACGACTCTATCTCCTTGCTAAGGATTTTGATTCTCAAATTCAGTAGTAGCTCTAGAATTGGTAGAATGATCTCTTCTTGATAGGGCCATGGCAGAAAGATTTTGGTAACCTTTGCAAATCAGAGTTGTAGAATTAAAAGATAGAGAAATTGGATCTATCTCTTGGATATAGGAAATCCAATAGTAGACGGTGGGTCTAAATGGTCTGAGAATATGTCCTTCTCAGTGAAAGCACCAAATGTTTGAACCAAAAATGGCACAAACACCCAAAAGATTATGTAGTAGAGAATAAATGAAGAAAAGTAAAAGAAAATGAGGAAATAAACAAGACACAATCGTTTATAGTGGTTCGACAAAACAAGGCCTACGTCCACATTAAAGTTTTATTGCTTAAATTTGGAGGTAGAAGTTCTTGGGGGTCCGTACAACTCGAACACTTAGAATTCTAAAGTTACAAGAATGAAAGTAAAAATGGAACCGGAGCCAAAAGATCCTCAAAAATGAGCCCTACTTCCTTATTTATAGAGGTAGGGGCCTAAATCTCATCTAAAATATCTCCAAACGGTTGTGCGTGAACTTGAGCAATTCTCCCAAGATAATAGATGCCACCTCAATAGAAGTTGGGAGTCGGTACCGATCCTTAAGTGGGAGTCGGTAACTTAGTGATCGGTACTGATCCCCAAGATGTCCATATTTGGCATCTTCAATCCCTCACCTCAAATCATCTTGTAGTTAGCTTCTTGATTTCATAGTCGATTGTACTTGTTTTAGCTTGTTTCTAAGCCTAAATGATGGAGTTGAAGGAGAACAAAGTTGTAACTTCAAGAGTCTATGGAGTTCGATGGAGAAATGCATTAAATGAACACACCAACTTTTGAAATAGGCTTTCAGCATCGAGATAAGCATGTATGCAAAAGATGGGGTCCATCCAAGTTGTATTTGGTAGTCGGTACCGATCCCTAGTGGGATTCGGTATCGATCCCTAACTTGTGGGATCTCATTACCTTGTTGTCTTTGATGGTTCATGGCTCTGTCTGTGCTTTGTTTCCGAACTTCTGGGCAATCTCTCTGGGCTTACCACCTTGATAACTCCAAGTTCTATCTATCCAATTTGTTCGGATTCTGCCTAGTCCAAAGGTGGGATAATAGAAACACCATTCAATAGAGAATTTGTCTCCTTAGTTATATGAGGTTAGTATCACTGTCAATTTTAGTCAACTCAATATCAAAGTCTCTGGCCAGAGTAGTACGGTTAATAATAATTGTTATTACTGAACTAAGGATTTTTGTTTTGGAATTACAAATTTGAATGTGGACGATGTTAGAGTTTTGACGAAAACAAAATTTCATAAGTCCTAACGTGACATAGTTTTGACGAAGAGAATTGGTGTAAATAATCGTTACTATAAGGTACCGCTTATAATAAGTAAAATTGGATTTACCAAAAGATGCATAAGTGATAAATTCAGCCAAAGTGTCATATCACTAGCGAGGTGACGTGTGTACGTTAATATTCGAATTGTTCGATACTAATCGATGACTGAAATTACATCTTCGAGTCGCACAACTGTAATGATAATACTTCAAAAAACCACACAATTTAATTAATTTATAATCATTATAAATTAATTAAATTAATTAATATTTATAAAATAGTTATTAAATTTTATTTGATTTGTTTGAATGTCATTAATATTCAATAAAGTGTGTTTATAAAAGTTATATATGTACATATCGATATATGATATCAATAAACGTCTATATTTGATTTAAATCAATTAATTACTAAGTGGATTTGGAAATTTTGAAGGCTTATCTAGGCACTTTCTTGGCTGGCCATACATGTATAGAAATTGGATTTGATTTGATTTTATTGGGATTTAATGAGCAATAAAAGTGAGAATATTTTAAGAGAGGAAGTGGAAAGGTTTAAATGTCTCCCTTAAAACCAAATAACTTTCACTTTATTCATTAGTTCTTTTACAGTCAAATTATTTTTCCTTTTTCTCTCCCTCTTATTTCTAGCCAAAAATAATAGCCTCCAAGGCTTAAGGAAAGTTCCAAAACTAAATCAAAATAAAGTTAAAATAGAATATGGTTCCTACTTCTTGATCTTTGCAAAATATGCAGGTTTATTCAAGAATCTAGGATTTTATTATTTATTATTCAAGGTGCGTTCTTTTTGTTAGATCTTAAGGTAAAATTCTTGCTTTATTTATTTTTATAATATATATTTAGCTCTTATGATTTGGATTTTTTACATACCAAATCTGAATATAAGTTTATATATTTGACTTGAAATAAATCCTCTTTTGTCAAATCTCCTCTGATAATATATATGTTCACAATGTTAATCTGATTTAGATCCATTTTGTTCCATCCCCTTTTTTGATTACATGTTCATCTTCTTAACATTAAAGGTATGACATATTACATCTTATCAAATTAGTTGTTCATGTTGTTCATATAATTTAAATCTAAAACTTTACCATGAATTTATATGTGCATAAGTTGTCCCTTTTATTCTTGTTTTGGAAATTATTGCTCGACAAAAAAAAACTATTTTGATTGTAACCTAACTTTAAATTTACTGATATGATTATCTTTTGTTTCAACTTGAATACATTACATATGTTGTTGATTTGAAATTGTTTGGAAATTGAATGTAAGTTTTAGATGATTATTGTTTGAATATAATTCTTTTGATTATGGTATAATTTCGTTTGAAAGTTTTTAAAAAAATCCACAAGTGGACCTTTTTGTGCATGTCAAGCCTTTTTATTTGTTAACTTTAAACCCCAACACACATGTTAAATTACAAACTTTACATATACATTTGTTATATTAATTTTAAAACATAGGTTATATGAGTGTATGTTGTTTTAATTTAATTTAAAGTTTACAAAATATACTTTTGTGTAAAAATACAATTTTAACATTAAAATTCTTCCTAAGTTAATCTTGATTCATATTTATTAATTATGGATTTTAAAATATGAGAATGGTCAAAATTAATTTTATATGCATATATGTTTAAGAGTTTAATTGCTGTTTTGAAATGACATTGAATGAATGAGTAAAGAAGGAGAAAAGTCCTCCATCTTTGCTTCTTCAATAAATGTCTACTTTAATTAATTAATTTTCCTATTAGAAATATAAGTTAACTTTTGTCTATTAGTAAAATACCTTTTAATATATTCTGTATAAGTGTAAGTAGACTTTTTATATAGATTTGTTATGATTTATTACTTTTTTAAAAATAATAGTATGGACAACAAAGGCATATATAAAGAGTGAATGTTTCCATTATGGCATAAATCCCAGCACCTACACACACATTAACTATGTACACTGCTTATATGTTGCACTTGCACTTTACATGTATAAATGTATTTGATACATTCATTATTATACATTTGAATTTAAATAAACTTAAAATTCTTTTTATACAAATTAAATAAAATAATTTTTTATTTAAAATTTTATTAAATTGGATCTAATTTACCTTAGACCTCATAGGCCTAATAGATCCAAAATAGAGAATCTTTTTGAAATCTACATATGGAAGAAATATAACATCTTATATGTATACTTGGAGTATGTGTTGGTTTGTGCTTGATGCATACTTTCTCGAATTTTACAAGGAAAACTTGATTCTTTCTGTAAATTGTGTTTTTATATTTGTAAAAATGTATAAAATTACTTTTAAAATGAACAACAACACCAATAAGCATATACTATTTTTTCAAGAGGATAACCTTATACCCTTCTAAGTGACGATCAGATAAAATTATGATCAAAATAGTTAATGATCAACTTTAATATATAATGAAAACGATACTAAATTTATCGTAAAAAGATAAAGGTTTTTATTCTTTTTTACCTCAACATTTTAAAATTCAATTATCCTGATATAGAATAATTTATTGGCTTCTACAGAAATAAAAAAGTAATCATTTTACTGAAAAACGATATATGAATTAATCAGTTTACACAAAAGATTAAAAAAGTTATCATTTTGAGTAAATAAATAAAAGACTATATCATTTCATTGTTATCCGGTTTAATATTCAATTATCATAAGATAAAATAACATATCTGTTTCTTTAATAAAAAGTAATTACTTATTTTTTATACTAAGACAAAATATTATGCCTAAAAAGATATAAAAATTTATCATTTTACAAGAAAATAATTTCAAATCTATGCTTTAATTAGTTCTTAAAGAAGTTGGTCAATGTAAATTCGAGAATAATTAGTCTAGTTGAGATACTTTTGGCACAGGTCCTTATTAAGTTTCAAAATTCACGAAAAGTCCTTCACTAAATTTCAGTGTAAATTAGGTCCCTGTTTTTTATTCACGATTATTGCAGAGCATTATGCAACATTTCATAAAAATTGCTGACATTTCCGCAACATTTCTGTACACTGTGAACATAGTGTATGAAAGTTGCTGAAATATCAACACTTATTTATAAAAGTTGATGATATTTCAGCAACATTTATGTACACTGTGAACACAGTTTATGAAAGTTGCTGAAATATCAGCACTTATTTATAAAAGTTGCTGACATTTCAGCAATAATTTTTCTTTGTTTTTACAATAAAACTTTGACACAGATAGTTGCTGAAATATCAGCACTTATTTATAAAAGTTGCTGACATTTCAGCAATAATTTTTCTTCGTTTCCAGAAAACAGGGACCCGCTTTACAATGAAACTTTGACAGGGACCCGCTTTACAATATGAAAGTATGATAGGGATGCCTCCCTAATTTCCACTTTATTATTTATGCTAAAGATCCAGTTTGCACTAAGATGCATATTTTCTTATATAAGCCTATATATTTATAACTAACAATTGTTTTTTTAATATAGGTATGATTGTGGAATTTTAGTTATGATTAACATGAAAATGATTACCATTATGGATTTTTATAAGTGATAAAGCACCAAAAGAAGAGATGCAAAAAATATGATCTGAAACTACAATAAAAGTTCCATCGGATAAACCATGACTTTGACAAAAAATTGTTGTTCGATTACACAAGGGAAATAAACTTTTCCTTTAAAAAGTCCATCGCAAATACATCATAAATCCTAATTTGTGATGCATTTGCAATAGATAATCCCTCTCTATTCATGGCACGGATGATCCATGCAGAGAGAACAACGATAGAAAGTCATCACAGTTTGTATTGGATTTGCCATAATTCATAACTAATTTTATTTTTCTACAACTTTATGATAAAGAAATATATTCAATATTTATCACAAATTGGTAATTTGTCACAAAGTAACAATGGAACATTGAGTACTCTCTAATGAAAAAATTAGGGATAATTTCACTGCAAATTTGCATGGATTATTGATCGAACTTCTGATTTCTTTAAATAAAAATTTAGGAATATAAATTCAATTATAAGTTATATACTAGACATTGGATCACCATAGATTTCTCATGTACTATTTTCTTGAAAAAAAGTAGAATAAAATGAACTAGTTAAGAAAAAAAATCATTACTAATCCACAGTTAAAAGTAACACTACAAATCATTACTATTTTAAAATCATTTTCTTTAAAATAATATGGATCATAATACCCATCACAGATCCATAGTAATCCTTGATGGCGCTTTCTTTTATATTTCTACTATATCCTTTTGTATTATGTTTTAAGAAAATATTTATGATAGTTCCATGAAAACTTCATTACAACTTGTCAAAGATTAGTAGTATATACTTTTATTTATATTTTCTATTTTCCAATATAGATGATTTGCTAGAAAATGAAAATTGAAAAGAAAAATTCTTCGCAAATCTGTAGTAAGTCATTACATATTAGCCATGACTTGTCATTAATACTTTTGGGTGTGCATGTAGGAGTAGCCAACTTTGGTCACATTTTTGCATCCAATGCATCAAACTTGGAGTCAAAATTAGCTCCGTTTAATCCATATTTGGAGAGAAACCAAAAAAATTCAATTACATCGAGTGCAACCAACACAGACTAGAGCTCTAATTCATTGTTGCTAGCGTAGTAATTATGTTTTATTATAGTTAACAAGAAAGGAAAAATCTACTTGAACTCCACATTTTGAGGAATTATCTAATTCATATATTTTCACAATCAATGATTTGATGAAATAAAACTTCGAAATGAAAAAGGAATGGGTGAGGAACTCATGGATACTAAAGTGCAGGACATAACAAACACGGATAGATGAAAGAACAAGTAAAGAATCAAGCATGGAAAACCATTAGTCAGTACCAGTCGATAGGCATCTGTTGATAAATATTGGTATGGATTATGAATTTTGGGGGCATATATGGTTCAACAAGTATTTTTTTTGGTAAAGGCATGGATCGGTACTAAACCATGGATGGATTGATACCAATCCATAAGACAGATGATTTTTGCGTTGGAGAACATTTCTACAAAGCAAAGAAGATTAATAGGCAAAATGACTAGAAGAATACTATTACAATGATCAATCAATATTGATTAATAGATATGGATCAGTGTCGATCAATAAGAATTAATTCCTACACAGAAAGTCCTTATAGGTTGTAAATCAAATTTTATTAACACATTTCTGTTGAGTGTTTACAATTTCATTTTGTTAGTTAACAAAAATTGATTAGGGCCTTCGAACACCGAATCCTTATTTCTAATGTAGTTGCACGAAAAGTCCCTATACCAATGATTATATAAATTAGGTGTCTATTCTTCTAAAATATAAAGTGCAAACTAGCTTGCACTTTCCTGATTAACTATCATTTTCTGAAAAGTTTTCCAAAAATTGAAATTTTGATTTTATTTATTCCTTAGTAGTTATAATTATTATTTAATTATACTCTTATCGAATAGTTTCTTTTTTCACAGTTGCATAATATCATAGAATTTTTTATTTTCTTTCAAATTATGTTTTCTGTCAGAATAGTGTAAAGCATCTTGCATTTTCTATCTATTAAAGAAGGGACGTAATTTACATATTCATTGGTCAAGAATTTATCTTACGATAACATGGTAATAAAGATCCGATCATCTATCCAGCCAGGTCTGTTAATTGATACATTCGGGTGTGAATAATGCGATAGTTGTATCTGCATCCCAAAACATTTTTGGATATCGCATATCCGCATCCACGTAAATGGACGAATAACAAACAATTATCATATCTGTTAAGGATCGATAAATAAAGAAAAATAAATAGAATATTTTGGTTTAACATGATTATTTTTTCAATCCCATTAATTATATAAGTGTGAAAAATAAACAAATATGACGATAATAAATAGTTTTGAGTAGTTAAAATGCATTAAATGCATACAGTATAAAATATCATCTTGATAAAATAATAAATACATATCTCGGATGGTACTAAAATACGCATAATATAAACTATGAGTGATACTATTTGCACATAACAAAACACCACCCCTTACCCACCTCTTCTCCCACACACTTTTCATACCTACCGCCACCCCACTTATTTGTACCATTTGATAAAACCAAACATCCTCTCCTCTCCATCTATCTTCTTAATTTTCTTTCTTTCTCAAAACTAAAATATCAAAATCAGATTTGTTGGAAACTCAATATCTCAAAATTGGCTCTCATTTAAAGTCAAAACACTATATCTCAAAATGTGTGCAAGTTCTTTGAGTCTCCACATGGGTGCAACATAGCTTGAATATTAATAGAAATCTCTTAAATCAAAAAATACCAATTTCAAAACAATAAATACGTTCAATTTCTTTGATTCGTCTCCTTTTCGGCTTTCATTAATGGATGAGATAAGAAAACACTATTATGAAAGACAAGATGTAAACATAACCACGACAAAAATAAAATATGACATTAGTTAAACATTATTGATTTTTATACGAATAATAGAATTGATAAACCGTTGGACCAAAAGATGCTACAACACCCCAAAATTGGTAAAATCCAAATTAAACAAAATAAAAGTGAAGAAAATAAAGAGAAAGTATAACAAGCACATAATTATTATAGTGGTTCAGCAAATACTCCAGCCTACATCCACTTTAATCCCTTTTATTGATATTTTCTTTCTAAAATACAATGATTATAATCAAAATCTGAGCTACCCTCTTATAGATCGTTGTTTTATATGATTTTTGAGTTGAAGGAGGAAGGAGATAGCTTTCCTTATCCAAAGTGCCCAATCCCCTTTCTAGTTGAAGTCCTCTTACTATTTATAGATGATTTCTAGCATAAATCTCGCTACCCAGATTTGAATATGCCACCATTCCAAGATCCAAAAATACAGCATGCAGAATAACTCATCGCACTCAAATGTTGAGAACATCAATCATATCTTAGTTAACTCGGTGTAAGTAGAAAATTTTGGTTCCCTCCTTTGTTGCTTTGGTCCTCTGAAGCCATCGTTAGCTTTCTGTTTTCCCTTATCCTTTTTGTATCTTGCCTTAGATGGTCCTCTATCCTCCATAGTGTAAACTTCAGCACCTTCATTTGTTTCAGCATCCTCCTAGTGCAAAAACCTATCGGCTTGGTAGTAGAAATCTACAAGATCCACTAGCGGATCTCTCTCCAAATCAATCTTAAGTTAATTAGTTTTACTAGCAATCCCAAAAATCATCGCCATCAAAATTATCAACGGGTTTGGCTTCTGCACCACAGTGACTGTTGCGTTGAATCTTGTTAGGTAACTCCATAGGGTCTTACCGGCCATTTGCTTTACACTCGAAAGAATAATAACATTCTTCAGTCGTGTTATATGAACTCTGAACTATTTTATAAACCTATCCACTAATTCGGTCCACGTGCCAATGGACCTGTTTTCCAGTTGATGAAACCACATCGTTGCTAAATCCTTTAAGTATAATAGGAAACACCATCCCATCACTTTCTCTGAAGCACCCAACACTCCCATATGTTGGATATATCTCGTTAAGTAAGTGGTTGGATTTGTCCTTCCATTGTACATCTCCAACGTTGGCAGCCTGAAATCGGGTGGAATACTTATGTAGTGGATGTTTGGGGTAATAGGTTTCTATTTATATCCTCTAAACTCCGATTTAGGGGTTCACCTCCTAGCACTTGTCTTATCATATTAGCAATCATATTAGAAACCTTTAAGGCTCTCCACACCCTTGTCCTAGATTTTCATCCTGCCTTCAACTCCTGCGGGGTGTTTTTGGTTCTATCCCCCGTGGTTGTAAGTCTGCATTCCGGTTTCGATTCTCAGGCTCAAGACAATCCCTTGGTAGTGCTTCATCGCACATAAGATTCAAATCAACCATGCTCCTGACCAAACATGTAGGTACTGACATGATTCATCTTGGTACCGACATGATCGTGCGGTGGGGGAATTGTTTCAGCTTACTCTACTCTGATTCCTTATGCATCTGCTCTGCCTTTTAACCTTTGATTTTGAGTTGCAGATACTCCGGTTGTCCTATGCATCTCCGTCATCATTTCTTCCATCTTCTCTCAAGTGATAAAGATAGAATGTGGGTTTGAACTTGAGGATACCTCTCGGCTGTCCCCTTGTTCTTGTTGACTTCTTCTAGCAATAGTTCTTGTAGTCTGCCTTTTATCTTCTTTGAATCTCAGATCCAAGTCTTTCTCCGTGAAAGCACCAAAAATGTTTGACAAAAGATGGCACAATACCCCAAAATCAATGAAATCTGAATTAAACAAAAAATGAAGAAAACGAAGAGAAAGAAGAACAAATACATAATTTTTATAGTGGTTCGACAACTACTCTGACCTCTTCCACTTTAATCCCTTTTATTGATGTTTTCTCTTTGAAATACAATGATCATAATCAAAATCTGAGTTATCCTCTTATAGATCTTAGTTTTATAGTAGTTTTTTGAGTTGAAGGAGGAAGGAGATAACTTTCCTTACCTGAAGTGCCCAATCCCCTTTCTAGTTGAGGTTCCCTTGCTATTTATGAACGATGCATAAATCTCACTATCCATGTTTGAGTACATCCCAATTCCAAGATCCAAAAGTATAGCACGAAGAATAGGTCATCGCATTCAATTATCGAGAACATCAATCATGTCGGTCCCGATATGATTTTCACATCCACCCTTCAACTTCTCGCCATAGCCCGAGCTTCTACCTGCCCAACATTGCTAATCCAAATTTCCACGATCATGTTGGTACCAACCAAATCATGTCGATACCAACATGATTTCTTCGTTCCAAAATTTATCAAACTTTTTATGCTTCTTTCTTTCTTTACCATTGACGCCCTCTAAGTCTTTGGATCAATTCCTTTATCATTTTGTGGTTCATTCTATTTGTTTGCGTCTACTTTGAGATTGTGAAAATTTTACCCGTAACACAGACATATTAATTTATATTAATATTATAAACATAAAAATAATAATTTTACATCAATATTTAACTTACAAAATAGGGTAAATTTTTAAAATATCCTTGAAAAGTTTCAAAATTCACTTCCACCCCCTTTGAAAAGAAATTTCATGAAATACTTTTGTCAACTTTTCCAACGAAAATTTACAATTTAATTGCATATATTTGCAGTAACGGCATATATTTATAGCCAAAACTGTAAATTTTCATTTTATA
Organism: Allium fistulosum; assembly: GCA_030737815.1. Lineage (NCBI taxonomy): Eukaryota > Viridiplantae > Streptophyta > Magnoliopsida > Asparagales > Amaryllidaceae > Allium > Allium fistulosum. The sequence continues at coordinate 444,700,422 of CM060903.1, forward strand.
AAAATACGCAACTAGAACTGCAAATATTTGCATTTTATACTGCAAATATTTGTAGTACTAGCTACATATATATGCAGTTTAAAATGCATATTTTTGCTGAAAACTTTGGCAGAGGTACTTCATGAAACTCATTTTTAAAAAGAGTTTTCAGGTATTAAATTTGAAAATAAGAGGCGGATCCTAATTTCCAGTATAAAATAATTCCAATTACATTGTCTACCTTTCTTCTGCAATTTGAAAGTGAAAGAAGAGGAACTCGGTATGTCTAAGAATTAAAGTTTTTATATATATTATATTGGTTGATTATTGTTATCCAGCCTTTCAACTAGGTAGAATCCGAATAGACTGGATAGATAGAGCTTGGAGTTATTAAGGCGGAAAGCCGAAGAGATAGCCCAGGAGTCCAAAAATTAAGCACAAACAGAGTCACAAAGTCAAAGCCAAAACCATCGAAAACAACAAAGAAATGGGATCCCCTAAGTTGGGGATCGGTACCGACTCTCTCTTGGGGATCGATACCGATTCCCAAATAAGACTTGGGCGGGCTCCATCTTCTGCCTACATGCTTATCTTGGTGCCAATAGCCTATTTCCGAAGTTGGTTTTCCGATTCAATGCAATTTTCCATTGATTTCCATGAATATGTGAAACTGCAACTTTGATCTCCTTCAACTCCATCATTTGGACTGGGTTGCAAGATATAATTGGTGCAAACAACTATGGAATTACGAAGCCAACAACAAGACAAGCCAACACAGAAAGTTGCAAGGCCCTTACTTATGTATTTAAGGATCGGTACCGATCCCCAACTCTAGCTAATCCAGGGCCAAGATTTTTCAGAGAATATGGTCTTGGGTGTGAGATTCAACAGGACGGTTTCAGCAAGATATTTAGTCGTCTCCCCCTATAATTACAGAAGGCATGGTTCATTCTAAGGATCTTCTTTCTCTTCTTCCCTGCCCACACTCTGCCATTTTTTCATAACTTCATGAATTTATACAAATCCAAGCAAATTGTACTTGTAATCCATAATATAAATAAACAAAACCTTTGGAGTGGATGTAGGCTAGATTACCCTGACCGCTATAAAACCCTGTGTATTCATTTCCTTCTTGTTTTTTAATTTGTTTTCTTCACTTTTTATTCTCTTCTACTTTCTATTGGGTGCTTGTGCCATTTTTGGTTCAAACATTTTAGTGCTTTCGTTGAGAGCGATATTCTCAGGCCATTTGGATCCATCATCTACTATTGGATTTCCCCATATCCAAGATATAGATCCAATTTTTCTTTCTTTTTAATTTCTACAACTCGGATTTCCAAAAATCTACAAGAAGCTTTCTACCATGGCCCCATTAAGGAAGGAACTCCAAACCCAAACCATAACTACCAGAGCTACCACTAGTGATGTTGAGAATCAGAATCTTCAACATGGGAATGAAGCTAACCAGCCGAAAAGAACAAAGATCCAGACTCCAACTGACATTGTCACCGGAGTGGAGATGGATAGGATGATAAAGCAGATGGAAGACGGATTCCGAGCTAGCCAACAGGAGATAAACAACAGGATGCAATAGAGCTTGAGGCTATTGAGTGAGCTAACTCAAAACAGCCGCAGATGGAGTAGAAGGGATTCCAGCTTAGAATCATAGAGTTCTTCTTCATCCGAGCGAAGACAGAGGGAAGGAAGGTAGATGAAAACTCAATATGTCTTTAGAACATCTATACAAGGAAGAGGATGAGCCTCAGGCTTAAATTTAGGTATCGGTACCGATCCTCACTTGGGACTCAATACCGACCCTAAAAATGGTAGGCCTAGGGCTAATCCTTTGGATGGTGGCATGGATGTCATCCTTGGACATGCTGTTAAAGGTTTGAATTTGGAAAATAACAATATTTCTGATGATGCTGCTCATAGGAATCAGACAGAGGGGAATACTGGACAAACTGGTCCTCTAGAGTTTTGGGAGCCTAGGTATTGAGTACCTTCCTAAGAGTGTTGCCGAACCAAACACATGGGGAAGGACCCAATTACCGCCTTTTAGTTGAACCAGTTGATTCAGACTATTTGGAGGATATGGTTAGGAGGTTGATTAGTGAAAACAGATCCAGAACTAATGATGTTTAGGCAATCGATACCAGTCGAAACCAGTTTACGGAGGACATCCTTCACACAAGATATCCCAGGGATTCAATATGCCGATGATGCCATTGTATGGAGGAATGATGGATCCTAGGCAACACTTATTTAGATATGAATGACACATGGATTTAGTTAGAGCTTCAGATGCCGTGAAGTACCGTTGTTTCCCAATTTTCTTAAAAGAGGTGGCTACGATGTGGTTTACTTGGCTTCCACCATATCATCTTTTGTTAAATTTTCATGGAAATTCAAGAAGCAATTCCATTTTCACACCTCACGTCTGAAACACGTGATGTCATTGTATAATGTTTATCAAGCTAAAGGAGTGTCATTGAGGGACTATTTGAATTGGTTCCACATGGTTGTAACAAAAATAACGAATTCAAAGGAAAGATATGGTACTGATGGCGCTTTATAGAGGAGTTCATCCTGACTCGGATTAAGGGGATTGGATAGAAAGAAAGAAACCATCAACAATGGAAGCTTTCTATAGGAAAGCTAATGATTATTTGCGTTAGGAGGATGCGCGTAAGCATTCGTGGAGGACTGATGCTGGAAGTTCGAATAAGCCGATTCAAAGTAATATTGCTGTAAAGCAATCTGAAGGAAGCTCTGGGATTGTTAATGTGAAAGTTGGTAATCAGAACAAAGGAGGAAAACAAAACAATGATGGGGCAAAGAAGGGAAAGCCAGATAACAAGAGTCATTTCAAAGGCCCCAAGTATGACAATTACACTAAATTGAATAATTTGATGGAGAACATCTATCTAGCTACTTAGAATACCAAACCGTATAGGAAACCTGCTCTTAGGGAGTTAACTGAGAAGGAGAGGAACACGACAAGTTCTGTAGATTTCATGAGACTCGTAGTCATAATACCAATGAGCGTTGGCACTTACGCGACATGATTGAAGATTTAATAAGGAAAAAGAAATTGCAACAATATGTGAAAGCCTCGTAGGGTGTCGGGTAAGGAAATTCTAGTGCCCCTGAGTCGTCTTCCCAACGGGGGAAAGCTGAGCCATGCATTCAGACGACTAGAAAAATGATTAGTGATTAAGACAATCATTTGTGGGCCCCATCCTACCGATAAGAGTTTTGCAGAAATGGATAGATATATTGGAGCCTTAAAGCATGATGAGAATGAAAGTTTCTATGTTGTCGAAGATGGAGCTCCAAGAAAACAATCTCGAACCATGGCAGACTTTATTGTTTTTCGGAACAAGGATGCCGACTGAGTGGAGGCTCCAACAATTGACCCACTCGTGATTTCAACCACGACTGGTCCTGCTATTGTAACAAAGGTGCTTGTTGATTGTGGGAGTTCAGTTAATATTTTGTTCAAAAAAGCTTACGTCAATTGATGTTGGAGGAGTTGAAGCCTTGTAGACCTCGTATACAGGGGTTCAATGGGACATCTACTGAAGTCATAGGATTTATCGAAATACCGGTGGAACTTAGTGAAGGTGATCATAGGCGAGTGCACGTCGTGTCATTTTTAGTGTTGAATAATTATTCTGCTTATAAAGCATTCTTGGGCCGACCGGTCCTAGCTGAATTTAGAGTGGCCATCGCTCCCTAGTGTTTAACTATGAAATTCCCTACAGATAATGGAGTGGGGATCGTGCACGGAGATCAGGTGGCTGGCCACGGGTGTTGTGTCATTGAACTGAAGGTAGCAAGGTGTAAGGAGAAAGGAAAGAGTGTAGAGGCGGTCCTCTGCATAAAGGCTTTATATGCATAGCAGCTATCGCCTGAGCCTCGGCTCGCGCAAACTAGTTGGCTCTACAACGACATGGACCGATGAAAAGAGCTAGAGGACGGACGAGTAGCTCCTGTTGAATTCTCCATCGATGTTCCAGTCAGCAGGGATGACCCAAGTAAAGTCCTGAAGGTTGGATCTCAGCTCAGTACTAGTGTGACGAGGAAGTTGGTTGGTTTTCTTAAGGCAAACCTGGATGTGTTTGCATGGACACACTCGGATATGTGTGGGTTCTCTCCCGGGATAGCGAGCCATGCATTGAACATAAATCTTAAATATGTTCCTATGAAACAGAAGCTCCACAGCCTGGGTCCGGAGAGATCTACTACACTCAAAGAAGAAGTGGATAAGCTGAAGGTTAATGGCTTTATTCTCGATGCCTTATACCCGGATTAGGTATCTACCCCTGTTTTAGTGAAGAAAGAGAACGGGAAGTGGAGAACATGCATCAATTATTCGAACTTGAATAAGACGTGCCCGAAGGATAGCTTTCCACTTCCAAGGATAGATCAGTTGGTGGACTCAACTGCTGGACACGAGCTACTTTCATTCATGGATGCGTACTCCAGATACAATCAAATCTCGATGCATATCCTGAATCAAGAAAAAACTAGCTTTATTACCGATCTTGGACTCTATTGCTATCTAGTCATGCCCTTTGATCAAAGAATGCATGAGAAACTTACCAAAGGCTTTTGAACCGGATGTTCAAGGAACATATTGGATGATCAATGGAGGTTACGTGGATGACATGCTAATGAAGTCACAGTGTTCAACGAATCATGTCAACGTTCTAGCGGAGATGTTTGATGTCCTCCGAGAGTACGGAATGAAACTCAATCCCTTGAAATGCTCTTTTGGCATTGCATTAGGGAAATTCTTAGGCTTCATTGTTAATTTGTATGGGATTGAAGCTAATCTGGAGAAGATCGAGGCTTTGAGGGAAATCGAAACCGCAAAGATGATCAAGGAGGTCTAAAGCGTAAATAAAAAGGTCGCCGCCCTGAGTTGATTCATTTCTAGGGCTACTGACAAATGCATCCCTTTCATCAAGATGATCTAAAGGGGAAAGAGAAACTTCGAGTGGAACCAAGACTGCAAAGGCACATTCCAAGCCCTGGTGAATCACTTAAAGAGACCTCTCATTCCCTCAAAACTAGTGGGTGATGAGGATTTGTTCTTATATCCGACGGTGTCAGTGCATGCCTTGAGCGCCGCACTTGTACGCTAGGAATCCCGCATCTAGTGACCATTCTACTATATCAGCAAGCGGTTGACAAGAGTAGAAAGAAACTATCCGAGACTGGAAAAGCTTGCTTACTGCCTATTGATTGCTTCCAGAAAACTATACCCCTATTTCCTGGCTCATCCGATCAATGTCCTTACTAACCAGCCTTTACGACAAGTTTTGCAATGACCTGAGACTTTTGGAAGGATGTTAAAATGGAATATTGAATTGATTCAATATGATATGACCTATCACCCTCGGAGAGCAGATCAGGCTTTGGCAGATTTTAGAGCTGAATTCACTGCATGAGATGATCCTCCGAAGAGCAGTGGAGGGAAAGAAGTTGGATGAAAGATATACACAGATAGTGAATCTGACGATCGATCTTTCGGTGCTGGGGTTATGCTTGTCACTCCCGAAGAACACTCGATCAGCTATGACTTGAAATTCGATTTTCCGGCAATGAACAATGAAGTTGAATATGAGGCCTTGATTACAGGACTCAAAATTGCCAAAGAGCTAGGAATAAAGACTTTACACATTTTCTACGACTCCCAGCTAGTGGTATGCCAAGTTTGGAAAGACCACCAAGCGAAAGGAGCAAGACTAGCTCCTTATCTAAACTAGGTTCTTGAGCTGCTTGATGACTTTGAATATTACATGACACTCATATTCCTAGAGAGGAAATGAGAAAGCCTACTTTCTTGCTAAGTATGATGCGCAGCTCATGTGCCTAGTTCCAGTGGAAGTACTTTCAGCTTTGAGCATCTACCAAATGGATGTTGATTGGATCTTGTAGACTGAACCTGAACGGGAGTCATGGATGACTCCGATTCAGGATTATTTGCAAAAAGGGACCCTTCCAGAGAGAAGGAATGAACGACAAAAAATCCTTCAACAAGCTTCGAGATATATAATGCAAGAGGGAATACTATATAGGAAGGGTTTCTATGTCCTTATGCTATGGTGTGTCACCCACGACGAGGCCAAACGAGTTCTGTGAGAAGTTCATGAAGGGGTCTGTGGCGACCACACTAGGGGGTAGACCCTGGCAAAGATGATCCTTTGTTATGGGTATTTTTGACCGACTGTCAATCAAGACGCAGCTGATTACACCAAAGATGTGCCAATTGCCAGAGATTTGCTAAAATTCCAAGGGCCCTACCGATGGAAATTACTCAAATGGTCAGTCCTTGGACGCTTGCAGTTTGGGACATTGATATAATCGGTGTACTGCCGATATCTAAAGGTGGAGAGAAGTATGCCATGTGGTGCTTGATTGCTTTACTAAATGGGTTGAGGTGGAGCCATTGGCTATGATTACCACGAATAAAGTAACCAACTTTGTTGTTTGGAATATCATCTGTCGTTTTGGAGTTCCGTAAGGGATTGTTATCGATAATGGGACCCAATTCGATAGTATGGGGTTTAAGGATTTCTACCACTGACACCGCATACAGAAGAGATTTGCAGCGGTGGCACATCCTTAGGAAAATGCGTAGGTTGAAGCTATAAGCAAGATTATCAAGTCCATTCTTAAGTAGCGATTGGAAACTGCCAAAGGCAAGTGGGTCGATGAACTCCCGTTAACACTTTGGGCTTATCGAACCACCCATAAGTCAGCAATTGGCCACTCTTCATTCGCCTTGGCATACAGATTGGAAGCTATAATCTCGGTCGAACTGGAAGTGCCCTCACATCAGGTTGCTCGCTATGATCCATGGACAAATGTACAACTCCTTCTAGAGCCTCTTGATATGATCAATGAGAGGCAGACCGAAGCTGAGTTGAGAGCAACTGCACACAAACACCAAGTTGCTTGATATTATAACATCGAAGTCAGGAGTTGGACCTTTGAAATCAATGACTTGGACCTTAAATGAATCTTCCCTGGCCCTAAGAACTTGGGCCTGAGCTGGGAAGGTTCATATACAATAGAGGAAAAGCTTAGAGATGACACTTTCAAGCTGGCAACTACGGACGTGATCTCATTCCCCCGGGCGTGGAATAGTGAGCATCTACGATGCTATTTCACTTAGTGAATAGATTTTTAAATAATTGGGCTAGATCCATGTAATAAAACAGATTCTGTCATTTTTCGTCTTTTATGAAATAAACGGCCTTTTCAGCCCAAACTTCTGTCTTCTCGTTTCTTAAGAGTTGTGACCTGATTAACTCGAATGAGCTGCGTATGATTAATGCAGGGGTGCAGGTACCCGGAGATAGGTGCCGACCAAACTTCGGTGGACCATGATCGGGCCCGTGAACCCCCCTTGTTGTCTGTAGATCGATATCAGCTAACTCTTGCCTTCAGATTGGAGGCAGGAGTATAAACATAAGCCGGACACGACACAACTATCCGCACCCTAACTCTCATTCTCGGAGTAGGAGCCAAATTATTAACTTATATTGGATGCGATAGGAGCATCTGTACCCTAACTCTCATTCCCGAAGTAGGAGAGGACTATAAACTTAAGCCGGATGAAACAGGATCATCCGCAAACTGACTCTTGCCTTCAAATTAGGGGAAAGAGCAAAACTTAAAACTAGACGTGGCATAACCGTCTGTATGCTAACCCTTACCCTCCGATGGAGTGTAGGAGTATATATCAAAAAGTGTGTGATATGGCCGATTTCTCACTCTACTCTCGCCCTCAGACTGGGGGCAGGAGTATAGATGGAAACAGGCGTAGCAAGTCCATCTAATTCTTAACATCTTGCATGGAGTAGACATAATGGAAAGTCCACGCTCGGAGTAAAGCGGGATCCAATTTTTAAGCCTTCGATCAATGCTTGGAGTTAGGCATAGTCGAATGCTAACATCCAGGATGAGGATGTACGGACTACAATTCTAAGCAGTTGACTTAAATCACGTCTAGAGTTTGTTGCGGTTGCAATTTATTATCCTAGAAAAGGATATCGAAGCCACTATTTTAAGTGGTTTACCCTAAGGATTGCTTTACATTCGCTAGAACGATGCGAGTGGGCAAATCACAAAATGGATTAAGGACTTGATCCAAAAATGATCACTAAAAGAAATAATCGCGAATTCATCAAATGGAAAGCGTATTTCTTAAATACTTAGACAAATTTGAACAAAGATTTTACAAAACAAAAAGTCTTTATTATTAACATTAAACCAGGAAAGCTAAGTACAAATGGTTCACACCAAAGGCAAAAAAGCAGTAATGGCGGCCAAACCCGTACAAAGAAGGCTAACAAACAAAAGGAGTCTATATATGGAAAAATAAACTAGCAACAATTTCTTCTTTGACTTCTTCTTCTTCTTAGAACCAGCGAAGACTTCACTCAAGCTCTCTCCTTGCCTTTTCCACCTCTTCCACTACCTCCTTGGCCTTTAGGAGAAGTGCCTTGCAAAGATCCAGCAGGCGCACTCTGGCCGCTCTCGGGCAGAGGAATGGAAGTTGGAATACTTTGTAAAGATATCGTCGATGTACTTTGAGCACTCTCGATTGAAGGAATGTAAACTGGAGCGAAAATGGTTTGCCTGGGAGAAGCGATTGACAATGCAGGAGGGAAAACTTCTACTTCCTCCTGCTTGATTTGATTAGCAAGGATGATATCCATCTCAAGTTTTTGCTCAAGCTCATGCATGGAGGGATCCGATAGGGACTAGGAGACCCCAGTAATAATAACATCCTCATCAACTCGAGTCCCTTGATTCTCATCGTTTCCTTCTTCTAACAAAGCATATATCATACGCTCATCAAGGCTCGGGATCTCCTCGACCAAGATGCTAGGAATTGATGTCGAAGTCGTGATAGTTACGGATTTCATCGTCAATATTTGTTGCCTCGGTTGAGAGCCTTGGGAAGAAGCAGAGCAATTGCAGGTTGACCTGTAGCTAAAGAAATACAAAGAGAGAGATTAGTGACATTGATCGGTGACACATCAACTCTTTGGAAAATAGGAGAAGGCAACAAGATACCTTCTTCAGTTTGAACTTCCACATGAGCTGGAGTGCTACTGGGAGTCCCCTTGGGAATAGGGGAGAGAACGGTGGATTTAAGGAGCTAAGGTTTCTTTGGGTCATAACCAGCATCAGTAGAGGAATCACCGGTGGAATTAGAAGCAGCTAGAGTCCCAAGAGTTTGACCAACTGTAGCATCATGATGGGCAAAGCCGGAACCTTCGCCTAATTCATTTTTAGCGGTGCATCAAGTTCCGGATGAATAAGATGCCGGTTATAATGAACGATTTTGGGCTCATTTCCCTTCAAAATCTCTTTTTGTAGCTACTCCATATCAATATTATCACTTTTAAGAAATTCTTTCTCTTCCTTGATAAACTGTTCCCACGGATAGGCAAGCATCAAAGGGCAATCTTCTTTAAACCACTCCAGATTTTGAAATTTGAGCACATTGGCGTTGTACTGAGTGATCAGTGGCTCAAACTTCTTTATCATCTGCTCTTCAACCCGCTCCTCGGCCTGTTTTACTGCAACTTCAACTTCTCTCTTGATGAGAGCATCACCGTCCCTAGCCTTTTCGAGCGCTTCGTCCCTCTCTATTCTAACGGTGACCAGCTCTTCGTATGCATCCTAAGCAATTTTCTAAGCTTCATCCTTTTCCTTTGTCTCGCATTCGAGCTGGTTTTCAATTCAGCTGCGTTCCTCCCAACAGCATCTCTTTCCATTACAAGCTCATGGTTTCGTTTTGATGATACGCTTGCTCGATTTCGTTTAAATGCCTAGATCTCTCGGTTTCGAGTGCTTTATGGCCTCCTCGGTCCTTTTATCCGCTTCGGCTTGGGATTTTCTTGAGTTCTCAATCTCAGTGTCAAGAGTGGCTATAATTCTTTTATTCTCGGCTTCAATAGGTTTATGATTCTCTATCTTCTGTAGCATGTCTCTTAAAACTTTTGAAATCTTTTCAACCAGCTTCGCCCATTCATTGTACTGATTGTGGACATTGATCGTGCAGTCGATGGTCCTCTATTGGACTTCAGTAGGAATTCTCTTTAAGTTTGGCAAAAACATAACTCCATCAAAGCAAATGTTGGGGAATTCATTCTTAAGCTCGGCCATCTGACCCGTAGTGTCTACCTGCTGCTCCTTTGTAATGGCCGGAGCAACAACGCTTCTTTTACTAGACCTCTGATGAAAGTATTGAAGCCACTCTTATGATGTCTATGCTCGAAGGACCTACTAGAATGAGATAGTATTGTAGGATGTATAGGGATAGAGGCATGTGGTGAAGCTCAAGAAGTGTCTACTGGTGGAATTTCCTCATGGCGATCTGGTTGAGGAGGTTATCTAGATCTGGGCCGTCGCTTAGAAGCGAACCATGAGAAGAACAATCCCTATCATAACTGCTCCTGTTTCGGTCGTCTCTGTCGCAACTGGAGTAGTAACTTGAATCATAATCCCGACGCTCCCTTGGTGGTATGAACCCGACCGGGGCCTTTGAGCGTGGTATGCTTTCTCCTCCAAGGTTCGATATGAGTGCTTCTTCTTATCTATAGAACCTACAAAGTAATTAGGAATGAGTTAGATTAAACAAACAAGGACATGGGTCAAGTGCAAATGTCGTTAAGTGCACATGTGCGTGAGTATCCTAGTGTCCCCCCAATGGACCATGTACTGGAGCTTTACTCATGGGAGTTATCTCTCCTACACTGATTGGAATGGTGTCCTTCTCAAAGCGGATCGGGGAACCAATGTCATCGATGCTGATGTTACCAACATCGAAAGAGATTAACTCTATAGGAATAGACCCTAAACTAGAAAACGTGCCCGTTGAAGGAATAGATGGAGTTTACTCTACACTTGTGACTGGTGGAGGCTGAGTGGAAGTCTACATCTTCAAAATTTTTGCAATCAATCACTTTATAGGAGCAGACGGTGGGTCGTCTCTAGGTTGTTCGGTTTGAGATCCATGGCCCACTTCAATGTTACTTTGGCCGACCCTACCACTCTCTCCAATAATTTCTCTTCCTAGATGCCTTTATGTTCTTGTTCTATGTTTTTTGCAACTCCAGTCCTAGGACTTGGGACTGGGGACAAATCTTGATCGACTATGCCTCCTGCGGGCGGATTGTTATCATCATTATCACCATCATCGTCAATGTCAAAAACTGGAACTATGTCGGTGTTGCGGCCTTCCTCTAATAAACCATGGGCAAGAAGCTCATCTGTCAATAGAGTTCTTATATACCTATCCCCGACCGAGACTGCCACAACAGTATTAACAGTATCCGCAAGTGATCCGTCGTTGGGTCTTGCCGGAAAATCTGCATAACATAGAAAGATAAATTAAGTATGCAGACTGTAAGGCAAATGCACGAATGGCGTTTGAAATAAAACTTACGTCTGGATATCCATCTACGAGCGAACTCGGGTGGATAGCGTACATGAAACTGTTCAGCCTTAAAATAACCCAGCTTGTTCCAAACCCCGGTAACTATTCTGCAACACCTCAACGGCTCCAACTAAAAAAGAGAGGGGTTTTCTTTGTGGCTCTTAAACCTACAAATGTATCGGAATTCCTCATCGCTGAGCACTCGATTCAAATTCTCAGAGGAAACCAGATAAGTGCTAAGAAGAAAAGCGTAGCTGTTTGGATTCAACTATGTAGGAGCAGTCTCATAAAGTTCAGGACTTGACAAATGAATTGATTAAATGGCGGGGCGCAACCCGCCAGGCACATATACCTGTTGCAAGCTATATATCCTTTTAGAGGATCGTGAGCTCTCTGTTCGCGAGACGGTGGAATGTCATCAAATGGAATTTCGTGCTTATTGCATATCCTTCGAAGAGACCCTTCACCGATTTTGGAGGAAATGGATTCAACCGGGTCATTCAGTATTACAGCGTCCTCAAGGGTATTGGGCACTGGATCTATTTGACGCCCATCTACTTGTTCAACCGAATTTTCAAGAATCTGTTGCTCTACTTCGGGATTCTCAAGATTTTCTTGATCAACATGTGGAAATTCTAGTTGCTTCTCTTGCTAGTTGCTAGATAGGAGATTGCTGCGTCTATGAAGTTGTGACTGAGCTAGACTCTACGTCAGATTCGATGTATTTGGAAGTTGATGTATCCATGGCCTGAGAAGCTTGACGTTCGGAACATCTTTGGTCCATTTCATTATAAAAAAATCGACATATAATCAACATTAGAAGATTAACTACAAATCGTACCCACGTGCTAAAGTGGATTCTAGTGTAGTGTTGTGCAGTTCACATATTATTTAGCTTTTAATTCTAGCGGTTCATTTTCAATTCTTAGGCGTCACCCGACGTGACCGTCATCACTGACTGTCCCGACAAGCTTAGTGTTATTAGGCATGCTTCGGGGAAGATCGAGATGAAAGAGGAATTCAACATGAATCCCCAAGGCAAAGTTGCAAAACTTGGAGTAGGAAATTTTTTGCCTAAGTGTGAGAGTCTCACCGACCCTATGATCAAGAAAATTTCTACTCGCCTCCTTCATCCCTGCCAACTCCAAAACCACGACCAACAACACCCTCATTCCACAATGTTCACGGCCATGCTAGTTCTTCTCCATCGACGAGTTCACCGTACACCTACATATTAAGACTGATTCAAGTCGATATGGGTTCTGGAGCTAGGGTTCGGGTCAATGGAGACGGCTCTGACAAAGGTGTGAACGAGGTGGTGTAGGCAATAATGGTTGCAGGTGAGGATGCGGCGGTGATAGATCCAGGTGTGGGCGAAGGCGGGGTTAGTTGGCGGACTCGAAATCTTCAACGGGGAGCTCGAATTTTTAAGTTAAAGGCAAGAACACAAGTGAGAAAAAGGAAAGAAAGAGGTGGACTTATATAATGTTACATGGTTGAATTTCTCAAAGCTAAAAAACTTGGAAAACATTCCAAGTAAGGAATCGGTACCGACTTCCAAATCACGGGCCGGTACCGAGTCCCAAATGTAAAAAAACTTTGAAATGTATATATATTTATATATGTCTGGAGTCATGATAATGCATGTACATGTGGTTAACTATGAACGTGTACTCTCGTAGACTTGAGAATGTGTACGTGGATATGTGTACGTATAGATATCCGATGCTTAACAACTAAAATTAAAGGAAAGTCAGATTTATACATAGGGAACTCATAGAGGGGTGCAGTTTAAAATCATCAGACTTGGAATAACATATCATGGGATCACGTGCTAGATTTATAATTTCAGATGTTGGCAAAACATCACGACGGATCACTATGGACATAGCCTTTCATGAAATCGATTCGTGAAAGGATAATGACCATTCAGAGCGCAGAGTGGGATCCTTTGCGGAAACCCGAGCTTGTCTTAATTCAAAGTACATCGTGTTTGAAACGAAATGTATTTTGGGAGACAAGTGTTATCCAACCTTTTGACCATGCAGAATCTGGACAGACTGGACAGATAGAACTTGGAGCTATCAAGGCGGAAAGTCGGGAGAGATGGTTCAGGAGTCCAAAAACCAAGCACAGAAAGAGTCACAAAGTCAAAGCCAAAACCATCAGAAACAACAAGGCAATTGGATCCCCCAAGTTGGAGATCGGTACCGACTCTCACCTTGGGATCAGTACCGATTTCTAAATAAGACTTGAGTGGACCCCATCTTCTGCTACATGCTTATCTTGGTGCCAATAGCCTATTTCCGAAGTTGGTTTTCTGATTCAATGCAATTTTCCATCGATCTCCATGAACACGTGAAACCGCAACTTTGATCTCCTTCAATTCCATTATTTGGACTTAGAAATAAGCTAATATTGGTGCAAACAGCTATGGAATTACGAAGTCAACAACAAGACAAGCCTAACACAAAAAGGTTGCAGGGCCCCTACCTATGTATTTATGGATCATTACCGATCCCCAACTCTAGAGGGTCCAAGCCGAGATTTTCTTAAGGACTTGGACATGGCGGCGAGATTCTGCAGGAGAAGTTTCAGCAAGATATTTGGTCATCTCCCCCTATAATCATTGAAGACATGGCTCATCCTAAGGATCTTCTTTCTCTTCTTCCTTGTCTACGCGCTTTGCCATTTTTTCATAACTTGACGAATCTATACAAATCCAAGCAAATTGTACTTGTAATCTGCAGTATAAATAAACAAAATCTTTGGAGTCGACGTAGGTCGAAATACGCCGAACCACTATAAAACCTTGTATGTTCGTTTTCTTCTTGTTTTTAATTTGTTTTCTTCACATTTTATTCTTTTCTACTTTCTATTGGATGTTTGTGCCCTTTTTAGTTCAAACAGTTATGCAATTTTTTCCTTTGATTATATATATATATATATAAGAGTTCAAAGCACCCAAACAATGCAGCATCCCAAATATCTTCTGTTTCTCATCACAATCTCTGAATTAAATAACAGACATTTTCTCTCTTCCTTTTAGTGCTATTGTTTAATTCAGAGTTCGTAGTGGAAATTAGAAGACATTTGGAATGCTGCACTATTTTAAGTACTGTTGAGAGCTATATATATGCATGTATATATACATGTATATATATATATTTATGTATATATGTATGTATATATGTATGCGCGCGCAGAGAAATGTTTATATCAGCATTCTAAACTATATTAACTGTATACATGACAAAATCAGAAGAGAGAAATTTTCTAATTTTTTAATATTCGCGTCCATCTATTTACTCCTTTTTTTTTAATACGGATATTTCGGATTTTTGGGTACGCAACTTATTAGCTCGCTCTGTTTCTGTCGTTTAAAGCCCACGTTTTTATTTCCCAGGTATCAGTTTTTCTCTTTTTTTTTTATCTTCCTTTCAGTTACAACTTCTCTAATTTTTATCTGATCAGTTCAAAACATATAGGAAGAGCCAGAAAGAAGCAATGTTTGATGGTCTGCTGTACGGAAAATTCTCGAAAAATTGGTATAGGTCGCATCCTTTTTTGTTTCAACATAATGGGATTTAGATGTTTTCTTCATGATGTTTTATTTTGTTCTATTTGCAGCAAACATTGTGTGAAATGCATAAATAGCAGGCTTTTATTAATAAAAAAAAAGACGCAAGCCACTGTCAAAATTTTGAAGAAGGATGTTGCTGATCTACTTGCTAATGGCCATGATTCTAATGCCTTTGGAAGGGTAATTTGATTTTTCCTATTTATTTATATTTTCGTTACATTTTGATAATTTAATTAGTGTAGACGTTAATTTTTTTGAAAGAAATCAATATTTGTTAATTAATCTTTTAGCTGTAATTGGTTCTCAGTAGGCTGTAGCTGTCTGATTAATTCCACTTTCCTACTTGTAACCGATCCATTATTTTAGCATTTTAAAAGGTTATTTCTTGTTAAGTAGTAAATTAACTAGCTTGTAATCAAGATTCAGACCCACCATCTTGATTGATTTAAACACTATTTTCATTTTTAATAGTTCAAAATTATGATCGCTTAATTTAGGAAATATCATATTTTACCACCTATTATAACTGGAAAAATGAATGACCTAGGGTACAAACATTGAGCGACATATGTCTCTACCCCTAACATACATCTGTGTGCTTCGATTATGTGTTCTATGTCGTCACTGTGGTTCGAACCCTGCATGCTAATGAGATTTGATTTTAGATAACCAAATCTAGAGACATGCTCCATACTGAAATTATAATTGAAGTGGATAAAGAAGAAAAAAAATCATTTTGGGTAACCTGGATGAGATTAAATATGTTTTCTTCTTTGGGACAAAATTAACTGTCAATGGAATGAGAGAGGAGAAAACATATAACTGTTCTTAGTAAAAACGAATAAGAATACCATTTCTCTCCTTCTATATTTGAAAATTGATTAAAGTTTATTTATTAAAGTTATTTTAGTTTTGAATTTTTCATAATTTATATTTTGTTTTTGAAATACTTGGGTAGTGTTTGGTTTTATTTTGAATTTTTAATCCTATGCTTGTTTCTTATTCATTTTGATAAATGATTGAATATAGAAAATAGAATGCTCTTGAATTTGAAATTCAGAAATTTTCAATTTTGTTAAATTAATCTTTGCTTTTTCCTTTCTGAAATTGGATATTTAGGTGGTAGTACATGGTTGTATTACAAGGCTTACGTAGTATATATCGTTCAAAAATCACATGCTACACAATATGAGCTCATGGATCAAAGCCGGAGCGCCTAATCGCCAAGACAGTGGTGCTAGACTTAATGTTTGTACTTCAAAAGACTAAAAGTTTAAAATTTGAAACCTGTCAATTTTCTGATTCAATTTTTTAGTTTAGAGTTGAAATGAAACTTTAATTATATTAAAGTTCGGAAATTTTTTATCTAAAATCTTTTGGAACATTTGAATTCTAAAAAGTTAATTATTTATATAATATAAAGAGAAAACGAGAGGAAGTTTTGATCAATAAATGGTGTGAGAAGGCTATATATATAAAGATAGATTTTTCCCTTACCTACTTATTTTTTCTCATATATCCAATCATGCCATGTATTTGTTTTAGTTTTTTTCTCACAACATTCACCATAATTAATCATGTCCTGTATTCGATACCACTGGTGGAAATTTTCAGAAGATCTTCAAGCTCTGATACTATTATTGAGAAAGAAGAATTGAATTTGATAATAACTAGAAATGAGAGATGTGGACTTTTAAAAAAGGAAGAAAATTTTATTACAAACTTTGATTACAATATTTATTGCTGGTTACAAACTTTCTTGCTTTATTACTTTTCTTGCTTCAATACAGAATAAGTCACTTCACCTCTATTTATAGCAGTACACATCGAAATTGAACGGTGTTGATGTATTTAATCATATGATTCACAATAATTCTTTAGAATATTCTTTAATTCTCCTAAAAAGCCTATTGTTTAGAGTTCTCTTGAATTCCCAAGCAAGATAATTCTAAAGACTTTCAATTATTAGTACATCAAACACCAGATTATTCTCTAGACTGAATTTTAGCCTCTTTAATATAACTTAATTATCTCCATAAATACTAAAATTACTATTGCCTAAATTATGTAATATTTTCCAAAATAATTAATTAGACCAAAATCAAGTTTATTTCCAGCATTCCCTTAAACTTGATTTTGTAACTTCAAACAAAATTTCCAAACTTCGTATTTTACATGTTTTGGTAGGAATAAAGATATTATTCAATCTTTCCTTATTGTAATGACGTTCTTCCCCAATGTCGAAATCTTCGATGCAATTTCACGAATCTTTGTGATGTCTATTCATTTCATCCCCCATCATTACCACATAATACTCCAAAAAGTATGCATTCTAACTTTCATTTTGCTCCAGTGTTATAAATTTTGAATGAGTCATATATGTTATCTTTGCATTCTTACATAATTTCATTCTTGCAATTTTTGACCCATCCAATTTTTTTGCATGCTCCTCAAATTTCACTTTCGTATCACATTTCAAAAAATATTGATTGAAAAACAAAATTGTTCGAAATAGAAGTGCTATAATCTTTGCTCACCACTTTGTTGTCATGGTCATGAAATTGACCCTTTGCTACTTAGACTCCCTCTTTGATCATTCCTATTTTTACTTTTTAAAATTCTCCGTTTTTATTTCTTCAGCTTTTTGCTCATATTTTAAATTTTCTTCAAACTCTTGAATTTCTTCTCCTTGATTTGCGTCTTTTTCATATTTTTCTCTTTTACGTTCATACTCTTCAACATTGGCATCATCTTTGCTTGTTCTATTTTCTTCATCCTCTTCTTTTCCATCTTTTACTCATTTTTTTTCTTCTTTCACTTTCTCCTTCTTTTCAACTTCTTCTTCAACCTTTTCAATTTTTACTACCTTGATAGTCTTCTTTTTCACTTCATTGGTTTTTGAAAGATCTTCACCTACAATCCTTATGACTTTCTCTTCGGTTATCTTTGGCGGTACTTCTGCAATATTCTCTTTCATGTCCGTATTCATTTTTTCTTCCTCTTTCATCGCAGTATTCTATCTTATTTCGTTGTTTTCCTTTTCGTTCTTCTTATCAGCTAAGATGTCATATTCAATATATTCTATTTCATTATCCGCCGTGAGTTTGATTTGAGGAGTTTGATCTAATGGCTTTTCTTCGACTTTTCCAATTTAATTTTTCTTCATAGACTTGAAGTATTTCCATAAGCAACGTTCATGGTTTTTATATTTTTAGAATCTTCAATTGCTGCAACTATGTTGTCAAATTTGAAATTCAAATATTGTAAAATTTTCTCAAATATTCTAGAATTATCCATTTTTTCTCTATATCATTTACAATTGATAAAACCCATGAAAAATAATCATCGATTGTTTCTGATGATTTCATTAATAAAGATTCAAGCTTACCTCGCATAGTTTGTAATTGAATTTTCATCACTTTATCAATTCGCATGAATGCTTTCTCCAAAATCTCTCGTGCTTCCTTACTAGTAGACGCATTTGCTATCTTCTCGAACATATCTTCATCCAAGCCTTGATGAATGATAATTAGGGCTTGTAAATCCTTTAATTTTTCAGACTCTTCAAATTATCCATTTTAGTTTGAGATAAAGTGATGGCATCGATGGGTTTTCATATCCATTTTCTACGACATCCCACATACCTTGTGATTCAATCACCATCTTCATGTGAATTCTCCAATTATCATAATACTCTTATTTGAGTAAGGGAACTTTTACGAAACTCAATCCACTTATGTTTAATCAGTAAACAACTCAATTGAATGGTGATGATGTGTTTAATCATATGGTTCACAAGCATTCTCTATAATATTCTTTAATTCTCGTGAAAAGTCTATTATCTAGAATTCTCTTAAATTTCCAAACAAGATAATTCTAGAGACTTTCAATTAGGACATCAAACTCTAGATTATTCACTAGACTAAATTTTAGCCTCTTCAATATAACTTAATTATCTCCATAAATACTAAAGTTATCATTGCCTAAATTATGTAATATTTTCCAAAATAATTAATTAGACCAAAATCAGTTTATTCCCAACATTATCACATAGTTATACTACAACTCTTTAGGTAGTATATATAAAATATTGACAAATTCATATTTATTGCTAAATCCATCCAATTGCTCTAAATTTGGCAAGTATGCACAACGAACTTAAAGATAAAAGGCCCGGGTAAGTTTTTAAATTTTTTGTTACATATTATAACGAACTTGATTTTTTATAAATTTATATGGTTACGCTGGGACAGTTGTAATTCTTGGCTCAACCCTGCATGCCCGTAGTTATGATAAGCGTATTTTACGTTAAGATCAACTTATTTTCATCATTTCAAGTTTCAAGTACCTTTTGCTTTTCCTGTTTACTCATCAAAAGGAGACTCCACTCTTGCATTTCATAGTTAAAAACTTCAAACTGAAGCAATTATTTTATAACAATGTCTTGCTACGACCTACTTCTTTTAACTGCATCCAAAGTTTTAGTGATTAGCGATAAAGGAATATTTCTTCCTTAGGTTTAATCATCAAAATCCCTCTCTATTTACAACTTTCAAAGTTCATTACTTTTATAAACATGTTCTTACTATAGTGATCAATTTTGGAAAAAAATATGGAATATCATGATGCCCAACTGTTGCAAAACTGCGAGTCCATATGTATTGTTAAAGCAACTTATCATAGATTTTGGCCATCTTTTCAACACTGATTTCTCAAGTTGAACGCATAATGATGACAAGATTTTTCTACCGAGAGAGCTTGAAATGTTTAAATACAAAAATGTAAGATTGGAGTGAGCATTTTTAATGCGTCAATTGAATTATCAAGGCAACCTTATCGGTTGAATACCGAAACAAAAGTGAGCTTCATATACTCCTTGTCCGGCAAATCCCTTTTTTCTTGTGTTTTTTCAAGCATCTGTAAATTTCAGTATGGATATGAGCACTGACTGTATCAAGTTTATTTATGTGTATGATATTCAAACATTCCCATACTTGTTTATTCAGCTGTGGAAATTAAACACTGGCTAGGTAGAAAAGCTCCTCCAACTTAGCCGTTATTTTCTTCTTTTCATTCTTCTTTCTTTCCTTCCTGTATTTTTTTAAAGTTTATTTTTGTGTATATGGTTATATTTATGCTTAGAGCATCTTCAGCAACCAGGGGACTACAGATTACTATTATGTGATAGCCCGTTATTTCAAAAATTTCCCAACAGTTGATTACAAAATAGCAGCCAAGCACTTTTTGAATAGGCTTCTAGATGTTAGGTATTTGTTGAATAGACGCCTAAATGTTTGAAATATGAAATTACCTACATCTAGGTGTCTGTTGAACAAGTGTCTTAAGAAAAAAAATGAGGCAGACACCTATTCTACAGGCGTAGGTCAGTTATAGATTTGTAATCAAAATTTGTAATTTTTGTAATATTATAATTCGTCATTTACCGTTGGAAGACATTTTGGGTTTCAAATTACGAATTCGTAATACCTGGACTTGTTATTGGAGATGCTCTTAGTTGTTGAATCCATGACTTTTGACGACACAACGAAATCATAACTATCAATGGTCATTGGTTCCTTTGCGGATTTCCCTTAGAATCAATATAATTTTCTGTTACTTTGACCAAATAACCGTTTCCTGATTTAATTTATTTGTTGGCGACAATATGTGAATTCATAAGCTCAATAGAGCTTGGAATGGGTCTTATTTTATCCATTCGACGAATGTTTTTGTTAGCGTCAAAAATGGCCGTCAACATCCAAACAATGTGAAAGCACCACAAATCCAATAACTAGTTCCAAACAAAGTGAAGTAGATAATATAACATGAAGAACAGAAAATTAAAATAGAAAGAAATAAACACAGGTTGTTTTATAGAGGTTCGGCTGACTCCGGCCTACGTTCACTCCAAAGATTTTTCTTTTATTTATAGTGTTGATTACAGCTACAATAATTTGAATCCGAATAATGAAAATGGCGGTGTGGTCAAGAGAGTCGAACGTCCCACAACGAATGTCACGCCCACTGTATTTATAGGGGAAGACGGACATATATCCAACTGAAAATCCGCATGCAGAACCTCCAGACAAGACCAACCCCGCTCTCCGAAAATGGACCTCATTGGGCCCACTTTGAGGGATCGGTGTCGATCCTTATACGGGGGATCGGTGCCGATCCCCTAGGATGGGGCAGTGGGGCCCGACGATCTCTGGGGTGAGTCCCCCATGTTGCCTTCTCCTGGTTTCCTAAGTTGTGAGTGTCCATATGCATAGTGGTCTGATTCTCTACCTAGGAAAAGCGCCAATCCATACTTAATCAATTTTGAAATGCCATTTGTCTGAATCTGCTTGACTATCATCCATAACCTTGCTTATAACTGATCTCCGATCTTGATAATCATCTCTTCGGGCTTCCTGCGTTGATGATCACGAAATCCGTTTTGCCAAACTCATGGTATCACGGCTTTGCCAAAAGGCGGGATAACAGTTTTGTTTCTTTCAATTTTCTTTTCATATTACTTTGGTTTTAATCTGTTACCGTATTCACTAATCTTAATCTATGTCTTATTTGAAATAGATGGAACCGCTTATAGTTGAAATGAATCGTGCTTGGTGCTATGATATGATCGAGTACTATTGTCAATGTATTTTGAATCTGCTTCCAAGCTTACAAAAGCTAAGGTATTGGGTGTGTGCTATAATTTAATATGAACTTAACTTGAACCAGTTATAATTTTTGCTTTATGAGAAAATTGACCCTTTGGTTTACTTAACACATGATACCACATTGCATACTGTTAACATTGTACTCTTGTGTTATATTATACTTTAAACACTATTTTCTGATTCTCCTGGGGTGACACACTTTTCACTAAATTTGTATGCAAAATTTAGTGGTTTGATTAATTCATTCAAGCTATTTCTGATTTAGAAATGCTGTGATATAAAACTGTCTTTTCATTCTAATAGAAGCATAATATGATTATCCTTTACAGCATTACTGGCTCATCTTGGCTTTGCCATCATATATAAATGTACCACTTTGTCAAAAACTAACATAAACATGAAAAGCTTCATCCACTGTACCATATTCAGTATTTGAAGTCTGTGCTAAATATGCATATTCATACTGTAAATGATGTTGAAATGCTGCTAATCTACACAGAGAATGTCCTGAAGAAGCCATGGAAGCTATATCAACTCTCATTTTTGCGGCAGCAAGGTTTTCAGATTTACCAGAATTGGATGATCTAAGGCAGGCTTTCACAGAGAAATATGGGAGCCATATGGATTCATCAATTAATTCGCAGGTATTTGTCTAATTTTTTAACACCAAGTTTTTGTTAGAAGTTGAGTATGTTTTAATTGGTCAATCATGTGTGCCTAATAATTAGCATAAGTATTGGTCTTTTCTAGTTTGTAGGTCAAGTAATTAGTTAGTGGTTTAGTGTCTTAAGTCTATTTAAGTACTTGTATCTCTTTTGTTTTAAAGAAAGTAATCAACAATGTAGTTCCATTCTGTTTAACGTTTTATCTCTCTCCTCCTCTTTTCTATATTAAATTCTAACATGGTATCAGAGCTAGGTTAGAGAGGAGAGGGAGAGAATAGAGGATTCAAGTGAGTTTTTACTTTCTCTTCTTAAAATAAAAGCACCCAAAATTAATAAATGCCGCAACCCACACTTCAAAGCACCGCAGCTGCTTCGATTAAATCGCTACCGCAAATCGAACTGTCTAGAGAGAATTGCCGCTGCCGTGATGAGTCATAGCCACCGTCGTATCCGCACTGTCGAATAGATCGGGAATTTATGCTTGAATCCAAGTTGTCGCCGTCGTCAGTGGTGTTGAACTTGATACCATGATGACCAACTTCTGGACATGGTCGTGGTGAATCTATGCCTTGCTAGATATTCGAGTTATGATGCTGTGTTGAGAGTTCGCTTCAGTGAGGCTCGCCTGCGCAATGTTCGTAGATTTCAATTAAGCATCGCTTCCTTGAATTGTAGCAGAGCTTGTTTGCAGGTAGGAGGAAGAGGAGTTGGTGTGGTTCAGATGATATATGTTAATCGTTTTGTGGAGGATTGCGGGTTATAGCTGGTGTTTTAGGTGAATCGGCCATGGCTGTTTGGTCGAGTTGGGACAGAGGCGTTTGTGATGAAGGCAGTGTTGTGTTATGAGGCCATGGAGTTGCTTGTTTAAGATAAAGGGTTGATTATGTATGATTGTAGGAGATGGCGGGTCAGTGAAGGCGGAGGTTTGAGTTGTTATGTTTGATGAAGAAGGTTTGTTTGGGTGGCTTCTGATGAAGTTGTTTGGTGTGGGTGATTGAATGTTGATGAGGCAAGAGAAGGATTTTGGCTGCTGGAGATTGGTTAAGGAGTGGAAGTTGAAAATGCAGTTTAAAGCGGGTAATGATATATGATATAGAAGGAGTTTGTACGGTGGTAGGTTTGCAGATTTGTGAAGTGGTTTGGATGTACATGTTGCAAGTTGATATGCAGTGGTTGAATGTTGTGTAGTGATATTGATAAAATAGAACAGAAGGGGAAGAAGACACTGGTTTCCTGAACGTGTTATGTTGGGCACGCGACTGAAGAGAGGACTACAGTTAATGCAACTGGATATGTGAGTTGTGTTGGAGGTATAGTTGTTATGGAGTTAACCTGGTTTTGAAGATTGGATGAGTTTGTTGTTGTGAAGTGTATTGAGTGAAGAAGGATGCATGAGTTAGCTTGTGTGAAAGCTGCATATTGAAGATGGAGATAGTGAAGAGTAGAACATCGGTTATGGGGTTGGACAGTTATGGAGAACGCTTGAGAACTGTTTGATGATATGCCTAAAAGAGGTTAGACATGCCTACATGTGAAGTAGGCTGAGTGAGGAAGACTTGGTTTTGTGTCATCCAACAAGTAAGGAAGAAAAGCTGCGGTTCTCACTTGTTGGGGGATGACAGATAGAAGGAACGATCGAATGAAGATGTCAGTGGATCCCTAAGAGAAAACCAAGAATATTTGTTGATGGTTAAAGTACCAATCAACATGAAACAGTTGAGCATGCCCAACCAGGCAGAGATGAGATTTATGACCGAGTTCGTCTATACAAGACGATGAAGAAATTGAGAAGCACAATTTATTGCTTTGTAAACTGGATGTTAGCACATCTAGTTTAAGGGAAGGTGTTAGAAGTTGAGTATGTTTTAATTGGTCAATCATGTGTGCCTAATAATTATCTTAAGTATTGGTCTTTCCTAGTTTGTAGGTCAAGTAATTAGTTAGTGGTTTAGTGTCTTAGGTCTATTTAAGTACTTGTATCTCTTTTGTTTTAAAGAAAGTAATCAACAATGTAGTTCCATTCTGTTTAACGTTTTATCTCTCTCCTCCTCTTTTCTATATCAAATTCTAACAGTTTTTGGTTAATATCTAACCTTAACAAGACAACTCTAACCACTTCTGACTGAAAAAAACGTTTGCAGTTTGTTGAGAAATGGAGAAAGAAGTCATTTTCTACAGATGAAAAATTGCTATTAATGAAGAATATTGCCGAGGAGTTTTCAGTCGGATGGGAATTTAGAGCTTTCCAGCAAAACATGTTTAATTCCACTCCAATTGCATCTGTAAGTTAGTGAATAATAATTCCATTTTATAGTGATTATGTTTCTCATAGCATTTTATTTCAACTCCTGTAAAATATAACAATCCAAGATCAATATTCATTTTTACACGTCTTATCCACAATTGCAAAATCCGTTGTTCAATATGCATTTTAATTCATCGTCGAGAAATTTATTTGCAGGGAAATGGTAGGATATCCAGTAACAAAAATGAAGAACGCTCTACCATAGACTCGAATGGGCAAAATGGTAATCCGCATAAATCAGTACACAATGAATTTCTCAAGATTGGGAAAGAAAGAAAGCCCGTAAACAATGAGTTTCTCAAAAATGGAAATGAGAGTAAATTTACATACGGTGAATCACATAAGGAAGAAAAAGGATTTAATACTCGTTGGTCAATAGGTACGATACATCCTCCTTGCATAAAAAACAATCATGAAAATTTTAGTACACATGCCTCATCAAGGGAGCACCTTTCAAACCTGGCTACTAGTGATGACAACTACAGTGCACATATGGATATGAACTACTTGAAAAGAGATGAAAGAAGAGAGTATGAATTTAAGCATAAAGAACATAAGATGGTCGGTGCCTTAAGCAGTGAAGAGAAGGATGAGCGTAGAAGAAGCCATGCTATGCATTGTGAAGAGTCCGATGAAGAAGAAGAAGAAGAGGCAATGGATAGGCTTTTGAATCATTTGAGTAAGAAAGGAAGGAGTAACAAACCGAGCAGAATGCGAACTACGTTATCTAATGGATTGAACAAGAAGTGTCCAGTCTCTGATGATGATTTGGTTGCACGGTTCTCTGCTTTGAAGAGGAGTTGAATATTTTTTGATTGTTCAGGTTACTCTGCTTTAGTAGTTTGTTCTCATTGGTGATTTTGGAATTAATGACCAAATAGGAGTGGTTTATGTGCTATTTTAGAATAAGGATCGATGTAGTGGGCATGTAATGTAGGAATGATGGCAAGTGGGTGTTTGATTTTACTTTATAAGCTTACAATGCATATAACATGAGTACTCAGTAGCACTGCATGCATGCTATGGATGTATGGAAAATTTCAAGTTAGAGACGCAAGATCATTGTGATCTTGTTCGTTTATTACATATTAAACGTTACATCATTTGTGCTGCATTAATCTTTGTTTTCTGGTTTCTTATTTATAGCATTAGTTTACCAAATTTTTGTTTTGAATTAATTTCCAGTGAAAGCTTTCACAATTGTAGTTTCAGAACAAGTTCTTGACACACCATTTTGTTCAGATGCAAGGTTTTTTGATTTGTTTTTACGTACCTAAAGATAATTTCCACCAACTTTTAATTAATCTTAATAATCCTAAATTTAAAATAATATCTCAAATTAATGGTTAAAATAAATGTTTTGATGATTAGTATTTGATTTAACAATTTGAACATGTTAAAGTTCAAATAAGATTTTTTTTTTTTTTTTTGTTTTTTGTTGAAGATGATGTCTATGTGTAGATGGACATCTACATCCCTCAATGCATATGATATATTGTTACAAACTTCAGTCGCCTTTTTAATGATATTCATGTCATAAACTGCTGCCATATTTCTGCTATGCTGTCAAAGTACAATTCTTTTTCCAAACTCCCGTATGGTTGTACTTCTTAGTTCTTACGGCATCCAAGTAATAGTAGTGTTAATACGTATATATGTCCTATGGTGTTTTGAAGAACACAGAAACTTAGATGTAAAAAATCTTACTTGTGTAATACTAATACATCAGTGATTCAGTGTAGTGTTAATGCAATAATGCGCATCTAGTGTCTAGTGTTGTTTTGAAGGAAAATACAAAAACTTAAATGTAGAAATCTTATTTAACCCTTGTGAATTAATATTGATAAATGAATTCAAAGTGTTATTTGCGTAATTGATCAATTTTAACATGTGCTCAATGAACACATGTTAACATTTTAGAGTACGGTAATAATTAAGGAAAAATCACAATCTAAATCTTTTATGTTTTCATGTACCAATACCAATTCAATGAATGATGGAGTCGTCTAAATATGACTATTCAATTTATTCACTCTTTTGATTGGTTGTTCTAGTTGTGATGGAAACTAGTCACATGACCAAAAAAAACACAATCTCTCCGCCAATTGGTCGGCAAGTAGAAGGAATAACCGCTAAAGAATGACTGTTCTAAGCACCCCTCTACCAATTAAATCTTCATTATTAATTAATCACACGTCTAACAAATATAATTAAAAGGATTCAATATTTGAAATTCAAAAGGCACATAGTAACATATCAAATTTTTTAAAGAGAAGAAAACAAAAAATATTCTTATAAGCATTTACTTATAATCTCTTTTGAAAAAACAAGCAGGAATTACTGATTTTATTCATGTTTTTTTTCATCTTCTGTCCACATATGTACTAACCACAGCTTGGGTTAACCAGTGTCCATAAATTACTTCACTTTAAACCTAATTTCTTTCTTCACTTCCTAGCCCATTTTTGCATTAACACAAAAATACCTTCTATAACGCTATTACAATGGAGCACCTATCATTTTATATGATGTATGAGAGGTTCCGTAACTTAGAATAAAGACCAATTATACAATGTAGCAAGGGCATGAACTTTCTTATTACCATTATTACTATTGCTTATATTCTTATTATACATATGCAACATAGTCCTTCATTCTGACCAAGGTTCTATAAATCGTTAGACGGGCATTGTGTGGTAAGTATGTGATATGGATTAATCGGGGATTAATCAAAGCTATAAGTTTTTGATAACTCGTGTATTTTGGATTGGACTTAGGATTAGTCAAGGACACAAAACTACATAAAAGTAGCACATAAATGCTTTTAAGTGACATTCATCTTCAACTAACGTCTAACCAATGCTTAAATATTCATTTCTATTCTTGGATGATGTGCTAAGCCTTGCCTATGTGACCCTAGGTTGATGTTACTTTAGACGTTAAGCCTCGCCTAGCACCAAGTCTAGAAGGATATTTACAATAGAGGTTGTAACTTCGTATTAGCAATTTTTAAAGTTCATTTGATCCTCAATAGATAATAAGTTCCGCAATGTTTTTTTGTTTTACAATCAAATTATTCTATTATCTCCTTTGTCCAAAAAAGTTTGTAATATGACAAGTAGACTAGTTACAAAGCAAGAACTTGGATTGATGTTACATTGAAAATCTACATACTACAGCTTTGATCTAGCTGGACTTCTTTTTCTCTACCTTCTCAATCATTTATTATTCTTGTCCGTCCATTTCATTGTATATTTACCTAATCAATCAAACATTCAACAATGATATGCTACACTTGAGTCCAAAGCAGAGTCAAATAACTCCATACCCCACGCGGCATTAATCATTTAATTTATGATTAATCATTTAATTTATAATAAAATGAATAACTTTGGCTCTATAAATAGAACACCAGTCTTAATACTGTATTCATCAACTCATACTACTACTACTACAGAGGGTTCATATCTGTAAACTTCTTTACAACTATTAATGGCTTCTTCTACCATTTTCGTTGCCACTTTACTTTTATTAGCACTGGTTCTGTCTACTGTTAGCAATGCATCAACGACAACAGGAATAAGTATGCATCTTTCTTTTTTCCACTATTTATGTACCATTATTGTTTTTCACTCTTCATTCTTTTAATTGAAGAAAAAAAAAGTATATTAATGGAGAAAATAATAATAACAATGATACATGTATGTAGATTGTGGAGGAGCATGTACAATAAGATGCAGCAAATCTTCAAGGCCAAATTTATGCAAAAGAGCATGTAACACCTGTTGTGCAAGGTGCAGTTGTGTGCCCAAAGGAACTTACGGCTATGACCAGTCTTGCCCTTGCTATGCTGCCCTGACTACTCGTGGAGGCCTACGCAAATGCCCTTAATTACTTAAGCATTTATCAACTTTATATCATATGTATTTATGTAGAGCAAATGTGTTTAAAATTTGATTTACGTTATGTGTTTGAATTTCGATGCTTTAAATAAGATGGATTGTTTGATTGCTGTTGCACAACTCAAGTGTTTATTAGTTTATTTGTGTGGTCATGAGTTATTTAAAAAGTGAATCGAATATTTCATCATAGTTCGGACTTCAAATATGCTTGTCATCAAGAACATAGATGCTGTTTAGTTGATACTTGTTTATACTTTACCAAATATGATGTGAACTTTTAGTTAATTCATGATCTATACTTTACTTCGCCCTCACTAAGTTTTCTACGCACATGAGCCGTACAGTACAAGCATATGCAAAGGTTATACATAACTGCAATTGGACAATTAAATTTTTCAGTGAACCCATTTCAAGGTATCATATTGTATGTAATATCACAACAACCAAATGATTTAATTGGGCACATTCCTTTGGGATTTTCAGTTGAAATATATTTGCCTTATGTTTTTCGTAGGGCGGATTATTTTGCTTCAAAGATGTTGTCGGTATTTTTATTACATGACAGTAATCGATTAGAGGTAGCAAAACATGTTGTATATACTTTTAATTCCTTCACATATTATAACATTGAGTTTCCAAAATTTGCTGTATTTAAAAAATTCAAACAGATTTGATCGAATTTTTATTAATGTTGATAATAGCAAGTTTTTTTAAAATGAAAAATAGAAAATAAATTGTGCAGGGTCTAAACTCTAATTAAGTGAGGTGCATGAAATATCAGACTCTAAAGAGCTAATAATTCTTTATTCTGCACAAATAAGTTCTATTTTAACAGCTTTCCTAATCATATTTCATATTGTAATATGTTTGTCTGACTATCCTTTGGATCATGTTTCAGTCTTTTATTCTTATGCTCTGGTTTTTGCATATATATTCCGTTTTTTTGCATTTTATTTGTAGTTTTTTTGCATTTCACGTGCAGTTAATCCATTTTATTATGCAAAATTTCCTTTTTATGGTGCAGATTTAGATTTTTTTGTGCTGTTGTTATGCATTTTGGGTTGCCTTTTTTACATTATATTGCATTCCAACTTGCATTAAAAACTTAACCCTATGATTTCCTTCAATCATATTGGAATATGCACTCATACAATAATTAAGAATGTGACTTCAGCATTCATCTTTCACAACTGTTTGTTAACAAATAATAAATATCCGAGTACACTGTTTAGAACTAAGTGAAAATTAATGTGTTTTACATTTTTATTATATCATATGTTTCCTTTTCCATCGTAGCTGGTTGCAAGGCGCATCGTGATAGGGGGTTCTCGTATTGTGATCAGTGGCGAAACTTTACCTCTTACCCATATACATTCAAGGAGGGGTTCTCTAAACTCTCGAGTCAGCATGTAAAACCAGTCTACTGGATACCGGTAGTTACCACAATGGAGTTTGGCTGTGAAAGACACTGTCACATTTTTGAGTTACTTGTAGAATATAAGAGTACGTACTTAAAAAGTTGAATGTTAACAAGAGCACAGTGGGCACACATGTTAAAAATGGCTGTATCAAAGAGGAAGAAAGAAAAGCTTATATGTAAAACTTCTAAATTAATATGAATATCTAACATTTAGATTGTTATTTGTGTAATTGATCAGTCCTACCCAAACATTTCCCAATAATCAAGCCACTCTTGCTGAACTGCTGAAATGTGACGATTGTACCGTGATTCATTCTCGATCATGTATTAGTAGGATATGTAAGTGTATTATGTAAGTGATGATATCCCATTAAATTGAGTAGTTACAGTTAATGTACCTGTGCTTTGAATAAACACAATCTTTAAACAAAAATTTGTCTCAGATATGCATTTTATCTCCTTTGTCAAAAACTTTGTAATATTTGTATTGTAGACTATACACAAATCATAAGCTTTGGCTGCACATTGAAAATCTACATACTCCAGCTTTGCACAAGCTGGACTTCTTTCTCTGTACCTTCTCAATCATGTATTATTCATGTCAAATCATTGCATTTGTGTATGTATGTATCAAAATAATCAAACATTCAATCATGGTATGCTACATATGAGTCCAAAGCAGTGTCAAACAAACCCATACCCCACACGGCATTGATCATTTACTTTATCATAAAATAATTAACTTTGGCTCTATAAATACAACATCAATCTTCACATCTTATTCATTCAATCATACTACCACTACAAAGTGCAATCTCAGTTAAAATTTACGTAAGTTTATAATATCTGTACATTACCTTACATTTATTCATGGCTTCTAGCATTTTCGTTGCCACTTTACTCATATTAGCACTGATTATGTCTGCTTTTAGCGATGCATCAGCGGCAACAGGATTTATGTATCTTCCCATTTTCTACTATCCATGTCATTATTCTTTTCCGCATTTAATTTTTTTGGTTGAAGAACAAAAGTTTTCAGGAGTAGTGGAGAAAATATAATAACAATATTGATGTGTTTATAGATTGCGGAGGAGCATGCACAATAAGATGCTGCAAATCTTCAAGGCCAAATTTATGCAAAAGAGCATGCAACACCTGTTGTGCAAAGTGCAGTTGTGTGCCAAAAGGAACTTACGGCTATGACCAATTCTGCCTTGACTACTCGTGGAGGCCTACGCAAATGCCTTCAAAAGAATTTTGTTATTGTCATTTGCATTTATTTGGAGAAAATGTGTTTACAATTTGGTTTGCATTTGCATTGTGTTTTATATGGAGCTTCAAAGACCAAACCGCGAGCCGAACCGTACTAGTGCACAATCAAAAGTTCTGAAGAACCGTATTGATAGTTATTTTCTATTTTTTGATTTAAATGTAAATTATTTCAATTAACGTTAAAATTTAACTAATTATAATTAATATATTCATCATTGAAACAATTATTTTTGAACATTTCATAACAAATATTAATTGGAATAGTTCTATATCAATTTTTTTAGCTTAAAATTGTAATTTTTTTTTATTTTTTATGATGTCAGTTCAACAATGATTCATAAAATGCGCACTAATATTGTACCATGTTGTCCAAAATTGATAAGATAATCTAATAATTTGTTGGCTAAGGTTATGAAATTATTTATTAAATTGATTATATGAAAAATGAAGAGTGAAACGATAGTTTTTCCTTAAATTTGAAAAATTGTATGGTTTAAAGAGGTCGGTCTAGAGGTTATTTTCAAGGTTTTGAAGTTAGATCGCGGGTTGATGCATGCGCAATATTATTTCATTTTCAGAGCCGTAATGCTCCAAAATTGACAGTTAACCGTGGTTTAACCTAGGTTGAGTTGGGTTTTAAGACACTGCTTTTATATATGCATGGTTTTAATTAGATGGGTTATTTGACTATGGCACAACTCTTGATCTGCATTAATTTATTTGTGTTATGAGTAATTTCAAAACCGAAGCATATGTATTGTATCCATTTATTATACATAACAATAATAGTTCAATACAGGCATGTTTTTCCCGTTATTTGTAGACAATTAGAGGTCAGTCACAAGGTCCGGTCTCCTTAAAGCTATTTCATTATATTTATATCTTTCTCAAATTATTACATTTCTCTACATAATACAGTTAGATGTCATAAGTTCAAATCTCAACAAATTATTTCATTAAAATTTTATCCCTATTTATTTATTTATTTATTTATTAAATGGTAATCAAATAAAAGTATCTAATTTACTTTTCTTAACCATCTTCTTTTATTTAACATTCAAGTCCATCATAGATTTAAATTCTCATTCAAGTTGGTCTACTTACATTAGTGTTCACGTCGATACATACATACATACATACATACATATATATATGAAACCAACATAGTTAATATTTAATTAATTCATAAAATAGAGATTATATCATATAAAAGTCTGTTTACATATATTTTACAATATTATCGTGTGCATCACTTGATTTACACACTAGTATTTCATTATAGTTTGAAATCAGATTGTATAATTGATTTATACAATGACTATGTACATTATTATTTTTTTCTATTTAAGAACATTAAGATGAACTAAATATGAATATGAATGGAATTCAAATACCTCATGACACATAAAATCAATTTACCATAATACTTAAAGTGGATGTAGGCATAGCCGAACAACTATAAATCTTGTATCTCTTGCTTTTCTATTTTCTTCTTTATATTTTCATTTTTTTTCTATTGATTTACTATTGTTTGATTGAATATAACAGTTTGCATTTACAATATTCACGAAACCAATCAATTGAGTGTGTAAAACCAATTTTTTAGCTTACGTCTTTTGTATGCTTTTGCTGAGACTAAGATGATCAGGCCATACCTCCGTTGTTACTAGTATTTTGGTAAAATTTACAAAGGTTTCCAATAGAATAAGACCTAAGAAGAATCTTGGAAAGCAAGTTAGAGAATCATCTGATGGAGAGAATATTGTGAGTGGAAGTAGAAGTGATGAAAATATTCAATCTCCACCAGATCTTATTACTATAGAGAAGTTAGAGGGGACGATGGCTCCTATCAACCAAAGCATCGAGGCAACACCGTGGACAATCATGGAAGAGCTAGCTAGACAGTTTGATCGAATTTGGCAATCCCCTCAAGGAGATGGATCTCGCCCTAGAGACCATGATGGTAGAAGTAGTTATCTAGCTGGATTTGACAAAGAAAATTTTGCTAAAAGGCGTACGGAAGATTGAGAAAGATCTGGAGAATGAAACATTGTTGGAAATGTAGAAAGGAATAACCAGCTTGATCCATTGAGACGTGGCAACAACTGTTGCCGTGATGCTGATAGAGAAGGGGATCGTGATGTGAGCCCTGTTGATGGAACATCTGGGAGAAATGCTAATGGAAATGCTTAAGAAAAAGAGAAATTTAGAGGACGCAACCATGAAGGATAGTATGATAGAGATGAGAGGCCAAGCCGAATGGACTCCACATAAGCAGGGAGACCTAGGCATCGAGGTGCTAGCAGCGAGCGCTCGAGTAGTGGCCATCATGGTTGTTCGCGAAGCCGGGAATGCGGTGATGCATCCGATGGTCACTGTCATAGGCCAATGGAAGAAATATATAACATGATAAATGATGCTATCGGTAGATTTCTCTAAAAGGAGAATCACGAGGGCAGTTGGGAGACCGCCACTAGTCGGAATCTGTTTACAACGAAAATTAGAGTGGCAGGATATCATAGGAAATTTGTGATGCCATTCATGCCAATGTATAATGGATTGACAGATCCACTATAGCATTTGCTGAAATATGACTGAGACATGGACGATGTGAGGGCTGATAATTTTGTGAAGTGTACGTGTTTCCCTTTATTTTTAGAGGGGCAAGTAACGATGTGGTTCTGCAGACTTGAGCCGGGATCCATTAAATCTTATGATCAATTGGCGAATAAATATCTGGATCATTTTAGGGTGCATTCAGTTCGGCCCAAGGATGCGATTTCATCAATTAATGTGAAGTAAAGGGCAGTGGAATCATTGAAGAGCTATTTTATGAGATTCAACACTGTATTAATTAAAATTAGGAATCTAGAGGACAACCTCTTGTTGATGGCTCTAGTTGGAGGAGTAGACAAAGACCATGAGTTTGGGAAGTGTATGACTATGAAGAAGTCAGCCACGTTAAAAGATTTAAAAAAATGGCTAATCAATTTCCATGCTTGGAAGAGGCAGAAATTGAGAGGAGATTGAATGTTGTAGGATCGGCAATACCAAGTAGCTTTGTTATACCCAAATTTTTTAATCTTAATTGGGGTTAGCATGTTTAATGAAAGATGAATCTATTGCAAGTACAAAGATGAAGCTATCGTAAGTATAAAAGATAGGCTATCACAAGTATAAAAATAAAGCTGCCATAAGTATAAAGATGATGCAATTAGAAGTATAAAAAATAGGCTATCATAAGTATAATGATAAATTTATCGCAAGTATAAAGTAAAGCTATCACAAGTGTAAAGATGGGTTATCACAAATATAAAGATGAAGCTATCATAAGTAAAGAAGAAGGGCTATCATAAGTAAAAAAGAAGGGCTATCGCAAATACAAAGATGAAGCTATTGCAAGTACAAGGATGAAGCTATCAAAAGTATAAAAGATGGGCTATCACAAGTATAAAAATAAAGCTATCGCAAGTGTAAAGATGGGCTATTGTAAATGTAAATATGAAGCTATCACAGGGATATCATAAGTATAAAGATATGATATCATAAATAAAAAGATAAAGCTATCAAACTTCTAAAGATAGATGGGATATTAAACTTCTAGATATAGATAGGCTATCACATTTTTAAAGATAGATAGGCTTTCTCTGTTCTAAAGATAGATGGGCTATTGAAATTTTAAAGATAGACAGGCTATCACATTTATAAAGATAGATAGGCTATAACGATAGGCTATCACATTCATAAAGATAGATAGGCTATAACACTTCTAAAGATAAATGAGTTATCGCATTTCTAAAGATAGATGAACTGTCACACTTCTAAAGGTGGATGAGTTATTGCATTATAAATATGGATAGGTTATCGTACTTTTAAAGATAGATAGGTTATCACACTTCTAAAGATGGATGAGTTATCGCACTTGTAAAGATAGATGGGCTATCACATTTCTAAAGATAGATGGGCTATCGCACTTCTAAAGATAGATGGGCTATCACACTTCTAAAGGAAGGTAGGCTATTAAACTTCTAATGATAAAGGAGATATCACATGACTAATGCCAAGGAGCTATCGCATATCTAAGTTCTAAAGTAGTGTCGCATACCTAAAAGCACTATCGCATATCTAAAAATAATCATGAAACTATCCAAATTGTTCACGGGTCAATTTCTTATTAGTCCAGGGCCTAGGCCTGCCATGTCGACATAAAAGAATGAAAGAAGCGAACCGTTCCATGTGTCAGCTTGACAATATGCCACGTTTGCATCAGTTAGGAAGATCTAGGCCGCCAATTTAATACTTTCCATGTGTCAAAAATCTAACTATGCGATTTTCCTGTAAATAGGCATGTACCCCTCACTTAAGAAGAGGCGAATTCCTATGTTCTCTTCTTCCTCATTTTTTCATTTGTACTTGAAGCATAAAAAAGAATTTGATTTGAGACTTTAATGGCTATTTAGGAAAAAATCAAATTAGGAATTTGTGAAAAAGGACTGCATGATTGCATATTTGCCTATTGGCTTGCTTGCTTAGGTGATTTACTCTCTTTCCTAAATAACCGAGATCTTCCTTGCTCGAGTTAGGTTGAATCTAAGGCTTAATATTTTTGTGCTTTCACCAAGAAAGCCATCAAAAGTTTCTTTATAACTCGAACAATCCTGATTTATTAGGTTGAACTAAAAATAGCAAGGATACAGTAAGTAAATGTCTAAGAACAAGGGGTTGTGCATAATACCAACCTCGAAGAGAATATAACGCCTAACTGCAATGTGGATAACACTGAGGTAGGACAAGCTTCAATGTTTGTGGCCGTAGAAAATGAAAGCGTGAATATTAAGGCCATGCAAAAACAACTCAAACAATGCATGTGCTAATTGAGTTTCTTGTCTCATAAAAATCTTCAAGGAAAACAAAGCATACGAAGGATAATGGAAAGGAAGTAGTCTCCCCACAGAGACATCAATTTAGGAAATAAGGATCTTGGAAAGTGCACCTTGGACCTAAAAGGAAAAGATATGGTTAAAGTTGCTAAGTCAACGAGAACTCCTCAAAAATCTTATAGCAATTTGGAGAAGAGAGTCGATATAAATGGCCGATCAACTCAAAAGGGAACTAAAGAAACAGTGAATTTCATAGATCTCCTGAAGTATGCAAGTTCCCTTTTTGAAAGATACGATGATGAACCATACGAGGTATTGATATATTTAGAAGTATGTCCTAGGGGAAATTATATAATTGTTACATCATTCTAACTCGATAACCAATCTTGTTCGAAATAAAATGTGTTTGTTTATATTATATACTTGATATAATGCATTATATTAATTAAAAGTGTATTTAATAGATAATCCATAAATGGTACGTTGATAATAGTTACAAAATGTTGTAACCATGAGCAATTTATCAAAATGAAAATAAACATACCATTTTAAATATTCCTGGTCATGATGTATCGAGATTGGATATTGATGCATCCGTTCAGACTAGAGTATATAATGCTTTCCAAATGTTAGATAGTGTATTACTCATGACTGTTGGAGGCACCAAGGGATTATGTATGGATAATTATTAGTTAACTATGGAATGACCCACTCGACAGTTTTCTGTGGGTTAATATAATCAAGATCAAATAGAAAATATCGAAGTGACTAATTTACACAGTTTTATTGGCTTGAGAATAATGTTGATATTCAATATGAAAGCTTCGCTTTGATTATAGTTAAATCATATCACGGCATCCATCGAACGAATATAGTTGGATCCAGTGGAAGTATTGGAAATGAAACACTATTCAAGAGAGGATCCGTCTCCTCAGTTATACGGGGTTGGTATTATGGTCAACTAAAAGTCAAAATCTCTGACCAGAGTAGTTTGATTAATAATAATTTTTATTATTGAATGAGGACTGTGTTTGGACTATAGAGTTGAATACAGACAATATTGGAATTTTGACCGTAATCAAATTCTATAAGTCCAAAGTGATATAGTTTTGACGAAGAGAATTATTGTAAATAATTGTCATCACCGATTAACGCTTAAATAAGTAAAATTGAATTTTACTAAAAAGATGTATAAGCAATAAATTCGCCCAAAATGTCACTCCATTAGCTAAGGTGACGAGTGAACTTTAATATTTGAATAGTTTGATATTAATCGCTAAATGATTTTATACCTACGAGTCACGCAACCACATTGATAGATTCTCCGAAATACCACATAAATTAATTGATTTATAAGTCGTTGTAAATTAATAATATTTTTAGAAAGTATCAATTAATTATTCATTTGATATATTGGATACCATTAGTATTTTTTATATGTCTTAGCGTTTACTTGGTGCATATATAAAAGTTGTATATGTACAAATCAATATAAGATATCGATGTGCGTTTAAATTTGATTTAATATGACTATATGCTAATTGCTATTGAATAAATTAAAGGGCTGTAAAACCTTTTTCTTTACGATCCATAAAAATAAAAGGAGACTTGAAATCCAATGGTTGGATTTAGAAAATGAAGGGAGGAGTTTAAGGAATGTTGCCTCTATAAATACCTTGCCTTTCATTCACTTGTCTCTCTTAATCATTGTCTTTCAAAACCTTAGCCTCTATATTCCTTTTCTAACATTCTTAGCCGAAAATTGAAGGAAAAATAAAAGGGAAAAATTATTTTAATGACATCCAATTAAATCAATCAAATAAAAGATAGTTCTTCTTCTCTTGCAAAGCTAGGAGACTGATTCAGATTTGGTTCTAAGAGCGTCTATCAATCAAGGTACATTCAAGAGCTACATCTATTATGTATGATCTATTCTATTTAATATGTATATTCATTATGATGTTATAGATTTATTTATTTGATTGTTTTGACAAATTTGTATATGCATTTGTCGTTCATCCTTAATTTGTATATGTATAGATCTAAAATTTTGAATTTGTTGATTTGAATTGGTTCTGAAAATAATAACAATGGTTTTGATTGTTGATTCGTATTATTTTTTTATGTTTATGTTAGTGTTATTTTAGGTCTGAATATAATAATTAATTAATTTTTATATATATGAATATTTAGTTGAATGTCTATTTCAATATATATATATGTATGTATGTGTGTGTGTGTTTATATGTATGTATTTGTATTAAAATTAATTTGAAAATTATATTACAATGAATGTTTAAAAAAACATTTATATATATGCACACATACATACACATTTTGACATTATTAGAGATGAAACACCCCCACACCGCTTAGTATTCCTAAAAAGGGCACACCAAAGGATGTGGTGCGTTATAGGTATGCTAAAGCATCACAGAGACTAAGATTCACAAGACAAATAAGTAAAATATAGCGGAAACATTTAAATAATAACCTATCATTCAAAATCAAACTTCATCTCAAAATAAGTCATAAAAACATAACATATCTCAAAAACTCAAAACGTCTCATGTCTCATGAAAATACATCTTAGTCTCATAAAACCATAGTATAAAGATAACAATAATAATCATAATCCCTCTCAAAAGTGCCAATCCATCATAAGCTAAATTAAAACGATGAAAAAGCAGAAGAATACATCTGAAATGAGAAAACTCCGAGAATGAATCTCCAAGCAACCTGAATCAACTATCCTCAACTCTGCTGGCCTATTGGGGGAAAAGGGGAAAGATAGAGGAGTGGGTCAGACAATAAGTCTGGTGAGTGAAAGTAATTACTAGCATTTCTAAGCAAGATAAAGATAATATACTAACCAATAGTTCTAGCTTGAAAGGAAAATACAGAAAAGATAAAACTCGGATAAAATACTGTTTCTGATTCTGCTTGATTGTTTGCTTTGATTGTTTGCACTACTGTGATTAGGCTAAAATCCTAATCCTATCTCAACTGCTAACTTGATTAGGCTGAAATCCTAATCCTACTCATTGATTGGCCTTTCCTATCTCTTGTGCCACCGTGAGCCAATCCTGTAGGTCCTATACCAAAAGACACATCTTTAGCGCTTAGGACGCAGTAGCGAATTATTTACCCTAATCGATGTCGCACGCTCGGTCATCGTCGGTACACACTAATTGTCGCCCCCTATTTGACCCTTTATTTACGTTAATCGGCATAAGCGTGCCCAGCCTTACCTATATGTGAGACCATCAATCCTCGACCTAAAAGGGAATGCTGCCAGTACTGGTCCGAACAAAAAAATCTTCTAGCTTTGCGCTCCTTGCCCAAATCCCAATATTTGAGCTTCTATCTATTGGCCACTTATTTACCCTAATCAGCATAAGCGTGTCCTAGTCTCACCTACATGTGAAACCATCAGTCCTAGACCTGAAAGGGAATGCTGCCGGTATGGGCCCTACTTCTATATTTTCTTATTAATTTGATCTAAGATCTAAGTTTTAAAATAAGCCTCTTCTGTTATCTCTTCTTTCTAATTATAACCTACGTGTTATAATTGTTCTTGCAACAGTTACTCTTCTATTTTCTCTTTTTAGTTATAATCACTGGTTATAATTGTACTTGCAAATATCTTAAATTTGCTTATGTCAGTCCATCTCTATTTTTATTTCAGTTTTTCTCATTTTACATCTGATTTCTGTAAATTTAGTGTTATTCTATTTTAATCCATATGTGCGAATTCTTCTCTTTTTAATATTTTATTCGCATAAAAAAGGATTAAATCTCTAAAAAAAGAAACTAACATTTACAGGCTAAATTCCAACTTAAAAAAGATGTAAATAACTGCAATTAACTGTAAATAACCGAATAAAATAACTGAATAAAAATAGACTGAAAAGAACTTCTGAAATTTACTTAAAAACTGACTGTAAATAAACTGACATAAAAACTGTCTCAAAATTGTAGGAAAACTACAACTATTGATAACCCTATTATTTTAAATTGCTGACAAATCTAAAATAATAAAAAAACACTCACCTGTGGTCCTTAGCTCTATTCCTGGGCCTTCCTGGATCCACTTCTAGGGAGTAGAATATTTTTATTAAAAAGATTTCCTCCCTAGAAAAATTTTCTATCTAGGGTTCAGCCTCAGGCAATGAACCCAATTGGGAGAAAATCTGAATGAGAAAAATAGCCAGGCCTAGGGTTCTATTTATAGTGTTGCTTAGGGATCTCAAACAGTTGGATTTGAAGATTAAATCTGGTGCAACCACGTCATAGGCTCACTAGGAACCGTCGGATGCAAGCACGAACGCACAGGATTTCACGAAAATCAAAATTACTTTCTTCGGCTCGTACCTGGACGAAATATCGTCCATGCAGAAGTGCGGGTCTACCTAAACACCTTGGGAGTTGACCTATAGGTCAACCTGACCGAAACAAAGGTCGACCCAAGCCCTTGTATTATTTTTTTTCGTTTTTGCTTATAAAATTCTGATTTCTTATTTCTCTCGTAACTTCTTCATACTAGCTGGGATTTCGACAAGTTATAAATGGAAATTGATTAGAAAATTACCATGGATCCAATGGTGCAACTTCCGTGGCTCGATTCTGACAATTTCACAAACTTATTTGATTGTTTAACTAATTCGTTAATTAATTATTATAGCTCAAATTTTTGGGTTGTTACATTCTCCCCTCCTTAAAAGAATTTCGTCCCCGAAATCTCCAAGGACAGAAGAATGAAAAAATTATTTTCATCCAAATTCTACAACCACATACATCCATTACATCCATTATCCTTAAGCTTTCTAATGCAATTTATGATATATGCAATAGTGTAGTGTCAATGTCCCCAACTAATGCAAAAGATTAGGCAGTCTACTGATTCAGTCGACCTCCTTTTTATGTGTTTATGTCCGTGCCATGTATCCAAATGAATGCAAA
The DNA here is from genome assembly GCA_030737815.1 of Allium fistulosum. Lineage (NCBI taxonomy): Eukaryota > Viridiplantae > Streptophyta > Magnoliopsida > Asparagales > Amaryllidaceae > Allium > Allium fistulosum. Next base: position 444,741,525 of record CM060903.1, read on the forward strand.
TTCCCTAATGACAACTGATAGTTCTATATGCGTGTTACAATCATCATCCAAATGCAACAATCATATGATAATCACCCATTCATAGCAACCATGAACTAAAAATGCAAGTGCACACACATCCATATGCATATGCTTTAGTGACCTAGTTAGGCCGATCTCTAAGAGATAATAGTGCCTAGTGTGTGTATATGCGTCCATTAGCATCCACTAGCAAACACTTTCAACCACTAGCGTCCATCATACATAACATGTTCTAGTAACATGTTTACATTCAGTCCTACCATCCATATATGAAATCCTAAGATCTACCCTCCTAAAGGATACTAAAGGAAAGAACCTATTCAAAGCTATAGATGGAAATAGGAAATTCAAGACGTACCATCAAAAAGATGCGGATAAGAGGTATGTATTTTCTCCTCAGCCTCCCACATAGCGTCCTTAATACTATCTCCCCACTGCACCTTAACCAAAGGGAGTTCCTTATTCCTAAGCTTCTTGATATCATGCCCAACGATCTTGCTAGGAATGCGACGAACCGATGCTTCTCTCTCCACTTCAACTTCCTCAAGTAGGCTAGGTTCCACTACCTCTGCTGAATCATGTAAGTACTTTCTCAAGTGTGAAACATGAAAAACATCATGAACTCCTGCGAGCCTTTTCGGTAGCTTTATCTGATACGCCATCTTCCCTACTATTTCCACAATGGGGAACGGTCCTACGAATCTGGGAGCAAGTTTCTCACTTGATCCAAACCTCACTACCTTTCTTAGTGGAGACACCTTAATAAAAACCAAATCTCCTACCTCGAACTCAATATCCCTTCTCCACTTGTCTGCATAGGATTTCTGTCTTTCTTGGGCCGTCTTCATTCTTCTTCTAATCAAATCAATCTTTTCTGAAGCCACTCTAACCATGTCGGGACCAAGTAGCAATCTTTCTATAGACTTCAACCAATACGAATGCGACTTTCAAGGTCTTCCATAAAGGGCTTCAAAAGGAGCCATCCCAATGCTAGCCTGAAAACTATCGTTATAAGCGAATTCCACTAAAGGAAGGTGCTCCTCCAAGTTTGTCCATCCGTTTAAGGAATGCACATCCTCAACAAATCCTCAAGAACCCTATTAACTCTCCCCGTTTGTCCATCCGTTTAAGGGTGATAGGTCGTACTCAATCTAAGTTGTATCCCTAAAGCCTCTTGCAAGCTCCTCAAAACTCGCTAGTGAAGATAGGGTCTCTGTCGCTCACTATGCTAGAGGGAACTCCATGAAGTCAGACTATCTCACGAACGTATATGGATGCCAAATAAGGTGTTGTCCTCTTACTCTTGACCGGAATGAAGTGGGCACTCTTACTCAAGCGATCTACAATCACCCAAATACTGGTATTCCCCTTCCTAGATCGGGGTAAACCATCTATGAAGTCCATCGAAACACTATCCCACTTCCATTCGGGTACATCCAATGGTTGAAATAATCCACCAGGCCTCTACTGCTCCGCCTGAACCATTTGGCACACAAGACACTTAGCCACAAACTAATGCTACATCCTTCTTCATTCCACTCCAATAAAACACTCTCTTCATGTCCTTATAAATCTTATTACCGCCCGGATGAATAGTCATCCGAGACTGGTGTGCCTCTGCTAGAACTACTCTCATCAAATCACCAGTGCGGGGGACATAAAGTCTTCATCTCTCCTTGGTCACCCTTTACTATCGATGGAATAGCGTTGAAGATGTCTACAGACCTCTCCTCTGCTAATCCTATCTAGAATATCCACAAGCTCTGAATCCTCTCGTTGCCTTGAGCCAATCTGATCTATGAGGGTAGGCTTAACCTCAAATGCTGAAATCTTAGCAAAATCTCTGATAAACTTCCTATAATAACCAGCTAAACCTAGGAAGTTTCTAACTTCGGTAGCATTCTTGGAGGCCTTCCAATCCTGTACTACCACTATCTTAGCGGGATCCACAGCTAAACCCTCTTTTGAGACTGCATGCCCTAAGAAACGCACCTCCTCATGCCAAAAGTAACACTTCGAGAATTTTTCTTTCAACCGATGAACATGAAGTGTACGAAGAACCTCCTCAAGGTGATTAGCATGCTCTTCCATACTCTTGGAAAATACCGGAATGTCGTCCACAGACACTACAACGAACTTATTTAGGACTTCTCGAAAGACACGACTCATCAGATCTACAAAATAGGCTGTGGCATTTGTCAGCCCAAACGGCATAACCAACCACTCAAAGAATCCATCGGGTATCCTAAATGCTGTCTTATCGATGCTATCGTTAGTGACCCTAAGCTGATGAAATCCAGTGGCTAAGTCAAGCTGAGAAAATACTGAAGAGCCAACCAACTAATCGAAAAGATCATCTATCCTAGGAAGTGGGTAACGGTTCTTCTTCGTGAGCTTATTCAACTCTCTATAGTCTATGCAAAGTCGAAGGGAACCATCAGCCTTTGTAGCGAAGACGACTGGCACCCCCCACTCAGATATGCTCCGTTTGATGAAGCCTTTCTCTAGTAGCTCACTGATCTACTTACTTAACTCCTTCCTCTCCCTAGGAGCCATATGTCTCACGGGCAATGCCACTGGCTTAGCATTGTCATTCAGATAGATCCTAAAGTTGATCTCTCTTTTAGGGGGTAGCCCCCTAACCTCCTCAAAAACATCTGGGAAATCTCTAACAACTGGAGCTGAATCTAACTCTCTAAGTGATGAATCAAGGGAATAAAGGAAGCTTAACATGACTGACCCCTGTGGGTCGCAAGAAACCTCGAGTGTCCATCTGCTACATGTCTCTTGTCTAACGACTCTACTCTCGCAGTCCAATATCGCACCATAAGTGGATAACCAGTCCATCCCCAAAATCATCCCATATCCCAAAAATCCCAGTACATAGACATCACAATCAAACTCTACGCCTAGTACAAAATTTTTCAAACCCCTACAAATCATGGATAAATGTGCCGATCCTCCTATTGGGTTTGAAACAACTATAGGATCTACATCTAGAGAAATATCTAAGTGCAAACAATCAACCAAGGAACTAGAAATGAAAGAATGCGATGCTCCAGAGTCAAAAAGAGTTCGAGTAGGAAAATCTAAATAGAGATCAAACCTTCTATAGAGACTTTCCTACCTCGATCTGGTCCACCACCAGAAGGTGATGCATCCAAAGCCTGTACTTGCACCGTAGGTGCGCCTGCTCTCTGCCCCGTCCTCTAAGGAGAAGCTCCACTAAGGTGTCAAGGCTGCCCACAGTGGTAACACCTCCCCTTCATCATGTCCTTCTTACATTCCTTTGTGAAATGCCCAATCAATCCACAATTATGACATTTCTCTCCCTTCTTGATCTGTCCCTTCTGAGCTCCTCCTCCTTTCTTCTTGTCCTTATCCTTCTTATTCTTCCACCACCGCTTCTTAGAGTTTTCTGATTTAGGAACCTCCTTAACCTCTTCTTTCTTAGCAACATCTGATATGAGAGCCATTTCCATAAGTGATTCATACGTCGATCCCATAGGTACATGTGTCAATGCCAACCCTTGGAGGGGTTGGTTCAAACCCTTAGCAAACTTGGTAGCCTTCTTATGCGGTGTATTAACAAGCTCCATCTCGAACCATGATAACTCATTGAACTGATTTATATACTCTTTCACCGAAAGACTCCCCTGCTTCAGACTAATGAATTTCTCCAACTGCATGCTTTCCTCGGCTTGCGACAAGAACTTTCTCTTAAACCTTTCTTGAATTTCAAACCAACCAATGTCTATACCCTCCATTTCTACAATCTCCCACCAGTAAGAAGCCTCTCCCTTCAGCTGCCAAGATGCAAGCTGAACTCTCTGCTGGTCCTCTTATCCTAACAGCCTAAATATCCGCATCGTATTCCTCCGTGCCAGAAAATGTCTTGCCTCCTAGACTAGCGTATTCCTTGCATAGCTTAGAAAAATTGGCTGCTACAGGTGGATTAACGGGACCTCCACCCGCCGGTGCTGCATTGGGCGCTTGCCCTTGCACCTCTGGTGTCGTAGCTTGGAGGTATCTACAGAACCAGCCAGGGACTTGGAGACCTTTTGGAAGATTTGGGGCATCCGCCATACTATGCAAAGAAAAGAAAATTTAGGCTTGGAAGAATCGAAAGAAGGTTGAACTGGACTTTGAAGGGATTTTTATAAAAACTCTTTTATACTTGAAAACTATTTCTATAATAAGAGTTTCTTTCTGAAAAATACTTTTAGTTTGAAGATATGTTACCTTTAAAAATACTTTACTTTTAAAAAAAGTTTTTAGGAATGCTTTAACCTTAGGCTCTGATACCAAATGAAACACCCCACACCCCTTAGTATTCCCAAAAAGGACACACCAAAGAATGTGGTGCGTTATAGGTATAGCTAAAGCATCACAGAGACTAAGATTCACAAGACAAATAAGTAAAAAATAGCGGAAATATTTAAATAATAACTTATCATTCAAAATTAAACTTCATCTCAAAATAAGTCATAAAAACATAACATATCTCAAAAACCCAAAATGTCTCATGTCTCATGAAAATACATCTCAGTCTCATAAAATTAGAGTATAAAGATAACAATAATAATCATAATCCCTCTCACAAGTGCCAATCCATCATAAGCCAAATGAAAAAGATGAAAAAGCAGAAGAATACATCTGAAATGAGAAAACTCCAAGAATGGATCTCCAAGCAACCTGAATAACCTATCCTCAACTTTGCTGGCCTATTTGGGGAAAATGGGAAAGATAGAAGAGTGGGTCAGACAATAAGTCTGGTGAGTGAAAGTAATTACCAGCATTTCTAAACAAGATAAAGATAATAGACTAAGCAATAGTTCTAGCTTGAAAGGAAAATACAGAAAAGATAAAACTCGGTTAAAATACTGTTTCTGATTCCGTTTGACTGTTTTCTTTGATTGTTTGATTGTTTGCACTACTGTGATTAGGATGAAATCCTACTCTTATCTCAATTGCTAACTTGATTAAGCTGAAATCCAAATCCTACCCAATGATCAGCCTTTCCTACCTTTGTTGTGCCACTGTGAGCCAATCTTGTTGGTCCCACAGCAAAAGACACCTCTTTAGCACTTAGGACGTAGTAGCGAATTATTTACCTTAATCGATGCCGCACGCTCGGTCATCGCAGGTACACACTAACTATCGCCCCCTATTTGACCCTTTATTTACCCTAATCAACATAAGCGTGCCCAGCCTCACCTACGTGTGAGACCATCAGTCTTCGACCTGAAAGGGAATGCTGCCGGTACTAGTCCTAATAAACAAATTTTCTAACTTTGCGCCCCTTGCCCAAATCCCTAGATTTGAGCTTCTATCTATTGGCCACTTATTTACCCTAATCAGCATAAGCGTGTCCCAGCCACACCTACATGTGAAGCCATCAGCCCTAGACCTGAAAGGGAATGCTGCCGGTATGTGCCCTACTTCTATATTTTCTTATTAACTTAATCTATGATCTAAGTTTTAAAATAAGCCCCTTCTGTTATCTCTTCTTTCTAATTATAACCGACGTGTTATAATTGTTCTTGCAACTGTTACTCTTCTATTTTCTCTTTTTAGTTAACCACTGGTTATAATTATACTTGCAAATATCTCAAATTTGCCTATTTAAGTCCATCTCTATTTTTATTTTAGTTTTTCTCATTTTACATCTAATTTCTGTAAATTTTGTGTTATTCTATTTTAATCCATATTTGTGAATTCTTCTCTTTTTAATATTTTATTCGCGTCAAAAAGGATTAAGTCTCTAAAAAAAGAAACTAACATTTGCAGGCTAAATTCCAACTTAAAAAAGATGTAAATAACTGGAATTAACTGTAAATAACCACAATTAACTGTAAATAACTAAATAAATAGCTAAATAAAAATAGACTGAAAAGAATTTCTGAAATTTACTTAAAAACTGACTGTAAATAAACTTACATAAAAACTGTCTCAAAATTATAGGAAAACTACAACTATTGAGAACCCTATTATTTTAAATTGCTTACAAATCGAAAATAATTACAAAACACTCATCTGTGGTCCTTAGCTCTATTCCTGGGCCTTCCTCGATCTACTTTAGGGCGTAGAATATATTTATTAAAAAGATTTCCTCCCAATTTTTTTTTCTATTTAGTGTTCAGCCTCAGGCAATGAACCCAATTGGAAGAAAATCTGAATGAGAAAAATAGCTAGGCCTAGGGTTCTATTTATAGTGTGGCTTAGGGATCTCAAGCCGTTGGATTTGAAGATTAAATCTGGTGCAACCACGTCATAGGCTCACTAGGAACCGTCAGATGCAAGCACGAATGCATAGGATTTCACGAAAATCAAAATTACTTTCTTCGACTCGTACTTGGATGAAATATCATCCAAGCAGAAGTGGGGGTCGACCTAAGCACCTTGGGGGTCGACCCATAGGTCGACCTGACCAAAACAAGGGTCGACCCAAGCCCTTGTTTTAACGACCTAGAATTTTGGATATTTGAAAATTAGAATATTTAAGTGATTTTAAATATTTAAAAGTAAATATTAACCTGAATTTCAAATATCACCATTTATTAGATAATTAAAGTGTTGAATTTAATAATTGGAAATTGGGTAAAATATTGGATCTGGAGTTCTAAGCTTGTTAAAAATAATTTAAAGGCTTATAAAATTTATATTAATAATACTGATGATAATATAATCTTTAAATTGAATTTAAAGGCGATTTGTTCAGTTTTAAAAATATATCGTTTAAATCGACATTTAAAAATAGCCTTCCGGGGCACAGTCTCGGATTCGACGAAACCAGTTCCATTGGATCCGTAATAGTGTATTATTATCGGATTCCCATTTCCATAGCATTTGGAGTTATCGTGTGAGCATATGGTATATAAACGCATTGAAATTTATATCGAAATTCAATATAATAACTGGGTCCAAAAAGCTATCTTCTCCATACGATCGAATTTGGACTCGAAACCTTTTCCATTGCATTCGGAATAGGGGTATAACATTATAAATGCCTGGCGGCACGCCTCGATAGGAGGTCAAGATTTTAAGCTACGAAGTCAAGACAATTCAAAATTTATATATATATATATATATATATATATATATATATATATATATATATATATATATATATATATATATCAATTATTCACATCAGAGCTTTTCATTTCTCTTCACATCAGAACCTTTTTGAAACTTTTTCAATACTTCAAATCACGGTACCCTACCAAGTAACATACGCTTCTCTTTTTCAAATCACATCGTTTTCCCTTTCAAACATCTCGTTCCCCCATCCTTTTTATTCAGCCGAAAGCTTGCAAACCCAGAGAGAAAAAGAAAAAAGAATATGGAAATGGCGACAGTTCCTCTCTCTTGTTTTCTAACTTCAAATTTTCCTCAATCCTCCGAAATGAATTAATGCTTCGTTCGGCCTTATTCCTTTTCAAACGAAATCAATCGAAATTCGTTCAAGATCGGAGAAAAAAACCCTGAGCAATGGAATAATGTGAGAGGTCAAAAATCGCGATCATCAATAGAAAATCAACCTCGTCTTCTCCCTAAATTTTCAATCCTCGGAACGACGGAAGAAAAAGAAAATGCGGTGGAGGCCACACGACTGGAGGGGAGGTTAGGGACTGAGCGTGGCGGCGAGTCGACCTGAGGGAGAGCGACACTTCATACAATTAGTGGTAGATTGGTAGGGCGTGTATCAATCGAGGGAAGGGTCGCGCGAATGAGGGTAGAAGGTCGCGATTGCTAGGGCTCACGGTGGGGTCAGTTCGACGAGCGGCGGTAGATTTGTGGTGTCAGGATTCTCGTTCACGGTCAGGGTTTGGTTCGTGGGCAGGCACGAGAAGCAGGCATTGGAACGAGGGAGAAGGAGTTCTCTTGGGCTGGGTTTCAAACCGTAAGGGTATGGGCTGTTCTTTTTATAAAAAAAATAGTGATGATGATTTAGTTATAAACTATTTAAAAATTGACTGTTAATAAATTTATAATCCTTATTATTACAAGGTTCGACGGGAAGGTGACATAAATAAATAGCCGGGATTTCAGAGAAAGGAAAATTAAATCTGGATGTTGAGCGGAGAAAAAAAATGATAAAGGTGAGTTAATCTCACTCAAATTTGAAATTTCCGCAACTAATTTTAAGTGGTTAAAATTAATGTTTGGTTGATTGGTTGAATTTGATGATTATTATCAGTCTAGATATGATATTATATATATATATATATTGGAGTGATTGATATTCTCGCATTATATAGCGAATGAGACCCTATGCGCCCCGCATAATAGCGGATGATCCTATATACCGCGATATCCCCCTCGAAGTGGGATTGGTATTTTTATATTGTGCTAACATCTGTGGATGTAGGGAAACAGGTTGGAGGGATCCAACTGGATTCCTAAAAAACATTTAAATTTATTTTCATATTCAGTGATACGATTTATTTGATAATTTGTGATAGATTGTATTGATAATTGGAATTATTGAATGCTATGGTTTTGCTGGATATATTTTGGTATTTTAAGATATCAAAAAATATAAAGATTGGATTTTTGAAGGAAAATAAAAATAAAATTTTAAGTAAAATATTTATAGTGAAGTTGGATAAATTAAAAGAACGAATTTGGGAAAAAAGTAAAAAGGTTTGATTTTAAAGTCCTATTAAATAAATTCCGAGTATGGAAAAATAGAGATTTTGAATAAATGGGAATAAAGGAGTTTTGAGGACTTAAGCGATATTGTTTAAGAATTAAAGGATTTTTTTTAAATTCAAAATTTAAAGGGGTTGGGAGAAATAAAAGGAGAATTTTGAAATAAAGTATGGAATTGATGTTCCAGATTTAAATAAGATTTTAAATTAGAAAGGGAAGTGAATATGAAATTAGGGGGTTTGGGTAATTTGGGTAAATCAAGAAATAAATTTCAAAATGGAATTAATTCAGAAAATCGATTTGGAAATCTATTAAGTGTTTTGAAACAATGATTAAAAAGGAGAATGAGACTATGGAATTTATAAACTGGGTTTATAAATAAAGTAAAGTATTTATCTGTGGATAATTTGAAATTATAAATTCACGGTGGGAATTTATAAGGAAATGGTAAATCGTTTTTAAAAATAAATGGTGGTTTATTTTTAGAAAATGTGGGAAAGGAAATTTTACGGAGTTGGGACGTAAATTTAAACTGGAGATAAATCGAGAAGGATTTATAAATGATTAGATAGGCTATATTGGAGCGTAAAGTGTATTTTCCTGAAAAGCTAAGTATATTTTCAAAGAAGGATTTTTAAGTATAAATTAGAAGCTTTAAAGATGTTTTAAAAGAATGTTTTTAGAAAAATTTATTATTTAATTGTTTTAAAAAGTGTTAAAGTAAAAAGTAATTAAGTTAATTATAATAGTTAATTATTTTTAAAGGTTAAATTAGTATTATGATTTAAAAGATAATTATTAAATATTTATACTTTATGTAATAGTTTTATTTAAAAAAAAGTAGTTTCTGGGCTAAAGTTTTACTTGGAGAATTATTATAGAATTTCATGTGTATTATTTTGAACAAAGAATTTAAGTAGTTTATTTTAAATATTTTAAGTGTATAGTCTGGATAAAGTGATTTAATTTATTTAAAATCTAAATTTAATAAGACTTGGTGTTTTTCAGTGGAAATAAAATGTTTGGTTGAATGATTGTTTATTTGATAGTTAAATAACCGACTATCAAATCTGGACCCGAATATAACTTTGGAGATATCTAGGAGAAGTATAGGAATTATATGGTACAGTTACCGTTCGAGGTGCTATACTGTACGTATAAACTCATTTCGTTCTTCTAGGACGTTTATAAGGAAATCCGTCCACAGGAACGGTTAGGAGGTGAACTCCGATCTTATTTTCATCTGTTTATTTCCTAGAGAACCGAGGTTGAGTTTACCGGAAATATCGAACGTTGTTTCGAAGAGACTGGGATCGGATTTGTGATCCGAAAACCAGTTTGATCCAACGAGTACGTTTTCATAAGGAAGATAAGAGCTTGGACTCGAAGATGGAGCAGTGAAGTGTAAGGGCTAATCGCTACTAATCCTGAGGGTGATTTCAAAATGGATGTAGTAGGAGTAGTACCTTCGGTTCCGTTCGGACCGGGAACAGACTTGTATGGATTAATGCTATTTGTACATCGTCATTGGAGGACAGTGAGCATTCTAAGTGAATGTGTGCTAAAAAAGTAATTGTAGCCTCAAGCCTCATCAACCGGGAATGGCTAAAACAGGGGAGGTGCAGCAAGGCTAAGTGGGTAGCACCCAAGTAGGGTAAGATTTCCCCTGCCTAGAGTCCCTTTATTTCGGCTGTGTGGCGGTTGCTGATCCCAACCATGGGGTGTTCTTATTCGGGCTATCCAGTAAGGGATAGTTCCGATCTTGTGTTGCAGGGGATCGGGAGTGGTCCTCGGTATGCTGATCTAGACCAGGTACTGTGACGGGCGGTACCCCAGTAACTCTGCCATTGTATGGAAACCCAATCTCCAATAAGCGCCGTACGGTTTTGATTGTGCCCAACTATGCTGGAACGTGAGATGCAAGCATTTCAGCTATTTGAATAAGTATTTGTACTTAGACACTATTATAATATCAAAGAATTTTGAAATAAAATGTTTTGGGTATCGTAAGGCAAAAATCCGGCATGTTTATTTGTGGCGTGGTCTTACGAGATACCTTTGATTTTCAAAGGGTTTTTGAAACTTTAATAATTCAATTTGAGTCTGTTTTCTCACGCTGGTTTTCCAGACTGACTCGGGTGTTATTTATTATAATGCTCGAGTCAGACCGAGTATTACAGATATAGGATAAGATGCTATGGAGCTCAAGAGACGAGCTGGATGGCGAGACGTATCACACGTACTTGATGAGTATTCCGTTGTGCAGTGTAAGCTGTATAGTCAGCTTGTGTGAGGATAGGTTATTATAACTGTCCAGTATTGTATTATGATTGTGTTGTACTCTGATGATGTAACGTGTAAAAACAGTTATAGTTTCTTTTGTATAAAGATCTGTTGTTATCTATTATATATTGTTACGCTGCGATTGTGAGATTCTGATGTTGTTTTCTATTTTCTTCTTCTACCTCTTTCTTCTTTTCCCTAGCGATATGGTATTTCTAGCATTCGATTGTTCGGCATGTAATACAATGAACGTATTGATGTCGATTTTCGAGCGTCGAAAATCCCGGGTTGTTACATTTGTATTTTTTTTCTTTTCGTTTTTGCTTATAAAATTCTGATTTCTTATTTCTCTCGTAACTTCTTCATACTAGCTTGGATTTCGACAAGTTATATATTAAAATTGATCAGAAAATTACCACGGATCCAATGGTGCAATTTTCGTGGCTCAATTCTGAAAATTTCACAACTTATTTTATTGTTTAACTAATTCGTTAATTAATTATTATGGGTCAAATTTTTGGGTTGTTGCAGGGGATCTGTTTTTAATGTAGAAATCTACATGTATCGACATTCTAATTTTGTTTAATAAATTTTACTTTATTATTGCTTGTATAAACCTACATTCTAGATTACTTTAAATTATTAACATAAAAGCATAGGTTATATTTGGATTAATAGATTAAGATATGTTTTCAAATTGTTTTACTAAATCAAATCATTGCATGTTTGGGAAATAAATCTTGAACTCAAACTAGTCGACTTGGTTGAATCAATTTAGACTAATTAAAGTATTCATTAGAATATAGACACACCATGAGTATATAAAGGAAGAATGTGTCTGTTGTACTGTAAATCCCAACACCGAAACACGTACACATTAACTAAGTACACAATATGATATATTGAACTTACCCAATATACATTAGAGTATAGTTGGATATACTCGCAAAATATGCTAAGTATAAATTTGGTTATCTATGTCATTTAATTAATCCATCAATCATTTAATTAAAGGGAAAGAAATGAAAAGTTTTCTCTCTCCAATTAAAACTATACATCCCCTCATTAATTGAATAAGTTAAGAGAAGGAAACGAGAGGTTTCAAATTAAATATAACAAGTAAAATACATATATAAGAATATATTTGATATACTCTAATTTATGTAACCATTAAATTCGTGCAAATCTTAAAAAAACATTTTACCTAAAAAGATTTTAGATTGGATCTAAAATCTCCTTTAGACTTCATATGCCCAGTAGATCCTAAAGGAAATATTTTGAAATTTACTCTTTAGCTCTACTGTAGGCTGGCCCAGTTCCATCAATGGTATCAGAGCCCAATAGCATATGCAGTGCAAATTAGTCATGTAAGAGCTAGCTAATTAAGTTTGCCCACTTAGTACAGCGTCTAGAAAGGTAATGTCTAGGATTGGAATTGGGTAATAAAATACCATGTCCTACCTGGTTACCGGTCTGGCCTTAAAGGTGAAGCGAACCCAAAATTTACCCCAAATAGAAAATGCCCAATTTTTGGGCCTTGGGCTAATTTTCAAAATAGTTTTGAAAACTAAGATAAAATTTTAAAGTTAATTTTAAAATAAAAACGTGTTTATTATAAAAGGTTATAATATAACATAAACTTTCAAAATGTTTGAAAAGGTAATGAAAATTTCAAAATGTCTGAAAATATTTAAATATTAATTTTGAAATTTAAAATTTAATAATAAGATTAATAAAATAAGTTAATTAATTAATACTTATATGCATGTATTATATATTGATATATGTTTTGTAATTTTTAAAATGTTTAAGATATCATGAGTACACATGTATGTATATAAGATAAATTTTAAAAACTAATATAATATAATTAAATTTGTTTAATTAAATAAATTAATTAAAGGTTAATTAATCAAATAAATTATTTACAGGTTATTTAATTAAATAAAAATACATACATACATATATATATATATAAGATGTATATGTTATACTATAAATGTTATAATATATATATATATATATATATATTCAATGTAAATGTTATATTGGAAAAATATAAAAATAATTAAAGAGTTAATCAATTAAAATAAATTAGATAAGATTTAATTAATATAATGTTATACATAAAATTATTATATAAGTCAATGAAATATAAAAGTTATACAATAGTTAAACTTATATAATATGAATGTATTAATATAAGGTGGAACATTAAAGAAACTTAAATAGACTTAAGAAATAAATACATAGGTAAATGTATGTATACCATGATTTCTGATGTGTTCGACACTTGAATCACAAGGGTATTTCATAAGAAATACATTATTCCATAAGTCGAGATCGCTCAATATAATATATTAAAGATTACGAATCTTTAATATAAAGTTGTCCTCCACTGTTTATATATTAATAGATTACTTACTTACTCTCTAGTTGTTGATATTGTGTAGCACTATGTAACACCCCATATTTTTAGTGACATTATTTAGGAAATTTACTTAGTTAAATTAAATTAAATAATGTAGGTTGATTATGGATTGAGATTTGTGATTAAATTAAGGGGGTAGCTGTGCCTATATGTATAATGAACTAAGGAAATAATATGAATAAAAGTGTTAGGAAATAAGGAAGGGAAAAATGGGAAATAGGATGTACTTATACCCTAAACCCTTAGGAAACTAAACACACGTTTATTTCATTATTCTCAAACCAGAATACACTAAGGCTGGCCACCATTAGTAATCTCAAGAGAAGGTAAAGCTAGGATTCAAGAGAAGAATCAAGTCAACTAATCAAGGTCAAATCTCACATCCTAATCACATAGCTAAGGTGAATAATTTCTACATCTCAAGTTTTCTAGATTTCGGTTTTAAGATGAAACTTGAGTTTATCTTGCATGATTTAGCCATGATTTTGAAGAGTAAAATGTTTATATATACATGTTGATGATTTATGCTTGTTCATATGGATTTTATGATACGTTTTAATGTGAAAACCCTATTTAATGACATCCAAATGCCTTGCAATTTTAGACATAAATTAGAAACATTATTTTAGAGATGAGTTTCAATTTTCATAATTTTATGAATTACTATGGATTTTATAATATTTTTCTAGTGAAGAAAATGATTTATTGGGTTATAAATAATTTACGATTAAATTATAATTAGTTTGGATCTGAAATTTATATATGTTAGAAAACATATTGGAAAGAATTTTCTGGAATTTTTGTAGTATTTTCCAAAGTGTTTTGATGAATATATAAAATTATTTAAGGTATGCGACTTAAATGTTTTATATATTTAATTAAGGAGAAGAGGTATTTTGCAAATGATTTAAATAAATTAATTCTGAAATTATGGCAGTACTTTTAGAAAAGAAAAATTAGCAACCAATAAGAGTTTGACAAACAAGGCAGGTTAGTTAAAAAGTTTACTTAAAAAGGTTTAAAATCAGAAATTCATGTTAAAAGTATGTTTCGCCACTTTTGGTTTCGCCCAGGTAGCCTTCGACTAAGACCCTCCGCCTCCTTACTTAAACCAATGCAATAGTATCAATTTCGGTACACAGTGAATTGGACAAAGGCGGAAGGTAAGAGTCGAAACCAAGGGGTTCCGAAAGGGTGGAAGCGCCTTTATGTTTTAAATGAGATAAGCGTCTGCTTGCTTTCGACTAAGATGCTTTCGACTTAGTTGGCTTCCGACTAGGTCAATTGATTTAAAGAAAGGTTTTAAGGTTGCGCCTTTGTTTTAAGTAATAGCTTTCGACTTAGTACTTTCGACAAAGTCAATGGTTTTAAAGATTGGTTATGAAATAGTTGCACTTTTGTTTTTAATTGATAGCTTTCGACTATGTCGAAGCCTTTAGTGCCGCCTTCTACCTTTCGAAACAGAGCTTTCGACGAGGGTTGTTTTGTTTTATAAAAACCCTACCGCTTCTCCAATACTTTCGAAGGGTTGTTTCGACACCATCACTTCCCAACTTAGTTATAGCTTTCGAAAGGGTAAGCTTTTGACCCTTAATGATTTTTAAAGAATAATCCAATGGTTTCGAAAGAGAATGGTTTTGACTTAAACGGTTTCGAAAGGTGTTTTTCCACATGTTTTAAATTGAACCCAAGTGCTTTCAAAAGGTTTGAGTTTGATGCATTCGAAAGGTTTTAAATAAGGTTTCGAAAGGGTAGTTCCCCTATGGTTTCGAAAGGTCTAATGGAAAGGATTTTCCATTGGTTTGAAATTTTTTAAGGGGAAGGTTTTTCCTATGGTTTCGAAAGGCAATGTTTAATGGTTTTAAAGAAGGAAGTCTAAGGTTTTTGGCTTTCGAAGGAAAAGGAATTTCAATGATTTTGAAAGGTTATATGAATGGTTTTGAAAGGAAGATTTGACCTTTCGGCCTAGGTAAAAGAAAGGGTTTTACATGTTTTAAAAGAATGATAGTGAGGGGAAACCCGTTCCGCTAAGCGGCATGGTCTCACTTAACATTAATAACTGGGATGTATAGTATTATTCACAGCGGTCTTTTTGTCTGACTCGAAGTTTATGTTTTCCCCTTAAACTCTCGGGTGCTCAAAATTGATCTGAGTAGGCTGAGGGTTGAGGTTCTTTTAGGTTTTAGTAGGATGACGAATAAAGCTACCGGAGGAGAGCAGGAGGCTAACAGATAGCTATTTAGGAGTTGTAGTTCTTTTTTTGTGTTTATTTCTACTGTGTATGTATTAAGTTAATTATGACTATATGACTCTGATCATCCAAGGGGCATCTTTATATGCCGCTCTTGGCGTATTTTGTAATAAGTATATTTTATCATTGCTTGGGAAGCGTTTGAGATTATGTAATTTGAGTATGGAATATCTGTTTTGAAATGTAATGGAAAAGTGTTGTTTTGAAATTTGTGATTTGTTTCATATTCAAGTGCTTCTGATATTATTGATACCATTAACATAGCTGTATTTAGTCGCTGGAATTTAATACTATAGATGACTACACCATCTATAGCACTTAGCTTTAGGCCTCTAGATAGGGGATGTTACAACTTGGTATCAGAGCCAAGTTTAAGAAATACTTCAACTAAAAATGATTTTTGAAAACATAATCCTTAGGAATTATAGTTAAGATCGGGATATGGGATAACGCTATAGTAACGTACTTGTATTTTCTATATATATAAGTATACGCTTTATCTCTAGACTCCTATCTTTATTAGGATATTCTTCTGTATCTCACGAGGCTTGAATACAAATATGGATGGAAGAAGAGGCAGAGTTAATCTAGGAGGAGACAACACCACCACAAATGGAAATGCCCGACCAAATGCTAGAAGAGGTCAGGCTCAGGCTGAGAATGTTGGTGCGGGGGTTCCCCAAGTAGACATGGGAGCCATGTATCAGTTTTTCGTTAACATGATGCAAGCTGGAATCACAGCTGTAGTTGTTGGAGGAAATGCTGCTAGAGGAGGAGTTCAGGGAGCCCCGATGATCAACCAGTATGCAAAATTAAGCGGAGATTATACTAGGCTTGTGGGAAAATCGTTTATTGGGACAGAACTATTGAGGTGGAAAACTGGCTGCTACACTGTGAGAGGATTTTTGTTGACCTAAGGCTCAATGGCGAGTAGAAAAGAAGAATTGCTTCAAGACAGCTTCAAGGAGCTACTTTGTTTTGGTTGATTACTGTAACTGCTGGTGTGGATGAACAGACTATGATGTGGGCAGAGTTCAGGAGGAGGTTTCAAGAAAGGTATATGTCAGTAATGGCGTAGTCTGTGTTGGTTTGGTAGTTTGCTGAGCTGGAACAAGGGGATATGTCTGTTTTGGAATATGCTGGTAGATTTAAGGAGTTAGCCCGGTATGGGTATGCCACTGTTGACACAATATTAAAAAGGAATGAAAAGTTTACTAGAGGTTTGAAGCCGGAGCTGGCTAGGGCTACTTTACTGCACATCAAAGATCTGTGTGATGTAGTGGTGGAAATGGCATTGAGACGTGAGGAGATGTTAGCTTGTTTAGAGAAGAAGAAAGAGAAAGAGGTCCAAGTTGGGTATGGCCAAGATAGAAAGTTTTTCCACAAAAAGAATGCTCCGAAAGGTGATGCGGCAAAGAAAGGAAAGTCTGAGGTGGTCTGTTACAAGTGTGATAAGAAAGGCTATTATGCTCATAAGTGCCGGTTAGGCAAAGGAAATAAGGCTGCCGAGAAGAAAGGAGTTAGATGCTTCAATTGTGATCAAGTTGGGCACTACAAGAACCGGTGCAAAGAGCCAGCTAAAGGAGATAAAGGCCAAGTGTTTGTATTGGAGCCTGCTACTTCAAAGCTGACAGTGCAGGAGAAGGGAAAGGCTGTGTTAGGAGGTTCGCTTCAGATTCACGTTATGTCTGTTAGCGTTTTTTTATACCGGTGCATCTCATTCTTTTATATCTCGATGCTTCATAGATAAACTTAACCTAGAACCCACATATTTATTTACTTCCATAAGAGTTGCAAATCCGATAGGAGGGTATGCGACGCTTGGGATGAAGTGTGACCAGTTAGAGTTTGACTTGCTAGGTTACACCTTTGTTTGCAGTTTGCGTGTATTTGACTTTGTTGGGTTCAGAATTATATTGGGTATGGATTGGTTAAGTGAATATGATGCTAGGATATTTTGCCAGGATAGGAAAATATCAGTTAAACACTCAGACTGTAATCAGGTAGTTTATACCGTAGAAAACCCCAGTTGTGAGGTGAATGCTTTATTAGGTGTTATGTAGTTAGAAGATGAGTTGAATCGCATTTTCGTAGTTAGAGAATTCTTTGAACCTGTAGTTGGACTACCATTGAAACGAGCCATTGAGTTTCAGATTGATTTGTTGCCAAGAGCAGAATCGGTAAGTAGGCCGCCAAGTAGAATGACGCCAACCGAGATGAAGGAGTTGAAAGCTCAGTTGGTAGATTTGGAAGGTAAGAATTTGTTTAGACCAAGCAGTTTTCCTTGGGGAGCAGCCACGGTGTTCGTAAAGAAACCAGATGGGTCGTTGAGGATGTGCATCGACTATCGTAAGTTAAACGAAAGGACTATTAAGAATAAATATCCTTTTCCAAGAATAGATGATCTGTTTGATCAGTCGAGTGGAGCCAGAGTGCTTTCCCAGTTGGATTTGGCGACAGGTTTCCATCAGTTGAGAGTGGCGGAGGATAGTATTCCATTGACAGCATTTCAGACTAGATATGGTTCATATGAGTTGTTGGTGATGCCATTTGGATTGACAAATGCACCTACTTTCTTTGTAGATTTGATGAACCGAGTTTTCCAAGAGTACTTGGATAGGTTTGTACTTGTGTTTATAGATGACATCCTAGTATGCTCTAAGGATAAGAGAGAGCATGAAGTTCATCTTAGAGTGGTGCTTGAGACGATGAGGCAGAATCAACTAAAGGCGAAGTTTACCAGGTGTCATTTCTGGAAGAAAGAGGTAAAGTTTCTAGGTCACATGGTTTCAAAGAAAGGGTTGTCGGTCGATCCAGATAAGATCGAAGCTGTGAATAATTGGAAGAGACCAGAAATAGTAACTGAAATAAGAAGTTTCCTTGGGTTGGCTGGATATTATCGAAGGTTTATAAATTATTTTTCACAGATAACTACACTGATGACTAAGCTAACGTGAAAGGATAAGAAGTTTGTATGGACCGGTAAGTGTGAGGAAGCATTCCAGAACTTAAAACACTTATTGACACATGCACCGGTGTCGGTGGTTCAAGAGGGGAATCAAGATTTAGTTGTTTATGCTGATGCGTGTGGAACATGATTGGGAGCTGTACTAATGCAAAGGGGTAAAGTGATTGCCTATGCATCTTGACAGCTTAGACCGCATGAGGTTAGGTATCCGATGCATGACTTGGAGTTAGCTGCAGTTATTTTTGCTTTGACGGTGAGGAGGCATTACCTTTTGGGAGAGAGGTTTGAGCTTTATACGGATCATAAGTCGTTAAAATATTTGTTCACTCAGAAGGAGCTGAACATGAGACAACAGAGATGCTTGGAATTTTTAGCCGCTTATATGATTTTGGAATAGAGTACACACCAGGGAAAGGCAACAAGGTTGCTGATGCACTTAGTAGAAAGCATTAGAATGTAGTGTTAGCAACAATCGCTAAGTGGAAAGATTTGGAAACATTGGCAGATTGCAAAGTGCAGTGAAGATCCGAAGCAGGGTCTAGTGGAGTGGAGGATCTGCTATGTTCTCTTGTTTACAAGTTTGATCTGTATTGATAGAGAATATTGCTTCTAAATAGGAGGAGGATCCAGTTTTAGCTGAACGGATCAAGAAGTTAAGAGAAGGAACGGAGAGCGATGACTTGAAGGATTTCAGTCTTGACCAGAATAGGTGGTTGAGAAAGAAGGGTAGATTATGTGTTTCGAATGTGGGAGACATAAGGAAAGAAATCTTGGAAGAATGCCATCATTCAAAGTTCACTATTCACCCAGGAGGAACAAAGATGTATCTAGATATGAAAATAAGTTTCTTCTAGGAAGGCATGAAGAGGGATGTTGGCTTATGCGTGAAATAGTGAACGGTCAGCAAGTGAAAGTCGAACATCAAAAGCCAAGTGGATTGCTTCAGCCATTGGATATTCCGGTATGGAAGTGGGATTCCATTTCTACGGATTTCATAGACGGGTTGCCGAGATCTAAAAGAGGGAATGAAACTATATGGGTCATAGTGGATAGATTGAAAAAGAATGCCCATTTCATTCCAGTTAAGGCAAATAAGATCGCACCTGTATAGGCTAAGTTATTTATAAAGAATGTTGTTAGACTGCATGAATTTCCTAGTAATATTGTTATTGATAGAGATTCCTTATTCACTAGTGAGTTCTGGAAGAGTCTACAGGAAGCTTTAAGAACCATGCTCAAGATGAGTACCGCTTACCATCCATAGACAGATGGGTAGACGGAAAAAGTTAACAAAATCTTAGAGGACTTGTTAAGAGCTTTTGTATTGGACTTTGGGGGATCATGGGAAGACCACCTACACCTAGTCGAGTTTTCCTATAACAATAGTTATCAGACTAGTATAGGAATGGCACCGTTTGAGGTTTTGTATGGAAGACCATGCAAATCCCCTGCATGTTGGTTAGAGATTGGAGACAGATTAGTCCTTAGTCCTGATTTAGTAAGAGAAACCGTAGAGAAGATTGAGTTAATTCGAGCTAGGATGAAGGACGCTCAGTCTAGGCAGAAAAGCTATGCAGATAAAATACGAAAAGATTTAGAGTTCTCTGTTGGAGATCATGTTTTCGTCAAGGTATCGCTGATGAAAGGTGTTATCATGTTCGGGAAGACGGGGAAGTTAGCACCGAGGTTCGTTAGACCATTTCCTATTTTAGAAAGGATCGGGAAACTCACGTATAAAGTAGAGTTACCGAGTAGCTTGGCAATAGTCCACGATGTATTCTATGTATCTCATTTGAGGAAGTTTATTAGGGATCCAGACACTACTATAGCACCGATTGTGTTAGAAGATTTAGTAGTGAAACCAGACATGACTATAGTTAGGAAGCCTATCCGGATAGTCGAGAGAGATGAGAAGAAGTTGAGGAACAAGACAGTCAAGTTAGTGAAAGTCCAGTGGGGTGACGATGCTAGAGACTGTACTTGGGAGACTGAGAGCAGGATTAGAGACACATATCCTGATTTGTTTGATGGTATGTTTTACCTTTGATTGTTTTGGTGTGCTCCTTATCGTAATTTCGAGGACGAAATTCTTTAAGGAGGGGAGATTGTAACACCCCATATTATTAGTGATATTATTTAGGAAATTTAATTAGTTAAATTAAATTAAATAATGTAGGTTGATTATGGATTGAGATTTGTGATTAAATTAAGGGGGTAGTCGTGCCTATATGTATAATGAACTAAGGAGATAAGATGAATAAAAGTGTTAGGAAATAAGGGTGGATAAAATGGAAAACAGATGAACTTATACCCTAAAGCCTTAGGAAATCAAACACACGTTTATTTCATTTTTCTCAAACAAGAATACTCTAAGGCCAGCCACCATTAGCAATCTCAAGAGAAGGTAAAGCTAGGATTCAAGAGAAGAATCAAGTCAACTAATCAAGATCAAATATCACATCCTAATCACAAAGCTAAGGCGAATAATTTCTACATCTCAAGTTTTCTAAATGATTTCAGTTTTAAGATGAAACTCGAGTTTATCTTGCATGATTTAGCCATAATTTTGAAGAGCAAAATGTTTATATATACATGTTGATGATTTATGCTTGTTCATATGGATTTTATGATATGTTTTAATGTGATAACCCTATTTAATGACATCCAAATGCCTTGCGATTTTAGTTATAGACCAGAAATGTTATTTTAGAGATGGGTTTCAATTTTCATAATTTTCTGAATTAATGTGGATTTTATATTAAATTTCTAGTGAAGAAAATAATTTATTGGGTTATAAATAATTTACGGTTAAATTATGATTAGTTTGGGTTTGAAATTTATATATGTTAGAAACCATATTGAAAAGGATTTTTTGGAATTTTTGTAGAATTTTCCAAAGTGTTTTGATGAATATATAAAATTATTTAAGGTATGAGACTTAATGTTTTATATATTTAATTAAGGAGAAGGGGTATTTTGCAAATGATTTAAATAAATTAATTCTGAAATTATGGCAGTACTTTTAGAAAAGCAAAATTAGCAACCAATAAGAGTTTGACAAACAAGGAAGGTTAATTAAAAAGTTTACTTAAAAAGGTTTAAAATAAGAAATTCATGTTAAAAGAATGTTTTGCCACTTTTGGTTTCGCCCAGGTAGCCTTCGACTAAGACCCTCCGCCTTGTTCCTCAAACCAATGCAATAGTATCAATTTCGGTACACAGTGAATTGGACAAAGGCAAAAGGTAAGAGTCAAAATCAAGGGGTTCCGAAAGGGTTGAAGCGCCTTTATGTTTTAGAAGAGATAAGCGCTTGCTTGCTTTCGACTAAGATGCTTTCGACTTAGTTGGCTTCCGACTAGGTCAATTGATTTAAAGAAGGTTTTAAGGTTGCGCCTTTATTCTAAGTAATAGCTTTCGTCTTAGTGCTTTAGACTAAGTCAATGGTTTTAAAGATTGGTTATGAAATAGTTGCACTTTTGTTTTTAATTGATAGCTTTCGACTATGTCGAAGCCTTTACTGCCGCCTTCTACCTTTCGAAACAGAGCTTTCGACGGGGGTTGTTTTGTTTTATAAAAACCATACCGCTTCTCCAATACTTTCGGAAGGGGTGTATCGACGCCACCACTTCCCAACTTAGTTATAGCTTTCAAAAGGGTAAGATTTTGACCTTGTTGCTTGTGACCCTTAGTGATTTTTAAATAATAACCCAATAGTTTCGAAAGAGAATGGTTTCGACTTAAATGGTTTCGAAAGGTGTTTTCCACATGTTTTAAATTGAACCCAAGTGCTTTCGAAAGGTTTGAGTTTGATGCTTTCGAAAGGTTTTAAAGAAGGTTTCGAAGTGGTAGTTCCCTATGGTTTCGAAAGGTCTAAATAAAAGGTTTTTCCAATGGTTTCAAAAATTTTTAAGGGGAAGATTTTTCCTATGGTTTCAAAGGGCGATGTTTAATGCTTTTAAAGAAGGATGTCTAAGGTTTTCAGCTTTCGAAGGAAAAGGAATTTCAATGGTTTTGAAAGGTTATATGAATGGTTTCGAAAGGAAGATTTGGCCTTTCGGCCTAGGAAAAAGAAAGGGTTTTACATGGTTTCGGAAGGGGTACTTTCAATAGGATCGAAAGGGGTACTTTCAAATGTTTAAAGGTTTTCATAAACAAAGATTTGAATAAAGTATATATAGCAGGGCAAGGTGATTTTTGAGTAAAGCATAGAGTATAAATGTTTTCCTTGTTTAAGTTTGGTTTAAAAGGTTTTAAATCAATTTCATATGAAAAGGTTTTCAAGGAAAATTATGGGAAGGTATCTCTAAGTAAAAATGACTCAGATTTTAGAATACCAAATGGGACTGGTATAGGGTTGCGCACTATACATTAGCTATTGGCCCCAGCTAATTTAGTCCAAAATTTCAGTGTGTAGGGCTTTGTCGCAGGTAAGACTAAAATTATGATTACACATAGAAAGGAATATATGTTTGTATACAAATAGGTTATTGGTGAGCCCACAAAACCATTGGGAGCAGCGGACCCTGGGAGATGTTAAGTTGGGAACAGACCATCCAGAAGAGAAGTATTTAACAAATAGTTAAGGATAGACCGTCCAGAAGAGGTGTGTCTAACAGATGTTAGATTATTTGTTTAGTAGGCCCAAGTCAGCCAAAGGTTAATAGTAAGCCAAACAAAACTATAGTGTTCGGACAGATAGTCCATTTTTTACCTGATATGTATGTTTATATAATGATGTTTTACAATATTTAACCAATTTTGGTTGCAGGAACAGATTTGCAAAAGATATGTTTTAAAATAATGTTAGTGAGGGGAAACCCGTTCCGCTAAGTGGCATGGTCTCACTTAACATTAATAACCGGGATGTATAGTATTATTCACACTAGGCTTTATGTCTGACTCGAAGTTTATGTTTTCCCCTTAAACTCTCGAGTGCTCAAAATTGATTTGAGTAGGCTGAGGGTTGAGGTTCTTTCAGGTTTTAGTAGGATGACGAATAAAGCTACTAGAGGAGAGCAGGAGGCTAACAAATAGCTATTTAGGAGTTGTAGTTCTTTGTTTTGTGTTTATTTCTGCTGTGTTTGTTTTAAGTCAATTATGACTATATGACTCTGATCATCCAAGGGGGCATCTTCATATGCCGCTCTGGGCGTATTTTGTATTAAGCATATTTTGTCATTGCTTGGGAAACATTTAGGATTATGTAATCTGAGTATGGAACATCTGCTTTGAAATGTAATGGAAAAGTGTTGTTTTGAAATCTGTGATTTGTTTCATATTCAAGTGCTTCTGATATTATTGATACAATTAACATAGCTGTATTTAGTCATTGGAAGTTAATACTATAGATAACTACACCATCTGTAGCGCTTAGCTTTAGGCCTCTAGATAGGTTACAACTTGGAATTAGAGCCAGTTTTATGAAATACTTTAACTAAAAATGATTTTTGAAAACATAATCCTTAGGAATTAGAGTTAAGATCGGGATATGGGATAACGCTATAGTAATGTACTTGTATTTGCTATATATAAATATATGCTTTATTTCTAGACTCATATCTTTATTAGGATATTCTTCTGTATGTCACGAGGCTTGAATATGGATATGGATGGAAGAAGAGGATGAGTTAATCTAGGAGGAGACAACACCGCCACAAATGGAAATGCCCGACCAAATGCTAGAAGAGGTCAAGATCAGGCTGAGAATGTTGGTGTTGGGGTTCTCCAAGTGGACATGGGAGCAATGTATCAGTTTTCGTTAACATGATGCAAGCTGGAATCACAGCTGGAGTTGTTGGAGGGAATGCTACTGGAGGAGGAGTTCAGGGAGCCCCGATGGTCAACTAGTATGCAAACTTGAGCGGAAATTATACTAGGCTTGTGGGAAAGCCGTTTATTGGGACAGAAGATGCTATTGAGGAAGAAAACTGGCTGCTACACTGTGAGAGGATTTTTGCTGACCTAGGGCTCAATGACGAGCAGAAAAGAAGACTTGCTTCAAGACACCTTCAAGGAGCTGCTTTCTTTTGGTAGATTACTGTAACTGCTGGTGTGGATGAAGAGACTATGACGTGGGCAGAGTTCAGGAGGAGGTTTCAAGAAGGTTCATGTCAGTAATGGTGTAGTATGTGTTGGTTAGGAAGTTTGCTGAGCTGGAACAAGGGGATATGCCTGTTTCGGAATATGCTGGTAGATTCGAGGAGTTAGCCCGGTATGGGTATGCCACTGTTGACACAATATTGAAAAGGAATGAAAAATTTATTACGGTTTGAAGCCAGAGCTGGCTACGGCTACTTTACCGCACATCAGAGATCCGTGTGATGTAGTGGTGGAAATGGCGTTGAGACATGAGGAGATGTTAGCTTGTTTAGAGAAGAAGAAAGAGAAGGAGGTCCAGGTTGGGCAGGGCCAAAAGAGAAAGTTTTTCCACAAAAAGAATACTCCAAAATAAGGTGCGGCAAAGAAAGGAAAGTCTGAGGTGGTCTGTTACAAGTGTGATAAGAAAGACTATTATGCTTATGAGTGCCGGATAGGCAAAGGAAAGAAGGCTGCTGATAAAAAAGGAGTTAGATGCTTCAATTGTGATCAAGTTGGGCACTACAAGAACTAGTACAAAGAGCCAGCTAAAGGAGATAAATGCCAAGTGTTTGCATTAGAGCCTGCTACTTCAAAGCCGATAGTGTAGGAGAAGGGAAAGGCTGTGTTAGGAGGTTCGCTTCAGATTTACGGTATCTCTGTTAGCGTTTTGTTTGATACTGGCGCATCTCATTCTTTTATATCTCGATGCTTGGTAGATAAACTTAACCTATAACCCATATATTTAGTTACTTCCTTAAGAGTTGCAAATCTATAGGAGGGTATACGATGCTTGGGATGAAGTGTGACTTGTTAGAGTTTGACTTGCTAAGTTACAACTTTGTTTGCAGTTTGCATGTATTTGACTTTGTTGGGTTCAGAATTATATTGGGTGTGGATTTGTTAAGTGAATATGATGCTAGGATATTTTGCTAGGATAGGAAAATATCACTTAAAAACCCAAATTGTAATCGGATAGTTTATACCGTAGAAAACCCTAGTTGTGAGGTGAATGCTTTATTGGGTGTTATGGAGTTAGAAGATGAGTTGAATCACATTTTCATAGTTAGAGAATTCGCGTATGTGTTTGAACCTGTTGTTGGACTACCACTAAAACTAGCCATTGAGTTTCGGGTTTATTTAGTGCCTGGAGCAGAATCGATAATTAGGCCGCTAAGTTGAATAATGCCAACAGAGATGAAGGAGTTAAAAGCTCAGTTGGTAGATTTTGAAGCTAAGAATTTTATTAGACCAAGTAGTTCGCCTTGGGGAGCGGCCGCAGTGTTCGTAAAGAAACCAGATGGGTCATTGAGGATGTGCATCGACTATCGTAAGTTACACGAAAGGACTATTAAGAATAAATATCCTTTTCCAAGAATAGATGATTTGTTTGATCAGTTGAGTGGAGCCAGAGTATTTTCCCAGTTGGATTTGGCGACAAATTTCCATCAGTTGAGAGTGGCGGAGGATAGTATTCCTTTGACAGCATTTCGAACTAGATATGGTTCATATGAGTGGTTGGTGATGTCATTTGGATTGACAAATGCACCTGTTTTTTTGTGTGGATTTGATGAACCGAGTTTTCCAAGAGCACTTGGATATGTTTGTACCAGTGTTTATAGATGACATCCTAGTATACTGTAAGGATGAGAGAGCATGAAGTTCATCTTAGAGTGGTGCTTAAGACGCTGAGGCAGAATCAGCTAAAGGAAAAGTTTACCAAGTGTCATTTTTGGAAGAAAGAGGTAAAGTTTCTGGGTTACATGGTTTCAGAGAAAGGGTTGTCGGTCGATCCAGATAAGATCGAATCTGTAAATAATTGGAAAAGACCAGAAATAGTAACTTAGATATGAAGTTTCCTTGGGTTGGCCGGATATTATCGAAGGTTTATAAAGGATTTTTCATGGATAGCTGCACCGATGACTAAGCTAACACGAAAGGATGTGAACTTGGTATGGACCGATAAGTGTGAGGAAGCATTCCAGAGCTTAAAACACTTATTGACCCATGCATTCCAGAGCTTAAAACACTTATGCAATAGCTATTTAGGAGTTGCAATTCTTTGTTTTGTGTTTATTTCCACTGTGCATGTATTAAGTCAATTATGACTATATGACTCTGATCATCCAAGGGGGCATGTTCATATGCCTCTCTGGGTGTATTTTGTAATAAGTATATTTTATCATTGCCTAGAAACGTTTGGGATTATGTAATCTGAGTATGGAACATCTGTTTTGAAATGTAATGGAAAAGTGTTGTTTTGAAATCTGTAATTTGTTTCATATTCAAGAGCTTCTGATATTATTGATACCATTAACATAGCCGTATTTAATCGCTGGAACTTAATACTATAGATGACTGTAGCATCTATAGCGCTTAGCTTTAGGCTTCTAGATAGGGGATGTTACACACTATTAGTATATTAACTTAACAAGGTAAGGTATACGCATGTATCTGTTGATATTCCTTAAGGTACATGCATTATACTTAGGCTGTCATGAAATGGTAGGTATGAGTGGATAATTTCTTTCTATTTGTTGATATTATACAAGGTCAAGATGAGATTTGGACAAAGACCACGGGTTATGTAACGAATGGGATTTTCAACCTTTGAAAATCGACACTAATACGTCCACAATGTTGCATGTCAAGCATTAAAGTGCCGAAAAAACCGATTATTAAGGGTAAAAGAAAATAAAGACAAAACAAAATCTCACACGAATGAAATAATTTATAATATCAATAATCTTTACAGCAAAAAATTTGAAAATACATAAATAAGAGTCTAACCTAAGCTCAGCCTGGACAGTTATAAATACCTATCCTTACAAATGCTAAAAACAACAAACACAACAGAAAAGTAAACTACGTCCATACATTAATGAAGATCTCCAGCTCTCCTCTGGAAACTCCAAGCGTCTTCAGCTAATCCTAAAACTACTCGGATCTAACCCAAATATTAAGAATACCCGGATCCGGCTGGGCAAACCAACGTGAGAAACATGAGTTATAAATATATTTGACAGTGTCATAGATCATATTGATGCTAAAACAAAACCTTTTTGAAAAGAAAGGATATCTCATAAGACCACACCGCACATAAACACAGACAGGTTTTTGTCTTATGATAACCAAAATACTTTATATCGAAACATTTTGATATTATCTTTATTGAATAGTTTTGAAAACACTTTTCAAATAAATATATAAAGAAGGTACCAATACCCAAGCATGGGGTATACGATACAATAGGGTAGCTAAAATGTTTGCAAAGGATTACAACTATTTTGGGAATACAACCAAAATCGTAAAGCTCGTATTCAAATTGTATTTCCAACATGATAGGGAACTAGTAGTCATTTCCCCCGATGCGAAATCCACACATAACAATCCTAGTCCCCAGTGACTATTCACTTGTCTCAAGCAAGCCTTCGTACTACATTGTCACACTACTATGGAACAACGTATTTAGGTGGCTTTACTCTGTCTCACTTGAGCCTCCAGTACCTGCCCATTTAAACCATTGAGGGTCCAGATACTGGAGTCCTTTATCCATAATAAAACTGATAGCCCGAAATATGTCCTGCAGATCACATAATTACCCGTATCATCTCCGGGATGTGAGGCTCGTGAGGCTACGCTCTATTTTCCATAGGGCCATGCTTTGCTTTCAACAAAGCAACACTTTGCTTTTCACAAAGCAAATTCCACTTAGAATGCCACATTGCCATTTCTAACAATACACTATTTATTTCCACAAAAGTACAACTTCAGAGTTCATACGTCTCAGGGAAGGGTGTTAATTAGAAAAGGGGTTACCTCCTACACCACTAGACAGTTGTACGTTTGTAAAAACCAATGTACGTGGTCTTAGAAATGCAATGTCAGACATTCATCCATACAAGTTATCCAGGTAAAGGACAAACCGAAGGTGCTCCTTCTACTCAATCCTGTTTGGGAATTCCCATAGGATTAATAGCAAGTAGTCCTTGCAAATATACGATTTTCAGAACGAAGGCACAACTGCCAACATATATATAATATGGGAATTACCCCAGAGGTTAGTGGCAAGCATGCCTACATTATGAAGATCTCCGTCTTCAAAGATCATCGTCTTCAACATATCTTCACTTTCGAATGCATATGTTGGTTCGAAGTGGTTTTCGGATAGGAATCATCCAAATTCGACTCCGGTCTCTTCGTACCAATTATAGATAAAAAACATGTCAAGTGTATAGGTGATTATCAAACAACATCCAATAGATTTATCTTTTTTATCAAATCAAATATCTTTTAGAGATATATTCTTTTAAATTATTCCTTTATCTTTCAAGAGCATCTGGAATCATTAAGTCTCTTTTATCAAATCCTTGGGGATATTAAAAATCCTTTTCATCTTTGAAAATACCAAATCATTTTTTAAATTACTTAGGAAAAATATTTCCATATTCTATTACCAGTATAATTCAAATCTTAGTGAAGATTTCACATTTCCAAAACATATCTTTAACAAGTCAATAACATGTTATTTAAGACATCGTTTGTTGTAAACCCAAGCCAATTAGTAACGAGTAAAAAAGGATCCATAGAAATTAGACTAATTATACTCAATACTAATTTCCGTATTTAACCTGTACTATTTTTCGAATAACATTGAAATCAACTTTTAATTTTACAGGGGTAGTACGAGTTCCCTCCTCGGAATTTAACACCGAGTTTAACTAGAATGTTTTTTATGATTTTAAAATCTTTATTATTTTAAAATAATGTTTATCCTTTGGAAAACTCCAAATCTCTTATCTTAGGAAGACGCGATCTGAGTAAATCAAATTAGCTATCCCCTCCGTCGGGCCAGTCCGGATAGCCAGGGAGAGCAGGAAACTGGTTTTCCAAACACAAGCCTAAGAGACTATCTCTCTATCACCCATAAATTGGTCAAGTTATTTGATCGACTCCAACCCTAATATATTTTAAACTTCTAAATTGCCTTTAGAACACTTGATTATTAATTTGAAAAACATTCATAAAAGATTTTGAAAGAAGAACTCAAGTTTTATAAACAACTTTCTTTTAACCGTTTATTTTGAACTTCTTCAAAATAATTGTATAACTTCCAAATCACCTTAAAAATACTTAATTATTCATTTGAAAATATTATTAAAAAGATTGGGGAAGAATAATTAAGCTAAAACCTTGATTTTCAAAAGTTACCCAAAACGTCACAAAAACCATAGTGAATAGTATTTTTAAAGATTCTTTGATCAAACCATCTATTCCATTTCATATAAGTCTATTTTTCTAACTTAAATCCCTTTTAAAACATTCAACATTTTTATGGAATTTATTTCATATTTTTAAAGATTAAAGATATCCATTTTTAAAGAATTTACCACTTTGGTTTCCTAACTTCCAAAACGTGACATTTTTGAAAACTTGATCTGGACATATCTCAAACTCTACTAAATGAAATCTCGATTTTTCTTTTTCAGTTGAATACTATAACCCCAAGGGTGTAACGACCTAGAATTTCAGTAATTTAAATTTGGAATATTTAATTGGTTTTAAATATTGAAAAGTTAATTTTATAAGTTAAATAACTTGAATTTCAAACATAGCTATTTATTTGATAATTAAAGTGTTGAATTTAATATTTGAAATTGTTTAAAAAATTAAATCTTGAATTTAATATGAATGAAAAAGATTTCAAAAGCTGATTTAAATTATACTTATATAAGAATGAGGATGGTAAGCTTCTGACTTTGAATTTGAAAGCGATTTAAATTGTTCTATATAATCGATTTAATTAATGTATGAAAATAGCCTTCCGAGGCACCGTCTCGGATTTCGTGGAACAAGTTTCATTGGATCCATAATAATGAATTATTATATACCGTTGAATTTCGTGGCGATTGTACGTATCGTTTGGTCATGCGCG
Source organism: Allium fistulosum (assembly GCA_030737815.1). NCBI lineage: Eukaryota > Viridiplantae > Streptophyta > Magnoliopsida > Asparagales > Amaryllidaceae > Allium > Allium fistulosum. The sequence continues at coordinate 444,772,147 of CM060903.1, forward strand.
TTTGAAACGCTTATAAATTAATTTTAGGAATTATATAATATAATTAGGTTTGAAAATCTATCTTCTGTATATGATCGAATTAGGTCTCAAGACTAGTTCCATTGAGTTTGAAATGGGGGCATTACATAAAAAACGCCAAGTCGCATGCCTTGATAGGAGTTTGGGATTTTCAGACGTTTAAAGCTAGACATTTGTAATATATATATATATATATATATATATATATATATCACACCACTACAAGGAAAAAGGCATTTTCCGACGGCTGAAAACCGTCGGCGGCCGTCGGAAAAAGCCGTCGGAAAATAAGGCGTCGGGGTGTAGTAATTCCGGCGACTTCCGACACAATTCGCCGTTTGGATTTCCGACGGCTACCGACGGCTCCCGACACTTGTTGGCAGCCGTTAGAAATCGTTGGAAAAAATGATCTAACAGCTGTCGGAAGCCGTCCGAAAAATATAACCTGAAAGCCATCGGAAGCTGTCGGAAATCTGCTGAATTTTTTCTGTATTTCTGCTAGAATATAGCCTTCCATCCACATTTTCCATACAAACACTATTCCACCAATACTGCAGAATTCAATATATAATATTCCAACCAAATATCAAAAACCAAACTATACACAATTCACCGAACAAAAAATACATAAAATTAAGTCAAAACACATAACCATCACCCAAACTAATGTACAATACACAATAATATCCACAACACCAAATGTTCTATCAATTCCTACATCCCCAACATCCACATAATTATGCAACAAAACAGCTAAGTGTATCATAACATAGTACATAAATCATACAAAATAGAAAAAAACATACCGACCAAAGCAATCAATCAATCTCCTCCCGAACCTGAGCCAGTAGAGGAAGGGAAGCGGCCACCATACTGCTGCATGTACTCGGCGATACGCTGGTCTAGCAACTGTGTGGTCTCTATGGTCTGCCGACGGTTCTTCTCCTCCAGCCGTGCCACTCTAGCCCGCAAATCTTCGATCTCTGCTAGATCGATCTGAGCTCTAGTCTGCCTACCCCGTCTTTGACTGCTGGTCTGCAATAAATATTTAATTTAGCTGTGTGATCTCTGTAAGTGTATGTACTGAATTAAAAATATGCATATATCTGGCAAACTAAATTAAATAACATGTCTTTTTTGTTATTTTTATTTTTGAAATGACATTCAGGTAACGAATTAATATATTTTGGTAATGCATAATATTTTCATAACGAAGTGACTCAAAACCAATGTACTGAATTTGAAAACTTATATGATACCCAGTATATTATTTACTTACCACTTGATTACCAAATCTGTATCGTCTTCCATGCTCCGATGGATCCATAACTGACTCAAAAATAGCATCCTCCTCATCCGTCGTCAGCTGATCTCGACCCGTATCAGCAAGGAGTTTCTGGCTCTGCTCCATAAACTTTTCCTACATTAACAAATTAATATCATCGTATCTTCTTTCATTATATTTTAACAAGTAGAACAATTACTAATACTGCATAAAATGAAATATGCTTACATGGCTCTTGGTGGATTTATCGTCGTGCCATGTATACGAAACTGTCCCGTCCGGATTTACATGCTCGACAGCATGCGTACGAGTAAATACGTCCATATAGCCCACAAGACCATGCGCCTCAGCTTCCTGAAATTGATTTTTACCTACAATTATTGTACATTTGAAATTATATAGCACAAACTATTTACAACTTGCATTCAGTAAATTTACCAACTCCTGCCGATACTGCTGAAATGACTTCGACCCTTCGCAATGAGTGACGGGATTTTTATTTCTGTTTGCAGAGTTTCTTTCTGACTCTGCCTGTACATTCAAAATTTGATACATTATTTATCGATCATGTATTTTTTGATATTTACTACCAGTTAAATAATTTTAAAAAAATTAGTATACTTGCCTTCGCCTCGTCAGTTTCCCAATATCCCATGCTTGCCATATGCTCTCCCCCATCCAACGTGGTTTCTTACCTGATTTCTTGATTTCAGATATCGAGTCCCTATAGTTTTTACGCATCTTCTTCATCTAATACCCTCGTGCCAACTGCATATCATCTGTTTGAATGTCTATCTCAGCCTGTGTTTCACGATAAAAAGCAAAAATAATATTAAACTGTAAATGATAAACAGTAAAAAAACGACAAAAACGAATTAAAAATGGAAAACAGAAAAATATACTTACTAGGAAATCCTGCCAAATACACTCTACTATGTGGGGAGGGATGTTATCCCACTTCGGCCAACACGCACTCATCCTACTCCGGTAAGAAGCTCTAGAAACGTCCAACACAACCTTCGAGGGAAGTAGGTCGAACCCCCTGTTTTTAAATATGATACAGATAAGTACGTATGTATATCAAAAAAATAAAATAAGATGCTGAATAAAATTTAATTCTTACCCCTCTGCTCTAGGTACTAATGAAACTACAGGACGCTGTGATGCTTGCGATGGACCACTGCCATCACCTCTTGAAGATCGGGAAGAGCTCCTACCTCTAGATAACATTACGATAATCCTGTGACATATATACACATCATTTCAAAAGAGAATAATAACATGATAATGAAGTATATTTCATACGTAAATGACATCAACGGTATAACTTGCTAAATTAATGACTGAAATGGAAATAGAAATGGAAGTGTGTTATACCTGATTCATAATGGGTCTTATGTTCTGACGATAAGCAGATTACATTGCATTTTTTATAAACATTGCTAAATAAATGACAAATGGAAATGACATAAAACATGTAAACAATGGTAAACGTACAGATTTGGTTTCATAGTTACATCAATTTCATAATACATCAAGAATTCAACATAGTTACATCAATTGCAAAAAATCAGATTCAGATTTTAATCAATCATCATCGTCTTATGATTCAGATTCGGTCTCGTTTTCTACGATATTTTCCTTTGCACTGTCAAACGCTTCTACCAAAACATTTGATTCATCGATCAAAGGACCAAAATCTGTATGATCGTCTGTAATTATTATTTCGTTATTTTCCTCAAGATCAGCCTGATAAGCTTGTTCGTCTGGAATATTCTTCTTATCGAATGTAAATCTGGCCTTTGTTTTAAAAACTGCAGACCAATCTGCTTTATCTCTTTTTAGAGACGGATAAGGAGTGTAATAAACTTGCAATGCTTGTTTGGCTAGTACAAATGGATTGTACGTGTGATAGTGCGATGTATGCTTTATTTCGATAAGATTATAATCCCTGTGCACATTAATTCCAGAACTTGGAACATTGCTAAACCAATTGCATCTAAATAGAAACACCTCCTCCGCGGGTCGTGAGAAATATGTCTGTTGCAAAATTTGTGTTAGAATGCCATAAAAATCGTTTATGTGATTTTCTGGATCGTCACTACCTTTTAGAAATACACCAGTATTATTCGTTAATTTTTCTGCACCGTATTCTTTGGTGTTAAATTTATATCCATTGACGAAATATATTGGATATGTCTTGACCACTCTTTTTGGTCCCATTGCAAGATGTTTCAACCCTTCATCAACAACACAATTTCTCGGCTCATAAACGTAATTTGAAAACCAACCGGAAAATTCTTTACTGAGATCTCCGTTCGGATGTTCACGTTCATAAACACTACATATATAAACAAATTATTACATTTGGTTATACACGCGCATGCATTATAGAAAAGAATAAAATACAAATTATTATTTCAGATTACCTAACAAATGGTGCAACCTCGGCACAATTTAGAAGAATATAAGTGTGTGCTACATGAAGATCTCTATCGTCTAGCCATATTTCTACACATTTTCTAGAAGGTCGACCATGTTGTCTAAAAATAGATAACATTGCTTGAGAGGAGTCTTGTTCGTCGCCTTCGTCATTACGAGGAACACTTTTAAATGATATATTCACATGGTCACTGAAATAGTGATTGAAAAAGAACGAAGCTTCTTCTTCGATGTATGATTTACATATCGAACCTTCAACTCGTGCTTTTTGCCTCACTTTTTTCTTTAGATGATTTAGATATCTATGCAAAATTAATTTACATTAACTTCATGGTCGAAAATGCAATTAAATTACGTGATAACATATTACATACCTCTCAAATGGATACATCCATCCATATTGGACAGGACCTCGAAGTCGTGCTTCAGATGGGAGATGAACAGGTAAATGTTCCATTACATTAAAAAAAGCTGGCAGAAATATTTTCTCTAATTTGCAGAGCAATATAGGAATATCTACTTCAAGTTTACGTAAACGTTGCACTTTTAAAGTAGTCGAACAAAGCTCTTTGTAAAACATACTAAGCTCCGTTACTACCTTCCAAAGTTTTAACGGCAATAGTTCTTTGAACATAACGGGAAATAAATTTTCCATCATTATGTGACAGTCGTGGCTTTTTATTCCGCTCAATCTACCGTTTTTAAAGTCAACACATCTACAAAGATTTGATGATATCCCATCAGGAAATCTTAACCCTTCCACCCATTTCAACACAACTTTAACTTGATTATTATCTAATTCGTAACATGCTTTGGGTTTTTTACTGTCATTTGGTTTCATATAAAGCTCAGGACGTTTGCATAATTCTTCTATATCGCGTCTTGATTTCAAATCATCCTTCGTCTTCCCTTTCATATTCAAAATTGTGTTAAAAACATTATCAAATACATTTTTCTCATTGTGCATCACGTCTATATTATGACGAAGCAGAAGATGTTTTTAATACAGCAACTCCCAAAATATAGTTTGTTTGCACCAGTTATGAACAATCGATTTGCCTTCAATTTCTGTTTGCACTCCAGTTTCATATATCTTTGGATAGTCCCTAACAAGTTCATATATGTCTTCGCTTGACCATATCGTCGGTGGTTGTCTGGTTTCTACTCTATTAGCTAAAAAGTTTTTCTTGTCTCCTCTGAAGGGATGATTTACATGGAGAAAATATCGATGACAGTCAAACCATGACATTTTCTTACCATGAGGTAAAGAAAACGCTCGTGTTTCATCCATGCAATATGGACATTATAGACGACCGGTAGTACTCCATCCTGAAAGCATTGCATAGGCAAGAAAATCACTTATAGTCCACAACAAAGAAGCAAACATGCGAAATTTTTTCTTCTTGGACACATTGTATGTTTCTACTCCTTCGTTCCATAGTATTTTTAACTCCTCAATCAACGGTTGTAAATATACATCGATTCCTTGTGTCGGATCGTCGGGGCCAGGAACGACAACAGTTTGAAACATATATTGCTTTTTCATACACATCAATGGAGGTAAATTATACGGTGTGACGATAATGGGCCAGGATGAATATTTAGAACCAAATTGATAAAATGGCGAAAAACCATCCATACATAATCCTAATCTAACATTTCGACTCTCCGCTGTAAAATTTGCATACGTTTTATCAAAATGCTTCCATGCTTCTCCATCGACCGGATGTGTCAACGTACCCTCTTCCTCCGTTCTCACACTAAGCCATCTCATATTAGATGCAGTTACAGAAGATGCATATAATCTTTGAAGCCTTGGAGTGATGGGTAAGTAATGCATACGCTTGTATGGAACTTCCTTCCCCTTCTTTTTTCTTGGTTTGTATCTCTCCTGATTACAAATTTTATAATTTCTAAGGTTTGCGTCTTCTTTCCAAAACAACATGCAGCCTTTTAAACATGTATCTATTTTCTGATAAGGTAAACCAAAAGCCGACATAAGTTTTTTAACTTCATAGTGATTTTCACACATTAGATTATCGGGCGGCATATGTCTTTTTGTAGCTTGTACAACAACCGTAAACCCAGCTTCTGTGATGTTGTATTTTGACTTCATCGCAATTTATTCTGCAATTACTGACAGTTGAGTGCCGCTTTTACAACCATCCCAAATAGGTTTCTTAGCAGCATCTAGTAAATCATAATTTTTTTTGCTTCAATATTTGTTTCTTCAACATTTCCATCATCGTTGTCAACTTCAACCATAGGAAACATTGATCATGCTGCATCTTCGACCATATTTTCTATACGGGTTGTCGTAACTGCTTCGTTAACGACACTTTCAGACTCTATAGAAGTATTTGCTACAACTTCTCCGTGCCGATCCCAAACATAATACTCAGGTACGAAACCATTTTGGCACAAATGAACTTTCATAATGTCTGGTAACAAATACTTCAAATGTCTACACCTACTACACAGACAACGAATTTCTGGATCATTTCCGTTATTACTTAAAGCGAATTCAACAAATATGTTTATACCATTATAAAAATCTTCTTTTATTGAGCCTCTCAGTCCTTTTCTTTGGTACATCCATCTTCTCCGACCAACAAAATAATCAATCATTTTTCCTATTTGAGTAAATGAGTCACATGTTCAAAATTTAATATTTATTTTCAAGAATACAAATTCGAAAAATATTATTTTCATAGTCGTATAATATTTGAATATAAAGAACTATTTCAAAAATTAAAAAATATTTTCAAATATGACACATTTTATTTTTTAACGTATCAACACAAAATTTTGTACAAAAAGATATTTTTTTCCATGGTCAGGCATCCTACTTCCTATTACAAACACAGTAAGCATTTACATTTCGTATATTACTTCATCTCAAATGATTCAACAAAATTTCGGCAGCATTTCCCTTTTGTTCCCTACATTGTACACAAATTCGTGTACGCGGGAAACAAAAAAGAAAAGTTAGGCCGAAATTTTATGAACCGTTTGAGATGAAATAGTATACAAAATGTAAATGCTTACTGTGTTCATAACTTGTCCAATATAGGGACAAATCCAACAAACATTATACCAGATGAATATAAATGGTCGATTTTTGAAAAAACGACTATTTATATAACGATCATGTACAACACTCGTCAGACGGGGCCAAAAACTCTACAAGGGACATTAGTTAATTAAATGTGCGCATTTTACGAAAAAATACAGTTTTACTAACTGTTCACATTTACAAAAATATATTTTAATTTAACACATTTATTCGACATATTACATCAACTTAAAGTCGGTTTAACATTTTTGTCATTTTTCAACGCACACAATTATAATTTAGACTCATGCATTTGTTTTGTTGCATAAGTCAATACATGGACAATATAATACTCCTAGCTCGTGCATTCATTTTATCTTATTCCAACTAACACAATACAATGATAGCAGCGCTACACACATATACAATTGTAGAATCAAGGCATAAACAACGATTTACATATACACGAACAACAACAAAATATACATGTTTTTCACAATTTCACGATAAAAGATGAAATAGGTATACCATGAAATGCTAGAAACTATTATAACACTATTGGAAACAATTTCAATCACCAATTAACCCTAATTTATCAACTTATGCAAATCTAGAAATAGGGTAAAAATTGAATTTTTCGCGAAAATAAGAGATTATACCTGAGCTAGAAAGCAAGAGAGGTTGAATTCGTAGCCGGGGAGGATGTAAAAATACGAAATTAGTGATTGGAGGGTTGGGGAATGAATTTGGGAATTTGGGATTAAGGTTTTAGGTTTGCTGAAATGGGGAAGAAGAGGCTCGGCTGGGCCAGAAATACGCGATTTTCCGACGGCTTCTGACGGCCGCCGACGGCCCGTCGGAAGCTGTCGGAAAATAGCCGTCGGAAGCCGTCGCCCCCCTGTCGCTATTTAGCCATTTTCTAGTAGTGCACACACTCTCCAAACATTAGCCCATACCCACCTTACCCATAGCCCATGCCTCCATCACGTATGCCATACCCCCTTTTCTCTTTAAATAACCGGGTGCATATTAGAAGAAATGGGTTCAAAAATTTCAAATCAAATTGCACTCAATCCAACGGTTCACATCCATCAGAGCTATTTTCGACGATATCAGGCAAAGTCACTAAGTAGAGAATTGTTCTCGATGATGGGACGTGGAGATTTTACAGTTGGATTAGCGTAGCTCGTGGCGAGGTGGCTATAGTTGGGGATGAATGGCGAGATGGGTTTTGGAGTTTTCTGGCGACGTGGGTGATTATTGGCCAATGGAACCTGAAGAGAAAATGTAGAGGAGAGTGAGAGCTAGCTTAGGCCGAAGTTTTATAGCCCACGATAATCTTTGGCGGTGGCAATTCGAAGTTGAACGGAAAACATGTTTTGGGTTTTCCGTGGGCTAGCGGCGACCAGAGGGGACGAGGCTTGTGGTGTGGGCAACTTCAAAGCGGGGCGTCGTGGGGTAGTGGACCAGCGGCGTGCAGTTGGCTATGGTGGCGACGGTGAAGAGGAAAAGAAAGGAGGCGGTCTGGATATTATCGAGCGTGAGAGGGAGTTGATTAGAGAAGGGGGATTTATAATTTTGAACGAGGTTAATTAAGTAAATTGATGGTGATTAGTGAATAAAATATTATTTAAATTGATTGACTGTTGTAAATCAAAGAACTCGTTCATTTTAGGTCAAAATTGAACGCGACGAGTTACGTTAGGATCGTATCAACAAATACTACAACATAGAGTTAGATTGGATAGATTTGGAGCTAGTAGAAATTTGGGTTAAAATTGAAGCTTGTTCGATTTTAGTCCAAACCGAAATGCCTCGATGACAACTGGAATAATGGCGAGTTAAACTCACCTTTTTGGTTAATCAGTTATATTATATAGTTGAATAAAATTATTGACTGGATGTTTGGATGATTTACTATTTTTGTTAGTTGGTTTGGATTTATTCCCACCCCTAGAGTGGATGACCTTTATACGTATAGTCACCTAGTAGCGGATGACCCATATTATATGATAATATACTATTGGTAATGCAGGGGGACAGGTTGGAGGGATCCAACAGGATTCCTAACCACCATTGAATTTATTTATATATATGTGCTGATATATATGAACTATGATATAGGGCGATAGGTTGGAAAGATCCAATGGGATTCCTCGCTATTGTTAATTTATTTCAATAAAAAACCTGTTATATGAATATTGAATATGAAACCTGATTGTGGACACTATGGTTTATGGCATTATTATATGTTCAAACTTAGACTCTGTAGTGATAGGAAATCAATAATCCATATCGGTTAAACGTTGGTAGCTATTGGCCTCAAATTAGTATTTTAAAATACTATAAATCTCCATTTGAGTTGAAACAGGTTTTTGAGATAGGAAATGATTTTAAAAGCTGAAATTTGTTTCAAAAATATTATGTTTTAAAGGATTTAACTTCTGTTATACTCCAACCTTTTCATCTGTCTTTTCTAAGTTATTTATTATATTTGATATTATTTTAAAAGTTATTTATTTATATTTAATATTGTTTTAAAGGTAATTTATTTATATTTAATATTGTTTTAAAAGTTATTTATTTATATTTAATATTGTTTAAGAAGTTATCTATTTATATTAATATTGTTTAAGATCACTTATCAGTATTTTAATATTTGAAAGTTAATTATTTAAATAATTAATATGGCTTGAAATTAATAATAATGATTTATTAAGAATGTTTTAGAAATTAATTATCATTATTTATAATAATGGTGAAGATTAATTATTATTCTTTATTAATGATGTTTTAAAATTATTAATTATTATTATATAATGGTGTTTGAAGTAAATGATTATTATTTATTTATAAATGTTTTCAAAATTTATAAATAGAGTTTTATAAACAGACTTGGGTTTTATAAGAGGAGTTTATAAAATGTTTGGAGACATAAAGGAAAATTATTTATAATGTATAAAGATAGCTTTGCAAATGGTTTTAGATATTTATAAAGGAATTTTATATATGGGTTTACAGACTTATAAGAAGAGCTAAATAGTTGCATGGATTTATAAAGGGTTTATAAATGACTTTAGAAATGATTTAGAAATATTTATAAATGGTTTTTAAAGATTATAATAGTTTATAAATGATTTTAGAGATTTACAAGGAGTTTATAAATTTTTTTTGAATTGAATATACTTATACAGTTGAGATAGGTATATGAATATTTTTCCAAGTATTGAAAATATAGGGATTTGTAAATATATATATTTATAGAAGTATTTTGATACAAGTATTTACAAAGTGATTTTTATTAATGAAAATATTAATTAAGGAGGCTAGTGGTTACTTATGTGCTTAATCAATGTTGGTTTTTCCTATGGAATTAAATTCCTAATTTGGATGTGTGTTTGTTGATAGTTAAATAACCGACTATCAAGTATGGACCCAAAACGTAATTTTGGAAATATATAGGAGAAACACATGAGTTATATGGCACATTCATTTCCGATGATGCTGCACTATGCGTATAAATCTCATTTCATTCTCCTAGGACAAATGATAAGGAAACCCGTCCACTAACGGTTAGGAGATGATCTCCGCTCTTATCTTGGACTATTTATTTCCTAAAGAACCGAGGTTGAGTTTACCAAAAATTATCGAAAGTTGTTTCGAAGAGACCGGGATTGGATATATTATCCGAAAACCACTTCGATCCAACTCAAGCATTTCGAAGTAAAGACATCTTGATGATGATGGAATTGAAGACGGAGTTCTCAAGCGTTTCATTTAGTTCCAGAATGGACTTGTATGGATGAATGCTAACATTGCATTATTGCTTGGAGGGCAGTGTTAACATTCCAAGTGGGAAGTAATATGTGAAAGGTAAAACGTAGCTTCAAGCCTCATCAACCGGGAAATGATAAAAATCGAGCATGCGGCAGGGCCAAGTGGGCCGCTCCCATCAGGGTATGGTCATTCTAAAATATAGATCGATTACTATCTACTCATGTATGCTTCAGGGCCCATTAACAAAAGGGGTGATCATATTCGGTACTACTAGTCAAGTGGTAGGGCAGTCTTGTGTGGTAGGGATACAAGATGTTCTAGTCAAACCCCGGTGCATTTTATCTAGAGATGTACCATCAGAAGGTAGTTCCTTACCTTGTCATAGTATGGAATCCATTCTCCAATACGAGCCTTTACGGTTTTAGTTGTATACTATTATACTAGAATTTAATTAATGTAACAATCTTGGCTATGATTAATAAGTATTTGTATCTTAGACACTATTATAATATCAGAGAATTTCATATGAAATAGTTTGGTTATCGTAAGGTAAAAACCCGTTCGTTTTATATGCGACGTGGTCTTACGAGATACTTTTGATTTCAAAGATTTTTTATAACTTTAAAATTCAGTTGGGTGTGTTTTCTCACGCCGGTTTTCCAAACTGACTCGGGTGTTATTTTATTATAATGCTTGGGTCAGACTGAGCATATTATTAATTTATTTTGGATGCTTTGGAGCTTTAGGAGACGAGCTGGAGGCCCAGAGACTTATTCACGTACATGGTTATTTTTCCGCTGCATTCCTAGTTGTACTTATCAGCAATTGTGAGGACAGCTTGTATAACTGTCCGGGCTAAAATAGGTTAGTATACTCTGATTGATGTCTATATATACATATATTATAGTTTGTTTTTGTGTAAAGACTTGTTGTATATTATAGATTATTCGTTCCGCTGTGAGACTCTGTAATGTTTAATTTTCCGATCTTCTTCTTTCTTCCCTAACTATCCACCTTTTCATTCAATTTGATTGGATCATGGGTGGTTGATTGTCCGCTTAAACTATACGGAAAAGTGGGTTGTTACAAAGGGTCAGGAAAATTTTATTTCAAAGAATTCTGACTTATAATCCACCTTACACTATACGATGACATATCATTACCACTTTCTTCAAATTTTATGAAACTTGTCCAAAACACTTTTAACCTATTTTGAAATCATAATAAATCATTTTAAACAATTGTAATTTTTGGACATTATTTTTCGTATTAAACTCATATTCACTTTTATTCCATATTATAATATAATATTATTATAATATTCAATTTACTATCTTTTTATTTGAAAATCCATTTATAAAATTCTCATATGATATCTTGTATGAAATTTCAACTTTTCAAATTCTCATTTTCCAAATCAAACATTGTAATTTATTTTTCCAAAATAAATCAAAACTCCTCTTTTTAAATAAATTTCATATTTTAAACAAAATAACTTTTCTTTTTAAATTCAAAACCATAAAGAGGCTTAAGAAACTCCATACACATATGGATTCATTTTCCATGAATTAACTATGGTTAATTAGTTAACCATTTCTATTTTGATAAATATGATTTTTTCATTATTTTTTGTATTTATCACAACTAAGTTATTAACCATATAGTCAACCAATATTCAAACCTATTAATCATCCAACATATTAATTTTCTAATTAAATATGCATATCATTATTTTCTAAACATTTTAACTTTTATGTAAATCAAGTAGTCATAATTGTAGCATTCCCTCCGCAAGTTCTCCAAATTACTCCTTCGGCATTCCGGCAGCACTTCTCTCTTCTTTCTTCACTCCGGAGCTTTTGGATCTCCCTCCTTCATCTCAAGAGAGCTCGGCCATGCATGGGATGGAGGTGGATGCTTGGCTATGGTGGAAAGGTGATGGTGGTCGTGGGTTTTGTAGAGGTAGAGGAGTGTTTTGGCACTTGTTTGGACTTGAAACGATATTTTGTGTGTGTGTGTATGTGTGTGTAATATCTTCTTGCTATATTATTTTGTGTTATTTTTATTAAGAAGAGAGGCCTTCGTGGAAGCTATTAGAGAGCTCAAGAGAGAAGAAGAGAGCATGGAAGTCTAATGTGTAAATGATAAGTGAAGCCTTAGGGTGTATTTATAGCCTTCCCAAGACTTAACCTTTAAGCAACCACCAAAATATCTTCCCCTTCACATGCTTAGCCATGACCTCCCCCTCCCATTACCCTCCTTTCCATCACTTCTTGCCCCTTCCTTTGACAATGGAGGTAGCTTGCATTAATGGTGAAGGGATGTGCATTTATGAAGATGCGAAGGCTACTTTTTCAAACCAAAACCCCTTTCACACTTGAGATATGTGAATGTGTATGTGTACATGTGTGCACATATGTATGTGTGCATGTATAGGTATGTGCACAAGATGCTAAACACGTTGCAACGACTTCAAACAACTTCTGTTTGTTAAACCGATGAAAGTCCGGAATTCGAATTCCCGTCATATTTTTACTCTTCAGTTAAACTATATATATTTGTAAACAAATCATGAAAATATATTTATTATCATTTTTAAATAATTAAAAAAATATTATTTAAGTTATAAAACCATATTACTCAATATTAAAATCCAATTGTAAAGATACAACGTCGATCTATCAAAATGCGATGAAGTTTATTATATTTATAAAACAAGTTAATATGTTTATAAAACTATTACAAATCTATTATTGTCATTGTATAACACTTAAAAGGAATTAGTAGTCATTTAAAATAATTATTTTAAATATTTAAATACCCAAAATACCAAAACGTTTCTCATATGCTCATTTATGAAAATGATGACATCATCGAAGACATCATAATTATTTTATTTTGAATCATGATAGATCACCTACATTTGAAACCACATGACCAAGAAACTTAACCTCTTTCTTCCAAAAATGACATTGGGAAAACTTCGCCTTAAGCTGATTCTGCCTTAGCGTCTTCAGCACCACTCTAAGATGAATCTCATGCTCTCTTTCATCTTTTGAATAGACCAAAATGTCATCATTGAATACGAACACGAACCTATCCAAGTGCTCTTGGAAAACCCGGTTCATAAAATAAACGAAGAACGCAGGTGCATTCGTTAATCCAAATGGCATCACCAACCACTCATACGAACCATATCTAGTCAGAAATGCTGCAAAAGGAATACTATCCTCTGCCACTCTCAACTGATGGAACCCTGTCGCCAAATCCAATTGGGAGAACACTCTAGCTCCACTCAACTGATCAAACAAATCATCTATCCTCAGCAGAGGGTATCTATTCTTGATCGTCCTTTCGTTTAACTTACGATAATCGATGCACATCCTTAACGACCCATCTGGTTTCTTCACGAACACCGCAGCCGCTCCCGAAGGCGAACTGCTTGGTCTGATAAAATTCCTTCCCTCAAGATCCACTAGCTGCACCTTTAATTCCTTCATCTCTGTTGGTGTCATCTTGCTAGGTAGTCTACTGACAAGTTCAGCTCTCGGTACAAGATCTATCTGAAACACAACAACTCGTTTCGGTGGTAACCCCATAACTGGCTCAAAGACATATGCAAATTCTCTTGCTACTCGAACCTGACTAAGATCATCCCCAACCTCCATGGCACTCAATAAAGCACGAACTCTCTTACTGGAATTCTCCACTGAGAAGATGATTCAGTTATGACTATCTGGGTGCCTCAACGATATTTCCCTATCCTGGCAAAATATCCAGCCTCATACCTACCCAACCAATCCATACCCAAAATGATTCTGAAATCTACGAAATAAAAAACATACAGACTGCATGCAAACTTATGACCTAACAAATCAAGTTTCAACTGGTCACATCTCATCACTAGAGTTGCATACCCTCCTTTGGATTCGCAACTCTTAAGGAAGTATCAAGGTATGTGGATTCTTTGCATAACCTATCAACCAAATAATGTGATATAAATGAGTGTGATGAACTAGTATCAAATAGTACCCTAACTGGTATACTCTGAATCAAAAACGTACCTTCCATCATAGTCTTTCCTTTCTCTGCTGCAGTAGGCCTAGAAAAATATGGTGGTCTAATAGCAAAAACCTTCCCCCTGTCCGACCTAACTGGCTCTAGACACTGGTTCTTATAATGCCCAACTTGGTTGCAGTTGAAGCATTTCACATTCTTCTTCTCTGCAGGCTTCTTTCCCTTGCCCGTTCGGCACTCATGAGCATAATGGCCCTTCTTATCATACTTGAAGCACACCAAATCAGCGTTTGCCTTCTTAGCAGCCTCCTTTTTTGGGCTCCATTCTTCTTAAAGAATTTCTTTTTCTTTCCCAAGGACCCGAGGATTCAACTGGCTTCTCTCTAACTGAAACAGCAAGCATCTCCACATGGCGGATGGCCATCTCCACCACCACATTACAAGGCTCTCTGACATGAGTCATAGTCTTTCTGCCTAGCTCTGGCCTTAGTCCACGAATAAATCTCTTATTCCTCATGATATCAGTGTCTACCGAAGCATATTCATATCGAGACGGCTCATCAAACTTAGCAGCATACTCGATCACTGGCATCTCTCCCTGAACAAGATCCATGAACTTCCTCATCAATGCCGACTTGGCAACCTCAGATAAGAACCTATGCTCAAACCTTCTTCTAAAATCAGCCCATGTCAGCTCTTCCTCCGGAACTCCGACTGTCACACTGATAGTTACAAAGCAACTGGACTTGATGGATGCGAATTGTACGATCGATCGATGCGAAGCACCACTGTTCGATGGATTCGAACAAGAGAGTTGCCGATTGATATGAAGTGGACTTGTTCACTTATGGATTTGAACTGATCGATACGAATGAGGCCATCTCGGATCGATTCAAACATGATGGATACGAAGTGAAGTTGATTCTTTTGATTTGCGTCGATCATATCTTGTATGCTTGTGAAGTCACGATTTTCCACTGACCATATCAAAGACCTGGAATCAATGTTCAACATCCTTCGAGAGTACAGAATGAAGCTTAACCCACTAAAATATCATTTTGGAGTCGCATCTGGAAAATTCCTAGGTTTCATCATCAACGCTCGAGGAATTGAAGCCAATCCTGAAAAAATATGGGCAATAAGAAATCTTGAAACCCCGAAAACTATAAAGCAAGTCCAGAGTCTCAACAAGAAAATAACAGCACTGAGCAGGTTCATTTCAAAGTCCACTGACAAATGCATTCCCTTCTTCGATCTGATCCGAAAAGGAAAACGAAACTTTGAATGGACCACGGAGTGTGAGGGCGCATTCCGAGCATTAATCAGCATCTATCCACACCGCCTATTCTGTCAAAACCTATTGATCATGAGAAGTTGTATGTTTACTTGGCGGTATCAGAAAACGCTATCAGCGCTGCCTTAATTCGGGAAGAAGACAGGATACAAAAGCCAGTATATTACATCAGCAAACGATTGACTGGAGCTGAAAGGAATTATCCGAAACTAGAGAAGCTGGTTTATTGTCTTGTTATTGCATCAAGGAAGCTCCGTCCATATTTCCAGGCCCATCCTATTATTGTTTACTCTGACCAACCGTTACGACAGGTCCTTACATGGCCTGAGATGTCTGGTAGGTTACTCAAGTAACATCGAACTGAGCCAGTTTGATATTACTTATATTCCAAGGCGAGCCAATCAAGGACAAGTCCTAGCCGATTTCATAGCTAAATTTACCATCCCAGAGGACTTGCCCGAAACTAGTGAATCTCCCGAATACATATGGAAGCTGTACACCGATGGTGCATCAAACGACCGGTGCTCGGGCGCTGGGGTTGTACTTGAAACCCCCGAAGGCCGATCTATATGTTATGCTTTAAAGTTCGATTTTCGTGCAACCAATAATAAAGCCGAATATGAAGCCCTCTTAGCTGGATTGAAACTTGCTAAAGATTTGAGAATTATCGCTGTGGAAATTTATTGTGATTCTCAATTAGTTGTGTGTCAAGTTCGGGGAGAATATCAAGCGAGAGATCGAAGACTGGCTGCTTACTTAGCTCGGGTTTAGGAAATACTGAATCGGTTTGATTATTATGCTATTTATTGTATACCTCGAGAATGCAATCAGAAAGCCGATTCATTGGCAATGTTAGCCAGCACTGGTGAAGCACAGCAAATGGGACTCGTTCCTATAGAGACGTTATCTTCCCCAAGTATTGACCGGGCAGAAGCAGATTGGGTATGTGAAGTCGCTCCCGATAAGGAGTTGTGGATGACTCCGTTCAGAAATTACCTTGAGCATGGAATCTTGCCGGAGCGCAGGAGTGAAAGAAGATAAGTCCTTAAGAAGGCTTCACGATTCACCATCCAGATTGGGGTCATGTACAGAAGAGGGTACTCTGTTCCTTTACTCTAGTGTATCGCTCACGATGAAATTAAATGAGTATTACACGATGTACACGAGGGAGAATGTGGCGATCACACCGGGGGGCAAGCACTTGCCAAGAAAGTACTTCGATACGGATATTATTGGCCGACTGTAAATCGTGATGCGTCGGATTATGCCAAGAAATGTGATAAATGTCAAAAGCATGCCCGAATTCCTAGAGCCCCGCCTACCGAGATAACTCAAATGGTCAGCCCATAGCCGTTTGCGGTGTGGGGGCATCGACATCATTGGTTCTCTACCTCTAGCAAAAGGTGGTGCGAAGTACGCCATCGTTGCAGTTGACTACTTTACAAAGTGGGCTGAAGTTGAACCTCTTGCTACCATAATGATGAAATAAGTGATCAACTTTGTAGTCCGCAACATTATCTGTCGATTCGGTCTCCCACACACCATTATCACTGATAACAGAACCCAGTTGGACAGTGTTGAATTTAAAGATTTCTGCCAATGGTTTCACATTCGAAAGAAATTCTCTGCAGTTGCGCACCCTCAAGCGAATGGACAGGTCGAAGTAGTCAATAAAGTTATAAAGTCAGTTCTGAAGAAACGACTGGAAAAGGCCGGAGGCAAATGGGTTGATGAACTTCCTATGGCCTTATGGGCTTACCGTACAACCCACAAGTCCGCAATCGGTCATACTCCATTCTCTCTTTCTTATTGTTCAGAAGCTATTATTCCAGTCGAATTAGAAGTACCTTCTCATCGTGTTACATACTATGATCCGAAGACAAATTCTATATTACTTGCTGAATCTCTTGATTTATTGGATGAGAAGCGTGAAGAGGCAGATTTGAGGGCAACCGCATATCGGAGTCGAGTCGCTCGATTATACAATGCCAAGGTCCGGCTCCGAACCTTTGAAATTGGTGATCTCATACTCAAAAGAATTTATCCGATCCCTTCGCATATGAGGCCAACTTGGGAAGGACCATATGTTATTGAACGGAAGCTCGGAGATGGCACATTCAAATTATCGACCGTTGACGGTCTCACTCTTCCGAGAGCCTGGAACAGGGAGAGTCTTCATCGCTACTACACATAATAGGCTCTGTTTATTCATTCAGTTTATTTTTTCATTTGCAATTTGTTTCTGCATTTCGAGATTAGAATTTGTAATAAGGCAATCGACTTTGCTGTATTTTCTTATTTCATCAATAAAATGCAATCTCTTCGAGCCAGAGCTGTGATTTACTTGAAATACTTCATATGACCATCACTATGCACGGAGAGCTAAGTTCCGACATACGGTGGGATTTATTCAAATAGGGAGTGACTGTGATACGATCGATCACTCGCTAAGTGAAACCCGAGCTCGGGGACAAGCCATCACACCAAAGTCAAAAAAGGATTGATACTCGGCAGTACTTCACCTAACCCCAGATTCCCAGAGTGCGAACTGGAGTATAAACTTACAAATACGTTTTCGAAGAGGGTGGATCCGTCCACCTAACGACTTCACCCGTATCTGGACCAAGTTTGAGGAGGGTGGACCCGTCCATCTAACGACCTCACTTGTTAACTTAGGGTGGATGTGATCCGACCATCCACGATCCTGATACACCTTTCGTTCCCGGAGTGTGAGCGAAATCCAAAAAAACATGCAACAGATGTGATTGACCGTCTGTTTACCAACTCCGAATTCCCAGAGCGTGAATCGGAGTATAAACATCAACTCCAAATTCCCAGAGTGCGAATTGGAGTATAAACATCAACTTCGAATTCCCAGAGTGCGAAACGGAGTATAAACATCAACTCCAAATTACCAGAGTGCGAATTGGAGTATAAACACCAACTCCTAACTCCCAGAGTGCGAGTCGGAGTATAAATGTCGACTCCAAGTCCCCAGAGCGCGAACATATAATTAAAACTTAAACCGGCATAACCAACCGCCAGTAAACAAATGTAAATCCCCGGAGTGCGGATGTGATCATCGATAATCAAACGAGTGCGGTTGAACCACTCAATCTCCGCTTGTCTCAAACATCCGTTCAGTGAAACTAAACTCAACATGTTATAAGTGAGATGCAATCGCTAGCTGATGTTCTACAACTCATCCCCAAGACTGGGGGGCAGAACTTGAGTGTCGACCATTGACTGAAGCAGTGCGACATCAAAGTTCAACTCACTTCCCGATCATGAATCGTGTCAGCAATTTACGGACCTAGCAAATAAAAACAAGCTTGACTCGGAAGCTGAAACTTCACAAAGTGCACTTCAAATATTGAAACACTTAAGTAAATACACAATAACTGAGAAGAAGCCAAAAAAAAGAAGAGTTTCATTTCCACTGTCTATGAAAGAAATTCATGTACAAGTTTATTCCAAAAAAATCCTACTAGCAGGGGCCGAACCCGCATCTACACACGGCCTACGAAAGAAAAACGAAAGTAGGTTCCTATCTATCTACCAAAAAATAAACCGAAGAAGCATGTCTACTCTTTTTTCTTTTTCGGCTTCCTTTTCGGTGTTGACCCACTGGAGCTACTACTTATTTTTCTTTTTGAGCCTTTGCCTTTCGGCGGCTGATCTCCAAGAGGGGGCATGATATCAACTTCCTCATCCGAGCTCAAGTGCACGGGAATGTTCCCTAAGGGCGGAGTCGGAGGAACTGGATCGACTACAGGAGGCGGGATAGGCACGCTGGTGTCAATAACTGTACCACCAGGTGATATCATCCTTAATGGGGCCGGACCGGGTGCCGCCATCCCACCTCCAAAAATACCGTCATGAGCCGCTGCCTCCATTTCAACGTCAATTTCGACCAATATTTCTTCTTTGCGGGTTGCTTGAGCCTCGCTGGGAGCATCAGTGGTAGGCATTGAAGAGCCGGCAGCAGGTGCGCTTCCACCCATAACAAATGGTAGGTCCGCGAAAGGAACGCTATGATGACTAAGGAGTTCCTCCATCACCTGCTCATATAAAATAAGCGTGCTTCCCTGCATTCCATTAAGTGGCGCAGTTGTAGTTATGGTGGTTGCTTCGGTGACAATAGCCTCCTGCGTTTGGTGTGATTCTTGAGTTGCAGGAGGCACGATCGGTGTGACTTTGGTCATTGGACAAAAGAAAAGGAAGACTGTCAGTAAACAAATCGAATAAAGCTCTCGATCTTGAACAAGTATGACGAATGTTCAGAGTACCTTCCTCAGTTTGGCTTGTAGATGGCTGAACGGCTTCAGCAACTCGCTCTATAGCTGAAGATATCTGCGGCCGATCCGGATTGTAGGCAGGAACAGCTTGGGGATCAACCGTAGGTGAGGGTTCAGGCTGGGTTGACACAGGAATTTCAAGACTTGCATCGTGGTGTTCAACCCCTGAGCCTTCTCCCACTTCTAAGTGCTGGGTGCCAAGCATCTCCTTTTCATGCGGAATCATCGACTCGTGGAGAATCTTTCGTTCATCTTCACTCATCAAACGATTCTCGAGCTCAAACTCGTCGACTGATTCATCCAGATGCACCACCGCCTTCTCCTCCTCGACCAATCGACCCCGGGCGTTGTGTAAATGTATCAGGTAGTCGTTGAGCCAGGATAGACCTCTGTGCCTCAGCACGTTAGCATTGTAAACAATAAGAAGATCTTCAATATCGGCTTCTAGCCTGGACTCATCCGATTTCACCTCCTCCTCAACCTTAGTCTCCACCTCACGGACCTTAGCCATGGCCGCATCCCATTCACCCCGAAGCAAAACAGCCTGTTCGTACGCCTCCTGGGATGCGTTGTTCGCGTCATCCCTTTCCTTGGCGATTTCGGAAAATTTAGCTTTAAGTTCGCCAAGTTCTCTCAGGGCAGCGTCCCGTTCGGCGGTGAATGTAGTATTTCGGTAGCCCGTCTCTTCCACCAAGACTACATGTGTTTGCCTCAATCTCTCCATCACCACATTCACCTCATCAGCCTTTTTGGTGGCCTCAATTTCAGATTTCCGAGAAGACTCGGCCTCGGTATTGAGCACTTGGATGATTCGGTCCCTTTGAGCGAGTTCAGACTCCATCTTTTCAATCGCTTTAGCTCGCTCAAAGGCCACCTTTGAAGCTTTTTCTGCGGCCTTCATCCACTCTCTATATTGGGCGTATATGTCATGAATGTAATCATGCATTGTATTTTCAGCCTCCGAAGGGATTCTCTTTAGGTGAGGGGGGAAGATGTAGCCGTCAAAGCAAATGTTTGGGAAATCTTTCTTAAGTTGGGCAATCTTTATTGCACCTTCCCCCGTGGGCTCGGCTATGAACTGCTCTGCAATTATGGGGGCCAGTGTTTTAGCTCTTTGGCGATGAGTTTCGGGCCTAGAAATTTGAGAAGACGGTCTGTGTCGCGGAGGCTCTGATGGATGTGAAGCGTGAACAGGAGGTGGTGAGGGGATTCTAGGAGGTGGAGAACGGGACCTAGATTGGTATCTATAGTCTCTATCCCTATCCCGCTTGTATCTTTCTTGATTGGAGTACCCACGATCGCGGTCTCTATCCGAATCTCTCATGCGGGACTCGTGGTAAGTGGAGGACTTTCGAGCCGAACAGAGGCTCCCTAACATCGATCCTCTCCCAGACATCGTACCTGTAAGTGAGAAACGAAAGAAAAGTTAGTGATCTCTAGAATTGAACAATTTATGATTGGAAATCGTGTAGTGCCGTGAAGTGTATGTATGTGCAACCCCCCGACCAACCGGAAATGTCGGCCGCACTTATAGCAAGCGACTCGCTCAGATCAAGAGCACTATCAAGCTCCTCCAACCCGGTGTCATGTTGAAACGACACATAATCCGAAATCGAAATATCGTCAAACCCTTAAAAAGGACTCTCTGTTGGTGAGGGAGGAGCCTCTAAGATTCTAATACCTGGGGTAGGCAAAGAAACCACAACTGATTTCAACCTTGGAGACTTAGGATGTTTAAGCTGCGGCCTTGCCTTTTCTTCTTCCTCCGATCACTTGGAATCCGGCCGAAGACCCGGCAACAGGCTCATCATCCGTGGGCGTTCTCTCTTCTTCATCTCCTTCGGTTACTATAAGCCCGGGTGTTTTGCGCTTCAACTTTTTTTTCTTCGAAGTTGCCCTCAGTGTCCCTTCGAGCCTTATGCTTTGTCTCCGCTCGATTAGACCAACGATTCTCAGATTTCTGTCAGTTAGAACCGAATTAATGTCCCTCATGTCACTTGGAACTTCTTGAAGGACCCGCACTATTTCATTGAAATATCCACCTTCAGGTCGTGAAATTGCGGTTGTAAAAAAAAGAAGGGGAGTTATTAGTTTTATATCAACTACTATCACCTGGATAACTCTTGAAGAATACTGTAGCACTTACGTCTGACAAGCCATCGGCTGTCAAATCCTGGGGGGCACCGAACATAAAACCACTCTGTTTTAAAGTAACTCAGCCTTGTCCAAGATTCGGTAACTACTTGGCAGTTCCCGACCGATTCCAGGAATGTGAAGGACGGACTATCTCCCCTACTCTTGAAGTTAAAAAGATATCTAATTTCTGTTGGAGCCGGTGGCCGAAAGAGATACTCCATGAATACAATGAATAAGCTGTTCAACAAAGCATATCCATTGGGATGTACTTGCGATGGGGCGATTCCGAGAAAAGACAACACTTCTCTAATATATTGGTTGAAAGGAGGAAGTGTTCCTGCTGCGCACGCATGACGGTTGAAGGCAGTAAACCCCTCTGGGGGAGCGTGCGGTCTATTGTTTGGTCCCGGTAATAGTACATCGTCCAATGACAAACCATGCCTTAGGCATATTCGTCCCAACATGTCTTCAGAGACATTGGACGGTATAGAATCTTGGGGATTACAGATGAACGTAGCATTAGGTAAGTCGTCTGGAGCTGGGTCTATAACTTCGGCCGCGATGGCCGGAATCTCTAGGACGAAAGAAGATGAATCCTGAAATTCTTGTTGTTGTGTACTTGTGGATTCCATAGCTAATCAACTTATTAAAAACCATCATTAGATGATAATAAGCCCGTGTGTTCCCCAGTGTGAAGTGCATAAATGTGTTGTGCAGTGCAGTGCTACATATTACTTGAGAAATTCTACAGAGTTTGAAGATATATTCGAATGACGAGACTTTGAAATTCAACTAGAGTGACCGTCATCGCTGACCATCACTGCCGTGCCATCCAGACTTTAAGACCGATCCGAGTTTAAGTTTGTTAAAATTGTGCTCAGTTACAAGTTCCATCGACGAGCTTCGAAGGGCAGTCAAATATGCAGTGAAACGGTCAAGTCCAATTATGCAAGATTGAAGCTCGTCGGAGTCAGGTGTTCAAATGTGCAAGAAATACCAAGTTCATCAAGGTTCAACTCGCATCGGCCCAAAATACACAGTTCGTATCGATCAAAGGCCTTAGTTTCGCATCGATCGGGGCCAGCAACTCCGAATCGACCCATAGTGGCCATTTCGTGTCGATCATTTAGCACCTATTTCGTATCGATCTTGAGTCGTCAACTTCGCATCGATCAAACGACTCCGCCTCGTATCGAGGCACCAACTTTGTATCGATCAGGATTTGTCGGCTTCGTATCAATATCGATTCGGAGTGATCAATACTAAGTTGGCATCCCTTAATCGATACGAAATTAGAGCAGGCGATCGAAGTAAAGGTGGTTGATATAGAATCCAAGAATGAATGATCGATACGAAATCTAAGGCAAGAGATCAATACGAAATTTTCAGTTGAGACCGATACGAAACAAAACGCCTTCTTCCCCAATGCATCGATACGAAATCAAGGCCACACTTCATCTTCTCCAAAACCACTCAGATGGCATCTCCTCCCTACTCGACCTCGTGACGTTCTCCTCTAGCCACCACATCATCAGAACCCGTCATGAAGGCAAGCGGGACGGCATGGAATTCTAAGTCTCATCGTCTTTCGATACAAGTTCATGGCTTATTTACCTAGTTTTGGTAATTAATTAGAAGGATTAAAACTCGGTTTGGTTCGAAGGCAAGAATGATATCTCGATTTTGTAAAGTCTGGAACGATGTGAAGGACAGAAGAAAATAATAATAAGTAGATGAATTCGGCTAAGTCCAAACGCTTATATATGGACCCAAGTAGTGAAGGGAAACGATTCGCCTCCCAGTTGTCTCGACCGGTAGACACAGGTTTCTCCCATGATCGATACGAAAGGAGCTATTCGTATCCATCAACTCGAGTCTTATCGACATACGGGTCCATCATAAAAGCATCGATACGAACTTCTTTATTCGTATCCATCAACGTATAGCCCATGAAGACTCATATCCATCAATACGAATAATACCCAGAGGACCAGCTGCTCTATTCGTATCCATCATAAGTCCCTCGATATGAAGATCACTGCAAAATTATATCTGGACAAATCAACTCTATCGATACGAAACACCAATCTCGTATCCACCAACTTCGAGGCCCAAGACTTCGTATCCATCGATATGAAACATCTCCGAAGACTGTCCATTTTGTATCGATGGCCATCGATACGAAGCATGCATTCGAACTTCTCGAATCGATCCAGGAGAGGATCAATGCGAAAGAAACTACTTAAAACGACTATCGATCGTTGCTACAACCCGAATTTCACGGCGATTCAGGAGAGGATCGATACTGTTAGCGCCAAAATTGGTCACTAACTCCCAAATCCAGATGAAAGCACCAAATACCAATCACAGCTCAGAGATAGAATGTATGTAGAGAGTAATAATGTGAAGAACAGTTAAAACTGAAATGAAAGCAGTAAAGAACAACAGATTTTATAGTGGTTCGGCTAACTCCGGCCTACGTCCACTCCAGAAGTTTGCTTTTTATTGCTGTAATAAACGATTACAGTTACAAAATGGCAGAGTTGCCTTAGCCTTAGAAAAGAGAAAGTAAGAGAGTAGAAAGAAGATCCCCTTTTACTGTGCCCCTGCCTCTCTATTTATAGACAAAGATGGGTTGGACTTCCCTGGTGGGCCTGGTAGCCGAGTACCTCAGCCCAAATGGAGTGGTCTCCATATGCCGAACCATAGATGCCGAACGCTGAATGCCGAACAAGGTGTGAATGCCGAACGATCTCCTCATGCCGAACGTTGGGAGGTGCGAGGTACCGAGGTATCGAGGTACGGAGGTGCGAGGTACCGAGGTATGGAGGTGCGAGGTACCGAGGTATGGAGGTGCGAGGTACCGAGGTATGGAGGTGCGAGGTACCAAGATATGGAGGTGCGAGGTACCGAGGTATGGAGGTGCGAGGTACCAAGATAAGGAGGTGCGAGGTACCGAGGTATGGAGGTGCGAGGTACCAAGATATGGAGGTGCGAGGTATGGAGGTGCGGAGGTGCGAGGTACCAAGATATGGAGGTGCGAGGTATGGAGGTGCGAGGTATGGAGGTGCGGAGTATGGAGGTGCGAGGTATGGAGGTGCGGAGGTGCGAGGTACCAAGATATGGAGGTGCGAGGTGCAATGTCGAGCGAGGTGAGGTATGCCGAACGACCCATCCAATGTCGAACGCTCCCTAATGCCGAACGATCCATCCAATGCCGAACGAGATTTATGCCGAGCGCTCCATCCAATGCCGAACGATACTTAATGCCGAACCTCCATCATGCCGAACCATGTCTGATGCCGAACAGTTTCTAATGCCGAGCACCCGTCATGCCGAACGATCTCTAATGCCGAGCGCCTCTAAATGCCGAGCGCTCCTGGATGCCGAGTGCTACCGAATGCCGAGTGCTCCTAGAATGCCGATCGATCCCTCTATGTCGAACGACGATCTCTCTATGCCGAACAGCCTCCAACGCCGAACCATCCCAATGCCGAGCGACATCTGCCAAACTGCCTATCATCATTTTAAACCGAACCCATCATACTTTAGTCTCGATAGTTGTGAAGTTGTTTAAGTTAAATCCGTCTGTCCGCGGCCTTGCCAAAAGGCGGGTTAACACTTGCCCCCCAAAACATGCCTTGCTGTGAAAGGTGTGTTTTGAATAGCCCCAAGTCCAATATCCCAAGTATGTATGTTATCCACATCCATACTTTCCGATTCATAACCCAATCCATTATCAAGCCATCTTATCCGAGTACCACGGCCATATCTTGATCCATTTCCGCGACTGTTCCGAGTCGATGTCTGATTCTTATTCAATAACCAAGTCCTTACCCAATTCCACATCCATCTGAACCCGACTACCGAGTTCCAATCCATCCATATCCAATAACCTATAACCATATCCATGACCTCTCCGGGTCGATATCCAAATCCGGGACCGCTCCGGGTCCTTGTCCGAATCCTTAGCTATTCATAGCCAATATCCAAACCCGTAACCTCTCCGGGTTCTTGCCAAGCGCAATCCACACTTGACGACCTACGTTAAGTAATTCCATGGTGTTCATGGTTCAGTGTCCCCGAACGTCGAAGAATGCCGTGGCTTAAGTCCTAAGCCGAATCCTGGTCACTCCGGACCCTTGCCGAGCATAGTCCATACTCGACGATCTAAAATAGTAACCGATAATATATGGCCTAAGTCCTAGGCCGAATCCTGGTCTCTTCGGACCCTTGCCGAGTATAGTCCATACTCGACGACCTTTTAGCCAAAATCCAGAGAAAATCCAATCAAAATCCGATCCGAAATCCAAATCCAAAATAGAAAACCAGAAACCCGTATCGAAAATCCATACCAAAAAACAAACATCCAAACCAGAATCCAAACCAGAAAATGAGCAAAACAGGGAGTTCAAACCAAACTCCAAAACCAAACCAGAAAAAGAAAATGTCCAAGTCAAAGGAAAAACAGATTTCGCAAACCCGGGCGTTTCGGTAAGCCATCATCTCAGAGCATGCCTGAGGGTTATCTCCGACCCCGTACATGAGTAAGTGATTTAACCGTTTGCCCGGAGTTTGTTACTTATTCCAAACCATCAAGATTAGTTGATGACCAATCGGCCACCATTCCCGGGCCTCATGCCCTCGTCGTTCAAGGCAGGCGGTGACTGCTCCTGTTCCATCGCCGCATTCCGAGTTCTGACATACTGTCGCAACTGACCATTCCTTATATGCTCCTCGATTATGTCCTTCAAATGCCGGCAGCTGTTAGTGTCATGCCCGTCCAGGTCATGAAAAAGACAGTGCCTTCCTGACGCCCTTTCTCGTTCTGAGGGTTCCCTCCTTGCTGGCCTTCGATAAGAAAGGCGATCTCGAGTATCTAAGAAAATCCGCTCTAACGTTGCGTTCAATCCTGTGTAAGTGGTGAACTTTGGTTCTCCCCAGCGCTTCCTTTTCCCTTTATCCTTGCCCCCACCTGAGCTTTCGTCGGGTAGTCCTCCATCCTTAGTCATGTTTACTTCCTTTGACCTCATGTCCAAACATGCATCCTCTTGTCGAAGAAATCTTTTAGCTTCATGAAAGAATTCCCCAAGATCCAACGGTGGGTCCCGTACCAATGATACTTTGAAATCCGAGTTATCTCTGACTCCTGATACCGCAGCCATCAGAACCATTGATGGATCTGGCCGATCCACCGAAGCAACTGCTACATTAAATCGAGTTAAGAATGTCCTGAGCGATTCATCTGCCCCCTATTTGACTGACGTTAGCATCATCACGTTCTTTGGCCTTTTTATGTGAACTCGAAACTGACTTAAGAACTTGTCCACTAGTTCTGTCCATGTTCCAATGGATCCATCCTCCAGCTGTCTAAACCACATAGCAGCAATTTCAGTCAAGTACAGGGGGAAACATCGGGCCATAACCTCCTCCGTTGCCCCAGTACTTCCATATGCCTAGTGTATCTTATCAAGTGGTCGATGGGATCCATCTTCCCGTTGTATACTTCCAGAGTGGGTAGTTTGAAATCGGACGGATTCCTAGCTGTCCTGATGTTCTGGGTAAACGGACTTTTGTTAACTCCCTCTGAATCCCTATTTGTCAGACCTCCGCGAATAGTCCGCCTGATAATGTCAGCCAATCCAGTGTTTTCAACCAATCCAGACTGCCCCCCAAGTCCCCGAGGAAATTCTGGCACATATTCTTCATCACGTACTCCTGTATTCCTATCGATGCCAGGCCGCGTAGCATTATCCGGTATCCCTCCATGAACTGGTCCAGCATCACCTGGTGGTGTGCCCCCGAGTCTAGGTCCATCTAGATTGTTAACTGTTTGTTGATTGGGAGCTGCCCCCTGCTGATTCACTCCATCTATCCGTTGGTTGAGTTCCTCTGGTCCAGCTCCACGATCTTGAGCAACTACAGTTCCTGGTTGTCCAAATTGCCTAAGAAGAGCCTGCATCATCTCCTCTTGCCATTTCATCATCTGCTCTTGCATAGAATTCATCATCACTTGCATCTCGTCCCGAGTTATGTAAATGGATGCATGACCCTCCCCAGCTCCAGAAGATGCCGCTTGACTTCCTTCCTGATTGCTCATTTCCACTGTTTGCTTCCTCGTTGGTGGTCTTGCCATTGCTTTCTAAGATCCAAGTTCCTAACTCCAAAATTCCTGAGTGTTTCAATTCTCAGTGAAAGCACCAAAGTGTTAGCGCCAAAATTGGTCACTAACCCCCAAATCTAGATGAAAGCACCAAATACCAATCACAGCTCAGAGATAGAATGTATGTAGAGAGTAATAATGTGAAGAACAGTTAAAACTGAAATGAAAGCAGTAAAGAACAACAGATTTTATAGTGGTTCGGCTAACTCCGGCCTACGTCCACTCCAGAAGTTTGCTTTTTATTGCTGTTATAATCGATTACAGTTACAAAATGGCAGAGTTGCCTTAGCCTTAGAAAAGAGAAAGTAAGAGAGCAGAAAGAAGATCCCCTTTTACTGTGCCCCTGCCTCTCTATTTATAGACAAAGATGGGTTGGACTTCCCTGGTGGGCCTGGTAGCCGAGTACCTCAGCCCAAATGGAGTGGTCTCCATATGTCGAACCATAGATGCCGAACGCTGAATGCCGAACAAGGTGTGAATGCCGAACGATCTCCTCATGCCGAACGTTGGGAGGTGCGAGGTACCGAGGTACCGAGGTACGGAGGTGCGAGGTACCGAGGTACGGAGGTGCGAGGTACCGAGGTATGGAGGTGCGAGGTACCAAGATATGGAGGTGCGAGGTACCGAGGTATGGAGGTGCGAGGTACCAAGATATGGAGGTGCGAGGTACCGAGGTATGGAGGTGCGAGGTACCAAGATATGGAGGTGCGAGGTACGGAGGTGCGGAGGTGCAAGGTACCAAGATATGGAGGTGCGAGGTATGGAGGTGCGAGGTATGGAGGTGCGGAGTATGGAGGTGCGAGGTATGGAGGTGCGGAGATGCGAGGTACCAAGATATGGAGGTGCGAGGTGCAATGTCGAGCGAGGTGAGGTATGCCGAACGACCCATCCAATGTCGAACGCTCCCTAATGCCGAACGATCTATCCAATGCCGAACGAGATTTATGCCGAGCGCTCCATCCAATGCCAAACGATACTTAATGCCGAACCTCCATCATGCCGAACCATGTCTGATGCCGAACAGTTTCTAATGTCGAGCACTCGTCATGCCGAACGATCTCTAATGTCGAGCGCCTCTAAATGCCGAGCACTCCTGGATGCCGAGTGCTACCGAATGCCGAGTGCTCCTGGAATGCCGATCGATCCCTCTATGTCGAACGACGATCTCTCTATGCCGAACAGCCTCCAACGCCGAACCATCCCAATGCCGAGCGACATCTGCCAAACTGCCTATCATCATTTTAAACCGAACCCATCATACTTTAGTCTCGATAGTTGTGAAGTTGTTTAAGTTAAATCCGTATGTCCGCGGCCTTGCCAAAAGGCGGGTTAACAGATACGAAATTCGATACAAAAAAAGCTGACAATAACTCATGAACGTACGAACGTTAACGAGAGTCAGGTTAACATACATACATGTATAACGGGCTAACGTCCAATTTTTAAAATTCACAGGAATTGAATACTCACCTGACGACAATTACAACAACAAACAACAGTTTTCTATCATTCAACACTCAGTTACAACAGTGTATAGTACAACAATTGGCGGTCAACAATTCATTATTTTTATTACTAAAGATCCATCAAACGTTACATCTTTCGACGAAAAGACAACTACCGGTCAACAAGTCAGATAAAATTGTTCAGAATAGAGATTGCAGCTTTTCAAAGCACGTCATGTTTTCAAAAGACGTACCTTAGGGGGCAAATGTTATCCCGCCTTTTGGCAATCCTTCTCTTTTCTCCATCTTCCATGCCTAAGTCAATAAAAATTATCTCATAGTTCAAAAGCCAATTCTCAACCTCAACAGCATCCTCCGTTCCCATAAACGGCTTTCCACCCAGACTGGTGTAATCCCTGCTCAGCCTAGCATAATTATATCTAGCTAGAGCTACAAGATTAGCTCTTTCAACATTACCAGCAGCTTCTTCTTGCAAAAGATTGGCACAACTAATACACCATCACCGAATCTACTAGCGGATTTCCAACACCTACCTTGGCTTCAGCATTTGGATTAGCATTAGCTTGTCGACCTTGATTCCTCTTGGTATTAGGTCGAGCATTTCCGTTGGTTGTGGTGCTTCCTCCACCAAAATTTCCTCTTCCGTTTCCTGCTTCCATATCCTCTTTCTCGTAAATCTGCATACGAGCCTTAGTAAGATACAAAAGAACGGTCTAGGGAACACGTACTTAGATGTATACCAATATCAAATACAAGTATGTTACTATAGCGTTAACCCAAACCCCGATCATATTTTCAAATTCATTAGATAATGTTTCAAAAAGATTTTAGGTTTTACTTTTCTTTTAAAGTTTCATAAGTTTATGCTCTGATACCAACTTGTTACATCCCCCTACTTGGAGGCCCAAAACTAATGGCTATGGATGCTGCAGTCATCCATAGTTATTAATCTTCGGTGGCCAAATACGGTGGTGCTAGATACATTGATACACAGATCACAAGAAAATTTAACAATTTAAAAACACATTTCCACATTCCATTCAAAACATTTGATATTCATTACATAATCCCAAAACCTAAACCACATTTAGGAAAATGTAATTATTACACATACGCCAAGAGAAACATATGAAGAAGCCCCCTTGGTTGATCAGAGTATATAGTAAGGCTAATAATTCTACCTTTACATCCAAATAAACAGCGAAAAAGAAAACCCTAAATAACTAACGGCATCCTGCAAGACTCCGGAAGCTTTATTCGTCTAAGAAGAGAACCTGAAAACCTTAAATCTCAAACTACTCAAAATCAATTGAGTACCCAAGAGTTTAAGGGGAAAACAAAAACTTCGAGTCAGACATAAGCCTATTATGAATAATAATCTAACATCTCGATCCTTTTAGATATCTAGTGAGACCACGCTGCTTAGCGGAATGGGTTTTCCCCTCACTAGTATCCTAAAACCTTTATAAAACCATATACAGTGCTCCTGCATCCACAATGGTTAAAAACATACATTTTAAAATATTATGATGATATGCATATATAAAAACATTTAGGATTTCCCATCCCCAGTTTAAATTGACACCCTGTCATACTTATAGTTTCTAGGGTCACTATTAACCTATTAGTTTTCATGAGTTTACTAATAAATTTTTCACTGCACACAGACACCCTGTCCTGTTTCATAGTTTTTCATGGGATAACTAAGAACATATAGGCTCCTGCCAATTAACTTAATTAATTCATGGGTCCCCCAGAACCTATTAGTCAATCCAATAACTAATCCCCTTATCCTAGTTTTCATGGGTTGACTAGGAACCTATGGACTTATCCAGTAACTCGCTTCTCATCCTAGTATTCATGGGATGACTAGGAACCTACTGATACCTCCATTAACTTCTTTCTTATCCTAGTTTTCATGGGTTGACTAAGAACCTATTGACTGATATCAATTCTTAATCCGGATATAGTTTTCATGGGTTCACTACAAACCAATTATCCCCTTCCAACCTACCTTAATACATAGTTTTCATGGGTTTACTATGAACCTGTTGGTTACCTTCAATAACTACATAATCATAGTTTTCATGGATTTACTATGAACCTATCTCCCGGACAACTTCAAGGTTTAGGCATCCTATAATTTGGACTCCCTGACTCCCTGGATGCAATTCTACTCATTCAAGAGTTTAATCAATTTATATTAACTACTAGGTTAACCTAGCTGGTTCTTCTACCCCTTTATCCCCAAAATACAGTTATGGGTTCTTTATCATGTGAATATATTCAAATTTGAAGAAGCAAAAATAACAATTTAACAATACCACTTCGGTGGTTTTAAGATCCTTGAAATAGATTTCGTATAAAACATAGTAAATCCCTTTGACTTATATTTTTATCAAGGCAATACTTCTTCGAATTCACATACTTAAAGTCATTTCAAAACTCCTTTATTAAAGCCATGGTTTTTTCCTTTAAAAATTTGAGTTTGGGGCTTAAAACCTTTCGACTCCTTCGAAATCTTACTTTCTACCTCAAAGGATGACCTCCTTCAAAAGCATAAAGCTCTACCTTTAAAACATTAGGCTCTTGCCTTTCAAATACTTTAAAACATCTTTTCTGAACTCTTTCGACCATGTTAAAGTATTATCATATAAGTATAGAAGCATAGCTTCAAAATCATTTGAAAGTACCTTTTCGAAACCAATGAAGGTTACCCTTCCAAACCAATGAAGGTCCCCCATTCGAAAACATTAGATTTATACTTAAAACATCATTTTGGGTCAAAGTGAACATAGGTGAAAGCATCTCTTTCGAAATAATTCTTTAATTCGAAAAGTTTTGGGGAAGGTTGATGGTGTCGAAACCATCCTTTCGAAAGCATTAAAACATCTGGGTAAAACAAGTGAAGGTTAGCTTCAAAACCCCTTTCGAAACCCCTAACCCCTTTCGAAAGCATTAGGAAGTGGCTTTTATTTATAAGAACAACAACACCTTTCGACAACATTGATGTCTTCAACACCATCGAAGGTTATCAATTTACAGAAGGGTTTTGACTTGGTCGAAACTACCCCTTCCAAAAGCTTTAAAGAAAATCTAAGTACCTCCTTCGGAAGCTACTTCTTTAAAACATAGACGACAGCTCTCTTCGAAAGCCTCTTTGAAATACTCTTTCGAAACCATTGGTTTCGACTACTTCGAAACTCATTTGTAAAAAGGCAAGCACTTTTCTTTTAAAACAAAATAAAAACAGAGGAACTAACCGCTTCGAAAGCTACCTTTCGACACCCTACCTTTAGCCTTTCTCCAATCCACTACGTACCATTTAAATGATACCATGTGTATTGGTTTTCTGGTTTTGTCCAAGATGGTTTTGAATAGGTTGGAGGGGGAAGATCTGAGTCGAAGGGTCCTTCTAAAGAAGGCGAACCCCTTTTTCTGAGCAAAAAGATTATTTTTACCAAATAAAGTCAACTTTTTGTAACTAACTTGCCCACTTGTAAACACATGAATAGTTACATTAAACTTTCAAATTATTTTACTAAAATTTGCCGCATTTTCTCATATCTAAAACTAAACAACATTTAACACATAAGCCCTTCCTATTAACAAAACCATTAAATCATTTAGGTCCTCCTTTTAAAATAATTTAATTTCCATACTAAATCACTTAGTAAAAATCCCTAAAAATTCTAGAAATTCACTTTAATCATGTTATCTAACATATCAAAATTTCAAACCTGAATTCTTAATATATTTTCCAAAATAAATTTATAAACCCAAATAACCATATTTTCCTTGGAAAATTCATAATTAATTCTCCATGGCCTGGAAAATTATAAAAGTTGAAACCCAACTCCAAAATCAAGTTTTCCATAATATATAATTTTTCCATGACATTTAGAAATCATTTGATCTCGGTTTACCGTTAAACCGTGCATATCTCCTTTAAACCATCTTGTTTAAACCACGTAAATCACAAACAAGCATATCACCATTGAATAAATCATAAAAACAAATTTATCCCTTAAATCCGGAACCATATGATTATAAAACTAAAAATAGAGATGTAGTGATTATTATTCACCTTAGATTGGATAAGTAAATTGATGATTGATTGAGACTGATTTCTTCTAGCTTGAACCTAAGCTTTAGATTTGGATTCCTCTTGTCTTTTTCTTCCTAATGGCTGGCCTTGCTCTTTCTTACGGTTATAATTTTGCTTGTGATAAAAATAAACGTGTATGGCTAAGGGGAATAGTATAAGGGGAAAATATGGGCAGCTACTTACCCTAATGCTCTTATGTTTAATTACTCAATACTTAACCATTTATAAGTTCATTAAATTTTTAAATAAGCACGACCACTACATATTTGTTAATCAACCTCAATCTCTTTATATACATTATTCTATTTAATTTATTCTAATTAAATCTTCTGAATAACGTCATTAAAAATTAGGGGTGTTACAGGCTCCCCTCCTTAAAGAATTTCTCCCTCGAAATTCAGTAAGGACTAACTAGCAAACATAGCAATCATCTGTAATGACTCCTAACAACCATACTAGTCTACCTAACTAGGAAATATCTATATAAATCTAATATAGACATACCCTCAAAGCAGATCAGGATAAGTATCTCGAATCCTTTCCTTTGTCTCCAAGTACAATCCTTCTCGTTGTCGCTCCACTGAACTTTCACCAACTTGACTGTCTTGTTCCTCAATCTTTTCTCATCTCTCGCTACAACCCGAACTGGTTGTCTAACAAAAGTCAAATCAGGCTCTACTACCAAGTCCTCCAATTCTATCTGAGGAATGGTATCATGCACATACTTACAAAGATGAGAAACATGAAACACATTATGGACACCTACTATATTGCTCGGCAACTCTACTTTGTATGCGAGCTTTCTAATCCTCTCTATAATCTGGAATGGACCAACATACCTCGGGGCTAACTTTCCCGACTTTCCAAACCGTACCACACCCTTCATCGGTGATACCTTAATGAAAACCCTGTCTCCCACTGAGAACTCTAGGTATTTACGCCTCTTGTCTGCGTAACTCTTCTGTTTGGATCGAGCTTCCTTCATCCATCCTAGGATTAACTCAATATTTCCTGACGCCTCTCTAACCAAATCCGGACCTAAGACCAATCTATTTCCTGTCTCCAACCAACATGCATGCGATTTGCATGGCCTTCCATCCAAAGCTTCAAAAGGCGCAATTCCTATACTAGTCTGATTACTATTATTATAGGAAAACTCAATCAAATGTAGGTGATCTTCCCACGATCCACCAAAGTCCAATACACAACCTCTCAATAAATCCTCGAGTACCTTATTGATCCTCTTTGTCTGCCCATCCGTCTGTAGGTGACATGCAGTACTCATCTTGAGCTTGGTACCTAATACCTCTTGTAGACTCCAAAATTCGCTAGTGAATAAAGCATCTCTGTCGTTGACTATGCTACTAGGAACTCCATGAAGTCTAACTATGTTCTTCATGAACAACTTTGCCAAAACTGGTGCCGTCCTGGTCGACTTTACTGGAATGAAATGGGCACTCTTGGTCAACCTGTCCACAATAACCCATATACTCTCATTTCCCCGATTTGACCTTGGCAACCCATCTATAAAGTCCATCAATATCGAATCCCATTTCCAGACTAGAACATCTAAAGGCTGAAGCAATCCACTTGGCTTCTGATGTTCAGCCTTCACTTGTTGACAGTTAATACACTGCCTAACCTACAAGCCAACATCCCTCTTCATGCCTTCCCAATAGAAGCTTCTCTTCATATCTCGATACATCTTGGTCCCTCCAGGATGAATCATAAACTTCGATCGATGACATTCCTTTAGAACATCCCTCCTTAAGTTCTCTACATTCGGAATGCATAATCGTCCCTTCTTTCTCAACCATCCCCTTTGGTCAAGACTAAAATCCTTTAAGTCATCAACCTACGATCCTTCCTCAAGCCTTCTAATCCTCTCGGCTAAAACTAGATCTTCTCTTCGCTTATAAGCTATTCTCTCGATCAGCACTTGTCGAACTTCTAAACAAGATAACATGTCAGTACCCTGACTAGAACTAGTAGTAGATCTCAACTGCACACCACAACTGGCCAAGGCTTCTAGATATTTCAATTCTGCCAACATTGCTAACACCACATTCTGATGTTTTCTACTGAGAGCATATGCTACCTTGTTTCTTTTCCCGGGAGTATACTCGATACCAAAATCATAACTTTCCAAAAACTCCAACCACCTCTGCCGCCTCATATTCAACTCCTTCCGAAAGAATAAATACTTTAATGATTTATGATCGGTATATAACTCAAATCTCTCCCCCAAGAGATAATGCCTCCAAATTGTCAAGGCAAAAATCACCGCTGCCAACTCTAAATCATGAGTAAGATATCTTACTTCGTGTAGTCTAAGCTGCCTGGATGCGTAAGCAATGACTTTGCCCTTCTAGATCAACAGTACTCCCAATCCAATCCCACATGCATCTGTGTATACTACCAACCCTTGGTTACCATCTGGAACTACTAACACTGGAGCATTGGTCAACAAATGTTTTAACGTAAGGAATGCTTCCTCACATTTGTCAGACCAAATAAACATCACATCTTTCCTGGTCAACTTAGTCAAAGGTGCTGCTATCCGCGAGAAATCCTTAATGAATCTCTGGTAATAGCCAGCAAGTCCAAGAAAACTCCTGATCTCGGTTACTGACTCTGGTCTCTTCCAAATGTTGACAACTTTGATCGTAACTGGATCAACTGACAACCCTTCCTCTGAAACCACATGACCAAGAAACTTAACCTCTTTCTTCCAAAAATGACACTTGGAAAACTTCACCTTCAGTTGATTCTGCCTCAGCATCTCCATCACCACTCTAAGATGAATCTCATGCTCTCTATCTTTTGAGTACACCAAAATGTCATCTATAAATAGCAACACGAACCTATCTAAGCGCTCTCGGAAAACCCAATTCATCAAATCAACGAAGAAAGCAGGTGCATTCGTTAATCCAAATGGCATCACCAACCACTCATACGAACCATATCCAGTTTGAAATGCTGTTAAAGGAATACTATCCTCCGCCACTCTCAACTGATGGAACCCCGCCGCAAAATCCAATTGGGAGAACACTCTGGCTCCACTCAACTGATCAAACAGATCATCAATCCTCGGCAAAGGGCATCTATTCTTGATCGTCCTTTCGTCTAACTTACGATAGTCGATGCACATCCTTAACGACCCATCTGGTTTCTTCACGAACACCGCGGCCACTCCCCAAGGTGAACTGCTTGGTCTGATTAAATTCCTTCCCTCTAGATCCACTAGTTACACCTTTAATTCCTTCATCTCTGTCAGTGTCATCCTGCTAGGTAGTCTACTGACAGGTTCAGCTCCTGATACAAGATCTATCCGAAAATCAATAGCTCGTTTCAGTGGTAACCCCGTATCCGGTTCAAACACATCTGCAAATTCTCTTGCTACCCGAACCTGACTAAGCTCATCCCCAACCTCCATGGCACTCAACAAAGTACAAACACTCTTACTGGAATTCTCCACTGAGAAGATGATTTGGTTATGACTATCTGGGTGCCTCAAAGTTATTTCCCTATCTTGGCAAAATATCCTAACCTCATACCTACACAGCCAATCCATACCCAAAATGATTCCAAAATCTACGAAATCAAAAACATACAGACTGCATGCAAACTTATGACCTAACAAATCAAGTTTCAACTGGTCACATCTCATCCCTAGAGTTGCATACCCTCCTATTGGATTCACAACCCTTAAGGAAGTAATGAGGTATGTGGGTTCTATGCATAAGCAATCAACCAAATACTATGATATAAATGAGTGTGATGCACCAGTATCAAATAGTACCATAACTGGTATACTCTGAATCAAAACTGTACCTTCCATTACAGTCTTTCCTTTCTCTGCTGCAGTAGGCCTAGAAGAAGATGGTGGTCCAATGGCAAAAACCTTCCCTCTGTCCGCCCTAACTGGCTCTAAGCACTGGTTCTTATAATGCCCAACTTGGTCGCAGTTGAAGCATTTCACATTCTTCTTCTTTGCAGGCTTCTTTCCCTTGTACGTCCGGCACTCATGAGCATAATGGCCCTTCTTATCACACTTGAAGCACACCAAATTAGCCTTTGCCTTCTTGGCAGCCTCCCTTTTCTAGGCTCCCTTCTTCTGAAAGAATTTCCTTTTCTTTCCCTGAGGACCTGGGGATTCAACTAGCTTCTCTCTAACTGAAACAACAAGCATCTCCTCATGGCGGATGGCCGTCTCCACCACCACATTACAAGGCTCTCTGACATGAGTCATAGTCATTCTGAATAGCTCTGGTCTTAGTCCATGAATAAATCTCTCAGTACTCCTAATATCAGTTTCTACAAAGCATATCCATATAGAGATAGCTCATCAAACTTAGCAGCATACTTGATCACTGACATCTCTCCTTGAACAAGATCCATGAACTTCCTCATCAATGCCGACTTGGCAACCTCAGATAAGAACCTCTGCTCAAACCTTCTTTTAAAATCAGCCCATGTCAACTCTTCCTCTGGAACTCTGGCTGTCACAATGTTCCACCAGTGAAGCGCTAACCCTTGCAACTGTCTAGAGGCTAGCCTTCTCTTTTCTCCATCTTCCAAGCCTAAATCAATGAAAATCCTCTCACAGTTCAAAAGCCAATTCTCAACCTCAACAGCATCCTCCGTTCCCATAAACGGCTTTCTACCCAGACTGGTGTAATCCCTGCTCAGCCTAGCATAATTATATCCAGCTGGAGCTACAAGTTTAGCTCCTCCAACATTACCAGCAGCTCCTGCTTGCAAAAAAATTGGTCAACAACTAATACACCATCCCCGCATCTATTGGCGGATTTCTAGCATCTACATTGGCTTCAGCATTTGGATTTGCATTAGCCTGTCGACCTTGATTCCTCCTGGTATTAGGTCGAGCATTTCTGTTGGTTGTGGTGCTTCCTCCACTAAGATTTCCTCTTCTATTTCCTACTTCCATATCCTCTTTCTCGTAAATCTGCATACAAGCCTTAGTAAGACACAGAAAAACGGTCTAAGAGAGAGAGGGACACGTACTTAGATATATACCTATATCAAATACAAGTATGTTACTATAACGTTAACCCAAACCCCGATCATATTTTCAAATTCATTGGATTATGTTTTAAAAAGCTTTTAGATTTTACTTTTCTTTTGAAGTTTCATAAACCTATGCTCTGATACAAACTTGTAACATCCCCTACTTGGAGGCCCAAAACTAACGGCTACGGATGCTGCAGTCATCCATAGTTATTAATCTTCGGCGACCAAATACGGCGGTGCTAGATACATTAATACACAGATCACAAGAATATGGAAAAAATTTAACAATTCAAAAACACATTTCCACATTCCATTCAAAACATTTGATGTTCATTACATAATCCCAAACCATAAACCACATTCAGCAAAATATAATTATTACACATACGCCAAGAGCGACATATAAAGATGCCCCTTGGTTTATCAAAGTATATAGTAAGGCTAATAATTCTACCTTTACATCCAAATACACAGCGAAAAAGAAAACTATAAATAACTAACTGCCTCCTGCACGACTTTGGAAGCTTTATTCGTCTAAGAAGAGAACCTGAAAACCTTAAATCTCAAACTACTCAAAATCAATCGATTATCCAAGAGTTTAAGGGGAAAACAAAAACTTCGAGTCAGACATAAGCCTAGTATGAATAATATTCTAACATCTCAATCCTTTTAGATATCTAGTGAGACCACGTCGCTTAGCGGAATGGGTTTTCCCCTCACTAGTATCCTAAAACCTTTATAAAACCACATACAGTGCTCCTGCATCCATAATGGTTAAAAACATACATTTCAAAATATTATGATGATATGCGTATATAAAAACATTTAGGATTTCCCATCCCCAGTTTAAATTGATACCCTGTCATACTTATAGTTTCTAGGGTCACTATTAACCTATTAGTTTTCATGGGTTTACTAATAACCTTTTTCATTACACACGGACACCCTATCATATTTCATAGTTTTCATGGGATCACTAAGAACCTATAGGCTCCTGCCAATTAACTTAATTAATTCATGGGTTCCTTGAACCTATTAGTCATTCCAATAACTAATCCCCTTTTCCTAGTTTTTATGGGTTGACTATGAACTTATGGACTTATCCAGTAACTCACTTCTCATCATAGTTTTCATGGGTTGACTAGGAACCTACTGATGCCTCCATTAACTTCTTTCTTATCCTAGTTTTCATGGGTTGACTAGGAACTTATTGACTGATGTCAATTCTTAATCCGGATATAGTTTTCATCGGTTCACTACAAACCAATTAGCCTCTGCCAACCTACCTTAATACATAGTTTTGATGAGTTTACTATGAACCTGTTGGTTTCCTCCAATAACTACATAATCATAGTTTTCATGGGTTTACTATGAACCTATCTCTCAGACAACTTCAAGGTTTAGGCATCCCATACTTTGGTCTCCCTGACTCCCTGGGTGCAATTCTACTCATTCAAGAGTTTAATCAATTTATATTCACTATTGGGTTAACCTAGCTGGTTCTTCTACCTCTTTATCCCTAAAATATATGGGTTCTTTATCATGTGAATATATTCGTATTTGAGGAAGCAAAGATAACAATTTAACAATACCACTCCTATGGTTTTAAGGTCCTTGAAATACATTTTGTATAAAACATAGTTATATTTTTATCAAGGCAATACCTTTTCAAATTCACATACTTAAAGTCATTTCAAAACTCCTTTATTTAAACCATGGGTTTTCCTTTAAAATTTGAGTTTGGGTCTTAATACCTTTCGAATCCTTTGAAATCTTTCTTTCGACCTCATAGGATGACCTCCTTCGAAAGCATAAAACTCTATCTTTAAAACATTAGGCTCCTATCTTTCGAATATTTTAAAAAATCTCTTTCGAACTCTTTCGACCATGTTAAAGTATTTCATATAAGTATAGAAGCATAGCTTCGAAACCATTTGAAAGTACCCTTTTGAAACCAATGAAGGTTACCCTTCGAAACCATTAAAAGTCCCCCTTTCGAAAAAACATTGGGTTTATACTTAAAACATCATTTTTGGTCAAAGTGTGCATAGGTGAAAGCATCTCTTTTGAAACCATTCTTTAATTCAAAAAGTTTTAGGGAAGGTTGATGGTGTCGAAACCATCATGTTCAACGACGAATTTTCTATGAGTTAGAAAATCACCGAAAAATTTATAATAAAATTAACCGTAAGTGCACAGCGTACAAAAGTTAGTACGTGGCGAGTACGGGTCGATCCGTAGGGAATTGTTGATTTTAAATCTCTATTAAATCAAATTATACCAAATTCGAGAGAATGTTTAAACTAGAAAATGAGAAAACTTAACAAAAATAAAGTGATAAAAATATGAGAGTTAAATGACAATTTAGAGATAATTTCACTCTCTAGATCATATAGTTCAACAAATTATGAAATTATGATCTCTCCTTTTTGGTCATTAGTGGATTTAAATGATGTGTTTATCATAAGTATGACATATTTGTGCTATTAATTAGCCCAACATAAGCCATCAAACTTTAACACAACCTCTAAACCACTATTCAAGTCTCATGAAAAATGACAACAAGTTGAAAATGAAATCTATTTTAAGCATGACCTATTAACTATTGTTTAGAAATATAGACCATCAAATTTTAATTTCAACATTCACTTCATTACCATCATCATATGTAGATGGAGAGGTAATTATTGTTTGTGATTGTTTAAGCATAGCCTATTTGTTATGAACAACATAGACTATCAAATTCAACATGAAACAATAAATCACATCACTGTGTAGTTAAAGCACTCAGCAGATTCAATGCGGCGGAGGTGCAAAAAGTCATAGCGGGGATGTAGCGAGGATATAGCAGGATATAGCAGATGACTCTAAAATCGCATATAAAACCCGTACTTTAATGTTTTTACAAATATATAAATGGTAATTAAATGAAAAATTAACATTCAATTGAATTATAATTAATACATAAATAATTTTAAATAAAAACAAGTGCGAATATACTTTAAATAAAGGTAATACTATTATATAACATAATTGAATTTAGTAGAATATTTTCATTTCTAAAAATATATTAAAAATTAAATCAAATAAATTAATTTCATAATTTTTACAATGTATAAATCCCATTTCTCAATTCAATTTTTAAAGAATATATAGCGGACATAGCGAAATATAGTGGGAATAATGGGATATAGCGGAAATAGCGGGGCTTAAAGCGGAAAGGCTATATTTAGAGGCTATATGGAAAAATCGTAGCGGTAGAAATCCGCTATGAGATATAGCGGGGTTATAGCGGGGTAATAGCGGGGCATTAACTACACAGTCACATCAACATTCATTTAAGCACAAAAGAGATTAAAATTAACAAGTTATGTTGAAGCTACATAACTAGAGAGCTTCATTACCCCTAAATTGAAGGGGTTTATCCTCTCACATTTGTTATCAAATCAACAAATATAGCTTGCAACATTGAACAAAAAAAAGAGGAAAAAGAGCTAAATGAACAAGAAATAAAACTAATCTACTTGCATTAAATTCAAACTACACCACTAGCATGAAAGGAAGTAAACAAGAAAAGAAAAGAGCAATGTACTAAAGTTGCATAAAAAATAAATAACATGAAATAAATGGTTAAGTAGCCATAAAAAGAAAAGAGAAGCTTTCTTTTATTTCTAAGCTAAAAACTAACTAAGAGGAAAAGAGCCCAAAGAAGAGACTAGGGAAGAGAGGAGGGTTACATGAAGCATAAGGGGTATTTATACAAGCTTGGAACCCTAATCCAATTTTTAGGAACTACCCTCTAAGGAAATCTAACCTCCAAGTAATCATTAGCATTAGCATAACCCTCCATTTAAATGTGCATGTAAGTGTATTGGCCATTAGCATGTGGATTAGCTTCTAATTTGTACATGAAGGTGGGTAGGTGGGGTCCTCCATGATCAATGAAATGAATTATTTCCATCTCCATTCCTTTGTATTCACTCTTGCGCATGTATATATCTTCATGAAACCACTTGTATATGAATTTAAATTCCTACAAAATAACATAGAAATTTTCAATTAAATTTTAGAAAATTAATATGTGCACAAAAATTACCATTTTGCCCCTGGATGAAGATGAATATGTGACGATTTGAAATAATTTGAATTTTGGTTTAAACAAGTTAAAATACCCAGTATGATCATTTATTTAATTTAAATAGATTAAATATGGTGGTAAAAATATGCACATTTACATGCACATCACATCCTTTCGAAAGCATTAAAACGTCTGGGTAAAACAAGTGAAGGTTAGCTTTGAAACCCCTTTCGAAACCATTGCCTTCGAAACCCCTAACCCCATTCGAAATCATTAGGAAGTGGCTTTAATTTATAAAAATAACAGCATCTTTGCATTGATGTCTTCAACACCATCGAAAGTCATCAATTTACAGAAGGGTTTCGACTTGGTCGAAACTACCCCTTCCAAAAGCTTTAAACAAAATCCAAGTAACTCCTTCGAAAGCTACTTCTTTAAAACATAGGCGGCGGCTCTTTTTCGAAAGCCTCTTTGAGATACTCTTTCGAAACCATTGGTTTCGACTACTTCGAAACCCATTTGTAAATAGGCAAGCGCTTTTCTTTTAAAACAAAATAAAAACAAAGGAACTAACCCCTTCAAAAGCTACCTTTCGACACCCTACCTTTTGCCTTTCTCCAATCCACTACGTACCATTTAAATGATACCATGTGTATTGGTTTGCTAGTTTCATCCTAGAAGGTTTCGACTAGGTTGGAGGTGGAAGATCTGAGTCGAAGGATCCTTCTAAAGAAGGCGAAACTCCTTTTTTGAGCAAAAAGGCTGTTTTTACCAAATAAAGTAAACTTTTTGTAACTAACTTGCCCACTTGTAAACACATAATTGGTTACATTAAACTTTCAAATTATTTTACTAAAATTTGCCGTATTTTCTCAGATCTAAAACCAAACAACATTTAACACATAAGCCCTTCCTATTAACAAAACCATTAAATCATTTAGGTCCTCCTTTTAAGATAATTTAATTTACATACTAAATCACTTAGTAAAAATCCCCAAAAATTCCAGAAATTCATTTTAATCATGCTATCTAACATATTAAAATTTCAGACCCAAATTCTCAATATATTTTCCAAAATAAATTTATAAACCCAAATAATCATATTTTCCTTTAAAAATTCATAATTAATTCTCCACGGCTTGGAAAATTATAAAAATTGAAACCCAACTCCAAAATCAACTTTTCCATAACATATAATTTTTCCATGGCATTAAGGAATCATTTGATCTCGGTTTTACCCTTGAACCATGCATATCTCTTTTAAACCATCTTGTATAAACCACGTAAATCACAAACCAAGCATATCATCATTCAATAAATAATAAAAACTAATTTATCCCTTAAATTCGAAACCATATGATTATAAAACCAAAAATAGAGATGTAGTGATTATATTCACCTTAGATTGGATAAGGAAATTGAAGATTGATTGAGACTGATTTCTTCTAGCTTGAACCTAAGCTTTAGATTTGGATTCCTCTTCTCCTTTTCTTCCTAATGGCCTGCCTTTCTCTTTCTTACGGTTATAATTTTGCTTGTGATAAAAATGAACGTGTATGGCTAAGGGGAATAGTATAAAGGGGAATTATGGGCGGCTATTTACCCTAATGCCCTTATGT
The DNA here is from genome assembly GCA_030737815.1 of Allium fistulosum. NCBI lineage: Eukaryota > Viridiplantae > Streptophyta > Magnoliopsida > Asparagales > Amaryllidaceae > Allium > Allium fistulosum. The sequence continues at coordinate 444,816,937 of CM060903.1, forward strand.
TTAATTACTTGATACTTAACCATTTATAAGTTCATTAAATTTTTAAATACGACCACTACATATTTGTTAATCAACCTCAATCTCCTTATCTATATAATTCTATTTAATTTATTATAATTAAACCTTTTGAATAATATCATTAAAAATTAGGGGTGTTACATACGTACTTATTAACCTTCCCAATTTTTTTTGAAAACATTCATAAAACTTTTATTCAAACATTTTTATGAAGATGCTAAGTTATTTATAATTACTTGAAAATATTTATTCACCAAATTTTTTTATCTTCTTTCCAAAGAAACCATTTCATATTCAACACTTAGAAAATACCTCTATACACTTAAATCCGTAAAAATATTTGAGGAAAGCTTTACATTTTCCAAAACACACTTTGTTGGGTCAAAATTAATATTTCGTAAATCATCGTTATGACAACCCAAAAACACTAGTATAGGGTTCCAATTATTTATACATAATATTAATTTTCGATGTCGAACTTAAACTATTTATTAGTTAACAATGAAGCCGATCAAGTTAGGGCATCGTTACCTCTTAGACCTTGAACGAATGCCATTCTTAACATATATATATATATATATATATATATATATATATATATATATATATATATATATGTTACCCACCTTGAATCTTAACATCAAATATAGGATATGTATAAATCCACCATACTATATAAAATATCTCCTTTCGGAAATCACTTACTATAACAACAATATGATAGTCTATGTTTTCCTCACTTTCCCGAAAACATTTATTTACGACCACGTCGAAATTCACGTCTTCTTCCACTTAAGCCCCTTAAAAATTACTTTTAAAAAATATAGCTTAAATCTCACTTTCAAATCATTTCTCTTAAAAGATATTTTAACTTTATAAAAACTATTTTATAAATATAAACTTTCCATTTTATAACTCTACTTCTAAAATAATAACTTCTACTAAATCATTTAAAAATTTTCAAAGCTTTTCCAAAATACCAGGATTTGAATTTTCAAAATCTCTTTTTATAAAACATATCTTTTAAATCCATCTTTTATAGAATCATTTTATTTTTATAAAACTTAGTTTTATAAAATATGCTCATTTATTATCTTATATAAACTCATTATTCTTAACTTAACATTTTTATCAAACACCTTATAGTCAAATCGTGAAACTTAATTCATAAGGTGTTCGTTCAATCAACAAATTATAATAACTGAATGTTATTACTTCCTTAACCACAAACTAACACACATGATATCTATATCTTTCTGAATGATATTCTTTTACTTATAAAATATAGTCCTTTCAAAAACAGTGTGTCGGTTTGCCTTGTTAAGTATTAAGGAATCCCTGTCGAATACATATGGCCACCATGAATCGACCAGAATTCATAAACCATTCAACAGACCAATCAACACAAAACATCTTATCAGTCACTAATAAATATGTGCTTATATATAAAATACACTCAAACTCATTCTAGGGTGTCTCTTACCCTATCCCCAATGAGTTACTCATCATAGAGCATTACTAACCCTATCTCTGATGAGTCTTACCCCTACCAGGCTCAGGTGTTTGCTCAACCTAAGCTCCGATACTGAATGTAACGAAATGGATTTTCGACCTTCGAAAATCGACATTAATACGTCCACTGTATTGCGTCCCGAGCATTTAACTGCCGGAAAAATCGATTATTAAAGGTAAAAGAAAATAAAGACAATACAAAATCTCACATGAATGGAATAATTTATAATATCAATAATCTTTACAGTGGAAAATTTAAAAATACATATATTAGAGTCTAACCTATTCTTAGTTGACAGTTATAAATACATGTCCTTACAAATGCTGAAAAACAACAAACACGGCAGAAAAGTAAACTACGTCTATACGTTAATTAAGATCTCCAGCTCTCCTTTGGAAACTCCAAGCGTCTTCGGCTAATCCAGAAACTACTCGGATATAATCCGCATATTAAGAATACCCAGATCAGGCTTTGCATACCAGCATGAGAAACACAAATTATAAATATATATAACAATGTCATAGATCAGATTGATGCCAAAACAAAACCTTTTTGAAAAGAAAAGGTATCTCGTAAAACCACGCTGCACATAAACACAGATGGATTTTTACCCTATGGTAACCAAAATACTTTATATCGAAACATTTTGATATTATCTTTAATGACATGGGTTTGAAACCATTTTTGAAATAAATATATAAAGAAGGTACCAATACCCGAGCATGGGGTATATGATACTAAGGGGTAGCTAAAATGTTTGTAAAGCATTATAACTACTTTAGGAATACAACCAAAACCGTAAAGCTCGTATTGGAATTATATTTCCAATATGATATGGAACTAGTGACCATTTCCTCCGATGTGGAATCCATGCATAAAAATCCTAGTCCCCGGTGACAACTCACTTGTCTCAAACAAGCCTCTGTACTGCATTGTTACACTACTATGGAACAACGTATCCCAGTGGCTTTGCTCTGTCTCAGTCGAGCCTCCAATGCTTTTCCATTTAAACCATTGAGGGTCCAGATATCAGACTCCTCTGTCCACAATAAAACCGATAGCCTGAAATATGTCCTGCAGACCACATATTTACTCGTATCATCTCCGAGATGTGAGGCTCGTGAGACTACGCTTTATTTTTCATAAAGCCACGCTTTGCTTTTCACAAAGCAAATTCCACTTAGGATGTCACATTGCCATTTCCAACAACACACTATTGATTTCCACAAAAGTACAACCCCCGAGTTCATACGCCTCAGGGAAGGGTGTTAAGTATAAGAGGGGTTACCTCCTACACCACCAAACAGATGTATGTCTGTAAAAACCAATGTACGTGGTCTTAGAAATTCAATGTTAGACATTCATCCGTACAAGTTGTCCAAGTGAAGGACAAACCAAAGGCAATCCTTTTACTTAATCCTATTTAGGAATTCCCCATAGGATTAGAAGCAAGTAGTCCTTGCAAATCGAAGATTTTTAGAATGAATGCACTACTGCCACCATATATATAATATGGGAATTACCCAAGTAGTTAGTGGCAAGCAGGCCTACATTATAAAGATCTCCGTCTTCAAAAATCATCATCTTCAACATGTCTTCAATTTCGAACGCATAAGTTAGTTCGAAGTGGTTTTGGGATAGGAATCATCCAAATCCAATCCCGGTCTCTTCGAACCTATCAACGATAAAACGATGTCATGTATATAGGTGATTATCAAACAACATCCAATAAATTTATCTTTTTTATCAAATCAAATACTTTCAGAGATATATTCTTTTAAATTATTCTTTTATCTTTTCAAGAGTATATGGAATCATTAAGTCTCTTTTATAAAATCCTTTGGTAAATTAAAACCCCTTTTCATCTTTGGAAATACCAAATCATTTTTCTTTAATTACTTAGGAAAAATATTTCCATATTCTGTTATTAGTATAAATCAAATCTTAATGAAGATTTCACATTTCTAAAATATATTTTTAATGGGCCAAAAACAATGTTGTTTAAGATATTGTTTACTGTGAACCCACCTAGTTAGTATTGAGTAAAAAGGGACCCATAGAAATTAGACTAATTATACTCAATACTAATTTCTGTATTCATCCGTACTATTCGTCGAATAACGATGAAATTACCTTTTAAATTTACAGGAGTAGTACGAGTTCCCTCCTCGGAATTTAACATTGAGTTTAACTAGAATGTTTTCTATGCTTCCAAAATCTTTATTATTCTAAAATCTTATTTATCCACTGGAAAAATCCAAGTCTCTTTTTCTCTTATCTTAGAAAGATGGGTCTGAGTAAATAGCTATCCCCTCTGTCAGGCCAGTCCGGATAGCTAGGGAGAGCGGGAAACTGATTTTCCAAACTCAAGCCTAAAGACTATCTCTCTGTCACCCATAAGGTGGCCAAGTTATTTGATCGACTCTAACCTTAATATTTTTCAAACTTCTTATTGCCTTTAGAATACTTGATAAATTATATGGAAAACATTTACAAAAGATTGGGAAGAAAAACCTAAGTTTTATAAACAATTTCCTTTTAACCATTTATTTTAAACTCCTTTATAATAATTATATAACTTCCAAATCACCTTCATACTTAATTATTCATTTGAAAAGATTATTAAAAAGATCAGGAAAGAATAATTAAGCTAAAACCATGATTTTTAAAAGTTACCAAGATCGTCGCAAAAACCCCTTTGAATGGTATTTTTAAAGCTTCTTTGATCAAACCACCTTTTCTATTTCATACAAGTCTATTTTTATAACTTAAATCCCTTTCAAAACACTTTAATATTTTTATGGAATTTATTTCATATTTTAAAAGATTAAAATATCAATTTTTAAAGAATTTACCACTTTGTTTTCCGAACTGCCAAAACGCGACTTTTTGAAAACTTGATTTGGACATATCTCAAACTCGACTAAAAGTAATCTCGATTTTTCTTTTTCATTTGAAAACTATAAACCCAAGGGTCTGGAAAATTCTTATTTCAAAGAATTTTGACTTATAATTCACCATGCACATTCATTTAACTTTTCGGGTTTTGAAATGTGAACTATCTAAACGCGATGGCTTACTTTTACCACTTTTGTCAAATTTTATGAAACTTGTCTGGAACACTTTTAAACTATTTTGAAATTAAAATAAATCATTTTAAACTATTTTTGGACAATATTTTTCATATTAAAACTCATATTCACTTTTATTCCATATTATAATATTCAATTTACTTTTTTTTATTCGAAAATCCATTTATAAAATTCTCATATGATATCTTATATGAAATTTCAACTTTCAAATTCTCATTTTCGAAATTAGACATTGTAATTTATTTTTCCAAAATAAATCAAAACTCATCTTTTTAAATAAATTTCAAAGTGATATCTTTTCAATTTTAAACCATCCAAGTAACTTTTCTTTTTAAATTCAAAACCATAAAGAGGCTTAATAAACTCTATATATATATATTAATATGGATTTATTTTCCATGAATTAACTATGGTTAATTAGTTAACCATTTCTATTTTGATAAATATGATTTTCTCATTATTTGTCATATTTATCACAACCAATTTATCAACCATATAATCAACCAATGTTCAAACCTATTAATCACACAAGCATATTAATTTACTAACAAAACATGCATATCATTATTTTCTAAACATTTTAAGGTGTATGTAAATCAAGTACTTACGATTGTAGCATTCCCTCCATAACTTCTCTGAATTACTCTGGTGGCATTCTGAAAGCACTTCTCTCCTCTTTCTTCATTCTGAAGCTTCTGGATCTCTTTCCTTCATCTCAAGAGAGCTCGGCCATGCATGGAATGGAGGTGGATGCTTAGCCATGGTGAAATAGTGGTGGTGGCCGTGGGTTTCATAGAGGTAGAGGAGTGTTTTGGCACTTGTTTGGACTGGACACGATATTTTGCGTGTGTGTGATCTTCTTTTTGCTATATTCTTCTGCATTATTTTTATTAAGAAGAGAGGCGTTCATGGAAGTCATTAGAGAGCTCAGGAGAGAAGAAGAGAGCTTGGAAGTTGAATGTGTGAATGATAAGTGAAGCCTTAGGGTGTATCTATAGCCTTCCCAAACCTTAACCTTTAAGCAACCACCAAAATTCCTTTCCCTCTAATGCTTAGCCATGACCTCTACCCTCCCATCACCCTCCTTTCCACCACTTCTTGCCTCTTTCTTTGACTATGGAGGTAGCTAGCATTAATGTTGAAGGGATGTGCATTTATGGTGATGCGAAGGCTACTTTTTTCAAACCAAAACCCCTTTCATACTTGGGATATGTAAATGTGAATATGTATGTGTACATGTGTGAACATATGTATGTGCACAAAACACTAAACACGTTGTAGCGACTTCAAATAACTTCCGTTTGTTAAACCGCCGAAAATCCAGAATCCGAATCCCGATCATATATTTACTTTTCAGTTAAACTATATATAATTGTAAAAAAATCATGAAAATATATTTATTATCATTTCTGTATAATTAAAGCAATATTATTTAAGTTATAAAACCATATTAATTAATATCAAAATCGACTTGTAAAGATACGACGCCGATCTGCCAAAATGCGACGAAGTTTGTTATATTTATAAAACAAGTTAATATATTTTTAAAACTATTATAAATCAATTATTATTATTATATGACACTTAAAATGAAGTACTAATCATTTAAAATAATTATTTTGAATATTTAATACCCCAAAATACCAAAACTTTCTTTATATGCTCATTTATGAAAATGATGACATCATCGATGACAGCATAATTATTTAATTTTCGAAAATGGAAAATAATTTTTATTACTTATTTTTGTTTAAATAGTTAAATAAGTTTATGTAAAAAAATCGTTCACGGCTTTTGATGGTTAAAATACTGTTTATCAATAAAACGATTTTTCAGTCACTTTATCGATATTTTTCCAACGAATAATATTTTTGTAAACATTTTTCCAAAACAAGATCACCATTATTATTTATCACACAAAACATGATTATTTATGTTTAATAAACCTATATTTGAATATTTAAAATTAATTAACTGTTCCAGGTTAAAGTGACAAAATTACAGGTCATTACAGGTTAGGAGTTGTATTTGATACAATTTGTAAAGTGTTATTCATCACTTGTAGGCCTATGATTCGTTGATATTCCTCAAGGTTAGATTCCCAAGACAAATGAGTCCTAACACCCACTGGAGAAATCAAATGATTTCTATGTTTTTCTTAGGGTTTTGATAAACATAAAAAATCAAATGGGAGCCTTATAAGAAAAATGAAATTGTGACATTTAAACTTTCTAATATTGTAAGAACATATGCTATATAAGGTTACAATAATCCACATTAATAAATATGTTCATTTAACATGGTTGATAAAATGTTTACCAATTAAAGTGTACAAATGAACTTAATTGAAGATTGACAAGTAGAAATATAATATATACTTACTGTTAATATTTCTTGCATGTTAATGTTTACAATACCCAGGCAACTGCGCCTGATTTTACAGCTAATAAATATGTTCGCGACTTCATCGCTTACATTCTTATTTGGCTGAGACTGTGTATTGCATACTATAAGTTTTGAACTCTAAGGCAATACAAGACTATGCATATTTGATCCATATATTGTCACATATAAGTGTTATATGGTTAACGGTCACAGTTCGTAATGTACGATACTTCGATGAAATTAGTTCATTCAAAATAAGCGAATAAATTGTACTATAAGATCGAGTAACCAATTTGATTGATTACAATGAAGATCATATTATGTTAAATGTTACACTAGACCAAAACTAAAAAAATATCTAAGAACTCGATCGTTGAAATGTCAGTTTGATCAGTTTACGTAAAGAGAAACATAATTGATGTTCTTAAATGTTAAGGATGATGCATTTTTGTAAAGAATTTTTTATGATATTATAGTAAGGTTTTTGACCATTTAAAAAGGAAAACGAACAAGAGTAGACATGATTAAGTTACCGTTGGGATGAAGAGAGCGAATGGTCACTTTTGCTTCATAAAGAAACACCGAAAACAAAAATTGTAAAATAATAATTGTTACTTAACATTAGAATAAGAAATATGATTTCTTTCCGAAATGTATTTTCATATAGAAAATTGTTTTCTGTGATATTTATTTCTTTTAATTCAAGATAATTGACTAAAGAATTACCCACTGTAAACTAGTTACAGTATATGAAATAAATAATCTATATTAAGTGGATGATGGACCTCCGTATTCAGTATGCTGTTATAGTAACGATGGATATAGTGGAAACATGCCACATAGCACTTATTGGTGGCATTAGATTTCAAAAATAATTTTTGTAAAATGTACCGCACATTATTTATGAAATAATATATGTTCTTTAGTGATGACTGAAGAATAGACATGGTTTTATTTCAATGAGAATATTATGAATATTCGTTATGAAATAACACTATAATGTGGTATTTATTTCCATAAGAAAAGTGATGCATTGGAAAATATCAAAGTATTTGAAATTATTTAGGAATTATAGACTAAGCCGTGGTTCTGAGAAGTGATTCTTCGATCATATGATTATGAATCATATGACACTAATGAATTATACCTCGGATAATTAAAGGCAAAACATCCATTCGGTGGGAGCATCATAAGAGTTGATGAACTCTTCGGGTTGATATATATAGATGTATGCAATCACAATTCTAATAATACCAAAATGGTTACACATACTTCATTATATCCACCGATGAATTACCGCAAGCATAAATGTATGTATTTGATAAATGTGAGGCATATCTATGATAAGTTCATGGAATATAAAATGAAAGTAAAACAAAATAATTAAAAAATGATTTGATTTGATCAAATGGATAAGTATTTAAGAAAGAGTTCCCAATGTACTGAAAATGAATATAGATTCAGTCTCAAGGGTCACACCTCCCTATAATACATAATGATATATTGATAAGGAGTAATAAAACTTGGTGGACAAAGCAAGTTTAATACTGAGTAAAGTTGAGTTAAATTATTTCTATAAGGTGTGTACTTAAGAGTAATATGCAAGGTTAAAATTAATATCATCCACAGAATAATTTACAGAATTATACAAGATAAGGGTTTATAAGAAACCTCATTATGTCCTAAGCCAAGGAGTTGGTGGGTTGTGTGAGTCGAAAGACTACACATAATAATTGTACGAACGAGATCTTGTGTGAATTACACCGAAAGAAGTTTGGGATGATGGTCATTGGATGACTGATTAATGTTATGAACATAAATATTGTGAACTAATGCCAAATTAGTTTTTATGTATGGCAATTCATAAAATGTATACGAATGCTTGTTCTATTGCAATAAGAAATAATTATTGTTTCAAGAAATACCAACTTCGTAGCGAAGGAATTTCTTTGAGAAATTATTGATAGTAATACGGATATGGATACAATCCAAGGTAAAAACTAATTACAAGGATTGAAATGAAATTAACCAAACCTAAATGAACACAACACATTAGAATGTTTATTGTGTATTCTTTCACGTCAAAGAGAAACTATGAGTTTCTTGTAAATGTCCAGAATAACTAATCCCCGGTTATTTAATTAAACCATTGAGAGTATTGACTCAATGATATGGTATGATGCACAAACCCAAAACAGATTCCAAGTACATTACCAAAATATGATTTTGATAGTCATACTCGAAGGGATATGATCCATCGGTCATAAATGTGTCTTTTAGAGAAAGATAAATGTAGCTGGAATATAGTAAGACACATAGATAAGAATAACATCGTGAATTCAATTATTGAAATTAGTGTAATAGATTGGCCATTCAATGAGCTCAAGTTTATTTAGATTTACTCACAAACTTATTGACAAGCATGACTTTATGTTTTGGCACATATGTATTGAAATAGAAAATTCTAAATAAAGATTTAGATTAGACTGTTTGCACATAACAACCAAAGTGTATCGAAGTCAGTGGGAGCGATATTGAGTTTGTAGGTTTTGGATATGATCCAAGAACTAATATAGAAGTATCATTCGACAAGCATCAAAATTGAACAAGTATTTTGATATAAATATCAAATAGTTTGATTTCGGCCAAAATGTAGAGGAAGCGTATGTCCATAAGAAAGAATGTTGAAGGTATATAGATATTTCTAAACATAAGAAAACAACACGCTGCTGATTGTTAACGATGTACTTACGTTAAAAATCACCTTTTATTTGATTTAATACTCGATGTTGGATTTGCAAATGATGTCTTTTATAGTGAGTACAAAGGATATTGGGAATGTCCCAGAAAATATGCAGTAACACCTTATTAAAATGTTTAATAAGAAACATGTAAGATGGATTCCTTGTGCATTGACAATAGGAATTATCATATATGTTGTGTTGTCTACAATATCATCCTTTGTTTATGTATTTGATACATGAAGATATATCAAATCCAAATTAAGGTCACTAAATGATACTTTATAGTGTTCTCGAGTATGTACGAAATACAAGAGAATTGTATATAGAAACAACGAACTCCTTATGAAGGAGTATTCCGACTCAGACTTCATATATGATATTGAGTATGGCATGTCATTATCAAATTCATATTCAAAGCTTGGTTAAGAAGCTTTAAGTTGGAAATGCTGCAAATGAGAGATTTTGGACGAATCAATAAAAGGCCAAGTACATCGCTTTGAATAGCGCCACAATAAAAGCAATGTATATGCATAGTAAATGGATAAATTTATAATCGAGCTGAAGGATGATTTCAAATGTTGAGAATCTCATAACTTTTTTATATGATAACAATATTGTGATATAGTTCGTAACAGAACTTAGAGCTCACTGGAGGTCGAGAGACATACTCCAAAATTGTTCCATATGATAAAGGCAGTTTATCGGTATCAGAGAGAGTTGATTGACATAGCAGATAATTGAAACATAATAGCATAATCGTTCACTAAGGGACCAAACCGATTGGTTCTGAAGAAACCAATTAGAGAAGTTGGAATAAGATTATATAATTGACCCTAAGTGCAAGTGGGAGATTGATATATTTAGGGGTATGCCCAGGGGCAATTATGTAGTCGTTACATAAATCTAACTGATAACCAATCTTGTTCGAAATAAAAGCTGTTTTTATAATTATATACTTGATATAATGTGTTATATTATTTAAATAATTAAATTAAAAGTGTATTTAATAGAAAATCCATAAATAGTATGTTTTGCGATATCAGTTACAAAATGTTGTAACCATGAGCATTTTTCACAATGAAAATAAACATACCATTTTAATCGAGACCAAATATTGGTGCGTTTTTTAAGACTAGAGTATGTAATGCTCCCCAGAGGTTGGGTAGTGTATTACTCATGACTACCGAGGACACTAAGGGGTCATGTACTTATAGTAGTTAGATAGCTATGGAATGACCCACTCGATAGTTTTTTGTTGGTTAGTATAATATGATCAAATAGAAAATATTGAAGTGACTGTTGAATATGCTAGTAAATGATTTTTATTTGATGATAATAAACACACACACATATATATATATTCATTTAAATGTATTTGTTAATGTACTATTTTATTTTCACAGAATTAAATAAATATTTGCCGAATAAAATGAATAACACAGAATTTAAATTCAAACAGATATTTTATTCAAACAAATATTTTATTACAATTTTGAATATTACAAATTTGAGCTCTCACTATATATATACAATCTTTGATTACAATACAATTTTGATTACATCACAATTTATCATTTACATTAGCACCTCACTACATATCACTCATTCACTCGTATTTAATCTTCAACTCTATTCGAGATTAAATCCAGCATCTGAGTTATCTGGAAAATAAACATTGACGCAGTAAAATTGTAAAAGAAATATTTTTTTCAGTGTAAAATAAAATGTGTTTTCACAAATATTATTTGCCTCGGTTATTTGGGTTGTTCATCATCATTTATTTTTAATTCATCATACATGAACAGCATGTGACATACACAGTGTATCACTGTACATGCCACAAGGCCGTGCACACCGATATACACTTGACAAAATTGCAGGGACAGGTGAGCACAAGGTCAAACCAATAAAAAGATGGATTCAACTCAAGTTCAAATATTCAAGTGCAATACAAATAAAGTCATGATATGAGCACAAGGTCAAACCCGAGCCAAAGCTAGGTTCAACTCAGGTGCACTACAAAAACATCACAAAATTGTCGAGCACAAGAATTCAAAAATCAACATAAAACAAGCCTCAACCAAAAATTCAAAGTACACTTGAGAAATACTGAACAGAGGCAATACTCGAGCACACATGAAGTTCAAAGTGAACCAATGGCCAATATCAATTGCTCCAGACCAAACCAACAGGAAGTGCAACCAGATCAGTAACACACAGCAGCTCAAATGAGCAAATTTCAGACAAGATCACATAAACATATATACATATATACATATGGTTGTACACATGTATATCACAGAAGCAACTCATCACAAAAAGGCAAACAGACCAAATAAAGCAGTGGACACAAAGGCTACAACTTCAAGATACTACAAGTTCAAACCAATACAGTGGCCATGTTCAAAACAACACCAGAACAAGAAACAACATGCACTTATATACATATGCAACAGCAAGTACAACCTGACTACATAATGAATACAAGCACATGACTCAAAACAACATCATTGAAGACAGTGGAATCATGAATGCAAAGCTTCCACCAGACTAAAATGGCACCAAGACAACAGCTCAACTGGCAACAACACGTATACATATATACATGCAGTCAGACATCAAGTATACACGAATCAAAGCATGTACAAAGCAGCAGCAAACATGCAAATACAAGTAGATGAGCAAGGCCAAATGAAGACACAGTGCAGACCATACATATATACAGAGCTAAAGACCAAAATACACATGACTTCAAGAACAACAAAAACAGAGATGTGTGTGTCAGGAAAACTAGACATGCACACACACACACACACACACACACACACACACACACACACACATATATATATATATATATATATATATCGATGAAGCAGTGTAGACAAATGTACATAGAGCAGTGTATATTAACAAAGTGTGGACAACAAACAAGTCAAAGACAACATGAATACATATACAGTTCAATCAACACAGCAAGATGCCGTGAGTGTCAAAGTGATAATAGAAATTAATCAAGCCGAAGAAGTCAAGTGAATGTAAAAGCAGTTTCAAATCAAGTCGAAGCCGTGAGTCAAACAATTTCAAAAAGACGTATATACAGTTAATCGAACAAAGTCCATAAATCACACTACGCCATAGATTGCATACTGCAACACACAAGAAGTGATGCAGAAAGTGCCAAATAATGTTGCTGGAGGCCAAAAACGAGCTAAGGCAACACTTTCTCGGTGTTGCATTTTGCCGCGTTGCCGCAGACTCAAATGCAACATCTTTGTGACCCTAAGGCACATCGGTTCTGTTGTTGCCACAGGTACTAAATTTACTAAAAAGTGGGTCCCACAATCTGGGCCCCAACATGTGGGGCCCACTAATTCTGTTAACCAACTTAACGGAACCGTTTTGTGGGGCCCACATTCATTAATCTATGGTAACACTTTTACCAATAAAATGGCAACACTTTTTCAGTTTATTACCACATTTAACATCACATACTGCAACATTATATCATATCTACGGCAACACTTTTTGCAATTTAAATTGGAAATGTACTGCAACATCATACTACTGCAACATTACACTGCATTTCATAGTAGCCAAAGAGCTATTCATTTCATAACAGCCAAACAACAAGTCGTTTCATAACAGCCAGCAACACAAGTTTTAGTCAAGTACAAAATAACAAACATAGCCAGTGCATTCATATTAACAGCCAGTACATACTAATTAAATTCTACATACTACACGTGAATTCATCTTTGCGAGCCTCCAAATTTCATGCTTCCGAGCCACCAGTACCATCAGTGCCTCTAGTGGCTCCAGTGCCAGTTTCATCACTGCAGACGGTCGCACAAAGACCCGCAACATCAATTTGCATGTCAGGGTTAGCTTCGCCTAATTTCTTAAGCACCCATGACAAGTTCTCCTGAACTTTTCGGTTCACCGTTGCATCAAATTCATCTTTGACCCTCTTGTTCACCTTTGCTTCGACTTCTTCAACTATATTTTCCTTTATCTTCGCTGCCAGCTCCTGTATGTATGTGCTTGTTGTTGGGGCATCTTTTGAAACTTCTGCAGACTTTGTGTGCCGTCCTATAAGCCAAGTTGGACCGTGCCGCTTTCCATCAGAAATCAGTTCTTGAACAACTTCATCACTTCCTCCTTCACCTATTGCTTTTTGAATCTTATCCTGCAAAATAAAGCAGTTTCAAAATGTGACATTAAATAAAATTAACAAATATAACATCTGAAGCAGTTTCAAAATGTTGATGCGCAAAATGAAGCATTTTTTTGACATCTGAATGAAGAGAAATTAAAATTCTTACAACTCTATACTTCATTACTGAAGTATCGGTCTTGTACACCTTTCCTTCTTTCCGCTTGCGAGTTCTAACAAAAAGCTCTCCATCTGATTCGTTGGACTGATACAAATTAAATGAAAAAAGTTAGACAGCAAAAGAATATCAAACCAATTTTCCCAGAACATATATCACTATTAAATTCAGATGTTATATTTGTTAATTTTATTTAATGTCACATTTTGAAACAGAAACTCACAGATGAAACTGTTCACAGATGCACCAATGAAAGCTGCTGTTGTTAATTTTATTTAAAAGGTTAGACAGCAACTCACAGATGCAAAAATGGAGCAACAGCAGCTTACAAGTGCAAAAATAAAGAAACGGCAAGTATAAAATCACAACATATGTAGCAACAATATCACTAACATTTTCTCGACTGTCCCAAACAAGGATACTTTTGCTGTCCCAAACATTTTCTCGACTGTCCCAAACCAACCCATCACTAAGTTTCAGAAATTATACAAACAAGGATACTGCATTCGAGTTTGCAGTACCCTAAGATGGGTGCAATACCTTAACCATCACTAAATTTGCCAAATACCTTAAACACTGTATTAATAATTTCCACAGAGACGGATTAGACTCATATTTAATGTTTAATATGCATCTAACTTGCTGACATATATTGACCAAATGTGTACAAATGCATGAGCATGACGGACACTGGTTTGGAAAAGAACTGAGTTTTCTATCCCAAACAAGGGCATAGAAAGGCTCATTTATATTTTTATAGATTTTATGTATTTTTTAGCAAATGGTAATAATAGCTATTGAGTCGTAAATTAATGTGAAAATGCATACCCAGCCAACCATAAAAATAAGCAAAATACATACCATCTTATGCCGAATTTGAGAAAAAAGTTTTGGACCAGCAGTGTGTGTGTCTGTATACAATTTCCGACTTGCACAATTTGTAAGGGCCTTGTTCTATAAAAACATAAAATAAAGATGTTTATCTGCCTGATTTGAATGAATAGAAAGGGAAATAAATTCTGTGATAAAATTTAAAATTATACCTGAATTTTTTCATCTCCCCAATACATCAAGAGTACTCGGAAATCCGCAAGTGGAATTTCGTCCGGCCTATTTTCAAGCCTCTCTTCATCAGTTTCATAGGCCATATAATGTGCCTTTTTAATACGACTCTTGTACCCCCTCCAAGAGTCACGAATTGACTTCAAAACCCAATATTCACATTCATCCGGAATAATATACCGTTGCTTAAATACAAATCAAACATTAAAAAGAACAGTCATGCTACTTTTGTGACAAGTTACATATATTTAATTAAAATTCAGCTAAGTTTGCAAATTACCTTAACATAGTTCCACAGCGTGCCTTTCAAACTTGCAGGAACATCAAACCAAGACTTGTAAGTAAGTGGAACACTCCTCTTCAGTGTTCCTAAAAAATAACTCAGTTCAGACAATACTTTGTCATCGTCTGAAACAGGTTGGCCCCGATGATTCATTTGGATTAGAACTCT
This sequence comes from Allium fistulosum, assembly GCA_030737815.1. Taxonomy (NCBI): domain Eukaryota; kingdom Viridiplantae; phylum Streptophyta; class Magnoliopsida; order Asparagales; family Amaryllidaceae; genus Allium; species Allium fistulosum. Next base: position 444,832,536 of record CM060903.1, read on the forward strand.
TTTGTCATATGACCTTGAATGAACTTTATCCATCTTTGTTTTTCCTCTGAGCCTTCTGGGAGCTCCCACTAATGTTACAAAGTACATACAATAGTAATGAGAAGGCTAGACATAACTTAAATGAGAACTTAAACCATTAAAATCAGAACTCAATTAGATAATACCTTTAGCTTCTTCATCTTCATCTTCTTCGTTTTCAATATTTGTCGACACATTTCCGACGATAGCCTTCTTCCTTCCACTTCCACTTCCACTACTGTTATTCTTCTGGCGTTCTCGCATAGCCAAATAAGCAGACATTGTTCCTATTCCTTCATTGTGTGGTAACTCAATGCTACATGGTGGATCAACAGTTTGTGTAGGAACTGGATTTTCCCCTGCATTCGGAGTTGCATTCTTATCGGTTGCAGATTGAACATTGGCTCGTGAACGAGTTGTTGGTCCAGACTGAGGCTTTGTAATCGTAATCGTTTTGGTTCTCTAAAATACGCACACAAAAACAATAAAAAAAAAATAAGGAAGCTAATCTATAATTACCAACATAAAATTAAATCTTCACCTATAACGAACCTTTACTGAATTTTTTGAAGTATCATTTTCACTAGGTTCCTCTTCTTCTGGAGCATAATCTTCGCTTCCAGCTAGCATTTTTGATTTTCCTTTATTTTTTTCAAATTCATTTATCAGTCCAGTAACTAATTTAGGCATCCCAAGAGCTTCAAAAACACTATTCTTCCGCGACACATGTTTAGCTCTCTCCTTTTCGTATTCTGTAAGCGATGGAGGTGGTGGAGGTGGTGGAGGTGGTAGATCATCATCCTGAAAGTAATTTAACAAGACATTATTGTAAATATTATCAAAATATGTAGAACATCATATTAGAAGATCAGATTGTAGTCTTCTTACTTGAATCTCATTTTCATCCGTATTTTCCTCTTCAACGGGAGGATTATAGAAATCCAATTTACTCCTGACACTTGCTGAGTTGATATTCAAAGTTGCATCGCTGACTTCAGTTGGATTTTTCTTCTCTGGTGTCTTTGTAGAATTACTGATCACCTTTTTCTTCTCTGGTGACTTCTTGCTGATCACCTTTTTCCTGTTCATGCGTGGACTCACAGCAGCTTCGCTCACTTGTTGATTGTTTAGCCGTGTCGACTTTCTAGGAGTAAGGACTTGATCAGTCTGTGTCTCGTTGGTTTTTGCTGGCTGTTGATTGTTTAGCCGGTCTGACTTTCTAGGAGTAAAGACTTCAGTCTGCTTCTTGTTTTTTGCTTCTTGTTGCAGACGGTGAGTGGTGACAAATTGCCGTTTCTGTGGTTTCACAGCTGCAAACATACAACGACATAAAAGTCAAGTTTATCATGTCATAAACATAATTATTTAAACTTAATTAAAGAAATTATGACTTGACCGTGTATATTAATATTCCAGTTCCTTTATTATTTATGAATTTTCGAGTCGGATGCTCAAAATTGGATCTTGGTTTAAATTCATTTGAAAGTAATCATAAATAGGTTGTTTCATTGTTAGTTTTCTTATGACCAAATTCATCAAAATAGTACAAATGAGAAGATATTTTTATACCTGGACACAACAGATTCTTCCTTGGGCGTACAATGACATGTGGCTGCATTTGTTTCATTGGCTCAATTTTATCATCGACCACGGTGTCGACATAGAAATCAATGTGATCACCATTATTTTTTATTTGCATGAACTCCCACAGATCTGCATCATTGCTCACCAATTTCCACCCACTCATTGTACCTTTCCATGAATATACTCCTCCAATTTCAGTGTACTTTAGCTCTTCCTTGACATACTCCATCAGTACTGTGTAAGAAAACATATCCAGATCAACGCCCTTGACAAAACTCTCTTCTCCACCAACATATCCATTCTTCTCAAATTTTCCCTTGTGATGGAATATAAGATTTGCCTCCATCCTACACAAAATGAAGGAATTAACATTAGAATGACATAATTACAAATTAAAATAAACCAACTGCATTATAAAATAAAACAGTCACTTCACTAAAATGTAATAAAGGCAGAAACACTAAAAAAGAGGCAAAAAAAGCCACAAATATGACACATCAGTTACAACATTTAATCAAGGCAGAAACAACATTTTCTAACTTAAATTTGGTTACTTAATTAAATATGATAGTGATACATCGAAATTAAGAAGCATTTTCTTTCACTTTGCTAGGTGGAAGGCGGATTTGTCTTATTGGGACATCATCTCTACACCAGCGAACATCAAAATCTTGATTTCGCATTTCATAAGCAGGCTGGATATCATTCAAATCTTCATTTGCATCTTCGCTTTCGATTTCACACCAGTCTCTCGGCAATTTCTTGATAACATTGTGGCACATCTTATCAATTGGATCTTCTATATAAAACACCTGTTGTACTTGTGAAGCCATAACATAAGGATCAGATTTCTGGCACAATCGATTAAAATTGACACGAGTCAGCCCATATAAATCTTTCTCTTCTTGGTACCAACAACACTTAAATAAAACCACACTAAATTCTCCCCAATAATCTAGTTCTAATATTTCCTCAATTGATCCATAGTAATTAACTTCACCAACCAATGGATTTTGATCTTTCGAACTTGCAAAGCTAGTAGTCAAGGCTGTCAAAAATACACCACTGTTTTGTGTTGTACATTTGGCATCTCTGAACTTTGTATAAAATCTGTATCCATTGATAACATATCCAGTAAATCTCTTAGCTGTTGTAAGAGGGCCCATTGCAAGCAGTTGTACTTCTTTTGAAATGTCCTCCTTTTTCCCAACCTCTTCCTTTAACCACTTCCAAAATTCTTGACTGTGTTCTCTCTCTCTTTTATATTTTTTTGATAATGCATGACCATCAACTAAAGCTCGATGTTTCCTAGAATAAAGACCTGGTTAATAAAAGATGGACACAAAATTTCTAATTCTTCAATAATTACTAAAATAAAAATAAAACTTAAAAACTTACTCAAGTAAACTCTCTATTTCCTTGTTACCACAATTGAATAGAACGTAACGGTGACATGCCGTCCATTGAGAATCTTTTAGATGAATACCTTTTCCATCTTTGTTTCTTCTTGTGCCAATAGGATATTCCAGATTCTGTGGACAGGTTTCAAATTTCATTTTTCCTGCTCCATCGCCACCTAAGAACCTTGAACAGAATATCAAACATTCTTCTGCAATATAACCTTCAGCAATGGATGCCTCAGGTTTATTTTTGTTGCGAACATATGATTTCAGTTTACAAAGATAACGCTCAATAGGAAACATACAACGAAGATGTGCAGGTCCACCATATTCAATTTCCTTGCATAAATGAACTAGCAAGTGCACCATTATATCGAAGAAAGCATTTGGGAATATCATCTCAAATTGACAAAGAATTTCCACAATTTCCTTTTGTAGCCTCTTGAGATCAGCCAAATTGATAATTTTACTCCAAAGACTTCTTAGAAATGCACCTAATCTTATCATAGGTAGTGCAACTTCAGGTTTTACAGATTTCTTCACAGCAAATTGCAGCAAGTAGTGGAGAAGAAAATGAGCATCGTGGCTCTTATACCCTGCAATTTTCCTCTCTTTCTTGTTTACATACCGGCTGATATTAGCTGCACAACCATAAGGCAGTTTAGCATTCTCCAACACCGAGCAAAATATTTCTTTCTCCTTGTTCGTCATTTCAAATATGGCAGCCCTGATCTGAATGTAATTCCCATCAACTGATAGAACTGGATGAAGGACATCCCTAATGCCTATCTCTTGTAAATCATACCGAGCACTTAAATGGTCTTTCGACTTCCCATCAATATTTAGTAAAGTACCAAGTATGTTATCACAAATGTTTTTCTCTATGTGCATAACATCAAGGTTATGTCGACATACATTGTGACTCCAATATGGTAAATTAAAAAATATTGACTTCTTTTTAAAAGGGGATTCATTTTTATGCTTGTTGACCTCTTTCTGCCCAAAAATATTTTCATAACCAGCCAACAATTCTTCAATGTCTGTCCCGGATAAAATTTCCGGAGATGTCCCCATTTCAATTTCACCATTGAACCTTTTCTTATCAAACCTCCACTTGTGTTCCGGATCTAAAAATTTCCTATGATTCATGTAGCACATTTTTCTACTATGTTTCAAGTAAGTTGAAGAAGTCTCGAAATGGCATACGGGACAAGCTAAATAACCCTTTGTGCTCCAGCCGGATAACATTGCATAGCCCGGAAAGTCGCTGATCGTCCATAACACGCTTGCACGTAACGTGAAATTAGCACCAGTTAAGGCATCATAAGTTTGTATGCCAAGACCCCATAATTCTTTCAATTCTGCGATAAGAGGCTGCATGTAGACATCAATGCTATTCTTAGGAGACTCTGGACCAGGGATAAGGGTTGAAAGTATCAAATTTTCTGGCTTCATGCATAACCAAGGTGGAAGGTTATAATTTACCAATATGATTGGCCATGTGCTGTGAGCAGTAGTCATTGTACGAAAAGGACTGAATCCATCAGCGGCTACTCCTAACCTGATATTTCTGTTTTCAGATGACAAATGAGGATATTTGGCATCCATCGCCTTCCAAACCTCGCCATCAGCTGGATGTCGAAGTCTGCCATCATTTTTTCGTCCCACTGCATGCCATATCATAAGTTCTGCATACTCCTTGGACATGAACATCCTTTGCAGCCTTGGTTTTAGTGGAAAATAACGCATCACTTTTGCTGGTACTTTGTGAATCCGCTTCTCCGGATCATTGTCAACAGCCGCTTTCTTTTCCTTTATAACCCACCTTGAAACACCACAAGTTTTGCAGTTATTTTCCTTTTCATTTTCTGCCCAATATAGCATGCAGTCATTTGGACATGCATGTATTCTTTGGTAATCGAGGCCTAAATCTTTAATGATATTTTTGGTAGCATTGAAAGAAAAAGGGATGTGGGCTTGTGGAAAAGCTTCTTTTAGCAACTCTAATAAATCGGTAAATGCAGACTCGGTGATTCCATGTAGGCATTTTAAAGAATAAAGCCTGATGATGAAACTTAATCGCGAAAATTTAGTACACCCGGGATATAATGGCTGCTTTCCCTCTTCAACATGATGATGAAATTTTCTAGCATTGGCATCTACTCCATTTGCTCCATCAGAAGATCCACTTTCATTGTTCTGCATATTTCCATAAATATGATGCAACATCTCATCGAGATTATCTCCAAAATTTATTCCCGCTTCACCATCCATATACTTATCGCTCCTTTCAGGATCTACACAGGAAATCTCACAAATCCATTTCACGTACAATTCAGATGGACCATTCCAAATCAGATGGTCGTAGACTACCTCTTGACGATACCACTTGCGATTATGACACTTTTTGCAAGGGCATGCAATTTCATCACCTACCGCGAATCTAGAAAAAGTATTTTGAATAAAACGCTTCACTCCACTGATATATCCTTCACTAAACTTAGGAAGTTCTGCCCATATTTTTTCCTCGTCATTCATCACTAATTTAGACACAAATAACATACAAGTTAACTCACAAGTAAAATCAGGAATATGATTACACCTTAACTCACAAGTAAATCAGTAAATTAGGCAACACAACAATCAAATCAGGAAAAACTTGAAATATATATAGAGTGATACCTTAAGCAGAAGATTAAATCGAAGCCCTAACTGAAATTCGAATCCCAAACGAACCCTAATTGAAGACCTAATTGAAACACCAAAGCCCTAATTGAACTTGAACTCGAACTTGCCCTAATCGAACCCCGATTAAGCTTGCAAACTTGAACTTTTAGCCCTAATTGAAACAGCGATTGAGAGTGTTTGAGCGTTTGTGAGGCTGAGTGTTTGAGAGGTTGAGCGGCGGAGTGTTATTTTGTTAAGTGTTAAGTTTTGCCGCTTTCTTCCTGCTTCCCGCGTTCTTTTTTCAGCCCGCTCATTTTTTATAATATTTTTATAAGTCTATAGCTACTGCAACATATGTTGATATCTATACTAACATCCTGAAGCTAATGTTGCAATAGACCTTTGGATCGGTGATCCATTTTAACAATTGGATTAAATGTAGACCGTTGGATCGTATTCACGTGGATTGCTAATTTTATTAATTTTTTAATTTGAATACAACTATAGCTACTGCAACATCTTGTTGATACCTATGCTAACACCTTGAAGCGTGTGTTGTAATAGACAATAATCAGCATACCTATCGTTACATTGTAGTTAGCAACACCTTGTATTTTTGTTGCGATAGGTCATCTATGGCGTAGTGTCATTTCAAATGGCCGAAGTCAACCAAGACCAAAGTCAAGTTTAAATGGCAGAGAATTCAAAGCCGTGGTAATCAAGGAATCGAGCAAGTTCAAAATCAAAGCCGTGATAATCAAGTAATCACATAATATACGAATTTGAACAAGTCAGTACAAATTGCAAGCATTGATGCAAAATCAACTGCCGAGCCAAATTTTTAACAGACGTATTAAAAATATATTGAAATGTAAATTTAGGGTTTTCATCCCTATATAAACCATCTACATCATCGGCATTAAAATCATCTAGTTCAAGGAAATTAACCAGTAAAGCAAAGAGCATAAAATCACATACCAATTCATACTGAACTCGACAAATTGAAGCGACCGTGTGCAAATCGAAGTGAGTCGATTGCCAAAGCAAATCAAAGCAATAGCTATTGTAATCGACCAACAATCTGTCGGCGTCTTCAATTTAGTAGAAGCCCTAGTTTTAGATCGAAGAGGAACGAGGCAGCGATTTTTTCACAAAGAAGAATACAAGGCCGAAATAAATAAAAAGAGAAAAAGGGGAAATCTATTATCTCGGCGTTTTGATTTCTTTGGGCCGGCTATATTATTCTTTGGGCTTTAAAGTTTAATTAGGGCTTAGTGTTTTTTAATTATTTTTTAAACTCTTGTTAAATCTAGTCGTGTGACTAGGGGACGAATTACGGTGGTGTAGTTCGAGAATTCGCAACTCAGTGGTTGAGTTGTGGTAGGGTTTTGAGTGTAGAGTTAGGTTAGTCGATAGCGGGTGTCGCGAGTTTATGTGTGTAAGCGTCTGACTACTTAATTTCTAGTAGAAACCTTGGGGGCATCACATTGGTAGGGTTTTGCCGAAGCTGGGTAAATCGGTGTTGTTCTATTTCTATTTTTATTCTGCTATTATCTGTGCTATTATTATTCTGCTATTATCTATGCTACTATTATTCTGCCATATCTGTGTTGCGATTATTTTATATACTTCCGCATTAAATTTTTATAATTAATAGTGTCACCCTATTCACCCCCTCTAGGGTGAAATCGATCCTATAGTGATTAATTTACAGTTCTCTTGGCTCGAGAATACTGTTGATATTATATATGAAAGCTCTGCTTTGATTATAGTTGAATCATGGCATGGCGTCTACAAAATGACTATAATTTGATCGAGTGGAAGTATTGGAAGTGAAACACTATTCAAGAGTGGATTCGTCTCCTCAGTTACATGGAGTTAGTATCATGGTCAACTGAAGTCAATTCAAAATCAAAATCTCTGGTCAAAGTAGTTTGGTTAATAATAATTTTTATTATTGAACCAAGGACTTTGTGTTTGGACTATAGAGTTGAATGTAGACGATATCAGAGTTTTGACCATAACCAAATTCCATAAGTCCAAAGTGATATAGTTTTGACGAAGAGAATTGGTGTAAATAATTGCCACTACCTGGTAATGTTTAAATAAGTAAAACTAGATTTTACCGAAAAGATGTTTAAGTGATAAATTTACCCTAAATGTCACTATGAGTCGCATAACTGCATTAATAGATTCTCTAAAATACAACATGATTTAATTGATTTATAAGGTTTGGGAAAATATTATTTATTTATTTATTTGATGTATCGGATGCCATTAGTATTAATATCATTAGCTTTTACTTGAGTGCGTATATAAAAGTTGTATATGTACAAATCGATATAAGATATCGATAGGCGTTTAAATTTGATTTAAATATAACTATTTGCTAAATTTTATTAAATAAATTAAAGTGCCATAAAACCTCTTTCATTACAATCCATATAAAGAAAAGGAGGCTTGTAATCCAATGGTTGGATCTAGAAAATAAAGGGAGGAGGTTAAGGTAGGTTACCTCTATAAATACCTTGTCTTTCATTTACTTGTCTCTCTTAATCATTCTCTTTCAAAAACCTATCCCCCATATTCCTTTTCTAACAATCATGGCCGAAAATTCAAGGCAAAATAAAAGGGAAATAATTATTTTTATGGCATCTAATTAAATCAATCAAATAAAAGATGGTTCTCCTTCTTTTGCAAAGCTATGAGACTAATTCAGATTTGGATCTAGAAGCGTCTATCAATTAAGGTGCATTCAAGGTTTACATCTATTAGGTATGATTTATTATATTTTATGTGCATATTTATCATGATGTTATAGATCTATTTATTTAATTATTTTCAAAAATTTAAATACGCATTTATCATCCATCTTTAATTTGCATATGTATAGACCTGAAATTTTGAATTTGTTGATTTGAATTGGATCTGAGAATAATAACATGGTTTTGATGGTTGATTCTTATTATTTTCTTTATGTTGATGTTGGTGTAATTTAAAATCTGAATATAATAACTAATTAATGTTATATATATAGTTTAATGTCAACAGTGACTTCATCATTTCATAATTAATTTTCTGCTTCAAAACTCTCTCTCACACACACATGTATGTATGTGTGTGCGTGTGTGTTTATTTATATTAAAATTAATTTGAAAACTATTTGAAATTAAATGTTTAAAAAAACATTCATACACATACACATTTTGACAATATTGGAGATCTGTTTTTTAATGTAGAAATCTACATGTATCAACATTCTAATTTTATTTAATAAACTTTACTTTATTATTGCTTGTAAAATATCTACATTTTAGTTTACTTTAAATTATTAACATATAAACCTAGGCTATATTCGGATTTATAGATTAAGATATGTGTTCAAATTGTTTTACTACATCAAATCATTCCATGTTTTGGAAATAATTCTTGAATTCAAACTAGTCGACTTGGTTGAATCAATTTAGACTAATCAAAAGATTCATTAAAATACACACACATATTTGTATTAAGTATATTTAAACATGTACATAAACACACACACACACACACAGATACACACACACGTACGCACTCATATAATTTTAAATAATGTTTTGGATAACTAATGCGCATACAAAGGGAGAATGTGCCTTTTGTGCTGTAAATCCCAACACTGAAACACATGCATATTAACTATGTACACAATATGATATATTGCACTTACCTAATATATATTAGAATATATGTTAAGTATAAATTCAGTTATCTATGTCATTTAATTGATCCATCAATCATTTAATAAAAAGGAAAGAATTGAAAAGTTTTCTCTCTCTAATTAAAACCATATATCCCTTCATTAATTAAATAAGTTAAGAGTAGGAAATGAAAGATTTCCAAATTAAATTGAATAAGTAACAATCACACACAATTACATTTATAGGAGTATATTTGATATACTGTAATTTATGTAAACATTAAATTCATGTAAATCATAAAAGAAAGAATTTTATTTAAAAATATTTTAAATTGGATCTAAAATACCATTTAGACTTCATAGGTCCAATAGGTCCTAAAGGAACTTTTTTTGAAATTTACCCTTTTATTCCGCTATAGGCTAGCCCAATTCCTACAGGGATTTTCCCACAAGATGGTCAAAGATACAATGGATCTGAAGGAAAAGAGAACTATGGATCCAAGAGTTAATTACATCTTCAGTGAAGCTCCATTCACCGAGGAGATAATGGAAGTTCCATTACTGTCGTGTATTAAAATTTCTTCTATTAAGTATGATGGCTCAACTAACCTCGACGATCATATTTTGGCTTTTAAAAGCCAAATGGACATATTAATGCACCAAGAGCGATGAGATTTGACCATTTCTAATAATGCACGGTCGAGAGAAAAGAATTGACTCATGGAGCCAGTTTGCTTATGAGTATTCAACTCATTTTTGTACTTCGAAGAAGCCAACTATAGATACGAGTGTTTTGGATAACATTAAGAAACAACCTAAGGAGTTGATGAGGGATTACCTAAAAAGATTTAATGATGAGGCCATTAAGGCCTAGAAAGTGCACGATGGAGATAAACTTATGGCAGTAAAGTATGTGTTAATTGAAAACACTCCATTTTGGAAGGAGTTATATATCCATGGCTACATAATCTTCAAGACTTCCACTACCAAGTTGAAAAATTCGTCTGTATGGGTGAAAATTTTCATGAAAAGAAGAAATCACGGCAAAAAGGAAAAGAGGGTGAAAGGATTTTATTCCCTGTCCCAAACAAGAAGGCAAGGTGGGAAGAAATCCCTAAGGTGAACTATGTCTCCTTAACCGAACCAATCTCTTACATCTATGCTATGACTAAATATGAAGTGGAAACCCTACTCCAGTGAAAGCTAAGTCCAATTTGGAACCTAGAAAGGGATTGGCTACTGCGATTTTCACAATGCTAATGGTCACAAGACTGATAACTACCACGCCTTGGTAGAAATAATTCAAACTATGGTTAGTGGAGGAGCGCCGAAGGAGTTTGTTAAGGGGATCAGAAATTCCCAAGGCCAAACAACAACTAAAATCCATTGGTAAACAACGCTAATACCTTGAAGAATGAGCCCCAATGAAAATTTCCACTTCTGATGAACCATATTGATGCAGTCCACTGTGGACCGCATGTTGTGGGGACTAGCAAAGAGGCAAGAAACAAAAACATCCGAAAAGCAAAAGAGGGTATCTACTCCATAGAGGAGGAACCTCCAACGAAGACTTATAAGTGTGCTATGCCTATACTAGATTTCGTGATAACTCCTAGTGATTTGAGAGGAATAAGGCATCCCAAGCAATATCCTTTAATGATCACAACTCATATCGGGCTGTCATTGGTTTCCAAAATCTTAGTGGATATTGGAAATGCTGTAAACTTAATCTTTAAGCATGCCTTTGACCAAATGGACATTCCTAATGGGAAGCTAGAGCCAACTCTTGAACCTATCTTTGGGTTTGGTTGAAGGAACCAGGCAATCGAAAGCGGATGAAATAAGTAGATTTTAGAAAAAATTCCTATTTTTGATCCATTGGGCCTGTATAGTTTAAATGGTTATTAGACCCAATCTAATATATTTTAACTAAAATCTTTATTTAATTTGTTAAAAGGAGTTTTTGTAAGTTTTAATTTTATAAGTGCATCAAATACATTTATAAGTGTGTAGTGCATGTGCTATAAATATGAAGTGTACATGGCTAATATGATCGTATGTAGGTGCTGTTATTTACGCCGCAACGGCCCTATTTTCCATTCATATATGCCTTTGTTGTCTTTAGTTTATGTTTAAAACATATGTAGAAATCACTATAAGAAAACTTGTTAGTTATTGCATCACTTTATAGCATTGAAGTCTACTTGCTATTACTAATGTTTTAAAAGGAAAATAATAATAAATTACAAAGCTACCATAAACCCTACCAATTTTAGCTAAAGGCGAGCTCGTACTTTACTTGGGTGGGTTAAGGCCGCATATTCTCACTTGTTTTTCCCATTCCAGAGAAAACCCTAAATTACTCCCCTACCACTTCGAGTTCAGGAGAAACCTAAATCACTCTCTCACTACCTTGATTTCTCAACAAAACCCTAAATCCACTCCCCTACTTCAATTTCGACCAGCTTGCTCCTGTTTGATTATTACGCGCTTGCTCTTGTTCACTCACGCATCTCGGTCATGTTCGATATTGATGCATGCTTTATTTTCATTCCTAGATTCTGTTCGATTTCAATGTTATCTTAGTTAGCTTGTTCAATTTCGATTCTATGTTTCACTCCAAGCTTGGTCGTACCACATATGGTCAGTTGATGGCAAGGGAGCCTGCACAAAAATCCTGCAAGCATCATCAAAAGCTCCATCGACAAAGGCGGTACAATCGCCAAAGCCATGTGTAATAAGATTGCCAACTCTAGTTTCATATGGTCTGCTGTTTGTTTGGCCTTATAAGAATGGTTGGGCAAAAGCTTCAAAAAACTTAATGTAACGACCCACCTTTTTTATCCTCAAAAGTTGACACTAATACATCCATGATATTCACGTCTTGATCATTCGAGTATCGGAAAGACAGATTGTTGGGTGAAAGAAAAGAAAAGACAAAACATAATCTCACATCGTGACGAGCAATATGTAGTATCCAAATGATCTTTACAAAAGGAAACTTTAATATACATATAACCATCAATGTAACTAACCTATCATCAGCCCATACAGTTATAATAGCCTGTCCTTATAATTGATGATAAATACAAAACAAGAAATACAGTGGAAAATAAAATACGACTGGTCTAGGAGGCATCCAGCTCATCTCCTGAAGCTCCAAGCGTCCATCGCTAAATCTGGGAAAAGTAGTCGTGTCTGACCCATGCATTATAAGAAAATAACACCTAGATAGGTCTGGTAAACTAGCGTGAGCAACTCAAATCATATGGATTTTTATATTTATAAAATCCTTCAAAAATAGACTACCAAACTAACTTTAATATACCCAAGCCATATTAATTCATAACATTTCCCCTAATGTTAGATGACTACCAAACTAACTTAGAGTTTGTCTATGTTTACAACCTTCTCATCACACAAGGATGATAAACAATCTATTGAGCATACCTCATGCTCAACAGTCATAGGTTATTACTCAATCGATTATTCACACTACCTTGTGACAAATCGAAGGGTCATCTACCCAACTCCTCTTAAACATAAAACATTAAAGGAAAATATACTTAAGCTCGTACAATGTACATGAATCATTCGTACTCAATATCTGATCACTTGTTTAGATATATAAATCTCTCGTCCAAACTAGTATAGATCACTTGTTCCTTGATCTGATACTTATGATTTCCTTAAATGGTCCTAAACTATGATAGAACACTAACATCATCCCAAAAATCAATCTCAAGTCCTTGCCGTCAAGAAATCAAGTGAAACTGCCTAGTTTGGACTGGTATATATCACCTAGAAATCATGTACCCTAACTCTGGATTAAGAACTGTTATGCGAATAAAATGATCCAAGTTCAACTTATAGTTTTATCCCTTTTAGGATAACTTGATAATTATACCACTACAATTCTTTTAACTTACCTTTTCCTTAAATTCAGATGTAGGTCCAAAATAAATTTGGGTCTTAAAACCGAGTCGACCGCTTCGACCTTTTTACCCCTAGTCTAGTAAGTAGCTAAGAAGAGTAGAATGCTGGTATCCAACTCAGTTCTAGAGTCTATTTTTCCTTAGAAATCTCTAAGGTTAAGATGTTTTATTAGTCATCCCAATAACATTAAATATTTTTCACAACTTAGATGTTAAAACAAAAGACACGGTTTTAATAAAACAAAATTTGTTAAAACTTTTTTATTAAATTCAACCTATTAAAACTTGTATTAAATTATTTCTTCTCTAACTAAGATTTATATAAACTTATTTATAAAATAACTTTCTATTTATATCAAATCTCCTTAAAGGAAATTTAAGAACTAAATACCCGGTTTTATTTCAAACTATTGAAATGATTATATTTACTTTAATCCATCGTAAATATACATATGGATCAAGTAACCCTAAAATGATACTAAGGAACTGGGTTCTACCAACTAGTATCATACATTCCCTTGTCAAGAAGGGTAATGCTTAAGAGAAGTGATTACATCCGAACACATCTCTTACCCATTTTCAGTCATTTCGAGCCACTCGAGCTAGTTAACATAAAATACTTCTTCTCTTTTGAATCTATATATATTTCTTATAAATAGTTTTAACAAACAATATTTATTATCAACTTGCTTTGGGTTCGTTCGGATTCGAACTCGTTTCGATCAAACAATGGTAAAGAGGATAATTTACTAAGTGTACTACAACATCCGCCTAAGCAAACATTCGATCGACACTTAGAGGATTATTCTGATCATCATAAAACAAATCAAGACTCATCCCTCAAACTATCCAAAAAAATGTACCTCTTTGAAATATTTATATTTATAAATACTTTCAAGTACTATTATTACCTTTTTCCAAAATCGTTTGAAATCTTTTTCAAAGGTACCGAGATTTAAATTCTCAAAAATCCTCTTTACTTTGTAAATCACATCTTATAAACCATATTTATAAAATCATCTTTATAAAAAGAATCATTTCATACTCTAATAACCCTTTTAACAACATAAACTTGTTAAACCTACATTATTAACGAATGTTTTATAGTCAAATTATGAAACTTAATTCACAAGGTGTTCATATTTAATTTAAATCAAAATAATATATGCTCCTAAATTGACCGAGCATAAATAATCAAACAATATTTAATGCTCCTAAAATGGACGAGTATGACTAACCAAATAATAAATGATAACAATTGCATATTATCATTTCCTAACAAACAAACACATTATAAATATCTATATTACATTTTTGAAAATTATTCTTTTATATATAAAATATATTCCTATGTAAAATTATTTATTTTACCAATTCCAACACAATATAAAATATTTTATAGTACTAACAAATACACGCTCTCATATATAATACACTCAACTCATTCTAGGGTGTCACTTACCCTATCTCTAATGAGTTTACCCACCAAGCCAAGGTTCTCGCTTAACCTTCAACTCTGGTACCACTCTGTAATGACCCACATTTTCAACCCTTAAAAGTCAACACTAATACATCCATGTGCCGAGCATTCGAGTGCCGGAAAGACAAATTGTTGCGGTGAAAGAAAAGAAAAGACAGAACAGAATCATGCATCATGAGCAGTAATATATAATACTCAAATGATCTTTACAAAAGAAAACTTTAATATACATACAAATGTTAGAGTAACTAACCTATCATCAGCCTGGACAGTTATAACAGTATATCCTTACAATTGCCAATAAATGAAAAACAAGAATTATAGTGGAAAATAAAATACGTTAGGTCTTAAAGGCATCCAGCTCGTCTCCTGATGCTCTAAGCGTTTATTGCTAAATCTGGGAAAAGTATTCTGGTCTGACCTGAGCATTATAAGAATATAACACCCAAATCAGTCAAGTAACCAGCCTAAGAAACTCAAGTCGTATGGATTTTTATATTTTCAAAACCCTTCAATAATAAAGGTATCTCATAAGACCACGCCACACATAAAAACGGACGAGTTTTTACCTTACGGTAACCAAACCATTTTACTAGAAAATTGAGTTATATTATAATAATGTCTAGGGTTTGAAATAAATATTTAACATAGCCGGAATGGTTACTTTAATTACATTCAATAGCATATTTAGTATACAACTAAGTCTGTATGACACATATTGGTAGATGGATTCCACCAAAGACAAGGCTACTGGGTACCATCTGCCATAATACACCTCAAGAAAAATGTGTTGAGGGCCTCACATGGACCCCCTAGCAATACAGAAGCGGCCTACCCCTTCTAGGATAGTACCGAATATGTCAATACCCCAGTTGTTGCATACAATTGTACTGGACCCCTAGTATAGATAATCCATAAATATTGATCTAGATTGGATGATGACCATACCCTAATGGTAGCGAACTACATAGCCCTGCTTCATATCCCTTGTTTTAGTCATTACCGGGTATGATGCGTGAGGCTACATTTTACCTTTTTAGCAAATCTCACTTGGAATGCTAACACTGCCCTCAAGTCAATAATGCAATACCAGCAATCATCCCTACAAGTTATTCAAGATATGAACAAACCAACGACACTACTTTCTACTACATCCATTTTTGAATCACCCTCAGGATTAGTAGTAGGTAGCCATTGCACTTCAAAAAACTCCATCTCTGATTCCATCATCTTCAAGGTGTTTTCAATTCAAACGCAAATGCCAATTAAAGTGGTTTTCAGATAACTCATGCTTATCTAATCCCGGTCTCTCTGAACCAATAATCGATAGTTTCCGGTCATCTCAATCCCAGTTCTTTCAAAAGTAAGCAGACGATATAAAAGTCCTTAGGGAATCTCTAATATAAGCCCTTAAAGCGAGAGACGTTCTGCTGGAATGAGTTCTCCCGAGAGATCTCAAAATGTACGAAATCGCGAAGCTTTTATAGACTTCCCAAGTCAAAATAGGTCAAGCTATCGATAGTGAATAAACCACTATCTGGTGTAAGTATATAGTTTGCGTATGGAAAATCGAACATCATATATTTATCACCACCTTTTGATTTCAACCACGAACCATCCCTTGATTAACAATGAAGTTGGAAAGTTAGAGTACTACCCTTGCCTCGACAAATTCTTAATTCTCATAGATAGAAACTGGCTTCTATACCTCAAAATTTAGTATCAAGTATAAGATGAAGTACCTTCCATATACTTAATTTATCATAACCTATTTATAGAAATTAACCCTCTTATACTTATCATGCTTTCAACATTTCGACTTCTCTATCCCTCATCCAGGATCGAAGCCAAGTAAGTCAAGGCATTGGTTTGTCCTAGCCTTGCCTTAGTTAAAACATTCCAATTTTAGATTTCACAGATATAGGAAAGTCTACTCATCGGCTTTTAATGCTAAATATAAGATGACTTACTTTCCATAAATGTGTCAACATTTTAGCTTTACTTGTCGTATTTGTTTTATGTTACTTAATGGCACTAGCAAAGAAATCCCTTGCATAAAACAAAATCTTTTTAAAATAATCGGAAAACCAACTCCATAAACTTATTATTAGTCTTCTCAAATTCTATATCCCATTTAATAATGACAAACATATTGTAAACCAAATTTCCTTTCTAAATTCCCAAAACCATTTACTGCTATAGTCCATAATCTATATCATTTTCTCGAAAACATTTATTACAACAATAGTGTCGTAATCAATGCTTTCTTCTTACTCATAGTCATACTTGAGACACTTTAACCACAGTTTAAAATCTTCATTCAAATATCACTTAAAAGTCATCACTTTTGGGAAAAGAATTTGACTTTGAAAAATAAAAGAGTTTCCTTATATAATATAAACCTTTACTTAAATATTTCAAACAAATCCTTTCAGAAATGTATTTAAATTCCAAAACACCTTTAAAAATATAACTTTTGCAAACCATATTTGAAAGAATTTACGAAATATCTAAAGTGGATATATTTTACTAAAATTGTAGATTTCCAAAGTGCATTTATTTCGATTATCACTATATGGATCATAAATTTTAAAACTTTTTTTGTAAATCAAATAGCTTTTAAACTCTATTTTATTTTTATATTTTAAACCACTTTCAATAAATTTGCCAAAAAAGTATGAAATACTAAAGTCAAGTTCGAAAATCATTTCAAAACTTTTTAAGAAAATAAATGGTAAACCACTTAAAGAGTGCACAAGGTTTCAATGTCGCAAAACCAACAATAAGAAGGTCGACTATAACTAAGCATCATTCACTTCCATATACACGAACATTTACATAAATAAGAATATATGTAAATGAAGAAATCAACAAGGCGAGGAATCTTTTAGGATCCCTCTACAAATCTTTCAGTTCTTCGAAGTGCTTCGGTAGCGACCAATTTGCAATGAAGACACTTCGACTTCCTTTGCATAGTATCCTACAAAACAACAATTACTTATGTCATCTGCTTCTAAGCGGGAATCAATCCAAACTACAATAATAATTATATCTAATATAATTATACACAACATCAACCATAATAATTAATTTACAACATGCAACATTATTTAAATTAGTTTAAAGTGAGATATCTCACTTTCACTCTCGATGAAGCTCTTGCTAGAAGCTACCATCCCTAATTCAACCTATCAACCAAGACCAAAACATCACAACTCCTTGCTTTGCTTGTGCCTACCCCTTTGCTTCTTCATATTTTCTCATGCCAAGGCCTTCAACCCTGTAATGACCCATTTTTCCACTCCCTTTGAATCGACAATAAACCACACATGTCCAACTCAAATTGCACGAACAAGCGGATCATTAAGGGTAGAAAGAAAAATAAAGATAAAATGGAACAGAAAAACAGAATCTCACACGAATGGAATAACATATATTATTTCAACAATAATCTTTATAGTGAATTTTTTAAAAACATATATCAGAGTTTAACCTAGAGTCAGCCTAAACAGTTATAACACCTGCCCTTACAAATGTTGACAAAACAAATGAAATAGATGCAGCGGATAATAGAATACGTCCATACGATGATGAAGATCTCCATCTCTCCTCTGGAAACTTCAAGCATCTTTAGCTAATCCTGAAACTAATCGAATCTGACCCGAGTATTAAAAATACCCGGATCAGGCTTGATAAACCATCGTAGGATACTTAAAATTTTAAATGTATAGCTCATGACGATGTTATCAAAACCTTTGAAAAGAAAGGTATCTCATAAGACCATGCCCACACATAAATACAGACAGGTTTTTACCTTATGATAACCAAAACAGTTTTATTACCAAAATAATTTGATATTAACTTTAATGACATTCTTTTGGAAAACATCTTTCAAATAAACTTATTCAAATAAGGTATCAATACCCGGACTAAGTCTAAGGGAATATATCCGGACCGGGTCAACGGAATATACCAGACGAAATATATGATACCAAATGGGGTAGCAGAAATGTTTGCAAGTCATTACAGCTATTTTGGGACTACAATCAAAACAGTATAGCTCGTATTAGAATTGGATTTTCCAACATGATAGGGAACCTTGATAACCATGCATAACAACTAGAACCCGGTGGTTTTCGTGCAAGGACTCGCACACCACTATTCCTCATATTGCCACACTTCTTGATATCCGATGGCTACTCATGCAAGGACTCACATGCCACTATACCACACAATAAAGGTCCCGTCTGGACATCTTGGTGACCTAGATATTACGCCGCCAGTCACCTTGAGGGATCATACGCTACCCTCGTCATACTAAGCCTGAAATATGTAACATAGTTCCCATATCATTTCTGAGATGTGAGGCTTGGGAATGAGGTTACGCTCAACTTAGACAAAGCCATGCTTTTCATACAAAACCACGCTTTGATCATAACAGGTTCCACTTTTTATGCCACATTGCCATTGCTTAATCACACAACTGATTTCTACCAACGTATAACTCCTGAGCTCGTACATCATAGAAAAGGGTGTTAAGCTAACAAAAGTTGCCTTCTCCACCACCAAGTAGATAATACGTTGATAGAGATCAATTTATGTTATCAGAAATGCACTGTCAAACACTCATCCATACAAGTTCATTCTGGGACTGAACAAAACTAAAGGCACTCCTCCTACTACAATTAGTAGCAAGTAGTCCTTGCAATCCAAAGATTTCAAAACAGATAGAACCACTGCTATAAATGTCTCTATATTGGGAGCTACCCAGAGAATGTCAACAAGCAGTCCTTCCGCTATGAAGATCTCCGGTCTTCAATAATCATCGTCTTCAACGCGCCTTCACTTTTGAACGTATACATTGGTTCGAAGTGGTTTTCAGATAGGAATCACCCAAATCTGACCTCGGTTCCTTCGAAACCAATTATCGATAAAAAGATGTTTAGTTCATATGTGGATATCATTCATCAATCAATTACTTCATCTTTTATTTAAATCAAATATATTTCTTAGACATATTCTTTTTAATTTATTCCATTTTCTTTTCAAGACTATATGGAATCATTAAGCCTCGTTTATCAAATCATTTGGTTTATTTAAACCTTTCTTAATCTTGGAATAGTTCCAAATCAATTTCACTTTTTCCTTAGGAAAACATTTTCAAATCATTTACTTAACACTTTAACAAAGATTTTCCATTTCAAATCATAACTTTTAAATGGGTCAAAAACTATGTTATTTAAGACATAGTTTACTGCAAACTAAAAACAATTAATTTTAAGTATACGAATTAAAATAATTCCAAATCCTTTATTTAAATCTCATATTGAAAATATTATTTTAGAGCATCTGGGCTTTCCCTTCGATCTATTCCACCCCTCATTTAAAAGAGAAAACAAAGACGAGGTAAGTTCAAGGCACTGGTTGCTCCATTCCTAACCTTAGTTACACACCTTGTTTTACCGTTTATATCTCACAAGTGGGACAAATGTACTAGTCGTTTCTGCATACTCAGTTTGTTATTACATTCAAGGAAATGATTTCTATTATATTGTTTAAGTGTTATAATAACCATTTATTTAAACTCTTTCTAAAAGAATTATAAAACTTCTAATTTATCATTAAAACACATAATTATTCATTTAAAAACATTTATAAATGATTCTAAAAGGAATCGTTAAGTTTACATCTTTATTTCAAAAGTTATAGAAACTGCAACATAAAAGTGCTGCGAAAAGTGCTTAAAACAGCTTATTTGATTAAAACAACTTTCTTATTGTTTGAAAATTCTTATTTTACAATTCAAATCTTTTTCAAACCATTTTAATAGATTAATCAACTTTATTTCATATTTTTAATCATTTAAATGTATTATTTATAAAGAAATTCTTCTTGGATTCCAAACTGCAAAACCGCGATGTTTTTAGAAAATTGTTTTGGACATATTTCAAAATCTACTTAATGAAATCTTTATTTTCTTTCTTCGTTGGAAAACTATGGATATAATAGTCCGGAAAATTCTTATCTCGAAGGATTCCGAGCTGTATTCCACATTGTACACTTATTTAACTTTTATGGCAAGATATCACAAACTACCATTACGCGACGCGCCTACTTTTGACTTGTTTTTCAATTTCTTGTCAAAATTCATGGAAACACTTTTAAATGTTTATAAAACATTTCTAAATCATTTTAAACTCATTTTAAATAATATTTTTCATATTTCAAATCCATTTTCCATTTCATTTCATACTATAATACTATAATATTATAATATCATTTCCAACCTTATTAGATATTTTAAAATCATTAAGAGGCTAAATAATTTCCATACATATATTTATATGGATTTAAATTCTCATTTAATTAACTATGGTTAATTTCTAACCATTTCTCTTATCATTTATCAAACCAAGTAATCATCCATATTAACAATCATGTAAACAACCAACTTTGCATCCAAGTTAACAAACATATTAATCATCTAAGATATTTAACTTTCATATTATTAAACTTAGAATTATTAGTTAATTCAAAAATGAGTACTCACCTTTAACCAAATTGATTAAATTCCTACCAACATTCTCATCGAACCATACTTCACTAAACTAACATATACTTCACTAATGCATCCATAAACAACTCCACCACCTTGTCCATGCTCACGACCATCCTTCCTCCTCCACTTTTCTCTCTGCCCAAACCTTCCTCCCACCTCCATAGCTCACGGCCATAGCCTCCACATCTCAATACTCATGGCCTAAGGCCATTTAAAGAAGAGAAGAAGAATAAGTGGATCAAGAAGAGGTTAGAGAGTAATTAGTGGATTTGTGCTTAAGCACTCCACTATTTTTAACCCTCCTACCTCTCTTAAAGAAGAGAAGCCATTAATGAGAAAAAGAAAGCTCAAAAATGAAGAAAAAGAAGAAGAATGAGAAGTGTGAAGGAAATGAGAAGAATGGATGGGTATTTATAGGAAAAGTAAAGAGTGGTGAATTACAAAATTAACCCTTTACAAAATTACCAAAATATCCTTACTTTATCTTACTTTTTCAACACTTACCATCAATTTGTCATATCACTACTTTATGTCTTAATCACTTAATGCATAAGGAAAATAAAGTAAAGATTTGATTCGATTTGATTTGACATGATTTTGTCCTTTTATGTTTACTTTTTCTTAATGATTTTCTAGAAATTTCTAACCTTAATTAGCAAAAGTAAACTTGATTAGTTAATTGTTAATACTTAATATATTTAAAAATGTGTACATGTATATGTATATAAAGGTGCAACAACATTGCGGCAAATTTTATTCAACAAAACGTTGATTTTCGATAAAATGTTTTACGGTCACATTTTGACCTTTTTGTTAAAATAATTATTTATGTAAACCAAACTTAAAAATAAATTTCTTATCATCTTTAAATAATTAAAATGAGTGTATTTGATTTATAAAATAATATAAAACAATATCAGAATTCATTTGCAAATATACGACATTGATTTTGTCAATGCGCGACAAAATTTGTCAATCACTATAACATAAGTATACATATAGTTATCAAACTTTTATCAACCAATTATATAATGATTTTAAAAGAAATTATTTATCCTTTAAAATAGTTATTGGACTGTAAATTCAATTTTATCGAAAATCGGCTTTTGTCAATTTTGTCAATGTTACGGTAAAAGTCTAAAATCTTTATTCAATTCTAAAAATAAGTTCACCATCCTTATTTATTATATAAAACATGATTATTTAAGTTTGAAAATTATATATTTGAATATTTAAATACATTAAATATTTCATTTTCAAAGTGGTAAAATTACGGGTCGTTACAAACCCCCTACAATGCTCATGGCCAAGGTAGAAATAGAAGATCTTGGTTCCAAAACTTCGACCTTTAGCAAGATGGTGCTGTTGTAAATGTTGATACAAGATTGCATTGGAAGTTTAAGGAGAAAATGAGGAGTTTTGAGGTGGTTTTGTTTAAGGAAAAGAATGGAGAGAATGGAAAAGAAGGAGAAGAAAAAGAGAGAAGAGAAGAGGGTGAAGAAGAGCAAGAAAATGAGAAATGGAAGTGCAATAGGGAATGAAAATAAAGGAGGTCCTTTTATAGAATTTCAAAGTGTGCCAAATTACTTCACTTACCCTTTAGCCAAATTACCAAACTACCCCTCACAAACTCAACCATGGTACACCCTCCTATGTGCTAACCCATGTTCTAAAGTACTTTCCTTCATATTACAAAAAGAAGCACACAAATTTATGTACTACTTAGTACTTTAACATTTTAAAATAAGGAAGAAAAGTCTTCCTTACTTTATTACTTTTTTTCATTTTAAAGCACTTAAGGACTTTTTAGTTTAATTAATCTTTTTTTGTATTTTTTGGCTTCTTATTAAATGTGCATAAATGTGTACGTAAGTGTGCAACAATGTTGCGATAACTTTCGTCGATAAAAAGTCAAAAACCAAAAAAAATGATTTTCGATCATATTTTCAATTTTTCATCGAACTATTTATTTTTGTGAACAAACTTTCAAAATGAGTTAACCATCATTATTAAATAATAAAAATGAG
The DNA here is from genome assembly GCA_030737815.1 of Allium fistulosum. Taxonomy (NCBI): domain Eukaryota; kingdom Viridiplantae; phylum Streptophyta; class Magnoliopsida; order Asparagales; family Amaryllidaceae; genus Allium; species Allium fistulosum. Next base: position 444,855,882 of record CM060903.1, read on the forward strand.
TTGTTTAAGCTTTTGAAAACAACTATCTAAATATTTAAAATTAATTAAATATTCACAAAAGGCCGACTGTGGTCATTTAAGACCTTAACTAAGGTAGACCCCATCATTTTATCGCTTTGAGAATAGAGTAATAATACCTTTTAAATAGGAAGACTCTGGTCATTTAAGACCTTAACTAAGGTAGACCCCATCATTTAAGACCCATCCCCCAATTCGTGCTCCTAAACGGTATTATTTTTATTATAGCTTTAGCAATGTAAGAGACTATACCCAAACCATTTAATACTTCCTAGTGGAAAATAGGCAGACCCCGTCATTAAAGACCTACTTCTAGAAGCATGCTCCTCAATGGTACTATCCAGTCGTCATTTCTTGGAAATCTCATTGGGTTACATAATACTTCTTTTATAGGAAAGAGGAGGACTTTATAGTCACTTAAGACCCTAACCTAAAGTGGATCCTTCCTGAGATATCCACTCTCACTCTTTAATTATAAATATGGCATCTCATTAGTTTACTTCTTTCGGTACGGAGGTGGACCCTTCAACCACTTAAGACCTCAACACCGAAGTAAACCATTTTTTAGAGACATCCTTATTTATTTATTTGGAGTCTCGCTAGATTACTTAATACTTCCATTTAGGAGAGAAGGCAGACCCTTCAACCATTTAAGACCTCAAACCAGAAGCGAACACCTATGGAGACATTCCTCACTGCTCCTAATTTCAAATTTGGACCATTTAATACTTTCCAATTAAGAAAGCATGCCCAATATCTCATGTTATCACGGGTCCTAGGACTAGTTATATCTCACATCAGTAGTAAGTACACCCGACTACTGGTAGCCTCAAAGTGAAGGGTAGTCGAGTGACTCTACTGACCTCGCATCACTAACCTACTAAGTCTAATTAACCATCCTAAGTTTTTATTTATATAATATTAGATAGACATTGGACTTAGCTTACTAATTCCCTTTTTATTTAAGGCAATAAGATTTACCTTAAATAGTTATCTACCTATAAATCCTCGTTTAGTGCTCATAAATGTAGGTTTTTCCATAAATTGCTAATAGATATTTCCTAAGATATTTATACATGATTACTAATTTAAAATTAGTAACCTTTTATATTTATTCCACTATTATCAGTCTCATTAATCCATTTATCCTATTAATTTATTGCAACTCCCACATTCATTACCATTTATTTGAGTTACGACCTTTTAAATTCTTTTCTCATTAGTTAATCTAAATGCGAATATTACGTGCAAGCATTGTTATTAGCTTTTTATTTAATTATTATACGTGTAGTAATTACGTACAAATATTTACCTTTATCATATATGTTCTAGTTAAATACCTTTACTAGAATATACTTTTCCATGTTAAATTATTGGAATCATATCTAAAAAGATTATCCATTATCATTTCCATAAATTAGTCCAAAATAGATGATTTAACTTTATAATATAAAAAATTTCATCGTTTGAAATTACAAGGAATAATATTATTGAAATAGATAGTGTAAACTACAATGAATTCATACTTTACACATCTCTTTCTCTTTCTATTTGTATATATTTTTTGTTAGATCAAACGCTGTATCTTTCTAAAAGGGAAAGAAATTAAACTAATTTACCAATATTAAATGGATCTAAATTCCAACAATTCCAAATATAGAAAAGTTTATATTCTAATAATATTATGGTAATAATCCAAATTTACAACATTATTATAGAACCTATTTCAGATCTGCAATAAATTTCATTTAAATTAATATTCTAAATTCATACTTTTAGAACTGATTTCTAGATCAGGTTGTATACAGTGCTAAATCAATTTATAAACCAGAATATGTAGGCGATGTTTCTTATATTCAAATCATATTCAATTCATTGCCTATAACTCATATGCAATTATCACTTAGGCATAAAAATCAAATAAACGCCAGTAGGATAATTTTCATGTTATAGCAATTTATAAAATTTCTCATTCACCTTTTAAGAGTAATCCAAATCTCTAAATCTGAAGTAAAACCTCTGATTCATCTCCAAATCCTTTTTATTCCAAGAGATATGTATACAATGATATATGCATACATTAGAATTATAGATCTGAGAAGAGATTTGGGATTGGAAGAGAAAATATACACAAATATATATAATTATATAAATTATCTCAAATACGCATATGGTTGATTCTCTTCTCTTCTCCTTTTGATTAGATTTCTACTCTTCTCCGATTTGTATGAATATAGATAAAAATATCTTATCTTTATAATTTAAAAAGAAAGTGGGGAACAAAAAATGGTAGAGCTTCGCTACTATCTCCATAAAAATATGAGAAGAGAAGAGAGAGTTAGGCATGAATTTATTAGCGCTAGAATCAACCAGAACCATTAGGTCGAAATATATTAAATTCGGGCCGTTGCGGCATAGGTTTACTGGAGCCGCCAGGTCGCCACCGGTTGACCGCCCTCGGGTGACCGGTCGACCACTAAGGGTTGACCGTCCCCAATAACAGGTCGGCCTGTGGGCCTGGGTAATTAATATAAAAATGTTAATTTTTGTTTATTTAATTATTTTCGTTTCGAATTCGTTTTTCGTCAGTAACTTCTTCATTTGGACTCCGATCGCAAAACTCTATATATGAAAGTTGCTCCAAATTTTTCCACGAATGCAATGGTGCTTGTTTCATAGTCAATTTCATTGTTTGCACAAATTCTATTTTCAGAGCCTAATTAATTAACTAATTAAATAACTAACACCAAATTAGAGGGTGTTACATTCTTCCCCCTTAAAAAGAATTTCGTCCCCGAAATTACACCAATGACTAAGTCATGGTTTTGTCTCCTAATTATCTTAAAGTACCCAACCAATGAGTGTACAACCTATTTTTGCAACCAAACATGCATAAGTGCATAGTGTATAACTGTATCACCACATAGAAAATATGTATGTAGAATGATTCTAAATCGAATCCTCTTATATGAATGCATTTCTTTTGAAAACATTTTTGAAAAATATGATGCAAACAATCTACATATATACCGGTAGTTCTACATGTATGCAGCTTTTTGAAAAGTCTTTTCAACCAAAACCCCCATACTCCTACAAATAGAAGTATGAAGCAACCAATTTTGCATCCACTTCCTATCATCCAATAATCTAACGCATCGAAAAATTGCTTCCTAAACTTTACTCCTATGCCGGAAAAAGGAATTTAGGAAGAGAATTTACCATTCGTACCACACTATGATCTTCCTATTCCCGTAGTACAGTGGAAATTTCTTTGCTGCCCGGATTCACTCCTAATTTTTCACCCACAAAACGCATAAAGAGGCTTATTGCAAGCTCTAAAAGGGAATTAAGTCTAAAACTAGACTCGCGCACATCATCCATAAGGTATGGAAATAGAAATGCCAAGGCTAAAATAACTTTTTCCTTGTTATCGCTTGCATTTATCGCATCGTTGACCCTAATGCACCACTAAATTCGCAATTTCTAACTTTATTTGTCTTCCCTACGCCTAACACGTGGCCTTTAAAATCAAAGAAAGTTTTCACAAAAATGTTTCTCACTTTTCAAATTTGTACATCATTTGGAAAATAAAATCCCAAAATATTTAGACGTACATTTTACCTTGAAATAAGATTTTGAACAAAAACTCTAAAAATAATTTAAGAGTCAAAAATAACTAAAATACGAAACTTTTTTTTTCAAAAGGGAACTTTTCAAATCAAGAGGAAATTTTTCAAAATATATTCCTTCTCGAAAATTTTGATAAATGAAGCCACAATTTCAGAGTAGTCAGAAGTTGGTTTTGCCTAAGTGCATAAACCGAATTCCAAAATTCTACAACTAACCTATTTAAAAATTTGACATTTTATTTAAAAATGTCAACACATCTATTATTCAAAAAATTTAGCTTTTAAGGAATATGAGCAATGACCCGTGCTATCGAAAAACTCCATCATGTCCTTTCTAAAATTTTCAACTATTCTAAACTTCCAGTCTTTTATTGCATTTACTATTAGTTAAGTATCTTTATGAGATTCCTATATTTATATTGTTTCTCTACAATGCATATATAGGAGCGGTTCGCATATCCAGAAACAATAGCATGGAAAATGAATAGAAACTCATAATATCGTGTGTGCCTTTTATAAGAGACAATTAACAGTTTACAACCCAACAATCCAAAAAGAAAAGAACAAATGTTGGAAATAAATGATACAACAATCCTAAATAAAAATACTGCCTAAGAACCATGGGAAGGTCTCGCTCCGCGGTCGAAGCTCGAGTTATTGCCGCGACCGTAGAATGGTCATAGCATAGCGGCTATGCACCCAATCTCACGCCCTTGGCGTTGCTTCTACGTCCTAATCGCTCAGAGCTCTGCCTAAACCTGAAGGATAGCAACGACCTCAGGATTCATATATCCCTCGGCCCCCTGCGCTATCCCTACCGCTAGAGCTCTCCACCCAAATTTACCCCGTAATGTCTAAACACTCGAATGAGCAAGTGACAATATGGAAAGTAAGTCCCTGGGGTACCAACTCCTTGATCGACCATATGAAGAATCAAGACACGAGCCCAGTTGACGACTACGCCGCCAATCATAGCATATGCGGATTTCCGCACTGATGTGTAGATCTGGTTAAAGCTCCCAGTCTTCGGAATGATGTTGTGCTGAATGATGCGCATGATAAGATGGGCCACCGATCGCAAATTGTCGGTCCTCCAATCACCGACATTTCCAAAAAAGATCCACTATAGAATCTTAGGGTCAACCATCTCTATGTAATCCAAATCTACGCCTACTACAAATATCTCTAAAATTTCAACGAGATCATCATCCGACATCTCAATCCAAGCTCCCTTCACCTTGGACTCAATGTAGCAGTTGCCATCATCAAAATTCTACGCCATCTGAGCATCAAAAAGATGGATGTGGCGTGGGTAATATTCCTGCTCATAAGTCTCGAAGCGGAGGATCGGTGCAAGTCCCGCCGCGACGGAAAGCTCTTCAAGCCCAAGAGCGGAAAAATCTCCAAACTTTACTTGGTCGCCTGTGAAGAAAATGAAAGTCCATCGTTCCGAGTAGGTGGCGATCTTCCACTCGTTCCGATCAAGCCAAGGGCCTACTTGCGGAGTGAGGCCGGGATGACGAGAGGAAGGGTTGCACGTATGAGACGGTGCCATGCGTTGTGAGGTAGTAGGAAAAAGAGAGAAAAAAGGTTTAGATCCGGAGTAGTGATGAGGCAAGATCTGATGCGCAAGGATTGGTAAGTGGAGGAAGAGGGAGGTGGAAATGGGTTTGACTAAAAAAATTGAAGAGGAGGAGGAGAGTGAGGGAGGTGCGGCAGTTGAAGGTTTGGACATGACTTACAGTTGTGTTCCAGGTTGGGGTTCGGCTCGAATCCACTTAGCGGTCGACCGCTATTAGGTCAACTGGTCGACCGCTAGCCCAGATTTGGGCGCAGCCTAAACGTGGACCCAATAGGGCCGGTTAAATTAATTAATATTCTAATGATCGTTCCACATGCCATCTTTAGCTTAACCTATCCAGAAAAATTTTACCTTCCACACGGCGGTATCCACCTTACCATATAGGCCATTCCTTGGCAAGATTTCGATAGCCTCAGCAAAACTGTTGCGACCGACAACACTTCCAAAAACCCAAAATATTCCCCATGTTATTTCATGCCTACTTCCCACGGAAATATTTCTTCCAATAGCTGGTGGGTTCAACATAACTTCAAACTACATACCCTAATAAAGTTGATGTAATTCCTATTTTGTCCATACCATAAAGAGAGAAAATATAAAAACCATCGATTCTATAAATCGAAAAATCACTGAGCTAAGTATATGCTCCTTTATACTTGTTTCTAAATAACAAAAACCATTTCATACCAAAACTTCCCTTAAAAGTCAAACTTATATATATGTAAATATATCAGGGTTTCCAAAAACCTTTATAAAACACAAATTTCCTAAATTAGAAGACTATTCTCTTGCCAAAAATCAATATCAAGCCTTTACTGGTATATACATATAAATATTTAAGGATTTAAAGAATTAATCTTTTATAAACCAAAAATTTCTTAACACGACCAACCTAGTGGTATACGTATTTCTTTGAAAATTAAAATTTCAAAACTTTCCCAAAATAAAATTTCTAGAAAAATCCTTGGGAAAAGAAATCCTTTGAAACCCTTTTTCCAAAATTGAAGGCATTTCCAGAATATACTTTATAAAATTCTCTCATAGGTTTAGACTAAGGAACTGACATTAATTATTCAAATAAAAATCCGGTTTGCCATTAAAGAGGTGATCAATGAATGCATCTTAGTAAAACTTTCTTCTGGACAACTACAACATACAAAATCTAATTTCCCATCCATCTGGAATAATTGTGTGTCTCCGAATGGAACTCAAAATCCAAAATCACAAGGTAGCTAAAATCTCAATCATCAAGTTGAACACGTCCAGTCTCCGGGATTCAGCCATATGTCGTACTCATGCCCTTCATCAATAGCGCTTTACGCATCGCTAGCACTCCGTGGGGTACTTCGAAGTCAGCGTGAAAATCTTGGCTCTAAGATATTTCTAACTCATAGTTGCTTTGCTTACTCCTTTGGAGTGGAACTATAACTATTTCTATAGTCGGAACTCTTAGAACTAGCGTAAAAATATAATATTACTAGATAGGAAATTACTAGTACGTTCTGTCAATTTATCCTAATCCCTCTAATCTACTAACCTAGAGCTCTGATACCAAATGTAACAACCCAAGGTCACCCCTTAAAGGGCAGGGGTACAAATGGTAACCCCAGACTTCCTTGTTTTACGGCCAGCCTCTCGACTGTCAACCAACCCTCTTTGTCGGGACGTCTAGGGGCAAGAGACAAAGCTTCACCACTGTCCACAATGCGAGAACCCCCTATCACGTAAGCATAAACATGCCAACAAGGTTCGGGGACTGGAAAAGTATAAACTGTCCATAACATAAACTTATACCGATAGGTTTCCATTTAATTGTTGTGTCCATCAAGGTTAGTAACTCTAATCTAACCTTGCATTGCACACACGATTACTTACTTACCCCTTCCCAAGGTATGAAATACTAATGAAGCCATATCAACCACCTAATACTTCCAAACCCATTAGCCACTTAGTACTTCTAAATATGAAGCGGGCTTCTATAATATTTTTAAAAGAAAAATAGGCAAACTCTGTCATTTATGACCTTAATTGAGATAGATCCCATCATTTAAGACTTATTCTCGAGGTGGTTTCCTATCAATGTTGTCAATGGTCAGTGGGTCCTAGCTACAAGACCTCTAACCACCATTTAAGGCTTCTAACATTTAATGTCCAACTATCACCACATTTATCGCCGATAAAATCGTAGTCATGTAATAAACAGTACCCAAGCCGTTTAATACCTTTTATTAGAAAATAGGTAGACTCTGGTCATTTAAGACCTCAACTAAGGCAGACCCTATATTTAAGAACTATCCCCAAAGTGTTCTCTTAAATGGTACTATTATTGTTACGGCTTTAGAAATGTAAGAGACTATACCCAAGCCACTTAATACTTCCCAGTGGAAAGTAGGCAGACCTCTTCATTTAAGACCTACTTCTAGAATTGTGCTCCTCAATGGTACTATCTAGCTGCCATTGCTTAGAAATCTCATTGGGCTACTTAATACTCCTTTTATAGGAAAGAGGAGGACTTTATAGTCACTTAAGACCCCAAACCTCAAGCAAACCCTTCCCGAGATATTCACTCTCAATCTTTAATTATAAATATGGCCTCTCATTAGGTTACTTCTTTCGGTAGGGAGGCGGACCCTTCAGCCACTTAAGACCTCAACACTGAAGTAAACCATAAAATCCTAACAAACATTTCCTAAGACATTTATACATGATTACTAATTTCAAATTAGTAACCTTTTACATCTATTCCATTTTTATCAATCCAATTAATCCATTTACTCTATTAATTTATTGCAACTCCTACATTTATTACCATTTATTGGAGTCACAACCTTTTAAATTATTTTCTCATTAGTTAATTATACTAAACATGAATATTACGTGCAAGCGTCATTATTAGCTTTTTATTTATTTATTATAAGCGCAATAATTACGTACAAATATTTGTCTTTATCAAATATGTTCTAGTTATATACTTGTAGTAGAATATACTTTTCCATGTTAAATTATTGGAATCATATCTAAAAAGATTGTACGTTTTAATTTAGATAAATTAGTCCAAAATAGAAGATTTAACTTTAAAATATAAAAGATTGCATCGTTTGAAATTACAAGGAATAATCATTTCTTTTTATTATTGAAATAGACAGCGTAAACTACAATGAGTTCATACTTTACACATCTCTTTCTCTTTCTATTTTTATCTATTCCTTGTTAGATTAAACGTTGTATCTTTCTAAAAAGGGAATAAATTAAACTAATTTACAAATATTAAACGAATCTAAATTCCAACAATTTCAAATGTAAAAAAGTATATATTCTAACAAGATTTGGGTAATAATCCAAATTTATAACATTATTATACAACCTATTTCAGATCTTAAATAAATTTCATTCAAATTAATATACTAAATTCATACTTTTGGGACCAATTTCCATATCAGGCTGTATATATTGCTAAATCAATTCATAATAAAGAATATGTAGGCGATACATATTATATGCAGATCGTATTCAATTCATTGCCTACAACTCATATACAATTATCCAATTAGGCATAAAAATCAAATAAACACCAATAATTTTCATATTATAACAATTTATAAGATTTCCCACTCACCTTTTAAAAGCGATCCAAATCTCCAGATCTGAAGTAGAACCTTTGATTCATCTCCAATTCCTTTTTAATCCAAGAGATATGTATAAAAGGGTATATACATACATTAGAATCATATTTTGAGAAGAGATTTGGAATTGGGAGAGAAATAGATACATACATACATATACATACATACATACACACACACACACACACATATATATATATATATTACCCCAAATACGCATATTGTTGATTCTCTTCTCTTGTCCTTTTTATTAGATTTCTACTCTTCTTCGATTTGTATGAATATAGATATAAATATCTTATCTTTATAATTTAGAAAGAAAGTGGAGAAGAAGAAATGGCAGAGCTTCACTACTGCCTCCTCAAAAATATGTGAAGAGAAAAGAGGGTTAGACCTGAATTTATAGGTGCTAGAATCAACCAGAATCGTTAGATCAAAATATATTAAATCCGGGCCGTTGCGGCCTAGGTTTACTGGAGTCTCCAGGTCACTACTGGTCGACCGCCCTTGGGTACCAATCGACTGCTAGGGGTCGACTATCCCCAATAACAGGTCGGCTTGTAGGCCCGGGTAATTAATGTAAAAACATTAATTTCTTATTATTTAATTATTTTCGTTGCAAATTCATCTTTCGTCCATAACTTTTTGTTTGGACTCCGATCGCAAAACTCCAAATATGAAAGTTGCTCAAAATCTTACCACGGACGCAATGGTGCAAGTTTCATAGTCAAATTCCATCATTCACAGAAATTCCATTTTTGGAGCCTAACTAATCAACTAACAAACTAATTAAATAACTAACGCCAAATTACGGGGTGTTACATATTTATTACAAATATACTTATATATATGTCGGCATCAAAATTGGCCACCAACACCCAATTATGCAAAAACTCCAATATCCAATCCAATCGCATAAATATGAAGAGAAATAAATGGAGAACAAAATTAAAACAATTAGAAAGCAAGTAAAAGGAGGCAAGATTTATAATGGTTCGGCTAACATTGGCCTACGTCCACTCCCAAATAATCCTTTTTATTGTACCGAAGTTTGTTTACAGTTACAATTCGAAATCCAAGAATAAAATTGACAGAGTGTAGCCTAGGTTGAAGATAAAGAGAAGCAAAAAGAAGTTCCCTTTTCTGATGCTAGCCTGCTGTATTTATAGGGGAAGACATGCAGGGCTGAAATTTTGATAGAAGGTTCGGAAGACCAAGTCGAGGCCACCCAAAAATTTCCAGGCCCATTGGGGCCCACAATAGGGATCAGTACCGATACTTATTTTGGTGTCCAAATGGGGTGCGATCCCTTTGGAATTTTCCCCATGGTGTTAGCTACTTGCTTCCAAAATTTCGTGCAATTCCAACATATAGTTAGTGAGATATCGCATTTTCCGTGATGTAGTATTGATTGAATTCTGATTTTTGCCGATCCCTCTAGAGGGATAGGTACTGATCCCTCCAACTTGCTTCAAATACCATGTGATCCCTATGGGAGCTTCTCTATGTTGTATTATTTATATAGTTCAATTTTCATGCCAATTGGATTAGTAGAACTCGAGTTATTGACCGATCTTTGTTGCAATATGGTGTTAAGGATGATTATAGCCAATCCCTATGGAGGGATAGGTGCCGATACCTCCAACTTGCTCTGAATGCTATTCAATCCTTATGGGATGTTCCACATGTTCTATTAAGCTTGTCCTCCAAGTTTCATGTCAATTGGATGTGTAGATGTTGAGATATTGATCGATCTTTGTTATGAAGTTGGGCTTAGCCGATCCCTAAGAGGGATAGGTATCGATCCCTATTGAGGGACAGATGCCAATCCCTCCAACTTCTCCAAATTCCATGCGATCCCTAGGGTAGACTCCTTAGGGTCTCCTCTTCTTGTTTCTAAAGTTTCACTTCAATCCGCCTTGTGGTTGTTGAGTTATGGAGCGATCATTGTTGAGTTGTGTTGTTGAGCTGAATATGATATGATCCCTCTTCTTTTGCCCATAACTCTAGCATACGAAGTCTGATCGACTTAAAATTTCAAATGTAGCCTCATGATGCCTTCCTTATCACTTCATACCAATTGTACCTTGATTAGGATAAAAATTAGGGATCCAATCCGAATCCGCTTGACCATCATCCATAGCCTCGTTTATAGCCAATCTCCAAGCTTGGTAACCGTTTCTCCGAGCCTCCCACCTTGATGATCATGATGTTCATTGGGTTAAAACCGCCTGTGTACTAATTTTCCAAAAGGTGGGTTAACACTCTGCCTCCTAAAAAATGCCTTGCGATAGGAAGGCTTGTTTTGAATTGCCATAAATCCAAAATATGAAGTCCATAATCCATTGATAGTGTATTATCCAATCGGTTGCCAATCCAAATCCATGATCTCTCCAGACCGTTAGTGAAATCCATGACCATTCCGAGTCAATATCCAATTCCGAATCTGCAATCTCTCTAGATCATTTTATCCAAACCCTCGACCTCACCGGGTCGTTAGCCAAAGCCCAAACTGCTCCGGGCCCATATCCAAATCCATAGTTGTTCGAAGCTGATATACGAATCCATAACCTATCTAGGTTGTTATCCTAATCCAAATCCTCAATCTCACTAGATTCTTGCTGAGCACAATCCATACTGAACGACCTGAGTAGGTCGATCCATCGCATTCGAGTGAAGCGACCTAACCCTTGCCAGGCATAGTTCATACCTGATGACCTTGATCTCTCCGGATCCTTGCTGAGAACAATCCATACTCGACAACTTAAGTAGGTTGATCCATCGCATTCGAGAAAGCGACCTACCCCTTGCTAGCATAGTCCATACCTGACAGCCTTGATCTCTTCGGATCCTTGCTGAGCACAATCCATACTCGACGACCTAAGTATGTCAGTACATCGCGTTCGAGCGAAGTGACCTACCCCTTGCCAAGCATAATCCATACCCTGGCATTACGGTTTATCATCATCTCAAAGCATGCCTAAGGACCGTCCTCGATCCCGTACATGTGTAAGTGACTTAGCCATCTTATTATGGAGTGTGCTACTTATTCCATGCTATCCCGATCAATTGATGACAAGTTGATGATTATGCCTTGATCCAGTGCCATTTTCATTTGAGGTGGATGGTGGCTAGCTCATGTTCCACTGCCACAGCCCCAGTCCTTATGTATTGTTGTAACTGACCATTCCTCACATGTTCCTCGATGATATCCTTCAAATGTCTACGGTCAGTTGTATTGTGCCCATCTAGCTCATGGAATAGGCAGCGCTTTCTTGATGTCTATTCGCGTTTAGAGGGTTCCCTCCTTGTCGGCCTTCGATATGGAAGGCACCCTCGAGTATCCAGATATATCTGTTCTAGGGTTTCATTATAAAAAGGTAAGAAGAGAATTTGGATTCCCCCCTCTGTCGCTTCGATCCATCGAAGCTATTATCCATGTTCCGTTTACCCTTGTCCTTTCCTGAGCTTTCACCGGGCGGTACTCCACCCCGTACCGTATTAACTTCCATTGTCGTTTTATTAGCTTTCGCATCTTCTTATCGTAGAAACCTCTCTGCTTCATGATAGAATTCTCTGAGATTCATTGGTGGATCCCGTATCAGTGATATCTTATAATCTGAATTATCTGCAACTCCTAACACTGCCCCCATCAAAACCATCGATGGATCTGGTCGATCCACCGAAACAATTGCCACATTGAACCTGGTTAATAAATTCTTAAGAGATTCCCCTTCCCATTGCTTCACTGATGTCAATGTCATCATATTCTTGGGTCTCGTAATGTGAACCCAAAACTGCTTCATAAATCTTTCGGCTAATTCTATCCATGTGCTAATAGAACTGCTCTCCGACTGTCTGAACCGTAGCGCACATCGTGTCAGGACTTCTTCCGATGCCCCCAGTACTTCCATGTACCATATATACCTTATCATATGCATAGTTGGATTCGACTTTCCATCATAAGCTTCCATTGTTAGTAGTTTGAATTCTGGTGGATTCGTAGCATTCCTGACATTTGGAGCAAATGGACTTCTATTTACATCCTCCAGATCCCTATTCACTAATTCTCCATGCATAGTTCACCTTATCATCTGCATAAACCTATCATTGTCCTCCAATGGTAGTCTCCTATCATCATGCCTAAGCCGCCCACCGAGTCTATGAGGGAATTCTGGAACGTATTCCTCCGGACGAGCATCCAAATTCCAATTCGCACCAAACTCCATGGGATCGATCGCATGCCCAACATCACGATCAACCAGACCTAGGGGCATGCCCCCTAGCCTTTAGGGATCGGTACCGATTCCTTTGGAGGGATCGGTGCCGATCCCTCTAGGATGGTAGGGAACTACCCCCGGCTACTTTGTTCTATTACTTTGTCTATTGGCTCCATTTCCATGTTCCCGGTTTTGATTTCCAACGATTCCTACTGCTTCAGCTCCTTGATTTTGTGCTCCATCTTGTCTAATCTATTGGAGTAAATTCTGCATCATCTCCTCCTGTCTTGTCAACATTCTCTCCTGCATAGCATCCATCATCGTTTCCATTTCATCCGTGGTGATGTAGATAGATTCTTGATTAGCTCCAGCTCCTGAGGAAGCCTCCTGACTCCTCCTATAGTGGCTCCTTTATGGTAGCCCTCTCCTTGTTGATTGCCTAGCCATTGCTTTCTAGATCTAAGTATCCAAGCTTCCAAATTTAAGATCCTAGCTTCCAAATCCGCAGGTGCAAGTGTTCTCAATGAAAGCACCAAAATGTTGGTGTCAAAATTAGCCACCAACACCCAATTATGCAAAAACTCTAGTATCCAATCTAATCACATAAATATGAAGAGAAATAAATGAAGAAAAAGATTAAAACAATTATAAAGCAAGTAAAAGGAGACAAGATTTATAGTGGTTCGGCTAACTTTGGTCTACGTCCACTCCAAAATAATCCTTTTTATTATATTGAAGTTTGTTTAAAATTACAATCCGAAACCCAAGAATAAAATTGATAAAGTGTAGCCTAGATTGAAGATAAAGAGAAGCAAAAAGAAGATCCCTTTTATAATGCCATGCCTACTGTATTTATAGGGGAAGACGTGAACGGATCGGGTTGAAATTTTGACAGAAGGTTCGAAAGACCAAGATGAGGCCACCCAAAAATTTACAGGCCCATTGAGACCTACAATAGGGATCAGTACGGATCCCTATTTTGGTGTCCAAATGGGGTGTGATCCCTCTAGGTGATTCCCCATGGTGTTAGCTACTTGCTCCCCAAATTTTATGCAATTTCGACATATGGTTTGTGAGATATCGCATTTTCCATGATGTAGTATTGATTGAATTCTGATTTTTGCCGATCCCTCTAACTTGCTTCAAATACCATGTGATCCCTTGAGGAGCTTCTCTATGTTGTATTATGTATAGCGCTCAAGTTTCATGCCAATTGGACTAGTAGAACTTGAGTTATTGGCCGATCTTTGTTGCAATATGGTGTTAAGGCTGATTATAGTTGATCCCTATGGAGGGATAAGTACCGATCCCTCCAACTTGCTCCAAATGCTATGAGATCCCTACGGGAGTTCCAAATGTTCTAGTTAGCTTGTCCTCCAAGTTTCATGTCAATTGGGTATGTAGATATTGAGATATTGATCGATTTTTGTTATGAAGTTGGGCTTAGCCGATCCCTAGGAGGGATAAGTACCAATCCCTATTGAGGGACAGATGCCGATCCCTCCAACTTCTCCAAATGCCATGCGATAACTAGGGTAGATTCCCTAGGATCTCCTCTTCTTATTTCAAAATTTTCACTTCAATCCGCCTTGTGGTTGTTGAGTTATGGAGCGATCATCGTTGAGTTGTGCTGTTGAGCTGAATATGATCCGATCCTTCTTCTTTTGCCCATAACTCTAGCATACAAACTCCGATCGACTTGAAATTTGAAATGTAGCCTCACGAGGCAATCCTTATCACTTCATACCAATTGCACCTTGATTAGGACAAAAATTAGGGATCTGATCCGAATCCGCTTGACCATCATCCATAGTCTCATTTATAACCAATCTCCGAGCTTGGTAGCAGTTTCTTCAGGCCTCCCGCCTTGATGATCATGCTGTCTGTTGGCTCAAATCCGCCTGTGTACTTCTTTGAAAAAAGTCAAGTTAACAATATATATTAAAATAAAAAAATTATTTTACTATCAGAAATATATTAGTACGTATATTTTTCTCGGTTTGTAATTATAAAAATATTATTTATTTTAATATTTAAAGAAGTTATTTACATTTAAGTAGATATATTATAATATTATGCATATATATATATATAAATATTTTATTTACAAGGTATATGCATACAATATACATACATAAATATAATAATCTTTATATATAAGTAATAATTTATATACATACATATATCTGGACAATGTAAAGTTACATATCAGATGAGCTAACGTGTCCACTACGATGTAAATCCAAACGTCTATACACCAATAAGTTATACCTTGCATGGATTGACATGTAAAACAGGCACCCACATATATATGTGTATATAATCCATACACACACACACACACACACATATATATATATATATTGATATACAAATTAAACAAAACTATATAATTTATAAAATTAAATATAATAAAAGATTTTATTTAAATAATATCTAGAAATATTATAAATGGATTAGAATTCATAGGCCTATTATAGATCTAATAAGGCAATTTTTTTGAAATTCATCCATAACTTCCGCTATGGGCTGGTCCAGTTCCAACGATGGTATTAGAGCCTAATAGCCTTTTAAATTAGTCATGTTAGGTTAACTAATTAAAGCCTATCCATATATCAGGGTGTCTAAAAAGTAGTGCATGGTTTATTTTGGGTAATCAAGTACTTTGCCCTACCTGTCTACTAGTCTGGCTCGAAATGACGAGTTAAGCCCAAAATGTTATCCCTGATAGAAAAGGCCCAATTTGAATCGAGCCTTGGGATAATTTCAAAATTGTTTTGAAATTTAAAATAAAAGTTTTAAACTTAAAAGTAAAATTTAAAATAACAAAAATATTATAAATGTTATAATGTAAATTTTCAAATTGTTTTGAAAATTGAAAATATAAGATTTCTAAATTTAAAATATAAATATACATATTGTAAATGTTATAATACAATGAATATTTTCAAAATGTTTGAAAATTTATTTAAGTTGATTTGGAAATTTATAAATATTTTAATAAGATTAATAAAGTATATTAACTGAAAACTTTAATTAGTTAGTAAATATATACATGTATTTTAGATTATGATATATGTTATGTTGTTTTAAAATGATAAATTAACATAAGTGTACATATATGTATATAAATGAATTTCGAAATTAATATAAATTTAATTAAAAGTTTTTAATTAAATAAATAAATTAAAATGTTAATTAATTAAATAACACACACACACATATGATAATGTGTTATACTATACAGTTTATAGTATACAATAATTATTAAATATAAATGTTATATTAAATTAATATAAAATTAATTAAAACGTTAATTAATTAAGATTAATTAAATAAGATTTAATTAATATAATACATAAGGCTATTATATAAGTAATATGAAATATAAAAGTTATATAATAATAAAACTTATATAATATGAATGTATAACCAAAGGTGGAACATTAAGAAACCCTAAATAGACTTAAGGAGTAAATACATACGTAAATGTGTGTGTGTTGTGATTTTCGATGTGTCCGACACTTGAATCACGAGGGTACTTCATAAGAAATATATTATTTCATAAGTCGATATCACTCGATATAATATATTAAAGATTGTGAATCTTCAATATGATATCATCCTCGATCATATATATTTATATAAATAAATTACTTGCATACTTCTTAATTGTTGAGCAAACTCAAGCTAGGGATGTTATGTATAGTATTATTAATATATTGAATAGACGAGGTAAGATAACTATATGTTTTTGTTGAGCAAACTCAAGGTACATATACTATACTTAGGCCATATTGGTATGGTAGATACGAGGGAATAATTTCATTTCGGTTTATGGAGCAAACTCAAGGTTGAAGTGAAATTAGGATATAATACCAAGGGTTAGGATGTAAATGATACAACCAATAAGGAGTTATCCATCGTCTGTGGAGCTATGACTTGTCGAGCAAACTCAAGCTCAGAATTTCAAGACGGACGAGGCTTAACACTCACTAGTGAAGTCAAAAGACTTCTATATTTCAACTTAGGGTTTGGTGAAACATAAAAGACTAGTAGGAGTCTTATTAAAAACATGAAATGATAACATTTAACTTTTCTAATATTATAAGAACATATGTTATATAATGTTATAATAATCTACTTTGCCAAATTTGTGCATTTAATATGATTTATAAAACGTTTATCAATTAAGATGTACAAATAAACCGAATTGAAGATTGATAAATAGAAATGTAATATGTATACTTGCTATTATGTATTTCTTACACGTTAATGTTTTATATACCCATGCAAGTTCCTAATTTAACAATTACTTAATACGTTCGTAAATTTGGTCACTCACATGTTTATTTAGTCGAGACCATGTATTGCATTCAATGAGTTTTGAACTCAAAAGCAATACAACAGTATGGATATTTGATCCATATACTATCACATAGAATTGTTATATAGTGAGCGATCACATTTCGTAATGTACGATACTTGATGAAATTAGTTCATTTGAAGCAAACAAATAAACCATACTGTTAGATCGAGTATTCAATTTGATTGATTACAACAAAGATCTTATTATGCTAATTGTAACACTAGAACAAAACTACAAAATACACCTAAGAATTCGATCATTGGAATGCCAGTTTGATCAGTTTATGCAAAGTGCAACATATTTGATGTCCTTAAATGTTCAAATACATTTTTCTAAAGAGTTTGTTATGATATTGTAGTAAGGGATTTCTTTTGAATAGTTCGACCATTTAGAAAGAAAAACTAATGTACAAGGGTAGATGTGATTTAAGGTACAGTTGGGATGATGAGGGTAAATGGTCACTTTTGCTTCATAAAGAAACATTGGAAATAAGAATGGTAAAATAATAGTTGATAACTAATATTAAAATAAGAAATATGATTTCTATTTCAAAATGTATTTTCATATAGAAAATTGTTTTCTATGAGGTTTATTTCTCTGAGTTCAAGATATTTGATCAAAGAACTCTTCGCTATAAACTAGTTGCAGTATATGAAATAAATAATCTATATGAAGTGAATGATGGACCTATGAATTTAGTATGCTATTATAGTAATGGCGGGAAATAGTGGGAGCATATCATATAACACTTATTGGTTGCATCAAGTTATGAAAATTGTTTTTGTAAAACGTAACACACATTATTTATAAAATAATATTTTTTCTTTGGTGATGAATAAAGAATAGACATAACTTATTTCAATAAGAATATTATGAATATTTACTATGAAATAAAACAGTAGTAGAGGTATTTGATGCATTGGAAAATACAAAAGTATCTGAAATATATTTACAATTATGTTGGAAAGATAGACTAAGCCATAATTTTGAGAAATAATTTTATTATATGATTATGAATCATATGATACTGGTTAATTATATCTCAAACAATTCAGGGCAATGCACTCGTTTAGTGGGAGCAACATA
Source organism: Allium fistulosum (assembly GCA_030737815.1). Lineage (NCBI taxonomy): Eukaryota > Viridiplantae > Streptophyta > Magnoliopsida > Asparagales > Amaryllidaceae > Allium > Allium fistulosum. The sequence continues at coordinate 444,874,409 of CM060903.1, forward strand.
GTAGATGAACTCTTTGGATTGATACTGTAATGCTTTGGGATTTTCGACTTCCGAAATCGACATTAATACGTCCACTATATCAACTGCCGAGCAATCGAATGCCGGAAAACCAAATTGTTATGGTTAAAAAGAAGAGGTAGAAGAAGACAGAAAGAAATAAAGAAGAAACAACAGAAACAATATCAGAATTTCACATATCGCAGCGGAACAACATAGAATAGATAAATGAATAATCTTTAAATCAAAGAACTATATCAGTTTATACATTACATCATCATCAGAGTTTACAACAACAATATACAACACAACTGGACAATTATATGAACTTGTCCTTACAAATGAATTTTTACAGTGGAAAATATAATATCATATACAAATACAACGTCTCGCCATCTAGCTCGCCAATTGAGCTCCAAAGTCTCCTGAAATCCAGAATGACCTGATAACCTGACTCTAGGCTGCCCGTGTGGAAAATTATGGGCACCTAGAGTTTAGGAAAGGAACAATAAACTCCAGGTCAGTCATGGGACTGGTGTGAGAACTTAAAACAGTTATTATCTTTAAAACAACAACAACAAAGGAAGTAAAAGACATCCGCAATGCTTTTGGAAAATGAAACTACCATAAGGCCTCCCGCCACACACACAATGCAAACGCAGAATTGGAGGAGATTTCTCCTTATGATAGTCAAACATGCTTACTACGAAAAATCATTTAATTTGATATTATTATTAGTGCATAGTGCAGAAAAACATTTCTAAAGTATAATATTAATCTTAGCCAGCATAGACATTCCGAACTATGCCTACTATAGCTACCATCTAAACAGTGGTGACCACCATAAGTAAATGGCAGGTTCTACAACTAAAACCGTACAAGGTTCGTATTTGGAATTGGATTTCCAACAAATGGTCAGGCTAAGGAACTTCCTACTGCCAGATGGGTATGCCTCTGGATGGACGTCCCAAGAACTAACTAGCTCTCTGCCAACACAAGGCCGGGTTACCCCTTACACTAGGTAACTACTACACGAATATGCCACCCCCGGTCCTTTGGGACCTTTGTCTGAGGCGCCTCAACAAAACAACAATCACACAGTAAATGAGATTGGAGTAACCACATAGGTTAAATACCAGGGCTCCATACCTGATACCACCCTTTTCCAGAAGGAAATGACATACCCTAAGGGAGCGACCCTCATATGCCGCATCATTCCTGTTTCGACCATTTCCGGGGTGTGAAGTCCGAAGAGGTCTCGTCCACAAAGCTACGCTTTTTCACAAAGCCGTGCTTTGATCACAAATGATCAACGAATGATCATCAACACACAGCAACACTCAGCATGCCACACTACCAAGTTGGGAGTATATCACTGATAACCTTCAACTACATAACCTCTGAGCTCGTACGTCTCAGAAAGGGTGTTAAGCTAAGAGAAAAAATTCTCCGCCACCAACAGAAATGTATTTGAAAGAAATCAGCTTTATATCTCAAAATGTAATGTCAGACATGTAACCATAAAAGTCTGTTCCGAGTTCGAATAGAACCAAAGGCACTTCCAAAGAAGCCCTTGCAATCCGGGTATTCACAATCCCGATCGAACTTCCCATCACAAAGGAAATCTCTATACCGTAGCTAACGGTGCAGAGACAATCGATAGGTCATCCTATCATTTTCAAAAATACTCGGTCTTCACCACCGGTCTTCAATGCGATCCATATCGTCGTATCACATATTCGGAATGGGTTATATGACACAAAGGTCCTCTCCCGGCTAATCCGAATAGTGAGCACAATATTTCAAAACATATGGTTATTGGGATTTCAATTAAGTCACAAATTATTACCCAAACCCTTTCCTTTAAATGGTTTAAACAAATTACCATTTTAAATCTTTAAACAAAAAGATTTACTTCACAAAGTTTACCCAGTTTCACAAAGATTCATTCACAGATTCCTAAATCATTTCCCATTTCAATTGGATTAACCCATTAAATCTTTAAATCAAGATTTAACTTATAGCTTTCAAAACTATTCACAATTCAAGTCTTTTATAATATAAAAGATACACCTTTTAAAATCTTCTTTGATTTCAAAATAAAGCTTAATCATCTTCACAAAGGTTAATTCATAGTTTTTCCAAACTATTCACAAATTCATTTCAACTTGAAATGTTTCGATACAAATTGGAAATCTTTTCACTTTATGAAAGCTATTATTATTTGAAAACAGATAGTTTTCGTTTTGGGAAAAACTGGTTACAATTACACAGGTTAAAGCCATCCAAGTATAAAACTTGGATTTAAATTTAAATTTCCAAAACCATATTTTTAAATGGTTAAAAACCCATATAAACACCTTTTACACTTGCAAAACCTTTTAGACCATAATTCCCAATTCATTGAATTCAATTTCAAAATATTGAATTCAAATTTTAAATCAAATTATTCAAATTTCAATTTTATTAAGTTGTTTAAAATAACTCTTATTTTTGAATCTCATTTTCAAAAACTTTCAATTCCAATTTCCAAAACTAATTTTTGACTCAAAAATTCCATCTTTAGAATTGTTAAAAATCCGTGACTTAACTGATTTCCACGTGAAATCCACATTTGTGTGTGTATTGTGTAGTCCAAGGGTTTAACACAATAGTGCAACAACATTCAACCATCACAGATCAAATATAACAATATAATTGATAAGCGGTATAAACTATAACGCTTATCTTTCATTCACAGATCACAGATATATATATATATATATCACAGATAAACAAATTACAGATAACAACAAAAATCAGGATATATCACAAAGCATCACATATCAGAGATATCAAACAATTCAACATCCAATATAATCCAAACATCCATAAGTAGGATTAATTTAATTATCTGATTAATTTAAAGTCAGATAAATTTCTACATATAAATTTTTGCTAGTTATGGTAAATTAATAATCAATTAATTTCTCCTTATAAATTTCCAATGAATTTACAAAATCATTCCCTTTTTAAATAAATTTCTTTATCTCTTCAAATCTATTTAAAAACCCAAATTTTTAAATAAATTCTTCAACTTATAAATAATATTATTAAAAATCCCTTTACTAAGCCCTTTTTCCCAAAATTTGAAATTTTATTCAATATGGTTCAAAAATAACTTTATCTTTTTAAAACTCCTTTTTAATTTATCCAATTCTCAAAAATAAATTTTCTTCAATAACTTTCAACTTGAATTTTTAAAATCCAATTTTATTTATTTCTGGTATCCAACGATACCAAAAATATATTCGGCTAAACCGTAGCCTTTAACAAATTCAATCACAAAAATAACCACACGGAGATTATAAATAATCAACACACAACATATGAAACAAATTCAAATGTTTGAGGAATCCTATTGGATCCCTCCAACCTGTTTTCCTGCATCGACAGATGTTAGCACAATACCAATTCCACTTCGAGGTGGAATATCGCGGTATATGGGATTTATAAAATACTATCCGCTATTATGCGGCGCAATAGGGTCTCATCCGCTATATAATGCGGGAAATCAACTCCAAATACATATATAATACCAATTCCACTTCAAGGTGGAATATCGTGGTATATGTGTTTAATATAATAACCTCCGCTTAATATGCGGCGTATAGGGTCTATTTCAATCCAATAAATGACAACCATCAATCCAAACACACAATCAAGCAATTTTAAATTTAACTATTTAAAATTTAAATCGAAACACAATTCGATTGGGTGAGAAGTTCTCACCTTGAGTTTCCGATAACAGTCGTAGTGTTTCGTTCCGAATAAAATTAATCAAGCATTTAATTTTACCCGAAATTCACACTAGTTCCAATTAATTCCAATCCAGCTCCATTAAATAGTGCTCGTCAATATGGTTCCAACGGAATTCGTTTCATCAGTTTTCGACCTCGTATGTCAAAGTTACGACGTTATAAAGTTTATACGAATTTATATTATACAAATTTACGTATTCTCTTTTTTTCTTAATAAACCTTTATTCTCGACCGTGCGATCTGGCCTCATTAAATCTAGCCATGCCTTTCACCTTCTTCCCCAGGCTAACAATCACGTATTCGAACAACCCATATACGCACAAAAAATCGAACGACGCGACCTCCTATCGACGACTATACGTCGGTCAACCTACGTCGCTTGAAAGCTCGTGCTGCACTCTATCAACGCCATGAGCATCTTCAAGCTCGGCTCCATCTCAGCCTTGATAACCGAACCCAAACGAGCGGCCTTTGCATCGAGATACACGCCAATCCGTAGCTCTAAAATCGATCACATCCGTATGGATTTATAGATCCTGTCGTGCTCTTCGTTTTTGTAGTTGGAAGTTTCTCGAATTGATTTATGGATTGGAAGATAATAGAGGAGGAAGCATGTGAATTTCTGGCCATTGAAATATTTAGGGCCGACGGTTAGGGTTAGCTTCTGATTAGGGTTTGCAAAATGGAAGTGTTGAGGTCCCTTTATAGAAAATTTTCAACGCAGTATTCATCCGAGATTTTCCGAACTCCAAACGAAGCGTGCCGGCTGACATTTCTTGGGTTTAACCCGCGTTCCGAACACAATGGGATAGGTATCGAGAGCCAATTCGATCATATGTGCGAGTTACGGAGATAAACGATCAATTTTAAATTAAATCGGTTAAACAAATTTCTATGCGTTTTAGCTTGCCCCGGACAAACCGTAAATCCAATCGACACGAAATTTGAAATCTTACAATAATATAACATTACGGATCCGATGAAACTAGTTTCGTCGAAATCCGAGACTGTTTGAAAAATGACTATTTTCACTAGTCAATTAAATATTAAAATATTCAATTTTCTACAAATTAACTTTTAATTCAATTTTAAAAGTTCTATAACATCATTTTAACTCCAATATGATTTAATATAACTTTATAAATCATTTTTATTCACATTTAATATAATTTCCAATTATTTACGCAATTTCAAATATTAAATTGTCGATTTAATTATCCAATTAAATCACTATATTCGAATTATAAGTTATTCGACTTACAAATCTTACTTGTTAATATTTAAAATCAATTAAATATACGAATTTCAAATGACAGAAATTCTGGGTCGTTACAATCTTCCCCCCTTAAAAGAATTTCGTCCTCGAAATTGCCAAGTAAGAAAAATGCCCCAAATTCATTAACTTTTCAAAAAAATCCACTTAGTGAAAATTTTATATTCACCTTTTCCAAAACCTTTAACTTCAACTAAAACAATGGTTTCCATTTTCTAGTTCAATTCCTACGTTTTATTACAATTTGGGAAAACGACTTTCCGTTAACAGAAATTTTCCAAAAGTTCAAAAATTTTCTAACTCCTAAAATTTACGGAAAATTTTGGCAGAGTCTCCTTTGTACGGAGGAGCTTTTACAAAATCACAATAGATATAAATATATATACATCGACCCACACGGTCGGAAAAGTAGAAAAACAGTTCATATTTCCTATTTTTATTGCGTAGGCGTACCTTTTTAGCATTTTTAAGCAAAGCAGTTATTTATTAAGCATTTTAGCGCGACCCAACCAGCCGAACGGCAGCCACGACATCTGTACTTACTCAATTTAAACACGTAAGTGACATATATATAAAGTTATTAACAATTTACTCTTTTAAACAACTACAACACAAGCATATTAAAAGAAATGCATACTAAACAAGGTTTATAAGCAACTTATATAATTTCGACATCACTTGTAATTGTTTACAACCAATTCATATACAACGACATTCATTTCTTCATTTTCAATTAGTTTACATTCACTAATTTAAATTCAAGTTGGTTCACTTTCAATTTAAATCCAATTACATAGCTGTCATACGTTAGCTTTCCATTTGATTAATTCATTTACATATGAATTTCCATACAATCAACTAACAATCATCTAACAACCAAATCATAATCAACATAACCAAATTCATTTAATTTACTTTACTTCACATTCAATTTGGTTCAACATTTTTAATTCCAATTGGTTTAATATTAAATTGGCTTTCATTCGATTCATTCAAATTCCAATTTATTAGCTTTAATGAATTAACATTTACATCCATTATTCCATATCAATTCATTTACATTAGATTGATTAACATTCAATTCATTTGTTAATTCAATTGCTAATTCATTTTACAAATAAGGTTGAATCTCCTTTATATAACTCAAGTGCACATTCATTTAATTCACTTTGTTATTTTACTTCGACACCAAAATCAACTTCATTTAACATCACTTAAGTTATATTCCATTTCAAATTTCCACTTACATGTGCTTTCACTATACAACTTAAGTTATATTCCTTTTAAACATTATTTGTTTAGCTTAACTTAAATTTCCACTTATAAATCCAATTCAGATTTTGTTTTTCTTAATAAAATTGTTTAACCATTTTAATATTTTGTTTTGCTTATGTTTTCTCATTCTCCAAGTTATACAACTTATTTATTTAAACTTCCAAATTCATATTATAATTACTTTAACATTCAAGTTTATATCTTCAATTTCAATAACTTACCTAAGCTAGTTAAAATCCAATTAAATTTATTTAACCTTCCTTTGGTTAAATTTCAAATCACATATTTTATTATGCTAACTCAATTTCATTTCAATTTTACCAAAGTTAAATTTATTATCTCATATTATAAGTTCAAAACGCATTTCACTTATATTCATCAATTACAACTTGGATTTTAATTTCAAATTTGTTTATCACAACAACACTTCAATTTTCAATTTACTATGGTAGTAAATCCATCACACAGAAACTCGAAAATGATACTGATGATGCTGCAGTCATCACCCTTATTATTTCCTAGTAACAGTAGTGAATTCAGTGTTTAATATTCTTTCAAAATTTCCCTTTTATTTATAAATCACATTTATAAATCTTTTTCTCATATAATTTCACTATTTAACTTTTAATTTTGAAAAATAACTTCCAAAATAAACAGGATTCAAAATTTTCAAATTCATAGTTCAAATTCATTTTTATTTACAACTCATAATTATAAATATATTCATATAGTTTCACTTCTTATATATAAGACTATTTCACAACTGCAAATCATATTAATTATAATTCCATACTTAATAATTCATTTGCTTATATACTTTATTCTTTTACAATTGTTGTTTTTATTTAGATTATTCAAACAACTTTTATTAACTCATATATATTCTTACATTTTCAACAACCAAACAATTCAATTTTATATACACTTTAATAATTCTGAAATAATTATTTCTTTTATATGTAAAATATAATCGAGGTAAAATTATTTCATTTACCCAATTTAAAATGATACTATGTCGGTTTATCTCGTTTAAGAGTTTAGAAACCCCTATCGATTACAGTTAGCTAGACTGCATCGACCAGAATCTATAAACAATCAACTGATAAGTCAACATAATACAAAACAATTTCATATTCCCTAACAAATACGCGCTCATATCTATTATTACACTCACACTCATTCTAGAGTACTACTCACTCTATCTCTAATGAGTAACACCCAACAGAACCAAGGTTATCGCTTAACCATATGCTCTGATACCACATGTAACGCTTCGGGATTTTCGACTTCCGAAAATCGACATTAATACGTCCACTGTATCAATTGCCGAGCAATCGAATGCCGGAAAACCGAATTGTTATGGTTAAAAAGAAGAGATAGAAGAAGACAGAAAGAAAGAAAGAATGAAGAAACAATAGAAACAATATTAGAATCTCACATATCGCAGCGGAACAACATAGAATAGATAAATGAATAATCTTTAAATCAAAGAACTATATCAGTTTATACATTACATCATCATCAGAGTTTACAACAACAATATACAACACAACTGGACAATTATATGAACTTGTCCTTACAAATGAATTTTTACGGCGGAAAAGATAATATCATATACAAATACTACGTCTCGCCATCCAGCTCGCCAATTGAGCTCCAAAGTCTCCTGAAATCCAGAATGACCTGATAACCTGACTCTAGACTACCCGTGTGGAAAATTATGGGCACCCAGAGTTTAGGAAAGGAACAATAAACTCCAGGTCAGTCATGGGACTGGTCTGAGAACTTAAAACAGTAATTATCTTTAAAACAACAACAACAAAGGAAGTAAAAGACATCCGCAATGCTTTTGGAAAATGAAACTACCATAAGGCCTCCCGCCACACATACAATGCAAACGCAGAATTGGAGGAGATTTCTCCTTATGATAGTCAAACATACTTACTACGCAAAATCATTTGATTTGATAATATTATTAGTGCATGGTGCAGAAAAACATTTCGAAAGTATAATATTAATCTTAGCCAGCATAGACATTCCGAACTATGCCTACTATAGCTACCATCTAAACAGTGGTGACCACCATAAGTAAATGGCAGGTTCTACAACTAAAACCGTACAAGGTTCGTATTGGGAATTGGATTTCCAACAAATGGTCAGGCTAAGGAACTTTCTACTGCCAGATGGGTATGCCTCTGGATGGACGTCCCGAGAACTAACTAGCTCTCTGCCAACACAAGGCCAGGTTACCCCTTACACTAGGTAACTACTACACGAATATGCCACCCCCCGGTCCTTTGGGACCTTTATCCAAGGCGCCTCAACAAAACAACAATCACACAGTAAATGAGATTGGAGTAACCATATAGGTTAAATACCAGGGCTCCATACCTGATACCACCCTTTTCCAGAAGGAAATGACATACCCTAAAGGGAGCGACCCTCATAACCTTGCCGCATCATTCCTGTTTCGACCAATTTCGGGGTGTGAGGTCCGAAGAGGTCTCGTCCACAAAGCTACGCTTTTTCACAAAGCCGTACCTTGATCACAAATGATCAACGAATGATTATCAACACACAGCAACACTCAGCATGCCACACTACCAAATTGGGAGTATATCACTGATAACCTTCAATTATATAACCTCTGAGCTCGTACGTCTCAGAGAAGGGTGTTAAGCTAAGAGAATAAATTCTCCGCCACCAATAGAAATGTATTTGAAAGAAATCAGCATTATATCTCAAAATGTAATGTCAGACATGTAACCATATAAGTCTGTTCCGGGTTCGAACAGAACCGAAGGCACTTCCAAAGAAACACTTGCAATCCGGGTATTCACAATCCCGATCGAACTTCCCATCACAAAGGAAATCTCTATACCGTAGCTAACGGTGCAGAGACAATTGATAGGTCTTCCTATCATTTTCACAAATACCCGGTCTTCACCACCGGTCTTCAATACGATCCATATCGTCGTATCACTTATTCAGAATGGGTTATATGACACAAAGGTCCTCTCCCGGCTAATCCAAATAGTGAGCACAATATTTCAAAACATATGGATATTGGGATTTCAATTAAGTCACAACTTATTACCCAAACCCTTTCCTTTAAATGGTTTAAACAAATTACCATTTTAAATCTTTAAACAAAAAGATTTACTTCACAAAGTTTACCTAGTTTCACAAAGATTCATTCACAGATTCCCAAATCATTTCCCATTTCAATTGGATTAACCCATTAAATCTTTAAATCAAGATTTAACTTATAGCTTTCAAAACTATTCACAATTCAAGTCTTTTATAATATAAAAGATACACCTTTTAAAATCTTCTTTGATTTCAAAATAAAGCTTAATCATCTTTACAAAGTTAATTCATAGTTTTTCCAAACTATTCAAAAATTCATTTCAACTTGAAATGTTTCGATACAAATTGGAAATCTTTTCACTTTATAAAAGCTATTATAATTTGAAAACTGATAGTTTTCGTTTTGGGAAAAAATGGTTACAATTACACAGGTTAAAGCCATCCAAGTATAAAACTTGGATTTAAATTTAAATTTCCAAAACCATATTTTTAAATGGTTAAAAACCCATATAAACACCTTTTATACTTGCAAAATCTTTTAGACCATAATTCCCAATTCATTGAATTCAATTTCAAAATATTGAATTCAAATTTTAAATCAAATTATTCAAATTTTAATTTTATTAAGTTATTTAAAATAACTCTTATTTTTGAATCTCATTTTCAAAAACTTTCAATTCCAATTTCCAAAACTAATTTTTGACTCAAAAATTCCATCTTTAGAATTGCTAAAAATCTGTGACTTAACTGATTCCACGTGAAATCCACATTTGTGTGTGTATTGTGTAGTCCAAGGGTTTAACACAATAGTGCAACAACATTCAACCATCACAGATCAAATATAACAATATAATTGATAAGCGGTATAAACTATAACGCTTATCTTTCATTCACAGATCACAGATATATATATATCACAGATAAACAAATTACAGATCACAACACAAATCAGGATATATCACAAAGCATCACATATCAGAGATATCAAACAATTCAACATCCAATATAATCCAAACATCCATAAGTAGGATTAATTTAATTATCTGATTAATTTAAAGTCAGATAAATTTCTACGTATAAATTTTTGCTAGTTAAGGTAAATTAATAATCAATTAATTTCTCCCTATAAATTTCCAATGAATTTACAAAATTATTCCCTTTTTAAATAAATTTCTTTATCTCTTCAAATCTATTTAAAAATCCAAATTTTTAAATAAATTCTTTAACTTGTAAATAATATTATTAAAAATCACTTTACTAAGCCCTTTTTCCCAAAATTTGAAATTTTATTCAATATGGTTCAAAAATAACTTTATCTTTTTAAAACTCCTTTTTAATTTATCCAATTCTCAAAAATAAATTTTCTTCAATAACTTTCAACTTGAATTTATAAAATCCAATTTTATTTATTTCTGGTATCCAACGATACCAAAAATATATTTGGCTAAACCGTAGCCTTTAACAAATTCAATCACAAAAATAACCACACGGAGATTATAAATAATCAACACACAACATATGAAACAAATTCAAATGTTTGAGGAATCCTGTTGGATCCCTCCAACCTATTTTCCTGCATCCACAGATGTTAGCACAATACCAATTCCACTTCAAGGTGGAATATCATGGTATATGGGATTTATAAAATACTATCCGCTATTATGCGGCACAATAGGGTCTCATCCGCTATATAATGCGGGAAATAAACTCCAAATACATATATAATACCAATTCCACTTCAAGGTGGAATATCACGGTATATGTGTTTAATATAATAACCTCCGCTTAATATGTGGCGTATAGGGTCTATTTCTATCCAATAAATGACAACCATAAATCCAAACACACAATCAAGCAATTTTAAATTTAACTATTTAAAATTTAAATCAAAACACAATTCGATTGGGTGAGAAGTTATCACCTTGAGTTTCCGATAACAGTAGTAGTGTTTCGTTCCGAATAAAATTAAACAAGCGTTTAATTTTATCCAAATTCACACTAGTTCCAATTAATTCCAATCCAGCTCCATTGCATAGTGCTCGTCAATACGGTTCCAACGCAATTCGTTTCATCAGTTTTCGACCTCGTATGACAAAGTTACGACGTTATAAAGTTTATACGAATTTATATTATATAAATTTACGTATTCTCTTTTTTTCTTAATAAACCTTTAATCTCGGCTGTGCGATCTGGTCTCATCAAATCTGGCCGTGCCTTTCACCTTCTTTCCCAGGCTAACAATCACGTATTCGAACAACCCATATACGCACAAAAAATCGAACGACGCGACCTCCTATCGACGACTATACGTCGATCAACCTACGCCGCTTGAAAGCTCGTGCCGCACTCTCTCAACGCCATGAGCATCATGAAGCTCGGCTCCATCTCAGCCTTGATAACCGAACCCAAACGAGCGGCCTTTGCATCGAGATACACGCCAATCCGTAGTTCTAAAATCGATCACATCCGTATGGATTTATAGATCCCGTCATCCTCTTCGTTTTTGTAGTTGGAAGTTTCTCGAATAGATTTATGGATTGGAAGATAATAGAGGAGGAAGCATGTGAATTTCTGGCCATTGAAATATTTAGGGCCGGCGGTTAGGGTTAGCTTCTGATTCGGGTTTGCAAAATGGAAGTGTTGAGGTCCCTTTATAGAAATTTTTCAATGCACTATTCATCCGAGATTTTCCGAACTCCAAACGAAGTGTGCCGGCTGACGTTTCTAGGGTTTAACCCGCGTTCCGGACACAATGGTATAGGTAACGAGAGCCAATTCGATCATATGTGCGAGTTACGGAGACAAACGATCAATTTTAAATTAAATCGGTTAAACAAATTTCTATGCGTTTTAGCTTCCCCCGGACAAACCGTAAATCCAATTGACACGAAATTTGAAATCTTACAATAATATAACATTATGGATTCGATGAAACTGGTTTCGTGGAAATCCGAGACTGTTTGAAAAATGACTATTTTCACTAGTTAATTAAATATTAAAATATTCAATTTTCTACAAATTAAATTCAATTTTAAAAGTTCTATAACATCATTCTAACTCCAATATGATTTAATATAACTTTATAAATCATTTTTATTCACATTTAATCCAATTTCCAATTATTTACACAATTTCAAATATTAAATTGTCGATTTAATTATCCAATTAAATCACTATATTCGAATTATAAGTTATTCGACTTACAAATCTTACTTGTTAATATTTAAAATCAATTAAATATACGAATTTCAAATGACAGAAATTCTAGGTTGTTGCAGATACATACAAATGTATACAATCATAAGTCTATTAATACCAAAACGATTCCACATACTTTGTCATATTCACTGATGAGTCATCACAGACATGGACATGTGTATTTTATATGCATTTGTAAGTGTGTGATAAGCTAATAGAATATAAAATGGAAGTAAATAATATAACATGCAACATAAATGATTCGATTGAATGGGCGAGTATGAGTATATTGGAAAGAGTTCTGTATGTACCTAATATGAATAAATATTCAGTCTCAAATGTCACTCAATCCTATAATACATAATGTTGTATTGATAAAGAGTGTAACGACCCGATTTTTCGACGCCCAAAAGTCGACATCAATACAACCACTGTATCAACTGCCGAACTATCGAATGTCGGAAAACCGAATTGTTAGGGTTGAAAAAGAAGAGGTAGAAGAAGAAAGAAAGAAGAAGAAATAGAAACAATATCAGAATCTCACATTCGCAGCGGAACAATATATAATAGATGAATGAATAATCTTTATAACAAAGAACTATATCAGTTTATACAATACATCATCAGAGTTTACAACAACACACATCACTGGACAGTTATATAAACTTGTCCACATAACATAATACACAGCGGAATAATACTAGTATAAGTGATACGTCTCGCCATCCAGCTCGCCTCCAGATCTCCACAACAACTTCTGAATTCCAGAGTGACCTGATAACCTGACTCTAGGCTGCCCGTGTGGAAAATTATGGGCACCCAGAGTTTAGAAAGGGAGCAATAAACTCCAGGTCAGTCGTGGGACTGGTGTGAGATCTTAAAAACAGTTATTTTCACAAAGAAAATAAAAGAAATTCGCAATGCTTTTGGAAGATGAAACTACCATAAGGCCTCCCGCCACACACACAATGCAAACGCAGAATTGGAGGAGAGTGTAACGACCCATAAATTTTAACCGTTTTAATAACGTAATTAGTTAAAATTTTGCGAAATTTTAAACGATAAAATTTTGAAATATAAATTCGATATTTGGAATGCGTCTTGTTAAACATAGCAACTGGTAAATTTTCGTCCGAAAATATGAAGGTTTATTTCGCGCGTAAATTTACTTCAATTTAATCAGTTAAAAAGCGATGAAAATAAAATGTTCCGAAACCTAAATATTTTATATAGAAAAATTCTAAAACATCTTCTGACTGAGACGTCATTTTTCGTTTTTCCAAATTCGGACTTCTTTAGCTCCGTCGATCTTATTTTTCTGCGTTTTTGCTGCATTTTCCGCTGGTATAAAATTAGAATTTTTATAATTCGATCATACCACTGATATCTTTATACCATTTTGATCGTCTAGTCGTGTTGATCTCCACTGTATATTCGGTTGTGTGTTTCGAAGTCCGGTCAAGACGAAATCTGTGTAACGATTCCCGTATCGGGTCCATTTTCGAATCCTTCGACTCCCGTGACCTTTCAATCTTCACCATATAATATGAACGGTCAATAGGCTTGTTATTCCCAAATTTAATATCCTAACCTCTGACTTTTTGTTATTCACTTTTCAATTCATATTCTAGTCCTTTGATTTATGCGTGCCTTCCTTTCACATTCGTACTGTTCATATTTTTTTGTTTCTTTCCTCTTCACATTTTGCCTGAAGCCATGTTGTTTCGTCCCTATGCTTTCCCACCCAACACCTCCTTCACGCGTGAGCAAGTAGCAGCCAAACCCAGCCGTTCAACCTTCATGGCCGACCACCACTCTTATCTCCAACCGTCCAAACGACCAGCCACTCCTTCCACCTCTACCTGCGTGCCACCGAAGTCACCCAGTCACGCGGCACTTCCCTAAATATCCACCACATCTCCCTCTCACTCGACGTCATCAATTGGACCTCCGCCTTGAATGGCGAGCAACAACAAACCCTCCTCCCCTCCATCACTAGTTCCCTCTTCATCTTTTCATGAGCCATCTCCTCCGCCTATATATAAAAAAAGGTGTGTTTATGATTTTTTTTATATATGTTATATGTGAAATGTCATACACGTGTGTATATATACCTAAGCTTATGTGTATACGAATATGGTTCCAGTACTACTGTTTTTTTTGTAAATATATTTATATAGAAAGTATAAGATTATAACCTTTGGTGTATATCTAAGTTATATAAGTTAGAATCTAGTTTCAATAAGCTATGGTCTGTACGTTATACATATATTTGCAATATATATATGTTTACAGTCGGCGGTTTAGATTGCAGTTTTATAATAAAGTGATGTTTGTTTATTAAAGTATTGATTTCTAAGTTATATAGATTTAGATGGTTATCTGTTTAAAAAAAACTAAACTAAGATTTTATATGTATGCTATTTTGTTTGAATACATACGGGTTTAAAAGGGGAAATGTACAGTTCTAAATACATGCGTGTGGGTCTGCTTTTAAAGAAGTTAAGTTACGGCTATGTTATATTAAAAGCATGTTTATATTGAATTTTATAATAAAGATAGATTTCAACATATAATAAAAATGTATGTTTATAAATATATATATATATATATTTGTGAGTTTGTATAGGCTTGTATATTAATTTATATTAGTAAGTAGAGATAAGTATGGGGTTTAAGGATAATTATATATTGTTTATATAATGGTATATATATCTGTATATATAAAGCGGTTCCTGTTTGTTAAGGATATAAGTTTATATAATCTGGATATAATCTGTTATAGGGCTGTATGTAGGTTGATATACATATTAGTCTATAAATTTTATTTGTTAATTTATTGTATAGGTTATATGAATTTCTATATATTTTGTTCGAAAATATAATTGTTGAAATTAATGGAGATTTGAACGAAAGTTTTAAAAGCCAAAAAATCATCATCTTATTTCATTACCTTGTTCGTTTATAAGCATGAATACAAAGGTAAATCGGGCCGAAGCCTTATTGGGCCTAGATACAAACTAAAAACGTAAAATAAGAAATGACTAAAAAACTAATGAACTAAACACCAAACTCAAAGCATTAGATCTGATAACACTCCCCCTCAAGTTAAGCATACATATTAATCATGCTTAAATTGCTGCATAGGTATTCCATTCTTGCACCATTCAAAGCTTTAGTGAACAGATCTGCCAATTGATAACCAGTTCTAACAAATCCAGGAATCATCAACCCTTGCTGAATCTTCTCTCGAATGAAGTGGCAATCCACTTCAATATGCTTTGTCCTCTCATGAAACACTAGATTGGAAGCAATGTGGATAGCTGCCTGATTATCACACCAAAGTTTCACTGGTAGCCTCACCTTTAAGCCTATTTCAGTCATAAAATGGTTCACCCACATCAACTCACAAGTAGCATTTGCCATACCTCTGTATTCAGATTCTGCACTTGACCGAGACACCACATTCTGTTTTTTTACTCTTCCATGAAATTAAGTTGCCTCCAACAAACACACAAAAACTAGAAGTTGATCTTCTATCTATTTTAGACCCAGCCCAGTCAGCATCAGAAAACACCTCAATATCACTGTGTCCATGATCAGCATATACAATGCCTCGACCCACTGTTCCTTTCAAGTAACACAAAATTTGTGTCAATGCATTCCAGTGATGAACTATGGGAGAGCTCATGAATTGGCTAATTATACTTACTGGAAATGCAAGATCAGGTCGAGTTACAGTCAAGTAATTCATTAGAGTTTAGAAAGGGAGCAGTAAACTCCAGGTCAGTCGTGGGACTGGTGTGAGATCTTAAAAACAGTTATTTTCACAAAAAAAATAAAAGAAATTCGAAATGCTTTTGGAAGATGAAACTACCATAAGGCCTCCCGCCACACACACAATGCAAACGCAGAATTGGAGGAGATTTCTCCTTATGATAGTCAAACATGCTTGATACGCAAAATCTTTTTAATATTATCATTAGTGCCTAGTGTGGAAAACATTTCGAAAGTATAATATTAATCTTAGCCAGCATAGGTACCATTATATTATGCCTGCTATAGCTGCCATGTTAAATGGTAGGTACTACAACTAAAACCGTACTGGGTTCGTATTGTTTCTTTGGATTTCCAACAAATGGTCAGGCTAAGGAACTTCCTATTGCCATATGGGTATGCCTCTGGAGGGATATCCCGAGAACTTAACCAGCTCTCTGCCAACACAAGGCCGGGTTACCTCTTACTAGGTAACTACTACACGAGTATGCCACCCCCCGGTCATTTGCGACCTTTATCCGAGGGCCCTCGATCACAAAGCAACAATCACACAGTAAATGAGATTGGAGCAACCACACAGGTAAAATATCTGGGCTCCATACCATGATACCACCTTTTTCCAGAAGGAAATGACATACCCTAAAGGGTGCGACCCTCATAACCTTGCCGCATTTTTCCTGCTTCGACCATTTCCGGGGTGTGAGGTCCGATGAGGTCTCGTCCACAAAGCTACGCTTTACACGATAGCCTTGCTTTGATCAACAAATGATTAACAACACACAGCAGCACTTAGCATGCCACACTACCAAATTGGGAGTATATCACCGACAACCTTCAACTACATAACCTCTGAGCTCGTACGTTTGAGAGAAGGGTGTTAAGCTAAGAGAATAAATTCTCTGCCACCAAACATAAATGTATTTGAAAGAAATCTGCTTTATATCTCAAAGTTTAGCGTCAGACATACATCCATACAAGTCTGTTCCGGGTTCGAACAAAACCGAAGGCATTTCCAAAGAAGCCCTTGCAAATCCGGTTTTTAATTGCAATCCATAACGTCGTATCATTATTCGGAATGGGTTATATGACACAAAGTCCTCTCCCGGCTAAACCGAATAATAAGCACTTGTTTTAAAAACAAATTCAAGTGCCATTTCTAAGGCAAGTATTGATAGTCGGTTATTTAACTATCAACAACATTCACAACAATCAATCAATTTAAATAATTTTTTCCAAATTATTAAATTTCAAAATATCTTTGCAAGATATATTTGAACACTTCAACACTTTGAAAACCAATTTCAAATCACTTTTCACTTGCGGAATTAAATTCCCGATATTATTTATTTCCCTTTTTCTTTATAAATTCCATTGCGAATTTAAATTCCAAATATTCACTTTCAAACACCAAATCAAATTCCAAATTGATTTCTAATTTCTTTTCAAGCACCAAATCAATTACAAATTGATTTCTAAGTTTAATCCCAAATACCAAATCATTTGCAAATCCATTTCTAAATTTATTTCCAATTACCAAATCATTTTCATTCAAAACACCAATCAATTTTCATATTGATTTTCCAAAGATTTATTTTCAAATACCAAATCAATTATCAAATTGATTTCAACAAATTTATCACCTTTTAAATAAATCCCTTTATCCTTTCCAAATTATTTAAAATTCCACTTTCAATAAATTCTTCAACTTTTAAACAATATTATTCAAAACCCATTTATTAATATCCTTTCCCATATTTTTGAAATAAATCGATAAGATTTCAAAAATCAACTTTATGCTTTTAAATTCCTTCTTTTAAATTCACCCAATTCTTCCAAAAGGAATTTATTTAAAATTTCCTACTTAAATTTCAAAAATCCAATTTTTATTTATTTCTGGTATCCAATGATACCAAAAATACATTCGGCTAAATTATAGCCTTCAACAAATTCAATCATCAATATAATCATTCACAGATTATCAATAAAATCATCACACAACATATGAAACAAATTCATATAATTTGAGGAATCCAGTTGGATCCCTCCAACCTGTTTTCCTGCATCCACAGATGTTAGCACAACAATTAAATACCCATTCCACTTCGAGGTGGAATATCACAGTATATGGGATTTATAAAATATCATCCGCTATTATGCAGCGCATAGGGTCTCATCCGCTATATAATGTGGGAAATCAATCACCAATATATGTATACTACTGTCATATATACTATCATCCAACAGATAAATTATTAATTCATCCAAGCACATCCAACAATTTAAATTAACTAGGCAACAAATTTGAGTGAGAAAATCTTACCTTTGCTTTCGTTTTGCAATCCATTTCCATTCCGACTATTTCTTCATTGTATTAGACCTTGTATAAACAATTTATACAATTTATTAATATTCGAAATAAATCGAACAATTCAATTTGCCATTTAATAATTTTAATTCGACTAATAATTTTTATTTCTGGTTTGGGAATAAAAATCATAGACTGAACTGAAGTTTTAAACTAGAAAATTATTTCCACCCACTGTCATTCATTTTTTTTCTCTGTATATACATATATGTATATAATATTAAATTTAAATTTTAAAAAAAACAAATCGTATACCTAACAGCCGATCGACATCCAGGCTACCAAACCACCTGCTCGGCTTCGTCTCGAGTACCCCAGATTGCACTCTACTGAATCGCGAGTCCAGAGATCCACCGATCAATAGCTGCCGCTTCCAATCGACACTCCCAGGCCTTCCCAACGTCAACGAAACCCATCGCACCCCCGCCTTGAGATGCAAGATCGAAATCCCCTGTTTGCGAAGTTCGCCGCGACCTCACCCCAAAGCTGCCGCCCCCCTGCGCGCGGCACTGGCTTGCCCAGAAACCCTCGATCGGCTCGAGCAAGTAAAAGCGGCCCCCCATGATTTTATTTACGAATAGGAATACTCGGCGTTTTTCGAAAAGGAGTCGCCATTTTTTTTCACGACCCAGAATTGAATTATAGGGGAGACGACATGATTTCGAACTGCTCGATTTTTTTTCTTTCTTTTTATATGAAAGGGCTTCGGCCATTTTTTTCTTCGTTTTTGAATTCGTTTGAACGAGGAATTATTTCACTCGGCCATTACTTTTGTTTCCAGGAGATTTGTGAAGTTTGAAATGAGATAAAGGAGATGGGAACAGGTTCGATTTGAAACGAAGAGACTGGTAGCGTGTGATTTTAAATTGCAGAAGGCGGCTACAACTTTGATTTTTGACTTGACATATATAAATTTTTATATTGAAAATATCTCGTTTTGGGTAACTAAAAATTTAAAACCTCTATCAAGGCATGCCGCTAGGCGTTTATAATGTTATACCCCTATTCCGAACGCAATGGAAAGGGTTTCGAGTCCTAACTCGATCATATAGAGAAGATAGCTTTTTGGACTCAGTTATAATATTTAATTTCAATATAAATTTCAGCGCGTTTATCAATCGTACGGTCACACGACAACTCCGAAGGCTATGAAATTTGAAATCCGATAATAATACAATATTATGGATCCAATGGAACTGGTTTCGTCAAATTCCAAGATTGTGCCTCGGAAAGCTATTTTTAAATATCGATTTAAATGATAAAATTTCAAACTCAACAAAACACTTCCAAATTAAATTCTGAAGCTTTTATTATCTTCAGTATTATCAATATAGATTTTACAAGACTTCATATTATTTTTAATCATCTTAAAACTGAAGATTCAAATTTTTACCCAACTTCAGTAAATTAAATTCAATAATTAAATTGCCAAATTCATTCTGATATTTTAATTTCAAATTAAACTAACTTCCAGATATTTAAAATTAATTAAATATTCTGATTCCCAATATCAAAAATTCAGGGTCGTCACAAAGAGCCCTCAAACTTTTTTGGACAAAGCACGATTAAAGGTGAGTGAAGTTAGTTAAACTCTTTCTAAAAGGTGTGTGCATAAGAGTAGTACATAAGGTTAAAATTAATATCAACCAAAGAATAGTTTACATTGTAGGAATTAAGTCAACCCGTAGTGGAAGAAATTCCTGAATTTAAATTTTTTTTACCACCTTGGATCTTTAATGGGCCTATAAAGTCTAAATTTCATTAAGAAATTTTCTAAATTTGGTTTAAATAAAATCATGTATTCTATTTAAATTAGCTAAAGGGAAGTTTAAATATTTAATTTTAAATGTATAGTGTATCAAATAAACCTAACAGTTATTTATAAGAGTTAATGTATAGGGAATGAAACTTTTCATTTCTTTTCCTAAAACAAGAATTGATTAAGAGCATTAATTGCATTAAATGGAGGGAGAGAAATCTTTCATTTTCTCTCTTCAATTTGAATTGATTAATTCATCAAATGTCATTAATTAATATTTTATCCATGGCATAAATTATTACTACGTCCAAATGTATTCTAACTTTACAAATTGTAATTTGGTATTCATTTGACTTTTTTAACTTATATAAGTATACTATATATATGTATCAACGTATATATACATATATGTGCGCATGTGTAACATAGCGATCTGTGTAGGGAATAATATGCCCGTATATAGATGTTGGGTTTACATCGCAACGGACACAATAACTCATTTTGAGTGTATTGTATATTATCCAATATGTTCATTGTTATCCCACCTTTTGGCAAGGCCGTGAGCCCGTGACACCAAGGAAATGACTAAAAACCAAGGACAGTCTGTCCCGAAGATCGGCTGTACGTAGGTTCACTATGGATATCGATGAACTTTGTCTGAGTCCGGATCAAGCTACAATTGACAAGACATGACAAGTAAAGCTATGAAAGCCAACGTTCCAAATTTCAAGTCAATCGGGGTTCGTATGCTCGAATTATGGATCGATCAATTTTCATGAAAAGCATGTTTGTTTCGTATCCATGTACTTCGCATCCATCAATGCGCTCCACTTCGTATCCATCAGGTAGCCACTGTTCCTATCCATCCAGTGATCAGGAGGAAACCTCCTTCGTATCGATGAATTTCGACTCCATTAGATGAACGTGATTTCGTATCGATTAAAGGAGCACGAGTTTATATCCATAGAAAGCGACACTCTTCGCATCCATAATCTCCAGCCTATTCTCATCGATCAACCAAATCCACTCCGTAATCCATCAAGACCAAGCACAGCCGCTACATTTTATCGATCGGCCAGTGATCGATACGAACAGAGTAGCTGCCATCGATGCGAACAGAGCAGAGTAGTTACGATCAATACGAACAGAGTAGCTGCCATCGATGCGAACAGAGCAGAGTAGTTATGATTGATACGAACAGAGAAATTGTAATCAATACGAATAAGGCGTATACATAGGGAAGACTCGATCGTTCGGCACAAAAAGTGGATTGATCCAAGAATTTCACACCACGTCAACTTGCAGGTACGTGCTCAAGAACGATTCGAATAGATCGATACGAAGTGTATCGATACGAACGAGACAGCCTAAAGAAAACGCAAGCTTGCATCGATCATAACTCACAATCTACAAGTCCAAATGCCACCAAATTTTCACAAGAGCTTACGTACAACTTAAAGAATGTTCATGCCCAATTTCGACTCGATTGGACCAAATCTTGATCGATACGAAATTAATTCGTATCTATCACGGAACGAGAGCAAATCACGTGGGATCGATCGCGTGGGCCCACCCACGTGTCAGAAGAGGTCTCCCGAGATCTGAGCGAGATATTTGCGGCCTACGCCTATAAATAGCATCCCAAAGCCTACAGAAAAAGGATCTTTTTGCTCTTTGACGTCCAGACTCTGCTGAATTCACCTTTGTATTCAAATTTCACTGTCATACTCGAGATTTACTGTTGTAATCCGCTGTAACCAGCACGAAAAAGTTAATAAAGATAAATCATTCATACTGGACGTAGGCAACACGCCGAACCACTCCAAATTACTGTGTTCTTTTGCTGTTTTTTAGATTATTGTCTCGAGTGTTTGTTAGATAATCCTCTTTTTACATTTGCTTTCTTCATTTTATCTCTTCAAACACTTCCGAAGAGTGTTGTGCCCAATTTTGGTACAAACACTTTGGAGCTTCCACTGAGAAAACACAGTTTTTTCTCCTGCTTGTTGGATCTTCTATCGATATTGGATTGCACAAATCTAAGAAGAAGATCCAGATCTCAAAGATTAAAGTTCTTCCATCCTATTCAGATTTGCATCAAGTCTAGGAAAGAGCTCGCCATCCACCATGGTTAACACAAGGACTACTTCTACAACTGCAGATCCAGAAGGACGGGACAAACAAAATCCCGTACAACTGCCTCCGACTGATCAGAATGCTTCCGGACCATCAGATCCGCAAGGCCCTGTTACCAGGGAAGAATTCCAGATGCTAATGCAAGAATTGACTCAGAGCCGCCAACAACTCACTCAATAGCTCCGTGCTAATGCGGAATCGACCAACCAGCTAAACTGTCAAAGATGAAGGAGATCTAGAAGGGATCGGGCTTCCTATTCATCCACCGAGAGTTTAACCTCTTCTGATTACGATCATAGATCCACACGCCCGCGACTAGACGGAAGTTACACACAAGCCATTGGGCATCAGCATACATTGAGTCTTGGGCAACCAAGAGTTGGCCCGTCAACCAGCCATCAGACCGGACCTTCCTCCCGAGGAGGCGCTACCCCACACCATATTACTAATAACCGTACTGCAACAGCTACTGATTTAGGAGTTGACGCTCGAAACCGAACGGATCCGACCCACCATCAATGAAACCGTACTTCTAAGCCTTACGTCCCCGAGGACGTAGAACCAAGGAGGCGAGACATGGACCGTCGATAGTGATCGGCCCCTCCTCGCATTGTGGAACCTGACCACACCTTGGCCCAACATGCTCAAAACTTCCAGATGCCCGACCTGCCGACAATGATCCGTCAAATGATCCGTGAAAGTCAGGGTCTTAGCAATGACGACTGGGGAATCTCCCGGAGTCATACCCCTTTTACTGATGAGATACTCTATGCTGAACCACCTCGGCGATTCAGGATGCCGACTTTACCCGTTTATGAAGGGAGCTCAGATCCTAATCAACATGTCTTGAAATATGAATGGTTGATGAATGCTGCACGAGCTGATGACGCAGTTAAGTGCCGAAGCTTCCCGATCTCTCTGGGGGGCATAGCGACTATGTGTTTACTCGACTGCCACCTCGATCTATCTCATGTTTTGATCAGTTGGCAACAAAGTTTATTGAGCAATTTCGTATGCATGTCGCAAGACCGAAGGATGTTAATACTTTATCTACTGTCACTCAAGCTCCTAGAGAGACACTCGGGCGTTATTTATAGAGATTTCATGCTGCATGCGCTGAGATCAGCAATCCAAATGATAAATCTATTCTTATGGCACTGACTAAGGGGATTGATCCTGATTCTGAGTTCGGCAACTGGTTGGATGCAAAACCCCTTGCATCATTGGACCGTTTCTATTCCAAGGAAGCCCAATTCTTGAGAAGGGAGGATGAGAAATAGTCTAGGAAGAAGGATGATGCGGGGCCTAGTATGGAAGGAATTCAGAATAATAGTGCTGTTAAACAATCCGGGGAGAGCTCCGGGAAAGTGCAATTGAACATTCAGAATAAACAAAATCAGCAGAAAGACAATGGTAACCAAAATAGAAAACGGGATCAGAACCATGGTCCACGATGATAATTATACTCCTTTTAATACGTCGTTGGAGAATGTGTATTTACAGACCTGAAATACTATTCAGTATAAAAAGCTTGCTCTGAAACAGTCATCGGAGAAACAGATCCAGACAGGAAAATTTTGTAGATTCCATGAAAGCTACGGCCATAACACAAATGAGTGTCGTCATTTGCAGGATCTTATTAAAAAGTTGATACGTGAAAGGAAGTTAGAACAGTTTGTGCAGGCACCGCAGTCTGGAGGTGCGGGCCCATCGAATCAGAACCATACACCGAATCAGGCAAGACAGGAGGAACCCGCTCGTATCGGCGGGAGGTTGGTGATAAATGCCATTAGTGGTGGTCCTCATCCAGCAGACCGAAGCTGGAAGCAAATGGAGTCGTATGCCAGTTCTATCAGGAATGCGAGCTTCGAGTGTTGTAGTAGTTTGGAAGATGGGGCTCCGGCCAAGCAACAAAAGATGATGACTGACGACATCGTCTTCCGAGATAGAGATGTCGATAGGATCGAAGCCCCAACCATCGATCCACTTGTCATATCAGCTCAAGTAGGTCCTGCTTGGATGAAGAGGATCCTGGTAGACAATGGAAGTTCTATGAATATATTTTTCAAGTGCGCATATGACCAGATGAAAATGGAGACTAAAGATTTGAAACCTTGTCAGTACCGTATCCATGGTTTCAACGGGAGTGCAACTATACCCACTAGGGTGGTGTAACTACCAGTGGAGTTAGGTATTGCAGAATGCCGGAGAGTTCGGATACTGCAGTTTGTTGTTTTGGATATAGACTTGCCATATAATGCTTTCTTAGGCCGACCGGCCCTAGTTGAGTTCAGGGCTGCCATTGCCCCGTGGTGTTTGACTCTAAAGTTCCCCACCGATTGTGGAGCTGGTGTCATTGAAGGAGATCAGGCTGCTGGACGAGCCTGTTATGTTGCTGAGCTGCGTGAGGCGCAGCGAAAAGAGAAAGGAAAGGGCGTAGAGGAATCTCTCTGCGTTTGTTTTGTTGATAATTGATAATTGATGCCTGGTCCTAGGCCTGGGCACCCCAATCAATTCCAAAGAGACCTTGACCCGAGAGACACCTAAAGTGAGGATGAAAGTAAAGACAGTCAAGCTTCTCCGGCCGAACTGATGATCGATGTTCCGATCGATGATAGCGATGATTCTAGAATGATAAAGATTAGATCTCAGTTAAGCCAACAAATGCAAGAGGAATTGGTTGAATTTCTCCGGGCAAACCTTGACGTGTTTTCCTGGACGCATTCTGACATGTGTGGGATCTCGCCAGACATCGCGAGCCACGCATTGAACATTGACCCGCGGTACGTCCCGGTCAAACAAAAAAGGCATGGTATGGATCCAAAGAGATCTGCCACCCTTAAGGAAGAAGTAGACAAGCTTAAATCGAATGGATTTATTCGAGATGCATTATATCCGGAATGGGTGTCAAATCCTGTACTTGTTCGAAAGCCGAATGGGAAATGGAGAACGTGCATCGATTACGCTGATCTGAATAAAGCCTGCCCTAAAGACAGTTTTCCACTTCCTTGAATTGATCAACTCGTGGATTCAACGGCCGGACATGAACTCTTATCCTTCATGGATGCATACTCTGGTTACAATCAAATACCAATGCACTTACCCGACCAGGAGCGTACCAGCTTCGTAACTAATATGGGACTTTATTGTTACAAGGTTATGCCTTTTGGACTCAAGAATGCTGGCGCAACTTATCAACGATTAGTCAATCGAATGTTCGCCAATCAGATTGGGAAAACCATGGAGGTGTACGTGGACGACATGCTAGTCAAGTCACGATTCTCCGCTGACCACATCAAAGACCTGGAGTCAATGTTTAATATTCTCCGAGAATACAAAATGAAGCTTAATCCGTTGAAATGTCACTTTGGAGTCACGTCAGGAAAATTCCTTAGGTTTATCGTCAACGCTCGATGAATCGAAGCCAATCCCGAATATATCTGGGCGATTAGAAACCTTGAAACTCCAAGAACTATAAAGCAAGTCCAGAGCCTCAATGGGAAAGTAGCAGCACTGAGCAGGTTCATTTCAAAGTCTATTGACAAATGCATTCCCTTCTTCGATCTGATCCGAAAAGGAAAACGAAACTTTGAATGGACTACGGAATGTGAGGGCGCATTCCAAGCACTAATTCAACATCTCTCCACACCGCCAATCTTGTCAAAGCCTATCGATCATGAGAAATTGTACATTTACTTGGCGGTATTAGAAAATGCAATTAGTGCTGCCCTAATTCGGGAGGAAGACCGAATACAAAAGCCGGTTTACTGTATTAGCAAACGACTAACCGGAGCTGAGAGAAATTATCCGAAGCTAGAGAAGTTGGCTTATTGTCTTGTTATTGCCTCGAGGAAGCTCCGTCCGTATTTCCAGGCTCATCCGATCACTGTTTACACCGACCAGCCGTTAGACAGGTCCTTACGCGGCCTGAGACGTCTGGTAGGTTACTCAAATGGAATATCAAGTTAAGTCAGTTTGACATTACTGACACTCTAAGGCGAGCCATTCAGGGAGAAGTTCTAGCAGATTTTATAGCTGAATTTACCATTCCAGAGGACTTGCCCGAAACAAGTGAATACCCTAAGTATATCTGGAAATTGCATACAGATGGTGCATCAAATGACCGTTGCTCAGGTGCAGGGGTTGTCCTTGAAACTCCTGAAGGTCGATCTATATGCTATGCTTTAAAGTTTGATTTTCACGCAACTAACAATAAGGCTGAATATGAAGCCTTACTTGCCGGATTGAGACTTGCCAGAGATTTGAAAATCATTGATGTGGAGATTATTGCGATTCGCAATTGGTCGTATGTCAAGTTCGGGGGGAATATCAGGCCAAGGATCGAAGACTGGCTGCTTACCTTGCTTGGGTTTAGGAAATATTAAATCAGTTTGATCATTATGCCATCTACTGCATACCCCGAGAGCACAATCAAAAATCTGATTCATTAGCAAAGTTAGCTAGCACAGGCGAGGCACAACAAATGGGACTTGTTCCCGTGGAGACAATAGCTTCCCCGAGCATCGACCGAATGGAGACAGATTGGATATTCGAGGTTGTTTGCGATAAGTAGTCATGGATGACTCCGTTCAGAAATTATCTCGAGCATGGAACCCTACTAGAGCGCAGGAGTGAAAGGAGACATATTCTTCGAAAAGCTTCACGGTTCACTATTCAAAATGGAGTTATGTATAGAAGAGGGTACTCTATTCCTTTACTCTGGTGTATCGCTCACGATGAAATCAAACGAGTGTTGCATGATGTGCATGAGGGAGAATGTGGCGATCACACTGGGGGTCAAGCCCTTGCCAAGAAAGTGCTTAGATATGGATACTATTGGCCAACCGTAAATCACGATGAATCAGACTATGCCAGAAAGTGCGACAAATGCCAGAAGCATGCTCGAATTCCAAGGGCCCCACCTACCGAAATAACTCAATTGGTCAGTCCATGGTCGTTCGCAGTTTGGGGCATTGACATTATTGGCTCTCTGCCTCTAGCCAAAGGTGGTGCGAAGTACGCCATCGTAGCAGTTGATTACTTTACCAACTGGGCGGAAGCTGAACCCCTTGCTACAATTACAACAAAGAAGATGATCAACTTTGTAGTACGCAACATCATCTGCCGATTTGGTCTCCCACATACTATCATCACTGATAACGGGACCCAATTCGACAGCGTTGAATTTAAGGATTTCTGTCAACGATTCCACATTCGGAAGAAATTCTCTGCGGTTGCACACCCTCAAGCGAATGGACAAGTCGAAGCTGTAAATAAAGTTATAAAGTCTATTTTGAAGAAATGACTGCAAAAGGCCGGGGGCAAATGGGTCGATGAGCTTCCTATGGCTTTATGGGCTTACCGAACAACCCACAAATACGCGACTGGCCACACTCCATTTTCTCTTTCTTATAGTTCAAAAGCTGTTATTCCAGTCGAGTTAGAAGTGCCTTCTCATCGTGTGACATACTATGATCCAAAGACAAATGCTATATTACTTGCTGAATCCCTGGATTTATTGGATGAGAAGCGTGAAGAGGCTGATTTAAGGGCAGTCGCATACCGAAGTCAAGTCGCCCGGTTATATAATGCCAAGGTCCGACCCCGAACCTTTGAACTCGGCGATCTCGTTCTTAAGAGAATTTACCCGGTCCCTTCGCATATGAAGCCAAATTGGGAAGGGCCGTATGTTATTGAACGAAAGCTCGGAGATGGCACATTCAATTTATCGACCGTTGACGATCTCGCTCTTCCGAGAGCCTGGGACAGCGAAAGTCTTCGTCGCTACTACACATGATAGGCTATGTTTATTTATTCTGTTTATTTCTCATTTGCAATTTGTTTCTGCATTTCAAAATTTGAATTTGTAATAAGGCAACTAATTTTACCATATTTTCTTATTTCAGCAATAAAATGCAATCTCTTCGAGCCAGAGCTGTGATTTATTGAATGCATCATACAACTATCACTATGCACTGAGAGCTAAATTCCACCCGACGGTGGAGTTTATTCAAATAGGGAGTTACTGTGACATGACCGGTCACTCGCTAGATGATACCCGAGCTCAGGGGAAAGTCATCATACTAAAGTCAAAAAAGGATTGATACACGACAATCCTTTAACCAACTCCAGATTCCCAGAGTGTGAACTGGAGTATAAACTTACGAATACGGTTTCGAAGAAGGTGGATCCGTCCACCTAACGACTTCCCCCGTACCTTGACCAAGTTTGAGGAAAATGGATTCGTCCATCTAACGACCTCGCTTGTTAAGTCGGGTTGGATGTGAACCGACCATCCACGCTCCTGATAAGTTCGTCGTTCCCAGAGTGCGAACGAAATCCTAAAGCCAGAACAGATGTGACCGACCATCTTTCGGCTAACTCCGAATTCCCAGAGCATTAATCGGAGTATCAACATCAACCAACTCCAAATTCCCAGAGTGCGAGTTGGAGTATAAACATTGACTAAAAATCCCCGGAGAGTGGATTGGAGTTTGAACACAAACCGGATTGGGATTGACCGTCCGTAAAACAACTCTAAGTCCCCAGAGCGTGGTTAGAGTGTAAATGCAAATCGGGTGTGACTGACCACCCACAAATCCATCAAAAGTCCCAAGAGTGTGGACATCGTTGCAAACATTAAGTGGGTGTGACTGACCACCAATGAAAATGACTTAAGTCCCCGGAGCGTGGACGTATCCTTGAAACTCAAGCAGGCGAGCCCGACCGCCGACGTACGAATGCGAACCCCGAAGTGTGGATGCAATCGTCAATGGATGAGTGAGTGCAACTCGACCACTTGAATTTCTTTATTTCAGCATCAATTCGACGATGTCAAGCTCGATGTGTTGAAGGCAAAGAACAATTGCCATTTGATCTTTATAACTCGTCCTTGAAACTGGAGGCAGAACTTAAGTGCCAATCACTGACCGAGACAGTGTAGCATCGGAGTCCGGCTTAACATTCGATCATAACCCATAGTCGTGATTTCAGGACTTAACGACTAAACTTGGGCCCAATCCAAAGGTCGAAACTCAACAAGTACACTGGACTAGAGTTCAAATGCTGGAACACTTAAGTAAATAAACGAAAATTGAGTTAAAAACAAAATGGAATTTCATTTCAACTGTTTGTAGAAGAAAAATAAGTACAAGTTTATCCAAAAAATTCTACTAGCAGGGGCCGAACCTGCATCTATACACGGCCAACAAAACCTAAAGAAGTTCCTATCTACTCAAACATGAACCGAAGAGATGTGTCTATTCTTTTTTCTTCTTCGGTTCCCTCTTCGGTGTTGATCCGCTGGAGCCGTCGCTTGGTTTTCTCTTCGAGCCTTTGCCTTTCTGCGGCCGATCTCCATTCGGGGGCATTATATCAACATCCTCCTCCGAACTCAAATGTATTAGAACGCTTCCTGCAGGCAGAGTCGGAGGGACAGGATCAATAGAAGGAGGTAGGGCAGGCACGCTCGTCTCAATAACCGTTCCTCCCGGAGATATCATCCGCAAAGGAGCCGGACCAGGTCCAGCCATTCCACCGCCAAAACCACTGCCCCGCGTGGCTGCCTCCATTTCAACATTGATTTCAGCTATGATTTCCTCCTCATGAAGCGTTTGTGCATCACCAGGAACTCCCGCAGTTGGAGCCGAAGAGCTTGTCATTGGAACGCTTCCACCCATAACGAATGACAACTCTGCGAAGGGGTCACTGTGATGACCGAGGAGTTCCTCCATCATCTACTCATCAAAAATAAGTGTGCTCCCCTGCGCTCCATCGGTCGGTGCTGTGGTCGTTTTGGTGGTCACTTCAGTTATAATGGCCTCCTGCATATGATGTGGTTCTTGAGTTGCAGGAGGCACAACCGGTGTAGCTTCAATCACTGGATAACAACAAAATAAGAACTGTTAATAATTACTTCAAGTGATGCTTCCGATTTCGGATAAGCATATAGAATGTTCGGAGTACCTTCCTCGGTTTGGCTTGCGGGTGGCGGAACTGCCTTGGAGACTTGCTCGCGAGCTGGAGACATTTGCAGTTGATCCGGATTATAAGCAGGAATGGGCTGATCAACCGCAGGTGTGGATTCGGGCTGAGTCGGCACAAGAGTTTCAGAACTTGTATCATGATGCTCGACGCTAGAACATTCTCCAACTTCCAAATGCTGAGCGCCAAGCTTCTCTTTATCATATGAAATCATGGCATCATGGAGAACTTTCCGCTCGTCTTCGCTCAACATTCGGTTCTCAAGCTCGAACTCATCAATCGATTCAGCTTGGTGGGCGGCCTTTTCATCTTCTATTAATCGGCCCTAGGC
This sequence comes from Allium fistulosum, assembly GCA_030737815.1. Classification (NCBI taxonomy): domain Eukaryota; kingdom Viridiplantae; phylum Streptophyta; class Magnoliopsida; order Asparagales; family Amaryllidaceae; genus Allium; species Allium fistulosum. Next base: position 444,905,393 of record CM060903.1, read on the forward strand.
GTTGTGTAGATGTGTCAGGTAATTATCGAGCTAGACTAGATTTCTATGCTTCAAGACATTAGCATTATAAACAATAAGGACATCTTCAATATTGGCTTCTAGCCTAGACTCCACCATTCGGATTTCCTCCTTGACCTTAGTCCCCACCCCCGAATCTTAGCCGTTGCCGCATCCCATTCGCCCCGAAGCACTACGGCTTGTTCACATGCTTCCTGAGCTGCACTATTCACATCATCCTTCTCCTTGATGATTTCGGAAAATTTAGCTTTAAGCTCAGCGAGTTCTTTCAAAGCAACATCTCATTCAGCTGTGACAGTGGTGTTCCGGTGGCCCATATGCTCCACCAAAGCGAAGTGTGTCTGCCTCATCCTCTCCATAGCCAAGTTCGCCTCGTCGGCCTTTTTGGTGGCCTCTATCTCTGATTTCCGAGAGGACTTGGCTTCATCGTTGAGCATTTGAATGATCCGGTCATTTTGAGCGAGTTCATTTTCTATTTTCTTGACCGTTTTTGCCCACTCAAAGGCCACCTTTGATGCTTTTTCTGCAGCTTTCACCCACTCTTTGTACTGGGTATAGATTTCATGAATGTAATCATGCATTGTGTTCTCTACATCCGACGGAATTCTCTTTAAGTGAGTAGGGAAGATGTAGCCGTCAAAGCATATATTTGGAAAATCTTTCTTTAACCGAGTAATTCTAATAGCCCCTTCCCCAGTAGGCTCAGTGATAGCTTGTTCAGCGATGACTGGAGGCTCAACCTCATTTTTGTGGCATTGCGACTCAGACCTTGGAGCATGGGAAGATGGCTTTTGACATGGAGGCTCCGGGGGATGTGAGCTATGAGTAGAAGGTTGTGTAGGGAGTCGGGGAGGTGGAGAACTCAATTGGGATCGATATCTCTGTTATCTATAATTTCTGTCTCTATCCCTCTCATAGCTCTCTTGACTAGAATAACCACGATCGCAGTTTCTATCATCCTCCCTCCGACGGGACTCATGATACAAGCTCGATGATTGGCGTGCTGAACGGAGACTGCCGAGCATAGAATCCCACCTATTCATTGAATATGTAAAAAGGGAAGAACAACAGAGTTAGTGATCTTTGGAAGTGAATAGCTCGGGACTGGAAATCGTGTAGTGACGTGAAGTGAATGCATGTATGTGTAAACCCCCCGACCGACTGGTTATATCGGTTACACTTGCAGGAAGTGCCTCACCTAAATCTAAGGCGCTCTGAAGCCCTTCCAATCCGGTGTCGTATTGGAGCGACACGTCGTCCAGAATCAGAATGTCGGCAAGCCCTTCAAAAGGACTCTCTCCTAGTGAGGGAGAGGCCTTTGAGATTCTAACGCCAGAGGCCGGCAAAGACACCACTACTGATTTCCACCTCAAAGACTTAGGGCGCTTGTGAGCAACTTCCTTGCCTTTTCTCTTTCCCTCTGAACCCTGAAGACTGTCAGAAGGCCCGGCCACGGGTTCGTCGTTTGTAGGCGTGTGTTCTTCATCACCTTCCTCAGCAATTACGACCCCAGGTGCTTTGCGCTTTACCCGCTTCGTCGGGGCCATCCTCAGCGTTCCTTCAAGCCTTATGCTTTGGTTTGGTTCAATAAGCCCAACGGTTCTCAAGTTTCGGTCTGTTAGCACCGAGTCTATGTCTCTCATTTCACTTGGCACTTCTTGAAGGACCCGCACGATTTCTTTAAAATGCACGCCCTCAGATCGTGGAATTACAGCTGTAAAGGAAAGAGGACATTGGTTTTAATATCAACTACGATTATCTCGTTAACTACTGGAAAAGATTGCATCACTTACGTCTGACTAACCATCGGCTAGCAAATCCTTGAGGGCATCAGACATAGAACCACTCGGTTTTAAAGTAACTCAGTCTGGTCCAGGAGCCGGTCACAACTTGACAATTCCTGACTGCCTCTAGGAATGTGAACAAGGGACTATCTCCCCGACTCTTAACGTTGAATAAGTATCTAATTTCGATCGGGATAAGTGGTCAGAAAAGATGCTCCATAAATACAATGAAAAGACTGTTGAGCAAAGCATATCCATTCGGGTGTAACTGTGACGGGGCGATTCTAAAAAAGGACAGCACTTCTCTAATATACTGATTAAACAGAGGAAGTGTTCCCGCTGTACATGCATGGCGATTAAAGGCGATAAACCCTTCCGGGGGAGCATGCGGTCTATCATTCGGTCCTGGTAATAATACGTCGTCCAACGGTAGACCATGCCTTAGACATATTCGTCCCAGCATATCTTCGGAGACATTAGACGGAACAGAATCTTGTGGGTTCATGATAAACCTGGCACCAGGCAGCTCGTCCGGAGCTGGATCTATAACTTCGACCGCGATGACCGGTATCTCTATGACTAAGGGAGATGAACTCTGAAGCTCCTGCTGTTGTGAACTTGTGGATTCCATAGCTAATCAACTTATTAAAAACCATCATTAGATGATAAAAAGCCCATGTGCTCCCTAGTGTGAAGTGTGTGAATGTGTTGTGTAGTGCAGTACTACATAATACTTAAGAAATTCTACGGGATTAAGAAATGTTCAAACGACGAGACTTCAGAATTTAATCGGAGTGACCGTCATCGCTGACCGTCACAACCGTGCCATTCAAACTTTAGAGACCGATCTGAATTAAAGTTCATTAAAATTTTGATTAAGTCACAGTTCCATCGACAAGCTTCTAAGGGTAGTCAAATATGCAGTTCAATGGTCAAGTCCAATTGTGCAAGGCCGAAGCTCGTCGGAGTTAAGTGTTCGAATTTTCACGAAATTCATATCCATCAAAGTCAAAGATCAGATCATTCGATACAAAGGCCTTGATTTCATATCGATCGGAAGCTCCAATTTCGTATCGATCAAAGGGTTATTAACTTCATATCAACTAGGGGATCTCATTTCGTATCGATCAATACGGTTATGATTTTGTCTCGGTTCGAAGTTCTCATTTCGTATCGATAAAACATTTGCTGGTTTCGAATAGATCTCAAACCACGAATTTCATACCGATCTAAAACCATGAAGTTCGTATCGATCACTTGGCCATTCGATTTCGTATCGATCGACTTCGATCGATATGAACTACTATCACACTGGATCGATACGAAATTCACCATTTTGTCCATCCTCTCCCCATCGATACGAAGCCAAGTCTTCTCCTTCCTTTCATCGATACGAAATTGAAATTGTGCTACCTTCTATAGTTCATCTTCTCCAAAACCACTTGAGTGCCGCCTTTTCCGGCCTCGACCTCATGGCGATCACCTCCGGCCACCACTTCGTCAGAACCTGTCACGGAAACAAGCAGGACGACACGAGATTTCGAGTCTCATCGTTTTTTGATACGAATTCATGTTTTATTTACCTAGTTTTAGCAATTAGTTGGAAGGATTAGAGCTCAGTTCGATTCAAAGGCAAGAACGATCTCTCAATTCTTTGAAGTTTGGAACGATACGAAGACAAGGTAGAAAATAAATGCAAGTGAGAAATTTCTAAGTCCTAACGGTATTAATATGGACGTAGGGTAAAGGTAAAAAACGTTTCGTCTCCCAGTTGCTGCGACCGGTTGAAACAATTTCATATCTGATTGATACGAAGTGAGCTACTAGTATCCAATAACTGTCTAACTGAGGCCACCACTACACGTATCCATCACTTAGCTATCGATATTAAGAAGCCTCATGAAACCGGCCAATTTCGAATCGACAACCATCGATACGAAAATCACTGCAAAATTATATTTGGACAAAATCAACTCTACCGATACGAAACAGCAATCTCGTATCCACCAACTTCGAGACCCAAGACCTCGTATCCATCGATACGAAACATCTCCGAAGTCTATCCATTTCATATCGATAGCCATCGATACGAAGAATGCATTCCAACTTCTCGAATCGATCTAGGAGAAGATCGATGCGAAACAAATTACTTAAAATGACCATTGATCGTTTCTACAACTCGAATTTCACACCGATTCAGGAGAGGATCGATACAGAATTCAAGGAATTGAATACTCGTTTGGTGACAACTACATCAACTAATCACTATCATACGACGTTCGGTTACAACAGTACACAGTACAACATGGCAGTCAAAAATTCATGTTACCGAAGATCAGTCAATGGTTATATTTTCCGAAAAAGAGATAACGATCGTTCAACAAGTCAGATGGAACTTTTCAGAATAAAGATGACAACTTTTCAAAGCACGTCATGTTCTCACAAGACGTACTTTGGGGGGCAAATGTTATCCCGCCTTTTGGCAGGGCCGTGACACCAAGGAAATGACTAAAAACCAAGGACAGTTTGTCCCGAAGATCGGCTATACGCAGGTTCACTATGGATATCGATGAACTTTGTCTGAGTCCGAATCAAGCTACAATTGACAAGACATGACAAGTAAAGCTATGAAAGCCAACGTTCCAAATTTCAAGTCAATCGGGGTTCGTATGCTCGAATTATGGATCGATCAATTTTCATGAAAAGCATGTTTGTTTCGTATCCATGCACTTCGCATCCATCAATGCGCTCCACTTCGTATCCATCAGGTAGCCACTGTTCGTATCTATCCAGCGATCAGGAGGAAACCTCCTTTGTATCGATGAATTTCGACTCCGTCAGATGAACGTGATTTCGTATCGATTAAAGGAGCACGAGTTCGTATCCATAGAAAGCGGCACTCTTCGCATCCATAATCTCCAGCCTATTCGCATCGATCAACCAAATCCACTCCGTAATCCATGAAGACCAAGCACAGCCGCTACTTTGTATCGATCGGCTAGTGATCGATATGAACAGAGTAGCTGCCATCGATGCGAACAGAGAAGAGTAGTTACGATCAATACGAACAGAGTAACTGCCATCGATGCGAACAGAGCAGAGTAGTTATGATCGATACGAACAGAGAAATTGTAATCAATACGAACAGAGCCAAACTGGATCGATACGAATAAGGCGTGTACATAGGGAAGACTCGATCGTTCGGCACAAAAAGTGGATCGATCCAAGAATTTCGCACCACGTCAACTTGCAGGCACGTGCTCAAGAACGATTCGAACAGATCGATATGAAGTGTATCGATACGAACGAGACAGCCTAAAGAAAATGCAAGCTTGCATCGATCATAACTCACAATTTACAAGTCCAAATACCACCAAATTTTCACAGGAGCTTACGTACAACTTAAAGAATGTTCATGCCCAATTTCGACTCGTTGGACCAAATCTTGATCGATACGAAATTCGTTCGTATCGATCACGGAACGAGAGCAAATAACGTGGGATCGATCGCGTGGGCCCACCCACATGCCAGAAGAGGTATCCCGAGATCTGAGCGAGATATTTGTGGCCTACGCCTATAAATAGCATCCCAAAGCCTATAGAAAAAGGATCTTTTTGCTCTTTGACGTCCAGACTCTGCTGAATTCACCTTTGTATTTGAATTTCACCGTCATACTCGAGATTTACTGTTATAATCCAATGTAACCAGCACGAAAAAGTTAATAAAGATCAATCATTCATAGTGGACGTAGGCAACACGCCGAACCACTCTAAATTCCTATGTTCTTTTGATGTTTTTTAGATTATTGTCTCGAGTGTTTGTTAGATAATCCTCTTTTTACATTTGCTTTCTTCATTTTATCTCTTCAAACACTTCCGAAGAGTGTTGTGCCCAATTTTGGTACAAACACTCATGAACATATAATTATAAATTTGGAATGATTATTTGAGTATATATATATATATATATATTTATGTGTGTGTGTATTACTGAATGAAACAGTTTCTACCCTAATAAATTGATGTAAAATAATTATATGATAAAACTATGAATTTTATAATTTTAGAAAATCTGGAAAAAAAATTTGGGCTTGGAAGAAATTTATGGAATTTTCTCAATTAAAATAATATTTATTTTTTAATAATTGATAATAGTCCAAAATCAAATTAATTCTTAAAAACATGAAATCAAGTTGAAAATTCCGAAAGTTTTTCTAAAGGTACCTAAGACATATTTTAGGCTAAGAAAACAGTTATGCAATTTTCTCAATTGAAATTTTACTTTTTAATTAAGTAATTGATTGCACACCGAAAACAAATTAATTTTTAAAATAACAAATTAAGTTCAAAAAATAATAAAATTTTTTTGAAGGTATCTAAGTCAAATTTTGGGCCTAAGATTTTTTTTTAGAATTTTCACAATCGAAATTTTATTTTTAATTAAATAATTTATTTTAGGTTGAAAATAAATTAATTTTAGAAAATATTAAATCAAGTAACAAAATTTGAAATATTTTCTAATGATTCCTGACATGAAAATTAAATTTTAAATATTTTAAAATTAATTTTTAGTAACATTGATTATTTTATATGAATGTATTGATTCATATAGCCATTAATCATTAATAATACTATTTATATATATAGTAAAAATTATTCTCAGTGCTTATAATTCATAATAAACATAAAAAGATGTTTGAAAACTTTCACATCAATATTATACATATGTAAATATACACATATGATTTCAAATCCAAATTTATTTTAACATCAATATCAGATCTAAAACATAAATCATAAGATTGATCTCAAAATTTTATATACAAATTCAATCTCCATTACCACAACAACAATACATGCAAAAAATCTCACCTAACTAATAAAATAACAACAATCTAGTGCATAAGATTAACTAATTAATAAATCATGAAAACACAAGAATATGATTATCATACAAATAAAATTACCCAGATTAGATGCCCTAAAGTCCACCTTGAAACAATGAATCCTCTTCTTCTAAAATTCCTTGATTCTACGGATTACTAATCTAGAATCAACGCCTAATCACTATTAAATAGCTTTGTGTTTTAATTTGAATTGGATTTGAGAATTTTGGGATGATTTTAGAGAATAGTTGCTACCATTAAAAATGAAGTAGTAGAAGAAGAAGGTGGCGGCTCTGAAAATGAAATAGATCTAGATTAAGGTTTTGAGATTAGTATTTATATGGGTATGATAAGAGAGCACACTATGTAAGTTTCTCACTAGATCTCAACCATACATCTCCAAAACCTAATTGCACATTGTAGCCGCCCCCTTACCCTTGCTAGACCAGTGCCTATCACCTCTGCAATGCATGGGTTGTGAGCCCATCTAACCCAATTTAAATATGTACAATCATATTTGACCTATTTGTTATCGATATCTCATACCGATCTATATATTCATAACTTTTTAAATATATGCAATAATTTTATTTCTCAAATAACATTCAAATTTCATAACTAATAGTTCATAAATATTAATTTATTTAATTAATTTATAACAATCATAGACTAATTAAATCGTTTGGTCTAAAGAGAATTCATCATTTCGGTTGTGTGACTCTTGGGTGTAAATTAGGTCAGCGATTAAAATCGAACTATTCGAATGTTAATGTTCACACTTTACTTAGCAGGTGGTGTGACATTATGGCCAAATTTATCGCTTACTTGACTTCGGGTAAAATCTAATTTCACATTATTAAGCTTTATCCAGTAGTGACAATTATTTACACCAATTCTCTTCGTCAAAACTATATCACTTTGGACTTATTGAACTTGGTAATGGTCAAAATTCCAACATCATCCACATTCAACTCTATATTCCAAACACAAAGTCCTTCGTTCAATAATCAATTATTATAACCCGTACTACTCTGGCCAGAGATTTTGACTTTGGGTTGTGTAACATCCCAGAATTTTGGTCATTTAATTCTAAATGTTTAATTAATTTTAAATATTTAAATTATAGAATTTTTGGAATTTAATAAGTTGAATTCAAATATGTTGATTATTTAATATTTGAATTGTGAATTAAATATTAATTGAATGGATTTAATAATTTTATCCAACTCCTTTTAATTAATAAATAATATTGAAGAATTCAATTTCTAAATTTATTTGCAATAATAAATAGATTGAATGAATATCGATAATTAGATCGAAAATATAGGACGATATTTACATTTGTGAATCAACCTTCCGGGGCACTATCTTGGATTTTGACGAAGCCAGTGCCATTAGATCCAGAATAATAAATTATTGTGCGGCATCTAGTTTTGTAACGATCAGACATACTGTGTGTGTAACACCCCTTCAGAATGGGAATAATAGTCCCACATCGTGGATAATACTATAAAGTGGGTGCTTATATACCAAAGCCTTCACCTCATAACAACGTCGAGGCCTTTTGAGGAACAAAACCCCATACATTGGCTTGCCCCATGAGGCGGAGGTGACTAAGTTGGGGACAATATCTGCGTTAAGTGAGGTGCAGGCTATTACATTGGTATCAAAGCCACACCCAGCCGGAATTGTGGTCGGTACGCGTTACAGCCACGACGCCTGGGTGCTGTTGTGTTCATGAGCCAACGAGGACGTTGGGCTCTAAAGGGGGGGAGATTGTAACACCCCTTCAAAATGGGAATAATAGTCCCACATCGTGGAACAACACTATGAAGTGGGTGCTTATATACCAAAGCCTTCACCTCATAACAACGTCGAGGCCTTTTGAGGAACAAAACCCCACACCTTGGCTTGGCCCATAAGGCGAAGGTGACTAAGTTGGGGACAATATCTGCATTAAGTGAGGTGCGGGCAGTTACAGTGTGGCTGTGCGAGCTCGAAACGCCTAACAATTAATTTTAAAAATAATTCAATTTAAAAAGCTAACTTCCATATACTTTGGAATTAGGTCTCAAAACTAGTTCCACTGAGTTCTAAATAGGGGTATTTAGTATGGGACGCCAGTTGTAAAGACCGTCTCCTCGACTCTCGAAAATCAATACTAATACATCCACGGTATTCACATGCCATAATCCAAGTGCCGGGGAGGCATATTTTCAGGGGTAAAGTAAAATATAGAACAAAAATTCTCACATTACGTTAAAATAGATAGATAGTACATATAACCACCCTCACTAGGGTACATCAGAGTTTTGGTATGAACTAACCCAGCCAGAAATAGTTATAACTACCTACTCCCACACTTGCTGGTATTAACTAACTTAGACACAACGGAAAAATAAAAATAAATAGATAGATAAACATCCACATCGGGTGCTCCAGCTCCATGCTCCAAAAATCTCTTCCAGCATGCTCTTCCCAAAATACTCCAAACAGAATCCTGACTACTTGGCTGCTTGGAAAAATAGGACACCCAGAGTTTAAAGGGAAAACAAAATAAACTCCGGGTCAATCATGGGACTAGTGTATGAACTCAAAATAGGTTGTTCGTAAACAAAAGTGTATCTCATGAGACCATGTCGCACATAAACACAGAACGGGTTTTTCCCTTATGATAACCAAAACATTCTTACGTAAAAATACTTGATATTATTTTTAATGACATAACTTTGAAAATATTTCCAAGTAAACTTATCAATCTTAGCTGAAATTGTTACCATTATTAAATACCACCATACTAGGCTCTACAAACAAAATGGCAGGCACTTATTGGGGAATGGATTTCCATACAAATGACCAGGTGAAGGGACTACCTTCTGATAGTACATCTCTAGAGAAATGTACCAAGGTCAATAGCACATCTACACCTCTACCAACACAAGACCGACCTACCTTTCTCACTAGATAATACCGAATATGTCATCACCCAAGTTGTTACCGACCCATCCGAGACGTCTCTTAGCTCACACCACAGTAATTTAAACCCGAACGTCATAGTGGGTAGAAATATATCTAGAAGGGGATGATCATACCCTAATGGTTGCGAACCACATAGCCTTGTTGCATCTACCCTGTTTCGAACATTTTCAGGTGTGAGACTTGAGGTAACGATTACCTTTCACATAGCACTTCATCTTTCTTTGAATGCCGCACTGTCATTCCATGGTCACAAAACTGATCTATACAAACGTATAACTCCAGAGCTCATACGTCTCAGGAAAGGGTGTTAAGCAAAGAGAAGTTGCCTTCTCCACTACCAAACATATGATATGTTCATAGAGATCACTTATGTAACTAGAAATGCAACATCAGACATTCGTCCATACAAGTTGGATCTGGGACTGAACAAAATCGAAGGCACTCTCCTACCACATCAGGTCGGGAATTTACCCTAGGATTAGTAGCGAAAAATCCTTGCATCGAAGATCTTAAACGAAGAACTACTGCCACATAATATGATATGGGAAATTCCCCCGAGGGTCGGTGAAAAGTAGCCCTACATGCCATCTTCCATAATTATCTTCATGTCTTCACTTCGAATACGTAAATTGGTTCGAAGTAGTTTTCGGACAAGAATTATCCAAATCCGACTCTGGTTCCTCCGAACCAATTGTAACGACCCAGAATTTCGAACAAATTAAATTGAAAATATTTAATTAATTTTAAATATTTGAACGATGATTTAATTTGAATCCCCGATATAAATTTGAAATTGGCGATTAAATTATAAAATATAATCTATTGGATACTGAATAAAAATTTGAATCTTCAATTTTAAGCTGGAGAAAAATATTTCAAAAGCTTTTAAAATTCGTATTGATGATACTGAAGATAATAGAAGCTTCAGAAATGAATTCAGAAGTGATTTGATCGGTTTTGAATTTTTATCGTTCGAGTCGATATTTGAAAATAGTCAATTTTCAAACAGTCTCGGAATTCGACGAAACCAGTTCCATTGGGTCCGTAATATTGAATTATTACCGGATTTCAATTTTCGTATTTTTCAGAATTAATACGTGATCGTACGACAAGCAAACGCACTGAAATTTAATTTGAAATTTGTTTAATTTAAAATGCTATCTTCTCCATATGAACAAATTTGAACTCGAAAACTTTTCCAACACATTCGGAATAAGGGATAAACATTAGGGACGCCTGACAGCACGCTGGAATTGGGTTTCGAAATTTTTAGTTATACGATATGGGATATTTTGAAAATTTTAAAAATAAAATAAGAAGAAAAAAGAAAAGTCAGTTATTACCTTACCTCAGCCCATACCCCCGTACTCGTTACCATCCCTCAGTTCAACTCAAATTCACGAATTCTCTTCCAATTCAAATTACTTCGAAAGAGAAAAAAAAAAGTTCAAAAAAAAATGGCCGATTCCCTCTTTCCTTCATCCTCACTTTCGTTCGAACGAACGAAAATCTCGTTCTCCCTCTATAAAATAAAATAAAATTCCAAGGCCCAACAAATCAAAGTGATTAAGGGGTCGCCTTCCAGTTCGAAAACAAATGGGCAAACTCGAGCATAAAGTGTCAAGGCAAAATTCGCGGAGGCAAGCACTCGCGAGGGGTTTCGTGATTTTACGCAGCGAGTTCAAGCAGGGTCGCGAGGCACTGGAAGGGAGCGCCAGGCGCGCACGCGAGCTCTCGCGTAGTCGAGCTCGAAGGCGTCGAGATGGGTTTCAGTGAGCAAGGCGTTCGATCTGTGGTGTGCGATTTGAGTTGGGGGGTTCGGCGACGCGATTTTGGAAGGGAGGCACTCGAAAATCTGGATGATCGCGATGGAAATTGGGGCAATGGCGAAGTGGAGGGCTCGATTTCGAGCAGCGCCTGGGCAGCGCGAACGAGCGCGATGGCGGCGATGTTCGTATGGGCTCGATTGAATTGCGGCATGGGATGAAAGTCGAGTGCGTCAACACTGGAGGAGATCGCGAGTTGCCCTGCAATCGAAGTCGTGGCGTACGATTTCGTTCAACGGTGGCGCAGTCGCGATTTGGTGGCCACGCGAGATAGTCGTTCGGCGATCACGGTGAGGTAATCATTTTATGTTAAATTCAAAAACTTGTATTCATGATAAATTACAGAGGAAGAAACAATATCATCTCTGAGTTAGTGGAATTTTACAGTAATGCATTAATGTTTAGCGATTTTAACTTCCTGTTAGGATTAAAATTTGATACTAAGATGTTTTAAAATCTAATTTATGTTAAGAAGATGAATTTATTTCTTTAGAATAAGAATATATATATATATAAGTATTAAAGTTTTAGTTTACTTTAAATAATGATGTTAGTGTAATTAAATTTACTTATTAAATTTCTTTTAGTCGTTAAAGAAAATTTAGTTTTAAATTAAAAAATTTTAGTTAAATAAATTTATTTAAAGGAGAATTGGTTTAAACAAAACTATCCGTTAATTTGACTATTTAACGATAATTGATTTATTCGAATGTTCGAATATTAACGAATTGTAAAATTATATATATACAAGGTCGAATGCAACGACGAAATCAAGTCTGGATTGAAAATTGGATGGCAAATTAAAAGCGAAGGTGAGATCTTCTCACTCAAATGAAAGTGGATTTTCTTTTACAGTTATTGATTGATGATTGACTGTTTGGATGTGATATTAGATATAGTAGGATATATCTATATATATAGCAATATATACATATTGGCATATGTATATATTGGATTGATGATTTCCCGCCTCGTATAGCGGATGAGACCCTATTGCGCCGTTAGTAAGCGGATTTTTATAAAACCCATATACCGCGATAATTCCGTACTGGAGCGGAATTGGTATTGTGCTAACGTCTTTGGATGCAGGGAAACAGGTTGGAGGGATCCAACTGGACCCCTCACAGTGATTGAATTTATTTCTATTGTGATATGAATCTGTGAATGATTATAGTGATGCTATTAATCATATTGATATCTGGAAATTGTTTGAAAGCTAAAATTTAGCTGAATGGATGTTTTAACATCATTGGATTCCAAAGATAAACGAAATTGAATTTTTGAAATTCAAGTAGAAAATTTCTAAGTGAATCAATTTTTGAAATTGAAGAAATTTTGAAGAAAGGAATTTTTAAAGTATAAAAAGTAAAATTTTATAATCATATTGAATAAATTCCAGAATAAAGTGAAAATGCTAAATAAATGGATTTCGTAAAATAGTGATTGAATTTTGAAGAATTTAATTTAAAATTTGGATTTTTAAGTAAATTGAAAGAAACAATTGAAATTTGTTTTCTTTAAAAGGTATTTAAAAAGAGATAAGTTGGAAATCCAATTAGGAATTTAATTGGTAAATTGAAATAATTTGGGAAATCCATGTAGAATGATTTCAATTTAAAGAATCCATTTAAAAACAGGATATTGGATAATTTGAAGGAAAATAAGGAATTTATTTTAGTAGGGATAAATAAAATTAGAAATCAATCTGTAATTGATTTAATATTTGGAAAAGAACTTTTGAGAAATCAGTATGGAAATTTATTTTAAAGTTGAAAATAAATTCAGAAATCAATATTGAAATGGAATTGATATTGAAGTTTTTATAAATAGAAGTGAAATTTATAAACGTTGTTTATAAACCCGAAGTCACTTATCTTGATAAGTAATTTTAGAAGTTAATAAAAGGAGAATTTTATAAGTCGAACTTGTTAGAAAATATAAAGGTGAATTTATAAACGTTGTTTTATAAATTCGAAATCAATTGGATTTGATAAATTAAATATAGAAGGTTGTTGAAGGAGATATATTCGCGATTTTGGATAGCGAATTATTATTGAAATAAAATGTGTAGAAAACAGTGAAACGTAATTAGTGGAGATATATTCACGATTTTGGATAGTGAATATATCGTTAAGTAAAATGGATAGTTTTGGGAAAAGTGACATTGAAAATGAAGTTAAACATTTTAGAGATGTTTTTAAAATGTATTATGATATCGAATACATAGATTTCAACATTTTTATTGTTGAAATAGACGTTTTCGAAAAATAAGGAAATGGTGGACTATAACACTATTGTTATAGTAAATGATTTTCGAAAGGAAATGTTTTATATAGTATTGGGATTTATATATCTATCTAAATTTCGAATCCCTATACTAGTGATTTTGAGTCGTCGTAACGATGTTTTACGCAACATTCGTTTTGACTCAAATAGATGTCAAATTTATGATTTCCTTAAAGAATGAATATATACTTAATATTGTTTTAAGTATATCGAATATTTTCAAATGTTGAAAATAAATGATTTGGGAATTACTTATTTTTAAATAAGTATGGAAATGCTTTTCCAATATGAAATGAACTGTTTTGAGATTTTATCTTCAAAGATAAAATGAAATGTGGAAATTGATTTGAAATTGTTTTCAAACGGTTAAGTGTGGAAATTTTATATCTAGTAAAGATATTTTTGAAGATGAAATAATTTGGAAAATTATTTGGAATCTGATGATGTTGCGCATCTTTATTGATAGTTAAATAACCGACTATCAATAATTACCTTGAGTAGGTATTTGTTGTGAATTGGATGGATTTGAATGCCACAATTATTTTTAAATAAGCGCTCACTATTCGGGTTAGCCGGGAAAGGACCATGGGGTCGTATAACCCATTCCGAATATGTGATACGTCGTTATGAATTGCATTCGAAGACCGGTGTTGAAGACCGGATATTTTTGAAAACGGAAGGATTACCGTCGAGTTACTCTACATCGGCTGATCTCCGATTTAGAGGTTTTATCACCCTTAGTGACGGGAAGTCCTGACGTGATTGAAAATTATCCGGATGTGCAAGGGCTTCGTGAGAAGTGCCTTCGGTTCTGTTCGATCCCGGAACAGACTTGTATGGATTGTGTGTCTGACGTTACAATTTGAGATATAAAGCTGATTTCTTTCAAATACATTTCTGTTGGTGGCGGAGAATTTATTCTCTTAGCTTAACACCCTTCTCTGAGACGTACGAGCTCAGAGGTTATGTAGTTGAGATTTATCAGCGATATATCCCAATTTGGTAACGTGGCATACTGAGTGTTGCTGTGAAATGATCAGTGTTTGATCATTTGTGATATGATCATTTGTTTGATCTTATATCTTTGTGATCATAGGTTGATCATTTTGTTTGACCCGAAGCAGGGCTTTTTGAGAAAGCGTAGCTTTGTGGACGAGACTTCGTCGAGCCTCACACCCCGAAAATGGTCGAAACAGGAAGGATGCAGCAAGGTTCTAGGGAGTAGCGCCCCTTAGTGTATGTCATTCCTTCTGGATAAAGGTGGTATCATGGTATGGAGCCCAGATACTTAACCTCTGTGGTTACTACATTATTATTATCTATGTGGTTTGTTGGAAATCGGGGATCCTCGGGAAGATCGGTGACGATCGGGGGATGGCATACGCGTGTCAGTAGTTACCTATTTTTGCAGAGGTAACCCGGCCTTGCGTTGGCAGAGATCCGGTTAGGTTCTCGGGTCGTCTATTCCAGGGACGTACCCATCGTGGATAGGAAGTTCCTTAGCCTGACCATTTGTTGGAAATCCAAAGAAACAATACGAGCCTTTACGATTTCAATTGTATAACCTGTCTCCTCAGGAGGCAGCTATAGCAGGCATAATATAATGGTACCTATGCTGGCTAAGATTTATATTCTACTTTCGACATGTTTTCCACTATGCACTAATAATAATATCCAAAATGATTTGATTTTGCGTAGTAAGCATCTTTGACTATCATAAGAAGATATCTCCTCCAAGTCTGCGTTTGCATTGTGTGTGTGGTGGGAGGTCTTATGGTAGTTTCATTTTCCAAAAGCATTGCGAATTGACATTAAAGTTTTTCTGTTGTTTATTTTAAAGATAAATAACTGTTTTACGATCTCACACCAGTCACCATGACTGACTCGGAGTTTATTGTTCCCTTCTAAACTCTGGGTGCCCACCAATTTCCACACGGGCAGCCTAGAGTTATATTATCAGGATATTCTGGATATTCTGGAGCTTTGGAGATAAGCTGGACGACGAGACGTAGTATTTGTATCTGATAGTATTTATTCCGCTGTGTATTCTGTATGAGGACAAGTTTATATAACTGTCCATTGTTGTTTATTGACTCTGATGATATGATGTGATGTAATGTAATAATAGATACAATTCTTTTGTTTTTAAATGATATTCATTTATCTATTATATATTGTTCCGCTGCGATATGTGAGATTCTGATATTGTTTCTGTATCTGATGTTGTTCTGTTGTTCTTCTCTATTTTCTTTTTCTCTTCTTCTTTCTCTTTCTTTCTTCTTCTGCTTTCTTCTTCTTCTCTTTTTCTTCTTTTTAAAACCCTCACTATTGGAATTTCCGGCACTCGATTTCTCGGCAGTCGATAAAGTGAGTATCGATGTTGAATTTTCGGAAGTCGAAAATTTCGGTACGTGACAGCGTGGTATCAGAGCATATGGTTAAGCGACAACCCTGCTCTGTTGGGTGTTACTCATTAGAGATAGAGTCAGTAGTACTCTAGAATGAGTTGAGTGTAATTATAGATACGAGTGCGTATTTGTTAGTGAATATAAAATTGTTTTATATTGTGATGATTGGTTTGTTGAGTGGTATATGGATTCTGGTCGGTATTGTCCGTACAACTCTATCGATAGGGATCTCTAAACACTTATATAGAACAATTCGGCACAATATTGTTTTAAATAGGGTAAATGAGATAATTTTGCCCAAAACTATTTTGTATAGAAAAGAAATGTTTTTCTATAAAGTACTATAGTATATGGTTGCATGGATGTTAGGAAGTAATAATAGTGAATTATCATCACTGAAATTGAATAAGAAATTGAAATCGTAACTCCAAAGTTAAGGAATAAATTCACATGCAAATGAAATTTGAGAATGTAAATTATAAATGTGAATTGTAATTTAAAACGGGATTCCAGAAAAGTATTTGGAAAGGTTTTGAAAAGAATTTGAAAATTTTGGAGATTTGGAAAGTTTAATTCCTTTTTGATTTGAAAATGAATTTCAAAGGTTTTGAAAAAGTGTTTTGAAAAGATGAAAAGCTCTAAACTCTTTTCGGTCGTTGGAAAATAACTTCGATGATGACCGCGGCATCGTTGGTGTTCATTTTCGGGTTTCCAAAAGAGGTATTGCTGCCAAATTGTTTTAAATGGAAGTTGTTTGAAAATTTGGGTTTGGTTTTTGGAATTCAGAAGATAAATTTGAATTGTTTTCAAAAATGGTTTTTGAAATGTTGAAAAGACTCTGGAATACTATATAAAAATATTTATGAAATATTATGAAGTTGATAACTTGTAAAGTTTAAAGTTTAAATAAAAATCTAACTTAAAGAGATGAATTCATATATGAATAAAATTGTGAATATAAATTGTAAATGAATTTATGATTTGGAATGGAATTCCAAGAAGATAATTGAAATTAAAAGTCGTTAATGAAATGAGTCTTGAATCAAGTGAAATAAAATCCAAACCTGAGAAAACTGAAATGGATTGAATCCGAATAAACTAAAGATAATTGATAAATTCAATATTCAGAAGTTAAATTGAATTGAAATTGTGAATTGAATTCAAATGAATTTGAAAATGCAAAAAATTGAACGAAATTGAATATATAACTTCAATAGTGAAATAGAGATGATATAAGCAGTTGTATTGAAAATTTTGTAAATGAATGTGCAAAATGATTTGAATATGTAACTAGATATTATGGCTAATAGGATATACAGGTATAAAGGAATTGAATTTGATTTCACAGATAATTTGAATTGCTCGAAAAAGGTATGTATTTAAATTTGAATATGAGATTTGATGACTTATTTCTCTAGCCGCTTGGCTTTTTCTTTTTCTTTTTGAAATCTGAGAGTCCGTAGGGACGTTTTGTAGTCGTACCGTATTAGCCGCGCAAAGGAGACACTGGCGAAATTTTTTGGGAATTTAGGGCGTTAGAAAAATTTTGAGAAAATTTGAAAGTTTAAAATGTGAATTTGAATTTAAATTTGAATAGAATAGTAAAACAAAGTTGTTTTGAAACTTATAATTGAAGTTGGAAAACTAGTTGAGCTAATAACGAATCATTAGTAGGAAGATTTGTTTTGATAAAATTAGATAAAATTATTGAATGTTGAAAAATAATAGACGAGTTAAGGACATTTTTCCTAACTTGTAATTTCGAGGACGAAATTCTTTTAAGGAGGGAAGTCTGTAACGACCCAGAATTTCGAACAAATTAAATTGAAAATATTTAATTAATTTTAAATATTTGAACGATGATTTAATTTGAATCCCCGATATAAATTTGAAATTGGCGATTAAATTATAAAATTTAATCTATTGAATACTGAATAAAAATTTGAATCTTCAATTTTAAGCTGGAGAAAAATATTTCAAAAGCTTTTAAAATTCGTATTGATGATACTGAAGATAATAGAAGCTTCAGAAATGAATTCAGAAGTGATTTGATCGGTTTTGAATTTTTATCGTTCGAGTCGCTATTTGAAAATAGTCAATTTTCAAACAGTCTCGGAATTCGACGAAACCAGTTCCATTGGGTCCGTAATATTGAATTATTACCGGATTTCAATTTTCGTATTTTTCAGAATTAATACGTGATCGTACGACAAGCAAACGCACTGAAATTTAATTTGAAATTTGTTTAATTTAAAATGCTATCTTCTCCATATGAACAAATTTGAACTCGAAAACTTTTCCAACGCATTCGGAATAAGGGATAAACATTAGGGACGCCTGACAGCACGCTGGAATTGGGTTTCGAAATTTTTAGTTATACGATATGGGATATTTTGAAAATTTTAAAAATAAAATAAGAAGAAAAAAGAAAAGTCAGTTATTACCTTACCTCAGCCCATACCCCCGTACTCGTTACCATCCCTCAGTTCAACTCAAATTCACGAATTCTCTTCCAATTCAAATTACTTCGGAAGAGAAAAAAAAAAGTTCAAAAAACAATGGCCGATTCCCTCTTTCCTTCATCCTCACTTTCGTTCGAACGAACGAAAATCTCGTTCTCCCTCTATAAAATAAAATAAAATTCCAAGGCCCAACAAATCAAAGTGATTAAGGGGTCGCCTTCCAGTTCGAAAACAAATGGGCAAACTCGAGCATAAAGTGTCAAGGCAAAATTCGCGGAGGCAAGCACTCGCGAGGGGTTTCGTGATTTTACGCAGCGAGTTCAAGCAGGGTCGCGAGGCATTGGAAGGGAGCGCCAGGCGCGCACGCGAGCTCTCGCGTAGTCGAGCTCGAAGGCGTCGAGATGGGTTTCAGTGAGCAAGGCGTTCGATCTGTGGTGTGCGATTTGAGTTGGGGGGTTCGGCGACGCGATTCTGGAAGGGAGGCACTCGAAAATCTGGATGATCGCGATGGAAATTGGGGCAATGGCAAAGTGGAGGGCTCGATTTCGAGCAGCGCCTGGGCAGCGCGAACGAGCGCGATGGCGGCGATGTTCGTATGGGCTCGATCGAATTGTGGCATGGGATGAAAGTCGAGTGCGTCGACACTGGAGGAGATCGCGAGTTGCCCTGCAATCGAAGTCGTGGCGTACGATTTCGTTCAACGGTGGCGCAGTCGCGAT
Organism: Allium fistulosum; assembly: GCA_030737815.1. NCBI lineage: Eukaryota > Viridiplantae > Streptophyta > Magnoliopsida > Asparagales > Amaryllidaceae > Allium > Allium fistulosum. The sequence goes on from CM060903.1 coordinate 444,924,760, forward strand.
TTGGTGGCCACGCGAGATAGTCGTTCGGCGATCACGGTGAGGTAATCATTTTATGTTAAATTCAAAAACTTGTATTCATGATAAATTACAGAGGAAGAAACAACATCATCTCTGAGTTAGTGGAATTTTACAGTAATGCATTAATGTTTAGCGATTTTAACTTGCTGTTAGGATTAAAATTTGATACTAAGATGTTTTAAAATCTAATTTATGTTAAGAAGATGAATTTATTTCTTTAGAATAAGAATATATATATATAAGTATTAAAGTTTTAGTTTACTTTAAATAATGATGTTAGTGTAATTAAATTTACTTATTAAATTTCTTTTAGTCATTAAAGAAAATTTAGTTTTAAATTTAAAATTTTTAGTTAAATAAATTTATTTAAAGGAGAATTGGTTTAAACAAAACTATCCGTTAATTTGACTATTTAACGATAATTGATTTATTCGAATGTTCGAATATTAACGAATTGTAAAATTATATATATACAAGGTCGAATGCAACGACGAAATCAAGTCTGGATTGAAAATTGGATGGCAAATTAAAAGCGAAGGTGAGATCTTCTCACTCAAATGAAAGTGGATTTTCTTTTACAGTTATTGATTGATGATTGACTGTTTGGATGTGATATTAGATATAGTAGGATATATCTATATATATATAGCAATATATACATATTGGCATATGTATATATTGGATTGATGATTTCCCGCCTCGTATAGCGGATGAGACCATATTGCGCCGTTAGTAAGCGGATTTTTATAAAACCCATATACCGCGATAATTCCGTACTGGAGCGGAATTGGTATTGTGCTAACGTCTTTGGATGCAGGGAAACAGGTTGGAGGGATCCAACTGGACCCCTCACAGTGATTGAATTTATTTCTATTGTGATATGAATCTGTGAATGATTATAGTGATGCTATTAATCATATTGATATCTGGAAATTGTTTGAAAGCTAAAATTTAGCTGAATGGATGTTTTGACATCATTGGATTCCAAAGATAAACGAAATTAAATTTTTGAAATTCAAGTAGAAAATTTCTAAGTGAATCAATTTTTGAAATTGAAGAAATTTTGAAGAAAGGAATTTTTAAAGTATAAAAAGTAAAATTTTATAATCATATTGAATAAATTCCAGAATAAAGTGAAAATGCTAAATAAATGGATTTCGTAAAATAGTGATTAAATTTTGAAGAATTTAATTTAAAATTTGGATTTTTAAGTAAATTGAAAGAAACAATTGAAATTTGTTTTCTTTAAAAGGTATTTAAAAAGAGATAAGTTGGAAATCCAATTTGGAATTTAATTGGTAAATTGAAATAATTTGGGAAATCCATGTAGAATGATTTCAATTTAAAGAATCCATTTAAAAATAGGATATTGGATAATTTGAAGGAAAATAAGGAATTTATTTTAGTAGGGATAAATAAAATTAGAAATCAATCTGTAATTGATTTAATATTTGGAAAAGAACTTTTGAGAAATCAGTATGGAAATTTTATTTAAAGTTGAAAATAAATTCAGAAATCAATATTGAAATGGAATTGATATTGAAGTTTTTATAAATAGAAGTGAAATTTATAAACGTTGTTTATAAACCCGAAGTCACTTATCTTGATAAGTAATTTTAGAAGTTAATAAAAGGAGAATTTTATAAGTCGAACTTGTTAGAAAATATAAAGGTGAATTTATAAACGTTGTTTTATAAATTCGAAATCAATTGGATTTGATAAATTAAATATAGAAGGTTGTTGAAGGAGATATATTCGCGATTTTGGATAGCGAATTATTATTGAAATAAAATGTGTAGAAAACAGTGAAACGTAATTAGTGGAGATATATTCACGATTTTGGATAGTGAATATATCGTTAAGTAAAATGGATAGTTTTGGGAAAAGTGACATTGAAAATGAAGTTAAACATTTTAGAGATGTTTTTAAAATGTATTATGATATCGAATACATAGATTTCAACATTTTTATTGTTGAAATAGACGTTTTCGAAAAATAAGGAAATGGTGGACTATAACACTATTGTTATAGTAAATGATTTCCGAAAGGAAATGTTTTATATAGTATTGGGATTTATATATCTATCTAAATTTCGAATCCCTATACTAGTGATTTTGAGTCGTCGTAACGATGTTTTACGCAACATTCGTTTTGACTCAAATAGATGTCAAATTTATGATTTCCTTAAAGAATGAATATATACTTAATATTGTTTTAAGTATATTGAATATTTTCAAATGTTGAAAATAAATGATTTGGGAATTACTTATTTTTAAATAAGTATGGAAATGCTTTTCCAATATGAAATGAACTGTTTTGAGATTTTATCTTCAAAGATAAAATGAAATGTGGAAATTGATTTGAAATTGTTTTCAAACGGTTAAGTGTGGAAATTTTATATCTAGTAAAGATATTTTTGAAGATGAAATAATTTGGAAAATTATTTGGAATCTGATGATGTTGCGCATCTTTATTGATAGTTAAATAACCGACTATCAATAATTACCTTGAGTAGGTATTTGTTGTGAATTGGATGGATTTGAATGCCACAATTATTTTTAAATAAGCGCTCACTATTCGGGTTAGCCGGGAAAGGACCATGGGGTCGTATAACCCATTCCGAATATGTGATACGTCGTTATGAATTGCATTCGAAGACCGGTGTTGAAGACCGGATATTTTTGAAAACGGAAGGATTACCGTCGAGTTACTCTACATCGGCTGATCTCCGATTTAGAGGTTTTATCACCCTTAGTGACGGGAAGTCCTGACGTGATTGAAAATTATCCGGATGTGCAAGGGCTTCGTGAGAAGTGCCTTCGGTTCTGTTCGATCCCGGAATAGACTTGTATGGATTGTGTGTCTGACGTTACAATTTGAGATATAAAGCTGATTTCTTTCAAATACATTTCTGTTGGTGGCGGAGAATTTATTCTCTTAGCTTAACACCCTTCTCTGAGACGTACGAGCTCAGAGGTTATGTAGTTGAAATTTATCAGCGATATATCCCAATTTGGTAACGTGGCATACTGAGTGTTGCTGTGAAATGATCAGTGTTTGATCATTTGTGATATGATCATTTGTTTGATCTTATATCTTTGTGATCATAGGTTGATCATTTTGTTTGACTCGAAGCAGGGCTTTTTGAGAAAGCGTAGCTTTGTGGACGAGACTTCGTCGAGCTTTACACCCCGGAAATGGTCGAAACAGGAAGGATGTAGCAAGGTTCTAGGGAGTAGCGCCCCTTAGTGTATGTCATTCCTTCTGGATAAAGGTGGTATCATGGTATGGAGCCCAGATACTTAACCTCTGTGGTTACTGCATTATTATTATCTATGTGGTTTGTTGGAAATCGGGAATCCTCGGGAAGATCGGTGACGATCGGGGGATGGCATACGCGTGTCAGTAGTTACCTATTTTTGCAGAGGTAACCCGGCCTTGTGTTGGCAGAGATCCGGTTAGGTTCTCGGGTCGTCTATTCCAGGGACGTACCCATCGTGGATAGGAAGTTCCTTAGCCTGACCATTTGTTGGAAATCCAAAGAAACAATACGAGCCTTTACGATTTCAATTGTATAACCTGTCTCCTCAGGAGGCAGCTATAGTAGGCATAATATAATGGTACCTATGCTGGCTAAGATTTATATTCTACTTTCGAAATGTTTTCCACTATGCACTAATAATAATATCCAAAATGATTTGATTTTGCGTAGTAAGCATCTTTGACTATCATAAGAAGATATCTCCTCCAAGTCTGCGTTTGCATTGTGTGTGTGGTGGGAGGTCTTATGGTAGTTTCATTTTCCAAAAGCATTGCGAATTGACATTAAAGTTTTTCTGTTGTTTATTTTAAAGATAAATAACTGTTTTACGATCTCACACCAGTCACCATGACTGACTCGGAGTTTATTGTTCCCTTCTAAACTCTGGGTGCCCACCAATTTCCACACGGGCAGCCTAGAGTTATATTATCAGGATATTCTGGATATTCTGGAGCTTTGGAGATAAGCTGGACGACGAGACGTAGTATTTGTATCTGATAGTATTTATTCCGTTGTGTATTCTGTATGAGGACAAGTTTATATAACTGACCATTGTTGTTTATTGACTCTGATGATATGATGTGATGTAATGTAATAACAGATATAATTCTTTTGTTTTTAAATGATATTCATTTGTCTATTATATATTGTTCCGCTGCAATATGTGAGATTCTGATATTGTTTCTGTATCTGATGTTGTTCTGTTGTTCTTCTCTATTTTCTTTTTCTCTTCTTCTTTCTCTTTCTTTCTTCTTCTGCTTTCTTCTTCTTCTCTTTTTCTTCTTTTTAAAACCCTCACTATTGGAATTTCCGGCACTCGATTTCTCGGCAGTCGATAAAGTGAGTATCGATGTCGAATTTTCGGAAGTCGAAAATTTCGGTACGTGACACCAATCATCGATAAAAGAGGTCAAGTGAATAGGAAATCATTCTTTAATTTATTAAGTTCTTTTATCAAAATCTCTTTTAGAGATATACATTTCTAAAACATTCTTTTCGGTATATACGGAGATATTAAACCCGTCTTATAAAATCCCTTGATAACTTTTAAACTCCTTTTTACTAAGAATAAACTCAAAATCGTTTTCATTTTTCATTTAGGAAGACCTTCGTCCGAGTAAACCAAATTCACTATCCACTCCATCGGGCCAATCCGGATAGCCAGGGAGAGCAGGAAACTGGTTTTCCAAACACAAGCCTAGACACTATCTCTTGACACCCAAAAGGCGATCAGGTTATTTGATCGACTCTAAATCTTTAATCATTCCAAAAATCCTTCAAATCATCTTTAAAACACTTTATTAATCATTTAAAAACATTTATAAAATAACTGGAAATGAATTGTTAAGTTTAAAACTATATTTCAAAAGTTGTAGAAAAGTGCTGCGAAAATGTGCCGGAAAGTGTTTTTTAGCTATATTAATCAAAACGACTTTCTATTATTTGAAAATTCATTTTTATTACTCAAATAACATTTAACACATTTTAAAACATTTATTCCATATTTTTAAATAAATTTAAAACATCATTTCCAAAGAAATCCAGTTTTGGATCCCGAACTGCAAAACCGCGATTTTTCCAAAACTTGTTTTACTCATATTTCAAATCTACTTATCAAAATCTCAATTTTCTTTCTTCGTTGGAAAACTATGGATATAATAGTTCGGAAAATTCTTATCTCGAAGAATTCTGATTCAATCTTTTACACTTGTTTGACTTTTACGGCGTGAAATCGTGAACTACCGTTACGCGACGCGCCTATTTTTAACTAAATTTTTCATTTCTTTCCAAACCTCACCAAAACGCTTTTCAATGTTTATAAAACATTTCAAACTCATTTTAAACCATTTTTAAAGAGGTTTAACATTCCGTACACACCATTTCATTAATTCAAGGAAAGTTATTTCCTTTGTGCTTATCGATGTGTATTTTCGTGACTTGCACATATATTCAATATTCATGTGAAAACAGTCAAACTTGATGATCAAAGCAAATTAAACATCCATTTGGAAACATCATATCATCATTCAACATATAATATAATAGTTTATGAGTTCTCACCTTGAGTTTTCAATGATTAATTAAAAATTCGTTATAGCTCCGCTACTCGGTTTTCGAAGCTCACTATTCTTTGGATTTTAGCTCCTAGATGCCTTAACCAAAGCTTGGGGTGGCTTGGGGTGCACAGCCTAGGGTAGAGCAAGGAAGTGGCAGGGCCTATGATGAAGTGGGGTGGAGATTGTGAAGAACAAAGAGAAAAAGTGGAGTTTCGGGCTTATTTAGGGGTGTTTAAGTATATATAACTATATATTATAATTTAAAATCTTTTTGAAATAAATTTTGACATTATTTATAGGATGGAAGCCATTAAAGTGAAAGACAAAGCTTAGAAAATATGAAGAATAAGATGAATGAAAATGAAGAGAAGAGGGTAGCATATTTATAGGAAAAGAAGAGTGTAAAAGTGTCCATGCATACATCATCATCTTCATCACCATTATATGGCTTCACCAACACACCTCCCCCCTTAGGCACGATAATCATCCCCCCTCCATATGACCATTACTTCCATCATCTCATGTATGCATATGTTGACTTATGTATGCTTAAGGAGTAAGAGATCTTAAAATATCTTATATATTTTATATTATACTTTTATACTTAATTATATTTGTATATGTATGTTTATGTGCATGTTCTCATGTATGCACATGTACATGTGTATGTGTATGTTACATATTCCTACAACGTTGCACAACTTCCACCTTTGCATCGTTACAAATCCCGATTCCGATTTTCGGACATATTTTCTCTTTTAAATTAAAATGCATATTTTTGTAAACAAATTTTGCAAATAATTTTCCTATCATTCTTAGCTAAATAAAATGATCATATTTTACTTATTAAATTAAATTAATATAAATTATTATTTACAAAATTATTGTTATATCGATAAAGCTAAACGATCGTTTATTTAAAGTGATATATTTACGGGTCTTACAGACTCCCTTCCTTAAAAGAATTTCGTCCTCGAAATTTAGAAGGAAATAGCTCAAAAGGAAATATATTCGATATAATAAATATATACAAAAATATAAGTGACTACACCACAAGCAGCGAATACACAACAACGACATGATTTATACAGTTCGTTCTTCCATCCTAAATCTATCCTCTGTTTCCCAGGTGCAATCCTCAGCATTTCCGCTCCATTGAACTTTGACTAACCTTACTACCTTCCTCCTTAAACATTTCTCATCACAATCAATGATTTGAATAGGTCGCCTAATAACTGCCAAATTTGGTTCCACCTCCAAGTCTTCCTGAGCAGCTGTTTCTATGATTTGCTCTGGGTCATGCACATGTTTCCTTAAATGAGATACATGAAAAACATTGTGCACTCCTGCCAACCTTTCTGGTAATTGCACTCAATAAGCTAGTGGGCCAATTCGTTCAAGAATGGAAAATGGTCTAATATATCGAGGTGCTACCAGCTCTTCCAAATCTCACCCCTCCTCTCATCGGAGAGACTTTCAAAAAGACTGAATCTCCAACTAAGAATTCCAGATTTCTATGCCTTTGGTCTGCATAACTTTTTTGTCTGCTCTAGGGTTCCTTTAGCTTCTTTCTATATCGACCTTCTCTGAAGCTTCTCGTATCATATCAGGACCAAGTATAAATCGATCTCCGGTTTTGATCCAACATGTTGGTGACCTGCACAGACGACCATATAGAGCTTCATCCGGTGCCATGCCGATACTAGCTTGATAGCTGTTGTTTAAGAGAACTCTATTAAATGCAAATGATTTTCCCAGGAGCCTCCAAAGTCTAGAATACATGCTCTGAGAAGATCTTCCAAGATGCGGTTGACTCTCTCCGTCTGTCCATCAGTTTGGGGGTGATAGGTAGTGCTTATTTTTAGCCTTGTTTCCAAAGCGGTCTGTAATACTTCCCAAAACTGACTAGTAAAGATTGGATCATGATCGCTTACTATACTGCTTGGAACTCCATGCAATTGTACAATCTCCTTCATATATATATATATATATATATGCAAGGCTTGCAGCGGTCCTTGTTGGCTTAACTCGAATGAAGTGTGCACTTTTAGTTAATCGGTCTATGATAACCCAATTGCCTTCGTTCCCCTTCCTCCTTCGAGGTAAGCCATCAATGAAATCCAATGATATTTGATCCCACTTCCAAACTGGAATCTCCAGTGGTTTAAATAACCCTGCAATTTTCTGTTGATCACTTTTGACTTGTTGACAATTTACGCATCAGCTAACATAAATGGATATGGTCCTTTTCATACTTTTGCACCGAAATGTGCGCTTCATATCTCTATACATTTTGTTAACTCCTGGATGAATGTTGAGTTTGGATTTGTGACACTCAGCTAACACTTTCTGCCTAAGATTTTCCACATCCGAAACACAAATTCGCCTATTCAATCGTAATACTCCTCTTTTATCCACTTCAAAGCTTGGATTTCTTCCTTCTTCAGTTGCCTTAATGAACTTTTCAAATTGTCTATCTTCTCTCTGTTTACTGGCTATTCTTTCCAGAAGGGTTGGAGTTACTACCAAACAAGAAATAACAACATACTTCCTACTCAACACATCAGCTACTACGTTGGCTTTCCCAGGTGCATATAAAATATCCAGGTCATAAGATGCGAGAAATTCCAACCAACGTTGCTACCTCATGTTTAAATCGTGCTGAGTGAAAAGATACTTTAAAGATTTATGATCCGTAAACAGCTTAAACTTTTCACCCAGCAAGTAATGCCTCTATATTTTTAATGCGAACACCACGGCTAATAATTCTAAGTCGTGTGTTGCATAATTCTTCTCATGAACCTTCAGTTGTCTACTTGCATAAGCAATACCTTCCCTTCTTGCATCAGAACTGCACCAATTCCTTCTTCACAAGCATCTATATTAGCGGTTAATCCACCATTTCCATTTATAATTGCTAGAACTGGAGCAGTTGTTAACCTATTTTGGAGTTCCTGGAATGCTGCTTCACATTTAGGAGTCCAGATAAATTTAGCATCTTTCATGTTCAACTTCGTTAGGTGGTAGGAAATCTTTGAGAAGTCTTGAATGAATCTTCTGTAATATCCTGCCAGACCTAAGAAGCTACGAACTTCTTTAGGAGTTTGTGGTTGCTTCCAATTTAGAACAGCCACAACCTTTACAGGATCTATGGAAACCCCGTCCCTTGACACTATATATCCAAGGAATCTTACCTCCTTTTCCCAGAAATGACATTTGAGAATTTGGATTTAAGCACATTATTTCTTAATATCTCCAACACAATTTCAAGATGCCTTTCGTGTTCTTCTTCTGTCTTAGAATAGATAAGGATATCAACGATAAAGATTAACACGAATTTATCGAGTACATCTCTAAATACTTTATTCATCAGGTCTACAAAATAAGCGGGCGCATTGGTTAGCCCAAAAGGCATAACCAACCACTCGAAGAAAGTGTTTGGACCTTTAAATACAGTTAGATGGATGCATTCTTCTGCATTTCTTAGTTGATGGAATCCTGTAGCTAGATCCATTTTCGAGAATACCCGAGCACCATGCAACTGATCAAACAAGTCATCTATTCGAGGTAGGGGATACTTGTTCTTAATCGTTTGTTTATTTAGATCTCGACAATCTACACACAACCTTATAGATCCATCCGACTTGGTAACAAAAACTACCACCGATCCCCAACTTGAATGAGTCGGCCTTATCATTCCTTCTTTAATAGCTCTTGAGTTTGGTTATTTAACTCCTCCCTCTCCTTCGGAGCCATCCTTCGGTCCCGTTGTTTAATTGGCCTTGCATCAGAAATCAAGTCAATACGAAACTCGATTTCCCGATGCGGGGCTAAACTCTTTACTTCTTCAAAGACGTTTGGGAATTCCTTAATAACAGGTATTGTTTTTAATCTTTCCTATGATGAATCTAATGCATATAGGAAACTTCCCATCCTTGGACTAGAATTATCACAAGGTATTTCTATAAACTTCCCTAACTTTGTTTTTACTAAAACCATTCTTTTTACACAATCTAGAATAGCTTCGTGCTTAGTCAATCAATCCATACCGAGCAAAGTTTTGAATCTAGTAAAATCTAAAACAAATAGGTCAAAAGGGAATTGATGGGAAGAGTGGGAAATTTATACTTTTTCACAATTCATACAAAGGTTAGTGGTACCACCTATAGGATTTGTCACGCAAATAGGGGTATCAACTATCTTAGGCTCAAGTTTTAATTCTTCTACGGTTTTCTTAGCAACAAAACTATGACAAGCTCCTGTATCAAACAGTACTCTAACTAAAACATCTTCGATAAAAATATTGCCTTCCAAAACTCCCTTGCCCTTCACATCCTGAGAGGTTGAAGGCTCATCCTTTATTGCGTAGACTCTAGCTTGCTCTCCCTTCCTCATGATCGGACAATCCTTTATCATGTGCCGCGGTTGGTGACAATTATAGCAGAGGCTATTCTGAATCATAGGAGAGACAGAATTCTGGACCTTTGGACTTCTACAATTCTTTGCAATATGGCCCTTCCTTTTGCAATTGTTACAAGTATAATCTTTGAAGTGGTTTCCTTGAGATCCTTCCTTGGGTTTTCCTATCCACGGCTTTTTCCCACTGTTATTGAAATTCCTCTTTTTCCAATTGTTGGTGTTGTTGTTGTTGGTCTGAGCTACCACCGGATCATTCTTTTCCAATGTTTCATAACGGAATCCTATATCCAGCAAGTCTATAATTGATCCTTTAACATGGGCGGTCATCCTAATCTGGTACTTCTCATTAATTACAAAAATAACCTCCTCGTTTTTCTTTAAAGGCGTGTCAAGTAGACCTGGCCCAAAAAAAGATAATTCGTTGAACTTATTTGCATACTCCTCAACAGTCAATTCATCTTCAGATCCATAAAGCTTTTGTAAGGATGAGATTTCCCGGACGTTGGCATGTACCGCTCCTCGAAAACCTCTTTAAACCTTTCCCAAGAGAAATTGTCCTCTGATTCACTTAGGGTAATGGACTCCCACCCAGCCAGAGCCCCTTCCTGAAGTTTCCACGAGGCCTAAAATCTATTTTTCTCATCACTGATGTTCAATGCTTTAAAGATCCTCTAGCATGATTTAATCCAAGCCTGTACTTCAATGATAGCTTCTGTACCCTTGAATGGTTTTCCCCCTAAGCTGGTATAATTCTTTCACAGGGTGGCAAAATTAACTTGGGGTTGTACGGGAGCTATTTCTTCTATAGCGGCGGTTAGAGCTCGACTGTTGTTTGTTGTGGTGCTGCTATTTCCCCGTTTTCGTCCTCTACGAGTACTCATGTCTTACTACCTTAATTTAGTAAGATAACTTTAGAATACAAAGACGAAATTATCTTGGGGAATGAATATATAGCACAACTTTTATTCAGATATGGATTCTAAATGCGCACTCTCAAAGATTAAACTCATTTTAGGGTATTAATAACCTTATCTCTAATGAGTTATACCCCACCAAAACCAAGTTTCTCGCTTAACCTTCAGCTCTAATACCAAATGTGAGGACCCGTCTCCTCGGCTCTTGAAAATCGACATTAATACATCCATGATATTTGCGTGTCGTAAATCCAAGTGCTAGGGAGGCATATTTTCAGAGGTAAAGTAAAATAAAAGATAAAAACACAAATTCTCACATTATATTAAAATAGATAGATAGTACATACAACCACCCTCACTAAGGTACATCAGATTTTGGTATGAACTAACCCAGCCAGGAACAGTTATAACTGTCGGCTACTACACTTACTGGTATTAACTAACTTAGACACAGCGGAAAAATAAAATAAATAGATAGATAGACATCCACATCGGGTGCTCCAACTCCATGCTCCAAAAATCTCTTCCAGCATGCTCTTTCCAAAATACTCCAAAGAGAATCCTGACTACTTCGCTGCCTGGAAAAATAGGGCACCCAGAGTTTAAAGGGAAAACAAAATAAACTCTGGATCAGTCATGGGACTGGTGTGAGAACTCGAAATACGTTGTTTGAAAACAAAAAGGTATCTTATAAGACCACGCGCACATAAACACGGAATGGGTTTTTACCTTATGATAACCAAAACATTCTTACGTAAAAATACATGATATTATTTTTAATGACATATCTTTGAAAACATTTGCAAGTAAACTTATCAATCTTAGCCGAAATTGTTACCATTATTAAATTCCAGCATACTAGGCTCTACAAACAAAATGGCAGGCACTTATTGGGGAATGGATTTCCATACAAATGATCAGGTGAAGGGACTACCTTCTGGCAGTACATCTCTTGAGGAATGTATCGAGGTCAACAAAACTTCTACACCTCTACCAACACAAGACCAGCCTACCTTCTCACTAGATAGTACCGAATATGTCATCACCCCGGTCGTTACCGACCTATCCGAGACGTCTCTTAGCACATACCACAATAATTTAAACCGAACGTCATGGCGGGTAGAAATATATCTAGAAGGGGATGATCATACCCCAATGGTTGCGAACCACATAGCCTTGCTGCATCTACCCTATTTTGGTCAGTTCTGGGTGTGAGACTTGAGGTAATGATTACCTTTCACATAGCACTTCATCTTTCTTTGAATGCCACACTGCCATTCCATGGTCACACAACTGATCTCTACAAATGCATAACTCTTGAGCTCATACATCTCAGGAAAGGGTGTTAAGCTAAGAGAAGTTGCCTTCTTTGCCACCAAACAGATGATACGTTCATAGAGATCACATATGTAACTAGAAATGCAACGTCAGACATTCGTCCATACAAGTTCATTCTGGGACTGAACGAAACCGAAGACACTCTCCTATCACATCCTGTCGGGAATTTACCCTATGATTAGTAGCGAGAAATCCTTGCATCGAAGATCTTAAATGAATAACTACTGCCACATAATATGATATGGGAAATTTCCCCTGAGGGTCGGTTATAAGTAGCCATACATTCCATCTTCCACAATTATTTTCATGTCTTCACTTCGAATACGTAAATTGGTTTGAAGTGGTTTTCGGGTAGGAATTATCCAAATTCGACCCCGTTTCCTCCGAATCAATCATCGATAAAAGAGGTCAAGTGAATAGGAATCATTCTTTAATTTATTAAGTTCTTTTATCAAAATATCTTTTGGAGATATACATTTCTAAAACATTCTTTCCGGTATATACAGAGATATTAAATCCCTCTTATAAAATCCCTTGATAACTTTAAACTCCTTTTTACTAAGAATAAATTAGAAATCGTTTTCAATTTTCATTTAGAAAGATATTGATCCGAGTAAACCAAATTCACTCCCCTCCTTTGGGCCAGTCCGGATAGCCAGGGAGAGTAGGAAACTGGTTTTCCAAAGTCAAGCTAGACACTATCTCTCTTACACCCATATGGCGGTCAAGTTATTTGATCGACTCTAAATCTTTAATCATTCCAAAAATCCTTCAAATCATCTTTAAAACACTTTATTAACCATTTAAAAACATTTATAAAATAACTGGAAATGAATTGTTAAGTTTAAAATTATATTTCAAAAGTTATAGAAAAGTGCTACGAAAAAGTGTTGCGAAAAGTGTTTTTTAGCTATATTGATCAAAATGACTTTTTATTACTTGAAAATTCATTTTTATTACTCAAATAAAATTTAACACATTTTAAAACATTTATAAGGTTTATTCCATATTTTTAAACAAATTTAAAACATCATTTCCAAAGAAATCCAGTTTTGGATTACAAATTGCAAAACCGCGATTTTTCCAAAACTTGTATTACTCGTATTTCAAAATCTACTTATCAAAATCTCGATTTTCTTTCTTCCTTAACTTTGGATATAATAGTTTAAAAAATTCTTATCTCGAAGAATTCCGAGCTATATTCCATCTTTTACACTCGTTTGACTTTTACGGCGCGAAATCGCGACTACCGTTACGCGACGCGCCTATTTTTAACTAAATTTTCCGTTTCTTTTCAAACTTCACAAAACACTTCTCAATGTTTATAAAACATTTCAGACCCATTTTAAACCATTCTTAAAGAGGTTTAACATTCCACACACACCATTTCATTAATTCAAGGAAAGTGATTTTCTTTGTGCTTATCGAAGTGTATTTCTGTGACTTGCATATATATTCAATATTCATATGAAAACATCAAGACTTGATGATCAAAGAATATTAAACATCCATTTACAAACATCATATCATCACTCAACATATAATATAATAGTTTAGGAGTTCTCACCTTGAGTTTTCAACGATTAATTAAAAATTCGCTATAGCTCCGCTACTCGGTTTCTAAAGCTCACTATTCTTTGGATTTTAGCTCCTAGATGCCTTAACCAAAGCTTGGGGTGGCTTGCGGTGCATGGCCTAGGGTGGAGCAAGGAAGTGGCTCGACCTATGATGAAGTGGGGTGGAGATTGTGAAGAACAAAGAGAAAAAGTGGAGTTTCGGGTTTGTTTTGAGGTGTTTAAGTATATATAACCATATATTATAATTTAAATTCTTTTTGAAATAAATTTTGACATTATTTCTCTTAGGATGGAAGCCATTAAAGTGGAATACAAAACTTATAAAATATGAAGAAGATGATGAATGAAAATGAAGAGAAGAGGGTAGGGTATTTATAGAAAAAGAAGAGTGTAAAATTATCCATGCATACATCATCATCTTCATCACCATTATATGGCTTCACCAACACACCTCCCTCCTCCCTAGGCACGACAATCACCCCCCCTCCATATGCCCATTACTTCCATCATCTCATGTATGCATATGTTGACTTATGCATGTTTAAGGAGTAAGAGATCTTAAAATATCTTATATATTTTATATTATACTTTTATACTTAATTATATTTGTATATGTATGTTTATGTGCATGTTCTCATGTATGCACATGTACATGTGTATGTTACATATTCCTACAACGTTGCACAACTTCCACCTTTGTATCATTACAAATCCTGATTCCGATTTTCGGACATATTTTCTCTTTTAAATTAATATGCATATTTTTGTAAACAAATTTTGCAAATAAATTTTCTTATCATTCTTAGCTAATTAAAATGATCATATTTTATTTATAAATTAAATTAATATAAATTATTATTTATAAAATTATTGTTATATCGATAAAGCTAAATGAACGTTTATTTAAAGTGATATATTTACGGATCATTACACCATTCGGCACGTGTCGATTGGAGTTCAAGATTTTCAGAGATGTGTAGGTGTAGAATATTATAATTTAAACAATTCTATACTCTATATTTTAATTACATACCCCATTAAATCAAGTCCATACCTCTCTCATGTATCCTTCATACCCTCTATTCCATATATCTACATTGCCACCACTCAGTTCGTTCATTTTTTGAAAAAACAAAGTTTGCTCCACATTTCAAAAATCAAAATAAAAATCCACGCTCCGCTTAAAATCCCAATACTTGATCCGTTGAGCTTTTATCGACGAGAGCTAGCATCCCATACCCCTTTTGTAGCGATCATTCATGTTTGGGTGCTCGACATAGCCATGGCTGAAACTAAGGCTTGAGGGGATTAGCGATTTAGTTATCGAAAGGCTAATCGCATGATGGATTTTGGTTTCTGGTGTGAAGAGCATCATTTTGCCGAAGTTTGGGGAGTCGAAACGGAGGTGGTGAAGTCAGACATTTGGAGGGCAGCTTGGGCATGGAGTAGGTCGGATTTTCTAGGGAGATGCGGATGGGTTTTCGTGGTGTTGGGGAGGTTGTGATCATGAAGACGAACGCGTTGGCGAAAATAGAAGGTTGTTTCGTTGAGAAACGAAGGAAATATAACCATTTTAATTTTGTAGCTATGGTGGGTTTCTGCATTTATTGCACGTGCATGTCTTTAGAAGGGAGGAAGACGATTAGAGGGGGAGAAGATTATTAGTTTGGTAATTAGTATGTTAATTAAGTTGTTAATTAGTTTAATTTAATCGATAACTTATAAATTGTATAACTTTTGCGTACAAGGTTGGATTCGAACGTCGTCTTTTGCATTGGAATCATAGTGACGATGGATACACAATGGAGTTGTTTTGGATGGATTTGGAGCTAGTGTAAATTTTGGCTAAAATCGAAAGCTGGTTCGGTTTTAGTCCAAACTGGAACGCTTTGGTGAAAACTGGAATCAGTGTGAGTTTAACTCAGATTCAATTTTACTATATCATATTTGTGAAGCTTTAAACTATTATCGATTGCTTGGATGTTAGTTAAATTGTTTGATTGATTATTTAGTTGAATTTCCATTTGGAAAATGGATGACATGTTAACTTGATTGTTACGAACCCATATGATTATATATAATTAACTATTGTTTTGTAGGGTGAATTTGTAGAGAGACCCTAAGGAGTTTCTTGTCAATAATTATTTATTTATATCCTTATGTTGTTATATTGATATTTAATTGAAATAAATCTTAATATTCCATTTAAATTGTTTAAGTGTCGTTATAGTGATTTTCGCTATACCGTCATTTATTGATTTTCATCCGCAAAACCCAGTCGTGTTTGTTTTGAACTTGAGCTTGTGTTTTCATTAAATAGAATTTTAAAATTCATTAATCATATTAATTAATGATATTTTAAATTAATTAATCATTTTAATTAATGGTTATTTAAATTAATTAACTGTTTTAACTAATAATTTTGAAATTAATTAATTACTTTAACTAATGATGTTTTGAAATTTATTAATCTATTTGATTAATGAGATTTGACTTTAATTAAGTTATTTTAATTAATGTTTTGAACTTTTATTACTCATTTTAATTAATGTTTGTTTTAATTAATTGTTTTAAACTAGTGATATTTCAAATTTAGTTAATCATTTTAATTAATGATTGGGTTAAAATTTAATTAATTGTTTTAAACTAGTGATATTTGAAATTTAGTTAATTATTTTAATTAATGGTTGTTTTAAATTAATTAATTGTTTTAAACTAGTGATATTTGAAATTTAGTTAATCATTTTAGTTAATGATTATTTTAAATTTGATTAATTGTTTTAACTAGTGATATTTAAAATTTAGTTAATCATTTTAATTAACGATGTTTTATAGTTAATTAATCATTTTAACAAATGATGTTTTAATTTATTATTTTAACCAATGATGTTTGAATTTAATTAATCCAAATAATTTATAATTTATTTGGACTTCATTAATTATTTTAGATAATGGCATTTAAATTTTTTTAATCATTTTAATTAATGATGTTTGAGATTAATTAATGATTGTTTGAATTTAATAAATCTTTTTAATTAATGATATTTAATGTAAATTAATTTAATAAAAGTGGTTAAAGTAAATTAGCTTATTTGATGAAGGTGTTTTAAATTTAATAAACTGATTAATAAAGGTTTCAAAGTTGATTCACTGATGATATAAAAGTGTTTGCAAATAATTAAGTATTTTATTAAATATAACGGATTTGTTTATTTAAAAGAGATTATAAATGTAATTAATTATCTTTCGATATAATTAATATTGTTTTAAATTTATAAAGGTATTTAAATTGTTTTATTTTCCTTTGGGATAATAAATATTGTTTTAGATTTACAAATGATGGTTTTAAATGAGAAAATCCTTTGAAAGGAATTATTTATAAATAAAGCTAAGTGTAAATTGTTTGGGTTATAGTAAACAATGTTTTAATGACATTTGTTTTTGACCCTTGTTTTAATACACTTAGTATTATAAGTTTGTCTTTTAGAAGAATATTTTTAATGAGTATTTCCAAAGTGTTTTTACCAAAATTTGTAATATGGAAATCAAGCACAAGTTCGGTTTTAAAAAATAAAGTTCGATTCGATTATTGAAAGAAATTCCATAAATGATATCGCTTATATGGAAAGGATCTAGTCATACTTTTAAAGCTAAATGTTGAGATTTGGACTTCTTTCTATCTCGAAGGTTAAAAATGTCGTCAAGGAAATGCCTAGAGGTAACATTATCTCAACTTGCTTGGATTCATCTTCAACTGAGAGATAACACTTCTTTGGAATCGATGAGTAGTGGTAAATGTATGATATTTAATTTCCATATACAATAATTTTTAATTATCTCCGATAGTTGATTTATTTATTATCGGATCCAGCTTTCTTCTTGGTGTATCGTCACCTTAAAAATGATTTGCTGCACTTTTGAGCTTTGCTATCCTTTGTCGAAAAATGACTAAACCCAAGGCGTGAAAGGACATCCAGCTATGTGGGGTTGCTCCCATTCGGGTATTTTCACATCTCATCTAGATTGGATTCGGTTGTGCACTTAGATGTGAAATATTCGGATACTCGATAAGGTTTGGTGGGGTCCGGTTGGTACATTTTCAAGAAGCATCATGGAGTATATGAGCTTCTCAGAAGTATATTACTAGAGGAATACTTCAAGAATGGTGCACCTTCTTAGTCATTTGTCGGAAATTTTCCTTTTCGTATTTGATTCGAACCTTTGAATATGTTTTTCTTTCATTACAACGGGAAGAGTAAATTACTCTTTGTGGTGTTTAATTATTGGTTTTGTCCATTCTATCAAGTTTGGACTGTTATCTTGTTTTATCCATTCTTTCTAGTTTAGATTTTGCTCGGATTATTTTCATTCTTTTGAGTCTGGTTTTTAATACTATTTATGCCCACTTTTATTTGGATTTATTTCCTATTGTTTATCTCTACTCTTTCCTATATGGATGTTATTCTTGTGAGGTAAAAACCCGTTCCGCGTTAGCGGTGTGGTCTCACAGAACTTTTATATGTTCTTCATTATTTGAGTTTTCTTGTACTGGTATTTCCAAACTGATCTGGGTGTTATTTTATTATAATGCTCTGGTTAGACCGAGTATTTTCCCAGCTTTGCTTTGGTGTTATGGAGATCCTGGAGAGGAGCTGGAGATTCACCTATCGTAGTGTTTTATTTTCCGCTCTATTATATAGTATCCACATCAGCAATTGTAAGGTCAGGATTTTATAATTGTCCAGCTGATAAGGTTTATTTTTAACCCTGATTTACTCTGCATTTTTGGAGTGACAGTTTTTATGTATTGTCGATTTCACTGTGAGATTATGATTTCTCTCTGTTCCCTGTTTTGTTCTTTTCTTTTTATTTACCCTAACAATCTGCCCTTTTGTCGATTGAATGTTCAAAATTTGAACATAGTGGTATCAGAGTTGAAGGTTAAGCGAGAACGTTGGCTTTGGTAAGGTATGGCTCATTAGAGATAGGGTTAGTAATACCTTAGAATGAGTTTGAGAGTATTATATACAAAGCATATTTGTTATTGTCACAAAACCATATTGTGTTAATTGGTCTATTGAGTTGATTATGAATTCTGGTCAAGAAGTGGGATGCCACGGTGTCGATAGGGGTTTCTAAACACTTGAATAAGGCCAAGGGACATGATATTGATTTTTGAAAATTTGGTAAATTAAATATTTTTCCTAGGATTATATTTTTATAAATATGAAAGAATAATTTTCAAAATTTAAATAGTTATAGAGTATGTTTTTTTGAAAGTGATAATATTTATTTATTATCACTATTGTTTGATCAGTCATGCTTAACTAAATTAGGGCGTTGACTGTCATTTGTTGGTCGTTGATTATTTGCGTTTAGCTTATTTATAATCATTTGTTGTTTGAATTTATAAACAAACCCCTTGTGAATTAATTTTCCCAATTTGACTATACGGTGTTCGGAGAATATGTTAAGTTAAAATTTACCTTTTAATAATGGTGATTTGAAAATAAAATTTTAATAAAGTTGTTGTATATAATCTAAATGGCAGGATAAGACATTTAGAGAATAAAAATTTAAGAAATTCTATTGTAATGAAGAAGAGTTATTCTAATATAAGATGATTTATATAAAGTAAATTATATAAAAATTTAGTTTGTAAAATGTGTTTTAAAAAGGATTTTTGAAACTAATTCCTGGAATTTTTGAAAATAATTTCCAAAGAATTTTTGAGAAATGAAATAGTAGTATTTTTGGAAGTATTTAAAAGGAAAAAAATATTTTGGGAAGTGAATTTTTAAATGGGATGCATTTTCTTTGGGATAACTCGAAGGAAAACATCTCGATTAGTTTTGCGGTAACCTGATAATCTTCTAAGTGACGATCGGATATTTGCTTAGACGAACGTTATGGAGTACTTAGTAAATTATTCTCTTTACCATTGTGCGATCAAAATGAGTTCAAAATGAGTTTTAATAAATAATCCGTTTGAAGTTATTTCATATAAAAAATATATGTAGTATGTTTTCAAAGATGAGTTTTTGGAAATTAAAAACCGGGTATTTAATTTTTAAATTCCCTTAAAAGAGAACTGTTTTCAAAACAAAATATTTCTAATAAGAGATTATTTTGGTAAATGAGATTATACTATTAGATAAGATTGGGGATAATTTAAAACAGGTTTAAAATGAGTTGAAATTGGATGGGAAAGTTTTGATAAACATTGTTTTATTAAAACCATATATTTGTTTAAAAAATCTAAGTAGTGTAAACTATTTGTTGTTATTAAGGCCAACCCATCAACATTTTCCATTATAATACCTTAAGTTAAAAAGGTTAATGGGTTGACTCGGTTTTAATGAACCATAATTTGATTTGATCTCCGTCTAGATTTTCTGAAAAAGTAAAATGAAATTTGTGATTATATGTACTCTTAGGATATAGAGGAGTATTATACAAATAAATAAAATGGAGTAAGTTTTTATTTTGATGTTTTATAAAGAACTATCTTTATAAAATATTTTTAAAACTTAGGTGAAACTTTATACAATAATTCGTATATAATTTTAGTATTGAGTAAAATACTAATTGGAAATATAAGTGATTTAGAAAAAAATTGATGTAGTTAAGAAACTAATATTTAGAGTATAACTTTCCATTTTTTCCGAGTAAGTTTGGATAATCTTCTAAGTAATAACAAAAAGTCGTTGAGCAAAATGGTACGCTTAGTGAATTATCTATATTTTCGGGCAATCAAGAAAGTTTTGAACCTAAGCTAAGATTTATTTATAAATCATTTGGCATTTTAAATATTAATGTTAAGTGTTAGATTTTCCTATACGGAATTTGATTTGATTTAAATTGATTGATTGTGTGATTTTATATACCATTGTTTATATAGTTTAAATTTATAGACAAAGGATTTTGAAATGTTTTTATTAGGACCTAAATCCAGGTGATTTTGAAAAAAAAAGATTTTGAAGCTTTTGAGAAAGAACTAATATTTATTCACTCTAGATGATGTTTTTGGAGGGACCAGAATACCACTGGATGCTTCATGTTGTTTTGGTTCTAGAGTTACACCATACTTTATTAGGAGGAATCCCCTCCTTATCATTTTGATTTTGATCTTTGATTTAATTCCCGTTTGAGAAATTTGAAAATAAATTTATGAATTTAAAAAACCAGGCATTTAGATCTAAATTTATCATTTGAGATTATCGGATGCATAGCATTTATTACAGAATATTCTCTGAATTTTGTCGTCCATGAATGTGATGTTGTTGTCAGTTGCATGTAACTTTATTTTATAGTAGAGTTATATGTAGTTTTATATCATGCTAGTTTTTGCATGTGGAGTTAGATCACAATGCTTTTGTCAGCCTGGTTCTCTTTTGGATTTCGTAAATACAAGTATGCAAGAGATTACTGTTTGATTCTTATGCACCTGCATTTGCATAGAGATAATAAATTACTTGCCAAAAATATATAACAAATGCAAAAAGGTATGTAATAAATTTAGAAATTTAAATTGGTTGATGATTTTATGCCCCAAATATGGGAAGCCACTTGGCTTTTGTTTTCTTTGGTTAGTTTAGAGCCCATAGAGGCAATTTGTAGTTGTTCTGATCGAGCCGCACAAAGGAGACGCTGCCAAAATTTTCTGTAAAATTTTGAGATTTAATTAATAAGTTTAATAACTCATTTTAATTAATAGTTTTAAATTAAGGGCTTGGAAACATTTTCTTCCTTGAGAATTTCGAGGACGAAATTCTTTTAAGGAAGGAGAATAAAACATCCTAGAATTTTGGTCATTTAATTTTAAATGTTTAATTAATTTTAAATATTTAAATTATAGTATTTTTGGAATTTAATAAGTTGAATTAAAATATGTTGATTATTTAATATTTGAATTGTGAATTAAATGTTAATTGAATGGATTTAATAATTTTATTTAACTCCTTTTGATTAATAAACAATATTGGAGAATTCGATTTGTAAATTTATTTGCAACAATAACTAGATCGGATAAATACCGATAATTGGATCGAAAATATAGGACGATATTTAAATTTGTGAAATTAACAATCTGGGGCACTATCTCGGATTTTGATGAAACAAGTGCCATTAGATCCGGAATAATAAATTATTGTACGCCGTCGAGTTTTGTAACAATCAGACATATTGTGTGGTCGTGCGAGCTCGAAACACCTAGCGATTAATTTTAAAATTAATTCGATAAAAAGCTAACATTCATATATTTTGGAATAAGGTCTCAAAACTAGTTCCATTGAGTTCGAGATAGGGGTATTTAGTATAAAACACCAATCAACACGCGTCGATTGGAGTTTGAGATTTTCAAAGAAATATAATGTAGAATATTATAATTTAAACAATTCTATACCCTATATTTTAATTTCATACCCCATTAAATCAATCCCATACCTCTCTCATATGTCCCCCTATAACCTCCATTCCATATATCTTAATTTCCTTCTCTCTGTTCTTTCATTTTTTGAAAAACCAAAGTTTGCTCCACATTTCAAAAATAAAAATCCACACTCTACTAAAAATCCCAATACTTGATCCGTTGAGCTTCTATCGATGAGAGTTACCATCCCATACCCCATTTGTGGTGATCGTTCATGTTTGGGTGCTTGGCATGCAATGGCTGAAACTAGGGCTTGAGGGGATTGGCGATTTAGGTATCGGAAGGTTACTCGGATGATGGATTAGGGTTTCTAGTGTGAAGAGCGTCATTTTGCAGAAGTTTGGAGAGTCGAAACGGAATTTGGTGAAGTCCGACATTTGGGGGCTGCTTGGGCGTGGAGATGGTAGGATTTTCTAGGGGGATGCGGACGGGTTTTCGTGGTGTCGGGGAGGTTGTACTCACAAAGACGGACACGTTGGTGAAAACAAGAGGTCATTTCGTTGAGAAACAAAGGTGATATCACCATTTTAATTTTTTTGGCTATGGTGGGTTTGTGCACTTACTGTACATGCACATATTGAGAAGAGAAGAAGACGATTGGAGGGGAGAAGATTATTATTTTTGTAATTAGTATGTTAATTAAGTTATTAATTAATTTAATTTAATCGTAACTTATAAATAATATAACTTTTGCATACGGAGTCGGATTGAACGTCGTCTGTTGCATTGGACTCATAGAGACGATGGGTACGCTATGGAATTTGTTTGGATTTGGAGCTAGTGGAATTTTTGGCTAAAATCAAATGCCTGTTCGGTTTTAGTCCAAACCGGAATGCTTCGGCGAAAATTGGAATCAATGTGAGTTTAACTCATATTCAATTTTACTATATCATATTTGTGATGCTATAAACTATTATTGATTGCTTGGATGTTAGTTAAATTGTTTGATTGGTTATTTGGTTGAATTTTCATTTGGAAAGTGGATGACATATTAACTTGATTGTTATGAACCCGTATGATTATATATAATTAACCATTGTTTTGCAGGGAGAATTCGTAGAGAGACCCTATGGGGTTTCTCGTCAATAATTATTTATTTGCATCCTTATGCTGTGATATTGATATTTAATTGAAATAAATCTTGATATTCCATTTAAATTATTTAAGTGTCGTTATAGCGATTTTCGCTATACCGTCATTTATTGATTTTCATCCCCAAAACCATGTCGTGTGTGATTTGAACTTGATATTTTAAATTAATTAGAAATTTAAAATTCATTAATCATATTATTTAATGATATTTTAAATTAATTAATCATTTTAATTAATGGTTATTTAAATTAATTAACTGTTTCAACTAATGATTTTGAAATTGATTAATTACTTTAATTGATGATGTTTTGAATTTTATTAATTTAGTTACTTAATGAGATTCTAATTTAATTAAGTCATTTTAATTAATGATTTTGAGATTCTATTAGTCATTTTAATTAAAGATTGTTTTAAATTTAATAAATTGTTTTAATAAACTAGTGATATTTGAAATTTAGTTAATCAATTTAATTAATGATTATTTTAAATTTAATTAATTGTTTTAAACTAGTGATATTTGAAATTTAGTTAATCATTTTAATTAATGATTGTTTTAAATTTAATTAATTATTTTATCTAGTGATATTAGAAATTTAGTTAATCGTTTTAATTAATGCCGTTTTATAGTTAATTAATTATTTGAACAAATGATGTTTTAATTTATCATTTTAACTAAAGATGTTTGAATTTAATAAATCCAACTAATTAATGATATTTAAAGTAAATTAATTTAATAAAATTGATTAAAGTAAATTAACTAATTTGATGAAAGTGTTTTAAAGTTAATAAACTGATTTAATAAAGGTTTGAAAGTTAATTTACTGATGATATAAAAGTGTTTGGAAATAAGTAACTATTTTATTAAAGATAAAGGATTTGTTTATTTAAAAGAGATTATAAATATGATTAATTATCTTTTAGGATAATTAATATTGTTTTAAATTTATAAAGGTATTTAAATTGTTTCATTTTCCTTTGGGATAATAAATATTGTTTAAGTTAACAATTGATGATTTTAAATGAGAAAATCCTACAAAATGAATTATTTATAAATAAATCTAAGTGTAAATTATTTGGGTTATAGTAAACAATTTTTTAATGATATTTGTTTTTGACCCTTGTTTTAATACACTTAGCATCATAAGTTTGTCTTTTAAAAGAATATTTTTAAAGAGTATTTCCAAATTGTTTTTAGCAATATTTGTAATATGGAAATCAAGCACAAGTTCAATTTTAAAAAGTAAAGTTCAATTCGATTATGGAAAAGAAATTCCGTAAACGATATCACTTATATGGAAAGGATCTAGTCATACATTTAACACTAGATGTTGAGGCTTGGACTCGTTTCTATCTTGAAGGTTCAAAATGTCGTCAAGGCGATGCCTAAGGGTATCATTATCTCAACTTGCCCGGCTTCATCTTCAACCGAGAGATAGCACTTGTTTGGAATCGACGAGTAGTGGTAAATATATGATATTTAATTTCCATATACGATCATTTTTAATTATCTCCGATAGTTGATTTATTTACTATAAAATCCATCTTTCTTCATGGTGTATCATCACCTTAAAAACGATTTGCTGCTCTTTTGAGCTTTGTTATCTTTTGTCGGAAAATGACTAAACCCAAAGCATGAAAGGAAGATATGTGTGGTTGCTTTCATTAGTGTATTTTCACATCTCGTTTAGATTGGATTCGGTTGTGCACTTAGATGCAAAATATTCGAATACTCGGTAAGGTTTAACAGGGTTCGGCTGGTACATTTTCTAAAATTGTAATGGAGTATATGAGCTTCTCAGAAGTAGATTACAAGAGAAATACTTCAAGGGTGGTGCACCTTTATGACGCCCCACCTCTATACCCACGCTAGCCAAGAACACTACGGAGGAATGCTGTCAACTAGCACGGAGAATGAGGCTATTGAGGAGCGACCCTCCATGTAACTTCTTTGTGCGAGTACCGATATGTCAGATAGTATAACATGAACTTCATTTAAGGAGGAAGTCCGACATACCGATACAAACCCAAAGCTATCACACAGTGGCTATAAATAATCTTCGGAAACAAACATAGAAAATAAGCATAACATAAATCAGTCACAGACATCCATATCACGAAGGCGGAAAAAGATATGAATAAATATATAACACATGAAAGTGTACATCAGAGTAGTGGTCAGAAAGATCCACGATAATACAAAAGAATAGCAACACGTGCTATACAAAAGAATAAGTACACAACATAGAGTCTATATCTCAAATGTGTACATCCAAAAACTACTAATCTATGTAGTTAGCCAAAAGTCAGAATAATCCTGAAGAGAAGTCAAGCAGAAGCACCTATAACATCTCGGTCTGACCCGAGTATTATTTATAAGAAAATAATAAACAGATCAGTCTAGCTATAAATATCAGATGATATGGTATAAAGTAAAAGACATGGCATGAACATGTAATAACCATCGTGGCATACTACTATAAGTATGTAATTGAAAATCAATAAGAGATCAATCAATATCACAAGAATCTTCTCAAAGATAAAATAGGGTATCATACCCTAAACTTGTATTCATAACAAGTCAATGACACACAAATTCACCAATGCACAGAAATTGATATCATATCAATGAAAATCATGAAAATTGGTGAAGCATAAATTCCAGAAATCAACACATGAAATCCAGAAATCACATAAAAAAGGGGGGAGGTCTATCACAAGAACGGAAGCATGAAAACTCACCAACACATGTAACACAAGAACGAGAAGCTATCTCATGGAAGCTATCCATTAAATTTTGACACACGAACGGCCCAAAGACCATGGGGCGCTACCCCACATATGTGATGGTGAAACATCACACAAACGGGGTTTAGTCTCCCTCGTAGACAAAGAGACATCGCACAATTGCTAGTCTAAATCAAATCACAAAAATGATCGTCATGATCATCAAGAAGTGTCAATCACACCAAGCTAGTAAATATATGAGTTTAGCTTCATGTCCCATAACCACTTGCTTAACTTAAATATTTATGAACAAGTTGTAGATCTTCACTAGAAAATTGTCACAAAAAGGTTCAATCGAACAAGTCCAAGAGCTAACCGACGAAGTGAACGCAAGCGTTTCATACCACTCGTTTTACTAAGTCGTTTAATTCGATTTCTCATCCGAGTGAAGTAAAGGCTTGTATATACTAATAGATCGGAAAATGGTTTAGGAAAAAGAGCTTTGTAATAAAATAGAGTTGAAATCGTTTTGATGAAAGGGTTTTGATATTTACTACTAGTATTGAAACCTTTATATTTTTAAAGTGACAAATCACAGAAATTGGTGGTAGAATCAATAAGTCACAAAAATTCACGTACGAAGACGTGAATGTAATCCAAGGAAATCAGTTCCAAATCCATCAAAGTAGAAACACCCATGCGACCAAACGTGGCCGAGTTAAAGTAAGTAAAATAGGTCGAATCGACTTAAGGGTATTAAGTCATGCGACCTAAAGTGTCGCGACGTAGCGAGGTAAACGGTCAAGCGACATAAGGGATTAAAGGTCATACGACCGAACAAGGGACAAGACCGAGCGACCTAAAGTGTTGCGGCTTAAAGGCGAGTGACCTAAGCATGGCAGAGCAAATGATTCAATATCGAGTTACCTAACGTTGCCACGACCTAAGGTCTAAAACGAGGTCATGCGACCTAAAGGGGTGCGCGACCTAAGGAGATACGCGAGCTAAGGGTGAGCGACCTAACAAGGTCGTGCGACCTAAGTGGTCATGCGACCTAAGTGGGATGGCCACGCGACCTAACAACCTAGGCAAGGTCATGCTACCTAAAGGTATAAGTACCTAACGGCCTAAAGGATATGGGATCATGCGACCTAAAGTGTTAAAGGTCTAACGACCTAGTGGCCTTGCGACCTAATGGAATGGCCACGCGACCTAAAGTTTTAACACGCGAGCGACCTAACGTTATAAAGGCCAAACGACCTAAGGCTTAACTCGTGAGCGACCTAGGTGGCGAACGACCTAAGCTGCAGAGAGGATTTAAGCCGGAAACGACCTAAATGGTGTGCGACTTTTCAACGGCAGAGTGACCTAGCACGCCCAGAACGACCTAAGTGCAGGAATTTTCCAAAAACACTGAAAATTGGAGTTCTTCGCCAATCCAATCCAAACCAAATGCAAATGTGCATGCCGAAATGATAGGGAATCATTCCCAACAGATCAAGATGGATATAGACAAGAATGTGAGATAAAAATCTCACCTTTTCACTAAAATGGATGAAGATGAAGCTTGAAAGCAAGGAGAAGCAATCCAAAGCTTGAATCTAATATTTTCTACTTGAATTTGGAGTTGAATGTTGGGTTTGCAATTGAATTTGAGTTTGGAGTTTTAATTTCCCATTCCCTCCTCCATTTTTGATGAAGCTTAGATGTTTTAGGAAAGAGTGAACTTATGAAGGGAAGAGGGTTGGGCTGAGCTAAAGAAGGTGCAGTCCAACCAAAGTCAAAGGCGGGAAAAAAGTGACGAAAATTCCACTTACTCCAAATATATCAAAGTTTATACTTAAAAAGATCGCAAACGTCATTTTGAACTCAATGAGAGGGGTCTTGAGTCCTAATTTGACTGTATGCAAAAAGTAGCTTTTCGGACTAAGATCCGACTAACGATTAAAATATTTAAATAAGATATTCAAATATATACTCGTCAAATATGCGGGTTGTTACAGACTCCCCTCCTTAAAGAAATAGCGTCCTCGCAATATATAAGACGGAAAACAAAAGTAACAACCATAAAAGCATATTAACACAAAAGAAATTTGAAATAAAAGTTCACCTGAAAGAGCATGAGAAAGTAAGTCCGGATGTGTACGCTCGATGAATTCCCTAGTTTCCCAAGAGCAATCCTTAGGATTTGAGGACCATTGAACTTTAACAAGCGGGACATCTTTATTTCGAAGGCGTTTGACCTCCGAAGCAATAATTCGAATAGGATGCTGCTCATAAGTTAAGTTAGGCGAAACTTCAATCTCTTCAACAACACCAGGCTCAAGAATAGAATCGGAATCCCGAAGGCACTTCCGTAATTGAGAAACGTGAAACACGTCATGCATGGCAGAAAACTGAGCCGGTAGTGAAAGGCGATAAGCCATGGAACCATTACGTTCAGTGATAGGAAATGGTCCAATGTATCGAGGCGCTAGCTTTCCCGATCGACTGAAACGTACAACACCTTTCATAGGTGAAACACGAATAAATACAAGATCTCCCACAGAAAATTCTAACTTCCTTCTTCGATTATCGGCATAGGATTTTTGTCTACTCTGAGCTTCTTTCATCCTATGACGAATAAGTTCAATCTTTTCTGTGGAATCACGAATAAAATCTGGACCTAAGACCAGCTTTTCACCGGCCTCAAGCCAACAAGAAGGAGATCGGCATGGCCTTCCATAGAGTGCCTCAAAAGGAGCCATAGCAATACTAGATTGGAAGCTATTATTATAGGAAAATTCAACAAGTGAAATATGATCAACCCAACTTCCACCGAAATCAAGCACACAAGCACGAAGGAGATCTTCAAGAGTTTGATTCATATGCTCAGTTTGTCCATCGGACTGGGGGTGATAAGCGGTGCTAAAATTAAGCTTCGTTCCCAAAGCTTTTTGAAGACTCTTCCAGAATCCACTAGTAAATAATGGATCACGATCACTAACAATGGAAGTAGGGACTCCATGTAGTTTAACAATTTCTTTAATAAAGAGTTTGGCCATAAGAGGAACGGTTCGGTTCGTCCGAACGGGAATAAAATGGGCAGATTTAGTAAGTCTGTCAACGATCACCCATAAACTATTATGACCCGAACGAGAACGGGGAAGGCCATCAATAAAATCCATGGAAATTTGATCCCACTTCCAAACTGGAATTTCCAATGGTTGCAATAACCCACCTGGCCTTTGATGTTCAGCCTTGACAAGTTGGCAAGTCATGCAAGACTTAACAAAGTTAGCAATATCAGATTTCATTCCCTCCCAGTAATAAAGTCGCTTCATATCTGTGTACATTTTACTGCTACCGGGATGAATGGAAAATTTGGAACGGTGAGAATCTTCTAAAATATCTTTACGAAGATCTCTTGTATTTGCTACGATAAGTCTACCAAATTTTCGAATGCCGCCACGAAAATCAATATCAAAGTCTTTCAAACCTTCAATATCGGTTTTATCCTTAAGATTTTGGCCAAGCAAAGCCAATTCAAGATCTAGCTGTTGAGCTTCAAGAATGCGGTCTAATAAAGAAGGATGAGCCTCAAGGCTATATAAAACAAGAGATGAACATAAATCGGAGACACGATCTCGAATTTCACAAGTGGAAAAAACCTCGAGATCCTTCCATTCGGATATCATCATTGAAACAACCGCTTGTTGCTTGCGACTAAGTGCATCGGCAACTCGATTTCCCTTTCCGGTAGTATAAAGGATATCAAGATCATAAGAGGCAAGGAACTCGAGCCAACGCTGTTGACGCAAATTAAGTTCCTTTTGAGAAAATAAATATTTCAAAGACTTATGATCGATGTAAAGTATAAATTTCTCTCCCAAAAGATAGTGTCGCCAAATTCGAAGGGCGAAAACGATAGCCGCGAGTTCTAAATCATGTGTGGCATATCTAGTCTCAGCCGGCTTCAATTGC
This sequence comes from Allium fistulosum, assembly GCA_030737815.1. NCBI lineage: Eukaryota > Viridiplantae > Streptophyta > Magnoliopsida > Asparagales > Amaryllidaceae > Allium > Allium fistulosum. Next base: position 444,954,834 of record CM060903.1, read on the forward strand.
CTAGAAGCATAAGTAATAACACGTTCTTTTTGCATAAGAACGGCACCCAAGCCAACGCAACTAGCATCGGTATAGACAACAAAATCTTGATTCCCTTCGGGAATAACAAGAATGGGAGCATCAGAAAGGAGTTCTTTTAATTTCTGAAAAGAAGTCTCACATTTGTCCGACCAAATGTATTTAACACCTTTCTTCGTTAAGTCGGTAAGAGGCACGGAAATCTTAGAAAAGTCTTTTATGAAACGGCGGTAATAACCTGCCAATCCGAGAAAGCTACGGATTTCAGTCACGCTCTCCAGTCTCTTCCAATTTTGAATCGCTTCAATCTTTGAAGGATCCGCAGATATTCCGGATTCGGAAATAATATGACCGAGAAACTTCACACTGGATTTCCAAAAGTGGCATTTAGAAAATTTTGCCTTTAATTGATTGCTCCTAAGAGTTTCCAATACAATCCGAAGATGCTTTTCATGTTCCTCCTCGGTTTTAGAATACACAAGAATATCACCAATAAAGATGAGAACAAACCGATCGAGAAAATCTTTGAAAACTCGATTCATAATGTCAACGAAATAAGCCGGAGAATTCATTAACCCAAATGGCATAACTAGCCACTCATAAGATCCATAACGAGTACGGAAAGAAGTTAAAGGAATACTATCCTCTGCAATACGAAGCTGATGAAAACCGGTGGCCAAGTCCAATTGTGAAAAGACTCTAGCACCACTAAGTTGATCAAACAGATCATCAATCCGAGGTAAAGGATATTTATTCTTAATAGTAAGATCATTAATCTTGCGGTAGTCGACGCAAAGCCTAAGTGTACCATCAGACTTATTTACGAAAATAGCTGAAGCTCCCCAAGGTGAGGAACTAGAGCGAATAAGTTGCTTCGTCTCTAACTCGGATAATTGTTTGCGCATCTTCATTCTCCTTATTAGACATGCGATAAGGAGGACGAGTAATAGGTTGAGCTCCAGGTATAAGATTAATTTTGAACTCAATTGCTCGCTTAGGTGGTAGTCCTAAAACGGGCTCAAAGATGTTGGAAAATTCACGAACGACGCGAATAAGAGAAATGACATCTTCCTCATCATCATTATCATCATCACGAGGATTTAAAGAATATAAAGATGCAACTAAAGCGGAATCCGAATCTTTAAGAATAATAGAAATCTGATTAACAGATTGCAGATGTCGAAGATAAATAGTCCGCTCAGGACATAGGATATGAGCTTCATAACGATTAAGCCAATCCATACCCAAAATCATTCCAAAGACTAAGTAACGCATGACATGTAAATCGGCTAGGAAAGAAAAGTCACACAAAATAATCTCGACGTCTTTACAAAGCAAACTAAGAGTTGCGGATCCACCAACCGGATTCGCAATTCTTAGAGAAGTGATTAAAGCAACAACACTTAAAGAAAGAGTGTCTACAAGTTCCTTTGATATAAAAGAATGGGATGCACCCGTATCAAAGAGAACTCTAATAGGTTGATCATGAAATATAATTATGCCATCAAGGACAGAATGAGACATACCTTAACCGCGAGATGTATTGCCATAGGCTTGAGCAACGTTTAACTTTCCCTCCTTGCTTTGAAGCTTAGGGCATAGATGCATAAAATGATCTGGACTTTTACAATAGCGACAAGAGCGGGGCTTTGAACACTTGTTCGCAAAATGGCCCTTAGCACCACAGTTGAAGCATTTCCCATCAATAGGGGAGAGTGTCTTGGCAGCAGGAGTTGCTTGCTTACCCTTTTTGTTAGGATAAGCACCCTTGAATTTATTAGACCTTTTCTTGTTGTTGAAGTTTGGTTTGGAAGCCACCACTTCAACATCACTGTCCTTATCAGCCTCCTCAAGACGAAGAGCGATATCAATGAGTTGGTCGAAAGAAACTTCTAACTTTAGAAGTAATGGCTTCTTGAGATCCTTGTTTAAGCCATAGACGAATCTCCGGTTCTTCTTCAATGGGGTGTTGATATATTCAACCCCATATTTAGACAGTGACTCGAAGGACGCGACATAATCTGTCACAGAGGATTCACCTTGAACAAGGTCTATAAAACGACGAGCCAACGTCACCTTTTCTGCTTCTGGTATGAATTTTAATTCGAAGCGTTCCCGGAATTGCTCCTAGGTGAGATCCGCTTCATTAATCTCAGAAATAAGAAGTTCGTACCAATCCAATGCTCTCTCTTGGAGCATGCTGGAGGCCACCTAAACACGGTGAAGATCGACAAGATTCATGCGAGAAAAGATTCGATCGCATGTTCTTAACCAAGCCTGGACCTCGATAATAGTTTCGGAACCTTTGAATGGGTTCCCACCCAAGTTGGTATAATCGTTGCACAAACGTGCAAATCCAGACTTAGGATAAGTAGGCTCCTGATTAGGGCCGGCTGCCTGAGCATTCTTTACTAAATCAAGAAGCTGTTGAGCAGTCATAAAAACTCCATCCTGGGGAGTGACAGTAGATGGTCCGACTCTAGGATGGCCTGGCCTAGACATTCTCTCCTTTAAGAAAGAGAGAAGAAGAAAAGTTATTCTCCAAATAAATATCAAGCAAATCTTGATAGATAAAACAAGGATTCGTAGAAGGAAATAGGATAAATCGGTACGAAGACTCGAATTAAATCCTAAGGCACGACTCCTAAGTTGGACTTAGGACGATGATCCTTGTTAAGTTATTCTACATTGTTCCGAAGTTTGGCTCTGATACTAAGCTGTGACGCCCCACCTCTATACCCACGCTAGCCAAGAACACTACGGAGTAATGCTGTCAACTAGCACGGAGAATGAGGCCGTTGAGGAGTGATGCTCCATGTAACTTCTTTGTGCGAGTACCGATATGTCAGATAGTATAACATGAACTTCATTTAAGGAGGAAGTCCGACATACCGATACAAACCCAAAGCTATCACACAGTGGCTATAAATAATCTTCGGAAACAAACATAGAAAATAAGCATAACATAAATCAGTCACAGACATCCATATCACGAAGGCGGGAAAAGATATGAATAAATATATAACACATGAAAGTGTACATCAGAGTAGTGGTCAGAAAGATCCACGATAATACAAAAGAATAGCAACACGTGCTATACAAAAGAATAAGTACACAACATAGAGTCTATATCTCAAATGTGTACATCCAAAAACTACTAATCTATGTAGTTAGCCAAAAGTCAGAATAATCCTGAAGAGAAGTCAAGCAGAAGCACCTGTAACATCTCGGTCTGACTCGAGTATTATTTATAAGAAAATAATAAACGGACCAGTCTAGCTATAAATATCAGATGATATGGTATAAAGTAAAAGACATGGCATGAACATGTAATAACCATCGTGGCATACTACTATAAGTATGTAATTGAAAATCAACAAGATATTAATCAATATCACAAGAATTTTCTCAAAGATAAAATAGGGTATCATACCCTAAACTTGTATTCATAACAAGTCAATGACACACAAATTCACCAATGCACAAAAATTGATATCATATCAATGAAAATCATGAAAATTGCTGAAGCATAAATTCCAGAAATCAACACACGAAATCCAAAAATCACATAAAAATGGGGGGAGGCCTATCACAAGAACGGGAGCATGAAAACTCACCAACACGTGTAACACAAGAACGAGAAGCTATCTCATGGAAGCTATCCATTAAATTTTGACACACGAACGGCCCGAAGACCATGGGGCGCTACCCCACATATGTGATGGTGAAACATCACACAAACGGGGTTTAGTCTCCCTCATAGACAAAGAGACATCGCACAATTACTAGTCTATATCAAATCACAAAAATGATCGTCATGATCATCAAGAAGTGTCAATCACACCAAGCTAGTAAATATATGAGTTTAGCTTCATGTCCCATAACCACTTGCTTAACTTAAATATTTACGAACAAGCTGTAGATCTTCACTAGAAAATTGTCACAAAAAGGTTCAATCGAACAAGTCTAAGAGCTAACCGACAAAGTGAACGCAAGCGTTTCATACCACTCATTTTACTAAGTCGTTTAATTCGATTTCTCATCCGAGTGAAGTAAAGGCTTGTATATACTAATAGATTGGAAAACGGTTTAGGAAAAAGAGCTTTGTAATAAAATAGAGTTGAAATCGTTTTGATGAAAGGGTTTTGATATTTACTACTAGTATTGAAACCTTTATATTTTTAAAGTGACAAATCACAGAAATTGGTGGTAGAATCAATAAGTCACAAAAATTCACGTACGAAGACGTGAATGTAATCCAAGGAAATCAGTTCCAAATCCATCAAAGTAGAAACACCCATGCGACCAAACGTGGCCGAGTTAAAGTAAGTAAAATAGGTCGAATCGACTTTAGGGTATTAAGTCACGCGACCTAAAGTGTCACGACCTAAGGGATTAAAGGTCATACGACCGAACAAGGAACAAGACCGAGCGACCTAAAGTGCTACGGCTTAAAGGCGAGCGACCTAAGCATGGCAGAGCGAATGATTCAATATCGAGCGACCTAAGGTCTAAAACGAGGTCATGCGACCTAAAGGGGTGCGCGACCTAAGGAGGTACGCGAGCTAAGGGTGAGCAACCTAACAAGGTCGTGCGACCTAAGTGGTCATGCGACCTAAGTGGGATGGCCACGCGACCTAACAACGTAGGCAAGGTCATGCGACCTAAAGGTATAAGGACCTAACGGCCTAAAGGAGATGGGATCACGCGACCTAAAGTGTTAAAGGTCTAACGACCTAGTGGCCTTGCGACCTAATGGAATGGCCATGCGACCTAAAGTTTTAACACACGAGCGACCTAACGTTATAAAGGCCAAACGACCTAAGGCTTAACTCGCGAGCGACCTAGGTGGCGAACGACCTAAGCTGCAGAGAGGATTTAAGGCCGGAAACGACCTAAATGGTGTGCGACTTTTCAATGGCAGAGTGACCTAGCACGCCCAGAACGACCTAAGTGCAGGAATTTTCCAAAAACGCTGAAAATTGGAGTTTTTCGCCAATCCAATCCAAACCAAATGGAAATGTGCATGCCGAAATGATAGGGAATCATTCCCAACAGATCAAGATGGATATAGACAAGAATGTGAGATAAAAATCTCACCTTTTCACTAAAATGGATGAAGATGAAGCTTGAAAGCAAGGAGAAGCAATCCAAAGCTTGAATCCAATATCTTCTACTTGAATTTGGAGTTGAATGTTGGGTTTGCAATTGAATTTGAGTTTGGAGTTTTAATTTCCCATTCTCTCCTCCATTTTGATGGAGCTTAGATGTTTTAGCAAAGAGTGAAGTTATGAAGGGAAGAGGGTTGGGCTGAGCTAAAGAAGGTGCAGTCCAACCAAAGTCAAAGGCGGGAAAAAAGTGACGAAAATTTCACTTACTCCAAACATATCGAAGTTTATACTTAAAAAATCGCAAACGTCATTTTGAACTCAATGGGAGGGGTCTCGAGTCCTAATTTGACTGTATGCAAAAAGTAGCTTTTCGGACTAATATCCGACTAACGATTAAAATATTTAAATAAGATATTCAAATATATACTCGTCAAATATGCGGGTTGTTACAACCTTCCTATTCATTTGTTGGAAATTTTCCTTTCCTTAATTGATTCAAACTTTTGAATCTGTTTTTCTTTAATTGCAATGGGAATAGTCAACCACACTTCGTGGTGTTTAATTATTGATTTTTTCCATTCTATCAAGTTTGGACTGTTATCTTGTTTTATCCATTCTATCCAGTTTGGATTTTGCTCGGATTATTTTCATTCTTTTGAGTTTGGTTTTTAATACTATTTATGCCCATTTTTATTTGGGTTTGTTTCCTGTTGTTTATCTCTACTCTTTCCTGTATGGATGTTATTTTTGTGAGGTAAAAACCCATTCCGCGTTAGCGGCGTGGTCTCACAAAACTTTTATATGTTCTCCATTATTTGAGTTTTCTCATACTAGTATTTCCACACTGATCTGGGTGTTATTTTAGTATAATGCTCGGGTCACACCGGGTATTTTCCCAGGTTGGGCTTTGGTGTTATGGAGATCTTGGAGAGGAGCTAGAGGTTCACTGATCGTAGTGTTTTATTTTCTACTGTATTATATAGTATCCATATCAGCAATTGTAAGGTCTGGATTTATAATTGTCCATTTGATAAAGTTTGTTTTTAGCTCTGATATACTCTATATTTTTGAAGTGACAGTTTTTATTGTCCTTGTTATATTATATGTTGTCAGTTTCATTGTGAGATTCTGATTTTCTCTATTTTCTGTTCTTTTCTTTTTATTTACCCTAACAATCTACCCTTTTGTCAATTGGATGTTCGACATTTGAACACAGTGGTAATATTCGGTGTCAACTTTCGATGGTCAAAAAGGCGGGTCGTAACAGGTTGACTTGAGTTGACCGTTATACTAACCTCATATAACCGAGGAGACAAATCCTCTTTTGAATAGTGCTTCATTTCCAATACTTCCACTAGACCCAATTATAGTGACTCGGTGGATGCTTTGCCATGGTTTGACAATAATCAAAGCGGAGCTTTCATATTGAAGATTCACAGTATTCTCAGGTTGAAAGAACTGTGTAAATTATTCACATCGATATTTTCTGTTTGACCTTAGTTATATTAACCAATAGAAAACTATTGAACGAGTCATTCCATAGTTATCCAATAAATATTAGTATGTAACCCCTTGGTGTCCCAGAAGTCATGAGTAATACGCCACCTAACATTTAGAGAGCATTACGTACTCTAGTCTCAATGGATACATTGATATCCAGTCTCGATGTATCTTGAGTTGGAACATTTAAAATAGTATATTTGTTTTTTTATGATAAATACTCACGGTTACAACACTTTGTAACTACTATCACAAAACATAGCAAATATGGATTTTCTATAAAATATACTTTTAATTAAATTTATTAATTAATATATCACATTATATCAAGTATATAATAGAAAGAAAACACCTTTATTTCGAACAAGATTGGTCAATGAGTTAGATATATGTAACAAACTACATAATTGCCCCTAGAGCATACCCCTAATTCTATTAATCTCCCACTTTTACTTGGGGTCAATTATGGAATCTTATTCCAACTTCTCCAATCGGTTTTCTCTAAACCAATTAGGTCAGTCCCTCGGTGAATAGGTATGTTATTATGTTTTAATAATCTACTTTGTCGATTAACTCTCTTTGATGCTGATAAACTACCTTTATCACGTAGAACAATTCAGAGTATGTCTCTCGACTTTCAGTGAGCACTTATTTTTGTTACGAACTATATCACAATATTGTTATCATATAACAATGTTACGAGATTCTCAACATTTGGAATTGGCTCAGTTATTAAATTTGTGCACTTATATATGTATATACATTGCTTTTATTGCGGTGCTATTCTAGACAAAGTACTTAGCCTTTTCATTGAATCAACCACGGTCTTTCATTTGGAACATTTCCAATTTAAAGATTCTTACCTTGAATTTATTATTGACATATTATACTCAATATCACTTATGAGTTTTGAGTCGGACACACCTTCATAATGTGTGTTTGTTTCTGTAAACAATTCCCTAGTATTTCATAAATACACGAGAAAACTTCAAACAACCATTTAGCGATATCATTTTGAATTTAATATTTTCTTCATGTATCAAATACATAAATAAATCACGATATCATAGACAACATAACATGTATGATAATTCATATTATCAATGCGTAAGGAACTCATCTCACATGTTCCGTATTAAACAATTTAATAAGATGTCTATGCATATCGATTTTTTGGGATATTCCCAGTATCTTTTATACTCAATATAAAAGGCACCATTTACAATCCAAAATTGTGCATTAAAATAACTAATGTTGATTTTAACACAAGTACATCATTAAAATCAACAACGTGTGGTTTAATTATCGTTTAGAAATATCAATGTACCTTTTAACGTTCTTTCTTATGAGCACATTCTTCTTCTGCTTAAACTATTTGATATTTCTATCAAAATATTTGTTTAATTTTGATGCTTATAAAATGATATTTTCTATCATTTCTTAGATCATATCCAAAAACTCACAAACTCAATATCGCTTCCACTGACTTCGAGACATTTTTTGTTATTATGTGTAAACAGTTTACTCTAAATCATTATTCAAATTTTTTTGTTTTAATACATACGTGCCAAACATAAAGTCATACTAAGTGGAAATTTTGTGAGTAAATCTGATTTACCTTGAGCACGTTGAATGCTGAATTTATTATGCTAATTTCAACAATTGAAATTTGCAATATTATTCTTATCAGTATTGCTCATTTAATTCCAACTGCATTAGTCTTGCTCACTAAGACACAATCACGGCCGATGGATCACGTCTCTTCGATTATGACTACCAAAATCATATTTTTATAATGTATTTGGAATTCTTTTGGATTTTCGCATCATACCATATCATAGAGTCAACACTCTTAATGGTTTAATTAAACAACCGAGGATTATATATTTTCGATATTGATAAGATACTCATAGTTTCTGTTCAATACGGATCATATCAAATTCTATTTAACTACCAATAATTCCTCAAAAAATTCTTTCCCAATGAAGTTGATATTTCTTGAAACAACAATTGTTACTCAGTGCAACAGAATAGTTATTCGTAAACATTTTATTAATTTCTTTATTTATAAAACTGTAACGACCTGACTTTTCGGACGTTTTAAGCAGACACACGTGCCAGACTCAAACCATTCAAAAGGGTAGATTGTTATGGGGTAAATAAGAAAAGAGAAAAAATAAAACAAATACAGAATCTCGCAGCGGAATGACAAACTAGAATAATCAAATAATAGTTCATGAAGCTGTTTTATAAATACATTTGATTATTCTTTAACAACACAAAAATTAGAGTTACATAAACAGGAGTAAATAAATAAATAATGCAGCGGAACAACATGATGCAGTGGAATTAATATAATAAATAATAATAGAACAAATCTTCGTCTTCATCCTCCAGAAATAAGGTCTTCAACCCTGAAATGCTCAGGCTGACCCGAGCGAATTGAAAAGACAAAACACTCGAGCCAGAACTAAAAGATCTTATGTAAGTTAAATCAACGGTAAATAAATATGAGTGGAACGGCGTCAGAGATGTTTACGGGGTTTGACATCTCCTACCCAGTGTCTAACGTGAGTGCAATAACTTAAGAGATGTTCGGGATTTCCATCTCCTAAGGATCCGTTATGTAGTACAATACGCTATTATAACAGTGTCTACAATAAAGTAAAGATTAAAATAGCGTTAAGGCGTTACCCATATCCCACTTAACACATTTTTATATGTTCCCAAAGTCTATACAGTACCGTAATTCCTCCGCAAGCTGGAGGGCTATCAGAGGGCACTCCATAGGTATGGTACAAACCAAACTCGGAGAAGGCACGCTAGGGCATGTGAACACGGCACTCGAGGCAATGCCAGGGTAGATATACCAATTGCGGATCCGGACTGGTGGTAACGCATAGCAGCTACTACCGCCAACCTCGGAACACACTCCCAAATCAAAATCAAGGGGTGGCCATCAAACCATCACAAAGTCAAAATATGGTATCGAAGACATGTGTCCGATCGGAGGAATGACCTCACTTGGCCCGGAATGGCTCCTGTTTTAGTCACATCTAAACTGACTCACGGGAGTCAGGGTCACGTCAATACCTCATACAGAAATCATTCGCCAAACCATCCTACTTCATTTCTGGAATCTCCACAACATACACAGTTGTTAAAGTGGTTTTCGGTATTGCAGAGAGTATGACAATATCCGATCTCGGTCTCTTTAACAACCAAACGCTTATTTCACACCGGATGGTTCTTTTACATTTCAAAAAGGTCAATTCACAATTTATATCAAAATATCATATTCAATTTCAAATCATACATCTTTCGAAATCATATTCACTTTCAAACTATATTCACTTTCAAAATCATTTTCACTTCCAATCATATTTACTTTCAAATCATTGATAAGTTATGTTAATTAATTCTTCATTTTAAAATCATCTTATTCACTCAAATATGTCATTTTACAAAAGGTATCAATTCCAAACTCCAACTTAGGTTGTATCATCATCAAGGATTTAAATATAAATACTTCAACTTTACCTAGTCTGAAATTTTAGAAAATAGTTTAGGTAGTCAAAAATAGTTTTAATAGGTTGAAAATAATTTAAAATAGATTAAATAGTTTGAAAATAGTAAAATAGTTTAAATAGATTTGAATTTGATTAAATTAGATTTTATGATTTTAATAGATTAAATATAGATTTAATAGATTTTATTAGATTTAAAAATGATTAAATAGAATAAATATAGGTTAAATAGATTCAAATTATATTAAGTAGTTTTAAATAGATTTAAATTATATTAAATAGATTTAAAATATATTAAATAAATTAAATTAGTTTAAAATAGGTAAAATAGATTAAATTTGATTAAATAGGTTATAATAGATTAAAATAAATTAAATAGTTTTAAATTGATTAAAATAGTTTAAATTAATTAAAATAGTTTAAATTAGTTTAAAATAAATTTCAAAGTTATATCCAAACATTTTCAGTAACTCAATTCTGATAAATTCATTTATATTTGACACTTCAACTTTGAACTTCAAATTTAAATCCTTTGAACAAATCATTAAATCAATTCCACTTTCAACATTAACACTTGGATTATCGAAAATAATTCAGTTTATATAAATCAGTTTCTATTTCAAAATTCCAGTTAACTAAATTCAAATTTTAAGGAATTAAAAATCATTTAATTTAACCAATCCGGTGTCCGTATATAATTTTCTACCCTAGAGTCAAGTGATACGGATATCTATCATTTCAATCCGCAATTTAAAATTTTGCGGTTATATATCATTTCAAACCGCAATCCCGAATTAAATAAAAACGATAAAATCGCTCGAGTCTATCATTTCAACCCATAATGATTTTTCCCTAATCTACAGATCGTTCGGGTATATATCATTTCAACCCATAGGGAACTTGCAGTGTTAAAACAATATAAAATACAACATCCAGTCATCCAATATCAAAAATCAAACATCCATCACAATCATCATCCAAATCAACCAATAAACATCAATAGATAACTGATAATTAATACAGGTATTTAATTGACAATTTAAAATTCAATATTAAATTAAACGATAATTAAATGCAATAAAAGTTAAACTTAACTAGAATGACAATTTAAACATACCAAACATCAATCAATTAATTTCAAATCACATCATAAATTAAATTTAACTAACATAAGATAGTTTAGTAATTGTGAGTGGGTTAATAAAACACTCACCTATGATTTCAAATTGATTTGAAATCCAAAATAAGGCCCAAAATTCAATAGTCTCATAATTCAACCAAACCAGCTCTATAGTGCCCGAAATTCCGATACGATCCCAACGGAGAAAACCACGCGTGAATCCGAAATGACCCGAGATCCGAGTCATTTGGTTCCTGCCCCGAAGTCGCTCCAAGGTTTTTGCCTCTGGAACTCGAAGCGCGCCCAGATCCGCCTTGTTTGGCCTCGAACTCTCTTTGACCCTAAGTCGCTGCAAAATTTTCTCCTTTGAAACTCGAAGTAAACCTAGAGCAAATTTTTTTCGCTTTTTTTTTTGAAATTAGATTTATGAAATTTGGGAATTAGGTTTGAGAAGGAGGAAGAAGATGTACGTACAGAAATAATAATATAAGAAACAACTAGGGTTTATAACAACCTATATATAGGCAGGGTTGGACCGAAACGACTACGCGACCCAAAAAGCCCATTTTGACCCCGAAACGAAATTGGGTCATCCCATATATGAAAATAGATGTTTTCGATAATTTTAAACTCGATGGAACAGGTTTCAAGTTCTAATTCCATCGTATGAAGAAGTTAGCTTAAAATCAGCTTATTTCAAATTGATTTCAATTGATTTTAATTAAATTGATTTCTACGCGTTTCGAGTCCGTACGATCAAACGACAAGTCTGATCGCTACGAAACTTGAAACTAGACAATAATTCACCGTTACGGATCCGATGAAACTGGTTTCGTCGAAATCCGAGATAGTAGGCAAAATGGCTATTTTCACGTTAATTAAATAAATTAATAATTAATTTATTAAATCCCTTTTTCATTCAAATTTGATAGTTAACAAATTTCATCATTTTTAATCACTTAGACATTTACAATGACTTAATACAAGTTTATATAACAATTCAGTGCTGATTATTACACTAATTATAGTGTTCAATTTCAACTGTAATTAAATCCAATTAACTATAATTTAATCCCAATAAATTGATTTAATTTGATTTCAATCTTTATATTCAATCAATTATTACTCTAATAGCATAGTTAATATTTGTTGATATCTTATTTCACTAATATGCCACAATTTCCATCTTTTTATTTGTATTAACTACAATATTTTAATTATAATGAATTTTTGTCAATTTCACATATTAATTATAATTTAAAATTCTAAATTAATTTATTTATCTTGATTTCTCTCTTTTATTAATCAACTATTACATTATGAATATAATTAACATTTCTATTCCTTTTATTACATTCACAGTTCACAGTTATTTTCTTAACTCACATTAATGTAACATTTAATGACATTCAATTGTAATTGATTAAATGAATTGGTAACAAATAACAATTGTCACCGTTTCTATATTTAATCACATTTGTAAGTTTATTATTTACAACAAAAGTTATAACAACTTACACTATACTAATTCTACAATTATTAATTTAACTTACATTAACTGCACTAATTAAGCGAATTAATTGCAATTGATTTCAAATTTAATTTAATAGGCTAAATAAATAGGTAACATATAATAATTGTCACCATTAACTTTTGGTCACACCTTACAAGTTTATTATCCATAACAAGGGTTATAATTACTACTACAACACTAATTTTATTCAATTACAATTTATTACACATTATTTCATTAATTAATCAACATTTAAATTATCAATTATTACTTAATGTATACATTACTAAAATTTATTTACAATCCCTATCAATTATAACTTTTTTAATCCTTTTAATTAATTGGAATTTCATTCAAAGAAATTATAAATTACCTTAAATTAATACTATTACATTTTATTCCAATTATATTCTTATTATTTAAATCACAAGTTTTTTTATTTCTTCCCACATTAGATCACAAAACCTTATTAAATTAACAAATTTTAATTATCGAAAATTACGGGTCGTTACACTCTCCTCCACTCAAAACTTTTCATCCACGAAAAGGAAAATGGAAGGGGAAAGAAGGAATTAAGAAATCAATATATATTATTCAAAATATCAAATTTATAAATAGTTTATTTACATAATTAAATAATTTAAATAAAATATACCAATTTATAACAATTAAATCCTCTATATTCAAGTTAACAAAAGTTTGGAAAATATTTCACAAAATTTTCGAAGTTCAAAATTTACGAAAAATTTCGGTAGAGTCTCCTTTGTACGGAGAGGTCTGGAAGAAATAGTAATGTCAATAATAACAATATATATCATATTTTTCAAAAATAAAAATATCCCAAACCACGGGAAAAACAATATAATATCACTAGAAAACCATAATCCGAGAACGTACCTATTTGTCGGGCAATTAACGCTTATTTTATGAAACCAAAAGCAGTAGCTATTGCTTTCATACCTATACTTCACTTATTAATCCAAAAGAGTTAATAATTTAAGTTGTCTCAACCAATAACAAAACAAATCAATACTACATAACAACAATCACTTGCAAACAAACAGTACAACATCATTTCAACAAAGAAAGCAATCATCCATCCATTGCAACCAAAAACAAATGGTTTGTTCGGGTTCAGATGTTCTAATCATATAAAATGATAAATAAACCATGAAGTAAACCATACACTCAACAGTCGTATATAAAACTTATAGGTTATTTATACATCCTACACAATAAAAGTATCCTTCCCCAACCCATCCATAAGTTAAACAAACAATAATTTCAAGTAATATTTAAGTTTATTCTATTAATCTTTTTCACATCATTTATTGTTCATATTTTCTTACTTTTCATTTTTTTTTCAATGATTTTTCTTTAGTTCACGTTCATTACTTACAATGTTTTAAATTTTCATTTACTCATTTAAGGCTTATTTCATTAATTTACATTCTTTTCTTAAATAAGTTATATCCGTTTCAATTATTTGGTTCATAAATGAATTCATTATTGAAGTATTGTATATATTTTATTTCAATTTACTTCACATTTACAATTTAGTTTGATTTCTTTTTTCCTTTTCACATCATTTACTTTACTCCTTCATATAGTGTTTATTTTCATTAATTTACATTCGTTATTACTTACAAAAGTTCATTTACCCTTTATTCATACAACGCCATTTTTCTTTCATTTTATTACCTTACATTCATTGCTTAAATAAGTTATTTTTATTTCAATTATTGGATTATATAATATTAGATAAGTTTCTTTACAATTCAATTTACCATTTATAGATTTTTTTTCACATCCATTCTTCCATATAAAGCATTATTGAATATTAAATCCATTTCTAAATCTTTTCAATGTTTCTGAAGTTATAGTCATTCAATTTTATAGTACTCACTGTAATTATAAATGTCTTCAACATTAACTCAAGTTTATAATCATTTACTTACAGTATTCCTCTTTACCATTCAATCTGATTATAATTAACTAAAATGTTAACTTAAGTTTATAATCGTTTTTCGTACATTATTCACTTCTATTACATTTAATTAGTAGCATTTCAAATTATTAACTTAAGTTTATAACAATTTATAACATTAGAATTCTTATTAAAAAAATAAGTCCATTGAACACTTCATTTTTCCAAGTTTTACTTGTGTAATATTCTATTACATATTCTTATTAACATTTCAACTTTTAATATTTTGGTAAGTAATATATATGTCTTAAGAATGCAATTGAAAATTACCCAAGTTTCTCTTATTTATTTAGTTAAAAATTGTTCAATGGTTACCATTTTTTATCTTCATTTCCTTTTTATTTACAGTTTCAAAATTTCAGCTTCTTATCTTTTTCATTAATCATTTTAACATCAAATTTCTTATTCCCATTTTAGAAGTTTCCAATTATTAATATAGTCAAGGTTCCATTCAGTGCAATAATTTCAATTTCCAATTTATTGAAACTTAAGAACTAAACAACTGGGTACCGTTTTAGTCACTTAGAAAATAGTATATACATCTCTTTTATAGATCAATCATATTTAGAAATTCAAAATTAAGGTTATATTCATCAAAGCAGATGTGTAGTAAAACTACCACAGCCGTCTTCCCACTTTGAAACTCGAAAATGAACGTCGATGATGTGTGCACTCATCACCGAAATTATTTTCCAACGACTAAGAGGGGAGTACAGAATTTATTTCCTTTAAAAATTTACTTTTTAAAACATTTCTTTCAAATCATCTTGAAATACTTATTTCAGAAAATACTTCCGAATAATATTAATATTATATTCCAAAGTCCTTCGAAAGAAATTTTAAAAATCCCGGGGCTTAAGTTCTCAAATTCCAATTTATATTCATTTTATTTGTAAATCTTATTTTCAAATCAGTATTTATAAAATTTCACTACCTAACAAACAATTA
Source organism: Allium fistulosum (assembly GCA_030737815.1). Lineage (NCBI taxonomy): Eukaryota > Viridiplantae > Streptophyta > Magnoliopsida > Asparagales > Amaryllidaceae > Allium > Allium fistulosum. The sequence continues at coordinate 444,970,558 of CM060903.1, forward strand.
TATTACATCCAACTATATCATTTGTAAAATTTATTATTTTATATACAAAAATATATAATATGCAAAATTATTTCATTTGCCTATATTTCACAACAAGTATTGTGTCGTTCCGCCCTATTAAGTTTTTAGAAATCCCTATCGATGCCATAGCATCCTATGTACCAACCAGAATTTATAAATACAAAACAGAATAAATTAACACAATACAAAAACCTTTTTATAACACTAACAAATACGCTCTCTAATATATATACACTCAGTGACTCGTTCTAGGGTATTACTACCCTATTTTATATGAGTCAGACCCACACAAAGCTAAGGTTATCGCTAAACCAAAGCTCTGATACCAACTGTAACGACCTGCCTTTTTGGACGTTTTAAGTATACACACATGCCAGACTCAAACCATTCAAAAGGGCAGATTGTTATGGGGTAAATAAGAAAAGAGAAAAAATAAAACAAATACAGAATCTCGCAGTGGAATGACAAAATATAATAATCAAATAACAGTTCATGAAGCTGTTTTATAAATACATTTGATTATTCTTTTACAACACAAAAATCAGAGTTACATAAACATGAGTTAATAAATAAATAATGTAGCGGAACAACATGATACAGTGGAATAAATATAATAAATAATAATAGTACAAATCTTCGACTTCGTCCTCCAGAAATAAGGTCTTCAACCCTAAAATTCTCAGGCTGACCCGAGCGAATTGAAAAGACAAAACACTCGAGTCAGAACTAAAAGATCTTATGTAAGTTAAATCAACGGTAAATAAATATGAGTGGAACGGCGTCGGAGATGTTTACGGGGTTTGACATCTCATATCTAGTGTCTAACGTAAGTGTAATAACTTAAGAGATGTTCGGGATTTCCATCTCCTAAGGATCTGTTAAACTATCTACTTTGTAGTACAATACGCTATTATAATAGTGTCTAGAATAAAGTAAAGTATTAAAATAGCGTTAAGGCGTTACCCATATCCCCCTTAACACATTTTTATATATTCCCATAGTCTACACAGTACCGTAATTCCTCCGTAAACTGGAGGGCTATCAGAGGGCACTCCATAGGTATTGTACAAACCAAACTCGTAGAAGGCGTGCTAGGACATGTGAACATGGCACTCGAGGAAATGTCAGGGTAGATATAACAATTGTGTAACGACCCGTAAAATTTAATGGTTTTTAAAGTATATTTAACTGGAAATTTGTGAAATTTTAAACAATAAAATTTGAAATTTGAAATTTATTATTTGGAATACGTCTATTTTAATATAGCAACTGGTAAATTTTCATCTGATAATATTGAAGTTTATTTTCCGGTAAAATTTCATTTCAAATCAAACCGGTTAATAACAGTGAATTTAAAAGTTTTCCGAAACCAAAATATGTCAACAGGAGAAAATTTATTCAGGTCATTCTGAATCAGACTGCGAAATTCGTTTTTCCAAATTTGGACTTCTACTGCTCCGTTTATCTTAATTTTGGCCAAATAGCAGCATTTCTGGTACCGGTTATCAACTTTTGATCGGATGACCGTACCACTGATATCTGTGTACCGTTTTGATCGTCTCATCACGCTGATCTCTACGGTATACTCAATTCTGTATTTGGAGGTCCGGTTCGCGATGGAAACAATAAAATGGTGTGTCATATCGGTACCGTAAATTCTGACTGTTAACTTCCCTTCAGGTTTCTAATTTGAAACGTGTATCGGGACCGCAAATATTATTTGCCTTTAAATTTTTCTAGCTGTTTACATTTATGATTGCTATTTTGTAGGTGTGACTTTCGACTATTCACTTTTAAAAAAAAAAAAACTGCTGACTGTTCACTGTTGAAAGGAAACAATACATAAGTGCGATTCAGTTTCCTCTTTCACTTTGCATTTCATATCTGGTCATGGCTGCTCCCGTTTTCTTTCTTCTTCACGTCAGTTTCATTCTTGCCAAAACCCATCACCAACCAACCTTCGCGTTCTCTCCGCCTTTCCCCTCATCTCCGACACCACTGACCACGACCCACCGAGAATCACCTGCTCCATCCCATCAACTTTCGGCCTCATCCCTTCACTTTCCTCCTCCACAAATCTAGGTTGAAGCCGTGCATCCCCACTCGCAAACCCACCATCGCCAGCTCACCACCAACCCCTCGACCAAGCTTATGGCCGCGTGTTCACCTAAACCCCAACCACGCACTCGACTCATCTTCCTCCCTCCAGATCTACGCGCAACCCATCACTCAGAAGCAATTCGAACCACTTGGCCTTTTAGCAGCTCCTCACCGTGAGCCATCACGGCAGCCACTGGGCCCTGACCATCATCCTTGCCGATTCCTTCTCCTCGCAGGGCCATGCGATCAGATTTTGGCATATAGGAGGTATATAAATTATGATTATATTTACGTATGTAAGTGGTCTATAGTGTCGGCCCTTTGAGCTTTATTTTCTCCTTACAGTATTTTATATATAACTTATATATTTTGTTTGCATGCATATAATACATATGTAGTATGTAGGGTATGTTCGGTTATAGATTTTAAAGTGTGCTAGTATTATATAAGATGTTCTCTGATTTATATGAGTTTGACCTTGAAAAAATAGGATTTATATATATACAGTTTTAAAGCTATGGTTATGGATTTATGCCTCAGTTATATATATTTTATATGAGAGTTGTATACGAGACCTATTTGTACTATTTAATGTTGATATTTGAAAAAAATATATAAATATGTATATATAATATGATACTTTAGTGTTTTAAAAGTGAATATTCATCATCTAGATACGCACGTTTTATGTGTTGAAGTAGAGTAGGTTTGTATAAACTTTATTATAAAGATGGATTTTTTTTTTTGATATAGCATGTATGTGGATTTGTATATATGTTATCTATAGAGGTTTTAAGTAAGAGATATTAGTGTTTGATTTTAAAGAAGTATATACGAGTATGATTTGGGTCCACTGCATAGGTACATATTATAAATAGTTTACAGCATACATTATATGAAGTACCTACTGGGTATCTTAAAGTTATATATTATATATATGTGTTTGATGTGTTTCAAAATTTGTAAGTGTCTGATTGAATTTACATGGCATATTCCATTTCATATATATATAGTATACATGCTTTATATCTTGTTTTCAAATATAATACTGTTTAAGTATGAATATGCTGCTGTTATATATGTATATAATATATGGTTTTCTAAGTTAAGCTGATTTCTTTTATATAGATTTTTTATTAAAGATTTTTTTTATATATAACATATATTGTATATATATATCAGCCTTAGTCTATTGGTTGTTGGACTTATTTTATAAGTTATATAAATATATAGGTTAAACCATTAAGTTTTAATGTATTGATTCAAAAATTGGTTATTTATGTTTGACTTCAATATTCGAGTTTGTCTAAACAATGATTTTGAAATATATATATATATATATATATATATTTAAACTAAAATGTGTTCGTATTTAAAATATGTTTTTTATATATATTGTTCATCTATACTAATTATCTTCATCGATCGGTCCTAATTTGATTTCGTCAATTCCTTGTCTTTCAGTTTTCCATCGAATTCGCGATCAATCTAGCTTTGCGTTGGATTTCGTAACTCAAAATTCTTTGCCAAAACTCCTCTAGCCTCGAAAGGTGAGCAATCACTCACGATTAACGTTCTTTTATTTATTAAATTCAATTTCAATTGAAACGACAATTGAAATATTACTTCTGTTAGTTAATATCATTGTTGTATATATGCTATTTTCTGTATCTGTTCACCTATGACATCTGACACCAGTATCTAGTATTTATATGTTTGTTATTACTATTTTCTGTAACTGTTCACCTGTGACATCTGACACCAGTATCTGTTATATTATTATTGATGATATATGCCTGTTGTTGTATTTTATATTATCTGTTATCACTCTGCAAGTTCCCTGTTAGTATAGAATTCACTATGGGTTGAAATGATACATACCCGAACGGACTTTAGAATAGGAGAAAATCGTTATGGGTTGAAATGATAAACCCAAGCGATTTTCATTTGAATTGAAATTGGGATTACAGGTTGATATGATATCTACCCGTATATATATATTTAAATTACGGATTGAAATGATAAATATCCGTATCACTTAACCATATGATAAATATATACAGACACCGTTGGTCCATATATATTTTGAAAATAAATTCTATGGTTTTGGGAAGAAATATATGGTTTTAAAATGTTGAGCCTTAAATTTTTATATATAAATGGGAATGATTGATTTAATACATATAATATGGTTGAGTATTTAGATTTATGTTTCAAAAAAAATAGATTTCAGTAATAATTTGAACAAGTTAAGGTTGGAAAGATAATTTGAATTTAGTAAAGAATTTTATTTAATTAAACCGATTTAAAACTTATTGAAATTTAAGATATGATTTATAACTTGAGTTTGATTTAAATAATTTAATGAATATTTCTTGTTTAAATAAATTTAAGGAAATATTTAGTAAAAATGAAATTTAAGGCTAGTTAAATGATATCGAATTTATTAAGTGAATATTCCCTAATTAAATAATAATAAAGTTAAATCAAGAGCTATAAGAAACTGTTAAAATTTAACTTTGAAAATGTTGAATATTAAAGCTTTGAAATATATTGAAAATTTAAATGATCTGTTTTTAAAAATGAATTAAATTGATGAATTGAATTTTGAATAAATTTGAATTTGGAATTTGAAGTTGATTTGAATCGATTTGCTAGACTTAAGGAAATTAAATACTTTACTTTTTAAATCATTTAATATATATATATATACTATTTTGGAAAATAGATATATTTGAAATAAAATGATATTTGGGTTTTGAAGAAAATAAATTTAAAATGGCCACGGTGTCATAATGTATATTCCCACCTTGTAGATAGTTCTACAGATCCTTAGAGGATGGTTATCCCAAACATCCTTTCAGTTACTTGTATTTCAGTTGATATTTCACTTGAGTTGGATTTATTGATATAAGAATGTTAATCCTGACTCGAGTGTTTTGTGTTTTGCTTTACGCTCGGGTCAGACCGAGTGATACAGCATTTGAGACTCACCTTTGGAGTTTGGAGCTTCCTTTGGGGATCCAACTATCGCCTCAGCTTTCAGCTCTTCTAGTTGATTTGTTCAGAGAAGTCATCTGTTGTACTGAAGACTTCACTGCATTTGCGATATTCTGTTGTATTTTATTTCTAACTCTGATGTTTATATAGTAGCTTCATGAACTACTATTTTATCTATTCCGCTGCGTATTATTGTATTACTCTGTGTCTGTGATTCTGTGATTGATTTATTTACTGCATATGCTGAGTTTTGCCAAAATTTAAATTAACAATCTGATATTTTGAATTATTCAAGTCAGACATGTGTGGATTTATTGTCGATTGAATGGTCCAAAATAGAGGGTCGTTACAGTTGGTATCAGAGCTTTGGCTCTAGGCAAAACCTAGCATATATAGTAAGTTTATTTACAGAATCACTTTCGTTCGAGTTTGAATTTCTTCCTTTTGACTCGATTTCCTTTGAACTTTGGAACGTTCCTTACGGTTCCAAAATTCATTCTTGTCTCTCCCTATTTGTATTCTTTTGATTCTGGAGTATCCCATAACTCCACTTCGAATGATCTCTATAAGAATAGGCGATCCCGCCAATCTTTGAATGATTTATAAAGGGGTGGAACTCCTTTACATTTGGCATTGATTCACCGGAGATTTATATATCTTTGGTTTAGATGCCGCTATCTCTTGCGATCGAATGTTGATTTTTCTTGGAATTCTGCATCGATCTTGTTCCTGAAGTCACGGTTGACCCGGTTAAGGTCGTCCGCGATTTATATAAGTATATTCATCTTCTATTTTGAAATTTAATTATCTCATCTTCGTTCGAGCTTATCTTCAAATCACAATTCTATTTGACAAGAGTCCCTCTAATTTGAATCTCTGTCTTTGTTTTGAAATCCGTTCGTGAATCGTCCTTTGAAAATCGGGTTTGTTTATATTTTAGAAATTGTTTCTAAATCGAATTATTATTTTTATAAGTATGATTATATTCTATATATAAAAGTGAAATGTTTTCGATAAAGATTATAAACCCTTTAAAATAAGAATTTGAGGTTTCGAAAGGATTTGTAATTTTGAAAAAAACTATATAAGAAATTTGATTTATCTAAAAATGATTTATGACTAAAGGATTTTAAATTTGAAATTCGAGAATTGAACTCCGGTATTTTGAAATTGGTTTTAAGATTTTGAAATATATAATAATAGTATGATTTAAAAGTATTTTTCCAAATAAGAAATGTTTCAAATGATTTTAATGAGTTTCAAAGAAATTTCAAAAGAAGTTTGAGAAAAATAAAAGTCCAGAACTCACTTATGTCGCTGGAAAATAATTTCGGTGATGAGTGCACGCATCATCGACGTTGATTTTCGAGTTTCATAGTGGGGGAGAGGCCACTTTAGTAGCATTGCTACGCGAGTGATTTTGCGAAACAAATTTTGATTTCAAAATTTTGAAGTATGATTTGATATTCGAAAGATATATATATATATATATATATATATATATATATATATATATTTGAAATGATTTGAAGTAATCCGGTGTTCAGTCTTCGAGTTTCGAATTTGATATAAACTTATCTTTTGAAATTGATTTACTGATTTGTTGTTAATTTCCAACTCTTGAATTTGAAAATGATTTCTTCAACTATTTTGAAGGTTCGAGCACTTCCAAATCAAGGTTAACTTTTCAAAAGCTAAGAAATTTTGAAGTATAAAGTATATAAGTTTGTTTTGAATGTTTAAGAATGTAGTAATATGATTTAATAAGTTGAAACTGTTTTGTTAAGTAAACGAATAAGAAAATTTTAATTTTTTTTTTTTTCTAATATGAAATTTAGATTTGAAATGTTTTGAAAAGAATTTGGTCTTCAAAATATTTTGAATGAAGTTTAGTTTAAATGTTTTAACTTAATAACATCTTTATGAAACTATATATTTAACAAGTTGGAATAAATATATAAGTTGTACGTATGCTGTTTTATTCGCATAATTAATTTGATCCAAGTTTGAGTACACAAGTTCGAGGTGGATTACACCATTTCGTGTTAGGATTTTTCATTTGATTCTTGATGGCGAATATTTGATATGGATTTTGGGCTTGATTCTAGAATTCTCTATCGTAGTATATGACTATGCAAGGAGACTGATGGCTTCTAGTCGAGAAACCATATCGAAACCCGCATTAGGGAAGTCGAATGGACAATAGTAGTTCGAAAGCGAACTTGTGTGATCGAGCGAGCGATCAAATGTGATTTTGCGAAATGATGACGTATGTACATCTTATATCCTAATATCATTGATATATTTTGACGCTGAAATTGAAAGCTGTCGAGTTAGAATATCTTTGCTTACTAAAAGAAAATTCCAATTTAAATTACAAAGATATATAACCCATAAAAGCAAAGATATTCAATCCCATATGGCTCTTCATACAGCGAAATTTATTTTGAAAAATTTGATCCTTATATAAGATAGACCTTACATAAGTATAAGATGATTTTGAAAATATTTGATTTTGGAAATGGATTGGTTGACTTAAATTATTGATTTGGAAATTTGGATTTATTTTCTAAATCTATTACTTTGGAAACTTTGAAACTAAAAGATAATTAATTTGAGAAGAAATAATTTGGTGAAATTGTAAATGATTTTGAAATTGAACTGATATTGAAACAAATTGAAATTTGGGAACCTTATGTTACTAAACACTTGATTTGGGAGTTGTCGAACTTATATAAAATTGATTTGTATGAGTATGAAATTGATTCGAAAACTATAGATTTGAAAAGGTACTCAATTTGAAGTGAAATCTTATATAATTGAAGTCTATATAAGTATGATTTGATATACTATGGATTTTGGAAAGTGTTTGATTTGAAAATTAAATCTTATATATAATGGATTTTATATAAGTACGATATTTGAAAGTGATTTGAAAAGGTACTATATGATACATATTTTCGAAGTAAAGATATGGAAAGTGCCTTCTGCTTGATATCCGATTTGTGGCCACATCTTGGATTCATTCTATCGATATTTCTCTGATTTTTGGTTTTCCGGATATGATACTCGAGTGTCCTTCGAATTCCATGGCGTTACCCATGGTCTTATCGTTCTCTCGTGACTGCACAGCGCAACTGCCTGGCTGAGTCTTGCCTAGGGGTACGGATTGTTTCCTGGGGGATCCAGGCGTAACCATTGTGTATCCTGCAATCTGTGTAGGTCGCGAATAGTAGCGCAAATGCTTGGCTGAGTCTTGCCTGGGGGTACGGATTGTTTCCTGGGGGATCCAGGCGTAACCATTGTGTATCCTGCATTCTACTAGTCATCATGGCGTAACTCGCAGGGCTGAGAAAGCTTACGGATATGGATTGTTTCCTGGGGGAACCAGGCGTAACCATTGTGTATCTGCGAACCATGGTTAGACAAAGGTTTTGTTCGTTTTTGATTGGATTGTACTTTCCATATCTGTTTTTAAAAGTTTTCCAGTATTTTCACTGGGTGTCGAAACAAGTCTACTAAGTACCTGGAGAATTCTAGCTTTGCGCCTGATCAACGCACTGCCAGAGTCTACAGGAACGAGGATAAACTTGTTAAGACATCGAGTTATAAAAGTATTTTCGAAAGGAAATTTGTTTCGACTATAAAAAAAATATATTTTATTATAAAAGTATTTCCAACAAAGAAATTTTGTATTCGAATTTAAATCCTAATGGTTTGAATAAATTATTCATGCCCGATACTAATCTTTTGAATCTATCTTATCTGCTCAGCTTTATTTATTCACCTATATTCTGTTTTTCCAAGTCCCTCTTCTCCTTGTTGACTATATCCCGTTAAATATTGTTATTTATATACTATATGGTTTAATAGAAATTTTAGTGTCATAAATATTTTGAGTTATTAATTAAATACAACATATTTAAAAGAAATGATAATTGATTTATTAATAATGTTGAAAGTATCTTGAGATAAATTAATAATTTATAAATTATGGATTTAATGTTTTCAAATAACTTCTTTGTAAATATAAGTAATAATGTAAATAATTGTTTTCAAATGGTTTTCATACATTTATAAAGGTGTCATTTAAACATATAAATGGTAGTATAAAGGAAGCAAGAAATTTTACAAATGGATTTTTGAAAGGTTTTAAAGTATATAAGATAATTGAATTGCTAATGAAGTTTTAAAATTTTAAGAAAAATTTATATAGTTCAAATTTATTGTTTAATCTTGACTTTCAATCTATCTTTTCTGTCTGGTTGTTTCTATTCTTCTACCTCCTTTCTTTTCGGGGACGAAAAGTTTTGAGTGGGGGAGAGTGTAACGACCCGTAAAATTTAATGGTTTTTAAAGTATATTTAACTGGAAATTTGTGAAATTTTAAACAATAAAATTTGAAATTTGAAATTTATTATTTGGAATACGTCTATTTTAATATAGCAACTGGTAAATTTTCATCTGATAATATTGAAGTTTATTTTCCGGTAAAATTTCATTTCAAATCAAACCGGTTAATAACAGTGAATTTAAAAGTTTTCCGAAACCAAAATATGTCAACAGGAGAAAATTTATTCAGGTCATTCTGAATCAGACTGCGAAATTCGTTTTTCCAAATTTGGACTTCTACTGCTCCGTTTATCTTAATTTTGGCCAAATAGCAGCATTTCTGGTACCGGTTATCAACTTTTGATCGGATGACCGTACCACTGATATCTGTGTACCGTTTTGATCGTCTCATCACGCTGATCTCTACGGTATACTCAATTCTGTATTTGGAGGTCCGGTTCGCGATGGAAACAATAAAATGGTGTGTCATATCGGTACCGTAAATTCTGACTGTTAACTTCCCTTCAGGTTTCTAATTTGAAACGTGTATCGGGACCGCAAATATTATTTGCCTTTAAATTTTTCTAGCTGTTTACATTTATGATTGCTATTTTGTAGGTGTGACTTTCGACTATTCACTTTTAAAAAAAAAAAAACTGCTGACTGTTCACTGTTGAAAGGAAACAATACATAAGTGCGATTCAGTTTCCTCTTTCACTTTGCATTTCATATCTGGTCATGGCTGCTCCCGTTTTCTTTCTTCTTCACGTCAGTTTCATTCTTGCCAAAACCCATCACCAACCAACCTTCGCGTTCTCTCCGCCTTTCCCCTCATCTCCGACACCACTGACCACGACCCACCGAGAATCACCTGCTCCATCCCATCAACTTTCGGCCTCATCCCTTCACTTTCCTCCTCCACAAATCTAGGTTGAAGCCGTGCATCCCCACTCGCAAACCCACCATCGCCAGCTCACCACCAACCCCTCGACCAAGCTTATGGCCGCGTGTTCACCTAAACCCCAACCACGCACTCGACTCATCTTCCTCCCTCCAGATCTACGCGCAACCCATCACTCAGAAGCAATTCGAACCACTTGGCCTTTTAGCAGCTCCTCACCGTGAGCCATCACGGCAGCCACTGGGCCCTGACCATCATCCTTGCCGATTCCTTCTCCTCGCAGGGCCATGCGATCAGATTTTGGCATATAGGAGGTATATAAATTATGATTATATTTACGTATGTAAGTGGTCTATAGTGTCGGCCCTTTGAGCTTTATTTTCTCCTTACAGTATTTTATATATAACTTATATATTTTGTTTGCATGCATATAATACATATGTAGTATGTAGGGTATGTTCGGTTATAGATTTTAAAGTGTGCTAGTATTATATAAGATGTTCTCTGATTTATATGAGTTTGACCTTGAAAAAATAGGATTTATATATATACAGTTTTAAAGCTATGGTTATGGATTTATGCCTCAGTTATATATATTTTATATGAGAGTTGTATACGAGACCTATTTGTACTATTTAATGTTGATATTTGAAAAAAATATATAAATATGTATATATAATATGATACTTTAGTGTTTTAAAAGTGAATATTCATCATCTAGATACGCACGTTTTATGTGTTGAAGTAGAGTAGGTTTGTATAAACTTTATTATAAAGATGGATTTTTTTTTTTGATATAGCATGTATGTGGATTTGTATATATGTTATCTATAGAGGTTTTAAGTAAGAGATATTAGTGTTTGATTTTAAAGAAGTATATACGAGTATGATTTGGGTCCACTGCATAGGTACATATTATAAATAGTTTACAGCATACATTATATGAAGTACCTACTGGGTATCTTAAAGTTATATATTATATATATGTGTTTGATGTGTTTCAAAATTTGTAAGTGTCTGATTGAATTTACATGGCATATTCCATTTCATATATATATAGTATACATGCTTTATATCTTGTTTTCAAATATAATACTGTTTAAGTATGAATATGCTGCTGTTATATATGTATATAATATATGGTTTTCTAAGTTAAGCTGATTTCTTTTATATAGATTTTTTATTAAAGATTTTTTTTATATATAACATATATTGTATATATATATCAGCCTTAGTCTATTGGTTGTTGGACTTATTTTATAAGTTATATAAATATATAGGTTAAACCATTAAGTTTTAATGTATTGATTCAAAAATTGGTTATTTATGTTTGACTTCAATATTCGAGTTTGTCTAAACAATGATTTTGAAATATATATATATATATATATATTTAAACTAAAATGTGTTCGTATTTAAAATATGTTTTTTTTATATATTGTTCATCTATACTAATTATCTTCATCGATCGGTCCTAATTTGATTTCGTCAATTCCTTGTCTTTCAGTTTTCCATCGAATTCGCGATCAATCTAGCTTTGCGTTGGATTTCGTAACTCAAAATTCTTTGCCAAAACTCCTCTAGCCTCGAAAGGTGAGCAATCACTCACGATTAACGTTCTTTTATTTATTAAATTCAATTTCAATTGAAACGACAATTGAAATATTACTTCTGTTAGTTAATATCATTGTTGTATATATGCTATTTTCTGTATCTGTTCACCTATGACATCTGACACCAGTATCTAGTATTTATATGTTTGTTATTACTATTTTCTGTAACTGTTCACCTGTGACATCTGACACCAGTATCTGTTATATTATTATTGATGATATATGCCTGTTGTTGTATTTTATATTATCTGTTATCACTCTGCAAGTTCCCTGTTAGTATAGAATTCACTATGGGTTGAAATGATACATACCCGAACGGACTTTAGAATAGGAGAAAATCGTTATGGGTTGAAATGATAAACCCAAGCGATTTTCATTTGAATTGAAATTGGGATTACAGGTTGATATGATATCTACCCGTATATATATATTTAAATTACGGATTGAAATGATAAATATCCGTATCACTTAACCATATGATAAATATATACAGACACCGTTGGTCCATATATATTTTGAAAATAAATTCTATGGTTTTGGGAAGAAATATATGGTTTTAAAATGTTGAGCCTTAAATTTTTATATATAAATGGGAATGATTGATTTAATACATATAATATGGTTGAGTATTTAGATTTATGTTTCAAAAAAAATAGATTTCAGTAATAATTTGAACAAGTTAAGGTTGGAAAGATAATTTGAATTTAGTAAAGAATTTTATTTAATTAAACCGATTTAAAACTTATTGAAATTTAAGATATGATTTATAACTTGAGTTTGATTTAAATAATTTAATGAATATTTCTTGTTTAAATAAATTTAAGGAAATATTTAGTAAAAATGAAATTTAAGGCTAGTTAAATGATATCGAATTTATTAAGTGAATATTCCCTAATTAAATAATAATAAAGTTAAATCAAGAGCTATAAGAAACTGTTAAAATTTAACTTTGAAAATGTTGAATATTAAAGCTTTGAAATATATTGAAAATTTAAATGATCTGTTTTTAAAAATGAATTAAATTGATGAATTGAATTTTGAATAAATTTGAATTTGGAATTTGAAGTTGATTTGAATCGATTTGCTAGACTTAAGGAAATTAAATACTTTACTTTTTAAATCATTTAATATATATATATATACTATTTTGGAAAATAGATATATTTGAAATAAAATGATATTTGGGTTTTGAAGAAAATAAATTTAAAATGGCCACGGTGTCATAATGTATATTCCCACCTTGTAGATAGTTCTACAGATCCTTAGAGGATGGTTATCCCAAACATCCTTTAAGTTACTTGTATTTCAGTTGATATTTCACTTGAGTTGGATTTATTGATATAAGAATGTTAATCCTGACTCGAGTGTTTTGTGTTTTGCTTTACGCTCGGGTCAGACCGAGTGATACAGCATTTGAGACTCACCTTTGGAGTTTGGAGCTTCCTTTGGGGATCCAACTATCGCCTCAGCTTTCAGCTCTTCTAGTTGATTTGTTCAGAGAAGTCATCTGTTGTACTGAAGACTTCACTGCATTTGCGATATTCTGTTGTATTTTATTTCTAACTCTGATGTTTATATAGTAGCTTCATGAACTACTATTTTATCTATTCCGCTGCGTATTATTGTATTACTCTGTGTCTGTGATTCTGTGATTGATTTATTTACTGCATATGCTGAGTTTTGCCAAAATTTAAATTAACAATCTGATATTTTGAATTATTCAAGTCAGACATGTGTGGATTTATTGTCGATTGAATGGTCCAAAATAGAGGGTCGTTACAAATTGCGTATCCGGACTGGTGGTAATGCATAGTAGCTACTACCGCCCACCTCGGAACACACTCCTAAATCAAAATCAAGGGGTGGCCACCAAATCATCACAAAGTCAAAATATGGTATCGAAGAAATGTGTCCGATCGGAGGAATGACCTCACTTGGCCCGGCATGGCTTCTATTTTAGTCACATCTAAGCTGACTCACGGGAGGCAGGGTCACGTCAATACCTCATAAAGAATTCGTTCGCCAAACCATCCTACTTTATTTTTGGAATCTCCACCACTTACACAGTTGTTAAAGTGGTTTTTGGTATTGGTAGAGAGTATGGCAATATTCGATCTCGGTCTCTTTAACAACCAAACGCTTATTTCATACCGAATGGTTCTTTTACATTTCAAAAAGGTCAATTCACAATTTATATCAAAATATCATATTCAATTTCAAATCATACCTCTTTTGAAATCATATTCACTTTCAAACTATGTTCACTTTCAAAATCATATTCACTTTCAAACTATGTTCACTTTCAAAATCATATTCACTTCCAATCATATTTACTTTCAAATCATTGATAAGTTATGTTAATTAATTCCTCATTTCAAAATCATCTTATTCACTCAAATATATCATTTTACAAAAGGTATCAATTCCAAACTCCAACTTAGGTTGTGTCATCATTAAGGATTTAAATATAAATACTTCAACTTTACACAGTCTGAAATTTTAGAAAATAGTTTAGGTAGTCATAAATAGTTTTAATAGGTTGAAAATAATTTAAAATAGATTAAATTATTTTAAAATAGTAAAATAGTTTAAATTGATTTAAATTTGATTAAATTAGATTTTATGATTTTAATAGATTAAATATAGATTAAATAGATTTTATTAGATTTAAAAATGATTTAAATAGATTAAATATAGGTTAAATAGATTTAAATTATATTAAGTAGTTTTAAATAGATTAAATAAATTTAAAATAGATTAAATAGATTTAAATTATATTAAATATAATTAAAATAGATTAAATAAATTAAATTAGTTTAAAATAGGTAAAATAGATTAAATTTGATTAAATAGGTTATAATAGATTAAAATAAATTAAACAGTTTTAAATTGATTAAAATAGTTTAAATTAATTAAAATAGTTTAAATTAGTTTAAAATAAATTTCAAAGTTATATCCAAACATTTTCAGTATCTCAATTATGATAAATTCATTTATATTTGACACTTCAACTTTGAACTTCAAATTTAAATCCTCTGAACAAATCATTAAATCAATTCCACTTTCAACATTAACACTTGGATTATCGAAAATAATTCAGTTTATATAAATCAGTTTCTATTTCAAAATGCAAGTTAACTGAATTCAAATTTTAAGGAATTAAAAATCATTTAATTTAACCAATCCGGTGTTTGTATATTGTTATCCCACTTTTTGGTCAAAGCTGGAATATCAACAAATTGGCTGGATATCAGGATTGGAGTTCAATAGGAAATAAGGCTGCAATGGATATCGTCAAAATTTGGCCGAGCTTCGATCAGGAAGAAATCGATTGGAGATGATGATGAGGACTAGGAGATGCTACGTTTCAAGTTTCAGGTTAATTGGAGTTTGTATGAAGGAAATATGATCGATACAAGGTAGGGAAAATATGCTGTTTGGATCCATCAAAGTTGAGGTGATGGCAATTTCGAATCCATCTGGTTCGCATCCATCGGGTTTGGCGTAGTTCGAATCGATCATTCTCATCACGCCTCGGTTCGAATCCATGGACTTTGCACCAACGTCTTCGTATCCATCGGTAGGAGCTACGTTCGAATCCATCGCCTCCGCATCAATCAGAATGGCAGAGACCTCACACACATCTGGTTCGTATCCATCAAATTGAGTTCCTTCGAATCCATGAAGCTACTCCACTTCGTATCCCTTAGGTGGAAGTCCTTCGAATCCATCCAGTTGTAGTGCTTCGAATCTACCCTGTGGAGACAACTTCGAATCGATCAATACTTTCTTTGATCGATTCGAACGAACATCCATTCGATCGATTCGAAGAAGCATGGCTTCGAATCCATTGAAACCAAGAGCAAGCAGCTGAAACCCAGGATTCGACCCAGTAAACTCGGAGGAGAAGGAGGATTGACCCGGGAAACACGCACCACGTCATCACTTGGGCACGCGACACCATCGATTCGACCTAATCGATTCGAAGGAAGATCGATTCGAGGGGAGCTTATCAACCAGAAACATGATCTTGAATCGATCATAACTCGAGATCTACAAGTCCAAATGCTATGAAATTTTCACAGTAGCTTGAGCACATGTTAAAGAATGTTCACACCAAATTTCAGCTCGATTGGACAATTTCTTGATCGATTCGAACATAGCTTCGAATCGATCCCAAAGTGGGCCCAGATTTCCAGAAAGCGGGCATGTGGGTCCCCTCACGTGCCAGAGCTGGTCTCCCCTCAATTTAGGCGAAATATCAGCCTCCTACACCTATAAATAGAGCCCCTGGTCATTCAGAAAAGGGGTCGGACAATTTCGAGAGCTAAAGAGCGCCCAGACTCTGCCAGATTTACTCCAGATCACCACTGCTGCCTTAGATTCAGACTTAGCTCAGAAAATCAGTTGTAATACAACACACGAAATTGTAATCTTCAAGCATCGAGCAATAAAATCATAAAAACCTTGAAGTGGACGTAGGCCGGAGATAGCCGAACCACTATAAATCGTGTGTCACTATTCATTATTTCTTGATTGCTACTTGTTACTTGCTTAGATCTGTGATTTGTGTGTGAATATTGTTGATCTGTATTCATACGCTGGTGCTTTCACTACACTTGGGGTTTGTGACCATTTTTGTTGCAAACACTTTGGTGCTTTCACTGAGAGGGACTAAGTGCCTGCTACATCGAAGTGAAGAGTTTAGATTTGAAAGACAATGACTCGACAAACAAGTAGAAGGCAAAGAGCTGAGAGAAGCCAACAAGGAGGAAGTCAAGAAGCATCCTCCGGAGCTGGAGAAGGACAAGCTTCGATTTACATTACTAGAGACGAAATGGAAGCTATGACAAATTCATTGCAAGAGAGATTGTTGAAGAGTCAACAGGATATGATGCAGACCTTCTTTGAACAGATGAGAGCTGCAGGGATGCAGAATCTTGGACCAGCTACAGCGACTGCAAATGTGGAACAAGGAACTAGGGTTGCGGAACCCAATGGAGGACAAATTACAGAACAGGAAGGCAATCAACAGGGACTTGAGGGCAGGCCCGCAGGATCCAACGCAGAAGGACCTTTGGAAGGAGTTCAGCAGGCTAGAGCCAACGTTGCGGCTAATGAGCCACATGAAGAATATGTGCCGGAGTTCCCTCGGGAGCATGGGGGGCAACCCCTAACAAGCAACGCTGGATTAATGGAAATAATTAGGAAGACTATGCGTGGAGGTTTGAGCAATAGAGATTTGGAAGGAGTGAACAGAAGTTCGTTCGCTCGGGAAATTAGGATAGCTCAAAATCCACCTAAGTTCAAGTTACCTAGTGTGGAAGCATATAATGGCAAGGCTGACCCGACTGATCACTTGATGAGATACACTAGGCACATGGAAGTGCTGGGGGCATCGGAGGAAGTGATGGCCAGATGTTTCCCTTTATACTTGACAGACCTAGCGGCAATGTGGTTTAGGCAGCTGGAAGAAGGATCTATCAGGACTTGGAGGGAATTGGTGGACAGGTTTCTGGGACAGTTTCGGGTTCATATCAAAAGACCTAAGAACGTGATGACGTTAACATCGGTAAAGCAAAGAACGGATGAATCGCTTTAAGCATTTTTAACTCGATTTAATGCGGCAGTTGCTTCGGTGGATCGGCCGGATCCATCGATGGTTTTGATGGCAGCAGTGTCGGGAGTCAGAGAGGATTCAGATTTTAAGGTATCTTTAGTACGAGACCCACCACTGGATCTTGGGGAATTCTTCCATGAAGCTGAAAGGTTCCTTCGGCAAGAAGACGCATGTACTGATTTAAAGTTAAAGGAGGTGAATGCGACTGAGGGTGGAGGACCATCCAATGGAAACCCGGATAAAGACAAAGGAAAAAGGAAGCTGGACGACGATTCAGGAAAAGCCAGGAAGCGATGGAGGGATCCAAGGTTTTCCACATACATAGAATTAAACGAGACACTAGAGCAGATATACATGGAAACTCGGAATCGCCTTCCTTACCGGAGGCCGGCTAGGAGAGAACCCTCTGAACGAGAAAGGGCATCAGGAAAGCACTGTCTCTTCCACGATTTGGACGGGCATGACACCAACAGCTGTAGGCACCTAAAGGATATAATTGAGGAGCATGCGAGGAATGGACAATTGAGGCAGTATGTTGGGGCTCGGAATGCAGCGGTGGAGCAGGAGCAACCACCGCCTACCTCAAACCACGAGGATATGAGGCACATGAATAATGGTCGATTGGTCATCAATTGATCAGGACAATATGAAATAAGTAACAAACCATTGGCGAGCAACCAAGTTATTTACACATGTATGGGGACGGAGATAGCCCCTAGGCATGCTCTGAATGATGATAAACCACAAAACCATGGTTTGCGAAATCTGTCTTTTGTTTTTGGATTGAACACTTGGTTTTCTGGTTTGGTTTTTGGAGTTTGGATTGAATTCCTGATTTTGCTCGTTTTTCTGGTTTTGGCATTCATTCGGATGATTGTTCTCCGTTTTGGATGATGGCTTTGATTTTTGGTATGGATTTCTGGTTTTCCGATTTGATTTGGATTTTGGATTGGATTTTGATTGGATTCTCTTTGGTTTTTGATAAACGGTCGTCGGGTACGGATTATGCCAGGCAAGGGGTGAGTCTTTTTGCCCGAACGTGGTAAATTGACTCATTCAGGTCGTCGAGTATGGACTATGCTCGGCAAGGGTCCGGAGTGACCAGGATTCGGCTTAGGACTTAAGCCACGGCATTACTTACGTCCAGGGACACTTGACCAAGGTCGTCAGGTGTGGATTGCGCTTGGCAAGAACTCGTAGAGGTTAGCTCATCGTCCAGGGACACTAGACCAAGGTCGTCAAGTGTGGATTACGCTTGACAAGAACCCGGAGAGGTTAGCTCAACGTCCAGGGACACTGGACCACGGTCCTCAGGTGTGGATTGCGCTTGGGAAGAGCCTAGAGAGGTTATGGATTTGGATATCGACCCGGAGAGATCTTGGATTCGGTTGTTGGATAAGGATGGACTAATAACTAAGTCCTCGAGTTTGGATGGGCAAGGAATTGGCTACGGACTTTGGAAATCGGATTCGAAAACTATTCAAAACACGCCTTCTTATCACAAGGCATGTTTTGGGGGGCAAATGTTATCCCGCTTTTTGGTCAAAGCTGGAATATCAACAAATTGGCTGGATATCAGGATTGGAGTTCAATAGGAAACAAGGCTGCAATGGATATCGTCAAAATTTGGCCGAGCTTCGATCAGGACGAAATCGATTGGAGATGATGATGAGGACTAGGAGATGCTACGTTTCAAGTTTCAGGTTAATCGGAGTTTGTATGAAGGAAATATGATCGATACAAGGTAGGGAAAATATGCTGTTTGGATCCATCAAAGTTGAGGTGATGGCAATTTCGAATCCATCTGGTTCGCATCCATCGGGTTTGGAGTAGTTCGAATCGATCATTCTCATCACGCCTCGGTTCGAATCCATGGACTTCGCACCAACGTCTTCGTATCCATCGGTAGGAGCTACGTTCGAATCCATCGCCTCCGCATCAATCAGAATGGCAGAGACCTCACACACATCTGGTTCGTATCCATCAAATTGAGTTCCTTCGAATCCATAAAGCTACTCCACTTCGTATCCCTTAGGTGGAAGTCCTTCGAATCCATCCAGTTGTAGTGCTTCGAATCTACCCTGTGGAGACAACTTCGAATCGATCAATACTTTCTTTGATCGATTCGAACGAACATCCATTCGATCGATTCGAAGAAGCATGGCTTCGAATCCATTGAAACCAAGAGGAAGCAGCTGAAACCCAGGATTCGACCCAGTAAACTCGGAGGAGAAGGAGGATTGACCCGGGAAACACGCACCACGTCATCACTTGGGCACGCGACACCATCGATTCGACCTAATCGATTTGAAGGAAGATCGATTCGAGGGGAGCTTATCAACCAGAAACATGATCTTGAATCGATCATAACTCGAGATCTACAAGTCCAAATGCTATGAAATTTTCATAGTAGCTTGAGCACATGTTAAAGAATGTTCACACCAAATTTCAGCTCGATTGGACAATTTCTTGATCGATTCGAACATAGCTTCGAATCGATCCCAAAGTGGGCCCGGATTTCCAGAAAGCGGGCATGTGGGTCCCCTCACATGCCAGAACTGGTCTCCCCTCAATTTAGGCGAAATATCAGCCTCCTACACCTATAAATAGAGCCCCTGGTCATTCAGAAAAGGGGTCGGACAATTTTGAGAGCTAAATAGCGCCCAGACTCTGCCAGATTTACTCCAGATCACCACTGCTGCCTTAGATTCAGATCTAGCTCAGAAAATCAGTTGTAATACAACACACGAAATTGTAATCTTCAAGCATCGAGCAATAAAATCATAAAAACCTTGAAGTGGACGTAGGCCGGAGATAGCCGAACCACTATAAATCGTGTGTCACTATTCATTATTTCTTGATTGCTGCTTGTTACTTGCTTAGATCTGTGATTTGTGTGTGAATATTGTTGATCTGTATTCATACGCTGGTGCTTTCACTACACTTGGGGTTTGTGACCATTTTTGGTGCAAACATATATAATTTTCTACCCTAGGGTCAAGTGATACGGATATCTATCATTTCAATCCGCAATTTAAAATTTTGCGGTTATATATCATTTCAAACCGCAATCCCGAATTAAATAAAAATCCATAAAATCGCTCGAGTCTATTATTTCAACCCATAACGATTTTCCCTAATCTACAGATCGTTCTAGTATGTATCATTTCAACCCATAGGGAACTTGCAGTGTTAAAACAATATAAAATACAACATCCAGTCATCCAATATCAAAAATCAAACATCCATCACAATCTTCATCCAAATCAACCAATAAACATCAATAGATAACTGATAATCAATACAGGTATTATATTGGCAATTTAAAATTCAATATTAAATTAAACGATAATTAAAAGCAATAAAAATTAAATTTAACTAGAATGACAATTTAAACATACCAAACATCAATCAATTAATTTCAAATCACATCATAAGTTAAACTTAACTAACATAAGATAGTATAGTAATTGTGAGTGGGTTAAGATACTCACCTTTGATTTCAAATTGATTTGAAATCCAAAATAAGGCCCAAAATTAAATAGTCTCAGAATTCAACCAAACTAGCTCTCTAGTGTCCGAAATTTTGATATGATCACAACAGAGAAAACCGCGCGTGAATCCGAGCTCGCAAGCAAAAGTTATTAACGTTAGAAGATTGGAAAATTTCGACTATGGGTCTTACTTTGAGTCGCCGCCTCAATTACCCAGTGCTTGTTCCGAGTTTCTGCCAAAATGACCCGAGACCCGAGTCATTTGGCTCCTGACCCGAAGTCACTCCAGGGTTTTCGCCTTTGGAACTCGAAGTGCATCCAGATCCGCCTTGTTTGGCCTCGAACTCTCTCTGACCCCAAGTCGCTACAAGGTTTTCTACTCTTAAACTCAAAGTAAACCCCTTCCCGACTCGAAGTAAACCTGGAGCAAATTTTTACGGTTTTTTTAAATTAGATTTTGAAATTTGGGAATTAGGTTTGAGAAGGAGAAAGAAGATGTACGTGCAGAAATAATAATATAAGAAACAATTAGGGTTTATAACAGCCAATATATAGGCAGGGTTGGATTGAAACAATTACGCGACCCAAAAAGCCCATTCTGACCCGAAATGAAAATGGATCATCCCATATATCAAAATAGATGTTTTCGATAATTTTAAACTCAATGGAACAGGTTTCAAGTTCTAATTCCATGGTATGAAGAAGTTAGCTTAAAATCAGCTTATTTCAAATTGATTTCAATTGATTTTAATTAAATTGATTTCTACGCGTTTCGAGTCTGTACGATCAAACGACAAGTCCGATCGCTACGAAACTTGAAACTAGACAATAATTCACCGTTATAGATCCGATGAAACTAGTTTCGCCGAAATCCGAGACAGTGGGCAAAATGGCTATTTTCACGTTAATTAAATAAATTAATAGTTAATTAATTAAATCACTTTTTCATTCAAATTTGATAGTTAACAAATTTCATCATTTTTAATCACTTAGAAATTTACAATGACTTAATACAAGTTTATATAACAATTCAGTGCTGATTATTACACTAATTACAGTGTTCAATTTCAACTGTAATTAAATCCATTTAACTACAATTTAATCCCAATAAATTGATTTAATTTGATTTCAATCTTTATATTCAATCAATTATTACTCTAATAGCATATAATATTAGTTATTATCTTATTTCACTAATATGCCACAATTTCCATCTTTTTATTTGTATTAACTACCATATTTCAATTATATTGAATTTTTGTCAATTTCACAAATTAATTATAATTTAAAATTCCAAATTAATTTATTTATCTTGATTAAACTCTTTTATTAATCAACTATTATATTCTGAATATAATTAACATTTCTATTCCTTTTATTACATTCATAACTTACAGTTATTGTCTTAACTCACATTAATGTAACATTTAATGACATTCAATTGCAATTGATTAAATGAATTGGTAACAAATAACAATTGTCACCATTTCTATATTTAATCACATTTGTAAGTTTATTATTTACAACAAAAGTTATAACAACTTACACTATACTAACTCTATAATTATTAATTTAACTTACATTAACTACACTAATTAAGCGAATTAATTGCAATTGAATTCAAATTTAATTTAACAGGCTAAATAAATAGGTAACATATAATAATTGTCACCATTAACTTTTGGTCACACCTTATAAGTTTATTATCCACAACAAGGGTTATAATTACTACTACAACACTAATTTTATTCAATACAATTTATTACACATTATTTCATTAATTAATCAACATTTAAATTATCAATTATTACTTAATGTATACATTACTAAAATTTATTTACAATCTATATCAATTATAACTTTTTTAATCCTTTTAATTAATTGGAATTTCATTCAAAGCAATTATAAATTACCTTAAATTAAAACTATTACATTTTATTCCAATTATATTCTTATTATTTAAATCACAAGTTTTTTTTATTTCTTTCCACATTAGATCACAAAACCTTATTAAATTAACAAATTTTAATTATCGAAAATTACGGGTCGTTACACTCTCCCCCACTCAAAACTTTTCGTCCTCGTAAAGGAAAAAGGAAGGGGAAAGAAGGAATTAAGAAATCAATATATATATTATTCAAAATATCAAATTTATAAACAGTTTATTTACATAATTAAATAATTTAAATAAAATATACCAATTTATAACAATTAAATCATTAATATTCAAGTTAACAAAAATTTGGAAAATATTTCACAAAATTTTTGAAGTCCAAAATTTACGTAAAATTTCGGCAGAGTCAACTTTGTACGGAGAGGTCTGGGAGAAATAGTAATATCAATAATAACAATATATATCATATTTTTCAAAAATAAAAATATCCCAAATCACGGGAAAAACAAAATAATATCGCTAGAAAACCGTAATCCGAGAACGTACATATTTGTCGGGAAATTAACGCTTATTTTATGAAACCAAAAGCAGTAGCTATTGCTTCCATACCTGTATTTCACTTATATAATCCAAAAGAGTTAATAATTTAAGTTGTCTCAACCAATAACAAAACAAATCAATACTACATAACAACAATCACTTGCAAACAAACAATACAACATCATTTCAACAAAGAAAGCAATCATCCATCCATTGCAACTAAAAACAAATGGTTTGTTCGGGTTTAGAACTTCTAATCATATAAAATGATAAATAAACCATGAAGTAAACCATACACTCAACAGTCGTATATAAAACTTATAGGTTATTTATACATCCTACACAATAAAAGTATCCTTCCCCAACCCATCCATAAGTTAAACAAACAATAATTTCAAGTAATATTTAAGTTTATTCTATTAATCTTTTTCACATCATTTATTGTTCATATTTTCTTACTTTTCATTTTTTTTTCAATGATTTTTCTTTAGTTCACGTTCATTACTTACAATGTTTTAAATTTTCATTTACTCATGTGAGGCTTATTTCATTAATTTACATTCTTTTCTTACATAAGTTATATCCATTTCAATTATTTGGTTCATAAATGAATTCATTATTGAAGTATTGTATATAATTTATTTCAGTTTACTTCACATTTACAATTTAGTTTGATTTCTTTTTTCCTTTTCACATCATTTACTTTTCTTTTCTCCTTCATATAGTGTTTATTTTCATTAATTTACATTCGTTATAACTTCCAAAAGTTAATTTGCCCTTTATTCATACAACGCCATTTTTCTTTCATTTTATTACCTTACATTCATTGCTTAAATAAGTTATTTTTATTTCAATTATTGGATCATACATTCTTAGGTAAGTTTCTTTACAATTCAATTTACCATTTATAGATTTTTTTTTCACATTCATTCTTCCATATAAAGCATTATTGAATATTAACTCCATTTCTAAATCTTTTCAATGTTTCTGAAGTTTATAAATGTCTTCAACTTTAACTTTAACTCAAGTTTATAATCATTTACTTACAATATTCCTCTTTACTATTCAATCTGATTATAAATAACTAAAATGTTAACTTAAGTTTATAATCATTTTTCTTACATTATTCACTTCTATTACATTTAATTAGTAGCATTTCAAATTATTAACTTAATTTATAACAATTTATAACATTAGAATTCTTATTAAAAAAATAAGTCCATTGAACACTTCATTTTTCCAAGTTTTACTTGTGTAATATTCTATTACATATTCTTATTAACATTTCAACTTTTAATATTTTGGTAAGTAATATATATTTCTTAAGAATGCAATTAAATATTACCCAAGTTTCTCTTATTTCTTTAGTTAACAAAATGTTCAATGGTTACCATTTTTTATCTTCATTTCCTTTTTATTTACAGTTTCAAAATTTCAGTTTCTTATCTATTTCATTAATCATTTGAACATCAAATTTCTTATTTCCATTTTAGAAGTTTCCAATTATTAATATAGTCAAGGTTCCATTCACTGCAATAATTTCAATTTCCAATTTATTGAAACTTAAGAACTAAACAACCGGGTTTCGTTTTAGTCACTTAGAAAATAATATATACATCTCTTTTATAGATCAATCATATTTAGAAATTCAAAATTAAGGTTTTATTCATCAAAGCAGATGTGTAGTAAAACTACCACAGCCGTCTTCCCACTTTGAAACTCGAAAATGAACGTCGATGATGCGTTTACTCATCACCGAAATTATTTTCCAACGACTAAGAGGGGAGTACAGAATTTATTTCCTTTAAAAATTTCCTTTTTAAAACATTTCTTTCAAATCATCTTGAAATACTTATATCGGAAAATACTTCCGAATAATATTAATATTATATTCCAAAATCCTTCGAAAGAAATTTTAAAAATCCCGGTGCTTAAGTTCTCAAATTCCAATTTATATTCATTTTATTTGTAAATCTTATTTTCAAATCAGTATTTATAAAATTTCATTACCTAACAATATTACATCCAACTATATCATTTGTAAAATTTATTATTTTATATACAAAAATATATAATAGGCAAAATTATTTCATTTGCCTATATTTCACAACAAGTATTGTGTCGGTCTGCCCTATTAAGTGTTTAGAAATCCCTATCGATGCCATAGCGTCCTATGTACCAACCAGAATTTATAAATACAAAACAGAATAAATTAACACAATACAAAAACCCTTTTATAACACTAACAAATACGCTCTCTCATATATATACACTCAGCGACTCATTCTAGGGTATTACTACCCTATTTTATATGAGTCAGACCCCACAAAGCTAAGGTTATCGCTAAACCAAAGCTCTGATACCAACTGTAACGCCTTTTTGGACGTTTTAAGCAGACACACATGCCAGACTCAAACAAATACAGAATCTCGCAGCGGAATGACAAAATATAATAATCAAATAACAGTTCCTGAAGCTCTTTTATAAATACATTTGATTATTCTTTTACAACACAAAAATCATAGTTACATAAACAAGAGTAAATAAATAAATAATGTAGCGGAACAAGATGATGCAGTGAAATAAATATAATAAATAATAATAGTACAAATCTTCGTCTTCGTCCTCTAGAAATAAGGTCTTCAACCCTGAAATGCTCAGATTGACCCGAGCGAATTGAAAATACAAAACACTCGAGTCAGAACTAAAAGATCTTATGTAAGTTAAATCAACGATAAATAAATATGAGTGGAACGGCGTCGGAGATGTTTATGGGGTTTGACATCTCCTATCGCGTGTCTAACATGAGTGAAATAACTTATGAGATGTTCGGGATTTCCATCCCTAAGTATCCATTAAACTATCTACTATGTAGTACAATATGATATTATAATAGTGTCTACAATAAAGTAAAGTATTAAAATAGCGTTAAGGCGTTACCCATATCCCCCTTAACACATTTTTATATATTTCCATAGTCTATACAATACCGTAATTCCTCCGTAAACTGGAGGGCTATCAAAGGGCACCCCATAGGTATGGTACAAACCAAACTCGTAGAAGGCGTGCTAGGGCATGTGAACACGGCACTCGAGGAAATGACATGGTAGATATACCAATTGTGGATCCGGACTGGTGGTAACACATAACAGCTACTACCGTCCACCTCGTAACACACTCCCAAATCAAAGGGGTGGCCACCAAATCTTCACAAAGTCAAAATATTGTATCGAAGAAATGTTTCCGATTGGAGGAATGACCTCACTTGCCCGGCATGGCTTCTGTTTTAGTCACATCTACGCTGACTCACGGGGGTCAGCGCCACGTCAATACCTCATATAGAAATCGTTCGCCAAACTATCCAACTTCATTTCTGGAATCTCCACCATGTACACAGTTGTTAAAGTGGTTTTCGGTATTGCCAGAGAGTATGACAATATCCGATCTCGGTCTCTTTAACAACCAAACGCTTATTTCATACCGGATGGTTCTTTTACATTTCAAAAAGGTCAATTAACAATTTATATCAAAATATCAAATTCAATTTCAAATCATACCTCTTTCAAAATCATATTCACTTTCAAACTATGTTCACTTTCAAAATCATATTCACTTCCAATCATATTTAATTTCAAATCATTGTTAAGTTATGTTAACTAATTCTTCATTTCAAAATCATCTTATTCACTCAAATATGTCATTTTACAAAAGGTATCAATTCCAAACTCCAACTTAGGTTGTGTCATCATCAAGGATTCAAATATAAATACTTTAACTTTACACGGTCTGAAATTTTAGAAAATAGTTTAGGTAGTCATATATAGTTTTAATAGGTTGAAAATAATTTAAAATAGATTAAATAGTTTTAAAATAGTTTAAATAGATTTAAATTTGATTAAATTAGATTTTATGATTTTAATAGATTAAATATAGATTAAATAGATTTTATTATATTTAAAAATGATTTAAATAGATTAAATATAGGTTAAATAGATTCAAATTATATTAAGTAGTTTTAAATAGATTAAATAAATTTAAAATAGATTAAATAGATTTAAATTATATTAAATATAATTAAAATAGATTAAATAAATTAAATTAGTTTAAAATAGGTAAAATAGATTAAATTTGATTAAATAGGTTATAATAGATTAAAATAAATTAAACAGTTTTAAATTGATTAAAATAGTTTAAATTAATTAAAATAGTTTAAATTAGTTTAAAATAAATTTCAAAGTTATATGCAAACATTTTCAGTATCTCAATTACGATAAATTCATTTATATTTGACACTTCAACTTTGAACTTCAAATTTAAATCCTCTGAACAAATCATTAAATCAATTCCACTTTCAACATTAACACTTGGATTATCGAAAATAATTCAGTTTATATAAATCAGTTTCTATTTCAAATTGCCAGTTAACTGAATTCAAATTTTAAGGAATTAAAAATCATTTAATTTAACCAATCTGGTGTCCGTATATAATTTTCTACCCAAGGGTCAAGTGATACGGATATCTATCATTTCAATCCGCAATTTAAAATTTTGCGGTTATATATCATTTCAAACCGCAATCCCAAATTAAATAAAAATCCATAAAATCGCTCGAGTTTATCATTTCAACCCATAACGATTTTTTCCTAATCTACAGATCGTTCGTGTAACAACCCGCATATTTATCGATTTTATATTTAAATATTTTATCGTTAGTCGGATGTTAGTTCGAAAAGCTACTTTTTGCATACGGTCAAATTAGGACTCGAGACCACCCCCATTGAGTTCAAAATGACGTTTGCGATCTTTTTGAGTGTAAACTTTGATATGTTTGGACTAAGTGGAATTTTCGTCACTTTTTCCCGCTTTTGACTTTGGTTTGGACTGCACCTTCATTAAGCTCAGCCCAACCCCTCCTCTTCATAACTTCATCTCTTCACAAAACATTCAAGCTTCATCAAAAATGGAGGAGGGAAAGGGAAATTAAAACTCCAAACTCAAATTCAATTGCAAACCCAACATTCAACTCCAAATTCAAGTAGAAGATATTGGATTCAAGCTTTGGATTGCTTCTCCTTGCTTTCAAGCTTCATCTTCATCCATTTTAGTGAAAAGGTGAGATTTTTAATCTCACATCTTGCCTATAACTGTCATTGGACTGTTGGGAATGATTCCCTATCGCATTAGCATCTTAGTTTGCTTTTGGTTTAGATTGAACTGGCGAAAAGCCCCAATTTTCAGTGTTTTTGGTGATTTTCTGGCACTAGGTCGCTCTGGAGTGTTAGCTCGCATGGCCTTAGGTCGTTTCCGACCTATTATCACTCGACAAACGTTAGGTCGTTAGGTCGCGATTCGTTAGGTCGACAGACCTTAAGTCATTCGCCCCTTATGATTGTTAGGTCGGTCGACCTCATGCCGTTTTAGGTCGCACGACCTTGTCTTCTTTAGGTCACAAGGCCTTTACTTCTTTGGTCGTTTGGACCACTAAGTCTTAGGTCGCATGACTTTGTTTCCCTATAAGTCGCATGACCTTGTTTCCTTAGGTCGCTTCCTCCGTTAGGGCGTTTGACTTATTTGCTTTAGGTCGTTCGACAATTAGGTCGTTCGAGAGTCTTTAGGTCGCGAGTCCCTTAGGTCGCTCGCCCTTGTTTTGCCGTTCCACTGTTTAGCTCGGCTATGAGTTAGGTCGCTCGCGAGTTAACCCTTAGGTCGCTTGGCATTGTGCCGCTAGGTCGCTCGACACTTTAGGTCGTTAGGTCGTTAGACCTTGTTTTCTACTAGGTCGTTTGGCCTTGTTTAATGCTAACTCGTGAACACCTCTAGGTCGCAACCACTAGGTCGCTTGACCCCTTAGACCCTTAGGTCGCATCCATTAGGTCGTTCGACCTATTTTACTTAAGGTCGTTGCACTTCAATTCGACCATGTTAGGTCGCAAATATATTCCTACTTTGATGATTTTGGGATTGATTTCTTTGGACTTTACTCACGTCTTCGAACGTGAATTTATGTGACTCGATTTGTTTCAACAATCGTTTTGTGATTTGTCGCTTTAAAAATGTGAAGGCTTCAATACTAGTAGTGAATATCAAAACTCTTTCATCAAAGCAATTTCAACATTATTTTAACTACAAAGTTCTTTTACTCAAACCGTTTTCCAATCTACTAGTATATACAAGCCTTTACTTCACTCGGATGAGAAATCTAATTAAACGGCTTAGTAAAACGAGTGGTATGAAACGCTTGCGTTCACTTCGTCGGTTAATTCTTGGACTTGTTCGATTGAACCCTTTTGTGACAATTTCCTAGTGGAGATCTATAGTTTGTTCGTAAATATTTAAGTTAAGCTAGTGGTTATGGGACATGAAGCTAAACTCATATATATACTGGCTTAGTGTAATTGACACTTCCTTATGATTATGACGATCATTTCTGTGATTTAGACTAGCGATTGAGTGATGTCTCTTTGTCTGCGAGGGAGACTAGACCCCGCTTTTGTGATGTTTCGCCATCACATATATGGGGTAGCACCCCATGGTCTTCGGACCGTTCATGTGTTAAAATTTAATGGATAGCTTCCATGAGATAGCTTCTCGTTCATGTGTTATACGCATTGGTGAGTTTTCATGCTCCCGTTCATGTGTTAGGCCTCCCCCCTTTTTATGTGTTTTCTGGATTTCTTGTGATGATTTCTGGAATTTTGTGCTTCACCAATTTTCGTGATTTTCATTAATATGATACCAATTTTTTTTCATTGGTGAATTCATGTGTTATTAACTTGTTATGAATACAAGTTTAGGGTATGATACCCTATTTTATCTTTGAGAAGATTCTTGTGATATTGATTTATCTCTTGTTGATTTTCAATTACCTACTTATAGTAGTGTGCCACGATGGTTATTACATGTTCATGTCATGCCTTTTTCTTTATACCATATCATCTGATATTTATAGCTAGACTGATCCGTTTATTATTTTCTTATAAATAATACTCGGGTCAGACCGAGATGTTACAGGTGCTTCTGCTTGACTTCTCTTTAGGATTATTCTGACTTTTGGCTAACTACATAGATTAGTAGTTTTTGGATGTACACCTTTGAGATAAAGATTCTATGTTGTGTACTTATTCTTTTGTATATCACGTGTTGCTATTCTTTTGTATTATCGTGGATCTTTCTGACCACTACTCTGATGTACACTTTCATGTATTATATATTTATTCATATCTTCTTCCGCCTTTGTGATATGGATGTCTGTGACTGATTTATGTTATGATTATTTCTATGTTTGTTTCCGAAGATTATATATAGCCATCGTGTGATAGCTTTGAGTTTGTATCGGTATGTCGGATTTTCTCCTTAAATGATATGCATTCTATTCTATCTGACATATCGGTGGTCGCACAAAGAAGTTACATGGATGGTCGCTCCTCCACAGCCTTATTCTCCGTGCTAATTGACAGCACTACATCGTAGTGTTCTTGGTTAGCATGGGTATAGAGGTAGGGCGTCACAGCTTGGTATCAGAGCCAAACTTCGGAACAATGTAGAATAACTTAACAAGGGTCATCGTCCTAAGTCCACCTTAGGAGTTGTGTTTCAGGATTTAGTTTGAGTCTTCGAATCGATTCATCCTGTTTTCTTTATGATTCCTTGTTTCATCTATCAAGATTGCTTGATATTCATTTGGTGAATAACCTTTTTCTTCTTCTCTCTTTCTTAAAGAAGAGAATGTCTAGACCAGGCCGTCCTAGAGCTGGACCATCTACTGTTACTCCCTAGGAAGGAGTTTTTATGACCGCTCAACAGCTTCTTGATTTAGTAAAGAATGCTCAAGCAGTTGGTCCTAATCAGGAACCTACTCATCCTAAGTCTGGATTTGCACGTTTGTGCAACGATTATACCAACTTAGGTGGGAAACCGTTCAAAGGTTCCGAAACTATTATTGAAGTCCAGGCTTGGTTAAGAACATGCGATAGAATCTTTTCTCGCATGAATCTTGTCGATCTTCACCGTGTTCAGGTGGCTTCCAGTATGCTCCAAGAAAGAGCACTGGATTGGTACGAACTTCTCATTTCTGAAATTAATGAAGCTGATCTCACCTGGGAGCAATTCCAGGAACGCTTCGAATTAAAATTCGTACCAGAAGCAGAGAAAGTGACATTGGCTCGACGTTTTATAGACCTTGTTCAAGGTGAATCCTCTGTGACAGATTATGTCGCATCCTTCGAGTCACTGTCCAAATATGGGATTGAATACATCAACATCCCATTGAAGAAGAACCAGAGGTTCGTCTATGGCTTAAACAAGAATCTCAAGAAGCCATTACTTCTAAAATTAGAAGTTTCTTTCGATCAGCTGATTGATATCGCTCTTCGTCTTGAAGAGGCTGATAAGGACAGTGATGTTGAAGTGGTGGCTGCCAAACCAAACTTCAACAACAAGAAAAGGCCTAACAAGTTCAAAGGTCTTTATCCCAACAAAAAGGGTAAGCAAGTAACTCCTGCTGCAAAGGCATTTTCCCCCAGTGATAGGAAATGTTTCAACTGTGGTGCTAAGGGCCATTTTTTGAACTAGTGTTCAAAGCCCTGCTCTTGTCGCTATTGTAAAAGTCCAGATCATTTTATGCACCAATGCCCTAAGCTTCAAGACAAGGAGGGAAAGTTAAACGTTGCTCAAGCCCCTGGCAACACATCTCGCGGTCAATGTATGTCTCATTCTGTCCTTGATGGCATTATTATATTTCATGATCAACCTATTAGAGTTCTCTTTGATACGGGTGCATCCCATTCTTTTATATCAAAGGAACTTGTCGATACTTTTTCTTTAAGTGTTGTTGATTTAATGACTTCTTTGAGAATTGCGAATCCGGTTAGTGGATCCGCAACTCTTAGTTTACTTTGTAAAGACGTGGAGATTATTTTGTGTGATTTATCTTTCCTAGCCAATTTGCATGTCATGCGTTACTTAGGCTTTGGAATGATTTTGGGTATGGATTGGCTTACTCGTTATGAAGCTCATATCCTATGTCCTGAGCGGACTATTTATCTCTGTCATCCGCAATCTGTTAATCAGATTTCTATTGTTCTTAAAGATTCGGATTCCGCTTTGGTTGCATCTTTATATTCTTTAAATCCTCGTGATGATGATGATAATGATGACGAGGAGGATGTCATTTCTCTTATTCGCGTCGTTTGTGAATTTTCCGACATCTTTGAGCCCGTTTTAGGACTACCACCTAAGCGAGCAATCGAGTTCAAAATTAATCTTATACCTGGAGCTCAACCTATTACCCGTCCTCCTTATCGCATGTCCCATAAGGAGAATGAAGAGATGCGCAAACAATTATCTGAGTTAGAGAAGAAGCAACTTATTCGCTCTAGTTCCTCGCCTTGGGGAGCTTCAGCTATTTTCGTAAGTAAGTCCGATGGTACACTTAGGCTTTGCGTTGACTACCGCAAGCTTAATGATCTTACTATTAAGAATAAATATCCTTTACCTTGGATTGATGATCTGTTTGATCAACTTAGTGGTGCTAGAGTCTTTTCACAATTGGACTTGGCTACCGGTTTTCATCAGCTTCGTATTGCAGAGGATAGTATTCCTTTGACTTCGTTCCGTACACGTTATGGATCTTATGAATGGCTAGTTATGCCATTTGGTTTAACGAATGCTCCGGCTTATTTCGTTGACCTAATGAATCGAGTTTTCAAAGATTTCCTTGATCGGTTTGTTCTCATCTTTATTGATGATATTCTTGTGTATTCTAAAACCAAGGAGGAACATGAAAAGCATCTTCGAATTGTATTGGAAACTCTTAGGAGCAATCAACTAAAAGCAAAATTTTCCAAATGCCACTTTTGGCAATCTAGTGTGAAGTTTCTCGGTCATATTATTTCCGAATCCGGAATATCAGTGGATCCTTCAAAGATTGAAGCGATTCAAAATTGGAAGAGACCGAAGAGCGTGACTGAATTCCGTAGCTTTCTCGGATTGGCAGGTTATTACCGCCGTTTTATAAAAGACTTTTCTAAAATTGCCGTGCCTCTTACTGGCTTAACAAAGAAAGGTGTTAAATACATTTGGTCGGACAAATGTGAAACTTCTTTTCAGAAATTAAAAGAACTCCTTTCTGATGCTCCTATTCTTATTATTCCCGAAGGGAATCAAGATTTTGTCGTTTATACCGATGCTAGTCGCGTTGGTTTGGGTGCCGTTCTTATGCAAAAAGAACGTGTTATTGCTTATGCTTCTAGGCAATTGAAGCCGGCTGAGACTAGATATGCCACACATGATTTAGAACTCGCGGTTATCGTTTTCGCCCTTCGAATTTGGCGACATTATCTTTTGGGAGAAAAGTTTATACTTTATACTGATCATAAGTCTTTAAAATATTTATTTTCTCAAAAGGAACTTAATTTACGTCAACAGCATTGGCTCGAATTCCTTGCCTCTTATGATCTGGATATCCTTTATACTCCTGGAAAGGGAAATCGATTTGCCGATGCACTTAGTCGCAAGCAACAAGCGGTTGTTTCCATGATGATATCCGAATGGAGGGATCTCGAGGTTTTATCCACTTGTGAAATTCAAGATCGTGTCTCCGATTTATGTTCATCTTTTGTCTTGAGTAGCCTTGAGGCTCGTCCTTCTCTTTTAGACCGCATTCTTGAAGCTCAACAGCTAGATCCTGAATTGGCTTTGCTTGGCCAAAATCTTAAGGATAAAACCGATATTGAAGGTTTGAAAGACTTTGATATTGATTTTCGTGGCGGCATTCGAAAATTTGGTAGACTTATCGTACCAAATACTGGAGATCTTCGTAATGATATTCTAGAAGATTCTCATCGTTCCAAATATTCCATTCATCCCGGTAGCAGTAAAATGTACGCAGATATGAAGCGACTTTATTACTGGGAGGGAATGAAATCAGATATTGCTAATTTTGTTAAGTGTTGCATGACTTGCCAACTTGTTAAGGCTGAACATGAAAGGCCCGGTGGGTTATTGCAACCATTGGAAATTCCAGTTTGGAAGTGGGATCAAATTTCCATGGATTTTATTGATGGCCTTTCCCGTTCTCGTTCGGGTCATAATAGCTTATGGGTGATTATTGATAGACTTACTAAATCTGCCCATTTTAATCCCGTTCGGTCGAACCGAACCGTTCCTCTTCTGGCCAAAAACTTTTTATCAAAGAAATTGTTAAACTGCATGGAGTCCCTTCTTTCATTGTTAGTGATCGAGATCCATTGTTTACTAGTCGATTCTGGAAGAGTCTTCAAAAAGCTTTGGGAACGAAGCTTAATTTTAGCACCGCTTATCACCCCCAGTCCGATGGACAAACTAAGCGTGTGAATCAAACACTTGAAGATCTTCTTCGTACTTGTGTTCTTGACTTTGGTGGAAGTTGGGAAGATCATATTTCACTTGTTGAATTTTCCTATAATAATAGCTTCCAATCTAGTATTGGTATGGCTCCTTTCGAGGCACTCTATGGAAGGCCATGCCGATCTCCTTCTTGTTGGCTTGAGGCCGGTGAGAAGCTTGTTTTAGGTCCAGATTTTATTCGGGATTCTACAGAAAAGATTGATCTTATTCGACATAGGATGAAAGAAGCCCAGAGTAGACAAAAATCCTATGCCGATAACCGAAGAAGGAAATTAGAATTTTCTGTGGGAGATCTTGTATTTATTCGAGTTTCACCTATGAAGGGTGTGGTACGCTTCAATCGATCGGGAAAGTTAGCGCCTCGATATATTGGGCCATTTCCTATCGCTGAACGTATTGGTTCCATGGCTTATCGCCTTTTATTACCGGCTCAGTTTTCTGCCATGCATGACGTGTTTCATGTTTCTTAATTACGGAAGTGCCTTCGGGATTCCGATTCTATTCTTGAGCCTGGTGTTGTGGAAGAGATTGAAGTTTCGCCTAATTTAAATTATGAGTAGCAGCCTGTTCGAATTATTGCTTCGGAGATCAAACGACTTCGAAATAAAGATGTTCCGCTTGTTAAAGTTCAATGGTCCTCAAATCCTAAGGATTGCTCTTGGGAAACCAGAGAATTCATCGAGCGTAAACATCCGGAATTACTTTCTCATGCTCTTTGAGGTAAACTTCTTATTTAAAATTTCTTTTGTGTTAATATGCAATTATGGTTTTTACTTTTTATTTTCGCCTTATATATTGCGAGGACGCAATTTCTTTAAGGAGGGGAGTCTGTAACAACCCGCATATTTATCGATTTTATATTTAAATATTTTATCGTTAGTCGGATGTTAGTCCGAAAAGCTACTTTTTGCATACGGTCAAATTAGGACTCGAGACCACCCCCATTGAGTTCAAAATGACGTTTGCGATCTTTTTGAGTGTAAACTTTGATATGTTTGGACTAAGTGGAATTTTCGTCACTTTTTCCCGCTTTTGACTTTGGTTTGGACTGCACCTTCATTAAGCTCAGCCCAACTCCTCCTCTTCATAACTTCATCTCTTCACAAAACATTCAAGCTTCATCAAAAATGGAGGAGGGAAAGGGAAATTAAAACTCCAAGCTCAAATTCAATTTCAAATCCAACATTCAACTCCAAATTCAAGTAGAAGATATTAGATTCAAGCTTTGGATTGCTTCTCCTTGCTTTCAAGCTTCATCTTCATCCATTTTAGTGAAAAGGTGAGATTTTTAATCTCACATCTTGCCTATAACTGTCATTGTACTGTTGGGAATGATTCCCTATCGCATTAGCATCTTAGTTTTCTTTTGGTTTGGATTGAATTGGCGAAAAGCCCCAATTTTCAGTGTTTTTGGTGATTTTCTGGCACTAGGTCGCTCTGGAGTGTTAACTCGCATGGCCTTAGGTTGTTTCCGACCTATTATCACTCGGAAAACGTTAGGTCGTTAGGTCGCGATTCGTTAGGTCGACAGACCTTAAGTCGTTCGCCCCTTATGATTGTTAGGTCGCTCGACCTCATGCCGTTTTAGGTCGCACGACCTTGTCTTCTTTAGGTCGCAAGGACTTTACTTCTTTGGTCGTTTGGACCACTAAGTCTTAGGTCGCATGACTTTGTTTCCCTATAAGTCGCATGACCTTGTTTCCTTAGGTCGCTTCCTCCTTTAGGCCGTTTGACTTATTTGCTTTAGGTCGTTCGACAATTAGGTCGTTCGAGAGTCTTTAGGTCGCGAGTCCCTTAGGTCACTCGCCCCTGTTTTTCCGTTCCACTGTTTAGCTCGGCTATGAGTTAGGTCGCTCGCGAGTTAACCTTTAGGTCGCTTGGCATTGTGCCGCTAGGTCGCTCGACACTTTAGGTCGTTAGACCTTGTTTTCTACTAGGTCGTTTGGCCTTGTTTAATGCTAACTCGTGAACACCTCTAGGTCGCAACCACTAGGTCGCTTGACCTCTTAGACCCCTAGGTCGCATCCATTAGGTCGTTCGACCTATTTGACTTAAGGTCGTTGCACTTCAATTCGACCACGTTAGGTCGCAAATATATTCCTACTTTGATGATTTTGGGATTGATTTCACTACAACAAAAGTTTGTTTTGACAGCATTTATTATCAGTGTTTAAACATTGAATGCTGTAGTAAATGTTTCTGAGAGATTTATTCGTGAGGATAAACGCTGAAAATAGTGTCGCTGTGTTTATTTTGGTTTGCCGCCAACTCACGTGTTTACTTCCAGAGAAAATTCATTT
This sequence comes from Allium fistulosum, assembly GCA_030737815.1. Classification (NCBI taxonomy): domain Eukaryota; kingdom Viridiplantae; phylum Streptophyta; class Magnoliopsida; order Asparagales; family Amaryllidaceae; genus Allium; species Allium fistulosum. The sequence continues at coordinate 445,007,758 of CM060903.1, forward strand.
TCCCTCGTCTCTTAATAATTCATTTCCCTCTCCATCGTTTTTCATTTTTCCAACTGTCCATTTCGATTTCAATTCTCCTACCACCAGATTGCAGCATCGTTCATCTTCCGTGTCGATTTTGATTGAGCGTCTCTGTCGCCGGCTCTTCTATCAGCATCGATTTGGAATTGATTGCCCTAAACTTGGTGGAACTGGTGAGCGTTTTTTCTTAACCCTAGTTTTCAGTTAAGTTTGAAACATTGCAAAGTATCATATCTTGCTTATCTGATCAAGTTTAAAGTTTCAAACGATTTCGGTTATTAGCTCGAGAAGGAAAAAAAATTAACTAAAGATGAACGTGGATGAAGTCAGTGGTCCATAAAAAAAGTAAGGCTCTGTTTGTTTTGCTAAAATAACAGCTGAACACTTAATAGAATAAGCGAAAAAGGGTTATTTGACTGTTTGTTTTAAAAAAGTGATGTTACCTCCTATTTAGCATAACGAATAAGCAATAAATTTTTTCTTTTTGGGAATGCTGATTGCTTATTGAAACAGTTTGTCAATAATACATTTTTTATGCATGATTTAATTTTTTTTTTCTCTTTCAATTGTGTAAATATTATTCAAACTGTTCTAATATTTTAAACTCAGTAGTAATTTTCATTTCTACTCAAGTTTTTCTAGGTCGAGCTAAACTTTTATTATTTGGTGTTGATTTTACTCACTTTTGGTAATTTTCAATAATTCAAAAATAATATAAAAAGTTATACAAAGTAAAAAGTGTTTGTTGATGCCTACAAATAACTTTTGGATATAAATGATAGCTATCAACTCACTAATAAGAATAAAAATTATAAATAACTTCGAAAAAGTGGATAAAAGTATGTGAGGACTTGTGTTAAAATGGAACGAAAAGTTTTATTTCTATCTTTAAATTTGTAGAAGGAAAAATAAAATAAAAATGGCATTTGTAAGACAATTGCTTCAAAGAATAATTAAAATTAAAATTGTGAAATGGGGCTTTGTACATCAGATTTTTATCTCTAATGTTATTACAAAAAAAATCCCTATAGAAATAAATATATAATTCAGATTCTAAATTTTTTAAATTAGAAAACGCAAATCAGCTTGAAGTTTTCTTATAACATCAAAAATATAGATTTAGAGTTGTTTATATACGGTCAGATCTCAACGTTCTGATGTTGATTTAGAGTTGTTTAATATAGATTTAGAGTTGTTGATATGTAGACAGTGGTTATGTGGGAAGTTAATGAAGTGAATATGTGGATGTGGTCTGATGCAAGACTGATGGTGGAAGTGCAGAGTCATGTAGACAGTGGTTATGTGACAGTTTGAACAGAGATTGGAAGATGTGAATTGGTGAACGAAGTGGATGAACTGGTGAAGTCTGATGGTCAGTAGCCGTAACTGATGTACAGTAGGAGTTGTACAATGGTTGTTGTTGGTTTGAATGTGTATAGTAGGAATTGTGGCTATGAGTAAGGAGACTCTTTTTTCCTGAATAAACCATTTTGTTTTTGTACTTACAATCATAACAACTAATTGAATTTTGTCATATAAATTCATTGGAGTGAAACTACAAATTTATACCTAAAACTATTTATCTCTATTCAGTGTAAATTGATAAATGGAGTGAATTCTGATTTTTTTTTCTTTCTATTTTTTTGACATGGAGCATGGGTGGATAAATGTTTGTCTGAGATAAGATGAATCACATTACTACATCTTAGATTTCATGAATTTTTTTGCTACATATTTACCACGGTTGTGTTTATATATTTGTAGTAGCTGATTTTGGATATTCCCCTTAATTGGTGATAATGTGTCCATGTCTATTTGTCAATTTTAATTTGAGGTAGGTATTGTTAGTATATTCAATTGTATAGCACTTTCCTATTTTTAACTTTTGAAATCTTTCCTTCTCATTTCCATAACAAAGAAACTTTTCCTTCTCATGAAAAAAGAATTGAAGTTTCTTACTGTTGCAAATTCTTCAATGACCCACTAAATTATCTACCGCCTCTGCTGACAAGATGTTATTGAAAGTTAAAACTTAAAACTACTATCTGTAGTCTTTATTTAAAATTTTGCTTCACCATATTACGCATTGCAGTTAACATGTTTTTTGAATATTCGAAAGGTACAATATGGAGTACAATTTAGCTATGATGTACTTCAGAAAGTCTCGAATAAGTAATGTGAACATGTAAATATAAGATCTAAATTAGGTATGAAAAAGTACTTGCTTAAAGTTTTTGATGATGTTCAACCAAAGGGTTCATTAATGAAGAATTATGTAAATGGAAGCAAATGATCAGACTCTTTACTGACATCAAGTATCAGGAACCAAATTTATTGTTAATGGCGCAAGCCAAGTATCAAGAGAGGGGTAATCCATAGACATTACTCCGGTGCTACAAAATAGCGCCGTTGTAATGGCAATTTTTTTGGAAACAGTTTGGCTTACATAATTCCTTTTGGTTTGTGGCCTAAATTCATGTGGATGTTTCCCAGTGTAGCTTTGCAATGTTTATACATAACAACTAAATGTCAAAAGGTAACGCGTTAACCAATACATTTTGAATCATTGTATATGCATTTTAGTTGTGTCATGCCTCTGTTGGTTACTTGTATGTTTTATGTTTCTGGCTTCATGTTCCTATTGTCATGTCGCAATGTTACACTCGTTTATTGGTGATGCCTGCTTTGGAAATTTATGCATTTTTTTACTAGATTTGGTATCGGTAATCTCTACTTGATCTAGGTGATGATTATGGTTTAATCTTTTGTTTTGCAAATTTTTTGTTGCTGCATTTGGTTATGGTCTTCCCTGGCCATCTTTGAAATTTGCATCTCTATGAAATATGTTCTGTTGCTTGTTGGCAATCTGGTTGTCTTCTGAATGCTAGCTTAGGCTATATTTTTTAGCTAGCTGTGTTGGAAATTTGTAGTTGGTTTGGGTCAATTTTCATAGATAGTAGTGTCCTATCGTATTTAAGTTTGTTAGATACGTTTGTTTCTACGAGTTGCTTCCAGCGTGGAGCTTATATGCGTTTTCTTTTACAACCTGGTTTGTATGTTGCACCATACGTGGTGCTTGAGTAAGTTTAGTCATTCAAACAATCGACCTAACTCCTGTTTTTAATACGTATTTATTACTTTTGTTGTGATAAAAGTGGACGGTCCACAATAAAAAACGGCTGGCCTTGCCAAAAAAAATCAATCGTTTTAGTTATGGTTGAAATTAGTTAATTAATTATTTTATTAATGACTTGTGTAAAGATATTTAATTACTTTAACGATGGTTTAAAGTTAATTAATTGTTCATTTATGATGTTTAAAGGTAATCAATTAAAGTTAATTACTTCTTTTTTCAGTTTTTGTTCTTTATTTTTGGTTACATAGTATCAAATAATTGCTACATTAGATTGCATCCTCGAATTTTGATTACTTTGCTTTACTTAAATTCGATCAAATAAACAAATTCTACACACTTTAGTACTCTGAGCTCTTGTGTTTATCCTTGCATCGTCGGTTGATTGTATTTATAAAAAATGTTAAAATGATAAGCCGATATTTTACAACATATATTTGAAGCTCATGACGACTTGAAGAACCTAGGTTTCTCTTCTTTTTTTCATCTTCTTCTCCCCATTTTTTGATGTGTATATTAATGAAGTATTTCTTGATGTGTATATTATTTTCTATACGTCTCAAGAAGAAACTCATAATGAGTATTCACATTTAAACAAGCTAACTAAAAGGCCCAGAAACTCTTCTAGCATTCATTACTTGTTTAAATAGTCTAATTTCCAATTACTATTTTGAATTTTAGATACTTGATTGCTTCCATATTATATATGATGATGGAGAAAGACTGGTTGCGTCTACACAGGTAATCATATACAAGTAAATTTACACATAACTTTAGACTTAACATGTTTTGAAAATGAAAGCTAACATTCTTGTTGCTTTCAATTTTAAACATAGAACCAGTAAAGAGTATGGAAAAGGAGCTCAAAATTTTGTACGTGTTGCGAAGAAAAAGTTAGGGGATGTAGAGAAAATTTTGTGTCCTTGTTTAGATTGTCGAAATCTTAGTCATCATTATGGTGAAACCATCATTGAGCATTTAATTATAAAGGGAATGGATCCTAAGTACAAAGATGGTAGGTGGTATAATCATGGCAAGCAAGTAGATGTTGAAAATAATAATAAAAAGAGTGAGGCGTACGACTTACTCAAAGCAATTCACTATGAAGATGAAGACTACTTTAATCATAATTTTTTTGATGATGATAAAGATAAGGATGATGCACAGAGATGACACGATGATTTACTTAAGAACTTGGAAGATGCAGAAACCCCATTATATCCTGGTTGCATAGATCATACAAAGTTATCTGCCATCACTATTTTGTATAACCTTAAATGCGAAACTGGATTATCCGATTCTGGTTTTGATAAGCTTCTTAATGTGCAACAACTGTTTTTGCCAAAGAATAATGTACTTCCTAAGACTTTATATGAAGTAAAGAAATTCCTCAAACTATTTGATATGGGGTTTGAAAAGATTCATGCATGTGAGAATGATTGTTGTCTTTTCGTAAAGAGTATAAAAATTTGAATGACTGTCCGAAATGTGGTTCCTCAAGATGGAAAATGAATCAGGATACAAATGAGATTATGCAGGGTATCCCGGTTAAGGTGTTGAGATATTTTCCAATAATTCCAAGATTCAAAAGAATGTTCAGATCTGAAAAGATGGCAGAAGCATTAAGGTGGCATTTCAATAATAAAAGCAGTGATGGAAAGATGCGACATCCCGTAGATTCTGTAACATGGAGCACAATTGATGAAAATTGGGAATCATTTTCAGCCGATCCACGTAGTCTCAGACTTGGTCTTGCTACAGATGGGTTTAATCCATTTTCCATGTTGAGTTCCAAATATAGTTGTTGGCCAGTAATGCTTGTGACATATAATTTGTCGCCTATGTTGTGCATGAAGAAGGAAAATATTATGCTAACACTTCTAATTCCAGGTCCAAAGCAACCGGGGAATGATATTGATGTATATATGGCGCCATTAGTAGAGAATTTGCATTACTTGTGGAGTAGTGGAGTTGAGATGTACGATGCATTTAGTAAGACACTTTTTAATATGAGAGCTATTTTATTATGGACGATAAATGATTTTCCAGCTTATGGTAATCTTGCTGGATGTTGTGTAAAGGGTAAAAAGGCTTGTCCATTATGTGGTGTCAATACTCATCGTCGATGGTTGAAATATAGTCGAAAGAATGTTTATATGAGTCATAGAAGATTTTTGCCTATTTCACATCCGTTGAGGAAAAAAAAGCTTGGTTTGATAACACTATAGAGGATGGAAAGATGCCTAGAATTCTAACAGGTAAAAACATCTTTCTTATTTTGAAGGACTTTCCAAATGATTTTGGAAAAGAGCAGATTAAGGGAAAAAGTAAGAAAAGGAAGATCGATGACAGTAGTGAGGATGAAGATAATGAAGATGATAATTCTGTAAAAAAGGAGCTATCAAGGTGGAAAAAAAGATCAATTTTTTTTGACTTTCCATATTGGGAGGTTAGTATTCAAATCTCTTTTTTATTTATTAATCTAAAAAAAGAATATATAGAAAATTTAAATGTTAATTTTTTTCGTAGGAACTTCCATTGCGTCATAATTTGGATGTAATGCATGTTGAGAAAAATGTTTGTGAAAGCACACTAAGTACAATGTTACATGATAACAAATCAAAAGATGGGATTAATTGTAGACATGATTTAGAGGATTGGGGTATTCGGCATGGTCTTTATGCACAACCCCGTGGAACCAAAACATATCTTCCACCAGCTCCGTATACATTATCAAAATTGGAGAAAAAAATATTTTGCAAAAGGTTGTATGATTTCAAAGGTCCCGATGGTTATTGTTCAAATTTCAAAAAATGCGTGTCGTTGGTGGATTGTAAAATTAGTGGTTTGAAGTCTCATGATTATCATGTTTTAATGCAACAATTATTATCGGTTGCAGTAAGAGGTTTATTGACAACCAGACCCCGAAATGCAATAATTCGTCTATGTTCATTTTTCAATAAAATATGTCAACGTGTTCTTGATAGGGAGAAGTTGCAACAACTTGATGATGATATCGTTAAAATATTGTGTGAACTTGAAAGATATTTTCCACCCTCATTTTTCGATATTATGATACACTTGACAATTCATCTTGGAAGAGAAGCACGATTGTGCGGACCAGTTCATTTTCGTTGGATGTATCCTTTTGAAAGGTATATGAAAACACTCAAAGACTACGTAAGAAATTATGCACGACCTGAGGGGTGCATTGCAGAATCATATTTTGCCGAAGAATGCAAGAAATTTTTTAGTGAATTTTTGAGTAAGTCGGTAGATATTGAAAAAAAAGATCGAAATGAAGATTATGAAGATAACGCAATACTTGAAGGGCGTCCAATTTCAATGTCCAAATCAATTACATTGTCTTCCAATGAGAAAGAAATTGCTCATTTATCTGTGTTAATGAATATGGCTATGGTGGAACCATTTTTAGAGTGAGTATATGTTATGTCCCACTTTCATTGATTTGATGTGCTTGTATTGGAAACTATAATTTAACATCACTTTTACTGTACTAGTTTGCATTTGGAGGAGTTGCAAAATTCAAACAAGCGCTTAGAAAAAAATGCGACCTTACTGTGGAAAACCCATAGAGATAGCTTCGCTGATTGGATTAAAAGGAAGGTTTGTTAAAGAATTTCAATATTTTCATATATGAATTAATGAAATTACTTGTTTAATATGTTTGAATATTTTTTTAGATACCTGTTGACTCAAAGGATCATGATAAAATATTAAAATGGATTGCATACGGTCCTAAAAAGACGACATTCTCCTGCAAAGGATATATTATTAATGGACAACGATTTCATACAAAAGATGTTGATAGAGAAACCCAGAATAGCGGAGTAACTTATGACGCGACTACCATGTGTAGAGCAAGTGCAAAAGACATTTCTCAAGTGGTTGATGTGGTTACGTACTATGGGATAATGACTGAAATAATTTTACTAGATTATAATGTTTTTTATATTCCTGCTTTTAAGTGTCATTGGGCGAACATAGGAAACGGGATAAAAGTTGAAGATGGATTCACTCTTGTTAATTTACATCAAAGTCAGGTTTTATTTTCAAAAGATCCTTATATCCTCGCATCTCAAGCGAAACAAGTCTTTTATTCAAGAGAAAATGATTCTTCTAATTGGTATGTTGTAATGAAAGCACCGCCAAGAGGTTTTCATGAATTAGAGATAGATGATTTTGTTGAAGAAGCTAACTATGTTGCGAGCGGCCTTGAAGAAAACGATATGGATGCAGATGATTTAGTTGAGAATGTTAGTTATGTCAGGGAGGATTGCGAAGGCATACTTGAGTAGTTTTGATGTCTTGTTTTCTTATGAGAAGTTTAAGTTAGATAATGAAGTCTTATTAAATGTTGAAATTTGAAATTTTGTTTTGAACTTTGATGTATGTATATGGTGATGTCAGTAGCAACTTTGGAAACGATATGGATGAAGATGACCCACCAATATATTAAAATTATAGTAGTATATATGTTTCATATGGTTTTCTTGCTAATTGCTATAATCAACACAAAGCCTGTGATTTTTTTTCCTAAGATGGCTACACAAATGTATAGTGTATACTAAGATGGCTACACAAATCCAACGGTTGCAACATCGTACATAATTTGATATCTAAATCAATAATCAATATAATATAGTTTTGGTTAATTGCAGAGTAAGTATAGTCAAACAGGTGATAATTGTAGTTTACTGCCTTGGCATGGAGATGATGACGAGTTTGTCGCCGAAGGAAAACTTGTGTCAAGCGATCCGAAAGAACTGTGCAATGAAGTCCCTTTAGGTCCAAATGCCAAAAAAAATTTGATTGTCCATCCAAGAAAATTAGATGTTTTCTTATGGAGGCCTTCTCCTGGTTTGGTATATATAAGAGATGCCAAGGATGAGATAGTAGCATGGCCAGCTGATAAAGTTGTTATACACAAAAGTGAGGACTCCAGAAAACAAAACAAGGTAAGTTTAACACTAATTAGCATTTTTTTTAATATGTAGGGCCATCGTGGATAATAATCTCTATCCATAAATTTAGCATTTTATGGTAGTATGGTAGAATGGTTTAGCATTTTTTTGTATATTTCTATTGCTACAACGCTTTAAAGATGTGTTACTGAAATTTGTGCAATGTTTTTGTATATTTCTATGTTCAACTTAAACAAATGTATTTTTTTAATAGAGTAAAACTAATAGCATAGAAACCAATTGCAAGTTGTATGATTGGGGTGGGAGCAAAGAACTGGTTGCTGAAGGACGAGTGTACTCGAGTGATCCAAATCAGATAATTAATGGTATTCCTCTTAGACCAGATGCCAAGATAGTTTGGGTGGACAATCCGAAAAAAGAAGATGCATTTTTGTGGAGGCCTATAGTTGGCATGACATGTATTGGAGAAGCTATTGGTAAGAAAATAGCATGGCCAGAATCAACAGTGGTTGTTGAAACGGTTAACGCTAGCACATGTCCTGCTCCTATGATCAATGCTCCAACATCTCTTACGGTAACATGTTCATATTGCTAATATTCCTCTCAAAGAATTGTTGATATCGTATTACCATTTTTTTTGTTATGTGATAGAGTGCAAATTTTTCTGCAAATACCAAATGCAAGTTGATTGATTTAGAGGGTACGGGAAAAATAGTAGCAGAAGGAACCGTGTCTTCAACAGATCCAAATGCTTTGGTACATTCTGTTCCACTGGGACCAAATGCGATAAGAGTTTGGGTGGATGTTGTAAAAGTCCCAAATGCACCTATATGGCGGCCTACATCCTTCATGGAATGCTTATCAGATGCTATTGGCTCGACTGTAGCATGGCCTGTTGCGAATGTTAGAATTGGCTCAACTTCCATGTAAGTTTCACATCTTGTTTATATGCAATAGACAAGATAAAAAACTACTATAGTTTCATTTGATTAAATATGCTAGTGTAAATGAGCATTGATTGGCTGTGAGCGGTTTTATTAAATCTCATAAATTCAAATCCATTGTTAACTCTCCTGATTTTTGGAAAAAATGTCCATTGTTTTTTTTTGGGAGTGAAGTGAAGTTTTTATGTAGTTCTGGTATTTGTTTTGGAGTTGAATGGTTGTATAACAAAGGAGTGTTATAGGCAGTAGCAAGAGGAGGAGCTTGGCAAAGGAAGGTGAGGATGTGAAGTGATAATGAAGTGTTGAAGTTGGGGTATTTATTGTATTTGATGGAAGTGTGAACTGATTTTAGTTTTATATGACAGTGGTGTAGTTGTTTGGTGATGCAACAGTATGTAGGCTGGTGATGACTGTGTGCAGTTTTGATGTAGGGGAAGCTGTCGAAATGAGATGGTGTAACAGCAGTGAAGTACGTTGGTTATGATGTTTGGTGGAGGAGTTATGTGGGACAGTTTGATGGGGGAAGTTTGGAAATGGTGATAGTGAAGTTGAGGGAAGGCAAATGAAGTTTGCTAAAGGTTGATGTGTTGTATGCTGGTGGTAGGGGAAGTATGGTGTGGTCAGAGGGTATTTTGTAAGTAGTGGGTGTTGTGGTGGTTGTTTCAGTGATTAGAGGGGTCGATGCAGGAAGATGAGAGAATTATATATAGAGGAATGTTGATTATGGTGGACATTTAGTGAAGTATGGTAGGGATGTTGGTGACTGTTTGGCAGTAGCAAAAGAAGAGAGGTAACAAAGTGGTGTTTAGGTGTAGCAGTATGCAGAGGAGAGGGTGGTTTGGAATGTCAGTGCATTTGCAATGCACCGATGGTTGAAATGCGTGATTGAATGGTTTTATGGTGGTGTTGAGGAGATGGATTTATGCACGGAGTAGATTTTTCAAAGAAATGCAGTGTTGTTTGAAGTAGAAAGTGGAATGTGCAGGTATTGGCTGGCAGTTCTGTGGCCTTGTAGCAGGGAGGGAGATGATGGAATTGGTGGTATGGGAAGTGAATGGATGAAATGGAGTTGCTTATGGCTGTGCAATAGGAATTGGTGGTGGACAGCAATGAGTTTGGGCAGAGGAGGATCTGTAGACAGAAAGAGGTAGTTTGAAGGAGATGTATGTGATATTTTGTAAGTGACTATTTTGGACAGAGGATGAGTTTGACAGTGTTACAGTTTGATACGAATAGGTTGGATTTTATGATGTGAAGTATGGATAATGAAGAGGAGTGGCAATATACTGCACGAATTGCTGTGGTTCTGATGGTTGTGAGAGTATTCAGGTGGGTTGAGAGTTTGCATTGTTGTGTGCACAAAAATGGATATGGGTATGTCAGTTGGAGGTTAAATATTGGGGATTTGGTTGTTTGTTAAGGAATGGTGACTGTTGTATGAATTTGGTTGTGGCTGCTATAAAGTAGGGTAGTGAAGTATAGTTGTTGATGATGAAGATATGGGTTGTATGTTGTTGATGCTATGGAGGTGGAACTATTGCAGTAAGATGGTGACAGAAGTGGTTTGAGGAGGTTTGGTTGCGGTGGTTGAAATAGGTTAGTTGTCGTATGAAGCAGGTTGTAGCACCGATGTGCACTGGTGAAGAGTGAGGTTGAAAGACAGTGTACTCTGGTGATTGGAAGTGAATGAGCAGCAAGTTAATGGCTGTAAAGGTTATGTAGAAGTGGATAATGGTTGAAGAATGTGTTGTCAGGAAATGTTGGCAGAGTGGTTGTTGAAGTTTGCTGTAGAATGATGGGTGCTCAGGGGAGAGTTGGTCGAAGCAAGGCAATGCAGTGGTGAAAGGATGTGCACTATATATAGTTGGAGAAGTATGGTCTGTGCAGTAGTTTGGTAAGGCAGAAACGATGATGTTTATACGTGAAGTGGTTGAAGTATTTGGGCAATGGTGGATATTGATTTTTTGTGAAGCAGTGAGTACTTGTTTGAGGGTGGTGATATGATCGGGTGGACGAATTTGGGTATGTTAGCAGTTATGTAGAAGTTGGCGGTGAGGAGATGGTTTTGTTGACAGAATTGTGCAAGGGTATTCGGGTGGACGAATTTTGAGCTTCTTCTTATTCTAGATTTCTAGTTGCATTTGCATATTTAAAAAAAATACAATTTCAAAACAAAAAAAATATATTTTATTTCCTTTTTTTTCCAAGTTGCATTTTCTTACACATAAAAAAATTGCTTGCATTACTTGTTTCAGGTTTTCATTGCATTAGTTGCTTCATTTTGTTCTCTGTGAACATTGCATCTTCTGTTACACTACGTTTCTGTTTGTTTTCAAGTCATTGTGCACTTCCTTCTCTGCTTACTGCATTATCTTTGTTACATTCTATTTTCTGTGCATTTTGTTTCATTGCAGTTGGTATTCCCAATTTGCATCACACTGCATTTTTGTTGGAGTTTATGTATAAAAAGTTTGCTTTGCATTTTGCTTCATTGCAGTTACAAACTGTGTTTGAAAAAAAATTCACTGATCACAATTCCATTTCTCTTCTCTATTTTCATACTTCTCTTACATCTCTATTGCTTTCCCTACTGCTAATACCACCAGCAACAACCAAATCGCACGACCACCATCTACTCTAACACTTCACCTGAAATACGCAATTGCATACAAGCAGCCATATCACCTACAACATAACTTCACTTCAACATCCAAACAAGCATAACAGCCTGACACAGTACATTCATCACTGAAATCATCCTTCACTATCATTCTCTGACATTCATTTCACTATCATTCCATCCACAACCATTTATAGCTGCTTACAAACAGTCTCCCACTACACTGCCAACACTTCTGCAAATAGCAAGTAGCAAGTAGCATATGAAACTTCAAATTTTTAGATGGCGTTTACTCACTGATCATTTCAAATTTCTTCATTGCAGGTAATTAAAGATGGCGATGACACATTCTTCTTCCGTAGCAAGTAGCAAGCATATGAAACTTTTTAGATGCACGTTTTGTTGTTGGCATTTGGTGTGGACTTACTGTATTGATATTATACTTTTACTTAACATATAACGTGTCTTTGTTTAACAGAATTTGTGGCAACTTGGTTTACTTTGTTATTTTTGTTTATGGATATTATTGAAACTTGGTTTATGGATGTCTTTTGTTTATTAATATTCTCTTAACTAGTTTATGTAACCAATTAATAGTTATTAGAACCTGTTATATATACTAGTTGCTTGAATATGCTTAAAATATAGTTTTGGAATATTCAAAAATATAGTGGAATATTAAAGCTGTTATATAAATAGAAGACAGCGTTTGATTAATGCTGTCAATGAAGAAACAACAACGTTTAATTCATGCTGTAATTATCTTGAAACTGTCAATAACAGCGTTTATTACATGCTGTCGAAATGGTTGATGATTCAATCACAGCGTTTTTAACATGCTGTCGAAATTGTTGATGATTCATTAACAGCGTTTAGAAAAAGCTGTTGTAAACCGTTAAAGTAGAATTTGAACATCTTCGACAACTAAATTATAAACGTTGTTGAAACATAATACAGCATGTCTGAAAACGCTGTAAAAATATTATTGACAGCTCGTATTAAACGCTGTCACAGAGTTGTTTCAACAGCGTTTGAAGAAAAGCTGTTGTAAGTTATGTATATACGACAGCATGTCGTTATACAGCGTTTGTAATAACGCTGTTGTATCATATTACAGCGTTTATCAAACGCTGTTAAAAGCCTTTTGTGGTGTAGTGTTTCTTTGGACTTTACTCACGTCTTCGAACGTGAATTTATGTGACTCGATTTGTTTCAACAATCGTTTTGTGATTTGTCGCTTTAAAAATGTGAAGGCTTCAATACTAGTAGTGAATATCAAAACTCTTTCATCAAAGCAATTTCAACACTATTTTAACTACAAAGCTCTTTTACTCAAACCGTTTTCCAATCTACTAGTATATACAAGCCTTTACTTCACTCGGATGAGAAATCTAATTAAACGGCTTAGTAAAACGAGTGGTATGAAACGCTTGCGTTCACTTCGTCGGTTAATTCTTGGACTTGTTCGATTGAACCCTTTTGTGACAATTTCCTAGTGGAGATCTACAGTTTGTTCGTAAATATTTAAGTTAAGCTAGTGGTTATGGGACATGAAGCTAAACTCATATATTTACTGGCTTAGTGTAATTGACACTTCCTTATGATCATGACGATCATTTTTGTGATTTAGACTAGCGATTGAGCGATGTCTCTTTGTCTGTGAGGGAGACTAGACCCCGCTTTTGTGATGTTTCGCCATCACATATATGGGGTAGCACCCCATGGTCTTCGGGCCGTTCATGTGTTAAAATTTAATGGATAGCTTCCATGAGATAGCTTCTCGTTCATGTGTTATACGCGTTGGTGAGTTTTCATGCTCCCGTTCATGTGTTAGGCCTCCCCCCTTTTTATGTGTTTTCTGGATTTCTTGTGATGATTTCTGGAATTTTGTGCTTCACCAATTTTCGTGATTTTCATTGATATGATATCAATTTTTGTGCATTGGTGAATTCATGTGTTATTGACTTGTTATGAATACAAGTTTAGGGTATGATACCCTATTTTATCTTTGAGAAGATTCTTGTGATATTGATTTATCTCTTGTTGATTTTCAATTACCTACTTATAGTAGTATGCCACGATGGTTATTACATGTTCATGTTATGCCTTTTTCTTTATACCATATCATCTGATATTTATAGCTAGACTGATCTGTTTATTATTTTCTTATAAATAATACTCGGGTCAGACCGAGATGCTACAGGTGCTTCTGCTTGACTTCTCTTCAGGATTATTCTAACTTTTGGCTAACTACATAGATTCGTAGTTTTTGGATGTACACCTTTGAGATATAGATTCTATGCTGTGTACTTATTCTTTTGTATAGCACGTCTTGCTATTCTTTTGTATTATCGTGGATCTTTCTGACCACTACTCTGATGTACACTTTCATGTGTTATATATTTATTCATATCTTCTTCCGCCTTTGTGATATGGATGTCTGTGACTGATTTATGTTATGATTATTTCTATGTTTGTTTCCGAAGATTATATATAGCCACCGTGTGATAGCTTTGAGTTTGTATTGGTATGTCGGATTTTCTCCTTAAATGATATGCATTCTATTCTATCTGACATATCGGTGCTCGCACAAAGAATTTACATGGATGGTCGATCCTCCACAGCCTTATTCTCCATGCTAATTGACAGCACTACATCGTAGTGTTCTTGGTTAGCGTGGGTATAGAGGTGGGGCGTCACAGTTCGAGTATGTCTCATTTCAACCCATAGGGAACTTGTAGTGTTAAAACAATATAAAATACAACATCTAGTCATCCAATATCAAAAATCAAACATCCATCACAATCTTCATCCAAATCAACCAATAAACATTAATAGATAACTGATAATCAATACAGGTATTAAATTGACAATTTAAAATTCAATATTAAATTAAACGATAATTAAATGCAATAAAAGTTAAATTTAACTAGAATGACAATTTAAACATACCAAACATCAATCAATTAATTTCAAATCACACCATAAATTAAATTTAACTAACATAAGATAGTTTAGTGATTGTGAGTGGTTAAAACACTCATCTTTGATTTCAAATTGATTTCAAATCCAAAATAAGGCCGAAAATTCAACTGTCTCATAATTCAATCAAACTACCTCTATAGTTTCCGAAATTCCGATACGATCCCAACAGAGAAAACCGCGCGTGAATCCGAGCTCGTATGCAAAAGTTATTAACGTTAGAATATTGGAAAATTTCGACTTCGGGTCTTACTTCGAGTCGTCGCCTCAATTACCCGGTGCTTGCTCCGAGTTTCTGCCAAAATGACTCGAGACCCGAGTCATTTCGCTCCTGACCCAAAGTCGCTCCAGAGTTTTTGCCTCCGGAACTCGAAGCGTGCCCAGATCCGCCTTGTTTGGCCTCGAACTCTCTCGGACCCCAAGTCGTTGTAGGGTTTTCTCCTCTGAAACTCGAAGTAAATCTGGAGCAAATTTTTTTACATTTTTTTTTGAAATTGGATTTTGAAATTTGGGAATTAGGTTTATAAAGGAGGAAGAAGATGTACGTACAGAAATAATAATATAAGAAACAACTAGGGTTTATAACAGCATATATATATATATAGGCAAGGTTGGATCGAAACGACTACGCGACCCAAAAAGCCCGTTCTGACCCCGAAACGAAAATGAGTCATCCCATATATCAAAATAGATGTTTTCGATAATTTTAAACTCAATGGAACAGGTTTCAAGTTCTAATTCCATCGTATGAAGAAGTTAGCTTAAAATCAGCTTATTTCAAATTGATTTCAGTTGATTTTAATTAAATTGATTTCTACGCGTTTCGAGTCCGTACGATCAAACGACAAGTCCGATAGCTACGAAACTTGAAAATAGATAATAATTCACCGTTATCGATCCGATGAAACTGGATTCGTCGAAATCCGAGACAGTGGGCAAAATGGCTATTTTCACGTTAATTAAATAAATTAATAATTAATTTATTAAATCACTTTTTCATTCAAATTTGATAGTTAACAAATTTCATCAATTTGAATCACTTGGACATTTACAATGACTTAATACAAGTTTATATAACAATTCAGTGCTGATTATTACACTAATTAAAGTGTTCAATTTCAACTGTAATTAAATCCAATTAACTATAATTTAATCCCAATAAATTGATTTAATTTGATTTCAATCTTTATATTCAATCAATTATTACTCTAATAGCATTTTTAATATTTGTTGATATCTTATTTCACTAGTATGCCACAATTTCCATCTTTTTATTTGTATTAACTACCATATTTCAATTATATTGAATTTTTGTCAATTTCACACATTAATTATAATTTAAAATTCCAAATTAATTTATTTATCTTGATTTCACTCTTTTATTAATCAACTATTACATTATGAATATAATTAACATTTCTATTCCTTTTATTACATTCACAATTTACAGCTATTGTCTTAACTCACGTTAATGTAACATTTAATGGCATTCAATTACAATTGATTAAATGAATTGGTAACAAATAACAATTGTCACCATTTCTATATTTAATCACATTTGTAAGTTTATTATTTACAACAAAAGTTATAACAACTTACACTATACTATTTCTACAATTATTAATTTAACTTACATTAACTACACTAATTAAGCGAATTAATTGCAATTGATTTCAAATTTAATTTAACAGGCTAAATAAATATGTAACATATAATAATTGTCACCATTAACTTTTGGTCACACCTTACAAGTTTATTATCCACAACAAGGGTTATAATTACTCCTACAACACTAATTTTATTCAATTACAATTTATTACACATTATTTCATTAATTAACCAACATTTAAATTATCAATTATTAATTAATGTATACATGGAAATTAGCCACAAGGGCCTCTTTAGCAAGTGCAATTAGTTTCTAGGACACACGACTGAAATAATTACTTTTGAGGACAAAATGCAAAATAATTAGTTTCTAAGGCCTAAAAACCTATGAAATTATGTCCTTAAAAGTAATTGGACTGCCGACTTTGTCCTTAAAAGTAATTATTCTGATGTTTTTGGCCTTGAAATTAATTTCTGTGGATGTGTGTCCTTGAAACTAATTGATAAATAAATTGACTAAAATTTATTTACAATCTATATCAATTATAACATTTTTAATCCTTTTAATTAATTGGAATTTCATTCAAAGCAATTATAAATTACCTTAAATTAATACTATTACATTTTAGTCCAATTATATTCTTATTATTTAAATCACAAGTTTTTTTTATTTCTTCCCACATTATATCACAAAACCTTATTAAATTAACAAATTTTAATTATCGAAAATTACGGGTCATTACACTCTCCCCCACTCAAAACTTTTCGTCCTCGAAAAGGAAAAAGGAAGGGGAAAGAAGGAATTAAGAAATCAATATATTTTATTCAAAATATTAAATTTATAAACAATTTATTTACATAATTAAATAATTTAAATAAAATATACCAATTTATAACAATTAAATCCTTTATATTCAAGTTAACAAAAGTTTGGAAAATATTTCACAAAATTTTCGAAGTCCAAAATTTACGAAAAATTTCGGCAGAGTCTCCTCTGTATGGAGAGGTCTGGGAGAAATAGTAATATCAATAATAACAATATATATCATATTTTTCAAAAAATAAAAATGTCCCAAACCACGGAAAAAACAATATAATATCACTAGAAAACTGTAATCCGAGAACGTACCTATTTGTCGGGTAATTAACGCTAATTTTATGAAACCAAAAGCAGTAGTTATTGCTTCCATACTTGTATTTCACTTATTTAATCCAAAAGAGTTAATAATTTAAGTTGTCTCAACCAATAACAAAACAAATCAATACTACATAACAATAATCACTTGCAAACAAACAGTACAAACATCATTTCAACAAAGAAAGCAATCATCCATCCATTGCAACAAAAAACAAATGGTTTGTTCGGGTTCCGAACTTCTAATCATATAAATTGATAAATAAACTATGAAGTAAACCATACACTCAACAGTCGTATATAAAACTTATAGGTTATTTATACATCCTACACAATAAATTATCCTTCCCCAACCCATCCATAAGTTAAGCAAACAATAATTTCAAGTAATATTTAAGTTATTCTATTAACCTTTTTCACATCATTTATTGTTCATATTTTCTTACTTTTCATTTTTTTTCAATGATTTTTCTTTAGTTCACGTTCATTACTTACAAAGTTTTAAATTTTCATTTACTCATGTAAGGCTTATTTCATTAATTTACATTCTTTTCTTACATAAGTTATATCCATTTCAATTATTTGGTTCATAAATGAATTCATTATTGAAGTATTGTATATATATTATTTCAGTTTACTTCACATTTACAGTTTAGTTTGATTTCTTTTTTTCTTTTCACATCATTTACTTTTCTTTTCACCTTCATATAGTGTTTATTTTCATTAATTTACATTCGTTATTACTTACAAAAGTTCATTTACCCTTTATTCATACAACGCCATTTTTCTTTCATTTTATTACCTTACATTCATTGCTTAAATAAGTTATTTTTATTTTAATTATTGGATTATACATTATTAGGTAAGTTTCTTTACAATTCAATTTACCATTTATAGATTTCTTTTTCACATTCATTCTTCCATATAAAGCATTATTGAATATTAACTCCATTTCTAAATCTTTTCAATGTTTCTGAAGTTATAGTCATTCAATTTTATAGTGCTCGCTGTAATTATAAATGTCTTTAACATTAACTCAAGTTTATAATCATTTACTTACATTATTCCTCTTTACCATTCAATCTGATTATAAATAATTAAAATGTTAACTTTAGTTTATAATCGTTTTTCTTACATTATTCACTTCTATTACATTTAATTAGTAGCATTTCAAATTATTAACTTAAGTTTATAACAATTTATAACATTAGAATTCTTATTAAAAAAAATAAGTCCATTGAACACTTCATTTTTCCAAGTTTTACTTGTGTAATATTCTATTACATATTCTTATTAACATTTCAGCTTTTAATATTTTGGTAAGTAATATATATGTCTTAAGAATGCAATTGAATATTACCCAAGTTTCTCTTATTTATTTAGTTAACAAAATGTTCAATAGTTACTATTTTTTATCTTCATTTCCTTTTTATTTACAGTTTCAAAATTTCAGTTTCTTATCTATTTCATTAATCTTTTTAACATCAAATTTCTTATTTCCATTTTAGAAGTTTCCAATTATTAATATAGTCAAGGTTCCATTCACTACAATAATTTCAATTTCCAATTTATAGAAACTTAAGAACTAAACAACCGGGTTCCGTTTTAGTCACTTAGAAAACAATATATACATCTCTTTTATAGATCAATCATATCTAGAAATTCAAAATTAAGGTTTTATTCATAAAGCAGATTTGTAGTAAAACTACCAAAGTCGTCTTCCCACTTTGAAACTCGAAAATGAACGTCGATGATGCATGCACTCATCATCGAAATTATTTTCCAGCGACTAAGAGGGGAGTACAGAACTTATTTCCTTCAAAAATTTCCTTTTTAAAACATTTCTTTCAAATCATCTTGAAAAACTTATATCAGGAAATACTTCCGAATAATATTAATATTATATTCCAAAATCCTTCGAAAGAAAATCCCGGGGCTTAAGTTCTCAAATTCCAATTTATATTCATTTTATTTGTAAATCTTATTTTCAAATCAGTATTTATAAAATTTCACTACCGAACAAACAAATATATTACATCCAACTATATCATTTGTAAAATTTATTATTTTATATACAAAAATATATAATAGGCAAAATTAATTCATTTGCCTATATTTCACAACAAGTATTGTGTCGGTCTGCCCTATTAAGTGTTTAGAAATCCCTATCGATGCCATAGCGTCCTATGTACCGACCAGAATTTATAAATACAAACAGAATAAATTAACACAATACAAAAACCCTTTTATAACACTAACAAATACGCTCTCTCATATATATACACTCAGCGACTCATTCTAGGGTATTACTACCCTATTTCATATGAGTCAGACCCCACAAAGCTAAGATTATCGCTAAACCAAAGCTCTGATACCAACTATAACGACCTGCCTTTTTGGACGTTTTAAGCAGACACACATGCCAAACTCAAACCATTCAAAAGGGCAGATTGTTATGGGGTAAATAAGAAAAGAGAAAAAATAAAACAAATACAGAATCTCGCAGCGGAATGACAAAATATAATAATCAAATAACAGTTCATGAAGTTGTTTTATAAATACATTTGATTATTCTTTTACAACCCAAAATCAGAGTTACATAAACATGAGTAAATAAATAAATAATGTGGTGGAACAACATGATGCAGTGGAATAAATATAATAAATAATAATAGTACAAATCTTCGTCTTCGTTCTCGAGAAATAAGGTCTTCAACCCTGAAATGCTCAGGCTGACCTGAGCGAATTGAAAAGGAAAAA
Organism: Allium fistulosum; assembly: GCA_030737815.1. Lineage (NCBI taxonomy): Eukaryota > Viridiplantae > Streptophyta > Magnoliopsida > Asparagales > Amaryllidaceae > Allium > Allium fistulosum. The sequence continues at coordinate 445,027,907 of CM060903.1, forward strand.
CACTCGAGTCAGAACTAAAAGATCTTATGTAAGTTAAATCAACGGTAAATAAATATGAGTGGAACGGCGTGAGAGATGTTTATGGGGTTTGACATCTCCTATCCAGTGTCTAACGTGAGTGCAATAACTTAAGAGATGTTCGGGATTTTCATCTCCTAAGGATCCGTTAAACTATCTACTATGTAGTACAATACGCTATTATAATAGTGTCTACAATAAAGTAAAGTATTAAAATAGCATTAAGGTGTTACCCGTATCCCCCTTAACACATTTTTATATATTCTCATAGTCTATACACTACCGTAATTCCACCGTAAACTGGAGGGCTATCAGAGAGCACTCCATAGGTATGGTACAAACCGAACTCATAGAAGGCATGCTAGGGCATGTGAACACGGCACTCGAGGCAATGCTAGGGTAGATATACCAAGTGCGGATCTGGTCTGGTGGTAACGCATAGCAGCTTCTACCGCCCACCTCGGAACACACTCCCAAATCAAAACCAAGGGGTGGCCACCAAATCATCACAAAGTCAAAATATGGTATCGAAGAAATGTGTTCGATCGGAGGAATGACCTCTCTTAGCCCGGCATGGCTCCTGTTTTAGTCACATCTAAGCTGACTCATGGGAGTCAGGGTCACGTCAATACCTCATACAGAAATCATTCGCCAAACCATCCTACTTCATTTCTGGAATCTCCACCACGTACACAGTTGTTAAAGTGGTTTCCGGTATTGGCAGAGAGTATGACAACATCCGATCTCGGTCTCTTTAACAACCAAACGCTTATTTCATACCAGATGGTTCTTTTACATTTCAAAAAGTTCAATTCACAATTTATATCAAAATATCATATTCAATTTCAAATCATACCTCTTTCGAAATCATATTCACAATTTATACGAAGTCTAAATTTCATTTAGAACTTTTCTAAATTTGATTTATATAAAATCATATATTCTATTTAAGTTAGTTAAAGGGAAGCTTAAATAAATTTAATTTTAAATGTGTGGTGTATCAAATACACCTAACATTTATTTATAAGAGTTAATGTATAGGGAACGAAATCTTTCATTTCTTTTCCTAAAATAAGAATTAATTGAGAGCATTTATTACAGTAAATAAAAAGAGAAAATTTTCATTTTCTCTCTTTTAATTGAATTGATTGATTCATTAAATGTCATTAACTAATAATTTATTCATGACACAAATTATTACTTTGTCCGTATGTATTCTAACTTTATAAATTGTAGTTTGGGATTTGTTTAATTTTTGTTTTATTTATATAAGTATACATATATACATATATACATATATATGTATGTATGTATGTATCATATACATATATACACATATATGTGTGTGCATATGTAACATAGCAATCCATACATGGAATAACATGTCGGTATATAGATGTTAGGATTTACATCGCAACAGACACATTAGCTCATTTTGAATGTATTGTATGTTGTCAAATATGTGCATGAACGTATAATTATAAATTTCAGATAATTATTTGAGTATATATATTTATTAATGTGCATATATATATATATATATTATTGAATTAACAATATCTGCCATAATAAATTAATGTAAAACAATTATATGATAAAATTACAAGTTCTATAATTTTAGAAAATCTGAAAACAAAATTTTGGGCTTGGAATTTTATTTTGAAATTTTCTTAATTGAAATAATATTTACTATGAAACAATTAATAACAATCTGAAATAAAATTAATTATTAAAAATATGAAATCAAGTCAAAAAACTATGACACTTTTTCTGAAGGTACCTAAGACGTATTTTGGACTTAGAAAATTTTATGGAATTTTCTCAGTTGAATTTTTATATTTAATGAAATAATTGACTGCAGGCTGAAACAAATTAATTTTTAAAATAACAAATGAAGTTTATAAAATCTAAATTTTTTTCTAAAGGTATCTGAGATAGAGTTTTGGCTCAATAAATTTTTTTAGAATTTTCTCAATTGAAATTATATTTTTCATTAAATAATTTATTTCAGGCCAAAAATAAATTAATTTTAAAAAATATTAAATTATGTTTAAAAAATCTGAAAATTTTTCTAAAGATTCTTGACTTGAAAATTTAATTTTAAAAATTTTAAAATTTATTTTAAGTAACATGGATTATTTTATGAATTTATTGATTCATATAGCCATTAAATATTAATAATACTATTTATATATATAATAAAAATTATTCTCAGCACTTAGAATTCATAATAAACATAAAAAGGTGTTTGAACACTTTAGATCAATATTTTACATAGTATATGATAATATATGTTCTAATTTAAATTGTATGTGAATATTATAATAATAAATTGATACATGTATATGATTTCAAACCCAAATTTATTTTAACATTCAACATAATATTTAAAACATAAATCTTAAGATAGATCTCCAAGTTTCATACACAAATTCAGTCTCCATTGTGACAACAACAATACATGCAAAACTCTCACATAACTAATGAAATAACAACAATTTAATCATGTGCATAAGGTTAACTACTTAATAAATCATGAAAACACAAGAATAGGATGATCGTACAAATAAAATACCCAGATTAGATGCCCTAAAGTCCACCTTGCAACAATGAATCCTCTTCTTCTAAAATTCCTTGATTCTAGGGATTGCTAATCTAGAATCAGTGACCAATCACTATCAAATAACTTTGTATTTTAATTTGAATTGGATTTGAAAATTTTGGGATAATTTTAGAGAATGGTTACTGCCATTAAAAATGAAGAAGAAGAAGGTGGCGGCTTGGAAAATGAATTAGATCTAGATTAGGATTTTGAGATTAATATTTATATGGGTAGGACAAGAGAGCAAACTATGTAAGTTTCTCGCTAGATCTCACCACATATCTCCAAACCCTAATTGCACATTGTAGCCACCTCTTTACCCTTGCTAGACCAGCACCTATCACCTCAAAAATGCATGGGTTGTCAGCCCATTTAACCCAATTTAAATATGTACAATCATATTTAACCTATTTTGTTATAAATATCTCATACCGATCAATATATTCATAACTTTTATAAATATACGCAACAATTTTATTTCCCAGATCACATTCAAATTTCATAATTAATATTTCATAATATTAATTTATTTAATTAATTTATAACAATTATAAACTAATTAAATCTTTTGGTCTAAAGAGAATTCATCATTTCGGTTGTGTGACTCTTGGGTGTAAATTCGGTCAGCGGTTAACATCAAACTAATCGAATGTTAATGTTCACACTTCACTTAGCAGCTGGAATGACATTATGGCCAAATTTATTGCTTATTCAACTTCGGTAAAATCTAATTTCACTTTATTAAACGTTATCCAGTTGTGACAATTATTTACACCAATTCTCTTCGTCAAAACTATATCACTTTGGACTTATTGAATTTGGTAATGGATAAAATTCTAACATCATCCACATTCAACTCTATAGTCCAAACACAAAGTCCTTGGTTTAATAATAACAATTATTATTAACTGTACTACTCTGGCCAAAGATTTTGACTTTGGGTTGACTTGAGTTGACCGTGATATTAACCTCATATAAATGAGGAGACGAATCCTCTCTTGAATAGTGCTTCTCTTCCAATACTTCCAATAGACCCAACTATTGTCACTCGATGGACGTTTTGCCAAGATTTGCCTATAATCAAAGTGGAGCTTTCATATTGAAGATTCGTAGTATTATTAAGCTAAAAGAACTGTGCAAATTATTCACATCGATATTTTCTGTTTGACCTTAGTTATATTAACCAACAGAAAAATATCGAATGAGTCATTCCATAGTTATCCAATAACTATTAGTACGTAATCCTTGGTGCCTCTAGCAGTCATGAATAATATGTTGTCCTGAAAGTCTAGTGGACCGTATATTACCTAACTTGTGTATAATATGCAAGTGTATGAGCTAATGCTGTAGTAGATAATAAATAGTAAAGTATAAAAAGAGTGCAAACCAGAGTTTTTATAATGGTTTAGACCTCCCATCCTAAGTCCAGTCCGAAAGCTCCCCTTTGGTATTTACTAACCAAAAACCCTCACTTCACCCGGAGGAACAAGCTTAATACAAAAGTATATTGTTGACAATTGTGTGTTCTGAATAACACGGATATTGACTATACAATACAACTCTTCCTATAATCTCCTTTGAGTGATCTTGTTTATGTGCACTTTGATTTTTAGGAAGCAATATAACCAAAATATAAATTCTGGTTATTTGAATGATTGAGAAAATTAAATCAGTGACAGCACAGAAGTACGAATATAAAATAAGAGTATAGAAATCAAGGTAAGTGTCGCCTTAATCATTTAGTGTTGTTTATAAGATTCAGGAGTTGTTTCTCGAAGAGAAGCAACCATAACCTTTTAAAGAGTTGCAATGTTCGAGTAAATTCAGTGTATTGAAAAATTCAGAAGGAAGCAACCTTTCATAAAAATAGCCGTTATGTTTCAGAAATAACGTCACAAACGTCTGTGGAAAATCACAGACGTCTATCAGTATAGGGGCTAATATTCCCGTGTAATTTCATAGACATATGTGGTTTTCCACAAACGTCTGTGAATTCAGTTTTCTTAAGATAAGTTTTCATTTAATTTGAAAACGTGAATTTTGTGTTTTTGTGAATCACTCAAGGAGATTTTACATATTTTATCTAAGACTAAATACGACCTTACTAGTAACAGTCTCTCCTTGCTTGTCTTCTAGCCATGATCTTGTTGCGTGTACCTGCATATTGATGATGTTTATATTCCATATGTGTGTTTGTATAGTTATTGTCATCGAAACTAAGAATAGAGGTTCTAACATTCTCCCCTTTTTTTATGATGATAACTATACTATCACTTAATGATGTACAATTATATTTTTACTCCCCCTAAGTATGCGATCTCCCCTATTGCATCAGTGAAAGCACAGAAGTAAGAATATAGAATAAGATTATAGAAATCAAGGTAAGTGTTAGCCTCAATCATTTAGTGTTATTTATAAGATTCAAGAGTTGTTTCTCGAAGAGAAGCAACCATTACCTTTCAAAGAGTTGCAACATTTGAGTAAATTCAGTGTATTGAAAAATTCAAAAGGAAGCAAACTTTCATAAAAATAGCCGTTATGTTTCAGAAATAACGTCACAGACGTCTGTGGAAAATTGAAGACGTCTATCATTACAAGGATTAATTTTCCCATGTAATGTCACAGACGTCTGTGAATTCAGTTTTCTTTAGATAAGTTTTCTTTTAATTTGAAAACGTGAATTTTGTGTTTTTGTGAATCACTCGAGGAGATTTTACATATTTTATCTAAGACTAAATACGACCTTACTAGTAACATGCTCTCATTGCTTATCTTCTAGCCATGATCTTGTTGCGTGTACCTGCATATTAACGATGTTTATATTGCATATGTGTGTTTGTATAGTTGTTGTCATCGAAACTAAGAATGGGGGTTCTGACATGTCCAACATTTGGAGAGCGTTACGTACTCTAGTTTCAACGGATACATTGATATCCAGTCTCGATGTATCTTGACTAGGAATATTTAAAATGGTATATTTGTTTTTATTGTGATAAATTATTCATGGTTACAACACTTTGTAACTACTATCACAAAACATACAACTTATGGATTTTCTATTAAATATACTTTTAATTAAATTAATTAATATATCACATTATATCAAGTGTACAATAGAAAGAAAACACCTTTATTTCGAACAAGATTAGTCAATGAGTTAGATATATGTAAGAAATTACATAATTACCCCTAGGTCATACTCCTAACTCTATCATACAAAACCATATAAGATAAGGGTTTAAGTAAAACCCCTATATATCCTAGGCCAAGGAGTTGGTGGGTTGTGTGAGTCGAAAGACTGCGCATAATAATTATATGTAAATGATAATGTACGAATCGCCCAAAAGGAGTTTGGGTACAATAGTCATTGGATGACTAATTTATGTTGTGAACATAAATATATTATGGATTAATAAAAAATTATTTTTATATAAGGCAATTCATAAAATGTTTATGATAACATGCTTCGTTGCACCGAGAAACCATTGTTGTTTCAAAATATCAACTTTGTGGTGAAGGAATTTCTTCGAGAAATTATTGGTTGTAGAATGGATATGGATATGATCCATGGATAAACAGATTACATGGGATGAAATGAAATTAATCTGACCTAAACGAACAAATTACATTAGAATTTATAATGAGTTTTCTTGTAAATTAAAAGAAAAACTGTGAGTTTCTTATCAGTGTCAAGAATAAATAATCCTCAATTGTCTGAATAAACTATTAAGATTATTGACTCTATGATATGGTATGATGCGCTAATTTGACATTATCAAAATATGATTTTGGTAGTTGTATTCGAAGGGATATGATCCATTTGACCACAAATGTGGCTTTATGAGAAAGACAAATGCGGTTGGAATATAGTGAACCACATTGATACGAATATTACCGTGGATTTCAATTGTTGAAATTCACGTAACAATTCATCCTTCGATGTGTTCAAGTTGATTCGGATTTTACTCACAAAATTATCCCCTAGTAGGGCTTTATGTTTTGGTATATATGTGTTGAAACGGAAAATTCTAAATATAGACTAGTATGTTTGCAGATAACAACTAAAGTGTCTCGAAGTCAGTAGGAGCGATATTGAGTTTGTAGGTTTTCAGATACGATCCGAGAATGAATACGAATGCATCATTTTGAAAAGCATCAAAATGGAAAAAGTATTTTGATAGGTGTATCAAATAGTTTGATTATCAATCAAAATGCAGAGGAAGCATGTGCTCATAAGAAAGAAAGTTAAAAGGTATATTGATATTTCTATAAGTAAACAACACATTACTAATTTTTAACTGTGTACTGATGTTAAAATCAGCTTTAGTTATTTTAATACTCGACGTTGGATTTGTAAATGATGTCTTCTATAGTAAGTATAAAAGATATTGGGAATGTCCTAAACGATATGGAAGGACACCTTATTAAAATGTTTAATAAGGAACATAAGATAGATTCCTTATGCATTGATAATAGGAATTATCATTCATGTTATGTTATCTAAAATATCGTGATTTTTTTATGTATTTGACACATGAAGCAAATATCAAATCCAAATTGATATCACTAAATGGTAGTTTGAAGTGCTCTCGTGTATTTATGAAATACCAAAGAATTGTTTATAGAAACAATAAACTCCTTATAAAGGAGTGTCCGGACTCAAACTTCATAAGTGATATAGGCTATAACGTGTCAATAAAATTCAAGTTATAAATATTTATGTTGGAAATGTCCTAATTGAAAGAATGTGGTCAATTCAATGAAAAAAGGCTAAGTACATCGCCTTGAATAGTGCTATAATAAAAACAATGTATATAAACATAAATACTCAAATTTACAACTGAGCTGAGGGTAATTTCAAATGTTGAGAATCCTATAACGCTATTATATGATAACAATGTCACGGTATAGTTCATTGAAAACTTATAGCTCACTGGAAGTCGAGAGACATACTCTAAATTGTTCCACATGATAAAGGTAGTTTATCAGAGTCAAAGAGAGTTGATTGACAGAGTAGATGATTGAAACGTAATAACATACCTGGTCACTGGGAGACTGACCTGATTGGTTTTGAGAAACTTATTGGAGAAGTTGGAATAAGATACCATAATTGACCCCAAGTGCAAGTGGAAGAATGATGGAGTTTGGGGTATGCCCTAGGGGCAATTATGTAATTTGTTACATATATCTAACTCAATAACCAATCTTGTTTGAAGTAAAAGGTGTTTTGTTTTTATTATATACTTGATATAATGTGATACTGATTAATTTAACTAGAAGTATATTTACTAGAAAATCCATAAATGGTATGTTTTGTGATATTAGTTACAAAGTGTTGTAATCGTGAGTAATTTATCACAATGAAAATAAATATACCATTTTAAATATTCCTAGTCATGGTGTATCGAGACCGGATATCGACATAGGTTAAGACTAGAGTACGTAACGCTCTCCAAATGTTGGGCAGTGTATACTCATGGCTAGAGGCACCATGGTGTTACAAGCTGATTATTATTAGATAACTATGGAATGACTCACTTGATAGTTTTCTGTTGGTCTCAAACAAAAAATATCGATGTGACTAATTTACACAGTTCTCTCGATTTGAGAATATCGTCGATCTTTAATATGAAAGCTCCGATTTGATTATAGTGAAATCATGGCACGACATCCGTCGAGTGACCATAGTTGGGTCGAGTGGAAGTATTGGAAGTAAAGCACTATTCAAGAGAGGATTCGTGTCCTTAGTTATATGGGGTAGCATCATGGTCACTCAAGTCAACTCAAAGTCAAAGTCTCTGGCCAGAGCAGTTCGGTTAATAATAATTGTTATTATTGAACCAAAGAATTCATAGTTGGACTATAGAGTTTAATATGAATATATTGGAATTTTGACTATTACAAATTCCATAAGTTCAAAGTGATATAGTTTTGACAAAGAGAATTGGTGTAAATAAAAGTCACAACGGGGTAACGCTTAACAAAGTGAAATTGGATTTTACCAAAACCAAGTAAGTGATAAATTTGGCTAAAATGTTGCACCATTTGCTAAGTGACGTGTTAACGTTAATATTCAAATTATTCGATATTAATCGCTGCCCAAATTTACACCTGACTAGTCACACAACTGAAATGATGAATTCTCTTTTGACCAAATGATTTAATTAGTTTATAATTGTTGTAAATTAGTTAAATCAATTAATATTTATGAAATATTAAAATTTTGATTATGATTGGAGCAATAAATATTATTAAATATATTTATAATAGTTATAAATATATCAATCAATATATGATATCGATAAGCGATTAAATTGGATTTAATTAAATATATTTTCCTTAGGCTTAGATTGGTTTTAAGCCCATCATGGTGTGTGAAATTTTATCGGCAACATGGACATAGGGCGGCTTAAATAGGTGTTGAAAGTGCTTGATTTTGGATTGCTCAAATTGATGGAGAAATAGTATGAGACAAGCTCCACTTTTTTCTCTCTTCTATCCACCATTTAAGCATTCTTAACTCTAATTACAAATGAGCTTTTGCTGCCACTCCTTCCTTTCAATTATAGTAGAAAATATGTTGTAGGTGCTCAATCATATCAAGCTCAAATGAACTCAAAGTCGATCATTATCCGATAGTCAAAGGTCAATAGTTCAAGGACTAGCAATCTACCGAATCGAAAAGGTTTCAAAGAAGAGAAAGTTCGTCCTTTTCAAGGTGTGCTTCAAAGATTTGGTTATTAGGTATGATTTTCATTGAATTATAGCTTATAATTTCTCAATAATTTTTTTATGCATATATTATTATTATATTGTTAGTTAGGTGACGATTCTGATATTTATTAATGTTGTCACATGTTAGTATGGTTATATGTATGTATATACTTATAAATAAATAAATGAGAAATAATTTTTTTTATACAAATCAAATATGTACAACCGCCTATTATATATATATATATATATATATTAATTATTATTATATTAAATTATATATATATATTACTTCTTTATACATATATGGTTTATATTTAGTTTCAATATCATACTATGGTTAAAATTGGTCATATAATTTTATATATATTACTTTATAGCAATAGTAATTTTCGATAGTAAGAAATTAAATTTTATAATTATTAATTAATATTAATATTATTTAAATCAATATATTACATAAATAAATTATATAGAATAAAATATGTTTTGAAAATTATTTTTTATATTTTATATAATTATTTTATCATAAGATAAGCTCTCTACAAGAAAATAAAAAAATCATTTTTGGTATTTTTAAAATTATTATTATAATCTACCGAAAATTATTAAATTAATTAAATTAAAATCTGACTATAAATGTGACGACCGCCCATGACCCCTGCACCGAATCTAGAGATAGTGCGCTGTAAAGTGTGCCAGGCGACCATGGACGATTGTCAAGGTAAGATTTAAAACAAAAGAATCTATCGTATTACTCACAGCGCATGGACAAAATACAATAGAACATATGTATAGTGAAGCTTTACAGAACAAAATGACATCATATAAAACTCCATAATAGTTGAATACAAGCATCCACATAGTCAATACATCCAGCCTCACTACATATCTCTCAGAGAATACAAAACAGCGGAATATCCAGTACATATAATAAGAAGATAATATGCAACCCTCCAGCTCGTCTTCGATATCAGCATCGTGAGAAGAGAACAGCACCTGTCACCTGCTACCTAGTCTGCCCGTCCCAAAATGGACGAACAGCCCAAGGCAATAAGAATTAAAACATAAAGCCTTGAGTCAGACAACAGTCTTAGTGAGCAGTAAATTAACTAACAACATACCAAAAGAGCATAAAGGAAAAGGAATAGGAATACAACCCTCCCACTCCAACCTCATTCTACAGTGATAGCCCCCAGACACACACTAAGCAGAAGCAAACATAGCAGAGCATACAATTTAAAGTAAAGCTACTATCACTCGGGTCAAGGGCGATGTTTTCCAAGTACCAAGGCCTAAATCAGATAAGCACCCAGAAAATACCGCTCTTGAGTCCGAATGACGATACAACCAAACATCCATGACTCTGGCTATCACTGTTATCATTGCTTCGATATCACCGTTAATTGAATGACCGGCACATTCTTTCAGCCGTCCGTCAAGGACTAATGGAAACCCCGGTTCTAGACATAACTCCCGCACGTCGTCGCAGCCCGTGCCTAGGACTATCGAATCTGCCCAGAGTACTCGACCATCAACAGTTGGCCGTTGGGACTATCGAATCTGCCCAAACATACTCTTGCTTAGAGCATGCTAGAACCTTCAACAACGATGCTATCCAAGCCTCCTAGTCATCCTCCTCGACGACTATTCTCATATCCATTCATTATCCTCAACTCGAATCATATCACCGAGTTATCAACATGCTTGGAATGATCCCGTCTGGATTAGACCAAGTCTTCATCACATGATTGCCTCGCTTCATTACATCCTCGCAAAGCCTCATCTCATCATCACATCATCGAATCTATGCATAAGAGCTTCATCATCCCGCTACATATGCCACGAGCAGCTTTTCCAATTCAAGAGCCTTTCCCTTAGCTTTTGAATCACCTTCGATCTAAATCTAATCATCAATCATCTAGTTCACAACAATCAATCAAATCAAACATCAATCCAAGTAATCAAGCATTCAAAAATGATCTAAGTAGACAATTATAACAATAATGGCATTTTCGTAATTAAAGAGTTGAAAGTCCAATAAGCATGAAAACATGGATTATATCTCTACAAACTTGATGAATGAACTTGCATAGGTTAACATATGATAAAATGGATGTAACATCATATTGAACAATGGATCTATATGGATCTACACATAGGATGAAGAAAATGCATGAAAATCTCTATTTTAACACCAAATCGGGCCAACAATCCGATATACTCCTTTGGATCCGTGTGAGAGATAATCACCACTCACCAAATCACCTAAACAATCCAAAAGATATCAACTTCAGATCTGGACAGCGAAGAACTAAGCTAGATCGGACAAGATCTCACTTCAACCGATGAAATCTCTCTTCAATGGATGAAGATCTTCAACTTTAGCTCTTGGATCTTTGATCTTGATCTTCGATTTGGATGGATGGAAGCACTAGATTAGAGTGGAGAAAAGAAATGAAGAAGTGTAGATGTCGAGCTCTCAAAATGGCAGCACTTCGTCGCTTCAAAAACCGGTGCCAAAAAGTGAGCCAAACCCTTCTATTTATAGGCAGAAAATGACCTTAACTCGTCCGCCTCCTTAAGTCGTCGCCGACTTAACACCCTCTTCTGACTTACGACTTAACTGCCTTGCCGACCTACGACTTAACCATATGACCGACCTAACGAAGCAGACTCATCATACTGCCGCAAAACCCAAGTCCTAAGTCGGTTGACGACTCAACAACTTAACACAGGAGACGACCTACCGACTCACAACTCAACACACGCTGCCGACTCAACTACCTACCGACTCACAACTCAACACACGCTGCCGACTCAACTACCTTAAGTCGGAGAAACTCTTAGGTCATCTAAGTCTTAAGTCGGTCAAACCTATAAGTCGGTCCATCCTATGAGTCGTTAACTCGGTACAACCCTTAAGTCGGTGGACACTAACTCGCTAACCACCTTAAGTCGGCCAAACCTATAGGTCGCTCAACTCTTTATCTCCTAGGTCAGCAAACCGGTCGACCGACTCATCCTTAAGTCGCCCACTTTCTTAGGTCGGTCCAACACCATAAGTCGTTCCACCCACCTATTCTACACACGACCTAAGTCCAGTCCTACACGACTCAACTCCGAACGACTTAAACTACACTACAACCTAAGCCTCTACACGAGTTAACTTCCATACGACTTAAGTTTTGGTTGACTAAAATCTAAACAACTTAACAACATCAATCAACTTTAATGTCGATAGTTTTACAATCATTCGATCCGTAAAAATACGGGTCGTTACATTCTCTCCCCCTTAGGAATTTCGCCCCCGAAATTCCAAGCAATCATAGCAATCAAAGACTATTCTGTACGCCTACCATCCATAGCAATCAACAAACCATTCATCCAATTCTAGCTTAGCGCACAGAATTCTAAGACTTAGAACAAGTTACAATATCGCGAGATGAGACGACACCTTAGGGCCATACCTTGAAGAGTTCAGGATGAGCTGCCTTCATCCTCTCTTCCACCTCCCACGTACAGTCGTTATCATCATCACTCCATTGTATCTTGAGCAACTTAACTACCTTCCTCCTAAGCTGTTTCGTGTCAGTTTCAACAACACGAAGCGGCTTACGAGGTCTTCTATCGACTGGATCAACTTCTAAGTCTTCACAGCTATCAGCAGAAACTACCGTACTCGAGTCGTGCACATACTTCCGTAGATAAGATACGTGAAAAACATTATGCACACCCGACATCTTCTCCAGTAACTCCAATCTGTAAGCGAGCTTTCCAATTCGCTCGATGATCGGGAATGGTCCAACAAATCTCGGAGTCAATTTTCCTTTCTTCCCGAATCGAATAACATTCTTTAGAGGAGAAATCTTCACAAAAACCATATCACCAACGTCGAATTCCAAATCCTTTCGACGCTTATCGGCATAACTCTTCTGACGATCTTGGGCTGCCTTCATTCGTTGCCGAATGATTTCTATACAATCTGAAGTCTGTCGAATCATTTCTAGCCCAAGTATCAGCTTCTCTCCAGTTTCCAACCAACATGTCGAAGAGTTACACGGTCTTCCATACAACGCCTCATACGGTGCCATACCAATGCTTGATTGGTAACTGTTGTTGTACGCAAACTCCACCAAATGAAGGTGATCTTCCCATGATCCTCCGAAATCCAAAACACAAGCTCTGAGGAGATCTTCCAAAACTCGGTTGACTCTCTCGGTCTGACCATCCGTCTGAGGGTGATAAGCTGTACTCAAACACAACTCGGTTCCCAAAACTTCCTGGAAGCTCTTCCAAAATCCACTAGTGAACAATGGATCTCGATCGCTCACTATACTCTTCGGAATACCATGGAATCGGACTATCCACTTAACATACAACTCAGCCAACTTTGATGCAGTCCTAGTTGATCGAACAGGAATGAATCGTGCACTCTTAGTTAGACGATCTACAATGACCCAAATTCCTTCATTCCCCATTCTGGTTCTAGGCAATCCATCGATAAAATCCATCGACACTTGTTCCCACTTCCATGTAGGAACTTCTAATGGCTGAAGCAATCCGCTTGGCTTCTTCTGTTTGGCTTTTACCAACTGGCAATTCATACATTTGGAAATAAAATTTCCAACATCCTTCTTCATACCTTCCCAGTAGTAGGTTCTCTTCATATCCCGATACATCTTATTTCCACCTGGATGAATTGTCAACTTCGAGTGATGACTTTCCTTCAAAACTTCACTCCTCAATTCATCTATATCGGGAACAACTAGTCGTCCTTGCTTTCGAAGCCAACCCTCTCGATCGACCTCGAATCCTTTATCCTTTTCCGGATCCAATCCAGATTCCAAATCACGGATAATCTTGACAAGCTTATCATCTCGCTTTTGACTCTCGCCAATCCTTTCCACAAGAGTCGGTCTTATTGATAAGTTTGCCACCATCTCAGGTTCCAATTCACATCTAGGCCTGAAGTCAAATCCAGCTAAATACTCGAGATTCTTCCATTCAGAAAACATGGCTCCCAATCCTGCATGTCTTCGACTTAACGCATCTGCCACTGCGTTACCTTTTCCCGGAGTATAGGCTATACCAAAATCATATGATGCCAAAAACTCTAGCCAACGTTGCTGCCGTAGATTCAAATCCTTTTGGGAGAAAAGATACTTCAATGACTTGTGATCCGTAAACAACTCGAATCGAACTCCCAACAAATAATGCCTCCACATCTTCAGAGCAAATACAATCGCCGCTAATTCCAAATCATGAGTTGGGTAATTCCTTTCATGCGGCTTCAGTTGTCGACTGGCATACGCAACAACTTTATCCTTCTGCATCAGCACTGCTCCAAGTCCAGTACCACATGCGTCGGTGTAAACCACCATCTCATCATTCCCACTAGGAATAGTCAAAACAGGAGCACTCGTCAATCTCTCTTTCAGGATTCCGAAAGCTTGCTCACACTTAGCATCCCAACTGAACACTTGGTTCTTCTTCGTCAATCCTGTTAACGGTGCAGCTATCTTGGAGAAGTCTTTGATAAACCGTCGATAATATCCTGCTAATCCAAGAAAACTCCTCATATCAGAGGCATTCTTAGGTCTGACCCAATCCTGGATTGCTGCCACTTTAGCGGGATCAACCGCTATTCCACTTCCAGAAATCACATGGCCTAAGAACCTCACTTCACTCTTCCAGAAGTGACACTTCGAAAACTTAGCCTTCAACTGATGTTTCCGCAAGATTTCCAAAACAATACGCAAGTGCGTCTTGTGCTCTTCTTCCGTTCTGGAATAAATCAGGATATCATCCACGAACACAAGTACAAACTTGTTCAACTGATCTCTGAACACTCTATTCATAAGATCCACAAAATATGCTGGCGCGTTAGTCAATCCAAACGGCATTACCAGCCACTCAAAGAAACCAGATGGTGTCCTAAAAGCAGTCTTCGGCACACTATCCTTAGCCACTCTCAACTGGTGAAATCCCGTTGCCAAATCCATCTGAGAAAACACCTTGGCTTCGTGAAGCTGATCAAACAAGTCATCTATTCTCGGCAATGGATACTTGTTCTTCTTAGTCACCTTATTCAGCTCACGATAATCCACACACAATCTCAACGATCCATCTGCCTTGGTTGCAAACACAACTGGTGCACCCCACTCGGACACACTACGCCGAATGAATCCTTTCTGTAAAAGGTCATCAACTTGCACCCTCAACTCTTGCTGTTCCCTAGGCGCCATCCGCCTAAGAGGCATCACAACAGGTCTGGCTCCTTCAACTAGATCTATACGAAACTCGATCTCTCTATGCGGCGGCAACCCTTTGACTTCGTCAAAGACATCCTCGAATCCATTAGCGATCGGCACTGATGACAGTCCATCCCGTGGAACAACTAGCGAATACATGAAGCTCATGAAGACGCCTTCTTCATGCTTACATCGTATCACAACCTTTCGCCCATCCACATTCTCGACTGTCACTTCCAACCTCTCGCAATCAACCTTAGCCGCATACTTCCTAAGCCAGTCCATACCCAAAATAATTCCGAACCCCGCAAAGTTCAGAACAAAGCAATCACAAACAAAAGAGCAACCATGACTCGACACAACTAGACCACGGCATAACATACACAAACAAGACGAACCCCCAACTGGATTAGTCACAACCAATGGCCTATCAACAATATCCGGTGCCAAACTTAACCGGCCTACGAGTTCACTACAAACAAATGAATGCGACGCTCCAGTATCAAACAGAACTCTAACTGGAACACCACATAGGAAAAGAGTACCTTGAACCACCACACTCTTTCCCTTCTCTTCAGTAGTAGGAGCTTTCGAAGACGACGGAACAGCTCCTAAAGCATAAGCTTGCACAATCTGCCTGTCCTTCCTTGGTTCTGGACAATTCTTCCTGAAATGCCCCGGCTTGTCACAGTTGTGACACTTCATCGGTGCCTTCGGATTCTTACAATCCTTAGAGAAATGGCCCTTCTGCTGACAATTGTAGCAAGTCACCTCGCCTTTCGGCTTCTTCTGGCCATCCTTACCCTTCTGCTGCTGCTGCTTCCTCTTCTGGTTTCCACCCTGCTGTGGTTTAGATTCTCCCTTGGTAACAGCAACAACAGGTCCTTCCTTAGGAAACAGACTCTCATGCCTGAGAGCTTTCTCCACAAGCTTCTCAAATGAATCGTCCAAATGATCCACCAACTGTCTCCCAAGATAACTATCCAAGCCGGTCACAAACTTCTCATTCTTCTGATAAGCAGATTCAATATATGACCGGGCATACTTGGACAAAGCTTCAAACTCAGAAACATACTCAAGAACAGATCTTCCACCCTGCTTGAGCTCTACAAACTTCTTGAACAGAACAGACTTCTGAGCTGTAGAAATGAACTTAGCTTCAAATCTGACTTGGAATTGCTCCCAAGTAATCTCTTCTTCCGGAGTAGTGATGGTAATAGAGTTCCACCAATCAGAAGCTCTCCCTTGAAGCTGTCTCGATGCCAACTTCCTCTTAGTTGCATCATCAATTTCCAAATCACCAAAGATCCTTCTACAAGCATCTATCCACCTCTGGACCTCAATGGTAGATTCTGTTCCCAAGAAAACCTTTCCTCCAAGAGCAGTGTAGTCCTTGCACAACTTAGCAAAATCCACCGGTTTTGGAGTTTGAACTTGAACTCCAACATCAACTGCCGCCCCTGGAACTGGTATCCTTCTCATGATCGAAGTCATCATAGCTTCGAACATGGCTGTATAATCAGCAGTCTCTTCAGTAGCACGGCCTTCCCTAGCAGCTGGTCTCCCTCTTCGACTCATTCTCAATATCTACAAAAAGGAATGATTAGAACATCTAGAGAAACAACTGCATAAAGGACTCAAACTCTACTAAGCTACTATATTATATATAGTAATCATCCATCAAAATACAATTACGTCTCTCATACGTAGTTACGACGGCGAGCGTTGGGTAAAATCGATTAACCAATGCTCTGATACCAAATGTGACGACCGCCCATGACCCCTGCACCGAATCTAGAGATAGTGCGCTGTAAAGTGTGCCAGGCGACCATGGACGATTGTCAAGGTAAGATTTAAAACAAAAGAATCTATCGTATTACTCACAGCGCATGGACAAAATACAATAGAACATATGTATAGTGAAGCTTTACAGAACAAAATGACATCATATAAAACTCCATAATAGTTGAATACAAGCATCCACATAGTCAATACATCCAGCCTCACTACATATCTCTCAGAGAATACAAAACAGCGGAATATCCAGTACATATAATAAGAAGATAATATGCAACCCTCCAGCTCGTCTTCGATATCAGCATCGTGAGAAGAGAACAGCACCTGTCACCTGCTACCTAGTCTGCCCGTCCCAAAATGGACGAACAGCCCAAGGCAATAAGAATTAAAACATAAAGCCTTGAGTCAGACAACAGTCTTAGTGAGCAGTAAATTAACTAACAACATACCAAAAGAGCATAAAGGAAAAGGAATAGGAATACAACCCTCCCACTCCAACCTCATTCTACAGTGATAGCCCCCAGACACACACTAAGCAGAAGCAAACATAGCAGAGCATACAATTTAAAGTAAAGCTACTATCACTCGGGTCAAGGGTGATGTTTTCCAAGTACCAAGGCCTAAATCAGATAAGCACTCAGAAAATACCGCTCTTGAGTCCAAATGACGATACAACCAAACATCCATGACTCTGGCTATCACTGTTATCATTGCTTCGATATCACCGTTAATTGAATGACCGGCACATTCTTTCAGCCGTCCGTCAAGGACTAATGGAAACCCCGGTTCTAGACATAACTCCCGCACGTCGTCGCAGCCCGTGCCTAGGACTATCGAATCTGCCCAGAGTACTCGACCATCAACAGTTGGCCGTTGGGACTATCGAATCTGCCCAAACGTACTCTTGCTTAGAGCATGCTAGAACCTTCAACAACGATGCTATCCAAGCCTCCTAGTCATCCTCCTCGACGACTATTCTCATATCCATTCATTATCCTCAACTCGAATCATATCACCGAGTTATCAACATGCTTGGAATGATCCCGTCTGGATTAGACCAAGTCTTTATCACATGATTGCCTCGCTTCATTACATCCTCGCAAAGCCTCATCTCATCATCACATCATCGAATCTATGCATAAGAGCTTCATCATCCCGCTACATATGCCACGAGCAGCTTTTCCAATTCAAGAGCCTTTCCCTTAGCTTTTGAATCACCTTCGATCTAAATCTAATCATCAATCATCTAGTTCACAACAATCAATCAAATCAAACATCAATCCAAGTAATCAAGCATTCAAAAATGATCTAAGTAGACAATTATAACAATAATGGCATTTTCGTAATTAAAGAGTTGAAAGTCCAATAAGCATGAAAACATGGATTATATCTCTACAAACTTGATGAATGAACTTGCATAGGTTAACATATGATAAAATGGATGTAACATCATATTGAACAATGGATCTATATGGATCTACACATAGGATGAAGAAAATGCATGGAAATCTCTATTTTAACACCAAATCGGGCCAACAATCCGATATACTCCTTTGGATCCGTGTGAGAGATAATCACCACTCACCAAATCACCTAAACAATCCAAAAGATATCAACTTCAGATCTGGACAGCGAAGAACTAAGCTAGATCGGACAAGATCTCACTTCAACCGATGAAATCTCTCTTCAATGGATGAAGATCTTCAACTTTAGCTCTTGGATCTTCGATCTTGATCTTCGATTTGGATGGATGGAAGCACTAGATTAGAGTGGAGAAAAGAAATGAAGAAGTGTAGATGTCGAGCTCTCAAAATGGCAGCACTTCGTCGCTTCAAAAACCGGTGCCAAAAAGTGAGCCAAACCCTTCTATTTATAGGCAGAAAATGACCTTAACTTGTCCGCCTCCTTAAGTCGTCGCCGACTTAACACCCTCTTCCGACTTACGACTTAACTGCCTTGCCGACCTACGACTTAACCATATGACCGACCTAACGAAGCAGACTCATCATACTGCCGCAAAACCCAAGTCCTAAGTCGGTTGACGACTCAACAACTTAACACAGGAGACGACCTACCGACTCACAACTCAACACACGCTGCCGACTCAACTACCTACCGACTCACAACTCAACACACGCTGCCGACTCAACTACCTTAAGTCGGAGAAACTCTTAGGTCGTCTAAGTCTTAAGTCGGTCAAACCTATAAGTCGGTCCATCCTATGAGTCGTTAACTCGGTACAACCCTTAAGTCGGTGGACACTAACTCGCTAACCACCTTAAGTCGGCCAAACCTATAGGTCGCTCAACTCTTTATCTCCTAGGTCAGCAAACCGGTCGACCGACTCATCCTTAAGTCGCCCACTTTCTTAGGTCGGTCCAACACCATAAGTCGTTCCACCCACCTATTCTACACACGACCTAAGTCCAGTCCTACACGACTCAACTCCGAACGACTTAAACTACACTACAACCTAAGCCTCTACACGAGTTAACTTCCATACGACTTAAGTTTTGGTTGACTAAAATCTAAACAACTTAACAACATCAGTCAACTTTAATGTCGATAGTTTTACAATCATTCGATCCGTAAAAATACGGGTCGTTACAATAAAAAAAATATGGGAAACTTTTTCAAATTTTAAAATATTTTTTATGATTTACTGAAAATTTAAAATTTGAAAAAAAGGTTTTCAAAATAATTTATTATTAATATTTTACGTAACTTCGAATGAATATTCAATTAAATTATATTTTAAAATAATAAAAATAATAAAAATATTTTTTTGTGCTGTATACACTATCTAGAATTTTTTTTAAAAAAAATATTTTTCTATTTTATTAAATAATATATATATATATATATTATATTACAAATATACTTATATATTTTTACTACTAATAAAGAGAATTCATTGAATAAATTTACTCGGTGTCTTTTTGAAATTCCAAATATACCCTTTTACATCTCATAGAGAAATAGTATTCAAATATGGGAATATAGCCTGTTATTTTCTAAGTACAACTGTCAGTTCCCATGGAAAACTATAGTGTGAGTTCAGAAGATGAAGTATCCGAGTGTTCCATATTGTCCGTAATTTAGGTGGGAGTTAATCTGTCGATGTATCGCCGGATTCCGAGTTAGTATGAAGAAAATATAGTAGTCTGAACAAAAAAAATAGCGGCTTCTACACTAGGCGGAGTTCAAATACGGGGATGTGGTAGCCTGTTATTTTCTAAGTACAACTGTCAGTCCCCATGAGAACTACAATGTGCGTTCAAAGGATGAAGTATCCGAGTGTTCCATATTGTCCGTAATTTAGGTGGGAGTTAATCGGTCGAAGTCTCGGCGGATTCCGAGTTAGTATGAAGAAAATATTGCAGTCTGAACAAAAAAATAGCGGCTTCTACACTAGGCGGAGTTCAAATATAGGGATGTGGTATCCTGTTATTTTCTAAGTACAACTGTCAGTGCCCATGGAGAACTACAGTGTGTGTTCATAAGATGAAGTATCCGAGTGTTCCATATTGTCTGTAATTTAGGTAGGAGTTAATTGGTCGAAGTGTCACCAGATTCTGAATTAGTATGAAGAAGTTATTGCAGTTTGAACAAAAAAATAGCGGCTTCTTCACTAGGTGGAGTTCAAATATGGGAATGTGGTAGCCTGTTATTTTCTAAGTACAACTGTCAGTTCCCATGGAGAACTACAGTGTGAGTTCAGAAGATGAAGTATCCGAGTGTTCCATATTGTCCGTAATTTAGGTGGTAGTTAATCTGTCGAAGTCTCGCCGGATTCCGAGTTAGTATGAAGAAAATATAGCAGTCTGAACAAAAAAAATAGCGGCTTCTGCACTAGGCGGAGTTCAAATACGGGGATGTGGTAGCCTATTATTTTCTAAGTACAACTGTCAGTCCCATGGAGAACTACAATGTGTGTTCACAGGATAAAGTAACCGAGTGTACCATATTGTCCGTAATTTAGGTGGGTGTTAATCGGTCGAAGTCTCGCCGGATTTCGAGTAAGTATAAAGAAAATATTGCAGTCTGAACAAAAAAAATAGCGGCTTCTGCACTAGGCGGAGTTCAAATATGGGGATGTGGTAGCCTGTTATTTTCTAAGTACCACTGTCAGTTCTCATGGAGAACTACAGTGTGATTTTAGAAGATGAAGTATCCGAGTGTTCCATATTGTCCATAATTTAGGTGGGAGTTAATCTGTCGAAGTCTCGCCGGATTTCGAGTTATTATGAAGAAAATATAGCAGTCTGAAAAAAAAAATAGCGGCTTCTGCACTAGGCGGAGTTCAAATACGGGGATATGGTAGCCTGTTATTTTCTAAGTACAATTGTCAGTCCCGTGGAGAACTACAATGTGCGTTCATAGGATGAAGTATCCGAGTGTTCCATATTGTCCGTAATTTAGGTGGGAGTTAATCGGTCGAAGTCTCGCCGGATTCCGAGTTAGTATGAAGAAAATATTGTAGTCTGAACAAAAAAATAGCGGCTTCTGCACTAGGTGGAGTTCAAATATGGGGATGTAGTAGCCTCTTATTTTCTAAGTACAACTGTCAGTCCCCATGGAGAACTACAATGTTCGTTCACAAGATGAAGTATACGAGTGTTCCATATTGTCCGTAATTTAGGTGGGAGTTAATCGGTCGAAGTCTCGCCGGATTCCGAGGTAGTATGAAGAAGTTATTGTAGAATGAACAAAAAAAATAGCGGCTTCTGCACTAGGCAGAGTTCAAATATGGGGATGTGGTAGTATGTTATTTTCTAAGTAAACTGTCAGTCCCCATGAAAACTACAGTGTGCGTTCACAAGATGAAGTATCCGAGTGTACTATATTGTTCGTAATTTAGGTGGGAGTTCATCGGTCGAAGTTTTGTCTGATTCCGATTTAGCATGAATAAGTTATTGCAGTCTGAACAAAAAAATAGCGGCTTTTTCCTAGGCAAAGTTCAAATATGAGGATGTAGTCTGTTATTTTCAAAGTACAACTATTAGTCACCTTGGAGAACTACAGTGAGCGTTGAAGTGGGGATATAACATGTCATTTTCTAAGTACAACTGTCAGTCACCATGAAGAACTACAGTGTGCGTTCACAAGATGAAGTATCCAACTATACCGTATTGTTCGTAATTTAGGTGGGAGTTCATCGGTCGAAGTATCGCCTAATTCCGAGTTAGTATGAAGAAGTTATTGCAGTCTGAACAAAAAATAATAGCGGCTTCTGCACTAGGCGGAGTTGAAATATGAGGATGTGTTAGCCTGTTATTTTCTAAGTACAACTGTCAGTCCCATTGGAGAACTACAATGTGCATTCATAAGATGAAGTATCTGAGTGTTCCATATTGTCCGTAATTTAGGTGGGAGTTAATCTGTCGAAGTCTCGTCGAATTCCGAGTTAGTATGAAGAAAGTATACCAGTCTGAATAAAAAAAATAGCGGCTTCTGCAATAGGCGGAGTTCAAATATAAGGATGTTGTGCCATGTTATTTTCTAAGTAAACCATCAGTCCCCTTGGAGAACTACAGTGTGCGTTCACAAGATGAAGTATCCGAGTGTACCATATTGTCTGTAATTTAGGTAGGAGTTCATCGGTCGAAGTTTTGCCTGATTCCGAGTTAGTATGAAGAAGTTATTGCAGTTAGAACAAAAAAAATAGCGGTTTCTGCCTAGACGGTGTTCAAATGTGGGGATGCTACTATCAAATCTACTTCCACAGGTACAAATAAAAATGCATGCATATTGTGGTTAAATGCAGGCCCACCTGGGCGTGCATATGTACTCGTATATATTAAAATAAAAATAAATATTATTTTATTATTATAAATATATCAATACGTATATTTTCTCAGTTTTTAATTAAAAAAATTATTATTTATTTCAATATTTAAATAACTTATTTACATTTAAATAAATATTTTGTAATATTATGCGCGTACGCACGCGTGCCCACACACACACACACACACACACACACACACACATATATATATATATATATATATATATATAACAAAATAGAGCGGACTTAACGGAATAGGTTAACGGAAGACAAACAAAAGATAAAGAACGCATCAGATTTAAGCTTAATTATATATCAGACGTACTACAGTAATCCACGTCACTATCTATATAACGCCATCTACCAGGTTAATGTCACTGCTCCAGCCAATGTTTCCACGTTTACTACACCTCACTCCACTTTCCATACATTTCTCCACCTTCCCACTTTCTTCCATCCACTTTCCATACGTCACTATCTATATAAGAAATGTTACTGCAGCAGATCGTTTCAGCTCACCTCTTATTCATTCAACGCTATAATTTCTGTTCTCAGGTACTATTTCTTCATCACCTCTTTCTTACACCTTCTCTTCTACTCATTTTCTTCAATCTGCATATGAACTGTTTGAGTAAATATGTATATGCAGCTGTTAAATGATTACTAACTCTGTTTCTTTTTGTTTCTTCGTTTATGTTTCCTCACAGTTCAAACAGAGGTTTCATTATGAAGCGGGTACTTTCATGCTCCTTCAAATTCCTACAATACTTTTGCTTACTTCCCTCACTGTTTTTATTCCACAATTACAGAAAGCAATGGCTCAAAAGAGAGAAGCAAGGGGTAAAAATATTGTGGAAACAATTGTAGTGAAAGTTGAGCCAATGGAGGTATCAGTCAGCTTACCAAAAATAATTAAGATTGTTAAGATGGAGCCAGATGATGCTGCTGAGTTGGCATCCAAACAATATACTGATTCAAAGGAGATAAGTGGACTTGGAGCACTTGATCCTCCCCCAGCAGCAAAGTTAGGTTATGATGCAAAGGAAAAGGAACTTGATGGTGCAAAAGAAACGGGAGCTGTTGATACAAAGTTGGAAATTCAGCAACAACCTCCATCCTACTGCAACCTTGAGGAATCAGATGATGATTTAGCGGCAGTGGTAATGTAATGGTTGTGCTGATGGTTGTTATCCTATTTATTCCCTACTGACTCCTTTGTTATTTGTCAACTTACAGATTGAGTGGGCGGAGAAAAATGGATACTGATGATATGTTCAATGATCTGATAGGTGTTTGTTGTCTGTTGTTTGTCAACTCCATCTTTGGTTTCTTTCTCTTGGTTTAGACAACTTTCTTTCTGTTACTTTTCTATTTCTTAGTTGCATTTGTCGAAGTTGTTTTTTATTTGTTGTCTGTAGCTACTCCTAATAAATGAATTGTCCTTTGTTTACAGTTTCTCTTCTGTTTGTTGTCCATACCTACTGCTACTGATGATATGTTCACTGATATGACATCAATATGAACATAGCATGTTTGTTTCATACTTTCCCTCTTTACTCTCTTTACTGCATTATTCATCCTATTTAAAATTTTATACTTACCCAAATTTACTCTTTCCGGGCTTGGAGGTATTAATATTTGTTTGGAATGATTTTATACTTGCCTTTTACATGCCATTGTCCATAAATCTTCTATTACCAAATATAGAACAGTGATTTTGACTGTGTATGAAAACAGAAAGAATTATCCCAAAGCAATTTAATGCTAATAAGGAAAAAGATATACTGTCCAAAATATATTAAATTTAAACAACAGAAAACAGCAAATACAAAATCAGTTCTAAACTTTCAGTATTCATACTATATTTAAATGGTATAAGATTTAATACATAATGCAGTCCACTTTAATTCGTGTAAAGATTAGAGAATTACTACATATGTTGCTGTGTAAGTTGCCTATTCCATACTCTATGATCTTATACTTGCCTTTTACATGCCCAATCAATATGACATCAATATCATTAAGAGTACTTACTTCATTATTCATCCTATTTAAAATTTTATACTTACCCAAATTTACTCTTTCCGGGCTTGGAGGTATTAATATTTGTTTGGAATGATTTTATACTTGCCTTTCACATGCCCAATCAATATGACATCAATATCATTAACAGTACATATCTGTGCCCATGCCATTGTCCATAAATCTTCTATTACCAAATATAGAACAGTGATTTTGACTGTGTATGAAAACAGAAAGAATTATCCCAAAGAAATTTTAATGCTAATAAGGAAAAAGATATACTGTCCAAAATATATTAAATTTAAACAACAGAAAACAGCAAATACAAAATCAGTACTAAACTTTCGGTATTCATACTATATTTAAATGGTATAAGATTTAATACATAATGCAATCCACTTTAATTCGTGTAAAGATTAGAGAATCACTACATATGTTGATGTGTGTAATGCTGGTGGAAGAAAGGAAAAAGTTGCCTATTCCATACTCTATGATCTTATACTTGCCTTTTACATGCCCAATCAATATGACGTCAATATCATTAAGAGTACTTACTGCATTATTCATCCTATTTAAAATTTTATACTTACCCAAATTTACTCTTTCCGGGCTTGGAGGTATTAATATTTGTTTGGAATGATTTTATACTTGCCTTTTACATGCCCAATCAATATGACATCAATATCATTAACACTACATATCTGTGCCCATGCCATTGTCCATAAATCTTCTATTACCAAATATAGAACAGTGATTTTGACTGTGTATGTAAACAGAAGGAATTATCCCAAAGCAATTATGTCTGACAGCGATGGTTGTCTCATTAACCCTATAAATTTACAAACTAAACATTATTCCAATAATACTCTAGGTTGTTGATACAGAGTTTTGAGATCGAATCACATTTTAATCACTAGCCAATGTAAGTAAAGAAATTAAACAAATAAGTAGATGAATAAATAAAAATAAAGTGATATTTAAAATCAATAAATATTGCAACCAAATTGCTTGTTTATTTATTTACACATTGGCTTTTTTAAATTAACTCATTTATACAATAACCAAATTAACCAAGTTTTATCAAAATTAAATAATTTTCTAAATATAAAGAAAATTTAATAAAAATTAAATAAATTTAGTTCTTAACTAATTTAGTTCTCTAAGCTTTTATTCCAGTCTACTTACAATATTCAGTGCATCATTTCTCCTACCAATCAAAATCATCCAACTTTTGGAATGTTTGGACTTTCTTCGTGTCACTTTCTCATTTTGTCAATGGATTTTCTTTACTTTAATATGTGTATCAAAATTATAACATCTATAGGTCATTTAAAATGTAGCTGATTCAAGAAAATGACCCTATTATAACTGGCGTTATATGACAGTTGCAATAAATGGTCTTTAACAACTGGCATCTCTTGACAGTTATAATAAAGGGTTTTTAACAACTGGTATTTACTACCAGTTGCAATAAATGTATTTTTATAACTGCATTTTCTTGCCAGTTGCAATAAACATGTTTTTAACAACTGCGTTTTCCCGTCAGTTGCATTAAATATATTTCTAGCAACTGCATTTTTCTGCTAGTTGTAATAAACATGTTTTTAACAACTGCTTGTTTTAGCTAAGTTATAGTAGAGATCTATAACAACTAAGTAACTTTGACCATTTAAATAATTAATAATTAATATTTAATTATAATTAAGAAGTAAAAAGAAATAATGGTAACTAGTATTAACAAATAAGAAGAAGTTTTCAATAATTAATTTTTAATAATTAATTATCAATAAATAATTAGTAATTAATAAATATGAATATATAATAATTAATAAATAACCTTTAATAATTAATAATAAATAATAATTAATAATTAATAAACAATCATTATCAATAAATAATTAGTATTAAGAATTAATATTAATATTAATATCAATTAATATGAAAATAAAAAATAATTAATATTAATAATTAAAAAATCATTAATATTATTGATTAATCAATTATTCTCAATAAATAATTGATAATTAATAAATAACTTGTAATGATTAATATTAAGTGTATAATAATTAATAATGACTATTATTAATAATTAATAATATATACATAATAATTCATAATTCATAATTAATATTCAATTATAATCAAGTAGATAAATGTTATAATTAATAAATAAGAAGTAATATTTTAATAATTAATAATTACTATTAAATGATTGATAATTAATATTTAATAAGTAATATTTAAGATTAATATTTAATATATTTAAATTAATAGTTTATAATTATTTTTAATAACTAATAATATAGTATAATTAATTATTAATAAATAAATAACTAATAATTTCTAATAATAATGCATATATAATAATATATACTTAATATTTAACACTTTATAATTAATAATCTATTAAAATTGATAATTCATAAATTTTAATTCGTGAATAATGATTAATAATTTTAAATTAATTTTATTATTATTTATGATTTATAATTACTATTTTTAATAATTAACAATTAATATTTTAATAATTTATAACTTATAACTATTTTTAGCAATTAATAATATAGTATAATTATTTATAATAATTAACTAATTAATAATTTGTAATAATAAAGTATAAATAATAATATATACTTATAATTTACACTTAAAAAATATATTTACTGTATGATAATCAATTTTTAATAATTAATGATTAATATGTAATCCTTAATAATTAAGAAGTAGCATTTATTATTTTGTTTTTAATATTTAATAATTTAATTTATAATTATATTTAATATTTCACAAAATTTAAAAACATTCATAAGATTTAAAAATAAAATTTTAAAATTTGAAAATAAAATTTTAGATTAAATTACAAATTCAGATCATAAATTATTTATTACTAATTATAAATATCTAAACATTAGTAAATAAATATGAAGCATTCAATCTACTTTTATAATGTAATGAGCCATCCAACCTACCTTTTACAGGCAAAAAAAAAAGGCATCATTCTAAAATTTTAAAGCCCGTTTTAATTTTAATTTCACCGCCTACCCCTTTAATTTTCCAATTAATCCTAAATCCCAAACCGATCCCCTAAATCCCAAATCGCTCATTGCATCTTCCTTCTCTACCTTCATCGATCCCAAATCCCAATGTATCGCTTCTCCACCTTCTTCGCGCTTTTCAGCAGCGGCTCTGGTTCAACGCGTGCGCCTATTCTCCTGGTGGCTCAACGCGTGCGTCATAAGCGATTGCCGCCGTATGTGGTTGCTTTATGGGTTGCGGGAGTTGTTGGATGAGGCTTTGGTTTGCTGCTACGATTCCAATTTGTCATAGTCACAAACTTCATCAGACATTGAATTCAAGATTGGTAGCACCTTCCAGTTCATTGTCGCTAGAAAGTTCACCAAAGAATGTCGTAGATGATCACTAGAGGCAAGCCAGTGAAGCAGCATTTCAATTTAGTTCCAGCAGTGCTGAGTTTATTGTGTAAATGTGGAGTATCTGCTGTGCACATGCACAGGTGCACAGTGTGCATGTATACTGAATTGACTTGGTAATTGAATAAGGATGTATTGTATAATTAGATGATAATTAGCCTGGACATACTCGGTCAAGTATGCTATTAATATGTATCAGATGCGAGAATTGTAAAAGTGTGTGAGTGAATTAAATTATTTCAATTGAAACTGTGTGTTCATTCCTTTGTTTATTTTTAAGTTTTCTTTTCCCTCTCATTCATTGATTCTTATTATCTTCCTTCTCCTATTTTCTAACTTCAATACAAATAACCCAACTGCTTTAACTCCATGGCTGGACCTAGAAACCCATCAAAAAAGAAAGATCATGTCAAAGTGGTATCGGAGCAAGTTGATGACCCAGTTGCATCTCCTCATCAACATAACGATCCTGAAAATGATAATGATGACAGTCATCTATCAATGCCTGATCTTGATGATGAAGGTGAGTTATGGCAGCGACAAGAGCACATTAATGAGAGAACCAACCAAATATTAATACAGCTTCAAGAAGCCCATCAAGAATCACATAATTCTCATCAAGAACTTCATCAAAGCTTGCAAGATACAACTCATGAGTTAAACCTCAAGCTGGATCAAATTACGGAAACACTAAATGTAGTATTACAGGGAATGAAGAGCAATCAATACTCATCACCGCAACCCTCGCACCAATCAAAATCCCAACCATACATACCACCATTCCAAAGAAATACATCAAGAAATCCCTCTGACTTAAAATTGAATCTAGATCAGACTTTAAGTATACCATTTACCCACAAGCTACAGATTTTTCAAATTTCTTCGAGTACCCAGGTTCATAAAAAAAAGAATTTTTTCCAACACACCACCATTAAACTTGAGTTCCCTACCTATTCTGGCGATGAAACAGTGATGGAATGGCTAGAGAAAGTAGAATAACTTTTCAGGTATCACCAATCCCCAGAAGCTGAGTGGGTTCCAACATGTTCATTTCACCTTAAACAAGATGCTCAAAAGTGGTTTAAATGGTGGTCAAAGAATGTGAAGAATTATATGCAATGGAAGGTTTTTAAAGAAGAGATAATTATAAGATTCGCTCTCCCTGAATTGAGGAAACCCTTCGGTGCTTTTGCAAACTTGAAATAGCTAACAACTGTGCAGGCTTACCTTACCAAATTCGAGCTACTTCAAGGCTTACTTGATCATTTACACCCCGATTATGTTTTCGACAAATTCATGGGTGTACTTAAAGATGAAATCAGATATGATGTTGAGGCTTCAGGGCCAACTTGTTTCAGAGAAGCTGTGAAATTAGCCAAAATTTTTGAAGGAAAATATAACAGTACCAAGAAGGCCACCAGAACCCTAAATTATTCCTACCCCTCTTCCCATGCCAAAATTAATCCTCCAAGAATAATTCCAAATCCCACTCCCACTTACCAGAATCCAACAAAAAGAAATACAATGAATGAACCTGCTAGAGTTAGGGGTTTGACACCTGTAGATATACTTGAGAAAATAAGAAAAAATTTATGTGATGGGTGTGATGAGAAGTGGCATGTAGGCCACCAATGTAAGAACAAGCATGTGTACATTCTTGAAGGGGTTAAGGAACTAGATAGAGAAGGAGAAGATTAGGAAAACTTGGAGACCAAAACTATAGAAGGACAAGAAGTGGAAGAAGGTGAAGAAAACCCAGCCATTACATTCCATGCTATGTGTGGAATTCCCACTTCAGAGTTATTGGGATGATTCAAGGTAAACAGGTGTAGATCTTGATAGACTCAGGGTCCACCCATAACTTTATTGATGGAGCATTGGCCAAGAAGCTGGAATTACCTATAGATGGTTAAAAAATGTATGATGTGGTGATATCTAATGGTGACAGGTTACAAGGAGCAAGAATTTGTAAGCAATTTATTCTCAAATGCCAAGGCTGTAGCCTGCCAATTGATTTGTTACTATTACCACTGGATGGGTGTCACGTGGTGCACAGTGGATGAAAACCTTGGATGAGATCACTTTGAACTTCAACCTGGTGATGTGCAGCTAGTTAACCATAAGAGATTCAATAAAGAAAGTAATGAAGGGCAGCTAACCATGATGCTATGTGCTAGTGAAGTGATTCCTGAAATTTCAGACCCATCTCCTATACCACCTACTGTAGCTACTATTCTCCACCAATACCCAAAAGTTACTAACCCACTCACACACTTACCACCAAACAGACCACAAGACCATAAAATTCCTCTACTACAAGGCTCCAAACCCATTTGTCTCAAACCTTATAGACACTCCTTCCACATTAAAAATGAGTTAGAAAAAATCATACAAGACATGTTGGATTCAGGAGTGATCGAGCCTAGTTGCAGTGCTTACTCATCTATAGTGGTCATGGTTAGAAAGAAAGATGGTTCACGGAGGTTATGTGTTGATTACAGAAACTTGAATAGCATTACAATTAAAGACAAGTTTCCAATACCATCAGTAGATGACTTATTTGATGAATTACATGGCTCAAAATATTTTTCAAAATTGGATTTAAGATCTAGATATTATCAAATCAGAATGAATGAAGAGGATATACATAAAACAGCCTTCAAAACCCATGAAGGCCATTATGAATTCACTGTCATGCCCTTTGGTTTATCAAATGCACCCTCCACTTTCCAATCTTTGATGAACACCATATTAAGACCTATTTAAGGAGATTTATGCTTGTTTTTTTTGATGATATTTTGGTTTATAGCCAGTCCATTAATGATCACTTGAATCACCTCAAGTTGACTTTGTAGTGTTGAAAGACAATTCACTGGTTATTAAATTGTCGAAGTGCACATTTCCTAATGAGTCAATTGAATATTTGGGACATGTTATATCGAGCAATGGGGTAGCTGTAGACCCCAGCAAGGTTGAAGCTATTAGACAAAGTCCTCTTCCTACCAACCTTAAGGCATTGAGAGGGTTTCTAGGGCTTACAGGGTATTACGGAAAGTTCATAAAAAATTATGGGATGATAGCAAGGCCCCTTACTGATTTTCTCAAGAAGGATGCTTTCAAATGGAGTGATAAGGCCACATAAGCTATGGAACATCTAAAACAGTGCCTTACCAATCCTCTAATGCTATGCATGCTAGATTTTAATAAGAAATTTATAGTTAAATGTGATGCAAGTGGAGTTGGAGCAGTTCTACTACAAGATAAAAGGCCCATAGCCTTCTTAAGCAAAGCCCTACATGGAAGAACACTACATTGGTTTACATATGAAAAGGAGTTTCTTGCTTTGATTCTGGCAACCAAGAAATGGTCACAGTACTTGCTTGGAAGGCAATTCATTATAAGGACAGACCACCAGAGCTTAAAGTATTTATTGACACAGAAATTATACACTGGAATTCAAGCTAAATGGTTGGCTAAATTGCATGACTTTGATTACCTTGTTGAATTCAAGAGTGGAAAGGAGAATATTGTGGTTGATGCTTTGTCAAGAAGAGATGGAGATAATGATTGCAATAACACAGAGTGTCAAGCCCTTTCACATGTGCAACTTGACTAGTTACAAGAACTGAAAAATACACATGCCCAATCTACTTTTTATATAGAGATCATTAAACAAATTGAGGAGGGAAGCAAGCCATTTAGTAAATACAAGATAGTTGATCATCTGGTTGGGTCGAGAAATTAAAAAGTGATTTAATGAATAATAATAATTTATTTAATTAAAAAGTGATTTAATGAATAATAATAATTTATTTAATTAACATGAAAATAACCATTTTGGCCACTGTCTCGGATTTCGACGAAACTAGTTTCATCGGATCTATAACAATGAATTATTGTAGGATTTCAAGTTTCGTAGCGATCAAACTTGTTGTTTGATCGTACGGACTCGAAACGCATAGAAATGAATTTAATTGAATGAAATTAAAATAAGCTGATTTTGAAAGCTAACTTCTTTATACGATGGAATTAGGACCTGAAACCTATTCCATTGAGTTCAAAAATATCAAAAACATCTATTTTGATATATGGGATGACCCACTTTCGTTGTGGAGGCAAAACGGGCTTTTTGGGTCGTTATTCGTCGTTCGTACAAATTCGATATGTGTTTATTTTCTTATCGGGCTTTGTTAATATAAATAGTCTTGTTTCCTAAACCCTAGCAGTCATTTTTTTTCTTATTCTGTGCGTACATCAACTTCTGTCTATCTCCTCCTTCTAATGGAAGAAACCAAACTCAATTTCAGAACCCTAAATTCGATTTCCAAATCAATTTCAAAATCAAACTCCTCAAAACCCTAACTTATTATATACCGTTTCGAAGCTCTCGACGAGTGTAACCCACTGCAACAATTCGTTTCTTGAATCGAATCATCTTTTGGCCAGAAATTAGTGTTTTATCCTTGGCCATCCATTGTAGGGTTCGAGGTTTTAACGATGGATCTGTGTCCTGGTGACGATCGAAGGACATGGGGTGGTAAAGCTCGTCGAGCAGGTTTGGGATCTTCTATTCGTTCATGCTTGATGTCGATAGGTTCGCCGTGATTGGCCATGGAAGGTGGACGGTGGCGTGGGCCCTTGGGGGCGCCGTGGTGAGCCGCTCAAGCAAGGGGGGTGCAGCCGGAGGAGCTCGTGAGGATGTCGGAGTCTGATCATCATGATAGTGCTTGTGATGGTCGAGAAATTCGAGGAGGCAGTGGCGGCCGTATGCTGGTCGAGTCAAAATCGCGATAGGGCTAGGGTTTTCGAACAGGCGTAGTGGTCACGTGGCTGACAACGTATGGTAATGTGTGTTTCTTTTTTTATCTATTTATTTTTTTTATTTTTAAATCGGTTAACTTCTAACTCATATAACTTTTACATACGAGGTCGGATTTACGCACAGTTTGTTCCGCTGCTATCGTATTGAAATTTCGGACATTTTGGAACTGGTTTGGATGAATTCTAAGACTTTTGAATTTTAAGCCTTATTTGGATTTCAAATCGATTTGAAATCAAAGGTGAGTGTTTTGACCCACTCACAACTACTAGATTATCGTATGTTAGTTAAATTGAATTTATGATATGATTAGAAGTTGATTGATTATTGTTTGATATATTTAAATTGCCCTTCCATTTAAATCTGAATTTTATTGAATTTAATCGCCATTTAATTTAGTATTGCATTTTAAAATTTCCACTTAATACTTGTTATTGATAATTAGTAAATTGTTGTTATTTATTGGTTGACTTGGATGATGATTGTGATGGATGTTTGATTGTTGATATTGGATGACTGGATGTTATATTTTTATATTGTTTTAACACTACAAGTTGCCTATGGGTTGAAATGATACATACCCAAACGATCTATAGATTAGGGAAAATCGTTATGGGTTGAAATGACAAACCCAAGCGATTTTATGGATTTTGAATTTTATTCGGGATTGCGGGTTGAAATGATATATATCCGAATATAAAATATTTGCGGATTGAAATGATAAATATCCATATCACTTGACCATAGGTGTAACGTCCTGAAATTTTCAACCATTCGCATCCATACATGTCGGATTTGAATTGCTCAAAATATCAGATTGTTAATTTAAATTTGGCAAAACTCAACATATATAGTAAATAAATAATCACAGAATCACAGACACATAGTAATATAACAATAATGCAGCGGAAACAAAAGAATAGTAGATCATGAAGCTACTATATATAACAGAGTTAAACAAGATACAATAGAAGTCACGAATACATAGATGTCTCAATACAATAGTCAAATACAAGATCTGAATACATCACTGGAATCAACTGAACGACTGAAAGCAGAATCAATGTAACGACCCGATATTTTGGACCATTCAAATCGACAATAAATCCACACATGTCTGACTTGAATAATTCAAAACAATAGATTGTTAATTTAAATTTGGCAAAACTCAGTATATACAGTAAATACATCAGTCACAGAATCACAGACACAGAGTAATACAATAATACGCATCGAAATAGATAAAATAGTAGTTCATGAAGCTACTATATAAACATCAGAGTTACAAATAAAATACAACAGAATATCTCGAATACAGTGAAGTCTTCAGTACGAATAGATGACCTCTCTGAACAAATCAACTGGAAAGCTGAATCGATGGTTGGATCTCCAAATGAAGCTCCAAACTCCAAGGTGAGTCTCAATTGCTGTATCACTCGGTCTGACCCGAGCGTAAAGCAAAACACAAAACACTTGAGTCAGGATTAACATTCTTATACTAATAAATCCAACTCAAGTGAAATATCAATTGGAATACAAGTAACTTAAAGGATGTTTGGGATAACCATCCTCTAAGGATCCGTGGAACTATCTACAAGGTAGAAATATACACTATAACACCGTGGTCATTTCAATTAAATTTATACTTCAAAACCCAAATATCATTTCATTTCAAATATATCTATTTTCCAAAATAGTATATATATATTAAATGATTTAAAAAGTAAAGCATTTAATTTCTCAAGTCTCACAAATCGATTTAAATCAACTCAAATTCCAAATTCAAATGTATTCAAAGCTCAATTCATCAATTCAATTCAGTTCTCAATAGACCATTTAAATTTTCAATATATTTCAAAGCTTTAATATTCAACATTTTCAAAGTTAAATTTAACAGTTTCATATAGCTCTTGATTTAACTTCATTATTATTTAATCAGGGAATATTCACTTAATAAATTCAATATCCTTTTAACTAGCCTTAAATCACATTTTTACTAAATATTTCCTCAAATTTATTTAAACAAGAAATACTCATTAAATTACTTAAATCAAACCCAAGTTATAAATCATATCTTAAATCTCAATTTCAATAAGTTTCAAATTGGTTTAACTAAATAAAATTCTTTATTGAATACAGTTTCAACTAAATTCACATTATCATCCCAACCTTAACTTATTCAAATTATTACCAAAATCTATTTTGAAATATAAATTTAAATACTTAACCATATTGTATGTGTTAAATCAATCTTAATTAAAATAAATATTATTATTAAATCCATATATATCATTACAATTATATATAATAATTTAAAAATCAACATTTATTAAAACCGTATATATTTTTCCAAAAACCATAGAATTTATTTTCAATATATTTATATATGGACCAACGGTGTCTGTATATAATTTCCTATTTATGGTCAAGTAATACAGATATTTATCATTTCAATCCGTAAATTTAAATACATACGGGTAGATATCATTTCGACCCGTAATCCCAAATTCAAATCAATTGAAAATCGCTTGGTCTATCATTTCAACCCATAACGATTTTCTCCTATTCTAAAGTCCGTTCGGGTATGTATCATTTCAACCCATAGTGAAATCTATACTAACAGGGAACTTGCAGAGTGATAACAGATAATGTAAAATACAACAACAGGCATATATCATCAATAATAATATAATATAAACAACTGGATATGGTGTGATATCCTGCAGGTGAACAGTTACAGATAATAGCATATATAACAATTTAAATAACTATAGCAGTGTATTTCAATTGTCGTTTCAATTGAAATCGAATTTAATAAATACAAGAACATTAATCGTGAGTGATTGCTCACCTTTCGAGGCTAGAGAAGAACGATAATGAGAGGAGTTATGAATCCAAACACGAACTTCGAAGCAAAGCAAAATGGCACGCATTTGATGACAAAGCTGAAAGTTTGGGATTGACGAAATCAAATTAAAACTGGATCGATGAAGATAATTGATGTAAGTGAGCCTATATATATATAACTATATACTATTCGTATATATATACACGATCATATACTAAATTCACATACATTTAAATTAAACAAATACTTATATACATACTCATTAAACTGTAAAATATGTACACATTAAAAAAAATCTTTTTGTACACATAAAATCAAAAATCAATATCCGAAAATATATTGGGAAATCAATATTAAACGTATGACATAGGAATCCATATTCTCTTACAAAATCATTCCTAATTTTATGACAAAAAAAAACATATATATATATATATATATATATATTAATATCATTTTTAACGATGGAAAAACTTTATAACCACATTATAAACAAATCTCACTATATATATATAAATATATATTATACGAAGTATAACCTAAGACAACTGGTATCCCATAATATAAAAAAACTGCTATATATAACTAAACTCAGCTGAAACCATCTGCATATTACGAAGCTCAACAGTATATATATTAACGAAAATATATATAAAACGGGTTTTTAAAACATATAGTTTATAATATACAATACTTAGCATTACTTACAAACAGGTTTACAGTTCACATATAAAATATATATATATATATAATAACCTATTATAACAGCTATATCATATAATATAAGTAACCGCTCCACGTTACTACTGTATTTATATGTTTTGAAAAATACATATAAATGCAAATACTTGTACTTTAAAACAAATAAAATAAACTATGATGAAACTTTGCACTGGAACATACCAAACCAAAATATATATCTTATATAAACTATATGTATACTTAATCCTGATCTCATAAATAACTATGTATACTGCTATTCATTATACAATATATATAATATACTACACCTCTAACTATACTATATGCAGACCAAAAGTACAAAACAAGCTGGCATAAAAATAAACCTTTATAAATTTAACATTAAAACTTTATATCTTACTGTAATCATACATAGGCTACTATACAAATATATCCAAACTCACCTATACATAACATACATTCGGCTAACAAAGAGGAGGCAAAGCTCGAAGGGTGGTGGCCAGAGGCTGCTCGCCGTGATTGGGTCGGCCGATGGGCGAAGTATGAGGAGGAGGGAGGCTAGAGAATGGAGAGAGGGGCAAGACGATTTCTCTGGCCCGAAGCCGTTCATGCGGAGGAGAGGCGCTTAGAGGAAGAGGCGGACGGGTACTTGGCTGTTGTCACAGAGGAGAGGTGAATGGTGGAGCTTGTTGGTCTCATGCGAAAGGATGGCGGCTTCAGGGTTTCAGAGAGGAGGCGGAGTGAGGCCGGGTTGGGGAGCTCTTGCGTGAGTGGTTTTGTGGTTAAAGGTGGTGAAAGAGTTAGGCGCAAGGCCATGGGGAAGAGCAAGTGAACATGAAGGGAGCAGGTAGAAAGAATGGAAAAATGATGAACACGTATTTGTACGAGATATTGGCATGTGAACCGGAGAAAAGGAGAGGAAATAAATAATAAAAGAGCAACGGCTGAAATTGAGCTGAATAATAAAGCCAATGCTTTGAATCGTATGCCATAAATAAGTAATAGACCCTGATTTCTAAATTTATTAGCTAGGAATAGGAACGCTTGAATGTGGATTGGAAAATTTATTAAAAGCAACAATAATTTGAACGGTAGGAAAAGTAACAGCTACACAATTGATTCTGAAAACAACTAAAGCAATTAAATTAATAGCTAGATTGGACATCACGTTTCAAATTTTTGAAACCGCAAGAAGAAATAAAGTACCAGTTTCAGGGTACCGTTACAACGAACAGCTTATTGTTTCCGTCGCATACCAGACCTCAAAATATAGAAATAAATATACCGTAGAGATCAGCACGACGTGACGATCAAAACGTTATACAGATACTAGTGGTACGATCATCCGATCGAAAGTCGATAATCGGTACCAGAAATGCTGCTATTTTGCCAGAATTAAGATAAACAGAGCAGTATAAGTCCAAATTTGGAAAACTAAAGATAGCATCTCACTCAGAAGAAGATTTATACATTTACTGTATAAAAATATTCAAGTTTGGAAAACATTTTATTACCGTCAATTATTAACTGATTTGAGTTTGAATAAAATTATACCAAAAATATATACTTCAATATTATCAGGTGAAAATTTACCATTTGCTATGTTTTTAAATACGTATCTCAAATACTATATTTTTATTTCAAAATTTTTATTATTTAAAATTTCACAAAAATTCAATTAATTACGTTATAAAAATTATTAAAATTTACGGGTCGTTACAATCAATATAGCTGGATCTTCAAGCGAAGCTCCAACTCCAAAGGTGAGTCTCGAACACTGTATCACTCATTCTGACCCGAGCGTAAAGCAAAACACAAAACACTCGAGTCATGATTAACATTCTTATATCGATAAATCCAATCTCAAGTGAAATATCAACTGAAATACAAGTAACTTAAAGGATGTTTGGGATAACCATCCTCTAAGGATCCGTTAAACTATCTACTATGTAGTAATATACGCTATTATAGTAATGTCTAAAGTAAAGTAAACTATCAAAATAGCGTTAAGGCGTTACCCATATCCCCCTTAACACATTTTATATATTCCCATAGTCTATACAGTACCGTAATCTCTCTCGTAATGGGCGTCGTTAGAGGGCACTCCATAGGTATGGTACAAAACAAACTTGTAGTAAAGCATGCTAGGGTAGGTGACACCACACAACTAGGCAATGCCAGGGTAGATATACCAATTACACTTCCGGGCCGGTGGTGACGCAAAGCCGCAGCAATCGCCCACCTCGAGCCACACTCCCGAATCAAGGGTGCGCACCAAATCAATCACAAAGTAATAGAATGGCATACGATGGAATGTGTCCGATCAGAGGTGCTACCTCATTAGCCCGTCGATTGCTCTTGTTTTAGCCACCTTATGCCAACTCATGGGAGTTGGGTCCACGTATATACCTCATATGGAATCGTCGCCACCATCTTACTTCATTCTGGAATCTCCACCGCATACAAAGTTGTTAAAGTGGTTTTCGGTATCCACAAAGAGTATGTCCATATCTGATCCCGGTCTCTTTAACAACCAATCGTTATTATAACACCGTGGTCATTTCAAAATAGTTTATACTTCAAAACCAAAATATCATTTCCATTTCAAAATCCAAGTCAATACGATATCATTTCCATTTCAAATATATTCACTTCCAAAACCATAGTACTTTCAAAGTTATAACACTTTCGAAACAAAAACATTTAAAATTATAACACTTTGGAAATCATAACACTTTGAAATTATAACACTTTGAAATCATAGCTTTGAAATCATAGCATTTTGGAATCCATAACACTTTCCTCTTAAACAGTTTAGATATTAAAATTAGTATATATAAAATAAAATAGTTTATAAAATAAAATAGTTTATATGAAATAGTTATAAGTTAAAATAGTTTAATAAAATAATTTATATTGAAATTGATTTATATTAAAATAGTTTATATTAAAATAATTTATAAAGTAAAATATAAATAGTTTTAGATATAGTTTAAAATACTTTATATAATAAAATAGTTTCCTCAAATTTCACAAATCGATTCCAAATCACTTGAATTCCAAAATTCAAATTTAATCAAATCTCAAATCATCAATTTCAATTTCAATTCAATTAAACATTTCAAATTATATTGATTTCAAATACCGATTTGAACCACAGATAAACCATTTCAATTTCAATATATTTCAAAGCTTTAAATATTCAACGTTTCAAAACTAAATTCGATAATTTCATAAATATATCAAATTCACTTTACTATTATTTAGTTTTGAAATATTTACTTAATCATTTCAACAACATCTAAATACAACTTCAA
Source organism: Allium fistulosum (assembly GCA_030737815.1). Classification (NCBI taxonomy): domain Eukaryota; kingdom Viridiplantae; phylum Streptophyta; class Magnoliopsida; order Asparagales; family Amaryllidaceae; genus Allium; species Allium fistulosum. The sequence goes on from CM060903.1 coordinate 445,068,222, forward strand.
TTTACAAATTTAAATAACAAAATATCCCATTTCAATTTATGTAAATTTGAAATATTCATTTAAGTCACTTTTAATCAAATTCAAGTTATAAAACATATCTTTAAAATTTCAAAAATAAATAAATTTCAATTCAAACTAATTTAAGTAAAATTCTTAAATAAATATAATTTCAAATCAATTTCAAATTTATCTTTTCAACCTGAATCATTATAAACTCTATATTTCAAAATATAAATATTAAATAAATACATAAACATATTATATATCAACTTTATTAAATCAACTTTAATAAATCTTTAAAATTAATATTTATTAAAACCATATATTTCTATTCAAAACCATAGAAATCACTTTTCAAAATATTTATATATATAGACCAACGGTGTCTGTATATAATTTTCTACCCTATGGTCAAGTGATACAAATATTTATCATTTCAATTTGCAATTTAAATATATACGGGTATATATCTTTTCAACCCACAGTCCCAAATTCAATTCAATGAAAATCGCTTGGGTTTATCATTTCAACCCATAACGATTTTCTCCTATTCTACAGATCGTTCGGGTATGTATCGTTTCAACCCATAGTGAATTCTATACTAACAGGGAACTTGCAGAGTGATAATAGATATGATAATAATATAATAGGCATATATCATCAATATAAATAACAGATAATGGTGTCAGATGTCATAGGTGAACAGATACAGATAATAACATATATAGCAATGCAAATAACTAACACCAGCATATTTCAATTGACGTTTCAATTGAAATCAAATTTAATAAATATAAGAACGTTAATCGTGAGTGATTGCTCACCATTCGAGGCTAGAGAAATTTGACATAGAAATGAGCTACGAATCCAGAGCAAAGTGAGATGGGCACGAATTCGATGAAGAAAACAGGCACGACGGACCAAAAGCTGAAAAAATTGGAATCGATGATAACTAATCAGAATCAGTTTTGATATAAACTGAAAATATATACATTATTATTATATTATTTATTCATTTTTAATATTTTATTTTAAGACAAATACACAAAAACACTAACATTTCAAAATCAATATTTAATACATAAATAAGCGTATATACGTAAGCTACAAAGTCACAATATATATTATATTTTAAAAATAAAATAACTTAGCTTTATTCCAATACATAGAAATTATCATTATATATATATATATATATTTTAACTAATATATAAACTGACCTGTATAAAACATGCAACTAACATATACCGACCTTATATATAAACATGCAACTGTACTATACCAAATTTACTCCTTGCAAACAAATATAATCTTATGTAGTATAAATAACAAAATCAGATTATATATAATGCTATTAAACATATATAAGGTAACGGCTAGTATATATATATAATCTTATAACTGTCAAAGTATATAACTTATACTTATATCATTTTAAAATCAATGTTTATTATTATATAATCAATATAAACAACAAAACCTTTCAAAATAAGTGGAGACTAACAACATAAGCTAAAGTATATAAACAATATAATACAAATCTAAGCTACAAAATGGCATACAAACAATATATATATATACATACATATATATACATACATACATACATACATACATACATATATATATAAACGAATATAGGTGCGCAACTTCAACAGACATATGCAGACTACTTGCAGACCAAGGAAGAGAATATATAAACAAATGGATTCGAGTATAACAACTCGTATAAATAAACATCATATAATATACGAACATACAACTGAAGCTGCGAACCTATAATAAAATATAATGTAATATGATAAAATATAATATAATATAACTAGCATATTAAAATATATTTAAACTTATACTATTGTACATATATCCTACTGCAAATATATATATATATATAAGATGTAAAAGAAATTATAAAACAAAACCCAAAGCTTACCACTTACATGAAAATCACAGGACCCTATACGTTTATATATAAATAACGTATATATACACTATCCTCACTAATATAAAATACTTTTAATAAAAGAAGAGATGGAGCATCAAGCGTGGGTTGAGGAGGGGAAGCAAGGAGGTAAGGGAACTAGGCGAGCTCGAGGTAGGAGGAAGGCATGGATGACTGGGCTCGGCTGAGGAGGAAGGTGGTGCAGGCAGCCGCTGGATGGAAGGTGAAGGTCGTGTTGGTGGCCGTCGGCATGCTTCGGCATGGGTAAATGATGTGGGAGGTTTGATAGGAAGCGGATATGTGTAGGCTACACGCTTCAGGTCGGAGGAAGGAGGGTGCGAGTCGGCTTCAAGGTGGCGGATCGGAGCGGTGGAGGTGGAAAGCTGGGCTTGATGTGGTTGAGGTGGCTTGCCGAGTGTTTGTAGGCATGAGATAGATCAAGTAGCCTCAGATCCAATTATGTAACTTAAATTTATATAGCTTAAAACCTTTCTAAGATAGGAATGAGAATATGAGGCATAGAGGTAAGGAAGAAAAGAAGGTCACAGGCAATGGAGGAGAAGGGAAAGTGAACGAAAAGATGTAACATATATTTTTATATTCCTTTTTGTAATAAGAAACCTAACGAAATGGGAATTTTAAAAGCCAATGGACCATTGGTTTACACGGTGAGAAATGAACAGACGTAGGAGACCAAAAGGCTTGAATGCAGAACAGGTATGGCTAAGCATTAGCCAGACTTCACCACGAACCGGGCTCCAAAACACAGACGTATATATACCACAGAGATCAGCACGACAAGACGATCAAAACGGTGTACAGATATGAGTGGTACGATCATCCGATCAAAAGTCGATAATCAGTATCGAAAATGCTGCTATTTCGCCGAAAATAAGATCGACGGAGCAATAACAATTCAAATTTTGAGAAACGAAATATGACGTCTCACTCAGAAGATGATTTACAATTTTTCTATATAAAAATATTCAGGTTTCGAAAACATTTTATTACCATTAATTTTAAACTGATTGGAATTGAAATAGAATTTCATAGTAAAATAAACTTCAATATTATCAGATGATAATTTACCAGTTGCTATATTTAACTAGACGCCTTCCAAATATTAAATTTTTATTTCCAAATTCAGTTATTTAAAATTTCACAAAATTCCAGTTAATCACATTATAAAAACCAGTTAAATTTACGGGTCGTTACAATAGGGTAGAAAATTATATACGGACATCGGATTGGTTAAATTAAATGATTTTAATACCTTAAATTTTTGAATCCAGTTAAATGATATTTTGAAATAAAAATTTGGATTTATATAAACTGAATTATTTTCGAATATCCAAGCTTTAATGTTGAAATTGGAATTGGTTTAAATGAATTGTTTAAAAATTTTAAATTTAAAATTTGAAGGTGGATTTGAAGTATAAATGAAATTTATCAAAATTGAATTATCGAAATATTTGAATATTTAAGCTTTGAAATCTACTAAATTGGAAATAGTTTGGATTTATTGTTCGAACATGGTTTTGAAATCGATATTTATTAAGTGGTTTTAAATGAGAATTTGAATTGAAAGACAAAATTTAGTTGTTGATTTGAAAGCCGTACATGGTCCAGATGTGTTGAAATGGAAGAATTAGTATAATTCAATATTAATTTCAAATTTATTATTTTAATATAAATTATTTTAAAATATATTATTTTAAATCCTGATTATTAAAATTTTCAAACTATTAAGCTATTTTAATCTATTTTAATCAATTTAAACTATTTTAACTTACTTTAATCTATTTTATCTATTTAATCCTATTTAATCTATTTTAACTTATTTTAAACTAATTAACCGATTTTAATCTAATTTTAATCCATTTTAAATCCATTTAAATCATTTTAAATCTAATTTAATCTATTTTAAATCTATTTAAACTATTTAAACTATTTTAATCTATTTTAAACTATTTTAAACCATTTAAACTATTTTAGAGTATTTTAACTATTTTAAACTATTTTTAAAACTATTTATGACTATCTAAACTATTTTCTAATATTTCAAACTGTGTAAAGTTGAAGTATTTATATTTAAATCCTTGATGATGATACAACCTAAGTTGGGATTTGAAATTTAACCTTTTTGTGAAATGACATATTTGAGTAAATATGATGAATGAGGATTTAATTAACCTATCTTATCGATAATTTCAAAAGTGAATATGATTTTGAAAGTGAATATGATTTTGAAAGTGAATATGATTTCGAAACTGATATGGTTTGAAATCGAATATGATATTTTGATATTAATTATGAATTGACTTTTGAAATGTAAAGGAACCATCCGGTATGAAATAAGCATTTGCTTGTTAAAGGGATCGGGATCGGATATTGTCATACTCTCTGCCAATACCGAAAACCACTTTAACAACTATGTACGTGGTGGAGATTCCAGAATGAAGTAGGATTGTTTGGTGTATGATTCTGTATGAGGTATTTACGTAACCTTGACTCCCGTGAGTCAGCTTAGATGTGACTAAAACAGGAGCTACACCGGGCCAAGTGAGGTCGCACCTTCGATCGGGCACATTTCTTCGATACCATACTATTACTTTGTGATTGATCTGGTGGCCACCCCTCGATTTGATTATGGGAGTGTGTTCCGAGGTGGGCGGTAGTAGCTGATATGCATTACCACCAGTCTGGGAGTGCAAATGGTAGAATCCTACCTTGGCATCACCTCGAGTGTCGTGTTCACATGCCGTATCGCGCCTTCTACGAGTTTGGTTTGTACCATACCTATGGAGTGCCCTTTGAGTAAACCTCATGGAGGAGCTTACGGTACTATATAGACTATGGGAATATATAAAATGTGTTAAGGGGGATATGGGTAACGCCTTAACGCTATTTTAATACTTTACTTTACTGTAGACACTATTATAATAGCGTATTGTATTGTGTATGTAGATAGTTTAACGGACCTTAAGGAGATGGAAATCCCGAACATCTCTTAAGTTATTGCACTCACGTTAGACACTGAATATGAGATGTCAAACCCCATAAACATCTCTAATGCCGTTACACTCATATTTATTTACTGTTGATTTAACTTACATAAGATCTTTTAGTTCTGACTCGAGTGTTTTGTCTTTTCAATTCGCTCGGGTCAGTCTGAGCTTTTTAGTATATCGAAGACTGCTTTCTGGAGGACAAAGATGAAGATTTAGTACTATTACTATTTGCACTGCATTATGTTGTTCCGCTGCATTATTTATTTATTTCTGTTGTATGTACTATGATCTATATTGTAAAAGTATAATCAAATGTTATTTGTAAACAGCTTCATGAACTGTTTATTTGATTATTATATTTTGTCATTCCGCTATGAGATTTTGTATTTGTTTTTCTTTCTTTCCCTTTTTTTTCTTATTTACCCCATAACAATCCTCCCTTTTGAATGGTTTGAGTTTGACATGTGAGGTTTATTATCGATTTAATTGTCCAAAAAGGTGGGTCGTTACACCACACCTCTGGGAGGCCATTCAGGAATAAGGGGAACATTAAAGAGAATAAAACCATTTTTTTATTGGAAGAAAATGAGAAAGCATGTTGAATAGTTTGTCAGAAAATGTGAAACTTGTCAGAGGAATAAGGCAGAAAATATAAACATACCAGGGTTGTTACAACTTTTACCCATACTTGAGAAGATTTGGACAGATATAAGTAAGGATTTTGTTACCATCTTGCCAAGAAGTCAGAAGTATACAGTTATATATGTTGTAGTTGATAGATTATCCAAGTATGCTCATTTCTTTCCACTATCACATCCATACTATGCCAAGGATGTAGCTCAAACATTTTTTAATGGGGTATTTAAACCACATGGTCTTTCTTCTATAATTAGTGACACGGATACCCTATTTACAAGTTCATTCTGGCAAGAATTGCTGAAATTACAAGGTTGTTCACTGGAACTTAGTTATGCCTATCATCCTCAAACGGATGGACAAACTGAGGTGATCAATAAAATAGTGGAAGGGTATTTAAGGTGCTTTGTGTGTCATAAACCACATTAATAGTCTAAATGGCTTACATTAGCTGAGTATTGGTATAATACTACATGGAGAACATCTACTAACACTACCCCCTTCCAGGCTGTGTATGGAGTGTCACCTCCTACACTACTAACCTATATCCCTAATACTACTAAAGTACAACAAGTTGAGGAGGAACTATTTTCTAGAGATGTAGTTATACAAATGTTAAACGACGGCTTGATACTTGCCAGGGATAGAATGAAATGATATGCAGACTTGACGAGATCAGAGAGGATTTTTTAAGTTGGTGATTAGGTACATTTAAGGTTACACCCTTACAGGCAGATTACTGCTAAAAATTATAAGACTCACAAGCTCTCTCCTAAATTCTTTGGTCCCTATGAGGTTGAAGAAAAAATTTAAAAAGTTGCATATAGGTTGAAGTTACCACCTACTGTCAAAATCCATCTTGTTTTTCATGTATCACAGTTAAAAAGGAAGGTGGGGCAAAGGGTGATAATTCAGGAGGATATGCCTTCTTTTGTTGAGGAGATTGTTAAGGAGCCAGAGAGGATCTTGGATGAGAGAACAGTGTCGAAGAATAACAAACCTGTAGTTCAAATATTGGTGAAGTGGAGGGTCAACCTGAGGAGGATGCCACATGGGAGGAATATTGGGAGATGGTTAAGAAATTCCCTGCCCTGGACCTTGAGGCAAGGTCCATTTTTCAAGGGAAGGGGAGATGTCATAGCCACAAACTTCATCAGACATTGAATTCAAGATAGGCAGCACCTTCCAGTTCATTGTCGATAGAAAGTTCACCAGAGAATGTCGCAGATGATCACCAGAGGCAAGCCAGTGAAGCAGCAATTCAATTTAGTTCCAGTAGTGTTGAGTTTGTTGGGTAAATGTGGAGTATCTGTTGTGCACGTGCATAGATGCACAGTGTGCATGTGTACTGAATTGACTTGGTAATTGAATAAGAATGTATTGTGTAATTAGATGATAATTAGCCTGGAAATACTCGGTCAAGTATGCTATAAATATGTATCAGATGCGAGAATTGTAAGAGTGTGTGAATGAATTAAATTGTTTCAGTTTAAACTGTGTGTTCATTCCTTTCTTCATTTTTAAATTTGATTTTCCCTCTCATTCATTAATTCTTACTAGTGCGAACCCGTGCTTCGCACACGGATGTTGAAAAAATATTGTTGTTGCATAGGTCATATCCAAATGTATAAGAAATTTAATACGGTGGTAATGAAAAAACATTGTTGAACGATAGTGTTACATCATGAATAACAATTTGGTAGGATAAAGAATACATAGATATATTTGGTTATGATAATCACAATTAAAATCGAAAAAAACAATTACAGTGAATATGTTAAAGTCCACAGACTATTTAGAGGATAATGTGTTAAAAATTTATCCGCTAATGCATAGATATATTCACTGTGGCATATAACGCCAATGTTGTTGCTTTTGCAATTACACAGCTGCTTCAATGTGCATAGATATAGTTGAAGTATTCACTGTGAACTGCAGACACAAAGACAGTGCAGTTCGATTCAATTAAATAAGAGTAACAAAAGTTTTTTGCAATGGGGAGAAATATAGTAATAGGATGAAATTTGTAAACAGTCAGGAAAAGTATTTGTCAACAGTTGAAAAAAGGGAGCAAAAGAAAAAAGAAAAAAGCAACAGATGTAGTACAGGGGAAAAGTAGTAAAACAGAAGATTCAATTGAAATAGAAATGATGATGCAATAAGAAAATAACATGGGTTCCAATATAAATTACTATTGTTCACCGAATCTGATCTATGTCGATGCAGGGTACAAAACACGGCATACAGCTGGTCGCAGTAACCAATATTTGAAAATATCCAAAACATACAGAAGAGAACAATTATGAGAAGTCCATTCATTTTTTAGCCTCAGAAAGAACTGCTAGCAACGCGTGTATGATATTGGCTTGAGCGCAAATAGGTGATGTTTTCTTGGCCTTAATAGATGCATTACATCAGTCAATTATTTTAACCATTGAAGGTATTTGTACCTGCAGCCATAAAAGGCAAAAGTGTCATTGATGCGGTATTATTACTAAATTCTCTCACTGCTCGTCTGACCTATTAACTATATCTAATAATCAAACTATGACTACATAATCATCTATACAAAGATACATTCATCAATTGTTTTCTAGAAGTTTTCCGACGGTGGTGGTGCAAGTGATTTTAGAATTTACTGCAAAAAATAAAAAATAAACTCTTTTAGGTGGTTATCAACATTATTCTCACTACAACACATGTTTTGACCCAGCACTTAAACTGTGCATCTACCTTAAGCCCGAATACAACAACTTATATGCTTATTGTATTATTGATCATCATAATTGTAAATGAAATTGAGTAAACTTAGCCAAATTATGTCATCAAACCTGGAAGTAATGTATTAAACGCTGAGCTGCACGGTTGAATCAAGCATTAGTTATGTGAAGTCATTATTTAATCATCTCAAGCTATCAAAAATCAAAATTCATTTTTCAATTATATTTTCATAATGCGATTAAGTAACTATCGTTAACATCAAACAAAATTATTGCTACAGCTAAATTAGTATTGCATCACACAAATGCAGTTAAAATATTCGAAAACAATAATTGCTTAATTCCAAAAATACTGCAAAATAATAACCGCTTTTGCTTAATGCATTTAAATTTTAACCACAGTAAGCTCGAATAAATCATCGTGTACAACCAAAATTATTACTGCATCACATAAATATAGCTGAAATATTCAATTTCTACCATGCATAATTCAAAATTGTCATTAAATTATAACTGCATTTTATTAATGTAGTTAAATTTTAATTGTATTAAGATTGAACAAATTCCTGAAATGTAGCCAAATTTATTACTTCATCACATAAATGTGGTTAAAAATCTTCAAATATAGTTAAATTTACCCAAAACTTACTGGTAAATTATAATTGCATTTTCTTAATTTCATTAATTTATAACTGTTTTAAAATTGAATAAAATTATCAAATATAGTCAAAATCATCAATAGTAAATGCAATAAAAAATGCTAACGTAGTTAAATTAATTCAAAAAATGCCTATAAACTATTACACCATTTTTTGATGGGGTTAAATTATAACTGCACTAAGTTTGAATACTATCAAACACAATCAAGATTATTACTTTATTACATAATGTAGTTACAATATTCAAAGGCAACCATAATTGTATAATTCAAAAATAATATTCCTTTCAAATATGTTAAAAGATAATAAATACATTATAATAATCTAGGTAAAACTACTATGTAATGTTTATGATCATCATAATAATGCTGTTACAGAAACGCGGTACACAGCGGTGCCACAAAATAATTATGCAATTAAAGCTGCTATATAAAATTACGATTTTAAAAAATTTATTTTTAGCTATCAACAATGGATATCATTGGAAAACAAATTAAATTTAAGATTTAATAGTGAAAACGATTCTTAAATCCAATCAATGTAGAAAAAGTTATCACATTTTAAAGTTTGAAATATAAAGAAATTAAAAATGCAACTGTTCAGTTGCTAAATTTCAAGAGGGCCTGTGTGAGCTTGAAATTCAACTCACTAATAATAATATAGTATAGATTATCTTCTTTCTCCTGTTTTCTAACATCAATACAAACAACCCAACTGCTTTAACTCCATGGCTGGACCCAGAAACCCATCAAAAAAGAAAGATCATGTCATGGTTCTAAGGAGTTTGGTTGGAAGTTTGAGATCTTACCTTATCATGTTTATATCTCATTAGCATTGGTGATTATGCAGCAATGTAGGTAACGTTTCTTGATGTTGTATGATTGGCTTTAATTGGGCTTATTAGCTGATCTCTATTTTAGTTCCTTTTCTGCTTTGTGTTGTTTTCTAAATGAAGATGTTTTCTTGGTATTTTGCACATGATCATTTGTTAATTGTGGGTGCGTGAGTTCATAATTGTGCTTTAAGATTTTAGCTTCAGCTATTGTTTAGCTAAGTTGAATAGAGTTAATCATGTAGTTAATTTGGGATTTTATCATGAAAAGAATTGAAAGATTGCTAATCTTATGATATGCTACTACCAATCAAAATCTGCATCAACCTTTTCTTTTGTGTGCAGAATGGCACTTTCTAATACTCTTTTTTTGGGTTCCAAATTATCAATGAATAAAGTAGTTGGAAGATGAAATTAGGTGTTAACAATAATGAGCTGAGTTAGATGGTTTTGGTTCAGGATGGAATTAGGCGTTGACAGATCCTACTTTCCAGACTCGCTTATTGGAAACCAATTTGGGAGATGACAATGATGCAGACATAACTGCACCATTGTTTACTGAAAAGGTTTGGTATCATAGATCATGGATTCTTCATTATGTGAAAAGGCAATGTATAAATGTAATTTTTTATATGATTTTGTTAAAGCAGATGGTTGGTTGATGTGAAGCAATGAGACAAACCTTGATCTTCATACTCACCCAAAATGTATCAAGATCCATTTTGAGGCTCAAATATGTATGAATAAGCCCAGAGCATGTTACTGCAAGTTATTGTAATGTGCACTCCAATTCTTTATCTTCACTTAGTCACCTGTAAAATAAGAAAAGCCTTTTTCACTCTTGTTTTATATCTTCACCTGCAAATTTTTTATGGGTTTTTCTTTTCTGTACTTTATGTACCATCACTCCTAAAATTATCATTTTTTGATTATTGATTATCTTGCTTTCACTTGACAAAATCAACATGTTAGTAGTTCTTGGTCATTATTGAAATATTTTTTGTGATATGCTTCTAAGTCAAATTTGATGTTAGTAGTTCCCGATCGTTGTTGATTATCTTGCTTTATCTTTTCCTCTTAGTACTCTTTTTATTTTAGCAAGCATGAGGTACTATCGTGTGCTAATTTATGTTTATGAATAATGTATTTTGTAGTATACGCATGCAATCGATATATGGAGCATAGGATACATTTTTCATGACTGCTAACTGGAAAACCATTATTTCCTAGAAAAAATGTCATACAACAGTTAGATCTTATGACTGATCTACTTGGCATTCCACCTGAATGCATAGCAATGGTATCTTTATTTACTAATCAGACTTATATTGCCTTTTATTTATGGAACAACAAAGTTAATGCTTATGTCGCTGAGTTCATGATGAATGTATATTGATTTCAATTTGTAGTCTTGATGAGAAATGTTGTTGATATAAATATTTGTAACCGTTTTTATTGAAGTATTTATTTGTGCTTGAATTTATAGATATTGTAATCTATTTGAATTTATGGGAATGTTTAACAAAATATTTGGAATAGTGTTATGTTTGAATCGATTGATACTACGTACTAAAATCGATAATTTTTATATATTTGAATTTATGAAATTGTGATTTTATAACAATCGAAATTATAAAACATTTGTAAATACCCAATTGCAATTGGTAAAAATAGTTGTAAAAGAATATAATGCAACAGGAAAATACATTTGTAAAAAGACCCTATAGTAATTCGCAAAAAAAGTTGCAAAATGAGCAAACTCTATTACAACATTTTATACTAAGACTGGCAGCTGCCAATTGAATAGGACTATTACAACTGGTATTGTCCATTGCGAAATGGGTATTTTGTTGTAGTGTGAAATAGTTGTGAGTCAAAATTATAGAATTTGATGTATTTAGCTTTTTAGTTTGAAGCTATGATAATGTTTTGGGTATGTGTTAAGTGTATCAATAAAAGTGAAAAGTTATTTGGTTCATTTATAAGCATATAGATTAACAAAGAAATATAAATATACTTACCTTACATCTTTTGGCATGTTGTTGCTTCAAGATCCATGCAAGAGTCTAATTATACACTACTAAACACATTTGTAACTTGGTTGCTTAAGTGTTTATTTGCCTAAGAATTTGTATTGTTTCCATGAGTTTTTAACCCTTATGCAAAACAAGAATATGGAGTTTTGATCTGTATTCGATCACATATAGCGATTTTGTCTCCTCAACTATGTGAGGTTGGTATCACGGTCAACTATAGCTAACTCAAAGTCACTAGCCAGAGCAGTACAGTTAATAATAAAAGTTGTTATTGATTCAAGAATTTTATGGTTGGGCTAATCAAGTTGAATGTGCATGATATTGAAATTTTGACCAAATCCATAAGTCCTAACATGATATAGTTTTGGCGAAGTGAATTGGTGTAAATAATTGTTACTACCAAGTACCACATATTATAGTAAAATTGGATTTTACCGAAATGATATGTATAAATTCAACCAAAATATCACATCACTAGCTAAGGTGATGTGTGAATGTTAATATTCAAATTGTTTAATATTGATTGCTGACTAAATTTACACTTTTGAGTCATAGAACCATAATGATGAATACTCTAAAAAACCACACAATTAATTTAATTAATTTATAATTGTTGTACATTAAATAAATAAATTAATATTCATGAAATATTAATTATTATATTTTATTTTATTTGCTTAAATACCGTTAGTACTTATTGAAATGCGTATATAAAAGTTATATATGTGCGTATCGATAGAATATTTAAATTAGATTTTAATAGATTAATTGCATAGTGGTTTTTGGAAATATTTTAGGCCCGCATAGCCTCTTTATGGTTGGCCATGCATGAGGGGGATGATTTGATGAGATTTAAAGAGAAATTAAATATAGAAGGTTTTAAAGGAGGAAATTGAAAGGTTTCAACATTTCCCTTGAAAATAAATTTTTCTTTCTTTCATTCCAGCATTCCACAAACAATTCATTTTCTTATGCACTACTCTCCCTCTCCTACCATAGCCGATAACTTCATACTCACATGGAAGAAAAATCCTCGAAAATAAATTAAAATAAAATTAATTCATTTAAGATGGTGTTAGCCTCTAGATTCTTGCAAAATCCAGAGGTTGATTTAATCGAATCAGAGTTTTATTCTTCATTCAATGTGCAAATCTTTGGCTTTATCTTTAGGTATTTCTATTTTTATTTGGTTATATGTTCACCATGTTACTAAAGCTTAGATCATATACATGCTACATCTGATCTTATTATTTGTTCATTAAGTTAACACACAGTTTCGATCTGATACATGTTACACTTTAATTGATTATATGTTCATCGGTTAATATAATTTGATCCTACACTTTCTATATCTTTTTTAATCATATAGTCATATTGTTTGTATAGTTTAGATCCAATTCATTTTACAATGAATTTGCATATGCCAAAGTTATCCAATCTAATTTGTCATTGTTTTAGAAATTATTGTTTAAAAACTAACAAACAAACAAATAATTTTGGATTGGAAACTAATTTTAATTAATTGCTGTATTTTGTAACTTACTGTATACACAAACATAAATTAACAGTATATGTTAATTATTTGAAATTACTTTGGAGATTGAATGCACGTTTCACGTAATTGTTCGTTGTTTTCATTTGTTTAAAAGCTGTTTTAATTAAATAAAAACATAAGTGGACTTTTGTACAAAAGATCATAAAACCTTTGAATCCCTCTTAAGTTAAAGATGGATCTCGTTTTTTACTTTAATTTTGAAACATATAATAGATTGCAAAGTTTACTCACGCACGCACACGCATATACGTGCGCGCATACGTGCGCACACACATGTATATATATTCCAATTTAAAAAAGTAGTTTGCAATTATTCATATATGTATACATATGTATATACATATGTTGTTTCAACTCAAAGTTTACGAAATGGACTTTTGAATAAAATTACAAATTTAGTTTTAAATGCTTCCTAAGTCAAAATTAGTTTCAAAATATTTAGTTTTAGATTTCAAAACGCATTAGTCAAAATTAGGATGTGTTTGGGTATTCAAAATTGTTTTTGAAATGGCATTAAATGATGAGCAAATGGAAGAAGATAACTCCTTCACCTTTTCCTCTCTTTATTAATTGTTTATTTAAACACAACCGATTGTCATTTTGAATATAAATAAACTTTTTGTTTGGTTAAAATTACTTTACTATATATACATATAATGTGCTTCTATTGGCACTTAGGTTTTTTCTTCTGGCCATAACTAAATGTCACCTTACTAATTTGTGTAACATACTTCTTAATATTAAACATTATTTTTTCTATCAATTAGGCACTTAAGCATTTCAAAGTCAAGATGAAGTATTTTTACTGTCGTCGATGATGTCTACACCGTCGTTTAGCATTGTTTTTTATTTTGATTTCTAATTGTTTTGATTTGGTAATGCCGGCTGAAACCATAACATCGAAAACATGAAACCCTATATTGAGAGGTGTGAAAATATATCTAAAAATTAATCAAAAAACCCTAAATAAAATATTTTATGATTATTTATAGGAGAAAAATAGAATTTAACACATGGAAAAAAACTAATCTTTTTGTGATCATCACAATTGAGATTATTAACAATCTTCACCTTTACTCATCTATTAGGCAAAAAGAGATTTTCTTTAGGGTTTGGAATTTTTGAGAAGTTCTTAAGATTTGTTGAGAATAGATGAGAGGTACAATTTTCTAGGGCTCAATGAAAGTATAAAACATGGTGGCCGGAAGCACATGAAAAATATTTATATCTAATAAAATTATAATGGTGGACGGATGAAAAAAACTAGGTGTTAATAGTAACACAATATATATATATGTCTATATATGCATGTATATATATAAGTAAACTATAATTACTATATATATAACTATTTTATATAATTTCAAACTAAACTATGGACAACAAAGACATATATAAAGGAACAAATGGATCCACTGTAGTGAAATTCCCAACACCCACATATGGTTTACATTAGTCATGTACACTTCATATTTGTAGCACGTGCACTATGCACATATAGTATATTTGATACCCTTATTAAGTTAAAACTTATAAAAATCCCTTTTAAACAAAATAAATAAAATAAGATTTTATTTAAAACTACATTAGATAATTCTAATAACTCTTTGGACTTCATAGGCCTAAAAGAACTAAAATAGGAATTTTTCTGAAATTTGCTTATGTCTCCTACTTTGGGCTGACCCAATTCCTTCAATTTACAATAAAAAGAAATTGGTAGGAATTTTCCATGCACATTTCCATCAAACACATCTTAATACTTTTGATAAAGAAAACATAGCATCTTTTATCCATGTGAAGCACATAAATGAGTAATGGTAAATATAGCTAAGAGATAACTAATTATAAGTGAATAATTAATATTAAGTGATTTATAACTAAGTTAATTAATTTCAAATTTAGAAGAAAGTATATGTAACGACCCAGAATTTTACCGCTTTGGTTGTGTGAGTATTTAATTAATTTTAAATATTTAATTAATAGTTTTAATAGTTAAAATAACTCCTTTTAGTTTATAACTAATGATAGTAAATTCATTTTTGAATTTGGATTATAAAAATAATTAGCTAAAAAGAAATTAGAAAATGTAACCAGAAAGTTTTTTTAGATATCCTAATTTTTGATCATCTAAAAATTGTTAAAAGGTTGGACAACACCTTAATACACTTGAACACGCACTTATATAAATAGTTAGTACTTAATTGAGGATGTTAAAAGTGTAAATATATGTGTTCTTAAGTGAAAAGAAGGATGTGAAAATTTGTAAGTTTAAAAATTAAATAAATAAAGAGAACTCATGAAATGTCACTTTAATCTTACACCATAAGTACAAATGCATTAAATGCATGTTGGTTAAGGGGAAACAATTAGTACAAATATAAAAAGTAATGTGATGATGTGTTTATAGTGAAGGGCAGTGTAGTTTAGGGCTATTTTGGTAATTTACAAAATCTTTTTTATATAAAAATAATTCCAAACTATCTCTCCTCCTTCCACTTCATTTTCTCATCTTATTATAAAAAGTTTACTTTCTTTTTAAGCTTTTCAAAGCCATTAAAAAAATCAAGTTTTTCCAATTTTTAACTCTTTAAATCACTTAAAAATCTTTCCTTTTCTTCCTATTCCTCTTCTCCTTTTAATTTCAAGCCCTTACAACCCCATTAAACCATGGCCGAGCCCATGATGACCATGGTAAGCCCATGTTGGTCATGGCCGAGTCTAAAAGGAAGTTCCAAGGTCCAAGTTTTGGTTTTCAAAAGTGAAGATCAAAGATTTTTTCGAAGTTTTAAAAAGATTTTTTTAAAGTTTGGTGAGTAAAAATTCACATCCTCTTGTAAAATTTACATCTTTAAGTTATGTTAGATTTAGCTATGTGATATTGCTTGGTTACTGGTTACTTACATGCTTGTATGTGATTTTATATGTGCTTGCGACTAGAAATTGCCGTAGACTTGATAAATAAGTCTAAATGTGTTATGATGTAATAAAGTTTGGATTTTTAGGTTATTTGTGGTTATCGTTATGTTGTATGTTCTATGGACAAGTGTATGTAATAGTTTGCTAAGGAAAGTTAGCACCTTTGTATGGTTTGGCGACTTGGAACCCTTGTGTGTAACACCATGGTTATTAGTTTTAAAAATCAAATTGTTCGTCAATTTCTCTAGCCACGAAAGGTGAGCAATCACTCATGACTGATAGACTTATTTTTAAGTGAATCGACACCATTTGAATTGGCAGTAAAATGTTAGGATTGTTCTAGTTAACATGATATATATTGTTATGCTCATTGATATGTTATATGCTATGTTATGTTATGGTACGTTTATTTTATATCATACTTCAAGTTCCCTAACTATGGCTTGAAATGATACATACCCAAATGATCTTTTAGATTAGGAAAAATCGTTATGGATTGAAATGATAGACCCAAGCGATTTTATTGATTTGAATTTGGGATACGGGTTGAAATGATATATACCCGGAAATTTAATTAAAATTTTTGGGTTGAAATGATATATACCCAATCACTTGACCATAGGGTAGAAAATTATATATAGACATCGTTGGCCGGCTTTAAAATTTATTTTAAATTATTTTCTAAATTTTAAAAGTGTGTTTTGATTTAATAAATTTAATTTTTAAAATTTAATTTAATGATTTTATTTTAAAATTAATATTTGGGAAATAATAATATTTTATATGTTTTAAGGTTTAAATTATAAGCTAAATATGATTTAAAGAAAATTTTAAGATTTTAACTTATAATTTATTTGGTTTTAAATTATATAATTTAAAATAATTTAAGGGTTAATTTAATAAAATATTTAATATAGTTTTTAAGAAATTTAATTTAACATAATAATATAATTTAATTTCAGATAATAAATATAATTTAATTTAATATAATAAATATAGTTTATTTAGTATTATAAACATAGATTTAATAAATATAGGGTTTTATATAATAGTTTTTAATAAAATTTAGGAAGTAAGTGGAGCATGATTTGTAATTAAATTTTATTTAAAGGATTTAAAATTTAAATAAGATTTTATTTAAGTTTTAAAGGTATGATTTGGAATGTAATAATTTGATTTAATATGGTTTTTTAAAATAAATGTTTTAAAACTTAAAATATAACTGAAGTTAAATATTTTAGTATTGATTTAAATTATAATTTAAGATTTACTATTCAAATGTTTTATAAAATGACCACGGTGTGAAAAATATAACGATTGGTTGTTAAAGAGACCAGTGCTGGATATTGTCATACTCTCTGCCAATTCCGAAACCACTTTAACAACTGTGTACGCGGTGGAGGATCCAGAATGAAGTAGGATGGTTTAGCGACGTGTTGCATTGAGGTATAAAACGATGGCCTATTTGGATGGCTAAAACAGGAGGTGTCACCAGGTCAAGTGAGGTATAAAATGATGGCTTATTTGGATACCATATCTTTTACTTTGTGATTGATTTGGGGCCCCTTTGATTATGGGAGTGTTGTTCTGAGGTGGGCGGTAGTAGCTGCTATGCGTTACCACTAGCCTGGTGCCGCAAGGCGGTAGAATCCTACCCAGGGTATAGCCTCGTGTGCCTTGTCATCTTCCCTAGCGAGCCTACTATGATTTTGTTTTGTGTCGTACCTATGGAGTGCTTCCTGATAGCCCATCGGTTTGGTGGAGTTTACAGTACTGTATAGCTAACGACATTTATAAAATGTGTTAAGGGGGATATGGGTAAAGCCTTAACGCTATTTTTCAGTATATTATACTTTACTGCTAGACATTATGTATAATAGCGTATTTTACATTTTTCTTTTTTACGGATCCTTAAAGGATGGCAATCCCAAACATCCTTTAAGTTACTGATGCATTTTATTGTACAGTTCACTTAAGTTGGTTTACTTAGATAAGCATGTTAGTCCTGACTCGAGTGTTTGTTTTACTTTATGCTCGAGTCAGCCTGAGTAGCACAACCTGAGTGTCTCAGCTTGAGTAGCACATCCTTGGATTCACCTTTTGGAGCTAGAGATCTACTGGAGCTTAGCTAACTGTCTATTATTTCCTATTTCAGTTATTTTCCTTTCCAGTCAGTTGCTTATGTATTAGTGGACTTATGTATTTGGACTTTCAGTTGTATTTGCTTTCAGACTATGATATTATGTATCTATTTGAGACTATGTATTTAGTAACTTCATGAACTACTATGTTTATTTATTCCGCTGCGAGATATTCTACTTGTTCTGTGTTTGTGATTCTGTGATTAATTTTATTTACCCCAAAATAATTAACAATCTGTTATTTTGAATTATTCAAGTCTGACATGTGTGGTTTTATTGTCGATTTGAATGGTTCAAAATAGCAGGTCGTTATAGTTGGTATCAGAGCTTTGGTTTTTAGGCAAACCTTAACCTATGGGGTAAAAACTCATTAGAGATAGGGTAGCGATACCCTTGAATGAGTAAAATAAGTCTCAGAATCATTTCTTGTGAGAGAACATATTTTGAAAAGCATAAAATGATTTTAAAATGATTTTTAAAAAAAAGGGGATTCTAAAAGTATTTTTCGATATAAAATTTGTTTTAAAATCTAATCCTTTTCCTTGAAATTCCTTCCTTCGAATCCACCTTGTTAGTTAGAATTCTTGATTAGGATTTCTTAAGTCTGAATCTTTTCCTTTGTCCTAAAATCCATTCTTGAATTTCCAAGATGAGTCGTAGGAATGCCAGAGTTAGGGGTCAATGAATTGCCCCAGCACTAGAACCCGTTGCACATGTTAGATTCACCACTCTCTGTAAAGGGTACACTTAGCCTGGTGGTACCAAGTTTACTGGAGTAGAGAGTATCATTGAGGCTCGGCAGTGGTTGAGAAGTTTGGAGAGGATTTTCATTGGCCTTGAGATCACCGATGCTCAGAAGTGTCAGTTAGCAGCTTGGCAGTTGCAGGAGGTAGCAAAGGATTGGTGGGAGTCAGTTACCACCCACACTATTGAGGTAGATATCACTTAGGAGCAGATTAGGTATAAATCTTGAGGTGGATTCAAATTTGGTTAAGTTATCTCTTTGGAATCTTCTTAAGTCTTGAATACCTTATTTCAAGGAAGCTTTTGTAGCTAAGTGGATGCCCAAAGCCGGGAAGTCTCAGCTATATATGGAGTTTATGGATCTTAAGCAGGGGAATATGACATTTTCTGAGTATGAGAGGAAGTTCAATGAACTGTCCAAGTTTGGTCCTAGTTTGATTGATACCCCGCTTAAAAAGAATGAGAAGTTTATAGCTGGAGCTCACCCGGAGTATTATGATCGTCTGATTGCTCGTGCGCATGGCTCTTTTACTGGATTGATGGATATGGATATTAGGTATGAGAACCCCACTTCTAAAGCAGCATATGTTGTTCGTCCACCTCCATCTCAGCCTTCTTCCAGTAGCTCTAAGAAGAGGAAGTTCAGCTTCCGGCAGCAGAAGAAGAAATGGCAGAATTCTCAGGGTATTGGATATTCTTCTCAGAAGCAGCCTATTGATCTATCTTCTATTACTTGCTTCAAGTGTGATCAGAAGGGACACTATGCCAATAGCTGTCCTAATTCAGTCGGAGCTTCTGTTCCACCAGTTCAGATGACTAGGCGCGATCTATGCCATCTTTTTGCAGCCTGACCACTTCAAGAAGGACTGTCCCACTCAGTAGTAAGGTAAGGCATCAGTAATCTTCACAGTTACCTCTTTCACTCCAACCGGTGATGATACTAAGGGTACACTTCATGGTACCTTTACTTTGTATTCTCATCCTATTCGTGTTTTATTTGACACCGGTGATCTCATAGTTTTATCTCTATTGACCTCTGTAACATGTTTGAGCACATTCTTTCACCGGAATATGCAACTGAATCCTTATGTGTGTCTAATCCTATTGGTTGTCCCGTGAACCTTTGTAGGATTTGTAAATGGGTAAAACTCCTTTACAAGGAGCATCATTTTATTGGTGATTTCTATGTTCTTGGTTTTGATGCTTTCGACATTTTTCTTGGAGGTGATTGGCTGAAGAAATATGAAGCTGTTATCTCTTGCAAAGCCCGAACTATTTCTTTAGGTTATGATAAAGGTAATCCTTTGGCGATCGGATGCCGTATGCCTCAGGATTAAGCTGGCAGTTTTATCTTTTCTCTTGATTCTCATCTTAGTGACATTGACTCCACTCCTGTTGTCAAACTCTTTCCTGATGTTTTTGGTGAAGTCTCTTCTCTTCCTCCTAGGCGGGAAATTGAATTCCGCATTGACCTTATTCCTGGAGCCCGACTAGTAGTTCTTCCTCCCAGAAGGATGGCACCCCGGGAGAAAGTCGAGTTGAGGAAGCAGATAGAAGACTTATTTTCCAAGGGTTTGATTAGGCTAAGTCACTCGGAATGGGGAGCAGCTGTGGTATTTGTCATTAAATCTGATGGTTCTTTGAGGATGTGTGTTGATTATAGGGAGCTGAATAAGCTTACTATGAAAATCAGATATCCTATGCATCGTATCAATGATATGTTCGATCAGCTCTATGGAGCTAAAGTTTTCTCTCAGCTTGATCTTGCCACTGGTTTCCACCAGCTCAGAGTTGCTGAAAAAGCATTCCCAAAACAGCTTTCCGTACTGAAAATGGTTTCTATGAATGGTTAGTTATGCCTTTTGGTTTGACTAATGTACCAGCCTTCTTCGTTGATCTTATGAATCGTGTCTTTCAAGATGTTCTTAATACGTTCGATCTTGTCTTCATTGATGATATTCTCATCTTTTCTAAGTCAGAGGCGGAACATGAAATGCACTTGAGTTTTGTTCTTGAAACTCTTAGGAGTCATCGGTTGAAAGCTAAATTCTTGAAATGCCATTTCTGGAAGGATGACGTCCGATTTCTTAGGCATATTGTTTGGGGTTTCGATCGATCCTGTTAAGGTCGCCGCAATCAATGTAAGTCTATCCTCTTTCTTCTTTTGTAACTTATCTTATCTTATATTTCTTTGAGATTCAAATTCCCTATTCTATTTCAGGATTAGGAAAGACCCAAGACTCCTTCTGATATTCGTTGCTTTTTGGGCTTAGCTGGTTTTTATCGGAGGTTTATTGAGAATTTAGCTCAGACTGATGCACCTCTCATTGCTTTAACTCATAAGAATGCCAAGTTTGTATGGAGTGATAAGTGTGAAGCTGCATTCAATGAGTTAAAGCGCAAGCTTACTTCTGCAGTAGTTCTTACCGTTCCAAATGGAAATGAGGGATTAACGGTATACACTAATGCTAGTCGAGAGGGTTTAGGAGCTGTTTTGATGTAGAATGGGAAGGTTATTGCTTATGCCAGTCGTCAGTTGAAAACCCATGAAGCCAATTATGCAGCTCATGATTTGGAATTGCTTGCCGTTGTTTTTTCTTTGAAGTTATAGAGGCACCATCTTTTGGGAACCAAGTTTGAGCTCTTTACGGATCACCAGTCTTTGAAGTATATTTTCACCCAGAAGGATTTAAACCAGAGGCAGGTTAAATGGCGCGAGTTTCTAGCTTTTTATGACCTCGACATCAACTACACTCCTGGGAAAGCTAATGTGGTAGCCGATGCTTTGAGTCGGAAGAAGGCAATGTCGTGTCCGCTTGTTGTTTCTTCCTCCTTTATGGATCACATTGTTGCTAAGCAGGATGAGGACAAGATGTTAAGGCTTATTAAGGAGAATGTTCGTAATAGGGAAGGTGGTAACCAAGATGGAATAGGAGCACAGATTGATAATAAAGGGATTTTGAGGATTAATAATCAGATTTGTGTTCTGAATGTTGATGGATTAAGAGAAGTGCTTAAGGAGAATCATCAGTCCAGACCCTCTATTCATCCAAAAGTAATGAAGATGTACCAGAATATGAAGAAGTTGTATTAGTGGAGTGGTATGAAGAGTGATATCTCCCTTTATGTTAGTAGACGTGCCACTTGTCAGCAGGTTAAGGCTGATCATCAGAAGATCATTGGATTGTTGCAACCCCTTGAGATTCCCAATTGGAACTGGGAACAGGTTTCTATGAATTTTATTGACGATTGCCGAGGACTAGAAGGGGTAATGAGAGTATATGGGTAGTTGTTAATAGACTGACCAAGTCAACTCATTTCATTTCGGTCAGGTCTAACCCCACTGCTTCGAGTTTAGTTAAGATTTATATGAGAGAGATTGTCAGGGTTCATGGTGTTCCATCCAGCATTGTTTGTGATCGAGATCCTATCTTTACCAGCCAGTTTTGGAAAGCATTTCAGGAAGCTCTGGGTACCCGGTTGAATCTTAGCACAGCTTATCATCCGCAGACTGATGGTCAGATGGAAAGAGTTAATCAGATTTTGGAAGATCTTCTTCGTGCTTGTGTTCTTGATTATGGAGGATCTTAGGAAGATCATCTCCATCTCATTGAATTCACTTATAATAACAATTATCAGGTATAATCTTAATTTTTAAATTAAGGTTACTGTAAGCATCAATCTATTTAATCCTATCCTTTGAATTCAGGCTAGTATCACAATGTCTCTGTTTGCCGCTCTTTACGGACGACCTTGCAAATCTCCATCCTACTGGATTGAATCCGGTGATCGTTTGGTTCTTGGACCCGATATGATTCTAGAAGAATCCAAGAAGTTTGAGGGGATCAAGAGGAAGAAGAGGATTGCTCAGGATAGGCAGAAGAAGTATTTTGATAGGCGGAGGAGGAGTTTGGAATTTCCTGTGGGTGATCAGGTTTTTCTTAAGATCTCGCCGCTTAAGAATGTGATTCGCTTTGGTAGGAGAGGGAAGCTTGCTCCTAGATTCATTGGTCCTTTCCACATCTTGGAAAGAGTTGGTCCTTTAGCTTATCGGGTGGATTTGCAGAGAAGCTATCTGGAGTGCATAATGCATTCCATGTTTCGCATCTTCGCAAGTATCTTCATGATTCTTCCTTGATTGTTCAGCCTGCTTTACTCGAGAGTTTGGATGTTGAGCCAAACCTCACTGTCAAGAGGAAGCCACTTTGTATTGTCGATGGAGGTACGAAGCAGCTGAGGAGGAAATATGTCAACCTGGTCAAGGTGCAGTGGAGTACTGATGATCGGGATTGTACCTAGGGACGGAGGAGAGCATGCGTGCTTCGAATCCAAAGCTGTTTGTTCCAAGTACTATTCGTTAATCTATCTTATCTTATCTGCTTGTTTCTATTCTTCTTTTTTGTTCTTTTTCGGGGATGAAAAGTTTTGAGTTGGGGAAAGTGTAACAACCCGTAAATTCAGTCAAATTTTAAAAGAAATTTTTATTGAATTTTTGAATTTAAATATCGATTTTTGGGATATTGAGTAATATATTTTTCCAAATTCAATAAAATATAAAATTTTCTGAAATTTCAAATTTTGGTCAAACTTGGTCAAAGTTTGACTTTTGGTTGAAAAATTTAAATTTGAATTTTTTTTATAAAACTAGACTGAATTCTAATATCCTCTCTACTTTTCGTTTCGTTAAAATCTGATTCCTACATCTTCAAATCTGCAATTTTCAGCGTTAAAACGCGCGTTTATTTTGTGTTTTATCTTGTTTCTTTTATTTTGGGTTCTGGGTTGTGTTGTTGGGCTTGGGTTAATGGGCTAGGGATATGGAGAGACATCTGAAGGGCTACATTCTGGAAAGGCACCTGTTGGGAAAAGTATACGTACTTTTCCATTCCCTTCCTCCTTCTCATTTCTTCTCAGAAAACTTTATGTAAACATCTCCTTCTTCCTCCTTTCAAACTTAAATCAAATCCCTAAGAAACCTAGCCTACCTCTTATTCTAGCCTCCCTCTTCCTCTCCTCTCTCTCCTCTCCTCTTTGCCGTGCACCCTCCCTCCTCTTTGTCGCCGCCGTCTGCCACCTTGCCGCTGCCGTCCTCATCCACCCGAGCACTCCCTAGGGCCGACCCACCCTAGCACTAAACCCCCCACACACCACCCTCCACTCGGCCTACGCGCCTACCCCACAGCCACACCCACCTATCCATGGCCATACTCGCCTACCCTCTCACCTACCCCACCCACACACCTTCGGCCACCCTTGCTTTGATTGGCCGAGCCCAATTCACCTAGGGCCGAACATTCCTAGCCACTTCCCTCTTCATTTATTAAAAAAATAAAAATAAAATGAAAGTAGAAAATTTTTGTTCGTGTTCGTATTCATGATTTGGTTTGGATCGTCGTGCTTGACTCGTGATCTCCATCTCTATGTCGTTTTCCATTTGTGTCTCTTCGCGTTCGTTGTGTCTATTCATTGTGTCTGTTCGTCAATTTCTCTAGCCACGAAAGGTGAGCAATCACTCACGACTGATAGACTTATTTTTAAGTGAATCGACACCATTTGAATTGATAGTAAAATGTTAGGATTGTTCTAGTTAACATGATATATATTGTTATGCTCATTGATATGTTATATGATATATGCTATGTTATGCTACATTATGTTATGATATGTTTATTTTATATCACACTACAAGTTCCCTAACTATGAGTTGAAATGATACATACCCGAACGATCTTTTAGATTAGGAAAAATTGTTCTGGGTTGAAATGATAGACCCAAGCGATTTTATTGATTTGAATTTGGGATACGGGTTGAAATGGCCCGGAAATTTAATTAAAATTTTGGGTTGAAATTATATATACCCAATCACTTGACCATAGGGTAGAAAATTATATACAAACTTCGTTGGTCGGTTTTAAATTTTATTTTAAATTGTTTTCTAAATTTTAAAAGTGTGCTTTGATTTAATAAATTTGATTTTTAAAATTTAATTTAATTTAATGATTTTATTTTAAAATAATATTTGGGAAATAATAATATTTTATATGTTTTAAGGTTTAAATTATAAGCTAAATATGATCTAAAGAAAATTTTAAGATTTTAACTTATAATTTAATGGTTTTAAATTATATAATTTAAAATCATTTAAGGGTTAATTTATTAAAATATTTAATGTAGTTTTTAAGAAATTTGATTTAATATAATAAATATACTATAATTTAATATAATAAATATAGTTTATTGAGTATAATAAATATAGAGTTAATTTAATATAATAAATATAGGGTTTTATATAATAGTTTTTAATAAAATTTAGGAAGTTAAGTGGAGCATGATTTGTAATTAAATTTTATTTAAAGGATTTATAATTTAAATAAGATTTTATTTAAGTTTTAAAGGTATGATTTGGAATGTAATAATTTGATTTAATATGAATTTTTAAAATAAATGCTTTGAAACCTATAATATAACCGAAGTTAAATATTTTAGTATTGATTTAAATTATAATTTAAGATTTATTATTCAAATGTTTTACAAAATGACCACGGTGTGAAAAATATAATGATTGGTTGTTAATGAGACCAGGGTCGGATATTGTCATACTCTCTGCCAATTCCGAAACCACTTTAACAACTGTGTACGCGGTGGAGGATCCAGAATGAAGTAGGATGGTTTGGCGACATGTTGCGTTGAGGTATAAACGATGGCCTATTTGGATGGCTAAAACAGGAGATGTCTCCAGGCCAAGTGAGGTTGCTCCTTCTATCGGACACGCTCCTTCGATACCATATCTTTTACTTTATGATTGATTTGGGGCCCCTTTAATTATGGGAGTGTTTGTTCCGAGGTGGGCGATAGTAGCTGCTATGCGTTACCACCAACCTGGTGCCGCAAAATGGTAGAATCCTACCCAAGGTATAGCCTCGCATGCCTTGAAATCTTCCCTAGCGAGCCCACTACGATTTTGTTTTGTGTCGTACCTATGGAGTGCTCCCTGATAGCCTACCGGTTTGGTGGAGTTTATAGTACTGTATAGACTACGACATTTATAAATGTGTTAAGGGGTATATGGGTAATGCCTTAACTCTATTTTTCAGTATATTATACTTTACTGCTAGACATTATGTATAATAGCATATTTTACATTATGCTTTTTTACGGATCCTTAGAGGATGGCAATCCCAAACATCCTTTAAGTTATTGATGCATTCAATTGTACAATTAACTTGAGTTGGTTTACTTAGATTATTATGTTAGTCCTAACTCGAGTGTTTGTTTTACTTTATGCTCGAGTCAGCCTGAGTAGTACAGCCTGAGTGTCTCAGCTTGAGTAGCACAGCCTTGGATTCACCTTTTGGAGCTAGAGATCTACTGGAGCTTAGCTATATGTCTATTATTTCCTATTTCAGTTACTTTCCTTTCGAGTCAGTTGCTTATGTATTGGTGGACTTATGTATTTGGACTTTCAGTTGTATTTGCTTTCAGACTATGATATTATGTATCTATTTGAACTACTATGTTTTATTTATTCCGCTGCGAGATATTTTACTTGTTCTGTGTTTGTGATTCTGTGATTGATTTTATTTACCCCAAAATAATTAACAATTTGTTATTTTGAATTATTCAAGTCTGACATGTGTGGTTTTATTGTCGATTTGAATAGTTCAAAATAGTGGGTCATTACAAAAATTAATTTTAATATATATTTAATATTAATTATAGTAAATTTATAACTGAATTTATAAGATGTTTAATTATTGAGTATATTTATGTTAATCATGCAGTAAAATAAGGAATACTTGAAAGTTCGATGTAACTAGATGTACAAAAACGTAGTGCATAAAGGATATATATTGACAACTTTTCTTATTAGGTTTACAAGAATTTATGAAAGTGACATTTTGTAATAAGGCAAATATGATATATGTGCAATGTCCTTACAAGAACTGTAAATCTTAAAAACTTCTTGACTATAACACCGCAGATGTACATTTAACAATCAACAATTTTATGAAATATTATTATTTGTGGAAATTTCACAATATATAAGAATACTTTGAAGGAACTAGGCTCATTTGGAGTGCATAATTAGGTGAATTTAAAAAAAATCCATATTTGGATCATAGAGGGACTATGAAATCTAATGGGGTTTCACTAGATTCAATCTGGAGATTTAATAAAATCATAATTTATTAATATCGTCTTGTTCATAATTAATTAAATCAATGTTAATTAGGTGTGAAATTTGAACAAGTATCAATATGTCAAAATATTCATATTTCAAATTCTGTGACAAACATGAAACATAAAGCAAGTGTAACTGTTAGGTGTTAAAAGATGGTCATAAATAGGAAATTAGATCAAGATGTAATCACATGAAGATCTAAAAGGAAAGAGATGAAATGGGGCATCGTTGATCGATTCTATCTTTCCTCTTTAGAAAAATTTAATTGACACAACATTTAATTGATATACAAGGGGCGATATGATAAAAAATGACAAAAATAAAAAACAATAACATGGTATCAATATATACATGTGTAGATATATAGATTTACATCTATCACACACACACACATATATATATATATATATATATATTCACCATTTACATGTATATATTATTGCTTCAATTTTAAATTATTTGATTTTTTTAAAGAAAATGCTTCTAAAAAATGCCTTAACAATATAAACTATAAATATAAAGGTTACACACACACACACACATATATTTATAATGATTAATCTAAAACTTCCAATTGTTTCAAAAGCAAACATCCATATTATATTAAATTTTTTTGATGTATTTGCAAACATATGTATACTGAAATTAATTGATGAAATACTTATATACATATAAATAAAGTTTCAACCCAAAATAAAATTGTGCTTTTTAAAAAAAAATTATTATTAAATAGAAAAAATATTATAAAACCAAAATTGTGCACAACAAATCAAAAAAGATATCAAAAATCTTTTAAAACATTAAAAAAAGAATTAAAACATTAAATTATATAACATGTTTGGCATATTAATATAAGTACTTTTAATGTAACGACCCGTATTTTTACAGATCGAAAAGTTCGTTCAAATCTGGAATTTTCAACATTTTAGGTTGTTTCAGATTTTGGGAAGAATTTTGGTTAAGTCCTAAGTCGTAGCCGACTTATGAGTTCTGGACGAGTTAGTGATGAGTCTGGGTGAGTTAAGGACTTAAGGGGGTGAGTCGGCGACGACCTAAGGAGATAAGTCGTAGCTGGGCTAAGTTAGGAGGTCGAAGTTAACTCGGCAAGTATTAAGTCGTAGGTTGTAAGTCGTTGCCGAGTTAAGGGATAGACAACCTAAGTAAGTGACCGACCTAGGGATTTACGACATAAGAGCTGACCGAGTTAGGTGATAAGTCGTCTAACCAGTTAAGTCGTATCCTTTAAGTCGTAGCCTAGTTGAGTCGTGGCCGTGTTAAGGAGTGCTGTGTTAAGTCACTGTTTTAAGTCGTAGACGACTTAGTAGTTGAGTCGTATACCCAGTTAGTGTCCACCGACTTAAGGGTTGTACCGAGTTAACGACTCATAGGAATTTACCGACTTAAGACTTAGACGACCTAAGAGTTTCTCCGACTTAAGGTAGTTAGCGGCTTACCGGGATAAGCGAGTTAGTGGGATAACCGACCCATAGGAGTACCGACTTATAAACGAGTTAAGGATAGGTCGGCAGGGTAATTGGGTCGGTAGGTCGTCTCCTGTGTTAAGTTGTTGAGTCGTTTAGGTCGTAAGTCGTTGAGTCGTAGGCGATTAAGTCATTTAGTGGGTAAGTTGTTGAGTCGTCAAACGACTTAGGACTTGGGTTTTGCGGCAGTATGATGAGTCTGAGACTTCGTTAGGTCGACCATATGGTTAAGTCGTAGGTCGGTGAGGCAGTTAAGTCGTAAGTCGGAAGAGGGTGTTAAGTCGGCGACGACTTAAGGAGGCGGACGGGTTAAGGTCATTTTCAGCCTATAAATACACGTCCATATCTCACTATTTTGGCACCGGTTTTTGAAGCGACGAAGTGCTGCCATTTTGAGAGCTCGACTTCTACACTTCTTCACTTCTTTTCTCCACTCTAATCTAGTGCTTACATCCATCCAAGTTGAAGATCAAGATTGAAGATTCAAGAGCTAAAGTTGAAGATCTTCATCTTTTCAAGAGAGATTTCTTCGTTTGAAGCGGATTCGTGATAGATCAAGCTTGATCCTTCGCTGTCCAGATCTGAAGCGTGTTGATTTGAGGTTGTTTAGGTGATTTGGTGAGTGGTGATTATCTCTCACACGGATCCAAAGGAGTATATCGGATTGTTGGCTCGATTTGGTGTTAAAATAGAGATTTTCATGCATTTTCTTCATCCTAAGTGTAGATCCATATAGATCCATTGTTCATGATGATGTTACATCCATTTAATCATATGTTAACCTATGCAAGTTCATTCATCAAGTTTGTAGAGATATAATCCATGTTTTCATGCTTATTGGACTTTCAACTCTTTAATTACGAAAATGCCATTATTGTTATAATTGTCTACTTAGATCATTTTTGAATGCTTGATTGCTTGGATTGATGTTTGATTTGATTGATTGTTATGCACTAGATGATTAATGATTAGATTTAGATCAAAGGTGATTCAAAAGCTAAGGGAAATGCTCTTGAATTGGAAAAGCTGCTCGTGGCATATGTAGCGGGATGATGAAGCTCTTATGCATAGATTTGATGATGTGATGTTGAGATGAGGCTTTGCGAGGATGTAATGAAGCGAGGCAATCATGTGATGAAGACTTGGTCTAATCCAGACGGATCATTCCAAGCATGTTGATAACTCGGTGATATGATTCGAGTTGAGGATAATGAATGGATATGAGAATAGTCGTCGAGGAGGATGACTAGGAGGCTTGGATAGCATCGTTGTTAAAGGTTCTAGCATGCTCTAAGCAAGAGTACGTTTGGGCAGATTCGATAGTCCCAACGGCCAACTGTTGATGGTCGAGTACTCTGGGCAGATTCGATAGACCTAGGCACGGGCTGCGACGACGTGCGGGAGTTATGTCTAGAACCGGGGTTTCCATTAGCCCTTGACGGACGGCTGAAAGAATGTGCCGGTCATTCAATTAACGGTGATATCGAAGCAATGATAACAGTGATAGCCAGAGTCATGGATGTTTGGTTATATCGTCATTCGGACTCAAGAGCGGTATTTTCTGGGTGCTTATCTGATTTAGGCCTTGGTACTTGGAAAACATCGCCCTTGATTCGAGTGATAGTAGCTTTACTTTAAATTGTATGCTCTGCTATGTTTGCTTCTGCTTAGTGTGTGTCTGGGGGCTATCACTGTAGAATGAGGTTGGAGTGGGAGGGTTGTATTCCTATTCCTTTTTCCTTTATGCTCTTTTGGTATGTTGTTAGTTAATTTACTGCTCACTAAGACTGTTGTCTGACTCAAGGCTTTATGTTTTAATTCTTATTGCCTTGGGCTGTTCGTCCATTTTGGGACGGGCAGACTAGGTAGCAGGTGACAGGTGCTGTTCTCTTCTCACGATGCTGATATCGAAGACGAGCCGGAGGGTTGTATATTATCTTCTTATTATATGTACTGGATATTCCGCTGTTTTGTATTCTCTGAGAGATATGTAGTGAGGCTAGATGTATTGACTATGTGGATGCTTGTATTCAACTATTATGGAGTTTTATATGATGTCATTTTGTTCTGTAAAGCTTCACTATACATATGTTCTATATGTTCTATTGTATTTTGTCCATGCGCTGTGAGTAATACGATAGATTCTGTTGTTTTAAATCTTACCTTGACAATCGTCCATGGTCGCCTGGCACACTTTACAGCGCTCTATCTTTAGATTCGGTGCAGGGGTCATGGGCGGTCGTCACATTTAAAACATAGTTTCATAACCAAAACATTGGTATAATCATGTATAAAGTTTTGTTTTGATTTTTGAATTAAAAACAGGAGATGATTAAAAAAATTATTTAAATTAGATAACTAAATTTAAATCTAGGTGACGCAATAGTACATACATATAAAATTATGATAAACATATTACACCTAAGAAAACAATTAAAATTAGAATATACCTTCTAGATCTATCCAATAAGTTTTACTTTGATTTGGAAATCCTTCCTTAGATACTTGAATCTACACTTAATCTTTGCAAGAGAAAGATGAATCACGTAGCTCTTTATTTTATTTGATGCTTTGATTTGTTTTAGAGTTGATAAATTTTAGAAAATTAAAGATTCTACTATGGTTGAGCGAGAAAAGAGAAAAGAAAATTAAATGAGGAATTGAACGGGAGGAATTCATTTTAATTGAAGAATAAAAAAATTTCCTATTCTTTATTTAAAGCCTTTCCTTTTAATTCATAATAATTTTTTAACTAAGCCAAATCACCTCCTTTCCTTTGCATGGTTGGTCATGCATGTACTTCTATATGGTTAATATTCCAAAATGCCTGCTAAGTATCGATAACGTATATTAATACGTGCATATATAACTTTTATATATAAATCCAAATATTTAGTATCGCCCAAAACTTCAAATAAATTAATAATTAATATTTCTTAATTATTACTTAAATTATAACAATTTGAAACTAATCAAACTATGTGGTTTTTCAGAGAATTCACAAACGTGATCGAGAAAATCAAAGGTAAGAATTCAATCAGCGATTAATATTGAACAATTCAAGTATTAATGTTCATATGTCATATTTGCTATTTATGTGACAGTTTGGCTGAATTCATTGCTTACAGACCTTTTTGGTAAAATCCAATTTCGCATTATCTTAGGCGGTGCCTTTGACAAAGATAATTTACACACATTCTCGTCATCAACACTATATCACTTTAGGATTTATGGAAATTTATTTTGGTCAAAATTCCAATATCATCCTTATTCAACTCAGCTAGTCCATAAAAAAAGTCCTTGTTTCAATAATAACATTTGTTATTAACTGTACTACTCTAATTAGAGATTTTACTTTGGGTTGACAATAGTTGACCGTGATTCTAACCTTATACAACTAGGGAGATGATTCTCTGTTAATAGTTCTTCACTTTTAATGCTTCAACTCAGACCCAACTATAGTCGGTCGATGGATCATCATGCCATGATTTAACTATAACTAAAGTGAAGTATTCACATTGAAGTTCCACAATGGTCTTAAGTTGAGGTAATTACGCAACATTATCACCCGAGATTTCCTTTTTAACTTAATTGTTAATAAATAATAGTAAACTCTCAGATTAGTCATTCCATAACTATCAAATAACTACGAGTATGTAACCACCTTGGTGCCCCCAATAGCCATGAGTAATACATCACCTAACATTTGGTGAGCATTACACACTCTGGTCTCAAGGGATGTGTTAATATCCTTTCTCAAAACATCTTGACTAGGGATATTTGAAATAATATGTTATTTTATATTGTGGTAATTTTCTCATGATTATGGCTCTTGTAATTATTATCACATAACATATCATTAAGTATTTTCTATTTTAATATACTTAAATTAATTACTTAACTAATATATCACAGTATAATAAGTATAAAACAGAAAGCAAACCTATTTTATTTCTAACAAAATTTTATTATAGAGTTAATAATTTACAATAAATTACAGAATTGCCTATATGGCATACCCTTAACTCTCTCACACTTAATACACCATTCGTTGTTGAAAACAAGAAATAAATGGTTATTGATTTTGATGAACCTAATCTGGAATATAATGACTGAAATGGTTATAGATGTCTTGGTCCAAGTATGCAGATGAATTCAATCTATGTAAAAGAAGAACCTAATATGGAAGGTAAAAATATTATGGCATGCTAGAAGCATCAAAATGAGGGATTTTTGATGGATGTTCATTGATAGAGTTAACAATAGCATTTAGGTTAGTTTTTATAAAATCCTTAAACAATGTTACATAAAAAATTAGTGAATGATGTTGTTTGTTTGGTTCGAGATGTGATCCTAACCTCGTTCAAAAATAGGTTGGCAGACAACTGGTATTCATTAAAAAGATGCCTGCATTTGATTTGCTACACAAAATGATTGACACATGTCCAGGTGGATGCATGTTATGTTGGAAGTAAGATATAATTCATACACCCTATTAATTCTGTAATTTAGGTAGATATGAAAAGGAAAAAACAAGGCTAACGATGTACCTTTCAATTATATGCATTGTCTCCCGCTTATTCCAAGATTACAGAGATTATATGCATCTTTTGCTACTACGAAGCACGTGAAATAACATATTGAGCGAGTTTACAAAGGAGTTTTATGTCATACATGGAAATAATTTTATAATAACTTGATTTTGCTACAGAATCAAGAAATATTAGACTTGGCCTATGTATAGATAAATTTCAAGCTTTTAGTCAATTTGGTAAAAAATACTCAACTTGGACGGTTATTATAACATAATATAATTTGCCTTCGTGGATGTGAATGCAAAATCCATACATGTTTTTAACTCTCATTTCTCTTAGACCTAATAACCCCAAAAATGGGATAGACATTCATTTAAAGTCTTTAATTGAAAACCTGAAGAAATACGGGCAGATGGTGTTGGCACTTACGATGTGTCTAAGAACAAAATTTTAAACTATTCACTTGTTTACTACATTTAACCAATTTTCCAGCATACAGTTTGCTTTCGAGGAGTATGGTTAGTAAATTATCTTATCCTATATGCATGGATTCAACCAAAGTATTCGATTAAAATTTGGTGCTAAGCAGTGTTGTTAGGATCATCATTGTCATTTTTTGCATTCAAATGTCCCTTTCAAACACGATAAGAAGAATTCTTAACCAAAAAGTATAATTTGAATATTTACAACTAAATCATTACTAGAGAGATTCAATTCGAGATGGGATCCACATAGTATATTTTTAGGATCTATTGTAAAAACGGTAAAATTGATCATCGTTTTGAAAATTTATCAAAAATTAAAAATATATCATTTAAATTTGTTGATATCAATATAATAGGTTTATATAATTAAACGAACTAATTAGATACTAATAAATAACTATTTAGATAATAGAACTAATAACTAAAACGATTATATAATTTCGATTAAGGTTACCTCGATATTATAATTTGAATCTAGATATACAAAGATAATGCATGAAATGCTAGGTTTAGAGTTTAAGATGAAAGTGAGAAGTGTGTGAAGGAGGTATGAGAGCTAAGGAGTACAAATCATGAATCAAGAGGCAAGGTGAACAAAGTCAGATGAGTTCAGCGTAGGAGTTTTTATGGGATTTAAAGCATGAGCGAGGATAGAGGGTTGGATATTCTTTGTGAGTTATTCTTATTGACCTTGTATATATATGATTCAATATTATGGTTTGTGTTGAACTTAATGTGGATTGTAGACTTACGGATCTTAAGGCTAATTAAATACTAGAGCAGGGTGAATAGTGTTTTCTATCTTTTTAATTTCTTTCAAGTTTGATATTAAATCACATATTAAAAATACAGAATTATATTAACAATCAATAACATATGCAATTACAGATAAAAATAAAATCAATAAAGTAAAGTAAGGATTTAGAGAGATGACACCTAGGATTTTATATTGGTTCGGATTTCTCCTACATCCAGTCCCGTGCAATGCTTGTACATATTTCTTTTCAAATGCCAATCTTTAACTGAGCAGAAGCAAACACAAATACAATCTCAAATTTGAGGCTACGAGATACACCGTTCTAAATTTCCAAGCTTAAGGTAGACTTATTTGATTTGACCGGGCTACAAGCACACCTACTTGATTTGACTGAGCTACAAGCACACCCACTTGATTTGAATAGGCTACAAGCACACCCACTTGATTTGAACGGGCTATAAGCACCCCCATGAAAACACAAATAGAGTTGATAGTCTTTCTAAAGACAAATTCTTGTACTTTTGATACAATGGATCTTATAGTCTCTTAGATAGCACTTTGATCTTTTAAATAAGAGATAAATGTTTCCAAAATAGTAAAAAAGTAGTATTGAATCAATACAATGAAGTGTGAATTAATTCTATATGATTTTGAAGAAAATAGAGTATAATTTTCAAGAGAATTTTCAACAGAGTAAGAGGTGGGAAGAAAGTAAGTAATTAGTTATGAAAAAATTCATTTGCACTCCCTTTTATATAGTAAATGAATAGATGTGTCCATTCATGAAGAGTTGTGTCGAACATAAAATTCCATTCAAAATTTGAAAAACCAATTGGCGACATATATGTCGACATATATTGTCTAGGTTTGTCGACATACTTTAGTTAAAAATGAAAATTGTTTTCATAAAAATAACTTGAAAAATATATACTTTGTAAAATAATTTGAACATAGTTTTTAAATATTTTAAACTCTAGAAAACCTTTATAAAATATATAAAGATATTTTTTGAAATTTAAATAATTTATTTTTATTTAAAATATCAAAGATCATAATTTTGAGATGAAGATTAGGAATTGCTATCAAGGACTTTAACAATATACATTAATGACTTTATACACTAAATTATAACCTTAAGATCTTCGTATCTTTGTCTTTGAACTCATGAGTCTTTATATCTTTATCTTGAGTATTTATACCGTACAGTCTTTGATTTAGCATCTATGTAATATTCTGCACTATATACTGTATAACTTGAAAAAAATATTAGCATCTGTATTTTATATAATTGTATATGGTTGTTGTCATCAAAATCAATAATTGAGGTATTAACAATCTCCCATTTTTGATGACGACAACCATTAAATACTCCTACAAAAAATATATGATATAACTCCCCTTGAGTTAACTCCCTCTGAATATATGCATGTATATATTATATTTTTCTCCCTCTTTGTCATCAACAAAAATAGGTGAAAGAATAAAATCTCCCCCTAAATGAAATACTTATAAATTGTAGAGTCAATAATCAAGAATTAAGTAATATGCTAGTCAAAACGGGTTTATCTATATATTTGGACTAAATTAATTAGAGTATATATAAATGAGATATAGATGTAATATGAGGATAAAATGCTTATAATAAGAGAAATAGGAAAAATGCAAATTTATTTATTAGAGTCGTAAAATCAAATCAAATACCAATATTAATAATTTATACAATCCATACTATATCACACTAATAAATCCAAAATTTAAGAGTTTTAATAAATATACACACTTACAAACTTAAAATAAGTAGAAATCTAGACATTCCTAGGAACTTCAACCCAACTTTCAGATCCAAAGATCGAATTTGCTTTAATGGCATCCCAATCTTCTTTGTCCTTGGTGTTTGAGCATTCTGAGTTGTTATTTTGATCATCTTTGAACGAGGAAGTGATTAACCATCGAAGAGCATCAAAATGTTTCTCGTTTTCTTTTATCATTTGCGTTTGACTTAATTCCAAATGCCTTTGGTTCCTTAGAATAAAAGAGAGATTATCTATGAATGATTGGAGAGTTTTTTTTCAAGTTTTCACAAAGTTTTTGGTAAGGAGAAGTCATTTTTATTAAAAAAATGTTTGAGAATGAAAAAAGAACAAAGAATGAAATGATAAGTGAATTTTTTCAGAAGAAATAGGCTTAAATATTAGTGAAGAGTCGTTTGGAATGTTTGAACAGATGGTAGTTATATTATTTTAAATTTTTAAATTTTTGCCACATGGTTAGGATATGCCGACATATCCAATATATGTATATCGACATATATGCCTGAAGTTGCAATATTTAAATTTTTGATATAGTTTTTGTTATAACTTGAAACCATTATATTTTTATAATTTCCAGAGTCTAATAGAACTATATAGAATAGTGAGAAATAGATTCCATTACTTTAAATAGAGAAATACATGGATTTCAAGGAAAAACAAAAGAAATACATGAAAATGGCATGAAATAAAACTAGATAAACACACAATAAGGGTAAAAGGATAGGGTTAACTAGATTTAAAAAGATGATAATTCTAAAGAGTTTCCACCAAGCATCCTAACGATTTTTCCAAAGTAATTGTCTACTTTGTAGGAGAGAAAAGTGAACTTTTTACTAAAAAATGTTTAAGCTTCTTTTGGTTTTTGAGAAGCTTCTCTTGGTTCTTTAGAATCTCTTTGTTGAAAAATTGGGAACGTTTGTCGAAGCATTCTAAAGAAGTATCCATTTCCTCTTCTACCTCTTCTTGATTACCCTCTTCTTTAATTTCCATTTCATCGCCTTCTTCTTCTTCTTCTTCGTAGTATTGTGCCAATCTTTTTTTTCAGCAATAGTTTTATAGGGTTGGAAATATGAAGGTATATGCACGAGATAGATGTTGGCCTTGTCGAAAACTTTTCAAGGCAAAGTAGGTTCTCCTCGTAAATCAACACCAAATTATTCGAACACTCTAATATGATACACACCGTGGTAAAGTGTATTCTCAGGTCTAGAAATATTCTTTTGAACAAAATAATATAAAACAACTGGTGCCCAATTGATGTCGAAGTTTCCATAGATGGCAAAAAGAGCTTTAAAAAGTTTTTGAGTCAGGTTATTGTAATTTTCCATCCTCGGAGTGATGCTTTGTTATAAAATAAGACTCATATGTCTCGATTTCGGTCTAAGATTTTTGCATTTGTAGTCAAATTCTTCATCACTTTCAAATTTATCATGAAAAACTACATGATTACGTTCATCTATATTAAAGGTGTAGAGGTCAATTCCATTGAATTTGCAACCAAGTATTTGACCCAAAATTTCACAATCTAAAACAATAGTAGTGCCTTTCACACTGATCCAAACTAATCCTCTTCTCCTTGAAAAAAATTTCTATTTAAATTTGCATAAAACATTTTTATTAAATCCAAATAACACACAAAATCATTTTGAGAAGAGTTGACTAAAAAAGAATATTATTTTGCAAACCAAGGTCTTGAAGACCATAAGAAGAGAAATCATCAAACTTTGTAAATATTTTGGGAAAAACATTTTCGAAAGTAGCATATTTAACATAAGTATCCATGCCTTCCCTTTAATTAAAAAGAAAGCCTTTGTTTCTTTTTGAGAACCTTATGGTTTTTGATGATTGACTTGAGGAGGCCATTGTTGAGTTGTTGAAGAGATACGACAGTGAAGAGATAAATCAAATTTTAAAATAAAGTGAGTGAATGAATGGATAGAGATATGATGATTTAATAGAGAGAACTGACATTTCAATTTTTGAAAAGATGTCTTTTCATTTATAGGAGTTAATGCAAAAGAGAGAGAAATTCAAAATTTGAATTTGAAATGAAATTTCAAAATTCTGGCAGACATGTCAACATACGGGCCATAAAATCCAAATTTAAAAGTAAGATTATATATATGTGTGTGTGTATGTATGTATGTATGCATCCAATATTACTATTAATCTGTATTTACTCCTAAAAAATCAAAAATCAAAAATTAAATGTAAAAAGTACCACTTTTTGCTCCTTTCTTGTTTTAGTTCTAATTAGTCTACTATTGCTGTGAAACACATGTTTGCATCCTCGATATTTGCTTCATTGTCACTTGAAGTAGTATATGAATCATCTAATGTTGTTGCGTGAGCTTTCTTTCGTTTTCTGGATGAATCGATAACTAGCGAGATTTTTGATTTATTCCAATATGGGCAGTCTCTTTGAAAAAAACTGGGTTCATCACGGTTGAAACACCTAGTCACAGTTCTCGTTCAAGGAGTCTTGTTTTCAGGTCTTCGAAAGTTGTTCATATTCCTATACTTCAAAAACTTTCAGAAATTTTTGGTCATGAAAGCAATCTCCTCATCATTGTCATCATCTAAATCTCGATTGTCAGTTATTGCATTGATGGTAATGGATTTCTTTTATGTTGTCTTGTTTTCTCTTCTACCCTGTAATTGTGCTTCATAGGATATTAATTTACTTATCAACTCTTTAATTTTTAGATTTCTAATATTATCAGCCTCTTCAATTGCTAATGTCTTTTGTTCCCATTCCGAAGAGAGTGAATTGAGGATTTTTCTAACTTGATCCTCTTTAGAAAAGTTTTTACCCACTGATACTAAAGAATGTACTACATCTTGAAATCTACAATACATTTCAGAAATAGATTCATTCTGATTCATTTTAAATAATTGAAATTGATTAGTTAGCAGGGAAATTTTAGTCTATTTGACTTTTCTAGTGCCCTCATGAGTGACTTGCAATGTTCTGCAAATATCATATGTAGACTTACAAATAGAGATTCTATTAAATTCATTTTTATCTAATGACAAGAATAAAAATTCTTGGCCTTAGAATTATTAAGTGTTTATATCTTTTATTCAACAGTCCAAGTTGAAAAGTCAGTCTGGGCTTCAATGTACTCATTTTGTGTAATATTCCATATATCTAAGCCATTAGACCGTAGATAAATCATCATCCTACAAGACTAATAAATGTAATTACTACCATTAAAAAGTGGGGGTTTAGCTGTAGATTGCCTTACGATAAAAGTGTCAATAAGTATACAAAAGTGTTGCTAGCCATTTAAACTTTTTCAAAAATCAAATTATGTGTTTTTGAAAACGTAGTTCTCTGATACTAAATGTGGGTTGCTGAATTATGGATCTTAAGGTTAATTAAATACTAGAGGGGGACGAATAATGTTTTCTATCTTATATAGATCTTTTTAATTTTCTTTCAAGTTTGATATTAAATCACAAATTAACAACACATAATTATACTAACAATCAATCACGAATGTAATCATAAACAAAAATAAAAGTAATAAAGTAAAGAAAAGAGTTAGAAAGATGACTCCATAGATTTTATACCAGTTCGAATTTAATCTACTTCTAGTCCCGTACAATTGCTTGTACATATTTTGTAACAACCCGCATATCTATCGATTTTATATTTAAATATTTTATTTAAATATTTTATCGTTAGTCGGATGTTAGTCCGAAAAGCTACTTTTTGAATACGGTCAAATTAGGACTCGAGACCACCCCCATTGAGTTCAAAATGACGTTTGCGATCTTTTTGAGTGTAAACTTCGATATGTTTGGAGATAGTAAAATTTTCGTCACTTTTCCCGCTTGTGACTTTGATTTGGACTGCACCTTCCTTAGTTCAGCCCAACCCTCTTCCTCACTTCATTCACCATTTGTTTTACATTCAAGCTTCATCAAAAATGGTGGTGGGAAGTGGAAATTAAAACTCCAAACTTATATTCTATTGTAAATCTGATATTCAACATCAAATTCACGTGAAGAACATTGATTCAAGCTTGTTGGTGTTCTTGCTTTGCTGTCAAGTCTCATCTTCATAAATTTCGTGGAAAAGGTGAGATTTTTAATCTCACATCTCGCCTATAACTGCCATTGGGTTGTTGGAAATGACTTCCTATCACTTTAGCATTAATGTTTGCAACTGGTTTGGATTGAATTGGTGAGAAACTCAAGTTTCAGTGCTGTTTGCAAAATCTGGCCCTAGGTCGTTCTGCCCTCCTTAGGTCGTCCAGGCTGCTAGCTCGCGTGTTGAAAAGTCTCCACTTTCTTAGGTCGTTGCCGACCTATAATCCCCAAGAAAAATGTTAGGTCGTTCGCCCTTAAGTCTTCGGTCGTTGCCGACCTATAATCCCCAGGCAAAATGTTAGGTCGTTCGCTTTTAAGTCTTAGGTCGTTGCCGACCTATAATCCCCCAGGCAAACTTTAGGTTGCAAGATTTAGGTCGCGTACCCTTAGGTCGCGAATCACCTTAAGTCGCGTAACCCTCTTAAGTCGTAAGTCGTTCGCGAGTTAAACCTTAAGTCGTAGGTCGTCTCCGACCTAATATTTCC
Organism: Allium fistulosum; assembly: GCA_030737815.1. Taxonomy (NCBI): domain Eukaryota; kingdom Viridiplantae; phylum Streptophyta; class Magnoliopsida; order Asparagales; family Amaryllidaceae; genus Allium; species Allium fistulosum. Next base: position 445,109,248 of record CM060903.1, read on the forward strand.
CCTGCTATTTCACTAGGTCGCTTGACCTTAAGTCGTAGGTCGTCTCCGATCTATTCCCCACTAAGTCGCATCCCACTTAGGTCGCAGGACTCTGTTAAGTCGTAGGTCGTCTCCGACCTTACACTTGGTCATGTTAGGTCGAACCCCGTATTACTCTGCGTAGGCAATCTTATCTGAAAAACATTTATCAGAATTTCTACTTTGATGGTTTTGGGATTGACTTCTTTGGACTTTACTCACGTCTTCGAACGTGAATTGATGTGATTTGATTTGTTTCTACAATCGTTTTATGACTTGTCACTTTAAAGATATATGAAGGTTTCAATACTAATAGTAAATATCAAAACTCTTTCATCAAAGCGATTCCAACACTATTTCAAATATCAAAAGTTCGTTTTATCAAACCGATTTTCAATCTACTAGTATATACAAGCCTTTACTTCACTCGAATGAGAAATCGACTTAAACGACTTAGTAAAACGAGTGGTATGAAACGCTTGTGTTCACTTCGTCGGTTAGCTCTTGGACTTGTTCGATTGAACCCTTTTTGTGACAATTTCCTAGTGAAGATTTACAGCTTGTTCGTAAATATTTAAGTTAAGCAAGTGGTTATGGGACATGAAGCTAAACTCATATATTTACTAGCTTGGTGTGATTGACACTTCCTTATGATCATGACGATCATTTTTGTGATTTAGACTAGCGATTGAGCGATGTCTCTTTGTCTGCGTGGGAGACTATACCCCGTTTATGTGATGTTTCTCCATCACATATCTAGGGTAGCACCCTACGGTCTTCGGGCCATTCCTGTGTGAAAATTTAATGGATAGCTTCCATGAGATAGCTTCTCGTCATGTGTTTACGCGTAGGTGAGTTTTCATGCTCCCATTCATGTGTTAGGCCTCCCCCCCCTTTTTATGTGATTTTTGGATTTCTGATGATGATTTCTGGAATTTTGTGCTTCACCAATTTTCATGATTTTCATTGATATGATATCAGTTTTTGTGCATTGGTGAATTCATGTGTTATTGACTTGTTATGAATACAAGTTTAGGGTATGATACCCTACCTTATCTTTGAGAAGATTCTTGTGATATTGATTAATCTTTTGTTGATTATCATTTACATACTTATAGTAGTATGTCATTATGGTTATTTCATGTTCATGTCATGCCTTTTACTTTATACCATATCATCTGATATTTATAGCTAGACTGATCTGTTTATTATTTTCTTATAAATAATACTCGGGTCAGACCGAGATGTTACAGGTGCTTCTGCTTGACTTCTCTTCAGGATATTTCTGACTTTTGGCTAACTACATAGATTAGTAGTTTTTGGATGTACACCTTTGAGATATAGACTCTATGTTGTGTACTTATTCTTTTGTATAGCACGTGATGCTATTCTTTTGTATTATCGTGGATCTTTCTGACCACTACTCTGATGTACACTTTCATGTGCTATATATTTATTCATATCTTCTTCCGCCTTTGTGATATGGATGTCTGTGACTGATTTATGTTATGATTATTTCTATGTTTGTTTCCGAAGATTATATATAGCCACCGTGTGATAGCTTTGTGTTTGTATCGGTATGTCGGATTTCCTCCTTAAAAGATATGCATTCTATTCTATCTGACATATCGGTGCTCGCACAAAGAAGTTACATGGATGGTCGCTCCTCCACAGCCTTATTCTCCGTGCTAATTGACAGCACTACATCGTAGTGTTCTTGGTTAGCGTGGGTATAGAGGTGGGGCGTCACATATTTCTTTTCAAATGCTAATCTTTAACCGAGTAGAAGGCAAATCCAAATACAATCTCGATTTCGAGGCTATAAAACACACCCTCCTGAATTTCTGAGCTCAAGGTAGACTCATTTGATTTGACCGGCTACAACCACACCCACTTGATTTGAATCGGGCTACAAGCACACCCACTTGATTTGAACGGACTACAAGCACACCCAAGCAAACACAAATAGGTTGATAGTCTTTCCAAAGACAAATTCTTGTACTTTGGATACAATGGATCCTATGGTCTCTTAGATAACACTTTAATCTTTGAAATGAAAGAGAAATATTTCCAAAACGGTAAGAAAGTAGTGTTGAATCAATACAATGAAGTATGAATTGATTCTATATGATTTTGAAGAGAATAGTGTATATTTTTCAAAAGAATTTTCAAGAGACTAAGAGGAGGGAAGAAAGTAAGTAACTAGTTATGAAATAATTCGTTTGCACTACTCTTTAAATTGTAAATGAACAGATGTGTCAATTCATGAAGAGTTGTGTCGAGTAAACAACTCCATTCAAAATTTGAAAAACCAATTGGTGGCATATATGTCGACATATATTGTCTAGGTATGTGGACATACTTTAGTTAAAAATGAAAATTGTTTACTTAAAAATAATTTGAAAATTCTATACTTTGTAAAATAATTTAAACATATTTTTAAAAAAATTTAAACTTTAGAAAACCGTTATATAATATTTAAAGATATGTTTTGAAATTTAAATAATTTATTTTTATTTAAAATATCAAAGATCATGATTTTGAGATGAAGATCAGAAATTACTATTAAGGACTTTAACAATATATACTAATGACTCTGTACACTAAATTATAACCTTGAGATATTTGTATCTTTGTCTTTGAACTCATAACCATATTTTTATCTTGAGTCTTTATACTGTACAGTCTTCTATTTAGCTCCTGTGTAATATTCTGCACTACATACTATATAACTTAACAAAAACATTAGTATCTATATTTTATATAATTGTATATGGTTATTGTCTTCAAAATTAATAACTGAGGTATTAAAACTTAATGTGCATAATTTGGACATGATGTGTTGATATGTTTGGGTTTGATTTGGTATTATGGTTTGTAAACACATTGTTTCAAATATGCTGATTTATTTGTAGTGAATTTGTTGTGGTTAGGACTTGATATGCATTGTTTTATATATTATTGGTGATATTTATGTAATGTTTATGTCTGTTATTACTTGTTCGTGATGATGCATATTGGTTATATTGCCTATTTAACACAATCGATTTGGCTTATATGATATTCTACTATGTTTTGTGTTAAATGGAGTCAGATGCATCCGAGTCTACCAAATTTTGCATCAGGTTGGCATAGTGCAGACGATGAAAAGAATCCATTTTTTGCACTTTTAGAAACAAATAAGGAATGAGTAGAGAAATATTAGGCGTGGGGAAGATGTAATGAAAACGATGTAGGAAAACCGTAGGTAAATATGTAGGGTATGTAGGAAAAGTATAGCCTTTAGTGGGTTGGGAACTCATAGGGAATTAGTGGTGTAGAGAAGGTGTAAAGAGCTATGGCATAAGGATATGATGACATATGACATAGGAAAGGCGGAGGAAATGTTTTATGACGCATTGTTTTCCAACGCCTGCTTTGGTATCGACATAACATAGGCAATCAATTACCCTACTATTTCAGTTTTTTAGCAATGCATGGAGCATGCTCATGCTAGCTTTTCGTGGACCAAAGCATGTTTCGGGTCCAAATGAATGCTTATTTCAGGTTTTTTAGCGTTTTCCCTAGTTCTCTTTTCAGTTTATTTAAAGTATTCTTTTACCTACTTTTGAAAAATATCGATTTATAAATGAGCATTATGGGTATTGCCAAAATATGAGTGTAACAGTAGCTTCTAGTTTTGTTTTTAGTTTATTTCCTATGAAAATCATTTTGTATCACTATGTAAGTTATATAAGTATTAATGCTTTATTACGTCATGGTATATGGTGTTTTCTAAGAGTATTTGAGAGCCTTCATGGACCATTTATGTTATTATGCTAAAAGTCACCAAGTTGGTTTTTATTTTTACTATGTTGGCCATTCTGACTTAAAACTTCTCTGTACTTCCTTTTTTCATTTATTAACTATTACTGGTTTATGTTTCTTTGAATCATGCGTCATTTTTTCTAGAAAAGTAAAAGTGTTAATTTTCAAAAGTATAAAAGAAATTAACCAGTTTACCCATTTTTATTACAGTCAGAACCCTAATTTGGATCATAACTTCCATGTATAATCTTTATTTGTAAATCGTTTTTACCATACAATATTATTAGAAATTATTCGGTGGTTCGAATTTGATGATGATGCAAACCATATTTTTGAATTCAAGGATATTTTCATAAGAATCTTTTAGATAATAATTCAACCCTCTTAGTACAAACAGGTTATTGAACTACTGATTTTAGGATTCAATGAAGCCTTTCAATAGTATACTCGAATTCAAAGTATGTATTACTTTGATTCAACAATGAACACTTATTTATTTGAATCTGGTGATGCAATTGTGTAGTATAGAAATGAAGAAGAATAAGAAGAAAAATTTCTAAATTTAGAAATGAATTTGTACCACCTTTATATAGGTGGTGAAGAGGTGCATCCGATCGTAAACAGACACTTCCAACGATCGCTTCCGTGGACTGCAACTGCCAAATTTCCCACATAAAAAGTTGCATCTCCTGGCTGCAACAATCATAAATCCCACCACTTTTCAAAACGACGGGCCTCTTGCCGATTTTCCAAAGTTGCAGCTTGCCATCCATCTCGGTTCGAATCAAACTTCTGGCCGTATAAACGTGCTAAACAACTCATCAAAGAACTATTCAAAAATATACTCTAGACCGAAACCCAAACCCAAACCCGAATAGGCTCGGTCGATTGGACAGACGGCGGCGGCGCACGCACGCGCGTGTCAAGATGTATGGCCTCTCTTTTCAACTAAATAGAAAATATTTGGGTGCCCAAATGGCCCATTCTTCTCATGAGAGTCATATATTTAAACAAGTATAAGACTATAATTTCTACAACGTGGGACTAACATCCCATTCTTTTTCTTTCTTCCTTCTTTCCAAACAATATTCAAAGCCCCATATTTTGAAAATACCCAAAATTTTCCCCCATTGTCAAAATAAGTAAAAAAGGAATGGCTGCATCACTTAGGTTTTGCCGACTTACTCAAGTGGGATCATGCCAATTGTGGTTCAAAGAAGAAGAATTTGCATCACTGTGGAAACCAATACATAAATGGTAGGCATCTTTTCGATTTGAACCTTCATTTAGTGTAAACCATTCAAAATCCTATCGATGTCTTTGGTAACTAATCTTGAACCAAATACCACTATGATAGAACTAGAACAGTCACAGTTATTGATTTCTACAATTACAATATCCCGTATGCTCAACATATTAATGGTCATTAGCTTAAATCCTGAGTTTATGAGCTTACTTTAGAATGGGGACTTACTTTCTTAGGAAACGACCCGATTTCCATAATCATATAGGTATTAGGTAATTCTCTTAAGGTTTTTCTGTGATGCACCTTGTTAAGTATCTAGACTTATGAAGGATTATCATCCATCTTAGTTCATGCAGAGTCTCACACTGATTCATAATTGGGTAATTTGTTTTAGCATTCCATAATCATTCTCTTAACTTGTTTATACCTATTGAACCTTGTTTTTACTTTTCTAATAATAAGTTGGGTTGATGTTATGGATTCAACTTTCATTCACAAACCTTAGTCCCATCTCTTTTGATATTATAGAAACCGTTGCCATTGGATGACCCTTAGACAATGGGTCAATAAGGTTTTTCTTTGTTTCTATGTAATCAACTATAATTACTCCAGAATTGAGTGATTGTCTTAACACTTGATGTCAAAGACTCACATGTTTGGACTTTCCACTATATGTTTTGCTAGGAACCTATAATGACTACAAGAGATAGCTTTTCCATAGAGTAATCTCTATCCAAAGATTACAAAGCCATCCAGCCTCCTCACATGCATTTGCTAATGTAATTAATTTTAACAACATTGTTGAATTCGAAAACAAGTCTTTTTCTTGATGATAGAGTTAGGGTTATGCCCTATGGGCAATTATGTAATTTGTTACGTATATCTAACTCGATAACCAATCTTGTTCGAGATAAAAGTTGTTTTCTTTCTATCATATACTTAATATAATGTGTTATATTAATTTAATTAAAAGTATATTTAATAGAAAACCCATAAATGGTATGTTTTGTGATAGTATTTACAAAGTGTTATAACCATTAGTAGTTTATCACAATGAAAATAAATATACCATTTTAAATGTTCCTGTCAAGATGCATCGAGAATAGATATCGATATATCCATGGAGATTTGAGTACGTAATGCTCTCCAAACGTTGGACAGTGTATTATTCAAGAATTCTAAAGGCACCTAGGGGTTACGTACTGATAGTTATTGGATAACTATGGAATGACTCACTCGATAGTTTTCTATTGGTTAATATAAGTAAGGTCAAACAAGAAATATCGATGTGATTGATTTACACAATTCTCTCAATTTGAGAATAATGTGGATCTTCAATATGAAAGCTCCACTTTGATTAAAGTCAAATCATGGCTCGACGTCCAATGAGTGACTATAGTTAGGTCGAGTGGCAGTATCGAAAGCGAAGCACTATTCAAGAGAGGATTTGTCCTCTTAGTTATATGGGGTTAGTATCACGATCAACTCAAGTCAACTCAAAGTCAAAGTCTCTGGTCAGAGTAGTCTAGTTAATAATAATTGTTATTATTGAACTAAGGACTTAGTGTTTGGACTATAGAGTTGAATATAGATGATATTGGAATTTTTTCCATTACCAAATTCCGTAATTCTAAAGTGATATAGTTTTGACGAAGAGAATTGGTGTAAATAAATGTCATAACCAGGTAACCCTTAGTAAATTAAAATTGGATTTTATCAAAACTAAGTTAGCGATAAACTTGACCAAAATTTCACACCACATGCTAAGTGACGTGTGAACATTAACATTCGAATAGTTTGATGTTATTCGCTGACCAAATTTAAATCGGACGAGTCACATAACCGAAATGATTAATTCTCTTTAGACAAAAGGATTTAATTTATTTATAATTGTTATAAATTAATTAATATCCATGAAATATTAATTATAAAATTTTGAATATGATTTGAGGAATAAATACCATTAAATATATTGATAATAGTAATAAATATATTGATCGATATGGAATATCGATAAGCAATTAAATTAGATTTATTTAATAATATTTACTTAGGCTTAAATGGGATGTTAGCCTATGATGATAGTGTGATAATTCAGTTGTTATAAAGGCTATAAGGGCGGCTAAAAGTAGGTTAGCGGGGTTGTAAATGGATGGCTCAGATTTAGCGAGAACTAGTATGAGATATGATCCATATCTTTCCCTCTTTCATCCACTATAAAGAGACTTCTAACCCTAATTGTTTAGAGAATTTTGGCTACCACTTTCTCTTCTATTGCCAGCCAATCACATCCCTAGGAGCTTAGGCAAATCCAACTCAAATCATTTCTAAACAAGTACTATCTGATTGTCAAAGGTCACGGTTCAAGGATTGGTAGTCTTTCGATTCGTAAAGCTTTCAAAGGAGAGAGAATTCAACGTTACTAGGGATGCTTTAAGGCATTAGATTCAGGTATATATTTACTATATTATATTACTTATAATCTCATAATATTATTTCATTATACATATATACTATTATTATTACATTATTAGTTAGGTGACGATTCTTATATATATTGATGTTGTCACATACTAGATTGGTTATATGTATATAAAAAAACAATTATTTTTTACATATAAATTAAATATGCATAGCTAAATATTTTATATATAAAACTATTATTTTATTAATTTATTTATATATATATATTAATATGACATTAAATTATAATTTATGATTTGTATTTACTTATATCATCATGCCATATTAATAATTAAACATATATTTTATATATGTATATTTATTGTAATTATAACTTTCGGTAATAGTGAAGTATTTCTAAATAATTATTTACTATTATTTAAATAATTTATATGAAATAAAATATGTTTCAATTAATTTTTAAATTTTTAAAAATTAATTTATCGTGGAATAAGCTCTCGGCCAAAAATTGAGAATTTAGCAATCAATGTTTTATTTTTTAAAAATCATTATAACATACGATCAGTATTAATTATTAAAAATTAAATTTTGATTAAGAAAAATTATGAAACTTTTTTTTAAACATCAAAATAACATGCTCGATTTTTCAAAATTTTAAATTTTAATAAAATATGTTTTGAAATTATTTTTATTAATATTTTATTATATTTCGACTAATTAATGTACATATATATTAATATAATAAAATTTTGTTAAGCTGTGTATATGATTTGGAAGTAAAAAAATAACATTTTTAACTTCATTAATTAATACATGTATATATTGAATTTAGATATTATAAATATGTTTATAAATATATATATATATATATATATATATATTAAAAAACTTTTTATATATTATTTATATATAAATATTATTTGAATATTTATTAAATAACACATAATTTTGTGTGTGTATATATATATAATTACTTATATTTTTACATACATACATACATATATATATATATATAAGTTATATATATACAAGTGTATAAATATTTTCGTCCTCATAAAATTATTTAAATCAAATTTACTTATACATTTACACAAACACAGATATATATATATATAGTATTTATATAAATACAAACTTATATATACATATATTTGGACAACATACAATGCATATCAAATGAGCTAACATGTCCGTTGCGATGTAAATCCCTATATCTATATACATGCATGTTATTCCTTGCACGGGTTATCATGTTACACATGCACACACATACAAACACACACACACACACACACACACACACATATATATATGATACATATGTGTACATTTATATGTATAGAATGTAAATTAAATAAAATTTTATATAATCTATAAATTTAAATAAAATAAGAGATTGTATTTAAATAAAATTTAGAAATGTTTTAAATAAATTAGACTTTATAGGCCCAATATTGATTCAATAAAGGATTTTTTTTTGAAATTCACCTATAACTACCACTACGAGCTAGCCTATTTTCAACAATGGTATAAAAGCCCAATAGCCTATGTGGTCTAATTAGTCATGTTGGGGATAACCATTTAAGTTCACAATCCAATTAGTAAGGTGTCTAAGACCCGTAAAATCAACCATAAATAAATTAGATAAATTAAATTAAATAAGATAGGGATAAAAATGGAAATTTTGCACAAGTTGGAATTTGACCACGAAAGTAAAGCCGTTGCCTTCGTGGTAAATTCCGACAAATTTCCATACATAATATGTTGAAAACGGAGTTCAAACGGAAAATTTATGGACGTGTGAAGTTTTTGAATTTAAAATAATTTAAGTAGATTTCAAATTCAAATGAATAATTAATTTTAAAATTTGAAATTCAAAAGTTAATAGTAATTAGACTTGTGGGTCAAGTAAACATTAACATTAACATTAACGTTAAAGTATAATTAAGGAATATAATAAATAAAAAACAATGGCACCAAAAATATTTTTAAAACGAACGTCATGGTTGACTAGTAGGGTCGGGCAATCGACCATTGATTGCCAAGTGGCGGCTAGGGTTTGTGAATTTACACGTTTCAAATTTTATAATTTCCAACCGACCTTCGTCCAATAATTTCGTCGCATTCCAATCACTATAAATAAGACCCTGGACCCCTCACTTTTATTTACAAATATTTTAGAAACATTAGCGAAGCTCTATCACTTCGTCTCTTCATAGATTCGGAAAAACTCCATTAGGGTTTCTAATAAGAAATCCTATACATCTATTTTTATTTAGTGTTTATTTTCTCGATCTATTCTCTAATCCCTGAATTTCTGAATCTAATTTATATATACAAATCCCTTATTGTATATATATCAAAAGGAAAAGATCGGATAAAGATTGTCAAAGGTGTGTCAAATCCAAATGAGGCATAGCTAAGGATATACAGTGGGTGAACATCTCAGTTTTTCTATTTTAGTAATTGATTAGTATAGCTTGGGTTTGAATATGCCTTGGGGGGGTTTTGGTTTGCCAAAACACCATATTATTAACCCCCAAAACTCTTTCAATGCGAAATATCAATTCTATGTTAGAATCTCAATAGTTTATGGAAAAATAATGGAAATAGTGTAGATTTGCTATTTTGACAAATTTACCTTCTATTCTACTCCTTATTCTTTTCTTTGCATTTGGTTAAAGGATTATGATTAAGGAATAGTGTATAAGGTACGAATTTTATTCGTAGTTTGTGCTGCTTATTCCCATGAATTAAATAGAAATTTCTTTGTTTATTTTTATGTGGAAAAGGAGTTGAATAGAGAGTAAAATTGAAATTGTAAATTTCTAGTATCAATATATTCCATTATTTTGAAGTAATAAGTTGAGTTTAAACTTTTATTGTATACAACTCTATTAATTGGAATTTTTGGATACGAATATTGTAATTTTGGCATTGTTGATAATATGGTATAAGACTTGTATAATTGTTGGAAGAGTTGACATTTAAATGCTAATTTAAGGTGTAAATTCTGCACGCTTAGAAATTAACAGGCGTATGTGTGCTTATATGCGTAATTAACGTATAATTATAACGTATAATTGTGTAGTTAAATAGGTTATGAATTTTATTAAAATCTCTCTTAGGAAGGTAATTAATGTTAAAGGCGAAATAAGAAAGATATCTTATAAGGCCTTGATTATGTAAATGGTGAGATGTGTGATAATATATGTACAGAGTGATAAGGATTTTGCCTAAGTTATAGGGATGCAAGGTCAGTCAAAAGCACATGGAAGTATGCCTAGCTAATCTGGCTACCAGTAATATGACTTTGGGGCCGATGTGAGACATCCTCTATAATAAGCCTATATAACGTGAGGTTAGTCTCAAATTCTATAGGGTAAATCTGCCCAACTAATCTGGTTACCAGTACCTACAAATAGTCAGGCTAATTGTAACATCCCCTATCTTGAGGCCAAAAGCTAAACGCTACAGATGTTGTAGTCATCTATAGTATTAACTTCTAGTGACAAATACGGTAATGTTTATGGTATCCATAATATCAGAGTCACATGAATATGAAATAAAACCATCACAGATTAAAACAACTTTTCTAATTACATTTCAAAACAATATTTCATATTTAGATTACATAATCCCATAACGCTTCCCACGTTCATGTAAAATATAATTATTACATAAACACGCCAAGAGCGATATATGATGATGCCCCCTTAGTTAACCAGAGTACTATATAGTCATAACTGACATAATACAAAACAACGTAATCAACCAAAATAAAATAGCAACTCCTAAATAGATATCCGTCAGCCTCCAGCTTGTCTCTGGAAGCTTTATTCGCCAAACTACTAAAAATATGAAAATCCTCAACCCTCAGCCTACTCAAATCATTTTGAGCACCCGAGAGTTCAAGGGGAAATCATAAACCTCGAGTCAGACATAAAACCTGGTGTGAATAATACTGTACATCTCGGTTATTTGATATTAAGTGAGACCACGCCGCTTAGCGGAACGAGTTTCCCCTCACTAATATCCTTTTAAAACATATCTTTTGCAAATAATAATCCTGCAACCAAAACTGGTTAAAACTATAAAGCATTATCATGTAAACATACATATCGGGTAACAAATGGACTATCTGTCCGAACAATATAGTTTTGTTTGGCTAACCACTAACCTTTGGCTTACTCGGGCCTACCAGACAATATTAACAAATAATCTAACATCTGTTAGATACTCCTCTTCTGGACAATCTATCCCTAACTTACTTTCTCCAGGTCAACTGATCCTAATGCTTTGGCGGGCTCACCAATAACTTACCTCTGTACAAATATATTCCTTTCTGTATGTGACATCATTTTAGTCTTACCTGTGACAAAGCCTTACACACTGGAATTTTGGACTAAATTAGCTAGGGGGTAATAGCTAATGTATAGGCCGCGATCCTATACCAGTCCCATCTGGTGTACGAATATCTGAGTCATTTTACTTAGGGTAATCTTTCCTTAAATTTTCCTTGAAAACCTTTTCATCTCAAATTGATTAAAAACCTTTAAATCCAACTTAAACAAGGAAAATATATACTCTATGCTTTACTCAAAATCCCCTTTCCATGTTATTTATACTTTACACAAATCTTTGTTGATGAAAACATTCAAACCTTTGAAAGTACCCCTTTCGAATCCATTGAAAGTACTCCTTTCGAAACCATTGACCATTTTAACCATTTTACTAATCACAAATCTCAACCCATTAACCATTTTACATTATTTCATTTAAGTTGCCTAATTAAATGTTCCTATTAATGTTACTAAAAATATGGGATGTTACAGGCTCCCCTCCTTAAAGAATTTCATCTTCGAAATTAAAATAAGCTACACAACAAATCAATCAAAAAGGTAAAACATACCATCAAACAAATTAGGATAAGTGTCTATAATTCTACTCTCAGTCTCCCACTTGCAGTCTCTCTCATCGTCGCTCCACTGGACCTTCACTAATCCGACTGTCTTGTTTCTAAGCCTCTTCTCATCTCTCGCAACTAACCGAACTGGCTTTCTAACTATAGTCAAGTCATGTTATACTACCAAGTCATCTAATACAGTCGGTGCTATAGTAGACTCTGGATCTCTAACACACTTTATTAGATGTGAAACATGGAAAACATCGTGGACTCCTGCCAAACTATTCGGTAACACTACTCTATATGCGAGCTTCATGATCCTCTTTATAATAGGAAATGGTCCTACAAATCTCGATGCCAACTTCCCTGATTTTCCAAATCGAAGCACACCCTTCATCGGTAATACCTTAATAAAAACATGATCTCCAACAGAGAACTCTAAGTCTTCCCGTCTTCTATCTGCATAACTCTTCTGCCTAAACTGAGCTTCCTTCATCCTAGCCCGAATCAACTTAATCTTTTCTCCAGCTTCTCTAACCAAATCTGGACCAAGAACCAACCTATCCCCGGTCTCTAACCAACAAATGGGAGATTTGCATGGCCTTCTGTACAAAGCTTCAAACGGTGCCATCCCTATACTAGTCTGATAACTATTGTTATACGAAAACTCGACTAAATGTAGATGGTCTTCCCATGATCCCCCAAAATCTAACACATAAGCTCGTAACAAATCTTCCAAGACTTTGTTAACTCTTTCCATTTGCATATCGGTTTGTGGATGGTAAGCGGTACTCATCTTGAGCTTGGTTCCTAAAATTTCCTGTAGACTCTTCCAAAACTCGCTAGTGAATAAGGAATCTCTATCACTTAATATACTACTAGGAATTCCATGAAGTCTAACTATATTATTTGTAAATAACTTAGCCAAAACAGGTGCCGTCCTGGTTGAGTTAACTGGAATGAAATGGGCACTCTTAGTCAACCTGTCCACTATGACCCATATACTTTCATTTCCTCTATTTGACCTTGGAAACCCTTCAATAAAATTCATAGAAATAGAATCCTACTTACAAACTGGAACATCTAAAGGTTGAAGTAACCCACTTGGCTTCTAATGTTCAGCTTTTACCTATTGGCTGTTCAAACACTGCTTCACCCATAAGCCTACATCCCCTTCATACCTTCCCAGAAGAAACTTCTATTCATGTCCCGATACATCTTAGTTCCTCTTGGATGAATAGTGAACTTCGAACGATGGCATTCCTCCAAAACTTTCTTCCTTATGTCTCTTATATTTGGAACACATAACCTACCTTTCTTTCTCAAACACCCTTTCCGGTCAAGACTAAAATCCTTTAAGTCATCGGTCTCCATTCCATCCCTTAACTTCTTGATCCTCCTTCTGTTTAGAAGCAGTCTTCTCAATCATAACTGGTTGAACTTTTGAACATGACAGCACTACAGCTTATCCACTAGATCCAGCCTCAGATCTCCACTGTACTCTACATGTCATCAACGTTTCTAAATCCTTCCCCTTAGTTATCATCGCCAACACTGCATTCTGATATTTCCCGGTAAGAGCATCTGCAACCTTATTGCCTTTCCCTAGTGTGCACTCAATACCGAAGTCATAAGTGGCTAAAAACTCTAACCACCTTTGCTGTTTCATATTCAGCTTCTTCTGAGAGAACAAATACTTCAACGACTTATGATCCGTATAAAGCTCGAATCTTTCTCCCAAAAGGTAATGTCTCCATACCTTCAATGCAAAAATCTCCGCAACCAATTCCAAATCATGTGTTGGATATCTAACCACATGCGGTCTAAGTTGTCGAGAAGCATAGGCAATGACTTTACCTCTCTGCATTAACACAGCTCCTAATCCAGTTCCACACGCATCGGTATATACTACCCAATTTTGATTCCCTTCCGGAACAACCAACACAGGTGCATGAGTCAATAAGTGTTTCAAGCTCTGGAATGCTTCCTCACACGTATCGGTCCACACAAACTTCACATTATTTCGTGCTAGCTTGGTCATCGGTGCTGCTATCTGCGAAAAATCCCTTATGAACCTCCGATAATATCCAACCAATCCAAGAAAACTCTTTATCTTAGTCACTGTCTCGGGTCTCTTCCAATTATTCACTGCTTCAATCTTAGTCGGATCTACAAGCAATACTTTCTCTGAGACTACATGGCCAAGAAACTTCGCCTCCTTTTTCCAGAAATGATACTTTGAAAACTTTGCCTTCAGCTGATTCTGCCTCAGCGTCTCAAGTACAATTCTAAGACGAACTTCATGCTCCCTTTCATCCTTAGCGTATACCAAAATATCATATATGAAAACCAACACAAACCTATCCAAGTGCTCTTGAAAAATTCGGTTCATCAAATCCACAAAGAATGCTAGCGCATTAGTTAGTCTGAACGGTATCACTAACCATTCATATGATCCATATCTGGTTCTAAACGCTATCAAAGGAATACTATCCTCTGCTACTCTAAGCTGATGGAAACCTGGTGCTAAATCCAACTGAGAAAATACCTTGGCTCCACTCAACTGATCGAACAAATTGTTAATTCTTGGCAATGGATATCGATTCTTTATTGTCATCTCATTCAAATTACGATAATCGGTACATAACCTTAACGGTCCGTCCGGCATTTTAGCAAACACTGCGGCTGCTCCCCAAGGCGAACTACTTGGCATGATAAAATTCTTACTTTCCAAATCTACCAACTTCACCTTTAGCTCTCTCATCTCTGTAGGTGTCATCCTACTTGGCGGCCTACTCACTGGTTCTTCTCCAGGTACTAAATCTACCTAAAACTCAATGGCTTGTTTCAGTGGCAATCCTACTACCGGCTCAAAAACATCCGTGAATTCTCTAACCATGAAAACTCGATTCAACTCATCTTCTACCACCGCAATCCCAATAAAGCATTCACCTCACAGCTAGAGTTTTCTATGGTATATACAATCTGATCACTATAGTTAGGGTGTCTTAGTGATATTTTCCTATCATGGAAAACTATCCTAGCATCATACTTACTTAACCAATCCATACCCAAAATAATTTCGAATCCTACAAAGTCAAATACATGCAAACTACAAACAAGGGTATGACCTAACAATTCGATCTCTAAGTGGTCACACTTCATCCTAAGTGTCGTATACCCTCTTATCGAATTTGCAACCCTTAAGGAAGTAACTAAGTATGAGGGTTCTAGGTTAAGCTTATGATGCAGCAGATATTTCAAAACGATGTAAAACGGTGAATGTAGTAATCGGTGGATTGGAAGAATACTGGAATGCCCGAATTCGTTGATCCGAAGATACCGAACTCTAGCTATCTCGAACTCGTTGATCGCGCATGATACCGGGTTCAAAGATCTTCAATTCTTCAAGCGTTGATCAAGCGCACTTGATTCCGCGAATCGGCTTCTACAATCGTTGAATCGAGCGTACTCGATTATCCGAAAGAGGAGATAGGAGATTACACTCAACTACCAATTTGAATGAAAGCACAAAGCAATCAAAAGAGAATTTTATTCAATATTCAACCCCTTTACAAATGACTCACACGTGCTATTTATAGCTTTACAACTCAACACGCAAAACTTCAAAAAAATACAAGTACCTAAGTCGGAAACGACCTACGACCTATCTAAGGTCGGCGACGACCTATGTACAACACAGCGACTTATCACATTAAAGTACAACACAACGACCTAAACAAATAAGCTCAAAGACAAACGACTCACTTAGGTCGGTAACGACCTAATTACATTATTCAACGACTTAACAAATGAACGGCATCTGATAAAGCGGCATAACAATCTTTGGCTGCAATCTTCAGCGACTTAAGATCATACAGTATTCCAGATCAGCGAGTTAAGGAAATCAATGGCATCCAGAGCTTTGCGACCTAAGAATGAACGGCATCCCTTCGTTTGCGACCTAACAGAAGCGGCTTCAGAAATTCTTCGCAACCTAAGTCTCCACGACCTAAGACTTTGCGACCTAAGTCTTCGCGACCTAACTTAGCTTGTTCCGTTTCCTTACGACCTAACATATGTCGTAACTCGTTAGGTCGTATCACCTTTCTCTTTAGACTGTTAGGTCGGAGCACCCCGCTAGCTCGTTCCAGCACCTTCTTTCCTATCTCGCTAGGTCGTACGCGACCTAAAAGTATGTTAGGTCGTACCAGCGACCTATCTCTTAGTTTTAGCTCGCTATCCTCAAACCAGTTAGGTCGTAGCTCTTTCCCTGGTGACACGGTAGGTCGTTCCCACGACTTATGCCTTAGCTCGTTAGCTCGTATGCGACCTAAAAACAAGTTAGGTCGTTCGAGTATCTTGTTAGGTCATTGGAGCGACCTAAAGGCCTTGTTAGGTCGTATGCGACCTAATTCTTCACCAAATTGGACTGTGCAACCACTTTTCTCAACATCACTTGCTCCCCCCTCTAACTCCTTAGGTCGTGAACGACCTACACTCTCCTTAGGTCGTGAGCGACCTAAGCCTTTAACTTTCTGCACTGCATCATCCTCCCCTGGTTGAGAGAAATTCGACCTCGAATTTGTAAATTCTTCCACATCAGCTCGTTCATCCCCGTGATATGGTACGAGATGTTTGACATTGAATACGTCAGACGTATACACATCATCTGGCAGCTTCAATTTATAAGCATTTTCATTGATTAGTTTCACAACTTCCACCGGACCAATTTTCCTAGCTTTCAACTTGTTATAAGCGCCTACTAGAAAACGATCTTTTGTTAATACTGCATAAACCATATCTCCTTCATTAAACTCAACATTTCGTCGTTTTAAATCTGCAGACTGTTTATACTTCTCATTTGCTTTCTCTAATCGTTCTTGAACGATTTTATGACATTCCGTCAGCCCTTCAACAAACTCAGCAGCTTTCTTAATCGTCCCCTTTGAATGTGGTATCACCGTTAAATCCAACGGTCCTTTCGGTAAGCTCGAACAGACAATCTGGAATGGACTGAACCCAGTACTTCGATTCATAGCATGATTATGGGCAAACTCTGCCTGGCATAACTTCACATCCCAACTCTTCAGATTATCTTGAACAAGACACCGTAATAAATTCCCCAATGATCTGTTTACCACCTCGGTCTGTCCATCAGTTTGCGGATGATAAGCACTACTGAACTTCAGCTTCGTTCCCACGATTTTCCACAAACTCAACCAAAAATGACTCAAAAATCGAGTATCTCTATCCGACACAATAGATTCTGGCAATCCATGAAGTCGATAGATCTCCTTGAAAAACAAATGAGCAACATGAACAGCATCCGCCGTCTTCTTACAAGCAATAAAATGTGCCATTTTTGAGAATCGGTCAACTACCACATAAATGGAATCGTTACCACGCTGTGTCCTCGGCAATCCCAACACAAAGTCCATACTGATATCTACCTATGGTTTTACAGGCACGGGTAACGGCATATATAAACCAGCATTAGTCGCAGTTCCTTTTGAAACTTGACAAATATGACAACGCTCCACAAACCTCGCTACTTCTTTCCTCATCGATGGCCAAAAGTAGGACTGTGAAATCAACTGTAAGGTACGATCTCTCCCAACATGTCCTTCTTCGTGTAACTCTTTGATAATCTTCATTCTCATACCCTCCGGTATGCATAATCGACTTCCTTTAAAAAGAAAACCGTCAACCAACATAAACTCATCAGTCTTCCCTTCATTGTTCCCTTCAACAAATTTCTTAAAATAAGAGTCTTCTGTAATCTGCTCCGGCAATAATTCAAAACCTGTCACTTCAACTCTCATTGTCGTCAACAAATGACTCTTCCTGCTCAAAGCATCAGCCACACGATTTGTTATCCCTGACTTATGCTTAACGACAAAAGTAAACTGTTGCAGATATGCAATCCACGATGCATGTCTCGCTGAAATTTTATCTTGCCCTTGCAAATGCTTCAATGCTTCATGATCAGTATACAGAACAAACTCCTTCTGAAATAGATAGTGTCTCCAGTGTTTAATAGATTGTACAACAGCATAGAATTCCACATCATACGTACTGTATCTCATCTTTGCTCCTGACAACTTCTCACTGAAATATGCAATTGGACGTCCCTTCTGACTCAGCACTCCTCCAATCCCAACCTTGGATGCATCAGTATGTAGTTCAAACACTAGCTGAAAATCAGGTAATACTAGAATTGGTGCAGATGTCAGCAACTTCTTGATCTCCCCAAAAGCATTCCCCGCTTCCTCTGACCATGAAAACTGTTTTCCCTTCATACAATCAGTCACAGGTGCCATCACACTACTAAAGTGTGGAATGAACCTTCGATAGAATGAAGCCAACCCGTGAAAACTACGAACTTCCGTTATCGTCTTGGGCTGCGGCCAATCTCTAATAGCTTCGATTTTACTTTGGTCAACCTGTATTCCTTTCTCTGAAACAACATACCCCAAAAATAGAACACTCCTCGCCATAAAGACACACTTCTTTGTAGCAGCATAGAATTGTTCTTCTCGAAGAATAATTAACACTTTCTTCAAATGCTGAACATGCTCTTCTGTACTAGCACTGTAGATT
This sequence comes from Allium fistulosum, assembly GCA_030737815.1. Classification (NCBI taxonomy): domain Eukaryota; kingdom Viridiplantae; phylum Streptophyta; class Magnoliopsida; order Asparagales; family Amaryllidaceae; genus Allium; species Allium fistulosum. Next base: position 445,128,252 of record CM060903.1, read on the forward strand.
AGAATGTCATCAAAGTAAACCACCACAAACTTCCCAATGTACGGCCTAAAAATTTGGTTCATCACCCTCATGAATGTACTTGGTGCATTTGATAGACCAAACGGCATTACCAGCCATTCATACAAGCCTTCCCTCGTCTTGAATACTGTCTTCCATTCGTCCCCTGGTCTAATGCGAATCTGATGATAACCGCTCTTCAAGTCAATCTTAGAAAAGATTACAGACCCACTGATCTGATCCAACAAATCATCAAGCCTCGGCATCGAAAATCTGTATCTGATTGTGATCTTATTCAATGCTCTACTGTCGGTGCACATCCTCCATGTTCCATCCTTTTTGGGTACCAATAAAGCTGGTACAGCACAAGGACTTAAACTCTCCTGCACTCGCCCCTGCTCAAGCAATTCCTCTACCTGCCTCCGCAACTCTTCATGTTCCTTTGGACTCATTCGATAATGTGGTCTGTGTGGCAAAACTGCTCCCGGAACAAGATCGATTTGATGTTGTATGTCTCTCAAAGGCGGTAACTCCTTTGGTAACTCATTTGGGAATACATCGTCAAATTCTTTCAAAACTGGTTTAACTTCTTCTGGAATTTCAACCTCTTCTTTGCTCTCACGCCCAATCAACAAAAATACTTCAGGCTCTTTCTCAACCTCCTTAACAAATTCCTTCAAAGATAATAAAGTTTTCAGCTCTTCAATCTCTTCTGACTTACTTTCTCCTTGGGTCTCTTCTTCGGAACTAGGATAATCTTCGTGCCTTTGAACATAAAACTATAACTATTGGTCCGACCGTCATGTTGTACTGCTCGATCATACTGCCATGGTCTTCCCAATAATAAATGACAAACATCCATCTCTACTACATCACACCGGATCTCGTCTTTGTATTTCTTCCTAATAGAGAATGGTACACGAACTCGTCTATCCACTTTAACTTCTCCCCCTTTTCTCAACCATGCTAACTTGTATGGATTTGGATGTTTCTCTGTCTTCAATTTCAACTTTGTCACAGCTTCGGTTGAAACAATATTGTCACAGCTTCCTGCGTCGATCACAAACTTACACACCTTTCCCAGAATAGTACATGTCGACTGAAAGATATTACTCCTCAACCAACTAGCTTCTTCCTGTTTCGGTGTTAAACACGATCTCCTCAGCATTAGGTTACAACCTTCATCTCCTGACGCAATATCCTGCTCATCTTCCTCAACTGGACTAGAACAATCTCCATCAACATCCTCATCTTCAACTTCGACAATCATGGTTCTCTTCTTTGGCTTTGGACACTCACTGCTTTTATGACCCAATTCTTGACAATTGTAACATTTGAAACCATTGTTAACCCTTGCCTTCTCAGCCTCCTTCACCACTGGTCTACTGATAGGTTTAGAAACATTAGAACTTCCACCAACACCCTTCGCTTGATTGTTAGAATTAGTAAACACACCACCTCCTCGTCTCCCTTGCTTTTCCCAAGCCAACGCTTTCTGATGTGCTTCTGCCATAGATCTTGGATCGAACATATTAACCATATCCTGAATCTGCATTCTCAATCCCCCAATGAATCTAGATGTCAGCTGCTCTTCCGTTTCCATAATATCATTCCTTGCAATAAGTTGATAAAATTCATCAGCATAGTCATTTACAGATTTCGTCCCTTGTCTCAGGTTCTGCAAACGTTGATACATCAAAGATTGATAATTGTAAGGTAAGAACGTTGCTTTCATCAATTTCTTCATCTTCTCCCAAGATTCAACTTTTGATTTCCCCATTCGTTCACGAGTAAGCTTGGTTTGCTGCCACCATGCCAAAGCTCTACCCCTCAGCCTTGTAGCAACCAACTTCACTCTACGATGTTCTGGAACTTCTTTGAAATCAAAAATTTCTTCAACATTAGCTACCCAATCTAGAAACTCCTCTGCTTGCATACCACCTTTGAATTCTGGAATTTCAGTCTTCATCCCCGACTCCCACTTGTGATCATACTCAGAGTAATTTCTTCCTTGTCCTCTTACACTACCACCATCATACTCCTCTTCAAAATCAGATGTATATCGTTGTCTATCTTGTCCACCCACATCTCTACTACCATTACGCCTTCCACCATCATCCCTTCTATCTACATTCCTCCGTTCACGATCATTCACGTTCCTCCCACGCCCTTGATCATTTTCAACACTTCTGTCTCGATTGGAATGTGGCGAGACTCTACTACCCCCATGGTTAGATTCAGGTGAAACCCTTCTCCGATTTTGATTCATCTCCGTCATAAGCTTCTCTAACCGACCAATTCCTTCGTTAAGTTTTTCACTAAAATTCTCATTGATTCTTTGCTCCATCTCATCAGCTTCTTCTCTTCGATACAAAGCTTCTACGTTTTGGTGGTGATTAGCTCTCCTTGGCGGCATACTTGAAACTTTACAAACTCTTCAAATTTCAAACACTTTTCGGTCTTTGATCCAAAATGAAACGGATCGAAAACTTCCACTTTGTAGCAAATCGCGATGAACACGATGGACAAAGTTTCGGCTTCCAATACAAATTCGATCAATCAATCTTCGACAATGATGACTCTTCTTCCTCTCGGCCACGGTTTAACACTTCAAGCACTCGGCTTCTCTTCAAACTTCAAATTCTTCAAAATGATTAGGCTCCAAGTCTCGATCTAACTATGATTGGTTAGAACAAGCTCTGATACCAAAACTGACGCAGCGGATATTTCAAAACGATGTAAAACGGTGAATGTAGTAATCGGTGGATTGGAAGAATACTGGAATGCCCGAATTCGTTGATCCGAAGATACCGAACTCTAGCTATCTCGAACTCGTTGATCGCGCACGATACCGGGTTCAAAGATCTTCAATTCTTCAAGCGTTGATCAAGCGCACTTGATTCCGCGTATCGGCTTCTACAATCGTTGAATCGAGCGCACTCGATTATCCGAAAGAGGAGATAGGAGATTACACTCAACTACCAATTTGAATGAAAGCACAAAGCAATCAAAAGAGAATTTTATTCAATATTCAACCCCTTTACAAATGACTCACACGTGCTATTTATAGCTTTACAACTCAACACGCAAAACTTCAAAAAAATACAAGTACCTAAGTCGAAAACGACCTACGACCTATCTAAGGTCGGCGACGACCTATGTACAACACAGCGACTTATCACATTAAAGTACAACACAACGACCTAAACAAATAAGCTCAAAGACAAACGACTCACTTAGGTCGGTAACGACCTAATTACATTATTCAACGACTTAACAAATGAACGACATCTGATAAAGCGGCATAACAATCTATGGCTGCAATCTTCAACGACTTAAGATCATACAGTATTCCAGATCAACGAGTTAAGGAAATCAATGGCATCCAGAGCTTTGCGACCTAAGAATGAACGGCATCCCTTCGTTTGCGACCTAACAGAAGCGGCTTCAGAAATTCTTCGCGACCTAAGTCTCCACGACCTAAGACTTTGCGACCTAAGTCTTCGCGACCTAACTTAGCTTGTTCCGTTTCCTTACGACCTAACATAGGTCGTAACTCGTTAGGTCGTATCACCTTTCTCTTCAGACTGTTAGGTCGGAGCACCCCGCTAGCTCGTTCCAGCACCTTCTTTCCTATCTCGCTAGGTCGTACGCGACCTAAAAGTATGTTAGGTCGTACCAGCGACCTATCTCTTAGTTTTAGCTCGCTATCCTCAAACCAGTTAGGTCGTAGCTCTTTCCCTGGTGACACGGTAGGTCGTTCCCACGACTTATGCCTTAGCTCGTTAGCTCGTATGTGACCTAAAAACAAGTTAGGTCGTTCCAGTATCTTGTTAGGTCGTTGGAGCGACCTAAAGGCCTTGTTAGGTCGTATGCGACCTAATTCTTCACCAAATTGGACTGTGCAACCACTTTTCTCAGCATCACTTGCTCCCCCCTCTAACTCCTTAGGTCGTGAACGACCTACACTCTCCTTAGGTCGTGAGCGACCTAAGCCTTTAACTTTCTGCACTGCATCAGCTTATCTACCAAACAATGAGATATAAAAGAATGCAATGCACTGGTATCAAATAGTATGCTAACAGACATACCAATGATCAGAAGCGTACCTCCCACACTGCCTTCCCTTTCTCCTGCGCTGTTGGTCTCCTTGTAGTAGGTTCGAATGCAAATACTTTGCCCTTACCATCCTTAGCAGGCTCTTTACACTGGTTCTTATAATGACCAATCTGATCGCAGTTGAAGCATCTGATATTCTTCTTTTTGATCACTTCCTGCGCCTTTCTAGTATGACATTCATTAGCAAAATGTCCCTTCTTATCACACTTAAAGCAAACAACCTCCGACTTTCCTTTCTTCACGGCTCCACTTTTCTGAGCACCTTTCTTATGAAAGAACTTCCTTTTCTGACTCTGCCCCACCAGGACCTCCTTTGCCTTACTCTTCTCCAGAGAAGCAAACATCTCCTCATATCTTAGAGCCATCTCAACTACGACATCACAAGGATCCCTAATATGAGGCAATGTTGCCCTTGCCAACTTAGGCTTCAACCCTCTTATGAACTTCTCATTTCTCTTCATTACAGTATCCACAGTGGCATATCCATACCCAGCCAACTCCTCAAACCTTCTAGCATACTCCAACACAAACATCTCCCCTTGTTCTAACTCAGCAAACTTTCTGATCAAGGTAGACCTCGCCATCACAAACATGAACCTCTCCTCGAATCTCCTCCTAAACTCAGCCCATGTCATCGTCTCTTCATTCACTCTGACCGTCACACTATTCCATCAGAATAAAGCTGCTCCCTGAAGCTGTCTTGAAGCAAGCCTCCTCTTCTGCTCATCCTTGAGCCCCAAGTATGCAAAGATTCTCTCACAATGTAGCAACCAGTTCTCCACCTCAATAGCATCTTCAGTTCCGATAAATGGCTTCCCTCCAAGCCTAACATAATCTCTACTCAAGATAGAATAATTTTTGACCACCAGAGCTTCCTGAACTCCTACTCCAGCATTTCCTCCAACCACTCCAGCAGCAATTCCAGCTTGCATCATGTTCACGAAAAACCGATACATAGCACCTATATCCAATTGTGGAACTCCATCACCCACATTCTAGCTTGTGCCTGACCTGGGTTTCTCCTGGTATTCGATCTGGCATTTCCATTTGTGGTGGTTCCTCCCCCAAGGTTAACTCTTCCAACCTATCGTCCATATGTATATTCAAGCCTCGTGAGATACAGAAGAATAGCCTAAGAGAGATAGGAGAATAGAGATATAGCGTATAATTTTATATATATATATATATATAGCAAATACAAGTACATTACTATAGCGTTATCCCATACCCTGATCTTACTCTAATTCCTTAGGATTATGTTTTAAAAAGTCATTTTAGTTTAAAAATTATCATAAACCTATGCTCTGATACCAAGTTGTAACATCCCCTATCTTAAGGCCAAAAGCTAAACACTACAGATGCTGCAGTCATCTATAATATTAACTTCTGGTGATAAATACGGTAATGTTAATGGTATCCATAATATTAGAGTCACATGAATATGAAATAAAATCATCACAGATTAAAACTACTTTTCTGATTACATTTTAAAACAATATTTTATATTCAGATTACACAATCCCATAACGCTTCACAGTTTCAGATAAAATTTAATTCTTACATAAATACGCCAAGAGCGATATATGATGATGCCCCTTAGTTGACCAGAGTACTATATAGTCATACTGACATAATACAACATAGCGGAATCAACCAAACTAAAACAACAACTACTAAATAGCTATCTGTCAGCCTCCTGCTCGTCTCAGGAAGCTTTATTCGCCGACCTACTAAAAACCTGAAAATCCTCAATCCTCAGCCTACTCAAATCAATTTTGAGTACCTGAGAGTTTAAGGGAAAAACATAAAATTTGAGTCAGACATAATGCCTGATGTGAATAATACTGTACATCTCGGTTATTTGATATTAAGTGAGACCACGCTGCTTAGCGGAACGAGTTTCCCCTCACTAATATCCTTTTAAAACATATCTTTTGCAAATCATAATCCTGCAACCAAAACTGGTTAAAACTGTAAAGCATTATCATGTAAACATACATATCGGGTAACAAATGGACTATCTATCTGAACAATATAGTTTTATTTGGCTAACTACTAACCTTTGGCTGACTCGGGCCTACCGGACAACATTAACAAATAATCTAACATATGTTAGATACTCCTCTTCTGGAAGGTCTGTCCTTAACTTACTTTCTCCAGGTCAACTGATCTTGATGGCTTGGCGGGCTCACCAAGAACCTACCTCTTTACAAATATATTACTTTCTATGTGTAAAATCATTTTAGTCTTACCTGTGACAAAGCCCTACACACTGGAATTTTGGACTAAATTAGCTAGGGGCTAATAGCTATTGTATAGGACGCGACCCTATACCAGTCCCATCTGGTATACAAATATCTAAGTCATTTTACTTATGGTAATCTTCCCTTAAATGTTCCTTGAAAACCTTTTCATCTCAAATTGATTTAAAACCTTTAAATCCAACTTAAACAAGGAAAATATATACTCTATGCTTTACTCAAAATCCCCTTTCCATGTTATATATACTTTACACAAATCTTTGTTGATGAAAACATTAAAACCTTTGAAAGTACCCCTTTTGAGTCCATTGAAAGTATCCCTTTCGAAACCGAATAAATCCTTTTTATAACCTAGGCCGAAAGGCCAAAACATTCCTTTCGAAACCATTCATATAAACCTCTCGAAACTATTTAAAAACGTTTCATTCGAAAGCTATAAAACCTTAGACATCCTATCTTTAAACACTTAAACATTGCCTTTCGAAAACGTTGGAAAACCTTTCCATTCAAACCTTTCGAAACCATTGGGGAACCACCCCTTTGAAACCTTCATTAAAACCCTTTGAAGGCATTAAAACAGCAAACCTTTCGAAACCATTTGGGTTTGATTAAAACATGTGGATCAACCTTTGAAACCATTTAAAACTATCTCCTTCGAAACTTTGGGTTCTACCTTCAACAAAGCAAAAGGCTCTTAAAACATTTAAGTCGAAAGCACTCCTTTTGAAAGCAATTCCTAAGTAAAGAAGTGATGGTGTCGAAACCAACCCTTTCAAAAGCATTGGAGAAGTTGCTTTTGTTTTAAAACAAAACAACCCTTTTGAAGGCATTACTTCGAAAGGAAAAAGGTGGAAACAAAAGGGGTTTCGACCCCGATGAAAGCTTTTACTTAAAACGAGGTGCAACCTATTTAGAAACCATTCCTTAAATCAATTTGACCCAGTCGGAAGCCAACCAAGTCGAAAGCATACCCTTCGAAAGAAAAGCAGGCGCGTTTTCATTTGAAAGCAAAGTAGCACTTCGACCCCTTTACAAGCTCTGGTTTCGACCCAATACCTTCCACCTATATCCAATTCACTGCACACCAAGTCTTTGATGCCATGAGCATTGGTTTCGATGGTGATGGTGGTGGAACTACCAGGTCAGAACCCCTGGTGCCGAAAGTGGCGAAACAAGCTAAAAGCATGTAAAAACTGATTTTAACTTTAAAAATAAATTCTTTTCAACTAACCTGCCTTGTTTGTTAAAATATTATTGGTTGCCAATTTTCTTTTCTAAAAGTGCCGTCGAAATTTCAGAATTGAACAATTTAAATAATTTACAGAATACCCATTCTCCTTTTATAAATGTATAAAACATTTAAGTCCCATACCTTAAATATTTTTATATATCTATTAAAACACTTAGGAAAATTCTAGAAAAATTCCAGAAAATCATTTTTAATATGTTTTCTAATATATATTAATTTCAGACCCAAAACTTATATTATTTAGCAGTAAATACTTTTAAACCCAAATAATCATTTTCCTCACTAGAAAATTAAATAAAATCCACATTAATTCAGAAAATTATGAAAATTGAAACCCATCTCTAAAATATCATTTTTGGTTCTAAATCTAAAATAGCAAGGCATTTGGATGTCATTAAATAGGGTTTTCACATTAAAACATATCATAAAACCTATATGAATGAGCATAAATCATCAACAAGCATATATAAACATTTTATCATTCAAAAACATGGCATAACCTTGCAAGATAAATCGGATTTAACCTTAAAACTAAAAACAATAGAAAATATGAGATGTAGTCATTATTCAACTTAGCTTTGAGATTAAGGATTTGAAATTTGACCTTGATTAAGTTGCTTATGCTTTTCCTCTTGAAATCTTCTCTTTGCTTTTCTTAATGGTGGTCGGCCTCTAGCTTGTACCTTTGTTTAGTGAATATAGAATGAACATGAGAATGATGGGGTTAAGGGTTTAGGGTATAAGGATGTGTCATATTACTATATTGCCCCTTATTTATTTTCCTTAACATTCTCTTTAGTTCATTGTTTACATGGCATGGCAACCCTTTACTAATCACAAATCTCAACCCATTAACCATTTTACATTATTTCATTTAATTTACCTAATTAAATGTTCCTAATAATGTTACTAAAAATATGGGGTGTTACACTAATATGAGACGTCACCGTGTGGTATGGATCATAATACGAAGGACCTGCTTCAGAGATTGAAGGTAATAAATTATTGTGTGAGGGCTTGCCTGTTCTCTATGGAGGAAGTAGTAAATGGCCGAGATCATGTGTTAGGCACGATGGAGAATATCTCAGGAAAGGGCCCACTTCAATAGGAAGTATTAAGTGGCTGAAGAGATTCCGTGCAATGTAAGCTACATAGTTACTAACGAGGAGTCCTCTTTGGGATTATAGGTAGTAAATGACGTGGACCTATCTTAAATAGGGTATTAAACGGTCAGAGTCTGCCTAATTCCCATTAAAAGGATTAAGTGACTTGAGTACTATATTTTACATTAGTAGGACATTCTGGACGATTGATATGGGTTATTGGGTTGATAGCAAGTTGGTTATAGGCTGATATTTTGAAAGCCTTATTATTTATATTTGAGAAAAGCCTTTGGGCTTATATTTGTAAAGACTTATGATGTACGTAGAAAACATAAGACATATTCTTATTTTAGTTATACTGCCCAAGTACTAGTATATTAAGGCTCGGGATTTTTATTCACTAGACATATGTTGTTCTGACTCCCTTCTTATTACAACTCAGGTTAGGAAGGGTAATGTTGAAAGAAGAGATGATGATGAGACTTATGGAAGTAGTCTATTTATCTACTTGTTATTTTCTATAGATTTTGAGGTACCCAAGAAATGAAAACAATGTTGTAATTTTGGAATATTGTCTCACAGATATGTTACGACTATTGTTGGGTTTTGGTATTACGGATATTTTTTATGGTTTTGAAAGAAATTTTAAAATTTGAATAAAATGGGTACTGTCATTATTATTATATTTTATCCTTCCACTGTGAGATTATGAATGTGTAGAAATAGCTCTGCATTGTTCTTTTTACCAATTAATAGTCAGCTTTGAGATGGTTCTAAGAAAGTGTGAGCCTTTTTAGGATCGGAAGTTAGGCCCATTTCAGGACGGGTTGTTACATTTGGTATCAAAGCCTAGGTTACCCGACCAATGAGGAAAAGTATATGTATGAGTGACATATTTATTATTTTTGAAAAGTATTTTTCAAAAACTCTACTATATATAAATATATACTTATTTTGAAGATACGCCTAACTCTATAAATTGTAACTATAAAGGTAGTTGTGACCATATTCCGAAAGGATCGGCGAAGCGACTATAACTTAGAAAAATAAATAAAGTTAAATTTATACTCTTGCCCTGATAACCCACGGGGCGCAGATTGCATCGTAAGGAGTTGACTAAGAAGAAAATGAGCACAACATATGGAAGCACCCCAGAAGCTGAATGGTATTTGAATTTATTAATCAGATTAATAAAATATATAAATTAATTAAATAAGTTAATTATTAAAAAAAAATATACATGTATTATATATTTTGATATATATTATAATATTTTAAAATGTTTAAGATATCATGAGTATACATGTATGTATATAATATTATTTTGAAATTAATATAATTTAATTAAAATCATTAAATTAAATTAATTAATTAAAGGTTAATTAATTTAATTAATTAATTAAAAGGTTAATTAATTTAATTAATTAATTAAAAGGTTAATTAATTAAATAATACATACATATATGATATATAAGTCATATTATAAAGGTTATAGTATATAATAAACATTTAATATAAATGTTATATTAAAATAATATAAAATTAATTGAAATGTTAATTAACTAAAATTAATTAAATAATATTTATTTACTATAATATTATACATAAGACTATTATATAAGTAGTATGAAATATAAAAAGTTATATAATAATAAAACTTATATAGTATGAATGTACGAATTAAAGGTGGAACATTAAGAATTAAAGAATAAATACATATGTAAATGTACGTATACCATGATTTCTGATGTGTACGACACTTGAATCGTGAGGGCATAAGAAATGCATTATTCCAAAAGTTGATATCACTCGGTATAATATATTGAAGATTATGAATCTTTAATATAAAGTTTTCATATATATATATATATAGATATAGATATATATATATATATTAATAGATTACTTGCATACTCTTTAGTTGTTGAGCTTTCCTTAAGCTAGGGATGTTGTGTGTAATAATATTAATATATTGAATAGATGAGGTAAGATAACTACACGTATCTGTTGAGATTTCCTTAAGTTACACGCATTATACTTAGGCCATACGAAATGATACGTCCAAGTGAATAGTTCCACTTTACTAGTTGAGCTTTCCACAATGTAAAGGCGGGATGAGGACAAGGAACCATGGGTCAGGAGTTGTATGTGATACAACCATTAAGGATTTATCCATCATATGTGGGCCTATGATTTGTTGAACTTTCCTCAAGGTTAGAATCCTAAGCCATACGAGTCCTAACACCCACTAGTGAAATCGAAAGACTTTTATGTTTCGACCTAGGGTTTGGTGAAACATAAAAGACTAGTGGGAGCCTTATTAAAAAAATGAAATGATAACATTTGACCTTTTTAATATTCTAAGAACATATGCTATATAATGTTATAATAATCTATATTGATAAATTTGTGCATTTAATATGATTGATAAAATGTTTATCTATTAAGATATACAAATGAACTGAATTGAAGATTGACAAATAGAAATGTAACATATACTTACTAATAAGCGCTTCTTGCATGTTAATGTTTCAATACCCATGTAAGCACCTGATTTTACAACTACTAAATACATTCGTAATTTGGCCGCTTGTATATTTATTTGGTCAAGACTGTGTATTGTATTCTATGAGCTTTGAACTCAAAAGAGATACGAGACTATGGATATTTGATCCATATAATATCACATATAAATGTTATATGATGAATGATTGTAGTTCATAATGTACGATACTTCGATGAAATTAGTTCATCGGAATAAGCAAATGAACCATAGTGCAAGATCGAGTATTCAATTTGATTGATTGCGATAAAGATCAATTATGTTAAAAGTAACACAAGACTAAAACTACAATATAAATCTAAGGAGGCAATCGTTGAAATGTCAGTTTGATCAGTTTACGCCAAGTGCAATATATTTGATGTCCTTAAATTTTAAGGATGATCGAGTGCACTTTTGTAAAGAGCGCATTATAGTGTTGTAGTAAGAGCATTTTTGAATGGTTTGACCATCTAGAAAGAAAAATGAATGCACAAGAGTAGATGTAATTTAAGATACAGTTGGGATGAAGAGAGTGAATAGTCACTTCTACTTCATAAAGAAACATCGAAAACGAGAATTTTTATAATAATAATCGATACTTAATATTGGAATGAGAATACTATTTCTATTCCAAAATATATTTTTATATAGAAAATTGTTTTCTACGAGATTTATTCCTTTGAGTTCAAGATATTTGATCAAAGAACTCACTATTGAAAACTACTTACAGTATATGAAATAAATAATTTATATTAAGTGAATGATAGACCTTAGAATTTAGTATGCTATTATAGTAGTGGCGGAAATAGTGGGAGCATGCTATATAACACTTATTCATTGCATCAAGTTACGAAAAATGTTTTCGTAAAACATACCGAACATTATTTTTGAAACGATGACAATTTTCGATGCCAACGGTTAAATTTCAATGTAAATACTATGAATATTCATAATGAAATACAACTACAATATGGTATTTGTTTTCATAAAAAAAGTGTTGCATTAGAAAATACAAAAATATTTGAAATTATTTACGATTATTTTGGAATTATTGACTAAGTTGTAGTTTTAAGTAATAATTTTATTATATGATTCTGAATCATAAGATATTGGTTAATTATATCTCAAACAATTAAGGGCTATGCACACATTTAGTGAGAGCTTCATAAGAGTTGATAAAATTTTCGGATTGATACATATAGATGTATGCAATCGTAAGTCTATTAATGCAAAAATGGTTCCATGTACTTTATCATATTTACAGATGAGTTATCATAGAGATGTACATGTGTATTTGATACACATGTGTTAGTCTATGGTAAGCCTATAGAATATACAATGGAAGTAAATAATGTAACATGCAATAGAAATGATTCTATTTGAGTAAATGAGTGAGTATATCAGAAAGAGTTCTAAATGTACCTAAAAACAAATAAAGATTCAATATCAAAACTCACTCCTCTATATCATACATAATGAAGCATCGATAAGGAGTAATCAAACTTTGTTGGACAAAGTACAATTAATTATGAGTGAATTTGAGTTAATTTCTTTCTATAAGATCAAGTACTTAAGATTAGTACAAAAGGTTAATATTATTTCATCTAAATAATAGTTTACAAAATAATGCAAGATAAGGGTTTATAAAGAACCCCAACATATCCTTGGTCAAGGAGTTAGCAAGTTGTGCAAGTCAAAAGTCTGCACATAATAATTATTCATGTGGGATCTTGTATGAACCTCCCCAAAAGGATTTTGGGAAGGACTGCCATTAGATGGCATATTTATGTTTCGAACATAAGTTTTGTAAACTAAAACCAAACCAGTTTTATACATAAGGAAATTCATAAAATGTTTATGAATTCCTATTCCATTGCGCCAAGAAACAATTATTGTTTCAAGACATGACATAACAACTTCATAGTGAAGGAATTTCTTTGAGAAATTATCATTAGTAAAATGGAATTGGATACGATCCACAGATAAAACTGATTGCATAAGGTGAAATGGATTTAACTAACCTAAAGAACGCATCACGTTAGAGAGTATTCTCACATATTGAAGAAACTATGAGTTTCTTATCAATGTCAAAAATATATAATCCTCGGTTGTTCAATTAAACCATTAAGAGTATCGAATCTATGATATGGTATAATGCGCAAATCTAAAAGAATTCCAACTATGTTATCAAAATATGATTTTGGTAGTCATAATCGAAGGGATGTGATCCATTGGGTGCGATTGTGTCTTCATGAGAAAGACTAATGTAGTTGAATTAAATGAGTAATGTTGGTAAGAATAATCTCATAAATTTCAATTATTGAAATTAACATAATAGATTCATCATTCAACATGATCAAGTTATTTTTGATTTACTCACAGGATTATAGCTTGATAAGACTTAGTGTTTTGGTACATATGTGCTGAAATAGAAAATTCTAAATAATGATATAGAATAGATTATTTGCATATAACAACCAAAGTGACTCAAAGTTTAGGGGAGCTGTAACGATCTACATTTCTTACACCTAAAAACAACACTTAATACATCCTTGGTATTCGTGTACCAATCATTTAAATGTCCGAAAGACAGTCATTTAGGGTGAAAAAAGAAGAAGATAAAATAGAATCTCACATTGTGATGAACAATATATAATATACACAGAATCTTTACAAAAAGAAATCATCTTTATTTATACATAAATTAGAGTACACTATCCTATTATCAGCCTAGACAGTTATAACAGCCCATCCTTACAAATGTTGATTAACACCAACAGAAAAGAAAGCAATGGAAAAATAAAAGATACGTGACTACGTCTTGGAGGTATCTTCTTGTCTCCCAAAAGCTCTAAAGTATCCAACTAAATCTGGAAAATATGCTCAGGCTGACCCGAGCATTATAAGAAAATAATGCCCGAATCAGTCTGGTAAACCAGCATGAGCAAGCTCAATCAAATCGATCATATTGATTTCTACATTTGAAAACCCATTTGAAATAAAAGGTATCTCGTAAGACCATGCAACATATAAAAACAGATGAGTTTTTACCTTACGATAACCAAAACATTTTATATTATAAAATCCAATGATACTATAATAATATCTATGGGTTTTAAAATACTAATAATCAAGCAGTTGTGATGTGTTTACATCACAATAATAAAGGTATATAATCAAAAACCGAAGGTTCTTATTAGAGATTCTCCAACAAATGGCAAGGTAAGGGACAATCTTCCGAAAATGGTACACCTGTAGATAAAATGTACCTGAGGACGAAACACTTTCGACCTCTACCAACACAGAACCAGTCTACCCCTTACTGGATAGTACCGAATATGTCATCACCCCGGTTGTTCCTAACCTTTATAGAGAGCTTTCATGCACAACCAAATCCATAATATGATAATCTAGAAAGGTGACGACACACCCTTATGGAAGCGACCCACATAGCCCTGCTGCATCTACCCTATTTTAGCCATTTCTAGGGTGTGAGGCTCGTCAGATAACATACCTTCCTTTAGCAATTCCCACTTGGAATGCTAACACCGCCCTCCAGGCAGAAATGCAATGCTAGCATTCATCCATACAAGTACATTCTAGGTCTAAACAAAACCGAAAGCACTACCTCTACTACATCCATTTTGGAATCACCCTCGAGATTAGTAGTAAGTAGCCCTTGAACTTCAAAGAGCACCGTCTTTAATCATCTTCAAGATGTCTTCCACTCGAGCGCATATGTTGGTTTGAAGTGTTTTTTAGATAATATATCTGATCCCAGTCTTTCCGAACAAACAATCAATAATTTTCGATTGACCCATTCTCAGTTCTTTCGGAAGTAAATGGACTATACCAGAATCTCTAATATATCCCTTAAAGTTAGAGAAATTTCACCCAAATGAGTTCTCCCGAGGGAACTCAAACTGTACGAACACACAAAGTAATCTTATTTACTTCCTAAGTCAAAACTGGCCAAGATTTGGTAGTCGGTTATTTAACTATCAAATACACAATCAAACAACAATCAGGAGATTTAATTATTTCCATAGCAACCGCTAAGCCTCAAAATAAATATTTATTTATTTTTAATTCTCTTTCCAAAATATTTATCAAAATATTCATATAATTATCTCAATGGTATAAGTATATTCACAAAAAAATATGAAAGAATTCTTTTCTCAAAAATCATATTGAAGGATCAAAACAATAAATAATAGAGATAAAGATAACATCAAACACTATTCCTTCGATGTTAAGCATGGAACGAAGGTGTAACGACCCACAATTCCGTACATTTTAAGTTGACAATAAATCACACATGTCCAACTCAATTTGAATGAAAAGGTTGATAGTTATGGGGAAAGGAAAACAAAGACATAGAACAGAATCTTACATGGACTTAATAACATATATTATTTCAATATATAATCTTTACAGTAGAAAATTTTAAATACATTTATCAGAGTTAAACGTAACATCAACATGGATAGGTATAAATCTCTGTACTTACAAATACAAAATACAATAATACATAAGTGGGGAGGAAATGGGTAACAATCTATAGAAGAATCTTCTAGCTCCATGCTCCGTGCTTTTCAAAATGCTCTAAACTAAACTTGACTACTAGGCTGCTTGGAACAAATAGGGCACCTAGAGTTTAAGGGATAGAAAATAAACTCCGAGTCAGTCATGGGACTGGTTTGTGAAACACAAAATATGAGTATTTGAAAATAAATGGTATCTCATAAGACCACGCGGCACATAAACATGGGATGGGTTTTTACCTTATGATAACCAAATCATTTTACGTAAAATCCAATGATATTATTTTTAATGACATTCTTTGAAAACCTTTCAAATAAACATATTCAAATAGCGAAATAGTTACATTGGTGAAATTTGACGGCATAATAGGTTTACAACTAAGTCCGAAGACACTTTTGGAGAATGAATTTCCAATGAATAGCAAGGTAAGTAACCACCTCCCGTACAGTACATTTCTAGAGTAATGTACCGAGGATCAACATCTTCAAAACCTCTATGAATTAAGACCGACCTACCTGCAGACCCATTTGGTGGCGGATATAACTGAATATGATATCACCCCAGCCGTTTCTGGGACCGCCGAGACAACCCATAGCATACACCACAAAATTTAAACCCGATGTTATAGCGGGTAGAAATAAATAAATCTAGAAATGTGATATCATACCCTAATGGTTGCGATCCACTTAGCTTTAAAGCAACCCCTGTTTCACAATTCCTTGGGTTTGAGGCTCGAGGTAGCGTTTACCTTTCTTAGAATATTTTTACTTAAAATGCCACATTGCCATTTCCAACAACACACAATTGATTTCAAGAAAAGTACAACCTCCGAGCTCGTACGTTTCAGAGATGGGTGTTTAGCATAAGAGGGGTTATCTCATACAACACCAAACAGATGTACATTTCTAGAGATCAGTGCACTGTGATATTAAAAACGCAATGTCAGACATCCATCCATACAAGTTGTCCAGAAATAGGACAAACCGAAGGCACTCTCCTACCAAATCCTATCAGGCATTACCACTAGGATTAGTAGCGAGTAGTCCTTGCATACGAAGATCCCAGAACGAAGGGACCACTACTATTTATTTGTCTCGGGAGCTACTCCAAAATTATCAATAAGTAGTCCTTTCATTATGAAGACCTCCACCTTCAACTTCAAAGTCTTTAACATGTCTTCACTTTCGAACTTGTAAATTGGTTCGAAGTGGTTTTCGGATAAGGATTCCCCAAATCCGACCTTGGTTCCTTCAAATCAATCATCAATCAAAAGATGTCAAGTAAATAGGCGTTTATCATTTGATTAATTACTTTCTCTTTATCAAAAATATCCTCTAGAGATATATATCTTTAAAACCTTTCTTTCCAGTATATACGGGATTATTAAACCTCTCTTATCAAATCCTTTGTTTACTTATAACCTTTTTTAAATCTTAGAATAATTCCAATCATTTCATCCTTTACTTAGGAAAATATTTCCAAATAATTTATTTAAATCTTTAGTAAAGATTTCTTATTTCCAAATCATAACTTTTAAATGGATTAAAAACAATGTTATTTAATCGTTTATTGTAAACCCAAAACAATTAATTTTAAGTATAGAAATTAAAATAATTTCAAATCATTTATTTAAATCCTGACAAAAGATTTCTTATTTCGAAATCAAAACTTTTTAATAGGTTGAAACCATGTTATCTAAGATGGTAAATCCAAATTAGTTAGTATTCAAGTAGAACGGATCCATAGAAATTATACTAATTTTACTCGACATAAATTTCTATATTCAACCTTTACAATTTGTCGAATAACGGTGAAATCACCTATTAAATTCACATGGATAGTACAGGTTTTCATCTCGGAATTTAATATCAAGTATACAAAGATTATCTCTATTCAATCCAAGTTGCAATTAATTAATTATAAATATTAAATCTTTTATACTTGTCTCGTTTCCGACATTTCAACCTTATATATCCCTCGCCCAGAAAAAAGGCCAGGTGAGACAAGACATGGGTTGTTCCTACAAATCTTCTTAGTTTAAGCACCACAAATCCGGATCTCACAAATAGAAAAATCCAGTCTACCCATCGGCTTTCAGAGCCAAGATTAAATCACTTGATTTTAACAGCTTTTCTTTAAATCATTTATTTAAACTCTTTTTAAATTAATTATAGAACCTTTAAATCATCTTTAAAATACTTAATTATTTATTTGAAAACATTTATAAAAGATTTCAGAAAGA
The DNA here is from genome assembly GCA_030737815.1 of Allium fistulosum. Lineage (NCBI taxonomy): Eukaryota > Viridiplantae > Streptophyta > Magnoliopsida > Asparagales > Amaryllidaceae > Allium > Allium fistulosum. Next base: position 445,146,310 of record CM060903.1, read on the forward strand.
ATATTTCAGTTAAAGGCTATATTTTAAAACTTATTAAAAGTGCTTCGATTAGCTTTGCGAATAGTGTTTTTAAGGCTTATTTTATCAAACCAACTTTTCTATCATTTAGAAATCCATTTTTATAACTCAAATCTCTTTTAAAACATTTTAAAATATTTATAGAATTTATTTCATATTTTCCAAAAAAATATCACTTTAAAGAAATTATCGCTTTGGTTTCCGAAAGCCAAATCGCGACTATTTTGAAAAATTGATTTGCGCATATTTCAAAATCTACTAAACCAAATCTCAATCCTTTTCTTTTGTTTAAAAACTATGATTATAAAGGTTTGGAAAATTCTTATTACAAAGAATTCCGAAATCGAATCCATCATATAAATGGATTTAAAACTTTTACGACGCGAAATCGCGAACTACCATTACGCGACGTGCTTATTTTAACTCAATTTTCATATTCTTTCCAACATTGTCGAAATACTTGTAAATGTTTATAAAACATTTCAAAATCATTTTAAAGAGGTTTAACAATCTTATATACACCATTTCATCTATTAAAGAAAAGTGATTTCCTTTGTGATATTCGACGTGTATTTAACGTGACTTGTTAACACCATTAAACAACTACAGTAAACAACCAAACTTGATGATCAAAGCATAGTAAACACCCATAGCAATCATATCACATCATCATTATCATATATACATATATAAAGTTTTATAGAGATTTCTCACCTTTACTAGATATTAAACTTAGGAAAACAGACTATAGCTTCGCTACGATCGAATCAAAGCCTACGGAATCGAGCCCGGGACCTTTGGAAGGCCATGGCCAAAGTAAGGAAGAGGTGGAGTGCTTGGTTTTGGTAGTGGAGGTGGTGGCTATGAGTTTGGAAGGTGGAGAGGAGGTGATTGCACTTCATTTTGAAGTGGATTGACATGGTATATACATGTGTATATGTTTTACTTTGTTTTGGAATATTTTGTCATAGCTTTGCTACATTTTTTCTATGAACTAGAAGCCATTAATGAGCTTTAAGAGGTGGAAGAAGAAGAAGTGAATTGTGTGAATGAATGTGTGAATGTAGGTGGGTATTTATAGGAAAGTTTTGCACCAAAAATATCATGATATGCATGTGCATATACATCACCATTGCCTCACCACGGCACCCCCTCCTACCTCACTATGCACAACCGAACATCCCCCTCATGTGTTTTTCCATGTGTGTGAGTTGATATGTGTAAGAGTTTGACTTTGGTTTATTTAAGGATGAAGTTTATGAAAAATATCTTAGATCTTTTGTCATTTATATATAAGTGTGTATGTATATTTTTATGTATATATGTGTTCATGTATATGTTAGGGTGTACTTGTGTATGTTAGATATGTGTTCAAGTGATACAAACAATGTTGTACGACTTCTATACGTTAAACAATTACGAATTCTGATTTCGGTTGTCGGTCATATTTCCACTTATAAATTAATTTACATATAAATGTAAACAAATTTTGAAAACTAATTTCGGATAATCTTTAACTAGTTAAAATGATCACATTTGATTTATAAAACCATATAAATAAATATTAAAAAACTGTTTCCAGAAAGTGTTGTTATTCATTAAAGCGATATGAATTTTCTTATATTTTCAAATAAAGTATACATCTTTATAAAACTATTATCAGTGTTTTATTATCACTTCATAACTAATTAAAATGAATTATTATTATTTAAAAACAATTATTTGAATAATTATAATGATCATTAAATCATTAAATATCAGTTTAAATTAATAAATCAATTATTAACTATGATGCCATTATTGATGATGTCATAAATACATTTTATTTCCTAAAAATAAAATAAATAATTTTATTTCATATTCTTGTTTAAACGGATAAATAAGTGTATGTACCCAGTTCCATGTGCGATTTCTAATAATTATAGAGTTGTTTATTAATAAAACAATTTTCAACTATTTTATCGATATTCTTCCAAAGTATATATTTTCGTAAATACTTATTCAAAATAAGATTACCAACATTATTTATCGTTCAAAACATCATAATCTATGTTTTAAAAATCTTATATTTGAATATAATTTATCAAAGTGATAAATTTGCGGGTCTTTACAGACTTCCTTACTTAAAGAATTTCATCCTCGAAATTACAACGCAAAACCCAAAGGTATTTGCCCAAAATATTTATTTTTAAATTTACACTTGTACGATGTATATAGATCATCCATACGCAATATCTAATTCGATCTACCATTCGAACCAACAACTTTATTTCCATACTAGTATTGATCCCCCGATCCTCTAGTGCAGACTCTGATCTGACTTAGAAACTTCTATTTTCCTTGCCTAGCTCCCAGTTATGATAGAAAATGTAAGGATCTGATCATAAACACTCATCAATGTTCTCCATCAAGAATAGAGCGACAAATCCCTTTTTGTGCCGGTGTAAATACCTCAAAGTTTTGTACTCGAATCGTAGGTCACACAGGCAAATAAAATGATCTACGTATAACTTACGTATTTATTCCAATTAGTTTTCTTAATTATACCAAATCACTATCAATTTATGAACCATTTCATAAAGCTATTTCTTAAGTTTATAAACACTTATAAAACACAACTTTGGTTTAATCAACCCTTTTAAGTTTCATAACCATTCCACTTCATACTAAATCCATTATTGAAGTATCTCTTACAACATTACTCAAGTGCATAAGTAGTTCACGACTTAAGTCTATATTTGTATAATACTCCATTACGTCCAAAGAGTATATATACAAATCCTAAATTTCAGATTGGTTTTACTTACATCAGGGTGTTTGAAAATTTTAAAGCTTGTTGTAATGTACTGTTATCTCAAATCCATAAGTTATAAAACTTATCTCTTATATTTTTATTCAAAAATACTTCCAAATAATGCTATTATTATTTTCTCAAATTTGAAAAACAATTTTCAAAATCACCAGGATTAAAATTCTCAGATTCTCAGCATTTAAATCCTTTTTATTTATAAATCACATTTATAAATTATAGTTATATAATTTTATTTACTCAAAATATCTCACAATTGTTTATCTTTTATATTTCCAAAATTTCTTAGTTCTGAGTTAGGCGTGATTCGGAAATTTTTTACTGTCCAAAATCGCCGAAAATACCATTTTATTTTATCAACTAGTGATCCTAATTATCTTTGGTTTAACACTTTTATAAAGTTGTTTATAATTTCTAAACAATTTATCAATTGATGATTCACTTTATCTTTTAACTTAATTTTTTTTTGTAGATCGAGTAACTCCAAATTGATACCAGGGAACTGGGTACTACCGATAGTATCTTATATCCCCTTAACTAGAAGGGTAATACTTAAGAGAAGTGTTTACCATCCAAACATATCTCCTGCCTATTTTTACTTACTTCGGAGCCACTCTAACTAGTCATCATAAGATTCTTCTTTTCAATTCCTTTATTTATAAAACTTGATTTATACATTCATTTATTAGGATCATCTTATTTTTACATTTTTCAGCACATAAATTTTTTATCTTAAATAAATTTCTTAACTTTAAACCAATGTTATTACTAAACACCATATAGCCAAATCGTGAAACTTTATTCACTAGGTGCTCATGTTTTATTTTAAATCAAACAATCAATGGTAATAACTGAATATTATTATTCCCTTAATTGCAAACTATCACACTATAAATAACTATACATTTTCGAATTTATTTCTTTACATATAAAATATCATCTTAGGTAAAATTATTTCATTTACCCGAGTTTTCCAAAACAAAATCATTTTTAGCATTAACAAATACGCCCTCATATATAATACTCTCAACCCATTTTAAGGTGTCATTTACCCTATCTCTAATGAGTTACTCATGCTAGGGTAGTACTAACCATATCTATGATGAGACACACGCCAACCAGGCTCAAGTATTCGCTAAACCTAAGCTCGATACCAAATGTAACAACCCATAATTTCGTACATTTTAAGTTGACAATAAACCACATATGTCCAAATCAATTGAACAAAAATTTGGATAGTTATGGGGAAAAGAAAATAAAGACATAGAAAGAATCTTACATGAATGGAATAACATACATTATTTCAACATATAATCTTTATAGTGGAAAATTTCAAATATATTTATCAGAGTTTAACTTAACATCAATATGGATAGTTATAAATGTTTATCCTTACTAATGCGAAATACAATAGTACATAAGTGTGGTGGAAATAGATAACAATATTCAGAAGAGTCTTCTAGCTCCATTCTACAAGCTAACTCCTAGGCTGCCCAAAAAAATAGGGCACCCAGAGTTTAAGGGAAAGAAAATAAACTCCAAGTTAGTCATGGGACTAGTGTGAGAAACACAAAATACAAGTATTTGAAAAAAAAGGGTATCTCATAAGACTACGCTGCATATAAACATGGAACAGGTTTTTACCTTATGATAACCAAATCATTCTTTGTGAAATCCAGTGATATTACTTTTAATAACATTCTTTGAAAACCATTCAAATAAACATATTCAAATAGCCGAAATTGTTACATTTGTTAAATTTGTTGGCATGATAGGTTTACAACTATGTTTGAAGGCACTTATTAGAGAGTGGATTTCCAATGACCAACGAGGTAAGGGACTACCTCCCGTAAAGTACATTTCTAGAGGAATGCACCGAGGATCGACATCTTCGAAATCTCGGTGAATTAAGAACAGCCTACCCGCCGCAGACCCATCTAGTGGCGGATAGAACTTAATATGATATCACCCTAGTCATTCCCGACCTCTCCAAGGGGTCTCATAGCATACACAACAAAATTTAAACCCAACGTTATAGCAGGTAGAAATAAATAAATCTAGAAACGTGATATCACCCCAAATGGTTGCGATCCACTTAGCCTTAAAGCAACCCCTATTTCACGATTCCTCGGGTGTGAGGCTCAAGGTAACTTTTAACTTTCTTAGAACATTTTTACTTAAAATGCCACATTACCATTTCCAATTACACGCGATTGTTTTCAACTAAAGTACAACCTCTGAGCTCGTACGTCTTAGAGAAGGGTGTTATGCATAACAGATTTACGTTTCTAGAGATCAATGCACTGTGATATGAGGAATGCAATGTTAGACATCCATCCATACAAGTTATCCAGGAGCAGGACAAACTGAAGGCACTCTCCTACCATATCCTGTCGGGAATTACCACTAGGATTAGTAGCGGTAGTCCTTGCATACGAATATCCAAGAATGAAGGGATCACTGCTATTTTTTTATCTCGGGAGCTATTTCGAAATTATCAACAAGCAGTCCTTTCGTTATGAAGATCCCCGCCTTCAACTTCAATGTCCTTAACATGTCATCACTTACGAACTTGTAAATTGGTTCGAAGTAGTATTCGGATAAGAATTACCTAAATACAACCCCGGTTCCTTCGAAAAATCATCGATGAAAAGATGTTAAGTAAATAGGTGCTTATCCTTTGATTAATTACTTTCTCTTTATCAAAAACATCTTCTAGAGATATATATCTTTAAAACTATTCTTTTCGATATATACGGGATCATTAAACCTCTCTTATCAAATCCTTTGTTTACTTAAAACCTTTGCTAAATCTTGGAATAATTCCAAATCATTTCATCCTTTACTTTGGAAAATATTTCCAAATCATTTATTAAATAACAAAGATTTCCTATTTTCAAATCATAACTTATAAACGGGTCAAAAACAATGTTATTTAAGACGTTTACTATAAACCCAAAACAATTAATTTTAAGTGTAGAAATTAAAATAATTTCAAATCATCTATTTAAATCCTGAAAACGATTTCTTATTTCCAAATCAAATTTTTTTAATAGGTTGAAACCATGTTATCTAAGATGGTAAATCCAAATTAGTTAGTACTCGAGTAGAACGGATCCAAAGAAATTATACTAATTTTACTCGACAATTTATGTATTCAACCTTTACTATCTGTCGAATAGCGATGCAATCACCTTTTAAATTTACATGGATAGTACGGGTTTTCTCCTCATAATTTAATATCAAGTATTAGTATATTATCTCTATTCAATTCAAGTAGCAATTAATTAATTATAAAAATTAAATCCTTTATACTTGTCTCGTTTCCGACGTTTCAACCTTGTCTATCCCTCGCCTAAGAAAAAGGCCAGGTGAGCTAGGGCACGGGTTGCTTCTGAGCATCTCCTTAGTTTAAGCACCTCACATCTAAGTTTCACGAATAGAAAAATCCAGTCTACTCATCGGCTTTTAGAGCCAAAATTAAATCACTTGATTTTAACAGCTTTTCTTCAAATCATTTATTTAAACTCTTTTTAAATTAAATATAAAACCTTCATATCAACTTTAAAATACTTAGTTATTTATTTGAAAAAATTTATAAAAGATTTGGGAAAGAATACTTAAGTTAAAAGCTATATTTCAAAAGTTATTAAAAGTGCTGCAAAAAGTGCTTCGACAAGCGCATGGAGTAGTGTTTTTAAGGCTTATTTGATCAAACAACTTTTCTATCATTTAGAAATCCATTTTTATAACTCAAATCTCTTTTCAAACAATTTAAAATATTTATAGAATTTATTTCATATTTTTAAAGAATTAAAAATATCAATTTTAAAGAATTTATCGCTTTGGTAATCGAACTGCCAAACCACGACTATTTTGAAAACTTGATTTGCGCATATTTCAAAATCTACTAAATCTCAATTTTCTTCTTTTGTTTGAAAACTATGATTATAAGAATGTGGAAAATTCTAATTATGAAGAATTCCGACTTTGAATCCATCGTATAAATGGATTTAAAACTTTTACGGTGCGAAATCGTGAACTACCATTACGCGACGTGCTTATTTTAACTCAATTTTCATATTCTTTCCAAACTTTATCAAAATACTTGTAAATGTTTATAAAAAATTTATAAAACATTTTAAACCATTTTAAAGAGGTTTAACAATCTTATATACACCATTTCAATTCTTAAAGAAAAGTGATTTCCTTTGTGATATTCAATGTGTATTTAACATGACTTGTTAACACCATTATACAACTATAGTAAACAACCAAACTTGATGGTCAAAGCATAGTAAACATCCATAGCAATCATATCACATCATCATTAATATAAATATATATATATAAAGTTTTATAGAGTTTTCTAACCTTTATTGGATATTAAACTTAGGAAAACAGAGTATAGGTTCGCTACGATCGAATCAAAGCCTACGGAATCGAGCCCGGACCTTTGGAAGGCCATAGCCTAAGTAAGGAAGAGGTGGAGTGCTCGGCTTTAGTGATGGAGGTGGTGGCCGTGATTTTGGAAGGTGGAGAGGAGGTGATTGCACTTGATTTTGAAGTGGATTGACATGGTATATACATGTGTATATATTATACACATTATTTTGGAATATTTTGCCATAGCTTTGCTACATTTTTTTCTATGAACTAGAAGCCATTAATGAGCTTCAAGAGGTGGAAGAAAAAGAAGAGAATTGTGTGAATGAATGTGTGAATGTAGGTGGGTATTTATAGGAAAGTTTTGCACCAAAAATATCATGATATACATGTGCATATACATCACCATTGCCCCACCATGACACCCCCTCCTACCTCACTATGCACAGCCGAACATCCCCCTCATGTGTTTGTCCATGTGTGAGTTGATATGTGTAAGAGTTTGACATTGGTTTATTTAAGGATGAAGTTTATGAAAAATATCTTAGACCTTTTGTCATTTATATATAAGTGTGTATGTATATTTTTATGTATATATGTGTTCATGTATATGTTAGGGTGTGCTTGTGTATGTTAGATGTGTGTTCAAGTGATACAAATAATGTTGTACAACTTCTATACGTTAAACAATTATGAATTCTGATTCCGGTTGTCGGTCATATTTCCACTTATAAAATAATTTACATATAAATGTAAACAAATTTCAAAAACTAATTTCTTAAAATCTTTAACTAGTTAAAATGATCAAATTTGATTTATAAAACCATATAAATAAATATTAAACAACTGTTTCCAAAACGGGCTGTTATTCGTTAAAGCGATACGAATTTTCTTATATTTTCAAATAAAGTATATATCTTTATAAAACTATTATCATTATTTTATTATCACTTTATAACTAATTAAAATGAATTATTATTATTTAAAAACAATTATTTGAATAATTATAATGATTATTAAATCATTAAATATTATCTTAAATTCATAAATCAATTATTAAGTATGATTCCATTATTAATGATGTCATAAATAAATTTTATTTCCTAAAAATAAAATAAATAATTTTATTTCATATTCTTGTTTAAACGGATAAATAAGTGTATGTACCCAGTTCCATGTGCAATTTTTGATAACTATAGAGCTATTTATTGATAAAACAATTTTCAGCCATTTTATCTATATTCTTCCAAAGTATATATTTTCGTAAATACTTATTCAAAATAAGATTACCAACATTATTTATCATTCAAAACATCATAATCTATGTTTTAAAAAGCTTATATTTGAATATAATTTATCAAAGTGATAAATTTGCGGGTCTTTACAGACTTCCCCACTTAAAGAATTTCGTCCTCGAAATTACAACGCAAAACCCAAAGGTATATGCCCAAAATATTTATTTTTAAATTTACACTTGTACGATGTATATAGATCATCCATACGCAATATCTAATTCGATCTACCATTCGAACCCACAACTTTATTTCCGTACTAGTATTGATCCCTCGATCCTCTAGTGCAGACTCTGATCAGGCTTAGAAACTTCTATTTTCCTTGCCTAGCTCCCAATTATGATAGAAAATGTAAGGATCTGATCACAAACCCTCATCAATGTTCGCCATCAAGAATTGAGCGATAAATCCTTTTTTGGGCCGGTGTAAATACCTTAAAGTTTTTTGCTCGAATCGTAGGTCAAACAGTTAGGCAAATAAAATGATCTATGTATAACTTACGTATTTATTCCAATTTGTTTTCTTAATTATACCAAATCACAATCAATTTTATATCACTATCAATTTATGAACCATTTCATAAAGCTATTTCTTAAGTTTATAAACACTTAGAAAACACAACTTTGGTTTAATCAACCCTTTTAAGTTTCATAACCATTCCACTTCATACTAAATCCATTATTGAAGTATCTCTTACGACATTACTCAAGTGTATAAGTAGTTCACGACTTAAGTCTATATTTGTATAATACTCCATTACATCCGAAGAGTATATATAAAAATTCTAAATTTCAGATTGGTTTTACTTACATCAGGGTGATTGACAAATTTAAAGCTTGTTGTAATGTACTATTATCTCAAATCCATAAGTTATAAAACTTATCTCTTATATTTTTATTCAAAAATACTTCCAAATAATGCTATTATTATTTTCTCAAATTTGGAAAATAATTTTAAAAATCACCAGGATTAAAATTATCAGATTCTCAGCATTTAAATCCTTTTTATTTATAAATCACATTTATAAATTATACTTATATAATTTTATTTGCTCAAAATATTTCACAATTGTTTATCTTTTATATTTCCAAAATTTCTTAGTTCTGAGTTAGGCGTGATTCAAAAATTTCTGACCGTCCAAAATTGCCGAAAATTCGATTTTATTTTATCAACTAGTGATCCTAATTACCTTTGGTTTAACACTTTTATAAAGATGTTTATAATTTCTATACAATTTATCAATTGATGATTCACTTTATCTTTTAACTTAAATTTTTTTTGTAGATCGTGTAACTCCAAATTGATACTAGGGAACTGGGTACTACCAATAGTATCTTATATCCCCTTAACTATAAGGGTAATACTTAAGAGAAGTGTTTACCATCCAAACATACTCCTACCTATTTTTAGTTACTTTGGAGCCACTCGAACTAGTCATCATAAGATTCTTATTTTCAATTCCTTTATTTATAAAACTTGATTTATACATTCATTTATTAGGATCATCTTATTTTTACATTTTTCAGCACATAATTTTTTTATCTTAAATAAATTTATTAACTTTAAACCAATATTATTACCAAACACCATATAGTCAAATCGTGAAACTTTATTCACTAGGTGTTCATGTTTTATTTTAAATCAATCAATCAATGGTAATAACTGAATATTATTATTCCCTTAATTGCAAACTATCACACTATAAATAACTATACATTTTTGAAATTTATTTCTTTACATATAAAATATCATCTTAGGTAAAATTATTTCATTTACCCGAGTTTTCCAAAACAAAATCATTTTTAGCATTAACAAATACGCCCTCATATATAATACCCTCAACCCATTTTAAGGTGTCACTTACCCTATCTCTAATGAGTTACTCATGCTAGGGTAGTACTAACCATATCTATGATGAGACACACGCCAACCAGGCTCAGGTATTCGCTAAACCTAAGCTCGATACCAAATGTAACAACCTCTAATTTCGTACATTTTAGGTTGATAATAAACCACACATGTCCAAATCAATTGAACGAAAATTTGGATAGTTATGGGGAAAAGAAAATAAAGACATAGAACAGAATCTTACATGAACGGAATAACATACATTATTTCAACATATATTCTTTATAGTGGAAAATTTCAAATATATTTATCAGAGTTTAACTTAACATCAATATGGATAGTTATAAATCTTTATCCTTACAAATGCAGAATACTGTAGTACATAAGTGTGGTGGAAATGGATAACAATCTTTAGAAGAATCTTCTAGCTCCATGCTATGAGCTTAACTACTAGGCTGCCCGAAAAAATAGGGCACCTAGAGTTTAAGGGAAAGAAAATAAACTCTGAGTCAGTCATGGTACTAGTGTGAGAAGCACAAAATACGAGTATTTGAAAAAAAGGGTATCTCATAAGACTACGCCGCATATAAACATGGAACAAGTTTATACCTTATGTTAACCAAATCATTCTTTGTGAAACCCAGTGATATTACTTATAATGACATTCTTTGAAAACCATTCAAATAAACATATTCAAATAGCCGAAATTGTTACATTTGTTCAATTTAATGGCATAATAGGTTTACAACTATGTTTGAAGGCATTTATTAGAGAATGGATTTCCAATGAATAACGAGGTAAGGGACTACCTCCTAGAAAGTACATTTCTAGTAGAATGCACCGAGGATCGACATCTTCGAAATCTCGGTGAATTAAGAACAGCCTACGCGCAGACCCATCTGGTGGTGGATAGAACTTAATATGATATCACCCCGATCATTCCCGATGTAACGACCCAGAATTTTTTTTAATATTTAAATTGATAATTAATTCAGTTTTTGAATAAAATTTGTGAAATAAAATGATAAATGGATTGCGAGTTTCCCTGGATTAAAATAAATCCTATGTTGAATCATTTAAAATTTAAATGTTGTAAATATTGTATATATGTAAACATATATGTATACGAGCATATATGAGTTAACTTGAATATATATGTGAATATTTGATTTGAATTTAAAATGCAAACAAGACAAAAGATAACATACAAGAAGAATTTATCAACCTGGGAAAGCATAGAAAAATAAGTAAAGGAAAATAAAGTATTCAAACAACAAGTATGAACAAATACAAAGTAAAATTTTATAGCTTGTAAAATAAGCCAGGCGAGTATAAGAAAAGGAAATAGGATAAGTGTAAAATGAAACATCAAGTACAATAACATTTAATGCTCTCATTTCTTGGCAGCCAACAAGGTCTATTCGAATTGCATAAAAACTTCTTTCAGCCTCCATTTTTATAAAAAATCTCTGATATAGATTGTACAAAATATCATACCCTGTCAACTTCTCTCCTATATACCAACCCCTCAACATCAGTTCGTCCATAAGTTATGCAAAACTGAAGTGAATATAGTTTCAAACTTAAACAAGAAAAACTTCAACTTAAAACAACTTGAACCAATTCGAATCAGAGATCAAAAAGAGGAGCTGCAGTTAGTAAAATGTCAAGCCTGGTTTAACATTTCAAAATCAATTCTGTTCTTCTTCTCTGCCATTTTCAAGGTGAGCAAACCTTTTTAATTAGATTTTTCTTGATTCTTTACATCTGTGATGATGATAGTTTGATAATTTTGATTAATACTTGAATGTTGTTGTGAAAACACCTACCCATGAATAAATTACTCCTGTTTGAGAAAACAGATAGAAACTTGCATCTGTGCACGCATGACAGGTTTTAAGATCTGTTTGAATTTTTTTTCCTTTGGTTTGCATTTGATCTGGGAAGTGATGAATTAAATATGTTGAGATGGTTGTATATTTGGGCCTGTATGTGTATGTAAACTATATGCATACATCTGGAAACCAGGAAAATGCCTCTGTTAACAAAAATTCACAGTTTTTATTAAAGTTCAAATTTCTATTCCACCTTCCTCAATCATTTCTAGCTTGTAATGTTAAGACAAAACATATTTAAAATTACCCTAACTTAATTTTAAAAATATTATTTCCATGAAAATATGAATGATTTTTGTCTGAATAAAGAAACACAGTGGAATTCAAATTTGAGGTAAAATTGATAATGCAGATTAAAATTTTTGATTTTTATAAACTGAAAGGATTTATGAGGTGATGAATTTTAGAATGGAAATCAAAAATTTTAAGTCAATGGACGTTGAGAATTTGCGAGATGATTGACTTGGGGGTTTTCGTTGATCCACGGAAATAGACGAGAGAAGGAGCGTCGAGATTGAGCGTGATGGTTGCTTGTAGGCTGATGATCATTGGAAAAATAATCACTCGATTTTTTAGTTGGCCAGGTAGATCAGTTTTTGATGAATTAGGGTTTAAGTGTGGCCTTATTTCAGGTGGGTTGTCGAAGTATTCTCGGCGACTATGATGCACCGAGTTCAATCGCACCCAGGGGAGAAGCTTCGTGAGTAAGTGGCAAGGCGGTGGGTATGGCGGCATGGTCGCATATGATCGGTGATGATCAGACGAGGGGGAGTTTTGTCGTTTGAGTTGGGTTTCAGTGTTCATCAAGTAGCTCGATTCCGATTCGAGGCAAGTGATGGGGTTTTGATGTTTGGATTGAGTTGCGTAGTTGATTTGTGATGTGCTGGAGGGTTCGTCAGTGGCCAGATCGGCGGCGGTGGCGTGTGCACGTATACGAGTTGTCACTCGTATCTGTGAATGGTGTGGACTGTGAGGAAGAAGAAATGGGGCTCGAGTGAATGGAAATATCGACCTGGGTTGATTTGTGATGAAACGCGAAGTTGTGCTCGAGTTTTTCGAATATGTGACTCGAAGCAGCAGCGAAAAAGACTCGAAGTAATTTCTGATTGATGGAGTAGTGTTGTCTCAGTTTTGTTAACCTGGAAGCAAATCTGTTTTTAAACAAATCCTAATGAACATTTAATTGTAAACGAAATTTAACAAAGCCTAAATCCAGATTTAAATTTGATTTTTTTTTGATAAAATTCTTTTAATTAAAAGTTAAATTTTGAATGGAAAGTTAAATGATTGTTAAAGTATTTAAAGATTTAAGTAGGACGATCTCGGGAAAGTTGGTGAATAACTAGGGTATTTACTCGAGTAAGTCATGGGAAGCACTCGGGTTAGTTTTCAAAACTACAAAAAAAAAGTAAAGTGATTACTTAAAGCTCAATTACTTAATGAATGATAAATAAATTAAAGATAATTAATCAAGGGGTTTATGTATAATTACTCGATGTAATTAAAATGTGATAAGTAGTTAAAGATAATCACTTATTGTAATAATTAAGAATAATTAATTAAATGATAATAAATTAAGGGTTGATTTATTTATTAATGAATTATTAAGGGGTTAATTAATTTTAGATTTATTAATTAATAAATGATTAAAGGATAATTAATCAGAATGAGGTGAAATTAATTAATATTAATTAACCAGAATTAGTAATTTATTAATCTGATTGAATTTATCAGACAATTAATTGACCTTACTTATGAATGTTTGAATTCTTTTGAATGTGAATTATTTGATATCCCTGATATATGATGCTTTGTGATACATCCTGATTTATGTTGTGATCTGTAATTTATTATCTGTGATCTTTATATATCCGTGTTCTGTGAATGAATGATGAGCGTTATAGTTTATATCGCTTATCAACTATATCCTGTATTTTGATCTGTGATGATTCATTGTGTTGCACTATTGTGTTAAACCCCTGGACTACACTTTTACACACACAAATATGGGTTTCACGTGGAAATCGGTTAAGTCACAGATAATTTAAATTTGATGTTTTTAAAATTGAAATTTTAATTTCAATTGATTTTGAAATTAGAAATTCGGGTTTAAATTGAAAAGCTTTTGAAATGGAATTTCAAAGATAAAAGTTATTTTGAATAACTTAAATCGAGTTTTGAAAATTTAAATAATTTGATTTAAATTTGAATTCAAGTTTGAAATTGAATCCTATAATTCGAAACTAGGGATTAAAAATGCTGTACAAGTTATATGTGGGTTAAACCATTTTAAAAAGTATTGATTTAAGAATTTGATTTAACCCAAGGATTTCAACTCGTATGAATGAATCAGATTTTCCGAAATGAAAACTGTTTGTTTTCAAATGATAAAAGCTTTCATATATATAAGGAATGAAATTCCAGTTTAATTAAAGGAATTTCAAGATCGAATTGAAAAATGGTTTTTTTTCAAGTTATAAATGAATTCTTTTTGAAAACTATGAATTAAATCTGTTATCTTAACAGATATAGAATGATGTTTGTTTAAACCATTTGAAATGGAATTGTTTTGAAAGCTATTAGTTAAATCTTTGATTTAAAGATTTAACGAATTAATTAAACTGAAATGGAAATTCGATTTGGAAAATCTGTGAATGAATCTTTGTGAAATTAAGTGAACTTTGTGAATTTAATCTTTTTGTTTAAAAGATTAAAATGGTAACTTGTTTAAACCATTTGAAGAAAGATTTTTGGGTAATAAGTTGTGACTTAATTGAAATCCCAATATCCATATGTTTTGAATATTGCGCTCATTATTCGGGTTAGCCGGGAAAAGACATTTGTGTCATATAACCCATTCTGAATAGTGATACGTCGTATATGGATGGCATTTGAAGACCGGTGTTGAAGACCGGATATTTTTCGAAAATGAAAGGACAACTTGTCGAATGTCTCTGCACTGAGTTGCTCCGGTATAGAGATTTATATCACTCTTTTGTGACGGGAAGTCCGGACGTGATTGGAAATTACCCGGAATTGCAAGGGCTTCGTAAGAAGTGCCTTCGGTTCTGTTCGATCCCGGAACAGACTTGTATGGATACATGTCTGACATTACACTTTGAGATATAAAGCTGATTTCTTTCAAATACATATCTGTTGGTAGCGGAGAATTTATTCTTTTAGCTTAACACCCTTCTCTGAGACGTACGAGCTCAGAGGTTATGTAGTTGAAATTTATCAGCGATATATCCCAATTTGGTAATGTGGCATGCTGAGTGTTGCTGTGTGATGATCAGTGTTTGATCATTTGCGATATGATCATTTATTTGATTTTATATCTTTGTGATCATAGGTTGATCATTTGTTGACCCAAAGCATGGCTTTGTGACAAAGCGTAGCTTTGTGGACGAGACTTCGTCGAGCTTCACACCCCGGAAATGGTCGAAACAGGAAGGATGCAGCAAGGTTCTAGGGAGTAGCGCCCCTTAGTGTATGTCATTCCTTCTGGATAAAGGTGGTATCATGGTATGGAGCCCAGATACTTAACCTCTGTGGTTACTGCATTATTATTATTATGTGGTTGTTGGAAATCGAGGATCCTCGGGAAGATCGGTGACGATCGGGGGATGGCATACGCGTGTCAGTAGTTACCTATTTTTGCAGAGGTAACCCGGCCTTGTGTTGGCAGAGATCCGGTTAGGTTCTCGGGTCGTCTATTCTAGGGACGTACCCATCGTGGATAGGAAGTTCCTTAGCCTGACCATTTGTTGGAAATCCATCTTCCAATACGAACTTTGTACGGTATTAGTTGTAGAACCTGCCATTTACGTACGGTGGTCACCACTGTTTAGATGGTAGCTATAGTAGGCATACGATACTGGTCGTATTCTGGCTAAGATTAATATTATACTTTCGAAATGTTTTCTACACTATGCACTAATAATAATATCAAAAAGGATTTGATTTTTTGCGTAGTAAGCATCTTTGACTATCATAAGAAGAAATCTCCTCCAAGTCTGCGTTTGCATTGTGTGTGTGGTGGGAGGTCTTATGGTAGTTTCATTTTCTAAAAGCATTGCGGATTTCAATGTTTAAACCCTTTTGTGTTTGTTTAAAGATAAACCGTTTTTGTTGCTCACACCAGTCCCATGACTGATCCGGAGTTTATTGTTCCCTTCCTAAACTCTGGGTGCCCACCATTTTCCACACGGGCAGTCTAGAGTTGGGTTTTTCAGATATTCAGGTTTAGTAGATTATCTGGAGCTAGTTCAGTTCTTGGAGTGCATGGACTGACGTTGCTTATCTTGGAGCATTCTATTGGAGACATTCTATTCCGCTGCTGGTGTTATCGTTTTCTATTCCGCTGCTATTTGTTGTATCATATCTCTGATGTATGTTGATATTCATTGTATCACTCTGTTGTATCAGATATTGTATATCAATGTATTATTCTTTTATTCCGCTGTGTTATTTACTTAAATGTGTTATAAGCTCCCGAGAACCAGATTCGGCATTTGAATCTACGGCATTTTGAGTACAAGTGAAGTACGGGTGCCGATTTTCGAAGGTCGACTTTTGGGTCTTGACAAGTGGTATCAGAGCTAAGGTTGAACTTTAGCTCAGGAGTATAACACGTTAAGTAGCTCATTAGAGATAGGGTGAAGTAAACTCTAGAATGAGTAATCCTCAGATATCCGTTCGAACGCCTCAGTAAATTCTCTTGCTATCCACTGATAGTAAGTATGAGTGCAAGAAGAGGATGGGATAGGGGACGAGGGAATACGACTATAAATGGTCAATACTCTGTAACAACAAGGAAGCAATCTTTTCTCTATCAATCTCTTTTGTTCAACATATTTTCTCAATTCTTCGATAGTTTCTAGTAGATCCAGGAAGATTCGATACATCAATAAGGGACAATAAACTCCGGAAGGACCAAAATTGTTGTTTGGATGTATTGGTTGCCTTGTTTGTTTTGGTTGCTATGGTTGATAGATACTTAGTTCTGAACTAAAAGCTTTGAAATTGTATCCATATGTCTATCTATCTTTGGGTCCCGATATGTTCTACGAATGGTTAGTTATCCCTTCGGACTAACCGATGCCACTGTATATTTCGTAGATCTGGATAACTCGAGCATCTTGTGAAGTGTCAAACAGATTCGTTCTTGTATCTGTTATTGATGTTCTGATTTGGTAAGCCAAATGCAGAACAGATGTTCAGTTGATTTGATAAATCCTATTTCATCTATCTTTGTGTCTCCTTGGTAATTTCGAGGACGAAATTCTTTTAAGGGGGGAAGTCTGTAACGACCCAGAATTTTTTTTAATATTTAAATTGATAATTAATTCAGTTTTTGAATAAAATTTGTGAAATAAAATGATAAATGGATTGCGAGTTTCCCTGGATTAAAATAAATCCTATGTTGAATCATTTAAAATTTAAATGTTGTAAATATTGTATATATGTAAACATATATGTATACAAGCATATATGAGTTAACTTGAATATATATGTGAATATTTGATTTGAATTTAAAATGCAAACAAGACAAAAGATAACATACAAGAAGAATTTATCAACCTGGGAAAGCATAGAAAAATAAGTAAAGGAAAATAAAGTATTCAAACAACAAGTATGAACAAATACAAAGTAAAATTTTATAGCTTGTAAAATAAGCCAGGCGAGTATAAGAAAAGGAAATAGGATAAGTGTAAAATGAAACATCAAGTACAATAACATTTAATGCTCTCATTTCTTGGCAGCCAACAAGGTCTATTCGAATTGCATAAAAACTTCTTTCAGCCTCCATTTTTATAAAAAATCTTTGATATAGATTGTACAAAATATCATACCCTGTCAACTTCTCTCCTATATACCAACCCCTCAACATCAGTTCGTCCATAAGTTATGCAAAACTGAAGTGAATATAGTTTCAAACTTAAACAAGAAAAACTTCAACTTAAAACAACTTGAACCAATTCGAATCAGAGATCAAAAAGAGGAGCTGCAGTTAGTAAAATGTCAAGCCTGGTTTAACATTTCAAAATCAATTCTGTTCTTCTTCTCTGCCATTTTCAAGGTGAGCAAACCTTTTTAATTAGATTTTTCTTGATTCTTTACATCTGTGATGATGATAGTTTGATAATTTTGATTAATACTTGAATGTTGTTGTGAAAACACCTACCCATGAATAAATTACGCCTGTTTGAGAAAACAGATAGAAACTTGCATCTGTGCACGCATGACAAGTTTTAAGATCTGTTTGAATTTTTTTTCCTTTGGTTTGCATTTGATCTGGGAAGTGATGAATTAAATATGTTGAGATGGTTGTATATTTGGGCCTGTATGTGTATGTAAACTATATGCATACATCTGGAAACCAGGAAAATGCCTCTGTTAACAAAAATTCACAGTTTTTATTAAAGTTCAAATTTCTATTCCACCTTCCTCAATCATTTCTAGCTTGTAATGTTAAGACAAAACATATTTAAAATTACCCTAACTTAGTTTTAAAAATATTATTTCCATGAAAATATGAATGATTTTTGTCTGAATAAAGAAACACAGTGGAATTCAAATTTGAGGTAAAATTGATAATGCAGATTAAAATTTTTGATTTTTATAAACTGAAAGGATTTATGAGGTGATGAATTTTAGAATGGAAATCAAAAATTTTAAGTCAATGGACGTTGAGAATTTGCGAGATGATTGACTTGGGGGTTTTCGTTGATCCACGGAAATAGACGAGAGAAGGAGCGTCGAGATTGAGCGTGATGGTTGCTTGTAGGCTGATGATCATTGGAAAAATAATCACTCGATTTTTTAGTTGGCCAGGTAGATCAGTTTTTGATGAATTAGGGTTTAAGTGTGGCCTTATTTCAGGTGGGTTGTCGAAGTATTCTCGGCGACTATGATGCACCGAGTTCAATCGCACCCAGGGGAGAAGCTTCGTGAGTAAGTGGCAAGGCGGTGGGTATGGCGGCATGGTCGCATATGATCGGTGATGATCAGACGAGGGGGAGTTTTGTCGTTTGAGTTAGGTTTCAGTGTTCATCAAGTAGCTCGATTCCGATTCGAGGCAAGTGATGGGGTTTTGATGTTTGGATTTAGTTGCGTAGTTGATTTGTGATGTGCTGGAGGGTTCGTCAGTGGCCAGATCGGCGGCGGTGGCGTGTGCACGTATACGAGTTGTCACTCGTATCTGTGAATGGTGTGGACTGTGAGGAAGAAGAAATGGGGCTCGAGTGAATGGAAATATCGACCTGGGTTGATTTGTGATGAAACGCGAAGTTGTGCTCGAGTTTTTCGAATATGTGACTCGAAGCAGCAGCGAAAAAGACTCGAAGTAATTTCTGATTGATGGAGTAGTGTTGTCTCAGTTTTGTTAACCTGGAAGCAAATCTGTTTTTAAACAAATCCTAATGAACATTTAATTGTAAACGAAATTTAACAAAGCCTAAATCCAGATTTAAATTTGATTTTTTTTTGATAAAATTCTTTTAATTAAAAGTTAAATTTTGAATGGAAAGTTAAATGATTGTTTTAAAATTGAAATTGCAAGTTAAAATTGTTAAAGTATTTAAAGATTTAAGTAGGACGATCTCGGGAAAGTTGGTGAATAACTAGGGTATTTACTCGAGTAAGTCATGGGAAGCACTCGGGTTAGTTTTCAAAACTACAAAAAAAAAGTAAAGTGATTACTTAAAGCTCAATTACTTAATGAATGATAAATAAATTAAAGATAATTAATCAAGGGGTTTATGTATAATTACTCGATGTAATTAAAATGTGATAAGTAGTTAAAGATAATCACTTATTGTAATAATTAAGAATAATTAATTAAATGATAATAAATTAAGGGTTGATTTATTTATTAATGAATTATTAAGGGGTTAATTAATTTTAGATTTATTAATTAATAAATGATTAAAGGATAATTAATCAGAATGAGGTGAAATTAATTAATATTAATTAACCAGAATTAGTAATTTATTAATCTGATTGAATTTATCAGACAATTAATTGACCTTACTTATGAATGTTTGAATTCTTTTGAATGTGAATTATTTGATATCCCTGATATATGATGCTTTGTGATACATCCTGATTTATGTTGTGATCTGTAATTTATTATCTGTGATCTTTATATATCCGTGATCTGTGAATGAATGATGTGCGTTATAGTTTATATCGCTTATCAACTATATCCTGTATTTTGATCTGTGATGATTCATTGTGTTGCACTATTGTGTTAAACCCCTGGACTACACTTTTACACACACAAATATGGGTTTCACGTAGAAATCGGTTAAGTCACAGATAATTTAAATTTGATGTTTTTAAAATTGAAATTTTAATTTCAATTGATTTTGAAATTAGAAATTCGGGTTTAAATTGAAAAGCTTTTGAAATGGAATTTCAAAGATAAAAGTTATTTTGAATAACTTAAATCGAGTTTTGAAAATTTAAATAATTTGATTTAAATTTGAATTCAAGTTTGAAATTGAATCCTATAATTCGAAACTAGGGATTAAAAATGCTGTACAAGTTATATGTGGGTTAAACCATTTTAAAAAGTATTGATTTAAGAATTTGATTTAACCCAAGGATTTCAACTCGTATGAATGAATCAGATTTTCCGAAATGAAAACTGTTTGTTTTCAAATGATAAAAGCTTTCATATATATAAGGAATGAAATTCCAGTTTAATTAAAGGAATTTCAAGATCGAATTGAAAAATGGTTTTTTTTCAAGTTATAAATGAATTCTTTTTGAAAACTATGAATTAAATCTGTTATCTTAACAGATTTAGAATGATGTTTGTTTAAACCATTTGAAATGGAATTGTTTTGAAAGCTATTAGTTAAATCTTTGATTTAAAGATTTAACGAATTAATTAAACTGAAATGGAAATTCGATTTGGAAAATCTGTGAATGAATCTTTGTGAAATTAAGTGAACTTTGTGAATTTAATCTTTTTGTTTAAAAGATTAAAATGGTAACTTGTTTAAACCATTTGAAGAAAGATTTTTGGGTAATAAGTTGTGACTTAATTGAAATCCCAATATCCATATGTTTTGAATATTGCGCTCATTATTCGGGTTAGCCGGGAAAAGACATTTGTGTCATATAACCCATTCCGAATAGTGATACGTCGTATATGGATGGCATTTGAAGACCGGTGTTGAAGACCGGATATTTTTCGAAAATGAAAGGACAACCTGTCGAATGTCTCTGCACTGAGTTGCTCCGGTATAGAGATTTATATCACTCTTTTGTGACGGGAAGTCCGGACGTGATTGGAAATTACCCGGAATTGCAAGGGCTTCGTAAGAAGTGCCTTCGGTTCTGTTCGATCCCGGAACAGACTTGTATGGATACATGTCTGACATTACACTTTGAGATATAAAGCTGATTTCTTTCAAATACATATCTGTTGGTGGCGGAGAATTTATTCTTTTAGCTTAACACCCTTCTCTGAGACGTACGAGCTCAGAGGTTATGTAGTTGAAATTTATCAGCGATATATCCCAATTTGGTAATGTGGCATGCTGAGTGTTGCTGTGTGATGATCAGTGTTTGATCATTTGCGATATGATCATTTATTTGATTTTATATCTTTGTGATCATAGGTTGATCATTTGTTGACCCAAAGCATGGCTTTGTGACAAAGCGTAGCTTTGTGGACGAGACTTCGTCGAGCCTCACACCCCGGAAATGGTCGAAACAGGAAGGATGCAGCAAGGTTCTAGGGAGTAGCGCCCCTTAGTGTATGTCATTCCTTCTGGATAAAGGTGGTATCATGGTATGGAGCCCAGATACTTAACCTCTGTGGTTACTGCATTATTATTATTATGTGGTTGTTGGAAATCGAGGATCCTCGGGAAGATCGGTGACGATCGGGGGATGGCATACGCGTGTCAGTAGTTACCTATTTTTGCAGAGGTAACCCGGCCTTGTGTTAGCAGAGATCCGGTTAGGTTCTCGGGTCGTCTATTCCAGGGACGTACCCATCGTGGATAGGAAGTTCCTTAGCCTGACCATTTGTTGGAAATCCATCTTCCAATACGAACTTTGTACGGTATTAGTTGTAGAACCTTCCATTTACGTACGATGGTCACCACTGTTTAGATGGTAGCTATAGTAGGCATACGATACTGGTCGTATTCTGGCTAAGATTAATATTATACTTTCGAAATGTTTTCTACACTATGCACTAATAATAATATCAAAAAGGATTTGATTTTTTGCGTAGTAAGCATCTTTGACTATCATAAGAAGAAATCTCCTCCAAGTCTTCGTTTGCATTGTGTGTGTGGTGGGAGGTCTTATGGTAGTTTCATTTTCTAAAAGCATTGCGGATTTCAATGTTTAAACCCTTTTGTGTTTGTTTAAAGATAAACCGTTTTTGTTGCTCACACCAGTCCCATGACTGATCCGGAGTTTATTGTTCCCTTCCTAAACTCTGGGTGCCCACCATTTTCCACACGAGCAGTCTAGAGTTGGGTTTTTCAGATATTCAGGTTTAGTAGATTATCTGGAGCTAGTTCAGTTCTTGGAGTGCATGGACTGACGTTGCTTATCTTGGAGCATTCTATTGGAGACATTCTATTCCGCTGCTGGTGTTATCGTTTTCTATTCCGCTGCTATTTGTTGTATCATATCTCTGATGTATGTTGATATTCATTGTATCACTCTGTTGTATCAGATATTGTATATCAATGTATTTTTCTTTTATTCCGCTGTGTTATTTACTTAACTGTGTTATAAGCTCCCGAGAACCAGATTTGGCATTTGAATCTACGGCATTTTGAGTACAAGTGAAGTACGGGTGCCGATTTTCGAAGGTCGACTTTTGAGTCTTGACACCCGACCTCTCCAAGAGGTCTCATAGCATACACAACAAAATTTAAACCCAACGTTATAGCGGGTAGAAATAAATAAATCTAGAAACGTGATATCACCCCAAATAGTTGCGATCCACTTAGCCTTAAAGCAACCCCTATTTCGCGATTCCTCGGGTGTGAGGCTCAAGGTAACTTTTAACTTTCTTAGAACATTTTTACTTAAAATGCCACATTACCATTTCCAATAACACGCGATTGTTTTCAACTAAAGTACAACCTCTGAGCTCGTACGTCTTAGAGAAGGGTGTTATGCATAACAGATTTACGTTTCTAGAGATCAATGCACTATTATCTTAGGAATGCAATGTCAGACATCCATCCATACAAGTTATCCAGGAACAGGACAAACTGAAGGCACTCTCCTACCATATCCTGTCAGGCATTACCACTAGGATTAGTAGCGGTAGTCCTTGCATATGAATATCCCAAAACGAAGGGATCACTGCTATTTATTTATCTCGGGAGCTATTTCTAAATTATCAACAAGCAGTCCTTTCATTATGAAAATCCCCGCCTTCAACTTCAATGTCCTTAACATGTCATCACTTACGAATTTGTAAATTGGTTCGAAGTGGTATTCGGATAAGAATTACCCAAATACGACCCCGGTTCCTTCGAAAAATCATCGATAAAAAGATGTTAAGTAAATAGGTGCTTATCGTTTGATTAATTACTTTCTCTTTATCAAAAACATCTTCTGGAGATATATATCTTTAAAACCATTCTTTTCGTTATATACGGGATCATTAAACCTCTCTTATCAAATCCTTTGGTTACTTAAAACCTTTGTTAAATCTTGGAATAATTCCAAATCATTTCATCCTTTACTTAGGAAAATATTTTCCAAATCATTTATTTAAATAACAAAGATTTCTTATTTTCAAATCATAACTTTTAAACGGGTCGAAAACAATGTTATTTAAGACGTTGTTTACTATAAACCCAAAACAATTAATTTTAAGTGTAGAAATTAAAATAATTTCAAATCATTTATTTAAATCCTCACAAACGATTTCTTATTTCCAAATCAAATTTTTTTAATAGGTTGAAACCATGTTATCTAAGATGGTAAATCCAAATTAGTTAGTATTTGAGTAGAATGGATCCATAGAAATTATACTAATTTTTCTCGACATCAATTTATGTATTCAACCTTTAGTATCCGTCGAATAGTGATGAAATCACCTTTTAAATTTACATGGATAGTACGGGTTTTCTCCTTATAATTTAATATCAAGTATAAGAATATTATTTCTATTCAATTCAAGTAGCAATTAATTTATAAAAATTAAATCTTTTATACTTGTCTTGTTTCCGACGTTTCAACCTTGTCTATCCCTCGCCTAGGAAAAAGGCCATGTGAGCTAGGGCACAGGTTGCTCTTGAACATCTCATTAGTTTAAGCACCTCACATCCAAATTTCATGAATAGAAAAATCCAGTCCACTCATTGGCTTTTAGAGCCAAAATTAAATCACTTGATTTTAACAGCTTTTCTTTAAATCATTTATTTAAACTCTTTTTAAATTAATTATAAAACCTTCATATCAACTTTAATATACTTAATTATTTATTTGAAAACATTTATAAAAGATTTGGGAAAGAATACTTAAGTTAAAAGCTATATTTCAAAAGTTATTAAAAGTGCTGCAAAAAGTGCTTCGACAAGCGCAAGGAATAGTGTTTTTAAGGCTTATTTAATCAAACAACTTTTTATCGTTTAGAAATCTATTTTTATAACTCAAATCTCTTTTAAAACAATTTAAAATATTTATAGAATTTATTTCATATTTTTAAAGAATTAAAAATATCAATTTTAAAGAATTTATCGCTTTGGTTATCGAACTACCAAACCACGACTATTTTGAAAACTTGATTTGCGCATATTTCAATATCTACTAAACCTCAATTTTTTCTTTTGTTTGAAAACTATGATTATAAGAGTGTGGAAAATTCTAATTACGAAGAATTCCGACTTCGAATCCATCGTATAAATGGATTTAAAACTTTTACGGTGCGAAATCGCGAACTACCATTACGCGACGTGCCTATTTTTACTCAATTTTCATATTCTTTCCAAACTTTATTAAAATAATGGTAAATGTTTATAAATCATTTTAAACCATTTTAAAGATGTTTAACAATCTTATATACACCATTTCAATTATTAAAGAAAAGTGATTTCCTTTGTGATATTCAACGTGTATTTAACATGACTTGTTAACACCATTATACAACTATAGTTGAAACGACCTGAAATTTTCGATCGTGAAAATTCCAGATAGTTAGGAAAAGAAGAAAGAGATAGAAGAAGAAGAAACAGAAAACACAGCACTGATTCTCACATATCGCAGCGGATCAAAATATAATATCAAATAATAACAGTTTACAAAGAATGCCTGTATCTGTCAATTATATTTTTACATCAGAGTTATACTCATACACAAACATTGGACATATACAAACGCATGTCTCAGATAAACAGAAATAATATCACAGCGGAAACACTCCATACGTTCCTACCATCCAGCTCGTCTCTTGAGCTCCAGAATGTCCTTACCTGAAAATCTGTAATACTCGGTCTGACCCGAGTATTACATCAAAGTAACACCCGGGTCAGGCTGGAAACCAGCGTGAGTAAATCCATCTAACATGAAATACAAACAACTTAAAACTTACACAAAACCCGGGGTAACTCGTGTCAATTTACAAATTCACAATTTGTTAGAGACATTACTTATTTCACACATCAATTTCTAAGTACCAACTTAGATTAAATGTCCAATTCACTTAAATCATTTCATTCCAGCCTGTTGATATCACATATAAAGAATTATTGCAAATTTCTAATCGAAGTGGTTTCGGGTATTTACTGATACCCGACCCCGGCCTCTTCGAATCCAAAGTTCTTCAATAACAAGTGTGTAAGTTAAACAATACAATTTATATTCAGGATTTCGTATTCACACAACAATTTATCTCAGGTAGATAAACCATAATATCACTATTCAACCAAAACATATCTCAAAGTATCACATATCAGAGATATCAACCAATTCAATTCATCCAATATCATTCAACCATCTATAAGCAAGATTATAAGATATATAATTCTTAGTTAATTTAATCAATCTCCAATTAAATTAATCACAAACTTACTCACTTGGATTACCTTAATCCTACTTACTTAACATTAATCAATTACAACTCAATTAATTAATCATTCTTTAACCATCCATCCCAATTAATCCTCCTTGATTAATTATTCTTTAATTACATTAAGTAATTAATCTTTAATAAATCACATAGATTAATTATTCTTAACCATTCACATTAATTAATCTTTAATTAATTCATTAATGATCCTTAATCACTTCTAGTAATTAGTTATTCCTTTAATTAATTACATTTAAGAAGTAATTTTTAAATTAATCACTTTATTAATTAACCTTAATTAACCTCATTCAGTAATTAATTATCCCTTAATTATTAATTAATAAACCTTAATTATCAATTAATAAAACTTAATTGCGACTAATTAATTCTTAACTACTAGTTAATTAATCCTTAATTAACAATTGATAAATCTCTAATAACTTAATTAATTAATACTTGATTACAACTTAATTTCTTAATTAATTAATCTCGAATTATCTAATTAACAACCCTTAATTACAAATTAATTAATCCTTAATTATTTGCTAATAAATCTTTAATTATTTAATAAATTAATCTCTAATAAATTTAAGATAAAACATTTATCTTATTAACTGCTAAATTATCATTAACATATGATTTAAAACAATTTATTCTTTTAATCAACACTTAATTACATTTCTAAATTAAGTTTTAAAATAACTACAGAATTTAACTTAACAAGTTCAAGTTAAACAAATCACATAACTTAAAATCTTTACTTACCTTGTTTAAAAAAATTTAAAACTTGATTTGTTTTACAAAAATTTTGCTTTAGATTACAACAGAAAATCCCCTTAGGCCAAAACCCGAGTCAAACACACTAAAAACTCGTGCCAGCCTCGAGACATCTGCCAAACTCACCTACTTTGAGTCGCACATCAAAATGCACAAGCACGACACCGAGTTGAACTTCCTTTCTTCCCCAATATAGAGCCACAACCCAGACGTGTCAGAACCACGTGCACGTGCACACTAGGTCAGAGCATCTCCGACCATCGCCGCTACCACCAGCAAGTTGTCGTGGCCAGGCACAACCGTCTCCACTACCCAGAAAACCAATATCTCCTACCAAACTAATTCGATCTAGTCGATACTTCATCGAACCCAAACCTTTAAACGAAAATCACCACCGTGCCGACGATCCCGTCCACCAGACACCTCGCCATCACACCCATAGCAACGTCACTCGACTACGCTTCTAATCCCCCTAATCCGGTTGACCTCGAAGCACCAACGTCAACGTAATGAACTTGCGAACATCGTCAAACCCAACAGCACACCAAACCCTAAATCGCCATCGTCCGGCAACCTCGACCACTTGAAAATCTTCCAAGTATTTTTCCCCTAATCTCTATCCTCCAGGCTACCTTCAGTGGTGATCCCGACCACCCAGAATTTCCCAATCACCAGAAAAGCATCGAAAACTCATTCACGTTCAACTTACAAATTCTCGAGATTTATCAAATTAAAAATCGTGATTTTTCTTTTAAAAATCATCATTTCCGAAAACAAATCATATAATATAATTGATTCAAGAAATTAAGATACTTGAGTTTTTGCATTTATTTGAGTTTCGCTGTAAATTCTTGTTCCAGATCAAAATTTACTTCCTGATTTTCTAAAAAAATATTATTAAGAACTAGATCATGATTTAACAATCACATTCTGTTTAAATCCTAAGGTCTAAGAGGATTAGAGGTGGAGATTTAAATTTTTCTCTTTTTTTTTAAAACAGGTTTGAAAACCTGTTAACCTGGAACAGAGCCATTTGCTTTGTACCCAGACATGCACTCATCCATATCTATATATATACATGCATTGTTGCATACATGCAAACATATATACGACTTTACTTCAAACATAAATCACCATATCAAGTCAGAGATTAGATCAAAGGTAAGTTTGCTCAGTTTTTCTTGATTTCCAAAGATATTACCAATTTATTTGAACTTAAATAAATTTTAAACTAAAATCTATGATGGAACAACAAGTTTCATTTGAAACTTAAGTTTAAACAGAGATTAAATCAAGAGGTTTTGAATTTAAATCAAAACCAGAACTTAAATCTGGGAACAGAGAAGTTACAGATATTCAAAGGCATACATCATACATCAGGAATTTAACAATATAAATATACAAACATACTTATAAATATACACGATGCAATATTTACCACAGCAACAACATGCAACCATAATTTTACTTTAAGTTTTAAAATTGACGTTACTCACCTATCAACAGTTTGAACAGAGAGCAATTGTCTGGTTTTGAAAATCTAATAGCCTGATCTTCTTTAATCTCCTTGCTTGTTTGAGTTGAATTGTAAACTTGAGTTGAGTTGTTTAGTTACTGTTTTAAGTCTGTAAAATACTTCTGATTTTCTCAGTTTGGATGAACGAAATGGAGTAAGAAAATTGTTATATATAAACAAATATACAGGCTTTGTATTACTGGTACACAAATGTACAGAGATTTTTTCTTGTTTTGGAGGCTGAAAAGATTTTGTAAGGTTGAGAAATGACTTAATTTGTGCTAGAATTGATAGCATACTTATCCCATTGATTATATTTGTACATATATATATTTAATTTTTTTTTCTTTTTTCTTTTTGCATATCCACATGTATTCTTATCTAGAGTACATCCAGATATATATTTAGATCAATGTTAATAAGGTTGAGTTTTAGTTTAACTTAAATGTGAATTTTTTTATGTATTATAAATCTTCTTCTTTTTTTTAATGATAAATTTGTATATATTTATCTATATATTTTTATGTATCTTTAGTTATGGTTATTTTATCTTCATTTAGACGATGGAGTTTATTATTTGTTTTCTATGAGATTTTCATATCTAGGGATTTATAATTCAATATTTATTTTAGTTTTCAAATCAATTTATAGATAAAAAATATTTTTATCTTCTAGAAAAACTCATTTATTCGACTATCAAAATTAATATTCCAATGATTTAAATTAGTTAATCACCCAATTAATAGGCGAAAAAAAGTCCGGGTTGTCACAATAGTAAACAACCAAACTTGATGGTCAAAGCATAGTAAACATCCATAGCAATCATATAACATCATCATTAATATATATATAAAGTTTTATAGAGTTTTCTCACCTTTATTGGATATTAAACTTAGGAAAACGGACTATAGCTTTGCTACGATCGAATCAAAGCCTACGGAATCGAGCCCGGACCTTTGGAAGGCCATGGCCTAATTAAGGAAGAGGTGGAGTGCTCGGCTTTAGTGATGGAGGTGGTGGCCGTGATTTTAGAAGGTGGAGAGGAGGTGATTGCACTTGATTTTGAAGTCGATTGCCATGGTATATACATGTGTATATATTATACACGTTATTTTGGAATATTTTGCCATAGCTTTGCTACATTTTTTTCCATGAATTAGAAGCCATTAATGAGCTTCAAGAGGTGGAAGAAAAAGAAGAGAATTTTGTGAATGAATGTGTGAATGTAGGTGGGTATTTATAGGAAAGTTTGCACCAAAAACATCATGATATTTATATGCATATACATCACCATTTCCTCACCACCACACCCCCTTCCTACCTCACTATGCACAGCCGAACATCCCCCCCCCAACTATATGGCTATGAATGTGAGTTGATGTGTGTAAGAGTTTGACTTTGGTTTGCTTAAGGATGAAGTTTATGAAAAATATCTTAGATCTTTTGTCATATATATACATATATATGTGTATATGTATATTTTTATGTATATATATATATATATGTGTGTGTGTGTTCATGTATATGTTAGGATGTGAATGCGTATGTTAGATATGTGTTCAAGTGATATAAACAATGTTGTACAACTTCTATATGTTAAACCGTTACGAATTCCGATTCCGATTGTCGGTCATATTTCCACTTATAAATTAATTTACACATAAATGTAAAAAAAATTAAAAAACTAATTTCTTTTCATTTTTAACTAATTAAAATGATCACATATGATTTATAAAACCATATAAATAATTATTAAAAAATTGTTTACAAAAAGTGCTATTATATCAATAAAGCGATACAAATTTTCTTATGTTTTCAAATCAAGTATATATCTTTATAAAACTATTATAAATGATTTATTATCACTTCATAACTAATTAAAATGAATTATTATTATTTAAAAACAATTATTTGAATAATTATAATAATTATTAAATCATTAAATCTCAATTTAAATTCATAAATTTTTTTTTCAGAAAAGGAAATATATAGCAAAAACAGAGAAAAACAGCCTTTCTCCGGTGGCATACAAAATAAATCCAGTCATGGACAAAAACACTGACTTGCCTGAAAAGAACTAAAAAAGATAAAATACAAAGCACCTCTATACAACAGACAAGTAGAAAAACAAAAACACTAAGCCAAAACCGGGCCAACGTCTAGGACGACCCAAACAAATAGTCGACAAAGAAATGACGCCCCTTGCAATCTCACTATATACTTAGCGATCACAAGCTATCAAGGAGAGAGTCACTTCCCGGATACAGACGAGCATCAATACCAGAGTCAAAAACGTCCTATCCACAGAAAAACCGATAAAAGTTAGCGCTCCATACTCCTGCTCAACCCAAGCTCCCATCAAGCAAAATAAATAGAGAAGCCCTCAATAATAAACCTGCACCCTGGAATAAAACACATCTAGAGGGAAACTATAAGATCGTCCCTAGGTTACCAACCTGGAGGGAGGACGGGGAGAAAAATGAAGCTAAGTAGAGAAATGAGACAAAGCAGAAGTACATTTAAATTCATAAATCAATTATTAAATATGATGCTATTATTGACGATGTCATGAGTACATTTTTTATCCCAAAAATAAAATAAATAATTTTATTTCATATTCTTGTTTCAACGGATAAATAAGTGTATGTATCCAGCTCCGTGCTTGACTTCTGATAATTATAGAGTCGTTTATTGATAAAACGATTTTCAACCATTTTATTGATATTCTTCCAAAAGTATATATTTTCGTAAATACTTATTCAAAATAAGACTACCAATATTATTTGTTGTTCAAAACATGGTAACCTATATTTTTAAAAGTTTATATTTGAATGTTTAAAAATAAATATAATTTATCAAATTTATAAATTTGCGGGTCATTACAAAAGGTTCCACAGCACCATAATTAAGAAGGTCGGTTAAGGGAAATCCAATCTCAATTTTCTTTTATGAATTTCTTCAATAAATCCTTTCAATAAATCTCTTTCATTTATGAAATCTACTTTACCAAAACTCCAAATCTATTTATAAAATATCCTTATAAATCTTCATGTAACATCCCCTACTTGGAGGCCCAAAACTAACAGCTACGGATGCTGCAGTCATCCATAGTTATTAATCCTCGGCGACCAAATACGGTAATGTTAGATACATGGATATACAAAAACATATGAATATGGAAAAAATTTAAAATATCAAACAAATTCCACATTCCATTTCAAATTCATTGCATAATCCCAATACGAGAACCACGTTCAAAGAAAATATATTTATTACAACATACACCGAGAGCGACATATGAAGATGCCCCATTGGATGATCAGAGTATAGATAGGAAATTAAACAACTATGCCTTTAAAACAACAACACAGTGGAATCAAAGTAAAAGAGAACTCTAAATATCTATCATGCCTTCTGCACATCTCCGAAAGCTTATTCATCTAAAGTGGTACCTTAAAACCTCAACTCTCAAACTACTCAAAATCAATTAAGTACCCGAGAATTTAAGGGGAAAACATAAACTTCGAGTCGAACATAAAGCCTGGTATGAATAATAATCTATGATCTCAAATCATTTAGATATCTAGTGAGACCACGCTGCTTAGCAGAATGGGTTTTCCCCTCATTAGTATCCTAAAACCCTTATAAAACCATATATTGTGCTCCTGCATCCACAATGGTTAAAACAATTCAAAACAATATGACGATATGCAAACAAGTAAATCAATTATGGATTTCCCATCCCCATTCATTCTGACTAACTCTCTCATTTATAGTTTCTAGGGTCACTATTAACTTATTAGTTTTCATGGGCTTACTAATAACCCGTTTAAATGTTTATGGACTCCCTGTCCAGTTTCATAGTTTTCATGGGCTTACTATTAACCTATTTAAATTTATAGACTCCGTGTCCTATTTCATAGTTTCCATAGGATCACTAAGAACGTATTGGACCCTGCAAATAACATCATTATTTCATGGGTTCTCTTTGAAGCTATTGATAAATCCAATAACTTCCCTCTTATCCTAGTTTTCATGGGTTGACTAGGAACTTATTGGCATCTGTCAATAACTTAATTCGGGTATAGTTCTCATGGGTTCACTACAAACCTATTGGCCCCTGCCAATAACTCTTTCTAATCATAGTATTCATGGGTTTACTATGTACCTGTCTCCTTGACAACTTCTTTTATACATAGTTTTCATGGGTTTACTATGACCTGTCTCCCTGACAACTTCTATAATCAATATTTTAGCATCTTATATTCTGGTCTTCCTGACCTCCTGGATGCAATTCTACTCATTTAAGAGTTAACTTAATTCATATTCAATATTTGGTCAACCAAGTTGGTTATTCTGCCTTTCCCCAAAATACAATTATGGGTCCATTACAATGTGAATATATACATATATGAAGAAGCAAACATAATAACTTGGTTAATCCCTTTAACCTATCAATCAAGGAAAACTTCTTTAAAAACTCCATACTTAAAATCATTTCTAAAACTCTTTATTTATGCCATGGTTTCCCTTTAAAATGAGATTGGGTTATTTGTTTTGAAAACTAAGGCTTTCGAAACATTAACACATTACTTTCGAAACCCTTGGATAATCTCCCTCAAAAGCATAGAAAACTTATTTTCAAATCACAAAATATATATCTTTCGAAGCTCTTTAAATCATGTCTTTCGAAACCAAAATGTACCCATTGAAAGTATCAAAACATTACTCAGTAATCTTTAGACACAAAGCTTCGAAACCAATGAAAGTACCCCTTTCGAAACCTTTTATCATCATATAAAATTGTTTGGGGAAACTTTGATAGCGTTGGCATCATCCTTTCGAAAGCTTCAAAACCTTTAAGTAAAACATTGAACGTTGGCATCGAAACCACCTTTCGAAGCCAATGCCTTCGAAACTCCTGAACCCTTTAAAAAGCGTTTAGGAAGTGGCTTAGTACATCTTTAAAACAAAAGCTACCCTTCGAAAGCCTTGATGACTTTAGTACTCTTGAAAGGAAAAAAATGGTAGCATGGCTTTGATTAGGTCGGAACCACCAATTTCGAAAGCATTGTTTTATAAAGAAGAAACTCATTTGAAAGCTTATACTTAAAAAATGAAAGATGGCAACCTTCTTCAAAAGCTATTTAGAAAACCCCTTTCGATAGCATATGTTTTGACTCCTTCGAAAGCTTTAGTAAAACAAAGGCAGACGCTTAACATTTAAAAGCAAAACAAAGGTTTCATTCCCATCGGAAGTTAGGTTTTGACACCACGCCTTCCGCCTTCCTCCAATCCACTACGTACCTATGATGATACCTTATGTATTGGTTTCGGCTTTATGGGGTTTCGACTTGATTGAAGGCGGAAGCTATGAGTCGAAAGGTGCTTCTAATAGAGGTGGAACCCGCTTTTTTGGGTAAACCTGATGTAACGACCCAGAATTTGACCACTTTAAAATATACTATTTAAAGTGATTTTAAATATAAAATATATAACATTTTATGATTTAAATAATATTAGATAGGATTTGCAAAGAGAAATATACACAATAATAGGAATAATTGCTTATATCGACAAAAGTGACAAAATCCTGATTTCAAAAAAGTAAGTTTCAATGGTTAAATAAATTATTTTAATTGATTTATGAGTGTTTATATTTTTAAATAACATTGTTTTTTACCCGCCTAAAAGTTAAGGAATTTGGATCGATTGTTTAGTAAGGAAATTTGAAATATTATCCAAAGCAAAAAAGAATGAATTAACTTAGAATTACTCTAAGACAAAACGAAGAGGTTTTGAAATCTTCCGAAAAGATTAAAGTGAAAAAAGACTTAATAAATCCTGTATACTCATATTCACTTTTTATCGATAATTGGATTTCGAAGGAACCGGGGTCGGATTTGGGTGATTCCTATCAGAAAACCACTTCGAACCAATTTATGTGTTCGAATAATGAAGATGTTTGAAGACGGAGATATTGAGATGAATAATAACGGGGAACTACTTGTTGATTAATTGGGGATAAACTCCCGATTCACTATATTATAGCAGTGGTCTCTTTTTTATGAAAAATCTCAAAACCAAAAGGATTTCTTGCCTAGTAATGGCCGAGGAAAGTGCCTTCGGTTTCGTTCAGTCCCGAAATGAACTTGTATGGAAGAATGTCTGACCTTGCATTCCAAATCATAATGAGTGATTTCTATATAATGTATATCAGTTCGGTGGCGGAGAAGACACCTTCTCTTAGCTTAACACCCTTTCCCGAGACTTACGAGCTCAGGAAGTTATACGTTTGTACAAATCAGTCGTGTGAATGTGGAATGGCAATGTGGCATTCAAAGTGAAAGAAGATGTGCTATGTGAAAAGGTAATCGTTGCCTCGAGCCTCATCAACCGAAAATGACCGAAACAGGGTTAAATGCGGCAAAGCTAAGTGGGTCATTCCCAATTAGGGTATGATCATCCGCTTCTAGATATATTTCTTCCCGCTATGATGTTTAGGATGTAAATTAACATGGTTTATATACTTGGGCGCCCGGTTAAAGGTCGGTAACAACCAGGAGATGACATATTCGGTACTATCTAGTTATAGAGGTAGGCCGATCTTGTGTTGGAAGAGGAGCTTTGTGATGGTTCCTCGGGACATCCATCTGGAGGTGTACCCATTTGAAGGTAGTCCCTTTACCTGGTCATTTGTATGGAAATCCATTCTCCAATACGAACCTACGGTTTTGTTTGTAGAGCCTAGTATGTTGGAATTTAATAATGGTAACAATTTCGGCTAAGATTAATAAGTTTATTTGCAAATGTTTTCAAAGAATGTCAATAGAAATAATATCAAATGTTTTGATATATAAATTTTTTTTGGTTATCATAAGGTAAATACTCGTCCGTGTTTACGTGTGGGCGTGGTCTTATGAGGTACTCTTTCTTTTCAAAGGATTTTATTAAAAGGCTGATATATGACACTGTCATTTATTATTGATTTTTTCTCACACTAGTTTATCATGCCTGATCCGTGTATTTTCAATACTCGGGTCAGATCCGAGTAGTTTCAGGTTTAGTTGCAGAAGGTTGGAGTTTCCAGAGGAGAGCTGGAGATATTCATCTACGTATGGACGTATTCTATTATCCGCCATTGTTTGTTTGTT
Source organism: Allium fistulosum (assembly GCA_030737815.1). Lineage (NCBI taxonomy): Eukaryota > Viridiplantae > Streptophyta > Magnoliopsida > Asparagales > Amaryllidaceae > Allium > Allium fistulosum. Next base: position 445,182,070 of record CM060903.1, read on the forward strand.
TTTGTTTGATGTTTGTCAGCAATTGTAAGGACAGATGTTTATAACTGTCCAAGCCGAATTTAGGTTAGACTCTGATATATGTATTTTAAAAGTTTTCTACTGTAAAGATATTTGTTCAATATTATATATTAGTCCATTCGTGTGAGATTCTGTTCTGTCTACTTTTCTTTCTACCCTTAATGATCTGTCTTTTCGTGCAATTTGAGTTAGACATGTGTGGTTTATTGTCGATTCAAAGGGTACGGAAAAAAGGGCCATTACACCTGATTTAATACCAATTAAAGCAAACACTTTCTAACTAACCTGCCTACGTGTAAGCATATGATTGGTTGCCCCAACTTTTAAAATCCTTTACACAAAATAACCGCCGCATAATTTCAGATCTAAAACCAAGATTAATTTAGCAAATAAGCCCTTCCATTAAGCAAAACAATTAAATCATTTAGGTCCTCCTTTCAAAACAATTTAATTATCATAGTAAATCACTTAGGAAAAATCTCCAAAAATCACAGAAATCACTTTTAATATGTTATCTAACATATCTAAATTTCAGACCCAAATTCTCAATATACTATCTGAAATAAATTTCTAAACCCAATTAACCATATTTTCCTTTGATAATTCATAATAATCTTTCCATAGCTTGACAAATTATCAAAGTTAAAACCCAACTCCAAAATCATGTTTTACATAACATAGAATTTTTCATGGTATTCGAAATCATTTACAATCAGTTTTACCCTAAAAACCAAATAAAACCGTATATGACCAATTTGATTTAAATCAAACATGTTATTACTTCAAGCATATCATCATGCAAATCATCATTAAAATGAATTTAATCTTAAACCCGAAAACAAATGATCATAAACAAAATAGAGATGGTATAAATTATTATTCACCTTGATTAGGATAAAGAGATTGGATTGAGATTAATTTTCTCTAAGCTTGAATCCCTAGCTTTTGATTGAATTCCTCATTTCTTTCTTTGTTAATGGCCGGCTCCTCTGTTAGTTTGCATTTTGATTGTTTTTGTGAAAATGAGAAAAATGAACGTGAATGGTATAAGGAATGGAAATATATAAGGGTTATGGTAACAAGTGCGGCTAATTCCCAATATGCCCTTATGCAAATTAATTAACTTAGAAACCATTCTTAAGCCCATTTAATTTGTTAAGCACGGCCTTCTTATCATTTATTCAAATCTCAATCCCTTTATCACTCTAATTATTTACATTATTCAATTCAATTTATCTAATTAAATCTCCTGAATAATGTTATCAAAAATTAGGGTTGTTATAGGCTCTCTTCCTTAAAGAATTTCATCCTCAAAATTCAGTAAGGACTAAATACTGATCATAGCAATCATCTGTAACCACTCCTAACCACCATACTAGCCTACCTGACTAGCAATTATCTATATAAAACTAATATACACATACCCTCAAAGCAGATCAAGATAAGTATCTCTAGTCCTGTCTTCAGTCTTCCAAGTACAGTCCTTCTCGTTGTCACTCCACTGAACTTTCACCAACTTGACTGTCTTGTTCCTCAATCTTTTCTCATCTCTCACTACAACCCGAACTAGTTATTTAACAAAAGTCAAATTAGGCTGTACTATCAAATCTTCCAACCCTGTTGGAGGAATAGTAGTCTCTGGATCATGCACATACTTGCAAAGATGAGACACATGAAATACATTATGGAAACGTGCCATACTTCTCGGCAACTCTACTCTGTATGCGAGCTTTCCAATCCTCTCTGTAATCTGGAATGGATGAACATATCTCAATGCTAGTTTCCCAGACTTCTTGAACCGTACCTTTCATCGGTGATACTTTAATGAAAACCCTGTCTCCAACTGAGAATTCTAGGTTTTTACGCCTCTTATCTGCATAACTTTTCTGTTTGCACTGAGCTTCCTTCATCCTTCCTCGGATCAACTCAATATTCTCTGACGCCTCTCTAACCAGATTTAGACCTAAGACCAATATGTCTCCAGTCTCTAACCAACATGCCGGCGATTCGCATGGCCTTCCATACAAAGCTTCAAAAGGCGCCATTCCTATACTAGTCTGATAACTATTATTATAGAAAAACTCAACCAAATGTAGGTGATCCTCCCAAGATTCACCAAAGTCCAATACACAAGCTCTTAGTAAATCCACGAGTACCTTATTGACTCTCTCTGTCTACCCATCCTTCTGAGGGTGATATGCTATACTCATCTTGAGCTTAGTGCCTACCACATCTTGTAACTCTTAAGCATCTCTATCGCTGACTATATTACTAGGAATTCCATGAAGACTAACTATGTTCTTTATGAACAACTTAGCTAAAACAGGTGCCGTCCTGGTGGACTTAACTGGAATGAAATGGGCACTCTTGGTCAACCTGTCCACTATGACCCATATACTTTCATTTCCTCTATTTGACCTTGGCAACCCGTCTATAAAATCCATGGATATTGAATCTCATTTCCAAACTGGAATCTCTAAAGGTTGAAGCAATCCACTCATCTATCGATGTTTGGCCTTCACTTGTTGATAGTTTGCACACTGCCTAACCCACAAACCAACATCCCTCTACATGCCTTCCCAATAGAATCTCCTCTTCATGTCTTGATACATCTTGTTCCCTCCAAGATGAATTGTAAACTTAGATCGATGACATTATCCAAGAAATTCTTTCCTCAAGTCCACAACATTCGGAACACATAACCGTCCCTTCTTTCTCAACCATCCCTTCGGTCAAGACTAAAATCTTTCTGATCATCGATCTCAGTTCCAACCTCAAGCCTTCTAATCCTCTCGGCTAATATTAGATCCTCCTTCTGCTTAGAAGCTATCCTTTCGATCAATACTGGTCGAACTTCTAAACAGGACAGCATGGAAGTATTTTGACCAAAACTAGCAGTCGATCTTAACTACACACTACAAGTAGTCAAAGCTTCCAAATCCATCCATTCTGCCAACATAGCTAACACCACATTCTGATGTCTTTTGCTAAGAGCATCTGCCAACTTATTTCCTTTTGCAGGAATATACTCTATACCAAAAGCATAAGCAGCTAAAAACTCCAGCCATCTATGCTGTCTCACATTTAGCTCCTTCTAAGAGAATAATACCTTGAAGACTTATGATCTGTGTATAGCTCAAATATCTCCCCTAAGAGATAATGCCTCCAAATCTTCAATGCGAAGATTGCTGCATCCAACTCCAAATCATGAGTAGGATATCTCACTTCATGCATTTTAAGCTGTCGTGAAGCGTAGGAAATCACTTTACCCTTCTGCATCAACACAGCTCCCAATCTAGTTCCACATGCATCGGTATACACCACCAACCCTTGGTTTCCGTCTGGAACTACTAACATAGGTGCATTGGTCAACAAATGCTTTAACTTGAGGAATACTTCCTCACATTTGTTGGACCAGACATACTTCACATCATTCCTGGTTAGCTTAGTCAAAGGCGCTGCTATCCGCGAGAAATCCTTAATGAATCTCCGGTAATAACCAGCAAGTCCAAGAAAGCTTCTAATCTCAGTCACCATCTCTGGTCTCTTCCAATTATTAACAGCTTCGATCTTATCTGGATCAACTGACAACCCTTTCTCTGAAACCACGTAAGCAAGAAACTTAACCTCTTTCTTCCAAAAATGACACTTAGAAAACTTCGCCTTCAGCTGATGCTGCCTCAGCGTCTCAACCACCACTCTAAGATGATCTTCATGCTCTCTTTCATCCTTAGAGTATACTAAAATGTCATCGCTAATCATCGATATGAATCTATCCAAATACTCATGGAAGACTCGGTTCATCAGATCCACGAAGAAAGCAGGTGCATTCGTTAACCTGAATGGCATTACTAACCACTCGTACGAACCATACCTAGTCTAAAATGATGCCAAAGGAATACTGTCCTCTGTCACTCTTAGCTGATGGAAACCTGATGCCAAATCCAATTTGGAAAACACTCTGCCTCCACACAACTGATCAAATAGATCATCAATTCTCGGCAAAGGATACTTATTCTTGATCGTCCTCTCGTTCAACTTACGATAGTTGATACAGATTCTCAATGAGCTGGTTTCTTTACGAATAAATTGGCTGCTCCCCAAGGCAAACTGCTTGGTCTAATAAAATTCCTTCCTTCTAGATCCACTAGCTGCACCTTCAATTATTTCATATCGGTCGGTGTCATCCTGCTAGGTGGTCTACTTACAGGTTCAGATCCTGGCACAAGATCTATCTGAAACTCAACAGCTTGTTTCGGTAGTAGTCATGTGACCGGCTCAAAGACATCTGCAAACTCTCTTGCTACTCGAACCTGACTTAGCTCTTCTCCCACTTCCATTGCACTTAACAAAGCACAACTACCCCGGTCAGTATCCTCCATTGAGAATATAATCCGATTATGACTATCAGGGTGTCTTAGTGATATCTCCCCATCCTAGCAAAATATCCTAGCCTCATACTTACTCAACCAATCCATGCCCAAAATGATTTCGAAATCTATGAAATCGAAAACATACAGTCTACATGCAAACTTATGACCTAACAAGTCAAGTTCTAACCGGTCACACCTCATCCCCAGAGTTTCATGCCCTCCTATTGGATTCGTAACCCTTAAGGAAGTAACAAGGTATGTGGGTTCTAAGCATAATCTATCAACCAAACACTGGGATATAAATGAATGTGATGCACCGGTATTAAATAGTATCCTAACTAGTACACTCTAAATAAAAAACGCACCTTCCATCACAGTCTTCCCTTTTTCAGCTTCAGTTGGCTTAGCATATGATGGTTCAACAGCAAAAACCTTTCCCTTGTCCGCCCTAACCGGTTCAGGACACTGATTCTTATAATGCCCAACTTGGTCGCAGTTGAAGCTCTTCACATTCTTCTTATATGCAGCCTTCTTCCCCTTGCCTGATCGGCACTCATTTGCATAATGACCCTTCTTGTCACACTTAAAGCAAACTAAGTCAGCCTTTGTCTTCTTGGTAGCATCTCCCTTCTGGGCTCCCTTCTTCTTAAAGAATTTTCTTTTCTTTCCCTGAGAACTCTGAATATCAACTGGCTTCTCTTTAGCACAAATAGCAAGCATCTCTGTGATAACCTTGATTTTGTGAGCAATTTCATGATTTAAATTAGTATATGTTTGTTTAAAAATTGCATTGAGAAAAATAGAAATGGAAACTGATTGCAAATGTATGGTTTAAGCATGTACATGTGCACAAGACAGTGCACACACATGCACACATTTTTCTGTATAATGAAATAGGCAGAAATCAATTTATAAATTAGAATAAATAATTTAGAAATACATATGTATGAAAATAGGATTATGTCTTTAATAAATCTGGCACAAAGAAAATAAAAGCTAGGCAGAAATAAACTTAAAAATTATTTAAAGAAAGAAAATAAGGACTTAGGCAAAAATAGGCATACATATACATGTGCACAAGCAAACACTTGCTGGAAGAAAACAGAAATTGCATGGAAATGGCATGAACACTTAAGCAAACACTTTATCCATTTCCAGTAATTTCTTTAATTTGGAAAATGAGAGTCATGCATATAACATGACCGGGGTAAAGGGGATAAGGATTATTTCTGAAAATAAAAACAAGGACCACATACCCTTTTTCTCTTTAATCAAATGAGAGGCAGACCATGTTTTGTATAGGGTAAAAATGACATTGGGTAATTTTTTTAAACCCTAGTAGCAGTCAGGGTTTTGTATAAGGAGGCTCAGGGTAGTGAGGCCTGTCACATTGCTCCTCATCACTTAAAGAAAAATAAAACATAAACCAGAGAAAAATAGAAGAAGGCAGAAGACTAAAAGGGTTCATAAAGCTTAGGAAAAAGAAGGGTTAAGGTGAGTAACCTCACTGGAAACTGTGGCAATAAGTCCTAAATATTGAGGCAGCCTAATTAAATTTATATTTCACTTTTGCAAGCTATGTTCATTTTATGATTTGATAACTTAGGCTTGTCATTGATCTGCTCAAGTGTAAATCCCTTTACAGTGACATATTTAGTATAAAAGAGTCATGGATTTCATGTTTAAATAGGGTGATCTGTGTTGTGGTTTAACTTTGAGATGAAGTAGATTTTTATGGGTTTTCTTTATACATTTATTTATTTAAAGCTCAGGATTCATGTTGTAGATATATGGCCTAAAAATGAAAGAAAATGTGGGCTGCAACATTGTGTTGTTGCTTATGTCTCACACCAACTAAAATAAAGATAAATGTAGAGGTGCAATGTTATACATGTGCTGAGCTTCTATGTTTTATGAACCCTCCAAATCAAAGCATATACTTGTGGTTTAGCCAGATTTTAAACTAACAAAGGTCTGATTGAACCAGAGGTAAGAAAGGACAACCATAAAACTATCTATGGCCATATGTTTGTAACATGATCCATTGAAACCCATAGACAAAATAATATGCTTAGATATCACATTTGATTGCATGTTTAAAATGTTGGTATAAGAACATGACTTACCTATCTCTGGATGAATACATGTTGGCTGAATGTTTATTTCTCTGATTGAAATATGATATACAGAAGGGATTAGCATAGGAATGTGAAAAGGAAAATAACACTTAGTAATTTAACTAAGGACTTTTGGATCTTAGGGCTACAAAATATGGCTTGGCAAGGTGAACATTGCAAGCTCACACATGGTATGTTTATACCCAGGGGCCTGAGTATGCTGGGTTAACAGTGATATGTCCCAGGCAGTGTGTGGTTTAACAAGAGAAAGTAGCTAAAGACCATAACATACTTGATAGTGAACAATAGAAATAGGTTCATGAGAGGGCTTGGGTAAAATCCCTGATGGCCAGTAATCTGGTAGAGAAGACTTGGTGATTGGATTGATGAATATGTTGATTGGTTTATAATGTTTTATGGATGAATCTTATGATTGCAATCACTGAACTAAACCATTGAATCACATATAATCTGTTGTACACTGATGTATATACACATGTATCATAGAAACATGCACAAGAGTGGTACTGAGTTCCGTTATCCATTTTGAAGTTATATGAATATGAATAAGTGTCATAAAAATCATGTTTTCAGTTAGATTACTCATACCAGACTTTAGTCTGACCCTTGTGTGTTTTATGCACCATTGGGTGTCTCATGTTTATATGGGGCAGTTCATGGTGATTTTGCAGGAAAGTAGGAATGATTTGATCAAGCTTTGGATGTTTAACTACATAAGGAATTGGATGCTATATTTAAAGATTTGCTGAAGTTAAAAAAGATGTTTATGCTGAATTTTGTTAAGTTGTTTTGTTTAAATTTGATTAGAATACTACTGGATTGTTAGAACCATTGTTTTGCAAATGTTGAGCCTATATGTGTAACAGCTGGAACTTATGTGTTTTGTTTTGCAAAATGCTTTGCTAAGAAATGGAATTTTAAGCTTTAAGAACAGTTAGGCTATAATGGTAGAAAATCTGAGATTAAAGGATTTATGGATTGAATATACAATCAAGTGTTTGACATAGAAAAATTCATGTTCAAGTTGAAATAAAATCTGGCAGAAAAGGTTTTGAGTTGCTTTGAAAAGAAAACAGATTGACATGTATTTTTGCCTAAGAATAAGTGCAAGTGAACATGGCTAACTTGACCACTTCACAGAGCCTGGGTTAAGCCAGCACTAAAAAGAAAAAAAAAGTTTTAAGCTAAATTTCCAGTAAAACTTTACAACCCAAATATAGGGTAGATTCAGTCACTTTTGATAACAAGAAGAAGTAAAAATTAAACACTTAAAGCTTCCTCTGACACACACATGCACAGGAACATGCACACACATGCACAAGCAAGAGCACAGTTCATACAGTAACAAAATTATGGAAATACATGCAAAATGCTAAGTCATGAGACATGAAACCAATAGATATACAATGATCTAAGCATACTTGGAAAATCTGGTTTTTAGGAACACCATTGCTATGTAGGGATTATTTCTTTTAAATAATTCCCAAACAGATTTTACTTTCAAACTTTTATACTCTGATTCAAGTAGAAATTAGCTTATATATCTTCATATATGTAAGTTTAAAATGATCTAAGCGAACTAATATTTTTATTGGCACAAAGATCCTGGATAGATGAAATATTAGAATGTAATATTTTCTTGATTAAATGGCCACTGTAAAAAAAATTAGGAAATAAAAGGTGGGTCATTTCATTTGGTATCAGAGCTATGTTGTTAAATAACATAGCAAAATTTTGTATGAACTTGTTTGCATTGGATGTATGGAAGTGTTGACTGCCTTGGATGCTTTGTTTTGTTAGTGCTTATACCACTAATATCTATTATAACTGAATAGGGATAGATTGAAATGAATTAATCTATAGAGTATCAGGCAAAATGGACTAACCTAAGTGTTATATCCATAGAGTTATGGTAGGACCCAGACATCAAAATGTAGGAACAAGTGAACCACCCATGGTGAATTTGCAAGAATTCATGAGAGCCCTAAGGGATGGAGTAGGCAATAGGCAGGAAAATCCACATGAGGAGCTTTCCAAACTACTCAAGACTTTTACCAATCTTGGAGGCAAAACTTTTGATGGCACAGAAGGAGTTATGGGAGTTCAAAATTGGCTTAGGATTTTGGAAAGGATCTTTCCAAACATGCAAGTTGAAGACCAAAGGAAGAGGCAAATTGCATCCAGACAATTGAGAGGAGCAGCTTTGGATTGGTGGGAGGTTATCATAGCTGGAAGACCTGAAGGAGAAGTGACATGGGATCAATTTAAAGCAATGCTGGAAGGTAGGTTTGTCCCTGCATCAACCAAGGAGTCTTTGCTAGAGGAATTCATCAAATTAAGGCAAGGGACTATGAGTGTCACTGAGTACACTCAGAGGTTTGAATCATTGGCAAAGTATGGTGCTGTACTAATCACCACTGAGGAGGCTAAGAATGGCAGATATATTCAAGAGATAAACCATAGCCTTAGTAGAGCCATGCTACCATACAAGGACAGGACTTTTGATCAAGTTTTGGACCTGACTTTGAGCATTGAACAACATGATAAGGCTAGAGAGAATTCCAGGGCATTCAAGAATGGCCAAAACAAGAAAGGAAAGGGCAAATTTCACCCTTATGATAAGAAGAAAATAGACATAGCTTCCACCAAGAAACCAGAAGAAGCTAGTGCTGCTGAAATTAAGAAGAAGATTACTTGTTATAACTGTGGCCAAGAAGGGCATATGAAGAACATGTGCACAAATGTTAGGCCAGCATCCTTCAAATGTCACCATTGTGGGAAGGAAGGTCACATAAAGAGGAATTGTCCAGATTTTAAGCAAGGAAAATTAGGGGCTTTGGAAGGAAAAGGAAAGGCAACTGAGGGATCAAATGTTGAGAAACATGGCCAAGTTGAAGGTACTTTATTTATTAATTCAATACCTTTTGCAGTAGTGTATGATACAGGGGCTACACACTCATAGATTTCCCATGATATTGCACAACAATTAAAATTGAATTGTATGATTGTTGATAAGCCATTGTTTATTAGAAGCCCTATAGGTAGCTCTTGTGTTCTGGGTATGATGTGTATGCAACTGGGGTTAGATATAGCGGGATATGTGTTTAACTCAGCCCTATATGTGTTGCAATATCCGGGCATAGGGGTTATTCTAGGAGTTGATTGGTTGAGTAAATATAAGGCTATCATAAATATGGAGACATCCACCATATCATTGAAAATTTCTGATGGATAAAGGGTAGTTGTTCTTTATGAGGCAGACAAGAATAGAAATATAGCCAACTTTTTTGCATTATCTAGTGAAAATCCCATGCTTGCATTAGAAGAAATCCCCATAGTGAATCAATATACAGATGTGTTTGGTGAAGTTAGGGGAGTTCCAAACCATAGACCAGTTGAGTTTTCAATCAGAATAATTCCAGGAGCTAGCCCAGTGGTTAAAAGACCAACCAGAATGGGGCCTAAGGAGTTGATAGAATTAAAAAAGCAAATGGTTGAATTAGAAGAAAGAGGCTTTATTAGACCCAGTAGCTCATCATGGGGAGCACCAGTAGTTTTGTTAAGAAACAAGATGGATCCCTTAGGTTATGTATTGACTACAGGGAATTAAATAAAGTCACAATTAAAAATAAATATCCTTTACCAAGAATTGATGATCTCTTTGATCAATTGAGTGGTGCAAAATATTTTCTAGGCTTGATTTAACTTACAGCTTTCATCAGATGAAAGTAGAAGAGGAAAGCATTAAGTATACAGCCTTTAACACAAGATATGGACTTTATGAATTTTTAGTAATGCAATTTGGCTTGACAAATGCTCCTTCCTATTTTGTTGATTTGATGAATAGAATTTTTAGAGAATACTTGGATAAATTTGTATTGATATTTATTGATGACATACTAATTTATTCTAAGTCAATTAGAGAGCATGAAAATCATTTGCATATGATATTTGAGAAATTGAGGCAGGAAGACTTGAAAGCAAAGTTTTCAAAATGCACTTTTTGGCAAAATGAAGTAAATTTTCTAGGCCACATTATATCAGAAAAAGGAATATCTATGGATCCCAATAAGGTCATTGCAGTGCAAGCTTGGAAAAGGCCTACCAATTTCATTGAGTTCAGATCATTCATGGGAGTGGCTGGTTACTATAGAAGGTTTATAAAAGATTTTGCAAAAATTTCAATCCCATTAACCAGATTGACTAGGAAAAATCAAGTGTTTACTTGGACTGAAGAGTGTGAGAAAGCCTTTGGGAAATTAACGGAAGCACTAGTGCAAGCTCCAATCCTCAAAGTACCTGAAGGGAATGAAAATTTGGTGGTATATACTGATGCAAGTGGACAAGGGCTTGGGGCAGTATTGATGCAACAACATCAAGTGATAGCTTATGCTTCTAGGCAATTGAAACCAAGTGAAGTAAGATATGCTACTCATGACCTTGAATTAGCTGCTATAGTGTATGCACTTAAGATATGGAGACACTACTTGTTAGGGGAAAGGTTTGAAGTATACACAGAACATAAGTCACTTAAATATTTATTTTCACAAAGAGAATTGAATATGAGGCAGCAAAGGTGGATTGAACTCCTAGCCTCATATGACTTTGAAATATTATATACCCCTGGTAAGGCTAATAAAGTAGCAGATGCCCTAAGTAGACAACATGCTAAAGTGGCTAGATTAATGATAGAAGAGTTTAACACTTTATCATTGTTAACTGATTTAGAAATAGAAAGTGATAATGTAGAAAACATGAGCCTATGCAGTGAGCATGTAGAAATGGGAAAGTTAAGCTTTATCACTCTGGAGTCAGAATTGAAAAACAAAGTTGTAAAGTTGCAAGACCAAGATCCATTTTTATTTGAAAAGAAAACTCAGATATCAAATGGTGAAGTAGTGGAAGGTTTTCAGTTGAATGATCAAGGCCATTTGAAGAAAGGAAAAAGAATATGTGTTCCAGCAATTGATGAGTTGAAGCAAGAAATCTTGGATGCTTACCACAAAAGCAAATACACTATACACCCAGGAAGCACAAGGATGTATCACAACCTCAAGAGGGATTATTGGTGGAGTGGTATGAAGAGTGCAGTGGCAACCTATGTATCTAAATGTATGGTTTGCCAACAAGTGAAGGCTGAGTATCAAAAACCCTCAGGAATGCTTAAAACTTTGCAAATACCACAGTGGAAATGGGAGGATATATCAATGGATTTCATTGATGGTTTGCCTAGAACTAGGAGGGGAAATGATAGCATTTGGGTAGTGGTTGATAGGTTAACCAAGTCAGCCCACTTTATACCAGTAAAGTCAGAAAGAAATGCATTTACACTAGCTCAGTTATTTATCAAGGAAGTGGTCAGGCTACATGGTATACCAAAGACTATAGTAAGTGACAGAGATACCATCTTCACTTCAAAATTTTGGCAGAGTTTTCACAAGGCAATGGGGACTGATTTATGCTTAAGCACAACATACCATCCTCAATCTGATGGTCAAACAGAAATTGTGAACAAATTGCTTGAAGACATGCTGAGAACTTGTGTGTTGGATTAGGGAGGAAGTTGGGAGGATCATATCTTTTTTGCTGAATTTGCATACAACAATAGCCATCATAGTAGCATAGGCATGGCACCCTTTGAAGCTCTCTATGGGAGACCATGTTTATCACCCTCAAGTTGGCTTGAATCTGGGGAAAAAGTGGTCTTAGGGCCAGAGAGTGTGAAGGAAACTTCAGAGAAAATAGCTTTGATCAGAAAAAGAATTGCTTCTGCCCAGGATAGGCAAAAGAAATATGCAGATCAAAGAAGGAAGGCAGTACAATATGGTGTTGGGGATTATGTATTTATCAAAATATCACCCATGAAGAAGGTTCTAAGGTTTGGGAAACAAGGAGAGTTGATTCCTAGATACATAGGGCAATATAAAATTCTAGAGAGAATAGGAACTGTAGCCTATAAGCTGGAATTGCCAGAAGAAATGAGAGAAATGCATGATGTTTTTCATGTGTCCCAACTAAGAAGATGGGTTCATGATAAGGAGGCGATCCTAGAATCCCCTAAGGATGTGCAGATTGACCCCAGGATGATCTATGAAAAGGATCCAGTAGGCATAGTTGCTAGAGAAACCAAGAAATTGAGAAACAAAGAAATTAAACTAGTAAAAGTGCAATAAAGTCTTGACCAAAATGATTGCACATGGGAAGTGGAGGATAAAATCAGAAATGATTATCCACAACTGTTTGATTGAATGAAAGGTAAATTTATATATACTGATGAATGTTTTGATTGAATATGCATTATGATTTTTGTTTTAATATGCATAGAGTTTAATCAAGTGATTGGCTTGAGAATGGTTTGAGATCAGAAAAGTTGATTTTTCTGAATTAATGATACTTAAGTTAAGTATGAGAGAATTGTGGGACACAATTCCTAAAAGGAGGGGTATATGTGATAACCCTGATTTTGTGAGCAATTTCATGATTTAAATTAGTATATGTTTGTTTAAAAATTGCATTGAGAAAAATAGAAATGGAAACCGATTGCAAATGTATGGTTTAAGCATGTACATGTGCACAAGACAGTGCACACACATGCACACATTTTTCTGTATAATGAAATAAGCAGAAATCAATTTATAAATTAGAATAAATAATTTAGAAATACATATGTATGAAAATAGGATTACGTCTTTAATAAATCTGGCACAAAGAAAATAAAAGCTAGGCAGAAATAAACTTAAAAATTATTTAAAGAAAGAAAATAAGGACTTAGGCAAAAATAGGCATACATATACATGTGCACAAGCAAACACTTGCTGGAAGAAAACAGAAATTACATGGAAATGGCATGAACCCTTAAGCAAACACTTTATCCATTTCCAGTAATTTCTTTAATTTGGAAAATGAGAGTCATGCATATAACATGACCGGGGTAAAGGGGATAAGGATTATTTCTGAAAATAAAAACAAGTACCACATTCCCTTTTTCTCTTTAATCAAATGAGAGGCAGACCATGTTTTGTATAGGGTAAAAATGACATTGGGTAATTTTGTTAAACCCTAGTAGCAGTCAGGGTTTTGTATAAGGAGGCTCAGGGTAGTGAGGCCTGTCACATTGCTCCTCATCACTTAAAGAAAAATAAAACATAAACCAGAGAAAAATATAAGAAGGCAGAAGACTAAAAGGGTTCATAAAGCTTAGGAAAAAGAAGGGTTAAGGTGAGTAACCTCACTGGAAACTGTGGCAATAAGTCCTGAATATTGAGGCAGCCTAATTAAATTTATATTTCACTTTTGCAAGCTATGTTCATTGTATGATTTGATAACTTAGGCTTGTCATTGATCTGCTCAAGTGTAAATCCCTTTACAGTGACATATTTAGTATAAAAGAGTCATGGATTTCATGTTTAAATAGGGTGATCTGTGTTGTGGTTTAACTTTAAGATGAAGTAGATTTTTATGGGTTTTCTTTATACATTTATTTATTTAAAACTCAGGATTCATGTTGTAGATATATGGCCTAAAAATGAAAGAAAATGTGGGCTGCAACATTGTGTTGTTGCTTATGTCTCACACCAACTAAAATAAAGATAAATGTAGAGGTGCAATGTTATACATGTGCTGAGCTTCTATGTTTTATGAACCCTCCAAATCAAAGCATATACTTGTGGTTTAGCCAGATTTTAAACTAACAAAGGTCTGATTGAACCATAGGTAAGAGAGGACAACCATAAAACTATCTATGGCCATATGTTTGTAACATGATCCATTGAAACCCATAGACAAAATAATATGCTTAGATATCACATTTGATTGCATGTTTAAAATGTTGGTATAAGAACATGACTTACCTATCTCTGGATGAATACATGTTGGCTGAATGTTTATTTCTCTGATTGAAATATGATATACAGAAGGGATTAGCATAAGAATGTGAAAAGGAAAATAACACTTAGTAATTTAACTAAGGACTTTTGGATCTTAGGGCTACAAAATATGGCTTGGCAAGGTGAACATTGCAAGCTCACACAAGGTATGTTTATACCCAGGGGCCTGAGTATGCTGGGTTAACAGTGATATGTCCCAGGAAGTGTGTGGTTTAACAAGAGAAAGTAGCTAAAGACCATAACATACTTGATAGTGAACAATAGAAATAGGTTCATGAGAGGGCTTGGGTAAAATCCCTGATGGCCAGTAATCTGGTAGAGAAGACTTGATGATTGGATTAATGAATATGTTGATTGGTTTATAATGTTTTATGGATGAATCTTATGATTGCAATCACTGAACTAAACCATTGAATCACATATAATCTGTTGTACACTGATGTATATACACATGTATCACAGAAACATGCACAAGAGTGGTACTGAGTTCCTTTATCCATTTTGAAGTTATATGAATATGAATAAGTGTCATAAAAATCATGTTTTCAGTTAGAGTACTCATACTAGACTTTAGTCTGACCCTTGTGTGTTTTATGCACCATTGGGTGTCTCATGTTTATTTGGGGCTGTTCATGGTGATTTTGCAGGAAAGTAGGAATGATTTGATCAGGCTTTGGATGTTTAACTACATAAGGAATTGGATGCTATATTTAAAGATTTGCTGAAGTTAAAATAGATGTTTATGCTGAATTTTGTTAAGTTGTTTTGTTTAAATTTGATTAGAAAACTACTGGATTGTTAGAACCATTGTTTTGCAAATGTTGAGCCTATATGTGTAACAGCTGGAACTTATGTGTTTTGTTTTGCAAAATGCTTTGCTAAGAAATGGAATTTTAAGCTTTAAGAACAGTTAGGCTATAATGGTAGAAAATCTGAGATTAAAGGATTTATGGATTGAATATACAATCAAGTGTTTAACATAGAAAAATTCATGTTCAAGTTGATATAAAATCTGGCAGAAAAGGTTTTGAGTTGCTTTGAAAAGAAAACAGATTGACATGTATTTTTGCCTAAGAATAAGTGCAAGTGAACATGGCTAACTTGACCACTTCATAGAGCCTGGGTTAAGCCAGCACTAAAAAGGAAAAAAAAAATTAAGCTAAATTTCCAGTAAAACTTTACAACCCAAATATAGGGTAGATTCAGTCACTTTTGATAACAAGAAGAAGTAAAAATTAAACACTTAAAGCTTCCTCTGATACACACATGCACAGGAACGTGCACACACATGCACAAGCAAGAGCACAGTTCATACAGTAACAAAATTATGGAAATACATGCAAAATGCTAAGTCTTGAGACATGAAACCAATAGATATGCAATGATCTAAGCATACTTGGAAAATCTGGTTTTTAGGAACACCATTGCTATGTAGGGATTATTTCTTTTAAATAATTCCCAAACAGATTTTACTTCCAAACTTTTATACTCTGATTCAAGTAGAAAGTAGCTTATATATCTTCATATATGTAAGTTTAAAATGATCTAAGCGAACTAATATTTTTATTGGCACAAAGATTCTGGATAGAAGAAAAAATTAGAATGTAATATTTTCTTGATTAAATGGCCACTGTAAAAAAAATTAGGAAATAAAAGGTGGGTCATTTCATTTGATATCAGAGCTATGTTGTTAAATAATATAGCAAAATTTTGTATGAACTTGTTTGCATTGGATGTATGGAAGTGTTGACTGCCTTGGATTCTTTGTTTTGTTAGTGCTTATACCACTAATGTCTATTATAAATGAATAAGGATAGATTGAAATGAATTAATCTATAGAGTATCAGGCAAAATGGACTAACCTAAGTGTTATATCCATAGAGTTATGGTAGGACCCAGACATCAAAATGTAGGAACAAGTGAACCACCCATGGTGAATGTGCAAGAATTCATGAGAGCCCTAAGGGATGGAGTAGGCAATAGGCAGGAAAATCCACATGAGGAGCTTTCCAAACTACTCAAGACTTTTACCAACCTTGGAGGCAAAACTTTTGATGGCACAGAAGGAGTTATGGGAGTTCAAAATTGGCTTAGGATTTTGGAAAGGATCTTTCCAGACATGCAAGTTGAAGACCAAAGGGAGAGGCAAATTGTATCCAGACAATTGAGAGGAGCAGCTTTGGATTGGTGGGAGGTTATCATAGCTGGAAGACCTAAAGGAGAAGTGACATGGGATCAATTTAAAGCAATGCTGGAAGGTAGGTTTGTCCCTGCATCAGCCAAGGAGTCTTTGCTAGAGGAATTCATCAAATTAAGGCAAGGGACTATGAGTGTCACTGAGTACACTCAGAGGTTTGAATCATTGGCAAAGTATGGTGTTGTACTCATCACCACTGAGGAGGCTAAGAATGGCAGATATATTCAAGGGCTAAACCCTAGCCTTAGTAGAGCCATGCTACCATACAAGGACAGGACTTTTGATCAAGTTTTGGACCTGACTTTGAGCATTGAACAACATGATAAGGCTAGAGAGAATTTCAGGGCATTCAAGAATGGCCAAAACAAGAAAGGAAAGGGCAAATTTCACCCTTATGATAAGAAGAAAATAGACATAGCTTCCACCAAGAAACCAGAAGAAGCTAGTGCTGCTGAAATTAAGAAGAAGATTACTTGTTATAACTGTGGCCAAGAAGGGCATATGAAGAACATGTGCACAAATGTTAGGCCAGCATCCTTCAAATGTCACCATTGTGGGAAGGAAGGTCACATAAAGAGGAATTGTCCAGATTTTAAGCAAGGAAAATTAGGGGCTTTGGAAGGAAAAGGAAAGGCAACTGAGGGATCAAATGTTGAGAAACATGGCCAAGTTGAAGGTACTTTGTTTATTAATTCAATACCTTTTGCAGTAGTGTATGGTACTGGGGCTACACACTCATTGATTTCCCATGATATTGCACAACAATTAAAATTGAATTGTATGATTGTTGATAAGCCACTGTTTATTAGAAGCCCTATAGGTAGCTCATGTGTTTTGGGTATGATGTGTATGCAACTAGGGTTAGATATAGGGGGATATGTGTTTAACTCAGACCTATATGTGTTGCAATATCCGGGCATATGGGTTATTCTAGGAGTTGATTGGTTGAGTAAATATAAGGCTATCATAAATATGGAGACATCCACCATATCATTGAAAATTTCTGATGGACAAAGGGTAGTTGTTCTTTGTGAGGCAGACAAGAATAGAAATATAGCCAACCTTTTTGCATTATCTAGTGAAAAACCCATGCCTGCATTAGAAGAAATCCCCATAGTGAATCAATATACAGATGTTTTTGGTGAAGTTAGAGGAGTTCCAAACCACAGACCAGATGAGTTTTCAATCAGAATAATTCCAGGAGCTAGCCCAGTGGTTAAAAGACCAACCAGAATGGGGCCTAAGGAGTTGATAGAATTAAAAAAGCAAATGGTTGAATTAGAAGAAAGAGGCTTTATTAAACCCAGTAGCTCATCATGGGGAGCACCAGTAGTCTTTGTTAAGAAACAAGATGGATCCCTTAGGTTATGTATTGACTACAGGGAATTAAATAAAGTCACAATTAAAAATAAATATCCTTTACCAAGAATTGATGATCCCTTTGATCAATTGAGTGGTGCAAAAATATTTTCTAGGCTTGATTTAGCTTCAGGCTTTCATCAGATGAAAGTAGAAGAGGAAAGCATTAAGTATACAGCCTTTAACACAAGATATGGACTTTATGAATTTTTAGTAATGCCATTTGGCTTGACAAATGCTCCTTCCTATTTTGTTGATTTGATGAATAGAATTTTTAGAGAATACTTGGATAAATTTGTATTGATATTTATTGATGACATACTAATTTATTCTAAGTCAATTAGAGAGCATGAAAATCATTTGCATATGATATTTGAGAAATTGAGGCAGGAAGACTTGAAAGCAAAGTTTTCAAAATGCACTTTTTGGCAAAATGAAGTAAATTTTCTAGGCCACATTATATCAGAAAAAGGAATATCTGTGGATCCCAATAAGGTCATTGCAGTGCAAGCTTGGAAAAGGCCTACCAATGTCACTGAGTTCAGATCATTCATGGGAGTGGCTGGTTACTATAGAAGGTTTGATTTTGCAAAAATTTCAATCCCATTAACCAGATTGACTAGGAAAAATCAAGTGTTTACTTGGACTGAAGAGTGTGAGAAAGCCTTTGGGAAATTAAAGGAAGCACTAGTGCAAGCTCCAATCCTCAAAGTACCTGAAGGGAATGAAAATTTGGTGGTATATAGTGATGCAAGTGGACAAGGACTTGGGGTAGTATTGATGCAACAACATCAAGTGATAGCTTATGCTTCTAGGCAATTGAAACCAAGTGAGGTAAGATATGCTACTCATGACCTTGAATTAGCTGCTATAGTGTATGCTCTTAAGCTATGGAGACACTACTTTTTAGGGGCAAGGTTTGAAGTATACACAGACCATAAGTCACTTAAATATTTATTTTCACAAAGAGAATTGAATATGAGGCAGCAAAGGTGGATTGAACTCCTAGCCTCATATGACTTTGAAATATTATATACCCCTGTTAAGGCTAATAAAGTAGCAGATGCCCTAATTAGACAACATGCTAAAGTGGCTAGATTAATGATAGAAGAGTTAAACACTTTATCATTGTTAACTGATTTAGAAATAGAAAGTGATAATGTAGAAAACATGAGCCTATGCAGTGAGCATGTAGAAATGGGAAAGTTAAGCTTTATCACTCTGGAGTCAGAATTGAAAAACAAAGTTGTAAAGTTGCAAGACCAAGATCCATTTTTATTTGAAAAGAAAACTCAGATATCAAATGGTGAAGCAGTGGAAGGTTTTCAGTTGAATGATCAAGGCCATTTGAAGAAAGGGAAAAGAATATGTGTTCCAGCAATTGATGAGTTGAAGCAAGAAATCTTGGATGCTTACCACGAAAGCAAATACACTATACACCCAGGAAGCACAAGGATGTATCACAACCTCAAGAGGGATTATTGGTGGAGTGGTATGAAGAGTGCTGTGGCAACCTATGTATCTAAATGTATGGTTTACCAACAAGTGAAGGCTGAGTATCAAAAACCCTCAGGAATGCTTAAACCTTTGCAAATACCACAGTGGAAATGGGAGGATATATCAATGGATTTCATTGATGGTTTGCCTAGAACTAGGAGGGGAAATGATAGCATTTGGGTAGTGGTTGATAGGTTAACCAAGTCAGCCCACTTTATACCAGTAAAGTCAGAAAGAAATGCATGTACACTAGCTCAGTTGTTTATCAAGGAAGTGGTCAGGCTACATGGTATACCAAAGACTATAGTAAGTGACAGAGATACCATCTTCACTTCAAAATTTTGGCAGAGTTTTCACAAGGCAATGGGGACTGATTTATGCTTAAGCACAACATACCATCCTCAATCTGATGGTCAAACAGAAATTGTGAACAAATTGCTTGAAGACATGCTGAGAACTTGTGTGTTGGATTAGGGAGGAAGTTGGGAGGATCATATCTTTTTTGCTGAATTTGCATACAACAATAGCCATCATAGTAGCATAGGCATGGCACCCTTTGAAGCTCTCTATGGGAGACCATGTTTATCACCCTCAAGTTGGCTTAAATCTGGGGAAAAAGTGGTCTTAGGGCCAGAGAGTGTGAAGGAAACTTCAGAGAAAATAGCTTTGATCAGAAAAAGAATTGCTTCTGCCCAGGATAGGCAAAAGAAATATGCAGATCAAAGAAGGAAGGCAGTACAATATGGTGTTGGGGATTATGTATTTATCAAAATATCACCCATGAAGAAGGTTCTAAGGTTTGGGAAACAAGGAGAGTTGATTCCTAGATACATAGGGCCATATAAAATTCTAGAGAGAATAGGAACTGTAGCCTATAAGCTGGAATTGCCAGAAGAAATGAGAGCAATGCATGATGTTTTTCATGTGTCCCAACTAAGAAGATGGGTTCATGATAAAGAGGCAATCCTAGAATCCCCTAAGGATGTGCAGATTGACCCCAGGACGATCTATGAAAAGGATCCAGTAGGTATAGTTGCTAGAGAAACCAAGAAATTGAGAAACAAAGAAATTAAACTAGTAAAAGTGCAATGGAGTCTTGACCCAAATGATTGCACATGGGAAGTGGAGGATAAAATCAGAAATGATTATCCACAACTGTTTGATTGAATGAAAGGTAAATTTATATATACTGATGAATGTTTTGATTGAATATGCATTATGATTTTTGTTTTAATATGCATAGAGTTTAATCAAGTGATTGGCTTGAGAATGGTTTGAGATCAGAAAAGTTGATTTTTCTGAATTAATGATACTTAAGTTAAGTATGAGAGAATTGTGGGACACAATTCCTAAAAGGTGGGGTATATGTGATAACCCTTATTTTGTGAGCAATTTCATGATTTAAATTAGTATATGTTTGTTTAAAAATTGCATTGAGAAAAATAGAAATGGAAACTGATTGCAAATGTATGGTTTAAGCATGTACATGTGCACAAGACAGTGCACACACATGCACACATTTTTCTGTATAATGAAATAGGCAGAAATCAATTTATAAATTAGAATAAATAATTTAGAAATACATATGTATGAAAATAGGATTATGTATTTAATAAATCTGGCACAAAGAAAATAAAAGCTAGGCAGAAATAAAATTAAAAATTATTTAAAGAAAGAAAATAAGGACTTAGGCAAAAATAGGCATACATATACATGTGCACAAGCAAACACTTGCTGGAAGAAAACAGAAATTGCATGGAAATGGCATGAACCCTTAAGCAAACACTTTATCCATTTCCAGTAATTTCTTTAATTTGGAAAATGAGAGTCATGCATATAACATGACCGGGGTAAAGGGGATAAGGATTATTTCTGAAACTAAAAACAAGTACCACATACCCTTTTTCTCTTTAATCAAATGAGAGGCAGACCATGTTTTGTATAGGGTAAAAACGACATTGGGTAATTTTGTTAAACCCTAGTAGCAGTCAGGGTTTTGTATAAGGAGGCTCAGGGTAGTGAGGCCTATCACATTGCTCCTCATCACTTAAAGAAAAATAAAACATAAACCAAAGAAAAATATAAGAAGGCAGAAGACTAAAAGGGTTCATAAAGCTTAGGAAAAAGAAGGGTTAAGGTGAGTAACCTCACTGGAAACTGTGGCAATAAGTCCTGAATATTGAGGCAGCCTAATTAAATTTATATTTCACTTTTGCAAGCTATGTTCATTGTATGATTTGATAACTTAGGCTTGTCATTGATCTGCTCAAGTGTAAATCCCTTTACAGTGACATATTTAGTATAAAAGAGTCATGGATTTCATGTTTAAATAGGGTGATCTGTGTTGTGGTTTAACTTTGAGATGAAGTAGATTTTTATGGGTTTTCTTTATACATTTATTTATTTAAAACTCGGGATTCATGTTGTAGATATATGGCCTAAAAATGAAAGAAAATGTGGGCTGCAACATTGTGTTGTTGCTTATGTCTCACACCAACTAAAATAAAGATAAATGTAGAGGTGCAATGTTATACATGTGCTGAGCTTCTATGTTTTATGAACCCTCCAAATCAAAGTATATACTTGTGGTTTAGCCAGATTTTAAACTAACAAAGGTCTGATTGAACCAGAGGTAAGAGAGGACAACCATAAAACTATCTATGGCCATATGTTTGTAACATGATCCATTGAAACCCATAGACAAAATAATATGCTTAGATATCACATTTGATTGCATGTTTAAAATGTTGGTATAAGAACATGACTTACCTATCTCTGGATGAATACATGTTGGCTGAATGTTTATTTCTCTGATTGAAATATGATATACAGAAGGGATTATCATAGGAATGTGAAAAGGAAAATAACACTTAGTAATTAAACTAAGGACTTTTGGATCTTAGGGCTACAAAATATGGCTTGGCAAGGTGAACATTGCAAGCTCACACATGGTATGTTTATACCCAGGGGCCTGAGTATGCTGGGTTAACAGTGATATGTCCCAGGCAGTGTGTGGTTTAACAAGAGAAAGTAGCTAAAGACCATAACATACTTGATAGTGAACAATAGAAATAGGTTCATGAGAGGGCTTGGGTAAAATCCCTGATGGCCAGTAATCTGGTAGAGAAGACTTGATGATTGGATTGATGAATATGTTGATTGGTTTATAATGTTTTATGGATGAATCTTATGATTGTAATCACTGAACTAAACCATTGAATCACATATAATCTGTTGTACACTGATGTATATACACATGTATCACAGAAACATGCACAAGAGTGGTACTGAGTTCCTTTATCCATTTTGAAGTTATATGAATATGAATAAGTGTCATAAAAATCATGTTTTCAGTTAGATTACTCATACCAGACTTTAGTCTGACCCTTGTGTGTTTTATGCACCATTGGGTGTCTCATGTTTATATGGGGCAGTTCATGGTGATTTTGCAGGAAAGTAGGAATGATTTGATCAAGCTTTGGATGTTTAACTACATAAGGAATTGGATGCTATATTTAAAGATTTGCTGAAGTTAAAAAAGATGTTTATGCTGAATTTTGTTAAGTTGTTTTGTTTAAATTTGATTAGAATACTACTGGATTGTTAGAACCATTGTTTTGCAAATGTTGAGCCTATATGTGTAACAGCTGGAACTTATGTGTTTTGTTTTGCAAAATGCTTTGCTAAGAAATGGAATTTTAAGCTTTAAGAACAGTTAGGCTATAATGGTAGAAAATCTGAGATTAAAGGATTTATGGATTGAATATACAATCAAGTGTTTGACATAGAAAAATTCATGTTCAAGTTGATATAAAATCTGGCAGAAAAGGTTTTGAGTTGCTTTGAAAAGAAAACAGATTGACATGTATTTTTGCCTAAGAATAAGTGCAAGTGAACATGGCTAACTTGACCACTTCACAGAGCCTGGGTTAAGCCAACACTAAAAAGAAAAAAAAAGTTTTAAGCTAAATTTCCAGTAAAACTTTACAACCCAAATATAGGGTAGATTCAGTCACTTTTGATAACAAGAAGAAGTAAAAATTAAACACTTAAAGCTTCCTCTGACACACACATGCACAGGAACATGCATACACATGCACAAGCAAGAGCACAGTTCATACAGTAACAAAATTATGGAAATACATGCAAAATGCTAAGTCTTGAGACATGAAACCAACAGATATGCAATGATCTAAGCATATTTGGAAAATCTGGTTTTTAGGAACACCATTGCTATGTAGGGATTATTTCTTTTAAATAATTCCCAAACAGATTTTACTTCCAAACTTTTATACTCTGATTCAAGTAGAAAGTAGCTTATATATCTTCATATATGTAAGTTTAAAATGATCTAAGCGAACCAATATTTTTATTGGCACAAAGATCCTGGATAGAAGAAAATATTAGAATGTAATATTTTCTTGATTAAATGGCCATTGTAAAAAAAATTAGGAAATAAAAGGTGGTTCATTTCAATCTCCTCATAGCGGGTTGCCATCTCTACAACCATATTACAAGGATCACGAACATGTCTCAAGGTCGCCCTAGCAATCTCAGGTCTCAATCCCCAAATGAACCTCTCATTTCTCCTGATGTCAGTGTCTATAGTAGCATGTCCATATCGGGACAGCTCATCAAACTTAGTAGCTACTCAATTACCGACATCTCTCCCTGCACCAAATCCATAAAATTTCTCAGCAAAGCTGACTTAGCAACTTCAGATAAAAACCTCAGTTCAAATCTCCCTCTAAAATATGCCCAAGTCAACTCCTCCTCCGGAACCCCGGCAGTAACACTATTCCACCAATGAAGTGTTGCCCCTTGCAATTGCCTAGAGGCCACTCTCCTCTTCTGCGCATCATCCAAACCTAAATCAGTAAAGATTCTCTCGCAATGTAACAACCAATCCTCAACTTCTATGGCATCTTCCGTTCCCATAAACGGTTTCCCACCAAGACTGGTGTAATCTCTGCTCAGCTTAGCATAATTATTCCTAACTGGAGCCACAAGATTAGCTCCTCCAACATTTCCAGCAACTCCAGCAGCAGATCCTGCTTGCATCATATTGACAAAGAACTGATACATCACCTCCATATCTACTGGTGGATTTCCAGCATCCACATTGGCATCAACATTTTGGTTGACATTAGCATGTCGACCCGGGTTCCTCTTGGTGGGTCGAGCATTTCCATTGGTTATGGTGCTTCCTCTACCAAGATTTCCTCTTCCGTTTCCTGCCTCCATATCTTCTTTCTCGTGAATCTACATACGAGCCTTAGTAAGATACAGAAGAACGATCTAAGAGAGAGGAGAATACGTACTTCTGCATATATCTATATATTAAATACAAGTACGTTACTATCGCTTAACCCAAACCCAAATCTTATTTTCTGATTCATTGGATTATGTTTGAAAATATTTTAGGTTTAAATTCCTTTTAAGTTTCATAAACCTATGCTCTGAAACCAACTTGTAACATCCCTTACCTGGAGGCCCAAAACTAACAACTACAGATGCTGCATTCATCCATAGTTATTAATCCTCGGCGACCAAATACGGTAATGTTAGATACATGGATATACAGAAACACATGAATATAGAAAAAATTTAAAATATCAAACAAATTCCACATTCCATTTCAAACCATTGCAAATTCATTACATAATCCCAATACGAGAACCACGTTATGAGAAAATATATTTATTACAACATATGCCAAGAGCGACATATGAAGATGCCCCCTTGGATGATCAGAGTATAAATAGGCAATTAAACAACTTTGCCTTTACAACAACAACACAACGGAATCAAAGTAAAAGGGAACTCTAAATAGCTATCATGCCTCTTGCATGTCTCCGGAAGCTTATTCGTATAAAGAGTACCTGAAAACCTCAACTCTCAAACTACTCAAAATCAATTGAGTACTCGAAAGTTTAAGGGAAAAACATAAACTTCGAGTCAGACATAAAGCATGGTATGAATAATAATCTATGATCTCAAACCATTTAGATATCTAGTAAGACCACGTTGCTTAGCGGAATGAGTTTTCCCCTCACTAGTATCCTATAACCTTTATAAAACCATATACTGTGCTCCTGCATCCACAATTGTTAAAACAATTCAAAACAATATGATGATATGCAAACAAGTAAATCAATTCTGGATTTCCCATCCTCATTCATTTTGACTAACTGTCTCATTTATAGTTTCTAGGGTCACTATTAACCTATTAGTTTTCATGGGCTTACTAATAACCTGTTTAAATGTTTATGGACTCCATGTCCAGTTTCATAGTTTTCATGGGCTTACTATTAACCTATTTAAATTTATAGACTCCCTGTCCTATTTCATAGTTTTCATGGGATCACTAAGAACCTATTGGCCCCTGCCAATAACATCATTGTCCCATGGGTTCTCTCTGAACCTATTGGTAACTCCAATAACTTCCCTCTTATCCTAGTTTTCATGGCTTGACTAGGAACCTATTAACATCTGTCAATAACTTAATCTAGGTATAGTTTTCATGGGTTCACAACAAACCTATTGTCCCTTGCCAATAACTCTTTCTAATTATAGTTTTCATGGGTTTACTGTGAACCTGTCTCCATGACAACTTCTTTAATCAATATTTTAGCATCCTATATTCTGGTCTTCCGGATATCCTGGATGCAATACTACTCATTCAGGAGTTAACTTAATTATATTCACTACTGGGTCAACCTAGCTGGTTATTCTGCCTTTCCCTAAAATACAGTTACGGGTCCATTACAATGTGAATATATACCTATATAAAGAAGCAAACATAATAACTTGGTTAATCCCTTTAACCTATTAATCGAGGAAAACTTCTTCAAAAACTCCATATGTAAAATCATTTCTAAAACTCTTTATTTATGCCATGGTTTCCCTTTAAAATGAGATTGAGTTATTTGTTTTGAAAACTAAGGCTTCCGAAAACTTAAAACATTGCTTTTGAAACCCTTGGATAACCTCCCTCAAAAGCATAGAAAACTTCTTTTCAAAGCACATAATATATACCTTTCAAAGCTCTTTAAATCAACTCTTTAGAAGCCAAAATGTACCTTTCGAAAGTACCAAAACATTACTTAGTAATCCTTAGAAACATAGCTTCGAAAGCAATGATAGTACCCCTTTTGAAACCATTGGGTTTTGCTTTAAAAACATCTTTTGGGTCAAAGTGAATATATACAAAAGTTCCTTTTGAAACCTTTAATCATAATATAAAATTGTTTGGGGAAAGTTTGATGGCGTCGGCACCATCCTTTCGAAAGCTTCAAAACCTTTAAGTAAAACACTGAAGGTTAGCATCGAAACCCCTGAAAGTGCTCTGTGCTATAGGATCGTGTAATATGGATAAACTACTTGTGCGGAATAAGTAAGTAAATAGTAAAAGCAGTAAAGTAAATGACACCATAGATTTTTATATTGGTTCGAACTCTCGTTCTACGTCCAGTCCTAGACTCCTTATGGATTTAAACTAGCAACCCTCACTTAACCCGGAGGAATAGGTTTACACCGCCTGAGAAACCAAACAGGACTTCTACCGCCTAAGCAACCGAATAGGACTTCTACCGGCTGAGCAACCGAACATGACTTCTTTATAAATAACAAAAGTATCTGACTATAGTGTGCTCTGTGAATAGCACTGATAAGTCAATTAAGTATAATCTTCCTATAATCTTCTCCTTTATGATATTTAGAGTAATTTGCTTGAGAATTATGGAAGATAGAGTGATCAACGATCAGAGAATGTAAGCGGTTTGAGTGCAGTTTGAAAATAGAGAATAAGAGATAAGAATTCAAGAATATTAAAATCAGTTGTTTTTTTTGTTGAATTCTAGGATCTATTTATAGAGATTAAAAAGTTGCAACTATTGATGAAAGGTAACAATGAAAAGAAACAGGTGCAACTGTTGGTTTGAAGATGTTTCTCTTCGATGAAGAGAAGTTTCTTTTCATAAAAAATAGCCGTTGAAAATATTCAGCCGGTTGAATGAATATATTCAGCCTTCTGAAATTTAAAAATCGGAAACAGCAAAGAAATAGGCTATTTTTGGCCTAATTTAGCCGTCTGAATAAAATCATTCAGTCGGCTGAATATTGTGAAACTATAAGATAGTTTCAGCATTCAGACGGCTGAATGATCTCATTCAGCCGGCTGAATATTGTGAAACTATAAAATAGTTTTAGAAATCGGACGGTTGAATGATCTCATTCAACCGGCTATTTTAGCCTTTTATGCAGGGTAGTGCATGTGTGTATATGTTTATATATATATATATATATATCATTTCAGGAGAGATTTTAACATATTTCTAAATAATATAAAGATTCTAGACAAAGGACTATCAGCTTCAAAATACTCTGAATGTGAATCTGCAACGAATCTCCTGCATAATTGATTAGCACACACAAATATTTATTTATATAGTTTATGACAATCAAAACAATGTAAAATCGAGATTCCAACAACCCCCTTTTTGATGATGACAACTATATAAGTATAATAATATATTTACATAAGCAACTTACATTATCATTGCTACTCCCCTTGTCAATATGCACAAATATTTAACTAATTTTTATATATTTACATAAAAACTTACATTATCATTGCTACTCCCTCTATCAATATGCACAAATATTTAACTAAATTTTATATATTTACATAAAAACTTACATTATCATTGCTACTCCCCCTGTCAATATGTACAAATATTTAACTAACTTTTCTCCCCCTTTGTCATCGACAAAAAGAAAGATAAATTATATGCACAGAATCATAATATATTTACATAAACAACTTACATTATCATTGCTACTCCCCCATATTTGTTGAAGTCCATATTTCATTGTAAGCGCGTAATTCTATTAAACATGTGGAACATCCTTTAAAATTCCAAAATCTATCCTTTTCCTTTTGTTTCTCCGAGTACCTGCAATAAATAATAATCATATTGGTACCCACTTACTATGTTAGGGTCCGGGGGTTAGGTCTTGGGAAACCATACCCATTTGGGTGTGGTTGAACCTTTATAAATATAATTTTCATTATTAACTACCATATCAAAATAATTATTAATGTATTTTTCTCTATTTTTCCAATTAACAGGAACCCAAATACTTAGATAATTTTTATTCATATTTCCAGTCAATGATTTTATACTTCTAGAATAATTATAAACATTATTGGTCATAACAGTATTTGAATTTCCATAAAAATTGGATTTAGACTTTACTCGAAATTTAGTACTAGCACTAACATTTTTACTATACATGAAAGCGTATCTAGTGCTATTTCTACGATCAGTTTTATTATATCCTAAACCAGTTTTATCATGTAAAGGTCTAGAACTAGATAAAATTATGTTTAAATCGTTTTGACCTTTATTAAATTTTGTGACTTCAGTGTTAAGTTTATCAAATTTAGCTTTAAAGTCACAATTATTATTTTCAAAAGAAATATTACTGTTTTTTCAAAATATCAATTTGCTTGTTTAATTAGAATTCTCGTTTTTTAACGTACAGTTCTCATTTTTTGAGAATAAAATTTTGAGATTCTAAATTATCTAAAGAGGATTGTAATAAATCATTTTGTCTTTTCAAATCAAAAATTTCTTTTGAAAATTTTTCTCTCTCTTTTTCAAATATGGTGTTTTGTTCATCTAGAAAATCTTTAATAGTTATAAAATTATTCTTTACAACACCAAGTTGATTGTCTAAATTTAAATTCTCATTTTTCAATTTCTCATTTTCAAGTTCAACAGATTTCATCTTTTCTAAAATAATAAAATTAAGCTTTGAAATCTTATCGCTTATACTAACTAATTCATTATTATCTTTTACTGAAATTTGTAAATCTGAAAGTACCTTTTTGTAGTCCTCATTGGTGGCTTTGACAGGGATTTTGCTTGTTGTATTTCGATTAGATCTTTTTCGGGCCATTATTCTATGATGTTGTGATGATCGATAGAATTCCAGGCTTCGATACCAAATGAAAGTGCTCTGTGCTATAGGATTGTGTAATATGGATAAACTACTTGTGCGGAATAAGTAAGTAAATAGTAAAAGCAGTAAAGTAAATGTCACCAGAGAGTTTTATACTGGTTCGAACTTCCGTTCTATGTCCAGTCCCAGACTCCTTCTGGATTTAAACTAGCAACCCTCACTTAACCCGGAGGAATAGGTTTACACCGCCCTAGCAACCGAACAGGACTTCTACCGCCTAAGCAACCGAATAGGACTTATACCGTGCTCTTTGAATAGCACTGATAAGTCAATTAAGTACAATCTTCCTATAATCTTCTCCTTATGATATGTAGTGTAATGTGCTTGAGAATTGTGGAAGATAGAGTGATCAACGATCAGAGAATGTAAGCAGTTTGAGTGCAGTTTGAAAATAAAGTATAAGAGATAAGAATTCAAGAATATTAAAATCAGTTGTTTTTTTGTTGAATTCTGGGATCTATTTATAGAGATTAAAAAGTTGCAACTATTGATGAAAGGTAACAATGAAAAGAAACAGGTGCAACTGTTGGTTTGAAGATGTTTCTTTTTGATGAAGAGAAGTGTCTTTTCATAAAAAATAGCTGTTGAAAATATTCAGCCGGCTAAATGAATATATTTAGCCTTCTGAAATTTAAAAATTGAAAACAGCAAAGAAATAGGCTATTTTTGGCCTAATTCAGCCGTCTGAATAAAATCATTCAGCCGGCTGAATATTGTGAAACTATAAAATAGTTTTAGCATTCAGACGACTGAATGATCTCATTCAGCCGGTTGAATATTGTGAAACTATAAAATAGTTTCAGAAATCAGACGGCTGAATGATCTCATTCAGCCGGCTGTTTTAGCCTTTTGTGCAGGGTAGTGCATGTGTGTGTATGTTTATATATATATATATATATATATCATTACAGGAGAGATTTTAACATATTTCTAAATAATATAAAGATTCTAGACAAAGGACTATCAGCTTCAAAATACTCCGAATGTGAATCTACAACAAATCTCCTGCATAATTGATTAGTACACACAAATATTTATTTATATAGTTTGTCACAATCAAAACGATGTAAAATCAAGATTCCAACAACCCCCTTTCCGAAGCCATTGCCTTCGAAACCTCAGAACTCATTCGAAAGCATTTATGAAGTGGCTTAGTACATCTTTAAAACAAAAGCTACCCTTCAAAAGCCTTGATGACTTCAGAACTCTCAAAAGGCAAAAGAACGGTAGCAGGGCTTCGAGTAGGTCGGAACCACCAATTTCGAAAGCATTGTTTTATAAACAAGGAACTCATTCAAAAGCTTATACTTAAAAATGAAAGATAGCAACCTTCTTCGAAAGCTATTTAGAAAACCCCTTTCGATAGCATATGTTTCGACTCCTTTCAAAGCTTTAGTAAAACAAAGGCACGCGCTTAACATTTAAAAGCAAAACAAAGGTTTTGTTCCCATCGGAAGTTAGGTTTCAACACCATGCCTTCCGCCTTCCTCCAATCCACTACGTACCTATGATGATACCTTATGTATTGGTTTCATCTTTGTGGGGTTACGAGTTGATTGAAGGCGGAAGCTATGAGTCGAAAGGTGCTTCTAATAGAGGTGGAACCCACTTTTCTGGGTAAACATAATTTAATACCAATTAAAGCAAACACTTTCTAACGAACCCGCCTACGTGAAAGCATATGATTGGTTGCCTAAAATTTTCAAATCCTTTACACAAAATAACTGCCACATAATTTTAGATCTAAACCAAGATTAATTTAGCAAATAAGCCCTTCCATTAAGCAAAACAATTAAATCATTTAGGTCCTCCTTTCAAAATAATTTAATTCTCATAGTAAATCACTTAGGAAAAATCCCCAAAAATCATAGATATTCACTTTTTATATTTTATCTAACATATCTAAATTTCAGACCTAAATTCTCAATATAATATCTGAAATAAATTTCTAAACCCAATTAACCATATTTTCCTTTGAAAATTCATAATAGTCTTTCCATAGCTTGGAAAACTATCAAAATTAAAACCCAACTCCAAAATAATGTTTTACACAACATAGAATTTTTCCATGGCATTCGAAATAATTTAAAATCGGTTTTACCCTAAAAATCGAATAAATGCATATATGAACAATTTGATTTAAATCAAACATGTTATAACTTCAAGCATATCATCATCCAAATCATCATTAAAACGAATTTAATCTTAGACCCGAAAACAAATGATCATAAACAAAATAGAGATGGTATAAATTATTATTCACCTTGATTAGGATAAGGAGATTGGATTGAGATTAATTTCCCCTAAGCTTGAATCCCTAACTTTTGATTGAATTCCTCTTTTCTTTCTTGTTAATGGTCGGCTCCTCTATTAGTATGTGTTTTGATTGTTTTTGTGAAAATGAGAAAAATGAATGTGAATGGTATAAGGAACGAAAATATATAAGGGTTATGGTAACAAGTGCGGCTAATTCCCAATATGCCCTTATGCAAATTAATTAACTTAGAAACCATTCTTATGCTCATTTAATTTGTTAAGCACGACCTTCTTATCATTTATTCAAATCTCAATCTCCTTATCACTCTAATTATTTACATTATTCTATTTAATTTATCTAATTAAATTTCCTGAATAATATTATCAAAAATTAGGGGCGTTACACTTCAAGTCTGTTTATAAACTCTTTTATAAATATCAAAACCATTTATACATTATTTTATAAATATCCAAAATCATTTATAAAACTCTTTCTTAAATTTCGAGATTTATTTCTAATTTATAAAATTCCTTTATAAACTTTCCTTATTTAAAACAAAAATTCTCTAGTAAACTTTAATCAATAAAGTTCCTTTGATAATAACAGTTATTTAAAACACTTTTAAATAAATAGGTTATTATTTAAACATTCTTTATTTAATTCTATTTAAATCACATTAACAAAATAATGATTTTAAACAATTATTTAAAAAGTATTAAATTAACCTCAAACATTTTTGATAAGATAATTGCTTAATTATCCTTTAAATATCTTATTTAAAATGGTAATAAACTTTAAACCATTTAAAAAAAGGGTAAAGCGAAGTATTTGACTTCATAAAATCAGAAAGAGGCTTAGTGACCACAATGATTCACCTTTAATTAAGTTTAACTTTCCAAGTTATAATATGGGTATTTACATAACAAGAAGATATGTTAAAGGGATCAACTAATAACAACCAATCAACATAGAGGTAAATGTCCAAGTTACCATAATAGCAGAACTAGATTTAATTTCTGCTTAATAGATGTAAAACATAATCTATTCGGTGAATTATAGCAGAACGGTGATTTTTTCTTCTAATAGATGTCAACTATAATTTAATTAGCAGAATGGTGTTTCATTCTGCTAAACAAATGTCATTGGATTTCATATTCAATTGGGATTACTTAAGGGTAGTCGACAAAATAATCCCTTGGATTTAAAATATTCTTTTGAAAGACGGTTTGCTTAAACGAATCGACCTTTAGAATTAAACGATTTAAAATCAAAAGCTTTTATCCCATAATTAAATTACATTTAAACTCTTTATTTAAAAAATTATTAACCTCTAAATAAATGGTTAAATAATAGCTAATTTAAAAAAAACAATTAAACCATAATTAGTCTTTAACTAAAAATTAAATAATAATCTAAACCATCATTAAATAATAATTTTAATTTTAATTGAGTTTTAATTAAATCTTAATTTAGTTTAACTTAATTAGTAATTAAGAAATAATTAAATCCTTTTATAATAAATAATTATTAAAAATTAATATTAATTAAATAATAATTAATCCCTAAATAATTAACGAAATAATAATTAATATTTTTATTAATTAATAATTATAATTAACTTACTTAATTTATAATTAAACACAAATTTCCTTTATTATAATGATTAAGTACTGCTTAATTTACTGAATTAATTAATTAAATAATCATTAACTAAATAAATAATTAATTAATTCAATTACTTTTTATTACTTATAAATCGTTTTGAAAATACTTTTCAAAAAGACACTTAAGTGGAAACACTTTTAAATTTCAAAAGGGTTCGTCTTTGCGAACTGTACCCATAACGATTATCGCTATATGACCCGTACTTTCCAAAACTTGTTTTATACCCAAATAGCTTCCAAAACTCTATTGTAACAACCCGCATTTATACGATAATATATTTAAATATTTTATTTAAATATGACATCGTCTATTCGTATTTAAAATCCTAAATATGAATTTTTATCATGGTCGAATCCGTTGTTCTAATGGATTCAAATCGTGTTTTAAATATCACCAAAGTGTTTGATCATCATGGTTTGCTATTTTTTAAATTCAATGGGCTTAATATTGTTGTTTGGCCCATTAAAATTATCTCCCTTAACCGTGGTTTTCTTCAGGCTGATGCCTTGGCCTCTCCCTATTATTCATTTTGTCGTTCACGTTCACAATAAACGAACGAAATAAAATAGTCAGAGAGGAGAAGGCGACTAGGGTTTCGCGGCTCCTCCTCCTCTCGAAGCCAACGCTCCTCCTCCTCCTCTCAAAGCCAACGCTCCTCCTCCTCCTGGTGCGTGCTCAAGTCGTGAGGTGCCCTCAACGGCAGGCTCGGGTTCGCAGCGACGCTGGCGGAGCTCAAGACTAGGGTTTGGAGCAATCGAGAGCGTGAGTCGTTCGTGTATTCGTCGTTGTAAGCCTGGATCGCCGATCTCTTTCTGGTCGTTGCTGCTTGCGATCGATTCCAGTTAGTTCGTTCCTCTGAGCATTTGTCGATCTTCGCAGCTCCTCCTCTCAGTCGAGCTCTTCCTTTCACTTCGGGGAAAAAGGTGAGTCCTACTCACATCTAATTCGTACTCAAGTTGTAATTAGAGTTTGAAACTCCCATCCTCTCATTCGATTGATGTTGAAGTATTTAATTTGATAAAGACTGCTGCTTGTTTTTATTTCGTTCAAACTTGATGTGAGATGATGCCACTGTCTCACTGTTCTGGTAGTCTAGATCTTGCATTGGTTTTCATTCATTTCGAGACAGCCTTGTTGCATGGTATTCATGTGAAGTCCGCAGCTTTGTTCTTGTATGAAGTGTTGCCTTAGTTATGAATTTGGGTCCCTCGGCTTTGAATCGCCTTGCTCACCCCAGTTCGATTTTCTGGTTTGACTTTGGCACTACACTTGTTAAATTCTTACTTGCCTAGGCCACACATTGCTAGTACGTGTTCTGACTTCGGGCTTTTCTCGGTGACATTGGTCTTGACTGGGTTGATAACTTCCTTTTGTTCTGTACATATATGCATATATGCATTCGTATGTGTGTATGCATATATATTGTAGAACTTGTGAGTTGTGAGTACTTGAACTTGCATTTTGAACTGATTCGAGCCTGCTCTGGGTTGAGTCTGTTGTGTCGTTCCAGTTGAGTCTGCACATGTTTGGGTTGCATATATCACTGAGTTCCCATTTCATATGCTTACATTTTAGATGATCAGGTCTTCTAATAAAAAGTATACATAAGTTTGGAAATTTTCATGCTTTAGTTCATAGCCTGACATTTCTTAAAATCACAGAGTACTATAAGTGGTATCTGATAGCCTGGCAGTGAATGCACTAATGTTGTTTCTGGTTTTGATCTTGATGTCATAATGCTTTTTGCATTGCTTTGTAGTCTTCATTGATCTGTAGCTTGTTTCATCATGTATATTTGCAGTTTCGAGTCTGCACTTGCATTGTGTAAGTGGACTGGATTACTATTTTGCAGTTTCATTTATGTTGGTTTGACTTGGAGCATTCTGTTGCTTCATTCTTTGGTTCCTGTACGTCGACTATTTTAGAACTGTTTCGGCTAGATCATTTAACATCACCTGTATATATTGTTGCTTGATATAAACTTAAGTCTGCATAATACTTGGTCACTGTTGTCTTTGTTGTGGCCTTTGTATTTGTGTACTGGTACACATTCTGGTCATTGTTGCCATCTTAGCCTGGCATTTGTTTCAGTTTGGTTTGGTAACTTGTGCAGTTTACTGGTCTTTGATTTGGTTGTTGCATCACTATAGCTTTGCAGTTGCAGTTTTACATTTATTCAGTAACCATTGTAGCTCTGTGCTTTGTTGCAGTTGAGCCACTGATGCACTGAAATCATCTATCTTGTGTTGCCCTTGTACATGCTTCACTGCATCATCTTCTACCTGTTGCACTTGCAATGATGTTCCTCATTTCATGTTCGAATTCATACTTGTCTGCACTCGCCTTCAGTTTGCTATTTCTCTGTGCCTTGCTTTGCGACATGTTGATCTTGTTTCACTTGTTGCCTCTTTCACTGGATATACTGTTTCATTTCAGTGATGCAGCCTTGCCCTTAAATACAAGTGGTGGCTGCATTTTCGTAGCGGTTTTACCCTTGTCCCTTGTGGTGACTTTATATTCTGTTGTGGCGAGGCAGTGCACGCGTGCGTGCACTGCAGCTACATCGAATTGACAGATTTTAATCGATATCTCTTTTATTCTTAATTCATCGACCTGTTGCGTAATTCGTAGGCTGTATTGGCGAGGCAGTACACGTTAGCGTGTACTGCAGCCAATTAGCATTGATATTTTTAAATTGACATTTTAATTGCTTAAACTGCTTTGGATTTCTGTTTTGTGGATTAACACTGTTTAGTGTTATATCTGCCGTTATCCAATTCTCGTATCGAGAGTTGGATATACGAGATTTCTGTGACTGTCATCTATATTGAGATTGATTATTATTGCTTCTATGCGCTAATAACTGAGTTTGAATTAGACTGATCTGGGTATTATTTTCTTTTGAATGTAATACTCGGGTCAGACCGAGTATTTACAGGTTGTAGATTTTTAGCTTTGGGTTGCTGCTAGAGCTATGAAGACTTTTTATATCATTTGAAGTGGTCTTCGTCGTGTTGTAGTAGTCAGTGTGTCTGTTTTAAGATGATAATGTATTCATGTATATTAGTCGATAATGTACTTGTATATATAACTTCTTGAGTCGACAGTTGTAGTTGTACCATTTGTATTGTGTCAAATGTATTGTAACTGATATCAGTTATTATATATATGAGACTTTTCGTTCCATCTGTATTCCGCATTTATGTTATCTGTTTTATTTTTATATCTATTGTCCTAAACTATTATAGCCACTGTGTAGTAGCTTTGAGTTTGTATCGGTATGTCGGATTTCCTCTAAAGATGAAATGCAATGTTTTATTATCTGACATATCGGTGCTCGCACAAAGCAATTACATAGATGGTCGCTCCTCAACAGCCTTATTCTCCGTGCTAGTTGACAGCACTACACCGTAGTGTTCTTGGCTAGCGTGGGTATAGAGGTGGGGCGTCACAGCTTGGTATCGGAGCCTGGGGTTTAGGACAATTATAAAACATAACTTAGATGGAACATGTGTTACAACTATTTGTCGATGTTTATCTCTCATCTTTACATATGATTATTTTTTACTGTTAGGTATGAATTCCTAACGCTTATTCTTGTGTTTTCGGCTTTGAATTGATTTAGCCGATGTTGATTTTGTTTTAATTTGGAAAATTAAAGCCATTTTGACTTTTGGACTTTGTTCCACTTTTGTTCTATGCTATGAGTGTCATTGTGTACCTGTTACACTGTGATGAAAAATAGCTGAACTAGTTGCAAATTGAGTGATTTTGATTTCTCATTCACATCTAGTTTGAATCTCAGCGATTTTAAACTTGATATTTTGTGTTTTCCTCATCTTGAATTCCATTCGACTTCGGTCACTTTGTTTTTGAGAAATTGTTAATTTCTTGATTTTTAAGACTCTGATTTTGTTTGCCGTTGGTTTCTTTGATAATGATGATTGAATCATTTTGTACTCGACTGCGGCTATTAATTGTTGACTTCGACATTGACTTGATTCTTACTTTTGTTGAAGTCGTTTATGCATTTCTGCTCGTTTTGCTTTGTTTTTCCAGTTGATAATCGATTCTTCTTTTCTAATTAGTTGTTATCACCTTTGTCGATTTTGATAACTTCTATTTCTGGAATTTTTGGGTATTCCTACTTTGATGAATTTGGAATCGAATTCTTTGGATTTTATTCACGTCTTCGAATGTGAAATTTTAGTGAACTGACTTGGTTTCCTAATTTAATCGATTCTTGATCATTTCCCCGATTTGTTGCTATCATTTATTAGCAACTTTGATGACATTTTCTTCGGGATTTTTGTGAACATACTTTCTAATGGATTCAGTATCGATTTCTTTGGATTCCATTCACATCTTCGTATGTGAATTCTTGTGATTGATTGTTTCTACAATCATTTTTGTGATTTGTCACTTTAAAAATATAAAGGTTTTCTATATTAGTAGTAAATATTAAAATCCTTTTTTCCAAACGATTTCAAAACTATTTTACTACAAAGCTCTTTTTCTTAAACCGTTTTCCAATCTATTAGTATATACAAGCCTTTATTTCACTCGTATGAGAAATTGAATTAAACGGCCTAGTAAAACAAGTGGTATGAAACGCTTGTGTTTACTTCGTCGGTTAACTCCTGGACTTGTTCGATTGAGCCTTTTGTGACAATTTTCTAGTGTAGATTTACAGTTTGTTCGTAAATATTTAAGTTAAGCAAGTGGTTATGGGACATGAAGCTAAACTTTTATATTTACTAGCTTAGTGTAATTGACACTTCTCGTTGATCATGACGATCATTTTATGATTTAGACTAGCAATTGTGCGATGTCTCTTTGTTTGCAAGGTTAGTCTAGACCGTAGTAGTGTGATTCCGACTCACACATATCTTTTTGTTTCCAAGGTTAGACTAGACCGCAGTAGTGTGATTCCGACTCACACATATCTTTTTGTTTCCAAGGTTAGACTAGACCGCAGTAGTGAGATTCCGACTCACACATATCTCTTTGTCTGCAAGGTTAGTCTAGACCGCAATAGTGTGATTCCGACTCACACATATCTTTTTGTTTCCAAGGTTAGACTAGACCGCAGTAGTGTGATTCCGACTCACACATATCTCTTTGTCCGCAAGGTTAGTCTAGACCGCAGTAGTGTGATTCCGACTCACACATATCTTTTTGTTTCCAAGGTTAGACTAGACCGCAGTAGTGTGATTCCGACTCACACATATCTCTTTGTCCGCAAGGTTAGTCTAGACCGCAGTAGTGTGATTCCGACTCACACATATCTTTTTGTTTCCAAGGTTAGACTAGACCGCAGTAGTGTGATTCCGACTCACACATATCTCTTTGTTCGCAAGGTTAGTCTAGACCGCAGTAGTGTGATTCCGACTCACACATATCTTTTTGTTTGCAAGGTTAGACTAGACACCACTTGTGTGATTCCATTCACACATACCTTTTTGCTTTTTGGTTAGTCTAGACCTTAAATTTGTGTGATTCCACTCACACATATCTTTTTTTCTACGAGGTTAGCCTAGACCTCAATCTGTGTGATTCCGACTCACACGTGTGGGATAGCGACCCACGGTCTTCGGACCATTCCTGTGTGAAAATTTAATGGATGGCTTCCATGAGATAGCGTCTCGTCTTGTGATACCGGTGTTTTGGAGTTTTCATGCTCCCATTTTTTTTGATAGGCATTCCCCTTTTCCTTTTTATGATTTAGACTAGCAAATGTGCGATGTCTCTTTTTCTGCGAGGTTAGCCTAGACCTCAATCTGTGTGATTCCGACTCACACGTGTGGGATAGCGACCCACGGTCTTCGGACCATTCCTGTGTGAAACTTTAATGGTTAGCCGCCATGAGATAGCGTCTCG
Source organism: Allium fistulosum (assembly GCA_030737815.1). Classification (NCBI taxonomy): domain Eukaryota; kingdom Viridiplantae; phylum Streptophyta; class Magnoliopsida; order Asparagales; family Amaryllidaceae; genus Allium; species Allium fistulosum. The sequence goes on from CM060903.1 coordinate 445,221,369, forward strand.
TCTTGTGATACCGGTGTTTTGGAGTTTTCATACTCCCGTTTTCTGATAGGCTTTTTCCCCCCTCTTTTTGTGATTTCTGGATTTCTTGTGATGATTTCTAGAATTTGTGCTTCACCAATTTTCGTGATTTCTATTGACAAGTTTTGTCAATTTTTGTGTATTGGTGAATTCATGTGTTATTGACTTGTTATGAATACAAGTTTAGGGTATGATATCCCTTTCTATCTTTGAGAAGATTCTTGTGACATTTTCTTATGAATGAAAATTCATTGGTATTATACTTTGATGCCAGTTATTTTGATGAAATTTTGACGTGTTAACTTCAGTAACCGTCAATTTTAAAATGGATTTACAGGCGGTTCTTCCGCAATGCTGAATTTGTTGTTTGTTTTACTGTACTTTGAGAAGTGCAACTTCCTTATCTAAGATGCTACTGATATTGCTAATTTAATCACGTGTTTTCAAAATTCTTTATTTTTAAAAGTTGTTTCAAAAATATAAATTAAAATTGTTTTCAAAATTTTTTACAGTTTACATTTTCAAAAGAACGAGGAAGCGATTTAAACGTTTCAGAAAAAATCGAGGACTATGACCCCTTTCTTTTACTGATTCGCTTAATTTCGGACTTGTCCGTTTGAGAATGTGAAATGTTATTTTTAAAACACACAATTCCGCACTTTCAAGAAAACGATAAAGAGATTTAAACGATTTAGCAAAAGTAAGGAGTATGGAACAATACTTTTACTACTTCGGTTAATTCCGTACTCGTTAATTGAATACTTATGATTTCTGATTATCGTTTTTGATAATCGAATATTTGTGATTTCTGATTATCGTTTTTGATAATCAGATATTTGTGAAATTTGATTATCGTTTGAGATAATTAAATATTTTTCGATTTGATTAATCGAATGTTTGTGTTTCTGATTATCGTTTTTGATAATCAGATATTTGTGAAATTTGATTATCATTTTTGATAGTTAAACCTATTTGCGATTTGAAAATTCGATTATCGTTTTTGATGATTGATTATTTTCGATTTTGAGATTTAAGCTTCGTCTTTTTTTTCTCTGGCAATTCAGGTGAGTAATTTGATTTACTCACATTCAATTCGTGCAGTACGTGAATCCTGCTCTGTTTTTCCTTTTCTTATAAATGCTGGAACTTGATTGATTCTTGCTTTTGATAGTCGTCTGATTTTGATTCCTTGATCCCCACGATGTTGATTCTTTTGATTTGAAGCAGTCGAATCTTTTGATTTCATATCTAATACTCCCTCTCCACACATTTGCTTTGCTTATGCAATCGACTTTGCCATGCTCTTTTGGTTGTTACCTTTTGTCCATTCATTCCTTATGATTGCGAGGACGCAATTTCTTTAAGGAGGGAAGTCTGTAACAACCCGCATTTATACGATAATATATTTAAATATTTTATTTAAATATGACATCGTCTATTCGTATTTAAAATCCTAAATATGAATTTTTATCGTGGTCAAATCCGTTGTTCTAATGGATTCAAATCGTGTTTTAAATATCACCAAAGTGTTTGATCATCATGGTTTGCTATTTTTTAAATTCAATGGGCTTAATATTGTTGTTTGGCCCATTAAAATTATCTCCCTTAACCGTGGTTTTCTTCAGGCTGATGCCTTGGCCTCTCCCTATTATTCATTTTGTCGTTCACGTTCACAATAAACGAACGAAATAAAATAGTCAGAGAGGAGAATGCGACTAGGGTTTCGCGGCTCCTCCTCCTCTCGAAGCCAACGCTCCTCCTCCTCCTCTCGAAGCCAACGCTCCTCCTCCTCCTGGTGCGTGCTCAAGTCGTGAGGTGCCCTCAACGGCAGGCTCAGGTTCGCAGCGACGCTGGCGGAGCTCAAGACTAGGGTTTGGAGCAATCGAGAGCGTGAGTCGTTCGTGTATTCGTCGTTGTAAGCCTGGATCGCCGATCTATTTCTGGTCGTTGCTGCTTGCGATCGATTCCAGTTAGTTCGTTCCTTTGAGCATTTGTCGATCTTCGCAGCTCCTCCTCTCAGTCGAGCTCTTCTTTCGCTTCGGGGAAAAAGGTGAGTCCTACTCACATCTAATTCGTACTCAAGTTGTAATTAGAGTTTGAAACTCCCATCCTCTCATTCGATTGATGTTGAAGTATTTAATTTGATAAAGACTGCTGCTTGTTTTTATTTCGTTCAAACTTGATGTGAGATGATGCCACTGTCTCACTGTTCTGGTAGTCTAGATCTTGCATTGGTTTTCATTCATTTCGAGACAGCCTTGTTGCATGGTATTCATGTGAAGTCCGCAGCTTTGTTCTTGTATGAAGTGTTGCCTTAGTTATGAATTTGGGTCCCTCGGCTTTGAATCGCCTTGCTCACCCCAGTTCGATTTTTCTGGTTTGACTTTGGCACTACACTTGTTAAATTCTTACTTGCCTAGGCCACACATTGCTAGTACGTGTTCTGACTTCGGGCTTTTCTCGGTGACATTGGTCTTGACTGGGTTGATAACTTCCTTTTGTTCTGTACATATATGCATATATGCATTCGTATGTGTGTATGCATATATATTGTAGAACTTGTGAGTTGTGAGTACTTGAACTTGCATTTTGAACTGATTCGAGCCTGCTCTGGGTTGAGTCTGTTGTGTTGTTCCAGTTGAGTCTGCACATGTTTGGGTTGCATATATCACTGAGTTGCCATTTCATATGCTTACATTTTAGATGATCAGGTCTTCTAATAAAAAGTATACATAAGTTTGGAAATTTTCATGCTTTAGTTCATAGCCTGACATTTCTTAAAATCATAGAGTATTATAAGTGGTATCTGATAGCCTGGCAGTGAATGCACTAATGTTGTTTCTGGTTTTGATCTTGATGTCATAATGCTTTTTGCATTGCTTTGTAGTCTTCATTGATCTGTAGCTTGTTTCATCATGTATATTTGCAGTTTCGAGTCTGCACTTGCATTGTGTAAGTGGACTGGATTACTATTTTGCAGTTTCATTTATGTTGGGTTGACTTGGAGAATTCTGTTGCTTCATTCTTTGGTTCCTGTACGTCGACTATTTTAGAACTGTTTCGGCTAGATCATTTAACATCACCTGTATATATTGTTGCTTGATATAAACTTAAGTCTGCATAATACTTGGTCACTGTTGTCTTTGTTGTGGCCTTTGTATTTGTGTACTAGTACACATTCTGGTCATTGTTGCCATCTTAGCCTGGCATTTGTTTCAGTTTGGTTTGGTAACTTGTGCAGTTTACTGGTCTTTGATTTGGTTGTTGCATCACTATAGCTTTGCAGTTGCAGTTTTACATTTATTCAGTAACCATTGTAGCTCTGTGCTTTGTTGCAGTTGAGCCACTGATGCACTGAAATCATCTATCTTGTGTTGCCCTTGTATATGCTTCACTGCATCATCTTCTACCTGTTGCACTTGCAATGATGTTCCTCATTTCATGTTCGAATTCATACTTATCTGCACTCGCCTTCAGTTTGCTATTTCTCTGTGCCTTGCTTTGCGACATGTTGATCTTGTTTCACTTGTTGCCTCTTTCACTGGATATACTGTTTCATTTCACTGATGCAGCCTTGCCCTTAAATACAAGTGGTGGCTGCATTTTCGTAGCGGTTTTACCCTTGTCCCTTGTGGTGACTTTATATTCTGTTGTGGCGAGGCAGTGCACGCGTGCGTGCACTGCAGCCACACCGAATTGACAGATTTTAATCGATATCTCTTTTATTCTTAATTCATCGACCTGTTGCGTAATTCGTAGGCTGTATTGGCGAGGCAGTACACGTTAGCGTGTACTGCAGCCAATTAGCATTGATATTTTTAAATTGACATTTCAATTGCTTAAAGTGCTTTGGATTTCTGTTTTGTGGATTAACACTGTTTAGTGTTATATCTGCCGTTATCCAATTCTCGTATCGAGAGTTGGATATACGAGATTTCTGTGACTGTCATCTATATTGAGATTGATTATTATTTCTTCTATGCGCTAATAACTGAGTTTGAATTAGACTGATCCGGGTATTATTTTCTTTTGAATGTAATACTCGGGTCAGACCGAGTATTTACAGGTTGTAGATTTTTAGCTTTGGGTTGCTGCTAGAGCTATGAAGACTTTTTATATCATTTGAAGTGGTCTTCGTCGTGTTGTAGTAGTCAGTGTGTCTGTTTTAAGATGATAATGTATTCATGTATATTAGTCGATAATGTACTTGTATATATAACTTCTTGAGTCGACAGTTGTAGTTGTACCATTTGTATTGTGTCAAATGTATTGTAACTGATATCAGTTATTATATATATGAGACTTTTCGTTCCATCTGTATTCCGCATTTATGTTATCTGTGTTATTTTTATATCTATTGTCCTAAACTATTATAGCCACTGTGTAGTAGCTTTGAGTTTGTATCGGTATGTCGGATTTCCTCTAAAGATGAAATGCAATGTTTTATTATCTGACATATCGGTGCTCGCACAAAGCAATTACATAGATGGTCGCTCCTCAACAGCATTATTCTCCGTGCTAGTTGACAGCACTACACCGTAGTGTTCTTGGCTAGCGTGGGTATAGAGGTGGGGCGTCACATCTATCTTTTATATTTTAATTTACTTTTATAAATTTGAATAAATTTTTTGAAAACCAAACAAAATAAAGTTCAAAAACTTTATTTACTTTTCATAGAAAATACCTAAGTGTAAACAAGTTTTAAAAAGTAAGGGATTTCAATGCCGTAACATAACCATAAGCTCAAATGCTAACCTTTCTTTAGCATATACATCACAACATAACCATAACATAAATCTACAACATTGTATGTATGTTTACAAATATATATACAGGTCACAATATCATAACATAACCAAAGGTCTTAACTTGCAACCTAATTGACTTCCATTTTCAAACTATACACATCAGATCCAAGCACATATTACACGTACAAATCAACATCCATTTCATTACAACAAGTATCATATTTAGCAACCAAGTAACATCAAGTTAAAATTATAGTACAAAAAGGTGATCTTTACTCACCAAAAGCTCCCAAAATCAAACCAAACTTCTACCACACTAAGAATCGACCTAGAACTTAGCTTTGCTTTTGGAAAAACAAGACTTTTTGGACTTAAAAATTGAAAATGGTTCAGTCAAGGGGAGTAGGCTCGGCCTAGGGTAGTGGAGAGGGTTTTTTGAACTTGTTTTGAAAAGAACGAGGTTGTACGAAGAGAAGGAAGTGTTTTAAACAAGTTTTAAAGCATTAAAAATGGAAACACAAGATTTTTAAAGCTTTGGAAATAAACTATGGAAGCCATGAAAACATTTTGAAAAGTTTAAGGAAGTTTTAGAAAGTGAGAATGAAGTGAAAAATGAGAGAAATTAATGGAATTGTTTTTGTACAAATGGGATAAAATGAATTACCTTATTGACCTTAAAGTACCTACCCTGCACAAATGCCTTGCCACCTCATCAACCTTGTCCCCCTCCCCTTGAAACCCACAAAAATAATGTCCCCCTCCCTCCTTCTTTTTATCTAACATGCATTTATACTTAGTGTACTTATGTTTTGAGAGAACTGACATGTTTATGACTTCTTTTCTTTTTATTTTTAAACTTATTTAAACTTTTCATAAAAAAGTCACATCATATTTTTATAAACTTAAGTAAACATGTATATACATATATTTACTAAAATATGCTAACTTATGAATGTATATATTTATACTATAGAGTCCGTAATGTTTCCGACAACTTTTAGATAACGAAAATTCGAAAAACGCATTCCGATCACATATTCAATTTTTCTTCGAACTGATAATTTTGTAAAATAATTTTGAAAGCTATTTCACTGTCACTATTTATTATTTAAAAGAGTTTTATTTTATTTACAAAATCTATTATTTGAATATTTAAAATTAATTAAATATTCGCATATTAAAACGGAGAAATTCAAGGTCGTTCCAAGAGCGATATAGGGGTTGTGAGTTTTTGGATATGATCCAAAAAATGATAAAATAATATTATAAGTATCAAAAGTGAATACGTATTTTGATAGAAATATCAAATAGTTTGATTTCTAGTCAAAATGCAGAGGAAGCGTGTGTTCATAAGAAAGAATATTAAAAGGTACATTGATATTTCTAAACAATAAGTAAACCACACATTGCTGATTTTCAATAATGTAATTTTGTTAAAACCATCCTCAGTTGTGTTAACGCTCAACATTGGATTTGTAAATGATGACTTTTATAGTAAGTACAAAAGATATCGGGAATGTCCCAAATCGATATGAAAGAACACCTTATTAAATGTTTAATGCGGAACATGTAAGATGAATTCCTTATGCATTGGCAATATAAATTATCATACACGTTATGTTGTCTATGATATGGTGATTTGTTTATATATTTAATACATGTCAAATCCAAGTTGATATTACTAAATGGTTGTTTGAGGTGTTATCGTGTATTTATGAAATACTAGAGAATTGTTTACAGAAATAGTGAACTCCTTATGAATGAATGCTCAGACTCAAATTTCAAAAGTGATTTTGAGTATAATATATTAATAATAAATTAAGAATCTTTAAGTTGGAAATGTTCCATATAGAAGAGATTGTGGCCGATTCATATAGTTGAACAGCACCATAATAAAACAATGTATATATAATAAATACACAAATTTATAAATGAGCCGAGGGCGATTCCAAATGTTAAGAATCGCATAACATTGTTATATGATAAAAATGTCATGATATAGTTCATAACAGATTTTAGATTTCACTGGAAGTCAAGAAACATACTATGAATTTTTCCACACGATAAAAGTAGTTTATCAGCATCAAAGATAGTTCAATGGCATAGTAGATAATTGAAACATAAAAGCATACTCATTCACTGAGGGACTGACCCAATCAATTTTGAGAAAATCGGTTGGAGAAGTTGAAATAAGATTCTATAATTGACCCCACGTGCAAGTGGAAGATTGATAGAGTTAGGGGTATGCCCTAGGGGCAATTATGTAATTTGTTATATATATCCAACTCGAAAACCAATCTTGTTCGAAATAAAAGGTGTTTTCTTTCTGTTATATACTTGGTATAATGTGTTATATTAATTAACTAATTTAATTAAAAGTATATTTAATAGAAAATCCATAAATGGTATGTTTTGTGATAACGGTTACAAAGTGTTGTAACCATGAGTAATTTATCATAATGAAAACAAATATACCATTTAAATGTTCCTAGTCAAGATGCATCAAGACTTAATATCGATGTATCCGTTGAGACTAGAGTACTAACACTCTCCAAATGTTGGGCAATTTATTACTCATGACTACTAGGTGGCACCCAGATGTTACGTACTAATAGATCTTGGATAACTATGGAACAACTTACTTGATAGTTTTCTGTTGGTTAATATAACTAAGGTCAAATAGAAAATATCGATGTGACTAATTTACACAGTTCTCTCGACTTTAGAATACTGTAGATCTTCAATATTAAAGCTTCGCTTTGATTATAGTCAAATCATGGCATGACGTTCATCGAGTGACTATAGTAGGGTCGAGTGAAAGTACCGGTAGTGAAGCACTATTCAAGAGACGATTCATCTTGTCGGTTATATGGGATTAGTATCACGGTCTACTCAAATCAACTCAAAGTCTCTGGATAGATTAATTTGGTTAATAATAATTGTTATTATTGAACCACAAACTTTATATTTGGACTATAGAGTTGAATATGGACAATATTGGAATTTTGACTATTACTAAATTCCATAATATCAAATATGATATAGTTTTGACGAAGAGAATTGGTGTAAATAAATGTCACAACCGGGAACGCTTAATAAAGTAAAATTGGATTTTACGAAAACTAAGTAAGTGATATAGTTGGCCAAAATGTCATACTACCTACTAAGTGACGTGTGAACATTAACATTCGAATAGTTCAATGTTAATCGCTGACCAAATTTACACCTGACGAGTCACACAACCGGAATGATAAATTCTCTTTAGACCAAATGATTTAGTTAGTTTGTAATTGTTATAAAATAATTAAATTAATTAATATCTATGAATTATTAATTATAAAATTTTGAATATGATTTGAGGAATAAACATTATTAAATATATTTATAATAGTTATAAATATATCAATTGATATGTGATATCGATAAGCAATTAAATTAGATTTAATTAATAATATTTATTTGGGCTTAAATGGAATGTTAGCCCATGATGATAGGGTGATAATTCGGCTATTATGAAGATTATTCGGGGCGGCTAAAATATGCTAGAGGGGTTATAAATTGATGGCTCAAATTTAGTGAGAATTGGTATGAGATAAGATCCATATCTTTCTCTCTTTCATCCACTATAAAAAGACTTCTAATCCTAATTTTTTAAAGACTTTTTGCTGCTACTATCTCTTCTATTGTTGGCCGATCACATCCCCTAGGAGGTCAAGCAAATCCAAGTCAAATCAATTCAAAGCAAGTACTATTTAATAGTCACAGTTTAAGGATTAGCAGCATGTCGAATCAAAAAGCTTTCAAAGGAGAGAGAGTTCATCATTACTAGGTGTGCTTGAAGGCGTTAGTTTCAGGTATGTCTTTACTATATCATATTGCTTATAATCTCATAATATTATTTTATTATACATACATATATTATTATTATTATATTATTATTAGTTAGGTGACGATTCTTATATGTATTATCACATACTAGATTGGTTATATGTATATAATAAAAAAAAAATTCACATATAAATCGAATATGCACAACCAAATATTTTATATATAAAATTATTATTATTATTATTATTATTATTATTATTATATATTAATATGTCATTTCATTATAATTTATGATTTGTATTTATTTATATCATCATGCAAGGCTAATAATTTAACATATATTTTATACATGTATATTTACTATAATTATATTTTTCGGTATTAGTGAAGTATTTTTAAATAACTATTTACTATTATTTAATATCATTTAAATAATTTATATAAAATAAAATATGTTTTGAAATTAATTTTTAAATTTTTTGAAATTATTTTATCACGAATTAAGCTCTTGGTAAAAAATTGAGAATTTAATAATCAAATTTATATTTTTAAAAAATCATTATAATATACTACCGAAATTAAATAATTATTAAAAATTAAATTTTTAATAAGAAATATTATGCTAAAAAATTTCAAACATCAAAATCTCATGCTAGATTTTTTGGAGATTTAAAATTTTAAAAAATATATTTTGAAAATATTTTTATTAATATTTTATTGTATTTTGACTAATTAATTAATGTATATATATATATACTAATATAATAAAATTTTGTTATGTTGTGTATACGATCTTGAAGTATAAAAAATTAATTTTTTTATTTTTATTAATTAATACGTACATAGATATAATATATATATATATATATATATATATGTGTGTGTGTGTGTGTATAAATTTAGATATTATAAATATGTTTATAAATATATATAATAATTTTTTTAGACATTATGTATATATAAATATTTTTTAATATTTATTAAATAATACATAATTATGTGTATGTGTGTGTATATATATATATATTACTAATATTATATATATATATAAGTTATATATATGTTTAAAATTTTCATCCTGATAAAACTATTTAAATATAATTTACTTGTACATTTACATGTGTGTGTGTATGGAGAGAGATTTATAATACTTATAAAAATTAAAACTTATATATATATATACACACACACACATACACATATTTGGAGGACATATAATATATATCGGATGAGCTAACATGTCTGTTGCGATGTAAACCTCAAAGTTTATATATGGGCATGTTATTGCTTGCATGGGTTATTATGTTATATATGGGTGTTACGGTTGCGATAACCATCGTTTTTACTACCAACCATAACTGTAACCGTTGTTGACAGTTATAAATTCTTATAACCATTACCGCAGGCGTCTATGACGTTTGACAGTCAAATATTCAATTTTGAAGTATGTTGTACATATATTTTCAATGATATGCATTACTAATGATAAATTGATAAAGTTCTGTTTTTTGCAAATTTATTTATTTGTTCATAAAACGACCAATATTTATGCACATGTTATTAGTTCATGAAGGCACATATTATTAATGTACAAGCAATTCCATTAATTTAAATTACTAATTTTTATACTTTAACGTCAAATATTATATAAAACAATCATGTATGGATGGTATGGTTAACCCCGGCTATCTAATTCTTCAACTATTACCGTAACCGTTATAAATAGTAACCGCATAAACAAGTGGTACGGTTGAGCGGTTGATGGTTCAAATGTAACAACCCTAATGTTACACATGCACACACATACATATATGTATATGATACATATGTGTACATTTATATGTACAGAATATAAATAAAATAAAATTGTATATAATTTATAAATTTAATTGAAATAAATGATTTTATTTAAATAAAATTTAGAAATGTTTTAAAAAAAGTAGACTTCATAAGCCTAATATAGATCCAATACGGGAAAAAAATTTGAAATTCACCCATAACTTCTGCTGTGGGCTGGCCCAGTTCCAACAGTTGGAACCCCAAGACACAACAATACCTCTTAATGTAAATATTCATCTAGTCGTAGACTTGGATTCTACATTATTCCATGTTGCATCACTTTATCCTTTTAAAACACCATGATATCCTTTATAAGATAAACCATAGTGTATCGTTCCTTTCAAATATGCTGAAACTCTAGAAATAGCCTTCCAATGTTCGTACGTAAGTTGGATTTCTCATAAATCAACACAATACGCTTACAGCATGTGTTACATTAGGTCCAGTGTGATGCGTAGCATACATAACTTCTAATAATACTAGAATATTCAAATTGACAAATAGTACGTTCAGTATTCTTCACTAATTTAATAATAGGATCTTAAGGAGTTGGAGATGCTTTTTCATTCTAATGATCGTACTTCTTGAGAAACTTCTCGATGTGGTGAGATAGGGTAAGTATCAACTCTTCCTCTTTTCTTATGATTTTGATCCCTAAGATCACATCAGCCTCTCCTGGATCTTTTATATCAAATTTAGAGGATATAAACTTCTTTGTTTCTTTAACACATTATGTATCAAAATCAAATATTAACATGTCATCAACATAAAAACACACTATACCACAACTGGTTTTTATCTAATTTGCTACTAATGTATTTATCAACATCATTAACAATAAATCTAATTGACGGTGCTATTTTATCAAACTTTTGATGTCATTGCATAGGTGCTTGTTTTAAGCTATAAAGAGACTTCACCAACTTACAAATTTCTTTTCTTGGCCTGCATTTATGAAACTTTCTAATTGTTCCATATATATATCTTCCTCTAAATCAACATTTAGAGATTAGTTTCCACATATGTTTGGTGTATAACTAAATCATAAATAGATGCAAGTGTTATCAAACAACAAATAGAAGAAATGCAAGGAATATGAGCATACGTATCAAAATAATCTACTCCATGCCTTTGTTTATATCCCTTAGCAACTAATTTGGCTTTATATTTATCAATGAACCATTTACAATCAACCTTTTCTTGAATATCCATTTACGTCCTATTAGTTTAGCACTAGGAGGTAAATCGGTCAAAATTCAAGTTTGGTTTGCCAAAATTGAATTCATTTCATCATTGGTAGCTTCTTTTTAGAAATAGCATATCTGGAACTCATAACTTCAAAATAAGTTTTAGGATCATCATCAACGTTCATTATGTATCTAGTTATATTAAGAATTTCATCCTTACTTCCTTCTACTAGATGTGTAATGAAATCAGAACCATGGTCATTTTCTACTCTTACTCTTTTACTTCTTTTATGTTCAGTACTTTCTTCAAGTACTGAGATATTCTCGTTATTTTGAGAATAGGTATAATCTTTATCGTTGTTTTCATTAGTTTCAATATGTTTTGGACTAGATGATACCTATGGATTTTCAGCAGCTTGATTTTAAGAGATATACCTGTCTCCAAAAAAATTTCACATTTACAGATTATATTACTTCAAAATTATCAAGTATTATAAATCAATAAGTTATGCTATTAGGGGAATAACCAATAAAGACACACTTAAATGCTCTAGTTCCTAATTTTGGTCTTGTAGGATATAGTTTTCTATCGTAAGCCAAATAACCCAAACTTTAAGTCTTAATAAATTGTGTTCTCTTTTAAACCATAATTCATAAGGGGGAAAATCCTTCATTTTCAAAGGAACTCTTTTTAAAATATAACAAGTAGATAATATAGCATTACTCCATAAAGTGTTAGGTAAATTAGAACTAATGAGTATAGCATTAACCATTTCTACCAATGTCCCGTTTTTTCTTCTAACAACTCCATTTTCGTTAAGGTGTGTAGGGAGCGGTACATTGATGAATTAAACCATGTTGTTCACAAAATAATGTGAAACCATTTGAAAAATATTCATCACTACGATCAGAATGCAACACTTTTATTTTAAGTCCTTTGCATTTCTGCCTTAAAGGTTTTAAGCTTATCAAACACTTCATCTTTGTTTTTCACTAAATAAACATAAGCATATCTAGAATAATCATCCATAAATGTGATATAATATGTTGCCTCATTAAGTTGTATGACCTTTTAAGTTACCAACATTACTATATGCTAAATCAAGCAAATTAGATTCCTTTCTATAGATCTAAAAGATTTCATATGTATTTTTGCTTGAATGAATATTTCACATTTAGAGACAGTTACTTTGATGTTTGCCTGGTAACTTGATTACCTTCTCTGTTAACTTCTTCGTAGGTCTTGTAAAGACTGCATTTTGCATTTATGGATGGTTGCTCCACTATCAAGTCATTTATAATTTCTATGCCAGCAATAGAGTATGCTTCTTGCACGACAACCAAAAATGAGTCTTCAACCATAGTTGCTTTTAGTTTTTCTTTCATAGACGACAATCAACATAATGGTTAGGCTTGTTACAAAAATAATAAGCCCCTTTCTTTTTATCTTTTTTGGGATGACATTTCTTGATGCAGCAGCGGATAACTAAAATCAAGGTTTTAAATATCGGATTTCAGTCACGTTTCGTCTCGGAATTTTTACACAAGTTATCTCGTATCGGGAGAGATCTCGGACGAGATGAGTACATATCGGGTGTACATCTTGGATTGACATCTCGGGTCTTATAATGCATCTCGGGAATATCTCGGACGTACTTATGTGTCTAAAATTGATGTGTCAAAAATTTATTTAACGATTATAACTTTCTTAGTAAAGATAAATATGGTAACATACTTGATTTACAAGGAAAAAGGAATATTTTTAGAAGAGTAGCAGCTTGATTAGCTTAATTGATTTGGTAATGATTGAATAATATCCTTTTATTTGAATATAATAAAGAAATGAAACCTTTCGCTATGACTCATTAAGATAAAAAAGAAAGAATATGTTCAAGAAGTTGGTAAATTATAATTGGAATGAGTAGTTTCTTTTGAATCAATATGAAAATAAAAATATTATGCCAAACAAGAAAAATGTATAATTTCGGGTGAGATCTCGGATTGAGATTTTGATCCATATTTCGGGTGAGATTTGAATATCTCGGACGAGATGAGTGTCGAGGGAGATATGAAGGAGATTTGATGTCTCGTCTCGTTTATGTGTGAAAAGGAGATCTCGGAGGAGATCTCGGGCGATATATATGAGATTTAAAACCATGACTAAAATGGATGAAACGATGAAAGTAGCAATCGGGGAATTGAAAATACCAAAGGCCCAAATCCGTTGATCCAAAGATACCGGATTCTAGCTATCTCAAACACGTTGATCGCACACGATACCGTGTTTAAAGATCTACGATTCTTCGACGTTGATCAAGCGCACTTGATTCTGTGAATCGGCTTCAGCAGTCGTTGATCCGAGCGCACTCAAATACCGAAAGTGGAGATAGAAGATCACACTCAACTACCAATTTGAGAAGTGGCACAAAGCACACAAACAAGTTTTTATTCAAAATCAACTAACTATTACAAATGACACCACCCGCCTATTTATAAGCTTACAACTCAACACTACTCAAACAACACATAGGTCGTGAACGACCTATCACAGACAAACGACCTAACAGAGTACACGACCTAACATTGGCCGCGACCTATGACTTATATACAAAGCGACATAAGAAAACACTTTACAACACATTACAAGGCCATCACGACTTAAGAAAATACAAATACAAACGACATACGACCTAAACATCATACAACTTAAGAACACACGGCAGCAACGACCTAAGAACAAGGCTTCTGAAAATCTTCACACGACCTAATACTTGAGCGACCTAAAATACAAGGCAGTGACCTATCTTCTCAGTGCATAAGGTCGAGCGACCTAAAATAAAGCGGCATCCGGAGCGACTGAGAGAAACACGGTAGCGGTTTACAGTGAGCGACCTATCTTAGGTCGTAGCTCGCAAGGTTGTATCATTGAGCGACCTATCTTAGGTCATAGCTCGAAAAGGTCGGAGCGATCCAAAGTAATGAGTTCTGGAATGCTTAACTCGCTAGGTCGCTTGAATGCCTTAACACTGAGTCCATTAACTCGTGAGTGACCTTCACTAGGTCGTGAGCGACCTAATTCACTAGGTCGTGAGCGACCTAAGGTCCTTGAATGCCTCAAATCCAATGAGTGGGTTGATTGCGCTGCATCATTTCTTCTTAAACCATGTTGCATTCTTTGGCTTTAACATATTTTTTATTTCACATGATGCATCTTAGAATAAAATTCGGTTCGTGGACTGATATTTAGTTCTCGTTTACGAGAGTCATCTTCTATGCGAGGGTGCCGCTGTAAACACTCTACATCATAGTCCGTTGCCGCATGCTTTAATTTTTTCTTATAATCATTTCAAAAATAGAGGAGTCTAGATTTGGTGTCTCCAGTAATATAATTTGGACTCAAACCCGATCCGGTTAGGACAGTCGGATGATGAAGACAAGCATGTGTCTTGAGATGCATGACTTCTCTTTTCAACCTAAGAGAAAACATTTGGATGCTTAAATGGTCCAATCTATTCATGAGTCTAGTATTTAAACAAATATAGAACTACATTTTCTACAACGTGGAACTAATATCACATTCTTTTTCTTTCTTCCTTATTCCAAAACAATAATCAAAGTCCCGTATTTTGAAAATGCCCAACAAAATCTTGAGTATGATATTTGTATAACATATTCCAAGTAGGTCAATCATATGTCTACATTCTTATCATACAAATTTATACATTCCCAAATTCTACGTCTCTACCGTTTAATTCCATAATTCTTTACGTTAATTTACTTAGTAAGTAATTAATGAATGACGTGGATTTTACTGGATACATGGAAACATACGGTTTTGGGACATTGGAATCGAACTTCCTTGTTAGTGTCTTTTATTAAGGTCCTTCTCATTTATTACTTCAAAGTGTTACACTTACATCGTTTATATTCTCCATATATGTGTGGTACAACATTTAACAATATCACTAAGAAATCTTACGAGTTATAAAATCTCATTATCTCAAAAAATTAGCGTAGTATCCAAACCACTCTCACCATCAAAATTCAAAAAAGGTTAACGTTAAATTTAGGCTTGTCAACGGTTACTTTCGGATGCGGATGGTGTCATATCTGCATCCGCATCCGAAATGATTTTTGGATATCGGATATCCGCATCCGTGGATACGGACGGATATCGGATAATTATTCTATCCGCTAGCGACCGATAAATCAAGAAATATAAATATAAATTTTTAGTTTAACATATTTTTTTTTCAATCCAATTGATTATAAAATTGTTAAATATAAACAAATATAGTGATAATAAATAGTTTTGAGCAGTTAATAAACATTAAGTGCATATAATATAAACTGCTAACTTAATAAAACAATAAATAAATATTTTTCATTATACTAAAATACACATAATTTATACTATAATCTTGATAAAGACTGAATGGATAATTTTCGGATACGGGTGTCTTCATATCCGTATCCGTTTTTTCGAATATCAAATATTATCCGTTTTTCGAATACGGATGCTAACGGATTTCGAATTTTCCGGGTATCTATTGATAGCCCTAGTTAAATTTGTAACGTAGCAACACTAAAAGCAAAGACTACTGCTAAAAAGGGCATACAACCGACCACTTTGTGGACGTATAAGACAATGGGCGCCTATTGTTGGTGTCGCCTATTGTTTTAAAACCCATCGTTGAGTCCAATGTAAACATAGATTTAGAAACAAATCATATATCCTCGTTTCTTGCAAACATATATTTTACCCGCTTCTCGAAGAAATATTCATACATCAATAAATTTTCTCATTCCAAAGAATGTTTCGAATTCAATAACAATCCACTGTTCCTTTTCATCTTTTACATAATAACTTCACAAAACAGTCGATCCTACTCTTCCGACCATGGTATGTTTTCTTCTTCCATTTAGCTTCTTCTTCTTTTGCATCTTATTGTGAATACACCAAAAATGCATATGTAATTAAATCATATTAAAGAGAATCATTAGTTTATGATGTTGTGAACTAATAAAAATAATTACGCATTGGATTCTTGTATGTGTTCATGCATGCAGTCGCTGTCTCCACTGTTTGCAAAGTCATTTGTGAGATTGATGGTATCTATGGCATATAATCCAGCTTCTTCTATTGCGACGATTTTGTACTACAGCGAGGTTCTGCCCAGAAACGATGATCTACGAAGATTGGTTCGGAACGATTTAATGTACGATGAAAATTATCTCTTTCGCTTCATTGTTGGTTTCTTGAGATGCTTTTGGTAGCTTTACTTATTTTCTTCTTTGGGTATTCAATGTACATACTGTGTGAGAAAAAGAACTGATTTTGCTTAACAAATGTACTTCTTTTCAAGTAATCCTCTTTACGCTTATTAGTTTTTTTCTCCTTTCCTTCTTTATATGAACTGTTAGGTAATTGGTGCATTTTGGTCGATCTGTGCAGAGCATGTTTGTCAACAACTTCGTACATTTTTAGCTTGATCGCAACTTCTTGAACTAAGCTTTTGTAAGCAGTTTTTATTATTTATAAGTCAAATTTTACTTCAATTAGAAAGCAAGTACTATTTCTTTCTTTTTCTTGTAAACATACCATACACGGAAGTGTATATTTCTGTAGAGTAGTTGGGTTATGCCATATTCCGGTGGATGTGATCACTTATCTCTGTATATGTAAAATTTACTCAAACTAATAATAATTTTGATCTGGTTAACTACAAAATGCTTGTGTAAAATATATAATTAGTTTTCTCAAAGTTTTTGGATACATATGTTTAATATTTAAGTATAAATTGCACCCAAATAAAAAATAAATAAATAAAAAAGGATCAAAAGAAAGGAAGGAAAAGAAAAAACAACTCACAATGGGGGAAACAAAACACAAGTTTTTTATTTTATTTTTATTTTTGGTTGCGCATGCATTGTGACATAAGAACCATTTAAACTGATCAAAATTACACTTGATTTAGTCATATTGAAACATACATTTAGAACATACTAATAAATCCAAGTGTATACGCAAAAGTCCATGCGCACTTTGTATACGATAGTCTATTAAAATCATATATAAAGTACAGGGCAATAAAGTTTAGATGCAGTTAGTGTCGTTAGTGTAATGATATGAAGTGGGTACATCATCTCAAGTCATTACAATGAATATGATATATGTTTGTCACACAAACACATTAAATAATATTGATACCTAATATTGCATTGATTAATATGGATAATTGCTCTGGCCGCATCAGTGGAATTGTTTATATCATCAGGCGGCATAAAATAGCATTGAAATATATATGTATTAAAACGGAACATTTCCATAGAAAATTTAATTTTGTTAATCTTCTTTGAAAATAAAAAGTCTATAAATTCATCATATTATGTTACGAAGTATGAAATTATAACCCAAATTAACTTCCTGTCAGTTTCAGTAAAGTTGATCTGTGATGATATGTTGATTTAGAAACTAAGACCTCGTTTGGCTTCAAAATAAATTTTGAATTTTCAGTTTTTAATCTGTATTAAAAAAGTGGTGAGAGATGAGAGGATGTGGAAAGGGTTGAGAGGGAGATTTTTCATATCCTCAAAAAACGGAAAAAAGAAAAAATTTGTTTTAGAAAACTCGCTCTTCCGTCCTCTCCTTTCTCCTTTCCTTCTCTTCATGTCGCACTCTTCTTCCACGCCATTTGAAGTACGAATTGAAAATGAAAAACTCAAAATTCATTTTGAAACCAAACGGACCCTAAGGTAGTATTTTTTTTGTCATTTTTAGTTGTGGGTTTTCGTCCATACAAAAACACACATGACGTATGTATATTGTCGAAAACGACCAAAATAGAAAACGAAGTTAACATACAAAATAAAAACAACTTTTTTTTGTTTTCCGTATTTTGGAAAATAACACAAGCACGTGAAACAATCCATTCTTCCGTCGTTCTCTATCTCTTTCGTTCTCTCATCCGTTCTTCTTTCATCCCATCCGTCGTCCCTCTACTCTTTTCTTATTTGACATACATATTGAAAATCGAAAACACAAAATTCGTTTTTAAAGCAAACACTACCTAATATATTCATAGGTGTTGAAAATTTCTTTTGTCTTGATGAATTATAAAACGCATGGAAAAAGTGCATAAGCTTCTATTTGAATAGTCAAATAGTCCCGTCCTATAAGCAACTATAGAAGAATCTTAATTAAGAGGATTCTCAAAACGACATTGGATCATTGAGCATCTAATGTTTTTTTATGTTGAGGAAGAAGATCATGCATGCCACCACAAACACTCGCGTTTTGATCGACCCGGCTCAATAGAATGGATTTTTATAATTTAAAACTAGTAATATTTCAAATGGTTTTTATTTGACTTAGTAAATACCAGATCCGTTCAACACTCCACCCACAACAAAAACAACGTGTTTCGTTATTCTATTTTTCTGATATCCCGTCTATATAATCAATAGATAGACCAATTAAGAAAAAACACAACACAACCATCTTCACTTTTGTTTCTCTTCCATTGTTGTTTTGTATTCAAACAAAGTAACTCTAAAACTGAAATGAGGGCGCTAATGAGTCAACAATCTATTGATGTTTCATTTTATGACTGTTTTATTCTGGAGGCGACCCTGCACGTTGACTTCTTTGCACAACTTCGACAAAGCAGAAATGTCGTAAAGAAAGCAACAAACTATGCGACAGCCACATAGACAATTCATTTGGGTGATCCAACAACAACAATTTTAAGACGTTTATGATACCATGGCTTAGATTACTGTTAAACGGGTTTTTAACCAAGTAGAAGTCAACAGAAATTAGAATGTCAATACGAAGACGAAACAACTCGAAAACTTGGAAGCACATTTAGAAGGAATGAAGAAATAACTCAAGAAAGTTCGGGAGAGATTGGAGCACAAGACATAGCTCGGTACCGAGCTATGATAGGTTGGTAACGACCTATGTTTCCACTCCGAATCTCTTCCCAAGCTCCATACCTCTAATATATATCTTCAATAGCTCGTGATCAAGTGGTTTTCCTAGAGTTTGGATGATCAATTTCAAGATTGATGAGAAGAAAACCAAGAAAGTATGACAATTCAAGTGATAGAGGGAAGATTGCTAGAATCAACCAATAAGTCTAAAAAATCAGGTTAAAACACATCAACATGAAGATAGAAGTGCAAAACAAGAGTTGATGATTTTCACCAACATACATAGCTCGGTACCGACCTACGACCTTAGGTCAAGGGGCTCTCATTTCTTCTGTACAACATCAAGCCTCCTTATGGACTCTAGTGCAAGCAGGCTTCTGATCCATTATCTTTGTTTCCCTATAAATACAAACCTGTGTACAAATAAAGAAGGGTCTGGTTTCTGCTAACTCCATACACGGAAACTCTGCCTCTTCTTAATCTTCTACCTCTACACAACAGTCACCTAGGCAGCTACTCTTGATAATTCTAGGACTTAGAATCTGTCAAACCCCTATACTAGTGACTTATTCTCTCTCTAATCTTCTGTAATCTCGTATAAATTCTATCAAATCTACAATCAACAAAGCTATAAAGTGGACGTATGCCAAAGATTATCGAACCACTATAACAATCTTATGTCTTCCTGTTATTTTTCTTTGATTTCTACTGTTATCTGCTAGATCTAGATCTCATAGGTTTCTAACAACTCACTCTTGGATTTTGATCCATTTTTGACATCAACATTTTGGTGCTTTCACCAAGAAAACTGAATCCAGCCTTATATCTAGGTCTCTACTTTGGCTTGGATAGATCCAAAAGTTAGGTCTGGAAAACTTGCTTAAAGAACTTGAAAAGTTGTTAACAAAAGTCATGGCATCAAAGATCCAACAGATCCTCAGGAGCTGTGGTTGGTGGTGATGAAGGGAATGCTCACCAAACAGAAGTAAACGATGGAAATCCACTATCAGGATCCTCAGCTCAACAGGATGTTGTCACTAGAGGAGAGCTTAATCCGATGATCAATGAACTTAATCAGAAATTTATAGATAGTCAGAAAGCTCTCATGGAGAAGATGGATGTGTTGCTAACTTTGCAGCCACCAACAATAAGAAGAGTTAGAAAAGAAGTTTCTCCTATAATAGAGCAAGAGAATTCTTCAGTCTTTGGCTTAAACAAGAGAGGCGGAAAGCAAAAGCAGAAGGAAGTGACTGCCAGAGTTGTAGGAAATGTAGTAGGAAGAACTAGAAGCGCTTCCCTTACAAGAAAACAACTTGGTACTGAGCCAAAATAGCTCAGCTCGGTACCGACCCAAATATCCCACTTGACGATGTTTAGGAGGAAGATGCATTGTTGATTTCTGACTTCAATGATGAAATGTGGCTGGATGATGGTGATGATGGGTTACTGATGCTAACTGACAAAACATCAAAGCTAGAGTTCAAACTACCACGTCAAGACTAACCGGACGCCAACAAAACTCTGCAGGAGTAGTCCTTCCAAAAAATGGATAACCTAGACTTCAGCAGGCAAGCTGAGATCGTTTGCAGAGGCAAACACCCAGTATAGCCCTTAATAGTCGACCTGCATATTACTATACTAGCTAAGAGTACATCGTTGACATGGTCTAACAGTTGGTGAAGGAGAGAAAAAGCAGGAAAAACGAAGACTGGGGTTCTGCACCAAGCCCTACTCTATTTGCTGAAAATGTTCCGAGAGAAGAATATCTTTGGAAGTTCACCATGCCAACTATGCCGTCCTACAATGGAACTACTAATCCCAGATAACACTTACTCAAATACGAATGGCATATGGATGGAGCACGAGCTACAGATGTTGTTCGCTGTAGATGTTTCCCTATCTTCTTGGAAGGATTCGCTTCGATGTGGTTTACCAGACTTGCTCCGAAGTCTATTTCTACTTTTGATGAATTGGAAAAGAAGTTTGTGGAACAGTTCAGACCCTACACTACACTATCAAAAGACATGATGTCTCTATCTGGCTTTTCTCACGGGCCCAAGGAGTCACTGAAAGCCTTCGCAAATCGATTTAACATTGCCGTAACAAAATTTAGCAACCCGAAGGAAGATCTTGTCTTCATGGCACTGGTCCAGCGCATTGACCAGGACACGAATTTTAGTGTATGGATAAAGATGAAGCAACCAACTACCATGGAGGAATTCCATCGAAAGGCAAATCAATTTATGAGATAGAAAGACGAAAATATTATTGAAGGCAAGCCCATCGATGAGTAGTCGAAGGAAGTGATTTAGAGAAATGTTGCGGTTAAATAGGACGGAAGTAATTCAGAAACTACTGCACGAAATGTAGGAAAATCTGCAAATAAAAAGAAGAGGAATCAAAATGCTGGTAGGCATGACAGGAATGGGAAATGCCTAAGGAATCTGAGACCCGAGGAATATACACCATTAAATGATAGCCTGGAAAACATTTATCTTGCCACTTAGGAAACTGAGCGGTATAACAAATCGCCCAAGAGAGAAGCGACCGAGCAACAAAAGAGATCGAGGAAGTTATATCGCTTTCATGAGACTCACGGGTACAATATAAATAAATGTCAGCATATGAAGGATTTAATTAAAGAATTGACAAGAAACAATAGGCTCCAGCTATATTTGAAGAAACTGTAAAACCCTGATCAACCTGCTAGATCCTAAGCGTCGATTGCTCAAGAAAATCATTCTAAACCCAACAGAGAAAGGCCTAAGAGAACTGATAGAAGGTTGGTTATAAATACCATTACTGGAGGACCTCACCCAGCACAGAAGAGTTGGGATGAGATAGAACGATATGCTAGTTCTTTAAAGCATGCACAACATGAGAGTTGCTACACCGTCAAAGACGGAGCTCTGGCAAAGCAACAAAGGATGATTACTTATGACATTATGTTTCGGAATCGGGATACTGAAGGTGTAGAAGAACCAACTCTTGGCCCAATAGTGATAACAGTTGGGATTGTACCTATAGTTGTGCATCGATTTTTGATTGACAATATTACTAGAAGTTCGATCAACATCCTATTTTGAAAGATGTATGACCAAATAAAGATTAGGATGAAGGATGTAACCGCATGTACAAAAAAGATTCAAAGATTTACAGGTGAACCTAAGCAGTCGGTTGGAACGATCGACCTACGTGTAGAACTCGGGGAAGGAAAACTGAGGTGGTTCTCATCCAAATCTTTGTGATCATTGATGAGTATTCTGCTTATAATGCTTTCTTAGGCCGATCGACCATTGCTGATTTCAGAATTACTTTGGATCCATAATGTCCGACGATGAAATTTCAAATGGAAAATAGGATAGGTGTAGTAAGAGGAGACCAAAGTACTACAAGAGAATGCTACATTGCTAAATTACATGAACCTAAACACCATGAAAAGGGAAAAAGGTGGGGAAGATTCTCCATATTCAGGAGCTGCAAGCATAGCAATTATAGAAACGCCCCTAGCTCAGGGACCATACTCTCTTCGAAAAGGCTATGGACCACATGAAGAAGAGTTCAGAGGAAAAGGCAACATTGGTTTAGATTACGGTGGCTGTCCCTGTTGACATGGATGATCTTACTCGGGTCCTGAAAGTAGGTTCGTAGCTTGAAATCAAGATTCGAAAGGAATTGATAAATTTTCTTCATGCCAATCTGGACATGTTTGTTTAGACACATTTTGATATGCACGGGATATCACCGAAGGTAGCTGTCACACACTTAACATTGATTCCAAGTTCATGCTAGTATGGAAGAAGAGACGCGGTCTGGGTCCGGAGCGATCCACTGCACTAAAGGATGAAGTGGATAAGCTGTTGGCTAATGGGTTCATCCATGACGCAACATATCCTGAGTGGGTGTCAAATCCTGTGTTGGTCCAAAAATAAAATGGGAAGGGGTGAACTTGTACTGACTACTCGGATTTGAACAAAGCCTACCCGAAGGATAGCTTTCCGTTGTCCAGAATCGATCAGCTTGTTGATGGAACCACGGGGCAAGAACTACTCTCATTTATGGATGCATAGTCAGGGTATATTCAAATCATGATGCATGAAACAGATCAAGAGAACATCAGCTTTCATCATAGATTTGGGGTTGTACTGTTATCGTGTAATGCCATTTGGCTGAAGAATGCCGAGCTACTTATTAGAAATTGGTGAACACAATGTTCAAGAATTAGATCGGACGAACGATGGAAGTGTAGTGGATGACATGCTAGTGAAGTCGCGAGCGTCTGAAAATCACCTGGATGACCTCTCGAAGACGTTCGAGGTCCTTTGGAAATATGGAATAAAGCTAAATCTAAAGTGTTCGTTCGGTGTCACTTCTGAAAAATTTCTTGGTTCTATTGTGTGTAAGGGGCATTGAGGCCAATATGGAATAGATTTCCACCTTATGGAATGTTTGGGCCCCAACGATGAAGAAGGAATTACAAAGATTGAATGGAAAGATCGCAACATTGAGCCGATTCATCTCCAAGGCGACGGATAAGTGCATATCATTCTTTAATGCTTTAAAGAAGCGCAAAAAGAACTTTGAGTGGACTCAGGATTGCCAAACATCTTTCGAGGAATTACTACAGCACATGGAGACCCCCCGGTTCTATCCAAGCAGGTGACAGAGAAGACTTATTCATTTACCTAGCAGTGTCTGCCCATGCACTAAGTGCAACACTCGTACGTGAGGAATCTTGGGTGCAACGACCCATTTACTACATTAGCAAGTAATTCACCAAAGCCGAACAGAACTACCTAAATTTGGAAAAGCTGGTGTACTGCTTGCTGATAGCATCAAGGAAAGTATGACCGTATTTCCAGGTTCACCCAATCAATGTGTTAATAGACCAACCTTTGAAACAAGTGCTTTTTCATCCCGAAACTTCGGGATGACTTCTGAAGTAGAATATCGAGCTAAGCCAGTATGATGTGACATATCATCCCCGGAGAGCAACTAATAGATAAACGCTAGCTGACTTCATTGTCGAGTTTACTATCTGAGATAACGAGGGAGTAAACATGTTGGTCACAATATCTTAATGGAAATTGTTTATCGATGGTGCGTCAAACAATTCTACTCAGGAGCGCGAGTTGTGCTTGAAATTCCCAAAGGACGATCAGTTTGCTGCGCTCTCAAATTGAAATTTCTTATTACTAACAATGAGGTGGAGTACAAGGCATTAATAACGTGATTGAAGATTTCAAAGGAGTTAGGAGTAAAGACCTTGTATATTTACAATGACTCCCAACCACCGGTCTACCAGGTCGGGGGAAATATCAAGCTAAAGGCGCGAAACTTGCCCCTTGTTAAAATCTTGGAAGTTGCTTAATGAAATCGAACGTTACACGATTCCCAGAGAGGCGAATGCGAAGGCTGATTCCTTAGCCAAGCTAGCTAGTTCCAGAGAAGCACAACTAATGGGATTGGCTCCGGTAGAAGTATTGAGTGCTCCTAGCATGGATCAAATGAACGTCAATTGGGTTCTGTAGATAGCGGAGGAGGAAAATTCGTAGATGATGCCAATCAAGGACTAGTTGCTTAAGGGAATACTCTCCAGAGACCGGAATAAATGGAAGAAGATCCTTCGAAAGGCACCGTGATTCATAATGCAGGATGAATTACTATACAGAAGAGGATTTTCCTTCCCTTTACTCAAGTGTGTAACCAAGGATCAAGCCAAAAAGATCCTAATATAAATTCATGAAGGCAGCTACGGCGACCACACTGAGGGTGGCATACGCTAGCAAAGAAGACACTTCGTTACGGATTTGCTAAGATACAGCAGACTACACCAGATGGTGTGATCGATGTTAGAGATTTGCTGAGATTCCAAGAGCCAAATACGATATTATTGCGGTTGATTACTCCACAAAATGGGCTAAAACGAAACCGCTTTCCACGATTACTAATAAGAAAGTTATTAATTTTATAGTGAAGAATATAATTTCAGGTTTAGAGTACTGCAAAATATTATCATGGACAACGAAACTCGGTTTAAGAGCGCTGAGTTCAAGGACTTTTGCAAGCATCACCGGATCGAGAAGAGCTTTTCTGCGATAGCGCATCTGCAGGCAAACATGCAAGTGAAAGTAGTGAAAAAAATCATCGAATCCACTATAAAGAAGCGGTTGATGAAAGCTAAAGGCAATTAGGTTGATGAGCTTCCACTAGCACTATCGGCTTATAGAACAACACACAAATCTGTGATTCGACATTCGCCATTCGCCATGGCCAATGGTTCAAAAATTATGATCCCAATGGAATAGGAAGTCCCTTCTCATTGTAGAAGACACTTCAATCAGAGATAAAAACGAATAGCTGCTACTCGAATCACTCGACCAAATCAATGAGAAGCAGGATGAAGCTGAACTGAGGGTTGATGCTCACTAGAAAAGGGTGGCATACCATTTAGACGCCAAAGTTTGCAACCATACTTTTAAAGTGGGGGACCTCAACCTAAAATGAATCTTCCTAAGGATAGGAATGTTAGGCCTAAACTAGAAAGGACCTTATGTAATCGACTAGAAGCTTATAAATAGAACATTCAAGCAGGAGACTGTCGACGGAATTCTGATTCCACATGCTTGGAACATCGACTTGTTGTAGCATTACTACACTTGATATCTATCTATATATTTCCTAATTTTGCAAATAAGCCACCTAGGGATGCTAGAGGCATTGTAGATAGGCAGGACTTGCCTTTCCTTTCATTTCATCGATAAAGCTAGCTTCTTGAACTAATGGAACCGTGTTCTCGTAAGCGAAACCGTCGAGTCGACAAGGAAAATCGACTCAAACCGCTGGATCGATGGGAAAAATCAATCCAAATCTTTTGAGAATCGACATTGCTCTGACAACATTGAGAAGGTTCCAAAACGCAGAGTTGATGGGAAAAATTGACTCAAACTGCCGAATTAATAGGAAAAAGCGATCCAAACCTTCTGAGAACTGGCATTGCTCCGACAATGTCAGGAAGGTTCAAAGCCATCGAGTCGACGGTGAAAATTGACTGAAACTGCTGGATCGACAGGGAAAATTGATCCATGCCTTATAAGAACCGACATTGCTTTAGCACTGTCGAGAAGGGCTGAAGCCGCCGAGTCGATAGGAAAAATTGAATCAAACCGCTGGATCGACGGTGAAAATCGATCCCTGCTTATTTTGTACCAATGTTGCCCCGGCAACCCCGGGAAATTCCAAACCAACGAGTCGGTTGAAAAATCGGCGCATACATCTTGGAACTTGGCATCGCCCGGAGATAGACGATGGCAGAAGGAACTAACCGAAGCCTAGAGATAGGCGCATCAGAGGAAAATCCAAGGAGTTGTCCTGCCCATGTATAAGTTTCCAAAGATCAAAATTGGTGCATGGTCAGGATCTCAACACTAAACTTGGAAGAATTTATTATGATGAAAGACCACAATAATGTATCTATCCGATACAAACATCCAAGTTGACATTAGCTGATGATGTGAACATGAAAGAATTCGATCGTAGTCAAAGAATTAACACCATCAAGAACTAAACGCTTGGAATCAAGTAGTAAGCTCATTAGTTCTCGTAGATAGGGCCATGCGAATTGGACTAGTGGCAGTCGAAAAGGTTGCTAAGGATAACCAATCTCTCCATAAATGCTCTGATTCAGCATCTGGAGCAATCAGCCCTACGGACTAGGGCACATGCACCAATCTATGGTTAAGATGAACTCAACCAAGTCTGAACGGAAACAGCCATAGAGCTGGTCACATCAAGTCATATCATAGTTCTGTTAAGCCAAACAGAGTGTTTTGGCATCAAAACAGAGCTATGTATCAATACACGCTAAAAAACTGCAGGAACCTATTTACATATGCAGAATTCTAGTAAATAAGCACATCACATAGAAACGAAAGTATATAATACAGGAAGTTGCAATGCAAGCAATCATGTTATATACACATGCAGTTATATATAAACAAGTGCAGTACATAAAATACAGGAAAAGTAAACAAGAGAGATTATAAGTAAAACTGATTTTTATTACTACTAATATCCTTATGTGAAAAACTAACATCGGGGGCCGGACTCGCATAATCTCGGCATGTTCAAACCAAAAGGCAAAATACAGACTTGTCCCACACAATAACAACATCACAAAAACAAATGCTCAACCAGCAAAATAGTGAACCCTTTACTTCTCTTTGCCTCTATGACTTCCTTTACCATCTTTGCCTGGACGAGTCTCCAGCTTTTTCCTCCCTTTGGGTTCTTTATCAGGGGAGTACTATCTTCGGAACATGTGGACTCTCCTTCGGATCTACCAACTGGCACTTCTCACACTTCGGCTTGGCTGCCTTGATTATGAATGGAGCAATCATGGACTGAGTGGCTCCAAGCTCTTTTTTAATGCTAAGTGTCTGTTGCTCCTTCTTCAGCCTCTCCGCCATCATCTCTTGGTCCGTGGGGTCTGAAGCACCGATAATATGAACATCCTCCTCCTAATAGATGGAAATGTCCTCCAGGCTCTCCAAAGCAGCGATCTTCTTGGAATTGAGACCCGGGCTGGAGCTGGAAACAGGAATAGATGTAGAAAACACAATGGAGATGGTGGTTGATGCAATAACGATCGCTTTGGTCTCCGAACCATACTTAGTTGGAGGCGAAGGAGGCAAGTGAAGTTGACCTACAAGTTGGAAAACAGAATGGTAGAGTTTAGAAATAGACTCTACTGAGAACTAAAGCTTCTCAAATACTGAAGAGACATGAGATATACTTGAGCCCTCACTCTTCTCTTGGGTGATGACTTCAAACTCACCCTCTTCTGTGATGTGCTCTTCGTTGGCTCTGAATACTTTGAATTGACCTTTAACCGGTGGAACGTATGGCTCGTGCGGAGAACATGCAAAAGAGGTAAGAATCACGTGCATGGTATCAGAACTAACACCTGTGGATATAGGAATAACTGCCACTTACTCTTAAGACTTCGGAGCAGATGTTTTTCCCTGACTAAGAGCTTAGATCGGCAAGAGTCATAGCGGCAGCTTCCGGGACAACAGCGTCCATGGCCAAGATTGCCCTTCCAGAACTGAAGGCTTCAACATTCAAGGGGTCAAGATATACCTTCATCAATTCAGCCTCAAAGCATGCGTCACCAGTCTATGCCAATTTGTGCAAGGCCTCCTCCCAAATGCCAACAAAAGACACGGGGTAATCGTCCATCCACCTAAAAATTTGTCCATCGGCACATTGACATAAAAGAATAGCAGGTCCTTATCAAGATTCTCATACATTCTAGTCCTTTCATTTTGAAGCTCCTTAACTTCCTTTTGGGAGAGTGCAAACTGGAGCTCTCTAGTATGCTGTGCGGCGCATAGCTTTTCAACCTCTTACGAAAGCTTCTTCTTTTCTTCCACCAGCCTCTAAACTTCTTCACGAAGCGGGGTAAGGTTAGCAATAGTCAAATCATGAGTTTGGATAGCCTTATCCTTTTCTTTGAGGAGTAGGTCCTTCTTAATGATCTTCCCCTTCAACTTGAAGTTTTCTTCGTGAGCTTCCTTGAGCTGGCCCTTCAAGGTAATCTAGGCGGCAGTGTGAGCTTGGGATATCTACAACATCCTCTTATCAGCATTAGCTTTGGACTTAAGGGTAGCTCTCTCTTTAATGACTTTGGCCCAAGTCAACATCCCTTTCATGCATCATCCGATCATAATCAGCTCTCGTTGGCTCGAAAGATTGGATGTTAGTATGATTAATTCTGTTAACTTCGGAGAGGGCCTCACATAACCTCTTCCACTTGTAACCATCGTTGATGCTTAGCTCGACATTTTTTTTGGTTTTCCTTCACCACCTTTTTTGGATCGTTGGCGATGTCTTGGTCAAACTTGACACTATGTAAGAAAAGATGGGGGAAAGCAGCTTGCAGGCGAGGGGACTAGGAGGAAAAGTAAACGAAGGATCGAAGATGCCTTTGGAGGCAGGTAGGATAGCAGAAGTTATCGCAT
Organism: Allium fistulosum; assembly: GCA_030737815.1. Classification (NCBI taxonomy): domain Eukaryota; kingdom Viridiplantae; phylum Streptophyta; class Magnoliopsida; order Asparagales; family Amaryllidaceae; genus Allium; species Allium fistulosum. The sequence continues at coordinate 445,250,946 of CM060903.1, forward strand.
AGGAAGAAGAAGCTTGTTGGCGAGAAGTTGTTAGAGCCATACTGCACGGTAGGACAACACTGGAAGTAGGTCGGTGCGCTCAGAGGAATCTCTTGGGCGCTTGGTGGAATCATGGCCCGACTCAATTTCATATTTTCCTTCTCTTCTCTCTTTCCTTCTTGTTCTCTTTATCTCTCTCACTTTTGCGATCCTTGTAAGCTTTGCCTTCTTTCTTCTTCATCTCTCGTCCTCAGTTTTATAATGGCAAGACGATTGAGGAACTGGAGTTTAGTTTCTTGATCTATCAGCCTATCATGAAAGCTTGTCATAGAAACCGCGTCCCATGGAACCTAAAACAAAAGGAGAAGGAGTTAACTGCGTCCCACCATAGAAACCTGAAACAATAGAATTTGCATTCGTGATCATAGGTGTAGTGTATATGACATCGATAACCCCCTAAGCACTCTATAAACCATGTTCGCATGAACGCAAGGATGGAGTTTCCCCACCTTCACTAATACTCATTCCAGGAGAAAAGTTGAAGTCTGAACCAAGTTCTCCCAAGATGTCACTAACTATTACATTGATCTCGCTAAGGATGCCAAAGTTGACGAAAACATCGTCAATAGGGTGAGATCGAGCCGCGTTCTCTTCAGTAGTTGTCATGACTTGATCACCAGCCACTTTAGGAGATTTAATTTCCATGTGTTCTGGAGGAAGCGAGCTAGGGAGATTAGGACTCATCCTAGGTGACTCACAAAACGGTTCGTCCACTTCCTCGCTAGCGTGGTATTCTCTATCGTCGTCATTAGAGTCCTCCCTTTCCTTCTCCTCCATCATCTGCTCTTTGCCTTCTCTTCTTGCAACCGGTTCATCTACCTCTGGAATCCGGGGCATTCTAGATGCTTTGCCTCCATCTCTTGGGACATCTCCTCCTCTAATCTCTTCGGTCACTCTTTCAGGGGCCTCTTTTACGTGCGCTCACCAGAGAGACCCTCTACATCCCCTTAAACATTATCATCAGAGCTACGAGAAGGGGCAGAGGAATTGGGTGTGAGCCCGAGAGCCACTTTGTGCTGGAGACCCAGCAATGGAAAATCTATCTTGGCAAAACATACCAAACCACCGTAAATTTTCATTTGTTAGGAGTAATGCAATGATGCGTCGGTTGGCTCGCACAACCATCAAATCACTGAGTGTTCTCTCGTGTTCATCACTCTCATCTCGGGTCGGGATGGTTACGAAAAAACACATATTAAGTTAGAAACTTAGAAATTCCGATACGTGAGAGATTAGAGAAAAGGAAAATACATCCAAATAGCCAGAGCCGGTTTAATCCGACCGAGCATCGCACAAAGATATAATCATTCTTGAAATAAGAGCACTTGTTGGGAAGCTTCTCGATCACTTTACATCCCTTTCAAGCTTCGATTATTAAATAGGATGGGGAATCCTGCCTTGAACTGAAGTGGAGGAGACACGTTGAATCTCGCGGGGGAGGGGGGGTTGAATCTGTTCATGAAAAGGACGTATAGCGAGCCTAAAAGAGAATAGCCATTTGGGTGAATTTGGAACGGAGCCAATCTAAACTCTTGCATTACCTACATAAGGAAAGGATTGAATGGTAGGACGACACCACCCAGGCACATATACCAGTTACATGCTATAAAGCCCGATGTGGGGTTGTGAGCAAATTCACCCCTTACAAGTAGGTAGACATCTTCCTTAAGGATACCATGCCGAAGGTATACGTTTCAGAGCGACTTGGCGGATAGACTTGAGGGCACCTGCTCTGGCAGATTAGTTAAGATTCTTAGTCCTGAGAGTAGTTGATCGACAACTAGCTCGATTAGGACTAATGTACCACTAGACCCAGAAGTTATGGGTTGACTTAGTCCCATGGGGATAGATGGCAAAGCCAGAGCTGTCGAAGATCCAGCTTAGGGTGTAGTAGACATTCCTTCTCCAAACTTAAGGCAGGGTGGACGACGAGTCATTCGAAATAATAAAACTTGGCATTCAACATGGTCAGATATGTTTTACTTTGAACAATAAACCTGTGTTACCAACGACCAAATTCCAAAGGATGTCGACGTGGGTGAACCAATCAGATTCTGAGCGTTGATCGGGGCAAATGCAAGGGGTTATCTATACAGTGTAAATCCATTGTCTCGAACACCATGGACAGACCATCCTCTGTAGATAGTTCGCTCGTGCTAGAAAAACGATATGCATCGTGCTTTGAAATTTTATTCTTGGGACTTACTTATTATCGATGAGTAATCGTTAATGGAGCCACCATCTAGAGCGATGCAGAAAGCTTTTCTTTTCAGGATTACTGGAAGTGTAGAAATAGAAAAGGCGATACGATGGAATCATTCACTGTGTCCAATTCTGGAGTAAATCATCGCACTGGAATTTAGATGACGATCGAGATTTAGCCAAATTCTCGAAGAGAAACAATTGAAGCCGGAGAATAGGACTTGTCTCCGGAACATCGTGTATTCGACCGGGGAAAAATCTAGCTTCACCACCAATCCAACACACCAAAGATCAACTATCTCCCTTCGAATTACTATCAACCAAGTCCAAATCGCCATCACCACAGTCATTTTAGCAGGATCAATCGCTGCCAATCTCAAAAATTCAAATCAAAATTAGATCGGTGCTATGGTTTGAAGCGTGGATCAAGGGTTCATCAAATTGGGCAATGGATCTAGAGGCGATGATGTGGTAGAACGGTGGCGAGCAACCTAAGGCAACGACAGCGGGTGGCAGCAGCGGCAGAAGTAGATCGGTAGTGGAGCTTTATGGGTTGGTGGAAGTTTAGTTGGTGTGAGAAGTAAGATAGGTCGGGTGCAGGGCAAGAAGGTCAAAAGTAAGTAAAGAAAGTAAGGATTGAATATATTCTAACTATTGAATTTATAGAGGGGGGGCACATAGCCCGGTACCGAGCTATATAGGTTAGTATCGACCAATATACTTTGTATCCTCTCCCTCTACATCGTCCAAAAGGCATTGCAAAGAAAAGCTATATCTACCTAAAGCGTGAAGTAATTTCTGAAATGTAGACGATGTTCTTAATGCAAAAGAATGGAATTTTAGCTACAGCTAAGCCAAACAGTTAAATGAAAATCAATCAATGATAACTATGACTCAAGATAGCACTTGAATAATCAATTTGGAAATTGCAGGATAGCAGTCCAGGACTTGCCTCAATCCAAAGCATGATTTGTTTTTAATGAAAGCATACTTTGGGAGATAATTATTGACCGGGTTTTTAACCAAACAGAAGTCAACAGAAGTTAGAACGTCAAGACGAGTACGAAACGACTCAAAAACTAGGAAACATAATTAGAAGGAATGAAGAAAAAATCCCGGAAAGTTTGGGAAAGATTGGAGCACAAGAAATTGCTCCGTACCGAGCTATGATAGGTCGGTACCGACCTATGTTTCTACCTCTAATCTCTTCCCAAGCTCCATACCTCTAATCTACATCTTTAGTAGCTCATGACCAAGTAGTTTTCCTATAGTTTGGACGATCAATTCCAAGGCTGATGAGAAGTAAACCAAGAAAGTAGGACAATTCAAATTATAGAGGGAAGATTGCTAGAATCAACCAACAAGTCAAAAAAATCAGGTTAAAACACATCAACATGAAGATATAAGTGCAAAACAGAAGTTGATGTTGGATTTTCAACAATATACATAGCTCGGTACCGAACTATGCCCTTAAGTCAGGTGGCTCTCGTTTCTTCTATACAACATCGAGGCTTAGTGTCAACTCCATTGCAAGCAAGCTTCTGACCCATTATCTTTGTTTTCCTATAAATACAAACCTGTGTGCAACTAAAGAAGGTTGGTTTCTGCTAACTTCATATGTGGAAGCTCTACCTCTTCTTCATACTCTACCTCCACACAATAGTCACCTAGGCAACTACTCTTGACCACTTTAGGACTTAGAATCTGTCAAACCATTGTACTAATGACTTCTCTCTCTAATCTTCTGTAATCTCATACAAAATCTATCTAATTTACAATCAACAAATCTATAAAGTGGAAGTATGCCAAAGATTGCCGAACCACTATAAAAATCTTTTGTCTCCCTATTATTTTTCTTTGATTTCTACTATTATCTACTAGATCTAGATCTCATAGGTTCCTTACAACTCATTCTTGGGTGTTGATCAATTTTTGGCATCAACAATTACCGTTGACTCTACTGCCTATAACACAAACAAACCATTTAGATTTATGGGGCTTCATTTCAAAAGATGGAAGCAAAAGATGCAGTTTTATTTGACAGTCAAGAAAGTAGTGTATGTTCTGACGCTGAAAAGCTAGCTCTACCTGAAGAACCAACATACGGATAGAAGAAGGAAGCGCAGAACATGAATGATCATGACTACCTCTGCAAAAACTTTGTTCTTAATGGTCTGAGCGACGGCTTTCACCGCTACTACAACTCTGACAAATCGGCAAAGAAAATCTGGGATGCACTATAAAAGAAATACAACATCGAGAACACTAGAACGAAAAAATATGCAATCAGCCACTGTTTGAAGTTTAAGATAACAAACGTCAAATCTATAGAGACCCAATTCCATGAGCTTCAAAAGATAGCATATGAAATCATTTCCGAAGGTATGACTTTAGATGAATAATTTCAAGTAGAAGTTTTAATAGATAAATTACCCTATAGTTGGAAAGATATTAAAAACATTCTCAGGCATAAGACTAAGGATTTTTCTTTAGAATGTCTGATTACCCGCCTCCGAATTGAGGAGGATGCTCGAAAACAGAACCGAAAAGATGAAGTGCTTATTGTTTCTAATAGCAACACTAAGAAACCCACAAATGTAGTTCTGAAACCCACTGTGAAAATTTTCAAATATCATAAACATAAACAAAATTAGAGCTGCAAGAATATTAAAGAATGACAACAGACAGTTGTTCTTATGCTACAACCGTGGCAAACTAGACCATATGGCACATAACTATCGAAATAGGACAAATCCTACACTATAGGCTAACCTGACCGAAGACCTAATGGTTATGATTTCCGAGATTAACTTAGTCGGTGGATAAGAAGGATAGTGGATAGACACTGGTGCTTCTCACTATGTCTATTCTAATCATGATATGTTTAAAACGTATAGAACAGTTGGTGATATGAAAGTGTTGTTGGGAGACTCACACTATTGTTATTGCTGGAACTGGGAATGTGGAGTTAATTTTTACCTATGGAAAGACTTTATTGTTTAAAGATGTGATGCATACTGGTTTCTTTTTAAAAAAAGTTGGCTTTACTTAAAGTATAGGGTCTGATTTGTACACCATCTCTTAAAATGGTGTTTTTGTTGGTAAATGTTATGCTGTAGATGGAATGCGTTGAATGTTGAATGTAATAAATTTGGTGCTTTTACCAATATGTTGTGTGATTTTAATATTTGGCATGCTAAACTTTGTCATGTTAATAACGAATTATTCATAATACGAGTAATTAAGGATTAATTCCTAAAGTATCAATAAATGATTCAGAAAAATATGAATTATATAGTCAAGCTAAAATTACTAAGACCCTACATAAATATGTACTTAGAGAGTTAGAATATTTAGATTTAATACATTCTGATATATGTGAACTTGATGGTACATTAACTAGGGATGGTAAACCCTAATTTATTACATTTATTGATGATTATTCCGATTTCACGTATATTTATCCCATGAAAAATAAAGGTGATGCATTAAATATGTTCAAGTTATTTGTCACCAAAATCGAAAACCAATTTAATAAGAAAATTAAGATACATTGTAGTGATAGAGGAAAAAATACGAATCTAGCTTATTCATTGAATTTTATAAATTACATGGTATAGTTCATGAGAGAACTGCCCCCTACTCACCTAATATGAATGGTAAAGCTGAACGAAAAAATAGCACCATTGCGGAATTAGTTGTAGCTATTTTATTAAATTATGGTGCATCATCACATTGTTGGGTGGAAATTTTATTGATATTTTTCTATGTGTTAAACCTAATTCCTAAATCTAAATGTAAAACTTCACCTTTTGCGGTTTTTAATAATTTTTCTTATTTAGAACTTGTGGATGTTTAGCATATGTTCATATTTCTGATCTTAAAAGAATTAACTTAGCAAGTTGAGCATATGAATGTGTTATTATTGGATATGTAATTAATAGCAAAGCATACATATTTTTTGATTAAATGTTTGTTATTATTGAATCAAATGGTGATGGTTTCTTTGAACATAAATTTCCATTTAAACTAAGAAATAGTGTAGTCACATCCAATGCTACTTTTAGACTAATTTTGAATAATGAAAATTCTATGGAAATAGAAATGAACCTAGGAGGAGTAAAAGAGTTAGAATAACTAAAGATTTTGGTCCATAATATTTTTCTTATACACTAAAATAGGGTTCTGCTAATCTCAAATAAGCTTTGTCTTCTTTAGATTCAAACCTTTGGCAAGAAGCTATAACCAATGAAATGAAATCTCATGATTCTAATAAAACATGGCATTTTATTTGATTTTCCTCCAGATTATAAAACTATAAGCTGTAAGTGGGTACTTGAAAAGAAGTTAAAACTAATGGTGCCATTGGTAAATATAAAGCTCGTTTTGTAGCCAAGGGTTTAGGCAAAGAGGACATTTATGATACCTTCTTACTTGTTGCTAGAATAACATATATTCGAATGTTAATTTCTCTTTCTTAAATTTATGATTTATTAGTTCACCAAATGGATGTTAAAATTGATTTTTTGAACGGTGATTTAGAAAAAAATTACACCGACCAACCTGAAGGTTTTGAAAATTAGATACATCTCTATATGGTCCTAAATAGACACATAAACAATGACATGAAAAGTTTGATAATCTAGTTATATCACATGATTTTAAAGTAAAGAAAGTGATAAGTATATTTATTATAAATCATAGAATGACATTTGCACTATCATATGTTTATATGTGGATTGTTTACTTATATTTAGTTCAGATATTCGTGAACTGAGTTCTATTAAATCCATATTATGTGCCAGTTTTGATATGAAAGGTCTAGGAGAAGAGAGTGTAACCTTTGGTATTAAGATTACTAGGTCTAGAAAGAGAATTTCTTTGGGCCAATCTCACTATATTGAGAAGATGTTAAAGAAACGCAATTACTTTGACTGTAAACCTATTAATAAACCAATGATTCTTGTGTAAAACTATTCAGGAATGTTAGTAAAAGTGTAAGATAATCTGACTATGCAAGCATCATTGGTAGCCTTCGGTATGCACCGATTGTACTAAACCCAACGTCGCCTATATCGGAGATTATTGTGTTGGTTTACTAGTAGACATAGTATAAAGCATTGACATGCTATTAAAAGGGTCATGAGATACTAAACTATGAACCTTAGGTTAAATTATTAGAAGTTTCCGACTGTCCTTGGATGATATAGTAATGCAGACTGGAAAACTTTACCATATGACTCCAAAGCAATCAGTGGATATACTTTTAATATAATAAGTGGAGCTATTTCTTGGAAATCTAGAAAACAACTATTTTGGCCTAATCCATTATGAAGTCCAAGTTGATAGCACTGTCTAAAACTAGTGATGAAGCGGATTACTTGAGAAATCTATTAGCCAAGACCCCTTTATAGGAAAATCGATGCCAATTATATTGATTCATTGAAATAGTACCCCAGATATTGCAAAAGTTGATAACTATTATTATAATGGTAAGAGATGATAAATTCATCGTCAGCACGGTACTATAAGAAAGTATATCTCTTTAGGATCTGTTGGGGTGGATCATGTACGCACTGATGGGAATTTAGCATTTCCTTTGATGAAAGGATTGATCAGAGAAAAAGTCGTTACAACATCTAAAAGAATGTGGATATTGCCATTATAATGAGGCGTCACTCATAATGGTAACCTAACCTAATGACCGAATATTCCAAGAACCAGGTTCAATGGTAATAACAAGTTATGAAGTGATTGAGTTGAATATGCTATTTTCGTAATATAGAAGCATGTATTCCCAAAACAATAAGAGGATGAGTTGATAGCAACTCTTAATGAAATCTATACTCTATGTGGAGTGGAGTACCTAGCTACAGCAATACTATTGATAGAATCACCTGTGTGAATGTGGAAATGTGGCCTTTTCCTATAGAATTTTAGGCAAAATTCCTAGAGCATTAACTAAATTGGGATAGACATCCCTTACCTTTAACGCATGGGCTATTGACTGCAACCTAGAAATGTTGTGTATCGTTTGATGTCAGATAGATTTCAAAACTACGTGTCACTCTAATATAATATGAATTTTACTCGTTATGCAAAGGTTTTAAGGTGAAGGATATGTTTGTTTAGCACATTCTTATAAATTCATAAATTGCTCGAGAAAAACATTTTTAAAAATTCAAGCGAGGATTGTTGGAAATTTCTTTGTTTTGAAATGAATTATTAAAATATGGGAAGAGAGCATAAGCTCCTCTTTAAATTATCCCACATTGTAGGAAACTATAGAAGTATCTCTTTAAATATAGGATTCTCAAGAGGAATATTGGGTCCTTTAAGCATATAATGTTTTCTCTTGTTTTGAGGAGGGAGACCATATATGACCACCACATGCATGCTCATTTACCAACCAACACAACTCGGACTGGACCGAGCTGGGCTTATAAGGTGCAGTGCTCTTTATGTTTAGACTGGATTTTTTATATTTAGAAGCAGTAACATTTCAAATGGTTTTTTATTTGACTTGGTAAAAACCAGATAAGTTTAGCACTCCATCCACAACAACAGCAACATGTTATGTTATTTTATATTTTCATTAGAAAATATTTCGTTATTTAATCAATAAATAGGAAGATTGAGAAAAACCATGACACATCATAACCATCTTTATCTTTCTTTCTCTTCCATTGCTTTTTTGTACTCGAGAAAAAAATATATTCTAAAATTAATGTATGGGCACTAGTGAGTTAATGGTCTTTGGTGCAATGAACCATCAATATTTCATATAGAGAATGTTTTATCTTGGAGGCGGCACTGCACGTTGACTTCCTTTCACAACTTCGACAGATCAGCGAAATTTCTTAAAGAAAGCAATAATTTATGCAAGTCAGCCATGAAGACAATTCATTGGTGATCAAACAACAACAATATGTTATTTTGGCACCATCAAAAATTATTAAAATTAAGCATGATACCTAATGCATAGCTAATTTTTCCACTGGAGTCCATATCTTTTACCTAATTTAAAGTCTATCAAGCACCCTTTAAGTTTCAAAATGCAGTATTTTAATTTATTCAACAAGCCAAATGACTTCAAAGTCACCTTGAGATAGCGAGGTAAGAATTTACCAAGCATAGCATAGGCAAAAAAGTTGAATGCAGAGTGAAATATTACAATTTACAAACAATGTTAGACTCTAATTATAACCAAGTTAACATTCAATACCCAAAAGTAATAGAACCTTTTTAAAGATACAAGCTCTTAGTGTTGAACAAAAAGAAAAATGCAACTGAATTAAATTTGGTAATGAAAACAATAAATTTTTCCCCACTAAAATGAATTTAGGATTTTTAAATAACATGCAAAATTTATTCTCTAAAAATAAGGTAGTGGTGAAAACTCGGAGGAATTAGTAGTTAAAGCTATTAAATATTACACCGAGTTATTTAATAAAGATGATCAAATGAAATTTTCCCTCATGTCAACATATAGAAAATCTTAATATTTAGAAAAACATTCTTAATAGCACAATATCCGAGGGTGAACTAAAGTTTACAATTTTCAATGTGGCTAATGAAACTGAACGAGATCTAGTAGCCTCAATTCATAATTTTATAAACATCATTGAGACAAGTTAAAGTGCTATATTTTAGATGAAGTTCACAATGTGTTTGAATTTGCTAGAATGATGAAAGATTTAAATCACACATTCTTGCCCACGGTCCCTAAAGAGCAAAGTCCCCAGTTCTATTTTTGATTACTATGCTATAACATGTTATACATTCTTATATAAAACAATTGCAAAAGGTGCTTGCCCTTAGAATAAAAATTGTTCTCAAAGAGTTTTATTTCACAAAACCAAATATTTGTTGTCCCTAATTGGAAATATAGAATGCACTCTACTTGTATATGGAATATCAGAAATTCAATGTTAGAAGTGATGATATGACATTTCCAGGTCGAAGGAGAATGAGTGGATGGAGCAGAAAAGAGGCATAGGAAGGAGGAGATAACCAATAGTTTATAGTAGTAACTACAAACTCCCAGTCAATTGGTAGAACCTACTAGTTGGCTAAGAATTGAGCAATTTTGGACCGAGCACACTCATGCTTGGAGTAGACTGGAAATCCCTTCCAGTTGATTGACGAGGATTTCCAATCGACTTATTTGGCTTTTGATAGATAGCGGACTTTTTAATACCATGGGTGTTTTCTTCTTTTACTGAGTGTTTTGGAGTTTCCACCATAGATTTCTATAGAGATTTAGTCCAACAACAAAGAACAGATCAGAACACTATAAATAGAACTAGATAGGGTTTATTGCATGTATCCAATTGAGAAAGAAAGGGTTCAATTTATATCTTCTTATCTAGGGTTAGCGTCCATTATCAATCTCGTAACTCTTTTCTTTTAGAAAGTAATAAAATCTTCTCTTTCCAAAGTGGATGTACACTATCTCACTGTAGTGGAACCACTATAAATCTGATGTCTTTACTTATTTGTTATTTTCATTTGCAATTTGTGATTTTGGATTTTAGTTTTCTATTTGTTCTACCTCGCCATTAATTTGATCCTATTTATTGCTTCCACTAAGTTTGGAGTTGATTTGATTGTTGTAATTTTTGCCAATAGTCTAGTATCAAAGCTTTTTTGTTATTGAGAAAAGATAGCAGGTACTATAATAGGAGATAAAGGTATCTCAGTCATAACATGACCATATGTTAGAGGATCTTATGTTGCATTAGGATCTCAGTTGGAAATAGAAAAGTGGAATGAGGATAATGACATTGAAAAGTGGTAATGGATGATGAAAGTCATTCTAAAGAGAAATAGGGTTCATCATGTAGTATTTGATATTGAGAAATTACCCGTTCATATTTCAGTTGTGGAGAAGAAGACTGATGAATGAGCATTCACTGCTCTATAGTTTGTAATGAGAGAGAATGTTATCTTGAATATTTGTGGTGAAACCACAACTAAGGGATTTGGGTTAAGCTTTAGAATCACTACTTGAAGAAGTCACTCACTAACCGTTTGCTTTGCCGAAGACATTTTCAATATGAAGATGGGCAAGGTTACTTCAGTTGAGACATATACGAGTTTCTTTGATGATACTCTGATGAAAATGAAGGTTATGTATTTGAAGGTAAATGAAGAGCAAAGGCGATGGTTCATTCGTGTTCCCTTCCCGAGTGATACACGAATTTCAGTAACAGTCTAATACATAGGAGAGGTACTATAATAGTTGAAGATATGAATACATGTCTTCTATCTAAAAACTTGAGGGATTAGATAAAGGAGATAAGTGAAGATAGAGTAGTAGGGAGTAGTCAAGGGCTATTTTCTGAAAGATGTGGAAGAGTTAAGGTTGCCTTGGGGGCACATATGTAATTTGTTACATATATCTAGCTCTATAACCAATAATGTTCATAAAAATGGTATTTAATTTCGGTTATATACCTTGTTATACTACGATATAGTAAATTAAATAAATTGATTTAAAATATATAATAATATAAATTTATTAAGTGATATGTTATATGATAATAACTACAAGAAACTGTAATCATGAGAAATTATCAAAATATATAAAATAACTTATTATTTTAAATAATCATGGTTAAGATGTTTTGAGAAAGGATATCGATATATCAATTGAGAGGAGAGTACATAATGATTTTCAAATGTTGGCTAGTGCAATACTCATGACTACCGGGGGCATCAAGTGGTTACATCCTGATGGTTGTTGGTTACTATGGAATGACTCCTTCGAGAGTTTTCTGCTGGTTTATAAAAACTAGGTCAAACAGGAAATCTCGAGTGATGATATCACGCAGTTCTCTCGACCAGAGAAGATTGTTGAAGTTCAATGTAGATACTCCACTTTGATTATAGTTACATCATAGCGTAACATCCATCGAACAACTATAGTGAGGTTTAAGTTGAAGCATTGGAAGTGAAACACTATTCAATAGAGAATTCATCTTCTTAATTGTTAGAGGTTAGTATCACGGTCAACTATGGTCAACTCAAAGTCAAAATCTATGGCTAGAGCAGTACGATTAATAGAAAATGTTGTTATTAAACCCAGGACTTCATTTATAGACTAATCGAGTTGAATGTGGATGATATTGGAATTTAAACTAAATTCATAAGTCCTAATGTGATATAGTATTGACGAAGAGAATTTGCGTAAATAATCATCACTAAATGGTACTGCTTGGATTCATAAAATTGGATTTTACTAATGAGATCTGTAAGTGATGAATTAAGTCAAATTTTCACACTACTAACTGAACATTTGTATTTAAATTCTTTAAATATTAATCGTAGCTAAATTCACATCGGTGAGTAGGACAACTAAATCCATTCAGTCTATGAAACACAATTAGATTTAACTGATTTGTAATAGTTATAAATTAATTAAATTATTTAATATTTGTGAAATATTATTTATTGCTATATTTATTATGTTAGGATGTTTTATTAAAAGGGAACTGCCTCTAAAATTATTTAGGGTTCTACAAGTAAGTTTTTGATTGCATATATAAATGTCGTATATGTGCATATAGATATATGATATCGATAACGATTTAAACTGGAATTAAGTGATATGATTTAGTAATGGTTGTAGAAGGATTTTGGGTCCATTTATGTCTCTAGATATAGCCTACCAAATGCGGTGGAGAGGAGGTCCATGTCATGACTTGATAAAGGAGGGATTTATGCTAGATATTTTTAGCCATCTCTCCTTATAAAAAGGAACCTTGGTAATTTGTTTAAGAAGAACATTTTGGCCTCCTCTTTCTTCATACTTCCCACAAATACATACTCCATCCCTCTCATTTTATAAACCCCAATCACATTCAAACAAGTAAATATTATTAGATCGATGTTGGCATGCTTCTTGTTGCAACAATGGGTGCATATCCGAGATATCTAAGGAGTCTATTTAGATCAAGGTGTGTTTCTATAGTCATATCCCTCATGATATAATTCATTTTGCTCATTTAATTATTTATTGTGATCATTGCATATCATATCTGTTACATATCAACTTTTTTATATATATTATAAACTGTCAATTTATATTAGTTTTTATAATATTTTATCAATATGTATTATCATAATATTGTTATATAAAACTAATTTTTAATATATATTGCTATTTTGTTTCAGCAATATTATAAAAAATAATTCAGCTTCAGCGTTAATTATATATATACATATAGTATTGTTTTATTAAATTTTAAAAAAATTAATTAAATAATTAAATGTTAATTGTTATATATACAAACACACACACACAGATATATATATATATATATGTCCATTTATTTAGATATGTTAGTTTAAAAAAATTAATCATTGCTTTCGGTTTTGTAAGACAAAAAAATTGGTCATATTATATTATATTTATTTAGATGTGTGATTTAAATAAAATAATATTTTACTTCGATTTTAAATAAAAAACCATTTTTATTATTGCAAAAATAAATATGTATATGTATATTTTTAGATAAATTTATTGTGGTTTACGTTTATTTAAATACACATAGATATGGATATATATATTTAGAATACCGTAAGATGCAGTTATAATATTTAGAAAAAAAATTTCATTTTAAATTTTGGATCTAACTTTAATTTCGAATCTTGTATGCTAAGTCAAATTATGAAATTTTGAAAATTTTAAATTTTAGATATAACATTAAATTTCAATGTTGTTTAATAAATCAAATTAGATATTTTAAATCTGAAATTTGAAATTAATAGTTTAGTCAAATTTTGTTTTATATTTATTTATAAATAATTTGAATTAAATTTTCAAATATTAATATATAATGATAATTATGTATTCTAATGTGTGTGTGTATTATGAATTATTTTATTCAAATAGTTAACATATATGTAAAAGTCAAGTATGTACATAGTAGATGTATATCCTAACATTTATCTACGTATTTATTTAACCATGTACACCTTATGTGATGTTGCACATGCACGTTATACACATATGAGTGTACATTGATATACTTATATATCATATAAAATATCCTTACTAAATTAATTAATTAAATAAATAAATTAGAAAGACTAAATAAAATATGATTTTATTTGAATTTATTAGATTTGATCTAATACAACCCTTTAGACTTCGTAAGCCCAATACGTTCCAATTTTTTTTGAAATCTACCTGTTTCACATGCTTCCCACTGCCTAGTTCCGACAATGGTCTCATAGCCCTAATGGTCTCTATGCGGTCTAAATTAGAAACTTCAGGACCAACCAATAAAGCCTACATAACATTTGGTTGTCTAGAATAACACTGTCTAGGCTTGGGGCTGGATAATCAAGTATTCTCCCCTCCTTGACTACTAGCCCGGCTTAATAGTGGATAAAGTTCAAAAGGTTGGCCTAATCATAAAGGCCCAAATTAATTTGGGCCTTAAGCTAATTTTAAAAAATTATTTTGAAGTTTCGAAAAATTATTTTGAATTTAAAAGCTAAATTTAAAATATAAAATAAACTTAATAAAGATTTTAAAGTACATATCTCATTTCTTCCTCATTTTCTAAATTCGCTCATTCTTCTTGCTCCATTCATATCAACACAAAATTGTCAATTTTAGATAAAATCCGATGAAATGAAGTGCGTTGAGACTGTGGTAAGATTCTCCATCTTCTGAAGTAAGAAATGAAGGTTATTATGGAGTTTGAGATCTCTATAAATTTTAGAAAGCGGAGGAAATTGATTTCTTTGGCTTGGAATCAATAAGTGGATCTTCTCCGATTGAGTTATAATGCTTTGACATTAGTATGGATGATTTGAAGCTAACCTAGTGTATAATTACGAAGTATGTTAGTCTATACGATGAATTCAGAAACTAAGAAATTCAAAGAATGTACTTTATTTTATGAAATCAACAGAAACCTAATTCGATATAAATTTTGAATTGAAACTCAATGAAATCTCAAATTGATGTGTCTGTGTGTGTGCGTTTGTATTAAGGACCTTAGAAACTTAGATTTAATGTGTATATATATGATATAAAATCATCATAAACAAAGAAAGAAGGGAAAAAATGAAATCTGTAGCAAAATATAACAATCTAAAATGAAAACTCGTATTTAGAATGTACACCGATGCATCGATGGATACCGGTCTATTGGCGGACAACCCAAATTTAGAATTTTGGGCTTTTGATTACCTGTTTCGATGTGTAATGCTCCAGCCTTCAACATGGCATCCTCATATGACTTCTTTGACTTTTATTTCCGTTGTTTTTGGATGTGAAGCTTGGCGATGATGATAAGATATGAGAGCAGTATATGTAGCTTTAATTGATGAATGAATACATAAATCATGCAGTGCATACGGCAAGTCCTTGGTTCATGGTATTGATATGCGGTTTCCTACAAAGCAACGAGTCTGGTCTAGGAGTTTGATGAGGACAAAAGTCAACCTGTAGCGCATGTGGTGGGGACCAGGCAGGGACCAGGCGCTAGTCCATTTCATATTACTATCCTTTACCATATGTGGTAAGATTGGATTACATATCGGGGATCCTTTACCATTGGTGTTCTGGACCAGAGTTTTCTTAGATGGTATAACATTGTTCTATAGCTCAGTTGACGGGACGAAAACATGTTATATGTTAGACTTAAATCATGTTATGCCATAGTAGTATACATGGATTAGGTTGGCTTCACTCACTCAAACATATGTATGATCCATTCCTATATTTTCTTTTATCTATATTGTTTAGGGTGATGGAGTTTGGAGACGAAATGGAGCAGGAGGCATAGACTTGTACATGTTGTAAATATTGTATATAAACAACGTAAATAATTTGTATACCAAAGATACGATGTAACAGTGTGTGGACTGGATTTGAGTAGGGTTGTATAAACTTATATAGTAATATTAGATATGTAATCATATATATATATATATTTGTGTGATATGATATTTTGTAAGACCATTCGATGTGAGATTATAAAATTTATTAGTTAGTATAAATTTTGTTTTATGCTCTCTTTATATATCAATATGTATCACATAACTATTTATAGTTTCGAGACTTCGTTGTATAGTTACGGAGTTCCGAAATGGTGGGTTGTTACATTTGGTGTTAGAGCATATATTATAAGATTAGGAACGTATTGATAGAGCATACTTGTATATTTTATAAAATATATAATATAATATGTAAGAGTCGAGTTGAATGCATAAGAATACACTATAGTTTATTCCAGTTTCTGATTATCTATTGAGGAGGTGCTAATGAATCTCATTTACACATAATTGAAGTATCAACAATTTGGAGGAAACTGAAATGGAGGCCAACATTGGTGGAGTTAATACTAGGATGGGTGAAAGTACCCGAGTGGATGTCCCAAAGGTTCTTGCGTGAATATATCCATTTAGTTTTGCATGTGTCACCAAGCAACTGCTCAAGCTAGTACCACTACTACCTCCACCGAACCAGTTGCAATGACCAAAACTATGGTTGCTTTTCTACCACCAAATGTTAACTTCCTAAAACTCTGCGAAGATTTTACCAACTATGGTGGAAAGTCGTATATAGGGATAAAATCATATGCAGCAACCAAGGCATGGCTAACAAACAGTGAGAAGATATTTGGCTTGTTGGGATTAAATGGTGTGACTAAGAGGCAGTTGGTCATTTAACATCTATAGGAAGAGGAAACTAATTGGTGAGAGATTTTCATAGCTATGACGGAGGAGAATACCATTACTTGGGAAGTTTTCAAAATGACATTTGAGACACAATTATTTTCTAGAGCTGAGAGGGGAATGTTGTTGGAGGAGTTTATTCAGCTTAAGCAGGGGGACATGACCATAAAAGAGTATGTGAATTGATTTAATGAGCCGATGAAGTTTAGATTTGAGTTGATAAATACCCAGGAGAAGAAAGTAATGAAATTTGTCATGGGATTGAATTCACCATAGAAGGAATTAGCTTTGAACTAAATACCATTTGGAGTAACTTTTGAGAGGTTGGTTGAGGTGGCTCTATTGAATACTATGAGTGGAGATTTGAACAAGCAGCAAGTGTCGGTTTGAGATCAGGATAAAAGCAAGAACTAGGACCACACGATGGGCAGAATAAGAAGCAGTACTTTATGTAGGAGGTGTGGAAAGATAGGACACATAGCTAAGAATTATAGAGTGAACCTTCAGAAGGGAATAAAATGTTATCATCTTATAAGACGGGTCATTTAGCGGAAGATTATAGGTCGAAGCAATCAGGACAACAAGGATAATCGGGACAACAGGGACAGTAAAAGGGGATTAAGTGTTATAATTGTGAATAGATGAGTCAATATAGGAGGTAGTGCTCAACATTATAGTAGGAGGGTCAAATGGTTAAGGCTTATGCATTGGAAGCTATACCTACTGCTAGCTTTACACTAACGGACCTGGAGAAGGGGGATTCAGTTATCAAAGGTGTGTTACTTTAATTTGATTTACCTACTAGAGTTTTATTTGATACCGGTGCATCAAATTTATTTATAGCCAATGCATTTGTGGAAAGATTAGGAATAACCCCTGACATTTGTATGAGATTGTTATTGTGTTGAATCCAGTTGGGGTCAAGACATTGGTCTACTATTTTCCATGATTTTAAGTTGGTCGTAAACAATGCATAGTTAAGTTGTGATGCATATGTACTTAGCTTTGCAGGATACAGACTGATCTTAGCAATAGATTGAATGGCTCGGTATTGAGTAGTTTTGGATTGTGATATAAGGGTTGCTCATTTGGGAAGTCATGGAGAACATGATTTGATAGTTCGGAATGAGCCTAACATTTCCTTGATGAAGTTGTATTTATATTCATTAGACCTATCGCATGATGAGTTATCATCTACCTTCGTAGTTAAAGATTTCTCTGACATATTCGTTGACATTTTCGAACTTCTGCCCCATAGAGAAATACAGTTTAGGAATGACCTTGATAAAGATGCAAGATCTGTGATGATGCCTTTGAGACATATAGCTTCGAAGGGGAGGGGTGAGTAGGATAAATAGGTTTTGGAGCTATTGCCAGAAAGGATTTACTACAAGAAATATTTTTAAAGTAGGGAGGGACCATCATTTTCGCTACTAAGATAGACGGTTCCCTAAGCTATGCGTCGATTATCGGGAATTGAGTAGCTGACAAAGATGAATCGTTATCCATTGCCTCGCATTGATGACCTCTTCGATCTACTTTTCAGGGTAAGGGTTTTCTCGCAACTTAACATTGCTACATGATTTCATCATTTGAGAGTTGCTGAGGGCGGCATTTAAAAACCACTTTTGGTACTTCAGATGGATTGTTTGAGTGGGTTGTGATGCTATTTGGATTGACTAATGCTCTGGCTTATTTTTTGACTTGATTAGTAGGGCCTTTAGAAAGCAGTTGAACAAATTCATGGTCGTATTTGTTGATGATATCTTGGTGTTTTCTAGAGACAAGAAGGAGCACGGGTTGCACTTGAGGGAAGTATTGGATATACTAAGAAGGAATCAGTTGAAGGTAAAATTTACGAAGCGCCATTTTTGGAGGAGTGAGGTCCAATTTTTAGGGCATATTGTATCTGGTAATGGGTTGGTGGTAGATCCAGAATAATTTTCATTTGTTAAAGATTGGAAGGTTCCAAAGAATGCTTTAGAAGTATGTAGTTTCTTTGGATTAGCCGGGCTCTACCGTAATTTTATAAAACTTTGTGAGGATATATGCACCATTGAAGAAGCTTACAAAAAAAATGGTTTACGTTTGGAGTATGGAGTGTGAAGAGGCATCTATCAAATTGAAGGAGATGCCGACGGGCGCTCATGTTTTTGTTATCCCTAAAGGCACCGAACCATTTACCAGCTGCACTGATGCATGTAGTACTGGTCTTGGTGCTACCTTAATGCAGAAAGGTATGGTTGTAGCATATGCATGTCGGCAAGATGAGAAGAATTACCCTACACATGATTTAGAATTATTTGCGATTATATTTTCTTTGAAGTCGTGGAGGTACTAGTTGCTAGGGAAAATATTTGAGCTATTTGTAGACCATAAGTGTTGAAGTATTTATTTTCGTGGAAGGACTTGAAATTAAGGCAACAAAGATGGATGAAATTTTTAGCATCTTATGATTTTGGTTATACCCCTGGAAAGGGTAATGTTGTGCTAGATACATTGAGTAGGAAGCATGCGACATTGAGTGCTATGATGTTAGAGATGAGGAAGATGGAGTATGTTCTTGGATTCAGTTTTCAACCAACAACGGATATTACGGGTAGATTATTGGTAGCCTTGGAAATTATACCTACATGATTGAATAGGATTGGTATGAATTAAAGATATACAAAGGAATGGAAAGCGAGAAGTCAAGTCACTTGGAATGATATACAAAAGAATGGAAAGGATACTTGAGGTAGGATCACTACACCAGAAAAGTCATTTCGTAGCGTTGAAAAAATTCTACCAAAACTTTTAGTAGCATTTCGGTAAACGCTGCGACACGACATGCAACTAAAAGTCTGAAAGTTTTACTTGCTTTGTAGTAAACGCTACCAAAAACAAACATATTGTATCGTTTCTAAAACCATACAAAAGTTTTTTTTTGTAGCGTTTTCAAAATGCAACCAAAATTACCAAAACAATATTTTTTAAATTACATTTGTTCCCGTAGTACTTTTGAAACGCTACTAAAACTTATTGATTGATGTGCATCACATTTTAAACGCTTCTATTTACTGTTAATGGATTGTATCATTTCTGACAATCACTTATATATAATAGCCATATTAAAACCAACAATCAATCACATAATTATCATTTTCAAACCAACATCGATTATCAACATATTCAAATAATTGAAAAAACACGTTAATCGCATAATCAAGTATAATATCCATAATCATTTCACTAATAGTATTTTGAAAAATAAGCGAATTCACATACCACAACCGTTTACAAACAAGTCTACACAACTAGTACGAACAAAATATTATAATATATAACAGTTAAAGTCTTTTTCATGGCTTAATTACCAACAATTCTTTGATGTAGTTGTTCTTCACTTGGGAAATGCTAATTACATGTAAACAAGTATAACGGTCAACAGTTAACATCTAACACATCATTTAGATATATCTTATTTAAGTCATTAAGGAATTATTATAAAAAAAATCTGACTAAATAATCTTAAATTTTTAATTAAATAGATAAATACAATCAACTAATATCTACTTGTTCACGTAACAATCATTCAATCTTAGAAGACGACAAGTTTAATGTGCGTGTATGTGTGTATACATATCACGTTCATATTAGCTAATGCAAAAGAACATTCATCATCAAATAACCATGTATATATACAATATACTATGGCAAATGCAGTATATGATATATTAAGTATTACCATGAACATAAAATTGGCGTATTCAACACATAACCTTAATGTGGATGAATAAAGATTTACTTACTTGAATTACTTCCTTCAAACAGATCTCTACATCGCTAAAACTGCCATTAAATCCAATCTGATCATCTACTCTAACTTGTGTAGTCTATTGTAAACCAAAAGGCAATCATTCAAACTATTATTGTATTCAAACTCAATCTCTAATCTCCACCAAAATTTTCACTTTGTACGTGCTCCTTTATTATAATTAATTAAAAAGGATTGTAGTTCCCAAACAAGATTACCCCAGGCACAACGTGTAAGAAAATGATAAAATGACAATCCTAAGCTCATTTTATGCTAAAACAAAGATATTCTTTTGATGATATTTTTATTTGTCAATAACAATAAGAAAACATAAGAACTACTTTAAGACAAAAAAAATCTAAAAGGATAAGTCATACGGAGCTTCAAATGAATTATTTTCATGAAAGGTTCAATATAACTCAGTGGGAGGAGATACTATTATAATTTTTTAAAGCAGTAAAACATTTCAGCATGTTCATGAATGACTATATCCATTTTTTTCTTGATAATATTTATAGAATACCTTCAACTAAATTATGTCATCAAATTATAATACTGTTATTATATGGTCTCTAAGAGAACAAAAATTTAAACATTTACATATAGAAATTTGCATGTATTAAAAGAAAACTGATCTAGATAAATCAACAAAATAATATCTAGGAGAAATACCTCAAGAAATGCCTTGAGAATCCATAAGAAGGCCAATATCAGAACTCCATTAACTGAAAACCTGACCTAAATACATGTTGTATTGAAAAAGAAAATGTCACAACCAAACCAAAGTTCTAAACTCGGAAGCAGCATATATCCAAATTAAATTCCGCCTATTTGACAAATATGCATCGACACCAAACAATTTATAACTTTATAAAGTTGCACGAAATGAAAAGCATCCTTATTTTCATAGGTTGGATGTAATCATAGTTCAATGTACTTCCCGTGATAATGCAAGCTCTAAGCCATAAAATAATTTCCTAAAGAATACTTAAAGATAACATTTTTACCATCTACATAGATTTCTGTATTAGGGCAATAGCATATGAATATGAAAATAAAAGAAAAAGACAAGATGACAAGTTGAAGTAACATATAACAAAGGAAATCCTAAGACGTAGCACTGACTAAAGGCCTTTTCTGGTAAAAGAAACTAATCTGATACTAGAGAAGCCACTCTGGATACCCACTCTGCAAATTATCCAGAAACAACATATAATCAGTTCAGCCTTGCAAGTAAACAATATTGTGCTAGGGGCATGACACACTTAGCTTTGCATAATAAATAGTAAGGGATAATAAGGTTACTCATATTGATGAATATAGATTGAATGCTTAAGACTCACATTTTTAATATGCTACCAGCTTGTTAAATGTGTGCTTAAGTGTAAAATACACTTGAGACTTCGGCTGAAGTGCATTAAAAATAAATATACATAATGCACACATTTCATTTAAAAAAATTTATCATGGTGGAAGGTAAAAATGTTCTTCATTTATGTATGATGACAAAATAAGAGAACATATTCCTTTCATGTTCAGTGATGCAGTAACTAAAAAAAGAGGGAAAAACACATAGGAAGTCGTTACTCACTGAAAACATATATTATATTATTCAGTTGTTTAACGATACATTCGACTAAAACCAATAACACTAAAATGAATCATATTTTTAGACGAGAATCAAAAACCAATGATAAAAGTTACATGATAACTCATAACCATGATTACTAAAACTCACGCTAGTTTAGGTTTTATTTCCTAAAACTAGCATTGAAATTATTTCAATAAAATAATCCAAAAATGATTTGTATTTTAGATGTCAAGTTTTATCAAAATTTAAAAGTATAAAATATTCAAAAACTTCACATTTTTTCATAACGCATCGAATTCATTTCAAACTTAACAGCAAATTTATTTAGTTCATCTCAAGTTAATTTAAGTAAAAGAAAAATGAGCTTATGCGATAAAGACATAATGATTGGGTTTAATTATTCCTCAACCATTAAATATCTTGGTCTCTAACTTCCTATATCAATCGTAGTGAAACGAATTAAAAGAGTAATAACTTTATCAACTTGTTTCCAACTTCATATATCGATTGGAATGCTAGTTGATGTCATGTAAGAGAGTCACTTACAAACAGCAATATATGAAAATAAGAATAACAGTTTTATACAAAGACAATACATTCAATAAATAAAGGATAAATTCAAAAAAAACATTCATTTCATATTTCTTAAAAAAGTGGAAAGACCAAAAATAATATTGACAAATTAGAAATTCAAAACAATTTTATTGCTTTAGTGAACAAAACCTCAAACAACAAGGTCATTCACATTTGGTTTCAATAATGAACTTGGCTCCAAGCTAACTTTAAAGTTCACCCCAAATTCACTTACTCTAACTTCTATCGAACATTGTGTGTCTAGAAACTTTATAAAGTATTATAATCAAATTAAAGTATGCTAAGAAAGTATAAATACTTTTCCTTATAGAAGTCTTCAAAAATTTTAGTTACCAAAAGTGTCTTTGCGGGGCAGTGGTACTATGGGGGAGTGCATGCGTGCGTGCGTGCGTGTGTGTGTGTGTTTGTTTGTTAACATCACAAGTGAAGAGACAAGTAGAACCATATAGTTGAAGATTGCATAAGGAGTGATGTGCATATGCAATGCAATAGACTCATGGAAAATGAAGAAATATGAAATTGCTGCAATGTTGAAAAGAAAATATGTTGTTTGTCTTCAAGATGCAGACTAAGGAGAAGCAAAATTAAAAATTGCTGCAAGAGAAAGATGCATTGTTCAACTAGGATTTAACCCATCTAAGTGCATGGAATAGAAATCTAAAAGCACTGCTAAGATGGATTTCTATTTAAACTTTATATAATCCCGTATTTAGAATTAACTATTTTCCATTAGACACATGCAACATTTAGATGTACATATCCTTTTCTGTAATTCCAATTAAAATTTCATAGAGAAATAAATTGTGGTATTTATATGTTAATGTTCAAAATGATCACTTCATAGTCAGACAATTAAATCATCGCTGCATTTTTCAAATTGGTTCTTCAATTTTATAATTTAAATGCCAGTATATGCATTTTTTTTTGAAATGGTACTTAATATACAACATATCACTGGGACAATATATCACATGTCAATAAACATTCGAATCACGTTACGCAAGTTTTGAACTTGTGACTTCTCGCACCAAAGCCGAATCACTTAACCACTTGGACAATGGTGTTTGTCAGTATATGCATATTAGATACCTAATAAGAGAACCAATAAATATGAAGAAGGTTTTTTAGCATTCATTGGTTTGTTTATGAATATGTATAGCCTAGAAATTTACTCATCACAGTTACAAACTTAAAGTGTTAACTATAGTTACTTAAACACCATAAACTAATGCCACATATCTCATCATTTTCATAAAAGTCTTCAAAAAAATCTTATCTTTAATCACCATAAAACCAAAGCAAAACATAAATTGAATAATAAAAAACTAGGCACCAAAATTGAAACCAATGAACAATTTATGCTACTATACATAGAACTCTTTAAAGAAGACTTACATCTATGTTGATGCCACATGCAAGTAACATGATGCTTTTAGTTTCTTTACTCAATTTATAAGGACAACCATAATTATAGATATATAATTATAAACTTGTTAATTTTTATAATACTTGGTTAAATATTATAAATGTATCTAACTTTTATAAAATTTAGTTAATTTATTCAAACTATTGTTTATTGTTGTTGTTGTTTTTATTATTATTATTATTATTATTATTATAAATATAGTTAATTTTTATAAATCTTGTTAATTTTTATAAAACTTAGTTACTATTTTTTCTACTAGAACTAATAATAATAACCTATCATGTACATTTCAAACTTATTTGCTTTATAGGTTTATGAGTGTGGCATAGTAACATAATATTTGTAAAACAATGAATCTTATATCTTTTAAGCTTTATACTTACTTCAGTAGATATTTCAATGTCAAGCTTGGAAGCCGTTTCAACATGACTCATCGCATTCATTCAATTCAGCACTCTACTTCTCAAGCAGCACCTCACCACACTCGCCACCACCTCATGCTTACATATCTGACCTCCACAGTGTCACCATCTCATGTTCACATGTCTGACCTCCACAGTGTCACCATCTCATGTTCACTCTTCTCAGTGTCTCATTTTTTCAACCACATAAAGCCTAGAAATTTCAATAATTTACTTTCCTGTAACGAAAAAAATTACAAGGTGAAGGACAATTCATTAACTATAAGTTTAATACGACATATAATGAATTCTCTACTTTAGGATCCATGAAACATTACCTTCTTTTCTTCTAGTTTGTTAAAGCCAAATGCTCTTGAATAGCATCAGGTATGTGAAATTTAATCATGTATTGGGATTACTAATCTGAGATTTACGTATGTCAAATAACAACTTCCCGACCACCTTTCCAGTTTCTTAGCAATGCAAGCATCGACATCTTCCTTTGTAATAATACAACTTACGTATGTGACATTATCTTCAGCAAATGTATGTTTGAAAAGGAAAGAATCCATAGTCTTGCTTTCTTTTTATTTGTTAATATTATTCTTCTTTTAATATATGTCCCTATCCAACTAAGTCTAATCTCGTTTAGATAAAGGTCATCGTTTTTTATGGAAATATTGTAAGGTTAGTGATGTCTTTGCTAAGCATATTAGACCATGGAAAGTAAATCTATTAGACTTATGAAATGAAAAATGGACGTTGCGTTTCTTATCAATTAGTGCTCTAATATTAAACTTAAACAACCCAATTATATGTTGAATAAGTAACTTAACCTAATTGTCTTAGGGCTTCTATGTAACCAAAAGTGACCTATACGAATTTTATGATGTGTTGCCTTTTTATTATTAGGACTTCGCATGTATGGACACTTTTTTCAAGAAGAGTTCCCTTTTTAAGTTGAACCTAAAGAATAATTCTTTTTTAATAAAACATACCATTTCCTATGACTCTAGATCTAGCAAAAGTGGTATTAAAGGTGCCTATGTTGATAGAAATTAATACACATGTAGACATGTATATGTTTGAATATTTGCTAGTTTTGTAATCATACTATCTACATATTTAGAATGAAAAAATAAAATAGCTTAATTGGTTTTGTACACGTTAAACATTTCCTCCCATCTCCAACAATAGGGGCACTTCCATGTTAATCTTACGATCCAAAGCAAAATCCTACAAATTACACAAACTATCAACAAAACATCAAAGAAGAAGAACATAAGGCATTTAACCATTTTTTGTTCTTGATAACATAAAGAAACAGTAAAACCTATATAATCAGGCAGAAACAACTCATATTCCTCAAATATTAAAAGAGCAAAAGGGAGCAAATGATGGATACAATAAGTGAAAATATGGACAGAAAAATACAAAAAGAAAAAATAATAATTTGGCGACGTGAAATTAAATATTTTCAAGGAACATAGCATAAATAAAAAATAGAGTAATATGAATGAATTTAATGTTACCATAAAAATATTGGACTCTTCCTTTGAATAACTTTTGATAAATAACTTTTCAAATCAATTGCTTTTGCATCCCACGACATCTTAATCATCTTAGCTTTACAATCTCCTCCATTTTTTTATTAACCAACGATCTTGATAAATAAAAGTGCCAATTATTCTAGCAACCGTGAAAACTCCTGAGAACAATTATTATTTTATTAGAAAATATTTACATGTTTTAGGCCCTCAATATGGATTTATCAAAATATATCAAATAATAATGTTAATTTTTCATTAAACTCTCTAATAATAGTGCATATGTTTGTCAAGAAGTGTAAGAATGTTGTCTTTCCCTCTCTATATAACACTGCAAGACAATCATGGATATAACAGACAGACAACTTTCTACGTTGTGCATTTACAAGCTCTCTACAAACTCCTTGCTGGGAGCATATAATTGCAAAATCAATTGCTAAAATGAAAAGGTATTAGCTATAAGTTTTAAATTACATTTTAACAATACAATATATCTCTAAATTCATATGACCTACAACATGAATGTCATTTTTTCATATCTTACACGGTCCACATAGTAATTTTCCATACAAAGTATTTATATAATATAACACTTCCCAAAAGAAAAGAAATCTATTCGAAATATTATAAAATTTAACATCATTGAAAAATTATTAGCAATGAACAAAGATATGATTTAACATCTACCTTAGTTCAAGAGGAGTCATAAATAGATTAAACCCCAAGTGGATTGTGTTGCAAATGTTTACACAAGACACATAATATATTGATGATTGATTTCACATAATGCAATAAAAATATTTTAGCTAAATCAGGATATAAAAAATAAACACATATGTATTAGTGACTAATTTTATATGATGTAACAAATATAATTTGTTGCTTCTTTAGAAGTCATAAATCAACGTAGATTTACATAAAAATTTAGTACTAATCAATTCAAATATTCATTTAGCATAAATAAATAAATTCATTCAAAAATACTAACAACATCAGGTGTTAATTGACTTCGTTAAATTCTTTCAGGAAATTCACTTCATTAATTCATCAAATCACTATGCTCAGCATTAAGTGTAATAAATCACGATTCTAATCAAGTGTTAATGAATTAGTTCAGATATTAGGAAAATCAAAATTAAAATTAGGGTTTCCTTATCCATGACAGCAGGTAGAAACAGACCGGCGGCGACAGTGGAGGAGAAGGTTAGACGTAGAGCAAGAAGAGGCTAGGCAATGCAGCGGTGCTACTTACGAGGGATACAGAACGATATATAGGTTTAGTTTTAATGAACAAGTTTTTTCGTCTAAATATCCCATTCCGCAAATGCTATTACAACCGATTTTAGAGCCAGATCTAAGTATGGAAGATATTGCATCGATCAAATTTTGAAGTTCCCTCTAATTTTCTCCGTTAATTGCCAGATTCGTGCATCCCATACTAATTATTTTGGTTGAAGTATCAGTGTCCATCACATTTTGGGTGGGTCACGTGACCTCGCTGCCATGCCTAACAACACTCCGCCTTGCATTTTGTATGTGCCATTGAGATCTGGAGGGGTTGGGTAGTGTTGAGATTCTGGTTGAGATAAAGTAGTGATTGAACGAGGAGTGATGAAGAGGGATTTTTAGGAGAAGATAAAAAATGATGATAGTTTGAGGAGATGGAATGAATAAAGAAGTTAGCCTACTGCTAAAACATTTCTAACCCCCGCCTCATTTTTCCTTTTTTACCAATTAGCAACACATAGGACATAAACGTTGTCTTTTTTGCTACGGATAATAACTTCTGTTGTAGTGGATGGAAGGTTGTGCGTACCGAAGTTGAAAGAGCTGATTAATGAGGTGTTAGAGGATTGTCATCATTCAAGGACCACCATTCATCCTAGTGGTGACAAAATATATAGGTATATGAAGAGGGCTTATTATTGGCCAGGGATGAAGAGAGATGTGGCGACGTATGTGGCAAGATGTCTAACTTGTTACAGGGTTAAGGATAAGCAAATAAAACCAAGTCGATCACTAATGCCTTTAGAAGTTCCGTAGTGGAAGTAGGAAAGTGTTTCAATGGATTTTATAGATGGATCGCTAAGGAGTATAAGCGGTAACGGGAGTATTTAGGTTGTGGTGGTCAATTAACAAAAAGTGCATATTTCATTCCTGTAAAGGACACGAGGACGACAGAATCTTTAGCTACATTATATATTAAGGAAGTAATGAGGTTGCATGATATACCATTGAATATTGTAAGTGACTGAGACGCACTCTTCAAGAATGAGTTCTGAAGGAGCCTATAGGATAACTTGGGTATGGAGCTGAGTTTAAGCACAACATATCACCTGCAAATGGACGGGTAGACCGAAAGGGTGAATAGAGTGTTAGAGGATTTGTCAAGGGCGTGCATTTTGGATTTTGGAGGTACCTGGGAAGATCCTTTGCCATTAGTGGAATTCACATATAATTATAGTTATCAAACTAGTATTGGGATGACACCATTCGAGGCATTGTATGGAAGGCCATGCAAATAACCTTCATGTTAGTGGAGTCGACGGATAAGGAGATACTTGGACCACAGATGATAACAGACACATCAAAGAAAGTGGATTTGATAGGAAAAAGGATGAGGGCGGCACCGAATATGCATAAATCATATGCTGACAGAAGGCAAAAGTAGTTGGAAATCAAAGTTGGCGATCTTGTGTTCATGAAGGTATCGCCTATTAAGCATGTAATGAGGTTTGGAAGCTGAGGAAAGTTGGCATCAAGGTTTGTTGGACCTTTTGATGTGCTAGAGTGCATTGGAGGATTAACTTATAAGGTGGAGCTGCTAGAGAAAATGGGCAGAGTTCATAATGTATTCCATGTGTCATATTTGTGAAAATGTGTACATGCCTCAGCTACAATGGTGGAACCTAGTCAGCTAAAGAATGTGGAATTAGAAATTGAAGCGAGTTCGTCTAAAGGACCTGGGCAGATAGTGGAGCATGGGTTTCGAAGGCCGAGGAATAAAGTGATCGAGTTAGTGAAGGTGTAATAGGGAGATGATCCGGCGGAGAGTACATGGGAGCTTGAGAAGAAAGTACTAGCTTCTCATCTCGAGCTCTTTACCGATACGTTCTTCTACTTGGTATGATTCGTTTGGAGTTAGGTATTGGTTGGTTAGATTTGACATTAGGATTTGTATGCGATGTTTATTGGATGCTCTATTTTATATTATCTCGTATGTCACTACAAGTGCATTCATATAGAACTGCCAGTTTCCATACTAGGGTTGCTATGCATACATGTCTACTATGTCACACTCATGCATCATATAAGGTGCATTTATTGCATTAATTGCATTATGCTACATTTTCATAAGTTATCATGATCATGCTCATTATATGCTATGTTTGAATGCTGATGCTTTAAATAGGACCTATTTATATATGTTTAGAATAACTATTAATATAGATGGTTGTTTTGTTTAAATGGTTATGCGCATGCACGAGTGATATGAGTTTGTAAACGAAAAAGTGAACATATATTATAATTTTCTGTTCCTTTAGAATTTTCGAGGATGAAATTCTTTGAAGGGGAGGAGAATGTAATACACTGATATTTTATATGAAACTTAAAGAATAATAAATAAAATTTGAAAATAAATTGGATGGTAGTTTGATAAATTTTCATTAAAGGGGCAAAACATTAATTTTTATAGATAGTCGAATTAGCTATTTGAAGTTCCACCATTACATATCTCTCGCTATTCTGACCGAAATGAAGTATTTATTTGTTCAAAT
The DNA here is from genome assembly GCA_030737815.1 of Allium fistulosum. NCBI lineage: Eukaryota > Viridiplantae > Streptophyta > Magnoliopsida > Asparagales > Amaryllidaceae > Allium > Allium fistulosum. Next base: position 445,281,021 of record CM060903.1, read on the forward strand.
TGGATGTCGTACGAGGGAGATATCATCAATTTAATTTGCGGGTTGAAATAATATGCGGTCAATGGGCCAGGTTGGGCTCAATTCGGCCAGACCCGGTAATTTGAATTCAGATTAAGCAATGTTTCAGATTTCTTCCCAATTACTATTTAAAAAGTACATATCTCATTTCTATTTCTTCCTCCTGTATTCATATCAAAACAAAATGTCAGTTCTTAACGAAATCCAATGAAATGAAATGCGTTGGGACCTTGGCAAGATTCTTCATCTTTTGAAGTAAGAATTAAAGGCTATTACAGAGTTTGAGATCTCTGGAATTCTAGATAGCAGAGATAAATTGGGTTCTTTGGCTTGGAATCGATGAGTGAATCTTCTCTGATTGTGTTATAATGCTTTGATATTAGTATGTGCTGATTTGGGGATAGCATAGGGTATAACTATGAAGTATGGTAGTTTAAACGATGAAGTCAGAAACTAAGAAATAAAAATAATTTAGTTTATTTTATGAAATTAACAACAACCTAATTTGATATTAATTTTGAATCATAACTCAATGAAATCTCAAATTGATGTGTGTGTGTGTGTGTGTATTAGGGACCTTAGAAATTTAGATTTAGTGTGTGTGTGTGTATGATATACAATCATCAGAAACAAAGAAAGAAGGGAAGAAACGAAATCGAGAATAAAATATAATAATCTAAAATGAAAATCCATATATGGACTGTACATCAGTGCATCGGTGGGTGAATACCAGTCCACTGGTGGATAACTCAGATTTAGAATTTTGTGATTTTGATTGCCCAAATGGACGCATGACACTTTAGCTGCAATGACCTGCTATTTCGAACCATTCAAATCGATAATAATCCACACATGTCAGACTTGAATCACTGAAAACAACAGATTGTTAATTTATATATTTGGCATAACTTAGCATATACAGTAAATAATCAATCACAGAATCACAGACACAGAGTTTTACAGCAATAAGTAGCGGAATAGATAAATAGTAGTTTACGAAGCTACTACAGAAATAACAGAGTTCAAAACAAATACAACAGAAATCCCAAATACATAGAAGTCTCTAATACAAAAGTAAATGACAAGTCTGAAACATAAACACTGGAAATAACTTGAATAACTAAAATGCTGAAATGGATAATAGATAGATCTCCAAGCAAACTCCAAGCTCCAAAGGTGAGTCTCAAAGGCTGTAACACTCAGGCTGAACCGAGCGTAAAGCAAAACACAAAACACTCGAGTCAGGATTAACATTCTTATGCAAGTAAATCAAACTCAAGTGAAATGTCAAGTGAAATATAATATAACTTAAAGGATGTTGGGATTCCATCCTTTAAGGACCCGATAAACTATCTACATACATAGTACAATACGCTACATACATAATGTCTACAATAAAGTAAACTATTAAAATAGCGTTACCCATATCCCTCTTAACACATTTTATATATTCTTGCAGTCTATACAAATACTGTAAGCTCCACCAAACCGGTGGTTTACTCAGGGAGCACTCCATAGGTATGGTATAAACCAAACTCGTAAAGGGTGCGATAAGGCATGTGATAAGGCACGCGAGGCAATGCCCAGGGTAGGATACTACCGTTTTGCACTACCGGACTAGTGGTAATGTATAGCAGCTACTACCGCCCACCTCGAGACACACTCCCAATCAAAGGTGTCCACACCAAATCGAATCACAAAAGCAATAGATATGGTTTCGAAGAAATGTGCCCGATAGGGGAGCGACCCCACTTGGCCCGGTATAGCTCCTGTTTTAGCCATATCAAGCTGACTCGAGGGAATTAGGGCTGCGTTCATACCTCAAACAAACGTTCGCCAAACCATCCTACTTCGTTCTGAAAAATCCACCACGTACATAGTTGTTAAAGTGGTTTTCGGTATTGTCAGAGAGTATGAAAATATCCAATCTCAGTCTCTTTAACAACCAAACGCTTATTTCACACCGTGGTCATTTTATAAAACACTTTATAAATTTCTAAACAAAATCTCAAATCACCAATTTAAATTTAAATTAAATATCCACTTCAAATTTGTTTAATTTAAAATATTCACTTAATCACTTTTTATAACATTTACAGAAAATCTCAAATTAAATTTTTAAATCAAAATTAAATATTAAATTTTAATTTTATTTAAATTTGAAAGTATTCATTTAGTCATCTTTAATTAAATCAAGTTATAAAATCATACCTTAAGAATCTCACAAATCAATAAGTTTCCAAATCAATTCTTATTTATATTCAATTCTCAAACAAATTAAATTATAAATTAACTTAATTTATCTTTCTGACCTTTATTTATTAAAGTTATTACAATATCTATTTTTAAAATATTAATATAAGTTTTAAATAATAATTATAAAATATATTATATATAGGGTTTTTAGGCTCAGGGAAAAAGTTGGAGAAAAATTTAGTTTCAAGGACAAGAAGTTTGCTTTTTAGGCTAAAGGAAACTTTTTAGTGTAAATAATATAATGATAGTTGTAACTATCATTTTCTATATACACTGAAAAATGTCCTTTAGACTAAAACGTAAACTTATTGTCCTTGAGAATAATTCTTTTGCAACTTCTTCCTTGTTCCTATTTTCCTGTTATATATATATTAGTTAAATTAAATTTTTATTTAAATTAAATTAAATTAAACCTTATTATTAAATCTATTTTAAATCTATTTTACATATATTTAAAAATAATAAATTTATAAGTAAAATATTAAAATTTACATTTTTCAAAACTTAATTTATAAATTTAAAATTTCCAAACATATAATTTTAAAAATCTAAATTTCACACATATAAAAATAAATTTATATTATATTTTAAAATCAAAACTCATATATTTCCTTTCTAAAACTTCGAAAATCATTTTCAAATAGACCAACGGTGTCCGTATATAATTTTCTATCCTATGGTCAAGTGATACAGATATTTGTCATTTCAATCCGCAATAATTTAAATTTAAGGGTATATATCATTTCAATCCGCAATCCCAAAATTTCAAAACAAATAAAATCGCTTGGGTTTATCATTTCAACCCATAACAATTTTCCCTAATCTAAAAGATCGTTCGGGTATGTATCATTTCAACCCATAGGGAATTCCTAAAACTAAGGGAACTTGCAGAGTGAGAACAAATAAAATAATAACATAACAATTACGAGCATATAATCATCATTAACAATTTATATACAATAGGTTATGGTGTCATATGTCCATTAATCATAGGTAATCAATTCAAAATATCAACATAACATATTTAACGGTTAAATAAATTTAAATCATCATTTCATGTGAAATCAATTTATCAAGCATATGAATGTTAATCGTGAGTGATTGCTTACCTTTCGAGGCTAGAGAACAACGAAATTGAGAAGCAATGGACACAAATACACATACATATATGGACACGACACGGGACACGACAAGTCAAAAATCTACGACAAGCACAAAAGCAGATTTAGTATGAGAATTCGATGAAAAACAAATATATATATATATACGTATGTGTGAAATATATATACACAGTTGTTTCTATAAATATTGAAGGAACAAATATATATGTGCAACATGTAGATTTTCTACCGACAAAACATATATATGCAATATATATATATATATATATATCATATAAGCTTTAGGTGGAAGGTGAACAGGGCACAGGAAAACATGGCACACATACAAGCTTTTGGTGGATACACATATAATATACACAACATATATAAAATATATATACCACTGCACAGGGAACAGAGTGGAAGGAACAGGCTGACCATGGTGCTTAGGTCAGGGTGGTCTACGAGGTTGAGGGAGGCGTTGATGCTCGATTTAGTGCGGCTACTGGTGATCTACAGTGGTTCGGTGGTAGGGCTCGGAGTTAGGGAGGCTCGGCAGGCAAGGAGCTCGGCACGGCTATACTTGGGGTTGATGGGGCTGCTTCAGGCTGTGCTTGGGTCGGAGGAAGGCGAAGCTGAGGGTAGATAGGTTCAAGGTGGTGGCTAACGTGGCAGGGAGCAAGGATGGGATGGAGGTGGGTTTTCACGGTCATGTGGCTGTCAGGGGAAGGTGAAAAGCAAGGGGTTGCTGAGATGGACTCGGGTGAGGGATGGAGTATGGTGATGGGGGACGGATCTGACGTGCGGTAGCACTTGTTTGGTGGCGGCTATGGTATTAAGGTGGCGGCGGATGAGGGATGGAAGGGTGGAGAGAGGTGGAGATTGTCGCGCTCGGGTAGGATGGAAGGCCGCTTCAGGTTAAAAATAGAAGGGAGCGGGTGCAGCTTCGGGAGAAATACAGGAGAGCACGAGTCGATTCTCGGCTGTTGATGGAAAAAGGAAAATCTTCGGGCATGAACATGCTTCAACTCGAGCCAAACGTGAAAGCAACAGAGATGAATATAAAACATATATTATAAAAAGAAAAGGAATTCTCGAAGCAAAAAGAATATGACCTGGAGAAAACAACACTACGCCATGGATGACCTATCGCAACAAAAATACAAGGTGTTGCTAACTACAATGTAACGATAGGTATGCTGATTATTATCTATTACAACACACGCTTCAAGGTGTTAGCATAGGTATCAACAAGATGTTGCAATAGCTATAGTTGTATTCAAATTAAAAAATTAATAAAATTAGCAATCCACGTGAATACGATCCAACGGTCTACATTTAATCCAATTGTTAAAATGGATCACCGATCCAAAGGTCTATTGCAACATTAGCTTCAGGATGTTAGTATAGATATCAACATATGTTGCAGTAGCTATAGACTTATAAAAATATTATAAAAAATGAGCGGGCTGAAAAAAGAACGCGGGAATCAGGAAGAAAGCGGCAAAACTTAACAAAAAATATCAAGGGTTTCAGTTAAACACTTAACAAAATAACACTCCGCCGCTCAACCTCTCAAACACTCAGCCTCACAAACGCTCAAACACTCTCAATCGCTGTTTCAATTAGGGCTAAAAGTTCAAGTTTGCAAGCTTAATCGGGGTTCGATTAGGGCAAGTTCGAGTTCAAGTTCAATTAGGGCTTTGGTGTTTCAATTAGGTCTTCAATTAGGGTTCGTTTGGGATTCGAATTTCAGTTAGGGCTTCGATTTAATCTTCTGCTTAAGGTATTACTATATATATATATTTTAAGTTTTTCCTGATTTGATTGTTGTGTTGCCTAATTTACTGATTTACTTGTGAGTTAAGGTGTAATCATATTCCTGATTAGTTCAAAATTTACCGATTTATATATCTCATTAAGATGCTTCTGAGTTGTATCAGTGATGCTGCATATTCTTGTAGGTATAGATATTGTACAACGCCTGTAATTAATGTTGGATTCGTGAGGTATCAAGGGTGGAAAGTGATGTGTCTATGGATCCAAGCTGTCAACTACAACTAGTAAGCTTTTAATTCGTTTTCCCTTTAATTTCATGAAAATACTATGTGATTAAAAGAAAAGTTCTATGTCTAGTTTCTTCCAGATTAGCAATCTTTTAAGTGAAGAGCCACTATATTTGACATTTTCTTTTTATTGAGGGAGAATAAAATAAACTTAATAGTAAGCCCAAAGCTAATCATTGGCATTGCATATGATTATAATCAAGTGTGAAGTTTTATGACACACTTTTATAAGAGTTTATTATGAACAATATATGGTCTCTTTAGGTGTCAAAAGTTATATATTGATATACTTGTAAGCAAGCAATCTCATGTATCAAGAAACAAAACAAGCTAATCTACAAATAATGTTGAAATAAAATTCGATATCACACTACAACATAATAAAAAACTAAACCGACTTGGACTTGCCAATAATAAGATCACTCTGTCCACATGCTGCATCTTGCTATCCAAATCCAATATGACAGAAGCATCAACAGGTGATGGACAAGTAGTTGATATCCTTGTGAAATATGGGATCAATAAGCTGACATAGTGTGAGTAGGTGTATCCAAGACATCATCATTTAAAGCATGGCATTTAACACTTACGTTCTAGGTAATCTATTACACAAGTCGCGCTGAATTCATCAGCCATATATGATGAAATTGTTGAGAAATAGGGATGGAATTTGATAAGAACATAGTGGATTTCAGCATAACTTAGGAAAATAAAAAGGACAGACCCGTGAAATCCAAGGATTTCTAAAGGGAAGGCGAGGCATGGTTTCGAGTGTGTACTGACAAATCAACTAAAATAAGTCCAATTTTTTATCATGTATATTAACCCTCTATGAACAACATTATACATGCAAGTATACACGTCTCTTCATAATTAATGTATAACTCATTTCACATAAAGAATGATTAAACGTTAATCCTAAAAGGGTCCAGGACTAGCTGTGAATCACAACCACTGAAGGCAAAGTGGTTACATGACGTTGTTTTATCGAACAAAATCTAATCAGCCTTGACTACGGTGTTGCTTGGTATGCTCTGTACCAAGGGAGATCAACTATGTCTACAGGAGATTTGAATATTGCTAACATGGACTGGGGACATCATTTCCAATGAAAATTGTTTATTCTGTTGAAGTAATAAGTGAACAATCGGTATCAAAACTATAGTGAACAAAAAGAACTATTATGGCAATATACCTTAAAAAGTAAACATGTTGTTTATAACCAAGCTAATTTTATTCTATAGTGCAGTGTGATGAACTATCATAAAAAATTACAAACGACGAAATGACATATAAAGATATCATATTGTAGCTGAAATCAATAATGGTAAGTATCATGTAAGATGGTCTGGTCTAGCCTGTTGAAGGCACATATGTCATTGTTAATAAAGCCATTGCTATTTACATGAATTTTATGAAAATAGAGATTGTAAAGCACTAGCTAAAGAATTAATGGTTCCCTTTCAGGGCTTATCGGAATACAAGATCATTGGGATCATTTTTTGTACATTAAAATAGGAGTATTGTGAATTTAAGGATTAATTGCACTTATTTGTATTGCTAATTTAAGAACTAATAGCACATATTCCTCTTTGATCCTTGACAACGTGGTTACAATGTTCCATGATAGTTGTTATAATTAAGACATGTATTAATCCACAAAGTAGCTCTGCTTTGTAAATGTTTTTATTGATCATTATGTGAATATAACCATGATGGTAATAATTGCTCAGTTACACATAAGTTTGATTGTCAATTGAGTTACATCTATGCATTTTGGTATGTTTTGCCTACATGAAAATTGTTGATTATAAGCTAAAATGGCAAAATTAGTATATGGTCAAAATTCACATATTGCTAATGATGCCTTTAAATGTGCATGAAAATCTATTGCCTCTAAAATTGTATCCGATGAATTCTTTCCTACTGCTCAGGAATTAAAAGATGACCCACTTAGCTATATCGATCTTGTATTAGAACAAGTAGTTGGGATTACAAATGACAAAGAACCACCTGATTTGCAACACTTGGTAGAAGACAATTGAAAATATTTAAAGCATAAATCCAATAAATATGTTGGTACCTCTAGCTCAACTGCTCCTCCTCAAAGAAATATAGGGAGCTAAAAAATTCCTATTTGTTGGAATGTGAGGGGAATGAATACTGATTCTAAGATGAACCAGGTATTCAGATTCCTCTTATCTAATAAACCTACTTTTGTGAGATTGTTGGAAAGCAAGCTATTTGACAAACGTATGCAACAATTTATATTAAAATTCCTTCAAACCTGGGCATACAAGATCCTGAAAATCCATTGATATGATGATACGACAATGATATGGTTGGTCTGCCTTGCAATATTGCAACAGCTCCTGCACATGCCTTTACATTATAACGACTTTAGAAGTTAATACTGGTAGTAGATGCATGTGTTATAATCTCTTGCCTTTTAATTTTTTTAACCATATTACAAACCTACCATGTTAGTAAAATATATACTAATCATGAGCTAATCCGTTAATTTCAGGAGTTCTAATATCTAAATGACCAATTATATAACTGGACAAACTAGCAATAGACATTGAGTCATGGGCATTTTCATTTGCCATGTTGAATTTGACTTACCTAATTGAAGTTTCTTTAGCAAAATTATCATATAGGACTAGGACACATAAGCTATAAATTAAATACTATACAAGATTCATTTCAGTATACTAATGCTAGAGTGCATAACTGATATGACATGGCATTGTAGTTTCTATAAAATCGAGAATTAATTAGTTGTAGTCTCAGGTACAGGTAGAAGTTGTGGCCATCTAGTTAAAAAATCTATGTTCTTGGTAACTCTGCCTCTAATTATTATGTGTGATTGAGTTGGTCCTCACCATCTTCATTTTTTGTCTGTAAGTTGGGCTTTGAACTATGGTCGGAATTTTGCATGGGCTATGCAGTTTTTGTGATTTGATTCTATGGTACCTCATCCGTATTTGGAGAAAATTACATTTTGTGATATTATTTTTAATATTACTTGAAAAAGGATAAATTTTTAACTAAATTAGCAAATGTATTGACATATACAGTTTTCAGAAAGGTTGTGTAGGAGAAATATTTCTCCTTATCTGAGATTTGTTTGTAGCATTATGTCTGTTACTCATAATTATAAACTATCATGGTTATATTCTCGTTAACTAACTGGATGTATTGATATGTGAATTCTTCATTCTTGCCGCATTAAAAATTATCAAAAATGACAGGTTTGATAAATCCCTATTTTTTACAAGATTTTCTTCTGAAGTAATTTTGTCATACTAGCATGCTTAGATGTTTATGCTTACATATCTCTTTTGCTCGCATCTTATCACAGTATCTTTACTTTGTTTAGCAAAACGAAGCATAAAAATGCTTAGTACAAGGAACTTCTGATGAGGTAAGTCCACAAGTATAGTTAAATAACACGCATTATTTTTTTTCTGCATGTGATATTGTTTCTTCTCGTATTTATCTTTTTCTATTATTTATCTTTAGACATTTTAGATCTACAGTGTTTATTTATAGAACTACATATGCCTATTTCCAGTTTTGAAGATTGACTGATCCAATCTATAAGGTTTTTGCTCTAAATTTTGCCTTTATGGTTAGTTAAAATGTTTGCTTTCAGTTTTAATTGATAACTTACCTCTGTTTACTATATAGATTTGTTACTGGAATGCAGGTAGTAGATTTACATAAAGAAGATTTATTGCCCAATCCTTTGAGACACTTTAACAAAGTAAGTATTAGATCTCCTTCAGTAGTCCAATGCATGTATGGTACTGGCACCGGAGTGATGAAACTGGCACTGGAGCCACTAGAGGCACTGATGGTACTGGTGGCTCGGAAGCATGAAATTTGGAGGCTCGCAAAGATGAATTCACGTGTAGTATGTAGAATTTAATTAGTATGTACTGGCTGTTAATATGAATGCACTGGCTATGTTTGTTATTTTGTACTTGACTAAAACTTGTGTTGATGGCTGTTATGTTTTAAGTATGTTTGTTATTTTGTACTTGACTAAAACTTGTGTTGCTGGCTGTTATGAAACGACTTGTTGTTTGGCTGTTATGAAATGAATAGCTCTTTGGCTACTATGAAATGCAGTGTAATGTTGCAGTAGTATGATGTTGCAGTACATTTCCAATTTAAATTGCAAAAAGTGTTGCCGTAGATATGATATAATGTTGCAGTATGTGATGTTAAATGTGGTAATAAACTGGAAAAGTGTTGCCATTTTATTGGTAAAAGTGTTACCATAGATTAATGAATGTGGGCCCCACAAAACGGTTCCGTTAAGTTGGTTAACAGAATTAGTGGGCCCCACATGTTGGGGCCCAGATTGTGGGACCCACTTTTTAGTAAATTTAGTACATGTGGCAACAACAGAACCGATGTTGCCTTAGGATCACAAAGATGTTGCATTTGAGTCTGCGGCAACGCGGCAAAATGCAACACCGAGAAAGTGTTGCCTTAGCTCGTTTTTGGCCTCCAGCAACATTATTTGGCACTTTCTGCATCACTTCTTGTGTGTTGCAGTATGCAATCTATGGCGTAGTGCAAGCTGGATCTCGGAGCAAAAGGAGCTGATATATATTGCTTTATTTTTTTCAGAATGTAGAAGATGGAATAATGAAAGGACACGGCTATATAAACCAAAATCAAGGAACGTTAAAAGTCAATACGTTGATTTCAAAAATTATTAAAGGGGAAATAGCTATCTGGTTATACGGCTGGAAATTGATAAGGCAGAAGGAAACAAAAAGCTCAAGTATGGAACCGATACGGCAAATTGTTTTGCCGATTTCGTCGCGTACCGGACATTGATTTACAGAAATGAATATACTACGGAGATCAGTACGACGAGACGAACAGAACGGTACGCAGATATGAGAGATACGACAAATCTATCAAAACTCGATTTTTTGCTGCCGAAAATGCTGTTAAAACGCCGAAAATAAGATAAACGGGACTATAGCAGTCCAAATTTGACGAAACGAAATACGACGTCTTACTCAGAAAAAGATTTACAATTTTATTATATAAAAATATTCAGGTTTCGAAAATATTTAATTTACTCAATTTCAACTGATTTTAAATTTAAATTGAAATTTCACAAATAAACAAACTTTCAAATTTTCAAATAAAAATTCACCATTTACTATGTTTAAATAGATGTATTAAAAATATCAAAATTTCATTTAAAAATTTTATTGTTTAATTTCAGGAAAAATGTAGTTAATTTCGTTATTGAAATCGTTAAAATTTTTAGGTTGTTACACCAGCCTTCAACGTGGCATTCTCCTATGACTTTCAGTGACTTCTTTGAATTCCATAGCCGTTGATTTTGGACGCGAAGCTTGGCGGTGATGTTGAGATATGAATGTAGCATATATAGCTTTGAACGATGAACGAATACCTAAATCAAGTAGCGCACTCGATAGGTCCTTTATTCATAGTATTTACATGTGGTCTCCTATTGAGCAACGAGGCTAGTCCAGGAGTTTGACATGGGAAAAATTCGACCTGTACCGCATGTGGTGGGACCAAGCACAAGTCTGTTTCGCATTACTATCCTATACCATAGTGGGAAGATCAGATAATAGCTTTAGACGTGTAATCCTTTACCACAATGACGAGACTGGGTTACACATTGGGGATTCTTTACCATTGGTGTTCGAGACAAGATCTTTTCTTAGATGGTATAAAATCGTATTATAGTGCATTAGGCGGGACCAAAATGTGTTATACATTAGACTTAAATCATGTTATATCACTTTTATAGTAGTATACATGGATTAGATTAGCTTCACTTACTCAGACGTACGTCTAATCCACTCCTATATTTTCTATTTTCTATATTATTTAGGGTGATAGATTCTGGAGATGAGATGGATCAGGAGGCGTAGACTTGTACATATTGTAAATGTTGTATATAAATGATGTAAATAATTTGTATATTAAAGACATAATGTGACAGTGTGTGGACATGATTTGATTAGGGTTGTATAAACTTATGTGTTACATCAGATATGTAATCAGATATATTTGTGTGATATGATATTTTATGAGACAATTCGATGTGAGATTCTAATAGTATGGTTTTTTGTTATATGCTCTCTTTGTATATCAATGGTATCACAAAACTATTTGCCATTTCGAGACTCCGTTGTGTAGTTACGGGATTCTAAAATGGCGGATTATTATAGATATATGTACGTATTTGTTGATATTCCTCAAGGTACATGCATTATACTTAAGCCATCGTGAAATGAAGTGTACGAGTGAATAACCTCATTCAATTTGTTGATCTTCCTCGAGGCTGAGATTATAATAGGACAAAGACTATGGGTAGGAGTTGTATATGACACAACCGATAAAATATTATCCATCGCTTGCGAGTATATGATTTATTGATACTCCTCAAGGTCAGAATCCCAAGGCAAGCGAGTCCTAACACTCACTAGAGAAATCAAAATATTTCAATTTTTTTTCTTCGGGTATTGGGAAGAATAAAAATCTTGTGACGACCACCACTCACTTTCGGTACCAGATATACCTATATAATGCGCTATGGAGGTACTCGGGAGATTGAGAATGATAACCAATGGTGAAAAGAAATAAAAATCCAAACACAAAACCTGTAGAACATCTCACAACACACGGACAAAATATAATATAATAACATAGATGTAAAATAGTCGAGATAGTGATATAATCAAATGAACTAAAAATAAGAACAACAGAGTGCAATGGATTCACAGATTATACAAAAACTCAAATAGTAGAGTTATACATTCCAAATCTCCAAAATAAACTCTATAACTGTCTCTATGGTAATACATGTTCGAGTATAGCTCCACAGTACTGCACGACAAAACTTAAGCGATAGTAAGCTCCAAAGTATGATATATGAAAGCATAGCCTCCTGCTAAACACTCCGTACAGCTCCATGTGTTATCCATACCTGTTGTCCGTAATCTGCTCGTTTAAGAATACCCAAAATAATAAGAATCAAAGTATAAAACCTCGAGTTAGACAACAATCTGGTATGAGCGATACATCATCTCAAAATACTATAAAAACCATACATAGTAAATAAGGGCATAGGGTATGAATAGCCATACCAGACCTGTCCCTACATCCAAAGAGCTAGCACATAAACACTTTATAACACAACATATCAGGCACACAGCAAACATAACATCCATCACACAGCCTTGCATCTCTCAATCTAGTGCTTCAGATATACAATAACTCTTTCAGATGCCTAACTTACGCCCACGCATATGGCTTGGGACTGGACACTCATAGACGTCCAATAGAATAGGTACACTAACGACGAATTTTCTATCGGTTTAGAAAATCGTCGAAAAATTTATAATAAAATGATCGCAAGCGCACAACGTACAAATTTTAGTACGTGGCGAGTACAGGTCGATCCGTAGGGAAGTTTTAAGATTTTAAGATTTTCTAATCAATCAAATTAGACCAAAGTAGAGAGAAGATTGTTAACTACAACTGGTAAACAAAATGAAGATAAAATTAAAATGAAATTGAGACTAAAAACTATGAGATTAGAGAACAATTTAGAGGAAAATCCACTCTCATATTTTTGTAAATCAACAAATAAATAATCTATGATCTCTATTTTTGATATTAAGTGAAATAATTGTTGAAGTTATCATAAGTACGGTTTATTTATGTTATTAATTAACATAACTTAAACCATCAAACTATAATATAACAAATAAACCACTTATCAATTCTCATGAAAATGAAGCCAAAGCAAAAGCTATTTTAAGTATGATCTATTTACTATTGTAATTAGTAATATAGATCATCAAATTTTGTTTTCACTTTCATTTCAAAATCACAAATCAATTAGCAAATGATGATGTAAATTGTGTTTATGTTGAATAAGAATAGCTCATTTGCAAATGCAACATAAGCTATCAAACCCACTTATATAAACTTACATCAAAATCTACTTTCATGAAGCACAAATAAAAGAGACCACAAATCATAGAAATGTTGAAATTATATAATATTTGAGAGCTTCATTACCCCTAAATTAAAGGGGTTTAGCTGCTCATTTGTGTTATCATTTCACATGTAAATTTCAACATTAAAAAGAAAAAGAAATAGAAAATAAGCAAAGGAAGAAAATGAGATTAACTACTAAACTACTTGCATAAAAAATAATGCTACACTACTTGCATGAAAGTAAATCTAATCTATAACAAAGAAAAGAAGAGAGCATAGAAGTAAAAATGAACATAAAAGTAAAAATAAGCATGTAGAAAAGAAAAGAGAAGAGAAAGAGGCTAAGAGCCATTTTTATTTCATGAAACATTGAGCTTACAACTTGCATTCTAATTTCCTACATAATTTCAAATAGTAATAAGATATCTACATGTACATAAGTGGGCTATTTATACATGCATAAAACCCTAATTCACTTTTTAGGATGCTTCCCAAAATGCCCTTTAGGAAGTGTGGCCACCAAGTAACCATTAGCCTTTAATTAATCCATCATCAAATATGCATGAAGCTTTAACCTCCACTTAGTTGTCCATTAGCTTCTAATTGTAGATTTATCTAAGTGGGTGGGGTCCTCCATGATCATGATTTTGAATTATTTCCTTCTTCATTTCTTTGTATTCTCTTGTGCATGCATATATTCCATGAAACCCTCTTCCATTTACATCCAAATTCCTATAAAAAATCATAAAAAATTTCCAAGTAAAAATTCTCAAATTAGCACATGCACAAAAACGACCAATTTGCTCATGTATGAAGATGAAAATATGGTGATTTGCAAATAATTGAATTTTGGTTTAAACATGTTAAATACCCAAATATGGCATTTATTTAAATAAAAATAGATAAAATATGGATGTAAATATATGCACATTTACGTGCACATCAAATACCCCCATACTTATCTCTTTATTCGTCCCCGAATAAAGGAAAACTAAGATAAATCTGTTTTCATAGGGAGCACGATTTCATTGAGCGTATGCAACAAGCCGTTAAACCTCTGGGTGTCCCCAATAGGACGAGTGTTGTCTTGTGAGGGTTTTCAGCAGATACTACCCACAAAATCCAAATGCAAAGTGAAAACATTCAAAATGCAAGATTTATTTACAATGGGATGAATGCAAGTTTTTGAAAATATTTACAAATGAAGGATTTACTTTCAAATCGACACGAATAAGTTAAATATAAGTTTTGGTCATTATCAAGAAATTTAAGTCCTTTTACTTACCAAAATTTCCAACAAAAATTAAGTTGTCATAACTGATAGACTATAGTTTGGCTAGTTGTTTTGGTTGATAACACAATGTAATTATGAAATGGATCCTCAGTTGATTATCGAAGTTCGTCAAAGTGGTATTTTCATTTCTTTTCAATAACAAGTTAAATCTAACAAGTCAAAATAGTGCTTGGATTTCAATTTCTTACTCTCTCTCATTTGAAAATAATATTTACATATGCCTAACTCAGATAAACCGAGACCAGATATATTATCCATGCACTGCCTTTCGGGCTTACGTGAGGGGAATACAGAGCGTGGCAAGTGAACACACAAGTGTGAACACTTATTGACTGTAGGCATTATTTAGTAAAAGAATTTTTATACACTTGCACCTAACTTAGATAAACTGAGGTCAGATATACCAATTGTGCACTGCCTTTCGGGCTTATATGAGAAGGGTACAGAGCATGCGAGTGAACACACGAGTGCGAACACATGACTCTAGGTGTTAAAAAAATATACATATATACAAATGTTTATTTGGTTTACTTGTATATATATATATTGTTGTTTTTTTTCTTTTTTAGAAGAGAGAGTTTTGCAAAATCATCTTAGCACCATTTAACTTAGCAGATAAAAATGTTATATCCATTACTTTAAATTTACCACTTTTTTAAACTATACTTATCCTATAGCGTTTCTTCAAAAATAAATCAAAAAATGCTAAAAAGAAAATGTTTTTGGATTTAGAAATTTTGAGATTTTTTTTTGGAAAATTTTGAGTTAAATGAAAATGAAAATTCAAAAATGCCATGAAACTTAAAAAAAAGGGTGAGACTCCCTCCCCACACTTTGTTTTTACTATGTCCCTACAGTAAGTGCATGATATAATGAGCGTAATGGGGAAAAATATGTACATATTTACAAAAGAGGGTTAACATTCTTACTAGACGTAGCTTGGCTCATGAAGAACCATGAGCTCCTCCTCTTAGTTACTTGGCAATTCCAAGAAAGGTTTCAAACGATGACCGTTGACTTTGAAAATCGATCCATCGCTAGGGTTTTGTATTTTGTAACGACCCGGTATTTTGAACCATTCGCATCCGCACATGTCGAACTTGAATTGCTCAAAATATCAGATTGTTAATTTAAAATTTGGCAAAACTCAGCATATATAGTAAATAAATCAATCACAGAATCACAGACACAGAGTAATACAATAATACACAGCGGAATAGATAAAATAGTAGTTCATGAAGCTACTATATAAACATTAGAGTTAGAAATAAAATACAACAGAATATCTCAAATGCAGTGAAGTCTCCAGTACAACAGATGACTTCTCTGAACAAATCAACTAGAAGAGCTGAAAGCTGAGGCAATAGTTGGATCTCCAAAGGAAGCTCCAAACTCCAAAGGTGAGTCTCAAATGCTGCATCACTCGGTCTAACCCAAGCGTAAAGCAAAACACAAAACACTCGAGTTAGGATTAACATTCTTATATCAATAAATCCAACTCAAGTGAAATATCCACTGAAATACAAGTAACTTAAAGGATGTTTGGGATAACCATCCTCTAAGGATCAGCGGAACTATCTACAAGGTGGAAATATACACTATAACACCGTGGTCATTCCAAATTAATTTATACTTCAAAACCAAAATACCATTTCATTTCAAATATATCTATTTTCCAAAATAGTATATATAGGTTAAATGATTTAAAAGTAAAGTATTTATAATTTCCTAAAGTCTCACAAATCGATTCACATCCACCCAAATTCCAAATTCAAATTTATTCAAAGCTCAATTCATCAATTCAATTCAGTTCTAAATATACCATTTAAATTTTCAATATATTTCAAAGCTTTAATATTCAACATTTTCAAAGTTAAATTTAACAGTTTCATATAGCTCTTGATTTAACTTTATTATTATTTAATCAGGGAATATTCACTTAATAAATTCAATATCATCTAACTAGCCTTAAATTTCATTTTTACTAAATATTTCCTTAAATTTATTTAAACAAGAAATATTCATTAAATTATTTAAATCAAACCCAAGTTATAAATCATATCTTAAATCTCAAATTCAATAAGTTTCAAATCGGTTTAATTAAATAAAATTCTTTAATGAATACAATTTCAACTAAATTCAAATTATCTTCCCAACCTTAACTTATTCAAATTATTACTGAAATCTATTTTGAAACATAAATTTAAATACCTAACCATATTATATGTATTAAATCAATCTTAATTAAATTAAATATTATTATTAAATCTATATATATATCATTATCATTTATATATACTAATTTAAGAATCAACATTTATTAAAACCATATATTTCTTCTCAAATCCATAGAATTTATTTTCAAAATATTTATATATAAGGACTAATGGTGTCTGTATATATATCTATCATACGGTTAAGTGATACGGATATTTATCATTTCAATCCGAAATTTAAATATATACGGGTAGATATCATTTCAACCCGTAATCCCAATTTCAATTCAAATGAAAATCGCTTGGGTTTATCATTTCAACCCATAACGATTTTCTCCTATTCTAAAGTCTGTTCGGGTATGTATCATTTCAACCCATAGTGAATTATATACTAATAGGAAACTTGTAGAGTGATAACAGATAATAATATAAAATACAACAACAGGCATATATCATCAATAACAATATAATATAAACAACAGGATATGGTGTCATATCCTACAGGTGAACAGTTACAGATAATAGCATATATAATAATTTAAATAACTACAGTAGCATATTTCAATTGTCATTTCAATTGAAATCAAATTAAATAAATATAAGAATGCTAAATCTTGAGTGATTACTCACTTTTCGAGGTTAGAGATGAACGATGCTGAGATGAGTTACGAATCCAAGCACAGAATCCAAAGCAAAGCTAGATGGGTACAAATTCGACAGACAGATCTGATAACAGAAATTGACGAAGTCAAATCAGAACGGGTTCGATGAAGATAATTGGTATAAATGAACTTATATATATAACTATATATATATATAATATATTCTAAATTCTAACACATATTAAATTAAATATATATATATATATATATATATATATATGCATTTTCTTCAAACAGTAGTTATTTAAACCCACTTATCCCTTTTCAAAAGTTATAGTATAGTTATATTATTTCAAAGTCCACTTATAAAATATATTTTTTCACGATCGATGACAAGCATCAGCAAACCAATATAAAGGTGAACAAAATATAAATATGAGCATTGCTTTTACAAAGCCCAAATATAAATACTTACAATATATAACACGTATGTACAAAATATATTTAGAAACCCAATATAAACTGTTATAAATCTTAGCCTAAACATAACAAACAAATTCATATCATATAAATATACAATTTAAAACTACAAACTCATATAACAAACCATATATAAAAGCAGACACTAAAATAATGTATGCAGACAGAAATTATAAGTTTTAAAATGTAAAATTTATATTAAAGTATTAATAGTATTTATATTAACATAAAATATCTTATATCACTCTCAAAATAATATGTATATAGTAACCTATATCTATAAATTAAAACAATATACATAACTAATCTGACATACTTATATGCTATAAATATATCAAACTTAATTTTCTTTGATTCAGAACCAAAACAAATACATACCGATCTTATATGAATTAGACTTATAAAATATAATATAATATATATATACAGTATAAAATTTAGCATATGAAACTTATGAACCAGAGTGTATATATAATACTAATATAAAATAGATGCATGCATATCTAAACCCAAAACGCACATACCGCAACCGTAGATATATACATCAACAGTATACGAAACCATACATATGACAACTTGAAAAACTTAACCTGACACCCATATACATGACATAATATGTACAGGCCAAACTATCATAGACAGTAGATTTCCAACTTGCATCACTAACTATATATATAGACTATAAACCTATAAATATATAATATACCTTAATATACATATATATATATCTCTCGCAAAGAACATCGACCGGGAGATGAGGAGGACGGTGGAGAGAACTGGAGACAAGCGGAGTGGCGGGGTTCTGGCGATGGGTGGTTCGGGTTGCTCGGCCACTTCGGTCAGGGGAGGCTGGGTAGGTGGCTGCCTATTGGAAGGCTCGGCTTGGTATTTGGTGAAGGCTGTCGCCTTGGAAATGGAGGGCAGTTGGTGGGAGGAGGTGAACATGGTCTGGCTACGGTCAAAGGTGGAGGAAGTGGTGGGGTTCGGGGTGCTGACGTTGCTTGGTGAAGGTGAAAAAGGAAAAAAATGAAAGAAGCGAATGGCAGACAAAGTAAAGAGGGGAAGGAATGGTTTCTGAAGCTAGAAAAGAGCAGGCTTCAATATAGATATTACATAGAATATAATATTAGTTTCATTATCAAGGCAAAAAATGAACGAATAGAATTGGAATACGAACGAATCAAGAATGTTTGAACCGGTTGGAATATTAATGGCCAAAGAATGACAAGAGTCAAAAGTCAGGTTTTCCAGCGAATAATAGTGACTGATGACTATTGGTTTATACACATGAGCAATGGATGTTCACGGAAAATCCAAAAGTCAAATTACGGAACCGATACGGATCACTATTTCACCGATTCCGTTGTGTACCGGACTTCAAAACACAGAATTGAATATACCATGAAGATAAGCACGACGAGACGATTAAAACGGTATACAGATATCTGTGGTACGACCATTCGATCAAAAGTCGATGATCGGTACCGAAAATGTTGCTATTCTGCCAGAATTAAGATGAACGGAGCAGAAGAAATCCAAATTTTGAGCAATGAAATATGACGCCTTACTCAGAAGATGATTTAGAAATTTATTGTGTAAAAATATTCAGGTTTGTAAAATATTTTTTTATCATCAGTTTTAACTGATTTAAATTGAAATAAAATACACAATAAAATAAACTTCAATATTAACAGATGAAAATTTATCAGTTGCTATGTTTAAATAGACGTATTCCAAATAATAAATTTTTATTTCAAAATATTATTATTTAAAATTCCACCAAAAATTTAATTAAATAGGTATATAAAACCGTTAAAAATTATTAAAAATTGACGGGTCGTTACACTCTCCCCCACTCAAAACTTTTCGTCCCCGAAAAGGAGCGAGGTAGGAGAATAGAAACAACCAGGAAGAAAAATAGTTTGATAGTCAAGATTAAACAATTAATTTGAAACTATATAAATTTTACTTGAAGTATTAATTTGAAAACTTCATTTGCAATTCAATTATCTTTAAACTTTTGTACCTTTCAAAACTCATTTGCAAAATTTCTTGCTTCCTTTATAGATACCATTTATATGTTTAAATAACACCTTTATAAATATACGAAACTATTTGAAACAATTATTTACATTATTACTTATATTTACAAAGAAGCTATTTGAAAACATTAAATCCATAATTCATAAATTTATTAATTTTTTATCTCAAGATACTTTTCAAATAAATCAATAATCATTTACTTTAAATATGTTTTATTTAATTAATAACTTCTAAAATATTTATAACACTAAAATTTTCTATTAAACCATATAGTATATAAATAAACAATATTTAAAAAGGATATAGTCAACAAGGAAAAGAAGGAGGATTTGGAAAAACAGAATATAGGTGAATAAATAAAGCTGAGCAGATAAGGTAGATTCAAAAGAATAGTATTGGGCATGAATAATTAATTCAAACCATTAGAATTTCAATTTCAAATATTAATAAAAAAATTCTTTGTTGGAAATACTTTTTATACTAAATTACCTTTATAACGAAACCAATTTCCTTTCGAAAAAACTTTTATAACTCGATGTCTCAACAAGTTTATCCTCGTTCCTGCAGACTCTGGCAGTGCGTTGATCAGGCGCAAAGCTAGAATTCTCCAGGTACTTAGTAGACTTGTTTCAACACCTAGTGAAAATACTGGAAAACTAAAAAAACAGATATGGAAAGTACAATCCAAACAAAAAACAACCAAAACCTTTGTCGATCATGGATCGCGGATACACAATGGTTACGCCTGCATCCCCCAGGAAACATCCGTACCCGTAGGCGCCCCCCAACCTTGCGATTATGCCATGAAGACTAGTAGTACTGCAGATACACAATGGTTATGCCTGGATCCCCCAAGAAACATCTGTACCCTAGGCTCTCGCAGCCCCTACTGATTACGTTACCAAGCAACCCAATAGATCCCAGATACACAATGGTTACGCCTGGATCTCCCAGGAAACATCTGTACCCGTAGGCCGCCCCCAACCCTGCGATTACGCCATGAAGTCGTGCTCATAAGACCATGGAGATTGCCATGGAATTCGATGGAAACTCGAGTATCATATCCGAAAAACCAAAAATTAGAGAAATATCGATAGAATGAATCCACAATGTGGCCACAAAGCGGATATCAAGCAGAAGGCACTTTCCATATCTTTACTTCGAAAATATGTATCATACAGTACCTTTTCAAATCACTTTCAAATATCATACTTATATAAAGTCCATTATATATAAGATTTCATTTCAAATCAAATACTTTCCAAAATCAATAGTATATCAAATCACACTTATATAGACTTCAATTATATAAGATTACACCTTTCAAATTGAGTACCTTTCCAAATAAATAGTTTTCAAATCAACTTTATACTTATACAAATCAATTTTATATAAGTTCGATAACTCCCAAATCAAGTATTTAGTAAAAATAAGGTTCTCAATTTCAATTCCTTTCAATATCAGTTCAGTTTCAAAATCCTCTATGATTTCACCAAATTGCTTCTCAATTTAAATATCTTCAGTTTTAAAGTTTCCAAAATAATAGGTTTGGAGAATAATCCAAGTTTCTAAATTAATATAATTTAAGTCAAATAATTCATTTCCAAAATCAATGGTTTTCAAAATCATCTTATATTTACATAAGGTCCATCTTATATAAGGATCAAATTTTTCAAAAATATGTTTCGCTGCATGGAGAGCCATATGGGATTGAACATCTTTGCTTTAAAAAAGGTTTTGAATTTAGAATAGTTTTGTAAAATAGATTTGTATATAAAATAATTTTGTAAAATAGTTTTGTATGTAAAATAGAATAAAACAATTTGTTTAAGAAAATAAAAGAAAAATAGTTTTGAAAAAAAATGGTTTTAAATTGATAATAGTTTTTCATAAAGAAAAATTCCAATTAAATTACAAAGATATCCAACCCAACAACTTCCAATTTCAGCGTAAAGTATCTCAATGATATTAGAACATAAGATGTACATATGTCATCATTTCGCAACATCACATTCGATCGCTCGCTTGATCACACAAGTTCGCTTTCGAACTAGTATTGTCCATTCAACTTCCCTAATGCGGATTTTGATATGGTTTCTTGACTAGAAATAATCAGTCTCCTTGCATAGCCATATACCATGATAGAGAATCCTAGAATCAAGCCCAAAATCCATATCAAATATTCATCGTCAAGAATCGAATGAAAAATCCTAACACGAAATGGTGTAATTCACCTCAAACTTGTGTACTCAAACCTGGATCAAATTAATTATGCGAATAAACAGCATACGTACAACTTATGTATTTATTCCAACTTGTTAAATATATAGTTTCATAAAGCTGTTACTAAGTTAAAACATTTAAACTAAATTTTATTCAAAATATTTTGAAGACCAAATTCTTTTCAAAACATTTCAAATCTAAATTTCATATTAGAAAAATTCAAAATAGCCTTATTCATTTACTTAACAAAACAGTTTCAACTTATTTAAATCATATTACTACATACTTTAACATACATACCAAACTTATATACTTTATACTTTTCAAAATTTCTTAGCTTTGAAAAGTTAACCTTGACTTGGAAGTGCTCGAACCTTCAAAATAGTTGAAGAAATCATTTTCAAATTCAAGAGTTGGAAATCAATAACAAATCAGTAAATCAATTTCAAAAGATAGGTTTCAAATCCGAAACTCAAGGACTGAACACCGGTTCATTTCAAATCATACTTCGGAATGTGGGAGTCAAAATTGGTTTCACAAAATCACTCGCATAGCAAAGCTATTAGAGTGGCCTTTCCCTCACTCTGAAACTCGAAAATCAATGTCGATGATGCGTGCACTCATCACCGAAATTATTTCCCAGCGACATAAGTGAGTTCTAGACTTCTATTTTCTCGAAAACTTCTTTGAAATTTCTTCAAAATCATTGGAACTCATTTGAAGTCATTTGAAACGTTTCTTATTCGGAAAATACTTTCAAATCGTATTATCATATATTTTCAAAATCTTAAAACTAATTTTCAAAATTACCGGAGTTCAATTCCTCAAATTTCCAATTTGAAACCCTTCAGTTACAAATCATTTTTATATTAATCAATTTCTTATATAACTTTCAAAATTTCAAATCCTTTCAAAATTTCAAATTCTCATTTTTAAAAGGTATATATAATCCTTATCGAAAACATTTTCACTTTTATATATAAAATAAAATCATATTTATCAAGATAATAATTTCGATATATAAAACAATTTCTAAAGTACAAACAAGCCCGATTTTCAAAGGATGATTTAAGAATGGATTTCAAAACAAAGATAGAGATTCAGATTAGAGGGACTCTAATCAAATAGAATTCTGATTCGAAGATAGGCTCAATCGACGATTAGGTAATTAAATTACAAAATACAAGATAGATATATTTTTATAAATTGCGGATGACCCTAGAGTCAACCGTGACTTCAAAATAAGTTTGGTGCAGAATTCTGAGGCAAATCGACATTCGATTTCCAGAGATAGAATTCGGCATAACAAGAGATAGCAACATCAAACCGAGGGATATATAAATCTCCGGTGAATCAATGCCAATTGTAAAGGAGTTCCACCACTTTACAAATCATTCAAAGATTGGCGGGATCACCTATTCTTATAGAGATCATTCGAAGTGGAGTTATGGGATATTCCAGAATCAAAAGAATACAAATAGGGAGAGACAAGAATGAATTTTGGAACCGCAAGGAACGTTCCAAAGTTCAAAGGAAATCGAGTCAAACGGAAGAGATTTAAACTCGAACGAAAGTGATTCTGTAAATAAATTTACTATATATGCTAAGTTTTGCCTAGAGCCTAAGCTCTGATACCAACTGTAACGACCCGGTATTTTGAACCATTCGCATCCGCACATGTAAAACTTGAATTGCTCAAAATATCAGACTGTTAATTTAAAATTTGGCAAAAATCAGCATATACAGTAAATAAATCAATCACAGAATCACAGAAACAGAGTAATACAATAATACGCAGCAGAATAGATAAAATAGTAGTTCATGAAGCTACTATATAAACATCAGAGTTAGAAATAAAATACAACAGAATATCTCAAATGCAGTGAAGTCTCCAGTACAACAGATGACTTCTCTGAACAAATCAACTAGAAGAGCTGAAAGCTGAGGCGATAGTTGGATCTCCAAAGGAAGCTCCAAACTCCAAATGTGAGTCTCAAATGCTGTATCACTCGGTCTGACCCGAGCGTAAAGAAAAACACAAAACACTCGAGTTAGGATTAACATTCTTATATCAATAAATCCAACTCAAGTGAAATATCAACTGAAATACAAGTAACTTAAAGGATGTTTGGGATAACCATCCTCTAAGGATCAGCGGAACTATCTACAAGGTGGAAATATACACTATAGCACCATGGTCATTCCAAATTAATTTATACTTCAAAACCAAAATACCATTTCATTTCAAATATATCTATTTTCCAAAATAGTATATATAGGTTAAATGATTTAAAAGTAAAGTATTTATAATTTCCTAAAGTCTCACAAATCGATTCACATCCACCCAAATTCCAAATTCAAATTTATTCAAAGCTCAATTCATCAATTCAATTCAGTTCTAAATATACCATTTAAATTTTCAATATATTTCAAAGCTTTAATATTCAACATTTTCAAAGTTAAATTTAACAGTTTCATATAGCTCTTGATTTAACTTTATTATTATTTAATCAGGGAATATTCACTTAATAAATTCAATATCATCTAACTAGCCTTAAATTTCATTTTTACTAAATATTTCCTTAAATTTATTTAAACAAGAAATATTCATTAAATTAT
This sequence comes from Allium fistulosum, assembly GCA_030737815.1. Lineage (NCBI taxonomy): Eukaryota > Viridiplantae > Streptophyta > Magnoliopsida > Asparagales > Amaryllidaceae > Allium > Allium fistulosum. The sequence goes on from CM060903.1 coordinate 445,305,954, forward strand.
TTAAATCAAACCCCAGTTATAAATCATATCTTAAATCTCAATTTCAATAAGTTTCAAATCGGTTTAATTAAATAAAATTCTTTAATGAATACAATTTCAACTAAATTCAAATTATCTTCCCAACCTTAACTTATTCAAATTATTACTGAAATCTATTTTAAAACATAAATTTAAATACCTAACCATATTATATGTATTAAATCAATCTTAATTAAATTAAATATTATTATTAAATCTATATATATATCATTACCATTTATATATACTAATTTAAGAATCAACATTTATTAAAACCATATATTTCTACCTAAATCCATAGAATTTATTTTCAAAATATTTATATATATGGACCAACGGTGTTTGTATATATATCTATCATATGGTTAAGTGATACGGATATTTATCATTTCAATCCGAAATTTAAATATATACGGGTATATATCATTTCAACCCGTAATCCCAATTTCAATTCAAATGAAAATCGCTTGGGTTTATCATTTCAACCCATAATGATTTTCTCCTATTCTAAAGTCTGTTCGGGTATGTATCATTTCAACCCATAGTGAATTTTATACTAACAATGAACTTGCAGAGTGATAACAGATAATAATATAAAATACAACAACAGGCATATATCATCAATAATAATATAATATAAACAACAGGATATGGTGTCATATCCCACAGGTGAACAGTTACAGATAATAGCATATATAACAATTTAAATAACTACAGCAGCATATTTCAATTGTCGTTTCAATTGAAATCAAATTTAATAAATATAAGAACGCTAAATTGTGAGTGATTACTCACTTTCCAAGGTTAGAGATGAACGATGCTGAGATGAGTTACGAATCCAAGCACGGAATCCAAAGCAAAGCTAGATGGGTACGAATTCGACGAACAGATCTGATAATAGAAATTGACGAAGTCAAATCAGAACGGGTTCGATGAAAATAATTGGTATAAATGAACTTATATATATAACTATATATATATAATATATTCTAAATTCTAACACATATTAAATTAAATATATATATATATGCATTTTCTTCAAACAATAGTTATTTAAACCCACTTATCCCTTTTCAAAAGTTATAGTATAGTTATATTATTTCAAAGTCCACTTATAAAATATATTTTTTCACGATTGATGACAAGCATCAGCAAACCAATATAAAGGTGAACAAAATATAAATATGAGCATTTCTTTTACAAAGCCCCAATATAAATACTTATAATATATAACATGTATGTACAAAATATATTTAGAAACCCAATATAAACTGTTATAAATCTTAGCCTAAACATAACAGACAAATTCATATCTTATAAATATACACTTTAAAACTACAAACTCATATAACAGACCATATATAAATGCAGACACTAAAATAATTTATGCAGACATAAATTATAAGTTTTAAAATGTAAAATTTATATTAAAGTATTAATAGTATTTATATTAACATAAAATATCTTATATCACTCTCAAAATAATATGTATATAGTTACCTATATCTATAAATTAAAACAATATACATAACTAACCTGACATACTTATATGCTATAAATATATCAAACTAAATTTTCTTTGATTCAGAACTAAAACAAATACATACCAATCTTATATGAATTAGACTTATAAAATATAATATAATATATATACAATATAAAATCTAGCTTCTACAACTTATGAACCAGAGTGTATATATAATACTAATATAAAATGGATGCATGCATATCTAAACCCAAAATGCACATACCGCAACTGTAGATATATACATCAACAGTATACGAAACCATACATATGACAGCTTGAAAAACTTAGCCTGACACCCATATACATGACATAATATGTACAGGCCAAACTATCATAGACAGTAGATTTCCAACTTGCATCACTAACTATATATATAGACTATAAACCTATAAATATATAATTTACCTTAATATACATACATAAATATATATATATATATATATATAGCAAAGAACATCGGCCGGGAGATGAGGAGGACGGCGGAGAGAACTGGAGACAAGCGGAGTGGCGGGGTTCTGGCAATGGGTGGTTCGGGTTGCTCGGCCACTTCAGTCAGGGGAGGCTGGGTAGGTGGCTGCCTATTGGAAGGCTCGACTTGGTATTTGGTGAAGGCTATCGCCTTGGAAATGGAGGGCAGCTGGTGGGAGGAGGTGAACATGGTCTGGCTACGGTCAAAGGTGGAGGAAGTGGTGGGGTTCGGGGTGCTGACGTTGCTTGGTGAAGGTGAAAAAGGAAAAAAAAATGAAAGAAGCGAATGGCAGACAAAGTAAAGAGGGGAAGGAATGGATTCTGAAGTTAGAAAAGAGCAGGCTTCAATATAGATATTACATAGAATATAATATTAGTTTCATTATCAAGGCAAAAAATGAACGAATAGAATTGGAATACGAACGAATCAAGAATGTTTGAACCGGTTGGAATATTGATGGCCAAAGAATGACAAGAGTCAGAAGTCAGGTTTTCTAGCGAATAATAGTGACTGATGACTATTGGTTTATACACATGAGCAATGGATGTTCACGGAAAATCCAAAAGTCAAATTACGGAACCGATACAGATCACTATTTCACCGATTCCGCTGTGTACCGAACTTCAAAACACATAATTGAATATACCATGAAGATAAGCACGACGAGACGATTATAACGGTATACAGATATCTGTGGTACAACCATCCGATCAAAAGTCGATGATCGGTACTGAAAATGCTGCTATTCTGCCAGAAATAAGATGAACGGAGCAGAAGAAGTCCAAATTTTGAGCAACGAAATATGACGTCTTGCTCAGAAGATGATTTAGAAATTTATTGTGTAAAAATATGCAGGTTTGTAAAATATTTTATTATCATCAGTTTTAACTGATTTAAATTGAAATAAAATTACATAATAAAATAAACTTCAATATTAACAGATGAAAATTTACCAGCTGCTATGTTTAAATAGACGTATTCCAAATAATAAATTTTTATTTCAAAATATTATTATTTAAAATTCCACTAAAAATTTAATTAAATAGGTATATAAAACCGTTAAAAATTATTAAAAATTTACGGGTCGTTACATATTTCGATGGCACCGTATGGAAAAACAGTTCGTACCACAAATGGTCCGGTCCATCTCGATTTAAGTTTCCCAGGGAATAAATGAAGTCTCGAATCATATAAGGAACTTTTTGGTTAGGCGAAAACGTTTTTCTTATGATTGACTTGTCATGAAAAACTTTTGTTCTTCCTTTGTAAATTTTCTCGTTTTCATATGTGTCGTTCCTAAGTTCTTCTAGTTCGTTGAGTTGTAGTTTCTGGTTTTCGCCAGCTTTCTCGAGATCAAAGTTTAAGTTCTTTATTGCCCACAACACTCTGTGTTCGATTTCAACGGGTAAATGGCAAGCTTTTTCGTAAACTAAATGAAATGGGGACATCCCATGGTTAGTTTTAAAAGTAGTACGGTAAGCCCAAAGCACGTCGGTCAATTTCTGAGACCAATATTTTCAATTTTTGTTAACTGTTTTCTCCAAGATTTGTTTTATTTGACGATTTGAAACTTTAACTTGCTCACAAGTTTGAGGATGATGAGGAGTGGATAACTTGTGGGTTATTGAGTATTTCTTCATTAAAGTTTCAAAAGAACGATCACAAAAATAGGTTCCGTTATCACTGATTATTGTGCAAGGTGTGTCGAACTTCGAAAATATGTTTTCTTTGAGAAATTTCACAACAATTCTATGGTCATTGGTTTTGTACGGAACAGCTTCGACCCATTTTGAGACATAATCGACAGTGAGAAGTATATACAAATTTCCAAAGGAATTGGGAAAAGGTTCCATAAAGTCGATACCCCAAACATCAAAGATTTCGATAGAAAGAATGGGGTTTAGGGGCATTGTATTACGTCGAGAAATTCGTCCAAGCATTTGACATCAATCACAAGTTTTACAAAATTCAAATGAGTCTTTGAAAAGAGAAGGCCAATAAAAACCACACTGAAGTACCTTTTCCGCAGTTTTTCGAGGACCGAAATGTCCACCACATGCTTGATCATGGCAAAACGAGAGTACACTCCTTATTTCATTATCCGGGATGCAACGTCGAATGATTTGGTCGAGACAATACTTGAACATGTATGGATCGTCCCAATAGAAATATTTTACTTGGGACATGAATTTGCATTTGTCATGTTTTGACCAAGATGAAGGAGTTTCTTTAGCGACTAAGTAGTTCACTATGTCGGCATACCACAAATTGACAGAGACAGAAAGAAGTTGTTCGTCGAGAAAGTTTTCATTGATTGGTAAAGGCGATGGTGCGTTGGGCAGACGAGACAAGTAATCGGCTATGACATTGTCAGATCCTTTTTTGTCCTTGATTGTAAGATCTAACTCTTGTAATAAAAGAATCCAAAGAATTAAGTGAGATTTAGCATCCTTTTTAGCGAAGAGATATCGAAGCGCAATATGGTCCATGTACATAGTAATGTGTGACCCGATCAAATATTAATGGATCAGTGGTTGTGTAGTTAAGTTGAGTGTCGTTCAAAGTCATGCTAGCGTAGTAGATAACGTGAAGGATCTTGTTGATGCGTTGTCCTAAGACAACACCAACTGCAAAGTTTGAAGCGTCACACATTATTTCGGAAGGAAGATCCAAATTGGGTGCACAAATGATTGGAGCAGAAATGAGTTTGGTTTTAAGACGTTCAAAAGAAGAGACACAATCAAAATTGAAATCGAAAGGAACGTTTTTCCTAGAAGAGTAGCCAAAGGATGAGCGATTTTGCTGAAGTCTTTCACAAAGCGTTGGTAAAAGCCAGCATGTCCTAGAAACAATCGAATGTCCTTAACAGATTTGGGAATGGGTAGGTTTGTAATTACGTCAACTTTTGTTTTATCTACCTCAATGCCTTTATTTGAGATGATATGTCCAAGGACTATGCTTGGTTTGACCATAAAGTGGAATTTTCCCAATTCAAAGTCAAATGTTTTTCTTTACATCGATTTAGAATCAACTCGAGATGATGTAAACATTTAGAAAAAGAATCACCAAAGATAGAGAAATCGTCCATGAAAACTTCTATAAAGTGTTCAATCATGTCAAAAATGATGCCAGCCATGCATCGTTGGAAAGTAGCAGGAGCGTTACAAAGTCCGAATGGCATACGTCGATAAGCAAAGGTACCGAATGGACATGTGAAAGTCGTTTCCTCTTAATCTTCGGGAGCGATTGGAATTTGGTTATAACTGGAATAACCATCAAGGAAGCAGTAGAATTCATGGTCGGCTAAACGTTTGAGCATTTGGTCAATGAAAGGAAGAGGGAAGTGATCCTTACGTGCTGCGGCATTTAGTTTTCGATAGTCAATGCAAACACGCCAATCCGTTTGAGTACGAGTTGGAATAAGTTCGTTTGAATCGTTCTTGACAACGGTTAGCCCAGACTTTTTCGGTACAACGTGAATTAGGCTAACCCATGAACTATATGAGATTGAGTAAATGATTCCGTTGTCGAGAAGTTTAAGAATTTCATCACGCACCGCATCTTTCATTTTTGGATTAAGCCTTCGTTGCGCGTCACGAACAGGCTTGGCATCATCGATTAAATGGATGCGATATTGGACAAGAGCGGAACAAATTCCCTTTATATCGATGATCGACCATCCAATCGCTTCCTTGTTTTTGGATAAGACTGAAAGTAAAGAAGTTTCTTGATTGAGAGAGAGAGTCGTAGAAATTATGACAGGAAACGTTTCGTTATCACCTAAGTATGCGTACTTAAGGTGATCGGGCAGGGGCTTAAGGTCCAACTTTGGGAGTTGCTTGATTAAAGAATTGGGTTGAGATTCGGACTCAACTGGAAGAAATTCAAAGGGAAGAGTGTATTCAATCCTGTTGGGAATTTTGTGAAACAATTTTTCATACTCGGCCTCACGTTCATCGTTAAGGTCAATCATCTCATTTTCGAAGTTTTCATGAGTGGCACTAACTTCCAACGTTTGGTCGCGAGGTTCATTCGGTTGGCTTTCAAGATTGAAAATGTTAAGATCTAAAGTCATGTTTCCAAAAGAGATTTTCATCGAACCGTTGCGACAATTGATTAAGGCATTTGAGGTGGCTAAGAATGGTCAGCCTAAAATCAATGGAATTTGACTCGCAGGGTTTGTCATGGGTTATGTTTCAAGAACGATAAAATCAACCAGGAATATGAATTGCCCTACTCGAATGAGCACGTCCTCGATTTCTCCCACGGGCTTCTTAATGGAGCGATCGGCAAATTAAAGCGTGACTTTTGTGGGTTTCAGCTCACCTAAGCCTAATTGTTTATACACAGAGTATGGAATCAAATTGACACTCACGCCTAAGTCTATCAAGCATTTGTCAATCGTCTTGTTTTCAATTGTACACGAAATCGTAGGGCATCCAGGATCTTTGTATTAATGGGCATGGATTGGGAAAATACTTCACTCAAACTGGCGGCTAAGAAGACTTTTTTGGGCACTTGAGTGTGTCACTTTTGGGTGCACAAGTCCTTAAGAAATTTCACGTACGTGGGGACTTGCTGAATGATGTCAAGAAGCGGAATGTTAACTTTCACTTGTTTAAAAATTTCCAACATCTTTTTCGTTTGGTCTGAGTGTTTCTTGGGTCGAAGACAATGTGGAAATGGGACGCGATACTCAATAAGCAGGTCTACTCGAGTGGAAGAAGAATTTTGATTGGCATTCGATTCAACGTTTGGCTCCACATTCTGTTAAGATTCGTTTGTTGTTTTAGAAGTGTCGAGGGAGGTTTCCGGTATCGTTTGGATTAACCACTTGATTATCGATTTGTTTACCGAAACGTAAAGTTGTGATATCATTCAATTGGGTGGCGTTGCTATCTTAAACAACATGGGCTTGATTTGAATTTGCGTTTTGATTTTTGGGATTTGGAATGGGCTGGCTCGGGAATGTTCCTCATTCGCGTTCACTTACAGACATGGCTAATTGACTCATTTGCATTTCAAGTTTTGCAATCGATTGGTTTGTATTTTGCATATATGAGGTCAATATATTTTGCAAATTGCTGTTTGATTGAAGGCTTTGAGTAGTTGCTTTAGCCAACGTTTTAAGAGTTTTCTCAAGTGAACTTAAACGTTTATCGTCTTGGGGAGGGTGAGCAGAATTTGGTTGAAAATTTGATTGTTGCGGTTGATTATGAGAGGGACCCGCAAAATTTGGTTGAAAGTGATTGGGTTGAAAGGGACGATTCAAAGCATTATTCGGGAATGCTTGAAAATTGGGACAAACCACATTCGTATTGGGATTGTTTTGGTTCCTAGCAAAATTCGGATGATTTCTCCAACCAGGATTGTACGTTGGAGAAAACGGGTCGTTTTTGGCTTTATTGAAAGCATTGATTTGTTCGACAGAATTGGGGCACTGATCGGCTATATGATTAGACTCGTTACATTTATAACACATTGGTTGGGAAGCTTGGTTCATTTGGTTTAACGAGAAAACATTATCGAATTTGTTAATCATAGCGTCGATTTTAGCTTCCAAAGCCAAAGAAGATCCTATCGAGTGTGCGCTCGATCGTGAGTAAATTGATTTTTCGTTTGAACGTTCCCATTGGGATGACTTTTCAGGGAGGTTTTCAAGAAATTGCCAAGCGTCATCGTGATGTTGGGGAAGAAAGTTGCCTTGGCACATTGATTCGAGCATGGTTCGTGAGCTGTTTTCGAGTCCATCGTATAAGATTTGGCAAATCGTCCATTTTTCGAAGTTATGGTGTGGACATTTTATTAAAAGCTCTTTGACTCTTTCAAAATATTTTCCAAATGGTTCTCCCCTAAATTGATGAAAATTGACGATTTCGTTTCGGATTTTACTTGTTTTTTCCAAGAGGTAGAACATTTTTAAGAAAGCTTTTATGAATTCTTCTCAAGTTTTAATCGAGTTTGACGGTAAGCTGTACAACCATTTTTCAGCATAATCTGTTTACGCGAATAGAATTAAGCGAAGTTTGATTCCGTCATCGAAAAGTTGTTGGAGTTTCATTGTTGCGCAAACTTGTTCGAATTTCGTCAAAAAGATGTATGGGTCATCGTGTTCAAAATTGCCAAATTTTGGAAGCATGTCAATATGGTTCGAGTGAATTTCAAAATGGTTACCCGTAGGGGCGGATAACGTGATGCAAGATGGAATAAAAACTCTATCGGGAAAGATTCTATCCATAAGAGTCGAGGGGCGTTCTCGTTCGCCATTTTGAAAGGATCGTCTGTTCGAGTTAAACGATTAGTTATTGAGTCGCGAGTCCAACGATTTGTTGTTGTGTCTCGAGTCTAAGTACTCATGCACAAGTGAAAGTCGAGAAGAGAAAGAAGTTAGAAACGAGTTTAGAGAATGAAACAATATTTGGAAAATGAAGTGAAAAATTGTTTTTTTTGTTTTTAAAGAAAGGAAACTATTTACTAAGCAAAATTTATTTTTCAAGAGAAAAGTTTGATTTTTGTTTTTTTTTTTGGCTTTTCAAATTTTTATATGTTTTTGTTTTTGTAAATTGGTTTTTGAATTTTCAGATTTTCAAATATTTACCTAAAGGAAATTTTTTTTGTTTTTGTTTTTACAAAATGGGAATTTGATTTTTTGTTTTTGTTTTTGAATTTTAAATTTTTTTTCCTTTTTGAAAAGATTTTATTTTATTTTTTTTGATTGAAAATTTTCAAAGGAAAGGAAAAAGGATTTTTTTTTTGGGATTATAAACTAAGTTTAGTAAAATTTACAAATTTTTTTTCTGGATTTTGGATTTTTTTTTAAATATGCATGAACTAACAAAGGACTTAATTACAATTTTCTGTCCTTAGTAGCTCCTAACCCAAAATTGTGTAATCACACTTTATCTTAAATCAACAAAAATATTTCTTAGCCAGGTAATATGCAGGGGTTATCGGTGCACCACGGATCACCATAGCAATGTAACCGAAGGTTTAAGTACCTTTAGAGGAACAACCACTATAATATTTAGGAATCACCGTAATATTTATAATTACTCTGCCGTAGCCTAGACACTAAGAAATAAACTTGTTCAAAGAAGACAATTGTCAAGATACAATTAAGCCCTATGTGAGCTTGCGACACCCTTAAGTCGAATGTCTAACCTTTATTATTAGTCAAATTCTACAATGAATGCGATTTGTGGGCTAAGGAAAGGATGATGAAATCTGTCACCTTATGTGAATTGGGGTATTGCTCTTAGAAAATAAAACAAGATGAGATGAATGCAAAACAAAAATTAAACGTGAATTTACAATGCAACTAAAATGAAGTTTGTTTTTAGATTTTGAAATTTTTTTATATATATAAATGCAAATGCAAGCAACCAACAATGCAACTAAAATAAAACTAGTGATGAAAGCATGATACCAGAGCATGCGTATTATTAGCAATTTTTTTAAGCGGTGTTTTTTATGCAAGCAAGCAAAGCAAAGCGATTCCTCTTGATTTTCTGCTTTGGCAACCTGAAACGAAAAACAAGATATATACAATTGTTTTTATATATTTATTTTTGTTTTTGTTTTTTTTTAAATTAAGAAAAGTAACACGAACCAAAACAAACTAAACAAAATAAAACAAATTCAAAGAAGAATTTATTTCAGGTAAATGATTTTTTTTAAACTAAAAGAAAACTAAAACAACTAAAACAAAAGAAAACAAAGTAAGAAAAAAAAACCTTTTTTTAAAGCTTAAAACCCGGCCCAGTACAACAAACAACCGCCTACTTACTTTTTTTTAATACGTTTAAACTTCTCAATTCAGCAATCCCCTTAAATCAATTCAAAATCAGTTCCAAAATCAATTTAAAAATCAAAAACAACTTCCAAATTCGCAACTACTTGTTGCGAATTGGGGCTCATGCTCGTGGCTTTGGTCGCGGTAATTTAGTATCTGAGAGGATGCGGTTGGAGTTTGGTGGGTCGATTTGGGGATGACGCGATCCTTGGTTGTAGGATTTGGGGGCGTTTGTATATGAGGATGGTTTGGGGGTTAATGAAGGCAGCATGTATGTATGTTATTGCTTGTGTGAGGGAGTGATTATAGGCAATTAATTTTTTTTATTTTGATCAGTGAAATGGTGATCACAAGAGGGTGTTTGAAGTGTGAGATGGGCTCTGGTTGAGAAATAGAAATGGTGATGGCCAGTAATGGTAATGGTGGAGAGTTGTTGGTTGTTCGGTGGCAGGAATGAACTGAAATGCTTGAAGCAGTATGGTGTACTGGGGGGTTGAAGTGATATGCAGCAAGGGCCAGTGAACTAAAGTAGTCAGAGGGGAAGGCAAGTGTGATACAATAGTTTGTAGTGGTATGAGTGGTGTAGTGGCATGAGTTGTAAGTGAGAAGGTGAAAGTGGAGACAATGGTAGTAGTTGCAAAAGAGTGTTGCTGGTATGACTGGTATGAGGGAAGTAAGTGTATATGGGTTATTGATGGTGGTTCAGGGCGGTGTGATGATTTCGGGTTTGGATGTTGCAGAGCAGCAGTTAGAGGAGTTGCTGATGAGATGATCAGATGTTTGTTAGGCAATGATCAGATGAGATGTGAATGATGTTTGTATTGTAAGTGAAAGGCAAGTAAGGGGATGGGGTAGGATGTTTTGTTTGAAAAGTGAGGTTGATGTTGTGGCAATGGCAAGTTGATGGAGGTTGTTGTTCTATGAGCAGAGGGATTGTGATGTTGAATATGGAAGTGGCAAGGTGTAGCAGCATCAGCAGTTGTATGCACCTGATGTAGAGAAGCAGTAACTGTTGTGTGCATGTGGCAGTTAGATGTATGAAGGAAGTGAGTGTAGTTGAGGATGATATGCACTGTACAATATTGGTTTGTTATGTTGGAGTCGTCAGTTGGTGGAACAGGTGAATTTGCTGTCAGTTTGATGGTGACTGGGTGGAAAATTGATGGCTGTGTGGTTGTTTTTATTGAAGGAATGATAGTAGTGATTGCTTATGTGGCCGAGGAGTGAGGCACATGCACAGTTGCACGGTTGTGGGGGTTTGCACTGTATGACAGTGAATGTTGAAATATGGCAGGACTGTGTATGTATTGAAAGGCAGTTAGTTGTTGAAAGCAAATGGTTGTACTGGAGAGAAGGAATATGGCTTACAAGTGGTTGTTGTGGATGGAATGGCCAAGTTGTTTCTGATATGCAAGGGAAATGGATGAAGGGGATCAGTGGTCGGATAGTGGCTGGTAGGTGTTGACAGTGTGCAGTAAACTATCGTTGGAGTATGGGCAGGGAGAAGGGGGTGGTTTGTCAAACAGTTTTTGTTGTTTTAAAGCAATGTAAAAAAATGTAAAATGTAAAAAAAAAGGAATGGAATAAAAGATTTTTCTTTTCTTTTTCAATTGAAGTTGTGTATTTTTTTAAAATATGAAATGCAAATGAACAAAACAACTAGAAAACAACAACAAACGAACAAACAAAATGCAAACAAAAAATCACAAAAACGTACAATTTTTTTTAATATGCTAATGCAAATGCAATTAGATAACAAAAGATGCACACACACAAAATGCACACAAAAATCACACACAATACATGACAATTTTTTTTAAATGCAAATTAACATACACAATAAACACACAATAAAAATCAAATGAAAATAATTCGAAGAATATAAAATAAAATAAAATCAACTCCCCGGCAACGGCGCCAAAAACTTGTTTAACGACGAATTTTCTATCGGTTTAGAAAATCGCTGAAAAAATTATAATAAAATTACCGCAAGCACACGGCGTACAAATTTTAGTACGTGGCGAGTAGGGGTCGATCCGCATGGAATTTTTAAGATTTTAAAATTTTCTAATCAATCAAATTAGATCAAAGTAGAGAGAAGATTGTTAGCTACAACTTGTAAACAAAATGAAGCTAAAATTAAAATGAAATTGAGATTAAAAATTATGAGATTAGAGAATAATTTAGAGGCAAATCCACTCTCATATTTTTGTAAATCAACAAATAAATAATCTATGATCTCTATTTTTGATATTAAGTGAAATAATTGTTGAATTTATCATAAGTATGGTTTATTTATGTTATTAATTAACATAACTTAAACCATCAAACTATAATACAACAAATAAACCACTTATCAATTCTCATGAAAGTGAAGCCAAAGAAAAAGCTATTTTAAGTATGATATATTTACTATTGTAATTAGTAATATAGATCATCAAATTTTGTTTTTACTTTCATTTCAAAATCAAAAATCATTTATCAAATGATGATGTAAATTGTGTTTATGTTGAATAAGAATAACTCATTTGCAAATGCAACATAAGCTATCACACCCACTTGTATAAACTTACATCAAAATCTACTTTCATGAAGCACAAATAAAAGAGACCATAAATCATAGAAATGTTGAAATTACATAATATTTGAGAGCTTCATTACCCCTAAATTGAAGGGGTTTAGCTACTCATTTGTGTTATCATATCAACACATGTAAATTTCAACATTAAAAAGCAAAATAAATAGAAAATAAGAAAAGGAAGAAAATGAGATTAACTACTAAACTACTTGCATAAAAAATAAAGCTACACTACTTGTATGAATGTAAATCTAATCTACTAACAAAGAAAACAAGAGAGCATAGAAGTAAAAATGAACATAAAAGTAAAAAGAAGCAAGTAGAAAGGAAAAGAGAAAGATACTAGGAAGCCATTTTTTTTCATGAAACATTGAGCTTACAACTTTCATTCTGATTTCCTAAGTAATTTCAAAGAGTAAGAAGATATCTACATGTACATAAGTGGGCTATTTATATATGCATAAAACCCTAATTCACTTTTTAGGGTGCTTCCCAAAATGCGCTTTAGGAAGTGTGGTCACCAAGTAACCATTAGCCTCTAATTAATCCATCATCAAATATGCATGAAGCGTTAACCTCCACTTAGTTGTCCATTAGCTTCTAATTATAGATCTAGGTAAGTGGGTGGGGTCCTCCATGATCTTGAGTTTGAATTGTTTCCTTCTTCATTTCTTTGTATTATCTTGTGCATGCATATATTCCATGAAACCCTCTTCCATTTACATCCAAATTCCTATAAAAAATCATAAAAACTGTTCAAGTAAAAATTCTCAAATTAGCACTTGCACAAAAATGACCATTTTGCCCCTGTATGAAGATGAAAATATGGTGATTTGCAAATAATTGAATTTTGGTTTAAGCATGTTAAATACCCAAATATGACACTTATTTAAATAAAAATGGATAAAATATGGATGTGAATACATGCACATTTACGTGCATATCATACACACAGACTACCCTGGGTACACATAGACTACCCTGTCCCAACTATGATCATCACAACCTCAGGTTATCCATTGATCCCTTAGCACATGGACCCATAGTAGAACTACCTCACAAATGCTCAACTTATGCTTATGCAGATGACTAGGGACTGGACCCATGTTGACGTCCAACAATATGGGTACACGTAGATTACCCTGGATACACACAGACTACCATGTCCTACTCAAGAGAATCAAAACCTCACATTCTACCCTAAGAGCAATCACACATAACTCGTCCTCTCGGTCCAGCACCAAATGCCACACTCACTTTCCACAACGAGTTCTCATCTTCGGAATGCCTCTAGACACCCATCGAAAGTCATAGAGTCATCACACCAAAGTCCCTAAGTCGTCATTGCCATTATCACGTCGAAGCACTACACCATTGCTTCACTATTTGCCACATGAAATCCAAGGTCATCCCGAGTTGTTCAGAGTCATCCACATCACTCACAAGAACCACGTAACGTGCCACGAAGAAACCCCAAAGTATCACCTTGCTATGACGAAGAATTTCTCAAGGCCAATTTCTTGTTTAGGTTTTCCTCTATCCCAGCCCGAAGCACTCAAGGCCAAAACTCAAAGCACTCCCTCCTCGGCCCGAAGCATGCTAAAGCCATGAACTAGAAAACTTGCTCAGGTACCGGACTGAAGTTCCCCACCAAATCACCGAGCATGCCTCGAAGAAAACACCGGACTGCGAATCTTGTATGGCCCTCGAACATAGCACTACTGGATAAAAAATTTTGTCTGGTCCTTCTCCACACCGACCCAAAGTCCAACTCAAGCCCTCGGACAGAAGCACACCCTGGGCACCAAACCACCAATCAGTGATCATCGAACAAAATTTTATAGCATCTTCGAATCCTAATTTCGCGTTGATTCCATCGTTGTGCTCCGTTCTTCAACATGCGTGTCTTCTGTATACATTGATATGACTCCTAAAATCATCTAACCTATTCGTCGAAGTTGGGATTCATGGTTCCTACCTCTAATTTGCTCCGAAAAGTGTTTACAACCATTCAAGCATATACAGAAACACCACAAACACACAAATCAACAACCAAACATGCGAATACACAACAATTCATTGCAAATCTCCTATAATGTATATCTAATATAGCCTAACACACATTAAGGCAACCGGACATCAAATCAACATGATTAAAGCACATTAAAGCATTTTAAATTCGTTTTTACTTTAGATTTTATTTTAAAATGGTTCAGAAACATGAATTTAACTTTAAAATTAAGTTTAAAACATGCCATAACCTATAGGTACATATATAATAAAGTAAAAGATGAAATATCACTCACCAACCAAAAAAATGGAGATTTGCACGCAAATTCGAAAATGAACATCAAAGATCTGATTTTTTTTCTTCCCTAAAAATGTAAATTTGAAGCTCGGTAACAAATCCCCTTATTATTGTACCCTTAATCTATGATTTAGACCTGATTTGGATGAGAAAAGAGAAGGTTTTGGGTGAATAGTGGTTAGTGGATGCTTAGATCTATTTGGAAGATGGTAGAAATGATTTGGGGATGTTTATTTCAGCCAATATAGCTTCTAAATCCAAAATGAGCTGTTGGACCTCTTCACTAATTATCCGCTATGTTGCTCCAATAACTGTCAATCATCTTCAAATAGCCATATTTCCTAGCCATAAAGTACAAATTACTATTATCACCACTCTACAGAAAGGAAAACCATCATGTCTTTCCAATGGAAGTGATCTTGGATGCTAATTTGGCTTCTATAAGAATTTATAGCCATTACAGTTTTTCGAGGTTAAAATCATCCGATAAAATTCTAAATATAGGAAATGTCACTATTAGGTATTTCCCAAAGTTATAGAGTCATACGACCTCCTATGAATTTAAAAATAATATTTTACGATCCTTCGATACGTAAAATACGGGTCATTACACTCTCCCTCCTTTAGGAATTCCCCCCCTAAAATCCCCAATACAAACAAAGTAAAATCAAGCATGGCTACCCCACATGCCTAGCACCCACGAGCAATCATATCAAACATCAGTCATGCATGCAAGAAACGATGTCTACTTCTACCCTAGCATGAAGGATATTAAACTACCTTATATGATATCAGACGTAAAAGTAAATGCGATAAACAAAAAGTTTCACCAAGTATAGAGCTCCGGATAAGCGGTCCTCAAGCTCTCCTCGGTCCCCCAAGTATAATCGTCTTTGCTCTCACTCCACTGAACCTTCACCAGCATATCGTCTTCCTCCTAAGTTATTTCATATCACGCCCGACGATACGAATAAGCCTACGAGGTCTCGAAGCTTCTGGTTTAATCTCGATATCATTAAGCTGATTCAGTTCAACTATCACGCCTGAGCTATGCACAAACTTCCACAAATGAGAGACGTGGAACACGTTGTGCACGCCCGTCATCTTCCAAGGTAAGTCAACTCTATAAGGTAGGTTCCCAATCCTCTCAAGTATCAAAAAGGACCAATGAAGCTTGACGCCAACTTCCCCTTAGTACCATATCAAACAACATTCTTCAGGAGAGATCTTAACAAACATCATATTAACAATGGTAAATTCTAAAACATGTCTTCTCCTATTAGCGTTGCTCATCTATCTATCCTGAGCAGCTTTCATTCGTTGCCAAATGATCTCGATCTTCTCCAAAGTCACTATAGTCATATCTGGCTAAAGTATTGATATCTCGCTTGCTTCCCACCAACATGTAGGAGCATTGCATGATCGGCCATATAACGCCTCAAACGGTGCCATACCGATGTTGGACTAATAACTGTTTTTATATGTAAACTTTACCAAATGTAAACGATCGCCCTATGCGCCATCAAAATTAAGAATGCAAGCTTGCAAGAGATCCTCCAAGGTATGATTCACCCTCTCGATCTACCTAATAGTTTGTGGGTGATAAGTTGTACTGAGATTTAGCTCCATCCCTAATGCCCCTTGTAAGCTGTTCTAATACTAACTAGTGGAAAAAGAGTCTCAGTTGCTCACAATGCTCTTTGGCACACCGTAGAATTGCATAACCCACTTCACATACAACTCAGCTAATTTAGAGGTTGATCTACCAGACCTGATAGGTATGAATCGGGCACTCTTTAATCTATCGACTATAACCCAAATGCTATCATACCCTCCTTTGGTCCTCGATCCATCGAAACTTGTTCCCATTTCCACTTGGGAATCTCGAGTGGTCATAGCAAACTACTCAGCTTCTTCTGCTCTATCTTTACCAACTGACAGTTCAAGCACTTTGAGATGAATGCCCCAACGTTCTTCTTCATCCCTTCCCAACTAAATGTTTGGCTCATAGTGCGGTACATTTTATTGCCACTGGGATGTATAGTCAATCTCAAATGATGGCACTTTCATAGCACATCAACCCTCAACCCATCTACATCAGGAACAAATATTCTCCAGTACTTATAAAGCCAACCATAATGGTCGAGCCCGTACTGCTTTATATCTTCTGACTCTACTCCTTTCTCTATCTTTAGCATGATCTCTACTAGTCTAGCATCTTGCCTCTAACTAGTACTGATCCGCTCATTCAAAGTATGTCAGGTCGTCATGCTAGCCAACACTTCTGGCCCTAAATCACATTAGGATCTAAAATCATAACAAACGATAAACTCCAACTGCTTTCATTCTAGGAACATTGCTACCTAGTTGGCATGTCTCCTACTCAAAGTATCACCATCCTCTTTTCCCTTACCGTGTGTATAAGACGTGTCGACGTCGTAGGAGGCTAGGACTGTAACCATCGTTTCTGACGAAGGTTGAGGTCCATTTGGAAAAATATATACTTCAATGACTTGTAGTATGTATACAACTTGAACCTCTCCTCAAGCAAATAATGCCTCCATATCTTCAAAGCGAGTACTATCACCGCTAACTTCAAATCGTGAGTTTGATACTTCTTTTCATGCGGTTTCAATTGTCTACTAGCATAGGTGACAACCTTCCCCTCTGCATCAACATCACACCTAGTCCAACATCACATGTGTCTGTGTATACTATCAGCTCCTCATTCCTACTCAGAATGATTAACACTGGTGCGCTCGTCAACTTCTCCTTCAGACTCAGAAACATGTGCTCACACCTCACACCCAAAAGAAAAATCTGTTTCGTTTTCATCATATTGGTTAATGGCACAGCTAACTTAGAGAAGTCCTTGATAAACGACTGTAGTATCTCTCCAATCCTAGGAAACTTCTCACATTTATAATGGTCTTGGGTCGATCTCAGTCCTGTACTGCTGCCAATTTCGCAGGATCTACAGAAATGCCCTGCTTAGAAACAACATGACCCAAAAATCGCACTTCCCTCCTCAAGAAGTGACACTTCGGAAACTTCACCTTCAATCGGTGCTTCCTCGATACCTCAAGCACAATCCTCATATACTCCTTGTGTTCTTCCTCTGTCCTCAAATAAATAAGGATATCATCCATGAACATAGGTACAAACTTATTTAGTTAATCCCCAAAAACATGGTTCAAAAGATCAACAAAGTATGTCGGTGCGTTGGTTAGCCCGAACAACATAACCAACCATGCATAAAATCCAAATGGTGTACGAAATGCTATGATCGGCACAATCTCCTCTGCCACTCTCAATTAATGAAACCCCATCGTGAACTTTAACTGAGAGAACACCCTAGCACCTTGAAGCCGATTGAACAAGTCATCAATTGGCGGGAGTGGATACTTGTTCTTCTTTATCACCTTATTTAGCTCATGGTAATCTACACACAATCTCAAAAGGCTATCCACCTTAATGGCGAATAGTAAAGGTGCTCCCCATTTAGATATACTCCATCAAATGAACACTTGTCACAATAGGTCTTCACTTACACCTCTAGTTACTTTTGCTATTTCACTGCCATATGCCTCAATGGCATAACAATTGGTCTGGCTTCCTTTACCAAATCTATATGAAACTCGATCTCTCTATGTGATGGTAATCTAGTTACCTCCTCGAATATGTCCGGATACTTCCTCGCTATAGGCATAGATGACAATTAGTCATACAAGATCTTGAGCAAGTACAAAAAGCTAACCATCACCACATCATCAGGTAGGTAACCAATCTCTAACCTACGCCGATCATCTATCCCTATTGTCACCAATGGTCTCTCATAATCCACAACAACTCCATACTTCTGCAGCCAGTCCATCCCTAGAATAATTCCAAACCCCACGAAACCCAAAACAAAGCAATTAAAAGCAAATAAACATCCACGACTCGATAAGGCTAAGTCTTGGCAAACCATGCAAAGGCTAGTCGATCCTTCAACAGGGTTTGTCACAATCAAAAGTTGGTCGACTACCTCAGATTTCAATCCGAATTTATCTATTAAGTCACTAGATATGAAGGAATGTAAAGCCCTGGTATTGAATAAAACAAGTATAAGTGTATCAAAAATAGAAAGCATACCCTATATAATGATGATTCCCCCTTCTCCTTCACGGATGGAACACTCGATGAAGCTAAAAAGAGCGTTCAAAGCATAAGCAGACACAACCTTTTTATTCCTCAGCGGCTCTGGGATATTCCTTCTACACATGCCCTGTTTGTTACAGTTAAAACATCCTTTCTTCTTATTTTTACAATCTTTACTATGATATCCCTTCTCTCGACAATTGTAGCAAGTAGGCTCCCATTCCACTTTTTCTAGCCACCCTTAATCAGTGTTGATGTTATTGTTGTTGTTGCTCTACTTTTTCTTGCCTCCTCCACCAGCTTTCGGCTTTAGCTCATCCATGCGAGCAACATCAAGCTTAGGCTTAGGACATAGACTCTTATATCGAAGAGCCTTCTCCACTAGCCACTCAAACAACTCTTTGGCATGTCCTACTAGCTTTTCTTTAAGATAATCATCCAAGCACATAATAAACTTCTCATTCTTCTTGAGAGTATTAATAAAAGATAGACTATACTTTGACAGCATGTCTCTTAAATCGAAGAGCCTTCTCCACTAGCCTCTCAAATAACTCTTTGGTATGTCCTACTAGCTTTCCTTCAAGATAATCATCCAAGCACATAATAAACTTCTCATTCTTCTTGAGAGTATTAATAAAAGATAGACTATACTTTGACAGCATGTCAAGCATGGCCACATAATCTGACATGGTCAAATCACCATGTCTCAAGTCAGCAAATTTTTGAAAGAGCACCGACTTCTAAATGGTCGGTATATATTTCTTTTCAAACCTCGCCTTAAACTACTCCCTAGTAATCTAATCCTTAGGAGTAGTAATCTTGATGGCGTTCCACCACCATATAGCTCATCGCTGAAGCTATTTACAGGCCAGCTTCCTCTTCATCAAATCCTCTAACTCCATTTTCTCAAAGATGCATTTATGGGTGTCTAACCAATCCTGCACTTCGATGGCTGATTCTGTTCCAAGAAACATTTTGCCTCCCAAAGTAGTGATCCTTTTTCAATTTGGCAAAGTCAGCCCTCGGTACTTGCACTGGGGAACCACTGCCAATTGCCCTAACAAGAGCAACATGGGAATTCTGAACCATGTTTCACACCATCTCAGCAAACATGTTCAGCAAGTCAGGGTTAGCAGCCCAATTCCGCCCCTCCTCAACTCTAGAAATGAGGTTCCTAGAAGCATTCATCGTTAGCCAGCTCATTCTTATAAGCTGTAATAAGAATGATCAGTCTCTCTGAAGGGAATAAGTGATGTCCATGGATGCAATGGACTTATGTACTACATATATATACACTACTATTTGGTTTTGGAAACTAAAATATAACATGTATGCTCTCTCATATATTTCTTGATCTGTTCTAAGGTGAGAGCTCCTTCCTTATCTCTAATGGATAAAAGTATCAACTTAGGTCATCTATGCAACCTCGCTCTGATAACAAATGTGACGACCGCCATACACCTTCATTACCTGATATACCTGTATAATGTTGCGGAGGTACCCGGCTGATGTAGATGATGGTTAAGGGTGCAAAGAAATAAAAGTCCAAAAACAAAACTTGTAGAACATCTCATAACGCAGAGACAAAATAGAATATAATAACACAAATGTAGAATAGGCGAGACAGTGATATAATCAAATGGACCATAAATAAAAACATCAGAGTGCAACATATTCATGGATTATACAAAATAGAAATAGTAAAGTTTACACATTCCAAATATCCAAAATAAACTCTATAACTGCCTCTAAGATATACAAGTACTGGTATAGCTCCACAGTACCACACATCGGAATATAAGTGATAGTTAGCTTCAAAGTATAATATATGAAAATGTATCCTCCTGCTTGCACTTCATATAGCTCCATGCGCTATTTAGACCCATTATCCCTAATTTTCTCATTTAAGCGTACTTGAGATAATAAAAAGAAAAACATAAAACCTCAGGTCAGATAACAGTTTGGTGTGAGCAATACATCATCTCAAAATACTATAAAACCTATATATAGTACATATGGGCATAGGGAATGAATATTCATACATGGCATGTCTCTACATCCATAGATTTAGCATATAAACATAGCATATGCTAAGTTACTACCACAAGTGGAAAATGTGGGGTATATGGGTATCACACAACATATCAGGTACATAATAAAAATAACATCCATCACACAACCATACATCTCTCACTCTAATTCTTTAAATATGCGATCACTCTTACAAATGCCTAACTCATGCCCAAGTAGATGGTTAGGGACATGACACATGCAGATGTCCAACAATATGGGTACACGCAGACTACCCTGAGTACATATAGACTACCGTGTCCTAACTATAAGCACCGTAACCTTAAAGTTATCCACTGATCCCTTAGCACACATACCGATAATAGAACTACCTTAAAAATGCTCAAGTCATGCCCATGCAGATGGGTAGGAATTGGACATAAGTAGGCATCAAACAACACGGGTACATGCAAACTACTCTAGTACGCATAGGCTACCATGTCCCACTTACGAGCATCACAACCTCATGTTCTACCCCATGAGCTAAAACATAAAACTCATCTTCATTGTCCATCAGGTGATGCTATAGTCACTCGCCACATCAAGTCTTCATCTTGGAAATGCCTCTAGACACCCATCACAAGTTAAAGAGTAATCACACCAATGTCTCGAAATCATCATCACCATCGTCACGTCAAAGCACTATGCCATCACTTCACTAGTCACCACATGAAAGTCAAGGTCATCCCGAGTCATTCAGAGTCATCCACTTCACTCCACATCACTTACAAGAACCCTGGTACGTGCCATGAAGAAACCCCGAAGTATCGCCCCGCTACGATAAAGAATTTCTCAAGCTCCATTTCTTGTTCGAGTTTTCCTCTAGCCCAGCCCGAAACACCTAAGGCAAAAACTCAAACACTCCCCTTCTCAACACAGCATGCCAAAACCCTAGACTAAAAAACTTGCTCGAGTACCAAAGTGGAGTATTCGCACCAAATCACTAAGCACGCTTCGAAGTAGACGTTGGACCGCGAATCTTGTTTGGCCCTTGAACATAGCGCCATCGAATAGTATTTGTTGTTCGGTCCTCCTCTACACTGACCCGAAGTGAAACCCTTGCCCATCCCTCATCAGACCGAAGCATACCTCAGGCACCAACCATCGATCAAGGACCACCGAACAAAATGTTGTAGCATCTCTAAATCCTAATTTCACGTCGATTCCATAGTTACGCTCCGTTCTTTGACTTGTGTGCCTACCATATGCATCGATACAACTCCTAACATCCACAAGCCTATCCATCAAAGTTTGGTTTGGTGGTTTCTACCTCTAATTCGCCCCGATGAGCATTTTCAGCCATTCAAGCATATATGCAACAACCATACACACACAAATCAACAATCCAATAAGCAAACATACAAGAATTCATTGCAAATCATCCCATAATGTATCTAATATAGCCTAGCATACATTAAGTCAACCGAACATCAAAATCTACATGATTAGAGAACATTTTAAATTCAATTTTACTTTGCGTATTATTTTAAAACAGTTCCAAAAATTGATTCTGACTTTGAAAATAAGTTTAAAATATGCCAAAACCTTACATATATAATAAGGTGGAAGATGATAAATCACTCATCAAACACCAAAAAAATGGAGATTTTCATGCAAATCCGAATATGAACAACAAAGATATGAATTTTTCTTCTCTGTAGATTTGAAGATGCCTAATGAATCCCTTTGCAAATCTACCCTTAATATACAATTTAGACTTGATGTGAAGGAGAAAAGAAAAAAAATTGTGAAGAATGGGTTAATGAAAGCCTAGATTTATTTGGGAGATTGTAGAAATGATTTGAGGATGTTTACATCAGCTAATAAAGCTTCTAAACTTGAAATGGGTTATTGGACCTCCTCTAAATTCACTATTACCCACTGTGCTGCTCCAAAAATTGCCAAACTTTAAATAGCCATATCTCCTAACCAGAAGTCCAAATTGCTATAATGACCACTCTAACGTAAATGAAACCATCATATCTTTTCAATAGAAGTGATGTTGGATGCTAATTCGACTTCTACCAAAGTTATAGCTATTACAAGTTTTTAGGTGCAAAATCATCTGATAAAATTCTAAAGATAGGAAATTTTGCTGGAGGCATTTCTCAAAGTTATAGGATCATACGACCTCATATGAATTTAAAACTAATATTTTACGATCCTCCAATACTTAAAATATGGGTTGTTGCAAATCTAGTGGGACTCTTATTAGAAAAATGAAATGAATACATTTAACCTTTCTAATATTGTAAGAATATATGCTATAAAACTAATAATAATTTACTTCGATAAATTTTTACAACTAATATAATTAATAGAATGTTTATCTGTTAAAATATACAAATGAACTGAATTAAGACTAACAAAGAAATATATATTATATATTTATCAATGGTTACCTGAAGGTTTGACCAGGCAACTAGGCACTCGATACTTACATACCGTTCGGCATTAAGAGTCGTTCGGTATTGTATATCATTCGGCATTCTAGAGTGTTCGGCATGACAGAGCGTTCGGGATACATGGATCGTTCGGCATAGTAGAGCGTTCGGCATACCTGGATCGTTCGGCATGGCAGAGCGTTCAGCATACATGGATCGTTCGGCATTCGAGAGTGTTCGGCATACATGGATCGTTCGACATGGCAGATCGTTCGGCATACCTGGATCGTTCGGCATGGCAGAGCGTTCAGCATACATGGATCGTTCGGCATTCTAGAGTGTTCGACATACATGGATCGTTCGGCATGGCAGAGCGTTCGGCATACATGGACCATTCGGCATGGCAGAGTCATTCGGCGCTCCATACTGCTCGGCATCCACACCTCGTTCGGCATTCAGAGTTGTTCGGCATCTAGAGATGTTTGACATCCAGAGGTGTTCGGCATTCATCCAATCTCGACCGGCTCAACTATTGCTCGGCATACACTCTCCACTCAGCACAGCACTTCGTTTGGAATGACGACATCGTTCGGCATCAGTCTGTTCGGCATCAATGGTTCGGCACACAGAACTCACTCTTTCTGGGCCGAGGTATTTAGCTGCCAGGCCCACCAGGGAAGTCCAACCCATCTTTGTCTATAAATAGACAGGTAGGGGCATAGTGAAAAGGACCTTTTTTGGAAGAACACTGGGGAGACTCTGCCGCTTTCAAGGCTCATTCTCTTTACTTAGCAACTGTACTCGAGTAGTTGGTGAACGGATTGTATCTGTAATCCGTTATCAAGTAAAGCAATAAAAGATTAACCTCAAAGTGGACGTAGGCAATTACGCCGAACCACTATAAATCTGGTGTTCTCGTCTTTGCATTCAATTTAGCATATCTCTCTACACAAACTTTCTCAACAAGGTTAGTGACCAATTTTGGTGCTAACACTTTGGTGCTTTCACTGAGAACCGAATTCTCAGACCTCAAGGATCTGCTTTGAAGCTACTGGATTGAATAAATCCCCCGAAGAAGATCCAAGTCTTTCGTAGGACGTCCGTTGATTCTACTCAGAGTTCTTACCAATAACTCTACAATGGGAAGACCACGTACCAGATCAAACTCTCATAATGCGGATGCCCATGAGACTGCTAGTGTACAACAAGCAGGGCCTAGCAATCAGCAAGCAAATCTAGGTGCAGGGACGACCGCCCAAGATCAAATACCAGTTGTCACCAGAATAGAGTTCAACGACTTGATGAGAGAGCTCAGGGAAAGCAGGAGACAACTCGGAGAGTATATGCAAGCTAACGCCAACCTCATGGCACAGCTCGCTCAACAACAACATTAGAATGCTGGGGGCAGTCCAGCTCCTTACTCTTCATCTGACAGCTCGACTTCGTCCGATGAACCTCCCAGGCGTAGACGCCGTAAGACTGAAACTACGTAGGCAGGTGTTGCTGTCCGAACAGCTGGGGACCATTTACACCTCGGAGACCGTGACCAAGCAGGAACTGGAAACTTAGGAGCTGGAGTGCGGGTGGAGGCTGGACGCCCGGCTCACCAAGATGCCAATGATGTCGAACCTCAAGATGCACGTTTGGCAGATCGCCAACAGAGGAGGCATCAGCATGATCAATCCCGTAGGATAGACTCCAACCTTCCACCTTCCATACAAACCCCAGACCTGACAGCTATGATCAGACAGTTGATGAAAGTGAATCAAGGCTTATCAAACGACGATTGGGGAGTATCCAGGAATCATACTCCGTTCATAGACACAGTCCTATGTGCTGAGTACCCCAGGAAGTTTAGCATGCCAACTTTCCAGGCTTACGAAGGAAAGACTGATCCCAGGCAGCATGTGATGAGGTACGAATGGATGATGGATTCAGCTAGAGCAAATGATGCAACCAAGTGTCGGTGCTTTCCAATAACTCTATCTGGGATCGCTACCATGTGGTTCACCCGACTCCCTCCACAGTCCGTATCCAGTTTCGAGGAGTTGGCAAAGAAATTTATAGAACAATTCAGAATACATACTACTCGTCCCAAGGATGTGATGTCATTATCAAGTGTAATCCAAGCTCTTGGGGAGTCGTTGAAGGAGTATTTACAGAGATTTCATGTTGCGGCTACTGAAGTCAGTAATCCCAATGGTCATGCAATTCTTATGGCTGTGATGCGAGGTGCGGATCCGGATTCGGAGTTTGGAGATTGGTTGGCAGGAAAACCTCCAACTACGCTAGAGCGTTTTTACTCAAAGGCACATCAGTTCATAAGAAGAGAGGAAGCCAGGTGGATAAGGCGAGATAAGGCACCGGGGCCTGTTCAGGAGTCCGTAAAAAGCAACATTGCTGTGAAGCAGTCCGGAGACAACTCCGGGAAAGTTCAGTTCAATGTCCAGAACAAGCCCGAGCAATCTAAGGAATCCGGAGGAAGAAATCAAGGGAAGAAGAGAGAAGCGGAGAAATGGAAGCCAAGGATTCCAACCTACAACGAGTACACCCCACAGAATGCATCCCTTGAGAACATTTACCTATCAACCTGCAATACCTTTCAATACAGAAAGCCACGCCCAAAGGAGTCAACCGAGGAGCAAAAGCGGACTGGGAAGTACTGCGGCTTCCATGAAACTTATGGGCACAATACTGAAGAGTGCAGACACCTACATGATGCTATAGAAAAGTTGATTAGACAGAAAAAGTTACAGCAGTTTGTGAAGAATCCGCAAGAAGGTGGACAGGGGACGTCCAATCCCGGTCGTGCACCAGCTCCACGTCATCCCGAGGAGCCTGCTCGGACCGTGGGCAGACTAGTCATAAACACGATCATCAGTGGACCTCATCCTGCGGATAAGAACTGGCAAGAGATGGAGCGGTATGCTAATTACCTAAGGCACGCAGACTTCGAGTGTTGTTCCAATGTAGAGGTTGGGACCCCTGTTAAACAGCTGCACATGATGATAGACAATATAGTATTCAGGAGCAGAGATGTTGACCAAGTGGAGGCTCCTACCATCGACCCGATGGTCATATCTGCGACAATCGGGCCGGCTTATGTGAAGAGAATTTTGATTGATCGTGGAAGTTCTGTCAATATCATCTTCAAGAACGCTTATGATCAGATGAAGATGGAGACGAAGGATTTGAAGCCATCTAAAGCTCGTATACATGGCTTTAATGGCACAGCGACCGATGCAGTCGGATATGTTGAGTTGCCAGTTGAACTGGGACAAGGTGAGCGTAGGAGGGTGCGAATCCTACCTTTCGTAGTTTTGGATGTGGATTCTCCGTACAATGTGTTTTTGGGCCGACCGGCCCTGGCTGAGTTTAGGGCAGCATTAGCCCCGTGGTGTTTGACTTTAAAGTTTCCGACTGACAAAGGAGTAGGTGTTGTTCATAGCGACCAGGCGACCAGTCGTGCATGTTATGTGGCTGAGCTCCGAGAGGCCCATCGGAGGGAGAAAGGAAAGGTTGCGGACAATCCCATCCGCATCCAGCATACTGACAATTGACAAGTAATGCCCGAGCCCTGGCTCGAGCATGATTCTTGGATCTTCAGAGAGATAGATCCGAGAGACGATGATGAGGAACCCAGGGATGGGAAAGCAGCACCGGCTGAACTGACGATTGACATTTCAGTCAGTCGAGACAATCTATCGCGAGTACTGAAGATTGGATCACAACTCAGCCCCGCAATGACTGAAGACCTTAGTGATTTCCTCCGAGCGAATCTCAATGTTTTCGCTTGGACACATTCTGACATGTGCGGGATCTCTCCCGCTATTACGAGTCATGTGTTGAACATAGACCCGAAGTATGTCCCAGTTAAGCAAAAGAGGAGAGGAATGGACCCGGAAAGGTCCGCTACTCTCAGAGAGGAGGTGGACAAACTCAAAGCCAATGGGTTCGTCCGCGACGCCCTATACCCTGAATGGGTATCAAACCCCGTGCTGGTGAAAAAGGCGAACGAGAAATGGAGAACTTGCGTAGATTATTCCGATTTGAACAAAGCATGCCCTAAAGACAGTTTCCCATTACCTAGGATTGATCAGTTGGTCGACTCCACTGCAGGACACGAGTTGTTGTCATTCATGGATGCATACTCGGGATACAATCAGATCTCGATGCATATTCCGGACCAGGAGCACACCAGTTTCGTCACAGACGTTGGGCTATATTGTTATGTAGCAATGCCTTTTGGATTGAAAAATGCGGGAGCGACCTATCAGCATTTGGTGAATCGAATGTTCAAAGACCAGATTGGTAGAACGTGGAAGTCTATGTGGATGACATGCTCGTGAAGTCACGACAGTCAAACGACCACGTTCAAGACTTAGCAGAGATATTCGGTATACTTAGATATTATGGGATGAAGATCAACCCTCTGAAGTGTTCCTACGGCGTTGCGTCGGGGAAGTTTTTGGGATTCACTGTTAATGCCAGGGGAATTGAAGCTAACCCAGAAAAGATTCAAGCTATTCAAGATGTTCAAGTGCCCAGAACTATAAAACAGGTACAAAGCTTGAATGGAAAGGTGGCTGCGCTGAGTCGATTTATATCCAGAGCCACAGACAAGTGCATTCCCTTCTTTGATATAATAAAGAAAGGAAAGAGGAATTTCGAATGGACATCCAACTATGAGGAAGCGTTCCGAGATCTGGTGAGGCATTTGGAGAGTCCTCCAGTGCTGTCGAAACCAGTAGACCACGAGATGTTGTACGTATACCTGGTCGTATCCCCACATGCTATAAGTGCAACTTTGGTCCGCGAGGAGGACCGAGTTCAAAAGCCGGTGTATTACGTTAGTAAATGTTTAACGGGGGCAGAGAGGAATTATCCTAAAATTGAGAAATTAGCCTATTGCTTGGTGACTGCATCACGCAAGCTGCGTCCATACTTTCAAGCGCACTCAGTCAGTATTTATACCGATCAGCCCTTGCGACAGGTACTCCAACGACCAGAAACTTCTGGAAGGATGTTAAAATGGAATATCGAATTGAGTCAGTTCGATATTACCTACCTGCCGCGAAGAGCCATACAAGGGCAAGCATTAGCAGATTTCATCGTTGAGTTTACTGTACCAGACGAACCAGATGGTCACAATGTCATTCCTCCCATTCAATGGAAATTGTACACCGATGGGGCGTCAAACGACCGTTGCTCCAGGGCTGGTGTAGTCCTCGTGACTCCAGAAAATCGATCAATTTGTTATGCTTTGAAGCTCAATTTCCCGGCTACGAATAATGAAGCAGAATATGAAGCATTGATTGCTGGCTTAAAGCTCGTTGGAGAACTCGGGGTAAAATCAGTTGAAATCTTTTGTGACTTGCAGCTGGTGGTGTACCAAGTGCGAGGAGACTACGAAGCCAGGGGACAAAAGCTTGCTCCATACCTTGCTCTGGTTCAGGAACTATTGGAGAACTTCGAACATTATGACATTTTGCATGTCCCGCGTGAACAGAACAAGGAAGCCGACTCGTTGGCCAAATTCGCAAGCACTGGCGATGCGCAGCAAATGGGATTAGTTCCCGTCGAAATCTTGCACTCTCCAAGCATAGATGTTATGGAAGTCGATTTTGCATTAGGAACGGAAATCGAGGAGGAGTCGTGGATGACCCCATTCAAACAATATCTGCTAAACGGGACTTTGCCCGAAAAAAGAAGCGAAAGACGACAGGTCAATCGCAAAGTCGCGCGATATGTGATGCAGGGAGGAGTAATGTATCAGAGAGGATTCTCGGTCCCTTTACTACGGTGCATTGCCCGTGATGAGACAAAGCGGGTCTTGGAGGAGGTTCACGAAGGAGAATGTGGCGACCATACTGGGGGTAGACACTAGCAAAAAAGATCCTCTGCTACGGATACTATTGGCCAACTGTGAATCGAGATGCCGCAGACTATGTAAGAAAATGTGACAAGTGTCAAAGATACGCAAAAATCCCGAGAGCTCCACCGACGGAACTCACGCAAATGGTTAGTCCAGGGCCGTTTGCAATCTGGGGAATCGACATAATCGGTTCTTTGCCTATATCCAAAGGTGGTGCAAAATACGCGATAGTTGCGGTAGACTACTTCACGAAATGGGCCAAGGCAGAGCCTTTGGCCACAATCACCTCCAAGAAGGTCATTAATTTCGTTGTACGAAACATTATATGCCGCTTTGGCCTCCCACGAACCATCATTACAGACAACGGAACTCAGTTTGAAAGTGGAGAATTAAAAGATTTCTGTTTAAAGTATGACATTGAGAAAAAGTTCGCCGCCGTTGATCATCCGAAGGCTAACGGACAATGAGGCCGTGAACAAAATAATCAAGTCCATATTGAAGAAGCGTTTGGAAAAGGCTGGAGGCAAGTGGGTAGATGAACTCCCGACAGCGCTATGGGCTTATAGAACTACCCACAAGTCCGCGACTGGCCACACTCCATTCGCATTGGCATACGGCTCGGAAGCTGTTATACCAGTGGAGCTTGAAGTTCCATCGCATCAAGTGACATATTATGATCCTAAGACGAATCAGGATCTCTTGTTGGAATCACTGGACTGCATCGATAAAAAACGTGAAGAAGCTGAATTACGGGCGGCAACATATAGGCACCGAGTCAAGCGATATTACGACGACAAAGTCCGCCCAAGAACCTTTGATGTGGGTGATCTCGTTTTGAAACGAGTTTTCCCGGTACCATCACGTATGAATCCCAACTGAGAAGGTCCGTATGTCGTTGAACGGAAGCTTGGAAAAGCAACTTTCAAGCTAGCGACCGTTGATGGCGTGACACTCCCCCGAGCGTGGAACAGTGAACATTTGCGACGTTATTATATTTAGCCTGTTCCTTTTCTGTTTTAGGTGCAATTGTTTCCTGTATGTTTTTATTCCGTTAATTCTTAGTTCCCTTTTTTAGCATGTAATCAGAAGATTTATTTTGTATTCATTAATAAAGGCTTGAAGCCATCCTTTCTATGAATTATTGATGTTTTTGAACTTTATAGTCCGGTGACGAACAACTGAAGTTGCACTATTCTACCTGATGTACGAACTCGTATAAACGACTTGAATCTCCAAGTCCCCTGAATGCAGACCGGAGTACTCGAAGTCCCTGGAGCGCGGACTAGAGTATAAACGACTTAAATCTCCGAGTCCCCTGAATGCGGACCGGAGTACTCGAAGTCCCTGGAGCACGGACTAGAGTATAAACGACTTGAATCTCCGAGTCCCCTGAATGCGGACCGGAGTACTCTAAGTCCCCGAAGCGCGGACTAGAGTATAAATGACTTGAATCTCCGAGTCCCCTGAATGCGGACCGGAGTACTCTAAGTCCCCGGAGCGCGGACTAGAGTATAAATGACTTGAATCTCCGAGTCCCCTGAATGCGGACCGGAGTACTCCAAGTCCCCAGAGCGCGGACTAGAGTATAAACGACTTGAATCTCCGAGTCCCTTGAATGCGGACCGGAGTACTCGAAGTCCCCGGAGCGCGGACTAGAGTATAAACGACTTGAATCTCCGAGTCTCCTGAATGTGGACCGGAGTACTCTAAGTCCCCGGAGCGCGGACTAGAGTATAAACGACTTGAATCTCCGAGTCCCCTGAATGCGGACCGGAGTACTCTAAGTCCCCGGAGCGCGGACTAGAGTATAAACGACTTGAATCTCCGAGTCCCCTGAATGCGGACCGGAGTACTCCAAGTCCCCGGAGCGCGGACTAGAGTATAAACGACTTGAATCTCCGAGTCCCCTGAATGCGGACCGGAGTACTCCAAGTCCCCGGAGCGCGGACTAGAGTATAAACGACTTGAATCTCCGAGTCCCCTGAATGCGGACCGGAGTACTCCAAGTCCCAGGAGCGCGGACTAGAGTATAAACGACTTGAATCTCCGAGTCCCCTGAATGCGGATCGGAGTACTCTAAGTCCCCGGAGTGCGGACTAGAGTATAAACGACTTGAATCTCAGAGTCCCCTGAATGCGGACCGGAGTACTCTAAGTCCCCGGAGCGCGGGCTAGAGTATAAACGACTTGAATCTCCGAGTCCCCTGAATGCGTACCAGAGTACTCCAAGTCCCCGGAGCGTGGACTAGAGTATAAACGACTTGAGTCTCCGAGTCCCCTGAATGCGGACCGGAGTACTCCAAGTCCCCGGAGCGTGGACTAGAGTATAAACGACTTGAATCTCCGAGTCCCCCGAATACGGACCGGATTACTCTAAGTCCCCGGAGCACGGATTAAAAAATATTCTAAGTACCAAAAATGTGAAACAAGAGATGTACAATTCCAAAGAATGTCCGAACAATGTAAGAATGGATTGGGAATTTATGTAACTCATAAGAACTTGAGTTTCGACCACAGTTATACAGAAAGCTAAAAAGCAGAAATCGTTCAAATGACAAAGAAAGTAAACTTTATTCAATAATCCAAAATGGGGTTATACAACCACTCCTCCAAAACTTGGAGTCAAAATTCTATCTACATAAACTACGAAATGAAAAAGTAAAAGTAGTTACATGACCTAAGCAAAACCTCATTGAACGAGTATAGTGGCTACTTCTTCGACTTCTTTAGTTTCTTGTCCTCCTTTGCTTTCTCGGATGACTCCTCTCCCTCACGCTTCCTCTTGGACTTTTTGCTCGCCAAAGAAGCGGAGTCAGGAGTGGGAGGAGGAACATCCAGTGGTTTGGATTTGCCGGGAAGAATGACTTTCAGAGGCCAGTTCAGCGGGTCGTTAAGTTCTATTACTTGAGACTCGACCTTGATCTCAACCTTCTTCTTCATCTCTTCCGCGAGTCGCTCCTACATACTCACCTTCGAAGTGTGTTCTGAGGCGCCCGTGATTTCGATTTCATAACTCCCTTCAACGGGAGATGAAGTGTCAGACTTATCATCATCTAGCTTCTCGATCACTTGAGCATCAGGACCGGGAGTTACTCCTGCGTGAGTAGCATCGCTTGTTTTCCCCGTCTCCTCCTTGGCGTCATCGCTCCTCGGAGTCGGTTCAGGATCAGAACGGCCTGCATAAAAACATAAAGAACGAACATTAGAACTAATAACCGCTCGCAGAAAGCGACAAATCTTTGAACTTCTAGAAGAAGGGTTTTATACCAGTTTCTTGCTAGCTTTCAGCTGTGCGCGGAGTTTCACCCTCTAGAATGGGAGATAGCACGTGAAGGCCAAGACCGGGGTCTTCCGGATCATAGCCGGCGTGCTGCTCGAATGGGTCAAGTGCTGGCCGATCAGCCGATTGAGTAGAAGGAGGAGCTGCAACCTCGGTTCCGGATGGACCAGCTTTGTCATCCTTCTCTTTTGATGGAGGAGAGCCTTTACCAAAGAGAGCCATAGCTGTAGACAAGTCCGATGGCTCATTCCTCCTGAGAAACTCTTTCACTAAAGCCTCCTCGTCGACCTCCTCGGTGCCCGACTCCACCTTTCTAATCTTTATTAAAGTCTCCCAAGCCTCGGCCAAAGATTCAAGGTAGCCCTCGCCTAAGAAAGTCAAGTCCCGGTGCATGAGGACACGGGCATTGTATTCGGCTATCAGTGGGTCGAACATACACTTGATCTCTTCTATGTCGGCCTCTGCAGCCGCTTCAAGGCGGTAGTCGATCTCCGCGGAAGCTATTCTCTTGCCATCCTCACGGGCTTTATCCCTCATTGTCCCAACCTTAGAAAGCTCATCGTCAAGCTTTGCCTTTAAGAGACGTGTATCGACGATCTCGTTACAGTACCGTTGAGACTCCTCTTGAGCCGCTATCTTCTCTTCCCTCTCCTTAGAGAGTAGCTCCTTCAACTCTTTAACCTACAGGGCGAGTGCATCCCTTTCTTTTTGGATAGAATCTTTTTCTAAAGCTAGCGCACCACTGCGTTGGACCACGACATCAAGTTCCTTCTTAAGAGTCGTCTCTAGATGAGCGACAGCCTCCGCAGTCTCCATAGCACTCTGTTCTGCAGCTTCAAGTTTGGACTTGTACGAAGCGAGCTCTTCGTCCTGATTTTTGATGATGTCTTTATCAAAGATAGCTTCGAGCTTCAAGCGGTCGATTTCTTGTTGACACTCAACGGATACTTTCGAGACTTTTTCGACTAAATGAACAAACGTGTCATGTTGAACATAGACGTCGTTGTTGTAAGCGATGGCACCCTGCTTGACATGCCCCGGAATGTGATGAATAGCTGGGAGGAACTTCAGACCGTCAAAGCAAATTTTGGGAAATTTAGCTTTAAGATCGACCAGCTTCTCTGATATCGTTGGGTCTGCCGCAGGAGCAGGGGGAGGAGGTTTCGAAAGTTCGGTTCTCTTACGATGTTCCCGAGATTGTCGTGTGCTTGATGAACCGGAATGTTGATCTCGGGAAACATCGGGTTGAGACCCTTCTGCGAAGATTTTTCTCTGTCTGGTTCTGTTTGAGGAGGAAGATCGCGAGAGTATGAAGACTGGGAATGTGATTTCTTTCGATAAGACGACTCTTGGGGACGGTTGTCACGATCTCCGTAGTCATCTCTGTCTCGGCGTTTATCGGGGCTCGAATCCCGGCCAGAATGGTGAAAGATGGAAGAGCCGTGGAGACGATCAAATCCGTGGGAGCGTCCCATGTCACCTGCATAGAATGAGAATAACAACAAGTTAGAAAAGATCAGGGTGACGGTTAAGATTGAAGTGCAAAGTGAAGTGCGTGTGTCCGTGTGTGTCCTAGTGTTTCCCCCCGACGAACCAGTTTCTTTACTAATAGGAGTTTTATCTCCCTGGACTTGGGCTTGAACTCCTGTACCGCCTCTAGCGGGCGAATGAAGCTTAAGGGCCTCTGGATCGTCGAAACCGTAGTTGAGTAAATCATCAGGAATGGTAAGGTTCGACTGGACCTTCAGAGAACTTTCTAAGTGTTCCGAGGAAGTTTCTTTTTCCGTTGGAATAAGGGTAACTTTAGAAGTTCCGCCCACAGTTTTCTTCCTCAGCCTGCACGTCAGTTTCTTCTCTCCCTTCGAAGGGGAAGACGACGTTTCTATGTCATGGACTTCAACTGTCGGTCCCCGAGATGGACTAATATTCCCGCCCTGTACTTCGGGCGTCTCAGTCTCCTTAATTTCCCTCTCTTTTAGTGCATCAGAAACTTTGCATGCTAAAGACTCAGCTTGTTTTTTCCCTTTACCAGAGGCAGGCCTGAGAATGGTGACGCCTTGAGGAAGGCTTATCCGACGGCCTTCTGCCAACAATCCAAGCCTTGTAAGTGACTCATTCGAAATGAGAGTTCTAATGTCCCGTTCTTCGGCAGGAAGGGCTCGAATGGCTTCGACGGCATCAGAATATCCGCGGCCGTTAGGACGTGGACTAATACCTGAAAAGATGGGTAAAATTTAGAAAAGGTACGGCTTCGACTAAACATGAGTAACAGTCCAAGAAAAAGGCTTACTTCCTTTAACCCATCTACTCGCAAAGCAGGGAGGACAACGCACATAAAACCATTCCTGTTTATACAAAGCAAACTTGGTCCATGCCCCAGTTAAGATTTGACATTTGTTATGCGGCTCGAGAAACATGAATGATGGGCTATCCTTCCGCTTCTTGATGCAATATATGTATCTGATATCGCCCGAAGTTGGAAGCCTAGAGAGGACATTCATGAAGAGGATGCAAGTACCGTAGAGGAATGCATGGCCGTTCGGGTGCAGTTGCGATGGCGCAATGTAAATATATTGCAGCACATCCTGAAGAAACAAGTTGAACGGTGGCACACTGCCAACCCAGCACATGAATTATTACAAGCTGTGTATCCGGTTGGGGGCAAGTGTGGATGATCATGCCCCGATGGAACTAGCACGTCATCAAAGGGGATTCCATGGACAGAGCATATCCAACGGAGTGTACTTTCATTGATCTTTGAAGCATGTGAATCGACAGGGTTGTCCAAGAGAATTGCTGCCTCCAGAGCATCGGGAGCTAAGTCATGTGTAGGGGAAGTTGACAGGTTTGAAGTATCTGCAACTTCTCGTCGGGAGGACGGCCCAGGCCTGTCCGAAATCGTGGCGGAGCTAGATTTCCGAGACATTGCTTATAAAGATTGAATCTAGCAAAGTATCTATTCGAACTATACTTAAAGAATAATCGATGTTAGACTTAACAATACGAATATTCCCCCCGTGTAGTGTGTGAACTAGTGCGATTATTCAGGTGTAAACGCTGAGAAATTATAGGTCACAGAATTGATGGTATAAAGTTGAAGCTTTGAACTGTCGTCTTCGAAGACCGTCATCGCTGACCATCTCCGAAAGCCAGCATTGCAATGTTTTTCAATTTCTAACTCGGACATTGGCATTGCGTGTTAAAAGCTTTAATCTGTTTTTATTGGTTTAAGTTCAGGCTTGTGATTGTCGAAACTAGGAAGTTATCAGTCCAGATCAGTTCGATATGCTAGTATGCTTAGGTCCTTGTCCTTGTGTTTGTTATATGATTAAGCAAGGTGAATAGGAGTTCAGCCAAAATTCTATTCGGCTTAAGTTCTGTTCGGCCAAAATTCTGTTCGGCTTAAGTTCCGTTCGGCTTAATTCTGTTTGTCCTAAGTTCTGTTCGGCCTAAGTTCTGTTCGGCCTAAATTCTATTCGGCTTAGATTCTGTTCGGCTTAAATTCTGTTTGGCCTAAGTTCTGTTCGGCCATCATTCTGATCGGCCAGAATTCTGTTCGACCTCCCTTCTATTCGGCTTGAAAACGAGTACATGCGGCAAGTCAGGCCGAGCCGATTAGCTCGGCCTTCTGCCCTTAACATCACTTCTCCTCTTTTCTCCATCTCTCCCGACCAGCATGACCAAGTCTTTCGGCAAACCATGTCAAACCACGGTCATGCCGATCCGCTTCACTAGGCCTTACCTCCAATTCCGTGCACCCTTATACCCACGCGGCTTTATAGATCGTAATCTACGGAGAATTTACGAGTTCGAGTTTTGTGTTAAGCTTCCTAATTCGAGAAAACGATCGAGAGTTTCTTACCGAAGGAAACGACAGGAGCTTGGAGATCTGTGGACTTAAGATTGACAGAGTGTTCGAGCTTAACTTGGAAAGGGCTTGTTGGATTCAAAGTAAGAAGGAAAGATCGTAGGAGGTGAATAAAATTTAAGGGAGGTAAGTTATGTATTCTTGGAGAGTCGCAGAGGTAAAAAGTGAAAAAGAGAAGAAGAAGAAGAAGAATGCCAGCTTTTATAGGAGAGGAGAGGAAGTCGAAGAGACTATAACCGATAGAACCGGTCAAAACGACATTGTTCGGCATCGGCTATGTCGTTCGGCATCCAGGGTGCTCGGCTTCGGCAGGGTCATTCGGTATTTGCATGTCGTTTGGCACACATTGCCTCACCTGGAATTCGAGAGAAGACACTATCGTGAAGACTAAGCCACAGCTTGAAGCAAAGCACATCACGTTTAACCACATGATGCACTTTGGGGGGCAAGTGTTACCTGAAGGTTTGACCAGGCAACTAGGCACTCAGTACTTACATACCATTCGACATTAAGAGTCGTTTGGTATTGTATATCGTTCGGCATTCTAGAGTGTTCGGCATGACAGAGCGTTCGACATACATGGATCGTTCGGCATGGCAAAGCATTCGGCATACCTGGATCGTTCGGCATTGCAGAGCGTTCAGCATACATGGATCGTTTAGCATTCGAGAGTGTTCGGCATACATGGATCGTTTGGCATGGCATAGCGTTCGGCATACCTAGATCGTTCGGCATGGCAGAGTGTTCGGCATCAGTCTGTTCGACATCAATGGTTCGGCACACAGAACTCACTCTTTCTGGGCTGAGGTATTCAGCTGCCAGGCCCACCAGGGAAGTCCAACCGATCTTTGTCTATAAATAGAGAGGCAGGGGCACAGTGAAAAGGACCTTTTTTTGGAAGAACACTGGGGAGACTCTGCCGCTTTCAAGACTCATTCTCATTATGTAGCAACTGTATTCGAGTAGTTGGTGAACGGATTGTATCTGTAATCAGTTATCAAGTAAAGCAATAAAAGATTAACCTCAAAGTGGACGTAGGCAATTACGCCGAACCACTATAAATCTGGTGTTCTCGTCTTTGCATTCAATTTAGCATATTGTTCTCTATTTAAATTTACTTTCTTCATTTATCTCTCTACACAAACTTTCTCAACGAGGTTAGTGACCAATTTTGGTGCTAACATCAATAAATCTTTTAGCATGTTGTAAATTCATGACTCATGCAAGAGCTAAATTATAGAACCACCAAATAAATTTGTACCTTGGTAGATAAAGGTTTTATTTGCTCGAGACTATGTGTTGTCTTTTTTGAGTTTCGAACTCTTAAGCAATACAAGAAGATAAAATTTGACCCATATTCGATAATATATAATTGTTATATGGTGAACGGCAGTGATTCATAATGTATGAAACCTCGATAAAATCAGTTCAATCGAGATGTGGAAGTAAAACATAATGCGAGATTATGCACTCAATATGACGGATTGCAATAAGGATCTTGTTGTGTTAGATGTAACTAGAATAAGAGCTATGAGATGGAACAAGGAACTCGGTCATTGAAATGTCGGTTTGGTCGGTTACGTGAAGTGAAACTTATTTGAAATCCTTAAATGTTAGGTATGATCAAATGCACTTTTGTAAAGAGTTCATGACTGACGGTCTTGTGGTAAGGATTTATTTTTAATGGTTTGAACATTTGGAAAGGAAAGCAAGTGTATGTGAGTGGAAGCACGTTTAGAGGTGAAGAGAGTGAATGGTCACTTTTGCTTCATGAGGAGACATCATAAAAGAAAATGTTATAAACTAAAAGAATGAGAAATATGATTTCTATTCCAAAATGTACTTTCATGTAGAAAATTGTTTTTTGTGCGATATATTTCATTGAGTTTAGGATATTTGACCTGAAACCCTCGACTGTGAATAAGTTACAGTAAATGAATGAAATAAAATACCATAGTCAGTAGTTAAATGGAGCTTCATATTTTGTAAGATGTTATGGTAATGGTGGAAATAATAGGAAAACACCATAAAACACTTCATAGTGGATGCATCAAGTTATGGAAAATTGTTTTCATAAACATTCCAAATATTATTTATGAAATAATAAATTTTTCAGTATTGACTAAAAATAGACATAGCTTTCTTTCAAAACGAATATTGTGAATATTTATTATAAGATAAGAATATAGTAATGGTATCTGTTTTCTTAACTAAAGTGATGGATTATAAAATATATATGTATCTGAAATATTCACAATTATTTTGGAATTATGGACTAAGCCATATTTTTGAGAAATAATTTTATAGTTATATGATTATGAATCATATATATAAATAAATTTCATTTCAAAAGATTAAGGGCAAAGTGCCCATTTAGTAGGAGCAACAAAAGAGTTAACGAACTCTTCGGATTTATACATAAAGATGTATGCAATTCAAATTCCAATAATACCAAAGCGAATTCAGTTACTTGTTAAATTCATAGATGAATTATCATAAAAATGAATATGTGTATTTGATAAATGAGTAGTGTATTTATGATAAGTTTATTGAATATAAAATGAAAGTTCAAAGAGATAACGTGCAAAGGAATTAAAAGAATTAGATTTTTTCGAACAAGTGGGTGTATTGGAAAAGGTTCCAAAAGTATCTAAAAACGAATAAGTTTCAATCTCAAAAGTCGTTATCCCTATAAGACATAATGATGTATCGATAAGAAGTAATAGTACTCTGTTGGACAAAATACGATTGGTATTAAGTGAAGGTTAGTTAACTTCTTTTTGTAAGGCTATATCTTAAGAGGAAATGCATAAGGTTAAAATTAATTTGATCTAAAGCATAGTTTACAAATTCATAAAAGAAAAGAGTTTATAAGAAATCACTACATAGCCTTGGTTAAGGAGTTGACAGGTTGTGTGAGTCAAGAGACCGCATGTAATACGTGCTTGTGCGGGATCTTATGTAGATCACCCAAAGAAGTTTGGGACCAATAAATATTGATTGACATATTTATGGTAAGAACAAAGTTTCGTAAACTAAAACCAAATTAGATTTTAAATATATATAAAGGCAGTTCGTAAAATGTTTATGAATACCTATTCTGTTGCATTGAGAAACAACTGTTATTTCAAGAAAGGCGAAGTTTGTAGCGAAGAATTTCTTTTAGAAAATATACATTTGAATGTTTAATAAGAACACCTGTGCATTGAAGAGAAACTATGAGTTTCTTATCATGCAAAGAAAAGAATTTCCTCAATTGTCAATAAGTCATGAAGAGTATTAACTCTACCATATGGCATGATGCAGCAATCCAGAATAGATTCCAAGTACATTATCAAAATATGATTTTGATAGTTGTACTCGAAGGGATATGATCCATCGGCCGCATATATGTCTTTAAGGAAAAGACCAAAACAATTGGAATGTAACAGGCAACATTGATAAGAATGACATTGTAAATTTCAATTATTGAAATTAATGTAAAAGATTCATCATTCAACATGTTAATGTTAGTTTAGATTTACTCACAAAACTATCACTTAGTATGATTATGAATTTGGTACATCCATGTTTAAATAGAAATTCAAAATAAGGATTTAGAATATGTTATTTGCAGATAACAACCAAAGTGTCTCAAAGTTAGTGGGAGCAGTACTGAGTTTGTGAGTTTCATTTATAATCTAAGAACTAATACGAAAGTATCGTTCGATAAGCATCAGAGTTGAACAAGTATTTTGATAGAAATATCAAATACTTTGATTTTTTGTCAAAATATAGAGAAAGCATGTGTTTGTAAGAAAGAATATTAAAGGTACTATAAATTTTATAAAACTATAAGTAAACAACAGATCTATGATTGTTAACAATGTATTCGAGTTAAAATCATTATAGTTTGGTTGTTTAATTTTCGGTATAAGAGTGAAAATGTTATTTTTTATAATAAGTATAAAAGTTTGTTGGGAATGCCACAAATTATATACGTAAACACCATATTAAAATGTTTAATATGTAGCATGTAAGATGCGTTCCTTATGTATTGACAATGGAAATTATCATACATGTTGTATAGTCTACAATATCGCATTTCTCTTATGTACTTGATACATAAAGCATGTATCCAATATGGATTAAGATCACTAAAATGGTAGTTTAGAGTGTTCTTAAATATTTATGAAATACTAAAGAATTCTTTATAGAAACAATGAACTCTTTGTGAAGGAGTGTTCAGACTTGAACTTCATAAGTGAAATCGAGTGCAACATGTAAATTATAAATTCACCATAGTTAAGGAGCTTTAAGTTGGAAAACTTTCAAACAAGAGTTGTGACTAATTTGACCAATAGGCTATGTACATCACATTGAATAAGCACAACAATAAACGGAATGTGTATATATTGCATAAATATTTGTACGAGCTAGTGTAATTCCAAATATCGAGAATCTCATGATATTGTTATATAATAGCAATGTCGTGGTACATATCATTAAAAACCTGAAGCTCATTATCAGTCAAGAAATATACTCTAAATAGTTCTACATGATAAAGGCATTTTATCTGCTGGAGAGAGATGATTGACATAGTAGATAATTAAGGCTTATAGCATATCCATTCACTATGGGACAAGCTCGATCGTTTTAAGAAAATTGATCGAAATGAAAGGAATTGATTCCATAATTGACATAAAGTGCAAGTGGAAGATTAAAAGAGTTAAGGTATACCATATGGGCAATTATGTAATTTATTACATATATCTAACTCTATAACCAATCATGTTCGTAATAATATTATTTAATTTCTATTATATGACTTGTTATATAGTGATATAATAAATTAATTTGAAGTATATTAAAATAGAAAATCATTTCATGATATATTATGTGATGGTAATTATAAGGAGTTGTAATCATTATATAATTATCACAATTTATAAAATAACATATTATTTTAGATATTCTTAGTCAAGACGTTTCAGGAAAGGATACCAATACACTTGTTGAAACCAGAGTAGGTAACGCTCTTCAAGTGTTAGGAGAATAAAGGGGTTATGTACTGATAGTTATCAGCTAACTATGGGTTGACTCATCCGAGAGTTTCCTGTCTGTTTATAACAACAAGGTCAAACCGAAAATCTCGAGTGACGATATTACATAGTTCTCACGACTCAAGAATACTATTGAATTTCAGTATGGATACTCCACTTTGATTATTGTTAAATCATGGCATGACATCCACCGAACGACTATAGGTAGGTCTGACTATAAGCATTGGAAGTGAAACATTATTCAATAGAGAATTTGTCTCTTTAGTTGTATGAGGTTAGTATCATGGTCAACAGTGGTTAACTTAGACTCAAAATCTCTGGGCAGAGTAGCATGGTTAATAATAAATGTTATTATTGAACCAAGGACCTTTTTTATGGAATAATCAGTTTGAATGTGGATAATATTTGAATTTTGAACAAAACCAAATTCCATAAGTCCTAGCATGGTAGTGTGCTGATGAAGAAATTAGTGTAAATAATCGTCATGAAATGGTCCCTCTTGAATTTGTAAAATTAGATTTTACCGCTGGATTCATAAGCAATGAATTAGGTCAAACTATCACACCAATAACTAAGATGACATGTGAACATTAGTATTTATATTGATTAAATATTATTTGTTGGTCAACTCTGAAAGAGGCTATGCGGTAGGATCGTATAATATGGAATAGAGGAATGGTCTAGGTAGATTGTAATAAGCAGTAGTAAGTAAAGTAGACACCAAGACTTTATACTGGTTCGGACCTCTTGTCCTACGTCCAGTCCCTAAGCTCCTCTTAAGAATTCAACTAACCAACAACCCTCACTTAACCCGGAGGAATAGGTTTACAACTTACCCGAATAACCGAACGGGATTTCTTGCCTCAACTACCGAAGAGGACTTCAACTAGATACTAAAAGTATTTCTGACTTGTTGTGTTCTTGATAACGTTAATGAGTCAAATTGAGTACAACTTTCCTATAATCTTATCCTCGAGAGTATACAAAGTGTTTGTGAAGATTTAGGAAATGTGAATTGCTATGAATCAAAAGGTGTTATAGTTAAAACAGAGATTCAAGCAATTGAAGTGGTTTGTGATTGCTTTTGAAACTTTAAGAAATCTAAAAGTATGTTTAAGAAAATAGAAAGATTAAAGCAATTAGAATTGGTAATTTGCAAATGTTAAAACCATGTATTTATATGTGGAGAAGAGATGCATTTGTTTGCTAGAGGTGTAGGCAAGAGATGCTTCCATTTCCATTGGAGAATGGTTGCAACTCTTGGGAGGAAGAAGGTGTCCTTTCAGAAAAAATTCGCAGTTACAAATTCAGTCGACTGAACAGGGATGTCAGTCGACTGAAAATTATGAAGTAAAATTTTCAGGAACAAATTCAGTCGACTGAGCAGGAACTTTAGTCGACTGGAACTGTGCATTTTTGTGTATGTGTAACAGGTTCAGTCGACTGGTCATCCCTGTTCAGTCGACTGAACTACTAAATTTTGCACAGTAAATGTTTATTAAAAATGTAGTTTATAAAATGTGTTCTAGTGTTTGTGCAAGCCTCTTGAGGATAGATTTTAACAATAAATCTAAACTAAGACCTATATAAAAATCATACTTATGTTTATCATTGGTCTTCATCGTTCTTCTTTTAGCTTTGCACATATCTCTTCCTTTTTGTTGAAGCACATTGTCATTGATCAAAATCTTAGCGTATCAACATTCTCCCCCTTTTTGATTGATGACAACACTTATTTTTGTAGAGATGTAATTATCTTTCCTTCCCCTGAATATATGCATTATCTTTCCTACAAAACAAAGTTAGTTTCATAGATTTCTCCCCCTTTGTCATCGACAAAAAGGAAGTAATAATTTGCAAGTAACAAAGCAACCATATGCAAATATAACCATAGAGCGAATAATACAAACCATAGAGTATCACATAAAAGAAGGCTATTTATACAAGCCTTTGCAGAAATTGTTAGAAATTAATAAAAAGTTCCGGAAATCAAACCAAAAAATGTTCAAGGTTCCCTGTCCCAATCATAAGAACCTTCACGATCTCCTTCAGGTTCTCGAATGACAGGTCCACCTGTGGGTGGTCTATAAGCTCTTCCTCCTTGGCCACCACTTGTTCCGCTTATACTGCTACTTGTATGCTCTTCGGATGATGTCCAAGTGAAGGTTGGTGCCGGACGTTTTCCAAGTGATGTTGAAGCGGTAGTAGAGCTTGAGCATGAGATGGCATTCCATAACTTGTTGAAGAATCCTTTTATTTTATCAAGCTTGTGATCTACCTTCTTGAGACGATTATCAAGAATTTGTTGATTCCTTGATAAAATCCCCAATGATTGACTGGTGGAAGTATAACCTGGCTCAATGATACGAATTTCATCTTCTTGGTCGAAAGGTTCTTCATGTGGAGCTTGTGGAGCTTGTTGTGGTCCTTGATGCCTACCTTCCCATTCGGCAAGAGATATTATGCGAGGAGGTCTAGCCGGGAGTTGCATAAGGCTTATACTGCGTTGATTAATTTGATGAACCATTGTGATTTCGGAGTCGCGTAATGGCGTATCAACATTGAGGAGAAGCCACATGATATATTCTCCAAAATAAATCGTTCGCATTTTTCCATTGTTAAAAGTGAGAAATTCATCTAGAATTAGTTGGACCCAATTGACTTGAATGTTGCCCCAAATAGCGTATAGAGCTCGATAATTGATGGGGTAGACAATTTCATATGAGCCCGTTCGTGGAGTAATTGTTCTCATAAGAGCTTTGTGAAGGACTCTAGCTCTAGGTCGTAGGGAAGTGGATTTAAAATCTCTAATGTTGATATTATCATCCAAAAATTGATGGTTTATGTTATCTCGAATTTGTGGATTGAATTCTATCTCTTCAAGCTTTCTGCCCACATTAGGTGATCTTAAGATGTGTGCAATTCGATCTAAGGAGAACCAAACTTTCTTCCCGCATACCATACTCCAAACACTATTATTTGGATTCCATGGAGTTTGGTGTCCAAGGTTGAGGTTTGCATAAAATAATTTGACCATGATATGATTTATTGCAAGGTCATTTCTTTTTAAATCCAAGAGAGAAGTTAAACCTGCTTGATCCGTAAATGCT
The DNA here is from genome assembly GCA_030737815.1 of Allium fistulosum. Classification (NCBI taxonomy): domain Eukaryota; kingdom Viridiplantae; phylum Streptophyta; class Magnoliopsida; order Asparagales; family Amaryllidaceae; genus Allium; species Allium fistulosum. The sequence continues at coordinate 445,350,415 of CM060903.1, forward strand.
TGAATGTTGTATGTCTGGAGACTTTGGAAATCAATGAAGGAGTGTTCGAAAATGCGAGAGTTCTTCATTTTGTTCCACCTTGTTACAGCTACTCCATCATAGAGCCATTGTGCAATTTGAGCATCAATTGGCTCGGAGGTTGAAGAAGAAGAGGCTCTTGATCTTTTTGGTGCCATTTGTGAGAAATTTGAGAGTAATTTGAGAATTGGGGGCTAGGGTTTTGGAAAACAATGGGGAAAAGAGTACTTTTGCAATGTAAAAATTGATTGGTAAAGGTGAAAACTGGTGGATAAAAAGGGAAAATTTGCCTGGGAATTGGCGTTCAGTCGACTGAAAAGTCTGTTCAATCGACTGAATTGAAGGCCGAAAATTTTTTGTGTTGAATTCAGTCGACTGAACAGGTTTTTTTTCGACTGAACTGTTGTCTGAAATTTTCTGATGAAAGTTTAGTCGACTGGGCAGAGAGTGTCAGTCGACTGAGCTATGGAAAATTTGTTTTATGCTTAAATTTTTTCAGTGTTCTTTCTGAATTTCGAAAGCAAAAGTTTTATTAAAAGAAGCAATTACAATTGTATAGATATATAACATCATGAATTGTCTTCAAAAGTAATTATTTCTTTGGAGATGAACTATTTTCCTTTTGCGTCTTTTTCCCTTCATTCTCCATATAGCTTATTTCCCATGAATTTGGAGTATACTGAGGAGTCTTTGGGGACATCCAAGGATTCAAGGGATCATCTGGTGTACGGTAAGATGAAGATGGACCGAACACACTACTTGGTCAAGGTAGGGGCTCGCTCACCTCATTTTTCTTTGAACTACAAAAACGTAAACCAATTTTCTCAAGAAAGCTTAGTCGTCTTGCCGTTACTTTCTGTTTAAAATATAATTCTCGTTGGAGATCAATTTGTTGTTGTTGAAAGTGATGAATCTCATCAATCTTTCTTTTTGTATCAGGGGAGGTAAAAAGTCCACGTTTTGCCTTCTTTGATTCCGGTGTGTAGCCAGTGCGATAATTTTCCCATTTATACACTGGTTCATGCTTTGGTGTCGGTGTTGGAAGTTTTGGTGATGTAGGAGTGTTTTCGACTGAGGAGGTGATGTTGATATGGGAGTATGAGCTGTCGGAAGACATTTTTATATAGAATTTTCAAACTTTGTAATTCTTTTGAAAATAATTATATGTATAAAAGTATATTTATAGTATAAAAATGCTAAGAAAAATGTGGTGGTAAATTAATAAGGTTTTAGAACCAATCATTGTTTTATTAGATTAAAAGCATTGGTTAGAAATGGATGGATTAGAGACATCCTTTAATCTATTATGTATTAGGTAGCTGAATTGAACTATTTATATTGAATAATTTTGTTTTCGTTATTTAGTCTTAGTCGACTGAGTTTATATATTTTTATAATATTTGCTATAAAACATCTTTAAAAGAAATTATTCCTAATTCTCGTCGCAATTTTATAAAAGAGTTTTCTAATAAAGGTTTAGTAAATATATCGGCAATCTGATTTTCGGTAGAAATATGTTCTAAATTTATGATTCCCTTTTCGATATTGTCACGTAGAGAATGGTGACGAATATCAACATGTTTTGTACGAGAATGATTCACCGGATTTTTGGATAAATTTATTGTACTTGTATTATCACAATATATCGTAGAATTTGTTAAATTTATATTAAAATCTTTTAAGTGTTTGTTGTATATAGATAACTTGAGTACAAGCTAAAGCGGCGGATATATACTCTGCTTCACACGTTGAAAGTGAGACACAATTTTGTTTCTTACTAAACCAAGATACAAGTGATTTTCCAATAAAATGTCACGTACCACATGTACTTTTTCTATCAGTTCTAGATCCACCAAAATCAGCATCACTAAATGACACTAACTCGAATGGACAATCTTTTGGATAGAAAAGACCAAAATCCTTAGTATTATTAAGATATCGCATAATTCATTTTATGGCTCTTAAATGTGATTCTTTAGGATTAGCTTGAAAACGTGCACATAAACAAACGCTCATCATTATGTCTGGTCTACTAGCGGTTAAGTATAGTAAGGAGCCTATCATACTTCTAAACAATTTTTGGTCTACACTTTTGCCATTTTCATCTCGATCGAGATGAGTTGTGGTACTCATAGGAGTAGACTTTCTAGAAGTGTTTTCCATTCTAAAACGTTTAATTAGATTAGCATAATATTTTTCTTGATTTAAGAAAATTCCATTTGTTAATTGTTTAATTTGTAATCCGAGAAAATAAGATAATTCTCCCATGTGTGACATTTCGAACTCCTTAGTCATTATATTTGAAAATTCTTTACATAAGTTTTCATTAGTTGAACCAGATATAATGTCATCTACATATATTTGAATTATTAGAATGTCATTAGAGGTGTTTTTAATGAATAGAGTTTGATCTACTTTTCCGATTTGAAATCCCGAATCTAGTAAATAGCTTTTAAGTCTCTCATACCAAGCTCGAGGTGCTTGTTTAAGACCATATAGGGCTTTCTTTAATTTATATACATGATCCGGATATTTTTCGTGTATGAATAAAGGGGGTTGTTCTACGTACACATTTTCTTTTATAAAACCATTTAGAAAAGCACTTTTAACATCCATTTGATTAAGTTTAAAATTGTGAAAACAAGCGAAGGCTAATAGAATACGTATTGCTTCAAGTCTTGCAACGGGAGCAAATGTTTCTTCAAAGTCGATACCTTCCTCTTGATTATATCCTTATGCTACTAGTCTAGCTTTATTCCTAGTTATATTTCCTTGTTCGTCTACCTTATTTTTGTAAACCCATTTTGTTCCTATAACAGATTGATTTTTAGGACGAGGAACTAAATCCCAAACATCGTTACGCTCGAATTGATTTAATTCTTCTTGCATAGCAACAATCCAGTAGTCATCTGTTGATGCTTCTTTAGGATTTTTAGGTTCTAATGTAGAAATAAAAGCAACATGTCCCATTTGGTTTAGCTGACTTCTAGTTTTAACTTGAGAATCTATTTCACCGATTATGTTTTGTACAGGGTGATCTCGTAAGATTCTAGGTGGAGATCTAAGTTCGGTATTATTCATATTTTCAAGATTTGTATTGTCTGTATTTATTATAAATTCATCATCATCTTTTATACTCAAGTTTTTATTAAAGTTTTCATCAAAAGATACATGTAAAGTTTCTTCGATTATATTTGTTCGTTTATTAAAAACTCGATATGCCTTACTTCGTTCTGAGTATCCTACAAAAATTCCTTCATCAGCTTTCGGATCGAATTTTCTTAGTTGGTCTTTGGTATTTAAAATAAAACATTTTGATCCAAATATTTTAAAATAAGAGATATTTGGCTTTCTATTGTTAAAAAGTTCATATGAAGTATTTTTAGTTAATGGTCTAATAGAAATACGATTTAATACATAACATGCAGTAGCTACGGCTTCTGCCCAAAAATGTTTTGGTAGAAGGCTTCCATTTAATAATGTTCTTGCACATTCTTGTAATGTTCTATTCTTTCTTTCCACTACTCCATTTTGTTGAGGAGTTCTAGGAAATGAAAAGTTATGATTTATTCCTTTCTTATTACAGAAAGATTCAAAAGCTTCATTTTCGAATTCGCCACCATGATCACTCCGTATATTCTTAATTTTCAAATCTTTAGTGTTTTGAATTCTTTTGACAAATGTTTTAAAGTGCTCAAATGTATCACTTTTATTTTTCATAAAAATGGTCCATGTATATCTTGAGAAATCATCAACTATTACAAATACATATCGATTATGATTAATGGATTGAACTTGTGTTGGTCCGAAATGATCCATATGAAGTAATTCTAGTGGTTGTAAAGTTCAAATATTTTTCTTAGATTTGAAAGATGATTTTGTTAATTTTCCTATTTGATAATCATCACAAAGATTTTTTATTTTAAAGTTTATCTTAGGTAAACCTCTTACTAATTCATTTTTAGAAAGTTTTCTAATAGTTTTGAAATTAATATTACAAAATCTTTTGTGCCACAACCAAGGATCATTATCTTTGGCTAGTAAACACATATTTGTATTATGATTAATTTTCATATTTAAAACATAAATATTCCTATCTCTATTACCCTCAAAAACAAGATTTTGGTTTTGATAAAAAATACTACATTTATTTTCCGAAAAAGTTATTTTAAAACCTTTGTCACAAAGTTGACTTATGCTTAGTAGATTATGTTTTAGATTTTTAACTAATGAAACATTTGTAATAAAAGGTAAATTTGATGTACCGTAATTGCTCACATCTCCTTTGCCAATGATATAGCCTTTTGAATTGTCTCCGAAGGTAACCGAGCCACCATCAAAGTATGTGATATTTGTAAGCATATCTTTGTCGCCGGTCATGTGTTTTGAGAAACCACTGTCTAGTATCCATTTCTTCTTTTTGAGTGGGACCTAAAAATAAATACAAAATTATTGGTACCCACCTTTCAATAGGGTCCTAAAAGTTAGAATTTAGGAAACCAAACCCAATTTGGTTCAGTATCCTTTTTATAAATATAATTTTTATTATTATGAACACTATCTATAAATGCTTTGATATATTTATTCCTAATCAAAATATTGTTAGTCTTTGGAACCCAAATTTTAACTATCTTAGTTTCTTCTTTTGTTCTAATAGGTTCTCTTAATAACATTTATTGTTTTGAATCAATATTCCTCTTAACATTTGTTTTTATCTTTTTAGGAATTTTTGGTTCCTTTTTATATCCTAATCCATGTTTATTTGAGGAAGATTGAGAATTTTCTAGAACCTTAGATAAATTTTCTCTTCCTTTGTTAAAGTTAGAAACATTTTTAGTGATGTTATCTAATCTAACTTGAAGACTATTATTCTCTAACTCAACTTGTTTAATCTGAGTTTTTAACTCATGATTTTCAGAAACAATTATATCATTTTTTGTCTTTTGATTTTCAATTTCTTGACTTAAAAGAGATAATTGAGTTTCCGAATTTGAAAGAGACTCTTGAACTTTTTCAAGTTCTTCTTCTAGAATTTTCTTTTCATCTTTTAACATATCCCTTTCAAACTCAGCTCTATTCTGATTTTCATGAGTTTCCTTAAGTTTCTTTTTAAGATTTTTTATTGTACTCAATAGTTTAGTATTTACATCAATTTAATCATCGAAAGTTAAATTACTAACCTCAGATTCTTGAGCCATAAAGCATACATTCGCTTGTTCATTGTCGCTATCATTTTCACTTTCTGATGTAGATGAATCTGAATCGTCCCATGTTACAGAGAATGCCTTCTTTTTGAATTTTTCTTTCTTGTTTTTGTTCTGATTCTCCTTCTTTTGCTCTGGACAATCTTTTTGCATGTGACCTTTCTTGTGACAGTTGAAGCATTCTATATTCGAGGATGTAGGTTTGTTCAAGAAATTCTTTTTGAATCCGTCTTTATTTTCTTTTCTATATCTTAAGAATTTCTTGAAATTTTTGGCTATAAATGCTAAATCCTCATCTTCAGACTCTGATTCTTCCTTTTCTGCATGAAAAGCTACATTTTTTCTTTCTTATGCTTGATCTTTCTTAGCTTGCATATTTACTTCATATGACATAAGATTTCCAATTAATTCTTCTGGTTTCATTGTAGATAGATCATTTGCTTCTTCGATTGCTAAGAATTTTCTCTCCCATTCATTAGTGAGTGAATTTATAACTTTAGATACAATATCAAAATCCGTGTATTTTTCTCCTAGTCCTATTAAGGCATGATGAATGTCTGGAAACCTCGAGTACATGTCATTGATGGATTCATTCTGTCGCATTCTAAAGTTTTGGAACTGGTTCTTTAGCATGGAGATCTTTGTTTGTTTAACCTTGTTTGTGCCTTCATGTATGATTTTAAGTGTACTCCATATCTGATGTGTAGTAGTACAAATGCTAACACGATTGAATTCATTTTTGTCTAAAGCACAAAATAGCATATTCATAGCTTTGGCATTTGCACTAACTTCATTCTTCTAAGCTTGCGTCCATGTAGAATATTCCGTTGTGGGTACAACGAGTTCTGCTTGAGTTGCATTCCAGGCTTCAAAACTTGTTGCTTGCATATAAATCCTCATCCTTGTAGCCCAATAATTATAGTTTAGTCCATTGAATAGAGGGGGTCTTTGAGTAGATTGTCCTTCCGCAAATGTAGAGTTATAGGAAGATGTTGTGCTTGTGTTGTTTTCCATATTATCAATATGTCAAATAATGGTGTTATGGTTATAGGACGGCCTTGCTCTAATACCAATTGAAAGAGGCTATGCGGTAGGATCGTATAATATGGAATAGAGGAATGGTCTAGGTAGATTGTAATAAGCAGTAGTAAGTAAAGTAGACACCAAGACTTTATACTGGTTCGGACCTCTTGTCCTACGTCCAGTCCCTAAGCTCCTCTTAGGAATTCAACTAACCAACAACCCTCACTTAACCCGGAGGAATAGGTTTACAACTTACCCGAACAACCGAACGAGATTTCTTGCCTCAACTACCGAAGAGCACTTCAACTAGATACTAAAAGTATTTCTGACTTGTTGTGTTCTTGATAACACTAATGAGTCAAATTGAGTACAACTTTCCTATAATCTTATCCTCGAGAGTATACAAAGTGTTTGTGAAGATTTAGGAAATGTGAATTACTATGAATCAAAAGGTGTTATAGTTAAAACAGAGATTCAAGCAATTGAAGTGGTTTGTGATTGCTTTTGAAACTTTAAGAAATCTGAAAGTATGTTTAAGAAAATAGAAAGATTAAAGCAATTAGAATTGGTAATTTGCAAATGTTAAAACCATGTATTTATATGTGGAGAAGAGATGCATTTGTTTGCTAGAGGTGCAGGCAAGAGATGCTTCCATTTCCATTGGAGAATGGTTGCAACTCTTAGGAGGAAGAAGGTGTCCTTTCAGAAAAAATTCGCAGATACAAATTCAGTCGACTGAACAGGGATGTCAGTCGACTGAAATTTATGAAGTAAAATTTTCAGGAACAAATTCAGTCGATTGAGTAGGAACTTTAGTCGACTGGAACTGTGCATTTTTGTGTATGTGTAACAGGTTCAGTCGACTGGTCATCCCTGTTCAGTCGACTGAACTACTAAATTTTGCACAGTAAATGTTTATTAAAAATGTAGTTTATAAAATGTGTTCTAGTGTTTGTGCAAGCCTCTTGAGGATAGATTTTAACAATAAATCTAAACTAAGACCTATATAAAAATCATACTTATGTTTATCATTGGTCTTTATCGTTCTTCTTTTAGCTTTGCACATATCTCTTCCTTTTTGTTGAAGCACATTGTCATTGATCAAAATCTTAGCGTATCAACAAACTCACACCTGTGAATTGCACAAATGAATCTACTAAGTCTCCGAAACATCATTAGATTTAGCTAAATAGGAATAGTTATAAATTAATTAAATTAATTAATATTTTTGTAATATTAGCTATTATTGTATTTATTGTATTGGGATGTGTTTAGTAAAATTGAGTTGCCTCTAAAATCGTTTGAGGTGCTATTAGTAATTTATTGAGTGCATATATAAAAGTTGTAAGTGTGCATATCAATATGCAATATCAATAAGAATTTAAATTGGATTTAAATGATATAATTTACTAATGGGTATGATAGGATTTTTGGTCCATTTGTGACCTAGGCCTCCCAAATGTGGTGGACAGGAAGTCCAAGTCATGATTTGGTAAGGGAGGGAACTATGCTAGGTATTTTTGGCCGACTCTCCCTGTAAAATGTAGCCTAAAACTATTTATTTTAGAAGAACTTTTTGGCCTCTCCCTCTTCATACTTAGCCAAAAATACATCCTACCTCCTTCTCATTTTCAAAACTCCAATCACATCCAAACAAGTAAATATTATCGGATCGATGTTGGCACGCTTCTTATTTGCAATAATGGGAGCAGATCTGAGATATCTAAGGAGTTAATATTTCTCAAATGTCTAATTAGACCAAAATGTATCTACTGCCTTATCTCTCAAGGTATAATTCATTTTATTCAATTAGTTATTTCTTGTGATCATTATATATCATATCTGTTACATATCCCCTTTTTCATATATGTTACAGACTGTCAATTTATGTTAGTTTATATATAATATTTGATCCATATGTATCAATATAATATTGTTATATAAAACCAAAATAAAGTTATATATATGTGTGTGTATGTGTATTTTGTGTCGAAAATAAATAAAAAAAAATCAATTTTAAAGTTAATTATATAGAAACATACATTATTGTTTATATTTAATTTCAAAACTATTGTTAAAATAACTAAATGTTGTATTAAATATATATATACATGTGTGTGTATACACATATGTATATTTATTTATATATGTTATTTAAAAAATTAGTTATTGCTTTTGGATTTACAAAAAAAATTAGTTGTATTATCTTATATCTGTTTAGATGTGTTATTTAAAAAACTACTTCGGTTTAAATAAAAAGAACAATGTTTATTATTGCCGAAATGAATATGTATGCATATATTTTTTAAATAAATTTATTTTGGTTTACTTTTAATTAAATACACACATACAAATATATATCTATATAATTTCAAAATATCAGAAAGTAAAATTACAATATTTAAAAAAAATTGTATTTTAAATTTGAATCTTGCTTACTAAGTCAAATTATGATATTTTGGAAATTTTGAACTTTAAATTTTAGATCTAACTTTAACTTTTAATGTTGTAAACTAAATCAAATTAGATATTTTAAATATGAAATTTGAAAATAATGCATTAGCCAAATTTTGTTTTATTATATTTATAAATAATTTTAATTAAATTTTCAAAAATTAATATATAATTACGTATATTTATATGTATATATATATTATGAATTATTTCATTCAAACAGTTAACATATGTGTAAAAGCCAAGTATATACTTAGTAGATGTAATCATGACATATATATATATATATATATATATATGTGTGTGTGTGTGTGTGTATAAGCACATGCATGCATACATATATATACATACATGCATATACATACATATATGCATACATACATACATACATACATATATGCATACACACACACGAGCGTGTGCGCGCACACACACACAAATATATATATATATATATATATATATATAACCATGTACATCCTATGCTATGTTGCACATGTACGTTATACACATATGAGTATAAAATGATATACTCATATATTATAAAAATATCCTCGATTGAATTAGAAAGGTTAAATAAATATGATTTTATTTAAATTAATTAGATTGGATCTGATACAAATCTTTAGTATATAGGCCCAATATGATCCGAAAAGTGAATATTTTAAAATCTACCTATTTCACCCACTTTCGATCGACCGGGTTCCAATAAGAGAGAGAAAAAAGAAGAAGGGGAATCATAGGTGGCATTCCAAATCTAAGAAGCCTCGAAATGGTTGGAGAGGAAAGTCTAGAGATGGGAAATGCCGCCATTGTAAGATACCAGGCCGTTGGAAAAGAAATTTTCTAGACTTGAAAAGGAAGACTGAGGGAAACGAATTTCATCAATTGCGGTGACGAAGACTATATTTGAAGATGTGTTGCCTGCAGCAGTATCAGATGTATGAAACAATTGTGTTCTTGTGGGAATCGTTTCATATGATGCCCAATATGGATTATTTCATCTCTTTAGTTAGAAGGAGGTAAGTGAAATCCTTATAGGGAAGGGAATGGTGCTAGTTGTAGAACCATGGGAGAGGGTAGATGATTCAGATGTTTTACGGAGTGATTCACACTTTGATAGATGTCCGCTATGTTCTAGGTTTTCTTAAGTTGTTGATTCTTTTAACAAGTTGGCATCTATGGAATGTAAGTTGATTACGGAGAAGGATAGCATAGAGGTTTCATAGGGTTTTTTAACTCAGATAAAGAGTGATATGTTCTAAAATCTGTATCCGTTGAAAGAAACCATCGTACTTGGTTAGTCTTCTGTTTGAGTTGACAGCTCCAGTGCTTTGGATGCCTCGGGCTTTGGCATCTTAGAATGGATCATATTTCAGAGAAGGGCTTAAATTTGCTTTTCAGATGGAAGATTATCAAAGAAAAAAGTTTCAACAAGTTAGATTTCTGTCTGGAATATGTGTTGGGAAAGCTGACAAAGGTATTTTTGGTGTTGGACTTCATCGTTTAGAGAGGGCACTTGATTATGTGCATATAGATATTTAGGGACCTGTAGTTACCACTACCATCGGGGAGTGAAGCTTTTTATTTCATTCACTAATGATTTTTCTCCAAAAGTTTAGGTTAATGTGATGAAGGCAAAAATCAAAAAGCATTGAGATGTTTAAGGCTTGGATGGCGGTAGTTGAAATCTATTCTGGTTGTAAGTTAAAGGTGCTTATATATGATAATGGCAGCATGGTTTATCTTTAAAGATTTCCTTAATTTTTGTAAGAAGCATGGTATACAGAGATATTTCACTACACCAAATTATTTACAATCCAATGGGGTTGTTAAAAGGATGAATTAGACTCTGCTTTTAAAAAGGCTATTTCTTGAGATTTATTGGTGGCCTATCTAAACACTTTTGGGCTAAGGAATTATCGACTATAAGGCACATAATAAATCAAATTCCATGCTCAGCCATAGATGGAAAGATTCCAGAAGAAGCGGATATGTAAAGCAGTGTATCTTGGTTATTTCAAAATTTTTGGTTTCCATGTGTATATTCACCATATGAGTGATGATAAGTTGGCGACTCAAGCACACATGGGCATATTTATGGGATACACAAATGGAGTTAAAAGGAATCACATTTGAAACACTGTGGATATGAAGATTTTACGTTCAAGACATGTTACATTTGATGAGTCTGCAATGTTCAAGCTTAAGGTAGATTTACCTACCATGCCAGAGTACGATCCTAATAGGTCCAAAGAGACGGAAAAGATTCCACATTTCAGTTTGTAAGTAAAGTATAGCGTGGATTAGATAGGTGGAAATACGGGTGATGAAACATCACATTGTAGTTACAGATTCCTTCCAGCAGTGTTTCTGATATACATGAAGTTGGAGGAAGTTTAGTTCATGGTGGAGCTGTAAGAAGTTTAACCAATGTTGTACATACTCGAGATAGTCATAAGACTATTAGGACCCCCGCTAGGTATGGAGGTTGGCAGTATGTAAACCTAATCCTTGATGATTAATATGACTATGCCCTATATATTGTTCATGATGAGCCATTTGACCTTGAAGAAGCTATGAAGTTGAGTGATAGCTCAAAGTAGATCTGCGCTATGGAAGAGGAGTTAAATCGTTGAAGAAGAACAAGACTTGGGATTTGGTACCAGCACCTCAAGGAAGCCGAGTCATAGGTTGCAAGTGGGTGTTCAAGGTGAAAGATAATGGAATGTATAAGGCTAGATTAGTTGCAAAGGGTTTTCAAAGAGGAAGGGAATGAAGTATGATGGGATCCTTGTACTTGTTGTCTGACATACCTCTATCCAGATTTTACTTGCAATTGTCGACACTCATGACTTGGATTTGGAGAAACTTCAAGTGAAGAATTCATTTTTCATGGTGACTTGATAGAGACCATTTCCATGTAATGTCCAGACGGATTTTTTGTAAGTGGGAAAGAAGATTGACTTTGCAAATTGAAGAAGTCTATTTATGGACTTAAGCAATCGCCTTGACAACAGTACAAGAGGTTTGATTCATTTATGCTTTCATTTGGTTTTTATTATAGTATCAAAGATGCATGTTTTTATTTCAAGCATTTAAAGAATAATAATTAAGCATATTTGCTCTTTTACGTGGATTATATGTTAATTGCTTTCATGGAAAAAGCTGAAATTAATTGAACTACAACAGATTAGACTTTTAATAGCATTTAAAAATCTTTGAAACTTTAAATAGTGTTTTAAAGAACACTAATCTAATGATGTGCTATAAAAGCTCCCGAATCTATTATCATCACCCAAAAGAGATAAAAAGCTTGGACTTCTGAGACTCACTCAAGATGAATATATTTGGACGATGCTTGTTCGGTTTAGCATGGAGGGAGCAAAGGCAATTAGTACACCTCCGCCTTTTCACATACATCTTTCTAGTAAAGGCACTCCAATCTTAGACAAGGACAAGAGCTACATGGAGAAGGTTCCCTATGCAAGTGAAGTTCGTAGTTTGAGGTATGCTATGGTTTGCACCAGGACTATGTAACGACCTAGAATTTCACCAGTTTGATTTGCAAATATTTAATTAATTTTAAATATTCAAATAATAGATTTTATAATTAAAATAAAAATCTTTCAAATAATAAACAGTAAAGGTGAAATGGTTTTCAAAATTTATTTACAAAAATATTTAGTTCGAAGAAAAGTCGAAAATGTGACCGCGTTTTCTGAATTTTCATCGTCTAAAATTTATCGAAAATGTTGAAAACATTTTAGTATTATATACACATACATATACAAATAATATAAGTATAGTAAGTAATAATATACGATAGAATGGGTTTACTTAAGTTAATATAAAAGTTTAAATTATAAATTAAAACATTGAAAAGATGTGAAAAAGTGAACATCACATCACCTAAAAACATAAGTATATTTGGTATTAAATTCATGTTTGCTCAAGAGGGGACAAGATGGTTGCTTGCGATGTGATGTGAAGGGGAGACAAGATGAGGTGGCATTTGATTTATGGAGGGTAGTGTACTTAAGAGTGTTTTGGTCATTTACCGTACACATTTTATATAAAAGAAATTATCATATTTTCCTTCTCATTTTATCATTTCCATTCTCATTGTAACGACCCGTAAATTTTAACTGTTAAATAACGTAATTAGTTAAATTTTGTGAAATTTTAAACAGTAACATTTTGAAATATAAATTTGATAGTTGGAATGCGTCTAATTAAACATAGCAACTGGTAAATTTTCATCCGAAAATATGGAAATTTATTTCGAGCGTAAATTTACTTCAATTTAATCAGTTAAAAATTGGTGATAATAAAATGTTTTCCAAACCTAAATATTTTTACATAGAAAATTTGTAAATCATCTTCTGAGTGAGATGTCATCTTTCGTTTCGTCAAATTTGGAATTCTGTTGCTCCGTTTATCTTATTTCTGGCAGAATAGCAGTATTTCTGGTACCGGTTATCGACTTTTGATCGGATGACCGTACCACTGATATCTGTGTACCGTTTTGATTGTCTCATTGCGCTGATCTCTACGGTATATTTATTTCTATATTTTGAGGTCCGGTAGGTGACGAAAACGATGGTAACGTTCCATTGTAGTGGTACAAAATTTGTGACTTTCCTCTTTTCTTACCTTTTCAAATTCAAACGTGCTAAATCAATGGATAGCTGTACGTCCCTTGCTTTGAATTTATATCTAAAATTTCGGTGGAACGTTTCTTCTGCCATTTTCTCTCCTTCATTTTTTGAACGGTTCATTTCTTCACGTTCACGTTCAAAACTGTTGGTCTACTCATCCACGTTTTTGTATACGTTCATTCCTTTCTTTTGCCTGACACCTCATTTCTCATTTCTCCTCTTATCCTCTTCTCATTCTCACTTCTCCCTCCTGCAAACAAGATTTACGTTTTTCAGTTCTATATTTTTTTCCATTCTTCTCCAAACCGTGCTCTTTCTCAAACCCAAACCCTTGGCTCTCTCCCTTCATGCTCGCGTCCCCTCTTCACCACCAATGGCCGCACTACACTCCACCACCAATGTTCGCCACCTCCTCACCAAAGGTTCCACTCGCCTCGAAGCCACCAAACCCCCCAGGCCACCATGCCGAGAACCACCACGTGACAGCCCATGCCAATCAGCCAATCCATCACGCCCAACCACTACCACATCTCCTCCACCTCTGCTCCACGCGCCCAGCCTCTGTCAGGCAACCGAGAGCCACCTCGGCAACCCGTAGCCTCCCGCGATCCACCCAGATCTGCCTCTCCACCGCATGTTGTTTCCCACCAATTGCCAAAGCAGTGCCCACCTCCTCCTCCTGAACTTCCCCATGCCCTAGCACGCGTAAGGCCATCCCACGACCTACCTCACCTCCTCCACTCGACCCCAGATCTGGCCGAACTCCACAACTGTCGTTTCGCCCATACCCGCTCCGCCATCCGAGGCAACATCCCTCCGCCTCCTTCCTTCACAGCATAGCATGCATTTAAGGTACTATATATAAATCTTGTATAATATTATATAGTTATATAGATTTGCTTATTATATATATAAGTTGCATATCCTTGTTGTACACATATGGTTTACTTTAGTCTGTTTATGTCAGGGTTCGTATATTTCGTATAGCATATATATTGTTAAGTTGTATTATATGTATAGTTATGATTTAATACGTTAGTTTATAATATTGTATAAGTAAGTTATATACGAGTTTTATATTACTATATATGTATTTTAGTACTGCAGAACATGTTATGGTATATATAAAGTTTATATATATTGAATAAGTTGTACTCGCATGTATATATTATTTATATATATAGAGTTTCAAAAAAATATAAGTTGTTTAGTATATGTTATATATATTAAGTGATGCAAGTTGTATATAAATATATTCTAAGTATAAATTGCTAGCACAGTTTCATTTGCTGTTATATATAAATGGTTATATGAATTTTTTTTGCTTACATATATGTAAATCTATACTTGTATAGTGCTGGAGCTTTTAATCTTACTTTGGGTGCTAAAGCATTTATGTATATATAATTTTGTTTTAAGCTTTGTTTGTTATTAGATAATATGTCGAGTCATTTATATATATTTTGGTTTGTACATTTTTCCCTGTTGATTTTATACAGCTATATGTCCTATTTATACATAAAGATCTACATTGGTATAGAGTATGTTGATATATTAAGTAATTTGTACAGTTATATAAAACTGAGTTGTATTTATAGATTATTTATAACAGATCTGAAAGTAAATTAAGCGTGTCTAAAGTATTGTATATATTATATAAGATTTATGTACATTAGTTTATATTGGTCATAGTTTTATAGGTCTTCTGAGTCTGCATATATATGTTAGTATGTATTGGGTATATAAGGTGTTGTATTATATAAATTATTATATATATACACTAGTTTATATGAATTTTTTTTATTAGGGGACAGGTTTTGTTAATCAGTGGAATTTCTATAACACTGTATGCATATTTTATATAGATATTTAGAAATATAATATGCATATACATAAGCATTAATTTGAGAAATAATACATATTTTAATTTTGATGATGTGTGATTTTTAAGTATATTTTAAAGATTTTTTTTTATCTTATTTTCAATAGTAGACCTTAAATTTCAAATATATATATATATATTATTCTCATCGATTCCTATCTATCAGCTTGTTCGTCGTCGATTCTTGTCAATATTGCGTTGCTTCGAAATGTGTGCTTTGGTTCGTATCTCCTCTCATTCTGTTCTCTCTCTAGCCTCGAAAGGTGAGCAATCACTCACGATTAATGTTTTTATATTTATTAGATTTAATTTCAATTGGAACGTCAATTGAAATATGCTGCTGTTAGTTGTTCACATTGTTATATATATATGTCATTAACTGTATCCGTTCACCTGTGACATCCGACACCATTATCTGTTATTTATACTGATGATATATGCCTGTTACTGTTGTTATGTTATTTTCATATCTGTTATCACTCTGCAAGTTCCCTGTTAGTATAGAATCACTATGGGTTGAAATGATACATACCCGAACGATCTGTAGAATAGGAGAAAATCGTTATGGGTTGAAATGATAAACCCAAGCGATTTTCATTGAATTGAATTTGGGATTTCGGGTTGAAAAGATATATACCCGAATATGTTTAAATTGCGGATTTAAATGATAAATATCCGTATCACTTGACCATAGGATAGAAAATTATATACAGGCACTGTTGGTCTATATATTAACGTTTTGAAAATGATATCTATGGTTTTGAAAGAGAAATATATGATTTTGATTAATACTGATTTTAAAGATTTATTAAAGTTAATTTAATAAAGTTGATAACTAATATGTTTAAGTATTTAATATCTATATTTTTAAATATGGAATTTGTATTGATTTGAAATTGATTGAAATTCTAGTTATTTAAGAATTATACTTAAATAAGTAGATTTGAAATGTATTGAATTTGAAATTTAAAGAATTGATTTACAACTTGAAATTTGAAAAGGGTGACTTAAATGGATATTCCAAATGTATAAATATTTAAATGAGATATTTGTTTATTTAAATTGTAAATTGAAATTGAATTCAAATGTTATGAAAATGTTAAGTTAATATTTCAAACTAAATAATTGTAAAATGAATTTGATATGTATATAAATTTACCGAATTTAATTTTGAAATGTTGAATATTTAAAGCTTTGATATATATTAAAATTGAAATGGCTTATTTTATGGTTCAGATATGTATTTGAAATCGATAATTTGAAATGGTTTATTTAGAAGCTAAATCGAGTTGAAACGGATGATTTGTGATTTGATTTAAAATAAATTAAATTTTGGAATTCGAGTTAATTTGAATTGATTTGTGAAATTTGAGGAAACTAATTTATTTTATAACGAAATTTTTATATCTAAACTGTTAATAGGAAAGTGTTATGATTTCCAAAATACTGTGATTTCCAGACTTTGATTTCGAAAGCATTATAACTTTGGAAAGTAATATGATTTTGAAAATGGATATATTTGAAGTGAAAATGCTATCGTATTAAATTGGGTTTGAAATGATAATGATATTCTAGTTTTGAAGTATAAACTATTTTGAAATGACCACGGTGTTATAATAACGATTGGTTGGCAAAGAGACCGGGATCGGATATGGACATACTCTCTGTCGATACCGAAAACCACTTTGACAACCGTGTACGCGGTGGAGATTCCAGAATGAAGTAGGATGGTGGCGACGTTCTTAAGGTATGTTACGTGGACCCAACTCCCGTGAGTTGGCAATAAGGTGGCTAAAACAGGAGCGATCTCGGACCAGTGAGGTAGCACCTCTTCTCGGACGCATTTCTTCGATATTATACTCTTACTTGTGATTTGACTAGATGGCCATCCTCCGATTGGGAATGTTGTTCGAGGTGGAACGGTAGTGGCTGCTATGCGTATCCATCAATCCGTGTGCGTAATTGGTATATCTACCCTGGCATTGCCTAGTTGTGCCGTGTCACCTACCATACCGAGCTTTACTACGATTATGATTTTAAGATCCGACCACGTTAAGGTTCTCCATCCCCTTAACGCTATTTTCCGATATGATTATACTTTACTTATTTAGACACTACTGTATATAGCGTATATTACTACATAGTAAATAGTTTAACGGATCCTTAGGGGATGGTTATCCCAAACATCCTTTAAGTTACTTGTATTTTTGTTGATATTTCACTTGAGTTGGATTTATTAATATAAGAATGTTAATCCTGACTCGAGTGTTTTGTGTTTTGTGTTTTGCTTTACGCTCGGGTCAGACTGAGTGATACAGCATTTGAGACTCACCTTGGGAGTTGGAGCTTCGCTTGGAGATCCAGCTATCTATCGATCCTGCTTTCAGTTATTCCGTCGATCCAGTGATGTATTCAGATCTGGTATTTGATTATTGTATTGAGACATCTATTGTATTCGAGACCTCTGTTGTAATTTGTTTAAATCTGTTAAATATATATGGTAGCTTCATGAACTACTATCCTTTGTTTCCGCTGCAGTATTGTTATATTACTCTGTGTCTGTGATCTGTAATTATTTTATTTACTGTATATGCTGAGTTTTGCCAAAATTTTATTTACAACGCAGTATTTTGAGCAATTCAACTCCGGCATGAGTGTTTACCTATACACTTATAATGGATGCGAATGGTTGAAAATACTGGGTCGTTACATTTGGTATCAGAGCTCTGGTTTTAGGCAAAACTCAGCATATGTAGTAAATTCGATTACAGAATCACTTTCGTTCGAGCTTGAATTCCTTCTTCTTTGACTCGATTCCTTTGAATTTTGGAACGTTCACTTCGGTTCCAAAGTCCATTCTTGTCTCCCCTATTCGTGTCTTCTTATTTCTGGAGTATCCCATAACTCCACTTCGAATGATCTCTATAATAAATCGGCGGTCTCGCCAATCTTCGAATAATTTGTACTGGGGTGAAACTCCTTTACAATCGGTATTGATTCACCGGAGATTTTCGTATCCTCGGTTTACGATGCTGCTATCTTATGCTATACCCGAATTTTACCTCTGGTAATCGAATATCGATTTGCTTCAGAATTCTACATCGATCTTATCTATGAAGTCACGGTTGACCCGGTTAAGGTTACCCGCGATTTATACAACTTAATCCATCTTCCTGTTTGAAATGCAATCATCTAACCTTCGTTTCGAGTGTATCTATTTTAGATTATAATCCTCTTGGATTAGAGTCCCTCTATATTTGGATCTCTATCCTTCTGTCGGAATCCAATTCTGAAATCATCGTGTGAGGGAGTGTATTTGTAATTAATATAAAATAGTTTATGTTATAGTGTGTTGTTTGAGTTGTTGATGTTGGTTTGGATTTTCGATCGATTCGTCTGATCAACGCTATCGATAGGGTTTCCAAAACACTTGAACAGAGCAAACTGACACGATATAATTTTTAAATCTGATAAACGAAATAAATTTGTATGATTATATTATAAATATATAAGAAAATTTTCTGGAATTAAAAGTTAAATAATTTGGTTGTTGAAAATGATAATATTTGATTTTTATGTTATTGTTTTGTAAGTCATTGACTATTGCAAAATGACTATTGGTTATAAATTTATTTGGAATTGAAATGAATTTAAATCGAAGATTTAAGAATTAAATTTCTGGTGATTTCAAACTTTGTTTAAAGCCTTGAAATGTATGTTATTTAAAGTGTTTTCGAATAAAATGGTTTTCGAAGAATTTTAAATGTTTAAATCAATGCTCTTCTCTTTGTCGCTGAAAAATAATTTCGGTGATGACGGCCGCATCATCGACATTCATTTTCGAGTTTCGAAGAGGAGAAACCATTCTGTAGCTTTGCTATGGTTTTGTTTTGAAAAAAAAAATATATATTCGATTTGAATTTCTTCAATATAATTTGATTTATATATATAGGTATCTCATTTTAAAATTTAATTTAATTTGATATAAATATATTATATATATCTCTAAATTGTTTGAAGTAAATCGGAGATTTAAATTCTTAAATTTTAGATTAAAGATGATTTCAATTATAAACTAAAGTCAAAATTCTTGGATAAATAGTTAACTGAGAATAACTGAATTGTAAAATCTTATTTGTATAATACTCAATTACATCTTAACATAACTTACCTAAAAATTTCAGAAGTGGAAAATGTAATTGGATAATATACAATATAAAGAAATTTATAAGTAAAATTTGAGTGGTTATAATAAATGTTATATACTGAAATTTTATTATAAAGAAGTTAGTAGAGAGAAATAGAATAATAATTTAATTGAATAATAGATGAGACAAATAAAAATTGTTTGCAAGAACTAATAAATTGAAATTAGATCAACTTATGGGAATACCTTGAATTTAAAATCAATTATTAAATATAAATTAATTTAAATTGTAATTTATATGGTTTAAATTAATTTGTATGGTTTAAATATATGTGATAAGATATATTAAGTGGAATAAGGTTAATAATAATTTAGAATAAAAGAATTAAATTTGTTGAATAAACATGTGTATAATAAATGATTATACAAATTTGATGATTTAGAAATTGTTAACTTAGGATGACTAGATAATAAGACAATGAATTCAGAAATAGATGAAATAATTTAACTTAAGTGAACTCAGTGGATTAAATCAAATTGTTAAATATTAATTAGTTTAATTTGAAATTATATGGTTTAAATTAATTGTCTTATCTAGTCTTTTAATCTATTTTTCTTTCTAGTTGTTTCTACTCTCCTACCTCCTTCCTTTTCGGGGACGAAAAGTTTTGAGTGGGGGAGAGTGTAACGACCCGTAAATTTTAACTGTTAAATAACGTAATTAGTTAAATTTTGTGAAATTTTAAACAGTAAAACTTTGAAATATAAATTTGATAGTTGGAATGCGTCTAATTAAACATAGCAACTGGTAAATTTTCATCCGAAAATATGGAAATTTATTTCGAGCGTAAATTTACTTCAATTTAATCAGTTAAAAATTGGTGATAATAAAATGTTTTCCAAACCTAAATATTTTTACATAGAAAATTTGTAAATCATCTTCTGAGTGAGATGTCATCTTTCGTTTCATCAAATTTGGAATTCTGTTGCTCCGTTTATCTTATTTCTGGCAGAATAGCAGTATTTCTGGTACCGGTTATCGACTTTTGATCGGATGACCGTACCACTGATATCTGTGTACCGTTTTGATCGTCTCATTGCGCTGATCTCTACGGTATATTTATTTCTATATTTTGAGGTCCGGTAGGTGATGAAAACGATGGTAACGTTCCATTGTAGCGGTACAAAATTTGTGACTTTCCTCTTTTCTTACCTTTTCAAATTCAAACGTGCTAAATCAATGGATAGCTGTACGTCCCTTGCTTTGAATTTATATCTAAAATTTCGGTGGAACGTTTCTTCTGCCATTTTCTCTCCTTCATTTTTTGAACGGTTCATTTCTTCACGTTCACGTTCAAAACTGTTGGTCTACTCATCCACGTTTTTGTATACGTTCATTCCTTTCTTTTGCCTGACACCTCATTTCTCATTTCTCCTCTTATCCTCTTCTCATTCTCACTTCTCCCTCCTGCAAACAAGATTTACGTTTTTCAGTTCTATATTTTTTTCCATTCTTCTCCAAACCGTGCTCTTTCTCAAACCCAAACCCTTGGCTCTCTCCCTTCATGCTCGCGTCCCCTCTTCACCACCAATGGCCGCACTACACTCCACCACCAATGTTCGCCACCTCCTCACCAAAGGTTCCACTCGCCTCGAAGCCACCAAACCCCCCAGGCCACCATGCCGAGAACCACCACGTTACAGCCCACGCCAATCAGCCAATCCATCACGCCCAACCACTACCACATCTCCTCCACCTCTGCTCCACGCGCCCAGCCTCTGTCAGGCAACCGAGAGCCACCTCGGCAACCCGTAGCCTCCCGCGATCCACCCAGATCTGCCTCTCCACCGCATGTTGTTTCCCACCAATTGCCGAAGCAGTGCCCACCTCCTCCTCCTGAACTTCCCCATGCCCTAGCACGCGTAAGGCCATCCCACGACCTACCTCACCTCCTCCACGCGACCCCAGATCTGGCCGAACTCCACAACTGTCGTTTCGCCCATACCCGCTCCGCCATCCGAGGCAACATCCCTCCGCCTCCTTCCTTCACAGCATAGCATGCATTTAAGGTACTATATATAAATCTTGTATAATATTATATAGTTATATAGATTTGCTTATTATATATATAAGTTGCATATCCTTGTTGTACACATATGGTTTACTTTAGTCTGTTTATGTCAGGGTTCGTATATTTCGTATAGCATATATATTGTTAAGTTGTATTATATGTATAGTTATGATTTAATACGTTAGTTTATAATATTGTATAAGTAAGTTATATACGAGTTTTATATTACTATATATGTATTTTAGTACTGCAGAACATGTTATGGTATATATAAAGTTTATATATATTGAATAAGTTGTACTCGCATGTATATATTATTTATATATATAGAGTTTCAAAAAAATATAAGTTGTTTAGTATATGTTATATATATTAAGTGATGCAAGTTGTATATAAATATATTCTAAGTATAAATTGCTAGCACAGTTTCATTTGCTGTTATATATAAATGGTTATATGAATTTTTTTTGCTTACATATATGTAAATCTATACTTGTATAGTGCTGGAGCTTTTAATCTTACTTTGGGTGCTAAAGCATTTATGTATATATAATTTTGTTTTAAGCTTTGTTTGTTATTAGATAATATGTCGAGTCATTTATATATATTGGTTTGTACATTTTTCCCTGTTGATTTTATACAACTATATGTCCTATTTATACATAAAGATCTACATTGGTATAGAGTATGTTGATATATTAAGTAATTTGTACAGTTATATAAAACTGAGTTGTATTTATAGATTATTTATAACAGATCTGAAAGTAAATTAAGCGTGTCTAAAGTATTGTATATATTATATAAGATTTATGTACATTAGTTTATATTGGTCATAGTTTTATAGGTCTTCTGAGTCTGCATATATATGTTAGTATGTATTGGGTATATAAGGTGTTGTATTATATAAATTATTATATATATACACTAGTTTATATGAATTTTTTTTATTAGGGGACAGGTTTTGTTAATCAGTGGAATTTCTATAACACTGTATGCATATTTTATATAGATATTTAGAAATATAATATGCATATACATAAGTATTAATTTGAGAAATAATACATATTTTAATTTTGATGATGTGTGATTTTTAAGTATATTTTAAAGATTTTTTTTATCTTATTTTCAATAGTAGACCTTAAATTTCAAATATATATATATATATATATTATTCTCATCGATTCCTATCTATCAGCTTGTTCGTCGTCGATTATTGTCAATATTGCGTTGCTTCGAAATGTGTGCTTTGGTTCGTATCTCCTCTCATTCTGTTCTCTCTCTAGCCTCGAAAGGTGAGCAATCACTCACGATTAATGTTTTTATATTTATTAGATTTAATTTCAATTGGAACGTCAATTGAAATATGCTGCTGTTAGTTGTTCACATTGTTATATATATATGTCATTAACTGTATCCGTTCACCTGTGACATCCGACACCATTATCTGTTATTTATACTGATGATATATGCATGTTACTGTTGTTATGTTATTTTCATATCTGTTATCACTCTGCAAGTTCCCTGTTAGTATAGAATCACTATGGGTTGAAATGATACATACCCGAACGATCTGTAGAATAGGAGAAAATCGTTATGGGTTGAAATGATAAACCCAAGCGATTTTCATTGAATTGAATTTGGGATTTCGGGTTGAAAAGATATATACCCGAATATGTTTAAATTGCGGATTTAAATGATAAATATCCGTATCACTTGACCATAGGATAGAAAATTATATACAGGCACCGTTGGTCTATATATTAACGTTTTGAAAATGATATCTATGGTTTTGAAAGAGAAATATATGATTTTGATTAATACTGATTTTAAAGATTTATTAAAGTTAATTTAATAAAGTTGATAACTAATATGTTTAAGTATTTAATATCTATATTTTTAAATATGGAATTTGTATTGATTTGAAATTGATTGAAATTCTAGTTATTTAAGAATTATACTTAAATAAGTAGATTTGAAATGTATTGAATTTGAAATTTAAAGAATTGATTTACAACTTGAAATTTGAAAAGGGTGACTTAAATGGATATTCCAAATGTATAAATATTTAAATGAGATATTTGTTTATTTAAATTGTAAATTGAAATTGAATTCAAATGTTATGAAAATGTTAAGTTAATATTTCAAACTAAATAATTGTAAAATGAATTTGATATGTATATAAATTTACCGAATTTAATTTTGAAATGTTGAATATTTAAAGCTTTGATATATATTAAAATTGAAATGGCTTATTTTATGGTTCAGATATGTATTTGAAATCGATAATTTGAAATGGTTTATTTAGAAGCTAAATCGAGTTGAAACGGATGATTTGTGATTTGATTTAAAATAAATTAAATTTTGGAATTCGAGTTAATTTGAATTGATTTGTGAAATTTGAGGAAACTAATTTATTTTATAACGAAATTTTTATATCTAAACTGTTAATAGGAAAGTGTTATGATTTCCAAAATACTGTGATTTCCAGACTTTGATTTCGAAAGCATTATAACTTTGGAAAGTAATATGATTTTGAAAATGGATATATTTGAAGTGAAAATGATATCGTATTAAATTGGGTTTGAAATGATAATGATATTCTAGTTTTGAAGTATAAACTATTTTGAAATGACCACGGTGTTATAATAACGATTGGTTGGCAAAGAGACCGGGATCGGATATGGACATACTCTCTGTCGATACCGAAAACCACTTTGACAACCGTGTACGCGGTGGAGATTCCAGAATGAAGTAGGATGGTGGCGACGTTCTTAAGGTATGTTACGTGGACCCAACTCCCGTGAGTTGGCAATAAGGTGGCTAAAACAGGAGCGATCTCGGACCAGTGAGGTAGCACCTCTTCTCGGACGCATTTCTTCGATATTATACTCTTACTTGTGATTTGACTAGATGGCCATCCTCCGATTGGGAATGTTGTTCGAGGTGGAACGGTAGTGGCTGCTATGCGTATCCATCAGTCCGTGTGCGTAATTGGTATATCTACCCTGGCATTGCCTAGTTGTGCCGTGTCACCTACCATACCGAGCTTTACTACGATTATGATTTTAAGATCCGACCGCGTTAAGGTTCTCCATCCCCTTAACGCTATTTTCCGATATGATTATACTTTACTTATTTAGACACTACTGTATATAGCGTATATTACTACATAGTAAATAGTTTAACGGATCCTTAGGGGATGGTTATCCCAAACATCCTTTAAGTTACTTGTATTTTTGTTGATATTTCACTTGAGTTGGATTTATTAATATAATAATGTTAATCCTGACTCGAGTGTTTTGTGTTTTGCTTTACGCTCGGGTCAGACTGAGTGATACAGCATTTGAGACTCACCTTGGGAGTTGGAGCTTCGCTTGGAGATCCAGCTATCTATCGATCCTGCTTTCAGTTATTCCGTCGATCCAGTGATGTATTCAGATCTGGTATTTGATTATTGTATTGAGACATCTATTGTATTCGAGACCTCTGTTGTAATTTGTTTAACTCTGTTAAATATATATGGTAGCTTCATGAACTACTATCCTTTGTTTCCGCTGCAGTATTGTTATATTACTCTGTGTCTGTGATCTGTAATTATTTTATTTACTGTATATGCTGAGTTTTGCCAAAATTTTATTTACAACGCAGTATTTTGAGCAATTCAACTCCGGCATGAGTGTTTACCTATACACTTATAATGGATGCGAATGGTTGAAAATACTGGGTCGTTACACTTATTTTCTCAAACTCCACTTTCTTCTTTAGCCTTTTAAACTTTCATGGCTTCCAAAGATTTCTAAAGTTTAAAATCATAGTTTCATTCACTTAAATCCTTTAAAGACTTGTTTAAAACACCTCTCTTCTCCTTTCTAGAACTTGCTCTTTGCCAAAACAAGGCCCTACCATCTCTTTCACCCATGGCCGAGCATTATGATCTTCATGGACGAACCAATTTGTACCCTTAAAGCCACTAAGACTCCATTTTTGTTAAAGAAAGCAAGGATCTAGGGTGGTTGCAAAAGTTAATAAAGGCTTGGTTAGATTTGGTAGCTTTTACGTGAGAAAAGCTAACCTTTTATTTGAAGTTTTAAACTTTATTTCATGGCTTAACTTGGTTGATATTCCATTGGTTATTTGTTTGTAAATGATATTGGTTGTATGTACATACATGTACTTGTGTAAAAAATAAGTGGTATAACTTTGGAAAATGAGATTTAAAGTTAAGTAGTAATTGCAAGTTAGGACCTATTTGTTGTATGTCGTGAATGCATGAATTAGTGCTAGTTATGTATGCTATAATGAAGTAGCACTAAAAGTTGTTTTTGCGACATTGAGATCCTTGGTTTAAAAGTGATTTCACTTAAGTATTGAGTTTGAAAAGTTTACAAGTTTAAACTTTGATTTAGTTTTCAAAACCTTACTTTCGCTTTCAAAAACCTTTTACTAAGTTTATAAAATAGTCAAGGTATATAATGATAATGATTTTAAAGCAATTTGATATCAAAACCAAGTTTTGAAATAACGGGTCATATAGCGATATTCGCTATGGGTGTAGTTCATGAAAACAAACTCTTTTTGAAATCAAAAGTTTTTAAACTTAAGTATCTTTTGAAAAGTGTTTTCATAATAATTTATAAGTAATAAAAAATAATTAATTATTTAATTATTTAATGATTAATTAATTAAGGTAATTAGTATTTAATCACTAGTTAATAGAAGAAATTAGTACTTAATTATTAATTAAGTAAGTTAATTATTTTTAGTTAATTAACTAAAGATCAATTATTAATTAATAATTTATATAAGGAATAATTATTATTTAATTATTGATTAAGGGTTAATTACTATTAAATTATTTATTAAAGGTAAATTATTTGTTAATTATTTATTTATAAAAGGGTTTAATTATTTATTAATTACTAATTAAATTAAATTTTATTTAAGATTTAATTCAGACTCAATTAAGGTTTACAATATTATTTAATAAAGGTTTAAATTATTGTTTAATTATTAATTAAGGACTAATTATTTATTTATTGATTAATTAAGAGAATAACTAATATTTAAAGATTAACTACTATTTATTTAAAAGATAATTATTATTTAATTATTTTTTAAATGTTAAATTGGGATTTAATTATTTATTAAGGCCAAATTATTATTTAATTATTTATTTAAAAGTTAATTATTGTTTAATTACTGGTTAAATTATTGTTAAATAAAGTATTTAAATGTTGTTAAATTATTGAATAAAAATTAAAGTTTTAAACTACTTTATTTCTAAAGATCGGTTTTGTTTTTAAAAGCAACTATCTTTTAAGAATGTTCTAATTCCAAGGAATTTCTTTGTCGATTACTCTTAAGTAACCCAAATTGAATATAAAACCCGATGACATTTGTTTAGTAGAATAAATCACTGTTCTACTAATTAAACTGTATTTGGTGTATGTTAGTAGAATAAATCACAGTTCTACCATAATTTACCCAATAGATTATGTTGACCTCTATGTCAGCAGAATAAAAACTCAGTTTTGCTATTTTGGTCACTTGGACATTTACCTATATGTTGATTGGTTATTATTGGTTGATTCCTTTTACATATCTGATTGTTATGTAAATACCCATGATATAACTTGGAAAGTTAAAACTGAATTAAACAAGAAACATTGTGGTCATAAGCCTCTTTCTAATTTTTATGAAATTAAGTATTGCATTTTATCCTTTCGATAATGGTTTAAAGCTTATTCGATTTTAAGATATGTAAATGATAATTTAGCAATTATTTTATTAAAAGCTATTTTGAAGTAATTTAATATATTTTTTAAATGATTGTTTAAATCATTATTTTGTTAATATGGTTTAAAGATAAAATTAAATTGAGAATGTTTTAAAAATAATATCTTGTTTATTTCAAGGTGGTTTAAAAAATTTGTTTTATAAAAGGAACTTTATTGACTTAAAAGTTTATTTAAGAATTGTTTTAAATAAGGAAAGTTTATAAAAGGAGTTTTATAAATTGGAAAGTGGTCTTAAAATTCGGAAAAGAGTTTTATTAATGATTTTGAATATTTATAAAGAAGTTTTATAAATGGTTTTGGAGATTTATAAAGATTTATATAAATGGTTTTGGATATTTATCAAAGAGTGTTATAAATGGTTTTGGTATTTTTAAAAGAGTTTTATATATAAACTTGGAGATTTATAAAGAGTTTTTATAAATGGATTTGGAATTTAAAAAAAGGATATTTCATAAAATGAAAGAGATTTATTTATAAAGGATTTGTTTAAGAAATTTATAAAAGAAACTGAGATTTGATTTCCCTAAATTGACGTTCTTAATTTTGGTGGTGTGGACGTTTGTTCCATGCTTAACACCGAAGGAATAGTGATTGGGTTTATCCTTATCTCTGTTTCTTTTAAAATAACTTTTGTTTGATCCTTTAATAGGATTTTGGAGTAAGAAATCTTTTACAGTGTTTTGTGAATATACTTATGCTAGCGAGATAAGTATATGAATATTTTGATAAATATTTTGGAAAGAGATTTAAATAAATAAAAGATTTATTTTGTGGCTTAGTGGTTGCTATGGGTAATTAAATATGTTGTTTGTTTATTTGATAGTTAAATAACCGACTATCAAATCTTGGCCAGTTTTGGCTTAGGAAGTAAATAAAAGCTTCGTCTGTTCATACGGGTAGAGTTACCTCGGCAGAACTCATCCGAGTGAAAGTCTCTAGCTTTAAGGGATATATTAGAGATCTTTTGGGACTTTATTATAGTTTGCTTACTTCTGAAAGAACCGGAAGTGAGTCAACCGGAATTTATCAGTTGTTGGTTCGAAGAGACTGGGATCGGAGATGTTATCTGAAAACCACTTCGTACTAATATGAGCGTTCAAATGAAAGACTTCTTGAGTACGATTGAAGACGGTGCTCTTTGAAGTGCAAGGGCTACTTGACACTAATCTGGAGGGTGATTTCAAAATGGATGTAGTAGTGGTAGTGCCTTTGGTTTTGTTCAGGCCCAGAAAGAACTTGTATGGATGAATGCTGGCATCGCATATCTGCCTGGAGGCAGTGTTAGCATTCCAAGTGGTAATCGCTAAAGAAAGGTGAATCGTTACCTCACGAGGCTCACACCTCGGAAATGGCTAAAATAGGGTAGATGCGTTAGGTCTATGTAGGCCGCTCCCATAAGAGTGTGTCATCACTTTTCTAGATTATCATATTATGGATTTGTTTGTGCATGAGAGCTCTCTATAAAGGTTAGGAATAACCGGGGTGATGACATATTCGGTACTATGCAATAAGGGGTAGGTCGGCTCTATGTTGGCAAAGGTAAAAAGGTTTTCGTCCTCAAGTACATTTTATCCAGGGGTGTACCATTTGGAAGGTTGTCTCTTACCTTGACATTTGTTGGAATCCATTCTCCAATAAGTGCCTTTGGTTTTTGATTTTATACCTATTATTGTTGTATTGTACACAGATCACAGCTACTTGATATATTTACTTTAAACCCTTAGACATTATTATAATATCACTGGATTTTATAATAAAAATGGTTTGGTTATCTTAAGGTAAAAACATGTTTGTGTTTATGTGAGGCTTGATTTTGCGAGATACCTTTATTTTGAAATGGTTTACAAATATAGAAATCAATATGGTTTGATTTTTTTTGTGTAACGACCCTATTTTGAAGCAGTAATTTTAAAAAAAATTAATTAAAACAAAAGTGTTTGAATTTGATTTTTGACAATTTTTATTATTGAAATCAAATGATTATTCAAATAAAGTTTAGTTAATAAGTGATTTTGTTATGATAATATTGAATTAGTTAAGAAATTCCCTTTTAGATAATATATTAAAATTCAAATAATTTTTTTTAATAAATATATAATATTTTAAAGTGTTAATAATTTTGTATAATTAAAATAGATGAAAAGAAGTTTTATTCAATTTCACTAAAATTGATAAATTGACGAAGATGAATAAATTTATTTATATCAGTTCAATGGATAATTAAATAGAGTGAAACAATATTGAATGGAATTGTGTAGTTATCGAAACATCTTGTGTGAAATGAAATACATACCAATTTAAACTAAATTAAAGTTTTTTCTACAATTGAATGAGAAAGTTATTCAAAGCAAAAGAAAAGGAATTTCGATTGAACTAAATTAAAAGCCCAAGCTCATTCAAACCCATTCCCCTTTCTTAACCTCTCTCCATCAGCCCATTTCAATTACTTTTGCCAAACATGTTCATAATTTATCATGCCCTAGCCTCAATTCAAAATCAAAAATCAAAACGCAAAAAAAAATCGAAATCGCTCACGACGTGGGCTCGCGTAAGGGATGAAGACGTTGACCTGGTATGAGGCACAACGATGGGAGTCGCGACCGGAGGTATATGCAATCAAGAGTAGAGGTTTGTGCGACTAGGGATTTTGGGATGCGTGCTCATGTGCTGGAGTTTGTGACTTGCAACTGTATTAACATCGCAGCTAGAAGGGGCTTGGTGGCACGATTGATCTATGGAGGGCGAACGATTAACATGGGTTGTAAGGTGTTGACGAGGTCGAGCATGATGTGGTGGCTGATTAGACGATGATGCGACAATCTCAGTCGAGTTTAAGTGGTTGATGGAGTTACTGTTCATATAGTGGCAGCGACGGTGGGGGGGGGGGCGAACACTTTAACCTTAGATGGAACAGCATCGTCTAGGCCATAGAAAATTCTACGTTCGTCATCTCGGTTAGTTAATCTCACTCACTACTATGTCTGTTTCTTTTTATTTGATGCATACTCCTCTATATATTTATTTGATTACTTAGCTAAATTGACATAGTTGAATTGAATGACATATTATTATTTGATTGTTTGGTGATATATAGATTGTTATGTGATTAAAAGAGGCTAATTTGCAAATGGAACCTTATTCGATTGCAAATTGAATTCTATCAACTTATATCGGAATAAATACATTGTTTGTTTGATCGGAATTATCGGAAAGCAATTCGGGTCGCTAAATAATTCTGTATTATGGAATTATATGTTTTATAGAGCGATTTTGGCTTTAGAAGTTGCATTTTTGATGGGTTTATTGTTTGAATTGTGTAAATGTTTTTAAAAGATTTTCAAAAATGAGATTTTATTTATTCTGGTCCTTTTTGGAATTTTGTTTATAAAATATAGTTAAATTATATTAAAATCTTAACTTATATCTTATTTCAAAATTTCTATTCAAAGCTTTTAAAATTGAGTAATATTTAATTATATTTTTTTAGATTTTCCATTTTCAAGTATATAATTTTGGAAATGTTTTAGAGGTAAAGAATAAAATACAGTATTATTTTATAAAAGCGATTATGAAAGTAATAAATTTTAATTTCAAGTGATTTTGTTATAAAAGAGGTTTAAATGAATTTGAAAGAGTTCCAAAAGCTTTTGTAAATAAGCAACTCTTCTTTAAAGTGAGTTTATGGAAATAAAAGTGATTTTGGAAATTTTTATCATTGTATATATAAAATTAATTTATAACTCTTTTATTTTATTTATTATGAATTTGAGATTTTAATGAGATTTCGTACTTTTCTATGAAGTAAAGAATTTAATAAACGATTAAATTGTCGGATTGGTATGGGACATTCTATACAATTCTTTCGCTTATTACTATAATTTGTTAAATAGAGTTCGAGTGGAAATTACAAGCTTTTAGTAAATACTTGAATTCACTTTCTGGTATGGGATAGTTAGTTAAATACTAGTGATTATTAAAGTGAAAATGATCTACACTTTGGAGTTGTATTATCTTGGGGTGTTCAGATTTCAGGCTGATAGGTCCCTTAGAGACAATGACTCATTTTTCATCGACCTGAGAGTCGACATTTGAGTAGTGCTTGACGAAATTACTTGAGAAGGTGTGAGCGACCTTGTCATTTAGGGTAAAACTGCTTAGATTGGTGTTAGCGACCTTGTCATTTAGGACGAAACTGCTTAGTGAGATGTTAACGACCTTGCCATAGCCTACAAAATTGCTTAGAGGGGTGTTAGCGACCTTGTCAAGGCTATTATAATCTTTTTCGAATCCAATATTATGATTATTTATTAGTGATGATTGTTTCTTCAGAGATTATTGGAGGCTCTAGAGAATTTTGAATTGTTATCACCATATTTTTTATTATAGTCCACTGGAGACTTGATATGGATTTATGAAATGGTGATTTGGTTTGGTAGACCTTATTATGGTTAATTGGTTTTTAGGCACAATTTGAGATGACTTATTTTATGGTTAGGT
Organism: Allium fistulosum; assembly: GCA_030737815.1. Classification (NCBI taxonomy): domain Eukaryota; kingdom Viridiplantae; phylum Streptophyta; class Magnoliopsida; order Asparagales; family Amaryllidaceae; genus Allium; species Allium fistulosum. The sequence continues at coordinate 445,382,171 of CM060903.1, forward strand.
CATAAATGGATTTTTAATTGATATGCCTTATTATGATTATTATTTGTTCTAACATATTTTTATTATGGCTTACGAGTATATATGCACGCCCAGGTGGGCCTGCATTTACAACGTTAAAACCTTTAATATCCTTTAGTGCTTATCAGGGGATTTAAACAGTATTAGAAAAGTAACGAAAAACTAAAGGGTAATACTTTGCATCCTTCAAATGTTCTAGAACCGAATAAAATCAATTTTAATTCTGGTCTCGTTGAATTCAATATCCGTGGATTTAAACATTCATGGAGGTTAGGCCTAGTCGAAAACATAGCCACTAAAATTAAAATAGTTTTTACAACAATGTCGTGGTTACAAAATTTCTTTCCAGCTTAAGCAATATATCTCCTCTTCGAAACTAATGATCACAACCCCATCAATTTATTTATGGCTAATTCAACTAATAAAACATCCCAAACCATTTAAATATAAAAACCATTGGATTTTAACATAGAACACAAAGACATTATTGAGCTCATCCCACTAAAACTAAAGTGTTATGGCATGCGCTTTAAGTGTGAATTATTTTCTTTATTAGTTGTATATGTTTAAATTAGTAAAAAAAAATGATTCTTTATTTTCCAATGATATTAAAATTTGAATATTTGTAAAGAAGTATTTTGAATTTGTAAAGGAAGTTTAATTTTAGATCTCATTTTAGAAGCGTTTTGAATTTGTAAAGCATGTTTAATTATTAGATCATACTTTTAGGGGCATTTGAATTTGATGTTTGGAAGTTCTTATGATTGTTACTAAATTACTTTTTTCCTTGAAGCAAATATTGGCTGCTTATGGATATGATATTGGAAATGCAGTTCCATTTGGTCATTGGGATGGCTTTCTTGCTTCGAAGATGACTATCTTGATATTTATGTTTCATTCTATGCATAGTTTAATTCCACTGTCTGGATTTCGTGAATCACATTTCATGAATCACATTTCATGAATGTTTCTGCTATTTCTTTTATCGACTGCAAATATTTTATGGAATAAAATCATGATAATTTTGTGGCTTTATTATAGTAATTGAGTTTGTATGTGCAGTTGTAATTTGATTATGCATTTATAGGGTGTAAACAACATTGTCATTTTAAAATATTTTAATATAAAAATATTATAATTTATGTGGATTGGTTCATGTAGTCTCATTATTGCACATGAAATCGCTTGTAGATGCATATAATAACAGAAGTAAATGTGTGGGTTTGTATATAAGATCAGAAGCTGTTAGGTGTATCGGCCAAATACGTTGGTTAGAGAAGCTGATAGTGTTTATTACCGGACATTTGGAAGTACTGATTTTCTTTATACATAATCTGTTATCATCGAAAGTTAGATTATTTGTCTTGATGGATGACCTATGATATATCACTCATATTTGTAGGTGTAACTATTGGAACAGTTTCAGAGCTACATCATAGGTAGATATGTCTTGGCCAAAGATTAAGTTGAAACATACCCAACGGTATCAGTTAACTTGGTAAAACCCATAGTCGATTGTGACATTGATTAGAGAAACAAAGTTGATTTAAATTAACGAAGTTCAAATAGGGAAAAAGCATATTGTAGATCACTGAATTGAATTATAAAAGGTACTTGTAAATGACAGAATTGTTGTAGATATTCGTGGGCAGAATAAAATCTAGTAAAGCAAGAAAATGAACGTATGTTTTATTAACGTGGAGTAGAATCAGTTGTGAGAACGCTCCGCAAGAAACCGCTCAACAGCTCTATCGCATGGTTGAATCTGTAGGAGAAAAAAGTTATTGAAAGTGTAATATATATGTAATTGTTGGACACGAAAAGGTACAAATCATATGAAAAAATCCATACATTTTCAGTCTAATAAGTCAGTTGGGTTTTAGTCTTTAGGTTTTTATATAGATAAAAAAGGAAATTGCTTTATCGTCTGCAGTTTTTTATATGGTAATCTAGAAATAAAGTGACTGGCTATTTCTACATGAAGAAAGTGTGGGAAAAGATGCAAAAAGCTAGTTGTATTTGGCCTGCCATTTACAGTAGCATCAGTAGTGTACTATAGTTGAAGAAATTAGTAGACGTTGTTTTCCACTTTTAGGTAATAGGTAAAATATTCGAACTGTACATAGTCATGGTTAACAGTGATTCAAAGATCATTATAATCAATTCAACTGTGACATTTTTTTGTTTGGTGATCCGAAATACCAACTAATACAAAAATAAAGGGAACATATAACAGCTGTGGCTATGATGTTCATTTAAGCAAGCAATTAAAAAAACAGCACATAGTTTGCACACAAACATATGTATATGGATAACAAAGTTAATCGGATATATACGGATAACAGTAAAAAGAATAAAAGTACATCTTATATGGTGATATCTACACTCTTTCCTTAAACTGCAAACACTGGACTTCACCATTGGGGAGAACGTGGTAACATTGATACTTGATCCTATACTTGTACCTCAGTCTAGTTCCCAAATCCAAGCACTGTTCTTTTTTGGCTAGTTTCAGCAAGTTTGATCATAATTCTCTCATTATTATTGCGCCTCCTATTAGCAAGATAAAATAGAAATGTAAGGAAATAAAATAAAATTATATTTATCTATCATCAAAACTAAATTACATTCAAAGAAAAATTTTAGTACATAAATCATTTGTAAGCAACATTAAAAATTAAAACATGGTAATCAGCATAACCTATATATTGCATTACAGTTCAACTTCCACAGCAAAAGACCATTCTATTTTGGGTAATCTTCATAAGGACTTGAATAATCTTTTGTTGGATTGATCCATTGTCCAAAATATTTGTAGAAATATAATATGAATATTGCAAGGCGCTGCAAGAGAAACAATCATTGGAGACATCGGAAACCTAACAACGCATTGCAACTATTGGAAGTAAATGCAAAACTAACATGAATATATCCTAAACTATGTGCAATTTAACATTGGCAAGCCTATTACCACCCCCATGATTTTCTGAGTTTTCTCTACCCATCCCACCATTTTTTACAAAATTAGTAAACTCCTACAGTTGCTGTGAATGCCCATGTTCATGATAATTGTACCCTCCACTGTTCCTCTCCTTGAGATAGAGAACTTACTTATACTCTCTCTCCTTTTAACTTTCTTTCTTCCCCTCTCCTCCCTTTAGTTTCTTTTTCATTCCTTTACTGTTTTATAATTTCACTATTTTTTTAATTTCAATACCAATTTATTTCATTTAGTTAGCTCGTAATTTCGTTGGATTTGAGTTTCATTTAATTAAATTAACTCAAGCTAAGAATTATGCTCAGGTTTATAATAACAAATCAATTTATTCTCATGAACATAGAAGTTAACTCGGTATATAATAAAAATAAAGATAAAGCTATGAATAACAATGATCAAAATTTATTCTAATGAACGTGAGAAAAAGATAACTATTTGACGCAATAAAATTAATCAAATACAAATCATTGGATTAATTATGATAATTATTCAGCATGATAACCATTTAACGGACTGATGTTGAATCAGCAAATCCCTTTGGAAATAATAAGGAAACAGTAATGTACAGATCATCCAAATTATTAACTTACCTGAGGTTGAACGTTGCAAAATATAATAAGCATAGATTTTCTAACCCATTCAATGCTCATGGAGAAGATCAAAGAGAAGTTTCAGTGGAGCTCAGGTCGGAACTTTTCAAGTACTGCCCAGGATCTTGATGGTGCACCATATGAAGGACCCTTCTCAGAAATCCCCTAATAATGGTGCAGAAACTAATAAATGTCTACTGAAGGTATGATTTCATTTTAGAAAATGACTTTAAAACAAAAAGGCAACCCACCGAATACGTCCCATATCCATCTCTGTATGAAGGGAATGATGCATCTGGGCCTGCCATTTTCATCCCATAAGCCGAACACCTTCAACATTATAGAGGCAGCAAATGATTAAAAAACAATCAATGATTAAAAAAATAGGAATAAATCCATTGTTTCATTAATTATCATTATCATTAAACACTATATAATAAGTTTAACTATAATGATAATTAAAGAACTGTATTAAAAAAACAACGAAAATAGTCTAGTTAACTTTCATATGAAATCAGATTCTCCTGTGCAACCTAATATTCATAGCATAGGGGTAAATTTACCACATATAAAATACTATATAAAATAGATGTGCATTAAAATCAGTTTTGTGATATCCTTGAATTAAGTAGGAAGAGGCCAAACTCCAAGATAAAACAATGAGTATATATGCACGCCTAACTGGGCACGTATCTAATCACAATGTTCAGGCATTAATTAAACAATGTGAATCAGTAGCATGTTTCAAAGCATGTATATTTTTTGTTTTTAGATATAGTATACACTTGTTTGATTCTTGTCATAGTGCCCATGAATTTCTAAATGATATTCACTATATGAATGGAACCGTAAATGAGAAGAATTGTTGTTTATAAAGTGGTTTTATCGTTTTAAGGAATTTTTTATTCAAGCTATCATTGGGCACCCTTAAACATATATGAAATGCATCAGCTGCAGCTCTAGGTGTACAAAAATATGCAGTCAGGCGGTTATTTTCTGTATATTTTCTAAAGGTGAAGAAATCATAATGTTTTGGTTTGTGGGTAGGCATTGCAATAAAAACATCATAATTTCTTGCACCTTTTCTGTAACAACCCTGTATTTTGTGATTATTTTAATTATTTATTTGGTTATTTTAATTGATTTCCTGATTTAAAAACTTTATTTTATTTATTAAAATGAATAAATTTTGTTATTTTAAATATAAATTTTGATTTTGATGTGAATTAGAATTCCAAACATGACTAAAAAGGATATTTTCCAAAAAAGTGAATTTTGGTCAATATGGTCAAACTTTGACTTTTAATTTAGAAATTTTAAAGTTTGAAAATTTGAATTTTATCTTTTATTATGAAAGTAAATAAAATTTTAAGAATAATGCTTTTCGTTTCGTTAAAATCTGATTTATAATGTGAAAGTTATACCCTTTTAAATATTGTGTGTAATTTGTTGTATTTAACAAAATTATTTATTTTAAATTATAAAAAAATAATATTTTATTTGGTCATGTAATATTATAATTTATATTTATATGGGTAAAATAACATGTTATGTATATACTTTGGTTTTAAAACATTTTAAAGATATAATTGGCATTTTCCAGTGTTAGCTGTATTTTGTTTAAAATTCTAATTTCCAGTTTCAATTAATTAAAGTAATTCTTTATTTGTTTTTCTATTTTTTTCTTAAAATCTTATTTTATTCTCATTCCCACTTTATTTTGTTCCTCATTTATTTTATTTATTTGACCTTTTATTTGTTTAAAGTGAAATAGAAATTTTATAAGGCTAGTGATATTTATTTGTAATTTTCATGTCTTATTTCCAATTTTTAAACATTTTTCGTTAGTTTTTTTCTATTTTTTCTAAATTAAATTATTTATTTCACTTTGAAAATACTTTAGAAATTATTTTATTTCAAAATTTTTCTTTAGAATATTTTTAAAATGAAGTAGATAATTTTCCAAAGACAATCGTGATTTATTTGTAATTTCTGGACCCTGTTTTCAATTTTTAAGCAATTTCTTATATTCTTTTTCCATTTTCTTTATAATTAATTATTTATTTCTATTTATAATATTTTGTTTCAGTTGTTAGAGCTTATTTCTGAGTTTATTTTTGTTTTATTGGAATTAAAAAGAAAAAGAAATATGAAGGGTTTAAAATTGCTTAGAAACCGATGTCCTTTCACCTCCTTAAGTCTTTTCAATTGCCATAACCCCTCCTTTATGCTTTGGCCATGACTTTTACTTTTGTTTTCACGTGAAAACTCTCATTTTTCATTTCACCATTCGACCACTTCAGATCTGAAGCAAAAGCTTTTGGTAATGGTTTCATTTTTCTTCTTTTCTCCTTATTTTTCTATGAAAATTGCCTTGTTTTCTCTTGTTTTTGGATAGGCCTCTCCTCCACATCCATGGCCACAAACTCCTACATCTCTTCCCTGCCATCAACACCAGCTACTCCTCTGGTCTTGACCAAGGCCGAGCCACCATGATGCCAAAACTCCACAAAAATTGCAAAACAAGCCATAAAAACATGATTGTTTACCACTATTGCTTCACCACTCCATTTTCCACCACCACCACCACCTTAGGCCGCCTCCACCACCTCTGGCCAGACCACCACACACCTTTCCTTCCACTGACCTGATCCATACCCCTCTGACCTGACCACACAAGCCCATGGCCGAGCCATTTTTGTGAACAAAACCCACTTATTTTGCCTTAAACTCTTCATATTCCTTTGTATAAACTTCCTCCTCATATTCTACTACCTAGGCCATGCATACACATGACCAAACCTGAGCCAAACTTGTTCAAACCAGAGCCAAAACCATCCCTAGGACATGAAAAAAGAATAGAGAAAGCATGGCAAAAGATTTGGCATTCGTATCTCTCTTTATTTAAAAGTTATTTCATTTCTAGTGTATTGAAATTTATGGTTTGCTTTGATTTTTGTTTGGGTTGTAACACAAGATCTATATCATTGGATTTGCTCTCCACACTAAAATTGTATTAGAGTTGTCGTGCCTTCGTAATCTTTGTGTTGTGTGCTTGTTGGCAAATCTCCAGCTTAACAGGTGAGTTATTCTCACCAGACAATCTGTACCTATATAACTGATAAACCGACACCACTTGAATCTGTAAATGTATTGCATCCTGTTATAACTGCTATGTTATGATTATATGATGTTCACCCATGCTTAAACACCTGTTATATCATATGTTACTGTTATATTATGTTGTTCTTTTATTTTTATCAGTTTATCACACTGCAAGTTCCCTTTAGATTAGAATCACTATGGGTTGAAATGATACATACCCGAACGGACTTTAGAATAGGAGAAAATCGTTATGGGCTGAAATGATATGCCTGAATGATTTTCAATTATTTTCATTTACTTGGGATTGCGGGTTTGAAATGATCAAACCTGGGTATCTTTGTAAATTACGGGTTGAAATGATAAATTACCCGTATCACTTTACCTAGGCTAGAAAATGAAATATAGACCCGTTGTTAAAATACGTTATATATTTTTTTTTTAATATTTTAGAAATGTAAATATTATAATATTTTGATTTAAACTAAATAAAAATGATTTTTGTAAAGCATTATTGATTTTCTAAAAATTTATAAGTGAAATAAATTAATGGTAAAATTAGAAAATTTGAAATGTAAGTTATTTTGGGAAATTTTAATTTGGTGATAATTGGAATTTAAATTAAATATGAAATGTGATAAATTCATGATAATTTGGATTAAAGTGAATTTAAATGATTTTATAATATATTAATGTTTTTTTTGAATAAAGTTAAAATGTGAAATGAATGAATATTTAAGTTGAAATTTTGAAATATATCTAAAATTGGAAATTTGTGAATTTGGCTTAAAAGTGAATTTTTAAGTTAAGTAAATAAAAATGGAATTAAGTTATATTTGAAAATTTAAACTTAAGTGTTAAGTTAATTTAATTTAATGAATTTATAACTTAATATTGGAATTTAATAAGTGAATTATTATTAAATTTTGATTTTTGAATGGAGTTTTAACTTTATAAAATCATGAATATAAGGGTATTTGAATAATTGTTTTAAAAGTGAAATTATATGATTTTATAAGTAAAAAAAATGATTTATATAAAAATATAATTGTTTGTGAAATTATACTGAATATTTGAAGTTAGTTAACTGCATTTCTGAAACGCTATTAAATTCTAATGTAAATGATAATACAACATTTGTAAATGCTGTAGTTGATAATAATGAACCAAATGGCTAAATTTAATTAAAGGCTATTATAGCATTTTTGTAAATGTTATAATGGTTGAATTTAACTAAGTTTATTTGACACTAATGTAACCATATTACAGAATTTTAAATGTTGTCTTTTGTTAAATTGAACTATTTTAAATGTGACTTTCCGTAGCATTTTCTAAATGCTGCGAAAGTTGAAATTTCATTGTTTTAATTAATTTAAGTGAACGAATGAACTTTGAAAAGTTAAATTTTTGGAAATTTAAAATTTTAATTATTAAATATACTAACTTCATTTTTATGATTTAAAATGAAGTAATTTGTTCGAAATATAAATTATTTTGAAATATGATATTTTGATATTTTGAAATGGATTTTATAAGGATATTGAATTTTGAAATGATATTTGATTTCGAAGTATAAAATACCATTTTGAAATTTTAACCACGGGATGTATTTAATTTATAGTTTAACTGATCCTTAAAGGATGGGCGATCCCAAGCATCCTTTGAGTTATTGTGCATTTCTACTACAGTTCACTTGAGTTGGTTTACATTATATAAGTATATATTGTCCTGACTCGAGTGTTTTGTGTTTTACTTTACGCTCGGGTCAGCCTGAGTATTTACAGCTTAGCTTTGGATTTCTTTCTGGAGCTAGGAATCACTGGAGATTCTGCTTGTCTAGTTATCTGTTCCTTTCAGTTCAGTTGTTCTATTTCAGTTCTGGTATTCATAAACTTCTATTTATTTGAGATGTCTATTGTATATGTTTTCAAGCAGATATTATGTATTATGTTTTGAGAGTTTGTTATAGTAGCTTCATGAACTACTATGGTTTTTTATATTCCGCTGCGAGTTATTCTGATATGTTCTGTGTTTGTGATTCTGTGTATTTGATTTCATTTGCTCCAAATTTATTTACAATCTGTTATTTTGAATTATTCAAGCCAGACATGTGTGGATTATTGTCGATTTGAATGGTCCAAAATACCGGGTCGTTACAGTTGGTATCAGAGCTTTGGTTTTAGGCAAACCTTAGCCTGCGGAGCAAAAACTCATTAGAGATAGGGTAGAAATACCCTAGAATAAGTGAAATCAATCTCAGAATCATTTCTTTGTGAGAGAACGTATTTTCGAAGTATAAAATGATTTTCAAATGATTTTTAAAGAATTTTCAAAGATTATTTTGATATAAATTTCCTTGCTTTAAAAGTAAAATATTTCTTAAACTTCATTCCTTTCGTATCCACCTTGTTAGTAATTTCTTTGATTAGGATCCTCTAAAATTTTGAACTTCTCTCTTGATTGATCTAGATCCTTTGTTGATAGGAATCTATTTTGGGTATGGCAAAATCAGTAGTTTGTTAGGATGCTTTGAGTAAACTCTGTTGTATCCTTTTCTTAGCTAAAGTTGTCCAACTAAAGATATTTATGCTTCTGTTTTCGTATGTTATGAATTCGAGTCTTTCCAAATTTTGAATGGGAATTTTTCTGTATCGATATAGGTTATATTTCTCTAATCTTCGTTTGGATTCTTATCGAATAAGATTCCTTTGAATTTTGGAATGCTCACTTGTTCTGAAATCCATTCCTATCTCCCCTAATTGTATTCTTTTGATTTTGGAGCATTGCATCACTCCACTTTGTATGACCTTTATAGGGTGGCGATTCCGCCAATCTATGAATGATTATAATTAGCATTGATTCACCGGAGATTTCTGTATCCTCGGTTTACGATGTTTTCTATCTTCTGCTATATTTAGATTCTATCTCTAACAATCGAAGGTCGATTTTCCATAGATTTTCGCATCGATTATATTCCTGAAATCACGGTTGACCGGTTAAGGTCGCCCGCGATTCATATAGGCTTATCCATCTTGTATTTGGTAATTTAATTATCTTATCTTCGTTTGAGCCTATCTTTGAATTAGCATTCTATTTGATTAGAGTCCTTCTAAATTTGAATCTCTGTTTTGCTTTGAAATCCATCCTTGAATCGTCCCTTGGAAAGTTTGTGGTTGATTGTCTTTTAAAAATTTTGTATTCATCGTAGTTTTATTTTGATAAGGATGACCATATTTTTATATAAAAATGAAATGTTTTTGATAAGGATTATATACCTTTTAAAAAAAAATGAGAATTTGAAGTTTTGAAAGGATTTGAAATTGTGAAAATTTTATAAGAAATGGTTTCATATAAAATGATTTATAACTGAAGGTTTTGAATCTGAATTTAAGTGATTGAACTCCGGCATTTTGGAACTGGTTTTAAGATTTTGAAATAATAAATAATATGATTGAAATTATTTTTCCGAATAAGTAAAGTTTCAATGATTTTAATGGGTTTTAATGATTTTGAAGGAATTTCAAAGAAGTTTTCAAAGTAAATGGAAGTCCAGAACTCACTTGTGTCGCTGGAAAATAATTTCGGTGATGAGTGCACGCATCATCGACATTGATTTTCGAGTTTCTGAGTGAGGGAGAGGCCACTTCGGTAGCATTGCTATGCGATTGATTTGTGAAACCAATTTAGATTTCAAATTCCGAAGTGTGATGTGATATTCGAAAGATATATGTATATATATTTGTAAAATTTGAAATGAGCCGGTGTTCAGTCCTTGAGTTTTGGATTTGATTTGATATAACCCTATTTTTGGAATGGATTTACTGATTTAATTGTGATTTCCAACTCTTGGATTGAAATATGATTTCTTCAACTATTTTAAAGGTTCGAGCACTTCCAAATCAAGGTTAACTTTTCAAAGCTAGGAAATTTTGAAAAGTAATTTGATAAAGTATATAAGTTTGTTTTGAATGTTTAAGTATCAAGTAATATGATTTAAATAAGTTGAAACTGTTTGGTTAAGTAAATGAATAAAGCAATTTTAAAATTTTCTAATATGAAATTTAGATTTGAAATGTTTTGAAAAGAATTTGGTCTTCAAAATATTTTGAATAAAATTTAGTTTAAATGTTTTAACTTAGTAACATCTTTATGAAACTATATATTTAACAAGTTGAAATAAATATATAAGTTGTACGTATGCTGTTTTATTCGCATAATTAATTTGATCCAAGTTTGAGTACACAAGTTCGAGGTGGATTACACCATTTCGTGTTAGGTTTTTCATTCGATTCTTGATGGCGAATATTTGATATGGATTTTGGGCTTGATTCCAGAATTCTCTATCATAGTATATGGCTATGCAAGGAGACTGATGGCTTCTAGTCGAGAAACCATATCGAAGTCCGCATTAGGGAAATCGAATGGACAATACTAGTTCGAAAGCGAACTTGTGGGATCGAGTGAGCGATCAAATGTGATTTTGCGAAATGATGACGTGTGTACATCTTATATTCTAATATCAGTGATATATTTTGACGCTGAAATTGAAAGCTGTCGGGTTAGAATATCTTAGCTTACTTTTCCAATTTAAATTACAAAGATATATAACCTATAAAAGCAAAGATATTCAAATCCCATATGGCTCTTCATACAGCGAAATTTATTTTGGAAAATTTGATCCTTATATAAGACGGACCTTACGTAAGTATAAGATGATTTTGAAAACATTTGATTTTGGAAATGAATTGGTTGACTTAAACTATATTGATTTGGAAATTTGGATTTATTTTCAAAAATCTATTATTTTGGAAACTTTGAAACTAAAGATATTGAATTTGAGAAGAAAATAATTTGGTGAAATTGTATATGATTTTGAAATTGAACTGATATTGAAACAAATTTAAATTTGAGAACCTTATGTTACTAAACACTTGATTTGGGAGTTGTCGAACTTATATAAAATTGATTTGTATGAGTATGAAATTGATTCGAAAACTATAGATTTGAAAAGGTACTCAATTTGAAAGTGAAATCTTATATAATTGAAGTCTATATAAGTATGATTTGATATACTATTGATTTTGGAAAGTATTTGATTTGAAAATTAAATCTTATATATAATGGATTTTATATAAGTACGATATTTGAAAGTGATTTGAAAAGGTACTATATGATACATATTTTCGAAGTAAAGATATGGAAAGTGCCTTCTGCTTGATATCCGATTTGTGGCCACATCTTGGATTCATTCTATCGATATTATTCTCTCTGATTTTTGGTTTTCCGGATATGATACTCGAGTGTCCTTCGAATTCCATGGCGTTACCCATGGTCTTACGATCGTGACTGCATAGCGCAACTGCCTGGCTGAGTCTTGCCTAGGGGTACGGATTGTTTCCTGGGGGATCCAGGCGTAACCATTGTGTATCCTGCAATCTGTGTAGGTCGCGAATAGTAGCGCAAATGCTTGGCTGAGTCTTGCCTGGGGGTACGGATTGTTTCCTGGGGGATCCAGGCGTAACCATTGTGTATCCTGCATTCTACTAGTCATCATGGCGTAACTCGCAGGGCTGAGAAAGCTTACGGATATGGATTGTTTCCTGGGGGATCCAGGCGTAACCATTGTGTATCTGCGAACCATGGTTAGACAAAGGTTTTGTTTGTTTTTGTTTGGATTGTACTTTCCATATCTGTTTTTAAAAGTTTTTCCAGTATTTTCACTGGGTGTTGAAACAAGTCTACTAAGTACCTGGAGAATTCTAGTTTTGCGCCTGATCAACGCACTACCAGAGTCTACAGGAACAAGGATAAACTTGTTAAGACATCGAGTTATAAAAGTATTTTGATAAAATATTATATAAATGATAATTTGATTAGTTATTTCCTTTTTAAACGATTTTAAAGTGTTTTAAATATTTTACCTCTTCAACCAACAATTTTAAATTAATGGCTCATCCTTGTCTTTCGTCCTATTTTCCCTTCTAGCTATTCCTATTCTCCACCTTATTAAACTTACCCATAACAATAGTTATCAGGTATAATTTTAATCTTCTTGTCATCATGTCTTAATCCTATTCCATTTTATCTTTTCTGTGTTTTCCGTACCTCATTCCTTTTCGAGGACGAAAAGATTTGAGTGGGGGAGAGTGTAACAACCCTGTATTTTGTGATTATTTTAATTATTTATTTGGTTATTTTAATTGATTTCCTGATTTAAAAACTTTATTTTTTTTATTAAAATGAATAAATTTTGTTATTTTAAATATAAATTTTGATTTTGATGTGAATTAGAATTCCAAACATGACTAAAAAGGATATTTTCCAAAAAAGTGAATTTTGGTCAATATGGTCAAACTTTGACTTTTAATTTAGAAATTTTAAAGTTTGAAAATTTGAATTTTATCTTTTATTATGAAAGTAAATAAAATTTTAAGAATAATGCTTTTCGTTTCGTTAAAATCTGATTTATAATGTGAAAGTTATACCCTTTTAAATATTGTGTGTAATTTGTTGTATTTAACAAAATTATTTATTTTAAATTATAAAAAAATAATATTTTATTTGGTCATGTAATATTATAATTTATATTTATATGGGTAAAATAACATGTTATGTATATACTTTGGTTTTAAAACATTTTAAAGATATAATTGGCATTTTCCAGTGTTAGCTGTATTTTGTTTAAAATTCTAATTTCCAGTTTCAATTAATTAAAGTAATTCTTTATTTGTTTTTCTATTTTTTTCTTAAAATCTTATTTTATTCTCATTCCCACTTTATTTTGTTCCTCATTTATTTTATTTATTTGACCTTTTATTTGTTTAAAGTGAAATAGAAATTTTATAAGGCTAGTGATATTTATTTGTAATTTTCATGTCTTATTTCCAATTTTTAAACATTTTTCGTTAGTTTTTTTCTATTTTTTCTAAATTAAATTATTTATTTCACTTTGAAAATACTTTAGAAATTATTTTATTTCAAAATTTTTCTTTAGAATATTTTTAAAATGAAGTAGATAATTTTCCAAAGACAATCGTGATTTATTTGTAATTTCTGGACCCTGTTTTCAATTTTTAAGCAATTTCTTATATTCTTTTTCCATTTTCTTTATAATTAATTATTTATTTCTATTTATAATATTTTGTTTCAGTTGTTAGAGCTTATTTCTGAGTTTATTTTTGTTTTATTGGAATTAAAAAGAAAAAGAAATATGAAGGGTTTAAAATTGCTTAGAAACCGATGTCCTTTCACCTCCTTAAGTCTTTTCAATTGCCATAACCCCTCCTTTATGCTTTGGCCATGACTTTTACTTTTGTTTTCACGTGAAAACTCTCATTTTTCATTTCACCATTCGACCACTTCAGATCTGAAGCAAAAGCTTTTGGTAATGGTTTCATTTTTCTTCTTTTCTCCTTATTTTTCTATGAAAATTGCCTTGTTTTCTCTTGTTTTTGGATAGGCCTCTCCTCCACATCCATGGCCACAAACTCCTACATCTCTTCCCTGCCATCAACACCAGCTACTCCTCTGGTCTTGACCAAGGCCGAGCCACCATGATGCCAAAACTCCACAAAAATTGCAAAACAAGCCATAAAAACATGATTGTTTACCACTATTGCTTCACCACTCCATTTTCCACCACCACCACCACCTTAGGCCGCCTCCACCACCTCTGGCCAGACCACCACACACCTTTCCTTCCACTGACCTGATCCATACCCCTCTGACCTGACCACACAAGCCCATGGCCGAGCCATTTTTGTGAACAAAACCCACTTATTTTGCCTTAAACTCTTCATATTCCTTTGTATAAACTTCCTCCTCATATTCTACTACCTAGGCCATGCATACACATGACCAAACCTGAGCCAAACTTGTTCAAACCAGAGCCAAAACCATCCCTAGGACATGAAAAAAGAATAGAGAAAGCATGGCAAAAGATTTGGCATTCGTATCTCTCTTTATTTAAAAGTTATTTCATTTCTAGTGTATTGAAATTTATGGTTTGCTTTGATTTTTGTTTGGGTTGTAACACAAGATCTATATCATTGGATTTGCTCTCCACACTAAAATTGTATTAGAGTTGTCGTGCCTTCGTAATCTTTGTGTTGTGTGCTTGTTGGCAAATCTCCAGCTTAACAGGTGAGTTATTCTCACCAGACAATCTGTACCTATATAACTGATAAACCGACACCACTTGAATCTGTAAATGTATTGCATCCTGTTATAACTGCTATGTTATGATTATATGATGTTCACCCATGCTTAAACACCTGTTATATCATATGTTACTGTTATATTATGTTGTTCTTTTATTTTTATCAGTTTATCACACTGCAAGTTCCCTTTAGATTAGAATCACTATGGGTTGAAATGATACATACCCGAACGGACTTTAGAATAGGAGAAAATCGTTATGGGCTGAAATGATATGCCTGAATGATTTTCAATTATTTTCATTTACTTGGGATTGCGGGTTTGAAATGATCAAACCTGGGTATCTTTGTAAATTACGGGTTGAAATGATAAATTACCCGTATCACTTTACCTAGGCTAGAAAATGAAATATAGACCCGTTGTTAAAATACGTTATATATTTTTTTTTTAATATTTTAGAAATGTAAATATTATAATATTTTGATTTAAACTAAATAAAAATGATTTTTGTAAAGCATTATTGATTTTCTAAAAATTTATAAGTGAAATAAATTAATGGTAAAATTAGAAAATTTGAAATGTAAGTTATTTTGGGAAATTTTAATTTGGTGATAATTGGAATTTAAATTAAATATGAAATGTGATAAATTCATGATAATTTGGATTAAAGTGAATTTAAATGATTTTATAATATATTAATGTTTTTTTTGAATAAAGTTAAAATGTGAAATGAATGAATATTTAAGTTGAAATTTTGAAATATATCTAAAATTGGAAATTTGTGAATTTGGCTTAAAAGTGAATTTTTAAGTTAAGTAAATAAAAATGGAATTAAGTTATATTTGAAAATTTAAACTTAAGTGTTAAGTTAATTTAATTTAATGAATTTATAACTTAATATTGGAATTTAATAAGTGAATTATTATTAAATTTTGATTTTTGAATGGAGTTTTAACTTTATAAAATCATGAATATAAGGGTATTTGAATAATTGTTTTAAAAGTGAAATTATATGATTTTATAAGTAAAAAAAATGATTTATATAAAAATATAATTGTTTGTGAAATTATACTGAATATTTGAAGTTAGTTAACTGCATTTCTGAAACGCTATTAAATTCTAATGTAAATGATAATACAACATTTGTAAATGCTGTAGTTGATAATAATGAACCAAATGGCTAAATTTAATTAAAGGCTATTATAGCATTTTTGTAAATGTTATAATGGTTGAATTTAACTAAGTTTATTTGACACTAATGTAACCATATTACAGAATTTTAAATGTTGTCTTTTGTTAAATTGAACTATTTTAAATGTGACTTTCCGTAGCATTTTCTAAATGCTGCGAAAGTTGAAATTTCATTGTTTTAATTAATTTAAGTGAACGAATGAACTTTGAAAAGTTAAATTTTTGGAAATTTAAAATTTTAATTATTAAATATACTAACTTCATTTTTATGATTTAAAATGAAGTAATTTGTTCGAAATATAAATTATTTTGAAATATGATATTTTGATATTTTGAAATGGATTTTATAAGGATATTGAATTTTGAAATGATATTTGATTTCGAAGTATAAAATACCATTTTGAAATTTTAACCACGGGATGTATTTAATTTATAGTTTAACTGATCCTTAAAGGATGGGCGATCCCAAGCATCCTTTGAGTTATTGTGCATTTCTACTACAGTTCACTTGAGTTGGTTTACATTATATAAGTATATATTGTCCTGACTCGAGTGTTTTGTGTTTTACTTTACGCTCGGGTCAGCCTGAGTATTTACAGCTTAGCTTTGGATTTCTTTCTGGAGCTAGGAATCACTGGAGATTCTGCTTGTCTAGTTATCTGTTCCTTTCAGTTCAGTTGTTCTATTTCAGTTCTGGTATTCATAAACTTCTATTTATTTGAGATGTCTATTGTATATGTTTTCAAGCAGATATTATGTATTATGTTTTGAGAGTTTGTTATAGTAGCTTCATGAACTACTATGGTTTTTTATATTCCGCTGCGAGTTATTCTGATATGTTCTGTGTTTGTGATTCTGTGTATTTGATTTCATTTGCTCCAAATTTATTTACAATCTGTTATTTTGAATTATTCAAGCCAGACATGTGTGGATTATTGTCGATTTGAATGGTCCAAAATACCGGGTCGTTACATTTTCATCCATGCAGTAGTAGACCTTTTCCAATCCATGTCAAGCCAACAATTGCTTGAGCCTTTTATTTAAAGCTAAAGTTTGCATTTTAATGAAAGTATAGCAAACAATTCTTTTACCATCACTTGTCACTTTTCAGTAATTTAGTGTGTAGTTAAACTCAAAATGTTGTAATAATTAATATTTCACTTACTTTCTTAATTATATTCTTTTCAATGTATGACATAACAACTTCTCATAGAAATTCATTTGAAATAAAACATAAGATTGAGTAAAATTAAATATGAAACTGATACTAAATTGGAAAAAAAAATATTCTAGCCAGTAAATATGAAAGATGTAAGAATTAAATTAGTATAATAAATCGTTAGGGCTTACTGTAGTTACAAAAGGGTGCAAAAGTATTCAGAAATTACACTTGATAAGCTTTTATAGCATTGGTGATGATGGATTTTCATCCATAGCAAAAAGCTATTCAAAAGTTTCAGATTTAATGATCGATTCATACCTGCTGATTGGTAATGAATCTGTTGTAGGCAAGTGTTTAAATGTTAGTTCTTTGACAATAGTTAAATATCATATTGTTAAAAATTCTGGAACTTTAACAGTTCTATCCAAACTGCCAAAATTAGGTAGACTAAAACATGTTATGATGAAGATAGACGATGAAGTTCTTGAAGCATAAACAATGCTCAAGCTGAGCATATGATGCATCTAGAGAAAAAAAATTGGTGCAACTGAAATCAACAACTCGAAAATAGCTTCTGTTACTTTCATTAAAATAGTTTATTATCATTAAAACAGTTTCATTAGAATGTTTGTTGACAACGCATCAATTGAAATAGTTTCATTCAATTGGTCATTAAAACAGTATATTAGCAGACGTTTTTGACACGTACCAAAAAAAAGATTGCAACCTGATGTAAATAATGTAAGGTTGGAATGAATCATCACATATTCACATTTATTATGCTAGTTGAATGCCTAAGTACTGATGAACTATACTACTCCAATGTTATGTAGAATCCACCGCATATTTATAGCTTAAACATCATATTAGCATAAATGCACATTTCACATCTTACCTCTTTATCGTGGCACCACAGCCACATGGTTAATGGTTTTATTGCCCTCCAATAAAAAGGACAATACAATCAAGACCAAGCATCATTCAATGCACTACTCAGTGGAATTGATAAAAAGATGGCATCCTCGACTTAAAATGATATAAAGATGGTTGTCCTCAACCTGCAAATATGAAAAAGATATAAAGTTGATTGTCCTTAGTTGCAAAACCCAAAAAAAGTATAAAAGATGTGGTTGTCCTCTTCTGCATTATATCTCATCTCATGCACACGTCACACTTCAAGTAACTTTAAACAAATAATAAATTAAATCACACCAAAGAAACATTAGTTAATGCTATTATATATTACTCTTAGTCATTTATGTAGCTAAAATTTTGGTATGGGGAAAAGCAGAGAATTAATTTTCTTGGAACTTCTCATAATATGTAATTACTTAAAGTCAACATATCATTGTAAGAACATTCACATTAAAGATTCTAGGCATTTAAACTAATATAACCCATTTGAGTAACTATAGACATCAGGGACATTAACTTCCTACCGTGTTTTAGAAAGAAAGAGGTTTTTAAAATTCTGATTTGCACTTTAGGCTATTAAAAGGAATACACTCGACGTAAATCGCATTAGTTATTTCTCAGATAAACAAAAATAGTAATTAATTTATAATCCGTGATCATATATAAAAGTATCTAGATTAAGTAGCAAAACTACTGGTACATTGGATACATGCATAAACTTTAGCTTCATTAGTGTTAAGTGATTGGTAACAATAACTTTAAGTAATATGTGTAAAATGATCTATCAAAATAAACACATGGAACAATGTATATTAATCCATCTTGAGTGCTAATTTTTATGTTTTAATCTTAAAAACTTCTATACCAAAATGAATAAACTGCATACACTATGATTCAAGCATGAGTTATATTGGTGATGAAAATAACTGTGTAAGAATATAGAAAAGCAAATATGTTCTTAAGCATTACAAATGCCAATGATTTGAAAATCTTATTTCCATACATCAGTATTGCAGAGGTTGAATTTAGTTGAAATGATCTTTATAATAGAAACCTACTTCAAATTTGCAAGGTTATCATATTTGAAACAACAACACTATTCTAGTCAGAAGGAAACAAAAAAGTTCTAAAAATATCAGTCAAGCTTGCATAGAGGTCATGTATCAATAAAAAAACAAATTATATATTGATGTTGTCGACATGAAGTCTGATGTGTTTACTGAAGTCTATAGAAGATGTAAGCTAAAACTTATCTAAACAGTATGTGCTAATATCCACTGAATGTTATAATTAAACCAAAGCAAGTAATTATCAGTCAAGATAATAGCAGGGTTGCAAGATAGTAGTCCATGTATCAGTAAAATGTAATTTCAAAATTACAGAATTATCAGAATTCCTATCAATAACCAATGATAATAATTCAAAATTTCAAAAGTGCTATGATAAAAAAGTTATTAATAATTTAGTTGGTAGAGTTACTGTATTAAAATTCGAACAGGAGAACCGACGAAGACTAAATTTCTTGCATGTAGTACAAATGTTACTGAAATCAAATTCCAAAGGCAGTTGGAATAAAATTTCAGAATCTAAATACTGCTGAGTATAGGACGAAGAACTAACCTTAATCACAATGATCTCAGCAATTTATTTTTGAAGCAAGTCTATTTGTGGGTCCGAACTTACGTTGGAGAAGAAGACGATGGATGTGGAATCGCTATGGACTAACCATCGATAGGTCGTGGGAGAAGACGTTGGGGAAGTTGATGGATGTTGAATCGGGTTGGATGTGGAATCAGATCTATGTCCTAAAGCGAGGGAGATATGAGCTTTAGGGAGACATTAGGGTTGCAGCATGTTAGGTTTCTTAGTTTTAGGGGAGAAGAATGCGAAAAGAACAGATGCGGGATGAAAATGAGTGAAACGAAGAGGACGAAGAGGACTGGAAGGGTAATTTTGGTATTTCAAAAAGACACGGTTAAATCCAGTTCATGTAATTCTCATTATTAGTAGTAAAGATTTACTATTAAGTCATATATTTACGATATCAATATCTCACCTCTTTATTAGATATAGTCTGACCCGTTTATTTTAAGAATACTCGGGTCAGGCCGATACTCTACAGGTACAGGGACTCATTGACCTTTGGATTTTTGTGCTAGCATTGAAGTAGACAATTTCGACCGTTTTAGTTTATTTATCATTCTATATATTGACACTTAGGAGGATATGTCATGTATAATATTTAGTAGTCATTGTGTACCTGATGCTGTTTTTAATGCGATGTATATATTTATGTGGGTCTAGTACCGATATTTTGTAGATCCATGTTTTATTATGTATATGATGTATATTATTCTACTATGATCTATGACTCTGATTCTGATCTATCTATATTATATACTGTTCTGAATATTTTTAATCCAAGTATTTATTACTTTGTATTAATACTGTACACGTCAAAAAGTTTAGTTCATATCCTCAAAAGGTAACAAATATGTGTTAGTATAAATCGCCCTTATCCAGCCGTATTCTCTGTGTTATTGGATGACATTACTTGTAATGTTCTTTTATAATATGGATATAGTGATGGGTTCGTTATGACTTAGTATCAGAGCTGTGTTCAAAACATTATATAATATATTCGACACAAAGTCGAGATCTAAACCTAGATGACCTAGAGTCATGTCCCTTGGATATGTGATATTTAGTGATTAAATTAACTATTATGGATATGAATATAAATTATTATCGGGAATAATCATCGGGACATAATTGTAATTTTTTTGAAGTACTTCACAAATTATTATTGTGAAAATGATTCTAAATTTGGAATTCACTTCAGTAAAGAGTGATATTTAATAGATAGCATAAATGAGACCTTAAATGGCTTTAAATCAAATATTATTGTGTCTTGATCTGTTAGTGATCAGAGTTGCACAACGGAAGCGGATGGACCACTTTCCACTGAGCACATTAATCAATTATATAAGTTTGATTTATTGATGGATGATTGATTGCATTGAAATTGTAATTATTTATTCAAAATTAGTATTGAGTAGGAATCAACGCTTGAGAGTTTGAAACCTACTCGATATTAGTAATAAGACCTTATGGTGTCTTTGTTGGTGTAGCTACCAAAAGGGATATTGGAAGTTTGCTTCTTTTATAAAAATAGTGCATTAATCCATATGTATGGAATTGAATAAGAAATTATCATTCCAAGAATATATAAACCCATTTGAATTTGGACAAAATCAATTATTAATAAAAGCCAATGGTTTCTCCAAAACGGAACCGTTGGGAAAAATATTGTTTAAGAAATTAATAGTTATAATATATAGAATGATAAATCATATATATCTAATTAAATTTGGAATTGGTAAGTATAATTAATAAATTAAATAGGATATACTAATGGTTCCTTGCTGTTATGAATAAGTGAATATGGTGTGCTATATTGTTTTGAATATAAATGATCAATAATGAATAAGTATATATGTAACATCATAAGTTAATATTTTTATGTAAGCAAGCAAATGATTTTGAGAAAGTATGAATATTATTTTCTAAAGTGGTTGAGAAAATTGGTAATGGTATATTTGTGTTAATTTACCCATCGAGTATTTTAAGGATTCTAGTCGACGCCTTTGGCCAACGTTATCGATAGGGATTCCTTAACACTAGAACGAGACATTTGGACACAGTAGTTTAAAAAGAATAATATGTTTTGGAAAAGAAAACGATAATTCAAAAGTAATACAAGGCATGGAAAAATAATAATGATAAGTATAATGTTTTAGTTTTGAATATTTTCAAATGAAGAAAATTACAACGTCCTGCCTTTTCGAACCTTAGAAGTCGACACTAATACATCAACGGTATTCATGTGCCGAGAAACTTAGTACCGGAGAGACAGATTGTTAGGAGAAAGAGAGGAGATAGAAGATAAGAAGAAAGAAAAACAATCACAGAATCTCACAATGCAACATAATAACATATATTAATCAACATAATACTTTACAAAGCCATCTCAAAAAATGATGCATCAGAGTCATACTTACACAATTCTACCCTTGGATGGTTATAACATCATGTCCCTACCTAACTAATATAAGATACATATAATACAGTGGAAACAAGATAATAACAAGCTGTCGATGAAGCCTCTTGCTCCAAGCCCCTCAAAATGCATTCATGGGAAAACTTTAACTACTTGGCTGCCTACAAAAATTTGAGCACCCAAGAGTTTTAGGGAAAGAAAATAAAACTCCGTGCCGAACATGGCTCTGGCGTGAGTAAACGCAAAAAACTGAATTACTATGTTTAAAACCCTTTTAAAATAAAAGGTATCTCATAAAACCACGCCGCACATACGCACGGACGGGTATTTGCCTTACGATAACCAAAACACTTTTTATAGAAAATCCAGTGATATTATAATAATGTCTAGAGGTCAAAGTAAAATATGAAAATAGCTGAAATGCTTGCATCTCACATTTCAACATAGTTGGACACAATCAAAACCGTAAGACACTTATTGGAGAATGGATTCCATACTATGACAAGGCACCGGGGTACCACCTATCATTGTACACGTCTAGAAATTGTACAAGGACCTCGTCAGGATCCCTTGCTAACACAAGACCAGCCTACCCCTTATCGGATAGTACCGAATATGTCGTCACTCCGGTTGCGAAGCAACCCTTTTTATTGAGATCGCATACACAACTAATCCATAAATATGTAGATGTATCTAGAAAGATTATGACACAATCTAATGAAGCGAACCACTTAGCCTTGCTGCATCTCCCCAGATTTTAGTCATTCCCGGTCGATGAGGCTTGAGGCTACGCTTATCTTTTGAATACCAATCCCACTTGGAATGCTAACACTACCTTCCAAGCAGTAATGCGGTGATAACATTCATCCATACAAGTTGTCCAGGATAAAGACAAACTGTAACATCCCGCTCTTTTGGCCGCCCCTAGTCGGTAATTAAACCAACATGAAACGTTCAAAATGACGGATTGTTATTTAGTTTATAGAGTTTAAACAGAATTAGCCACAGAAACACAGAATAATCATATTTCACAAACAAATGAATTTTATTTCTTTCATTTTTACAATATCAGAGTTTATACAATGTATTAAATTTATACAGCGGAATATTTCTTTTAAGTACAAAATTTCCTGAAAACTGAAGTGAGCGTTTTTACCCCCTCTCTCTAACTTCGCTGCTCGAAAATCTTCAAGCTGTAAAATACTCGGTCTGACCCGAGTATTACATTCAAAAGAAAATAATACACAGGTCGGTCTAATTCAAACTCAGTTATTAGTGCATAGAGGCAGTAATAATCAAATAGACGACAGTCACAATAATTCCCATCTATTCGACTCTTTAAACAAAGAAATCGGATAACAGGAAATATAACACTTAACAGTGTTAACAACAAATCAGTAGATTCAAATCATCAACTGAAATAAATAAATAGATTATCAGTGAAGATAATTTAGAAAACAACAAAATCATCAAATCACCAAAATCAATTCAAACAGTTGAAATATCACTTTAAAACATAAATTTTGATTGGCTGCAGTACACGCACGCGTGCACTGCCTCGCCACTTCAGTGCAAAATAGGAATCAATACAAGGTCAAATCCGAGCTACTAGCTGGATTCAACTCAAGTGATTTCAAAAAAAAAAACAAATCCAATTTCATCAATGCGATGCAAAACAACAAGGGCAAAATTTCAACCAAAGAAATTTCAAATATCAAAGTAAAGCAAGAAACAACTGCGCAATAGAACTGCAGTTGAAACAAGCATATGGCCACAAACTAAACAGTACACAATAGTGGCACAGCACTAAAACTGCATATATAAATACACAGTGCAAACTCAGAATGTATGAAACTGCAAACAAATACAAACTATATGAAGACAATGCATAAACATGTATATACATATAAATGCATACATGTAGTGACAGCAAAACTCAAACCAACCATGATATGGAAGCAACCAGACCAGTTCGAGTTAAGGCAAGGTTAAAATGCAACAGGACAACCACCAGTGAGACAACAATGTCTGCACCCATGCTATCCAGTGAACCAGACCAAAGCAGAAATAAATTGGCACGTGTATATAGCACTAACAAATGAAGACTGCTTGAAACTAACTCAAGCCTGGTAACATGGTACTGCAACTACACATGAGATTCAAATTTAAGACAAAAATGAAATTCAAGGCCAATACTAATGAAGATACATAAGTATGGTGAAGCAACAAAATCACAACAACAAGTGATACTAAGTACCCATATCAAAGTTCAGGCATATATACTTGAAGCCTGAAAACATTACAAGTGCAGCCTCAAGTGATGTGAGAAGCTAATATACATGAGCAAAAATCTTTAACAGTTCAATATGCATCAATTTCAAATCAAGTTTGACATAGTCAAGGCCGAAGCCAAGCATTTTCCCAAAAATAGTTTTCACAAAAATAGGTGAATCAAACTAACAACAAGACTCCTTCAGTAATAAAGATGAGTGCAGACCTACACATATATACAGACATGCATGTATGTATACATATGATCAGAACCTCAACCAGACAATACAAACTCGAGGCAAAATGATAGCAGTGCAGACTTGAACCAGTTCACAATGACCAGGTACAAAGTGCACCAGAGGGAACACGATGCAACAGTAAACTGCAAGAGGCAACAACAGGGTAATGACCAAACTTATATGCATCAAGTATGCCACATTCAAGAACAAGCTCAAGTGCACTTAATCAAGTACAATATCATATAATCAAAATGAAGTACCAGACTTAAGACAGAGGACAGGGAAGTAATAACAGTAAACCAAATGCCATCAAGATAAATACAATGTAGCATACAAGTAATACGAAACTGTCAAGTAGACAGAGAACCATGAAACAGTCACATATATACATACATGAATGTATATATATATGAAGTATCAAGAGCCTAAGCCACAGTGAAATGCTCAAGGCAAAAGCAAATATCTACAACAAGCATAAACATATGTGCAGCAATTATGATCGAGTCAAACTAATTAAGTCGAAGCTAACAGGAACTGAATCGAACAGTAACCAATGTCACCAGAAAACAATGCCGAAGCTTGGTTATAGCATCAAGATGATCAATGACAGTGCAAACCAAAGTGCAGTTATAACAAAGTCAAAGCAAATGTCACAGAAAATACCAAAATCAAATTCAAACCAATTTCAGATGCTGTGATGACCAAGGCAGCTACCACGAAGATCGAACAACTCGGAATCGAAATCGTGATGGCAAAGGAATCATCGTCACAGCAGAGTCAAAACGAGTTCAAAATCATGAAACAACCGTCTCAAGTCAAGACAGTGCCAAATCCAATTTATTTTCGAAAAAAAAGAAAAAATCAAGTTTTCAATCAAGCCCAATACAACTGCAGTTGAAACAAAACAAAAGGGGATTTCAAAACATTTGATAGTTGAAACAAATTCGGGCCGAAGTCCTAAAGCAACTAGTAAAATCCAACAAGGACGATAGTACCACTAAACCATATAGCCAAAGTCGAACAAAAACGTCATCATCAAACTCAAATAAAAAAAATCATGGAATACGGTCTTGATTAAGTCAGATAAATCATCAATGACGAAACAAATCGAACGCAAGGCATAATACCAAATCGAATCAGATGTGAGTGAAATAGAAAAATCACTCACCTTAGATTGGAGCAGCCGAGAGCCAAGCAAGGACGAGCGCGATCGAAAACGAAACCCTAGCAAGTGGCCATTTTCTCCTTTCGTCTATTTTTGTTTGGCGAGGTGAAAATAAATGGAGGAGGAACGATTTTAGGCCGCCATTTTTAGGTTTTCTTCTGATCGATTAAAGAGGAATGGT
The DNA here is from genome assembly GCA_030737815.1 of Allium fistulosum. Classification (NCBI taxonomy): domain Eukaryota; kingdom Viridiplantae; phylum Streptophyta; class Magnoliopsida; order Asparagales; family Amaryllidaceae; genus Allium; species Allium fistulosum. Next base: position 445,408,220 of record CM060903.1, read on the forward strand.
GAAAATAAAATAGGGGATGGGTTCGTATTTTATGAGGAAGGGGGAAAAAGAGGGGACGACATGGTTCACACGATTCATTGCGTAAATTAAGGCATGATCTAAGGATTTCCGAAGAAAAGGAATACGAAACCGCCATTTATTTTCTCGTTCGTTATTTTTAGAACTAGGGTTTTGAATGAGAAAAAGGGGAACGGGTATAGGGTTTTTGAATGAATACGAATAAGGGGCGGGTTTACTTAATCACGACATCAAAGAAAATATGGGCAGTATTATTTTCAAAGCCCACTTAACCCTAGCTCAATTTTAAATTCAAATATGTTTTTCATATTAAACTTGAAAAATTCAAACAACTTCACCAATTTAAATCAAAAATTAATTTAATTATTAATTTAATATAATTTAAAATTCGGGATCATTACACAAACTACTTCTACTACATGATTTTGGGATCACCCTCAGGACTAGTAGTAAGCAGCACTTGCACTTTAATGCTCCGTTTTCGATTCCATATTCTTCAAGATGTCTTAAGTTCGAAACATTTGAGTTGGATCGAAGTTGTTTTCGGATAATATACCCGATCTAGGTTTCTTTGAAACAACTTTCGATAGTTCCTGGTAAACTCAACCTCAGTTTTTTAGGAAATAAATAGACAAAGATAAAAGCGAAGTTCACCACCTAACCGTTTGTTAATAGATTCCTACCATTTATCCTAAAAGAACGAAACGAGGCTTATACGCACAGTACAGCATCATTGGGGATGACTGTACCATATAACTCACGTGTTTCTCTAAGATATTTCCAAAGTTACATTTAGGTCCAGATTTGATAGTCGGTAATTCAACTGTCAAATAAATAATCATTCAAAATTGATTTTATTCCATATGGGATATACTAAGCCTTTATTAATTAATCTTTAATTAATTAAAATCACTTTATAAACATTCGATCAAAAATCTTTTTAAAACACTATTCCTAAACACCTTACATCTCTTTTATACTTGGAAAACATTTATACTTAGCTTAGGGGTATAAGTATATTATCAAAACATTTGGAAAATTCCTCCTTTTAAATTCCTTTTTGAAAACATTACTTACTATAAACTGATCCACTTATCCTTTATAAAAAGTTCTCTTTTAAAAGCTCACTTCACATTTAAATACCTTTATAAATTTCCAAAATCAATTTATAAAACATTTTTATAAGTCTACAAGTCAATTTACAAAACCTCTTTACAAACCTCTAAATCATTTATAAACATTTCCTATTTAAGACTCCTTTGATAAACCTTCTTTAAGAAAAATCCTTTACAAAATATAATTTGCAACTCATCCTTTTAAATCACTTTAAATAAAACTTTTTACTTAGTAAAACCCATTTTTATAAACAAGTTATTATTTATAAATACTTTTATAAAAAAATAATATAACTTGAAAAATCATTTATAAACCTTAAACCCCAAAATTGATTAAAGAATTAAAGTTAATTCAACAACATACTTTATAATTTCAAAAAGAGCTTAGCAATCCCAATGGTAGTAATTTAAATTACCAATTAATATCAATTTCACTTCCAAGTCACTTAACCATTTACTTACATAACTCAATATATACGCACTACGCCATAGATGACCTATCGCAACAAAAATACAAGGTGTTGCTAACTACAATGTAACGATAGGTATGCTGATTATTGTCTATTACAACACACGCTTCAAGGTGTTAGCATAGGTATCAACAAGATGTTGCAGTAGCTATAGTTGTATTGAAATTAAAAAATTAATAAAATTAGCAATCCACGTGAATACGATCCAACGGTCTACATTTAATCCAATTGTTAAAATGGATCACCGATCCAAAGGTCTATTGCAACATTAGCTTCAGGATGTTAGTATAGATATCAACATATGTTGCAGTAGCTATAAACTTATAAAAATATTATAAAAAATGAGTGCGGACTGAAAAAAAAGCGGGCGGAAATAAATTTTAACGCCGAAAGCAAAAACAAGCGGCAAAATTAACAAAATATCCAAGGGCTTCACTCAAATACTTTACATGTCTCGTCATTCCTCTACTTCTTGTCTCATCATTCCTCTACTTCTTTCCCTCACTCCACTCGTCTCCGTTAATTTACTCCTCTTCATGTCGTCTTCAGAAAGAAATGACAGTTGGGTGCGACTACTAACTATCTTATTTATAAACACCAAATTAGGGCTAATCCCGAAACCCAATTTTAGCTGAGGTAAATAATTTTATGTACTACGTTTTTCTATACAATACAATCAAAGTCATGGGTTATATTTTTACATTGTGATGTTTACATGGTTATTTGTTTTCTACTCTAAGTTTCGCTTTTCTAGTTTTAGATGTCGATTAGGATTTTGAGTACAAACATTGCAATTTGTTGTGAGTGTGTTTTGAATTCATTTACAGTTTACAATTTGAAAGATTGTTTACTGTGAGTTCGTTTAGAGTTTGAAATCTTGACAATACAATCAAAATTTAACATGGCTTGTTGTGAGTTTATTTACAGTTTGAAAGATATTTTTGTTTGATGCATGGATCATTGGCTTTTTCCTACTTGAATATTTTAGTTACCAATTGAAATATTTTCATGCTAGACTGATAAATTAAGCTACAATTTTAAAGTATATTTCATAAGGTACAATGTAAGTACGTATTGTTTGCACTTTAATTCGAGCCTGAAAAGGTTTATATGCTTTAAACTATTCAATTCACTGATCAATGGGCTACTTAATGAAATATTGTTTATGGATGTACTGGAATTGCATAAAAATTCTCTAATATATTGTGCATTAATGTTCCTTAATTGTTTGGCTATGAATTTTTCGGTGAATAGTTACCATTCTCTAATATGCAAATATGTTGTTTGATGCAATGCATACATAGCCATCCAATTGCAGTAGCTTGATAGATTAAGACGTGCTTTACCAAATAATGTAATTAGTTTTGTGGGTAAAGTGAGATTTTAAGACTACACTGAAATATGCATTAACTGAAAAATTACAATGAGCTAAAGATGAAGATATGTGGTTGAACAAAATTGAGTTGCAACTGTCTGGTTCTTCACTGCTATCCTTGATGATATTAGCAGTAGCATATGCAGGATTAAGTGCACTGATACAGAGTTTGACTTCATCTTTTGATTCTTTTTCCTCTTCCTTTTGTTACCTTTTTGGTAAGAATGAAGCTAAGAATTTGTTTATGTAGAGTAGCAATTTTTGATGTGATAAGATCATATGGGTTAAGTTGTTTCAGTCTTCCAGTAAAGGAGGAAACTTACGTGAAACATAAAGTAACTTGCGTGAAACATAAAGTAGATAGCAGAAAATATTTCTCTGCGGGTAAGGCTATTGGCAATGCGGTAAATATCTGTTTTTTTGGCAATTACAAAATTATTATACATTTCCCTTAAAAAAAGGAAAAAAAGAAACTATTTACCTTTCAGGCCAAATGACTCGTGAGCCTCCTGGCATGCAGCAAACAAATGCACCAGCCATACAAGCCTTCTTACATCTGGCAGGCATAGAGTGTACTACCTCCAAAGCCATCTGCTTGGCCCTTGCCTTAATACCATCGTCGATCTGAATTCTGTTAAAAGAATTCAAAATGAACAAACCTGTTGGCAATATGATTGTACAAATTTGAGTAATATAACTTAAGACAATGATTTCACTATGATATTTCTTTTCATCGGTCATGAATTACTCTATTACCATCATCAAGCTAGAAGCATAGTTACGACTATGATTGCAATTGGGCGGGCGCACGCATGTATATATTTACGCGTAAATTGGGCAGGCGCACGCACACGCGCACGCATGTATATATTTTTGTGCGTGCGCGAGTGTATGTATTTATGTACACTTACATAAACTAATGTTTTTGTAACATCATATATTGTTTGTGTTGATTGTTTTGCCTTTGCTAACGTGTAATCCATTTGACTGTCCAATCATCACTTACTCATGATAACATTGCAAGGTTTCCTCTAGAAAAGCAGGCACTATCCTTTGCATTATCTCATCATCGTAAGTTTCAATTTTTATCTTAACCACATATATTTTCATAGCAATGGCTCCCAAATGCTATTCTTATGTCCTAGCACTATTTCTATTTGTTACACTTACTACAGCACAGCTATCGTCGACGTTTTATTCCACTTCCTGCCCAAATGCACTCTCTACCATCAAGTCCGCAGTCACTGCTACAGTCAGTAAAGATCATAGAATGGGAGCCTCTCTGCCACGATTGCACTTTCATGATTGCTTTGTCAATGCAAGTCTCACTTTCCATTCTCTATATACTCTTTTCTTTTATATAAATGAAATGCAATAGTGTAATGTATATGATTCTTATATGATGCAGGGCTGTGATGCATTGGTACTTCTAGACGATAACACAACATTCACAGGAGAAAAAACAGCGTTTCCAAACGTCAACTCTTTAAGAGGCTTCGATGTAATAGACACCATAAAGACAAACCTCGAAGCTATTTGCAAGCAAACTGTTTCATGTGCTGATATTCTTACTGTCGCTGCCCGAGATTCTGTTGTTGCAGTAAGAGCATAACTCTAATGTTTTCTTTACTCTAATATTCAAATTTTGTAGTTATCCTTGAGCCTCGTCCCTAGGTCGAATGTTACATATATAATGTGATTACACATTCCTAATTCTAAAGTATTGCGTTTTGATATCAACGTTTAAAAAGACACACATAATGTATGAATTATTTTCAGGATTTGAAACAGGCAGGAATCATTGTGAATATTTAATATTCAAGTCACAAGTTTCAAGTGAAAGTTGTGGAATTGAATAAATTCCTACAAGTATTGTTAATTGGTACTTTTTTCATCATAGTTCTAAGCATATATCGCATATGCAGTAGTACTGTACATGGGTATTATTGTGTCTCCAAAGGCTGAATTGTTTGAACTATATTTGAAATTTTAGGTTCAATCTCGAACTGCAAGTCGTAAGAAAGCTAAAAGAAAGTGGGCACGTGAAATGAAGTCTCAAGAGGAGCAGGTATGAGAACTTTTGTGAACATCCAGCATTCTCTTTCTTGTATTCCAAATAGGTCAATTCTAGGATATTAGTCGTCAACATATTTATTCAACGGCTATACTGTCAATACTATGCAGGTTAGTACCCGTGAGTTAAAGGAAAACAGATCTGCTGTTTTTAACCCTCGGTATCGTCAATCAGGTAATTCTTTCGCTTGCACATCTCGAAGTTTACAGTCAATTCAGGTTAAGATACTTTCAGATCCTCCTTTTTTCCCTACATTTTTTGGTTGTCTGATCATGTCTGAAATAACCTGTTTGTTGTAATTTCATCAACATATACTTTGATTGTGTGTAAATATAGTTTGGTTACTTAGCTACACAACCGATGTCATCTCTTGTTTTGTATTTGCCCGCTTTCATAACATTTTTTGATAGATTAAATTAAAATTTTAATTCTCCATGTAGCATTAGTTCCTATCACAACTGCTGAAGTTTCTATCTATATTTGATTTCTGTTTTACTTTACATTGTTGCACAATTTGAAGTTAAACATGAGTGTTACGCCTCAAAGTTTATGCTGAAAGTGAGTTGTTGTTTGAAAAAGATGGTAAACAATTATTTATTTTTTTCTTCATGTAACACCTTATCCGGTTCTTAAATTAAGTCAGAGCATCTTCATGTAAACAATTTACCTTTGCTTATTGATGAAGTTGTCACTATTAAAAAAAGCACGATGCGAGAAGGCTTTTATGATGTGCTGCTAAGATCTATAAACTACTGAAAGAGAGGTACTTGGGATAATTTGTTCTTTCATGTTTTGCTTTATTTCTTTGGTCCACGTTGTGTATTTCCTTTTTCATACTTCTTCTGGGTAAACTAAGACATATATCCAACTGAAGTGTACATGATGGACGTCCTTCGGCTAGATGGATTTATTAGGAGGTGTAGTGGATCTACTCTATGGTTCTTTTATTTGTTATCTCTGTTTCCAGGGCTGATTTGCAGGACCAACCACTGATGTACATAAATTCATCTGAGGACAATTCTAACTTTGTATTACGTGTTGGTTATCTGTAGGACAATGAAGCATCAAACGTTTACGTTATATTTCCGAAATGACTAGGTGGTGAGGCAGTATTTGAGTTCATATCCAACAACCACGAAATAAACAACATGGACACATTTTGACTGCAAGAATAATATCTAAAAGAGGAGGTAAATCTGTCTTATCGATCTAACTTGATCGGGTATTAGCTATACAAACTCAAACAAACAGTATGCCTCCTACTGTTTCAAGATTCTAAATGTATATGTTTTATGTTGATTATGTAGGGTTATTCATGGCACTGCAGCCAAAGATAATAGCTTGTGGGAATGCAGTAGCAGCATTTGCAATGGCTGTAATGTTTTATGTTGATTATGCAGGGTTATTCATGGCACTGCAGCCAAAGATAAGTCACGTAGCAATCGCGACATGCAAATTGATGTTGCGGGTCTTTGTGCGACCGTCTGCAGTGATGAAACTGGCACTGGAGCCACTAGAGGCATTGATGGTACTGGTGGCTCGGAAGCATGAAATTTGGAGGCTCGCAAAGATGAATTCACGTGTAGTATGTAGAATTTAATTAGTATGTACTGGCTGTTAATATGAATGCACTGGCTATGTTTGTTATTTTGTACTTGACTAAAACTTGTGTTGATGGCTGTTATGTTTTAAGTATGTTTGTTATTTTGTACTTGACTAAAACTTGTGTTGCTGGCTATTATGAAACGACTTGTTGTTTGGCTGTTATGAAATGAATAGCTCTTTGGCTATTATGAAATGCAGTGTAATGTTGCAGTAGTATGATGTTGCAGTACATTTCCAATTTAAATTGTAAAAAGTGTTGCCGTAGATATGATATAATGTTGCAGTATGTGATGTTAAATGTGGTAATAAACTGGAAAAGTGTTGCCATTTTATTGGTAAAAGTGTTACCATAGATTAATGAATGTGGGCCCCACAAAACGGTTCCGTTAAGTTGGTTAACAGAATTAGTGGGCCCCACATGTTGGGGCCCAGATTGTGGGACCCACTTTTTAGTAAATTTAGTACCTGTGGCAACAACAGAACCGATGTTGCCTTAGGGTCACAAAGATGTTGCATTTGAGTCTGCGGCAACGCGGCAAAATGCAACACCGAGAAAGTGTTGCCTTAGCTCGTTTTTGGCCTCCAGCAACATTATTTGGCACTTTCTGCATCACTTCTTGTGTGTTGCAGTATGCAATCTATGGCGTAGTGACGTAAATATACTTCATATCCAAATCAAGGAATAATATGTCAATACAACTCAACTAGCATATACATATCCAAATAACATAATAGCAGGATGGTGATTTATCCTACTAATTGATGTCCAAACAATCAAACAATTAACTTAAAGCAGAAGGAGGATTTATTCTGCTAACATATATGTCCTTAAAATCAAACAACAAATCTATATCAGAATGGAGATTTATTTTGCTATCAAATGTCCATACAAACAAACAATCACATCATAACTCATTCATAGGCATTTGTCTACTTAATAGTACAAACATTTGAATTCTTAGAGTTCAGAACCATCTTTGAAAAAGAAGTACCTTTAAAACAATTTGTTTCTTGGAAACAAAGGATTTTAAACTTAAAAGACCCTTTAAAATGATTACTTACAAGATAAACTCTTATTAAATCATAATTAGGCTTTATTAAATTTAAACTTAATTTAATTATAAATTAATAATTAATTAAACCTTTAATAAATAATATATTTATAAATTAAACCCTTAATTAATCCTTTATTAATTATTAGATAATAATTTAAAACCTATATTAATTATTAACTATTTACTAATCATAATTAGGTAATTAAATAATTTTTTGATTAAAACTTAGATAATAAATTAAACCTTTAATAAATAATTTATTTATAATTTAAACCTTAATTAATTTATCATTAGAAATAATTAACAATTTATTTATTAAATAAATAAATAATTGACATTATATTTGATTGATAATTAATTAAAAATAAATCATGCACTTAACTCATAATTAATTAAAAATTAATCTTGCTTAATCAAAAATTAATTAAAATTAATCTGACTTTTAAAACATAATTAATTAATAGTTAATCTTCACTTAATTATAGTTAATAAACCTTGTTTAATACTTAATTAATTATTAATTATAAAAACTTAATTAATTAAAAAGTAATTATTAAATTATTAATTAACTTTCTAAAACACCATTATTAATTCTATAAAATATTTTCAAGGCACTTTTAAGTATGAAAACTAAAATTTTAAAAATCCGATTTTTTACCGAAACTGCATCCATAGCGACTATAGCTACAGATGCAGTAACTTGAGTTTGTTTTTCCAAGTTACTAACTTTCCAATTCTCCACTTCTAACTTTGTTTCATTTTAAACCATAAGGAAAAGTTTAAAAACTAAAACAAGGTTTAACTTTAAAGTTTTAAAAACTTAAATACTTTAAAACCATTTCCTTCCAAAGAATCCAAATCTCCTTTTAACATCTCAGTCTTAACTTATAAACATAGCATACCACATCACGACCAAGTTCACAGTCATATCATATCCAAACTTACAACCAACATCAAATCCAAAGTTTGTAAACTATATCATAACCAAAGTTTACAAATTTACAACAGTACTAAGGTAGACTTCGTTTCAATTGCACGTTTTTCATCTCGAATCATGCATATCCACAATTAACCGAACATATAACTACTCAAAAATATTTCACACACATCAAAAAGAAATTTATGCAACATATATCAAGTTAAAAACTTTGAAATTTAAAACTAACGTTTACTCACCGAAAGCTTGGAAATTAAAAAACATCTACTGGAAAATAGGTCATCTTCTCACTAATTTTTTATCATGTTACTCTCGAAATTTGGACAAGTCATAAAAAGAAAAGTTTTAGGAAATTATTTTCTCTACAATTTAAAAAAATGTGTCACTTAATTTGGATTTGCTTTGGGGGAGATATGGTCAAAAGAAGGAGTGGTATTTTCGGCCATGATAATATGGGTTCAAAAATGAGTCAGAAATAAATACAATTTTGACCCAAAAATATTCGAAATTTGAAAAAGTCATTTAAAGGAATGTTGTAGCCACTAAAATTCAATGTGGTTTGAAAAAAATAAAATCTTGATTTGGAGTAGTATGAAGGAAGTTATGCCCGAAGAAATTGGAAGGAGAAATGGAAAAGAGGTTTGAAAACATTTTTAAAAGAAGCTTTCTTTAATTTTTAGAAACTTCAAACTTAAAAGAGAAGCCATTAAAGTTCTTTGGAAAAGATTTGGAAAGGAGTATGAAGTTAAAAAAATGAAAATAAAATGAAATGAGAAGGAGAAAAAGTGAAGTTTGTTTTATATAAAATGGAATGTTGGAAATTACTAAACTACTCATGTTCTTTTACGCTTCACCTCCTTTCTCCACCTCATCATGCCATGTCTCCTTGTCTGCCCCTTTCTTGATTTCGAAATTATCATTAAAAAACATGAAAAGATGGCTAGATGTCCTTTAGTTGCTATTAAGTCTAATCATGTCTCCTCTGATGTGACACACACACACACACACACATATATATATATATATATATATATATATGTAACTTACTTAACATAATTTAATTATACTTAACGCTAACTAATTTACTAATCTATATTCATAATCTTTGCATATATGTGAATATACATTTACAAATGAGTATACAATATTTCAAATAACTTTTATACAATGAAACATCGAAAATTCGGAAAACGGTTTCCGGTCACATATTCTGTTTTTCATTTAACTATATATTTTTTAAACTAAATTTGAAAACTATTTCACCATTATTATTCATCACTTAAAAGAGTTTTATTTTGATTATAAAACCTATATATTGAATATTTAAAATTAATTAAATATTCGCAAATCAAAGTAGTGAAATTCTGGGTCGTTACATTCTTCCCCACTTAATAGAATTTCGTCCCCGAAATTACACCTCAACCTTCCCAGAAAACACTTAGCACTATACATCAGTTCGTATGCTGTACTAGATCATTGATATACAAAGTCTGATTCATTCTCTATTCAAATACATAACTTGTCCTCCGAACTAGTATCGCTTACCTGAATTTCTAGTGCGGACTCTAATCAAACTCCTTGATTTGGAATCTATGTTCTCCTTATATAGCTGTAACTATGATAGAAAACATTTGTCCCATATCAAAAACCTCATCAAGTGTTCGTCGTCAAAAATCGAGTAATAGATCCTTATTTGGAATGGTGTGAAACACCTCAAAGCCATGCACTCGAATCTTAAATCAAAACTATATGGAAGGAGAAATGGTTTATGTCCAACCTACGCACTTATTTAATTGGTTCTCACCAATGCAAACTCTATTTATACTAAATTACTTATGAAAACATTTCATAAAACTAAACTTAGGTTCAAGTTGGATACTGCTCCACTACATTCTAAGGGTTTATAACCTGTTTGATTCAACTATTCCATTTTACATTTATTTTCCTAAGAAAACTCAAGAGCCAAATACCCGGTCTTATTTCAAAAACTTTTTGAAATGAAACTTATATATATTAATCATAGAATATATATATTTATATATATAGCCCGAGTAACTCCAAAATGATACTAAGGAACTCTGTACTACCAAACAGTATCGTACATTCCCTTACCAAGAATGTAATACTCAAGAGAAGATTTTACCATCCGAACCCATCACTTTCCCAATTTTAAGTTATTTTCGAGCCACTCGAACTAGTTAACTTAAAAATATTACTTTTATTTCAATATCCTATTTTTGAAACAATACTTTTCATTTTTCCAACAAAAATTCATCACCAACTCGCTTTGGGTTCGTTCGGGGTTGAACTTGTTTCGATCGTATAATGATGAAGAGAATAATTTACCAAGTGCACCACAACGTTCACCTAAGCAAACATCTGATCGTCACTTAGAAGATTATTCTGATTATCACAAAACAATCAGGACTCATACCCCCAAACCAATCCAAAGAAAACACTTCTTATTTAACATTTTCATTCCCAAAATTTTATACTTTAACCAAATTGCTTTCAAATAATACTATTATTATCTTTTCAAAACCTTGGAAACCATTTTTTAAAAACCTCGAGATTTAAGTTCTTAAGTTTTCAACTTTAATTCTTTTTAGTACAAGACACATTCCTATAAATCCATTTTTATAAAACATTTTCCAAATATTTATTTCAAATATTCTAGCTTTTAATAACAACTTTTATTAAATCAAATTTAACCCCACATTATCAATCGAACGCCATATAGTCAAATTATGAAACATAATTCACAAGGTGTTTGCTTCAATGTTTCCTTATTTCTGTCTACCCACTCCAAATTTTAAAAAGGAAAGCTACTTATAAACACTAATAATAGTCAATGCTCAAACTGGACGAGCATGACTAAACAAACCCTAAATGATAATAATAAAATATTATTATCTCCTAACAACAATGCCCCAAAATACTATACTATTTTTGAAATAATTCTTTATACACAAAATATATTTTTAGGTAAAATTATTTCATTTACCCAATTTCAAAATAATACCGCGTCAGTTTGCCTTGTTTAAGTGTTTAGGAACCCGCATCGACACCATGGCATCCCACGTCTCGACTAGAGTTCTTAAGCTACTCAACAGATAAATCAACACACTATAAAACATTTTATGTCACTAATAAATACACGCTCTTATATATAATACACTCTTACTCATTCTAAGGTCTCACTTACCCGATCTCAAATGAGTTTACCCCACCAGGGCCAAGGTTCTCGCTTAACCTTATAGTCCGATACCACGCTGTAACGACCCACCTTTTCGAACCCCAGAAGTTGACACTAATACATCCACGGTATTCACATGCCATACAACAAAGTGCCGGAAAGAGGGATTGTTCGGGGAAAAAAGGACATAGAAGATAAGAAGAAACAAAAACAATCACAACGCAATGGAATAACATTTATTAATCAACATAATACTTTACAAATCCATCTCAAAAAATGATACATCAGAGTCATATTAATATAATTCTACCCTTGGACAATTATAACAGCCTATCCCTACCTAACTGATATAAGATACATATAATACAGTGGAAACAAGATAATAACTAGCTATCGATGAAGCCTCCTGCTCCAAGCTCCTCCAAAATTCATTCGTGGGAAAACCTGAACTACTTGGCTGCCCATAAAAATTTGAGCACCCAGGAGGTTTAGGGAAAGAAAATAAAACTCTGGGTTAGACATGGGCATGGTGTGAGTAAACTCAAACAACTAAATTATTATGTTTAAAACCCTTTTAAAATCAAAGGTATCTCGTAAGACCACGCCACACATAAACACGGACGGGTTTTTACATTACGATAACTAGAAAACCTTTTGTATAAAATCCAGTGATATTACAATAATTTCTAGAGGTCAAAGTAAAATATGAAAACTGCTGAAATGCTTGCATCTCACATTTCAACATAGTCGGGCACAATCAAAATCGTAAGGCACTTATTAGAGAATGGATTCTATACAATGACAAGGCACTAGGGTACCACCTATCACGGTACATGTCTAGAAAGTGTATCGAGGGCCTCGCCAGTATCCACTGCCAACACAAGATCGGCCTACCCCTTACTGGATAATATCGAATATGTCATCACCTCGGTTGCTTTGCAAGCTTTTTTATTGAGATCTCATACACAACCAACCCATAAATATGTAGATGCATCGAGAAAGGTGATGACACACCCTAATGGGAGCGACCCACTTAGCCTTGTTGTACCTACCTTGATTTTAGTCATTTCCGGTTGGTGAGGCTTGAGGCTACGTTTAACTTTTGAATACCAATCCCACTTGGAATGCTAACACTGCCTTCCAAGCAGTAATGCAGTTCCAGCATTCATCCATACAAGTTGCCTAGGATAAGGACAAACCGAAGGCACTACTTCTACTATATCCATTTTGGAATCACCCTAAGGACTAGTAGCAAGCAGCCCTTTCACTTCAATGCTCCATCTTTGATTCCATATTCTTCAAGATGTCTTCAGTTCGAAATGCTTGAGTTGGATCAAAGTGGTTTTCAGATATATATTCGATCCAGGTCTCTTTGAAACAACTTTCGATAGTTCCTGGTAAACTCAACCCTAGCTCTTTAGGAAACAAACAGGCAAAGATAAAAGATGAGTTCACCTCCTAACCGTTTATGTAAGGATTTCCTTATCATTTATCCTGGAAGAATGAAACGAGGTTTATACGCACAGTATATCATCATCAGAGACGACTGTGCTATATAACTCATGTGTTTCTCCTAGATATTTCCAAAGTTACGTTTAGGTCTAGGTTTGATAGTCGATTATTTAACTATCAAAAAAACAATCATTCAACATCGATTTTATTCCATATGGGATCCACTAAGCCTTTTTAATTAATCTTTAATTAATTAAAATCACTTTATAAACATTCGATCAAATAATCTTTTCAAAACACTATTCCCAAACCCCTTACATCCCTTTTATACTTGGAAAACATTTATACTTATCTTAGAGGTATAAGAATATTTGGAAAATTCCTCCTTCTAAATTCCTTTTTGAAAACACTACGTACTATAAACCAATCCACTTATCCTTTATAAAAAGTTCCCTTTTTAAAGCTCACTTCACATTTAAATACCTTTATAAATTTCCAAAATCAATTTATAAAACACTTTTATAAGTCTACAAGTCAATTTATAAATCCTCTTTACAAACCTCTAAATCATTTATAAAACATTTCCTATTTAAAACTCCTTTGATAAATCTTCTTTAAGAAAAATTCATTACAAAATATCCTTTGCAACTCATCCTTTTAAATCTCTTTAAATAAAACTTTTTACTTAGTAAAACCAATTTTTATAAACAAGTTATTATTTACAAATACCTTTATAAAATAATAATATAACTAAATCATTTATAAACCTTATACTCCAAAATTGATTAAAGAATTGAAGTTAATTCAACACCATACTTCATAATTTCAAAAAGAGATTAGCAATCCCAATGGTAGCAATTTAAGTTACCATTTAACATCAATTTCACTTCCAAGTCACTTAACCATTTATTTACATAAGTCAACATATATGTAAATACACTTCATATCCAAATCAGGGAATAACAGGTCAATACAACTAAACTAGCATATACATGTCCAAATAACATAATAGCTGGATGGTGATTTGTCCTGCTAAATAGATGTCCAAACAATCAAACAATTAACTTATAGCAGAATAGGGATTTATTTTGCTAACATATATGTCCATATAATCAAACAACCAATCTATAGCCGAATGGGGATTTATTCTGCTATCAAATGTCCATACAATCAAACAATCACATCATAACTCATTCACAGGCATTTGTCTACTTAATAGTACTAACATTTGAATTCCTTGAGTTCAAACCCATCTCTGAAAAAGAAGTGACCTCAAAACAATTTGATTCTTGGAAATAAAGGATTTAAAGCTTAAAACGCCCTTTAAAATGATTAATTACGTGATAAACTCTTATTAAATAATATTTAGTCTTTATTAAATTTAAACTTAATTTAATTATAAATTAATAATTAACTAAACCTTTAGTAAATAATTTATTTATAAATTAAATCCTTAATTAATCCTTTATTAATTATTAAATAATAATTAAAAACCTTTATTAATAATTATCTATTAATTAATCTTAATTACTTAAATAAATAATCTTTTGATTAAAACTTAAATAATAAATTAAACCTTTAATAAATAATTTATTTATAAATTAAACCTTAATTAATTTATCATTAAAAATAATCAACAATTGATTTATTAAATAAAATAATAATTGACCTTACATTTGATTAATAATTAATTACGAATAAATCCTCCACTTAACTCATAATTAATTAAAAATTAATCTTACTTAATAAAAAATTAATTAAAATTAATCTTACTTTAAAAACATAATTAATTAGTTGTTAATCTTCACTTAATTAAAATTAATAAACCCTGTTTAATACTTAATTAATTATTAATTACAAAAACTGTCAATTAAAAATTAATTATTAAATTATTAAATTATTAATTAACTTTCTAAAATACCATTATTAAGTTTATAAAACATTTTCAAGACACTTTTAAGTATGAAAACTAAATTTTAAAAAATTCGAATTTTTTTATCGAAATTGCATCCATAGCGACTATCGCTACGGATGTAGTAACTTGAGTTTGTTTTCCAAGTTACTAACTTTCCAATTCTCTACTTCTAATTTTGTTTCATTTTTAACCATAAGGAAAAGTTTATAAACTCAAACAAGGTTTAAATTTAAAGTTTTAAAAACTTAAACACTTTAAAACCATTTCCTTCCAAAGAATCCAAATCTCCTTTTAACATCTCAATCTTAACTTATAAACATACCACATCACAACTAAGTTCACATTCATATCATATCCAAACTTACAACCAACATCAAATCCAAAGTTTTTAAACTATATCATAACCGTAGTTTATAAATTTACAACAATACTAAGGTAGACTTCATTTCAAGTCCACTTTTTCCATCTCCAATCACCCATATCCACAATTAACCAAACATATAACAACTCAAACATATTTCACACACATCAAAAATAAATTTATGTAACATATATCAACTTAAAAACTTTGAAATTTAAAACTAATGTTTACTCACCGAAAGCTTGGAAATCACAAAAATCCACTGGAAAATAAGTCATCTTCTCGTTGATTTTTTATCGTGTTACTCTCGAAATTTGGACAAGTCATAAAAAGAAAAGTTTTAGAAAATTATTTTCTCTAAAATTTTAAAAAATGAATAATTTAATTTAGATTAGCTGTGAGGGAGATATGGTCAAAAGAAGGAGTGATATTTTCGGCCATGACAATATGGGTCCAAAAATGAGTCAGAAATAAATACAATTTTGACCCAAAAATATTCAAAATCTGAAAAATCCATTCAAAGGAAAGTTGTAGCCACTGAAATTCAATATGGTTTGAAGAAAATAAAATCTTGATTTGAAGTAGTATGGAGGAAGTTTTGCCCGAATAAATTGGGAGGAGAAATGGAAAAGAAAGAGTTCAAAACAAGGTTTAAAAACATCTTTAAAATGAGCTTTCTTTAATTTCTAAAAAATTCAAAATTAAAAGAGAAGCCATTAATGTTATTTGGAAAAGCTTCGAAAAGGAGTATGAAGTTTAAAAAAAATGAAATGAGAAGGAGAGAAATTGAAGTTTGTTTTATATAAAATGGAATGTTGGAAATTACTAAACTACCCATGTCCTTTTACGCTCCACCTCATTGCGCCACCTCACCATGCCATGTGTCCTTGTCTCCCCCTTTCTTGATTTCGAAATTATCATGAAAAAAGCATGAAAAGATGGCCAAATGTCCTTTAGTTGCCATTAAGTCTAATCATGTCTCCCCTGATGTGATATATATATATATATATTTGTAAATGGGTAAGATTTTATTAAAGGCATTACAGCCCAAAATTCAAACCAATACAGAGCCCAAGAACGAACTGTGTAGGGTTACAAAACAAAGCCGACAAAATCTTTACAAACTCAAAAATTACCATAAATAAAAGCTTCACATCTTCAGAATCATGGCGGCCGATAGTAGCTCGTACTTAGGATTTCTTCCGATGCTCGATTCTGATCCACTCCTGCAATTCGAACTTCTCCTAGTTCCCTCGAGGTATTATTCCAATCCTTGATTCTTCTTCGTATCAGTTGCATGTCATTTCTCATAAGTTTGCTGACCTCTATGTGATTTCTCTGTGTCTTCTGAAATACTCGACGATTTCGTTCCTTCCAAATACTCCAAACGATCGTAGTAATAGCAATACTGGCTAATTTGGTTTCCACGTCTACAACGTTTCTCCGCTGAACCAGGTGAGCTACTTCTTCCTCCAGTGTACTTGTATCCTTCTGTAGATTTGTTTGTCTTTTGCAAATTTCCACACTTCATTCGAAAAATTGCAGGCAAAGAAAAGATGCTCATGCGATTCTTCTTCTATATTGCATAAGACGCATTTATTTTCTATCAAAATCCCCCATTTAACAAGTCTATCCTTAGTAGGTAACCTGTTAAGAATTGCTTTGTAGGTTGAGAAAGCCATTTTCGGTGTATTTGCCCGATCCCAAATGATTTTGCTCCATTCAACCTTATTATCTCGTTTCCTGATCGTTTCCCAAGCTGATTTAGTAGTAAACTCAGCACCTGTAGGTTTCCAAGCCCAGATATCGTTATCTTTACCACTAAAAATTGGCTTAAATTATATTCTATCTTTAATGTTTTGATTTACTGGAAGCTGTGAACAGTTCCATTCATTGTTGTTAATAATATCTGACACTTTTCTCTTGGGGCATCCATAATCTGAGAAAGTGTGAAGCCCAGTATGTTGATCAAAGATTCACCTGCTATCCAAGGATCTTTCCATAAGTCAGTTCCTCTTCCCATAGCTATTTCTTTCATACTGCATGCAGCAAGTGTTTCCCTTATTCTCATTATGGCTTTCCAGTTTGCCGAAGCATTGTTATCAATTTGCATACACCAGAAATTTCCTTTAATGTATCTACTCCTCATCTAATTTCCCCATAATCCTTTTCCTGTGATTATTCTCCAAGCTTGTTTTAGAGTGAAAACCATCCTCATATCTTTAATTCTTCTCAAACCCACTCCTCCTTCCTCTTTAGGTCTACACAGGTTCTCATATTTAATTTTATGCATGCCTCCTTTCCAAATAAAATCTGCACACACCCTTTCTATTTTCTGAATTGAAGCATCTGGTAGTTGAAAAGTTTGTAGCCAGAAATTTATTTTGGAGTGAATCACAGTGTGAACCAATTCAATCCTTCCTACTAGCGATAAAAGCCTAGAACTCCATCCTTGCAATTTGTCCCTTATCGAAGAGATTAAAACTGCACATTCTGTGTCAGTTATCTTATTTGAAGATAGAGGAACACCTAAGTATTTCACAGGGAGAACACCTTCTTCCACTTTTAAGATATCTAATATCTCACTTTTCTTATTGCAAGTTTTGTTGAAGTAGCACTTGGTTTTTTGTTCATTCATTTTAAGTCCTGTGTATCTTTCAAGTTTGCAGAAAACATCCTTAACCGCTTTAGCCGATGTGTTGCTGGATTTTATACATATGAGCAAGTCGTCTGCATATAGTAGGTGTGTCACTATAGGCTGAATGTTATATATAGGCTGGATTATTCTGTCATAAGTCGCCAGTTTCATTTGTAACGAGAAGTATTCCATGGCGATAGCAAATAAATAAGGCGTTAGAGGATCACCCTGTCTGATTCCTCTGTTGGATCCTAGAAAACCTTTCGGTACTCCATTAATCAGGATTGAAAAGGTTGGAGTAGTTATACATTCTCTTATTATGTTAACAAATCTTTGGGGGAAACCCATAGTTTTTAGCATATGAATGATAAAATTCCTATTTATTTTATCATATGCTTTATGAAGATCCACTTTAAGGCAGAATTTATCCGCACCAGGTTTGTTAAAGTTTCTAATCAGTTCATGAGCCATCAACGAGTTTTCAGAAATGCTTCTCCCTTTGATGAACGCACTTTGACATTCTGAGATAAGGTCAGGTAACACAAGTTTCATTCTGTTGCATAGTATCTTGCTTAGAATTTTGTATAACACATTGCAACAAGATATAGGTCGGTAGTCTTTAATCCTTGACGGATTATCTTTCTTTGGAATGAGGCATATAAAAGTGTGATTAATTTCTTTAACAAATTTGCCACTTATGAATATATCCTGCATTGCTGATAATATTTCTACTTTCAGGGATTCCCAGTAGAGAATGAAGAACTTGGATCCCAGACCATCTGGCCCGGGACTGGAGTCAGTATGTATGGTTCTCACAGCTTCCCAAACCTCTTCCACAGTGATTTTCTTGGTCAGCAACCTTTTTCCCCTGGAGTTTACCATCCTTCTGCTCTATATAACTGGTAAGGAATTATTAATATCGCCATTGAACATCTCATTATAATATTTTATAGCTTGTTCTTCAAATTCTGCGCTGTTAGAACATTCATTTCCGTCTTGATCAATTAAATGATAGTTGTAATTAAAATTCTGCCTGACTGCCATTTTAGTGTGGAAAAATTTTGCGCATTCATCCCCTTCTTTTAACCATTTTTCTTTAGCTTTCTGTTTGAGTTCAATGGCTTTTACTCTAAGGGCTTCTTTTTGACTACTTTGATAATGGTAGTACATCTTCCATGTTTCTTCATTAGACTCTCCATTATCAATAGTTATCAATATTTCTTCGCATCTTTTTTGAAGTTCATTGATCTGATCTTCATTTTTAGTTCTTGTTCTATTCCATTCTTTCAAATTCTTCTTGATACACTTGAGGAGTTACACAAGTTTATAGCATTCTATCCCCTCTTCCCTAGGAATGTCATTTAAGTATGTGGCCTCTGTATAGCCTTCTAATTCATGCCATTGGTTGGAGTATCTGAACGGTTTGCCTTTTGTACGTAAAATCTCCCCTTTTAAGTTTATAAGTATGGGACAATGATCACTAGTTGAAGGGGGAAGAATTTTTACTCTAGTGTTAGACAGTTTATTTATGCATTCTACATTTACTAAAGCTCTGTCTAATTTACTAGATATTTTCTTGCATTCACCACTTCTCCATGTATATTTCAGGCCACAGTGGACTGGTTCCAGCAATCCTGCCCCAGTTATGCAATTATTAAATTCTTCTAATTGGGATACTCTGATAGTAAGTCCTCCCTTTTTCTCCTCTGCTTTGAGAACAGCATTAAAATCCCCCATGACAATCCAGGGCTCATTTATCTTGCTACTCATATTTGTGATGGCCTTCCATAGATTTGTACGATGAGAAGATAGATTACTTGCATATACACAGCTCAATATAAGTTTCATGCCACCAGTTTTGATAGCATTTATAGTTATTTGTTGATCATCTTTATCTATCAATTTGACATTCCATATTCTTTTATTCCATAAAAGTAGAATACGACCTTTTCCTCCTACATCATTATTATGCATCATATCCTAATCAGCTTCTAAAGACTGAGTAAAGAATTTAAGATTTTCTTCATTAAACTTATTCTCCAGGATACTTAATATAGAAGGAGAGTAATTCCTCCTAAGATTTAAGAGGTCTAAACGCCTAGTATCATTGTTTAGACCTCTTACATTCCAGCTGATTATGGACATTTGGTTATTGGAGGTCTACTCCTCAGTTTCCTAGGAGATACCTCGCGACTTGAGCTCGCCTTATCCAAAATCACTGGTTTCTTGAATTGTGATTCATATGTTTGATTTGATTTTGTATATTTATTTATGTTCTCCTCTTCTGTCTCAGATTCAGATTCCAAGATGTGATATATATATATAACTTACTTAACTTAATTTAATTATACTTATCCCTAACTAAATTACTAATCTATGTTCATAATCTTTGCATATATGTGAATATACATTTACAAATTAGTACACAACATCTCAAATAACTTTTATACGATGTAATGTTAAAATTTTAAAATACGGTTTCCGATCACATTTTCTATTTTTCATTGAGCTATATATTTTTCTAAACTAAATTTGAAAACTATTTCACCATTATTATTTATCATTTAAAAGAGTTCTATTTTGATTATAAAACCTATATAATAAATATTCAAAATTAATTAAATATTCGCAAATCAAAGTGGTGAAATTCCGGACCGTTGCAAAAATATTGAGATAAATACTTGTTTATTGTTTTGAAAATTCAATATACCGTTTATAAAATATTTTGGTACAAGCTGAAATAATGAAGTAGAATAACTACTTAACTCCAAAGATTGGTTACAACATGGCTATAAAATTCTTATCAAATGTTGTCCATACTTTATAAAATAAAAGCTTCATACTATTTTATGAGTATGCACATACCAAATCAAAATGATGCAGGTTCCTTCAACTTTCATTCTTTGGATAAACTTTTAATTAATATAGCTAACTGTTAATTAGTTATTTGAATGGCTAGTGTTAGAACTTTTTGCTTTACAGTTTATAAGCCATTTGATCTGGTATTTTATGAGCATTCAATAATCTTATTTAAAAGTGGTAAGATCCTTTATTTAATGCTAGATTAAGTATGAAATTAAAGATGTTCATGGAAGAATTTTAATTACTAATAACAGATTATTTTTGATAAAAATGACATAGTGAAATTAAATATCCCACGACATAGACCCAGTTTCTTAACAATATGTGATTGTGATATGTTAAAATAAATTTATTTGGATGTAATAGATGCTTGTTTGAGATGATATATGGTTTATTTGGATGTTTGATTGATAATGGTGTGATTTAATTGTAGAAAATTAATAATAAAAATAAAATAAAATACACATGGCTAAGTATATAACTTTACATATCTCATCAATTCTATTAATGGCTACACTACTATATAAAGATAAATTGTTTGAAAATTTTGCTCAATTTCTCATTGCTAGCATTATTAATCTTTTTAAGTTAATATTTGCTACTATAAATAAAGTCAATGTCATGAAAACCAAATCAATTATTTGTTAAGATATATTTGTTATCTTCAATTATTTATTAATGTACATAGAATTAAGAAAGAACTCTCTGTCAATCCTTACTAAAATCATTGCAATTAGCTTTCATACTTTTAGATAACAAATATGTGGATGTCCTGGTTAACTTATAACCCTTTAAATAATAGTAATGTTATCTTTCACTCTTTTTTCAATTCTTCTTCACAAACTTCTCGAACTAGAACTTTTCAGATGTAGCAGCTAGAAGGATTCTTAAACATACCATTAGTTCTTGATTTTCCAATATCCAAATTATTAAGTTAGATAGCCTACAATTTTTTGTACATTTAAGACATCTATAATTTATATTCTAAGGAAAGTTTAACTATAGGTTACCCTAACAGGTTTTAGATAGTCATACAACATAAATAACTATTTGAATTATTTTTTATTACATTGTCAGTTAAACAAGCAGCTAAGTTTATGCTAAGTCAAATGTTAACTTATTCCTAACATTTTTTTCACAAACTCTTTAATGTCTTTGAATAGTGCAAAAGCTTGTTTTATAATTAAAAATAAAATACTAATTACATTTAGACATGAATAGAAACTTTAATTGCATTCAAACATGAATTCCCTTTATAATTTTCACCACTAGACAACATCAAATGAAATTTCAAGTGTAGGAACAGATTATCAACTGTTTGATAGAGTTTAAATAGAAAAAAGGGGGCAGCAACCAGCGCAGCAGTACAAGGCTGCTGCATGTTGTAGGGGCCATGCCACTGACCTGGCCACCCTACAAACCACCTGGCCAGAGCTAAGTCCGGTCAGGGTGTGGATAGCTGGGCCTATGGCCCAGCACAGCCCGGGTAGGGCCGTGATTAGAGCCCAATCCCCTAAATACACACACACACATCCTCATTTCACATTTTCACATACCAAATTTTTAATATGGTTGTTTTCGTGGATCAATAAACTTGGTATATCTACGTGTTATAACATTTGTGCTGTCATATAGAAAGCATAAACCTAAATACTTTATATGACTGAGGTTAGTAGGTAATAAAATTTGCCACAGGTTTGTTGGGAAGTTGTTTCTATATGTTTAATTAGTTAAATGAGTACCATTTTATTATAATTTATTTATATTCGATTTATTCTTTGAATTGTGTTAAATATAGGTATGTGAAGGCTATAAGGATTGGAATTTGGCGCAAACTTGCTCTCGCTCGCATAAAAATTTAACAAATTACTTTAAAATGCTAAATAAAAGTATGCTTTCAGATTAAATACAGAAATGGTAGAAATATTATTATATATTATGTTTCCGACCATGTGGTCGACGTATATTGTTTATAATTTAATTGTGAAATTGCAAATGGCTCTTCGTACAAAGGAGACTCTATCGAAATTTTTCGTAAATTTCAACACTTAGAGAATTTTCAACAAAAAAATAAAATAAAATTTTTCATACACGAACAAATGGAAATTAATGAATGTGTTTATTTAAGTGTATAACTTACGAGTGTTTGGTTTTAATGTCAACCATTTAGAGAATTGAGCAGGTTAAATTGTTTGTACTATATGAAGAGAGTTAATGGTTGAGTATATGTGTATGACGTCTCCCTTTAAGGAATTACGAGGACGCAATTTTCATAAAAGGGGAGGTCTATAACAACCTTGTTTTGAAGTAGTAATTTTAAAATTATTTAATTAAAACAAAAGTGTTTGAATTTGATTTTCGACAATTTTTATTATTGGAACCAAATTATTATTCAATTAAAGTCTGGTTAATAAATGATTTTGTTATAATAAAATTGAATTAGTTAATAAATTCCCTTTTAGATAATATATTAAAATACAAACAAAATGTTTTAATAAATATAAAATATTTTAAAGTGTAAGTAATTTTGTATAATTGAAATAGATGAAAAGAAGTTTTATTCAATATTCACTAAAATCGATAAATTGACGAAGAAGAATAAATTTATTTATATCAGTTCAATGTACAATTAAATAGAGTGAAACGATATTGAATGAAATTGTGTAGTTATCAAAACATCTTGTGTGAAATGAAATACATACCAATTTAAACTAAATTAAAGTTTTATCTACAACTGAATGAGAGAGCTATTCAAAACAAAAGAAAAAGAATTTTGATTGAATTAAATTAAAAGCCCAAGCTTATTCAAACCTAAACCCATTCCCCTTTCTTAACCTCACTTCCACAGCCCATTTCAATTACTTTTGCCAAACCCGTTCATAAATTATCATGCCCTAGCTCCAATTCAAAATCAAAAATAAGCATGCAAAAAAAAGAAAAATCGAAATCACTCGTGACCTGGGCTCGCGTAAAAGAAGAACAAGACGACCTGGTATGGTGGTGCAAGGATGGGAGCCACGACCAAAGGTATATGCAATCATGAGTAAGGGTTCGTGCGACTGGTGATTTGGGATGCGTGCTCATGTGCTAGTGTTTATGACTCACGACTGTATTAACATCGCAACTATGAGGGGCTTGGTGGCGCGATTGATCAGTGGAGGGTGGACGATTGGCATGGGCTGTAGGGTGTTGATGAGGTCAAGCATGACGTGGAGGCTGAGTAGACGATGGTGCGACGATGGCAGTTGAGTTCAAGTGGTTGATGGAGCTTCTGTTTGTGTGGAGGCAGCAACGATGGGGGAGCAAACACTTTAATCTTGAATGGAACAACATCGTCAATGCCATAGTAAATTCTGCGTTCATCATCTTGGTGAGTTAATCTCACTCACAACTATGTCTTTTTATTTTTATTTAATGCATACTCCTCTATATATTTATTCGATTGCTTACTTAAATTGATATGGTTGAATTGAATGACATATTATCGTTTGATTGTTTGGTGATATATAGGTTGTTATGTGATTAAAAGAGGCCAATTTGCAAACGGAACCTTGTTTGATTGCTAATCGAATTCTATCAGCTTATATTGAAATACATACATTATTTGTGTGATCGGAATTATAGAAAAGCAATTTGGGTCACTAAATAATTCCGTATTACGGAATTATATATATATTATGTAGCGATTTTGACTCTAGAAGTTGCAGTTTTGATGGGTCTATTGTTTGAATTCATTATATGTTTTAAAAGAATTTCAAAAATGAGATTTTACCTATTCTGGTCCTTATTGCAATTTAGTTTATAAAATATAGTTAAATTATATTAAAATCTAAACTTATTTCTTATTTCAAAATTTCTATTCAAAGCTTTTAAAAATGAGTAATATTTAATAATAAAACTTTTTCAGATTCTCCATTTTCAAGTATATAATTTTGGAAATGTTTTAGAGACAAAGAATAATATATAGTATTATTTTATAAAAGTGATTATGAAAGTAATAAATTTTAATTTCAAGTGATTTTGTTGTAAAAGTGGTTTAAATGAATTTGAAAGAGTTCCAAAAGCTTTTGTAAATAAGAAACTCTTCTTTAAAGTGAGTTTATGGAATTAAAAGTGATTTTGGAAAATTATATCGTTGTATATATAAAATTAATTTAAAACTCATTTATTTTATTTATTATGGATTTGAGATTTTAATGAAATTTCTGCTTTTCTATAAAGCAAATAATTATAATAAACAATTGAATTGTCGGCTTGATATGGGACATTTCGTACAATTCTTTTGTTTATTAATATAATTTGTTAAATAGAGTTCGAGTGGTAATTACTAGCTTTTAGTAAATACTTGAATTTACTTTCTAGTATGGGATAGTTAGTTAAATTCTAGTTATTACTAAAGTGAATGTGATCTACACTGTAGAGTCGTATTATCTAAGGGTGTTCAGATTTAAGGCCGATAGATCCCTGAGAGACGATAACTCATTTTTCATCGACCTGAGAGTTGATATTTAAGCAATGCTTGACGAAACTGCGTGAGGAGGTGTTAGAGACCTTGTCATTTAGAGCGAAACTGCTTAGAGAGGTGTTAGCGACCTTGTCATTTAGGACGAAACTGCTTGGTGAGGTGTTAGCAACCTTGCCATGGTCGACAAAAAGAGGGGTGTTAGAGACCTTGTCAAGGCTACCATAATCTTTTTTGGATCCAAAATTATGATTATTTATTAGTGATGATTATTTCTTCAGAGATTTTTGGATGGATATTTAGTACCTTTTGGCTTTAGAGAATTTTGAATTGTTATCACCATATTTTTTATGATAGTCCATTGGAGACTTGATATGGATTTATGAAATGGTGATTTGGTTTGATCGGCCTTATTATGGTTAATTGGTTTTTAGGCACAATTTGAGATGACTTATTTTACGATTAAGTCATAAATAGATTTTTAATTGATATGCCTTATTATGATTATTTATTTAGACATATTTTTATTATGGCTTATTTACTATTAAGTCATATATTTATGATATCAATATCTCACCTCTTTATTAGTGTGAAGACCCAAAATTTTTGAGATAAAAATAATTCTGAAATAAAAAGAAAATTAAATTAGTTAATAGAAAATAATTGAAGAATAAAATAATTTGAAAATGAATATCAAAAGGGAATGAGAGAAACAAGCAAGGAAATAATTATTTCAATAGATAATGATGAGAAGCAAAATAGCTAAAGTATGAATGAATTTTTTTTTTTTGAAGGCTAAGCGGGGTTAAACTGGTCCCCTACCAGGTTTATTAAAGAAGCAGAAAATACAGGGAAAACAGACAAGAGAAGAGACAGGAGAAAAACAAAAACACACCACAGAACTAACAAGGAAGAAAACAAAAGAAGAAAAAGGCAGAAGATGAAGCTAAGGAACCCATGGCTCGAATTGGCTATCTAAAAAACTGTGCTTGCTCTCGTGCATCCCCTTATAAATATCAGACTTCAAAACCAGCCATTTACCTTCTTTACTGCAGCACTTCCCTTCGAATACCCTCAGATTCCGTTCATTCCAAACTACCGTAATAAGCTTTTTCAGGACGAAAAAAAGTAAACTTTGTGTTCATTCTTCCATCTTAGCACTTGCTCAATAAGTAACCAATGGTTAGTGGGATTGTGAGAAAGCCTCAACCCTTGCATACAACTTAATAACTTGGACCAAACATGAAGAACATAAGGACAATTGAAGAAAATGTGGTCAACGCTCTCACTATGTTGATCACACAGCTCGCAGTTTGGTTGAACAGACATTCCGTAGCTAACAAGTTTATCTCTTGTCATCAGTGCTTTGTTGATCACCTTCCAGAAGCATAGATTATCACTACCACTCGACACAGTAGACCAGGTAACCTTGTGCCACTTGCAATCAGGCAAAGCGTCCAGACCAAGCAAGTCAGAGTAAACACCGCTAACAGCATGTGCACGATCATTCCACATTACAGTGTCATTGTCAGGGTGAACAAAGCAACAACTTGCATATTCTCCCCAAAAAGCTCTGACATATTGGTTACTAGTGAAAGGAACCACCAGTTTTCCATCAGCAATATAATCAACTGCAAGCGCAGTACCACTAATGCCAGATTGATACCTCTGCTGTTGATTGAAAAGACGATCAAGTACAATTCCTTTGCCAATCCAAGGAACTGTCCAAAAGTTACAGACACTCCCCTCTACCAGGTTAATTTTAACAAAAGGAAGGAATGTTCTTCTGAGATTTAGCACACTCCTCCATATCCAACTACAGGAGAGCGGCACATCCATTACCCAGAAATTTTTGGAGACAATATTGTATTTGATAGTCCATTGAACCCATAATGTGTCCCTGTTGTTTAATATCGCATTGATGTGATGACTATAAGCAGCTTTATTCCAGTCTTTAATTCTATGCAACCCCAAACCACCTTTGCACTTAGGCTTCTCAAAAGCAGAGAAAGAACAAGGTAGTACTTTCCTAGTGTGTATTGTTCCAAACTAAAAAAATCTTAACATAGCACGTCTTACCATTTTCAAAAGCCTAGTAGGTAGGATGAACACCCTGGCCCAATATACCGTGACAGAGAAGCTCACCGATTGCACAAGGACCAATCTACCAGCCTGTGTCAAGTAATTGTTAGCCCAACAATCCATGACATTCGTGATTTTTTCGTACAAAGGAAGACAGTCAGCATGGGTTATGCGAGAGGAGAAAAGAGGGAGACTGAGATAAGTCATATCAGTGGCCATTGACTGTAATCCAGTATTTGTGGAGAAGCTGTCTTGTTGTTGGCTGGTTATCCTAGAATATAAAATGCTAGATTTATTACAGTTGAGCTGAAGACCAGTAATCCTGTAAAATATGTGTAGAACACTTTTAATGCAGTCAATAGATTGCTGATTAGGCTTGGTGAATATCATGATGTCATCTGCAAAAAGAAGAGATGTTATTTGGAGCTCCTTGCATTTAGGATGGTATAGAATCTGCTTATTTTGGAAGGGAGGCTTAAGCAAACAGGTGAAGACCTCCATGACTAAGATGAAAAGGTAGGAGGAGAGAGGATCCCCCTGCCTTATACCCTGCTTAGATGTGAAGTTGCTTGTGCTAGCACCATTGATTATCAGAGAGAAAGTGGGCATGGAAATGCACTCATACACCCAAGCAACAAAGACCTTAGGAAATCCCATCAGCGACATAATCCGCACAATTGACTTCCACTGGATTGAGTCATACGCTTTCATCAAATCTAGCTTTAACATGGCACGCGGCGTAGAATTCACACGGTTATACCCATTAAGGAGCTCATGAGCCAGCATTATATTGTCAAGTATGCTTCTATTAGGCAGGAAAGCCACTTGATTGATTGATATGATCCGCTGCAACACAGTGACAAGCCTGACTGCAATAATTTTAGAAATACACTTATATATCACATTGCAGTAGGAGATAGGTCTAAATGAGGAAACAGTAGCGGCTTGTTTGCTCTTCGGGATTAGAACCAAATTTGTAGCATTCGCAGATTTCAACAATTTGAACTTGTTGAAGAAGTTGTGAACAGCCAAGGAAAACTGGGAACCCACAATATCCCAACTAGAAGTATAAAAGATCACATTGAAACCATCAGGTCCACCAGAGGAAGACTTATTCATAGCAAACAAAGCATTTTTAATTTCAGCATCAGTAACTCTGGTAACTAGAAAGTTGGCTTCATCAGCAGTAACTCTGGGCAGATTTATGGAAGACAGGAGATCAAGGTCAGGTTCAAAGTTGTTTGTATTTCCAAAGAGGCTAGTATAGTACATGAGGAACGCTTTTTCAACAGTTTCAGGGGTATCATTCAAATTACCAGCTTCATCAGTGATTGTCGAGATGTTGCTCATTGATTGCTTGACTAAGTGAAGCATGAAAAAACTTTGTATTCCTGTCACCCTCCGCAGCCCATTTGATCCGAAGTTGTTGTCTTCTCATGTCACATTCATTGGCAAGAGCTAGATTGAGTTCATTGAAGAGGACAGCTTCTCTCTGTGCCATATCAGCATCACCAGGTTGCGCCATCATATTGTCTTAAGCTTCCTTTAGCTGCTCTTTTAGCTTGGTGGATAGCAGATTGCCTCTCCCAAATTTCGCTTTGGACCAAGCTTTTAGGCACTCCTTCGTTGCTGTAAGCTTCCTGCAAAATACAAACATCGGATTTCTATAGTACTTATTAGACCAAGCATTTTTAATTAAGTTATTATAGTCTGGATCATTAACCCAAGCATTGTAGAATTTAAATCCCCTTTTAACTCCAATAGGCCTCGTCCCAGTGGTGAGAATTAGAGGAGAGTGATCAGAAAGAATAGGTTGTGGATAGTGAGAGGAGAGAGAAGGCCAGGCAGATAGGGCATTGAAGTTGGAGAAGGAGTGATCAATGTTGGAGAAAATTCGAGTACCATTCCTCGACCTATTATTCCAGGAGAAAGGAGCACCATTTCTGGTAATAGGAATTAGTAAAGAATCAGATACCGATGTGTTTAACGGAATTATATCATTTGGCAGAAGGGAGTTACCCCCTTTCTTGTCATCCAAAGAGAGGCAACAATTGAAATCTCCAAGAACGACCCAAGGATGAGATTCTTGTCTTAGCGCAGGAAGAAGCTGAAGAACAGAAAGCCTTGCTGAGGGGGGATTATAAGCATATATGAAAGTGATATAGAAAGAAGTGGAGGAGTTATGGTACTTGGCACGATAATGCATTGATTGTGGAGTGGAAAGAATCAGCTCAAGACAGAGAAGTTCAGGATCATGAACAACCATGATACGACCGTAATTAGCTTCAGGTAGGTTATGAGATAGCTGCCAAGCAGGATTTATGTACTTAGCAGCAGAAAAAGTTAGAGGGAGATTCAATTTGGTTTCTAGGATTGCGAAAATAGAAAGATGATGTTCAAAAATGAGGTGCTTAACCTGATCTAGTTTAATGAAATTATGAGATCCTCGTATGTTCCAGGCTCCTATATTGTGTGACATATTTAAACTTTAGAGTGTATTTCCCCTTCTTTCATGCTCCTAGTAATAGGAGAATTTATTTTGCTTTGATTGGGATTAAGAGACCAATTTTTCTTGACCCTTTTGCCTTTACCAGTAGATGAGACTGGGCATGGGATCGGAATTTGTTCAATTAGCGGTGATTTCCAACCTGGAATAGATCCAAGGTAAACATACGGAAGATTAGAAGAAGGTTGGTGAGGACAAGGAGGAGACGGGACAGAGGGAGAAGCTAAAGGATTAGTAGCAGATTGAACCAGAAATTCGAAAATTTGGGTTTTCAACGAGTTAACAAAGTCCTCTTCATGATTTACTTCAAAAGGATTAGATGAAGGTGAAGGATGTTTGGCTGGAATTATTTCAGGTAGCAGAGCATTCATATGATCATTAATGCGTAAGTGAGCATCAGGGACATGCACAGACACATCCCTCATAATCTGGAAGTTTTGTATTCCATGAGCAAAGTCATTAATCAAGTCCTGATTATAGTCTTTCTGCAGTTGTGGTGGAGATATTATGGGATTGCTATCGCAATTCTCATGTTGTTTAGTAACAGTCGAATCTGTTATGGTATGTGCACCATCTTGAGAATCAGAGACATGCACAAGTCTCATGAATATCACATACATATGTAGTCAGAAAAATATAAAAGTGATAGAATAACTCCTTTTGATAATTAAAATGCATAAAAACCAGTTAATTAATATTTATGAGTATAAATGCATTTTTGAAATAAATCAAGAAAGAAGCAAATGGTAAGTTATGTTAGTTAAAATCAAGTTTATAGAAAGAAACATGAGAAATAACCCAGGTATAATAAAATACATTGTGAAGTTGAGTCATATGAAAACAATGTGTAGATAAAAATCATGCAAATAGCATGTATCCAGAAAAGAGAAAAGCAAACTATTTTACCAGAAATAGAAATCAAGAGAAAATGGCACCTTTAGCCATAATTATACACATATGATTCTCTGAGTAAGGTAAGGATAGAATGGGTTTTTCCTCCATTAAAACCCTAGCAAAATGATTTAAATCAAGGGAGGGGCAACAGTTGTTTCTGGGGAGAAAACAGAGGAAATAAAATTAAAAATAAAATAAACTCACATTGTCTTCAGGCCTGAGTGTTCTCGGGGAGGAGCAAAGAAAGGTGAGTGATAATCACTTATGGGATTTGAGGCATTAAGACCCATGCTAAGGGCAGCCAAGTTATTTTCATATATAAATTCTATCATAATTTTCTGTTTGATTTTATTCTCTGAATAAATGCATGTTGATCATGGATGGTATTTTGATTGAACTTTTGGTTGAAGTTTTGATCTGTCTTGATTTGATAAGATTGTTTCAGTTTTTGCTTTAAAATACAGGTAATCAAACATGTATTCAGATCATAGAAGTGGATTTTATGATCCAGTTTTATGTGAGAAATGAACTGAATATTTTACTGAGAAATAGGGTATCAAAGGAAAATAACTAGGCAGTGTGAATAATGAGATTTATGCTTATGCCTAGTTTATATTAAAATGATATGAACAATGCAGTATCATGTATGGGTGCTGAGTTGTTCCTATTATAAGTTAATATGTTTTTATGGGTTTTTCTCAAAGAAAAATCATGTCCTGTGTTCTCAGTAAAATAAATGAATAGGGTATATAACTTCATCAGATTTATGTGAGACATAGAAATACTTCTGTAGATAAATATGTATGCAAGTTTCAGAAAATATGATTAAAATAAGATATCCTTGGAATGGGATTTAGTATTTTGCATGGAAGCTTGATATGTCTGACTAAAACCCCTGAGAGAGTTTCATAACTTTTGATTCATGAGAGGAAGAAAAGAATGCAAAGCATTTCAAGTGATAATAAAATTCTCAGAAGATAAATAAGCATGGTCTCTAAATTATAAGAATAATTTAGGAGTAATGCCTTGATCTGCTCAGCATCAAGTGGATGATGGGTATGTGCATGACTTGTTTAAGTCCTGTAGGCCTCTGTGTAAAGGGTTAACAGAACTGATCCCCTTTACAATGCACACATGGTGTTCAATGGCAAGGAGTCAGACCAAATAAAAAGGTAGAAGTGAGATTGAGAAATCAAGCTATGGAAGTTAGGAGTAAATCCATAGGAGCATGTGCATGAACGTCTGGATGAAATGATTGGATGAATGTTTGGGTATATGATTGGGATATAAACTTACATATGCTCAGATTTTTGTATGAAATAGTGCCTTGTTAAAATAGGATTTTTATGTAGATTAAAGAATTTACAAAAGATTTTAATATATGATTTCACTCATACCAGAATTTATTTCTGACCCAATTTGTTGCCTTTGCAATATTTGGGGTGTCTCATTTTATTGAGGCAGCTCAAAATGTTGTTGCAGGAAAAGATGCATGAATAGCTTGCTTGCATGGATGTTTGAAGATATGGTTTCTTTTAGAAATGTTTTAGAAAATGCAGTGGTTTCATTGTAATAAATAAAGCTAGGCAAAACTTTCTTATGCCCTATACAATTTCTCAGAATTGATATTTGCTTGATTTACTTGAAAACAATATGTAAGAACTTAAACATTATATGTGTTGTGAGCTGTAAATTTAAGTAAACAGGTCTCTGAGATAATTTCAGTGAGTTATGTTAAAGGGGGAGATGTCATATAAGTTGATATATGGATGTATTCTCCTTGGCAAGTTTGATGCACTTCAGATATGA
This sequence comes from Allium fistulosum, assembly GCA_030737815.1. Lineage (NCBI taxonomy): Eukaryota > Viridiplantae > Streptophyta > Magnoliopsida > Asparagales > Amaryllidaceae > Allium > Allium fistulosum. The sequence goes on from CM060903.1 coordinate 445,441,046, forward strand.
AGTTAAAACTGTTTGAATGAATATGTGTTAAAGTGACAAGGGTCAGGGTTGAACTTAACTTTGTCTAACCAGAAAGGTTTATGCATGTCTTTTAATTGATACAAGTTCATGTAAAAATGGCAGAAGTCTTAGCCTACAAATTCCACCTGAACATCCATAATTCTAGTGAAAACCTGTTTTGTTTTCTGTAACAAGTTCATATGCATGATTGGTACTTGTAAACCTCAACTACATTTGTGTTGAATCAAGCCCTGCTATTCAAATGCTTGTCCCCTAGATTAGTTGCAATTAGTTTTAGTCATTTCATCTGTAGTTGCATCATCAAGTGGTCTTGTTGTGTACTGGGCATCCCCATTACTTCCCCGTAAGTTAAAGAATGTCATTTGTTCTATATTTAAAGTTCATCAAAAGTCTTCATCATGTGTTCATTGGAAAAACTTGCCCTGATTTGATTCTTTCACATTGCTATGATCTTACTGTCCTCATGTACTTGTCAAAGTTCATTTAGCATATTAGTCTGAGTCTACACCATGTTCATTTGTTTTGATCCATTGACTTAACCCTTTAAACTAGTTTACCACCTATGCTTTATATGATCACTCAAATTGTGGAATCTAAAAGCAGGAACCCTAGGCTAAACAAATATACTAAAGTTTTTTAAAGCATCCTTTACTTATCCAAAACAATAAGTGTCAAATAAAAAATTACAAAGGTTTGATGTATGGCTTAAAAATCCAGGAAATGATTAATTTGAGAAATAAAACAAGTAGGATATTAACTGGAAAAAAATATCAATTAATTTTGAGTGTTAAGTTCAAAAAAAAAATAGATAGAATGGCTATGTGATACAAAAGTCTCTCAAATATGAGAAACATTGTGTGAATGAGTTTCTTTGCTATTTTAATTACTCTGATAAGCAAAGAACCATTTATATATCTTCATATATATAAATGACATGATTTAGTTATACACTGATATGTTTATATTGGTAAGATTATGGATCTTGGGAGAATGAATTAAGAGAAGTGATCTATTGTAAAAAAAATCACTGCAAACAAGTGATAAGAGAAGTGGGTCATTTCAATTAGATATAGTCTGACCCGTTTATTTTAAATATACCCGGATCAGGCCGAGACTCTACAGGTACAGGGACTCATTGACCTTTAGATTTTTTTGCTAGCACTGGAGTAGACTATTTTGACTGTTTTAGTTTACTTCATTATTATATATATTGACACTTAGGAGGATATGTCCTGTATATTATTTAGTATTCATTGTGTACCTAATTCTATATTTGATGCGATGAATATATATATGTGGGTTTAGTACTGATATTTTGTAGATTCATATTTTATTATGTATATGATGTATATTATTCTGCTATGATCTGTGACTCTGATTCTAATCTATCTATACTTTATATTGTTCTGAATATTTTTAATCGAAGTGTTTACTACTTTGTATTAATACTGTATACGTCAAAATTTTCAGTTCAGATCCTCAAAATGTAACAAATACGTGTCAGTGTTAGTATAAAGATATATTCACATTCGGTCACCCTTAACCAGCCTTATTCTTCGTGTTATTAGATGACATTACTTGTAATGTTCTTTAATAATATGGGTATAACGGTAGGGTCGTTACATTTTGAGTTTTTCTCACGCTGGTTTTACCAGACTGATCTGGGCGTTATTTTCTTATAATGCTCGGGTCAGCCCGAGCATATTTTCCAAATTAGCTGGATGCTTTAGAGCTTTCAAGAGACGAGCTGAATTCTCCACGACGTATTCATGTATCTTATATTCTTTTCCTATTTTGTCCTATATTCAGTGTTTGTATTTTTCATCATTTATAAGGACAGACTGTTATAACTATCTAGGCCGATATAGGTTAGTGTACTCTAATGTTGTGTAAAATAAAGATGATTTCTTTTTGTAAAGATCTTATGTATATTATATATTTCTCGTCACGATGGGTGATTCTATTCTGTCTTTTCTTTCTTTAATCCTAAATAAGCCGTCTTTCGGACACTTAAATGATCGACACATGTAACGACCCGCTATTTTGAACCATTCAAATCGACAATAAAACCACACATGTTAGACTTGAATAATTCAAAATAACATATTGTTAATTTAATTGGGGTAAATAAAATCAATCATAGAATCACAAACACAGAATATGCATCGGAATAAATAAACAGAGTAGTTCATGAAGCTACTACAAAAACAACAGAGTCCAAAAGAAAATACAACAAAGATCCAATACATAGAAGTTCGCTAATACATAAGCAAATGACAATGTCTGAACTGAAATAACTGAGATAACTGAAATAACTAAATAGCTAAGCAAATAGATAGATAGGTAGATATATCTCCAGCAAATTCTCCAGCTCCAAAAGGTGAGTCCTGAATGCTGTGGAACTCAGACTGACCCGAGCATAAAGTAAAAAAAAAACACTCGAGTCAAGACTAACATTCTCATGAAGTAAATCAACTCAAGTGAAATGTAACAAATGAAATGCAACAATAACTTAAAGGATGTTTAGGATTCCCATCCTTTAAGGATCCGTTAAACTATTTACTATGTAGTAATATACGCTATATATATAATGTCTAGCAGTAAAGTATAATATACTGAAAATAGCGTAAGGCGTTACCCATATCCCCCTTAACACATTTTATTAATGTCGTATCTATAAAGTACTGTAAACTCCACCATACCGGTGGGCTATCAGGGAGCACTCCATAGGTATGACACAAAATAAAATCGTAGTGGGCTCGATAAGGCATATGACAAGGCACGCGAGGCAATGCACATGGTAGGATTCTATGGTTTTACACGCCCGGACTGGTGGTAACGCATAGCAGCTACTACCGCCTACCTTGAGACACACTCCCATGATCAAAGGTGCACACCAAATCAAATCAAAAGGTAATAGAGATGGTTTCGAAGAAGCGTGCTCGATAGGAGGAGCGACCTCACTTGGCCCGGGATAGCTCCTGTTTTAGTCATATCAAGCTGACTAGGGAGTAAGGGCTGCATTTCTTACCTCATACCAGAATTGTTCGCCAAACCATCCTACATCATTTTGGATTCTCCACCGCGTGTACAGTTGTTAAAGTGGTTTCGGAATTGGTAGAGAGTATGACAATATCCGACCCCGCTCTCTTTAACAACCAATCGTTATATTTTTCCCACCGTGGTCATTTTATAACTTTAAATAATAGATCTTAAATTATAATTAATTCAATGCTAAAATATTTAACTTCAATTATATTTTTAGATTTAATCATTTAATTTACAATTCATATTAAATCAAATTATTACATTTCAAAAATCATACCTTTAAAACTTAAATAAAATCTTGTTTAAAATTTAACCTTTTATATAAAATTTGATTACAAATTATTCTCCACTTAACTTCTTAAATTTATTTACTAAAGTTATTATATAAAATCTACAGTTTATTATATTAAATTAAACTATATTTACTATACTAAAATTAAATTATATATATATATTAAATTAAATCATATTTATTATATTAAATTATATTATATTAAATTAAATTTTATTAAATTAAATTATATTAAATTAAATTATATTTATTATTTTAAATTATATTATATTATTAAATTTCTTAAAAACTATATTGAATATTTTATTGAATTTACCTTTAAATTATTTAAATTATATATTTTAAAACCAAATAAATTATAAGCTGAAATCTTAAAATTTCCTAAATCATTTTTAGCTTATAATTTAAACTTTAAAACATATAAAAATATTATTATTTTCTAAATATTAAATTTTAAATAAAATCATTAAATCAAACTGAAATTTTAAAATCACTTTATTAAATCGAAACGTTCTTTAAAATTTAGATAATAATTTAAATAATTTAAAATAAATTTAAAAACCGACCAACGGTGTCTTTATAAAAATTTCTACCCTATGGTCAAGTGATTGGGTATATATAATTTCAATCCAAAATTTATTAAATTTTCGGGTATATATCATTTCAACTCGTATCCCAAATTCAATCAATAAAATTGCTTGGGTCTATCATTTCAACCCATAACGATTTTTCCTAATCTAAAAGATCGTTCGGGTATGTATCATTTTAACCCATAGTTAGGGAACTTGTAGTGCGATATAAAATAAATAAACAACATAACATAGCAGATTATATCATATCACATATCATATTGTATCATAGGTGAATATCATATCATATCATAAAATATTAACTAAGCAAATCTAACTATAAAAACATTTCAATTTTCATTTCACAAGATGTCGATTCACTTAACATAAGAATTTTAATCATGAGTGATTGCTCACCTTTTATGGCAATTGAAAGAGACAACTAGACATGAAGCAGATACGACACGGAGATGGAGATCACGAGTCAAGCACGACGATCTAAACTGAAGCACGAATACAAACACGAATAAGATTCCTTTTTTTACAAAAAAATTAAGAGGGAAAGTGGCAAAGGGGTTTGACCTAACTAGGGATAGGTGGGTACGAGAGTGTGGATTAGGGTGTATGGGTGTGTGGCATGCTTGGGAAGGTGTGGAGGAGGGTGGCCGAAAGGGGTAGGGTGGTGGTGTGGGTGTGGGCCGAGAAGAGTGGGTAGATGGGTGGTGTAGGCGGATGTGTGGGTAAGGGAGGTGGAGGCCGAGAGGGGTAGGTGAGAGGGGCCGAGTGTGCAGAGGGTGGAGGAGGGTACAGCTGAAAGGAGGAGTGTAGGTGGCCTAGGGTTTGGCCATGGGTGGAGGCTTGGTGGTGAGGGGGTGTAGGCTGCAGCAAAGCTAAGGGAAGGGAAAGAGAGAGAGGCTAGGGGTAGATTAAGCTTTAGGGGATTAGGAGATGGAGGAAGGAGATGGAGAGGTTTATTGAAGTTTTTTTTTCTGGTTTCTGGAGGAATAATGAGAAGGAGGAAGAAAAGTCAGAAACAAAGTACGTACATATTTTTTCCAATAGGCACATCCGTTCAGGAAAAGATACGTACCCATTTAGGTGTCTCCTAGTATCCTAGGCCCAACAACCAAGCTCAAACAAATCAAGCCCAAAACCCAAAACCCAAATAAAAGAAAATAGGAAAATATACACAAATAAACGTGCGTTTTTATGCAAAATATTACTGATTTGAAGATGTAGGAATCTGATTTTAACGAAATGAAAAGTGGAGAGGAGATTAGAATTCAGTCTGGTTTCATAAAAAAGGAATAAAATTTCAAATTTCAAATTTCAAATTTAAAAATTTCAACCAAAAGTCAAACTTTGACCAAATTTGATCAAAATTTGAATTTTCAGAAAATTTTCTATTTTATTGAATTTGGATAAATATATTACACAATATCCTAAAATCATTATTTAAATTCAAATTTATTTAAAATTTTAAAATATTTAATTCAAATACTCAAATAAAATTCCTTTAAAATCTGACTGAATTTACGGGTCGTTACATTCTCCCCTACTCAAAACTTTTTGTCCCCGAACAGCAACAAAAAAGGAGAATAGAACAAGCAGAAAAGATAAAATAGATTAACGAATAATACCTGGAACAAATAACTCCAGATTCGAAGCACGCATGCTCTCCTCCGTCTCCCAAGTATAATTCTGATCGTCTGTACTCCATTGTACTTTGACCAGGTTGATAGATTTCCTCCTCAGCTGCTTCATACCTCTATCAACAATACGAAGTGGCTTCCTCTCAACGGTGAGGTTTATCTCAATATCCAAACTCTCGAGTAAAGCAGAATGAACAATCAAAGAAGGATCATAGAGATACTTACGAAGATGCGAAACATGGAACACATTGTGCACTCCAGATAGCTTCTCTGGTAAATCCACCCAATAAGCTAAAGGACCAACTCTCTCTAAGATGCGGAAAGGGCCAATGAATCTAGGGGCAAGCTTCCCTCTCCTCCCAAAGCGAATCACATTCTTCAATGGTGAGATCTTTAGAAAAACCTGATCTCCCGATGAAAATTCCAAATCCCTTCTCCGTCTATCAGCATACTTCTTCTGCCTATCCTGAGCAAACCTCATCTTCCTCCTGATCTCCTCAACCTTCTCAGATGCTTCTACAACTATATTGGGTCCAAGAATCAAACGATCACCGGATTCAATCCAGCAAGATGGAGATTTGCAAGGTCGTCCGTAAAGAGCGGCAAACATAGACATTGCAATACTAGCCAGAATTCAAAGGATGAGATTAAATAGATGAATGCTTACAGTAACCTTAATTTAAAAATTAAGATTATACCTGATAGTTGTTATTATAAGTGAATTCAATGAGATGGAGATGATCTTCCCAAGATCCTCCTTAATCAAGAACACAGGCACGAAGAAGCTCTTCCAGAATCTGATTAACTCTTTCCATCTGACCATCGGTCTGCGGATGATAAGCTGTGCTCAGATTCAGACGAGTACCCAGAGCTTCCTGAAATGCTTTCCAAAACTGGCTGGTAAAGATAGGATCTCAATCACAAACAATGCTGGATGGAACACCATGAAGCCTGACAATCTCTCTCATATAAATCTCAGCTAAACTCGAAGCGGTGCGATTAGACCTGACCGGAATGAAATGAGCTGACTTGGTCAGTCTGTCCACAACCACCCAAATACTCTCATTACCCCTTCTCATCCTCGGTAATCCATCAATAAAATCCATAGAAACCTGTTCCCACTTCCAATTAGGAATCTCGAGGGGTTGCAGTAATCCAGCGGTCTTTTGATGATCAGCCTTAACCTTCTGGCAAGTGGCACATCTACTAACATAAAGGGAGATATATCGCTTCATACCACTCCACCAATATAGCTTCTTCATGTTCTGGTACATCTCGTCACACCGGGATGAATAGAAAGTCTGGACTGATGATTTTCCTTAAGCACTTCTTGCCTTAAACCATCGACATTCGGAACATAAATTCGATTATTAATCCTCAAAATCCCTTTATTATCAATCTGTGCTCCCATTCCATCTTGGTTACTACATTCCCTATTATGAACATTCTCCTTCATGAGCTTAAGAATCATGTCTTCATCTTGATTGGCCGAAATATGATCCAAAAGGGACGAAGAAAGCACAATCTGACATAACATCGCCTTTTTCCAACTCAAAGCATCGGCTACCACATTAGCCTTCCCTGGAGTGTAGTTGATGTCGAGGTCATAAGAAGCTAGAAACTTGAGCCATCTAACTTGCCTTTGGTTCAGATCCTTCTGGGTGAAAATATACTTCAGCGACTGGTGATCCGTAAAGAGCTCGAACTTAGTTCCCAAAAGATGGTGCCTCCATAACTTCAAAACAAACACTACGGCAATCAATTCCAAATCATGAGCTGCATAATTGGCTTCACGGGTGTTCAATAGACGACTAGCATAAGCAATAACCTTCCCGTTCTGCATCAAGACAGCTCCCAAACCTTCTCGACAAGCATCAGTGTATACCATTAATCCCTCATTTCCATTTAGAACAGTAGGAATTGGTGCAGAAGTAAGCTTGCGCTTTAACTCATTAAATGCAGCTTCACACTTATCACTTCAAACAAACTTAGCATTCTTACGAGTCAAAGCAGTGAGAGGTGCAGCAATCCGAACAAAATTCTCTATAAATCTTCGATGATAACCAGCTAGGCCAAAAATCTATGGATATCCGAAGGAGTCTTAGGTCTTTCCCAATCCTGAAAATAGAATAGGGAAATTGAACTCAAAGAAAGATAAGAAAATCAATTTACAAAGGAAGAAAGGTGGATAGACTTATATTGATTGCGGCGACCTTAACAGGATCGATCGAAACCCCATTTCCAGAAACAATATGCCCAAGAAATCAAACTTCATCCTTCCAGAAATGACATTTGGAAAACTTAGCTTTCAGCTAATGACTCCTAAGGGTTTCAAAAACAAAGCTCAAGTGCACTCCATGCTCCGTTTCTGACTTAGAAAAGACAAGAATATCATCGACGAAGACAAGAACGAACTTGTTGAGAACATCATGGAAAACATGATTCATAAGATCAACGAAGAAGGCTGGAGCATTAGTCAAACCAAAAGGCATAACTAACCATTTATAGAAATCATTCTCAGTACGGAAAGCCATTTTGGGAATGCTCTCCTTAGCACTCTGAGTTGGTGAAAACCGATGGCAAGATCAAGCTGAGAGAAAACTTTAGCTCCGTAAAGCTGATCGAACATGTCATTGATTCGAGGCATAGGATATCTTTTTTTCATAGAAAGCTTATTTAGCTCCTTATAATCAACACACATCCTCAAAGAACCATCAGATTTAGTGACAAATACTACAGCTGCTCCCCATTCCGAATGACTCAGCCTAATCAAACCCTTGGAAAATAAGTCTTCAATTTGCTTCCTCAACTCGACCTTCTCTCTAGGTGCCATCCTTCTGGGAGGAAGAATTACAGGTCGAGCTCCAGGAATAAGATGCAAAATTCAATTTCTTGCTTAGGAGGAAGAGAAGAGACTTCACCAAAAACATCAGGAAAAAGTTTGACAATAGGAGTGGAGGCAAGGTCGCTAGGATGAGAATCAAGAGAAAAGATAAAACTGCCAGCATAATCCTAAGGCATACGGCATCTGATCACCAAAGGATTACCCTTATCATCAACTAGATAAACAGTCCAGGCTTTGCAAGAGATAATAGCTTCAAATCTTTTTAACCAATAACCTCCGAGCAAGAGATCAAATGCATCAAAACCAAGAACATAAAAATGGCCAGAAAAGCGATGGTCATTGTAAAAGAGTTTCACCCTTTTACAAATCATACTAAGGTTGGCGGGACCGCCAATAGGATTAGATACATATAAGGATTCAGATGTACACTGAGGTTGCAAGATGTGTTCAAACTTATTACCAAGATCAGTAGAAATAAAGCTATGAGAGGCTCCAGTGTCAAATAGAACACGAACGGGAAAATCAAGTAAAGATTAGGTGCCCTGGAGAGTACCTTGGGTATCACTAGGAGTAGGAGGAGTGGAAGAGCTCACCGCGAAGATTCCAGATGCCTTGCCCTTCTATTGAGAGGGACAATCCTTCTTGAAGTGGCCAGGCTGCAAGCAAAGATGGCATAGATCACGCCTAGTCATCTGAACTGGTGGAACAGAAGCTCCAACTGAATTAGGACAGTTATTGGCATAGTATCCCTTCTGATCACACTTGAAGCAAGTAACAGAAGATAGATCAATAGGCTGCTTCTGAGAAGAATATCCAATACCCTGAGAATTCTTCCATTTCTTCTTCTGCTGTTGGAAGTTGAACTTCCTCTTCTTGGAGCTGCTGGAAGAAGGCTGAGATGGAGGTGCACGAACAACAGATGCTGCCTTAGAAGTGGGGTTCTCGTATCTAATAGCCATATCCATCAATCCAATAAAAGGGCTGTGCACATTAGTAATCAAACGATCATAACACTCCAAGCGAGCTCCAGCTATAAACTTCTCATTCTTCTTAAGAGGGGTATCAATCAAGGTAGGACCAAACTTGGACAATTCGTTGAACTTCCTCTCATACTCAGAAAAGGTCATATTCCCCTGCTTAAGGTCCATAAACTCCCTGTATAGCTGAGACCTCCCGGCTTCGGGAATCCACTTAGCTACAAAAGCCTCCCTAAAACATGGTATTCAAGACTTAAGGAAGATTCCAAAGAGATAACTTAACCAAATTTGAATCCAACTCAAGATTTATACCTAAATTGTTCCCAAGTGATATTTGCCTCACTGGTGTGGGTTGTAACAGACTCCCACCAATCTTGGGCAGCCTCCTGTAACTGCCAAGTAGCTAATTGACGCCTCTGAGCGTCGATGATCTCAAGACCCATAAAGATCCTCTCTAAACTCCTTAGCCACTGTTGAGCCTATGATGCTCTCTGCTCCAGTAAACTTGGTACCACCAAGCTGAGTGTACTCCTTACAGAGAGTGGTGAATCTAACCAGTACAACGGGTTCTGGTGCTGGGGCAATCCCTTGACCCCTACCTCTAGCATTCCTACGATTCATCTAGAAGATTCAAGAATGGATTTTAGAACAAAGGAAGAGATTCAAATTCAAAGGAATCCTAATCAAAGAGAATTCTAACTAAAATCAAGCTGAAACTAGGGTGATTCTGTAATTAATTCTACTCATTCTAGGATATTACTACCCTATCTCTAATGAGTTTTTAACCCATAGGCTAAGGTTTGCCTAAACCAAAGTTCTGATACCAACTGTAACGACCCGCTATTTTGAACCATTCAAATTGATAATAAAATCACACATGTCAGACTTGAATAATTCAAAACAACAGATTGTTAATTTAATTAGGGAAAATAAAATCAATCATAGAATCACAGACACGGAATATGGAATAAATAAACATAGTAGTTCATGAAGCTACTACAGAAACAACAGAGTCCAAAAGCAAATACAACAGAGATCCAATACATAGAAGTTCGCTAACACATAAGCAAATGACAATGTCTGAACAGAAAGAACTGAGATAACTGAAATAACTGAAATAGCTAAGCAAATAGATAGGTAGATAAATCTTCAGCAAAGTCTCCAGCTCCAAAAGGTGAGTCCTGAATGTTGTGGAACTCAGACTGACCCGAGCATAAAGTAAAAACAAAACACTAGAGTCAGGACTAACATTCTCATGTAAGTAAATCAACTCAAGTCAAAATGTAACAAATGAAATATAACAATAACTTAAAGGATGTTTGAGATTACCATCCTTTAAGGATCCGTTAAACTATTTACTATGTAGTAATATACGCTATATATGTAATGTCTAGCAGTAAAGTATAATATATTGAAAATTGCGTTAAGGAGTTACCAATATCTCCCTTAACACATTTTATAAATGTCGTAGTCTATACAGTACTGTAAACTTCACCATATCGGTTGGCTATCAGGGAGAACACCATAGGTACGACACAATACAAAATCATAATGGGCTCAATAAGGCATATGACAAGGCACGGGAGGCAATGCCTAGGGTAGGATTCTACTATTTTGCATCCCCGGACTGGTGGTAACGTATAGCAGCTACTACCACCCACCTCGAGACATAATCCCATAATCAAAGGTGCACACCAAATCAAATCACAAAGTAATAGAGATGGTTTGGAAGAAGCGTGCTCGATAAGAGGAACGACCTCACTTGGCCCGGGATAGCTCCTGTTTAGTCATATCAAACTGAATAGGGGGTCAGGGCTGCGTCTCTTACCTCATACCAGAAGCGTTCGCCAAACCATCCTACTTCATTCTGGATTCTCCACTGCGTGTGCAGTTATTAAAGTGGTTTCGGAATTGGCAGAGAGTATGACAATATCCGACCCCGGTCTCTTTAACAACCAATCGTTATATTTTTCCACATCGTGGTCATTTTATAACTTTAAATAATAGATCTTAAATTATAATTAATTCAATGCTAAAATATTTAACTTCAGTTATATTTTTAGATTTAAACATTTACTTTACAATTCATATTAAATCAAATTATTACATTTCAAAAATCATATCTTTAAAACTTAAATAAAATCTTATTTAAGATTTGATCTTTTATATAAAATTTGATTACAAATTATTCTCCACTTAACTTCTTAAATTTATATATTAAATTTATTATATAAAATCTACAATTTATTATATTAAATTAAACTATATTTACTATACTAAAATTAAATTATATATATATATATTAAATTAAATCATATTTATTATACTAAAATTAAATTATATATACATATATATTAAATTAAATCATATTTATTATATTAAATTAAATTATATTTACTATATTAAATTATATTATTTTATAAAATTTCTTAAAAACTATATTGAATATTTTTTAAATTTACCTTTAAATTATTTAAATTATATATTTTAAAACCAAATAAATTATAAGTTGAAATCTTAAAATTTCCTTTAAATCATTTTTAGCTTATAATTTAAACTTTAAAACGTATAAAAATATTATTATTTTCCAAATATTAAATTATAAATTAAATCATTAAATCAAATTAAAATTTTAAAATCACTTTATTAAATCGAAACATACTTTAAAATTTAGAAAATAATTTAAAATAAATTTAAAAACCGACCAATGGTGTCTGTATAAAATTTTCTACCCTATGGTCAAGTGATTGGGTATATATACCTTTTTAACCCAAATTTATTAAATTTTCGGATATATATCATTTCAACCCGTATCCCAAATTTAGCCAATAAAATCGCTTGGGTCTATCATTTCAACCCATAACGATTTTTTCTAATCTAAAAGATCGTTCGGGTATGTATCATTTCAACCCATAGTTCAGGAACTTGCAGTGTGATATAAAATAAATAAACAACGTAACATAGCAGATTATATAATATCATATATCATATTGTATCATAGGTGAATATCATATCATATCATAAAATATTAACTAAGCAAATCTAACTATAACAACATTTCAATTTTCATTTCATAAGATGTCGATTCACTTAACATAAGAATTTTAATCGTGAGTGATTACTCACCTTTTGTGGCAATTGACAGAGACAACTAGACACGAAGCAGATATGACATAGAGATGGAAATCACAAGTCAAGCACGACGATCCAAACCAAAGCACGAATACGAACACGAATAAAATTCCTTTTTTATAAAAAAATGAAGAGGGAAAGTGGCAAAGGGGTTCGGCTTAGCTAGGGATAGGTGGGTAAGCGAGTGTGGGTTAGGGTGTATGGTTGTATGGGTGTGTGGCGTGCTCGGGAGGGTGTGGAGGAGGGTGGCCGAAAGGGGTAGGGTGGTGGTGTGAGTCGATAGGAGTGGGTAGATGGTTGGTGTAGGTGGGTGTGTGGGTGAGGGAGGTGGAGGCCGAGAGGGGTAGGTGAGAGGTGCCGAGTGTGTAGAGGGTGGAGGAGGAGGTACAGTTGAAAAAATGAGGGTGGGTGGCCTAGGGTTCGACTGTGGGTGGAGGCTTGGTGGTGAGGGGTGTAGGCAGCAGCAAAGCAAAGGGAAGGGGGAGAGAGAGAGAGAGAGAGAAAGGCTAGGGGTAGATTAAGCTTTAGAGGACTAGGAGATGGAGAGGTTTACTGAAGTTTTTTTTTCTGGTTTCTGGAGGAAGAATGAGAAGGAGGAAGAAAGGTCAGAAACAAAGTACGTACATATTTTTCCCAATAGGCACATCCATTCAGGAAAAGATACGTACCCATTTAGGTGTCTCTTAGTATCCCAGGTCCAACAACCAAGCCCAAACAAATCAAGCCCAAAACCCAAAACCCAAAACCCAAATAAAAGAAAATAGGAAAATACACACAAATAAACACCCCTTTTTACGCAGAAAATTGCAGATTTGAAGATGTAGAAATCGGATTTTAACGAAACGAAAAGTGGAGAGGTGATGCGAATTCAGTCTAGTTTCATAAAAAAGAATAAAATTTCAAATTTCAAATTTAAATTTTCAACCAAAAGTCAAACTTTGACCAAAATTTGAATTTTCAAAAAAATTTCTACTTTATTGAATTTGGAAAAATATATTACACAATATCCTAGAATCATTATTTAAATTCAAATTTATTTAAAATTTTAAAATATTTAATTCAAAAATCAAATAAAATTCCTTTAAAATTTGACTGAATTTACGGGTCGTTGCAGCACACGAATTCCAAGGATGTATTAGGTGTTGTCTTTAGATGTAAGAATGACAAATCGTTACAACATGGTATTAAAGCTTAGGTTGAGCGAATGCATAAGCCTTGATGGGGTATACTCATTTGAGATGGTGTATGTGAGACCCTAGAATGAGTCTAAGTGTATTATATATATGAGCGCATATTTGTTAGTGTATAAAAATGTTTTATATTGTCTTGATTGATCTGTTGAGTTGTTTATGGATTCTGATCAATACGAGTAGCTAACGTTATTGATAGGGATCTCTAAACACTTGAACAAGGCCAAACCGACACAATATTGTTTTAAAAGTGGCAAATGAAATAATTTTACCTAGGAAAATATTTTGTATATAAAGGAATTATTTTCAAAAATACGTATAGTTTCCTATGATTGTTGTTAGGAGTTGATAATATTTAATTATTATGATTTAGGGTTTGTTTAGACATGCTCGTCCAGTTTTGGAGCATGGACTATTTATTATTTGCTGATTTATAGGTAGGTTTCATTTTTAAGACCTAGGTTGGGTTGATAGAAATTGGGAAAAACATTGAAACGAAGACCTTGTGAATTAAGTTTCATAGTTTGACTATAAGGTATTCGTAGATAATGTTAGGTTAAGATTTGATTTTAATAAAACTTGTTTATTAAACAAAAATTATAATATTTTGAAAATAAATAAATATTTAGAAGTTGATTTTATGAAACCTTATAAAATGTGTTATGTAACTAAAATAATTTTTCTAAGGACCTAAATCCCGGTGCTTTTGGGAAATGATTTTCAAGGTTAGGAAAAATAGTGATAATTTTAAAATATTTTAAGGTATAAATATTATGAAAAAGGAAGTTGAAAGCAATATTTTTCTATGGATAATTCGAGGAATGAGTCTCGATCTATTTTGTGATGATCAAAAAAATATTCTGAGTGACAATTGGATGTTTGCTTTGGCGAGCGAGTGCAATTAGTAAATCATTCTCATTGTCACTGTACGGTGGAAACAAGTTCGAATCAGAATGAATCCAAAGCAAGTGGATGATAAATATTTTGTTAAAAACTATAAATACATAGTATTGTTTCAAATGGAGATTTTAAAAAGAAGAAATATTTTAATGATTAACAAGTTCGAGCAGCTTGAAAATAACTAAAAATGGGAAAGAGAAGTGTTCGGATGGCAAACACTTCTCTTGAGTAGTACCTTTCTTAGTATATGGATATATGATACTATTTGGTCGTACTCAGTTCCTTGATATCATTTTGGAGTTATTTGGGCTATATGTATGTTTTCTATGGGTTAAATATATAGTACCATTTCAAAAAGTATTTGAAAAAAAACATGGGTTATTTGCTCCTAAGTTTTCAAAATAAATTGGTAATTTGATTAAAGAGTGGGTTAAAAAATGAAGTTTTTAGATATAATGATTTAATAAGGAGGTTTAATAAACACAATTTTATTAAACCATGTCTTTTGATTTTAAAATCTTGAAGGTTAAGTATTATTTGATGTTATAGGGTCGGCTAATAAACATTTTACTATAGAGATGTTGTGACGACCCACCTCCTCGAATCTCAGAAATCGACATGAATACATCCTTGGTAATCATATGCTGCAAATACAAGTGCCGGAGAGGCGGATTATCAAGGGTAAGAAAGAAAATAAAGACAGAACAGAATCTCACACGAAGGGAATAACATATATTATTTCGACACATAAACTTTACAACAGGAATTTAAATACATTTATCAGAGTTAAAAATAGACAGTTATAAATATCTGTCCTTTCAAATGCGGAATACAGTAATACATGAGTGTGGTGGAAATGGATAACAATCTTCAGAAGACTCTTCTAACTCCATGTTTCAAGCTCCATCCAGATTTCTTCAAGTCAAAACTGAATGACTTGGCTGCCCGGGAAAAGTTAGGGCACCAAGAGTTTAAGAGAAAGGAAAATAAACTCCGGGTCAGTCATGGGACTGGTGTGAGAAACTCAAAATATGCGGTTTGAAAACAAACGGTGTCTCATAAGACCACGTCTCACATAAACACAGAATGGGTTTTTACCTTATGATAACCAAAACATTTGCTATGTAAAATCATTTGATATTATTTTTAATGATATTATTTTGAAAACATTTGCAAGTAAACTAATTAATCTTAGCCGAAATTGTTACCATTATTAAATTCCAGATAGTTAGGCTCTACAAACAAAACTCTTACAAGGCTAGTTTGGAGAATGGATTTCCATACAATGGCAGATAAGGGACTACCATGCGTACGGTACATCTCTAGAGGAATATACCGAGGATACACAAACAATCCTCTACATCTGGCGAGAGCGGTCTATCCCTTTTTGGCACTCATAGATGGCCTAGATAGAAATCGAATATGACATCACCCCGGTTGTTACTGACCTATCGGAGACGTCTCATAGCATACGCCACATACCCAAAATATAGGCGGTTATCTAGAAAGGTGATGACCATACCCTAATGAGTACGACCCACTTAGCCCTGCGGCGTATCATGTTTAAGCCATTACCGGGTGATGAGGCTCGAGGTAGAGATTACCTTTCACATAGCACATTCGACTTTGAATGCCACATTTCCATTCCATGATCACACAACTGTTTTCTACAAACGTATAACTTCTGAGCTCGTACGTCTCAGAGAGTGTTAAGCTAAGAGAAATTGCCTTCTCCACAACCAAATAGATGATACGTTCATAGAGATCAATTTATGTAATTAGAAATGCAATGTTAGACATTCATCCATACAAGTTGTCCAGGAACAGGACAAAACGAAGGCACTCTCCTACCACATCCTGTCGGGAATTACCCCTAGGATTAGTAGCGAGAAGTCCTTACATCGAAGATCTTAAATGAAGAACTACTGCCACATAGATATGATATGGGAAATTTCCCCCGAGGGTCAATGACAAGCAACCCAACATTATGTCTTCCAAATCATCTCCATACACTTCGAATACGTAAGTTGGTTCGAAGTGGTCTTCGGATAGGAATCATCAAAATCCGACCTCGATTCCTTCGAATCAATCATCGATAAAAAGATGTTAAGTGAATAGGGAATTATTCTTTGATTGATTAATTTCTTTTTATCAAAATATCTTCTGGAGATATTTATCTTTCAAACATTCTTTCTAGTATATATGGAATCATCAAACCTCATTTATCAAATCCTTTGATTACTTAAAACCCTTTTAATTCTAAATCATTTGACATATTCTACTAACTTTTAATCATTTATTTAACCACTCCATAAATCCTTCAAATCACCTTTAAAATTCTCTATTAATCATTTAAAAAAATTATCAGAAGATTTGGAAAAGAATGGTTACGTTTAAAACTATACTTAAAATATTATAGAAAAGTGCAGCGGAAAAGTGCTGCGGAAAGTGCTTTTTAAGCTATATTGATCAAAACGACTTTTCTATCATTTGAGAATTCATTTTTTATAACTCAAATCACTTTGAAAACAATTTAAAAGATTATTAGAATTTATTTCATATTTTTAAACAAATTTAAAATATCCTTTTCCAAGAAATGCATTTATGGATTCTGAACTGCAAAACCGCGATTTTTCTTTCTTTGTTTGAAAACTATGGATATAATTGTTTGGAAAATTCTTATCTTGAAGAATTCCGAGCTATATTTCATTCTATATACATTTTTGACTTTTATGGCGCGAAATCGCGAACCTGCCATTATGTAACGCACCTATTTTTGACTCAATATTCAATTACCTTTCACACTTCACTAAAACACTTTCATATGTTTATAAAACATTTCAAACTCATTTTTAAACCCTTTTTAAAGAGGTTTAACATTCCATATACACCAATTCATTCAATAAAGGAAAGCGATTTCCTTTGTTCTTATCGATGTGTATTACCATGACTTGCATATATATTCAACATTCATATTAAACAACCATCATCAGTAATCATATTCATACATATATATCATCCAATAGCATATATTGCTATAGTTTAGGAGTTTCTCACCTTCATTTTCCCTCGGCTAGTTTAAAATTGGCCATAGCTTCACTATGATAGTTGTAAACTCCACGGAACCGAACTCTTTGACCTTGAATGGGCTTGACCCGCCCTAAGGTGCTCATGACCATGATTTCGTGATGAGGAAGGCTCGACCAGAGGAAGAAAGGAGGGTGACCGTAGGTTTTAGGAAGGTTGGGGAGAAGTTTGATGATAGGTTGAGGTGGTTTCACTAACATATACGTATTATATGTTTTTAATTCTCTTTTGCTAAATATTTTACCATTATTTTGCTAAGAAGTGAACATGAAAAAATCTTGGAAGTGGAGGAGAAGATGATAAGAATATGGTGAAAAATTATGAGAAAGTGTATGGGTATTTATAGGAGAAAATTTGAACAAATATCTAATGGTAAAATTAGCATTTTCCCTCGACCCGCACCCCTCTCCTACCCCCTAGGCTCAGCCAAAATGATGTTCACATGGATGAACCAATGTGCTTGTCATTGTGTGTGTGTACTTGGTTGACTTTGAGCTTGCTTAAGGCTTAAGTAATTTAGAAATATCTTATATATTTCTTATATATATATGTATGTATATATGTATGTATGTATGTATGTATGTATGTATGTATGTATACATATTTGTATGCATGTTTATATATAATTTAAAGAGTATATATGTATGTTACATAAGTGTTCATAACATGTTGATAAGGTTGCAACAACCTTTGAATGACTTTTATTCGTTAAGTCGTTGAAAATTGGAAAACCGATTATCGGTCACATTTTCACTTATTAATTTATATACATATATTTGTAAAAAAAATTGAAAATAAATTTCTTATCATTATTAATTAATTAAAATGATCACATTTGAAATATAAAATTATATAAATTAATATTAACAATTATTTACAGTAATTGCTATTATACTGATAAAGCGATATCGATTTTTTTCTTATATTTTCAAATCAATTATATATCTTTATAAAACTGTTATAAATGATTTATTAACACTTTATAGCTATTTAAAATGAATTATCCTTAATAAAAAATAGTGGTTTGAATAATTATAATAATCACTAAATCATTAAATCTTAATTAAAATTGAATAAATCAATTATTAAATATAAGGGCATCGTTGATGAAGTCTTAAATACATTTTATTCACAAAAATAAAATAATTGATTTTATTTCATATTCTTGTTCCATTATAAAAATAAGTGTATTTATCCCAGCTATGTGCGCGATGTTTTACAATTATAGAGTTGATTTTCTTTAAAACAATTTCGACCATTTGTTCGATTTAAATCCTGAGGAAAATATTTTGTAAATATCTATTCAAAATAAGATTACTATTATTTATTTATCACTTAAATCAATATTATTTGTATCATCAAACTTTTACTTAATTTTAAAAATAAATATAATTTATCAAAGTGATAGATTTGCGGGTCGTTACAGACTTCTCCCCTTAAAAGAATTTCGTCCCAAAATGACCCAAAATAAAAACCCAATAGTTTGCCCAAAATATTTATTTTTAAACCTACACATATACGATGTATATAGATCATCCATACACAATATATGATTCGATCTACTATTCGAATTCACAACTTTTCTTCCGAATTAGCATTGATCACCCGATCCTCTATTGTGGACTCTGACCAGGCTTTCTAATCGGAATTTTAGCTTTTCCTTGCATAGATCTCAACTATGATAGAAAAGTCAAGTATCCAACCACAAACCCTCATTAATGTTTATCGTCAAGAATCGAGTGGTAAATTCATGGTGTAAACACCTCAAAGCTCTGTACTCGAATCTTAGATTAAATTTTTACGACAAAATAATCCACGTACTTTATAAGAAAATATTTCATAAATTTTTATTCTTTATTCAAACTTTTGTGAAGATACTTTATACATAACCATTTTACATTTTTATTTCCAAATATTTTTAATTAAAAACACATTTCTTTTCAAAAGAGTAATAACTTTTTATTATAACACATCTCTAAACATATCTTAATGGTTCTGAAAAATAATTCATTAAATTACCATAAACTTCCTTTATTAGTGAGAACTTAATGTTTCTTTATTACATATATTGTAATTCTCTTATCTTTGATCTTCTTTCGATTATTTACGTAAAAATTCTGCTTTCAAACCTTTCATAATACCATTTCTTCTTCATAAAAGAAAATCCTTTATTTAATTTTTTCTTACTTCTTCCCCAAGAATTATCATTTAAATGATTCATATAAATGCGAAGTTGGAACAAACATCATATTATAGAATTTCATACTTTTACATTCATTATTTCAATTTAAACTTGGGCCAAAAAGAAAATCCCCTCCCCAACACTGATACGGTGCAAAATACTTGATCAAAACACCAGACGAACTTATATATATATATATAATAGAACAACCCTTAACTACCATACCCCATGTCTCTTTTACTCCTCTGAGTCTGAAGCCGATGGCGGGCTCTAGAACCCAAGATCTATCAAAACTTCTCTAACTCTTTCCTCATCACTTTCTAGCACATCGTCGGCCTCATTGCCATCATCTTCTGGTTGCATTTCTCCCTCAACCTGTGGTAGCCACGGTTGGTTCCATGGGACATGTCCCATGCCAACCGGTATTCCTAGGACTATCCCGCCCTCTTCCAATTCTTCGAGGCCTTATACACCCTCCTCCCAAGGAATTTCAAACTCTTCGACTCCTTCTTCTTTTGTTATTTCTTCATCGTTGCTCTCCACTTCATCCCGGTTTATGTAGGAACTGGATGATCCTTCTTGCCATACATTATGCTCTCCATCCAAATCACATATCACATTGCTACATTTGCTAGATATAATAGCATATGGGTCTTCCATTGGTTCTGATTCTTCTTCCATGGGTTCGACCTCTTCTTCCATGGGTTCTGAATCTTCTTTCATGGGTTCCACTTCTTCTATAGGTTCCAATATGGAGCTAGTAGGATCGGTTATCCAATTTCTTTCCGAGGCCTGCACGGGTTCGTCATCACTAGAAATTGTAATTATTTCTGGAGTCGTGGGTGGTATGAGCATTACAGCCATTGGATATCCAGCTTCACCCCATCGAGTGTATGGGGCATGCTTTTCCTCAATCGGGAACCCACCATTGCTAGGTGGAGATTTCGCTTGTTCCTCTTCATCAGTAGGGAGGATAATGAGGCTGTCCTTCTCAGCCTAATTTGCTCTTGAAGTCTCTCCTTTGGAGTAATTTCCTCCATATGGTTTCTACAAGGTAAACAACATTTCCTTAGATACAAACAATAGGTAATTTTATTAATCTAACGTATTCCTAGGTAGAGAGGTTTGCTAGTTGCTTGGTATTATTTTTCTCAAACCAAGGTTCAATTAATACTTAGAAAATGACTCGAGGTCCATTTCTAAAGATAGCTTTTAAAATTCTTTGTATAACGAAAATGGTTTATCCTTCCAAAAATCCTTTGAAAATTTTATCAAATTTCTTTTTATTGCTTATAAAATTTTAATCATTTCTCAAAAATATAGTTCTAGGTAAAATTATTTCATGTACAAATTTTCAAAACCAAAATTATTTGTATATAATACTCGCTCATATATACTCAAACTCACTTAGGGTGTTACTAACCCTATCTCTAATGAGTTACTCGTCCTAGGGCATTACTAACCCTATCTCCGATGAGACTTTCCCCTACAAAAGCCAAGGTGTTCGCATAGCCTAAGCTCTGATATAAAATGTGAGGACCATTTTCTTCGACCCTCGGAAATCGACACTAATACATTCTTGGTATTCACGTACCACAAATCCAAGTGCTGGAGAGGCAGATTATCAAGGGTAAGAAAGAAAATAAAGATAGAACAAAATCTCACACGAAGGGAGTAACATATATTATTTCGATATATAATCTTTACAGTAGGAATTTAAATACATTTGTAAAAGTTAAATATGGACAGTTATAAATATCTGTCCTTTCAAATGCATAATACAATAATACATGAGTGTGGTAGAAATGGATAATAATCTTCAGAAGAATATTATAACTCCATGCTTCAAGCTCCATCCAGATTTTTTCAAGTCAAACCTAAACGACTTGGCTGTCCGGGAAAAATTAGGTCACCCAGAGTTTAAGGGAAAAGAAAATAAATTATGGGTCAGTCATGGTACTGGTGTGGGAAACTCAAAATACGCGGTTTGAAAACAAAGGGGTATCTTATAAGACCACGTCGCACATAAACACGGAACGGGTTTTACCTTATGATAACCAAAACATTTGCTACACAAATTCATTTGATATTATTTTTAATAACATTCTTTTGAAAACATTTGCAAGTAAACTTTTTAATCATAGCCGAAATTGTTACCATTATTAAATTCTGGATATGTTAGGCTCTACAAACAAAACTCTTATAAGGCTCATTCGGAGAATGGATTTCTATAAAAAGGCAGGTAAGTGACTACCTTCCATACAGCACATCTCTAGAGGAATGTACCATGGATGCACAAACAATCCTCCACATATTGTGAGATCGGTCTACCCTTATTTGGCACTCATACATGGCCTGGATAGAAACCGAATATGACATCACCCCGGTCCCGATCTATCCGAGACGTCTCATAGCATACACCACATACCCGACATATAGAAGGTTATCTAGAAAGGTGATGACTATACCCAAATGGGTGTGACCCACTTAGCCTTGCGGCGTACCTAGTTTAAGCCATTACCAGGTGATGAGGCCCGAGCTAGTGATTACCCTTGACATAGCACATTTCACTTTGAATGCCACATTGTTATTCCATGATTCACAACTTATTTCTACAAACTTATAACTTTGGAGCTCGTACATCTCAGGAAATGGTGTTAAGCCAAGAGAACTTGCCTTCTCCGCCACCAAACAAATGATACGTTCATAGAGATCAATTTATGTAATTAGAAATGCAACGTCAAACATTCGTCCATACAAGTTGTTCAGGAATAGGACAAATCGAAAGCACTCTCTTACCACATCCTGTCGGGATTTATCCCTAGGATTAGTAGCGAGAAGTCCTTGAATCTAAGATCTTAAATGAAGAACTACTGCCACATAGATATGATATGGGAAATTTCTCTCGAGGGTCAGTGACAAGCAACCCTACATTCTATCTTCCAAATCATCTCCATACACTTAGAATATGTAAATTGGTTTGAAGTGGCCTTTGGATAGGAATCACCCAAATTCGACCCCGGTTCCTTCGAACCAATCATCGATAAAAAGATGTTAAGTGAATATGGAATTATTCTTTGATTGATTAATTTCTTTTTATCAAAATATATTCTGGAGATATATCTCTTTCAAACATTCTTTCTAGTATATACGGAATCATTAAACCTCATTTATCAAATTCTTTGATTACTTAAAACCCTTTTAATTCTAAATCATTTCCTTTTTGGCTTAGAAAAATATTTCCAAATCATTTCATTTAAATCTTAACAAAGATTTCTTAATTCAAAAATCAAAATTTTGATTGAGTTAAAAATGTTTTATCTAGGATGTTAACCCAAAACCAGTAAATATTTAGTGAGCAGAATCTATAGAAATCATCTAATTCTACTCAATATTAATTTCCGTATTCAACAAATACTATAGGAGGAATAACGGAGAAATCATATGTGCCCTCGACCCACACCCCTCTCCTACCCCCTAGGCTCGGCAAAAATGATGTTCACATGGGTGAACCCATATGTTTATCCTTATGTGCGTGTACTTATGTGTACTTGGTTGACTTTGAGCTTGCTTAAGGCTTAAGTAATTTAGAAATATCTTATATATTTCTTATATATATATATATGTATGTATATGTATGTATGTATATTTTTATGCATGTTTATGTATAAGTTAAAGTGTATATATATGTTACATAAGTGTTCATAACATGTTAATAAGGTTGCAACAACCTTTGAATGACTTTTATTCATTAAATCGTTGAAATTTGGGAAACCGATTATCGATCACATTTTCACTTATTAATTTATATACATATATTCGTAAACAAAATTTGAAAATAAATTTCCTATCATTATTAATTAATTAAAATGATCATATTTGAATTATAAAACCACATAAATTAACATTAACAATTATTTACAGTAATGTTATTATACCGATAAAGCGATATCGAGTTTTTTCTTATATTTTCAAATCTGTTATATATCTTTATAAAACTATTATAAATGATTTGATAACACTTTATAACTATATAAAATGTATTATCCTTATTTTAAAATAGTGATTTGAATAATTATAATAACTATTAAATCATTAAATCTCAATTAAATTAAATAAATCAATTATTAAATATATGGGCATCGTTGATGATGTCTTAAATACATTTTATTCACAAAAATAAAATAATTGATTTCATTTCATATTCTTGTTAAATTATAAAAATAAGTATATGTATCCAGCTCTGTGCGCAAATTTTTACAATTATAGAACTGGTTTTCAGTAAAACAGTTTTCGATCATTTTATCGATTTAAATCCCGAGGAAAATATTTTGTAAATATCTATTCAAAATAAGATTATTATTTTTTATTATCACTCAAATCAATATTATTTGTATTATCAACCTTTTATTTGAATAATTTTAAAAATAAATATATTTATCAAAGTGATAAATTTATGGGTCGTTACAGATGTCTAACAAAAAGTAGACTCTAGGATGGAGTTTGGATACTAGCGTCCTACTCTTCTTAGCTACTTACCAGACTAAATAGGTAAAGAGGTTGAATTGGTTGACTCGGTTTTGAGATCCAAAATTATTTTGGGTCTACATCTGAATAGGATTAAAAATCAAACATTTTGTATATACTCTTAGGAAATAAGAGAGTTTTATGTAAGTAATAAGGTAAAATGATTTTATGAAAAGGGTTTCATAAATAAAGTTGTGTCATTTAAAACGATTTGAACCTAAGTTGGAAGTGTGTGATATGTTTTCATAAATATTTGAGGGTGGATTAAAAGTACTTAGGTAAATAAAAACCTTTAGATAAGTACGTAAGTTGTACATAGATCATTGTCCTTTCTCACATAGTTCTCGATCCAAGATTCGAGTACATGACTAGAAGTGTCCCACACCGTTCCTAATATGGATTTATCACTCGTTTTTTGACAGAGAACACTTGGTGAGGGTTCTTAATATGAAATCAAAAGTTTTTTATCATAGTATATGGCTATGTAAGAAGAACAGAGGTTTCTAATTATGAAGCCCGATCGGAGTCCGCACTAGAAACTCGGGGAGCGATACTAGTTCGAAGGTAAAGCTATGTATTCGAGTGAGTGATCAAATCAGATTTTGTTTATGAATGATCTATGCACATCATACGAAATAATGAATAGCGTTAAGTATTCCTGATTTGGTGTGCTTTTTGGGTTAGGGTTGTGGTATAAATTTCGGGGTCAAAATTCTTTTAAGGGAGGGAGATCTAATGACCCGGAATTTCACCGCTTTGATTTGCGAATATTTAATTAATTTAAATATTCAATAAAAGATTTTATAATTAAAATAAAACCCTTTTAACTAATAAATAACGATGGTGAAATGGTTTTTAAAATTTGTTTACAAAAATATTTAGTTTGAAGAAAAATGGAAAATGTGATTGGAAATTGTTTTTAGAATTTTCGACTTTTCATCGTCTAAAAGTTGTCGGAATTGTTAAAAACACTTTACTGTATATATATACATACATATATACAAATAACATAAGTACGATAAGTAATAATATATGGTAGAATGGGTTTACTTAAGTTAATAAAAAAAGTTTAAACTAACGATTAAAACATTGAAAAGATGTGAAAAAGTGAACATAACATCACCTAAAAACATAAGTACATTAGGTATTAAATTCATGTTTGCTCAAGAGGGGACAAGATGGTGGCTTGTGATGTGATGTGGAGGGGAGACAAGATAAGGTGGCATTTGATTTATGGAGGGTAGTGTACTTAAGAGTGTTTTGGTCATTTACCTTATGCATATAATATAAATCAATTTTCATATTTTCGTTCTCATTTTATCATTTCCATTCTCATTTTCTCAAACTCCAATTTCTTCTTTAGCCTCCTAAACTTTCATGGCTTCCAAAGATTTCTAAAGTTTAAAATCATAGTTTCATTCACTTAAATCCTTTAAAGGATTGTTTAAAACACCTCTCTTTTCCTTTCTACAACCTCCCATTTACTGAAAAAAGGCCCTATCATCTCCTTCACCCATGGTCGAGCACTATGCTCTTCATGGCCGAACCAATTTGTACCCTTACAACCACCAAGACTCCATTTTTGTTAAAGAAAGCAAGGATCTAGGGTGGTTGCAAAAGTTAGTAGATGCTTGGTTAGATTTGGTAGCTTTTAGGTAAGAAAAGCTCACCTTTTATTAAAGTTTTAAACTTTATTTCATGGCTTAACTTGGTTGATAATCCATTGGTTGTTTGGTTGTAAATGATATTGGTTGTATGTATATATATGTACTTGTGTAAAATAAGTGGTATAACTTTGAAAAATGAAGTTGAAAGTTAAGTAGTAATTGCAAGTTAGGATCTTTTTGTTGTATATTGTGAATGCATGAATTTGTGCTAGTAATGTATGCTATAATGAAGTAGCACTAAAAGTTGTTGATTTTAAGACATCGAGACCCTTGGTTTAAAAGTGATTTCACTTAAGTATTGAGTTTGAAAAGTTTACAAGTTTAAACTTTGATTTAGTTTCTAAAACCTTAATTTTTTTTCAAAAACCTTTTGCTAAGTTTATAAAGTAGCCAAGGTAAAGAAAAAAATGATTTTAACTATTTGATATAAAAATCAAGTTTTGAAATTACGGGTTATATAGCGATGGTCGCTATGGGTTTAGTTTGTGAAAACGAACTCTTTTTGAAATCAAAAGTTTTTAAACTTAAGTATCTTTTGAAAAGTGCTTTCATAACAATTTATAAGTAAGAAAAGGTAATTATTTAATTATTTAATGATTATTTAGTTAATTATTTATATAAGATAATTAGTACTTAATCATTAGTTAATAAAAGAAATTAGCACTTAATTATTAATCAAGTTAATTATTTTTAGTTAATTAATTAAAGATTAATTATTAATTAATAATTTATTTAAGGATTAATCATAATTTAATTATTGATTATGGGTTAATTATTATTTAGTTACATATTAAAGGTAAATTATTAATTGATTATTTATATATAAAAGGGTTTAATTATTAATTAATTACTAATTAAGTTAAATTTTAATTAAGATTTAATTAAGACTCGATAAAGGTTTAAGTTATTATTTAATAATGGTTTAAATTATTGTTTAATTATTAATTAAGGACTGATTATTTATTTATTTATTAAGTGAATAATTATTTATTTAACTAATATTTTAAGATTAGCTATTATTTATTTAAAGGATAACTATTATTTAATTATTTGTTTAAAGGTTAAATTGGGATTTAATTATTTATTTAAAGGAAAATTATTATTTAATTATTTATTCAAAAGTTAATTATTGTTTAATTACGGGTTAAATTATTAATAAATAAAGAGTTTAAGTGTTTATTAAATTATTGAATAAAAGTTCAGGTTTTAAACTTGTAACGACTTGAAATTTTCAACCATTCGCATCCATCCATGTCGGATTTGAAGCGCTCAAAATATCATATTGTTAATTTAAATTTGGCAAAACTCAGCATATACAGTAAATAAAATAATCACAGATCACAGACACAGTAATATAACAATAATGCAGCGGAAACAAAAGAATAGTAGTTCATGAAGCTACCATATATATATAACAGAGTTAAGCAAGATACATCAGGAGTCTCGAATACATAGATGTCTCAATACAAGAGTCAAATACAAAATCTGAATACATCACTGGAATCAACTGAATAACTGATAGCAGAATCGATAGATAGCTGGATCTCCAAGCGAAGCTCCAACTAGAAAGGTGAGTCTCAAATGTTGTATCACTCAGTCTGACCCGAGCATAAAGCAAAACACAAAACACTCGAGTCAGGATTAACATTCTTATATCAATAAATCCAACTCAAGTGAAATATCAATTGAAATACAAGTAACTCAAAGGATGTTTGGGATAACCATCCTCTAAGGATCCGTTAAACTATCTACTATGTAGTAATATACGCTATTATAATAATGTCTAATATAAAATAAACTTACTTTTAAATAGCGTTAAGGCTTTACATTTTCCACCTTAACACGTAATAGTCCCAGTAGTCTATTCAGTATTAGCATACTCCCAGAACGGGGGCTACCCTCAATACTCCACAGGCTACGGGAGAAATCACAACTCATAGTAAAGCTCGATATGGTAGGTAACACGGCACAACAAGGCAATGCTAGGGTAGATATACCAATTACTCATCCGGGCTGGTGGAAACGCATAACAGCCACTACCGCCCACCTCAGAACACGCTTCCAAACAAAATCGAAGTGTGGCCACCAAATAAATCACAAAGTAATAGAATGGTATCGAAGAAATGCGTCCGATCAGAGGTGCTACCTCATTGGCCCGAGAATCGCTCATGTTTTATCCACCTTATGCCAACTCACGGGAGTAGGGTCCACGTATATACCTTTAGGATCGTCACCACCATCCTAATTCATTCTGGAATCTCCACCGCGTACACAGTTGTTAAAGTGGTTTTCGGTATCGACAAAGAGTATGTCCATATCAGATCCCAGACTCTTTATCAACCAATCGTTATTATAACACCGTGGTCATTTCAAAATAGTTTATACTTTAAAACCAAAATATCATTTCCATTTCAAAACCCAAATCAATACGATATTAATTTCACTTCAAATATATATCCGTTTCCAAAAATCACATCACTTTCCAAAGTTATAACGTTTTCGAAATCATAGTCTTTTAAAAATCAAAACACTTTGGAAATCACAGCTTTGAAATCATAGCATTTTGGAAATCATAACACTTTTGAAATTATAGCATTTGGAAATCATAACACTTTTCTCCTAATAGTTTAGATATTAAAATTAGTATATATAATAAAATAGTTATAAGTTAAAACAATTTATATTAAAATAATTTATATTGAAAATGATTTATATTAAAAATAGTTTATATTAAAATAATATATAAAGTAAAATATCCATAGTTTTAAATATAACTTAAAATTACTTTATAAAATAAAATATTTTTCTCGACTTTCACAAATCGATTCAAATCAATTCGAATTCCAAATTCAAATTTAATCAAATCTAAATCATCAATTTCAATTCCCATTTCAGTTAAACATTTTCAAGTTATATCGGTTTCAAATACCGATTTGAACCACAATAAACCATTTCAATTTCAAATATTTCAAAGCATCAAATATTCCACATTTCAAAACTAAATTCGATAATTTATATATATATATATCATTTCACTTTTCTATTATTTAGTTTTGAAATATTTACTTAATTATTTCAATATCATTTGAATACAACTTCAATTTACAAAATATCCTATTTAAATTTATATAAGTTTGAAATATCCATTTAAGTCACCTTTAATCACATTTCAAGTTGTAAAACACTTCTTTAAAATTTCAAATTCAATAAATTTCAAATCAAACTTATTTAAGGGTAATTCTTAAATAAATAAAATTTCGAATCAATTTCAAATTATCTTTTCAACCTAAATCATTTCAAACTCTATATTTGAAAATATAAATTTAAATAAATACTTAAACATATTATATATCAACTTTATTAAATCAACTTTAATAAATCTTTAAAATCCATATTTATTAAAACTATACATTTCTTTTCAAAACCATAGAAATCGTTTTTCAAAATATATATATAGACCAACGGTGTCTGTATAAAATTTTCTATCCTATGGTCAAGTGATACGGATATTTATCATTTCAATCCGTAATTTAAATATATACGGGTATATATCTTTTCCACCCGCAATCCCAAATTCAATTAAATGAAAATCGCTTGGGTTTATCATTTCAACCAATAACGATTTTCTCCTATTCTATAGATCGTTTGGGTATGTATCATTTCAACCCATAGTGAATTCTATACTAACAGGGAACTTGCAGAGTGATAACAGATATGATAATAATAATATAACTGGCATATATCATCAATATAAATAACAGAAACTGGTGTCAGATGTCACAGGTGAACAGATACAGATAATGACATATATATAGCAATGTAATGACTAACAGCATCATATTTCAATTGTCGTTTCAATTGAAATCAAAATTAATAAATATAAGAACATTAATCGTGAGTGATTGCTCACCTTTCGAGGCTAGAGAGAATAGACGATAGAATAAGCTGTGAATTCCAAAGCAAAATAAGATTGAACGCAAATTGGACGAACAAGGCTGAATATGGAAAATCGATGAGAACGATTAGAGTTAGTTGATATAAATTGAACTAAATATATATCATTTCTCTGAAATAAATTTAAAACATATATTTATTTTCAAATGTATATTAAATCCCATACTCATAAAATAAAATATATACGTTTATATAACTTATAAAATATATAACTCAGAACAATATATGTATACTATATAACAACAGATCAACTTATACTACATACTTAACATATATTAACACACAACTTATATTATATATATAATATGTCCCATCACCTCATATTGTAACAAACATTAAATGTATATACTTTAGTATAAAAGTAGGCAGGCCAACATAGATAAATAAGTAAACAATCTATACAAGTTTGGAAATATAAATATCAATCTATACAAGTTTGGAAATATAAATATCTAAAACAAATGCATCTATATGTAAATCTCTGAATAAACAGTATACATATATTACACGTACGGCTATAATTAGTATAAATCATATAAAATATAATATTAACATATTACAAAATTTATATAATTTAACAATATATATATACGTACCCAGTATATTAATATATCCACATATATATTTCAAAATCAAATAGCTTATATTATAAATTACATACAACTATACAATATATCAAACACTAAATAATATTTTTATAAAACACTGTCATCATACGCTTAATGTATAAGTAAACCACAGTTTGTAAGTAATATAGCTATGTAAAACCTTTATATACCTATAACAGCAGACCTATATATATAACATCTTTTATTCTAAAATATACAGAGCTTATAAGTTAAAGTCAATGTCAAAGATATCATATAGTACAATATAATCTATATAAACATAGCTTACATGCAACACATACAATATATATACACTTGCAATATATATATAAAAGTATAAAACATATAATATGAATTCAACATATATATATATATATATATTATTATTATTATTATTATTATTTATCTAAATAGTACGGCTGAAGCCAAATATATATATAAGCCGACAAATTATAACTTATATAAATTAATATATATATATATATAATTTATAAAATCTTATATAACTAACATATCATAAAAATTTATATAAACTATCATTATAAAATCTGCACATGTTATATATATATATATACATATACATCAAAAGAAGGAGACTCGATTGTTGGAAGTTGTTGAGAGAGATGGATCGGCTGACAAGGTGGAAGCGGGCTTACGGGTCAAGTATGGGCTGCGCTCAGACCTTATAGGGTGGAGGTGGAGAATAGAGGTGGAGGGGAGATGGTGCGGCTGTGGGTACTTGGTCAGGTGGACGGTGATAGGTTGAGGCGATGCGTTGTAGGTGAAGCAAGCAAACAGTGGGCTGTTAGGTAGTGGTGGCCAGTCAAGGTGTGAAGCGTGGAGAGGCCACTTAGGCACGGTGTTGGTTAGAGATTATTCACGAGAGAGAGGAAGATGGGTTTCAGAGGAGCAAGCAATAATTTCAATAATTTTATACGTACAGTGAATATAGGAATGGAAATGAACAGGTGAAGCGATTGAATCGTTATATATACTTTTATTAAATTATAATATACAATTTCTTTCTGAAACAATGAACAGTCACTATATAAAACATAGTTAGGTTATATACATTTGAACAGTAAGAATAGAAAGAAAGAGCGAAATCGTACCAATATAATGAATGAACCATCAATGTATTGAAATGATGGAATATTAACGGCTAACCACTGATTCGGCGAAAACAAATGCTAGAAGCCGTTTCTTTAGCCGTTTGAAATTTGAATGGGCACAACTATCAGAAAGGTTGAAATTTCATAACCGATACTGTTTGCACAAAAAATGGACAAACACCTCAAAGTCGTATGATTTAATTGATTTTATGTTATTCTTAGTGATTTGGGTGATTTATGCAAATATATGAAAAGCAGGGGCTAAACTGTAAAAGACACGCAGATTTATAGTGGTTCAGCCAGAATGTGCCTACGTCCACTTTATATATTATTTCTCCTTTCTTCTTCAGATTACAAGTACAAAGCTTTGATACAAGTATAGGAAAGTTGTTTGAAAACTCTATCCGTGCTTGAGCTCTCAAACTTGTCCCCCATTGTTGTACCCCTGCCCCTCTATTTATAGAGTGAGGCGGGGGTAGGGGTCTTGGATGTATATAGCTACCGGTGGGCCTGGGCTGATGCGATCTGGCCTGGTAGTGTCGGTCCGGTATGTCTTGGTCCGGGGGAACTTGGTCCGGTAGTAGAGGGTTGGACCTGGTTCGGCTGGGTATTGGAGGTAGGTTGGTTCGGTAGTGAGAGGAATTGGACCGGTGGTAGGTGGTCCGGTGGTGAGTGGGAACGTTTCTGGTTCGGTAGGAGCTTGGAGAAGGCTGGTTCGGTAGTAGCTTGGAGAAGGCTGGTTCGGTAGTAGCTTGGAGAAGGTTGGTTCGGTAGTAGCTTGGTTCGGTGGTGGGTTGGTCCGGCAGAAACTCACCCAACACTTGCCCCCCAAAGTAGGGCATGTGCATGCACAGGGCATACTTTGTTTTTTGTTCGGTCACTCTTATCTGGTTCGGCGTACCGAACCATTTGGTCCGGTCGTTTATATCTTTCCTATAAGTAGGGGTCTAATGCCATCGTTATCCCTCATTAGCCGAGCCAAACCTTTGTCTTCACCGAACCCAAACGTGTTAGCCGAATCGAGCTCTCAACTTTTGCTGAACCAGGTGAGATCTTCTTCCACCGAGTGTGTTATTGCCGAATGGTCTTAAGACCGGATGAACATGAAAACTTTCTGTTTTATATTTCTGCATCTTTTGTTCTAACAACGTGCCTATTTGTGTTTGCAAATAAATATCTCACAAAGTGGAAACCTGATCAGAGAAGAAGAGATCTCAGGACAAAGAAGAGCCTCCCGCCGTGCCCCCAGCCTAGTCAAGACCGGGTCGTAACTCTGGGGGATGAGGCTAAGGAAAATATTGATCGGGTTGCTGAGGAGACCAGGAAATTGATGGGGCACCACGCCCGACTGGCCAAGGCTGGGGAAGAGATAGGAAGCGCCAACATTCGGCTACGGTTGATGGTTTTCGACTAGGCTAAACAACTCGCCGACCAAGCCATCCAAATCTCCCAGCATGAGGCCGCATCCAGACAATTGAGGAAGACTCTTGAAGAGGCCAGTAGGGCGGAGTTGCGGAGGATGGAGGCCGCCTATAAGGAGCGGATTGACATGGCCATTGCCACGGTGGATGAGGTTCGGCAAGCGGATCTCGAGCGGGTAGAGGAACTATCGGGGAGACTTGAGGCCGCGGAGCTTGCTCAGGCCAAGTCGAAGGAGGAGATGGAGGCGATAAGGAGGTCCCTTCAGGCTGACCGTTTACGGTATCGATCGGAGAGGGATGCTGTTGTTGCAAAGCTGCGGGCTTCTGAGGTCCGAATGAAGGAGTTTGAAGAGAACGAGGGGATGATGGATGGGATGCTCCAGGATATGTACTTCCGTACTTGGAGGCAGGGTAACTTGTCCTGGATGGATGATTACCCCCGGGTTATGGCTAGGATCTATCTCAGGGCTCTAGAGGAGGCCAAGGCTGAGGCGGATAAGGAGGGTGGTGTGGCCTTTAGGATGGATGTGGTTACCGCCCAGTTTACCAAGGAGGAGAAGGTGGCGGTGAAGGAGGGCATGCGGTTGCTTGCAGCTGGGGAGGCAGGTGTGCAAGTAGAGGATGATGATCAAGATGATCAAGGAGCAGATGCTGGTAAGTCTTCCTTTCTAGTCTTTCCGTTAACTTGGTTGCTTATCACTAATGAATTCTTTCTCTGACCGGACAGGTGGGCAACAGGACAAGGATAAGACTCCGACGCAGCCGGCTCCTTGATTGGACCTGGATATCTTTTTGTGGACTTGACATTGTTGTATATGTTAGTCTCAAAACAGTAACGTAACTTTTAGGTTGTAATTATGCTACTTGTAATAAACAACACTATTCTTGACGTGTAATTTTTTTTAACTTAAGCTGATTCTGTCATCTTTTGAATGTTTTTGCTATTTTGATATGTTGTATGAGAAATATAGCTATGCATATTCTTGTAATTAAATTGTGTTTGACGTCAGGTTCTTGTTTAAAACATAATTTCATGACGTGCAATGTTAGCGTGAGGTGTGAATTGATGATAGTCACGTGTTTACATATGAAAGAAGGAAATACCGTCCTTTATATTTTGCTTGTAGATAGCAGCTTTGAATGTCTTGTGTGACCGAGTATGGAATGCGGTCCAGTATCTTACTGTGAGTATCCGCTTGTTCTGTGTCCTGTACTTCAGGGATTGTTACAGAGGATAGAAGAAAAATTTCTTAAATAAAATTGAAATATGTGAAAAAGGTAAAACTTCCAATCACGGAAGGCCTTCGATGTGCTTAAGTTCGTGGCAAACGGGCTTTGTAGTCACTTTCCCTAGCTGTGGGTCTTGGAGACATTTGTCACCCATCTTACGCCTCCGCGGGGAGTTAATTCTTTTTTACCACAGCCGCACTTAAGACATATCGGAGCCGAGATCGCGCACAGTAACTACCCGGGCCATTATGGCCCGTATTCATGGGTATTATTCGATTTACTGTGGCCGGCTAGCGTGGGTGCCGATCGTCAACCGTGAACTGCCCCTGGATGGCCACACCTTATGTTGGGGCTTATAGTCGGTTCACAGTTGCCGGCGAGCCGAACGCCGTAATGAGCTGCCTCGGCTATAATCGGCCTTCTCGGTGGCTTATAATCGGCTCATTACAGTTGGCTTTAAGGGCCGTCGCGAGCAATGAGTTAACCCGCAGTAGAGGGATGCTGGAGCGAAAGTGTCTCATTGGCGAGGGCATAGATTTGCATAGTACCTGTTAGGTCTTGTCCAAATGAAGTTGTGCTGTGGAGTGCCTCGAATGGAAATGCGACATGCACAGGATTTTGTCCAACAGAAAAGGATAAAGTTAACAAGCAGCCAAGATATAAAGGAACAAGTTAACAAAGAGACAAGGTTTTTTAAAGTGGTTCGGCACGAAAATGCCTACGTCCACTGATTCTCTTTGTTAATTCACTTCATATGGGCAATACAAGTTAAGAAAAGTATCGACGGAGGTGTTGGCTGTTCCATGCCCTCTGGAACACCTCTCCGTCCACTGTTGACAAAATATAAGCTCCGTTGTGGAGATCTTTATGAATTACATATGGTCCATCCCAGATTGGATCTAATGCTCCGGGGCGCGGGAAGATTCGCTTGAGGATAAGATCCCCTTCTTGTAAGGTACGATGCTTGACTTTGGAGTTGTATTGTGCTGCCACTTTTTGCTTGTGGGCTGCTACTTTGAGGACTACATCATTTCTTTTCTCCTCAATTAGATCCAAAGACATGTGAAGGAGTTCTTCGTTTTCTTCTGGGTTATAGTGGATCCTACGGTGGGAAGGCACAATGGTTTCAACTGGGAGCATAGCCTCCGATCCGTATGCCAAAGAGAAAGGAGTATGCCCCGTTGATGTTCTGAAGGATGTGCGATAGGCCCACAGTGCTGTAGGGAGTTCATCCACCCAAGCGCCCTTTGACTTTTCGAGTTTCTTTTTGATTAGAATTTTCATAATTTTGTTGACGGCTTCGACTTGTCCGTTTGCCTGGGGATACGCTACGGATGAGAAGCTTTTGTGAATTCCGTGCTCTCGGCACCAGTTGGCGAATTCCTCGCTGTCAAACTGAAGTCCATTGTCTGATATGATTTTGAGTGGGACTCCGTACCTGCATAGAACATTTTTGATCAAGAAGTTAATAACTTTTGCTGAAGATACTTTATTCAGAGGTTCCGCTTCCACCCATTTGGTGAAATAATCGACTGCCACTATAGCATATTTGGCCCCGCCTCGGCCCATTGGTAGCTCGTCGATTAAGTCAATTTCCCATATTGCGAAGGGCCAAGGGCTGGTCATTTGAGTAATCTCAGTTGTTGGTAGCCGCGGAATCTTAGCAAACTTCTGGCATCTGTCACACTTTTTGACGAAATCTAAGGCGTCCTTGCTTAAGGTGGGCCAGAAATATTCATATCGGAGTATCTTTTTTGCTAATGTTTGCCCTCTGGTGTGATCTCCGCAGCTTCCCTGATGAATGTTGGATAAGATTTCCTTGGCTTCCCTCCCAGCGACACACCTTAATAACGGGTTAGAGAATCCGCGCCGATAGAGGATGTCTTCTTGTATTGTGTAGCGGGAAGCTTTCCTCAAGATTTTCTTGACTTTGTTACGCCCGTTGGGTAGTGTGCCGCTTTGTAGGTAGTCTCGGATGGGAGTCATCCAAGTTGCTTCTTCGGTTGCAGCTATCAGATTCACTTGCTCAAAACTTGGGGTCAGTTGCTTTGAGATGGTTACTGCTCCGAAGATTGCGCTGTCTCTCACACTTGCTTGCTTTGCCAATTCGTCGGCCTCTTGGTTCTCTTCCCGAGGGATGTGGTTGACTAAGTAGTGGTCCAATCGGCTGAGAAGTAACTTGGTCTTCTTTAAATATGCTATGAGTCGTTCTTCTCGAGCTTGGAATTCTCCTAGTATTTGATTAACAATAAGTTGAGAATCGCTATGAAGACACAAAGAATTGGCTCCGATTTCTATGGCAAGTTCTAATCCAGCTATCACTGCTTCATATTCTGCATCGTTGTTTGTGGCAACAAACTCCAACCTTATAGCATAGTGCAGCTTATTTCCCCTGGGAGTGATTTTTACCACACCTGCCCCCGAGCCTTGTTCGTTTGATGCACCATCCACAAAGAGATTCCACTTGATGTCTTCTGCTATTTCCAATTGCTCCTTATCTTTGTTGGTAGTGAATTCTGCAATGAAATCAGCCATGGTTTGCCCCTTGATGGCGGTGCGAGGGTGATAGGTGATATCATACTGACTTAGTTCAATGCACCATTTAAGTAGTCGCCCAGAAGTGTCGGGACGATGGAGTACCTGCCTCAGTGGTTGATCGGTCGGAACTTTGATGGAATGGGACTCGAAGTAGTGACGCAGTTTCCGTGATGTGATTAGTAAACAGTATGCTAGCTTCTCAAGTTTAGGATATCTGACTTCTGCCCCCGTAAACCTCTTACTTACGAAGTAAACTGGCCGCTGCATGCGGTTGTCTTCCCTTACCAAGGCAGCGCTTAGGGCGTGAGATGACACAACAAGGTATAGGTATAACTCTTCGCCTTCGCTTGGATTCGAGAGTACCGGTGGTTTCTGGAGGTGTTCGATTAAGTTAAGGAAAGCGGTTAAGCATTCGTCAGTCCATTCGAACTTTCCTTTGTCTTTCTTTAGAGCTTCGAAAAAGGGGACGCACTTGTCCGTTGCTTTGGAGATGAATTGGCTTAGGGCGGCCACTTTTCCATTCAGGCTTTGCATTTCCTTTCGAGTGGAAGGTATCTTGATATCCCTTAGCGCTCGGACTTGTTCAGGGTTTGCTTCAATCCCTCTGGCATTGACGATGAATCCTAAGAACTTTCCTGATGATACTTCGAAGGAGCATTTTAGAGGATTCAACTTCATTCCATACTGGCGAAGTACTTGAAACATCTCGCCTAGGTGGCTTACGTGATTGTCGGCTTTCCTTGACTTTACCAGCATGCCATCCACGTATACTTCCATAGTTTGCCTTATTAGCCCTGCAAACATCTTGTTGACGAGGCGCTGGTAGGTGGCTCCTGCATTTTTAAGTCCGAAAGGCATTACCTTATAGAAGTATAAACCCCGGTCAGTGATGAAACTAGTGTGGTCTTGATCGGGAGCATGCATAGGAATTTGGTTATATCCTGAGTATGCGTCCATAAAAGATAAGAGCTCGTGCCCGGCTGTGTTGTCTACAAGTTGGTCGATTCGGGGAAGTGGGAAGCAATCCTTTGGGCAGGCGTCGTTTAGGTTGGAGAAGTCAATGCATGTTCGCCACTTCCCATTAGCCTTCTTTACCAGCACCGGGGTAGTGATCCATTCCGGGTAGATGGCTTCTCGTATGAAGTCATTGGCAAGTAGATTCTTTACTTCTTCATCGAGGGCTGCTGATCGCTCTGCCCCCATACTTCTCTTTCTTTGTTTTACGGGCGCCTTGGTAGGATCAATGTTTAGTACGTGGCATGCCACGTCGGGGGAGATTCCGGTCATGTCAGCGTGTGACCATGCGAATACATCCAAGTTGTGGTGGAGAAAGTCGATGAGTTGCTCCTTCAACTCTGCTTTTAGTTGGGACCCGATTTTCAATAGTCTACTCGAGTCACATTTGTCTGTAGATACAAATTCCATAGCCTCTGCAGGCTCGGCGGTGGCCTCCTCCTCCCTGTCCCTGGGGTCTAATTCATTGAAGGGATCGCTGGTATATCGAAGAGGAGGGGCTTTCTTTAGTTGCTATGCTTCCAAACTTTTTGTGCAGAGGGCAACCTCTACACTCTTCCCTTTATCCTTCCTGTGGTTGTTGCGAAGTTCAGTTACATAGCAGTCTCGAGCAACGTCCTGGTCTCCCTCTACTTCCCCTACCCCATTGTCCGTCGGAAATTTCATCTTTAGGCACCATGGGGCTAGGACAATTTGGAAGTCAGACAAGGCTGGCCTTCCTAAGAAAGCGTTGTAAGCCGAGTGGTTTTCAATCAGCACAAATGTCTGTTTCCGCACAACGGAGCGAGGATGTTTTCCGATTTCAACAAAGAGGTCCAGTTGCCCGAGGGGCATCTTCGCATCTCCGGTGAAACCGTGTAGTGGTTTATTGCAGGGAGAAACATCCTTCATTAATAGTTTCATTTTGTCGAACGCATGCTTGAATAGGATATTTATTGAGCTTCCAATGTCTATTAGAATTCGGAAAACTTCGGCTGGACCGAGCCGGGCAGAGATAACCATGAGATCCATGTGAGGGTATTGCCTTCCTTCTAGGTCACGCCTACCGAATGTGATGTCATCACTCCCTTTCCGCTTCGGGTGGCGCTCTTCTATAACAGAATTAACACAGTCCTCATCGTTTCTAAGCGACTTTCCATATCTTTCCATCTCTGCCCAGCTTCTGTCGGCGATGTGCGGTCCTCCCGAGATGGTATGGACCACTATCTTCTCTTGACTGGAGCCGCTAGTGTTGCGGTTTCCTCTGCCTATCTCTGGTGAGGGCAGCCTTGGGTTCTCATTGGCAGGAGCTGGAGTCCTGTCCTGACCTTTTACATAGCGTTCCAGTTTCTTCCTTCTGATGTGTTCTTCAATCAAGTCCCAGAGATGATGGCATTCATTGGTATCATGCCCATGAGACTCGTGGAAGCGGCAGAACTTTCCAGACTTCTGTGCATTTTCTGATTCCTTCTTGTACGGTGGGCGTTTGTATCTAACCTCACCCTGGGTGGCAAGGAAGATGTTTTCGACGGTTTCATTCAAAGGAGTGTAAGTGTCGAATCTCGGTCCTGGCCGATATAGGCGCTTTTCTCCCTTCTTGCCCCCAGCATTGTCTCTAGAATCATTTCTTCGAACGTCCTTTGCTATAGCGGGCGCGTTGCTGTGAGTTGCCTTATTTTGTTCCCCTGACTGCCCCTCAGTGGCAGCGTCTTCAAGCCTCATATATTTCCCGGCTTCATGGAAGAAATCGGGTAAAGTAGCTGGTTTTTCTTTTGTTAGTCTTCTAGCGAATTTAGTATCCGGATGCACACCACTACAGAGGGCCATTAAGACAAGCTTCTCATCGGCATCCTGGACTGCGGCCGTTGCGGCATTGAATCGGGTTAAATATTGCTGCAGCTTCTCTCCAGGTTTCTGTTTGATATTGGATAAGGAATAAGCGTCCTTGGGTTGTTCCACATGAATGCGGAACTGGCTGATAAACTTTTCTTTCAACATCTCCCACGAGCTGACGGATCCTTGGGGTAGATGGAAGAACCAGGAGGTAGCTAGATCTGCTAAGAATAGTGGAAAGCATTTGCATAGTACTCCCTCGGTTGCTCCACTAATGAGCATATGCTGCGTGTATCTCTGTAAGTGTACAACGGGGTCGGAGGTTCCTTTGTAAGGTTCCATTGTTGGCATCTTCCATTCTCGGGGGGTGATAGCAATTTCGATACTGCGGGCGAAAGGGCTGGTTACCCTAGCGCCTATCCCTCGATCTCTTTGATCCCGTTGGACGCACTCTCTGAACAAGCATGCCATCCTTTCATCAGAATTTGGAGCAGATAGAAACGAGTTCGGTTCTGTCCTATGGGATTGATTCCGTCCAGATGACCTGTAGGGATGGTATCGTCTATCATTCCTCATATTTTCCAGTGGCTGCCTTTGGTCTTCTGGGAGCATGCTAGGGTCAGCTACAGTTGGCCCTTGCCTTGATCTTCCCCTGCTGGGTTCTGATCTAAGCACTTCCTCGGGTCCAACTTCGGGCTGGACTCTAGCTCGGCCCCGTTCACTGGCGTTTCCGTGGTTAGGCAGTATGACAGTGATGCAGGCCAAGCTATAATTTTCCAAGGCTTAAGTCGTGACCGACTTAACAAAGTTCAAGGTATAAGTCGTGACCGACTTATAAAAATTAAAGGCATAGGTCGTATACGGGATACCATAAGTCTTCCACAAGATAAGGAGGTAGACTTACTTCGTCCACGACTCAAAGGAGCGCCACGAGATAACAAAGGCAATGCGTGAGTTAATGTAGCGGCATTGAGTCGTCTTCGATCTAACAGTTCAGATGAAAAGGAGCTACGACTCAACTGGGAAGAAGCCCTAACTCGTAACCGACCTAATGAAATGATAAGTCGTGACCGACTTAGTATAACTCGGCAACGACTTCGCGAAGACTGGCGAGTTAACGAGTCTCTTAAGTCGCCTAAACGACCTACTGAGTTACGCAGTGAAAGGGCAGAACAAATTGGTGAAGTTTAACTCGTGAAATCCTTAAGTCGTAAGTCGTCAGAATTTCTTAAGTCGGAAAGAAGTATCTCGCATGTTTTAAGTCGCTGAAGCTTATTACCGTTGATCCTTCTGCCGAGATAATCTCTGCCGCTGATGGAAGCTGGAGCTGTTGATAAATCGTTACCGACCTATATTAAGTCATAGGTTGCAACTTTTATAAGTCGTGAGTCAGTTGTAATATACTTGTATGTTGAGTCGCATCTGTTATAAGTCGTATGTCGTCTGTTTTCATATATCGTCTGATTGTAAGTTGTAAGTCGTTGACAGGGTATTGTAACTACTGGTGTTATGTCATGACTCGTAGGTCGTAAGTCGGAACCGACTTAGGAGATGGTGTAATTTGTTGTAATTTCGTGTGAATTGTAAAACGCCTATAAATAGGTCGTGTGAGTCATTTGTAAGGTTGTTGATTTTTGAATAAAATTCTCTTTTGTTAGCTTTGTGCTTTCATCCAAATTGGTAGTTGAGTGTAATCTCCTATCTCCTCTTTCGGTTAATCGAGTGCGCTCGATTCAACGATTGCAGAAGCCGATTCGCGGAATCAAGTGCGCTTGATCAACGCTTGAAGAATTGAAGATCTTTGAACCCGGTATCGTGCGCGATCAACGAGTTCGGGATAGCTAGAATTCGGTATCTTCGGATCAACGAATTTGGGCATTTCAGTATCTTCCAATCCACCGATTACTACATTCATCGATCTACATTTGTTTTTGAAATATCCGCTGCGTTAGTTTTGGTATCAGAGCTTGTTCTAGCCAATCATAGCTAGATCGAGACTTGGAACCTAATCATTTTGAAGATTTGAGTTTTGTTTATCACGGCCGAGAGCAAGTTGAAGTTGTTCGACTTTGTATTGAAGTTTAGAGATCGGATCTTATCATTTGGAAAAGTTGTGTTCATCGTGTTCATCGCAAATTGCAACAAAGTGGAAGTTTCGATCCGTTTCATTTTGGATCAAAGTTCGAATTGTGTTTGAGTTTGTAAAGTTTCAAGTATGCCACCAAGGAGAGCTAATCGACATCAAAACGTTGAAGCTTTGTATCGAAGAGAAGAGGCTGATGAGATGGAGCAAAGAATCAATGAAAACTTTAGTGAAAAGCTTAACGAAGGAATTGGCCGGTTAGAGAAGCTTATGACGGAGATGAATCAATATCGGAGAAGGGTTTCACCTGAATCTAACCATGGGGGTAGTAGAGTCTCGCCACATTCCAATCGAGACAGAAGTGTTGAAAATGATCAAGGGCGTGGGAGGAACGTGAATGATCGTGAACGGAGGAATGTAGATAGAAGGGATGATGGTGGAAGACGTAATGGTAGTAGAGATGTGGGTGGACGAGATAGACAACGATATACATCTGATTTTGAAGAGGAGTATGATGGTGGTAGTGTTCGAGGACAAGGACGAGGACAAGGAAGAAATTACTCTGAGTATGATCACAAGTGGGAGACGGGAATGAAGACTGAAATTCCTGAATTCAAAGGTGGTATGCAAGCGGAGGAGTCTCTAGATTGGGTGGCTAATGTTGAGGAGATTGTTGACTTCAAAGAAGTTCCAGAACATCGTAGAGTGAAGTTGGTTGCTACGAGGCTGAGGGGTAGAGCTTTGGCATGGTGGCAGCAGACCAAACTTACA
The DNA here is from genome assembly GCA_030737815.1 of Allium fistulosum. Lineage (NCBI taxonomy): Eukaryota > Viridiplantae > Streptophyta > Magnoliopsida > Asparagales > Amaryllidaceae > Allium > Allium fistulosum. Next base: position 445,483,678 of record CM060903.1, read on the forward strand.
CGTGATCGGATGGGAAAGTCAAAAGTTGAATCTTGGGAGAAGATGAAGAAATTGATGAAAGCAACGTTCTTACCTTACAATTATCAATCTTTGATGTATCAACGTTTGCAAAACTTGAGACAAGGGACGAAATCTGTGAATGACTATGCTGACGAATTTTATCAACTGATAGCAAGGAATGATATTATGGAGACAGAAGAACAATTGACATCTAGATTCATTGGGGGATTACGAATGCAGATTCAGGATATGGTTAACATGTTTGATCCCAGATCTGTAGCGGAAGCACATCAGAAAGCGTTGGCTTTGGAGAAACAGGGAAGACGAGGAGGTGGTGTGTTTACAAATTCCAATAATCAAGTGAAGGGTGTTAGTGGAAGTTCTAATGTTTCTAAAGTTGTTGCAAAACCAGTTGTGAATGAGGTTGAGAAGACAAAGGTTAACAACGGTTTCAAATGTTACAATTGCCAAGAAATGGGTCACAAAAGCAGCGAATGTCCAAAGCCGAAGAAGAGAGCTATGATAGCAGAGGTTGAGGATGAGGATGAAGAAGCTGAATGTTCCAATTCACCACCTGATGAGGAGGAAGAAGAAGTGTCGTGAGACGAAGGTTATAATCTAATGATGAAGAGGTCCTGTTTAACACCAAAGCAAGAGGAGGATTGTAGTTGGTTGAGGAGCAATATTTTTCAGTCGACATGTACTATTCTGGGGAAAGTTTGCAAATTTGTTATTGATGCTGGAAGCTGTGATAATATAATTTCTTCAGAGGCTGTAAGGAAGTTGGCATTGAAGACTGAGAAACACCCGAAACCATACAAGCTAGCTTGGTTGAGGAAAGGCGGGGAGGTGAAGGTTGGACGCAAGGCTCGTGTGAATTTTTCAATTGGAAAGAAATACAAGGATGAAATCTGGTGCGACGTGGTAGATATGGATGTCTGTCATTTGTTGCTGAGGAGACCGTGGCAGTATGATAGGGCGGTGCAACATGATGTGCGTACCAACAGTTATAGTTTCATGTTTGAAGGAACAAAGATTACTCTAGTTCCAAAGAAGTGACAACAGGAGGAAAACAAGTTGGAGGAGATTGAAGAGCTTAAAACTTTGTTATCTTTGAAGGAGTTTGTGAAGGAAGTAGAGGAGGAGCCTGAAGTGTTTTTGTTGATTGGGCGAGAGAGCAGTGAAGAGGTTGAAATTCCGGAAGAAGCAAAGCCAGTTTTGAAAGAATTTGACGATGTATTTCCAGAGGAGTTACCAACGGAATTGCCACCGTTGAGGGATATACAACATCAGATAGATCTTGTTCCAGGTGCTGTGTTTCCACACAGACCACATTATCGAATGAGTCCGAAGGAACATGAAGAGTTGCGGAGGCAGGTAAAAGAATTGCTTGAACAAGGGCATGTGCAGGAGAGTTTAAGTCCTTATGCTGTACCAGCTTTATTGGTACCCAAAAAGGATGGAACGTGGAGGATGTGCACTGACAGTCGAGCATTGAATAAGATTACTGTGAGATATAGATTTCCGATGCCGAGGCTTGATGATTTATTGGATCAGATCAGTGGGTCCGTAATCTTTTCTAAGATTGATTTGAAGAGCGGTTATCATCAGATTCGCATTAGACCAGGGGATGAATGGAAGACAGCATTCAAGACGAGGGAAGGATTGTATGAATGGCTGGTAATGCCGTTTGGTCTATCAAATGAACCGAGTACATTCATGAGGGTGATGAATCAAATTTTCAGACCGTACATTGGAAAATTTGTGGTGGTTTACTTTGATGATATTCTGATCTACAGTGCGAGTACAGAAGAACATGTTCAACATTTGAAGAAAGTGTTAATTATTCTTCGTGAAGAACAATTCTATGCTGCTACAAAGAAGTGTGTCTTTATGGCGAGGAGTGTTTTATTTCTGGGATATGTTGTATCGGAAGAAGGAATACAGGTTGACCAAAGTAAAATTGAAGCGATCAGAGATTGGCCACAGCCCAAGACGATAACGGAAGTTCGTAGTTTTCACGGGTTGGCTTCATTTTATCGAAGGTTTATTCCACACTTTAGTAGTGTGATGGCGCCTGTGACTGATTGTATGAAGGGTAAACAGTTTACATGAACGGAGGGAGCAGGAGTTGCTTTTGAACGAATCAAGGAGTTGTTGACGACAGCGTCAATTCTAGCATTACCAGATTTTCAGTTAGTGTTTGAACTACATACTGATGCATCCAAGGTTGGAATTGGAGGAGTACTGAGTCAGAGGGGACGTCCTATTGCATACTTTAGCGAGAAGTTATCAGGAGCGAAGATGAGATACAGTACATATGATGTGGAGTTTTATGCTGTTGTGCAAGCTATTAAACACTGGAGACATTATCTATTTCAGAAAGAGTTTGTTCTGTATACTGATCATGAGGCTTTGAAGCATTTGCAAGGGCAAGACAAGATTTCAACGAGACATGCATCGTGGATTGCATATCTGCAACAGTTTACTTTTGTTGTTAAACATAAGTCAGGAGTGACGAATCGTGTAGCTGATGCTTTGAGTAGGAGGAATCATTTGTTGACAACAATGAAGGTTGAAGTGACGGGGTTTGACATGTTACCAGAATTATTTGTGGAAGATCCTTACTTTATGAAGTTTGTTGATAAAGTCAAGAATGGGGAGACAAATGAATTCGTGATGGTAGATGGTTTTCTGTTCAAAGGAAATCGATTGTGCATACCTGATTGCAGTTTGAGAATGAAAATTGTGAAGGAGCTACATGACGAAGGACATGTTGGGAGAGACCGTACATTACAGTTGATTTCACAATCTTACTTTTGGCCATCGATGAGGAAAGAGGTGGAGAGGTTTGTGGAGCGTTGTCATATTTGTCAGGTTTCGAAAGGAACTGCGACTAATGATGGTTTATATATGCCGTTACCCGTGCCTGTAAAACCATGGGTGGATATCAGTATGGATTTTATTTTGGGATTGCCTAGAACTCAGAGGGGAAATGATTCTATATTCGTTGTGGTGGACAGGTTTTCGAAGATGGCACATTTTATTGCTTGTAAGAAGACAACGGATGTTGTTCATGTTGCTCAGTTGTTTTTCAAGGAGATCTATCGACTTCATGGATTGCCAGAATCTATTGTGTCGGATAGAGATACTCGATTTCTGAGTCACTTTTGGCTAAGTTTGTGGAAGATGGTCGGAACAAAGTTGAAGTTTAGTAGTGCCTATCATCCGCAAACTGATGGACAAACGGAGGTGGTTAATAGATCATTGGGAAATTTGTTGAGGTGTCTTGTTTAAGACAATCTGAAGAGTTGGGACATGAAGTTATGCCAAGCAGAATTTGCTCATAATCATGCAGTGAATCGAAGTACTGGGTTCAGTCCATTCCAGATTGTTTATTCGAGCTTACCAAAGGGGCCGTTGGATTTAATGGTAGTACCACATTCAAAGAAGACAATTAAGAAAGCTGCTGATTTTGTTGATGGATTGACGGAATGTCATAAAATCATTCAGGAACGATTGGAGAAAGCAAACGAGAAGTATAAACGATCTGCAGATTTGAAACGAAGGAGTGTTGAATTTCATGAAGGTGATTTGGTTTATGCAGTATTAACAAAAGATCGTTTTCCAGTGGGCGCTTATAACAAGTTGAAAGCCAGGAAAATTGGTCCGGTGGAAGTCGTGAAACGAATTAATGAAAATGCTTATAAATTGAAGCTGCCAGATGATGTGTATACGTCTGACGTATTCAATGTTAAGCATCTCGTACCATATCATGGGGATGAGTTTGTTGGGGATGAAGAGAGCACAAATTCGAGGTCGAATTTTTCTCAACCTGGGGAGGATGATGCAGGCCAAGCTATAATTTTCCAAGGCTTAAGTCGTGACCGACTTAACAAAGTTCAAGGTATAAGTCGTGACCGACTTATAAAAATTAAAGGCATAGGTCGTATACGGGATACCATAAGTCGTCCACAAGATAAGGAGGTAGACTTACTTCGTCCACGACTCAAAGGAGCGCCATGAGATAACAAAGGCAATGCGCGAGTTATTGTAGCGGCATTGAGTCGTCTTCGATCTAACAGTTCAGATGAAAAGGAGCTACGACTCCACTGGGAAGAAGCCCTAACTCGTAACCGACCTAATGAAATGATAAGTCGTGACCGACTTAGTATAACTCGGCAACGACTTCGCGAAGACTGGCGAGTTAACGAGTCTCTTAAGTCGCCTAAACGACCTATTGAGTTACGCAGTGAAAGGGCAGAACAAATTGGTGAAGTTTAACTCGTGAAATCCTTAAGTCGTAAGTCGTCAGAATTTCTTAAGTCGGAAAGAAGTATCTCGCATGTTTTAAGTCGCTGAAGCTTATTACCGTTGATCCTTCTGCCGAGATAATCTCTGCCGCTGATGGAAGCTGGAGCTGTTGATAAATCGTTACCGACCTATATTAAGTCATAGGTTGCAACTTTTATAAGTCGTGAGTCAGTTGTAATATACTTGTATGTTGAGTCGCATCTGTTATAAGTCGTATGTCGTCTGTTTTCATATATCGTCTGATTGTAAGTTGTAAGTCGTTGACAGGGTATTGTAACTACTGGTGTTATGTCATGACTCGTAGGTCGTAAGTCGGAACCGACTTAGGAGATGGTGTAATTTGTTGTAATTTCGTGTGAATTGTAAAACGCCTATAAATAGGTCGTGTGAGTCATTTGTAAGGTTGTTGATTTTTGAATAAAATTCTCTTTTGTTAGCTTTGTGCTTTCATCCAAATTGGTAGTTGAGTGTAATCTCCTATCTCCTCTTTCGGTTAATCGAGTGCGCTCGATTCAACGATTGCAGAAGCCGATTCGCGGAATCAAGTGCGCTTGATCAACGCTTGAAGAATTGAAGATCTTTGAACCCGGTATCATGCGCGATCAACGAGTTTGGGATAGCTAGAATTCGGTATCTTCGGATCAACGAATTTGGGCATTTCAGTATCTTCCAATCCACCGATTACTACATTCATCGATCTACATTTGTTTTTGAAATATCCGCTGCGTCAGACAGGATCAGCTACAGTTGACCTCCGCCCGGTACCTCCTCCGTTGGGTTCGGTTCCAAGCGTTTCCTCAGGCCTAACTTCGGGCTGTGCTCGATCTCAGCTCCTACCATAGCTGCTTCTGCCGTTAGCTCCTTCAAAGAAGGAAGATCTTTGTTGTCTCTGAGATCCTCCAGACTGGGACTCGCCCCATGATTCAGTGTTGCGGTTGGACTCTTCGGCATCCCTTAAGCGTGACATGAGATGGTCCACCAAGGCTTCCTGCTGTGACGTGAAGCGGTTAGTTACTTCAACCACAACCCTATCTAAATCTGCCCTAGTAATTGCTGCGGGCTGTTTTGTGGCAGGAGTGGTCAGATTAGCCTGTCCTTCATTTGGTACTGCTGCTAGAGGAGGACGATTTACTTGATCCGTGACTGCTGGATCTGGAAGACTGCTGGATGCGATGTTTTTTCCTTTGTTAACATCTTTTTTCTGCTTAGGAGGCATGTTTTCCAAGCGATGAACGATGCTGTTAGGAAGAAGGTTAAGTGGAAGAAGCTGAAGCTTCGAGCTTATAGTTCTCAGTGAAAGCACCAAAAATGTTTGCACAAAAAATGGACAAACACCTCAATGTCGTATGATTTAATTGATTTTATGTTATTCTTAGTGATTTGGGTGATTTATGCAAATATATGAAAAGCATGGGCTAAACTGTAAAAGACACGCAGATTTATAGTGGTTCAGCCAAAATGTGCCTACGTCCACTTTATATATTATTTCTCCTTTCTTCTTCAGATTACAAGTACAAAGCTTTGATACAAGTATATGAAAGTTGTTTGAAAACACTATCCGTGCTTGAGCTCTCAAACTTGTCCCCCATTGTTGTACCACTGCCCCTCTATTTATAGAGTGAGGCTGGGGGTAGGGGTCTTGGATGTATATAGCTGCCGGTGGGCCTGGGCTGATGCGATCTGGCCTGGCAGTGTCGGTCCGGTATGTCTTGGTCCGGGGGAACTTGGTCCGGTAGTAGAGGGTTGGACCTGGTTCGGCTGGGTATTGGAGGTAGGTTGGTTCGGTAGTGAGAGGAATTGGACTGGTAGTAGGTGGTCCGGTGGTGAGTGGGAACGTTTCTGGTTCGGTAGGAGCTTGGAGAAGGCTGGTTCGGTAGTAGCTTGGAGAAGGCTGGTTCGGTAGTAGCTTGGAGAAGGTTGGTTCGGTAGTAGCTTTGTTCGGTGGTGGGTTGGTCCGGCTGAAACTCACCCAACAGATACAACTGTCCGTTTCGCGGTTTTCATCGCATAACGGACACTGAAATACAAAAATGAATATACTGTGGACATCAGCATGATAAGACGATCGAAATGGTACACGGATATCAGTGGTACGATTATCCGTTCAAAAGTCGATACGGATACTGATATACGTTGCTATTCCGTACGGAAAAATCCAAACATTTAGCAGTCTGATTCAGAGTCGATACGGAGTTATAAACGTCCGAATTTCGCGAAACGAATTTAGCAGTCTGATTCAGAGGGTTCTAAATAAATTTTCTCATGTTGACATATTGTAACGACCCACTATTTTGGACTATTCGCATCCGCACATGTCGGACTTGAATAATTCAAAATACCGAATTGTTAATTTAAATTTGGCAAAACTGAACATATACAGTAAATAAATAATCACAGACACAGAGTAATAAGTGCAGCGAAAATAAAAGATAGTAGTTCATGAAGCTACTATATACATATCAGAGTTAAATAAGGTACAACAGATGTCTCGAATATAATAGTCAAATACAATATCAGAATACATCATTGGAATCAACTGAATATCTGAAAGCTGGATAGATAGCTGGATCTCCAAGCGAAGCTCCAACTCCAAAGGTGAGTCTCGAATACTGGTACACTTAGTCTGACACGAGCGTAAAGCAAAACACAAAACAGTCGAGTCAGGATTAACATTCTTATATCAATAAATCCAACTCAAGTGAAATAGCAACTGAAATACAAGTAACTCAAAGGATGTTTGGAATAACCATCCTTTAAGGATCCGTTAAACTATCTACTATGTAGTAGTGTACGATAAGTAGATAATGCCTATCAGTAATATAAAGTATCAAAATAGTGTTAAGGCGTTACCATTATCCCCCTTAACACATTTTTATAAGCGTTATAGTCTATACAGCACTGTAAACTCCACCGTAAACTAGTGGGATATTAGGGAGTACTCCATAGGTATAACACAAAACAAATCGTAGTGGTCGCGTATATAGGGATCCAAGTATGACAAGGCACATGAGGCAATACCCAAGGTAGTGAAACTACCGTTTGCCTGATCCGGACTGGTGAGAACGCATCTCCGCAGCGATCGCAACACCGCGAAACAACACTCCCAAAATCAAGGGTGCACCAATCGACAACAAGTAATGAGTAGTTTTCGAAGAAGTGTGTTCGCTCGAGGTAGCTAACCCCCATTTGGCCCGGCACGGCTCCTGTTTTAGTCATTTCCAATTTGACAGAAGTGTCAAGGCTATCCATTATCGTTCTCTTTCTTCAGTCATCACGTACATCATTCCAACCACTTCATTCTGGATCAAACTCCGCGCATAGTTATTAAAGTGGTTTTCGGTTTAGACAGAGAGTATGTCCATAACCGATTTCGGTCTCTTTAATAACTTTCGTAATTATTTCACCGATTGGTCATTTATATATTTCAAAAGCAATCAAATTCAATTTCAATTAGAATTTGTAAATCACCATTTCATTTGTCTTTCTAAACCAATTTCCATAATTTACGATTCAAAACTTCCAAATTCATAATTCAAAATCTTATAATTCAATTCCAATTTCTATTTAAAACAATTCAAATATTGATTCAAGTTCGTAAATAAGTTTCATTCCAAATCATTTAAATTAATTTAATTTAACCTTCAAATCAATTTAACTTCATTGATCGATTTTATTCAGTATTCATTAAGTAAATTTGTCATTCAAAACAATTTCTATTTAATTTCCAATTCATTAAATCAATTACTTAAGTTCAACTTCATTAAATCAAAACTTACAATTTTGAATTAAATTAAATTCGTCAAATCAATTCTTTCAATTACAAGTCTTACATTAATTTCAATAAATCACATTTTATTTCTTATTAGAGAAATTCAATTTCACTTATTTATTTACTTAGTTACAATTTCAAAACTCAATTTATAAAGAAACTTAAATTCACTTATACACGAAGTTCAATTTTACTTAATAAAGAGTTCAATTCAATTCAATTATTAAATAATTCAATCTTATTTAATTATTAAATAATTTCAAAACTTAATTATTTACTAATTTCAAAACTTAATTATTAATTAATTCCAAACTTAATTATTAAATAATTTATTTTAAAACAACGTTCATTCATCATCTACTATGTTAATATTTTGATTCAGATTATTAAATATTAACATTTCCTTTCATTAAAATTCACATTCCAACTTCGTTTCGAAACCATATTATTTATTCAAATAAAATCTTCATTTTATTTTTAAATCAAATCATTGACCAATCGGTTTTATTTAATTCTCTATCCTAGGTCAAAGTTCAATTTGGGTATTTATCATTTCAACCCGATTCCATTTCAATTCAAAAATCAAAGCATAGCAAAGGGAAAGGGAACTTGTAGTGTGATAACAGGGATGGTGTCAAAGTAAATAAACAAGCAATAACAACAATCAATAACAATCCAATAATCAATTCAAATAAGCCCGAAATAATCGTATTAATTCACATGTTGTTTGTGCAAATTAATATCATTATTTCTAGAATCTACACTATCATTTCATGTTGATTAAAGATTATTACACTATTATTTGATGCGGTTCTACACTTGACATTTCTTATTCGATTTCATACCATAAATTCAAAGGGTTCAAGGGTAATTAACCATTTCTACGTGTCAAATAATTAAACATTTAAGGGGTCATATTTTACAAATTTAACTAATCAAATCCAACACATATATCAATTCAAACTTTAACTATCCTACGTCAAATTCAGTTGCATGTTATTTATCACTTATACATTTACAATTTAACGACCAATGCAAACATCAACAATCAATCAATTAACAGTCAAACTGTATTATCATCGCATAAATAATTAACAGATAATGGTGTCAGATGTCACATGTGAACTGATACAGGTAATAACATAAATAACAGTATAAATAACTATCAGCAGCAATATTTCAATTGTCGTTTCAATTGAAATCACATTTAATAAATAAAAGAACATTAATCGTGAGTGATTGCTTACCTTTCGAGGCTAGAGAGATAGTCAAAATAATTGAGTTACGCAATGCCAGCACGGTTTCCAATGCAAAGCCGGCTGGATATAATTCGATGAAGCAAAGGGCACGACGGACAAAGCTGATAGATGGGAAAAGGATGAAATGAATCAGAATCCGCTTGATAGATACAGAAATATTTGTTATTTTATTAAAATAAATATTTTAATCTAAGACCAACCATTTAAAATTCATGTATATTCTCTTTTATAAAACCATTCTTAAAACCAATATGCAAATGCAGACACCCCATAATATGCAGACAAAAATGTATATGCAGATAACTAACTATGTGTAGCCAAATATGCAGACAAGCTTATATATATGCTGACAAGAACAACATTGTATACTAATATATCAAAACTGTTCAACCATTACTTATAAATATTTTAATATATACTTTATATTCTCATATCTAAACATGTGTGAGGACTGGCATTTGTAGGTGTAACCGACCTATGCAAACAACGGTTATTCCAATCTTACATACAATATATATATATATATATATACTGATGTAACACACATTACTCACAGACCAATATCAACTCATAGAAGCCTAAATATATGTAACAAAATAGATGCAGACTAGTATATAGTGTACATATAAAATATATAAACAAGTTTAAACCCAAAAATTTCTTAAAACCAAACATATAACAGACAAAACTTTATAATATATACAAACAGACACGCTCCACAATAATATATATAGAACTAACTTTTATAAATTTATATATATACTTTGACCATTTCATAACTCATGTAACAAACCTGTTATAATCTTCAAATATATATAACTTACTTATATACTATTCACATGCAACACATATATACTAATATATACACGCACGCAACACATAAGTACACATATTTACACGCACGCAACACATATATACTAGTACTTATATAATACATTTATATACTTACCATGCGAGAAAAGAAAGGAGAATCCATGCATCTACTCGGCCGAAGCGAGATCTGGAGAAGGAGGGAGAGGTAGCGAGGCCGGAGGTGCTGCTCGCGTTGGTGAGAACCGACGGAGGTCGCGGGAAGGTGAGCGGCGCGTGGTGAGGTAGTGGGCAGGGGGGACAATAGGCTAAACTCAAAATAAAATAACTAACCGATGTAAATTTTTGTTATAATTTCTCAAATGCCTCGCCAGAAGATGGACAGAAAAGTGAAAGTATGAGCCGCAATAAATTTAAATACACCGGGAATACAATTTTTTCTTGGAATTTTAAAAGCCTATGTCTATTCAAAAGAACAGTGGAATATGAAAGGGAAAAGAAAAGACTCAAATTCCGGAACCGATACGGAAGACGTTTCACAGATTGCAATGCACACCGGACTCCGAATTTGACAATCGAACATACTGTAGAGATCAGTACGACGAAACGATCAAAACGGTATATAGATATTAGTGATAGGATTTGATTATAAAATTTTGAATTTTCTACTAGCGGAAAATGAAACAAAAACGCAGGAAAATAAGATCGACGGAGCTAAAGATGTCCGAATTTTGAAAAATGAAAAATGATGTTTTGCTCAAAAGATGGTTTAGAATTTTTCTATGTAAAAATATTTAGGTTCCGAAAACATTTTATTTTCATCGCTTTTTAACTGATTAAATTGAAGTAAATTTACGCGCGAAATAAACTTTCATATTTTCGGACGAAAATTTACCAGTTGCTATGTTTAACTAGATGCATTCCAAATATCAAATTTAAATTTCAAAATTTTACCGTTTAAAATTTCGCAAAATTTCAATTAATAACATTATTAAAATAGTTAAAATTTATGGGTCGTTACACTCTCCCCCACTCAAAACTTTTCGTCCCCGAAAAGGAAGGAGGTAGGAGGATAGAAACAACCAGAAAGGAAATAGATTGGAATATAAGTAAAATAATTAAGTTAAACATGTAAATTTTCAATTTAAATTAATTAATATTTAACAATTTGGTTAAATCCCTTTGAGTTTACTTAAGTTAAATCAACCAATCTATTTCTCATTTCATTATCTTATTATCTAGTCATCCTTAATCAACAATTTTTAAATCATCAATTTGTATAATCATTTATTATACTCATATTTTATTCAACAAATTTAATTCTTTTATTCCAAATATTTAAACCATATAAATTAATTTAAACCATATAAATTTCAATTTAAATTAATTTATATTCAATAATTGGTTTAAATATAAGGTATTTCCATAAGTTGATCTAATTTCAATTTGTTAATTCTTTCAGAACAAAATTTATTATATTCATCTCATTCAATTAACTTATTATTCTATCATCTTTATTAGCATTTTTTTTATAATTAAAATCTAAGTGTATAATATTTATTATAAACACTCAAATTTTTATTTATAAAATCATATTATATTGTATATTATCCAATTACATTTTAACTTCTGAATAATTTAGGTAAGTTATATTGAAATGCAATTTGGTACTATACAAATAAGATTTTCAAATTCAATTGTTTCAAGTTTACATATTTATCCAAAATTTAGCTTTATTTATAATTTAAACATCCTTTAGCATAATTTTAAGAATTAAATTTCCGTTTAATTTCAAACCCTTTAGAGATAATTATGTATATACTATATATATTAAATCAAATTAAATTTAAAATAATATTCCCATATATATATATATATATAAATCAAGTCATACTTAAGAAATTCAAATTAAAATATTTCCCAAACAAAACCGTAGCAAAGCTACAGAATGGTTTCTCCACTTCGAAACTCGAAAATGAATGTCGATGATGCGGCCGCCATCACCGAAATTATTTTCCATCGACAAAGAGAAGAGCACTGATTTCAACATTTTAAAATTCCTTGAAAACGATTTCTATTTGAAAATACTTTCAATAATATATATACTTTTAAAATTTTAAAACCAAAGTTCGAAATCACCGGAAACTAAATTCTCAAATTTCTGAATTAAATTCATTTCAAATTCCAAATCAATTTATAAACCATATTTATAAATTCATTTAGATCAATAAATGATAATTAAATATTGTCATTTCAACCGACCATTTTAATTAACTTATTAAATTCCAGAAAATTTTACTTATATTATCATAATATAATCATACAAATTTATTTCATTTACCAAATTTGAAAATAATATTGTGTCAGTCTGCTCTGTTCAAGTGTTTTGGAAATCCTATCGATATCGTTGATCAGACGAATCGATCGAAGACCCAAATCAACATCAACAACTCAAACAACACAACATATATTAAAACATTTTTATTATTAATTTATAAATACACTTCCTCGCTCGACGATACGAGAATGGATTTCAAAACAAGAATAGAGATTTAAATTTGAGGGACTCAAATTAAAGAGAAATTTTTTTTTATTCGAAGATAGGTTTGAAACAAAGACGAGATAATTAAATAACAAAATAGGAAGATATATAAGTTTATATAAATCGCGGGCAACCTTAACCGGGTTGACCGTGACTTCAAGAATAAGATCGATGCAGAATTTCAAGGCAAATCTACATTCGATCTCAAGAAATAGAATTCAGGTATAGCAGGAGATAGATAGCATCGTAAACCGATGATACAAAAATCTCCGGTAAATCAATGCCTATTGTAAAGGAGTTTCACCCCTTTACAAATCATTCAAATTTTGGCGTGACCGCCGATTCATTATAAAGATCATTCGAAGTGGAGTTATGTGATACTCCAGAATTCAGAAGAATACGAATAGTGAGGGTCAAAAATGAATTTCGGAATCGCAGGGAATGTTCCAAAATTCAAAGGAATCGAGTCAAAAGGAAAAGATTGAAACTCGAATGAGAGTGATTCTGTAAATACATTTACCCTATATGCTAAGTTTTGCCTAGAGCTACCAAAGCTCTGATACCAACTGTAACGGAACGCGTCAATGGGGTAACGCCACCGTAGCATACAGCAGTACCTGTGTTCTGCCTTTACGGCCAGCCTCTCGACTGCACCAACCCCGCAGGGACATGTAGGAGTAAGAGTCATCCGCTCGCTACCAAACCAAATGCGATAACCCCCTATCATGCTGCACCCGCCAAGTGCATAGGCAGACACACATGTCGAACTTGAATAATTCAAAATACCGAATTGTTAATTTAAATTTGGCAAAACTGAACATATACAGTAAATAAATAATCACAGATCACAGACACAGAGTAATAAGTGCAGCGGAAATAAAAGATAGTAGTTCATGAAGCTACTATATACATATCAGAGTTAAATAAGGTACAACAGATGTCTCGAATACAATAGTCAAATACAATATCAGAATACATCACTGGAATCAACTAAATATCTGAAAGCTGGATAGATAGCTGGATCTCCAAGCGAAGCTCCAACTCCAAAGGTGAGTCTCGAATACTGGTACACTCAGTCTGACCCGAGCGTAAAGCAAAACACAAAACAGTCGAGTCAGGATTAACATTCTTATATCAATAAATCCAACTCAAGTGAAATAGCAACTGAAATACAAATAACTCAAAGGATGTTTGGAATAACCATCCTTTAAGGATCCGTTAAACTATCTACTATGTAGTAGTGTACGATAAGTAGATAATGCCTATCAGTAATATAAAGTATCAAAATAGTGTTAAGGCGTTACCATTATCCCCCTTAACACATTTTTATAAGCGTTATAGTCTATACAGCACTGTAAACTCCACCGTAAACTAGTGGGATATCAGGGAGTACTCCATAGGTATAACACAAAACAAATCGTAGTGGTCGCGTATATAGGGATCCAAGTATGACAAGGCACATGAGGCAATACCCAAGGTAGTGAAACTACCGTTTGCATGATCCGGACTGGTGAGAACTCATCGCCGCAGCGATCGCAACACCGCAAAACAACACTCCCAAAATCAAGGGTGCACCAATCGACAACAAGTAATGAGTAGTTTTCGAAGAAATGTGTTCGCTCGAGGTAGCTAACCCCCATTTGGCCCGGCACGGCTCCTGTTTTAGTCATTTCCAATTTGACAGAAGTGTCAAGGCTATCCATTATCGTTCCCTTTCTTCAGTCATCACGTACATCATTCCAACCACTTCATTCTGGATCAAACTCCGTGCATAGTTATTAAAGTGGTTTTCGGTTTAGACAGAGAGTATGTCCATAACCGATTCCGGTCTCTTTAATAACTTTCGTAATTATTTCACCGATTGGTCGTTTATATATTTCAAAAGCAATCAAATTCAATTTCAATTAGAATTTGTAAATCAACATTTCATTTTTCTTTCTAAACCAATTTCCGTAATTTACGATTCAAAACTTCCAAATTCATAATTTCAAAATCTTATAATTCAATTCCAATTTCTATTTAAAACAACTCAAATATTGATTCAAGTTCGTAAATAAGTTTCATTCCAAATCATTTAAATTAATTTAATTTAACCTTCAAATCAATTTAACTTCATTGATCGATTTTATTCAGTATTCATTAAGTAAATTTGTCATTCAAAACAATTTCTATTTAATTTCCAATTCATTAAATCAATTACTTAAGTTCAACTTCATTAAATCAAAACTTACAATTTTGAATTAAATTAAATTCGTCAAATCAATTCTTTCAATTACAAGTCTTACATTAATTTCAATAAATCACATTTTATTTCTTATTAGAGAAATTCAATTTCACTTATTTATTTACTTAGTTACAATTTCAAAACTCAATTTATAAAGAAACTTAAATTCACTTATACACGAAGTTCAATTTTACTTAATAAAGAATTCAATTCAATTCAATTATTAAATAATTCAATCTTATTTAATTATTAAATAATTTCAAAACTTAATTATTTACTAATTTCAAAACTTAATTATTAAATAATTCCAAACTTAATTATTAAATAATTTATTTTAAAACAACGTTCATTCATCATCTACTATGTTAATATTTTGATTCAGATTATTAAATATTAACATTTCCTTTCATTAAAATTCACATTCCAACTTCGTTTCGAAACCATATTATTTATTCAAATAAAATCTTCATTTTATTTTTAAATCAAATCATTGACCAATCGGTTTTATTTAATTCTCTATCCTAGGTCAAAGTTCAATTTGGGTATTTATCATTTCAACCCGATTCCATTTCAATTCAAAAATCAAAGCATAGCAAAGGGAAAGGGAACTTGCAGTGTGATAACAGGGATGGTGTCAAAGTAAATAAACAAGCAATAACAACAATCAATAACAATCCAATAATCAATTCAAATAATCTCGAAATAATCGTATTAATTCACATTGTTGTTTGTGCAAATTAATATCATTATTTCTAGAATCTACACTATCATTTCATGTAGATTAAAGATTATTACACTATTATTTGATGCGGTTCTACACTTGACATTTCTTATTCGATTTCAAACCATAAATTCAAAGGGTTCAAGGGTAATTAACCATTTCTACGTGTCAAATAATTAAACATTTAAGGGGTCATATTTTACAAATTTAACTAATCAAATCCAACACATATATCAATTCAAACTTTAACTATCCTACGTCAAATTCAGTTGCATGTTATTTATCACTTATACATTTACAATTTAACGACCAATGCAAACATTAACAATCAATCAATTAACAGCCAAACTGTATTATCATCGCATAAATAATTAACAGATAATGGTGTTAGATGTCACATGTGAACTGATACAGGTAATAACATAAATAACAGTATAAATAACTATCAGCAGCAATATTTCAATTATCGTTTCAATTGAAATCACATTTAATAAATAAAAGAACATTAATCGTGAGTGATTGCTCACCTTTCAAGGCTAGAGAGATAGTCAAAATAATTGAGTTACGCAATTTCAGCATGGTTTCCAAAGCAAAGCCAGTTGGATATAATTCGATGAAGCAAAGGGCACGACAGACAAAGCTGATAGATGGGAAAAGGATGAAATGAATCAGAATCCGCTTGATAGATACAAAAATATTTGTTATTTTATTAAAATAAATATTTTAATCTAAGACCAACCATTTAAAATTCATGTATATTCTCTTTTATAAAACCATTCTTAAAACCAATATGCAAATGCAGACACCCCATAATATGCAGACAAAAATGTATATGCAAATAACTAACTATGTGTAGCCAAATATTCAGACAAGCTTATATATATGCTGACAAGAACAACATTGTATACTAATATATCAAAACTATTCAACCATTACTTATACATATTTTAATATATACTTTATATTCTCAGATCTAAACGTGCATGAGGACTGACATTTGTAGGTGTAACCGACCTATGCAAACAATAGTTATTCCAATCTTACATACAATATATATATATATATACTGACGTAACACACATAACTCACAGACCAATATCAACTCATAGAAGCCTAAATATATGTAACAAAATAGATGCAGACTAGTATATAGTGTACATATAAAATATATAAACAAGTTTAAACCCAAAATTTCTTAAAACCAAACATATAACGGACAAAACTTTATAATATATACAAACAGACACGCTCCACAATAATATATATAGAACTAACTTTTATAAATTTATATATATACTTTGACCATTTCATAACTCATGTAACAAACCTGTTATAATCTTCAAATATATATAACTTACTTATATACTATTCACATGCAACACATATATACTAATATATACACGCACGCAACACATAAATACACATATTTACACGCACGCAACACATATATACTAGTACTTATATAATATTTATTTATATACTTACCACGCGAGAAAAGAAAGGAGAATCCATGCATCTACTCAGCCGAAGCGAGATCTGGACAAGGAGGGAGAGGTAGCGAGGCCGGAGGTGCTGCTCGCGTTGGTGAGAACCGACAGAGGTCGCGGGAAGGTGAGCGGCGTGTGGTGAGGTAGTGGGCGGGGGGACCATAGGCTGAACTCAAAATAAAATAAGTAATCGATGTAAATTTTTGTTATAATTTCTCAAATGCCTCGCCAGAAGATGGACAGAAAAGTGAAAGTATGAGCCGCAATAAATTTAGATACAGCGGGAATACAATTTTTTCTAGGAATTTTAAAAGCCTATGTCTATTTAAAAGAACAGTGGAATATGAAAGGGAAAAGAAAAGACTCAAATTCCGGAACCGATACGGAAGACGTTTCACAGATTGCAACGCACACCGGACTCCGAATTTGACAATCGAACATACTGTAGAGATCAGTACGACGAAACGATCAAAACGGTATATAGGTATTAGTGATAGGATTTGATTATAAAATTTCAAATTTTCTACTAGCGGAAAATGCAACAAAAACGCAGGAAAATAAGATTGACGGAGCTAAAGATGTCTGAATTTTGAAAAACGAAAAATGACGTCTTGCTCAAAAGATGTTTTAGAATTTTTCTATGTAAAAATATTTAGGTTCCGAAAATATTTTATTTTCATCGCTTTTTAACTGATTAAATTGAAGTAAATTTACGCGCGAAATAAACTTTCATATTTTCGGACGAAAGTTTACCAGTTGCTATGTTTAACTAGACGCATTCCAAATATCAAATTTATATTTCAAAATTTTATCGTTTAAAATTTCACAAAATTTCAATTAATAACGTTATTAAAACAGTTAAAATTTACGGGTCGTTACACATATTTAGGTTTCGGAACACTTTTATTATCATCAATTTTTAACTGATATAAATTGGAATAAAATTACACTAGAAAATAAACTTTCAAATTATCTAATGAAAATTTACCAGTTGCTATGTTAAAACAGACGCATTTCAAATATCAAATTTAAATTTCAAAATTTTATTGTTTAAAGTTTCACAAAATTTCAATTAAATATATAAATAAACAAATAAAATTATCTAAAATTTACGGGTCGTTACAATTATTTTATGGTTTAAAGCTTATTCCAATTTAAGATATTTAAAGGATAATTTAGCAATTATTTTATTTAAAAGTGTTTTGAAGAAATTTAATATTTTTTTAAAATGATTGTTTAAAATAATTATTTTGTTAATGTGGTTTAAAGATAAAATTAAATGGAGAATGCTTTCAAAATAATATCTTGTTTGTTTCAAGGTGTTTTAATAATTGGTTTTATCAAACGAACTTTATTGATTTAAAATTTTATTTAAGAAGTTTTGTTGTAAATAAGGAATGTTTATAAAAGGAGTTTTCTAAATTGAAAAGAGGCCTTGAAATTTGGAAAAGAATTTTATTAATGATTTTGAATATTTATAAGTTTTATAAATGGTTTTGGATATTTATAAAGAAGTTTTATAAATGGTTTTGGAGATTTTAAAGAGTTATATAAATGGTTTGGATATTTATAAATGGGTTTTATAAATGGTTTTGATATTTATAAAAGGGTTTTATAAATAGACTTGGATATTTATAAAGAGTTTTTATAAATGGATTTGGAATTTAAATAAAGGAGATTTCATAAAATGAAAGAGATTTATTTAAAAAAGATTTATTAAAGAAATTTATAAAAGAAATTGAGATTGGATTTTCCCAAATCAACCTTCTTAATTTTGGTAGTATGGACATTTGTTCCATGCTTAACACTAAAGGAGTAGTGTTTGGATTCATCCTTATGTCCATTTCTTTTAAACTAACTTTTATTTGACCCTTTAATATGATTTTGGAGTAAGAAATCTTTCATAATGTTTTGTGAATATACTTATGCTAGAGAGATAGGTATATGATTTTGATAAATATTTTGGAAAGAGATTTAAATAAATGAAAGATTTATTTTGAGGCTTAGTGGTTGCTATAGGTAGTTAAATCTTCAAATTGTTGTTGTTTGTTTTTTTGATAGTTAAATAACCGACTATCAAATCTTGGCCAGTTTTGACTTAGGAAGTAAATAAAAACTTCGTGTGTTCATACGGGTTGAGTTCTCTCAGGAGAACTCATCCGGGTGAAACGTCTCTAGCTTTAAGGGATATATTAAAGATCCTTTGGGACTCTGGTATAGTCCGCTTACTTCTGAAAGAGCAGGAATGAGTCAACTGGAAATTATCGGCTATTGATTCGGAGAGACTGGGATCGGAAATGTTATTTAAAAATCACTTCGAACAAACATGAGCGTTCGAATGGAAGACATATTGAAGATGGTTAGAGATAGTGCTCTTTGAAGTGCAAAGGCTACTTGATACTAATCATGAGGGTGATTCCAAAATAGACATAGTAGGGGTAGTGTCTTCGGTTTTGTTCAGACCTAGAACCAACATGTATGGGTGAATTCTGGCATTACATCTCTGCTGGAGGGCAGTGTTAGTGTGATAACCTGGATTTTCAGATATCTGTTAATTGGAAATTAATAGGATTTAATCTATTAAAATATTGATTTATTATTTGAATGTGATAATCTCTCTATAAATATATCTATATTTTAAACTTGAGTTTTCAATAAGTTTTAAATTAAAATGTTCATTTGTTTTAAATACTCTTTCATTTTAAGATTCTAACATAAGATAAAATTGGTTTGGGAATTTTGTTTATAGAGTTAAAATATGTTTCTCAAGTTTATAAACAGATGATACATTTAATTGGATCAAAACATAAGTTATTTATAAATAAATATTTATTTGAATTCACATATGTATATTTATATAAATCTAAAAGCTTTAGTTATAAAAAGGTAAATACATTTTATATACATGTAGATATTACATAGTTATATAAACATAGCTTAAATAAATTTAATAAAAGACATAAATGACACTAGTAAGCACCTAAGTCATAAAGAAAACCCAGATAAGTAATGTATGTGTATGAATTTAGATATGCAAAGCTAAAAAAAAATCTATGAACATAGGAATCAAAAGGATAAGTATGAAAATATGAAAGAGACATTTACATTAAACGCTATCAATTCTAGCACAAGATGAGTCATTTCACAACCAAAACAAAATCATCTCCACCTTCACAAATCTAGACTGGTCAACAAAAAAGAAAAAAATATAATAAAAATAAAACAATGAATGAAGCTTGCTGTGTACGACAATGCAGCCTATTTCTTATGAATACCTCCACTTACCTTCATTTATTCGATTACAAACTGCCATTACAAACAAAAAAAAGAGCCTGTAAACATTTTCAAAACCAGAAAATATATCAAAGCTTGGATCATCTCAGCTAGCAAAATAATCTCATCTTAGATTTAAGCAGGATCAACTCAACTAAGCAACACAATCAAGTTTTCAAAGATCAGTGATTCCAGTTTTCAAAAATCAGAGCATCTCAGTTTTAAGTCTATGTTCTCCATCTCATAACAGGTGAGTAAACTTTATTTTAAAAACAGTTTAAAACCTATGATCATAACCAGATGCTTATGATGAATTGTGTGGGAATATGGTTGCTTATGTTTATGTGTATGAATGCATGTACATATATATATGATGTGTTGTGTATATGTTTGGATGTATGCCTGGAAAATGATGTTCATCTCTCTGTTTAAACCTAGTGAGTAAATGCTATTTTAAAAACAGTTTAAATCTGATAATTATAATTGAATATCAGTAGTAGATGTTGCTGTAACATAAATTATAAAAATGTTCATATGGATGTGATGTGAATGCATGTATATGTATGGTTGAGAATGTGATGATACCTGTATACATTTGCCTCTGTTCTTGTTTCAGGCTTTGGCTTGATTTAAAAAAAAATCAAAATCTCCCAATCTAATCAAAATTTGACTTGATATTTGAATAAAAGTTGTTTGCTGAAGTATGTTGAAATTTTTTAAAATAGTTTCAAAGTTTTAAATTCAACAGATAATTTTTAAAATGGAAATAACAGTAAAATATATATATATATGTTTAAAAATCAATAATCTTAATTTCTAGTTTAAATTACATGAATGTATTTGTGATGGAAAATCATGATTTTAACATACATTTTATGATTTATAGATTAGTATTTGCCGTGATTTTCTTAGATGATAGAAATTGGTACTATTCTCAATTTCCGACAAACGGAGTTGAGATCGAGGGCAAGGTTAGGTCGGAAGCTAGGCTGTAGCGTGAGGATTGCGGGATAAATACTGGAAGTATTTATCGATGGTCGAGGCGATGGGATTTTGGAAAAGTAGGGTTTTCGATCAGTTTTGTTAGTCGATGGGTTCGTGAGTTTTGCGTTGCCGTGGAAATGACGGAGGGGATCGCGATGGTGGGAATGGGAGCTGGATGATGTGAAGTGGGCAGGTGATCTCGAGGTCGGAGGCGATGTAGGGAAGCGAATTTCCAGCATTGATGTTTCCAGGCTTGGTCGAGAATGCTTCGTTTTCGACTCGAATGGGTTTTGCTCGATCTGGGTTATCGTGAGTGGTTGCGTGGGTTTGGGTAGTTGTCGTGAGCTGCTGCAACGATCATCGGTGGTCGGAGTAGCTGGTGTACGTGCACCACGTGCACGTCGTGTCTGGGGGTTGAGTAGCTCGGGTGGGTTCTAGTGCGAGTGAAGGAATGTCTTGAAGCAGGTGAGTGTTGTAGAAGGACTCGGGGCAGGCTCGTGATTTTTGGGGTTTGGCTCGAGTTTTACTGATGTGATGATCTGGTTTAAAATGAGGCAAATTTTGTATAAGGAAATCAAGTTTACAATTTAAAAGCAAGTCCCTTTCAAAATGAATGTCAATCAAGTTTTCAAGAGTGTTTAATTGAATATATTTTCAATTTTAAAATGTTTAAGGTTGTTGATTTCAAAAGTAATTAATTAAATTAATTAATGAGAGTAATTAAAGGTTAATTACTATTTGTAATTAAGAATAATTACTTAATGGAGTAATTAGTGGGTAGTTAATGAACTAAGAGATGAATCATTAACTAGAGATTAAGTGATTAATTGATTAATTAATGTAATTAATTTTAAGTTAATTAATTTGTCTAATTAATTAAAGATAATCACTTATTAATTAATTAAGTATAATTACTTAGAGAAGTAATTAATGAATAATTACTGAATGTAATTAAGTAAAAGGGAAATCATTTATGGAAGTAATTAAATGGAAATGATTAAGGATTAATCACTTAGTGTAATTAATTAAAGGATTAATTAATATAATTAATTAAAGGGTTAGTTAATTAAGTAAAGAATAATTAATTAATTAAAGGGTAAGGTTAATTAATAATGTGATTAATTACTTGTTAAGGTAATTAATCAAAAGAGTAATTAATTAATGAAGTAATTAGAAGATCATTAATTAATTAATGAAAGTAATTTAAGTTAATTATTGAGAATGGTTGAGGATAATTAACCTATAATTAAGGTTTAATTACTTAATGTAATTAAAAAGTAATTAATCAAGAATGATTAATAAAAAGGGATAATTAAAGGATAATTACTTATTGTAATTAAGGGATAATTAATCAAGGAAGATTAATTAAGATAAATAATTAAGAAATGATTAATTATTTTGCAAATAAATTAATGTTAAGTAAGATGGATTAAGGTAATCCAAGTGATTAAAGGTTAGTAATTAATTTAAGTAGAGATTAATTAAATTAATTAAGAATGAATCAACCTGTTATGGATGGTTGAATGATATTGGATGACTTGGATTGATTTTATCTCTGATGGGCGATTGAGATGTGCTGTGATATGAATGGGTTAAACTGTGATAATGTAGGTTACCTATCTGAGTTGAATTGTTGTAAGATATCCTGAATATGAATTGTATTGTTTAAAACTTAAACAACTTGGATTTAAGATGACATTGGTTTCGAAGAGGCCGGGGTCGGGTATCAGTAAATACCCGAAACCACTTCGATTCTTTATAAATGTGAGTTTGGAAGCAAACAGGCTGGAATGAAATAAGTTAAGTATCATGGATATTTAAAACTAGATAACGATTCTTGGATATTGTTTTGAGATAAATGATTGACTTAAATAAGATTAGAACTCGTAGAAAAGTACGAGTTACCCTGGTAATTTACTTAAGTTATATAGCTTGGTATTTCATATTATGGGTTTAATCACGCTGGTTTCCAGCTTGACCCGGGTGTTACTTTGTTGTAATGCTCAGGTCAGACGGAGTATTACAGATTTTCAGGTAAGGATGTTCTGGAGCTCAGGAGGCGAGCTGGATGGCAGGAACGTATGGAGTGTTTCGCTGTGATATAGTTCTGTTTATCTGAGACATGTTGATTTGTATATGTCCAGTGTTTGTGTATGTGTGTAACTCTAATGTATTAAAATAAAATTGACAGATAGAGTATTCTTTGTAAACTGGTATTATTTGATATTATATTTCATCCGCTGCGAATGTGAGATTCTGTGACTTGTTTTTTGTTTCTTCTTCTATCTCTTTTCTTCTTTTCCTAACTATCTGGAATTTTCGGGATCGGTAATTTTGGGTCGTTACATTTGGTATCAGAGGAAAGGTTAAGCGAGAACCTTGGCTCTGGTGGGGGATACTCATTAAGTATAGGGTCGATGGTAGGCCTGTCAAAAGTCAATAAACCCATTTAACCCTACCCTTTTAACCTTATTTTACACAGGTCGGGCCTTCTTCAACTTATTTTGTTAGCAACCCATTTAACCTGTCTACTCTTAACACTACCTGTTTAACCTGGTTGCCGACTCCACCCAGTTACATTCCAAACCCTAAATCAGTGGCGATTGCTCATTATTTCGTCGATTCAAACTATTCTTTTGTTGGTTCGAGTTGATTTGTTCTTCTTCACACCTACGAGTCTTCCTCACGTCGATTTTGATCCCAATTCATCGTTCGTCGACTTGATCTTCTCCAAATCGACCCAGTGGTGCTGATTCAGGGTTATCGGTTCGCTGTTCGATTTCGTCTATTTTCTGATTGATTTGAGAATAGGGTAATTTCTTTTTAACTTAAAAATCTGATTGTGCTGAAATTAGTCGTTGGTAAATTAAAAATCTGGTTGCAGGATTGGGTACTTGATAGGCAGTGGCGATGTTGGTTTGTTATTCCTTTTTCTTTATTTAATTTATGTACTTTGCAAACTGTTGATATCTCGGCTGAAGCGGTAATTGGTAATGTCGACTGATTTTTGTTTCATTATGTTTTCATTTTTTCTTTGGTTCCAAACACTGGAAGGCATTTATTCATATTAGCTGTAGCTACTGTATTCTTGCATATACAGTTAAAAGCATTCGTGATGGGTTTTGGTTTTGTTTTGATGCTTAATTTTCGATTAAGATTGTGCATTTTTATATTTTATCTTTTTTTAATCCATGTTGAAAACAGTTCATTGGAAATATCTGAGGTTAATAGTTAATGTACAAGACTATATCATCACTTGGAAGACATCTCAGGTTATTACCAATATCTGATCAGGTTAATAGTTAACAGTTGCTTGCTTTTTTGAATCGTAGTTTTTGCTTTTAATGCCTTATAAAAGCCATGTTGATAGTATAAATCACTTTAATTATACCTCAGTTCTATGTTATGCAAGTCTTCGTAATATTATCCCATAGTTTGACAAAGATGAACCTTGTCAAACTTTGACATGTGTACTTCGTCATATTAGCACATTTATCAAAACATGGTAAGTGCATAAACTTTTGGTGCGTTGTACACTTGATCTGGTTTTCATTTTGGATTTCAAAAATTACATAGTTGTCACTTGATCTAACTTTCATTTTGGTTATATTATATTATAGTACATACAAGTAGATGCAATGTAGTTGCAGTGTGTATAATTGAAGTACTAAATTAATATATGTGCTGTATAAGGCTCCATAAACAAACTGTCCAAAATTCAATAACTATTTCTTGGTTTATTCCCAATGTCTGGAAAATAGACCTAACTAATAAATGAGTAAATTTATGTTAAATGTCTGTACTGTCATTTAGTAAAATGCTAGCTTTGAACACAGTAGTAAATTTATTTGCCATGATATTCTGATTTTTTCTTTATTACTTCCACATGTTCCTTTTTTTCTGTGCGAGAACAACTTTCATTTTGTAGATGCTTTTATTTTGTAACTTTTCTATGATACTCAATTTACTTCCTGTACCTGCTTTTCCAGAAGTGCTGCTATTTTACATGTACCTTATTTAACCCTTTTATATTTAACTGTAACTATAATTTTAATTTACATGTGCACTTACAGATTTTTACAATATGGATATTGTTGACCAAGATACTCAATTAAGAAACACACCGGAGTTGGCTGCAGATGTAGATTCAATGGGTAGCTCTTCAAGAAATAAGCGACAAAAGGGTACGTATTCCGATGTTTGGAAATACTTTGAAAAAAATGAAACTATTGAAGGTCAGAAACGTACTTGCTTCTGCAAAAAATGTAAAAGAAAATATATATGGGGTGGTACCTATGGGACTAAAAATTTACTGAATCATGTAGAAAAGTGTCCCTTAATCGATAAAAGCATAGAGGTTAATCAAAGAAGTGCTTTCGAACAAAAGAAATATAGAGACTTGATGGCTAGAGCAATTATAAAACATAACTTACCCTTCAAATTTGTTCAATATGACCGTATTCGTGAGATTCATTCCTACTTGAACAATCAAGTGGAGCATTATTCAAGAAACACTTCACGTTCCGATGTTATGAAAGTATATGAGAATGAAAGAGTCAAACTTAAGGATTTTATAAAATCATGTAGTGGAAGAGTTAGTTTAACATCTGATTTATGGACTTCAGTAAATACGGATGGTTTTATAACTCTAACCGCTCATTTTATTGATAATGAGTGGAATCTACAAAAGAAATTGTTGAATTTTTGTTTAATGGTACCTCCACACTCGGGCTCGGCTATATTTGGAAAAAATTCGAGTATGTTGGTTGATTGGGAAGTAGTCAATAAAATATTTGCATGCACTCTAGATAATGCATCTGCTAACGATAAATTCGTTGATTTACTGAAATCACATCTTTGTCATAGAAAAGCAATGGTTGCGTATGGACAATTTTTGCATGTCAGATGTGCCGCCCACGTGCTAAATTTGATAGTGCAGGATGGTTTAAAATGTGTTGCTTCTTTCTTAAGTAACATACGTGAGAGTATTAAATATATCAAGGGTTCTCAATCTAGAAAGAAAAGTTTCGTCGAATGCATAACCACTCTTTCATTGAATGATGTTAGGAAAGGATTGCGTTAGGATGTTCCTACTAGATGGAATTCAACTTTTATAATGCTTAAAAGCGCAATGCATTATGAACAAGCGCTTTACCATCTTAAGCTTATTGATTCTAGTTATAGTTATTTTCCAACATCCGAAGAATGGATCAAAACAAAGAGAATTTCACGTTTTCTAGGAGTTTTTTACGATGCCACTTCATTATTTTCCGGTGCAAATTACCCAACGGCTAACTTATTTTTGCAAAAATTTTCTTGGTTCATTTTACTTTGAAGAAGTGCACGGAGGAGAATGACTTTATGTCTCACATGGCAAGTGAAATGCTCAAAAAGTTTAATAAATATTGGAGTGAATTTAGTGTGTTACTTTCCATTGCTTGCATCTTTGATCCGCGATACAAAACAAATTTCGTTCGGTTTTCTTATAACACATTGTATGGTGACTGCTTAGAGTTTGAAAGGGTGGAAAGAAAGTTGGAAGCACTATATGATGAGTATAAGGAAAGGGTGAGAAAAGAATCGTCCATTGAAACATGTGTCGTGGAAATCATGGAATCCACACAATCATTTACGGGTCCTTACTCGCAAGAATGTGAAGATATGATGGATCGATTTGATTATTCCGAATTTGCTAGCAATCCTCGCAAGTCCGAACTTGATTCTTATTTGGAAGATGGGTTAGTTGATCGTAAAATGCAATTGGATATTCTTTCATTTTGGAAATCGCAACAATATAAATATCCAATTTTATCTCTCATGGCAAGAGATATTTTAGTTGTTCCAATTACCACCGTCGCTTCTGAAAGTGCATTTAGTATTGGTGGTAGAGTTTTAGATGACTATCGCAGTTCACTTAAGGAGGATGTTGTTGAAGCGTTACTTTGTTCAAGATATTGGTTGTATGGAACATCTATAATGTCAACAATCGAAGATCGTACGGAAGATGTTACCGTTCTTGATAATGAACAAGCTACTTAATTTTTAACTCCTCTTTTAGCTAATCGATGCATTGTTAGAGGTACACTAATTGATTTATAGTTATCTTTCATTTTTTGTCTTTTGGTCAAATTGAAATTATTTTGTTGTCGCTGCTATAAATTTTGTCTACTATTTTATATGCAGGTTTGGAGAAGAACATGCTAGTGAATTGTGAAGAAATAATAGCAGCAGCATTTGTTTAAACGTCTGAAGGTTTTAATATTTTATACAGTTCTCTACATCAGCACCACAAAGAGGACAGTTGAAGATGGAACAGCATAACCTACTGGATATCAGCTATCAATTTTATATATTTCTCAGCGTATCGTTGGACCGTATGACTGATAGCAGTGAACATTGTAATTAAATTTGTTTTTTTACAAATGTTGCGTCTAGTGAATTTTTCCAAGAACAACTCTATGCCATGCACTTGTTTAAACTCTAGTCTTATTTCATTGTTAGCTGCAGCTATTGTGTAGATTTCACGACTGCTGATGCGCTCATTATATATATGGGAAAACTGATCATTGAGATATAGTGTTTTGATCCTACATATGGAATTAATTCGTAACATTTTGAATGCACTTTCCAGTTACAAACTTTTAAATTATGTCAAAAGAGTTGAATCCAAACTGGTAAAACTAAACAAATTGTCTACGGTTTTACGGGTCATAAGGGTTAACCCACATTAAAAAAAGTTTAAAAGGGTTGGATTAAAAATTATGTCAAAAGAGTTGAATCAATTTCTATGCAACCCATTTCTACCCTTTTGACACACCTAGTCGATGGTACCCTAGAATGAGTTGAGTGTATAGATATATATGAGAGCGTACTTGTTATTTTCTTATGTAAAGATTTTTAATGATTCTAAAGGTAAATGAGTTTATATAAGATTATATTTTGATATATAAAACCATTATTTCTTTTTAATAAATATTAAGGTAATTGGTTGTTAAATTATTGGAATTAAATTAAGTGGTAATAGAAATACAACCAAACTGAAATTAAATCTTGAATTTAGGGAAGAGTTTCAGAATAAGATAATAATGAATTGGTTTCCAGATATGATAATCTTGGTTATTATCATAAATGATTGTTGTGCTTAATAATAAATGTGTATTAATGAGTAAGCAAAATGAAATGTTTTAGGGAAGTAAAACATTTAGGCAAGTATGACTTATAAATTGGAACTAAAGATGATATAAATTGTGAAGTTTTAAATCTGAGCCCAGAATTTGAAAATTGTTTCAAAGTGATAAAGAAATAATAAATAATGTTATTTAATATATTTAAATGGAAGGGTCCTATTTCAACAAAAGTTGTTTGAAAATTTGTTTTGAACCAAAGGTGGTTTAAAATTTAAGGATAACTTGGTGTGTAAAGTAATATGTATATATGAGGAATATACATAATATCAAAAATGGGTTGAAATAAACTCTAAATGTTGAGTTTTAAATTTGAAATGAGATGTGATATCTAAGGTGATAAGTTTTTGAACTTATAAGATTATTAATGTGAAGTTTAAAATTTGAAATGGGAATCCAAATTGGGTAAGGTAGGCTGGATTAAGTAAATTAAATTTAACTTTGGGAAAGTTAAACAAGTTAACAAGCAACCTGAATTGGAAATTTCAAGGTGAAATTGAGATTTAACTTGGGGAGTTAAATGGTTAATTTGAATTGGGAGTTTGTATGATCTCAAAATGGGTTTGAGATTTGGAAATTGAAAATGGATGGATGTTTTAGAATAAATTGGATGATGTCATCCTATTGTTATTAATAATCTTTAAATTGTGAATTGGATTTGTTTATATGAATGAAGAAATGGATTGTGGTGATATATGCATTATTGAGATAAAAGGGAAATTAAACTTTAATTTGAAATAAAGGATATGGAATTACATTGAACTGAAAATTCGAATGTTAAGAATTGAACTTGTAAATTAAAATTGTTTAAGAACTGGTTTCAAAACTGGAAGATAAAATTGTTTTGAACTCTTATTTGAACTTTGAAATAAGTTAAGTAAAGATAATTTAAAATGGAATTTTGAGAATTGGACTCTGAATTAAATTATTTAAAAATTTGGATTATTGATTTAAAAATAAAGGTTAATTTGATTTAAGGGGTTAAATCAACATTTAAAAAAAATTAACTCGAATTTATATAATTCGAGATGGTTTAAAATTGAGATTTAAATTGAATTAGTTCAAACTGAATTTGATTTGAATTAATGGGAATTGTGATTTAAGATGGATAAGTTTAAAATTCAAATGGAAAATTTGAATTGGATTTACTGGAAATAAAATTGAAGATTGAATGAGTTCAAATTCAAATGGGAATTAGGATTAATTCATATAGAAATTGAATTGAAATTGGAGTGGATTCAATTTGAAATAAAATTAATATGAATAATTTGAAATTGTAATTGAAGTGAATATGTTTAAAATCAAATGGAATTTGATTTGAATTTGGAAAGAAATTGAGGTTGATTCCACTTGAATTGGGGATAAATCAAGTTCAAGGGAAATTGAAGTTATTCAAATTAGAAGTGAGTCAATTTAAATGGAAGTGGAAATTTAAATTGAATTAATGGGGAATTGAACAGTTTAACTCTGGATTAGTTTCAAAAATAAATTGTTTTAATATAAATCTATTTTTCCAAACTATTTACTACACAACTTTTCTTTTTAAAACTTAAAACTATCTTAAACTTGTTTTACAATTATTTTTGGAACTATTTAACAATTTTTCAACTATTTTATAAACTAATTACTATTTTTCAACTATTTTACAAATTAATTATTATTTTACAACTATTTAGCAATTAATTAAAATTTCTATAATTATTTGACTATTTTCCAACTATTTTACAATTACTTAACTATTGTAACAGCTATTTTACAAACTAATAATTATTTTTCAACTACTTGTCTATTTTTAATTTTTCAAGCTATTTTCTAAATTCAAGCTGGACAGAGTTCAAACTGATTATGATTAAACACCCAATTGAGATCAGAATTGAGTGATAATCCAAATGGGGATTTAGGCAAATGTGAATAAGTGAATAAATCCAAAGTAAGGATGAATAGAAAGAGAATTGATTTAACTGATAATCAATGAAGATAAATACGCAGGATGTACGTATATTATTCTATACGCATAGTGATTTGATCCAGATTCGAGCACAGAATTTCAAGGTAGTATTATCGATCCGATTTGGGATTTTTCGCTCGATTTTCGACGGCGAACCTGGATATGGATTTTTGATTGGTTCTAGATATTCTCTATCATAGTTGTGACTATGCAAGGAGAATGACGGTTTCTGATCAGGAAACCAGATCTGAGTCCGCACTAGGAAGTCGGGTGGACAATACTAGTTCGGAAGTGAAATTGTGTAATCGAGTGAGCGATCAGATTGATATAGTGTACCGGTGTTATGGGTTCATCGTACGAGTTGAATGAAATTGATATTGAAAATTTATGGATAAGAATTGTAAAATGGTCTTTGAAATGAAAAGTATATTTTGTGAGATATATGAGGTAAAATGGAAATTAGATATTTCTATAGTAAAAATTTGCTTTATGGAAGTAAGTAATTTGGTAAGTGACTTTATAGAGTTATCAAATTTGAATATTTGATTTGGAATAAACAAAGTTATGTATCTTTGTTATATATATGATAAAACTCCCCTTGTTGAATCTATTGATAGAAGAAAAGGGTTTTGGAAGTATTTGAAATATAAAAATGAATTTATACAAGTATGAATTGAACCAAAGATTTTCCAAGATTATTATATATATGTATATATAAAAAGGATTTGTGAAAATGATTTTGAGGAAAGGTTTTGAGAACCTATGGCATTTGGAAAGGCTTTTGATTTTTTTTGGGTAAAACCAATATTGGAATGTGGAAAAGCCTAATATGAGAATTATCGATTTTGGGAATTGATTTTGTAAAGGAGCTTTATATGAAATTCATACTCGGTGTATGATTTGAAAAAAATACCATATGTGTATAGTATAAAGTGTTTTGAAGTGGCTCTGGGGAAAAAGGCGCTCCCTTGAAATGAACTTCTCAAGAGTACCATAGGTTGGTACTGCCTTGAGCCTCAAAGGGGGAGGTTCTAAAGTTGATCCTGTGAGGAGTCCGGACAAACTAGTTCCTAAGGATTGTTGGGTAGCGAAAGTCGAGGGCGCTGATGCCTACAGGGGCATTTGGGTTATGCTGTGACGACAGTGTAACTCGATGTCGCTGCGATCTACTGTAAGGACCATAGCGAAAATCGTGTGGAGGATGAGTGCCAACATTCTACACTTGATTTTGTTGGGACGGCAACGTAACATCGATAGACTGCGATCTATAGTCAAGTGGAGGAGTTTCATTCTTTTGGCAGCGAAATTCGGTGGCGCTGATGCCTACAGTTATATGGGTTTTTGCTGTGATAGCAACGTAAAGCCCGGGTATAACTGTGATTTGTAGCGGGTTCCATGGTGTAATCGAGGGGCGCGGAGGCCTACAGTTATCTATGGATTTTGCCGGGATGGCAACGTAACCATCGGGTTAACTGCGACCATGGATAGGGGTGATGATTTCCAGAGCATTCTCACCAAAGATATTTCCTCTATTTTCAAAACTGTTTCTATATTTTCAATAAAATTATTTTCCAAAGTATTTTCACTGGGTGTTAGAAATGAGTTTACCAAGTATTTATAGATTTTCAGTCCTACGCCTGATCAACGTATGACCGAATTTATGTGAGAACAAGGATGGACATGTCGAAACATTGAGTTATAAAGGTATTTTTATAAAAACTATTTTAGTAATATTATATAGAATTTTAAAGTGATTTAAAAATGATTAAACAATATTTATCTGATTTTAAGCATTTTATTAATTCTGGTTTCGTTCCTTTTCGAGGACGAAAAGGTTCAAAGGGGGGAGGAATGTGATAACCTGGATTTTTAGATATCTGTTAATTGGAAATTAACAGGATTTAATCTATTAAAACACTAATTTATTATTTGAATGTAATAATCTCTCTATAAATATATATATTTTAAACTTGAGTTTTCAATAAGTTTTAAATTAAAAAGTTCATTTGTTTTAAATACACTTTCATTTTAAGATTCTAACATAAGATAAAATTGGTTTGGGAATTTTGTATATAGAGTTAAAATATGTTTCTCAAGTTTATAAACAGATGATACATTTAATTAGATCAAAACATAAGTTATTTAGCAATAAATATTTATTTGAATTCACATATGTATATTTATATAAATCTAAAAGCTTTAGTTATAAAAAGGTAAATACATTTTATATACATGTAGATATTACATAATTATATATACATAGCTTAAATAAATTTAATAAAAGACATAAATGACACTAGTAAGCACCTAAGTCATAAAGCAAAACCAGATAAGTAATGTATGTGTATGAATTTAGATATGCAAAGCTAAAAAAATAATATAAATATTTATGAACATAGGAATCAAAAGGATAAGTATGAAAATATGAAAGAGGCATTTACATTAAATGTTATCAATTCTAGCACAAGATGAGTCATTTCACAACCAAAACAAAATCATCTCCACCTTCACAAATCTAGACTGGTCAACGAAAAAGAAAAAATATAATAAAAATAAAACAATGAATGAAGCTTGCTGTGTACGACAATTCAGCCTATTTCTTATGAATACCTCCACTTACCTTCATTTATTCGATTACAAACTGCCATTACAAACAAAAAAAAACAAAAAAAGAGCCTTTAAACATTTTCAAAACCAGAAAAAAATATCAAAGCTTGGATCATCTCGGCTAGCAAAATAATCTCATCTCAGATTTAAGCAGGATCAACTCAACTAAGCAACACAATCAAGTTTTCAAAGATCAGTGATTCCAGTTTTCAAAAATCAGAGCATCTCAGTTTTAAGTCTATGTTCTCCATCTCATAACAGGTGAGTAAACTTTATTTTAAAAACAGTTTAAAACCTATGATCATAACCAGATGCTTATGATGAATTGTGTGGGAATATGGTTGCTTATGTTTATGTGTATGAATGCATGTACATATATATATGATGTGCTGTGTATATGTCTGGATGTATGCCTGGAAAATGATGTTCATCTCTCTGTTTAAACCTAGTGAGTAAATGCTATTTTAAAAACAGTTTAAATCTGATAATTATAATTGAATATCAGTAGTAGATGTTGCTGTAACATAAATTATAAAAATGTTCATATGGATCTGATGTGAATGCATGTATATGTATGGTTGAGAATGTGATGATACCTGTATACATTTGCCTCTGTTCTTGTTTCAGGCTTTGGCTTGATTTTAAAAAAATTCATAATCTCCCAATCCAATCAAAATTTGACTTGATATTTGAATAAAAGTTGTTTGCTGAAGTATGTTGAAAATTTTAGAAATAATTTCAAAGTTTTAAATTCAACAGCTAAATTTTAAAATGGAAATAACAGTAATATATATATATATATGTTTAAAAATCAATAATCTTAATTTCTGGTTTAAATTACATGAATGTATTCGTGATGGAAAATCATGAATTTTAACATACATTTCATGATTTATAGATTAGTATTTGCCGTGATTTTCTTAGATGATAGAAATTGGTACTATTCTCAATTTCCGACAAACGGAGTTGAGATCGAGGGCAAGGTTAGGTCGGAAGCTAGGTTGTAGCGTGAGGATTGCGGGATAAATACTGGAAGTATTTATCGATGGTCGAGGCGATGGGATTTTGGCGAAGTAGGGTTTCCGATCAGTTTTGTTAGTCGATGGGTTCATGAGTTTTGCATTGCCGTGGAGATGACGGAGGGGGTCGCGATGGTGGGAATGGGAGCTGGATGATGTGAAGTAGCTTCGGTGAAGTGGGCAGGTGATCTCGAGGTCGGAGGCGACGTGGGGAAGCGAATTTCCTGCATTGATGTTTCCAGGCTTGGTCGAGAATGCTTCGTTTTCGACTCGAATGGGTTTTGCTCGATCTGGGTTATCGTGAGTGGTTGCGTGGGTTTGGGTAGTTGTCGTGAGCTGCCGTGACGATCATCGGTGGTCGGAGTCGCTGGTGTACGTGCACCACGTGCACGTCGTGTCTGTGGGGTTGAGTAGCTCGGGTGGGTTCTAGTGCGAGTGAAGGAATGTCTTGAAGCAGGTGAGTGTTGTAGAAGGACTCGGGGCAGGCTCGTGATTTTTGGGGTTCGACTCGAGTTTTACTGATGTGATGATCTGGTTTAAAATGAGGCAAATTTTGTATAAGGAAATCAAGTTTACAATTTAAAAGCAAGTCCCTTTCAAAATGAATGTCAATCAAGTTTTCAGGAGTGTTTAACTGAATATATTTTCAATTTTAAAATGTTTAAGGTTGTTGATTTCAAAAGTAATTAATTAAATTAATTAATGAGAGTAATTAAAGGTTAATTACTATTTGTAATTAAGAATAATTACTTAATGGAGTAATTAGTGGGTAGTTAATGAACTAAGAGATGAATCATTAACTAGAGATTAAGTGATTAATTGATTAATTAATGTAATTAATTTTAAGTTAATTAATTTGTCTAATTAATTAAAGATAATCACTTATTAATTAATTAAGTATAATTACTTAGAGAAGTAATTAATGAATAATTACTGAATGTAATTAAGTAAAAGGGAAATCATTTATGGAAGTAATTAAATGGAAGTGATTAAGGATAATCACTTAGTGTAATTAATTAAAGGATTAATTAATATAATTAATTAAAGGGTTAGTTAATTAAGTAAAGAATAATTAATTAATTAAAGGGTAAGGTTAATTAATAATGTGATTAATTACTTGTTAAGGTAATTAATTAAAAGATTAATTAATGAAGTAATTAGCAGATTATTAATTAATTAATGAAAGTAATTTAAGTTAATTATTGAGAATGGTTGAGGATAATTAACCTATAATTAAGGTTTAATTACTTAATGTAATTAAAAAGTAATTAATCAAGAATGATTAATAAAAAGGGATAATTAAAGGATAATTACTTATTGTAATTAAGGGATAATTAATCAAGGAAGATTAATTAAGATAAATAATTAAGAAATGATTAATTAATTTGTAAATAAATTAATGTTAAGTAAGATGGATTAAGGTAATCCAAGTGATTAAAGGTTAGTAATTAATTTAAGTAGAGATTAATTAAATTAATTAAGAATGAATCAACCTGTTATGGATGGTTGAATGATATTGGATGACTTGGATTGATTTTATCTCTGATGGGCGATTGAGATGTGTTGTGATATGAATGGGTTAAACTATGATAATGTAGGTTACCTATCTTAGTTGAATTGTTGTAAGATATCCTGAATATGAATTGTATTGTTTAAAACTTAAACAACTTGGATTTAAGATGATATTGGTTTCGAAGAGACCGGGGTCGGGTATCAGTAAATACCCGAAACCACTTCGATTCTTTATAAATGTGAGTTTGGAAGCAAACAGGCTGGTATGAAATAAGTTAAGTATCATGGATATTTAAAACTGGATAAAGATTCATGGATATTGTTTTGAGATAAATGATTGACTTAGATTAGAACTCGTAGAAAAGTACGAGTTACCCTGGTAATTCAATTAAGTTATATAGCTTGGTATTTCATATTATGGGTTTAATCACGCTGGTTTCCAGCCTAACCCGGGTGTTACTTTGTTGTAATGCTCGGGTCAGACCGAGTATTACAGATTTTCAGGTAAGGACGTTCTGGAGCTCAAGAGGCGAGCTGGATGGCAGGAACGTATGGAGTGTTTCCGCTGTGATATAGTTCTGTTTATCTAAGACATGTTGATTTGTATATGTCCAGTGTTTGTGTATGTGTGTAACTCTAATGTATTAAAATAAAATTGACAGCTACAGTATTCTTTGTAAACTGGTATTATTTGATATTATATTTCATCCGCTGCGAATGTGAGATTCTGTGACTTGTTTTCTGTTTCTTCTTCTATCTCTTTTCTTCTTTTCCTAACTATCTGGAATTTTCGGGATCGAAATTTCGGGTCGTTACAGTTAGCATTCCAAGTGGGAATTGATAAAGAAAAGTAAATCATTGCCTCATAAGCCTCACACCTCGGAAATTGCTAAAACAGGGTAGTTGCAGCTGGGCTATGTGGGTCGCTCCCATAAAGGTGTGTCATCAATTTTCTAGATTATCATATTATGGATTTTTTTATGCATGAGAGCTCTCAATAAAGGTTAGGAACAACCGGGGTGATGACATATTCGGTGCTATCAGTAATGGGTAGGTCGGGTTCTGTGTTGGCAGAAGTCAAAAGGTTTTCGCCCTCAGGTAAAATTTATCTAGAGATGTACCATTTTTTGGAAGGTAATCCCTTACTTTCCATTCGTTGGAATATATTCTCCAATAAGTGCCTTTGTTTTTTGATTTTATACATATTATTATTGTATGTACACACATCACAGCTACTTGATATATTTACTTTAAACCTTTAGACATTATTATGATATCACTGGATTTTACAATAAAAATAGTTTGGTTATCATAAGGTAAAATCTGGTCTGTGTTTAAGTGTAGCTTGTTCTTATGAGATACCTTTATTTTGAAAAGGTTTCAAATATAGAAATCAATATGGTTTGATTTGTTTAGAGCTTTCTCATGCTAGTTTTACCAAACTGATCTGGGCGTTAGTTTCTTATGATGCTCAGGTCAGCCCGAGTATATTTTCCAGATTAACTGGATGCTTTGGAGTTTTCAGGAGACGGGCTGGATTCTTCAAGACGTATTCACGTATCATATATTCTTTCATTTTTTTATCCTGTATTTAGTGTTTGTATTTATCAAAATTTTAAGGACAGACTGTTGTGTCTAGGCTAATATAGGTTAGTGTACTCTGATGTTGTGTAAAATAAAGGTGAATTCTTTTTGTAATAATCTTGTGTATATTATATAATTCTCGTCAAGATATGAGATTCTGTTCTATCTTTTCTTTCTTTAACCTCAAATAACCCGTCTTCCGGATACTTAAATGGTCAGCACATGAATACCAAGGATGTATTAAGTGTCGTCCTTTGATGTAAGAAAGCAAATCATTACAACATGGTATCGTAGCTTAAGTTAAGCGAACACTTAGGCCTTGGTGGGGTAAACTCATTTGATATAGGGTATGTGAGACCCTAGAATGCGTTTGAGCATATTATACATATGAACATATATTTGTTAGTGTATAAAATGTTTTATATTATCTGGATTGATCTATTAAGTGGTTTATGGATTATGGTCAATACAATTAGCTAGCGTTATTGATAAGGATCTCTAAACACTTGAACAATGCCAAACCAACACAATATTGTTTTAAAAGCTGTAAACGAAACATTTGAATAAAGCCAAATTGACACATTATTGTTTTAAAAGTGGTAAATGAAATAATTTTACCTAGGAATATATTTTATATATAGAGGAATGATTTTCAAAACTATATATAGTTATCTATGATTGTTACTAGGAGTTGATAATATCTAATTATTATCATTTAGGGTTTGTTTAGCCATTCTCGTCCATTTTTGGAGCATGGACTATTATTTACCGATTTATAAGTAGTTTTCCTTTTTAAGACCTAGGTTGGGTAGATAGGGATTGAGAAAAACATTGAAACGAATACCTCGTAAATTAAGTTTCACGGTTTGACTATAAGGTATTTGTCGATAATGTTGGGTTAAAATTTGATTTTAATAAAAGTTGTTATTAAAATAAAACTAGAATTTGTTTTGTAACTAAAATAAATTTTTTGAGGACTTAAACCCCACTACTTTTGGAAAATGGTTTTCAAGATTGGGAAAAATAGTAATAATTTTACATAAAAATACTTTAAGGTATAAATATTCTGAAAAATGATTTGAAAGCTAGATTTTTCTTTGGACAGTTCGGGGAATGAGTCTCAATCTATTTATTGATGATCAAAATAATCTTCTAAGTGACAATCGGATGTTTGCTTTGGCATGCGTTGTAGCACCTTAGTAAATTATTCTCTTTGTCGTTGTACGATCAAAATAAGTTCAAATCTGTATGAATCCAAAGCAAATGGATGATAAATATTTTGTTAAAAACTATTTATGGGAAAATATATACATATAAATAGTATTGTTTCAAAATGGGGATTTTAAAATGAAGAAATATTTTTATGATTAACAAGTTCGAGTCGCTCGAAAATAACTAAAAATGGAAAAAAGGTGTGTTCGGATGGTAAACACTTCACTTGAGTATTACTCTTCTTAGTAAAGGGATATATGATACTATTTGGGCATACCCAGTTGCATGATATCATTTTGGAGTTACCTGGGCTATATGTTTTCTATGGGTTAAATATATAGTATCAATTCAAAATGTTTTTGAAATAAAAACTCGGGTATTTGGCTCCTAAGTTTTCAAAATAAAAGGGTATTTTTATTAAAGAATGGGTTAACAAATGAAGTTTTTAGATAGAATGGCTTAATAAGAGGTTTAATAAACTTCGTTTTATTAAACCATGTCTTTTGATTTTAATACTTAGCTGGTTAAATATTATTTGATGTTATTGGGCTAGCTAATAAACATTTTTACCTTAAAGATGTCAAACGAAAAGTGGACTCTACAATGGAGTTTGGATACCAACATCCTACTCTTCTTAGCTACTTACCAGACCAAATAGCTAAAGAGATTGAATTGGTCGACTCAGTTTTAAGATCCAAAATTATTTTGGGTCTACATCTGAATAGGATTTAAAAATCTGATGTTTTGTATATACTCTTAGGTTGTAAGATAGTTTTATGTAAGTAATAAGGTAAAATGATTTTATGAAATGGGTTTCATAAATAAAGTTGTGTCATTTAAAATGATTTGAATCTAAGTTAGATGAGTGTGATATGTTTCCATAAATATTTGAGGGAGGATTAAAAGTACTTAGTTAAATAAGAACCTTTAGATGAGTACATAAGATGTATGTAGATCATTTTCCCTTCTCACATATTTCTCGATCCAAGTTTCAGGTACATGACTAGAGGTGTCCCACACCGTTCCGAATAAGGATTTATCAGTCGATTTTTGACAATAAACACTTGATGAGGGCTCTTAATATGGAATCAAAAGTTTTTTATCATAGTATATGGGTACATAAGGAGAACAGAGGTTCTAATTAAGAAGCCTAATCTGAATCCGCACAAGGAATTCGGGGAGCGATACTAGTGCGGAAGTAAAGCTATATATTCGAGTGAGTGATCGAATCAGATTTTGTTTACGAGTGATTTATGCACATCATAGAAATAATGAATAGTGTTAATTATTCCTGATTTGGTTTTTTTTTAGGTTAGCATTGTGGTATAAATTTCGAGGTCGAAATTCTTTTAAAAGGGGGACAGTGCAACGACCCGGAATTTCATCGCTTTGATTTGCGAATATTTAATTAATTTTAAATATTCAAATAAAAGATTTTATAATTAAAATAAAACCCTTTTAAATAATAAATAATGATGTTGAAATGGTTTTTAAAATTTGTTTACAAAAATATTTAGTTTGAAGAAAAATCGAAAATGTTTGCCGGAAATCGTTTTCCGAATTTTTGACTTTTCATTGTCTAAAAGTTGTCAGAATTGTTGAAAACAGTTTAGTATATGTATACACATACATATAAAATAACATAAGTATGGTAAGTAATAATATATGGTAGAATGGGTTACTTAAGTTAATGTAAAAGTTTAACTAAAATTAAAACATTGAAAAGATGTGAAAAAGTAAACATCATATCACCTAAAAACATAAGTGCATTAGGTATTAAATTCATGTTTGCCCAAGTGGGGACGAGATGGTGGCTTGTGATGTGATGTGGAGGGGAGACAAGATGAGGTGGCATTTGACTTATGGAAGGTTGTATACTTAAGGGTGTTTTGGTCATTTACCTTATGCATTTAATATAAAAGCAATTTCATATTTTTCTTCTCATTTTATCATTTCCATTCTCATTTTCTCAAACTCCACTTTCTTCTTTAGCCTCTTAAACTTTCATGGCTTCCAAAGATTTCTAAAGTTTAATATCATAGTTTCATTCACTTGAATACTTTAAAGACTTGTTTAAAACACCTCTCTTTTCCTTTCTACAACCTCCTCTTTGCCAAAGCAAGGCCCTACCATCTCTTTCATCGATGGCCGAGCACTATCCTCTTCATGGCCAAACCAATTTGTACGCTTAAAGCCACCAAGACTGCATTTTTGTTATAGAAAGCAAGGATCTAGGGTGGTTGCAAAAGTTAGTAAAGGCTTGGTTAGATTTGATAGCTTTTAAGTGAGAAAAGCTCACCTTTTATTTGAAGTTTTAAACTTTATTTCTTGGCTTAACTTGGCTGATAAACTATTGATTGTTTGGTTGTAAATGATATTGGTTGTAAATGATATTGGTTGTATGTACATACCTGTACTTGTGTAAAATAAGTGGTATAACTTTGAAAAATGAGGTTGAAAGTTAAGTAGCAATTGCAAGTTAGGACCTTTTTTTGTATGTTGTGAATGCATGAATTTGTGCTAGTTATGTATGTTATAATGAGGTAGAACTCAAAATTGTTGTTTTTACCACATCGAGACCCTTGGTTTAAAAGTGATTTCACTTAAGTATTGAGTTTGAAAAGTTTACAACTTTAAACTTTGATTTAGTTTCCAAAACCTTACCTTTTTTTCAAAAACCTTATACTAAGTTTATAAAGTAGTCAAGGTATGGAAAGACAATAATTTTAAAGCTATTTGATATAAAAATCAAAATTTGAAATTGCAGGTCATATGGCAATAGTTGTTATGGATGCAGTTTGTGAAAACAAACCCTTTTTTTAAACTTAAGTATCTTTTGAAAAGTGTTTTCAAACAAATTTATAAGTAATAAAAAGTATTTATTTATTTATTTAATGATTATCTAATTAATTAAGTAAGTAAGGTAATTAGTACTTAATCATTAGTTAATATAACAAATTGGTACGTAATTGTTAATTAAGTATGATAATTATTTTTAGTTAATTAATTAAAGATTAATTATTAATTAATAATTTATTTAAGGGTTAATTCTTATTTAATTATTGATTAAGGGTAAATTATTATTTAATTACTTAGTAAAAGTAATAAATTATTAATTAATTAATTATTTATAAAAGGGTTTAATTATTAATTAATTACTAATTAAGTTAAATTTTAATTAAGATTTAATTAAGACTCAATGAAGGTTCAAGTTATTATTTAATGAAGGTTTAAATTATTTTTTAATTATTAATTAAGGACTAATTATTTGTTTATTTATTTATTAAGAGAATAATTATTTATTAACTAATATTTATAGATTAACTATTATTTATTTAAAAGATAATGATTATGTCTAAAGGTTAAATTGCGTTTAATTATTTATTTAAGGGGAAATTATTATTCAACTATTTATTTAAAAGTTAATTATTGTTTAATTATGGTTAAATTATTATTAAATAAAGGGTTTAAATGTTATTAAATTATTGAATAAAAGTTAAGGTTTTAAACTACTTTATTTCTAAAGATCGGCTTTATTTTTAAAGCAACTCTCTTTTAAGAATGTTCTAATTTCAAGGGATTTCTTTGTCGATTACCCTTAAATAACCCTAATTGAATATGAAACCCAATGATATTTGTTTAGACAAATAAATCACCATTCTGCTAATTAAACTATATTTGACAACTGTTAGTAGAATAAATCAATAGATTATGTTGACCTCTATTTAAGCAGAATAAAAACCCAGTTCTGCTATTGTAGTAACTTGGACATTTACCTATATATTGATTGGTTGTTATTGGTTGATTTCTTTTACATATTTGATTGTTATATAAATACCCATGATATAACTTGGAAAGTTAAAACTTAATTAAATG
Source organism: Allium fistulosum (assembly GCA_030737815.1). Taxonomy (NCBI): domain Eukaryota; kingdom Viridiplantae; phylum Streptophyta; class Magnoliopsida; order Asparagales; family Amaryllidaceae; genus Allium; species Allium fistulosum. Next base: position 445,526,003 of record CM060903.1, read on the forward strand.
AGAACCATTGTGGTCACTAAGCCTCTTTTTGATTTTTATGAAATTAAATACTTCATTTAATCCTTTTGATAATGGTTTAAAGCTTATTCCATTTTAAGATATTTAAAGGGTAATTTGCAATTATTTTATTTAAAGGTGTTTTGAAGTAATTTAGTATTTTTTTTGAAATGATTGTTTAAAATCATTATTTTGTTAATATGGTTTAAAGATAAAATCAAATGGAGAATGTTTTAAAAATAATATCTTGTTTATTTCAAAGTGTTTTAAATAATTGGTTTTATCAAAGGAACATTATTGATTTAAAAGTTTATTTAAGAAGTTTTGTTTTAAACAATGAAAGTTTATAAAGGGAGTTTTATAAATTTGAAAAGAGGTCTTGAAATTTGGAAAAGTGTTTTATTAGTGATTTTGAATATTTATAAAGAAGTTTTATAAATGGTTTTGGATATTTATGAAGAAGTTTTATAAATGATTTTGGAGATTTATAGAGAGTTATATAAATGGTTTTGGATATTTGTAAAAGGGTTTTATTAATGGTTTTGATATTTATAAAATATTTTTATAAATAAACTTGGAGGTTTATAAAGAGTTTTCATAAATGGATTTGGAATTTAAATAAATGAGTTTTCATAAAATGAAAGAGATTTATTTAAAAAGGATTTATTGAAGAAATTTATAAAAGAAATTGAGATTGGATTTCCCTAAATTGACCTTCTTAATTTTGGTGGTGTGGATATTTGTTCCATGCTTAACACCGAAAGAATGGTGTTTGGTTTATCCTTATCTCCGTTTCTTTTAAAATAACTTTTGTTTGATCCTTTAATATGATTTTGGAGTAAGAAATCTGTCAAAATGTTTTGTGAATATACTTATGTCAGTGAGATAAATATATGAATATTTTGATAAATATTTTGGAAAGAGATTTAAATAAATGAAAGATTTATTTTGAGGCTTAGTGGTTGCTATGGGTAATTAAACCTCTGAATTGTTCTTATTTGTTTATCTGATAGTTAAATAACCGACTATCAAATCTAGGCCAGTATTGATTTAGGAAGTAAATAAAAGCTTCGCGTGTTCATACGGGATGAGTTCTCTCGGGAGAACTCATCCGGGTGAAACATCTTTAGCTTGAAGGGATATACTAGAGATCCTTTGGGACTCTGGTATAGTCTGCTTACTTCTGAAAGAACCGAGAATGAGTCAATTGGAAATTATCGGTTGTTGGTTCGGAGAGACCGGAATCAGATATGTTGTCCAAAAACTACTTCGAACTATGTCAAAGCTTATTGGAGAAGTATCCCTGGAGTCATGTCATAGACTGCTTGGAGTATGAAGTTATAAGTGGAGTTTGGATGGCTTGTATGGAAGTATAGTATCTGGGTAGAGTTTTTAGAAGTTGGTGATATGATATTTCCAAGTCAAAGAAGGAGTAGATTGGAGATGCAGAGATGTAGCTAATGAGAGGGTTCGGGTTATGTCCCAGGGGTAATTATGTAATTTGTTACATATATCCAACTCTGTAATCGATCTTAAATTTGTAATAAAGGTGTTCGTTTTCTTTTATGTATTTTTTACACAGTGATATAATTAATTAATTAATTTAAAGTATACAAATAAGAAAGTCCTTAAATAAAATCCTATGTGATTGTGGTTGCAAATAGTTGCATTTGTGAGTAATTAATTACGATATAAAATAACATTTTGTTTGAAATATTCCCGGTCAAGATGTTTCAAGAAAGGGTATCAATACATCCGTTGTAATCAGAGTGCGTAACGCTCTCCAGATATTAGGCAGTTATTACTCATGGTTGCTGGGGAAATCGAGTGGTTACTACTTATAGTTATTGGATAACTATAGAATGACTCTTGTGAGAGTTTATTGTTGGTTGATAACAAATAGGACAAATTAGAAAATTCAATGTGACGATGTTACACGGTTCCCTTGATTTGAGAATACCGTGGAACTTCAATGTGGGTACTCCACTTTGACTATAGTTAAATTATGGCATGGCAACCTTCGAGTGATTGTAGTTGGGTTTGAGTTGAAGAATTGAAAGTGAAGCACTGTTCAATAGAGAATACGTCTCCTTGGCTGTATAGTTTGGTATCATGACCAACTGTAATCACCTCAAAGTCAAAATCTCTGGTTAGTGTAGAACGGTTAATAATAAATTTTATCATTGAACTAAAAACTTTGTTTATGGACCAATCAAGTTATTGGATAATATTGGACTTTTGAATAGTACTAGACTCTATATATCCTAAAGCGATATATTGTTCACAAAGAGAGCATTTATAATTATTGTCACTACCGGTACCGATTAAGGTGATGTAAAATATGATTTTATCGAAATGATCTGTAAGCGATGAATTCGACCAAACTATCACACCACTAGCCAACATGACATGTGAATGTTAATATCTAAATTGTTCAATATTAATTGCTGATTGAATCAGCATGTCTGAGTCACACAACTATATTGTGAATTCTCTAAAGTACCACACATTTTGATTAATTTATAAAATGTTATAAATTAATTAATACTTAAGAAATATTAATCATCATTGTATTTGATGTTTGGGGTGTTATATGTAAGTGGGATAGATCCTAGAAATTTTATGAGTGCTATTAGTAATTATTTGGATGCGTATATAAAAGTCAATATATGTACATATCGATAGATATTTAAACATGCTTTAAAAATATTTAATTACTTAATAAGTTTTGGGATGTTTTGATCCATGTAAGATATCATGTATAGCGGTCCAAATAAGGGAGGAGAAGGAGTCTAGATGTCGTATATTGATTTAATTAAGACTTAATTAGGAGTTTGTAAGAGAGGAAGGTGGAAGGTCTTTTTGCTTCTCTTTAATTACTAGGCATTCTACATTCATTCTCTTCTTCTTCCTTCTTCATTTTTGGTTGGCCACTTCTTGCCTCCTCCCTTGGAAGAACTCTTTTACACCTATATAATGTCAAATAAAATTAAAACAAAGTGGTTTATTCGATTCTAGTAATATATGATCGTGATTTAAGGAGTCTAGGAGAATCAAGGTGTCATGAAGGGCTGGATCTACAGATGTATGTTCATATGTATATTATACATTCACATATGCTTAAACCTCACCCTAATTGATGTATGCAACAAGTATATCTAGATTTTAATTGAATATTTTAAATTTAACTCATTAAATATGTTGTACATGTGATGTATAATGTTGGAATATTGAAATTTTTTAAACCATTATCATTTGATTTAATACTATAGCATATGCATCAACCATCGATGCAATTATCGTTGATTTAATATTAAAATGTTGATTTTGAATTTTATATGAATATCTTCATATTAGTTGAAATAGTAAAAAGTTATTTAAATTCAAAATATTTGTAAAGTCAATTTTAATTTAAATTAAGATATTTTGATGTTCACTTAGTTAAAAATATAAATTTGAAATTAAATTTTATAAATTATTTTTGGATATTATGTATATATGTTTATATATACTTATTTTTATAACTTTAGGGAAACATATATATATATATATATGTATGTATGTATGTATGTATGTATGTATTATATATATGAGCTATATATGTATATATATAGTACTATTAATATGTGCATATAAATCATATAAATATATTATAGTATATTTAAACATGTGTATAAATATACATAGGTATTTATATTCTTGATATGCATATTGATCACTACAAGAAAAAACGCTTTTCATAATGCCAATAGATAACACTTATTGCATAGTATTATTGTTTGTTTTAACTTTTTATTTGGAGTAGGGATTGGTTACATAACACTTCGACAAATCTGCTCCCCATGTATTTTCCTGGCTGCATTTACCTTAAATTACTTCCCTCATCCTCAAGCTATTTCCTCAATTCCTCAAAACATAAAATCTACTCCCTTATCACCTCCTCCACCCATCAGGGTCGGCCTTTTGGTAAAGTTGGAAAAGTATTCGCCTTGGGCTACATAAAATTCTAGGGCACTAGTTGATATATGCATTACATGTAGTAGAAAAAAAATTCACATTTGAAGAGGCGAAGCACGAGATAACTCCATTGGACTCAAGCAATGGCGATATTAGCACAAGGAAGTGACCAGTGGTGATAAGTGGCAACTCCAGACTCTAATCAAATCTCCAAGACAGCTCAATCATCGATCCAATCCAATACCCGTAATACTACTTTCTTCTTTCCCTAATCAGGTAGATCCCTAAACTTAAACAAGAATGGATCCAGTTTTCCAAAATGCCAAAACTCAATCTAGATGATTTAGTGTTTATTCGAATAATAAGATTCCATATGATTCATGTGAATAGTGTAATTTTCCCCCAAATTTTCTATATACTACAACAATCTGACCTTTTAGTAGCCTTTTAAAATGGCGATAAAAGATTATTATAGTTTTTATAAAACGCTATAAACACACTTTGTAATATGTCTGGCGGATACTATAGCATTTTGAAAAACGCTATGAAAAGTATCCTATTAGTGTTTTTTGGCTCTCATCTTTGAATGTTTATAGCTTTAATTATTTATATAATTAACTTTCTACAGCGTTTATCAGGTTGCAGTAGAACTTTTTCATAGCATTTATGTAATGCATTAGTAGGTGAAAGTTGTGATAATGTCTATTTTCCATAGCCGCTTTTAAATGCTATCGTAAGTAAAAATTCTATCTTGTTTATTTTTTTACATCTCTTGAAAAATGCTGTAGATTATTTTTCCTTGCATTTTTAATATTAAACATGGGCACTTTCATTTACCATTCTACTAAACTTATCTCAACATATACGTTATAACAGCTCAAAATGCACAATTAATACATTATAATGTGCGTAATCAAATAGATTCATAAGCCAAACCACAATATATATCCATAATATTTCATAAACAAGGTATCGAGCATACAATTCTTGTGATCAAAATTAATATTACATACAAGCATACAAAACAAAACATACAACCGTGCTAACCAAAAGTAAAGATGTATGATATAAGCATGACAGATTTTTGAAGGAGAAAGAGGAGACAAACATATTTCAGTGTGCCCTTCAAAATGTAGTCTAACCACAAAAGCATCATACATCACCTGTCAAAGAGAAAGTTTTCATTAGATTCCTACATGACTTATCCGACCCTAGATTAGATGGTCTAAAACTTGATTTGTTGTGCTCATGAGATACTTGATGGAACATGATTACTTATCAATCTGACACCAATATCCAATAAATTTGGTTTTTTATGCAACGTTTTTCTACAAATTAAACTTTCTGAATAAGATAAGGTTAAGAACTCTATTCTCGGTTTCGTATGTTATTCAAATATTGTATTTTTTAACAATAAATATACCATTTTCTTGCAATGACTATTATTATTTATACTGTTATTAATATTATTAATTTTTGTGAACTTATATACTTATTAAAAAAATTAGTTTATTTTTATAAAACCTGGATAATTTTTAGAAACTTAGTTAACTTAGCTAAATATTTATGAAACTTAATAAATTCTTTAGAAAACTATTTAATTTAGTTAAATTTTTTATTACATGTTGTTAATTTTTATAAACTTATTTAATTGTTATAGAACTCGTTTAATTTTTGTAAAACTTAGTTAAATTTTACAAACTTAGTTAATGTAGTCAAATGTTTATGAATTAGTTAAATTATAAAAAATTGTTAAATTTTATTAACTTGGTTATTTTTACAAATTTAATTAATTTTTTAAAACTTAATTAATTTTTTAAAAACTTAGTTATTTTTATGAACTTATTTAATTTTTAAAACTTACTTAACTTTATAAATCAGTTAATTTTTATAAATTAAGTTAATTTTTATAAATTCAGTTAATTTTTATAAAACTTATTTTTAAAATTTATTTAATTTTTATAAAATTTTGTTAGAATTTAAATTGTTATTTAATTTTTATAGATCTTGGTTAGCTTAGTTAAATTTTTTGTATAACTTAGTTAATTTTTTATAAATTTATTTAAGTTTTATAAAATTTAGTTATTTAGAAATTTATTTATTTTTTATAAAACAATTTTTATAATCTTAGTCAACTTAATTAAATTTTATAAAAATTAGTTAACTGTTATAAAATTTTAGTCAACTTAAGTCTAACTTGTATAAAACTTAATTATTTTTTTATAAATTTAGTGTTTTCCTTATTAAATGTAGTTAACTTAGTTAAAAATTTGTAAAACTTAGTTAATTTTTATAAATGTGTTTAATTTTATAAATGTGTTTAATTTTAATAAAACTTGCTTAACATAGTTATTTTTTGTAAAAGTTAGTTAATTTTCATAAACTTGGTTAAGTTTTATAAAAAAATCAACTTAAGTTAAATTTCTATAAAACTTGGTTAATTTTTTATAAACTTATTAGATTTCATAAAATTCTAACAGCACCTCTTTTGCGCGGTTGGCGTTTTCCCGCATACCACTATGAAATATATATTTGCACGATCAAAACAAGATCAGATTCATATCATAATAACAAAATATACTCCTTGATTGCTTAAACATTTAAATGCATAAAAACATACCTTTTAGTAGCAATTTTAGCAAGCATCTTCCGTATAGCAAAATAATGTTTTGTGTACCTATATAGAAAAGTAAGGGGAATAATTAGAGTGCAAAACAATGACACATTGTATAACAAAGTAAATGGGACAGGAAGAGCACCAAGGATAGGAAGGAAGAGCATAGCAATAATCCTGGCCCTAAAATCCCAACAGCAGCTCGCTTCCGCAGACAAGAAAGTGGCAGCCTTGAACATCATGAACCCATGCACAGCCACCAGGAACAGGTTCCGAAACACAGTCATCGTGCTTGGCAGGAACCTATAGTCTTCTCACACTCTTTCTTCTCCACCGATTTCAACTGTACATATAAGTAAACAGTTAACCTAAATGTGCGTGCGTGCGTGCTAGAAATGAATATTCATGTATGAAAAAAACATTGGCATCCTTACTTACAAATATAAATGGAAAGCTACCCAAAATGCATTATGTAATATTGGGGCTTTGCACCGAAGGTCCCTATTTTTGATGTGTTGTAAGAAAAGTCCTTATGATAGTAAGTATATAAATTAAGTCTCTGTTTTTTCTAAATCAGAAAGCGCAAACTATCTTGCGCTTTTCAAAAATTTAAATTTTTTTTGAAAATTTCAAAATCAAAAAGCGCAAACTATCTTGCGCTTTCTTGATAAAAAGTGCAAGTTAACTTGCGCTTTTCAAAAATTTCAAAATTTTCGAAAATTTTAAAAGTTAAAAAAAATTCAAAATCAGAAAGTGATGGAAAGCGCAAGTTAACTTGCATTTTTCAAAAATTTAAAACATTTTTAAAAAAATTCAAAATAAAAGCGCAAACTAGCTTGCGCTTTGCGCTTTTCAAAAATATCAGAAGTTTTAAAATTTTCAAAAAAAAATTCATAGTCAAAAAGTTGCAAGTTATCTTGCATTTTGTGTTAGAAAAATGCAAAACACCTTGCGTTTACTATTTTTCACAAAATAGGGACTAAATTTACATATTCATATCTACAGGGACTTTTCTTATAACAATATCAAAAATAGGGACCTACTCTTTTCTTGTGTAATATATGTGAAACAAAAATAAACAGTACATTCTCGATTCATTTATCACCCATGGATATTCTTTACACATGCTGTCAGTGGGTTCAGGGGTTATCCTGCTCAAGGTGTGTCACGACTTTTGGATTCTGCCTTCTACACGTTGTAGCTCTCATAATAGGGAAATATTTAGCCGTGGTATCCAAAGTCAAAATTGATTTCAAATTTTTCAGAAACAAATAGGTGATTGACTTGATAAATAACACAAACACTAACAAGCATCATTCAGAAAGGTCAATGACCACAGGCAAGTGTAAGATTTTTTAGTGTAAAGTCGAAGTTATTGGAGTCTAATTCCACATCATTAATCAACTATTGTTATTTATTAAAAAATAAACCCATTAAGAATGGAATATACCAAATCAAGTTTGCAATTGTTTGCTTCAAAAATTGATGACAAAAAAGGAGGATGAGATTTCATGTAGGCCTGTCAAACGGGTTGGGTTGGATCAAAATGGGTTGGGTCGAGTTTGACCCAACCCATTTATGATCCATTCTTTTTTATCCATTTATGACCCAACTCTTTTATGACCCAACCCACTTAATAAGCGGGTTACCCATTTAACCCATTTAAAAATTTAAATTTAATTTGACTAATAAAAAAACATAAATATAAAATAATTCTAATTCTAATTTTTATGTTTTGAGTTTCGATAAAAAATTAAAATTCTAATTTTCATCAAAATTCAAATACGGGGATGCGGTAGCTTATTATTTTCTAAGTACAACTGTCAGTTCCCTTGGAGAACTACAGTGTGCGTTCACACGATGAAGTATCTGAGTGTTCCATAATGTCCGTAATTTAGATTAGAGTTAATCGATCGAAGTCTCGCCTGATTCTGAGTTAGAACAAAGGAGTTATTGCAGCCCGAACAAAAAAAATAGCGGCTTCTGCACTAGGCGGAGTTCAAATATGGGGATGTGGTAGCCAGTTATTTTCTAAGTACAACTATCAGTCCCTTTGGAGAACTACAGTGTGCGTTCACACGATGAAGTATCCGAGTGTTTCATACTGTTCGTAATTTAGGTAGGAGTTAATCGGTTGGAGTCCCGCCTGATTCTGAGTTAGAACGAAGGAGTTATTGCAGTCTGAACAAAAAAAATAGCGGCTTCTGCACTAGGCGGAGTTCAAATATGGGGATGTGGTAGCCTGTTATTTTCTAAGTACAACTGTCAGTTCCCTTGGAGAACTACAGTGTGCGTTCACACAATGAAGTATCTGAGTGTTCCATATTGTCCGTAATTTAGGTGGGAGTTAATCGGTCGAAGTCCCGCCTGATTCTGAGTTAGAACGAAGGAGTTATTGCAGTCTGAACAAAAAAAATAGCGGCTTCTGCACTAGGCGGAGTTCAAATATGGGGACGTGGTAGCCTGTTAATTTCCAAGTAAAACTGTCGGTTCCCTTGGAGAACTACAGTGTGCGTTCACACGATGAAGTATCCGAGTGTTCCATACTGTCCGTAATTTAAGTGGGAGTTAATCGGTCGAAGTTTCGCCTAATTCTGAGTTAGAACGAAGGAGTTATTGCAGTCCGAACAAAAAAAATAGCGGCTTCTACTCTAGTCGGAGTTTAAATATGGGGATGTGCTAGCTTGTTATTTTCTAAGTACAACTGTCAGTCCCTTTGGAGAACTACAGTGTGCGTTCACACGATGAAGTATCCGAGTGTTCCACACTGTCTGTAATTTAAGTGGGAGTTAATCGGTCGAAATCCCGCCTGATTCCGAGTTAGAACGAAGGAGTTATTGCAGTCCGAACAAAAAAAATAACGGCTTCTGCACTAGGCGGAGTTCAAATAAGGGAATGTGGTAGCCTATTATTTTCTAAGTACAACTGTCAGTATCTATGAAAAACTACAATGTATGTTTAAAATTCTTATTTTTCAAATTTATATTATAATTTAATGTTTTTTAATAAATGGGTAAATGGGTTACCCATTTACAACCCTTTTAAAAATGGATCGACCCAACCCATAACCCTTTAATTATATTTATAAATGGGTTGACCCAACCCATTTATAAGTAGGGTAAATGGATTGGGTTAATGGGTTGGATCATATTTTGACAGATCTAATTTCATGTTCAACGCAAACAGTGATGTCTCAACCTGCAAAGTGTGTGTAGATACAGACATAGGCATAGAATACCCATTACAACTCAATGTGTGTATTGAGGAAAATGAGTGATCCTCGCGATAAAGAGATCACTCATGTAATTTTATTTTACAAGGTGAAAAGAAGCTGTCAACATGCTGAAAGGTAGTAAAAAAAACTCATACAAATAAGAAAGAAAAAAAGTAAAAAGTCCTCTCAAACAATCCTATAAAGCTAAGGACTCTCCCTAAACCGTCTACTCGCATAAGAATCCAATGCCCAAAACATCTCCATGAAGTGTGAAGTCTTCTAAACCATCTACAACCTCAACAACAACGACACAAACTGCCAGAAGCTCAAAACCCCCACTGCAACTACTTAAGCCTCACACTGCCTCCAAAATAAAAAACACCGGTAGCCCAAACTAAAGCAAAACTCAGCTTCCAAATAAAAATTGCACACTCAGTCTAACGACTGGGTATAATACAGATCTTCAAAGTCTGTCTAGCAGATTTCTATCCCAGCTGGAGAATGCTTAAATTTAACTTCAGCTTCAAAAGGAAAAACACACCAGAACTAGCAAAAAAAATCAGAAGCTTCACCATGAAATCTAACAGAAGTAACACCTTAATACCATCTGCCCTCATGCCAAGGAAGTAGAACCTTTAAATTTCAACAATCTAGGACTTCTTCTAATATTAGCAGCTGAAATACTCCTACCTCTTCTTTTACCAGATTTGGAAATGTAAGTAGAATCACAAGCATGGATAGGATCAGATGTAGGTCTTCTTAAAGAAGGAAGGCAGCAATGCAAAACAAATTTAAAAAGTCCAATATAAACAAAAATAACACCAGCTTCTCCAATATTATCACAAGCGCCACTACCTATGCAGAGATAATCACTCCTATCCACAAAATTGACTATATCATGAGACCAAACTTTTGCCTGCTTATCAACTTTCTCAAGTAACCCATTATTTTCAACGGAAGCATTAACTATCAAACCAACAAACTTATTCATGCAAAAGAACCAAGACTTTATGCAATTCAAGAAAACATTATGGAATTTTAAAGGCAAAACATGCAGTCACCAAACTATTCACAAAAAGAAAATAATGCTGTACATCATTGCCGAAACAAAACATACCTTCCCATTCATATAAATAACAGCTACTGAATCTCTGTAGTCAACTATATCGTACAATCTCCCCTGTTTATAAAATGAATTAATATCCAAAAAATTCTCACTACCAAAAGATAAATCAAAAACCGGTGACACTCCAATAACATCGCCACAGTTTTGAACAGGCACCAAACTAACATCATCAGTATGCCGACTGTTAGATCCCAACCCAACACCAAAATTAGTATTAATGCGAGATTCAAATCATAACACCCCCTCATCAACTCTAAAACCCGAATGACCATCTCCTAACTCATCAACAGTATCTAAAACCAACCCACCGACATTCGAGATAACTGAAACTAATGACCCAATAAAATCCACACCACAATTCTGGACTGACTCCAAGCCAGTATCATCAGTATATCGACTAACAGACATACAAAAACATCATCTGCTGTCTTACAGAAATCAGAACTCATCCTTCAACTCTAAAACCCGAATGAACAACTCCTATCTCATCAGCAATCTCAGAACCTATTATAGCCTCAAAACCGTTAGACATGAAAAGATTAAAATCAGATTTTACCCGCTTCTTTACAGCCTTTAAGTGACTGACTTTGGTGAAACCAATGTTCTTAGGAACCACTATTTCAACTGTTGACAAATCATCTCTCAAATCAATCAAAGAATTTGAAAGATGATGAACACCCTCTAATTCCAATACGGAAGGATCCAAGAGCATACTATCACCTACCAATCTCCTGGAAGACAAATCTTTATCAATCGAAGCCACTTCCTTAACAACACAATTATCGAACAAGGGAAAATCCTTGAACTCCGCATTCTTGCTCACTGTCTTGCAAGAAACAGAGCTACCCAACCTATCAGACTTTTTGCCAAACACATTACCATCATCAACAATATTGACAGCATCCCCAAATTTGCTCTTAAAATTCATACCAATATTCGCAGAATTTATAGCATTGAAATGTTTGAATAAATCATCCAAGAAATCAATTCCCTCCCTTCTTTGAATCCGTAAATGCTCCAACAAAATTCTCTTCAGTTTTATTATTTTTAGAACAAACTGAAAGCCATGTTCAGTGATACTAAAATTCTTAAACAATCCTGGAGCTGAACTCCTCAAATCCCACTTACATCGATTTTTCTTATGTCCAAAACCACCGAACTAGAAATAACGCGTAGGCTCTATACAATCTCTTGCATAATGCGATTCACCGCTGCATCTAAAGCAAAAGAAAATCTTAGTACTGTGATTTAACCAGTTCTTTGAAGAACGAACAGACCTAGCCAATTTCTTAAATTCGCTCCTAGATGTGTATGAGCGAAAATGATGTTTATGCGAAATGGGATTCGGCGATGGAAAATACGAAAGAGGTTGAAAGGGAAAAGAGGAATTCGAGAATGAGAAAGAGGAAGCTCCGGCCGCCATTGATTTTTAGTTTTTATCTACTCTTACACACACACGTATATACACTTTTACTAGAATTATTCCCATCTAATTGTTAATTTCTAATGGCAATAAGATGTTTGGTAAGATATGTGGAAAACGGTGTAGTACTAATTTGAATGGATCTTATGGTTACTTTAACGCTATATGAGGTGGGGTAGTGTTTTATAACTTATATGGAACTTTTCTATATTACTTAATATTTAAATTTAAACACAGATAATCAACATACACACATACATACATACATACATATATATATATATATATATATATATATATATATATATATATATATATTAACAGGCATTCACAGATATATATAAATGTAGTAAAATTAAGAGAGATGCACCGGAAGTTTTTATACTTGTTCCGATTAACCAATTCTACATCTAGTCCTATACAATATATGTACATATTTCTTTTCCAACGTTCGGTATAAACATGTAGCAAGTAAATCATAATGCGATCTCAATTTCAAGACAACGAGATACACCCTCCTGATTTACGAGTTCATGGTAGAATCTCTTGATTTAATCGGGCAACAAGATCACCCACTTAATTTGAACATGCAACGAGCACACCTACTTGATTTGAACGAGAAACAAGCACACCTACCGGATTTGAAGGGGCCACATGCACAAATATATAAATAATAGTATAGAGTAATGTAACGTCCCGAAAATTTTCGACTTTCGAAAATTCAACATCGATACTCACTTTATCGACTGCTGAGCCATCGAATGCCGGAAACCCGAAAGTTATGGTTTTAAGAAAGAAGAAAAAGGTAGAAGAAGAAGATAGAAGAAAAAGAAAGAAGAACAACAACAGAACAAGAGCAGGAACAGAAACAGAAAACAATATCAAAGTCTCACATATCGCAGCGGAACAATATATAATAGGTAAATGAATATCATTTAAAAACAAAAGAATTATATCTGTTATTACATTACATCACATCATATCATCAGAGTCAATAAACAACAATGGACAGTTATATAAACTTGTCCTCATACAGAATACACAGCGGAATAAATACTATCAGATACAAATACTACGTCTCGTCATCCAGCTTGCTTCCAAAGCTCCAGAATATCCAGAATATCCTGATAATATAACTCTAGGCTGCCCGTGTGGAAAATTTGTGGGCACCCAGAGTTTAGAAGGGAACAATAAACTCCGAGTCAGTCATGGTGACTGGTGTGAGATCGTAAAACACTTATTCTTTAAAATAAACAACAGGAAAACTTTAATGTCAATTCGCAATGCTTTTGGAAAATGAAACTACCATAAGACCTCCCACCACACACACAATGCAAACGCAGAATTGGAGGAGATTTCTTCTTATGATAGTCAAAGATGCTTACTACGCAAAATCAAATTCTTTTTTTGATATTATTATTAGTGCATAGTGTAGAGAACATTTCGAAAGTATAATATTAATCTTAGCCAGCATAGGCATTCCGCACTTATGCCTGCTATAGCTACTATGTTCAATAGCAGGTTACCGCCACATTCCATAGCAGGTAATACAACTAAAACCGTACAAATCACGTATTGTTTCTTTGGATTTCCAACAAATGGTCAGGCTAAGGAACTTCCTTTTCCACGATGGGTACGTCCCTGGAATAGACGACCCGAGAACCTAACCGGATCTCTGCCAACACAAGGCCGGGTTACCTCTGCAAAAATAGGTAACTACTGACACGCGTATGCCATCCCCCGATCGTCACCGATCTTCTCGAGGATCCCCGATTTCCAACAAACCACAAAGTAATAATAACTGTGCAGCAACCACAGAGGTTAAGTATCTAGGCTCCATACCATGATACCACCTTTATCCAGAAGGAATGACATACACTAAGGGGCGCTACTCCCTAGAACCTTGCCGCATCCTTCCTGTTTCGACCATTTCCGGGGTGTGAGGCTCGACGAAGTCTCGTCCACAAAGCTACGCTTTCTCAAAAAGCCCTGCTTCGGGTCAAACAAAATGATCAACCTATGATCACAAAGATATAAGATCAAACAAATGATCATATCACAAATGATCAAACACTAATCATTTCACAGCAACACTCAGTATGCCACGTTACCAAATTGGGATATATCGCTGATAAATTTCAACTACATAACCTCTGAGCTCGTACGTCTCAGAGAAGGGTGTTAAGCTAAGAGAATAAATTCTCCGCCACCAACAGAAATGTATTTGAAAGAAATCAGCTTTATATCTCAAATTGTAACGTCAGACACACAATCCATACAAGTCTGTTCCGGGATCGAACAGAACCGAAGGCACTTCTCACGAAGCCCTTGCATTTCCGGATAAATTTCTAATCACGTCCGGACTTCCCGTCACTAAGGGTGATAAAACCTCTAAATCGGAGATCAGCCGATGTAGAGTAACTCGACGGTAATCCTTCCGTTTTCAAAAATATCCGGTCTTCAACACCGGTCTTCGAATGCAATTCATAACGACGTATCACATATTCGGAATGGGTTATACGACCCCATGGTCCTTTCCCGGCTAACCCGAATAGTGAGCGTTAATTCAAAAATAAGTGTGGCATTCAAATTCATCCAATTCACAACAAATATCATTCAAGGTAATTATTGATAGTCGGTTATTTAACTATCAATAAAGATGCGCAACATCATCAGATTCCAAATAATTTTCCCAAATTATTTTATCTTCCAAAATATCTTTACTAGATATAAAATTTCCACACTTTAACCATTTGAAAACAATTACAAATCAATTTCCACATTTCATTTTATCTTTGAAGATAAAATCTCAAAACAGTTCATTTCATATTGGAAAAGCAATTCCATACTTATTTAATAATAAGTATTTCACAAATCATTTATTTTCAACATTTGAAAATATTCGATATACTTAAATCAATATTAAGTATATATTCATTCTTTAAGGAAATCATTCTCTTTAAACACATTTATTTGAGTCAAAACGAATGTTACGTAAAACATCGTTACGACAACTCAAAATCACTAGTATAGGGATTCGAAATTTAGATAGATACATAAATCCCAATACTACATAAAACATTTCCTTTCGGAAATCATTTACTATAACAACAGTGTCATAGTTCATCATTTCCTTATTCTTCAAAAACGTCTATTTCAACAATAAAAATGTTGAAATCTATGTATTCGATATCATAATACATTTTAAAAACATCTCTAAAATGTTTAACTTCATTTTTAATATCACTTTTCCAAAACTATCCATTTTAATTAACGATATATTCACTATCCAAAATCGTGAATATACTTTACTATTTACATTTCACTATTTTCTACACGTTTTATTTCGATAATAATTCGCTATCCAAAATCGCGAATATATCTCCTTTGATAATCTTCTATATTTAATTTATCAAATTCAATCGATTGGTTTCCGAATTTATAAAACAACGTTTATAAATTCCATTTTCTATTTTCTATAACAACTCCGGTTTATAAATCTCATTTTATTAACTTCAAAAATTCACTTATAAGAATAAGTGATTTCGGATTTATAAAACAACGTTTATAAATCACATTTGTACTTTATAACGATTTCAACTTATAAAATCATTTCATTTTGCAATTTCTATTTATATCCCATCTAAGTGCAAAAGTCAAATTTATAAGTAAATTTCTTATAAATCTTTTATTCTACAATATCTATTTACTTTATAACTTCACGTTATAAATCTATTAATTTCATTCACTTATGAAATCCATTTATACTTCTTTCTAACACTTATAAAAATTCGTTTTATAAGTCCAATATTTTGATTTACAAAAATATCAATTTTTATAAATCTATCTATACAAATCGTTTATAGTTATTCAAAAATCCCAACTTAAACCATTCTATAAATACATCGACTTTTATTTCAAAAACGACACTTCGGTTATATTTCACTAAAAATTATAACTTTTATAACTTTAAAATTTTACGTTTATAAATCGATTCAAAAATTTCATAAAACGTATATTTTCAAAAATCACTTTAAAAACCCTTTTAAATTAAAAGTCGTTATTTTTAAAACTTGAATCCGATGATGCAACAGCACCAATTAGTCCATCACAACAGTCAATATCATATATCAATATGATAACAGAATATTCATCAATATCTGCAAATAAATAAATACAGTTGAGGAATCCAGTTGGATCCCTCCAACCTGTTTCCTTGCATCCACAGACGTTAGCACAATACCAATTCCGCTCCAGTACGGAATTATTGCGGTATATGGGTTTTATAAAATAATCCGCTTACTAACGGCGCAATAGGGTCTCATCCGCTATACGAGGCGGGAATCAATCAATCCAATATATACATATGCCAATATGTATATATTGCTATATATAGATATATATCCTACTATATCTAATATCACATCCAAACAGTCAATCATCAATCAATAACTGT
Source organism: Allium fistulosum (assembly GCA_030737815.1). Classification (NCBI taxonomy): domain Eukaryota; kingdom Viridiplantae; phylum Streptophyta; class Magnoliopsida; order Asparagales; family Amaryllidaceae; genus Allium; species Allium fistulosum. The sequence goes on from CM060903.1 coordinate 445,542,790, forward strand.
AAAAATTCCACATTCAATTTGAGTGAGAAAATCTCACCGTGATTTTTATCCTGATTTCAGCGTTTATTTCGAATAAAATTAAACACGCGTTTAATTTTACCCGAAATTCAAACTAGCTCCAAACGACACCAATCCAATTGCATCGCGTAGTGTTCGGCGATACGATTCCAACGCAATTTGTTTCGTCGAAATCTGATAACGTATGACCAAGATACAACATTTTAAACATTACACGATATAAATTATAATTTATTTACAAATTATTTTTAATTTCAAACCCACAGCTTCATCACATCCGTTCGTTCTGGAGATGAAATCAAAATCGTGTGCGCGTGTTCTTCCTTCCCGCTCATTACCAGGCACCACGCAAGCAAAGAAACCCAACCCGCCGCCGTTTAACCCTAACACTCGCGACCAACGTCGTCACCTGGAGGACGATCGAACACCAGCGCTTCGACCCCCCACGTCGCCCCTACCTTCGCCTCAATTCATGTGCAGCTCAGTCGAGCCATTAGCACGAAAAACATGCTCGAACGCGCCTAGAACGCGAGCAAATTTCTTCCATCACGTTGCGTTTTACAGTGGTTCATCCGTATGGATTTAAAGATCTTGTCGAGCTCTATAATGTTGCAGTTGGAAGATTTTGATAATTGTCGATGGATTTAAAGAGATTAAGGGAGGAAGATTTGAAAGTATCGGCCATTGGTTTTAGGGGGGTGGCGGCTGAACGTCTTAGGGTTAGGGTTATACATTTTTGTGAAAATAATAAATGTTGTTGGCCTTTTATAGAAAAAATTTCAATTTACTATTCACTCAAAATCTTACGAACTCCAAATCGAACGTGCCGACCGACGTTCCTAGGGTTTACCCCGCGTTCCGAACACAATGGAACAGGTTTCGGAAGCTAATTCGATCGTCTGTGCAAGATATGGAATTAAACGATCAATTTAAATTAAATCGATTTAAATCGATTCCGAGGCGTTTTAATTTGCACCGGACAAACGGTAAATCCAAAAATTACGAAATTTGAAATCTTACAATAATATCATATTACGGATCCGATGAAACTGGTTTCGTCGAAATCCGAGACCGTTTGAAAAATGACTATTTTTTTACTCGACGATTTAAAATTAAAACGATATCGATGCGTTTCGAGTTGCCACGGTCAAACGATAACTTCGATTGATACGAAAATTGAAATCCGATAATAACTAACTATTACGGATCCAATGGAACTGGTTTCGTTCAATTCTGAGACTGTTCGAAAATTGGCTATTTTTACAGTCGATAATTAAATATTAAAATATTCAATTTTCACAATTTAACTCCAAATTCAATTTTAAAGGTTCTATAACCTTTCTATAACTCCAGTAGGATTTAATATAACTTTATAAATCATTTCCAGCACATTAAACCCATACTTCAATTATTTCTGGAATTTCAATCATTAAATTATCGATTTAATTGACCAAATTAAATCCAATATTCGAAAAATAAATTATTCGACTTCTTAAATTCATTTATTAATATTTAAAATCAATTAAATATTCATATTTTAATTATCAAAAATTCCGGGTCGTTACAGATTTCCCCCCTTAAAAGAATTTCGTCCTCGAAATTACAAGTTAGGAAAAATGGTCCTTAGCTCGTCTACTATTTTTCACAATCTAATAGTTTTATCAATTTATCAAAACAAATCTTTCTATTAAAGATTCGTTATCATTCAACTAGCTTTCTAACTTCAATTATAAGTTCCAAACAACATTGTTTACTTCTCAATTCAAATTCGAGTTTAAATTCAAATTTTAAACTTTCAAAATTTCTCAAAAATTTTCTAACACTCGAGATTTTCGAAAAATTTCGCCAGCGTTTCCTTTGCGCGGCTAACATGGTACGACTACAAAACGTCCCTACGGACTCTCAGATTTTAAAAAGAAAAAGAAAAAGCCAAGCGGCTAGAAAAATAAGTCATCAAATCTCATATTCAAATTTAAATACATACCTTTTGTCGAGCAAATTCAAATTCATCTTCGAAAATCAAATCCAATTCCTTAATAACACCTGTATCTTACTAGCCATAATATCTAGCTACAGCATTCAAACATTTTGCAAATTTGATTACAAAATTTCTAGTATAAACTGCTTATACATTTTTACTTCACTGTTGAAGTTATATATCTATTCTCATTCAATTTTTTTCATTTCCCATTCATTTGTATTTAGTTTACCATTTCAACTAAATTTGGATTCAATTTACTTTCAATTCTGAAATATTGAATTTTATCAATTATCTGTCATTTACAACTGCACTATCTTAAATTAGTTCCAATTACTAATTCAAATTGATATCAATTCAATTTATTTTAATTCTACCTCGATTAAATCTACTTACATTTAAACTGGATTTCAAATTCCATACGAATTTTAATTCATCTTTCATTCACAATTATTCAATTCAATTCATTGGCTTACGAATTCGAAATGAATTTCAACTTTCAATTTCATTTTCATTTAATTGATTCACTTATACTTACTTTAATTCAACTTAAAATTTCTTAAGTTAAATTTATTCAATCTAAATTCACAACAAATTGTATAAGTTATCAGCTTAATAATATTTCATAACATTTTCATATAGCATTCCAGAGTTTTTTTTTTTCAACCTTTTCAAAACCATTTTTTTTTTTGAAAACAATTCAAATTTTTCCTTTGAATTTCAAAAACAAAACCCAAAATTTTTTTTTAACAACTTCCATTTAAAACAAATTTGGCAGCAATTCCTCTTTTGGAAACCCGAAAATAAACACCAACGATGCCGCGGTCATCATCGAAGTTATTTTCCAGCGACCGAAAAGAGTTTAGAGCTTTTCATTTCTCCAAAATACTTTTCAAAACCTTCGAAATTCATTTTCAACTCCAAAAAGATTTAAACTTCCCAAATCTCCAAAATTTTCAAATTCTTTTCAAAACATTTCCAAAAACTTCTCTGGAATCCCATTTTAAATTGCAATTCACATTTACAGTTTACATTCTCAAATTTCATTTATATGTGAATTTATTTCTTAACTTTGGAGTTATAATTCCAATTTCTTATTCAATTTCAATGATGATAATTCACTATTATTACTTCCTAACATCCATGCAACCATATACTATAGTACTTTATAGAAAAACATTTCTTTTCTATACAAAAATAGTTTTGGGCAAAATTATTTCATTCACCCTATTTAAAACAATATTGTGCCGAATTGTTCTATTCGAGTGTTTAGAGATTCCTATCGATATAGTTGTCCAGACCATACCGACCAGAATCCATATACCACTCAATAAACCAATCATCACAATACAAAACAATTTCATATTCACTAACAAATACGCGCTCATATCTATTATTACACTCAAACTCATTCTAGAGTACTACTGACTCTATCTCTAATGAGTAACACCCAACAGAGCAGGGTTGTCGCTTAACCATATGCTCTGATACCAAATGTAACGTCCCGAAAATTTTCGACTTTCGAAAATTCAACATCGATACTCACTTTATCGACTGCTGAGCCATCGAATGCCGGAAACCCGAAAAGTTATGGTTTTAAGAAAGAAGAAAAAGGTAGAAGAAGAAGATAGAAGAAAAAGAAAGAAGAACAACAACAGAACAAGAGCAGGAACAGAAACATAAAACAATATCAAAGTCTCACATATCGCAGCGGAACAATATATAATAGGTAAATGAATATCATTTAAAAACAAAAGAATTATATCTGTTATTACATTACATCACATCATATCATCAGAGTCAATAAACAACAATGGACAGTTATATAAACTTGTCCTCATACAGAATACACAGCGGAATAAATACTATTAGATACAAATACTACGTCTCGTCATCCAGCTTGCTTCCAAAGCTCCAGAATATCCAGAATATCCTGATAATATAACTCTAGGCTGCCCGTGTGGAAAATTTGTGGGCACCCAGAGTTTAGAAGGGAACAATAAACTCCGAGTCAGCCATGGTGACTGGTGTGAGATCGTAAAACAGTTATTCTTTAAAATAAACAACAGGAAAACTTTAATGTCAATTCGCAATGCTTTTGGAAAATGAAACTACCATAAGACCTCCCACCATACACACAATGCAAACGCAGAATTGGAGGAGATTTCTTCTTATGATAGTCAAAGATGCTTACTACGCAAAATCAAATTCTTTTTTTGATATTATTATTAGTGCATAGTGTAGAGAACATTTCGAAAGTATAATATTAATCTTAGCCAGCATAGGCATTCCGCACTTATGCCTACTATAGCTACTATGTTCAATAGCAGGTTACCGCCACATTCCATAGCAGGTAATACAACTAAAACCGTACAAATCACGTATTGTTTCTTTGGATTTCCAACAAATGGTCAGGCTAAGGAACTTCCTTTTCCACGATGGGTACGTCCCTGGAATAGACGACCCGAGAACCTAACCGGATCTCTGCCAACACAAGGCCGGGTTACCTCTGCAAAAATAGGTAACTACTGACACGCGTATGCCATCCCCCGATCGTCACCGATCTTCCCGAGGATCCCCGATTTCCAACAAACCACAAAGTAATAATAACTGTGCAGCAACCACAGAGGTTAAGTATCTGGGCTCCATACCATGATACCACCTTTATCCAGAAGGAATGACATACACTAAGGGGCGCTACTCCTTAGAACCTTGCCGCATCCTTCCTGTTTCGACCATTTCCGGGGTGTGAGGCTCGACGAAGTCTCGTCCACAAAGCTACGCTTTCTCAAAAAGCCCTGCTTCGGGTCAAACAAAACGATCAACCTATGATCACAAAGATATAAGATCAAACAAATGATCATATCACAAATGATCAAACACTGATCATTTCACAGCAACACTCAGTATGCCACGTTACCAAATTGGGATATATCGCTGATAAATTTCAACTACATAACCTCTGAGCTCGTACGTCTCAGAGAAGGGTGTTAAGCTAAGAGAATAAATTATCCGCCACCAACAGAAATGTATTTGAAAGAAATCAGCTTTATATCTCAAATTGTAACGTCAGACACACAATCCATACAAGTCTGTTCCGGGATCGAACAGAACCGAAGGCACTTCTCACGAAGCCCTTGCATTTCCGGATAAATTTCTAATCACGTTCGGACTTCCCGTCACTAAGGGTGATAAAACCTCTAAATCGGAGATCAGCCGATGTAGAGTAACTCGACGGTAATCCTTCCGTTTTCAAAAATATCCGGTCTTCAACACCGGTCTTCGAATGCAATTCATAACGACGTATCACATATTCGGAATGGGTTATACGACCCCATGGTCCTTTCCCGGCTAACCCGAATAGTGAGCGTTAATTCAAAAATAAGTGTGGCATTCAAATTCATCCAATTCACAACAAATATCATTCAAGGTAATTATTGATAGTCGGTTATTTAACTATCAATAAAGATGCGCAACATCATCAGATTCCAAATAATTTTCCCAAATTATTTTATCTTCCAAAATATCTTTACTAGATATAAAATTTCCACACTTTAACCATTTGAAAACAATTTCAAATCAATTTCCACATTTCATTTTATCTTTGAAGATAAAATCTCAAAACAGTTCATTTCATATTGGAAAAGCAATTCCATACTTATTTAATAATAAGTATTTCACAAATCATTTATTTTCAACATTTGAAAATATTCGATATACTTAAATCAATATTAAGTATATATTCATTCTTTAAGGAAATCATTCTCTTTAAACACATTTATTTGAGTCAAAACGAATGTTACGTAAAACATCGTTACGACAACTCAAAATCACTAGTATAGGGATTCGAAATTTAGATAGATACATAAATCCCAATACTACATAAAACATTTCCTTTCGGAAATCATTTACTATAACAACAGTGTCATAGTCCATCATTTCCTTATTCTTCGAAAACGTCTATTTCAACAATAAAAATGTTGAAATCTATGTATTCGATATCATAATACATTTTAAAAACATCTCTAAAATGTTTAACTTCATTTTTAATATCACTTTTCCAAAACTATCCATTTTAATTAACGATATATCCACTATCCAAAATCGTGAATATACTTTACTATTTACATTTCACTATTTTCTACACGTTTTATTTCGATACTAATTCGCTATCCAAAATCGCGAATATATCTCCTTTGATAATCTTCTATATTTAATTTATCAAATTCAATCGATTGGTTTCCGAATTTATAAAACAACGTTTATAAATTCCATTTTCTATTTTCTATAACAACTCCGGTTTATAAATCTCATTTTATTAACTTCAAAAATTCACTTATAAGAATAAGTGATTTCGGATTTATAAAACAACGTTTATAAATCACATTTGTACTTTATAACGATTTCAACTTATAAAATCATTTCATTTTGCAATTTCTATTTATATCCCATCTAAGTGCAAAAGTCAAATTTATAAGTAAATTTCTTATAAATCTTTTATTCTACAATATCTATTTACTTTATAACTTCACGTTATAAATCTATTAATTTCATTCACTTATGAAATCCATTTATACTTCTTTCTAACACTTATAAAAATTCGTTTTATAAGTCCAATATTTTGATTTACAAAAATATCAATTTTTATAAATCTATCTATACAAATCGTTTATAGTTATTCAAAAATCCCAACTTAAACCATTCTATAAATACATCGACTTTTATTTCAAAAACGACACTTCGGTTATATTTCACTAAAAATTATAACTTTTATAACTTTAAAATTTTACGTTTATAAATCGATTCAAAAATTCCATAAAACGTATATTTTCAAAAATCACTTTATAAACCCTTTTAAATTAAAAGTCGTTATTTTTAAAACTTGAATCCGATGATGCAACAGCACCAATTAGTCCATCACAACAGTCAATATCATATATCAATATGATAACAGAATATTCATCAATATCTGCAAATAAATAAATACAGTTGAGGAATCCAGTTGGATCCCTCCAACCTGTTTCCCTGCATCCACAGACGTTAGCACAATACCAATTCCGCTCCAGTACGGAATTATCGCGGTATATGGGTTTTATAAAATAATCCGCTTACTAACGGCGCAATAGGGTCTCATCCGCTATACGAGGCGGGAATCAATCAATCCAATATATACATATGCCAATATGTATATATTGCTATATATAGATATATATCCTACTATATCTAATATCACATCCAAACAGTCAATCATCAATCAATAACTGTAAAAATTCCACATTCAATTTGAGTGAGAAAATCTCACCGTGATTTTTATCCTGATTTCAGCGTTTATTTCGAATAAAATTAAACACGCGTTTAATTTTACCCGAAATTCAAACTAGCTCCAAACGACACCAATCCAATTGCATCGCGTAGTGTTCGGCGATACGATTCCAACGCAATTTGTTTCGTCGAAATCTGATAACGTATGACCAAGATACAACATTTTAAACATTACACGATATAAATTATAATTTATTTACAAATTATTTTTAATTTCAAACCCACAGCTTCATCACATCCGTTCGTTCTGGAGATGAAATCAAAACCGTGTGCGCGTGTTCTTCCTTCCCGCTCATTACCATGCACCACGCAAGCAAAGAAACCCAACCCGCCGCCGTTTAACCCTAACACTCGCGACCAACGTCGTCACCTGGAGGACGATCGAACACCAGCGCTTCGACCCCCCACGTCGCCCCTACCTTCGCCTCAATTCATGTGCAGCTCGGTCGAGCCATTAGCACGAAAAACGTGCTCGAACGCGCCTAGAACGCGAGCAAATTTCTTCCATCACGTTGCGTTTTACAGTGGTTCATCCGTATGGATTTAAAGATCTTGTCGAGCTCTATAATGTTGCAGTTGGAAGATTTTGATAATTGTCGATGGATTTAAAGAGATTAAGGGAGGAAGATTTGAAAGTATCGGCCATTGGTTTTAGGGGGGTGGCGGCTGAACGTCTTAGGGTTAGGGTTATACATTTTTGTGAAAATAATAAATGTTGTTGGCCTTTTATAGAAAAAATTTCAATTTACTATTCACTCAAAATCTTACGAACTCCAAATCGAACGTGCCGACCGACGTTCCTAGGGTTTACCCCGCGTTCCGAACACAATGGAACAGGTTTCGGAAGCTAATTCGATCGTCTGTGCAAGATATGGAATTAAACGATCAATTTAAATTAAATCGATTTAAATCGATTCCGAGGCGTTTTAATTTGCACCGGACAAACGGTAAATCCAAAAATTACGAAATTTGAAATCTTACAATAATATCACATTACGGATCCGATGAAACTGGTTTCGTCGAAATCCGAGACCATTTGAAAAATGACTATTTTTTTACTCGACGATTTAAAATTAAAACGATATCGATGCGTTTCGAGTTGCCACGGTCAAACGATAACTTCGATTGATACGAAAATTGAAATCCGATAATAACTAACTATTACGGATCCAATGGAACTGGTTTCGTTCAATTCTGAGACTGTTCGAAAATTGGCTATTTTTACAGTCGATAATTAAATATTAAAATATTCAATTTTCACAATTTAACTCCAAATTCAATTTTAAAGGTTCTATAACCTTTCTATAACTCCAGTAGGATTTAATATAACTTTATAAATCATTTCCAGCACATTAAACCCATACTTCAATTATTTCTGGAATTTCAATCATTAAATTATCGATTTAATTGACCAAATTAAATCCAATATTCGAAAAATAAATTATTCGACTTCTTAAATTCATTTATTAATATTTAAAATCAATTAAATATTCATATTTTAATTATCAAAAATTCCGGGTCGTTACAGTTGCTAACTCCAAATACAAACAGTTGTACTTTGGATATAGAATATCATATTGCCAATTGATAGCACTTTTATCTTTGAATTGATGAGAGAATACTTTCAAATCAGTGAGTAGATTGTAGAGAATGACATAGTAAAGTAGAGATTGAATTTGAATGAATTTGAAGAGTATAGAGAGTAGATTTTGTGAAATATATAATGAGAATTTGGAGTGAGAAGAAAGTAGAGAAAATGGTTATTAAAATTTGTTTTCCAGTCCCCTTCATATAGTGTTTGAAGGGACGTTTCTATTCCGAAGGATGTAATCCAAAATCATAACTATTTAAAATTTAAAAGGCATCTCTCTAACGGTCTATATGTCGACATACATAGGTAGGGTATGTCGACATACCTTGTTAATTTTGAAAAAATAATAATCTTTTAAAAGTGTGTATAAAATTCTGACAATTTGTATATTATTTAAACATTGTTTTTAAATACTTTCAACATATCTTTATAAAATATTTGTAAAGTTATACTTTGAAAAATAAAATAAAATATTTTGATAATAAGTATTTTGATAGGAGAGTATTCAAAGAACAGATGGTTGCAATCCAAAGACTTTGAAAAATTATTCTAATGTTTATTTCCTATTATCTATAGCCTTAAACTCTCTTCTCTTTGTCTCTAAACTCATGAGTCTTCAAATATCATTATTATCTCTAAATCTTGATCTTTAGTCTTTTTACTGATCAATCTTCAAACTTGATTATCATGTACTTATATAAACCTATATAATATCGTGCAAAATATTTTGTACAACTTGGGAGAACATTAGTACTTATATTTATATGGTTTTTGTCATTAAAATCAAAATATGTGGTATCAAAAATCTCTCTCTTTTTGATGATGACAACCATGTAAATATACTTATTATGAAATATAATGTAACTCCCACTAAATTAGTTTAATCCACCTATTTTGAATAACTCCCTTTTAGTTATGCATATATTATATATTCATTTTTCTCCCCCTTTTTCATCAACAAAGATGGGCAAAGAGAAATAAACTCTCCTTTAATATTATAATGTTGTAAATGGAATCAAAATCAATAATAATTTTTTTAGAAATGACTATATATATATATAATTTATACTATTTCAAGCATTTATTACAAATTCTATATTTATTCAATAATTATACGAAAAGTAAAAATATAATTAAAGTTAATATGACTAAAACATACATACATATAATTATAAGTTATAAATAAAAATACAAACTAAAGCACAAAAAACCCTGGATTTTCTTGGTAACATCGATCCATCCTTCAGATCCAAAAATAGGATTGGTGTTGATTCCTTCCCAATTTCTATCCACTTTCCCTTTAGAGTTTGAGCATTCCAGGGTGTTGCTTTGAACTTTTTTTGGCAAAACTAGAAATGAAACATTGAAGAGAATCGAATTATTCTTCTTGTTCTTTGATCATTTGCATTTGACTCAACTCTAAGTGGTGTTGATTGCGAAGAATGAAGAAAGAGTATTCTTGAAATATTGAAGAGTTTCTTCTAGATTTTCATTAAGTTTTTATTTTGAATTTTTTTGTTTGAATCCATTTTTATAAAAAGAGATGTGTAGAGAGGAATAGAATAAGAAGAATTATTTTTTGAGTTTTATTGGAAGAAATGGGCTTTTATAGAAGTGAAAGGTCAGATTAGTAACTAATCTCCCCAAAAATTAACTAACTTTTGAATGTCAATTTTTTTGAAAAACTACTAGTGTATGTCGACATAACTATGTACATTATGTCGACATATATGCAGTAACTTGCATATTTCTTATTTTTGCTTTAATTTTTGTTTGTATATACTATCTTAGTTTGTTATATCCATAGAATAAGATAACATTATTAAACAACAACATTAAGTCTCTAAGTATGCTTCATTAATAAAAGAGAAGGATACATGAGCATAATGAAGAAGTACAAGAAAATGACATGAACAAAACTAAAAAGACAAAAAACTAGAGGGTACAAAGATAGCTAAGAGATCTTAAAAAGATGACGACGAAGAAGAAGAGTTTCCACCAAGGTTTCTAATAATCTTCCCAAAGTATCTGTCCACTTTGTTCGAGAGGCTAGCGGACTTCTTACTAAATGAACGTTTAAGCTTCTTTTGATTATTGAGATGTTTCTCTTGGTTTTTCAGAATTTCTTTGTTAGAATAGTGGGATGGTTTATCAAAGCTTTCTAAGGAAGTGTCCACTTCCTCCTCTTCTTCTTCTTATTCCTTCTTGTAACACACTATAAAATTAATCATAATTAAATAAGTAAATTAAATTAAATAAGGTAGGGTTAAAAATGAAAATTTTATAAAAGTCGGAATTTGACCGCGAAAGTTATTTCATTGCATTCGTGGTGAAATACTGATCTGTTTTCATATGTAATATGTTGAAAATGGATCTCAAACGAAGAAGTTATGAGCGTTTAAAGTTTTTAGATTTAAATTAATTTAATTCGAATTCAAATTCAAATGAGTAATTAAATTTAGATTTTGAATTTAAAAAAAATTTAGTAGAATTACTTAGAGGGTAACTAAATGTTAAGTTATACAATTAACGTTAAAAGTTAATTAGGGAATAAAATAATCAAGAAACAGAAATAATCAAAACGCTTTCGAAATAGTGGAGTGGTCGACCTGTGCGTCCTAATCGGTCGACCCTTAGCGGTCGACTGGTCAAGGTGGGGAGGTCGACCGCTACTTACAGTGGCGACTGGGTTTTCTTCAATGTTAAGCGCTCCAGATTTATCTGTTTTGACCTAGTTTTGTCCTACGGTTCTGGTACGTTTCAACTCCTATAAATAGGACCATACCCTCACCACATTTTATACACAAAATCTTCCAAAATTCATTTTTATTTTGAAATGTCAATTCTAGATGGAGATTCTTAATTATTTATGTTAATTTGATGGAATTTATACTCTTTCTGTTATTTTTGATAATTTCATAATATATTCCACTTCTCCTCCTTCTTTGATTCAAATTGTGAGTTTTCAATAATGAAATGAATGTGTAAAGCACTAAACATATTCCTAATTTACACCACTTCTTCCACACAAAATTCCTTAGTTTATTTCTTTGTAAAAAAAGAGTTGAATAGAATATGAAGTTAGAATTGCAATTCCTATTGTTTAGGACGTTCCATTAATTTGATGTAATAAATTGAGTTTCTATTTCTATTTACAAGTCTATTTATTGTAGTTTTGGATATGAACATTTAATCCTTGTTATGTATATTAGAATTCCTTATTATGGATATTGGAAATTTGGAAATTTAAATTAAAGGAATTGTATTGTCACTACGGCTTAAGAAATTGACATTTAACATTAGTTTAGGGCGTATGAACCACAAGCTTAGAAGTTTACTATGTGTGAATATATATTTATTTCTATTAGCATAATAAACGTATAATTATAGCGTATAATTGCATAGTTTTTTAGGTAATTAAATTCTCATAAATTCCCCTTTAGAAAAGTAATTAATATTTTAAGGCGTAATAAAGAAGATTCCGTATAAGGCCTTAATTATGGAACTGTGAAATGAGTATTGTATATAGAGAGAATATATAAATTATGACTAACTCATAGGGACACGAGGTCAGTCAAAAGGCATATAGAAGCCTGCCTAGCTAATCTGACTACTAGCAGTGTGACTTTGGGGTTGTTGTAAGACATCTTCTATGATAAGTATTTATGATGGCGCGAGGTTAGTCTCAAATTCTATAGGTAAACCTACCCAGCAAATCTGGGTATCAGTTTCTAAAAATAGTCGGACTAATGTGAGATGTCATTATGAGTATGGGTCATAATACGAAGGGCCTGCTCCAGGGTCCTGAGATATTAAGTGGTTGTTTGAGGGCCTGCCTCTTTTCCCTAAATGAAGTAGTAAATTGCCAAGGGTTAGTTATTAGGCATGATAGGTGGTATCTCGATAGGGGTCCGCTTTGGGATAAGGTATAAAGTGGTTGATTGAGGGTTCGTCTTTCCATAAAAAGTATAAAGTGCCTCAAGAGATTCCATGCGATGTCAGTTAGACAGTCACCGATGAGGAGTCTGCCTTGGGAACAGGTATTAAACGATGGGATCTGCCTCAATTAAGGTTTTAAATGGCCAGAGTCTGCTTATTTTCTAATAAAAGGTATTAAGTGACTTGGGTACTATCTCTCGCATTGGTAGACGTTTATGACATGGGATTTGGGTCATGGGATTTAGAAACCTGCTTCGGGAATGGAAGGTATTAAGTGGTTGATTCAGGATCCACCTTCTTTCCTTATAAGAAGTATTTAATGGTTTTATATATGTAAGACATATTCTTATTTTGAAATATACTACCCAAGTACTGAAATGATAAGACTCGAGGTTTTTATGCACTAGACATTTGTTGTTCCGACTCCCTCATCATTACAATATAGGTAAAGGATGGAGTGAAGATGGTGACGATGCTTTAAGATGGAGTGGCCTAAGCTTGTGGCAATTATTATTATCTTTTTATGATGTTTCATGTTGTATCCGTGTATTTTTGAATGAATGATGTAACGAATATTATTTGACTATTTGATGGTGTTTTGTATTATGACAATTGAAATTGTTTTGAAAATGGATACAATTTGATATTATATTTTATTCCATCCGCTGTGAGTTCAAAAAGTACAGTTAGTGCTCTTTACTATTATTTCTTTTTCCAACCAACAACCAGCTTTAGAATGGGTTTAGGTTTTGATGGACCTTTTCTGGATCGAAATTTAGGCATGTTCCGGGGCAGGTTGTTACATTTGGAATCAGAGCCTATGTTACCCGACCAACAGGGAAATTACACGTTTGAGTGGTGTATTTGTAATTTTTGAAAAAAAATTTCAAAATGATTTTAAAAAATTCTTACCATATACACACATACACCCATTTCTTTGAACATACGCGCACACACTAGACAATCCGTTTTCTTTCAATATATAATATTATCTTAGGAAATCGTCACTATAGATTCAACCTACAAATAGTTGATATGGCTGATAATCAATCTTCTTCCGGAATTGGGATCCCTCCCTGTGGAAGACCTTCCATTCGTGGAATGGCCGAATGGTTTCAACAATATCTTAGGACTATTAAGCAAATTCATGTCCCTCCAACTGCACAGGTGACACCTGTTGCCCCGCCTACCGATGTGGCACCTCATCTTATTGACTTTCCTAGATTATGTAAGGGCTTTCTTAATATGGGAGGGAAGACATACTATGGAACTGAGGGATATCTGGAAGCTAAAGGATTGACAAATACTGTGAGAAAATATTTAGACAGCTTAGTCGGGAGGACCAGTTAAAGAGGAGGATGGTAGCTTAGCACCTCAAAGGATAAGCTTTAGATTGGTGGAACTTGGTGAGTGAAAAAACGCAGGTAGGATTTTCTCGTGGGATGAATTCAAAAACAGATTTGAGCTAAGGTTTACGTCTAAACAGGAAGTGAGCTACATATGGAGAAATTCATTCAACTTATACAAGGAGACTCCACTCTAAAGGAGTACTAGCTAAGCTAGCAGAATTGGCTAAATTCGAGATGAGCTCGATAGATACACCTATAAAAAAGGCAATGAAGTTCCTGAAGGGCCTGAATTTGCTACTGAGAGAAATGTTATTGACCCAAGTGGCTATTGGTGCCACATACGAGATGTTGGTTGAGATGAAAATGCTACACATAGCCAATGTGAACGATAGAGAGGCAAAAAGGGAGAAGGCTAGACCTACCCAAAAGTAAGGAGGGTCTAAGAAGGAAAGCGTTTGGGCTAACAAGAAGTCAAAGGGGAGATTTAAGAAGGATGGTAAGGTGTGCAAGAGATGCCAGAAGAAAGGTCATGAGGCTAAAAATTATAGGGTGAGTCTGATGAAGGAAGCTTTCAAAGGGAAGAGCTTTAATTGCCACAAGGAAGCGCTCCCCAAGCATTAGTGCTCTAAGTTGGCAACGGAAGGATTGGGTGGACAAGATTATGTTATTGATGTCGTTCCTATTGCAAGTAGACCTCCTAGAGACCAAGGGAAGGCAACATTAGAAGGTATAAATATTATTTTAGGGGTTACAATTCGTACCCTATTTGATTCAGGGGCATCACATTCCTATATAGCTAGGAATGTAGTAAACATCTTAAACCTTCAAACCCAAATTATCACCAGCCCAATAGTGGTCTCTAATCCTATTGGGGGGTCGACACATCTCTCCTTAATTTGCAAAGACCTAGTGTTGGACATACACGACGTTGATTTCATATGTGAGTTCTAAATTTTGAGTGGTATGGACTTATCTTGCGTATGGATTGGTTGGCATATTATGGAGCAATTCATGATTGCGATAAAATGGTTATACGATTAAATAGTTGTGGAGGCCGCGACTTAGAAATTCTTTGTACACCCCAAAATTAAGTTGAGTCAAGCCATCTATACTCACCAGGTCTACCTTTTTGGAGATCTATCATACGTACCTGCAGTTTGTGAATTTCCTGATGTCTTTGAGGAAGTCTTGGATCTCCCACTCCAAAGGGAGATCGAGTTCTGAATAGGTTTAGAGAAAGATGCAAGGCCAGTTGCCTTGCTTTTTAAGACATATGGCCCCCAAAGAGAAAAGAGAATTGGATAAGAAAATCTCTGAGTTGTTGAAGAAAGGATTCATCCGACGGAGTACTTCGAAGTGGGGAGCCCCCGTTATTTTCACCTCTAAGGTAGATGGTTTGTTGAGACTTTGATTCAACTATAGGGAATTGAACAAGTTGAAAAGAAAGAATAGGTACCCTTTACCTAGGATAGATGATTTGTCCGATCAACTTATGGGAGCTAAAGTCTTTTCCCAACTAGATTTAGCAACTAGATTCCATCAGTTGAGGATTTCAGAAGAAAGTAGTTCGAAGACTGCATTTCGCACGCCAGATTGACTCTATGAGTGGGAAGTGATGCCTTTTGGATTGAAGAATTCCCCGCATACTTTGTAGATTTGATGAGTAGAGTATTTAGGGGGCAACTCGATAAATTCATCGTTGTGTTCGTAGATGATATTTAATTTTCTCCAAAGGCGAAGAGGAGCATGAGAACCACCAAAGAGAGGTAGTAGGAACCTTATGAAGGCATTAACTTAAGGCCCCTTTGCTAAATGCCACTTTTAGAGAAAATAAGTTAGGTTCCTTCGACATATTATTTCTGAGCAAGGACTGGCAGTAGACCCTACCAAAGTGGAGGATGTTCAAGGATGGAAGACTCATAGGAATGCATCAGAGGTTAGAAGTATTCTCGGGTCGGAAGGCTACTATAGAAAGTTCATCAAGAACTTTGCAAGAATAGCAGCCCCCTTAACCCATTTGACTAAGAAGGACTTAGTCTTTTCTTGGGATGATAGATGCACTAAGGCATTTGGGAAGCTTAAGGATTTATTGACTAGTGCACATGTGCTCACTATTCCTGATGGGACTAAACCATTTACTGTTTTCGTAGATGCATGTGGCACAGGGTTAGGAGTAGTTTTAATGTAAGAAGGGAAAGTAGTTGCTTATGCTAGTAAGTAACTGAAGGATCATGAGAAAAGGTATCCAGTTCATGACTTGAAGTTGACAGCTATCATCTTCACCTTGAAGATGTGGAGGCATTATCTCTTGGGAGAAAGGATTGAGTTATTCACTGACCATAAATCACTCAAATACCTATTTTCAAAAAAGATTTAAATCTTAGGCAGTAGAGATGGAAGGTATATATAAGATCATTTGATTTTAGTATTCAATACACCTCTGGAAAAGGGAACGTAGTCGCCAACGCCCTTAGTCGGAGGCACGCTGACCTAGGAGTTATATATGAATGGAGGTGGTTGGAGTTCCTCTCAAATTTTGACCTCCAACCGTCAACAGAACCCATCTAAGGCGATTTAGCGGTTATAGAGATTAGGCCAGCCTTGGTGGACCGCATAGGGGTTGAGTAAGTGAAGGACGAAGGGATTGTAAAGGTCTTGGATAAGTTGAGGAGGGGAGAGTATTTTCCCCACGCTAGTAGGTATTCACCTGATGAGAAAGGATGTTTAAGAAGGGATGGATGCTTTTGTGTCCCAATGATTGATAGTTTGTTGAAAGAGGTGCTTATGGAAGGTTACCACTCAAAGATGACCATTCACCTCGGAGGAGATAAGAAGTACAAGGATATGAAGAGGATTTTCTTTTGGCCTGGAAAAAGGAGAAGAGTAGCCGAGTTTTGTGATGACCTGCCTTTTTGAACGATTTAAGTCAACAATAAACCACAAATGTCTAACTCAAACAGTCCAAAAGATGGATTATCAATGGAGTTTGTAATAAGAATATAAGAAGAGAAGAGAACAACATATAGAATCTCACAGCGGAATGATGAAATATAATAATTACATAAACAGTTTATGAAGCTGATTTATAATTTACATTTGATTTCCTTTTACAATATAATCAGAGTTGTACATTCAACAGACATAACAAAATAATGTAGTGGAATAATACTAGTAAATATGGTCTACCAAACTTCATCTTCATCTTCAAGAAATAAAAGTCTTCGAAACACCGGAACAACTTAGGCTGGCTTGAGCATAAAGAAAAACAATACACTCAGTCAGGACTATACATTCTTATGTAAGTAAATTCAAATCAAGCGAAAAAGTAATAATAACTTAAGAGATGCTAAGGGATTTTTCCATCCCCTAAGGATCCGTTAACCTATCCATATGTAATAAGATAAGCTATATATGTAATGTTTATCAGTAAAATAAAGTATTAAAATAGCGTTAAGGCTTTACATTGATCCCTCTTAGCACATTTTTAAGCATGTAGTCTATATCGGTCCTATAACAAACCAATAACATTGGTAGCTAGTGAGTCCCCTACATATATAATACTAATCATATAAGGAATAAGCGTATGATAAGGCATGTGAGGCAATGCCCAAGGTAGGATATTATCGTTTTGTCCTCCCCGGTTGGTCGTAACCCCTAATGGCCGACCGCGTCCATCAATCCAAAATCAAGGAGCACCAATCAAATTCAAAATCAAGATAGTAATACGAGAAAAGGATGTCCGCTAAAGGTAGCTAACCTCATTGGCTAGGTATGGCTCCTGTTTTAGTCATTTCAAGCTGACAGAAGTGTCGGGGTCATCCATTATCATTCTCCTACTTCATTCCAGCAAATGTTCACCAATTTCAACCTCTACATTATGGAGACATCCTCCGCATACATGACTATAAAAGTGGTTCTGGTAAATGATAGAGAGTATGCCATTATCCGGCCCCCGTCTCTTTAACGATCAATCGTTCATTTTATAACAAAGAGTGATGTTTTCTTCAATTTAATTTTTACAACAAAATAAGTTAGGAATTTCATAAAGTGATAAACATGAAAAGTTCTACATTTTATTTTAGGAATCTATAGAAAAAGTTTCAAAATTTTCAGGAAATAATTATTATTTTCAATAGTCAAAATACATCAATTTCTACAGTAAATAAACTATTAGAGGCATAAAATTTTGTAGAAAATTCCAATTTTCATTTAAGAGTACTTAATTTTTTTTATAGAATTTACAGTAAATATCATATTTTTCCAAATCAAATTAATAATTTTGCCAAATTTCTAAATGGGTAATTTCAAAGATTAAATCATTTAAATTATTAGATGGTTAAATTAAATATATGTCCCTTTAATAAATATTTTCCAAATAATATGCAAGTGCTAAAGAAAAAGTTTCAGGTCACTTTAATGGTTTTTTATAAAATTTCAAAATCTCAATAACCCAATTTTCAAAGAATAAAATATAGAAATTATTAAATGATATAATTTGATACGTGTTTCTTTACAAAATATTTTTATTTTTTTGAAATAGAGTTATAGAAATTTTCCAGGTTTAAATGACAATTTTTTCAATTACCTATTTATTCGTATTTAATAAAATAATTTTGAAAAATCTAAACTTAAACTTCCCATCCAATTTTAAACTATCCTATTCAAAATATCATTTATTATAACATATCAAAAATTTAGTACTAAATACATTCATTTGTGAATTTTTTTCCAAATAGGGACAGAACAACGTTTAATTTAGATTTTATATTCTAAGGCCAAAACAGTAAAATTTTAGTTTAATTTTTTTTCTTTTCAATACTAAAGATCAAAGATGTTTAAATTCCACCATTTTATAATACAGTTAATCAACGTAACATTAATAAATAGTCTATGATGATCGAGTGTAATACAGTGTCAATAAGGGATTATAATAACTAATAAATTGGTATGACATGAGATAGTAAATTTAAAATTGTTACAATACATTCATAGCAACTATTTAATAATTCAACCATATCAACCAACATTCAATTCAATTCATTTCAGATCTAACTCAATATAATTTCATATCTAAATTCCGAACGTTTAGATTTCAAGTTATCTCAATTATATTCATTTCAATTTCAATATTATAATGTCAACATTAAATTCAAATTCATTTCAATGACACAATATCTGATTCAGATTTAATTCAACCAACTAGATTCCAGTTTAATCACATAAGAAAATATAGATCGTGAATTATAAAAAATCACCTTTGATTTAGTACACTAGAATTCCCAAAACAAGAGCAAGAGTGCAACATGTAACAACCCGCATATTTTATGATTTTATATTTAAATATATTTTATTTAAATATAGCGTCGTTAGTCGGATTTAAGTCCGAAATGTCACTTTTTGCAAACGGTCGAATTAGGATTCGGGACCGCTTCCATTGAGTCTAAAATGGCATTTGCGACTTTTTTGAGTATAAGCTTCAATATGTTTGGAGTAAGTTGAATTTTGCTATTTTCTGTTGGGCTTTTGGGTTTGAGTTTCACCCAACTCATCATATACTCCAATTCAGCCCTCTCTTCATCCATTCATTCTCATTTCATTTCTTTTTCTCAAACTCAACTGAAAATGGGGGAAAAGAAAAAGAATTAGAAATTGCCAAACCCTAGTTCCTCTTGCAAACCCAATTCTTGCTCCAACTTCAAGGTGAAACTTTGGTAAGCCTCCTCTTCATCTTCTCCATGTCATTTCCTCTTCAATTTCAGAAATGTTCTTAACCCTAACTTTGAGAAAAACTCTATCTTTGTTTTAGATTGAAGTTCTTGAGGTGGTGTTGAAGAGAGATCAACCTATTTCTTGTTCTAGAGCTTATCATTGTGTTTGGGTTTAAAAGGTGAGTTTTGAACTCACATCTACTTCTCTTGATATCATTGATGTTAGGTATGAATTCCTAATACTTATTCATGTCTGTTTGCTTTTGATTTGAATTGAATTGGTGAAAGGTAACATTGCTAGTTAAATTCGGCTAAGTATTAGTCTGTTCACCCTATATTCCAGTCATACACCTAACTTCGCAACCTCGCTGCAAGCAGGTCCGATGTCGGATTTCATCGATTTCGGTCTCTTTGGAAAGATGAGATCGAGATCTTCAACTTTGCAAAATTTGGTTCAGATCTGGGTGCGTTTGATACTCCGTTTGTATCGCCGAAGTAGCACCCAGAAACTGTGTAAAAACAGTGGTTATATTTCAGTGCAAACACCCAACTTCGTGACCTCGCTGCGAGCAGATCCAATGCCGGAGTTTATCGATTTTGGTCTCGTTGGAAAGATGAGGTCGAGATCTTCAACCCTGCAAAATTTGGTTAAGATCTGAGTGCGTTTGATACTTCATTTTTATTGCCAAAATAGCACCCAGAAATTGTATTGAAAAACAGTGATTAATTTTAGTTCAAACGTCCAACTTCGCGACCTCGCTGCGAGCAGGTACGATGTCGGATTTCATCGATTTTGGTCTCGTTGGAAAGATAAGGTTGAGATATTCAACCCTAAAAAGTTTGGTTTAGATATGGGTTAGTTTGATACTTCATTTTTATTGCCAAAGTAGCACCCAGAAACTGTTTTGAAAAACAGTGATTAATTTTAGTTCAAACGTCCAAATTCGCGACCTCGCTGCGAGTAGGTCCGATGTCGGATTTCATCGATTTCAGTCTCGTTGGAAAGATGAGGTCGATATATTCTACCCTGCAAAGTTTGGTTTATATCTGGGAGCGTTAGATACTTCGTTTTATTGCCGAAGTAGCACCCAAAAGCTGTTTTACAATAGTGATCATTTTCAGTTATCGTCGGACCAACTTTGAGACGTTGCCATTTCTTCGTTTCAAGTAGGAACCGAACGATTCTTATTGGATATCAAACTAGGAGTACTGTACTATGCTCCTGGAAATTTTCATCAAGATCTGGGTTCATATGTCCCTTCGACCATGTCGTCGAAATTGGACATTTGCACTGTTTTGACACAGCAGAGTTTTGTGATTTTTGTCCGACTTTGAGACGACGCCGTTTCTTCGTTTCAAGTCGTAATTGCCCGATTCTTTTTGCAGTTTGGATCAGGGATGTTGGTCTATATGCCTGCCAATTTTCATGCCATTTGGACTCGGTTTGAGGGTTCAAATCTGCTGTCGAACTAGTAACTTCGACTTGTTTTCAACGATTTATACTTAGTATAATTTCGACTATTTTTCTGAGTTTTTCCAATTTCTTTGAGATTTGTCTCTAGGTTTCGTGCATGGATTTTATAAATCATTTTAAAGTGATTTTCCATCAAATTAGATTTTGAAACTATTATTTAGTATTATTTTAAATATTAAATTAATTACTCCATAATAGGAAGATTTCAAAGGCTATTTCTGAAGAGGTTTTCAAACGATTAAAAATCTGCTTTCTCCAACTATTTTCTAAGTAAAATATACACTCTTCTGCACTTTGAGCGAAGTGGAAAGGTGATTAAATGGTTAGGTAAAACACGGATCATGAATCCGCGCGTTTATCTTTCCGATTAATCCCCAACCTATTCGATCGATTGATCGTTTTGGCCTAGTTTACCGATGACATGAGGTGAACTTTTTACTGCTTTGAGTGTGGAAGCGTACGATTGGTTAGTAAACCGTTTAGTACGAACGTTGGGGTATGGGACTCACGTTACTACTTTACGGGTTCCTTGCTAAGAGTTCGTGACACATTCCTACCGTTAGTGGTAAACGAGTACTAGGCCTACGAGCCTTTACCACTACGGCATGTTTCCTGAGTGATACCTCTGGGATAGTGTCTTCGGACTGTCTCCCTTGGGTTTATTTGTCTTTGGGATAGTGTCTACGGACTGTCTCCTTCTGGCTCATCACCTTCTGGAAAGTGTCTTCGGACTGTCTCCTTTAGGTGTTGCCCCTTAGCTAAAGTGATGGGTGTGTCACTGGGGTATATTTCTTGTGTGATTGAGTACAGTACTAGCGCGCTAATGTTTTCCTATGTGATTTATATTCCCTCGTGTAGCGCCATTCGGTGATGGTTTTATGCAACCACACGATATAAGCGCGACTACCTTGTGGAACTTGTTTTATGCCTACACTGGCACTTGTGTTTATGTTATGCCGATGATATGAGGCTTGTTATACATCTCTACTTAGATGTTTGTTTCTTCTCTATGTGAGATATTTTGGTCTTTATTACCATGATATATGTTTCTCTTTTGGAGATTATTATGTTATATGTTGCCTCATTATCTTATCATGATTATTTTTCAGTTTATCTAACTGATTTGTTTAGCTAGCCTGATCCGAGTATTTTATGCTCGGGTCAGACCGAGTTGTTTCAGGTTAGGTCGCTTTGGACTTAGCTTGCTTCGATGTTTTCGCTTTGGATATATCCGCTATACTATAGATAGCTTACTTGTTATCCATCCTTTATGATACTTTGATATTATGACTATCTTGTGTATATTCTTTTGACTCACGGATGTGTGAGTAGTGGCTTTGTACCCACTTTTATATTTGGATATGTACTTGATGTTGTATTGTGCTGAGACTATTTGCTTATTATTTGATGCTGGTATGAGATGATGTTCATTTTGCTATTATGCTTTGTTCTCATAGATCTTTTAGCCATTGTAGTTTTGCTTTAAGTATTTATTGAATATGTCGAACCACATGAGATGAAAAAAAATATAGATTCCACTTTTCGACGTGTTCAGTAGATAGTTAAAGTAAGATTACACATGGTCGCTTCCATTATACTCCATTGTCCGCATTAGCAGACGGCATTATCCATATAATACTCTTTGTTAATGAGGCTCTTGGAGTGGGGCGTTACACAACAACACGACAACTATCAACTTGGGCATCATAAAACCACGTTAATAAACATCACAAGCCACTAGAATCAATGAAACACTTCCTACCATAACCCCTGAACCAAAGCAACCACCTTTTCATTCAAAACTGGATCAGAAAATAGGTCGACTTCTCACTAGTTTTTTACAAGATTGCTTTAAGAATTTGAAAACGTGGTCTGAAAGAAAGTTATTTTTTATTAAATTCTATTTGGTTTAAAATAAAGAAACACTGGATTTGGATTTGTTTTGAGAAAGTTATGGCTGGGGAAGAGTAGGTATTTTTGGAATTAAAAATTTGGGGCAGAAAATGATTTGGGTAAAAAAATTGGATTTGGACACGACTACTCTCAAAATTTGAAAAAGTAATCAATATGAACATTCTTTCTAAATTCTCTTTGGTTTAAATTAAAGAAACACAGGATTTTGATTTGTTTTGAAGAAGTTATGGCTTAAGGAAGAGGAGGCATTTTCTGAATTAAAAGTTTGGGACAAAAAATGATTTGGGTAAAAAAAATTAGATTTTGACATGACTGCTCTTAAAATTTAAAAAAGTAATCAACATGAAAGTTCTTCGTTATTTAATTCTCTTTGGTTTAGAAAAAAAAATTGGATTTGGAGTTGTTTTGAAGAAGAAAAGTGAAGAAGAAGGAAGTATGAAAAGGGAGGCGAAGAAAAAAAATGAAATCTTACATTTTGAAGAAAAGCTTCAGAATATTAAAATGGTAACAAATGAAAAATGAGGTTGTGGGTATTATTAATAAAAAATTGGAAGGGACCGCTTAAATCTGAGAAGGCAGACCGAACACTACAAACAAAAACTTTGGGAACAAATTTTAAAATATATGTTCCACTCAATCATTTCATTAACCCCAAAATACTCAAATTTACACCTATTTTGTTATTTATTAAACGTAGTTTTTATTTTAATACAAACGCATGGTTCTTTTATTATATCCATTAATTACAATTAACGTTTAGTTCTTTTTAAATTGAAAGATTCCAATCAATTTAATTGTTATTAATTTCAATATTAAATTCTAAAATAGACCTAAATTATGGGTTGTTACACCATCTTTCCTATCATACAAGCATTTAATAGGTTCTACATCAAATTAATACATAGGGAATGATAAGTTACAACTATCTATTTAACATAGTAAAGGCAACAAACAATGATAGGATTGATATATACACATTAGTAGATATTGGAATTTATATCTAACATATATATACACAGTTTATAAGTGTATATTATTGCTTCAACATTAAATTGTTCAAATGAAAATAAATTTGAAGGAAAAAAAGAAAAACAAAGAAAGAAAAAGAATTTTGTTTTACAGTTACATGCCATAACTATATAAAATGAACATAAATGTTTTGCATTCACATATATGAAAGGTTTAAGGAATAAGCCAAAATAAATTCTCGTTTATTAAATGTTTCCAAATTACATGTTTTTAACAATATATAAATGTACAAGTAAATATATGTGAACATATGTAATTAAATTTACAATTGTTAATACAAGGAAATTTCTAATTTATTCCACAATATTTATGCAACAATGAACCCTCTTATATATTTAAAGTTTTGAATAATCATAAGTATATTCTTATATATTGTTTCAAAAAAATATTTAATTTTAATCAAACAATACAATACCAAAATTGCATGCATCAACTCAAATAAGATATTAACAATCCTTTAGTTCTGGTGATGAATGAAAATACAAACATAATTACTTGAATCATTAACTTGTGTATTATGTTTAGAATACTATTACAAATAATTTCTAACATGGATTTATAAAGAAATTGTTATATATGTCTAAGCTTGGTTTTGGTTTGTCATTTAAAAAGTAGATCAAATCAATAGTCAAACTGTTTGAATTGTTTTACCTAATTTTTTCTTTTAACCAAAACAAGGCAATAACATATTCATATAAATTTTAAAAATTATATTACATATAATGCAATAAAATGAATTCAGAAAATACAGGTCATTACAATCTCCCCCACTCAAAACTTTTCGTCCTCGAAAAGGAACTAAGTAAAGAATCTAGCATTTTTATATATTTCATCAAAATAATCAACTTATGAAACAACTAAACTTACTTACTTAGTTTTACTATAAATTCGAAGTAATCAAAGCATTTTTTTCCAAATACCTTTCAAAATACTTTTATATATGCTCGATGTCTTAACAGGTTTATTATTCACTTCACTTTCGAGCCCCAAAAGTGAATGCCGATGATGCTGCAGCCATCCCCAGAATTATTTTCAGGCGACAAGAGTGAGATCCATTAACATTAATAGTCCCATGAGGGATGTTATATCTATCCTTGTTCTTACAGAATTTAGTCAGTTTGTTAGCCAGACGCATGCCTAAAAATCTCTAAGTGCTTGGTAGACCAGTTTTAACACTAGTGAAATATTTGGAAAAACCTTTTTTTTTTCAAAAAAATTGATATTTAAAATTTTTCCAAACATACCATACTATAAATAATAACTTTCCAAATCATTTATTCCATACCATAAAATTTAAATAGGAAAATTTTATGTATATCGCTTTTATATAATATCTCTAAATAATAACTTCCCGTTACCGTAGGGCTCCTCCTTTCGCCATGAGCGAGCGGGAGGTAGTCATTGGTACGGGGCACAAACCCTAGTGGCGATATAGATGTTTTCCATGTTGTGAGTTAATGAGATATAATTTGGTATCTAGATTTGAATTGAGAGCCGTCTCTAGGGCGCCTTTTGTTATGCTCTCAACAGTCGTTCTTGCGGCAGGCATTTAGGTCCAAGAGATAACAGGTCAACCATGTCCATGAGGATAGAATGGTTGGAGGCATGTAGGAAATTTGGCACAGAGCCGTTCTTTATTGGATAGCATGGTGTGAGCATATATTATCAGGCCCTTAACAAATGGGCCCACTTAGTCTTTTGCGAAAAATTCAACAAACACCTTCGTTTCGCCTTTATCTACCCCATTTATTTGTGATTCTCTTTCTTTTCTCTACTAACTCTTCCTCATTTAACGTGAATTTCTCCTCCTAACATTTAACTTTAACTTCTCTTTCTCTTTGTTTCTTCTAGCAAGTAGATTCCTAGGCGGTTAGACAAGATGAACCAATATAAAAAAAGGTCGTATATGAAAAATATGTCATGTAACTCTTCAAATTGCAATGTCTGCTTTGTCATAACTTAGATTCTAATGAGACTTTGACTAATACACTTGAATAAAATTAAAAATCAATTTGCAACACATTGACATGTCATATGCAAAAGATCAACCATAGCCTCTTTGGTGGCTAATAATCTAGCAAAGTGGTTAGGCAAGTCGAGCCATAGTTCGAGCTTGTTTCTTTTGATGATATCCACAGGTTCGTCTCTAACATCAGATGTGTAAAGATTTTTAATATTCATTTATTTGTATTATACTTATTAAGGTTCATGGTTTCTTTCTTATGCTTGGGAAAGAAGGAAAATAGGAGGTTAAGTTTGGGTGGAAGTTCCCAAACTTGTTTAGCTCGGTCTTGAGCATTAACGTCATGGGGTATTGACCCAACAAATCTTCTGAAAATGGATTATTACGAGATGCACAAACATTTAAATCGAGATAAAATGTTAAATTTGTATGATTTAAATATGTGCCAAATATATAGAGGAAAGAAATTAATTGGTTGATTTAATTGATTAAATAATGGTGTAGTAAAAGGGAAGGAAGGATGTACATAGAGATGCTATGGAAATGAACATCATATGCAAATCATAAATATATTTATAGATTTCAAAATTAATTACGCAATCAATTAAAAAGATATATGGAGCGATTTCACAATCCATTGGGAAATGAATCATATAAGCCTATGGAAATATTTAAAATTATCTGAATAATTTATTTACTTAGTCTCCAAAATAATTCCTTTATTCCCAACTATATAAATGAAGGCACTTGCTCATTCCCATATTAACGAGTGTTTCCACCATTATTCATTTTTAACTAAAACCCTTCTACTAAATTGGTATTTTTGGTTGTAGTCAAGTATTTAGTGCAATCGATTATTTAGTGTGTAATTATACGTTAATCCCTCTGATATACTAATTATAATTTTGTAGCATACACACACACTCTCTCTTTATTAATTTTAACAATAAATAATTGCTGGGTCTATGGATATAGCCAATTTGCCAAATCACGTTAAATCTGCATGTTCCCTATTTTATTTATTGTGAGTGCCTAACATTAGTGATTTATATTTTTGATATGGTGAGGAAGCAAAGAAAAGTATCCAATATTATGTGAAAGGCCTTTTACGATATGGATTAAATGTGTAATTTTCATGACCTTATTTAGTTGATTGTATAGTTTTCGTGTTAAAAGGTTCATTTACCTAATATGCTATGAAATTAAATGTTTATTATTTACACATTTTGTTTAATTTTTATATCAACTAAACATAAAGATATACAAAAAAATATACATGAAATATCACATATTTCAATGGTTAACTAATTGCTAATGGTTAATCAGAATGAATAATATATGTTAACTAACACTAAACATTATTGGTTTTCATAAAGAATATATTAAACTTTCCACAAAAAAGCTTTTTTAATGTCCTCTTCCACTACCCCACCACTTCCCCTCCTTCCCTCTGTCCCACCCATCCTTTCCAGCTTATCACATGCTTCTTCCACCATTCTTATCACCTTACCTCTTCCATTGACCATCCCATCCATCCCCATTACCTCATCTCTGTCTAAAGTGCTTGTCCCATCCGTCTGCATCGTCCTGACCCCTTTCAATCATCTAACCTGCTTGTTCCTCCTTCTTGCTCCTATGATTCTTGTCATCCTCCATCTATCATGCCTGCTAATTCCTTTTCATCCTCTACCAAGTCATGGTCCTCCCTTTTTAGCTCCAAACCCAAAAATGCAGGAATTTTCAAACCTTTTGTTTTATGATCTTAATTATACAGGCATTGACCTTGAAGTGCCCGAAGAAGTCAAAGTTGCAGGGATCAACTACCGGAAAGAGCGTCTTGTTTGATTTTTTCTAGATGGTAACTTATTGTTACAGCCAAACAATTCATCAAACATCTGGTGGGCGATTAGATAAAGAGGCAATTCATCAAACAGTTTCAACAACAAAGGAAGATGCTCTAATCCCTTCATTAGCAACTATTCCTATGGATTATGGAGATTCAGAAGCACTGCAGATAGAGGAGAAGACACTAGAAGATACCTAGTTTCGATCAGAGAGGGAACACAAGAGCTGTGCACTTATGCACGTGCACATGTGTACATGTTGAAGTGTCATATTGAATTAGTCAACTAAGGATGAGTTGGCAATTGTAATTAGCTGGCAAATAACGGCTAGTTGGTAGTAGTTATGTATATATCTGTGCAGTTAAAGCGCTCGGCGGATTCAAAGCGGTGGAGGTGCAAAAAGTCATAGCGGGGATACAGCGAGGATATAGCGGGATATATCGGATGGCTCTAAAATAGCATATAAAACTCGTACTTTATATTTTTTCAAATATATAAATGGTAATTAAATGAAAAAATATCATTCAATTGAATTATAATTAATACATAAATAATTTTAAATAAAAACATGTGCGAATATACTTTAAATAAACATAAAACTGTTATATAACATAATTGAATTTTGTAGAATATTAGAGTATTTTTATTTCTAAAAATATATTAAAAATTAAATCAAATAAACTAGTTTCGTAATTTTTATAATGTATAAATGCAATTTTTCAATTCATTTTATTAAAGAAGATATAGCGGAAATAGCGGAATATAGCGGGAATAACGGGATATAGCGGAAATAGCGGGGCTTAAAGCGGAAAGGCTATATTTTGGGGCTATATGGAAAAATCGTAGTGGTAGAAATCCGCTATGAGATATAGCGGGGTTATAGCGGGGTAATAGCGGGGCATTAACTGCACAGGTATATATATGCAATCATGGACATACCTGTAATCATGATCTGAATTTGCAATAAAAAGAATTATCAGTTCTTCTTCTATTCTCTATATATTCCTTTCCTGTTACTGTTTTCATCTTCTGTTTATTTTTAGTATCTGCTACCCTCTTCTTTTATTTCCAGCATCACCACCTTCTTCCTGAACATATTCTGTCAATTAATTCCTATTCTCATCTTCATGCCATGGCTAACACTAGATCACAAGCTGCCAAAAAACAAGAGCATCACAATTTGGTATCAGAGCATCACACTTGTTACGGCCCAATTAGGTAGAACTCACTCCCAAAAGCTAACTTGTAAGGGGAGGGTGCCTAATGGGTTATATATGCATCACCTATCCCATACTAGGCGATGTGGGACATTACATTCCACCACTCTTCCTGAACATGTGTGGAATGACATCACAATGGATTTCATCACTCACTTACCCAAAAGTAACAATGCAACTGTTATTTATGTTGTCGTGGATAGATTATCCAAATACTCTCATTTTTTTCCCACTTCAACACCCTTACAGTGCAAAACAAGTTGCAAAAACATTTTTTGATGGAATATTTAAACTCTATGGCATGCCAAGATCGATAGTAAGTGATAGAGATTCTATTTTCTTAAGTAATTTCTGGCAGGAACTATTTGAACTCCAAGGCTGCTCATTGAAATTCAGCTCAGCCTACCATCCACAAACAGATGGTCAAACTGAGATCACCAACAAAATATTGGAAACTTATTTGAGATGTTTTGTATGCCATCATCCTTCTGAATGGACTAACTGGTTGACTTTAGCAGAATTCTGGTATAATACTTCATGGAAGGAATCTACAAAACTAACACATATGAAGTTTTATATGGCAAGCTTCCACCCACTCTATTATCTTATGTTCCACACACAGCTAGAGTACAAGAAGTCGAACAGCATTTATTCTCCAGAGACATTACCATTCAATTACTCAAAGATAACTTACTGCTAGCACAAGAAAGGATGCAAAAATTCACAAATAGGAACAGAATAGAGAGGCAATATTCAATAGATGACTGGGTGTATTTAAAACTCCAACCATATAGACAGATATCAGTAACTTCAACCAAGACTACAAAGCTTTCGCCTAAATTCTACGGGCCCTACAGAATAATCAAGAAAATTGGCAAGGTAGCTTATAAACTTGAACTTCCAGAATCATCACAGATTCACCCTGTCTTCCATATCAGCCAGTTAAAAAAGAAATTGGGATCACATATCATTGTTCAACATGAAATACCATCAACAAAGGAACAATTGGTTGATGAACCAGAAATTTTTTTGGACAGAAGACTCATCCCTCGAAATAACAAATCAGTTGTACAAGCCCTAATCAAATGGAAAAATAAACCTACGCTAGATGCAACTTGGGAGGATTACTGGCCTATGGTAAAAAGATTTCCCACTCTAGACCTTGAGACAAGGTCTCTTTTTAATGGGGGAGGGAATTGTTACAGCCAAACAATTCATCAAACATCTGGTGGGCGATTAGATAAAGAGGCAATTCATCAAACAGTTTCAACAACAAAGGAAGATGCTCTAATCCCTTCATTAGCAACTATTCTTATGGATTATGGAGATTCAGAAGCACTGCAGATAGAGGAGAAGACACTAGAAGATACCTAGTTTCGATCAGAGAGGGAACACAAGAGCTGTGCACTTATGCACGTGCACACGTGTACATGTTGAAGTGTCATATTGAATTAGTCAACTAAGGATGAGTTGGCAATTGTAATTAGCTGGCAAATAACGGCTAGTTGGTAGTAGTTATGTATATATCTGTGCAGTTAAAGCGCTCGGCGGATTCAAAGCGGTGGAGGTGCAAAAAGTCATAGCGGGGATACAGCGAGGATATAGCGGGATATATCGGATGGCTCTAAAATAGCATATAAAACTCGTACTTTATATTTTTTCAAATATATAAATGGTAATTAAATGAAAAAATATCATTCAATTGAATTATAATTAATACATAAATAATTTTAAATAAAAACATGTGCGAATATACTTTAAATAAACATAAAACTGTTATATAACATAATTGAATTTTGTAGAATATTAGAGTATTTTTATTTCTAAAAATATATTAAAAATTAAATCAAATAAACTAGTTTCGTAATTTTTATAATGTATAAATGCAATTTTTCAATTCATTTTATTAAAGAAGATATAGCGGAAATAGCGGAATATAGCGGGAATAACGGGATATAGCGGAAATAGCGGGGCTTAAAGCGGAAAGGCTATATTTTGGGGCTATATGGAAAAATCGTAGCGGTAGAAATCCGCTATGAGATATAGCGGGGTTATAGCGGGGTAATAGCGGGGCATTAACTGCACAGGTATATATATGCAATCATGGACATACCTGTAATCATGATCTGAATTTGCAATAAAAAGAATTATCAGTTCTTCTTCTATTCTCTATATATTCCTTTCCTGTTACTATTTTCATCTTCTGTTTATTTTTAGTATCTGCTACCCTCTTCTTTTATTTCCAGCATCACCACCTTCTTCCTGAACATATTCTGTCAATTAATTCCTATTCTCATCTTCATGCCATGGCTAACACTAGATCACAAGCTGCCAAAAAACAAGAGCATCACAATTTGGTATCAGAGCATCACACTTGTTACGGCCCAATTAGGTAGAACTCACTCCCAAAAGCTACCTTGTAAGGGGAGGGTGCCTAATGGGTTATATATGCATCACCTATCCCATACTAGGCGATGTGGGACATTACATTCCACCACTCTTCCTGAACATGTGTGGAATGACATCACAATGGATTTCATCACTCACTTACCCAAAAGTAACAATGCAACTGTTATTTATGTTGTCGTGGATAGATTATCCAAATACTCTCATTTTTTCCCACTTCAACACCCTTACAGTGCAAAACAAGTTGCAAAAACATTTTTTGATGGAATATTTAAACTCTATGGCATGCCAAGATCGATAGTAAGTGATAGAGATTCTATTTTCTTAAGTAATTTCTGGCAGGAACTATTTGAACTCCAAGGCTGCTCATTGAAATTCAGCTCAGCCTACCATCCACAAACAGATGGTCAAACTGAGATCACCAACAAAATATTGGAAACTTATTTGAGATGTTTTGTATGCCATCATCCTTCTGAATGGACTAACTGGTTGACTTTAGCAGAATTCTGGTATAATACTTCATGGAAGGAATCTACAAAACTAACACATATGAAGTTTTATATGGCAAGCTTCCACCCACTCTATTATCTTATGTTCCACACACAGCTAGAGTACAAGAAGTCGAACAGCATTTATTCTCCAGAGACATTACCATTCAATTACTCAAAGATAACTTACTGCTAGCACAAGAAAGGATGCAAAAAGTCACAAATAGGAACAGAATAGAGAGGCAATATTCAATAGATGACTGGGTGTATTTAAAACTCCAACCATATAGACAGATATCAGTAACTTCAACCAAGACTACAAAGCTTTCGCCTAAATTCTACGGGCCCTACAGAATAATCAAGAAAATTGGCAAGGTAGCTTATAAACTTGAACTTCCAGAATCATCACAGATTCACCCTGTCTTCCATATCAGCCAGTTAAAAATGAAATTGGGATCACATATCATTGTTCAACATGAGATACCATCAACAAAGGAACAATTGGTTGATGAACCAGAAAATTTTTTGGACAGAAGACTCATCCCTCGAAATAACAAATCAGTTGTACAAGCCCTAATCAAATGGAAAAATAAACCTACGCTAGATGCAACTTGGGAGGATTACTGGCCTATGGTAAAAAGATTTCCCACTCTAGACCTTGAGACAAGGTCTCTTTTTAATGGGGGAGGGAATTGTTACAGCCAAACAATTCATCAAACATCTGGTGGGCGATTAGATAAAGAGGCAATTCATCAAACAGTTTCAACAACAAAGGAAGATGCTCTAATCCCTTCATTAGCAACTATTCTTATGGATTATGGAGATTCAGAAGCACTGCAGATAGAGGAGAAGACACTAGAAGATACCTAGTTTCGATCAGAGAGGGAACACAAGAGCTGTGCACTTATGCACGTGCACACGTGTACATGTTGAAGTGTCATATTGAATTAGTCAACTAAGGATGAGTTGGCAATTGTAATTAGCTGGCAAATAACGGCTAGTTGGTAGTAGTTATGTATATATATGCAATCATGGACATACCTGTAATCATGATCTGAATTTGCAATAAAAAGAATTATCAGTTCTTCTTCTATTCTCTGTGTATTCCTTTCCTGTTACTGTTTTCATCTTCTGTTTATTTTTAGTATCTGCTACCCTCTTCTTTTATTTCCAGCATCACCACCTTCTTCCTGAACATATTTTGTCAATTAATTCCTGTTCTCATCTTCATGCCATGGCTAACACTAGATCACAGGCTGCCAAAAAACAAGAGCATCACACTTATCATATTTAGCTGTTGTGAATCACATACAAAAAGTATGGAAATTGAAGTGTAATCTCAAAATCAAATCAGATAGTAAGAATTTCTATTTTGAATTTTCCTATCAAGAAGATAGACTGAAAATTCTTAAATCTAATCCCTTGTTTATTAAAGGGAAGATGTTTATCATATTATCATGGCAACCAAACTTCAATAATATTTATTTAGTTGTTAGAGCTATGCTTATTTGGATCCATTTATACAATATACCTTTAATAACATGGACATTAACTGGTATAAACTGGCTTGCTTGCCATGTGGGTAACCTGATTGCTTCAATGAAACAACTGAAAAGTTGAGCAGACCCGAATATGCTAAATCCCTAGTAGGGATTCATCCTAATCGTGAATTTCCTGATTATATTATGTGTGTTGATAACAATTATAAAGTTGACATTGGTTATGATTGGAAGCCAATGATCTGTACTGAATGCAAATGTTTTGGCCATCAAAACTAGTTCATGTCATGTTAAAATAGTTGTTTCAGATAATATAGTGCAGAAAGAGTTGCCAGTACAGATGCAAAATGCATCAGAAAATATACATTTATTTAAAAAAAGTCGCCAAGAAAAGATGGAGAAAAAGAATGCCTAACTCAAATACAGCTAAAGACAATGGTTTGGAGAAAGACAAAAAGAGTGATTCAACAAGCAACAATACAAATGCATCCATTCTAGGCAAACATCCATATGAAGTTGGTACTTGATGTAAGATGATGTGCTAAACTCAACACTCTCTCACACAAATGATATCCCTCCAATTGACAACAATTTAGATGCACAAGAAAGCATCTTACAGCCATCATTAGGTCATGTTCCAGATCTTTTCATTGTTCATGCACAAGGATACAACATACATGCAAATGATACATCTGTGCACACTGCAGTAGTTAGTGAATAAAACATTCATGCACAAGGATACAACATACATGCAAATGATATATCTGTGCACACTGCAGTAGTTAATGAATAAAACACTCAAACCATGCCACATACAACCCCTCATGCAAATCCTATCATTTCTGAATCCATAACTATTTCGAACAAGTTTTCTCCTCTTCTTGTATCTAAATAATTACCAAATTCAAACTCTTCTGACAATGATCCTACAAAATGTATCTCATACGATCTAAATCATTCCTCATCCCTGATACTCAATTGCCTAACGCACATCACCTTTCCACAATCTTTATCACTTCTATAATCCCTCCTAAATCTTCATCTCCATATGATCAAATCAAACTTCCTACATTCTTAACAAATATCATGGCATCCAACAATATTATCTTTAATTCATTTTCTGAATCTCAATCCCTCCTAAACAAAGAACCACCAAGCAATATATCTTCTGAATGTGCAAACATTCCTCCTCCTCCTCTTCCTCCAATAATTTCTCCACATCCTCATGATATCCCCACCTCTGACATCACATCCGATCTTCCTCCCATTTCACACATCACAATTGAACCTGACTTGGTTGATACAAATGAAGCAATTTTATCTATATAGGAAGATGAACAAGAAATCTCAGAAACAAGCAATAATAAAAAGAAAAGGAAGAAAAATAAGAATAAAAATCACAATCAATCAGATTATGATTCTAATTATGATAATGGCTTTGACTATATGATCAAACATCTCTTCAAAATCTCAAATACTCCTTTTGATGATGATACATCAGCTATGTCTACCAGATCTAGAAAGTTGTTTGCTTCAGCTAACCAAAAATCATCCAACAAAATGAGATCAAAAATCTTATTGAACTTCACCAGATTTAAATGATTGGAATTCTAGAAACTAAGCTCAATGAATCTCTCATAGAGAAGCTTGTACATACATCAACAGCAATTAGTTATATGAAGATAATCTAGTACTTGCTCCCTATGGAAGAATTATTATCATGTGGAATCCCCTAATCTACAATGTCGCCTCTATTAACAAACATAGCTAACATATTCACCTTCATTTGTATCACATTCCCTCCTCCCAAGCTTTTAAATTACCTTTATATATGCCTTCAACCAATCCAACTCTAGACAAGTCCACCTTGATAGCATTCCCTCACTATCATATTCAACTATCCTTTGGTTATGTATCGGTGATTTCAATTGCATGAATAGTGTTAATAAAAAAACAGGAGGGTCTGTTCTCTCACTAACTGACATATCTCCGCTCAGTCACTCTCTTCATCTATCTGGTTTATATAAAATTAAATATTCTGGAGTTGAATTCACATGGAACAACAAAAAAACTCTAGCAAAATAACATTTTATAAGCTTGACAATAGTTTTTTCAACCTTTCAGCTTAAACAATCTGGCCTTCCCTCCATACCATCATCCCTAATCCTGGTATCTTTGAGCATAGTCCCCAAATTCTACTTTGGAATGAGGAACATTTGAAAAAGCTTCCCCTATTAATTTTTTTTAATGTTTGGACTAAACATCCTCTCTTTTTGAATATTGTTTTGTAGGCCTGGAATTCGCCAACACATGGCAACCCCATGTATGTGCTTCAAACAAAGTTGAGAAATACTAAAAACATGCTTAGAGAATGGGCAAGAACATAATATGGCAAATTATCTATTAATTCCACACAACTGAGAAAGGATCTTGAATCAATCCAATCTGACATGTTTAAATATCCTGAAGATGAAAATCTCTCATCCCTTGAACGCAACCTTCAACAGCAGCTTCACATTGCTCTCAATGATGAACTTCAAATGATAAAACAGAAGCTTGGCAGAGATTTCTTTTTTGATGATGATAAAAATAATGAATTTTTCCATACCTAGTTAAAAATAAAAACAATAAAGCCAGAATCCAATCCATTTCTAATCTGCATGGAGTGTTATGCACTGAATCTGAAGATATCAACAATGTCATGCTTCATTACTTTGTTACCTGCTTCAACTCACACTCCTCTCAACATATCACACTATATAGAGTATGAAACTCCTCTCTCCCTTCCATATCCAATTAAGAATCGAATTCTCCGATTTCCAAAATTTCTGATAATGAGATCAAATGTGCTCTATTCAGTCTGAATTCCACAAGTATGGGAGGACTAAATGGTTTTAATTCATTCTTTTTTACTGAAACACGATCTACCATTGAGGCATCCTTCAATTAAAGCCATCCACCACTTCTTCCATACTAACACTCTGCTTGGTGGAATAAACTCTACCAACTTGGCTATGATCCCCAAAAATGAAAACCCTACCTCAGTACTACACTATAGACCCATAGCATGTTCCACTATAATCTACAAAGTCATTACCAAAATAGTTTCTAATAAACTTAAACCAATTCTGTCTAGAATCATCTCCCCAAATCAATCTGCCTACCTTCCTTCTAGAGACATATTGCATAATATTATGTTAACTCATGAATTGCTAAAAGGATACTATAAAAGAATATCTCCCTAATGTCTATGATGAAGCTTGACATCCAAAAAGCATTTAACTAAGTTAATTGGACCTCTTTTTGTTGCTATTATGATCAAGATGAATTTTCCCGAGCCTATGATTGCATGGATTTACACATGTATATCCACTGCTCATTTCTCCATCATCCTAAATGGTGCTCTAGAAGGTTACTTTAGCTCTTCTCATGGCTTAAGACGAGGCGATCCCATGTCTGCCTGTCTTTTCATCATAATCATGGAATCATTAACCAACTTACTACAAAAGGAAATGCAACTAAAGTCAATCAAGCTTCACCCAAAGTTTAGAGTTCCTCAAATACTTTATTTGATGTTTGCAGATGACCTTGTCGTCTTCTCAAAACCAAATCAACATTCCATTCACACCATCAAAAAAAGCTCTTATACAATTCCAACACTCCACTGGTCTTGCTATTAACTACTCTTAATATAACATATTATCTGCTGGTCTCAATAGTCTACAAGCTGATGAATTAAT
This sequence comes from Allium fistulosum, assembly GCA_030737815.1. Taxonomy (NCBI): domain Eukaryota; kingdom Viridiplantae; phylum Streptophyta; class Magnoliopsida; order Asparagales; family Amaryllidaceae; genus Allium; species Allium fistulosum. Next base: position 445,580,269 of record CM060903.1, read on the forward strand.
ACACTTCTCAACTTGGCTGCAATGCCCCCTAACTCAGTTTCTTGGTATTCCTCTCACCTCTTCAAGAATAAGTACTAATCAATGTATGCCCATGTTTGAATCAACCTTAGGTAAACTCAATTGCCGGCCTTCTTATCTTCTGTCTCAAGCTGGAAGATAGATTGTTATCTCACCCATATGTACTGCCATGATATCATATTTCTTGAGAACTTTCATTCTTCCTAAAAATCTCTTGAGCAACCTAAATAAAGCTTTCAACCACTACCTTTGGCATGGTGATTGCTTTTCTAGAAAGCCTATTCACGTTGCATTCAAAAGAGTGAATATCCCAAAGACTAATGGTGGTCTTGGCATCATTAATCTTAGCACTTGGAACAAAGCTGCAGCATCAAAACATCTTAACACCTTGCTCTCAGGTAGCTCTTCTATATGGGCCTCTTGAATGAACTACTACCAACTTAAAAAATATATTTGTGGACTATGTCTACTCCACCCAATACAAGCTGGTTCAGGAGAAGTCTCCTAAACTTAGGATCTACCTTTCTTCCCCTAATCAGACACAATGCAGCCAATTTTTTCAATGCTTTGTTCTGGCACACTCCTTGGACTAGGCATGAATTGATTCTTAATGACACTCTTTCTTTTAATGAAAAGCTTGCTACAGGTATCCCTGATAATGCTTCTGCATGAGACTATATTCATCATGGAAGAATTATACTACCTTACACCAGCTGCACCAATGCGAGGAACTTATGGAACTCACTCATGACTTAGAAATACGATATGCAATCTTGCGGTCTATCTTGGACTATCAGAAATCATAATCATTATATCAAAGTGGTATACAAAGCCTTGATTAGTAGCAATAAGAACTCTAATGATCCATGGTTCAAGAGGATTTAGAACAAATACGGCTCTGGAAAGGACAACCTTCACCTTTGGAAGGTTATAAACAATGCTCTTCTAACGTAGGAAAAACTGTCACATGGGCTTTCTATCGAATAATTGCTGTGTCATGTGTAATTCTACCATTGAAACTAAGACACATCTTTCCTTTGAATGTCCTTATGTCCATAACATTTGGTCCAGGATTCTGGTTGAATTTCAATACTCTCCCTCTCATACAGACTCAAACAGCGAATCGTTCTCCATTTTCAAGTACACAAGAAAGAACTTTCTCCATAATAGAATGCTTCTCCTGATCCTGAAGAAAATTGCGATTGAGGTTTGGCATGAAAGAAATGAAAGGATTTGGATTTTCAATCTTAAAGCTTCATCAGAGATAGTCCTTTTCAGTATCACCAAGCCTATGATTCTCAGAGACATTCAGTGGATATATGTGGACAGAGTACACAATTCTGCTGCAATATAAGCAGTATTTTCTCCTTTGTTCGACACATTTATCCCCTGCCAATCTTCATTCTTTTCCGTTTTTTATTATTTTGTCTTTGTTTTTATGCATATTTTATTTTCATGTATGTTTTCTTTCTGTTTTTTTATAAAACTGGTAGGGATTCGGTATAAAAGCCTGCTGGCTCTTTAAAGAAAAAACAGTGTTGGTTGTACAAATTAGAAAGAGGTTTCGAGCATCATGTCTCTATTTTGTTGTAGTTATAAGAAAGCTTCTGGTAATAATAAATATGTAGATTAAACCCATATTTATTCAAAAGAGAAAGTGCAATCTATTTTGCAATTTTCTAATAGTTAATTTGTGCTTTTCAAAAAAAAGTTGAATCTCATTATTGGTAACTAGATAAAAATGTTACTTAAAAGTATGTTTTCATTGTTGAAATTCTACATTGCCTACTGAGAATAAGTTTTCTGCTGACCTGCTGCACGTGGGAAATAATTAATTTATTTTATGTTTTGTCTATTTAAATTTAATTGAAGTGTTAATGGCAGAGAATGAGTCTTTGGGCAGTTAGATATGTCCAGGTCTTTCTCCTTTATTTCAGGTTATTCTTTGTGAACGATTGGAGGATGTTCCATCGCTTATTTATATTGCAGTTTTCTTTATCTTAGTATTCAGTTTTAATAAAAAGAAAAAGCTCTAAGCATATCTCTGTGTTTCCTCCTTTTATCCTTTCAGTTTTGTACTGAGTTTGCTTTGATTATAACTCAACAAGTGGTATCAGAGCCACGATGAGCGATTCTCAGTTAGTTGGCGTTGTGAAGAAACTCAACCAGCAGAATTACAACACCTGGGCCACCTGTATATCGTCGTATTTGCAGGGGCAAGATCTGTGGGAGGTGGTAAACGGGTCTGAGACAACACAACCGGAAGAGGACGCTCAAGGTGTGTTGCGAAAGTGGAAGATCAAGGCTGGAAAAGCGATGTTTGTTTTGAAGACAACCGTAGAGGAAGAGATACTTGAGCATATACGTGATTCTACGAATCCAAAGGAGGCTTGGGACGTTCTATCTGTTCTGTTCTCTAAGAAGAATGATACGAAGTTGCAATTGTTAGAGAACGAGTTAATGTCGGTGAATCAACAAGACTTATCGATCACTCAGTTCTTTCACAAGGTGAAGATCCTGTGTAGAGAGATCGGAGAACTCGACCCACAAGCCAAGATCGGTGAACCACGTATGAAACGAATCATAATCCACAGTTTAAAGGTCGAGTTTCGAAGTTTTGTGGCTGCAATACAAGGCTGGCCTACCCAACCCTCCCTTGCCGAGTTCGAAAATCTATTGGCTAGCCAAGAGGCTTTAGCCAAACAAATGGGTGTCCTAACAGGTGTCTCTGCAGTAAATCAAGATGTAGAGGCGTTGTATGCTGAACGAACGAGAGGTAAATACAAGCAGGGTCGGAACTTTCGCGGGTCAAACCGATATCAAGAGAAAAGCCGAAGCCATGACTACATTGAAAAGAAAACTGGTAAACCTGATCAAGGGGAGTCTTCTGGTGAATGAAAGCCGTCTCGGAATGCTAATAAATTTCCGTTTAAGTGTTATAATTGTGGTAAAAAAGGGCATATTGCAAAGAATTGTAGGTCAAATCGAAATGAAGAAAGCAATGCTGCAACAGCATTGGATGAAGAAGGTTGGGATGCAGAGGCGCATGTCGCCCAAACAGAACAGGTTTTTGCATCCACAGCCACCACTGAACGTCGTGAAAATAGTTTGGATGATTGGATTGTCGATTCGGGTTGCTCGAATCATATGACCGGAGATAAAGGAAAACTGAGCAATCCAAGTAAATATAGTGTGGCAACCGACTTGTGGTACTGGCAGACGATTCAAAGCACTCTATCGATCACATTGGTGCGTGAATTTTCCATCAGGAGATCGAAGACAAGGTTTAACTCTAAAAGACACGTATCATGTTGCGGGGATGAAGAGGAACCTGCTTTCTGTTCCTCAATTAACAGACAACGATTATTATGTTTTGTTTGGGCCCAAGGACGTTCAGATCTTCAAGGAATTTGAGACGCCATCTATTCCGATTATTAGTGGCCGGAAAACAAACACCGTGTACGTGCTAAACGCAGAATCAACCTACGTTAAAAGGGCCAAAGGCAACCAGAGCGTCGATATGTGGCACCAACGATTGGGCCATGTGGGTCTTGATAAAATGGGCTTAATGTCTGACCGTGGGCTAGTTAATGGACTGCCAAAATTAAAAATTAATAAAGATGTAATATGTTCTGGATGCCAATTTGGTAAAGCGACACAATTACCTTTTCCACAAGAGTCGGGGTTCAAATCAAAGGAGTGTCTTGAATTGGTGCATTCCGACGTTTTCGGGCCTGTAAAGCAACCATCGATTCAAGGTCTTCGATTCATGGTAACCTTCATCGATGACTTCTCTCGTTATGTCTGGGTGTATTTCTTGAAGGAGAAATCGCAAGTGTTTGAGAAATTCAGAGAGTTCGAAGCTGATGCAGAGATGCTAACAGGGAAGACGGTTCGTGGCTTAAGGTCTGATAACGGGGGTGAATACCTCGCCTCTAACTTCAGCAACTATTTAAAACAGAAACGAATCCGGCGACAATTGACATGCTCGAATACTCCTCAACAAAACGGAGTATCTGAGCGGAAGAATAGACATCTGGGTGATGTTACAAGAAGTCTGATTCATGGAAGAAACATGCCAGGGAGATTTTGGGCAGAAGCCATGTGTACAGCTGCGTTTATTATCAACCGACTTCCATCTCAAGGTATGAACTACATCTCACCGTTGGAAAAACTAACAGGCTTGAAACCGAATGTGAACTATTTTAAGGTATTTGGGTGTGTGTGTGTTATGTATTTATACCAAGTCATCTTCGTGATAAAATGGAAAAACGTGCAGTAAGGTGTGTTTTCGTTGGATATGATAATGAAAAGAAGGGGTGGCGTTGTTGTAATCCAAACAATGGAAAAATATATGTATCAAGGCATGTAATTTTTGATGAAAAATCGTCTTGGTGGTCGGAAAATAGCCAAACTCTACCTGATTCACAGCAGCTTAAAGAAGATCTTGAATCAGCAAAAGTGCATCTAAGCATTGGAGATTCTAATGACATAGAAACAGATCCGGTTGAACCCAACAACCCAGAAACTGAAGTAACCAGTGTTGAAGACAGCAGCCAGCCAGAACCCTTACTTAGACGGTCTCAACGGGTAAGAAAACCTAATCCTAGATATGCAAATGCTAACGTTGCAATTGTTGAAAGCATGTTTATAGAACCTGATTCACTTGAAGATGCCATGAACCAAAAAGAATGGAAATTAGCAATGGAGGAGGAAATGTTAGCACTCCAACGAAATCAAACATGGGAATTGGTGCCTCAACCTACTGATGTGAGTTTGGTATCTTGCAAATGGGTTTACAAGTTGAAGAGACGAGCCGACGGGTCGATGGAACGATTTAAGGCTCGGTTAGTTGCCCGGGGTTTTTCTCAACAGTATGGCTTGGATTATGAAGACACGTTTAGCCCCGTGGCAAAGTTAACTACTATTCGGGTAATACTGGCAGTTGCAATGACTAAGAGATGGCGATTGTGGCAAATGGACGTAAAAATGCGTTCTTGTACGGGGATCTCGATCATGTCATTTACATGACTCAACCATTGGGGTTTGAAAGTAAAGATCATCCGGAGTACGTATGCAAATTAAAGAAGACGATTTATGGCCTAAAGCAATCACCACGAGCCTGGTTTGGTAAAATCGGTGAGTTCCTTGAACAAAGTGGTTTTCATATGACTAACTCATACAAGTCTCTTTGTAAAACAGGTTGACGATCGAAATGTTATAGTACTTGTTTATATGGACGACTTGATCATAACAGGGGATCATGAAGAAGAAATTGATCAACTTAAGGCAAACCTATGTGTTCGATTTAAAATGAAAGATATTGGGCGGTTGAATCACTTCTTAGGTTTGGAAGTGAAGTATGCAGGTGATCATATCATTCTGCACCAAATTAAATATGCCAGTGAAGTGCTATGCAGATTCGAGATGACTGATTGTAAGCCGTCACAAACACCCATGGATCCTAATGTAAAGATTCGAGCTGAAGAAGGCAGGGAGTTAGAAGATTCATCGGTGTATAGAAAGATTGTGGGAAGCCTTATTTACCTTACATTAACCCGGCCCGACATTTCATTTTCGGTTGGTGTATTGAGTAAATATATGCAACATCCCAGGAAACCTCACCTTATTGCAACTCGAAGAATTCTGAAGTATGTCAAGGCAACGGTGAACTATGGGATAATGTTCAAGAGGGAGGCTGATCCGAAACTGTTTGGTTACTATGACTCAGATTATGCAAGAGATCTTGATACTAGAAGATGTCCTACGGGTTACTTGTTCATGTTCGGATCAGGTGCTATCTCATGGTGTAGTAAACGACAACCGACTGTGTCGTTGTCCACCACGGAAGCAGAATACTGAGCTGCTGCCATGGCAGCTCAGGAATGTACTTGGTTAGTCCGGTTACTTGAAGAATTAAATCAGAAAGTAAACTACCCAATTAGGTTAATGTGTGACAATGTCTCGGCGATAAAGCTTGCGGACAACCTGGTGTTTCACGCTCGTACCAAGCATATAGAAATACACTATCATTTTATTCGTGAGAAGGTGTTGAAAGGAGAAATTGAAATGGCGCAAGTTAATACTAAAGAACAAGTCGCTGACTTGCTTACAAAGAGTCTGCCTAATACAAAGCTACTGGAGTTTACTAGAGAAATGGGAATGATCCAAGTAGGCAATGAGAGGGAGTGTTGAAATTCTACATTGCCTACTGAGAATAAGTTTTCTGCTGACCTGCTGCACGTGGGAAATAATTAATTTATTTTATGTTTTGTCTATTTAAATTTAATTGAAGTGTTAATGGCAGAGAATGAGTCTTTGGGCAGTTAGATATGTTCAGGTCTTTCTCCTTTATTTCAGGTTATTCTTTGTGAACGATTGGAGAATGTTCCATCGCTTATTTATATTGCAGTTTTCTTTATCTTAGTATTCAGTTTTAATAAAAAGAAAAAGCTCTAAGCATATCTCTGTGTTTCCTCCTTTTATCCTTTCAGTTTTGTACTGAGTTTGCTTTGATTATAACTCAACATTCATCAAATAACTTTTTTATTATTATCAAAATTTATATAATTTTTGAGAAATATTTATAAAAAAGAAAATTGACTTGGTTTGTAGGTAACTTTTTATAACTCGGGGAAAAGGGAATATATAGCCATTTGACTTTCTTTTTTCCACTCAATGGTAACATATAGCCTTTTGACTTTCGTTTTTTTGCTCAATTATTATACGGGAAAAAGAAGTATATAGCTATTTTGACTTCTTTTTTTCAAGTATTACCGGGGAAAAAAGTATGAAAACTTCCTACGAATTAATGTGGAATGTAGAGGCCATTTGTCTGAATCTGCTTCATGGGGTTCAAATCATCTGGGCCAAACATTATGTTTTGGTTTGTTCATTCAATAATTAGTTGACATGCAATAATGTAATTTGCAAAGCGATTACAGTATAAAGACAGAATGTCTACTTTTATGAAAAAAATTAGCGATTTTACCGGATGGAGAAATTGGATACAAATCCAATGGTTCTATTTTCGATATCTTCGTGTACCAATTGAATATTTATCATACATTCCTTCTTTCTTTTATATTAACTGTTTAAAATATTATAAACAAACGGTGAAGGTGGAGGTGGAGGATAAGTTGCTACTCGAGAAGACGGGAGAACGGGGTAGCTAATTATTTCCGGGAGAAACTTGTGTAATATTTGGATCAGCATTGCAGGTAGCAATTATTTCAAAAGAAATAATGCATGTTGACAAGTCTACGGGCTTCGGTGGCAGCCCATGGTAGGTGGACGAAAATATATGGAAGGTCCCACCACAACCACTGGCGTACAGAAAAAGTCATGCCTATCATTGTCTTCACCTACCTCTTTCGTTCATCTTTTCTTTTGCAATTGTCGCGGTAATAAACAATATTCAATTCCAGTTGTTGATTCAACTCAATAATAGCTTTTTGCTCACCAACCCTTCCTAACATCTTCAATTATAAATCACGATTAGCTTACATAGATCATCAGTAGCATCTGAACTATTTGTCAAGAGAGAAGAACAAAAATACATGGCTACCACCACCACAACAACAACAGCTGCAGCAGAGACTCAAAATGGAGAGCAAGGCAGGCATCAAGAGGTCGGTCACAAAAGCCTTCTTCAAAGCGATGCTCTCTATCAGGTAATAAATCATCAAATCAAAGAAGGAAAAAACACACCTTATATTTTCTAGAACAGTTGCTAATTTGTACCAGTTACCAAATCATGCAGTATATCTTAGAAACAAGCGTGTACCCTCGAGAGCCAGAAAGCATGAAAGAGCTACGAGAGATCACAGCAAAGCACCCATGGAACTTAATGACAACCTCCGCTGACGAAGGCCAGTTCTTAAACATGTTACTCAAACTAATCAATGCGAAAAACACCATGGAAATTGGCGTATTTACAGGATATTCCCTCCTCGCTACTGCTCTAGCCATTCCTGACGATGGCAAGGTAAGTTCAATTGTGAATTAAAACCATTTGATGATTTAGAGGATCAATCTTAACTCATATATATTAGGATTTATACGCCATAAATGCATACCAAATTACACAATCGGAGATGTCCATGTAAAAGATTCTGACTGGTTTTATCGCCATTGATGTTAGATATTGGCAATGGATATCAATAGAGAAAACTATGAGATCGGACTGCCAGTGATAGAAAAAGCTGGAGTTGCACACAAGATCGACTTCAGAGAAGGGCCGGCTTTGCCTGTACTTGACCAGATGCTCGAAGATGAAGCAAACAAAGGGTCGTTTGACTTCATATTTGTGGATGCTGATAAGGATAACTACTTGAATTATCATAAGAGGATAATCGAACTGGTTAAAGTGGGCGGTGTCATTGGGTATGATAACACGTTATGGAATGGTTCAGTTGTGGCTCCACCTGATGCGCCACTTAGGAAGTATGTCAGGTACTACAGGGACTTTGTGCTTGAACTGAATAAGGCTTTGGCTGAGGATGAACGGATTGAGATTTGCCAACTGCCGGTGGGTGATGGGATCACTCTTTGCCGTAGAGTTAAATGAGCTTTATCTGTTTGGAAGGGCTGAAGCTTCCTGTATTTTTTATTATGTATCCGGCAATTTATACTTGTTTTAATGTATCTATATTTCTTCAATGTGTTCGGAGTTTGTTCATATTGATATGTGGTTCTACTGTTAACGCCTTTGTCACGCGCATTTGATTCAAGAACTCGGTTGAAAAGTTCAGTGACCAGGCAAATGTTTTCCACCCAAAATATTATAAAATGGATGTTAATGATGTGTGGATATGTTCTGAGATATGTGTGGATGGTATTGTGATTGTGCTTCTCATATGAAGCTTATGCACATGGTTCTGTATTATTAACGAGATTTTTTAAATAAATGTTGCTACATTGTTCTTTTCTTCTTCATTGGATTTAATTTGAGAATAAATGAGTGAACTTCATTCACTTTTTAGGTGTTCCATTAACAACATCAATGAATTATCACAATGGAAAATGATCACATTCGATTACACATACTGCCATTTAGAATTTTTGACCTCTTTCTTACTTAGGTGCTCTGATAAGTTCTCTCTGCCACCAACTCTCTGCGACGCAATCAACCATACCTCCCTCTCCGTCGTTTCCTTCCGCTCTTTTCCTCTCTATTTGGCAATCTCCAATAATGGATCTCAAATGTAGACCATTACTTTACACCTCTAACTCACCACTTCTGACCTGATCACCATTCTCCTCACTGTCTCTCTTTGAATCACAACTTCTCTTTCTAGGCTTCTTCTTATTCCAACGCTTCTATTGATTAACTTAATTCTCCTACTCGCTAATGATCCGTTAAATTGCTAAGCGCATTTCAACCACTGTTCAGTTTTAGTTTAGCACTCATAAATAGTTTATCCGTTTAATGCATCATTATTTTCCGCTACATCCGCTAAATCAGTAGTTTTAAGCATCCAATTTAGCAATTTTAATATAAAAATGTTAATTTAACCAATTCTCTTATAAAGCAAATCAACAAATTTAGGACATGAGTCTAAGGTAAAATTTTAAGCGCTCAACTTGATTTGGAACACTATTCAACTCATCAAATCTGAACTAGATCTATCATGATATTTTTCGGTTTTTGTTATATAGAAACGAATAATGTTTTTTTTTTCTATGCATAATGTGGGAATGAGAATAAACAACTTTGGAGATTTGATTTTCATCTCTAACAAAAGGCTTTTACATCTCTAACAAAAGGCTTTTACATCTCTGTTATTTTCCAATATATTCCTGTTTTATTGTCGCTATAGTTTTTCGCATCTTCACCGCTATGAATCCGTTAAGTGCTTTAGCTACGTAGAGTTTACCATACTCACACAATTATATATAAAAAGTTGGCCTATAAACTAAAAATATTGATTATAATTTAAAAGCTATTTGATTAAACAAATGCACATTACAATTATATACATTTTAATAACTAAGTCCAATCTCAAATAATAAATCATAAACATAGATAACCATTGTATATATAATATCTCCATAGCAGTAATTTAATTTAATTTTTTTTTTATAAATTATCTCATGAATTAATTTCGGACAAATTTAAAGAGTTGTGTGTTAAAGCAAGATTTCCTGGATTTGATGATGGCAACTTCATACACTAGTCCGAGCAAGAAAACAAGAGATATGACAACACAGAGCTCCGAATAAATGGAAGATCAAGTGCTACATTTCTAGAGTATCATAAAAAAAAGAACACTTGAAGACCGTAACTATGTGAGTCAATTTGTCTTAGAAATATATTGTCAAAACTCACAAGAATCAGGCATTTATATTCCAAAGCCTTAAAGTACTTAAAAATAATTTTTATCAATTTTTAAGTTTATTTAATATATTTTTTAAAAGCTTGTCTTAAGCTTTAGATTCCTGCAAAACACACGTACACGGGGGTTGCACTGGTGCACGCGTTTTATTCAGGATTCTAAAGCCGCGAAAAGATTTTTTTCCTTTTATGAAGGGTCATGTTCCTTCTTCCTTCTTTAGTCGTGACGCTCCTTTTAGGCTCCAATCGTAAACGTCGCAACTCCTCTTCGTACCTTTTAATTTCTATAAATAGACTGTGATTTTAAAATGGAATTATAACTTTGCTTACAAAATTCTATATCTTGATTTCTCAAAACCCTAGTTTACCAAAAGCTCTCAAATCAGCAAATATTCAATTATATTTATTCTCTGATTTATACATCCTAAAACTCATGTTCATTCAAGTATAAAAAGATTCTTGTGAGTTATAGGATATTCTACTATATTCACCAAATCGGCGAATCAGACACGGCTACTGCTAAAGACTACTTCTGTTTCAAGTTTGTAGAAAGACCTGTTCAGTGGCTCAAGCATTGTATAGACTCATTCCTTCAGATGAAGCGAGGGTGTTAGTCGGTAAAAAGGCAGATAGATATTCTAGGGCTGGAAGTAGAATGGTGGTCCGAACCAGTATAAAAATCCTATCGTGCAAGTTCTTTTTTACTTTAGTTTATTTCCAGTTAGCTCTTTAATATACTTCGTACATTAGAAGCTTAACCATATATACACGATCCATTAAACTTTCACTTGGTATTAGAGAAGGTTCGTTCATAAATCGTAACATGGTGCGTTGAATAAATTTTATTATTGCATACATAAGCACTTTTGTTGAAGGTCGGTCTACTTCACGATCCTCATTGTTTACTGGAAGTGATTATTGTTTTTGATCAACTAGATGGAGATTTATATGGAAGCAAACGGTCTTTAAATTTGGGTTGTCACGTAGACTCAATATGTAGCTCTGACTACACCATTGAACACATGGCTCTTGAACAAAAGGCTACTGCTACCAATAATTCAAAAGCTATGAACACACTATTTTGTGTTTTAGACAAAAATGAAGTTACTAGAGTTATGATATGTAAAACTGCATATAAAATTTGGCACACATTACGAGTCACTCACCAAGGGACGAACAAGGTTAAACAATCTAGAATTGCCATCCTAAAAGGTCAATTTCAAACTTTTTGAATGAAGAAAAATGAAAACATATTTTATATGTACTCCCATCTTTAAGATATTACACATGCACTTGTAAATTTAGGAGAAACTATGTCTGAGTTTCACACGGTCACAATTTTTTTGAACTATTCAATCAATGATTAAGAAAGAAAAGTGTTAACCATTGAAGAAGCTAACGATCTTTCACAACTCAAAGTTGAGGAGTTAATAGGGAATCCAATAGCCTATGAAGTAAATTTGTAGGTTTGAAAATGCAGAACCAGAAGAAAAGGACTATTGCATTTTGGCTTGAAGAGGATTTCGAACTAGGTGAAGAAGAAATGGCTTTCATTGCAAAGAACTATAATTTTTTTTAAAAGCAAGTAAAAAGAGGGAACAACAATGGAAATGATAATTCTGGACTAAAATGCTTTGGTTGCAATAAATTCAGTCACATAACAAAGGAATGTCCACTTCGGAATAATGGGAAGAAGAAATTCAAAAATAGAAGGAAATTTGAAAAATACAACATAAAGAAGAAGCCAGCATTTCAAGTCGTTTCTCATCTTCTTTGGAAAGCGATAGTGATAATAAGCAAGCAAATGTTTACTTCATGGCTATGAAAAATGAGGTACAATCTGATTTAACATATCATGAATTATTTGAGTCCTGCACAGAATTGGATAAAAAAAATAGAAAGTTATGAAAAACGGATAAAGAAACTATAGCTAATTTTAATAGAGCTGAATCAGAAATAACTATGTTAAAAGACGAGAAAACTGCTATGGAAGAAGTGATTGATAATAAAAAACAGTCATTAGAAAAAAATAATTCTGAAAATGGAACAGAAATTTTATTTCAAGAAAAAATTAGATTTGTGACGACCCACATTTCGGAAGGTTTAAATTGACAATAATCCACACATGTCCAATTCAAACAACCCGGAACACAGATAATCAATGGGGTAATTAAGAAAAATAAGAAAAGAAGAAGATAACAAACACAGAATTTCGCAGCGGAATGACAAAATATAATAATCAAATAAACAGTTCATGAAGCTGTTTATATTATACATTTGATTATAATTTTACAACATTTATCAGAGTTATATATACAACAGAACAATAGAATAATGCAGTAGAACACATGATGCAGGGGATAATACTAGTAATATAATATAATGAATCTTCGTCTTCGTCCTCCAGAAAATAATCTTTAATGCGCTGAAAACTCAGGGCTGATCCGAGCGTAATGAAAATATAAAACACTCGAGTCAGGACTAGAATATCCTTATGTGAGTCAAATCGATATCACATATAACATGAGTGTAATAGCGTCAGAAATGTTTACAGGGTTTCACTTCTCCTATCCAGTGTATAACGTGCGTGCAATAACTCAAGTGATGTTACAGGATTTTCCATCTCTTAAGATCCGTCAAAATATTTATATGTTGTAGAATACGCTATATATGTAATGTCTAATCGGTAAAATAAATATTTTTCTTAGCGTTAAGGCTTTACATTAAGCATTGTCTTATAGTTTGCATATAACGCCCCAGTAGCACGTCGGAGGATAGGGATGCGCCGTGATACGACAACACTAAAGCAAAATCATAGTGGTCTCGTATAGGGATAAAAGTATGACAAGGCACGTGAGGCAATGCCCAAGGTAGGATACTACCAGTTCGGTTCGCAGGGCTGGTGGTAACGCATCGTAGCCACGATCGCCCACCGCGTCCATTCATCCCATATTGAGTCAAAGGGTGGTTATCCCAAAATCAAGGTTGCACCAATCGAAACCAACAACAAGGAATATAGTATGGACTGAGTCCTAGAAATTGAAGAACGGATGTCCGCTAAGGGTAGCTAGCCTGTTTGGCCCTGTCAAGTCATCATGTTTTAGTCATTTCAAATTGGCACAAGTGTCGGGGTCTATCCATCACCGTTCTCTTTCTTCAAATCCAGCAAACGACGCCAAATCCAACCACTTCGTTCTGGAGTCTCCTCCGCGTACACAGTTGTTAAAGTGGTTCCAATATTGATAGAGAGTATGCCAATAAGAGGCCCCGGTCTCTTTAACAACCAAACCTTGTTTTACACATCGGTTGGTTCTTTTACATTTCAAAAACTATTCACACTTGATATCAAAATATCATATTCGCTTCAAAAATCCTTTCATTTCAAAATATCATATTTACTTCAAAATATGTCAATTTAGTTCGATATGCCATTTTCACTTCAAAATTCGATTCGAATTTCAATTTAGGTTATAACTTCATTTTAACCCAATTCGCATTTAAATCAACGATTTAAACATAAACATCCCACCTTGACCAGTTTGAATTTTTAGAAAATAGTTCGAATTTTTTTAAATAGTTTAAACGTTAAACTAGTTTGATATAAAATAGTTTGAGTATTGAAAACGGTTTATATAGTAAAATAGCTTGGAAAATCAAAATAATTTGAATATTTAAAAAGATAGATTTTTAAACGGTTCATTTTAAAATAATTTATTTGAAAATAGTTTCAAAGTCAGACTGATTCAATTCCAAATCTTCAATTCAAATCATTTTCAATTTTCATTTCAATTTAAATCGATTCAATTCCAATTTCAATTCGAATTAACTTCGACTCCAATTTCAATTCAAATCAATTTCAATTTCAATTTTCATTTTCAAGTTCAAATTCGATTCAACAATTCGATTCAACGGTTTAAATTTCAATTCAATTCTAATTTTAAACCATTTCAACTTATATCGATTTGAGTTCACTTTCAGAATATCGATTTAAATCATTTAAATTAAATTAAACTTCAGTGTTCTAACTTAGATTCAAATCTTCAAAGTAATTCAATTCCGCGCTCAAATTTGAAATATCGATTTTTAGTTATTCTCACCAAAGTAGATTTCAAAGTTCGAATAAAAGTTGAACTTTAAAACGGTCCAATATCCATAATTCAAATTATATTTCAATTTTAACTTCAAATTTCAAATTCAATTATTTAAACAATTCATGTTAACAAATTTTGATTTCAACATTTCGAGCTCAAGTTCAAAAATAATTCAATTTCCATAAATCCGATTTTTATTTCTTTTAACCAAAATCATTTAAATAATCTCAGACCAAAATTTTAAAATCATTTAATTTAACCAATCCGGTGTCCGTATATAATTTTCTATCCTATGGCCAAGTGAATAGTTATTTCAATTTAATTTCAGGGATGGGTATATGTCATTTCAATCCAAATCAAAGTGTCATAGGTATATATCATTTCAACCTATTTTCTTAATTTATTCGAGATAATTTAGATAACAGTTTATATGATGTCAATAATATACAGGGTGATGACAGGAATATATAAAAATAAATAAACATCTAAATCATACAAAATATCAACAAATAGCATCTAATCCCAATCAACGTCCAAATCTGTCAAAATTCACAATCATTAACTATTTATCAATATCGGGTGTCTAACTGGCAATTTAATTTCAATTTCAAATTTCTGTGTCAGTTTAAATTTCTATCAATTTTAGTCATAGGTCAATTTAGATGCTAATTAAATTACCAAACAACAGTCAATAAAATTAAATTACTTCATGATTATCAATTTAACAAACATAAAAATATTTTAGTACTTTATGAGCATTATAAAACACTCACCTTTATTTGAAACTGAAAAATTTCTTAGCTTCAAATAAATATCACTTCGATTCTATGCTGTAGACGACGTTGAAACGATTCCAACACAAAAGACGGCACTCGAATCCGACCTCGTACGAGTCATATACGATTGAATTAGCATAATAATTTAAATAAAACACAATTAACTTAGAAAAAAACAAAAATTCTCACTTCCTTCTCGTCTGCGTTCCAGGTTGCACACACGTACTCTACTTTCTGCCCGTGACCTCGCTTCTAGGCAACACGCGATCGAAGCTTTTTTTATTAGCGATCGACGAACCCATCCCCTCCAACCAGAAACGCTGCCGCCAACTCTCCTGCAACGCCTCCAGTCGCGCACTCGAACTCTGCCTCCAACCTCGGTTCCTCCAATCCTCAAGAAACCCTAAAATGGTGTGTTCCAAAAGACCACCGCTTGCCGCCTTCGCCCTCGTCGCCCCGCGCCGCGCGTGCTTCCCTCCCCGATCGCGACTCCGTTGATCCCTTTTTTTTTCTTTTCGTTCGTCTGTTAATATTTTTGAAATGAGAGAACGAGGAGGGTTACAGGGATAGACATAATGTACGCGGCATTGTACGAATGTTGGTGGAAAGAAAATAAATATTATTATAATTAGAAAATATCTAGCTTATGACGTCCGAAATTTCTCGAGCTCCAAACGAGGCATGCCGCCCAGCGTTCTATATGTTATACCCCCATTCCGAATACAATGAAACTAGTTTCGGGAGCCAATTCCATCATATTCAGAAGATACCTTTTCAAAATTAAATTATTTTAATTAAATTCTGAAATTAAATTCTACGTGTTTCAATCTCACGGCCAAACGATAAGTTCGGTCGTCGCGAAACTTGAAATCCTATGATAATTCACTATTACGGATCTGATGACACTGGTTTTGTCAAAATCCGAGACATCGGCCAAAATGGCTTTTTTCACTCGTTAATTAAAACAAGTAATTTCCAAAAATTAATTTACCTTTAAATTCAATTTTAAAAGTTAAAAAATTTCATTCATATTAAATCCTAGATTCAATTATTTAAATGATTTCAAATATTAAATTTAAACAATTCAATTATCAAATAGATTACATTAACAAATCAACTTTCGACATCATTTTCATTCATATTAAATCCCATATTCAATTATTTAAATGATTTCAAATATTAAATTTAAACAATTCAATTATCAAATAGATTACATTAATAAATCACTAAAATTTCAAATGAATTTCAATTATCAATAATTATTTTATTTTCATCTAAATAATTCAACATTTATTATTCAAGTCCAGCTATTGATTATAAACACGTTCAATATATATAATTTAATTTCAATACTTGTTATTGCCCAAGTCTTCGTAATTGGTTATCTCAAAATTTTATCCAAGTTTATATTAAATAAATTACATAAATCAAACATTAAATTTTTTTTCTAACAACTTTTATTCAATAATCATATTATATTTAATAATTTAAAATAGTTAAAAAATACAGGCCGTTATAAGATTAGTCAAAAGAATGTAATATATTAGAGGATTTAAAATTTTCAAATAACAATTTAAATTCTAAAGTTGATTATTTAGAAAAAAAATGATATTTTAGAAAATAAAAACATTGGTTTACCTAAAAGAATTAAAGAATCAGAAAATTCACAAAGTTCATTTGAAAATTTAACAAATAAAATTTCTGTACTTAAAAGTGAGCTTAACCCTATCAAAAATTAAAAAGTCAAGCTATCAAAAGAAAACTTTGAATTAACTTTTAAATTGAAAATTTTAAATCTGAAAATTTATATTTTAATGAAAAAGTAGAAAAGTTTCTAAAAATGTTCTAGGATTTAATAAGGGTCAAGAAAATTTATCAAATTTAATAAAGATTTCAAGACCATTATAATAAAAATGGTTTGGGTTTCAAGAAAAATAAAGAAAAGAAAACTCCAAAGAAGTATAGTTCTCTATATACAAAATTTAAAAACTTCTAGTGATAAATCTTAAAAGGAAAAAGGAATTTCTGAAAATAAGGTAACTAAGATAAGGGTTACAAAAACAAATAACAACCTTAATAGAAAGAAACACATAGATAAATTTTTCTTTCAAGTTCATAATAATATTAATTATTCTTTCAAAGATTCTACCAAACTCTCATGGGTATGGTTACTTAAAATTTAACCCTAAGTCCTAATGTAGAAGTGCGTACAAATGATTTATTTTGTAGATATCCACTCATATTAGCAAAAAGAGAAGATGAATTCTGGATAGCAGATGCTCCACCCATATGACATAAAACTTCAATATGCTAACAATTATCAAACCAATAGATGGAGGTATTGTCTCTTTCGGTGATAATTCCAAAGGATATATATCATCAGAATATGGGACATCAGCAATGATGAAGCAAGAGACTGATCTCATCAACATCTTTAGATATGTCGATGAAATTCTCACAGAAGAGGTGAATGGATGGCTAGAGAACAAAAAGGAGAACATTAAGAGATTCAAAGCGGTTATGATGAATGAATCGCTAGGAGATAGCCCAATAATCTAAATTCACTTTCCTTATATGGTATTCATAATATCTTTACTACGGTATAACTAGTAAACATTATAGACATAAGTGGTTATGAGATAGACTTCTTTCCACAATGTACTACACTTTTTTTATGCAAATTTAGAAGTTGGTCAAGATGATAATGTACTAGTGCTATGCATAATTGTTAAAGGAATTGACATTGAATTTAGCGAAGGAGTGTTAGGAGCAAATTTAGGAATTTATGCCAAGGTTTCTTTACTTGAATTGGCGACGGACGACGAATATATTATGCGATAAATCATTGAAAGACAAAATTTGAATTGGATGACTTCGAATTTAACATATTTTGCTAGTATTGTCAATAGAATTCTCCGATATAACTTAATCCCTAAGAAAAGAAACTTTGTTGAGATATATCCGCTGGCTAGAAAAGCCGCTAATGCAATCATAAGAAATGTTAGAGTAAATTGGGAACATACGATAATGGATAATATGTTCGAAAACATCTCGGGTGAAATGCGTCGATATAACCCATATGGCAATTTGATTTCAGTTATGCTTTGCCACATTGGTGTGCCTCTAGACGAAGATATGTTAGAACCTATCTTGTTGGATTTTAATGACCACAACTATACAATTATGCCCAAAAACCTCTAAGCTTACTTGTAGATACATAAGTATCAAAAAGAGACAAACAAATAAGTTCAACATCAAGATACATGGTACAAGAGAGGATAAAAGTATATACATGGAGACAGAAGAAGAGATACACACGATGGAGATAAGATGAAGGTATATATACAAGGAGATATGACGATCAACATCAAAACCAGGTTGAAATTGAAGAAAACAAATAGGTTTATATCTTAATTTTTATTAGTCTAGATTTTATGTACAATCTCAAATTTGATGATTATAGACACAAATATATTTTGGAAATTATCTTTGCAATATAACTATTTTATAATAATGTTTATTCAAAGAAAATAGTCAAAATATCATTTTATAAGGAAAATATAGCATTTCAAAGTAAATGAACAAAATAGTTCAATTTTAGACGTCTGGAATTTTTATTCTAGACGTCTCTGTACATTTAAATTATAATACAATATAAAATGAACAAAATAGTTCAGTTCCAAACATCTATCACTTTCATTACAGATCATTGCTTTTAACCTCTAGCTGCTCATTTTCCTTCAAAAGATCATTGCTTTTAACCTCTAACTATTCTACAAAAAGATTTCCTACAAAAAGAAAATGAGCAATTAGAGGTTAAAAGCAATGACCTTTTGGAGTAAATCGATGTTCTACAAAATAAAAATATATTTTTGAAAAATTCTTTAAATAATTCTACCTCTTTAATTTTGTCTCTTGAAAAGGAGAATGAAGCTTTAATTAAAACTAACTTAGAATTATCCAAATGATGTGAGATTTTAAAAGACAATAGCAATATTTTGCGAAAAAAAGTTTGTGATTCTAAAATAAATTTTGAAAGATTAAATGAAAAAATCATAAATTCTAACAAAGGTAAATATATCTTATCTTCCTTAGTTACAAATTTGAAAGCTCGCAATGATAAAAGTGGTTTTGGCTATAAACAAGCTAAAGTAAATATAGTACTAGATATGCATTCATGTATTCTAATTTTAGTGCTAGTACTAGTAACCATAATAGTTCTAAAAACACTTACAGTCATAATAGTACTTTGTTTAGAAATGATAGAAAATATTTTTCAAGTACTAAGCTAATGACTAATAGTATTATAATATGGATTCTTGTTAATACGATTGATCATGATAAACAAGTTTGTATTAGCAACTATTATAAGAATGTGATTTGTAAGGAAAACTATATTTATAATGGTTCAACCACACCTAAATGGGTATGGTTTCCTAAAACTTAGGAAATTATAATAATCTTGAGTATCACATGCTTTAAGTGTTAATTTTTTCCTGATACCCTAGTTTACAAGTAGTATTTATTTTTTAGTAAATGATAATCCTACTTATAACATAGCGGTGAAATGCTATAAAAAGTAGGATTCTCTATAGCACTTTGATTAAAATACTACTATTTTAATACTATCAAAAGTGATGAAAAGTAATTACTATTGGATAAAACTGTTTCATTTATTTCTTTCAAAAGGTACAACCACACCTATTTTGGTAAGGTTTTTTCCCTATGATTAACCACTGGACCCTGATATCGGAAGTGGGTACTAAAATATAGAATTATTTTTTGCAGATACCAAAGAAAGACAGAAGGATGATAAAGACTTTGAATAGCAAATGTTCCATATATACGATGGAAAACGAGCATTTATGGGTAACAGAATTGCAGCAAATTCGGTATATCTAATTTATTTTTCTTTTTATAAATAGCTTAGGGTTGGTATTGTTAATTTTAGACTATCACAAAGTAATATTTTTTAAAATAAATAAACTAGATGCTCTTTTTTTATAAAACGTTGCTTTCAAATGTGCTAGAAATATTCAGAACATTTTTCATTATGGTAAATGAGTGTGAAAAATTATTTCAAGGAAAATAAAAATATTTTTTGAAAGTAACAAATATTTTTTAAATGTATATACTATGTTTAATATTGTATAAATCATGTTTTGTACCTAACACTAGCCAATATTATGTACACTTTGATATTTTTGAAATTAGCTAATAATTATAAATAAGTTGAAATCAAATTGATAAGCTTAAAATTCTTAAACAATAAGTTTATAGTCAACTTTGAAAAACTAAGATCAGAATGTCTAAATATACAGCGTATCGGACATCTAAAAAAAAGATCCAGACGTCTGGAATGCTATACATAATAGGACTTTTATGCTTTACCTAGAACAGACGTCTAAGTTGGAAAACAGAAGTCTGAGTCAAAAATTCCAAACATCTGGAAATAGTTAAAATTGTTCCACTTCTTACTGGTTTGGATTGGACAAATCTGGTCGTTTGGACTATTTCAACCAGACGTCTGGAATGCTGCTAACCATTATAATTAATCTTTTGACCTATATGTAATTATTGTAAGTAGCTTTTCAATCTTGTTGTTGTATTTGCATTTTATTTCTTACTCATTAATATTTTCATGATGTTCTTAACCATTTTTCTTCATATTTATGTATATCATCATTTCATACGCTTTATATATTTCCTTAATTTCTTTTTGATAATGACAAAGGAGGAGAAATTCATATGCATATTGATAGAGGGAGATATTATACTTAGGGGGAGCTTTAATCATATTATAATATCATTTTATATAGAATAAATATTTTTCAAAAATTGTACAATTGTCATCATCAAAAAGAGGAAAAAACTTTAGAACTTCTCGTTTTGGATTTTAATTACAACACCATACAATTATGTCAAAGAACCTCTAAGCTTACTTCCAAGTACGTAAGTATCAAAGAGAGACAAAGAAATAAGTTTGATATGAAGATAAACAGTACAAGAGAGTATAAAAGTATGTACATGGAGATACAGAAGAAATATACATGACATAAATAAAACAAAGGAATATATACAAGGAGATATGACGATCGACATCAAAACTGGGCTGAAATTGAAGAAAACAAATAGGTTTTATATCTTAATTTTTGTCGGTCTAGATGTTATATACAATCTCCAATTTTATGATTACACACACAAATATATTTTGAAAATTATCTTTGTAGTATAACTATTTTATAATGCATGTTTATTCAAAGAAATAGTCAAAATATCATTTTATAAAGAAAATATAGCATTTCAAAGTAAATGAACAAAATAGTTCAATTTTTGACGTCTCGAATTTTTATCCCAGACATCTATGTACGTTTAAATTATAATACAATATAAAATGAAACAAAATAGTTTGGTTCCAAACATCTGTCACTTTCCTCACAAACATCTATATACTTTCAATTTTAAAGAACTTTTTAGTTCATTTCCACATGTCTAAATTTTTTATACTAGAAGCCTATATTGAATCTAGACGTCTGGTGAGAAAATTCCAGATGTTTGGATGACTTGTTTTTTGTTCCTGTGCTTTTTGGAATCTTTTATATTCATCCAAACATCTGGGAACTTTTCCTCGGACTTTTGGACCTGACGAACAGAGATAACTCTTCATAGAAATTCAAATTTTAAAGAGTCGTCTTCTTTCTCAAGAGTTGCAAATATTCAAATGGTTGCAACTATTGATTTAGAACTTTTCAAATCTATAAATAGGGTTGAGCTTTCACTTTTTAATTAACTAACTCTTTCTATCTTTCTGATCTATACTTACTTGTGATTTACAAATATTCATAACTATTTACTTCCTATAATTACACGTTCAAATCATCATCTCAAGGAGATTATAGGAAGGGTGTACTTAATAGACTTATCTGTGTTATCTAGAACACAATTAGTCGAGAAACTACCATTCATAGTCGAAGTCCTATTAGAGTTTTTCAGGCACGAAGTCCTATTCGACAGCTTAAGCAGTTTGTAATATAGAAGTCCTATTCAGCAGCTCAGGCGGTTTGTAAAACCTATTCCTCTAGGTTAAGCGAGGGAATAGTTGTAAATCCAAAAGGAATCTAGGACTGGACGTAGAACGGGAAGTTCGAACCAGTATAAAAATCTTCAGTGCACTTTACTTATTGCAATCTCTATACTGTCAGTTTGATATAAGTTTCTTATTTAGCAGGTATAATCATATTACTTGATCTGCATAGACTTTGAAGATACTCCTATTCGACATCAGTATTTTTCCGTGTTTGGTGCCAAAGTGCTAAAAGCTCCTCGCATGCACTAGTTCTGACAACATAAAATAATCGCATTTATCTGTCGATCCCGCCTCACATGCAGAACCTCCTTCCGTGCTTGTTGTGCCTTCCCTCCACCTCCTCTTCTAGGCACTGGATCTTTATCTCGGCAACCAGATCTTCATGTCCCAGAAGACCTTGATGATGGTATACAATACTTTATGTTGGACATGGCCCTTAAGAAATTTGAGATCTCTATGCCTCCATGCAGTATTATGTTACCTTCGTAGTTAGGAAGATTTTCTATAGTTGTTCTTGCTTTATGTGATTTATTTGGTATTACTATAATGTATGCCAATCAGATTTGTTTTTCTTAGTAGTTTAGACATGTTACCTAACTCCTGTGTTGTAGATAGTTGTGTCATTTTATGTAGTTATTGAGGCGTCTCTGTCTTACATTTGTAATAATTATTATAAAATGGTATGACTACTATAATCCGGTTGTCTGTGCAAAATAATAGTATTTTTTTTGCCTACAAAAAAAGTGCTAAAAGCAATGAAGATTCCTACAGTTTTAGATGAGATTCATATTGAGACTCCCATATACCAGCTAGAAGAGCAAGATTTACCCTCCTTCCCTCAACATCATGCTTCTCCATAACCTTCCTCTATATCTAGAGAGGAACAGATCATCTCTGTGCTTGCTAGATAGGAGCAATTGATATAATCGATTATGGAAGAGCAGAAGGAGTTAGGCCTTATTCTTTCTCTCCGTACATGTCTATGTGGCACTTTTCGTACCAGGGATAATGGAATAGGGACTAGCAGTGAGGGCAGTGCTTTTCAACCTCTTTATCACAACCGTCGGTTCATGACTTTCAGATAGAGGCATAGGGCACTGGTGCAGTACATCCATCATATCTATAGCCTAATAGACCTACCAGGATGGGTGCCACAACTAGAGGACCCGGACCACATGCGACAGTCGCTCATGCATCAGGTTCTCTAGTTCGTCCTTCAACACCCCCCAAGTAGCATACCACCTTCATGGAGTTAGATCCTATTACTCTCGAGGAATAGTATGATAAGCCAGTGAGTACAACTCCTTCTTATTTGGTATCTTTTGGACATCTAGTTGATTTTTCATTATGTCCTTGCATATGTTGTTTTTTCTAACATTTGGTTTAGCATTTGTGTTGTGTGATGACATTCTGTAGATTTATGTTCTGTTCTGACGTTTTGTTGTCATTGTGTGATGTTCATTCTACGATGTTCTATTGCCAATTCTATAATATGCATTTTGGAGTATTATTGTTGATTTTTTTTCTCCTTTTTATGATGACAAAGGGGAAGAAATATTTGAATATATGCATACATTTAGGGGTAGTATAAAAATATATCATGAATATATTTAGGGGGATTATTGCATTCATATCAACATCAATATAACATTTTTTGCATGAAAGCTTATATGAGTTGTCATCATCAGAAAGAGGGAGAATGTTTGAGCTGGATTTCCTAGTTTTGATGAAGACAACTTCATACACTAGTCTCAGCAAAAAAACAAGAAATATGACATCATATAGCTCAAAATAAATGGAAGATTAAGTGCTATATTTGCAGAGTATCGTCAAAGAACACTTGAAGCTCATAACTATGTGAGTCAGTTAGTCTTAGAAATATATTATCAAAACTCGCAAGAATCACATATTAATATTCCAAAGCTTTAAAGTACTTAAAAATAATTTTCAAGTTTATGTAATTTTTTTGAAAAGGCTCTTCTTAAGCTTCAAATTCCTACAAAACACACGTACACTAATGGACCGGTGTGAACCCGCTGATGCATCACTGCAAGCGTTTTATTCAAGATTTTGAAGCCGTGTAAAGATTTTTTTTATTTCTGAAGGGTTGCGTTCGTTCTTCCCTCTTCAGTCACGACGCTCCTTTCAGGTTTCAATGGCAAATGTTTCAACTCCTTTTTGTACATTTAAATTTCTATAAATAGACTATGATTTCAAAGAGGAATCATAACTTTGCTCTCTGAATTCTATATCTCGATCTCTCTAAAACCTAGTTTACCAAAAGCTCTCAAATCAAGAAGCATTCAATTACAATATTTGTTCTCTGATTTATAAATCCTAAAACTGTTGTTCATTCAAGTATAAAAGGATTCTCGTGAGCTATAGGATATTGCACTGTATTAGGCAAACCGGTGTATTCAAACACAACTACTACCAAAGACTACTTTTTTCTAGAGTTTGTAGAAAGACCAAACACAACTACTACCAAAGACTACTTTTATCTAGAGTTTGTAGAAAGATCTGTTCAGTGACTCAAGCATTGTATAGACCCATTCCTCCAGGTGAAGCGAGAGTGTCAGTGAATAAAAAGTCATAAAAAGGGATTTTAGGACTGGATGTAGGACGGTGGTCCGAACAAGTATAAAAATCCTGATATGCAAGTTCTTTTTACTTTACTTTATTTCCAGTTAGCTCTTTAATATACTTATACACATACATTAGTAGCTTACCCATATATGCATGTTCCACTAGACTTTCACTTGGTATTAGAGCAGGTTCATTTATAAATCTTAATACAGTTTATTGAATAATTTTTAATATGGCGCATATAAGAACTTTTATTAAAGGTCAGTCTATTGTATGGCCCCCACTATTTACTAGAAGTGATTATACTTTTTTGGTTAAGTGGGAGGAAGATTTATATGGTAGCAAACGATCTTGAAATTTGGGATGCCATGCAAACTCAACATGTAGCTCTGACTAAACTATTGGCAACATGGACACTTGAAAAAAAGACTGTGCTACAACTAATCTAAAAGCTATAAACATACAATTTTGTGCTTTAGAAAAAAAATGAATTTACTAGAGCTATGATATGAAAAACTACATATGACATTTAGCACACATTACAAGTCATTCATCAAGGCCCAAACTGATAGAGTTAAGGTAAACTCTAAGGCCAATATATGTAATTTGTTACATATATCTAACTTGATAACCAAATATTTTCCAAAATAAAAGATGTTTTCTTTCTGTTATATACTTGATATAATGTGTTATATTAATTAATTAATTAAATTAAATGTATATGCAATAGAAAATCCATAAATAGTATGTTTTGTGACAATAGTTACAAAGTGTTGAACCTTGAGTAATTTATCATAATGGAAATAAATATACCATTTTAAATGTTCCTAGTCAAGATGCATCGAGCTATGATATCGATGTATTCGTTGAGACTAGAGTAGTAACACTCTCAAAATGTTAGGCACTATATTACTCATAACTACTGAGGGCACTAGGGGTTACATACTAATAGTTATTGGATAACTATGAAACGACTCAATCGATAGTTTTCTGTTGGTTAATATAACTAAGGTCAAACAGAAAATATTGATGTGACTGATTTACACAGTTCTTTCGACTTGAGAATACCCTTGATCTTCAATATGAAAGCTTTGCTTTAATTGTGGTCAAATCGTGGCAATACATCCATCGAGTGACTATGGTTGAGTCGGGTGGAAGTATTGGAAGTGAAGCGCTATTCAAGAGAGGGTTTGTCTTCTCAGTTATATGGAGTTAGTATCACGGTCAACTTAAGTCAACCCAAAGTCAAAGTCTATGGCCAAAGCATTTCGGTTAATAATAATTGTTATTATTTGAAAAAGGACCTTTTGTTTGGACTATTGAGTTGAATATGAATGATATTGGAATTTTGACCATTACTAAATTCCATAAGTTCAAAGTGATATAGTTTTGACCAAGAGAATTGGTGTAAATAGTAGTCAAAACCGGGTAATGCTTAACAAAATAAAAATGGATTTTACCAAAACCAAGTAAGCGATAGATTTGGCCAAAATTTCATACCACATGCTAAGTGACGTCTGACCACTAATGTTCGAGTAGTTCGATATTATTAAATAACCAAATTTATACCCAACACGCCACACAACCGAAAAGATGAATTCTCCATAGACCAAACAATCTAATTAGTTATAATTGTTATAAATTGATTAAATTAATTAATATTTATGAAATATTAATTATAAATTTGATTTGGATTTGATAAATGAATATTAAATGTATTTATAAAAGTTATAAATACATCAATTAATATACGATATCGATAATCTTTTTAAATTAGATTTAAAATGCAAAATATTCGTTCGGGTGTTAAATGGATATAAGAAACCTTATCCTAATTAGATATGATCATTTGCTGTCTCATGTTCCCTTCTTACTGGTCAAAATTATATCCTAGCCTCCCCATTAATACAAACTCAAATCAAGTCAGATCTGATCACTATTCGATGGTTGAAGGTCAACGATTTAAGGACTAGCAATCTACTGGATCGGAAAGGGTCTCAAAGGGGAATTTAACTTTTCAAGGCATATATCAAGGCTTTGGAATTAAGGTTTGGTTTTTATCATATTATAATTTATAATTATTAGTGTAATATTTTATTATGTATATATATATATATATATATTTAGTGAGGTGATGATTTTGATATGCAATAATGTTGGTACAAACTAGTTTGGTTATAGTTTGGTATGCATGTATATATTTATTTTTTAGCAAAGCTAGCAGGGTTGATTGGACCCTTTCCAAATTTATTAGAAACACAAAAGAAAAAGTAAGTTGAACAAGCTCAACCTACCAAAAGATACATGGTCAAAACTAGGAGAAGGTAGCAAGGAAAAATTAAAACAAACAAACAAACATATAGATAAGAAAAAAGAAGAAAATGGAAAACCTAATTCCAAGTTGTTTCCAGATCATCATCCTCGTGCAAACCAAATGCACTTGCTCCACTCTTGATTTTAGAAAACATTTCATTGCATAAAACAACCTCAGTCTTTCTTTTTTTATGAAATACTCTTTCATTTCTCTCATGCCACACCACCTCAATGAAAACCTTAAGAGCAAGAGCAAGTGCAGAGAGCAATCATCGCACCACCTTGTTGCCTTAAAAATTCTATTCCACTCATCAAAACTAAAATGGACCGTGGGAGAAAATCCACCCTTAGTAAGAACCTTTGTCAACATTGCATTGATAATAGTACAACCAAAGAACAGATGCACATTATCCTCAATATGACTATTATAGAATTCACATGTAGTATCCAAACTCATTCCACGCTGTTCGAGTTTTGATTTGGTAAGTAAAACATTTCTTAACACCCTCCACGGCATAAGGCTTGATCTATGTGTACTTTTCATATTCCAAACTCTGGAGCTCCACCTGAATCTTGTGACATAATCAGAATCATCAAGTGCTTTATATATTGCTACAATTGAATGTCTGACTTGTCTCATTGTCCATATGTAACAGTCGGTTCCACTAGGAAGTTCAACATTCTGGATATGATTCCATAGCTGCTGCACCCTTGGATTAGAAATGTAGGGTATGGTGACACTTCCATCCAATATATAGTCAGTTGCTTTAGCAGTCAACGGTATCCCAGTTTGCCTCATTTCATCATAAGACGGTACATTGCACAATAATTGGCTAATGGCTGACCATGGTTCAAACCAGAAGGAGGCA
This sequence comes from Allium fistulosum, assembly GCA_030737815.1. Lineage (NCBI taxonomy): Eukaryota > Viridiplantae > Streptophyta > Magnoliopsida > Asparagales > Amaryllidaceae > Allium > Allium fistulosum. The sequence continues at coordinate 445,608,345 of CM060903.1, forward strand.
CTGCTTGAAGATGACAACACACATTGAGCATGTGGTAACAAGGTAGTTCTTAGTTGTAGAATAGATCTCCACACCCATCCACAAACAGGAGAAGCTACCATAGTCCAAAAATGCTTTTTGCTAAGATGGTGCTTAGCAGCCCATCTAACTCACAAGCATTGATCATTGTTGATGATGCTATCAAAATGTTTAGAAAAGGCAGCTAAGTTCCATAAACCCATCCTTTTAATTCCCAAGCCTCCCTTGTCAAAATGTCTCTCAACCTTTGAAAAACCTATGGGGATTAACTTTCTAGAATGCATATTTCTATACCATAGAAAATGATTCATTGCTTTCTTAATATTAGATATAAGTTTAGCTGGTATTATAAAATTTCTGCACCAATACACAGTGTTGGCATGTATATATTTATATTTATAAGAAATTAATTTTTTTCAATATGCATTAGATTAGTGCAGGGGAATATAACAATAATATGAATTAATACTTTATTAAATTAATATATATATATTATATAATTACATATATATATAGTTTATAACTAGTTACAACATCACACTATGGTTAAAATTTGTCATTTAATTTTATATATAAAATTTAATTATAGTACTAATTCACAATAGTAATAAAATAATATTTATTATTATTTAATATTATTTATATCATTTACTACATAAATAAATTATGTTAATTTAAATATGTTATGAAAATTGTTTTTAAAATTTTATAAAATTTTATTAATATCATATAAGCTCTCGGCCAAAAAATTGAAAAACATTTTTTGTTATCTCTAAAAATTAATATTTAATTCAATCGAAGATTAATAAATTATTTATAATTTTATTTGAATTGAAAAATGTGGAAAAAATTCTCAAACCATAAAATATCATGTATGATTTACTGGAAATTTAATATTTGAAATAAAGTTTCGAATAAATTTTTATTAATACTTTATGTAATTTCAAATGAATATTCAATTAAAATATACTTTTAAATAATAATAATAATAAATTATTTCTAACCTATTCATATGATTTGGAATTTTACAAAAAAAAAAAAAAATTTGTTTATTAATATATACATATTAAAAATATATTTATGTGTAATGTGTATATATATACACATATTATAATTAAAGAATATTACTTTATTAATAATAATAATAATATTATTATTATTATATATATTTGTACATATATTACTCATGGTTTTTTATAAAATTAATATTTACATAACTTATTTATATTTAAACAAATATATTATAATAATATGTATGTATGTATATATATATATAATTTTGTTTATAAGATTTTATATATACATATATACATACATAGATATATATTTATTTAAATATATTATAAATTTATATGAAATCATTTAAACAAACTTAACATACACTTATATATATATATAATATTTATATATAAGTAATAGTTTATATACATACATATATTTGGATACCATATACTTGCATATCTGATGAGCTAACATATCCATTGTGATATATATCCTAGCATCTATACACGGACATGTTATACCTTGCATGGGTTGATATGTCACATATGTATACAAAAATATATATGTGTATATAAATACACATACATATATATGTCAAGAAATAAATTAAACCTAACTTTATAATTTATAATTTTAAATAAAATAAAAGATTATATATATGTACTTAAAAAATTTCTAAATAAATTAGACTTCAAAGGCCCAGTAAAGATCCAGTAAGCGATTTTTTTTTAAATTCACCCATAACTTCCGCTGCGGGCTAGCCTAGATCAAACATTGGTATCAAAGCCCAATAGCCTACATTGTAACGCCCCACTCCGAGACCCACATTAGCAAAGGGTATTACAAGATAATACCGTCTGCTAATACGGAGAATAGAGCTGGATAGGAGCGACCATCTATAGTCTTGTCTTAACTATCTACTGAATATGTCGATAAATGTAGTATATAAATTTTTTAAGGTGGATCGACATATCCAATAGATATTTAATACAAAACTATAATGGCTATAAGATCTATAGAACAAAATATAACAACTCAAATGTAAAAGACATCACAGAACAGTAGATCATCACATACAGATACACATATACAGATACATCACAGAGTATACAAAATGATACATGTCAAGTGGTGTAGCAACCACAATATACAGGCGAGTCAAAAGAATATACATATCAGAGTTACAACCAAAAAGGACTACACAAAAATCTATAACAAAAGGAGCTAGCAGAATAGTCCATGCGAAAGCAGAATAGGCTAAGTCCAAATGTACCTAACCTGAAACACCTCGGTCTGACCCGAGTATAAAATACACGGGTCAGTCTAGCTAAACAAATCAGTTAGAAAAGCTAAATGATAATGAACATGCAAGGTCATAAAGTACCACAAATATCTCTAAAAGAGATTACTCGATCATCTAACAAAAGATGAATCATAACAAGCCTTATATCATTGGCAACTCAATAAACAAAGGATATGAATATCCCAAATCAAGCCAAAAGGCAAATAACAAATACCAATGAAGGTAACACAAGTTTCCACAAGGTAATCGCTATGTATCGAGTGGTTCAAAAGACCTACTTCGAAAGGCGATACTCTAGGGAAATATAAATATCAATGAAACAAAAGATGCACGTGCTCAGTACTGTATAAACAAGGATCCACAAGCCCGAAGGCAACAAACCCAAGTATCTCTCGAGCGGTGATGAAGGACCAACTCCAAAACGATACCCGAAGGCAACAAACCCGAAGGCACAAACCCGAAGGCACAAACCCGAAGGCAACAAACCGTAGTGGTGAAGGTCTGGAGGCCCAGTACTGGACACCACTAACTGGCAGTATGTGTCACAAACTCTCGGAAGGGAACCCGAAAAGTGTTAACGAGTGTCCCATACCACACGTTCACACTAAACGGTTTACTAACAGTTAGTCAATTCCACACTTAAAGCAGTACAAAGTTTACCTCATCTCATCGGTAAACCAGACCCGAAGGTCAAAACGATCAAACAAATAGTTAGGAATTAACTGAAAAGATAAACGCACGTGTTCATAGCACGCGTTTTATCTAATCATTTAATTCTCCTCCCTCTTCGCTCGAAGTGCAAAATTGTGTGTTTTATATAGAAATTAAGTTGAAGAAAACGACTTTTAGGAATGCTTCGAAATCGCTTTAGAAATTGCCTTTGAAATTCTCTTATTATAGAGTATAAATTTTTTATACTAAAAATAATATATAATAATAATTTCAAAAGCCCATTTATTTGAAAAACATTTTTAAAACATATTATAAAAACTGTGTATGAAATCTAGAAAGAAATATCAAGAAATCATCGAAATAACGGAAATTTCACAAGTATTAACCGTTTAAAACAAGCTGCGACTCGATATTCGACAGCAGTTTTGAATACGTTAACTGTGTCAAAATGACTTGAAATTTGGCAGGAATGTAGTTTAACATTCCTACTTCAATCTGCAAAAAGAATCATTCAAATCGGATTTGAAACGAAGAATCTGCGTTGTTTCAAAGTCGGACCAAAATAAGGTTTTAAACACTGAATTACAGCAAGCTGCGAGTACAAGTTCGACAGTAGTTTTGAAATAGCAAACCAACGCAGATTTTAATGAAATTTTACAGGAATGTAAATCAACACTCCTGCTTCAATCTGCAAAAAGAATCATTCAAATCTGATTTGAAACGAATGAGTTATGCTGTCTCAAACATGGACTCAAGCCATGTTTGCAACAGTTCAAAAACCAAAAATGTACAAGCCTGAAACCTTCCTGGGTTCAACTTCCAGGCATAAAAGGGAGGAACAAAATGTATCGGATTGAGCTCAAAATTGGTATACATGTAGTAGAAAGTTTATATTTCTAATAAAAAAAGAATGATGCAATTTGCATAAAATATAAGAAAGTTATGATGTCTCAAAGTTGAACCCAGACAGTGTTTTCACTGTAAAACTCTGGGTAAAAATGCTCTGAGTACAAGTTTGGCAGCATATTTCTATAAGATCTATAGGTCGAAATGACATAAAAATTAACACGCATAAAGCTCAACAATAAGAATTTAAACTGCACCAAGAATAATGTAATTTAGATAAAGTATGAAAAAGATATGATGTCTCAAACATGGACTCAGTCCATGTTTGCAGCAACTCAAGAAACAAAATGTGCACAGAAAATTTCCAGGCCGTGCATTGATTTTGCAGCAACGGTTTGAACAGTCAAATGATAATATTTTTCAACCACAATTTGCAGAAATGAATTTCAACATGCAAGCTACCAAATGCAAGAAATCCAGCAGCATTTCGTTGTTGGAATCAAAAGTTACAAGCATTCAAAGTGGCAACCAGAGAAGGTTTTGACACAAACAAATTGAAAGTAAAAACAAATTACAAAGCAATTTTGGCGATTTTGAGCTTAGATCAACTAGTTTTTGTGAGTTTTGTAACTCAACTTGCTGTTGCAATGAAAAGACTTGGATTTGTGTTGCAAATTGGAAGCTTTTTGCTAGATTGAAGCCTCTAAGAACCTAAAAGAAACAATTACGGTACATGCAAAAGAAAACATAAAGTAAATTAGAAACCTAATTCACAAATCAGAGATTTTTGAAGAAATTATGATATTTGGAGTTTGATTACCTTTGAATTATCTCTAGATTACAAAAAGACTTTAGTTTGGGGAATTTCAATTGAGAATTTAGTTGGATTTTGCAATTTGGAGGAAGGGTTTACTGTATACTGTTGTTTCGTGATTTCTATTTCATTTCTCACCTGGTTAAGTCCTAAGTGGGCCTAGACCTAACAATTAAAAGAGAGAAAAAGGGCCTAGGTTAATTAATTCACTTATAAACTAAAATGCTTCAAATATGACATATACACAAAACAAAATGCACTTTTCTTCATATTTTAACATAAGAAAAATATGTAAACTTGTATACTTATAAAATAAAACATTTTCTACCATATAAAAAGATAAATTTATATTTTTAAAATATTTTTATTATTAAATTCTTTTATTTAACAAAAATGCACAATTTTCACCAAATAAATGTAAAAGTCTACACTTTAACTTCTAAAATTCAACAAAAATATTTTTCTTGCTTAGAAAAATATAACTAACCATTTTAAACTCAAATTTATAATTAAAACTCATTTTTAAACCCAATTCCACCTTTCCTATTTAATTAAAGACCTTTAAAAGAAATCAACTACTTCCTTTAAAAATTATTAAAAGAAGTAAATGGGCAATAATTAATATAATTACCGCATTTTCTCTAAAATAAAAAATCATTTTCATTATTATCAACCCAAACAAACAAAATAAAGTTTCCAAACTTTATTTTCACATTTTATTTTCAAAATTCATTGTTTATCCAAATAAACAATTTAATTTCTCCAATTTTTATTTTTAATTCACAATATTAAATTATAACCACCGTTATAATTTAATATTTACGGGTAATCTCTAAAACCAGGGTTGTTACATTCACGGTCTAAATTAGTCATGTTAGGGTTAACTAATTAAGCTCACAGCCCAATTAGTTGGGTTTCTAGAAAGGCAGTGTCTAGGATTGGATTTGGGTAATCTAGTACTATGCCCTACCTGGCTACTAGTCTAGCCCAAACAGATATGTGTGCCCAAAGGTTTCCCTTAATAGAAAAGTCCCAATTTGAGTTGGGCCTTGAGCTAATTTTCAAAATTGTTTGAAATTAAAATATAAGATTCTAAATTTATATTTAAAATAAGATATACATATATTATAAAAGTTATAATATAATAAAAAATTTCAAAATGTTTGAAAAATAATATAAATTAATTTCTAAATTTTCAATTTATTAATAAGATTAATAAAATTAATTAATTAATTAAATAAGTTAATTAATGTAAAATATATACATGTATTATATATTTTTGATATATGTTATGATGTTTTAAAATGTTTAAGATATCATAATTAAGTATACATGTATGTATATAATATGATTTTTCAAAATTAATATTATTTAACTAAAACTATTAAATTAAATGAATTAAATAAAAGTTTATTAAATAAATAAATTAATTCAAGGTTAATTAATTAAATAATATACATAAATATATGATGTACGTGTTATATTATAAATGTTATAGTATATAATAAATATTTAATATAAATATTATATTAAAATAATATAAAATTAATTAAAATGTTAATTAATTAAATAAGATTTAATTAATATATTGTTATACATTAGATTATTATATAAGTAATATTAAATATAAAGTTATATAATAATAAAACTTATATAATATGAGTGTATAAACCAAAAGGTGGAACATCGAAGAAACTCAAACAGACTTATGGGATAAATACATACATACATATTGTACGTATACCATGATTTTCAATGTGTCCGACACTTGAATCACGATAGTATTTCATAAGAAATATATTATTCCATAAGTCGATATCACTTAATAATAATATATTGAAGATCATAAATCTTCAATATAATGTTACCATATATATGTTAATAAATTTCTTGCATACTCCTTAGTTATTGAACAAACACAAGCTAGAGATGTTATGTGTAGTATTATTAATATATTGAGTAGATGAGATAATTCACTACACCAAAACAGGTGATTCCCAACGAGTATAACTGTCGCAAACAGTTTCAGCAACGCTTATTAGCGTCGCTGTAGGGGCGTCACAATTTATTGCCAATGCTTATAAGCATTGGCGAGTTTAGTTTCCCAACGCTTATAAGCGTTGGAAGGTTGTATTCGCCAACGCTTATAAACGTTGGTGTATATTATTTAGCAACGCTTATAAGCGTTGGAAGGTTGTATTCGCCAACGCTTATAAACGTTGGTGTATATTATTTAGCAACGCTTATAAGCGTTGGAAGGTTGTATTCGCCAACGCTTATAAACGTTGGTGTATATCATGATCAAATAACGCTTATAACGCTTTAACAGCATTATTATACTACATTCAATAGGAACCCAAAATTTACAATATTCATGATCAAATAACAACATAAATTTCATAGTCAACTACTTCATAACAATGTCAACTACTTCATAACAAGTACAATACATAATTAAGTTGGTTAATTCAATACATAATCAACTACTTCATAACAATGTCAAATTGGAATACAAAAGACAACGTAAATTTCATGGTGAAATTCTACAAATACCGAATACGAAACTCCGGCCATATAACGAAACCTTCATCTGAAAAATCACATAACTTGTACATTCCATTTTGAGGACCATCATAAATTGGTGCATCCGGTTCAAGAACATCATCCACCCAAATTACTTTCTCTACATTCGGTATCACCTTCCTCTTTTTTCCGCTTCCTCTAGAAGTGCCTGCATTTAATATCACGTTAAATTGAATTTGCAGTTCCTTTATAAAAATTAAATTGAACATTAAATTAAGTTGATAATTAATAATGTAACTGGGCTCAAACTACCAGCATGCCTGCATTTAACTGCTACTTTGGCTGACTGCATTTTCATACCTATCAACTAAAAAATTATATATCCTCTAGATGTTTATTTTTCATTGATTTCCTTCTGTCACAATCCGATCTGATTTCAAACTCGTGTCGTGAAACAAGATTTCATTATGCTTTTTACCGATCAGAATCTAGAGTAGTGAGATCCCAATCCAAAAGATCTTCCCTATCGACCTTCTTCCTTGGATTTAGGTTTCTTCCAGATTTCGAAAATTAAATGAACACCATCTTACAGTTTTTGGTTAACCTTATTTAACCTTTCATGACTAAGATGCATAGATTTGTGACTTTAGGCATCTTCCCTCAGCTATCTTGATAGAGATACCACAATTTATGTGCACTGTTGCCAATAGATAAGACTTTACTAAAATGACAAACTTAAACTTCTATCATGTCCAACCAACAACAATGTCACGTGATTATTCTAGATTACAAACCTCTGATATTATTGTAGATGCGGGATATAAGAATGTACACTGATACAAATGAAATTGTATATAATAAAATGACTTGTATGTTGTGATCCTAAGTAAATTATACTTAAAAGGAGAACTTTTATATATGATTAAGCACCATCATTTTCCCTTGTGTCTCCTTTTTTTTAACGAAGCAGCTGCCTACTGCTGCCTTGCAAGCAGCACAGCCCTTTTAAAAAATATGTAGGAGTGTCCATTTATATTTTTTTTATTTTTTTTACACAACAAATATTAAGTGCTTTAGTTACTGATTTTAAATGATGGAGGGGGAGCAAACCATGTGCACAGTGATGGAAGCATCTTTCTTTTTATTCGTACTGGTAAATGGTACCATATAAATGTATTCTGTTAACTGCATACAGTTAACAAAATATACGTATTTATTATATGGAGTCAAATCATAAACTTAAACAGTCGGTTATTATTTAAAATAGTTGATAGCCAAAACATGGACATTGTCGAACCCAATAATTAAGGTTCAACCATATAATGTTTCTAAATTTAGAATAATACATATGTTCAGTTTTTATGCTTTTATTTAATATTTATGTATGCCTGCAGCAGCAAGCGTATAAGAATATTTGCATGTGGTAAAGAAACTAATTATGAAATAATTGGCATCTTAAATTTAATAACAATTCATTGGCAACATTCATGAAGGTCAAACGTATTTCATATGCTACTAAGAGGCAAGAGCTTAATATTGTTTTCGATAAATATTTTTCTATCATACCTTGATGTTTTGATTTAATCATATGAAAATAAACGGGGAAGTAATTAATCAAAAAATAAAACTGAATAAACCTTAATTGACTTTATAAATAAAAAATACGTTGGTCCATTTACAAATCAGTAAAGTGTTGACCATAAACAGTACTGAACTTTTTTCAATCATAATCGTAAGAGTCCTAGTTGTAAACAAAAAAATGTAGGACATAAATAATAGATGTTAAACCAGTTGACAAGGTATACATCCATTAAATTTGGACTCAAAACTGGACAAAGAATACAATGATAAGTATACCATCAATAACAAAATTAGTTGTGCATAACAACTTAAAAGAAACAATGATAACTTAGGACACATATTATGGGAGTAAATTAATCAAAAGGATTAGTCCAAATTTATAATACTAACACCAAAATTTTATAATACTAAAACCAGTTTCATGAATAGCAAAGCAAAGTCATTGTAAACATGATCCAAAATTTTAAGTGGGATTCAACTATCAAATCTTATAAACCAAAATTCCAAGTGGAAATTACACTTCCATTTTTTTCAAGAATTAATGTGAGTCTTAATATGCAGCTATGGAGTTACTACATTATCGCCATCAATTTTAAGCTACAATGGTTCTTTCTTATAGCCACAAGATCAACAAATGCTGTAGATCTATTCAAGGGAGCATGGTTATATGATGAATGCCTAATTCATTTTTTTACTACGAACTATATGATTTTGAATTGCTATATTAATGTATGTATTTAAATCAACAATTGACAATTTGTATGTTATGCTCTGCGTCGTATTGTTTGTTACAAACTTGCTCATGGGGAGAACTACTGGAATAATTTGAGCTTTTCACAGAAGATATGTGTATGCTCAGGTATTGGTGTGTTCCATCACATCTAATATATCTTAAACGGTCATAAATTTTGCATATGTCAATTTTGAAATATTGGTGGCTGCTGTAATTGTACACGGTAATGGTGAGTATGTCATGTATAACAAGTTTACAACACCTAGTCTATCCATGAAAAATATTTTGAACATATTAATAAATGTTACATGTCTCTATAGTGTATTTTATCAGAAAAACCTGCTTCTTTTAATTTCTTTGACAATTAAAACATTTAACCTAAATTAATGAGGACGTTATCTTTTTACTAATGGTCAACAACAATATGTCATTAAATTGTACCCATTTCCAATGAACAAACACCAAACCAACTTTCGTTAGAACACCATTCGTGTTTCAGGCTGAGACGTATAAATGCTAATATATGTAAACAAAACGGGATAACTATATTTTTGGTTAACAAAGAAAATGGAAAAATGCTATCCTCTTTTCTTGAAGTATAAATTCAAAACTGTATTCAAAAGCAAGTGCTCCATTCATAAAATCATTCCTTTTGGTGGATAATCAATATCCAAATTGCATAAAAATAAATTAACAAAATCTATTTCCAGAAGTACCTTAGACTGCTATTATCTCCTTCATATTTAATATAAACTGTTTTCAATCTCCAATATACTCCCTTTTAAAACTACTCAACGCAAGGGACAATAGCTATACAACACATAAAAAATATTAACACTAATGACATCCTACTATATTTGTGAATAATATCGCACTGCCAACTACCTAAGTATCGACAATACTACAATATCACAACAAGATATCCATCTATTAGTACGTAACTCAAAAACCAGAAAGTGGAACACATTTCAAAGACTATAGCAAATCAACTGCCACACACTAGTTATTAAATGAGGACAGTACCTCGAAGCCATTAGCTATTGAGCTCAGCTTGCCTCACCCAGATGGAGAACAACATGGATTAATGGGAATTCACTTGAAGTAGAAAAATCGCCTGAAGTCCAAATCAAATCGGCTGAAGTCGTGTTTGAAATCGAATCGCCTAAAGTCGAGGCTGATTCGCCTGAAGGAGAGGCCGATTCGCCTGAAGGAGAGAGGCCAAAATCGAATTGGCTGAAGGATAAAGTTACCTTTTTCGGTGGCAGCTGAATGAATAACGTTTAGAAGTTGGGGATTAGGGCTACGGAAGACAAAGGATGCTCATTTACCTTTTTAGCCCAACAACATTTAGTTAATTTTAATTTAACCAGGTTTTCCAACACAAATATGTGTTAGCAATAAAAAAATTATAAATGTGTATTTTTGGTCACACATTTCTTGTTTAGCAACGCTTATTGTTGTGATTAACCTACAACGCAAATAAGTGTTGGCAATTGAAAAAAATAAGTGTTGCGAAATGGCTGTTATGGTGTAGTGTAAGATAACTATATGTATTTGTTGAGCAAACTTAAGGTACATATACTATACTTAAGTCATCGTGATATGGTAGGTATGAGTGAATAATTCATTTCGATTTGTTGAGCAAACTGAAGGTCGAAGTGAAATTAAGATAAGGTACCAAGGGTTAGGAGTTGTATATGATACAACCGATAAGGAGTTATCCATCGTACGTAGAGCTATGACTTGTTGAGCAAACTTATGGTAATAATTCCAAGACGGACGAGTCCTAACACTCGCTAGTGAAGTCAAAAGACTTATATATTTCGACCTTAGGTTTCGTGAAACATAAAAGACCAGTGGGATCCTTGTTAGAAATGTAAAATGATAACATTTAACCTTTCTAATATTGTAAGAATAGATGTTATATAATGTTATAATAATCTTCATTGACAAATTTGTGCATTTTATACGATTGATAAAATAGTTATCAATTAAGATATACAAATACACCGAATTGAAGATTGATAAGTAGAAATATAACATATACTTACTAATAAATGTTTATTGCATGGAAATGTTTCAATACTCGTGCAAGCACCTTTTACAACTACTAAATACATTCATAATTTGGTCGCTTACACGTTTGTTTGGTCAAGACCATTTATTGCATTCTATATGTTTCAAACTCTAAAGCAATACAAAACTAGGGTATTTGATCCATATACTATTGCATATAAGTGTTATATGAGGAATGGGCATAGTTCGTAATGTACAATACTTCGATGAAGTTAGTTCATTCGAAATAAGCCAATAAACAATATTGTGAGATCGAGTATTTAATGTGATTGGTTACAAAAGGATTGCATTGTGTTAAATGTAACACAAGACCAAAACTACAATATAGATCTAAGAAATCGATCATTGAAACATAAGTTTAATCAGTTTACGCAAAGTGCAACTTAATTGATGTCCTTAAATGTTAAGGATAATCGATTGTGCTTTTGTAAAGAGTTCATTATGATAATGTAGTAAAGGATTTCTTTTGAATGGTTCGACTATTTAGGAAGAAAAATGAGTGTACAAGTGTAGATGTGATTTAAGGTACAATTAGAACGAAGAGAGTGAATGATCACTTCTGCTTCATAAAGAAAAATCGAAAATGAGAATTTTAATAATAATAATAATAATTATACTTAACATTGGAATAAGAAATACAGTTTCTATTCGAAAATGTATTTTTATATAAAAAATTATTTTCTATGAAATTTATTTCTTTGAGTTCAAAATATTTGATCAAAGGACTCTCCCCTGTAAACTAGTTATAGTATATGAAATAAATAATTTATATTAAGTAAATGATGGACCTCTGAATTTAGTATGCTATTGCAGTAATGGAAGAAATAGTGGGAGCGTGCCATATAGCACTTATTGATTGCATCAAGCTACGAAAATTATTTTTGTAAAACATATCAAACATTACTTATGAAATAATACTATTTTTCGTGACGATAGATAAAAAGACTTTGTTATCTTTCAATGTAAATATTATGAATATTTGTTAAGAAATAAAACTATAACGTGGTATTTGTTTTCGCAACAAAGTCGATGCAATTGCAAATACTGAAGTATCTAAAATTGTTTATAACTATTTTGGAATTATAGACTAAGCCGTAGTTTTGAGAAATAATTTTATCATATGATTATGAATCATATGATGCTAGTTAATTTTATCTCGAACAATGAAGGGCCATGCACCCATTTAATGGGAGCATCACAAGGGTTGATAAACTCTTCAGATTGATAGTATATTGATGTATGCAATTGCAAGTCTGTTATAATGGCCCGTAATTTAATCACTTTAAATATGAATATTTGATATATTTTTAAATAATTAAATAATGAATTTTATAACTCAAGTAGACCTCTTCTAAGTAATAATTAATGATGGTTTGTTTTAAAATTTGGTTTACAAAAATGGTTAGTTCGGAGAAAAACCGAAAATGTGATCGAAAATTGTTTTTTTTTGGATTTTCAACTTTTCATCGTCTAAAAGTTGTTGGAATATGTTGTACACACTAGTGTATATATGAACATATATAATCAAATAACATATAATTTTAGCTAATGAAGTAATTAGGTAAAACATGTTTAATAATGCACTTAAGTTAATAAAGTGAAAGTTGACATTTTTTTATAATTTAGAAAGAATAATAGGACAAAATCAAAGACAACGGTGCACAAAAAGGAGTGAAGTGATCACATGGACTGACATGGTGGGGCGTGTGTTTCATGATGGTGGAGGGTGAGTTGTCACCATTTTGTGGTGGGTGTTGGCTAAGGGGTAATTTAGTAATTTACCATTTTCATTTTCTATAGAAAACATCACTCTTTCTTTTTTCACTTTATTTCATTTCATTTGATTATTCCATTTCTTTCTTCTTCCTCTCTGCTCTCTTCACTTCTTCTTTCATGGCTTCCTAAAAGAACTTAAATTAAAAATCACTCCTTTCCACGTTTAATCCTTAAACTAGTTCTTAAAACCACTTTTATTCCTCTCCACATCACTTATCTTCAAAAACAAACCCAAAACCCCTCCATTTTAGTCAAGGCCGAGAACCCCCAGCACATGGTCGAGCCCATTTGACCTTCCTTAGGTGTTGAAAGTCAAGTTTTGTAGAAGGAAGCAAGGTCTGTGTGTTGTTTGCAAGGTCGCGGTAGTTTGGTTGCAAGTTCGTGTTTGTTTAGGTGAGTAACGCTCACTTAAAAGAAAGTTTGAAGTTTGAATTATTTTGTTGAAATAATTTATGATATGTATAATTTTGTGATTACTATTGATGACACATAGGATCTTTGTAGGAGACTAAAGAAAGAAATGAAATCGAAGTGCTCATAGCGATAGGTCGCTACGACACACTTTGAAGTGCATATGTGATCATTTTATTTGAAACTGAGATGAAGTTTGATATATTTATGAAATCAAAATGTTATTTGATTCATTCAAATAAAACTTGCTATTACATACAACTATCTGTTGCTATTTGTAAAGAATGTGGAGTAATGAATGCTGGTTATTGGGCTTGTATATACAACCCATTACCCAGATAAGTGATAAAACACCGCATCCCTTTACACAGCCGTTCATTTCTTTTGGCTGCTTATGTTTCTTCATTTTCTTCGTATATCTCCCCGTAATTTGAGCTAGGGTTTTCGTCTCTTCTTCGTCTCTTCTCAAATGTTCCAAATCTTTTCAGATCTTTGAAGAAAGTTTAAGCTTTGCCTCTGCTGAGCTTTGTTTGAGCTGTGACGAATAGATTTGAGCTAGGGTTTGATAAGTTACCTGATATGAAGCTGCTTGGATCTTCACTTCTTGCAACGAGTGCTCAGATCTTTAAGTAACAACATAATAAAGAGTTTTTGTGGTCAAATCTTTCTCTAAACTTGAAATCAATTTCAAGTTTAGGGTTTAGATTGTTCGACTGCTAAAGTCTTCGAAATTCCGGTGATTGTTCAGATCTTCAAATAACAGCATAGTATAGAGCCTTTGTGGTCAGATCTGGCCCTAGATTTGAAATCAATTTCAAATCTAAGGTTTAGGTTGTTTGATTGCTGAAGTCCTCGACATTCAATTCTTGCTTCAGACGCAAGAAATTTTTAGACGATAAGGCTTTGGTGAGTACATATGCCCTTTGGTAAGTGCTTGATAAGGTATTTATTTTGATAATTCCTTGCAGTACTTGCTCTCTGACGAAATATAAGTCCAATTCTATATGTTTAGTTCTTGAATGTAGAATTGGGTTTGCTCTTAGGGACATAGTGCTTAAATTATCACACAATATTGTAGCTTTATTGCCGATGTTGATTTTTAGCTCACTTAATAATGATTTAATCCACATTACCTCTGCTGTTGCATTTGCCACACTCCTGTACTCTGCTTCTGTACTAGATCTTGGGATGGTTGTTTGTTTTTTGAACACCATGACACTGGATTTTTGCCTATGTAAATGCAGTAACCAGACGTTGATCTACGATCATCTGGGTCTACGATCATCTGGGTCAGTTGCCTAATCAGCATCTGCAAAGCCAAATAAGTTTAGATTAGTACAGTTTCTTAAAGTTAAACCATGATTTACCATACCCTTTAAATATTCGAGAATCCTTTTTGCTGCTCTCTAGTGCTCATCTAAAGGATTTTGCATAAATTGACTAACTTTATTTACACTAAGGAATTTCTGGCCTTGTAATTATTACATATTGCAATGCGTCAACTGTACTTCTGTATTGTTTAGCATAAGTGATTGGTTCTCCTCTACTCTTTGATAAATGTAGGTTAGTTGTCATTGGGGTAGGTAGACTGTTTGCCTGATCCATTTGATTTTGATCAGAATTTCAGATATGTATTTCTTCTGACTTAATTGTATAACTAAGTTTGATAATCTTTTGACTTCACTTCCTTGAAAGTAATGTAGGTTTCCAAGATCTTTGATGGAAAACTCTCTGTTTAGTTGTTGAATGAGATTGCTAATTTCACTGTCATTGTTTCCTATAACAATAAAATCATCCACATATATTAGTACATATATGACAGTGTTTCTAGCAAACCTTATAAAGAAAGAGTTATCTGATTTTGTATGATTGAAGCCAAGTTTGATCAATGTTGTTTTTAATTTCTCAAACCACACCCTTGGTGCTTGTTTGAGTTTATAAATTGCCTTGTTGAGTTTGCAGACCAGTTTACTTCCAGCTTGTTTATAACCATCAAACTGCTCCATATATACTTCCTCTTGAAGAATTCCATTTAGAAATGCATTGTTGACATCCAGTTGCTTTATTTTCCAATTTTCATGTAAAACAATTGTGAGAATGATCCTAATTGATGTTGGTTTAACAACTAGTGAGAAAGTTTCATTGAAGTTAAATCCTTGTTGTTGAGAGTAACTTTTTTCTACCGGTCTGGCTTTATACTTAGATATTGATCCATCTGCATTTCTTTTCAATCTGTAGGTCCACTTACACCCAATGATACTTTTATGACTTGGCATGGTAACTAGGCCCCATGTATTGTTTTTTATGGGTGCTATATATTCTTCATCCATAGCTGTTTTCCATTTTTCATTTTGTATAGCTTGTTGATAAGTATATGGCTCCTCAGTATCAAGATTTACAATATATATTTTTGGCTTGAAAATTCCACTCTTTTCCCTAGTAATCATATGGTGACCAGTTTTTGCAGGTACAAGGGATTGATGGCTTGATCTGTCCACAGATTCAGACAGTGAACTTGATGTCTATACTTGATCACTTCTTTGTTGATGAACTGACTAATAACTGATATCCTGATGGGTTGCATAATAAGGACTCATGGGTGATTTGTCTGACACATGATCTGACCCAGCATTAGGTACAGTGTGTTGTGGTCCAGAATCACTGAGTTGATCCTCAACATACATTTCTTGATTATGTGGTAAGGGAGGTATTGAGAACTTTGAAGTTAAATCTTTTGAGTTGTTTTAATCTCCTTTTCATTAAGTGGAAATACATCTTCATTAAAGACAACATGTCTTGAAATGAAGACTCTTACTTTGTTGTCCAGACATTTATATCCTTTAATATTGTTTGCATATCCTCGAAATGTACAGGGTGAAGATCTGAAACTTAGCTTATGACTATTGTATTGTCTTAAGCATGGAAAACACAAGCACCCAAATACTCTAAGACCTTTGTAATTAGGTGCACATTGAACAACATCTTAGTTGGACTTTTTCCTTGTAGAACCTTAGTTGGCAGCTTATAAATCAAAGTATACTGCAGTTCCAAAGGAATCTGGCCAGAATTTCAGTGGCAAAGATGCTTGAGCTAGCATGGTAAGTCCTGTTTCAACTATATGTCTGTGCTTTCTTTCTATTAATCCATTCTGCTTTGAAGTGTAAGGACAAGTAGTTCTGTGTATTATCCCTCTCTTATGAAAATACTCCTTAAGTGTTTTGAATTCTACACCACCATCAGTTTGTATGATCTTGACCTCATTGCCTGTCTGCTTTTTGGCCTGTGCTATAAACTATAAGACTGCAAAATAGGTTCCAGACTTTGCTTTTAAAAAATATATCCAAACATATCTTGTGTATGCATCTATAAATGATATGTAATATTTAAAACCATAGTCTGTATCAATAGGAGCTGGTCCCCATAAATCTGTAGCAACAAGTTCTAGTGGTTTATTATATTTGGTTTCAGAATTTTGAAATTGAAGTTTATGATTTTTTCCTAATTAACAGTATGTACAGACATATGGAATTGATGCATTGTCAAAGGAAATTTTATTATTATTCAATACTTTCTTTACAACATCTACACTTGGATGACCTAGCTTACAATGGCATATGTCAAAAGTACTCATACTCCTTTTATTTTGAGATAATTGACAAACATTACATCACAGATTTTTGTTTCCAATACTTCTTGAATCAGCTAGAGTAAATTTGTAAAGGCACTTTACTGTTTTACCCTGCAGAAGAATTTTATTTGTTAGTATATCTCTTATTAAATGGTATCTTGGATAAAATTCAAAATATACATTGTTATCACAGGCAAATTGAAATACACTAAGAAATTTTTTCTTAATTTGTGGAACAAGTAAGAGATTATTAAGATAGAGCACCCTTTCACCTTTTATATAACCATTACCAATATGAGTAATTTTAATTGATGCACCATTACCCATGTGTATACACCGTTTACCTTTGTACTCTTTGTTTCCCAAATTTAAATTGCTCAGATTATTGGTAACATGATTTGTAGCTCCTGAGTTTGGATACCATGTATCATCTTGAATATCTTCTATTTTGGCTGTATCATTATAACTTCCTTTAGGGATATCAGTTTGATGCCTGGTTTCTTGTTGTATGTTGGCCATATTTGCACTTGGCTTTTGACTGCTTTGTTGCCCAGGTGTGTAGTTAACATCAAATCTGAAATGGCACTTGTTTGCTGTGTGTCCAAATCTCTCACAAATTTGACATCTTGGTCTGTCATTATTATTCTTACTCCATCTACCGGCCTCTGTATCTATATGATTGATTGCCTCTTTGGTGGTTATTATTTGACTCATTTCTTGATTGAGTTCTTTCTTGATTTTTGCCTTTGTTTGTGATGTAATTGACTGATAGATCAGAGACAGTTGGTTTTCTTTGCTCCAACATGCCTTCATGAGCAAGGAGAGTGGATTTACATATGATAAGGATGGTGTAATATCCTTAGATGATATTACTACCACAATGGCTTCATATTCATCATCTAATCCACCTAAGATAGACAAAATTTGTTTAGTATCACTCACACCATACCCTGCTGCTCCAAGTAAGTCACACAATGTTTTAATTTTTGAAAGATACTCTCTAATAGGCATTCCATTTTTCTTTAAGTTTTGCAATTGTCTTTTATAATGCATGACTCTGGCTGCTGATTGAGAACTAAACACTTACTTTACAGTAAACCAAATTTGATGTGCATTCTTGCATCCTATTAGTTGTGGTAACAGACTTGCACTTATTGTAGACAGTATCCATGAACATAATAGACTGTCTTGCCTTTGATAAATTGTGTATTCTCTGTTTAAAATTGAATTTCCTTCAGTATTTGAGATATACTGCTCTGGCACTTGTTTTGTTCCAGGAATATATCTTCCAAGCCATATCCTCTTACTACTGTTTGAACTTGAAACTTCCATAGTAGATAGTTTGTTTCATCCAACTAAGTTTGGATTAACTGAGGTTGTGGACTTACTATTGATATGTTTTCTGCAGTACTTGATGGTGCAGGATCTGATCTTGGGTTTGCAGATGTTGATGATTTGTTGTCTATGTCCCCCTTCGGCCATGATTAAAATTTAAGAAAGAATGAATAACAAGATATTCAAATGAAAGAGAGAACCAAGAACCTGATTAGCAGACAAATGGTGAATGAAAGAAAATTATTCAGGTGAACTTGCCTAATTTCTTGAATCGGATCAGAAAGCAGCCAATGACCTTGATCGTTGGCAAGGCTTGATGATGATCCCAGTTTCAGTTTTCTTGATTTTCTTTTAAAAACTAAAAGCAGTCGAAGAGTTGAATGATGATAATTTTCTGACACTCTTCTTTATTGGATCATAGGTTTTGAGTGCTGACAAGATACAATAATTCACGAATCTACGACTACGATAACATATTGACTTATCGACTCAAAATACTGGTTCGTCTTGCTATATATCTTAGTTAGAGTCAATAAGTATATATAGAGTCTAGTTTAGAGCTTTGTTAAAATCTTTCCTCAAGGTTCATCACTCACAAATTCATATAAAACTTGCATTCATTTTATATATTTCATATACACACACAAATAGTTTTATTGCATAGAAATAACAGCACTCAGTCGACTGACCTACTGTAAACAGTCGACTGAGGCTGTATAAAAATGTTTTTAAAAGCATTGTCTAGTCGACTGAACACACCAGGTCAGTCGACTGAGTCTGTGCAAATTTTTGTGCACGTTTTGCATTCAGTCAACTGACCAAGCATGTCTAGTCGATTGAAAACTGCAACTGTCAACTTTTTGAATAGACACTTCTTTTGATCAAGAGTTATCTTCTTCCTGGATGGATGCATCTCTTAGCTATTAACAGATACCTATTACCAGAAGCCATAACTCTTCATACACTATATAAACACTCAAGAATCATTGATCAAATCACCTAATTTTCTAATCTTTCTAGATCTATAGTGCTTTGCAATCTTAAGTTCATTATTCATAAATTATTATACGATCATTGCTTACCAATTCACTTCTATATTCTTCAAGCAATATTAATCTTCCTAATCTTCATACACACACAATTAAACACATCAATCTTGAGGCAAATATTATAGGAAGGGTGTACTACAAGTGACAATCTGTGTTATTCAGAACACACAAAGTCAAGTTAAATCCAGTCTGTAAGAAAGTCCTGTTCGGTTCCTCAGGCGGTTAAGTCCTATTCTGTTGCTCAGGCGGTCAAGTCATGTTCGATTTCTCAGGCGGTGTAATACCTGTTCCTTCGGGTTAAGTGAGGGTTGCTAGCTATAATTCCAGAAGGAGTCTGAGATTGGACGTAGAACGGAAGTTCGAACCAGTATAAAAATCTCTGGTGTCATTTTATTTTACTGCTATTATTTTCCGCACTAGTTATTTATTATATTCCATATTACTCGATCCTATAGCACAATCACTTTCATTCTTGGCATGGCTCGATGATGATCTTGATGGATTAAGAATTCAGAAAACTAAAACTCTAGTAGTTTCTGATGATGAGTGAAGAACTCTGATGATCTGCAGCCAATCCAAATGATGAGATGATCTCTGATGGATCTTGGAAATATATTGATCTGTTGTTTGACAGTTTTGAGTGGACCATATTTGAAACTGAGATGAAGTTTGATATATTTATGAAATCAAAATGTTATTTGATTCATTTAGATAAAACCTGCTGTTACATACAACTATCTGTTGCTATTTATAAAGAATGCGGAGTAATGAATGCAGAGTAATGAATGCGGGTTATTGGGCTTATAAAAAAACAACCCATTACCCAAATAAGAGATAAAACCCTACATCCTTTTACACAGTCGTTCATTTCTTTCGGTTGCTATGTTTCTTCATTTTCTTCTGATACATTTGTAGGGGAAAATTGTTTCCATTGCCTTATGGATGTTTATTTACATTTTTATATATTATGTAAGATGTGATGGAATACGTTTGTCACTTGGCAATGGTCATTTGTGATAATAACTTGTTTTTATGTGACATTGAAAATCCCGTGTTTTCTTTAAACTAGTTTACTACTTCATTTTCCAAGAAAGTTTTTAAAAGATTTTTCAAACTTAACTTTTGTTTTCAAACCTTTTTACAAAGTTATTAAAGTGGTCTAAATTATAGAAAAAAGGGTTTAAAAGATATTTTGATTTACAAAACAAGTTTTAAAAGTTATGGTCCATATAACGATAATCGATATGAATGTAGTTTGTAAATCGATGATTTTTGTGTAAAATAAAAGGAATTATCTATTTTAAGTATTTTGCAAAGTCATTTCAAATGTGTTTATAAGTATTTAAAAGGAAGTTTGAAATTTTAAATATATTTTAAAGAATTTATATAGTTATTTAAACAAGAGATTTAAATTAAAATCACTTTATTTCATAGGTCGAGTTTTGTTTAAAAGAAACTATTTTTAAAAATGATGTTTTAAATACAAGGGATTCATTTGTTTATGCCATTAAATAACATGAAACAAATGTGCTAAGTAGTGCTAAAATGTTGTCACATTTGTGGAAACTAAATCATCTTTTATTTAGCACTAAAAGCCGATGTGTAGACTTTTTTCTATTTGTGAGATCTAGAACCAGAGTTTACAAGTAAGAGATAGAGAAGTCGAAAAGTTGGAAACGTGATCAGTATAAGAGAGTTAATTTCTCTAAATAGGTCATGATTAATTAATTATATGGAAGGTACTTCATTGTATACTAAACACCAAATTTCGAGGTATGGACACTCGTCTCTATATCGAGAAGTAAGAATGTACGTCGAGGCAAGAATAGTTTTCTAACTTGTTTGACTTCATCGTTAAGTGACGGATAGTACCATTTGAAATTCGAAATTGGTGATTAAGTATAGGATGTCCTATTTTTCATATGCAAACCATACTTACACCCAAATAGTGGGTTGCCCACTATCGATGACTTGACCAAATATAACTCTGGAAATATCTAGAAGAAACATGAGAATTATATGGTACAATTATCTTTGGTGATGCTATACTATACGTATAAAATTTTTGTGTTCTTCTAGGATAAATGATAAGGAAATATGCTTGCTTCAATGGTTAAAAGGCGAGCTCCGCTCTTATGTGTTGTCTGTTTATTTCCAAAAGAACCGGAGTTGAGTTTACCAAAAAATATTGATTGTTGATTTAGATAAACAGGGATCGAATAAGCATGAATTATCCGAAAACGACTTTGAACCGACACAAGTGTTCGAATTGAAGACATCTTAAAGATGATGGTATCAAACGGAGTTCTTTGACGTACAATGGCTGCTTGCTACTAATCCCGAGGGTGATTCCAAAAAGGATGTAGAAGAAATAGTGTCTTCGGTTTGTTCATATCCCGAACAACTTGTATAGATGAATGCTAATATTGCATTATTGACTAAAGGGTGGTGTAAGCATTTCAAGTAGGATTTGCTAAAAAGGTAAAACATACCCTCGAGCTTCACACCCGGTAATGACAAAAATAGAAGTTATGCCGTAGGGCTATGTGGGTCGTGCCTAGTAGGGTCTGATCATCCCTAATCTCGCTCGATATTTATGTATGCTAGAGGCACTGGTATGGTTGTTGATCGCAACCAAAGGGTGATCACATTCGATACTATCCAGTAGGAGGTAGGCCGGTCCTGATTCACTGTAGTGCAATAAGTTTGCACCCCCGGTACATTTTCTTTAGATGTGTACTATACGGAAGGTAGCCCTTATCTTGTCATTTGTGGAATCTATTTTCCATTACGTGCTTTACAGACTTGATTATATACTAAGTATGACGGGATGAAATTAATGTAACCATTTTAGCCATGATAAATATTTATTTGAAACACTAGACATTATTATAATATCATGGGGTTTCTTATAGAAACGTTTGGTTATCGTAAGGTAAAAACTTGTCCTTGTTTATATGCAGTGTAGTCTTACAAGATACCTTTATTTTATAAGGGTTTTATAGGTATAAAATTAATATGTTTTGAGTTTACTCACACCAGTTTATGTGAAGTGTATTCTTACAAGATACCTTTATTTTATAAGGGTTTTATAGGTATAAAATTAATATGTTTTGAGTTTACTCACACCAGAACCATGTCTGATGTAGAATTTTTCTTTCTTTCCCTTAAACTCTTGGGTACTCTAATTTTTGAATAGCCAAGTAGTGGAGGTTGTTACAGATGCATTTTGGAGGAATATGGAGCAGGAGGCTTCAACATTATCTAGTTATCTATTTTATTTCCACTGTGCATAAAGTGAATAACTATTGTAACTCTGATGTTTCATTTTAGGACGACTGTATGTACTATCTTATTTCCTATTATATATGATTCCTTTTGTTGTGGGATTCGGTGTTTCTTCCTTCTTGTGTTTTCTTTCCTTTTCCCAACGGCTTGTCTCTTCTATGTCTATATGGTCAGCACATGAATACTTTGGATGTATTAAGTGTCGTCTTTAGGATTAAGAAAGGTATATCATTGCACATGGTATCGGATCTTAGCTTGAGCGAACACCTAGACCTTGGTTGGGGTCAACTCATTAGAGATAGGATTTAATCTATAAGAGCGTGTATTTGTAGTTTTTATCCGTACATGTATATTTAAATTATTTTGATTAGCTTTGATATGTTTGATTTGGTACCCTTTTCCCTAAGTTAATCTCGTTTATGTATTCTAAAGTTATCTCACTATATCCAAGTAGTAAGAATGAGTAATAAAGGAAGACAAGGGAGAGGAGCTGGAAGTACCACGACCACCAACGGTCGAGCTCAAAATGTTGGAAGAGTTGGAGTAGTTGAAGAGGCAGCCATGAAAGAAGCAGTGGCGAGGAAAGCCTAGAGGAGATCAGGAAAAAAGTACAAGAATGTTACTTGTTATCTTTGTAACCAAAGGGGCCATATTGCAAATTTCTGTAGGAATTCCGAAGCTCAAAAGTAGCAGAAAGGACCTATCTCTCTAATGCTTCAAAAGACACTCTGCTTTAATTGTCACCAACTAGGGCATATGGTGAAGGATTTCCCTATGATGAAGGAAGGAGAGCAAGTAAAAGTTTTATGCTATCAAAGAGGAACCATCAACTTCAAAGGATGTGAAAGGAAAAAGAGTTCTTAAAGGTACTTTATATGTTAATGGTATTTTAGTTTGAATATTGTTTGATACTGTGTCTTCCCATAGTTTTATTTCTAAAGAATTGGTTGATAGATTAGAACTCTCCCCAAAGTTGGTAGAAACTCCTACTTGTGTGTCTAACCCCGTAGGTGGTGCAACTAGTCTATGTATGATTTGTGAAAATATACGAATTACTTACCTTACCCACCATTTCTTGTGTGACATGTTTGTACTAGATTTTAATGAGTTTGAAGTTTTACTCAGTACGAATTGGTTATCAAGGAATGGATTTATTCTAGACTACGTCAAGGAATGGTAGTGTTGAAAACCAGGTCCGGAAGGGTGTTGGAAAGGATATTGTATGTTAAGCCTAGCAAATTAATGAGTAGTTTCTTGTATGCCCTTGATTTTTCCAAGGAAGAGTTGGGTTCAATATTAATTGTTAAGGATTTCTCGGATATTTTTGAAGAAGATAACAGCCTACCTCTACATTAAGAGATTGAATTTCGTATTAATTTAATCTAGGTTGGAAACCTGCTATTCATCCTATCCATAAAATGGCTCTAAGAGAAAAGAAGGAGTTAACGAATCAGACAGATGATTTGTTGAAAAGAGGACTGATTAGATCAAGTCGCTCAAGTTGGGGAGCAGCCGTAATTTTTGTTGCAAAGTCGGATGGTTCATTAAGACGTTGTGTAGATTACCATGAGCTAAATAAGCAGACGGTTCGGAACAAGTATCCCCTACATCGTATAAATGACATGGTCAACCAACTTCATGGTGCTCAAGTATTTTCCTAGATGGATCTTGCTGCAGGATTTCACCAGTTGAGAAAAGCAGAGGATTGTATGCTCTTAACATCATTTAGAGGACCGGATTGTTTCTTCGAGTGGTTGGTTATCCCTTTTGGGCTAACTAATGCACCCGCTTATTTTCTAGATCTTATGAATCGAGTTTTAGAGATGTGCTTAATATGTTTATATCGGTCTTGATAGATGATATTTATATTTACTCTAAGAATGAGGAGGAACACAAACATCATTTGGAAGTGGTGCTTGAAACTTTAAGGAAACGCGTTTTAAGAGCTAAATTCTCTAGGTGTCATTTATGGCAATCAAAAGTGAGGTTCCTCAGACATGATGTATCAGCGGATGGTATTTCGGTTAATCTAGAGAAGGTAAGGGCTATTCAAGGTTGAAAGACACAGCAGACTCCAATGGGTGTCCGAAGCTTCTTAGGTTTAGCTAGATATAATAGGAGATTCACCCAAGACTTCTCCTAGATCGCCTCGCACCTGACAAAGTCGACAAAGAAGGATGTTAAGTTTATTTGGACTTTGAAGTATGAAGAAGCATTCATTAAGTTAAAAAGGAGGTCCACTAGCACTCTAGTCTTAACTATTCTAGATGGAGGTGAAGGATTGACTCTGTATACAAATGCTTGTAGCATAGGTTTAGGTGCGATTTTGATGCAGTAAGGAAGAGTTAGTGCTTATGTTAGTAGGCAACTGAAGCCTCATGAGCGGAATTATGCAACATACGATTTGGAGTTATTAGCGGTTATGTTTGCATTAAAGAGTAGAGACATTACTTTTTTGGTGAAAAGCTCGAGCTCTTCATGGAATACAAGTCCTTGAAGTATCTTTTCACGCAGAAGGATTTGAATATGAGGTAGCAATGTTAGTTGGAATTTCTGGTAGCATATGATTTAGATATTTTATATACACCGAGAAAAGATAATGTGGTGGCGGATGTTCTAAGTAAAAATGCAGTTTTGGCTCCTTTAGAAGTTACTTCGACTCTACTTGAAAGGATTACAAGCAAACAAAAGGAAGATAGTTATTTAATGGAGATTATTAAGGATGTAGTTGAGGGACAGTGTTCAAGCTTCGAGATCGATCATCGTGGTATATTGCGGATGAATGGAAGGATATGTGTTCCAAATGTCGATGGTATTAGGCAAGAAGAATTGGTAGAATGCCACCAATCCAAGTTAAGTATCCATTTTGGTGTTTCGAAGATGCATCGGGTATGAAGCGAGTATTTGGTGGAAGGGAATGCAGAGGGATATTTCTATTCATGTTAGCAGATGTGCGATTTGCTAGTAGATGTGCGAATTGCTAGCAATTCAAAGGTGACAATCAAAGGACTGTTGGGCTATTGCAACCACTTGAGATCCCGAATTGGAAATGGAAGCAAGTATTAATGGATTTTATAGACGGTTTTCCTAGATCAAGAAAAGATAATAAAGGCATTTGGGTTATTATCGACTGACTAACCAAGAGCGCACATTTTATTCCAGTAAAACCGACTAACACACAACAAGCTTGGCAGGTGTTTATATGAAGGAGATTGTCCGATTACATGGAGTTCCAAGTAGTATTATGAGCGATCAGGATCCAATTATTACTAGTCAATTTTGGAAAGCGTTGCAAGCAGCTTTGCGAACAAAGCGAAGTTTGAGCACATCATATCATCCTCAAACTGATGGGCAAACGGAAAGAGTAAACCGAGACTTAAAAGGTCTTTTGAGAGCTTATATCTTGGATTTTGGAGGTTCGTGGGAAGATCATCTTCACTTAGTGGAATTCTCATATAATAACAGTACCAGATAAGTATTGGCATGACCTTATGAAGCTCTTTATGGACGGTCATGTAAACCACTATCATGTTGGATGGAAACCGGAGATCCGTTAGTACATGGACCCGATATAATTCGGGAAGCCACAAAGATGTAGCTGTGATTAAAAGTAAGATGAAGGAAGCTCGAGATAGACAGAAAAGCTATGCCGATCGAAGGCATATGGATTTGGAATTCTCAGTCTGGGACTTTATGTTTGTGAAGATTTCTCCAAAAAGAGGAGTTGTACGATTTGGGAGAGCAGGAAAGTTGGAACCTAGGTATGTTGGAACTTTTCAAATTCTTGAGATGATTAGACCACTTTCTTATCGAGTTGAGTTGCTTGAGAAATTGTTGGGAGTTCACAATGTTTTTCATGTACCATATTTACGGAGATATTTGCATGATCTGTAACTTGTTCTTGAGCTAACTGTTCAAGAAGACTTGGAAGTGGAACATAATTTAACCATAATAAGGCATTCAGTTTGCGTTGTTGATCGAGATGTAAAACAATTGCAGAATAAAGTCATGAGATTGTTTAAAGTTCAATAGAGCAAAGATTCAAGAGACTTCACTTGGATAACTAAAGATAGTATGAGGGAGGCTTATTCTGAATTGATAATAGATTAGTAGTATGCATAGTGTATAAATAGTGTACTCACCACTTATGGTGTAGTCGCTTTGCATGCATCTCTTTTATATGTGTTTCATCGTATATGATATATGTTTTTTTTTGAGTTACCTCTTTATTTGTTAATCTCTAGACAAAATTCTTTTAAGGGGAAGAATATAACGATCCATAATTTAATAACTTTAAACATGAATATTTGATATAATTTTAAATAATTAAATAATGGATTTTATAACTCAAATAGACCTCTTCTATATAGTAACTAATGATGGTAAATTTATTTTAAAATTTTTTTTACAAAAATAGTTAGTTCGGAGAAAAATCGAACCGAAAATCATTTTTTGAATTTTCAACTTTTCATCGTCTAAAAGTCATTGGAACATGTTGTGCAGACTAGTGTATATATGCACACATAGATACAAATAACATATACTTTTGGCTAATGAAGTAATGTGGTTAAAACATGTTTAAGAACACATTTAAGTTAATAAAGTGGATGTGAACATTTCTTTTATAATTTAAAAAGAAAAGTAGCACAAAATCTAAGACATTAATGCACGAAAAGGAGCGAAGTGATGGCATGGAGTGATAGAGAGGAGTGTATTTCATAATGGTGGAGGGTGAGTTGTCACTATTTTGTGGAGGGTATTGGCTAAGGGGTAATTTAGTAATTTACCATTTTATTTTCTATAAAAACAACATCACCCTTTCTTTTTCCACTTTATTTCGTTTCATTTTTCCATTTCTTTCTTCTTCCTCTCCACTCCCTTCAATTCTTCTTCTTTGGCTTCCTAAAAGAAATTAAATAAAAAATCACTCCTTTCCACTTTTAATCCTTAATGTAGTTCTTAAAACTAGTTCTTTTCCTCCTCTACGTCACTTATCCTTAAAAACAAACCTAAAACACCTTCACTTTAGTCAAGGCCGAGCACCCCTAGCATATGGTCGAGCCTATTTGACCTTATATATTGCATTTATCTTCGATGACTTGACTAAATATAACTTTGAAAATATCTAGAACAAACGTGAGAATTATATAGTGCAGTTATCTTTGGTGATGCTATACTGTATGTATAAACTCATTGTGTTCTTCTAGGGCAGATGATAAAGAAATCCGTCCACTTAAACAGTTAGAAGGTGATCTCCACTCTTATGTATTGTCAGCTTATTTTCGAAAGAACCTGAGTTGAGTTTACCGGAAATTATCGATTGTCGGTTCGGAGAGACCGGGTTCAAATAAGCCTGAAATATTCGAAAATGACTTCGAACTGGCATAAGAGTTTGAATTGGAGATATCTTGAAGATGATGGAATCAAAAACGAAGTTCTTTGAAGTGCAAGAGCTGCCTGCTACTAATCCTGATGGTGATTCCAAAAAGGATGTAGTAGTAGTGCCTTCAGCTTATTGATGTTCAAAACAACTTGTATAAATGAATGCTGGCATTACACTGTTGTCGGGAGGGTAGTGTTAGCATTTCAAGTGGGATTTGCTAAAATGGTAAAAAGTACCCTCAAGCCTCGCACTTGGTAATGACAAAAGCAAGAGTTATGCCGCAAAGCTATGAGGGTCGCGCCCATTTGGGTATGATCATCCCCGATCTAGATCTATATTTATGGATTTATGTATGTTAAAGGCGCCGGTATGGTTGTTAATCATAACCAAGAGGTGATCATGTTCGGTACTATCTAGTAGAGGGTAGGCCGGTCCTGATTTGCTATGGTGCAATCAATTTGCACCCCGATGCATTTTATCTAGAGGTGTACTGTACGAAAAGTAGTCCTTTACCTTGTTATTGTATGGTATCCATTTTCCACTACGTGCTTTACGGACTTGATTGTATACTAAGTATGCTGGAATGTAATTAATGTAACCATTTTGGCTATTATAAATATTTATTTAAAACTATAGACATTATTATAATATAATGGGATTTCTTATAAAAATATTTTGGTTATTGTAAGGTAAAAACCCGTCAGTGTTTGTGTGCGATGTGGTCGTACGAGATACCTTTATTTTTGAAGGGTTTTATAAGTATAAAATTCATGTGTTTTGAGTTTAATCACACCATACCCATGCCTGATTCAGAGTTTTTTTTCTTTCCCTCAAACTCTTGGGTATTCTAATTTTTGAGCAGCCAAGTAGTTCTGGTTGTTACGGTTGCATTTTGGAGGAGTATGGAGTAAGAGGCTTCAACATTATATAGTTATCTATTTTATTTCCGCTGTGTGTGTATGTTGTGTATCAGCATTGTGGGGTCAAGCAGTTATAACTGTAGTACCTGTTGTAACTCTGATGTTTCATTTTGAGGTGACTGTATGTACTATCTTATGTCCTATTATATATGATTTCCTTCCATTGTGAGATTATGTGTTTCTTTCTTCATGTCTTTTCTTTTGTTTATCCCAACGGCTTGTCTCTCTTATTCCTAGATGATCTGCACATGGATACCGTGGATGTATTAAGTGTCGTCTTTACGAGTAAGAAAGGCAGATCGTTACATCTATTAATACCAAATTGGTTCCATATACTTGGTTATATCCATCGATGATTTGTCACCAACATGGGCATGTGTATTTGATACACATGTAGTATGTCTATGATAAGATCACACAGTATAAAATGAAAGTAAATAAAATAACGTGCCATAAAATAAAATGATTCGATTTGATCGAATATGTTAGTATATTAGATAGAGTTCCGAACATATATAAAATGAATAAAGATTCAATCCCAAAAGTCACTTCTCCCTATAATACATAATGATGTGCCAATAAGGACTAATCGAACTTTGTTGGACAAAGTACGATTAATTATGAGTGAAGTTGAGTTAATTTCTTTCTATAAGGTTGTGTACATAAGAGTAGTACACAGGGTTAATATTATTTCATCTAAATAATAGTTTACAAAATCATACATGACAAGGGTTTATAAGAAACCCCAACGTATCCTAGGCCAAGGAGTTGGCAGGTTGTGCGAGTCAAAAGTCTCTACGTAATAATTATTCATGAGGGATCTTGTATGAACCTTTCCAAAATGATTTTAGGAAAAACTATCATCGAATGAAATATTAATGTTTTGAACATAAGTTTTATAAACTAAAACCGAATCAGTTTTATATATAGAAAGTGATAAAATGTTGATGAATACCTATTCCATTACACCGAGGAACAATTGCTATTTTAAGAAATACCAACTTCATAGTAAATGAATTTCTTTGAGAAATTATTGGTAGTAAAATAGAATTGGATATGATCCAAAAATAAAACTGATTACATGAGATGAAATTAAATTAACTAACCTAAATGGACACATCGCATCAGAGAGTGTAATAAGTATTCTCCCATATTGAAGAGAAATTATGAGTTTCTTATCAATGTCAAAAATATACAATCCTTGGTTGTTTAATTAAACAATCAAGATTATTGACTCTATGATATGGTACGATGCATAGATCCAAAATAGATATCATATACATTATCAAAATATGATTTTGATTGTTGTGTCCAAGGGGATACGATCCATTGGCCGCAATTATATCTTTAAGAGAAAGATAAATGCAGTTGAAATATAGTGAGCCAAATTGATAAGAATAATACTATGAATTTCAATTATTGAAATTAACGTAATAGATTTACCATTCAATGTGCTCAAATGGATTTGGATTTTACTCACAAAATTATCGCATGTTATGACTTTATAGTTTGGCAAGTATGTGTTGGAATGGAAAATTCTAAATAATGATTTAGAGTAAATAATTTACACATAATAACCAAAGTGTCTCGAAGTAAGTGGGAGCGATATTGAGTTTGTGAGTTTTTGGATATAATCTGAGAACATATACGAAATATCATTCAGAAAAACATCAAAATTGAGTAAGTGTTTTAATAGAGATATCAAATAGTTTGATTTGCAGTCAGAATGTAGAGGAAGCATGTGTTCATAAGAAAGTATGTTAATAGGTACATTGATATTTCTAAATTATAGGTAAACAACACATTGCTGATTTATAACAATGTACTTATGTTAATATCAGCCTTAGTTGTTTTAATACTCGACGTTGGATTTTTAAACGATGTCTATTATAGTAAGTATAAAAGATATTGAGAATGTCCCAAAACGATATGCAAGGACACCTTATTAAAATGCTTAATATGCAACATGTAAGCTGGATTTCTTATGCATTGGTAATATGAATTATCATACATGTTATATTTTCTACAATATCGTGATTTATTTACGTATTTGATACATGAAGCAAATATCAAATCCAAATTGATATAACTAAATGGTTATTTGAAGTGTTCTCGTGTATTTATGAAATACTAGAGAACTGTTTGCAGAAACAATGAAATCCTTATAAAGGAGTGTTCGGACTCAAATTTTCATAAGTGATATTGAGTATAATATGTCAATAATAAATGTTAGTTAAGAATATTTAAATTGGAAATGTTCCAAATGAAAGATTGTGACTGATTCAATTAAAAAGGCTAAGTACATCGCCTTGTATAGCGCCGCAATAAAAGAAATGTATATAAATATGAATGCATAAATTTTTAACTAAGCCATGGGTGATTCCAAATGTTAAGAATCCCATAATATTGTTATATGGTAACAATGTCATAATATAGTTCATAACAGAATTTAGAGATCGTTGAAAATTGAGAGACATACTCTGAATTGTTCCACATGATAAAGGTAGTTTATCAGTGTCAGGGAGAGTAGATTAACAAAGTAGATAAACGAAACATAATAGCATACCCGTTCATAGAGCGACTGACCTGATTAGTTTTTAGGAAATCAATTGGAGAAGTTGGAATAATTCCATAATTGACCTTAAGTGCAAGTGGGAAATTGTTAGAGTTAAAGGTATGCCCTATGGGCAATTATGTAATTTGTTACATATATCTAACTCGATAATCAATATTGTTCAAAATAAAAGGTGTTTTCTTTCTATTATATACTTGATTTAATGTGTTACATTAATAATTTAATTAAAAGTATATTTAGTAGTTAATCCATAAATGGTATGTTTTGTGATAGTAGTTAAAAAGTGCTGTAATCGTGAGTAATTTATCACAATGAAAATAAATATACCAATTTAAATATTTCTAGTCAAGATGCATCAAGATTGGACATCGATGTACCCATTGAGACTAGAGAATATAACGCTCTTTAATTGTTGGGTAGTGTATTACTCATGACTGCTGAGGGAACCTTGGGGTTACGTACTGATAGTTATTGGATAATTATGGAACGACTCACTCGATATTTTTCTATTAGTTAATATAACTAAGGTCAAAGAGAAAATATCGATTCTGATTTACACAGTTCTCTTGATTTGAGAATACTGTTGATCTTCAATACGAAAGCTCTGCTTTGATTATAGTCCAATCATGGCATGGTGTCCATGGAGTGACTATGGTTGGGTCGAGTGGAAGTATTGGAAGTGAAGCGCTATTCAGGAGAATGTCTCCTTAGTTATATGAGTTAGCATCACAGTCAACCCAAAGTCAAAGTTGCTGGACAAAGCATTTCGGTTAATTATTATTATTATTGAGCCAAGGACTTTGTGTTTGGACTGTTGAGTTAGATGTGAAAGATATTGGAATTTTGACCATTACCAAATTCCATAAGTTCAAAGTGACATAGTTTTGGCGAAGAGAATTAGTGTAACTAAAAGTCACAATCGAATAACTCTTAACAAAGTGAAATTGGTTTTTACCAAAACCAAGTAAGCGATAAATTTGGCAAAAATTCAACACAACCTACTAAGTGACATGTGAATGTTAATATTCGAATCGTTCAATATTAATCACTGACTAAATTTACACCTGACGAGTCACACAACCGAATCGATAAATTCTCCTTTGACCAAATGATTTAATTAGTTTATAATTGTTAAGAATTAATTAGTATTTATGAAACAGTAATTATAAATTTGATTTGATAAATGAATATTAAATGTATTTATAAAAGTTAAAAATACATTAATCGATATACGATATTAAGAAAAGTTTTAAATTAGATTGAAAATGCAAAGTATTCATTCGAGCCTTAAATGGATTCAAGGCCCATTACGAGGGCTGGTAATTTCAGCAACAATAAAGGCTAGGGGCTGGCTCGTTTAGGGTTAGATAGGCTTAGTTTTGGATGGCTCAAATTGAAGGAGAAAGAGTATGAGATTAGATTCACTTTTCTCTTCTTTCTATCCACTTTATACGCAACCCTAACCCTAATTAGATATGATCTTTTGTTGATTCCTCTTCCCTTCTTGCTGGCTAAAATTATATCCTAGCTTCTCCATCAATAGAAACTAAAATCAAGTCAACTCCGATCTATTCGATGGCCGAAGGTCAACGGTTCAAGGACTAGCAATCCACTGAATTGGAAAGGGTTTCAAAGGGGAGGGTATATCTTTTCAAGGTGTACTTTAAGGATTTGGTATTAAGGTATGGTTTTTATCAGATTATAATTTATAATTCTTAGTATAATATTTTATTATGTACATGTGTGTGTGTATTATTGTTAGTTGGGTGACGATTCTAAAATTCAATAAAGTTGTTACAAATTAGTTTGGTTATATACATGTATATTGTTATGTTTAAAAAAAATTAATTTTTTAATATATATCAAATTAGTGCAGCCGAATATAACAATAGTATAATTTATTACCTTATTAAATTAATATATATATATATTATTTTTTTAGCAAAGCCAGCCGACTTTAGAGTGGACCGTGCCACTATGAATATAAATAAAGAACAGGTGTTTTGTACATGCATAGAACATCTATAATCTGGTTTTATAGTGGCCAGACCACTTAGTACAAGTATAAAATGGAAAAACAGGAGCTAGACATATAGACTAGACAACTCGGGAGGGACATAACCCCCCCCCCCCCGTCATGGCTGATATCAACATTAGTACCAGGGCCTATGACATGCTGGACTGCAAAAAAGTGCTTAGCCAGATACGGATCTACCGACCTCGAGAGAGGTGAGAAGAGATATATCCTGTCCCATGTCGGATCTAAAAATTATCACCAATTCCTAGCACCTACAATCCCAGTGGTCGTTAGAGAAAGACCATCACCCTCAGCAAGATACACTAACCGCCTAGACTCATTAGGGCCACCTAAGAACATATGATAACTATGCATCTGCGGATCATACCTCATTTCCAATGCCTCATGAATCCAAGAACATTCTTCTAGTTCCCAAACCACAACATCATCATCAGAAACGCTAACTACATCAATTTCTGTCTCCACAACTGAAGGAAAAGAAATAACCGGATCAGAGGGAGTGGGAGTTCTAACCTTAGGGACCCATTTCATTTCCGTCCTAGTGAGGGGAATTTTATCAGTAGGAGATAGAGAGGCATTCTTATAACAATTCTCCATAGTATGACCAAAAGAATGGCATATAGAACATATGTCAGGCTTCCAACTGTAATTAACTTTTATTTCCACCTCGTGACTTTCCATGATTCTTACTTTCAACATCGACGGTAAAGGATTCTCTGGGGTAATTTCAATCAATGCCCTAGCATATAAAAGATTCTTGCACGCTACTATATTAGCATCAAAACATTTGAAATCCCCAATAAGGCTCACTAGCCAATTCAGACCAATAAGAGGTTGAAGGACAGATGGTATATCGGTGAACGTGGCCCAAACCGGAATAGAAAGAATCTGCTCTCTAACGCTGTCTATACCAACACTCCAAGGAGTCACAATAAAGGGTTTCCTCTCGATAATGAGAGGGCTAGTGTCAAGCACTATAAGGCGGTCTTCCTTAGTGCCAAATTTAAAAAAGAAAAAGGAGTTTAGGAATTGTATATGAAGAGTTCCTTTTAGTTTCTAAGCGCACCTACAGTTCTCATGTACAACTGAGTAAGAAAAAAAGCATCAAGGAAAAAACCAACAAGGTGGTCAGACCAATGGTTCACTGTCTCCCGAAGAACAGTTAGAGGAATCACATTTATTCCATCGATAACCTATATGTTGAATTTCTGCGGCGAAAAAGCACAAGAAATCCTAGGCAATGTTTTGAACAGAGACGACCAAACCGGCTTATCTTATTATTTAATCACACACACACACACACACACACACACACATATATATATATATAGTTTATAATTAATTACAACATCACACTATGGTTTAAATTTTTTTTTTGTAAATGGGCTATGGTTTAAATTTGTCATATGGTTTAAATTAATTACAACATCACACTATGGTTTAAATTTGTCATATAATTTTATATATAAAATTTAATAGTGATACTAATTTCCGACAATAAGAAAATAATTTCTATAAATACTTATTATTATTTAAATAATTTTACTACAAAAATAAATTATATTAATTTAAATATGTTATGAAAGTTATTTTTTAAATTTTATAAAATTTTATTAATATCAGACAAGCTCTCGGCCGAAAAAAAACATTATTTTGTTATTATTAAAAATTACTATTTAATTCGGTCGAATATTAATAACTCATTTAAAATTTTATTTGAATTGAAAAAATGTGGAAAATTTTCCCAAACCATAAAATATCATATAAGATTTACTAAAAAATTAAAATTTGAAATAAAGTTTCGAACATAATTTTTTATTAATATTTATGTAACTTCGATGAATATTCAATTAAAATATATTTTAAAATAATAATAAAGTATTTATAAGCTGCTCATGTAATCTGGAATTTTATTAAAAAAAAATTAATTTTATTTATTAATATATATATTTATATATTACAAATATTTTTACGTGTATATATATATTGATAAACTATAATTAAAAAAATATTACTTTATTATATATATATATATATATATTTGTACATATATTACTCATGGTCTTTTAAAAACATATTTAAATAACTTATTTATATTTAAACAAATATATTATAATAATATGTGTATATATATATATATTTAATATTTGGTTTATAAAATTTTATGTATACATAAACACACACACATATATATATTATACATTTATATGAAATCATTAACACAAACTTAACATATATATATATATAATATTTATAAACAAGTAATAGTTTATATACATACATATATTTGGACAACATATACTTGCCTATCGGATAAGCTAACATGTTCGTTGCGATGTAAATCTCAGCATCTATACACTGGCATGTTATACCTTTCATGAGTTGATATATTACACATGCACACACACATATATATATATGTATATGATACACTTGTGTGTGTGTGTGTATCAAGACATAAATTAAACATAACTATATAATTTATAATTTTAAATAAAATAAAAGATATTATTTAAATAATACTCAGAAATGTTCTAAATAAATTAGACTTCATAGGCTTAATAAAGATCAAATAAGGGTAACTTTTTTGAAATTCACCCATAACTTCCGTTGATGGTTCGCCTAGTTCCAACGTAAACAAGGTTAAACAATCTAGAATTTCCATGGTAAAAATTTTATTTCAAAATTTTAGAATTAAGTCAAATGAAAACATGTCTAATATGTACTCTTGTCTTTAAGATATTACATATGCACTTGTAGGAATATGAGAAACTATATTTGAATTTGATATGGTCAAAAAAATTTAAACTATTTAATCAATGATTGGGAAAGAAAAGTGTTAGCCATCGAAGAAGCTAATGATCTTTCATAACTCAAGGTCGAGGAGTTTATCTGGAATCTAATGGCCTATGAACTAAATTTGCAGGTTAGAAAAACACAGTACTAGGAGAAAATGACTATTGCCTTCCATGTTGAAGAGGATTCCAAACTAAACAAAGACGAAATGGCTTTTATGGCAAAGGTCTATAAAAGAAATTTAAAAGATATTGAAGAGAGGCAAGAACAATGGAAATAATAATTCTGGACTAAAATGCTTTGGATGTAATAAATTCGGTCATATAATAAAGAAATGTCCACTTTAGAATAATGAGTAGAAGAAACTCAAAAGTAAAAAACAAATTTGAAATATACAATGAAAAGAAGAAGCCAGCATTTCAAGCCACCTTGGATGACTCTAATTTCTCATCTTCTTCGAAAAGCGATAGTGATAATGAGCAAGCAAACGTCTACTTCTTGGCTACGGAAAATGAGGTACAATCTGATTTAACATATAATGAACTATTTGAGTCCTACATAGAATTGGATAAAAAATTTAGAAATTTACGGAAAACAGATAAAGAAACTATAGTTAATTTTAATATATTTGAATTAGAAATAACTATATTAAAAGACAAGAAAACTGTTTTGGAAGAAGTCCTTGATTATAAAAAACAACCGTTAGAATAATATATTTTTTAAAATGGAACCGAAATTTTGTTTCAAGAAAAATTAGTATCTAAATAATGCAACTTATTAAAGGAATTAAAATTTTCAAATAACAATTTATATTCTAAAGTTGATTATTTGAAAAAATAAAATGATATTTTAAATAATAAAAACATTGGTTTACTTAAAAAAATTAAAGAATTGGAAAATTTACAATGTTCATTTGAAATTTTGACAAATTAAATTTCTATTACTTGAAAATGAGCTTAACCCTAGTAGAAATGAAAACATTATGTTACTAAAAGAAAACTGTGAATTAATTTCTAAAATAGAAATTTTGACATTTAAAAGGTTATATTTTAATGTAAAATTAGAAAAGCTTTCTACAAATGTTTCAAAATTTAATATGGGTCAAGAAAATTTATCAAATTTAATAAAGATTTCAAGATCATCACAAAATTATAATGGTTTTGGTTTCAAAATAAATAAAGACAACAAAACTCCAAAGAAGTATAGTTCTCAATATACAAAATTTAAAACAAATCTAGTTACAAGTCTAAAATGGAAAAAGGAATTTTTGAAAATAAGATAATTACGATATTGGTTCCAAAAACAAATAACAACTAATGAAAGAAACACATATATAATTTTTTTTTTGATGTTCATAATAATATTAATTATTCTTTCAAAGGTTCTACCAAACTTTCTAAGGTATAGTTACCTAAACATTAACCCCATGACCTTGACGTAGGAAGTGGGTACCGACAATTTTTTTTGCAAGTATCCACTCACATTACGAAAAAGAGAAGATGAATTCTGGACAGCGGATGCTCCAACCATATGATAGAAAACTCCAATCTCCTTAATATCTTTTGGATATGTCGATGAAATTCTCATGGAAGAGGTGAAGGGATGGCTTAAGAACAAAAAAGGGAACAATAAGATATTCAAGGCGGTTATGATGAATGAATCGCTAGGAGGCTGGCTGACAAATATAAATTCATTTTCCTTATATGATATTCGCAATATCTTTACTAGGACACAACTAGTAAACATTATAGACATAAGAGGTTATGAGATAGACTATCAATGATGCATTGCACGTTTTTATGAAAATTCAGAAGTTGGTCAAGATGATAATGGATTGGTGCTATATACAAGTGTTAGAGGAATTGACATTGAATTTAGCGAAGGCGTGTTAAAAGCAATTTTAGAAATTTCTTCCAAAGGGGTCACATTTAATGAATTGGCATTGTACAATGAATATATCACGCGACAAATCATTGAAAGACAAAATATGAATTGGACGACTTCGAATTTAACAGATTTAGCTCACATTGCCACTAGAATTCTGTAATGCAACTTAATCCCTACAACAAGCAGATTTAATGAAATATATCCACTAGTTAGAAAAGTATGATGACCCACATTTCGAAAGGTTTAGGTCGACAATAAACCACACATGTCCAACTTAAAACAATCTGGAACACAGATAATCAATGGGGTTAATTAAGAAAACAAGAAAAGAAGGAAACAAACACAAAATCCTGCAGCGGAATGACAAAATATAATAATCAAATAAATAGTTCATGAAGCTGTTTACACTATATATTTGAGTATACTTTTACAACATCAATCAGAGTTATACATACAACAAAGACAAAATAAAACAATGCAACAGAACAACATGATGTAGGGGAATAATACTAGTAATAATATACTAAATCTTTGTCTTCGTCCTCCAGAATAATATGAACTTCAATGCACTGAAAACTCAGGGATGACCCGAGCATAAAGTAAAACAATACACTCGAGTCAGAACTAAAATATCCTTATGTGAGTCAAACCAATATCACATATAACAGGATTGTAATAGCGTCAGAGATGTTTATGGGGTTTTACATCTCTTATCCAGTGTACAACGTGCGTGCAATAACTCAAGAGATGTTACGGGATTTTCCATCTCATAAGGATCCGTCAAAATATCTATATATAGTAGAATACGCTATATATGTAATGTCTAACCAATAAAATAAATATTTTTCCTGGCATTAAGGATTTACATTAATCCCCCTTAACGCGTTTTTAAGCATCGTCGTACAATGTGCATATAATACAACCAATCGAACGTTGGTAGATAGGGATGCGCCATGATACGACAACACTAAACCAAACTCGTTGTTGTCTCGTATAAGGATAAAAGTATGACAAGGAATGTAAGGCAATGCCCAAGGTAGTATGCTACCAGTTCAAGTCGCCAGGCTGGTGGTAACGCATCACCGCAACGACCGCCCACCGCGTCCATCCATCCCATGTCGAGTCAAAGGGGGGTTATCCCAATCAAGGTGCACCAATCAAAACAAACAACAAAGGTAATAGTATGGACCGAGTCCATAAGAAAAATCGAAGAACAGGCGTCCGCTAGGGATAACTAGCCCACTTGGACTGGTTCAAGCAGTCCTATTTTAGTCATTTCAAATTGATACAAGTGTCGGGGCTCTCCATCATCGTTCTCTTTCTTCAAATCCAGCAACGTACACCAAATCCAATCACTTCATTCTGGAGTCTCCTCCGCGTACACAGTTGTTAAAGTGGTTCCAACATTGACAAAGAGTATTCCAATAATCGGCCCCGGTCTCTTTAACAACCAAATGTCGTTTTACACACCAGTTGGTTCTTTTACATTTCAAAACGATCCATACTTGATATCAAAGTATCATATTCACTTCAAAATATCATTCATTTCAAAATTATCATATTCACTTCAAAATCAATTTCATTTTAAAATCATTTTGTTCACTTCGAAATCAACTTCATTTCAAAATCATTTTTAATCACTTCGAAATCAATTACATTTCAAAATCATTTTATTCACTTTGAAATCAATTTCATTTAAAAATCTTTTTATTCACTTCGAAATCAATTTCATTTAAAAATCTTTTTATTCACTTCGAAATCAGTTTCATTTCAAAATCGTTTTATTCACTTCGAAATCAATTTCATTTCAAAATCGTTTTCTTCACTTCAAAATCAATTTCATTTCAAAATCATTTCGAATTTCAACTTAGGTTATAACTTCATTTTAACCACATTTGTATTTAAATCAACGATTTAAATATAAACAGTTCCCAACTTGAACAGTTTTAATTTTTTTTTGAAAATAGTTTGAATAGTTAAAATAGTTTGAATATTATAATAGGTTATATTTTAAATGATTATTAAATTTAAAAAATTTGAAAATTTAAAAAGATGAATTTTAAAATAGTTTATAGTAAAATAGTTTACAGTGAAAATAGTTTCAAATTTAAACTGCTTCATTCCATTTCCAATAAAACTGGACTCAGGTCCAAATTTCAATCAAACTGATTTAATTTAAAACCTTCAAATTCTAATCATCTCAATTTCGATTTTTATTCAAATCAATTTCAATTTCGATTTCAATTCGAATTAACTTCAATTTCGAAACGTTTATTTTAACTTCAAATCCGATTCAACAATTCAATTCAATGGTTTAAATTTCAATTCAATTCTTATTTTAAACCATTTCAATTTATATAAATTTCAAGTCCAATTAAATTTACTGATTTAAATCACTTAAATTAAAATTAACTTTAATGTTCAATTTAAGGTTCAAATCTTTAAAATAATTCAATTTCGAGCCAAATTTGAAATATCCATTTAAATTACTTTTACTTGGCAATATTTCAAAGTTCGAATAAAAGTTCAAATCTTTTAAAACAAATCAATTTCCATAATTCAAATCATATTTCAATTATAACTTTAAACTTCCAAATTCAATTCTTTAAAGAATTTCTGTAAACAAATTTCAATTTCAACATTTCAAAACTCGAATTCGAAATTAATTCAATCTTTATAAGTTCGATTTCTTTAAAACAAAATCATTTAAATAGATTCAAATTCAAGAATTTAAAACCATTTAATTTAACCATCCGGTGTCCGTATATAATTTTCTATCCTATGGCCAAGTGATTAGTTATTTCGATTTTAATTTCAGGGATGGATATATATCTTTTCAATCTAAATCAAAGTGTCATAGGTATATCATTTCGACCTATTTCTTAATTTATTCGAAATAATTCAAATAATAGTTTATATGCTGTCAAATAATATGCTAGGTGATAACAAGATATATATATATATATATAAAATAAATAAACATCCAATCATCCAATATATCAACCATAGCCATCCATCACAATCAACATCCAAAATAGTCAATATATCACAACAGTTAACTAGTTATCAATATCGGGTGTTTAACTAGGAATTCAATTTTAATTTCAAATTTAACTGTCAATTTAAATTCCTATCAGTTCAATTCATATGTCAATTTAAATGCCAGTTAAATTACCAAAAACCATTCAATAAAATAAATCACTTCATGATTTAAATTTAACTAACATTAGAATAATTTAGTACTTCGTGAGTGGGTATAATCACTCACCTTTATTTGAAACTGAATTTTTTTTCAGATTCAAATAAATTCCAATCCAACTCCAAGTTGTAACCTTCGTCGACAAGATCGCAACATAACTTGTTTCACTCGAATCCGACCTCGTACGAGAAAGTTACGAATTAATTAGCATAACGATATAATTGAAATATAATTAACAAAATAATTAACTAATTAATAACATAACCTATTGTAACACCCCATATTTTTAGTAACATTACTTCGTACATTTAATTAGTTAAATAAAGTAAAATAATGTAAGTTAATTACTGGATTGAGATTTGTGATTAAATGAGGGGTAGTCGTGCCATGTTAACAATGAACTAAAGAATAAAAATGAAGTGTTAGGGTAAATAGATAAGGGGCAATATAGGAAAAACATTATTCTTATACCCTAAACCCTTAGGCCATACAATTCACACATTCATTCATACATTCACAAACAAAAATATAAGCTAAGGCCGACCACCATTAGCAAGCTCAAGAGAAGATATAAGCTAGGATTTCAAGAGGAAGAATCAAATTACTTAATCAAGAACAAATCTCACATCTTTAATCACAAAGCTAAGGTGAATAATGACTGCATCTCACTTTTCTAATTGTTTTCGGTTTTAAGGATGATCCAAATTTATTTTGCAATGTTATGCCATGATTTTGAAGGATAAAATGTTTATATATGCTTGTTGATGATTTGTGCTTATTTATATAGAATTTATGAAATGTTTTAATGTGAAAACCCTATTTAACGACATCTGAATGCCTTGCGATTTTAGATATAGATCAGAAATGATATTTTAGAGATGGGTTTCAATTTTCATAATTTTTGGAATTAATGTGGGAATTTTCTAGTGAAGAAAATGATTTATTTGGTTTAAAATAATTTACTGTTAAATTATATATAATTTGGGTCTGAAATTTATATATGTTAGAATACATATTAAAAATGATTTTCTGGAATTTTATAGAATTTGCTTAAGTGTTTGATGAATATATAAAATTATTTAAGGTATGGGACTTAAATGTTTTATATCTCTACTGATAATAATGAGAATTCCTTGAGCATCAATTCAACCGTGTCTTTTCGAACTACCGAAAATACCCTTTTCATTTTCTTTTTTATTTGCTTTTTATTGTCTTTTGCTTAGCTTACTTCTCCTTTTATTCCACCTTCTCTGCTATCCCAAATCCCAAATCGCCATGGTGATTCAACACCATCAAAGTTCATATACTCAAATACACGACCACCATCTCCACAAAACCTAATTAGCACCAAATCAATCGACACATGACTACAATCAAAAGATTGAAAAGTAAGCCTCTCACACAAATCAATCAAGGCATGGCTGCAATCCCTAAATTGATCGATGCCTCTTATTACTGTATCAATCGACACCATTGTCATTACCAAAGAGAACGAAGCGCGACTACAATATCCAAATCGATCGACGCCTCTTAGGTGACATTAAAGAAGTTCAAACTTATCAAAGATGGCCTGATTATTCTTTCTCAGGTGACATTAATTCTCCTAATCGAAGATCAAACTTGTGATTTGTAACCAAATTAAGAATGAAAATATATTGATGTAGATTGAAAATGAATACGATAATGTTGGACCTGCATTTCATGAATGTGGACCTCCATATATACATTGGGAAGGTGTGATGGCTATAAGCAATAACATTGGAGTACCTTGGAAAATGTGCAAAAGTCAAGATGTCCCAGAACCTATGGGTTGTACTTATACTTGCAATGTGATAATAACGTATACCTTTATTTTTAATGAATGATTGTTAATGCTGTTATGTTTCTATTATTCCAGATCAATACATGTAACATATTGATGCGTGGTGAAATTTAAAAGGCCAAATTCTCCCAACAAACTTGCATTATGGACAAAGAATTGGACATTTCCGTAAGTTCCTACAGACATAATTATTGTTTTGATATCGTTTTAATGAATGGCAGCTTTATAAACTACCACATGGTATGTTCTTTTTTAATCACCTGCAATCTTGAAATCTTATATACATAAACATCTACATAGTACTACTTACCAAATTTCCAAAAGTACGCAAAATTTTACCGTAATTTGATTAGTGCAACCCTTTATACAACACAAACACACATAGAGAGAGTTTTAGATTATGTTCATGTAGCAGTGTATAATTCATAATATTATAAATTATAATATGTTGAAAAAATGCATTGTGTTCTCATATGAATCGAACTTAAGATTTGGTACCCGGTATGTCAAAATTTCATAAATTCTTTAACTATGGTGACATATTATAGTATCATGGAGGAACAAATTTTGGAAGCTACAATTCTGCTTATGTAACGATAAGTTATTATTATGAAGCCCCTCTCGATGAATATGGTCTATAACTATTTCTTCCCAATTATATAGAAGATGATCATGTTCTCATGTGATTCTATTTGCATGGTTATTCTATAGGTTCTTCAAAAATGCACAATGGAGTCATTTTGTGTAATTGCTTTCTGTAATAAAGGCATCATTTGATCCATTATTTTGGAGAAAATATTATAGTTACCTGCATGGAGAACAACAAATGGTAAACCAATTACTTTTCTTTTACACTATTTTGAACTGAAACTATCAGGAAAATATATTATTATTGTTATATATACCCAAATTTTCTACATGCATATGTTTTTAAGGAAGAAGGCGATCGTGTAGCATTTCTTCTCAAAATGGATCCACGGCGTAGTGTAGTTGTTGAGTTTCAGAATAGAAAATAT
The DNA here is from genome assembly GCA_030737815.1 of Allium fistulosum. Taxonomy (NCBI): domain Eukaryota; kingdom Viridiplantae; phylum Streptophyta; class Magnoliopsida; order Asparagales; family Amaryllidaceae; genus Allium; species Allium fistulosum. The sequence continues at coordinate 445,653,036 of CM060903.1, forward strand.
CAACTATCTTAATAGTCTGCCAACATTGTATCACACTGTAATGTATGTTATAAATCAATACCATGTATTGCTTCTAAACTCATATCCTCAAATGGTAGCTGGAACTTCTGATTATATCATTTTCAAGAGACTTATCAATATGATTATAGAGTAGAAAAACCAGTGCAATATTTGAATAGCAAGGTACATGGAGTGCGTTTTGCGATGAGATCCCAAAGTTCGATCAAACTAATTTGAAAACAAAAGTTCTGCTTGAACTACTATCGGAAACCAAAGATGAAACAAATAATCTTTGGTACATAATCTGGTATTTATAAAAGGAGAAGGGGTATTTTGTAAATGATTTAAAATGTTTATTTTTGAAATAGTGGCAGTGCTTTTAGAAATGAAAATTAACATCAAATAAGATTTTGACAAACAAGGCAGGTTAGTTAAAAATTATTTCGGCACCTTGCTTCCGTCTTAGGTGGCTTTCGACATAATACCTCCGCCTCCATCACCATCGAAACCAATGCACCTGGCATCAAAGACTTAGTGTGCAACGAATTGGAAAGAAGGCGGAAGGTATGAGGTTGAAACCAGGGGTTTCGAAGGGATCAAAGTGATGCTTTGTTTTAAATGAAAATGCACCTGCTTTGCTTTCGATAGTATAGCTTTCGACTTGGATTGCGTTCGACTAGGTCAATGGTTTTAAAAGAATGGTTTTAAGAGGTTGTGCCTTTGTTTTAAGTATATGCTTTCGACTAGGTCAAAGCCTTTGCTGCCGCTTTTCTACTTTTCGAAGTCAATGGTTTCCAAGGGTATACTTTGTTTTATAAAACCTACCGATTCTCTAATGCTTTTAGAAGGTTGGTATCGACACCAATACTTCTTTACTTAGGAATGCTTTCAACTTAAATGTTTTATAGCCATTTTGCTCTGTTGAAGGTAAAACCTAAAGGTTTCGAATGGTTTAGTTTTAAATGGTTTCGAACGGTGTTTCCACATGTTTTAAATTGAACCCAAATGCTTTCGAAAGGTTTGCTGTTTATAAAGGTTTTGATGCTTTCGAAAGGTTTCTAAGGGTTGATTCCCCAATGGTTTCGAAAGGTTTGAAAGGAATGGTTTTCCAATGTTTTCGAAAGGCAGTTTAAAGTGTTTTAAAGATAGGATGTCTAAGGTTCTATAGCTTTTGAAGGAAAGCTTTTTCAAGTGTTTTCGAAAGGAAGATTGAACGGTTTCGAAAGGGGTACTTTCAAAGGTTTAAATGTTTTCATCAACAAAGATTTGTGTAAAGTATATATAACATGGCAAGGTGATTTTGAGTAAAGCATTGAGTATACGTATTTTCCTTGTTTAAGTTTGGTTTAAAGGTTTTAAATCGATTTGAGATGAAAAGGTTTTCAAGGAAAATTTTGGGAAGATTACCCTATGTAAAATGACTCAGATATTAGAATACCAGATGGGACTGGTATAGGGTCGCGCCCTATACATAATCTATTAGCCCCAGCTAATTTAGTTCAAAATTTCAGCATGTAGGGCTTTGTCACAGGTCAGACTAAAATGATGATTACACACAGAAGGGGATATGTATTTGTATACAGATAGGTTATTGGTGAGCCTACAAAACCATTAGGATCAGGTGACCTTGGAAAAAGATAAGTTAGGGACAAACCGTCCAAAAGAGGAGTATCTAACAAATAAGTTAGGGACAGACCGTCCAGAAGAGGAGTATTTAACAGATAAGTTAGGGACCGACCGTCCAGAAGAGGAGTGTCTAATAGGTGTTAGATTATTTTGTTTATATTGTCTGGTAGGCCCGAGCCAGCCAAAGGTTAGTAGTCAGCCAAACAAAACTATAGTGTTCGGACATATAGTTCATTTGTTACCTGATATGTATGTTTACATAATAATGCTTTATAGTTTTAACCAGTTTTGGTTGCAGGATAGAGGTTTGCAAAATATATGTTTTAAAAGGATATTAGTGAGGGAAAACCCGTTCCGCTAAGCGGCATGGTCTAACTTAATATCAAATAACCGTGATGTATACTATTATTCATACTAGGCTTTATGTCTGACTCGAAGTTTATGTTTTCCCCTTAAACTCTCGGGTGCTCGGAATTGATTTGAGTAGGATGACGAATAAAGCTACCGAAGATGAGTAGGAGGCTGACGGATAGCTATTAGGAGTTGCTGTTTTATTTTGTTTATTCCGTAGTGTTGTATTAAGTCAGTTATGACTATATAGTACTCTGATCAACCAAAGGGGAATCATAATATGTCGCTCTTGGCGTATTTATGTAATAATTATATTTTATCTGAACCTGGGAGACGATTATGGGATTATGTAATTTAAATGTGAAACATGTGCTTTTTAATGTAATTAGTAAAATGTTGTTTTTGAAATCTGTTATTTTGTTTCATATTCAAGTGCTTTTGATATTATGGATAAAATTATCATTACCGTATTTGGTCACCGGAAGTTAATACTATGGATGACTATAGCATCTGCAGTGCTTAGCTTCGGGCCTCCAGAAAGGGGATGTTACAACTTGGTATCAGAGCATAGGTTTATAAAAAACTTTAACTAAAAAAGTTATTTTTGAAAACATAATCCTAAGGATTTAGGGTTAAGATTGGGGTATAGGATAACGCTATAGTAACGTACTTGTATTTGCTATATATAAGTATACGATATCTCTCTAGTTTCCTTTCTCTCTTAGGCTATTCTTCTGTATCTCACGGGGCTTGAATACAGATATGGACTCTAGAGGTGGAAGAGTAAATCTTGGAGGAAGCATCACCACAAATGGAAATGCCAGACCAAATACTAGAAGAAACCAAGGTCAAGCACAAGCGGGGAATGTTGGTTCTGGAATCCCACAAGTGGATATGTGAGCTATGTATCAATTTTTCGTGAATATGATGCAAGCTGGAATTGCTGCTGGTGTGGTTGGATGAAATGCTGGAGTAGGAGGAGTTCAGGAAGCTCCGATGGTCAATAACTATGCTATGTTGAGTAAGGACTATGTCAGGCTTGGATGGAAGCCATTTATTGGAACTGAAGATGCTATCGAGGTGGAGAGCTAGTTGCTGCATTGTGAGCGAATCTTTGCAGACTTGGGCTCATTGATGAGCAGAAGAGGAGGCTTGCTTCGAGACAACTTCAAGGAGTAGTTTTATTATGGTGGAATAGTATGACGGCCGGAGTGGATGAAGAAACAATGACGTAGGCTGAGGTTAGGAGGAGATTCCAGGAGAGGTTTATGTCTATGATGGCATAGTCTGCTTTGCTTAGAAAGTTTGCTAAGTTAGAGCAAGGAGAGATGTCTGTTTTGGAGTATGCTAGAAGGTTTGAGGAGTTGGTAAGATATGGGTATGCTACAGTAGATACCTTGATGAAGAGGAATGAGAGGTTCATTAGAGGGTTGAAGCCTGTGGCCAGGGCTACATTACCCCATATCAGAGATCCATGTGATGTTGTAGTGGAAATGGCTTTAAGACATAAGGAGATACTTGCTTCTCTGGAGAAAAATAAGGCGAAGGTGGTCCAGGTTGGGCAGGGTCAAAAGAGAAAGTTCTTTCATAAGAAAGGTGCTCAAAAAGGTGGAGCATCAAAGAAAGGAAAGTCTGAGGTTGTTTGCTTCAAATGCGATAAGAATGGGCATTTTGCGAATGAGTGTTGTACTGGAAAGGCGGAGGAAGTGATCGGGAAGAAGAACATCAGATGCTTCAACTACGATCAGATTGGTCATTATAAGAATCAATGCAAAGAGCCTGCTAGGGGTGGAAGGGGCAAGGTATTTGCATTGGAGCCTGCTACATCAGGACCAACAGCGTAGGAGAAAGGGAAGGCAGTGTTGGGAGGTACACTTCAGATCCATGGTATGTCTGTTAGCGTGCTGTTTTATACTGGTGCATTGCATTCTTTTATATCTCGTTGTTTGGTAGATAAGCTTAACCTAGAACCCTCATACATAGTTACTTCCTAAAGGGTTGCAAATCCGATAGGAGGGTAGGCGACACTTGGGAAGAAGTGTGACCACTTAGAGTTTGATTTGTTAGGTCATACCTTTGTTTGCAGTTTGCATGTGTTTGACTTTATAGGGTTCAAAATTATATTGGGTATGGATTGGTTAAGTAAGTACGATGCTAAGATATTTTTTCATGATAGAAAAAATATCACTTAGACACCCTGACTGTAGTGATCGGGTTATATACTCCGTAGAAAACCCTAGCTATGAGGGGAATGCTTTGTTGGGTGTTGTGGAGCTAGAGGACGAGTTGAATTGAGTTTTCATAGTTTGAGAATTCGCAGATGTGTTTGAGCCTGTAGTAGGATTGCCACCGAAATGAGCCATTGAGTTTCAGATAGATTTGGTGCCTGGAGCAGAACCAGTGAGTAGGCTGCCAAGTAGGATGACACCTACAAACCGAGTAGTTCACCTTGGGGAGCAGCCGTACAGTTTGCTAAGAAGCCGAATAGATCATTGAGGTTATGTATCGATTATTGTAAGTTGAATGAGAAGACGATATGGAATCGATATCCGTTGCCTAGAATTGACGATTTGTTCGATCAGTTGAATGGAGCCAAGGTATTTTATCAGTTGGATTTAGCAACAAGTTTTCATCAACTTAGAGTAGCAGAGGATAACATTCCTTTGACGGTGTTTAGGACAAGTTATGGATCGTACGAATGGTTAGTTATGTCGTTCGAACTAACTAATGCGCCATCATTCTTTGTTGATTTGATGAACCGAGTTTTCCGAGAGCACTTAGATAGGGTCATATTGGTTTTCATGGATGATATTTTGATATTCTCTAGGGATGAGAAGAAGCACGAAGTTCATCTTAGAGTTGTGCTTGAGACGCTGAGGCAGAATCAGCTAAAGGCAAAGTTTTCGAAGTGTCATTTCTGGAAGAAGGAAGTGAAGTTTCTTGGTCATGTAGTCTCAGAGAAAAGGTTATCGGTAGATCCATCTAAGATTGAAGCGGTGAATAATTGGAAGAGACCCGAGACAGTGACTGAGATAAAGAGTTTTCATGGATTGGCTGGATATTATCGAGAGTTCATAAAGGATTTTTCACGGATAACAGAACCAATGACTAAGCTAATGCGAAAGGATGTGAAGTTTGTGTGGACCGATAAGTGCGAGGAAGCATTCCAATGCTTGAAACACTTATTGACCCATGCACCTATATTAGTTGTTCCGGAAGGGAATCGGGATTTAGTAGTCTATACATATGCATGTGGAACTGGATTAGGAGCTGTATTAATGCAGAGAGGTAAAGTGATTGCCTATGCTTCTCAACAACTTAGACCACATGAGGTTAGATATCCAATGCATGATTTGGAGTTGGCTGCAGTGATATTTGCATTGAAGGTGTGGAGACATTACCTTTTGGGAGAGAGGTTTGAGCTTTATACGGGTCACAAGTACTGAAGTATTTGTTCTCTCAGAAGGAACTGAACATGAGACAACAGAGATGGTTAGAGTTTATAGCGGCTTATGATTTTGGAACTGAGTACACACCAGAGATAGGTAATAAGGTAATAAGGAAGCTTCAGAATGGAGTGTTAGCTATTATAGCAGAGTGGAAGGATTTGGAAGCGTTGCCGACTTGTAGTGTGCAGTGGAGATCTGAGGCTGGGTCTAGTGGAGGATCTGTTGTGTTGTCTTGTTTAGAAGTTCGACCAGTTATGATTGAAAGGATCGCGTCTAAACAAGAGGAGGATCCAGTATTGGCTGAACGGATCAAAAAGTTGAAGGATGGAATGGTGAGCGATGACTTGAAGGATTTTAGTCTTGACTAGAATGGGTGGTAGAGAAAGAAAGGAAGGTCGTGTATTCCGGATGTAGGAGACATTAGAAAGGAAGTTTTGGAGGAATGCCATCGTTCGAAGTTCACTATTCATTCAGGAGAAACTAAGATGTATCAGGATATGAAGAGAAGTTTCTTCTAGGAAGGTATGAAGAGAGATGTAGGCTTATGGGTGAAGCAGTGTTTGAACTGTCAATAGGTAAAAGCTGAACATCAGAAGCCAAGTGGGTTGCTACAGCCATTGGATATTCCGGTATGGAAATGGGATTCTATTTCTATGGACTTCATAGATGGGTTACCAAAGTCTAGTAGAGGAAATGAAAGTATATGGGTCATAGTGGGTAGACTGACCAAGATTTCCCATTTCATTCCAGTTAAGTCAACTAGGATGACACCTGTTTTGGCTAAGTTATTTATGAAGAATATAGTTAGACTGAATGGAATTCCTAGTAGTATAGTAAGTGATAGAGATTCCTTTTTCACTAGTGAGTTCTGGAAGAGTCTACAGGAGATTTTAGGAACCGAATTCAAGATGAGTACCACTTACCATCCACAAACCGATGGGCAAATGGAAAGAGTTAACAAAGTTTTTGAGGATTTGTTAAGAGCTTGTGTGTTAGATTTCGGGGGATCATGGGAAGACCATCTACACTTAGTTGAGTTTTCGTATAACAACAGTTATCAGATTGGTATAGGGATGGCACTGTTTGAATCTTTGTATGGAAGACCATGCAAATCTCTTGTTTGTTGGTTAGAGACTGGGGATAGGTTAGTTCTTGGTCCAGATTTAGTTAGAGAAGTTGCAGAGAAGATTGAGTTGATTCGAGTTAGGATGAAGGAGGCTCAATCTAGGCAGAAGAGTTATGCGTATAGAAGATGGAAAGACTTAGAGTTCTCTGTTGGAGATCATGTTCTTATTAAGGTATCACCGATGAAGGGTGTAAATAGATTTGGGAAATCAGGGAAGTTGGCACCGAGATTTGTAGGATCATTTTCTATTGTAGAAAGGATCGGGAAACTCGCGTACGTAGTTGAGTTACTGAATAGTTTGGCAGGAGTCCACGATGTTTTCCATGTATCTCATCTTAGAAAGTGTGTCAGAGATCCAGACACTACTATAGCACCGACTGTGTTAGAGGACTTAGTAGTGGAACCAGATATGACTATAGTTAGGAAGCCTGTCCGTATAGTGGCGGGAGATGAGAAGAAGTTAAGGAACAAGACAGTCAGATTAGTTAAGGTCTAGTAGAGTGACGATGATAGAGAATGTACTTGGGAATCTGAGAGCAGGATTAGAGACGCTTATCCTGATTTGTTTGACGGTATGTTTTACCTTTGACTGATTTTTTATGCACCTTATCGTAATTTCAAGGACGAAATTCTTTAATGAGGGAAGTCTATAGCAGCCCATATTTTTAGTAACATTATTTAGGATATTTAATTAGTTAAATAAAATAAAATAATGTAAGTTGATTAATGGATTGAGATTTGTGATTAAATAAGGGGTTGTCATGCCATGTTAACAATGAACTAAAGAATAAAAATGAAGTGTTAGGGTAAATAGATAAGGGGAAATAAAGGAAAAACATTATTCTTATACCCTAAACCTTTAGGCCATACAATTCACACGTTCATTCAAACATTCACAAAAAAATATAAGCTAAGGCCGACCACCATTAGCAAGCTCAAGAGAAGATAAAAGCTAGGATTTCAAGAGGAAGAATCAAATCACTTAATCAAGAACAAATCTCACATCTTTAATCACAAAGCTAAGGTGAATAATGACTACATATCACTTTTCTAATTGTTTTCGATTTTAAGGATAATCCGAATTTGTTTTGCAATGTTATGCCTTGATTTTGAAGGATAAAATGTTTATATATGCTTATTGATGATTTTTTATTATTCATATAAATTTTATGATTTGTTTTAATGTGAAAACCCTATTTAATGACATCCAAATGCCTTGCGATTTTAGATATATATCAGAAATGATATTTTAGAGATGGATTTCAATTTTCATAATTTTTTGAATTAATGTGGATTTTATATTAATTTTCTAGTGAAAGAAATGATTTATTGGGTTTAAAATAATTTACGGTTAAATTATATATAATTTCGGTCTGAAATTTATATATGTTAGAAAACATATTAAATATGATTTTTGGAATTTTGGTAGTTCCTAAGTGTTTTAATGAATATATAAAATTATTTAAGGTATGAGACTTAAATGTTTTATATATTTATAAAAGGAGAAGGGGTATTTTGTAAATGATTTAAATTGTTTATTTTTGAAATATTGGCAGTGCTTTTAGAAAAGAAAATTAGCAACCAATAAGATTTTGAAAAACAAGGCAGGTTAGTTAAAAAGATTACTTAAAAAGGGTTAAAAATCAGTTTTACATGCAAATTGCATGTTTCTCCACTTTCGGCACCCTGCTTTCGTCTTTGGTGGCTTTTGACTTAGTCTCTCCGCCTCCATCACCATCGAAACCAATGCGCATGGCATCAAAGACTTGGTGCGCGTTGAATTGGAAAGAAGGCGGAAGGTATGAGGTCGAAACCAGGGGTTTCGAAGGGGTCGAAGCGCTACTTAGTTTTAAATGAAAATGTGCCCGCTTTGCTTTCGACGGTATAGCTTTCGACTCGGTTTTCTTTTGACTAGGTCAATGGTTTTAAAAGAATGGTATTAAGAGGTTGCGCGTTTGTTTTAAGTATATAATTTCGACTAGGTCGTATTCCTTTGCTGCCGCCTTTCTACTTTTCGAAGTCAATGGTTTCGAAGGGTATACTTTGTTTTATAAAATCTAACGCTTCTCCAATGCTTTCGGAAGGTTAGTTTCAACACCAATACTTCTTTACTTAGGAATGCTTTCGAAAGGAATGCTTTCGACTTAAATGTTTTATGACCATTTTTCTCTGTTGAAGGTAAAACCTAAAGGTTTCGAATGGTTTAGTTTTAAATGGTTTCGAAAGGTGTTTCCACATGTTTTAAATTGAACCCAAATGCTTTCAAAAGGTTTGTTGTTTATAAATTTTTGATGCTTTCGAAAGGTTTTAAAGAAAGGTTTCTATAGGTTGGTTCCCCAATGGTTTCAAAAGGTTTGAAAGGAATGGTTTTCCAATGTTTTCGAAAGGCAGTTTAAAGTGATTTAAAGATAGGATGTCTAAGGTTCTATAGCTTTCGAAGGAAAGATATTTCAAGTGTTTTCGAAAGGAAGATTGAATGGTTTTGAAAGGGGTACTTTCAAAGGTTTAAATGTTTTCATCAACAAAGATTTGTGTAAGGTATATATAACATGGCAAGGTGATTTTGAGAAAAGCATAGAGTATATGTATTTTCCTTGTTTAAGTTTGGTTTAAAGGTTTTAAATCAAGTTGAGAAGAAAAGGTTTCCAAGGAAAATTTTGGGAAGATTACCTTATGTAAAATGACTCAGATATTAGAATACCAGATGGGACTGGTATATGGTCGCGCCCTATACATTAGCTATTAGCCCCAGCTAATTTAGTCTAAAATTTTAGCGTGTAAGGCTTTATCATAGGTAAGACTAAAATGATGATTACACACAGAAGGGGATATGTATTTGTATACGGATAGGTTATTGGTGAGCCTGCAAAACCATTAGGATCAGGTGACCCTGGGAGAAGATAAGTTAGGGACATACCGTCTAGAAGAGGAGTATCTAATATATAAGTTAGGGGCAGACCGTCCATAAGAGGAGTATTTAACAGATAAGTTAGGGACCGACCGTGCAGAAGAGGAGTGCCTAACAGATGTTAGATAATTTTGTTTATATTGTCAGGTAGGCCCGAGTCAGCCAAAGGTTAGTAGTTAGCCAAACAAAACTATAGTGTTCAGACAGATAGTTCATTTGTTACCTGATATGTATGTTTACGTAATATTGCTTTATAGTTTTAACCAGTTTTGGTTGCAGGATAAAGGTCTGCAAAAGATATGTTTTAAAAGGATATTAGTGAGGGCAAAACCCGTTCCGCTAAGTGGTGTGGTCTCACTTAATATCAAATTACTGAGATGTATAGTATTATTCATACCAGGCTTTATGTCCGACTCGAAGTTTATGTTTTTCCCTTAAACTCTCGGGTGCTCAAAATTGATTTGAGTAGGCTGGGGGTTGAGGTTTACAGGTTTTTAGTAGGACAACGAATAAAGCTACCGAAGACGAACAAGAGACTGATAGATGGCTATTGGGAGTTGTTGTTTTATTTATTTTATTCCACTATGTTGTATTAAGTCAGTTATGACTATATAGCACTCTGGTCAACCAACGGGGCATCATCATATGTCGCTCTTGGCATATTTATGTAATAATTATATTTTATCTGCACCTGGGAAACGATTATGAGATTATGTAATTTTAATGTGAAACATGTGTTTTGAAATATAATCAGTAAAATGTTGTTTTTGAAATCTGTGATTTTGTTTCATATTCAAGTGCTTCTGATATTATGCATACCATTAACATTACCGTATTTGGTCACCAGAAGTTAATACTATGGATAACTGCAGCATCTGTAGCTCTTAGTTTCGATCCTCCAAATAGGGGATGTTACACCTATTCTCTTCCTTGTTCACGCACACAGTCCCCAGGTCGTCGCTCGATGTTTCCTCTTTTTATTAATTGATCGATCGCTTTCCTCCAGCCCTATATCGACGTCGCCAACCAGACCCACCGCCGTGCTGCTTCCCTACGTCGAGCTGCCATAGCACACGCGCGCGTGTAGACGCACAAAAACACAAAACCGGCGCATCCTTCATGGCTAAATTATGGCAAACTCGAGTCATTTCACCTCGATCCAACCGTATAACACATAGAGCTCATCGAGCTTCCATCTTTGCTTTTGGAGTCATTCGGTTTCGTTGAGTGGATTGGAAGATATCAAGGGGAGAAAGAAGTGAATTTTCGGCCATTAAATCGTTAGAAAGGAGCAGCTGATGTTTTTAGGGTTTGGATTGCAAAGAAATAAAGTTTCAAGTCCTTATATAGAAAATTTCGCGGCACATTCATCCGTGAAATTTTCGAACTCCAAACAAAGCGTGCCGCCTAGCGTTTTATATGTTATACCCCTATTTCAAACACAATGGAATATGTATTGAGAGCCAATTCCATCATATTCAGAATATAGCTTTTTAAAACCAAATTATTTTAATTAAAGTTCTAAAATTAAATTCTAAGCATTTTAAGCTCGTACGACCAAACGATAAGTCCGATCGCTACGAAACTTGAAACTCTATAATAATTTACTATTACGGATCCAATGAAACTAGTTTCATCGAAATTCGAGAGAGTGCCCAAAAAGACTATTTTTACATGTTAATTAAAACAAGCTACTTCCCAAAATAAATTTATTCACTTTAAATTCATTTTTAAAAGTTAACAACTTTCAGTCTTGTTTAAATAAAATTTAAATCAACTTTTGAAATCAATTTCATTCATATTAAATCCAACATTCAGTTATTTAAACAATTTCAAATATTAAATTTAACAATTAAATTATCAAATAAATCATTATATTTGAAGTATAAGTTATTTAACTTATAAAATTTAACTTTTAAAACAAATTCAAATAATAAAACAACTACTTCCATTTTATAGTAATTCAACATCTTTGCAATTATTATATACAACAAAAGTTATTCGTTTCTTACCAAATAAATGCTTTCTTATTACTGAAATTTATACTCTTCAAAAATACAATTTCATATAAATAAACTTATGCTTTTACTTTTAACAAACATTTATTCGATTCTTTATTAACTTAATATTGATTATTTCAATTTCTGTTATCAATTATTTCCACTTCAATATTATTTAATTTACTTTCTAATATAAGTTACCATCTTTTATCTTATCGAGTTTTGTTATTTCAAATTTTATTCAAGTTCATATTAAATAAATTACATAAATAAAACATTAAATTTTTATTTCTAACAATTTTTGTCCAATAACTATATTAAATATAATAATTTAAAATAGTTAAAAATACGGGTCGTTACAAAAAGCCACTTATGAAATCATTGGAAATATTATAGTAAATTGGGCACATATGACCATGGATAGTATGATCGAAAACTGATCTGGTGAAAGGCATCGATTTTTAACCCATAAGGCAACTTGATTTCTATTATGCTTTGCTACTTTGTTGTGGCTTTAAACGTCGAGACTCCCGTTCGACATTAGTATTCCTCTTTTTCTGATGCGAAACTGTTAAAAGCAATGAATATTCCTGCAGTTTTAGATGAGATTCATATTGAAACTCCCATATACCAACTAGTAGAGCAAGATTTACCCTCCTTTTCCCAGCATTATGCTTCTTCACTTCCTCCCTCTCTATTTAGAGAGGACCAGATCATCTCGATGCTTAATAGACAGGAGCAATTGATATAATATTGATTAGGGAAGAGCTGAAGGAACATAAGAAGTAAGGCCTTATATTACATGTCTATGTAGCACGGTTCATACTAGGCAGAGTGGAGCAGGGACTAGCAATGATGTCAGTGTTGTTCAGCCTCCTCTTGTATCTCAACCATCGGTTCATGTCTTTCAGACAGGGGCACCGGGCTGGTGCAACAGGTCCATCATATTAGTAGCCTACTAGACTTACCATGATGGGAGCCACATCGAGAGAACTCATACCTCGTGCAACTATCACCCATGCATCGGGTTCTTAGTTCATCTTTTGACACCCTTGGCAGCATACCATGTTCACAAAGTCTGATTTGACTACTCCCGAGGAATATTATGATAGGCCATATACTAAAGCTCCTCCTTATTTGGTATCTTTTGGACATTTAGTTTATTTTTCATTATGTCTTTCCATTTATTGTTTTGTCTAACATTTGGTTTAACATTTTTGTTGTGTAATGATATTTTGTAGTTTTGTGTTCAATTCAGACATTTTGTAGTTCATTATGTGATGTTCATTCTATGATGTTCTTTTTTCCATTTAATAATATGTATTTTGGAGTATTATAGTTTATTTTTTTCTCCTTTTTATGATGACAAAGGGGAAGAAATATTTGAACATATGTATACATTTAGGGGGAGTATAAAAAAATATCATGTATATATTCAAGGGTAGTATTAAATTCATATCAGCATCAATATAACATTCTATGAATGAATGAATATATGAGTTGCCATCATCAAAAAGGGAGAGAACGTTTGAGTAAGATTTCCCAAATTTTGATGATGAAAACTTCATAACTAGTCTTAGTAGGGAAATAAGAGATATGACATCATAGAGCTAAAAATAAATGGAAGATTAAGTGCTACATTTCCAGAATATCATCAAAGGAAGAACACTTGAAGACCGCAACTATGTGAGTTAGTTTGACTTATAAATGTGTTGTCAAAATTCACAAGAATTACATATTAATATTCCAAAGCCTTAGAATACTTAAAAAAAATTAATATTTTTCTTAAGTTTATTTAATATTTTTAAAAAAGGCTTGTCATAAGCTTCATAATCCTGCAAAATACATGTACATTGGTGGACCAGTGTGAACCCATCGGTGCTCTGGTGCACGCATTTTATTTTGGATTCTAAAGCCGTGAGAAGATTTTTTTTCTTTTCTGAAGGGTTGCGTTCCTTCTTCCTTCTTCAGTCGTGATGCTCTTTTCAGGCTTCAATGGTAAATGTTGCAACTCCTCTTCGTACCTTTCAATTTATATAAATAGACTATGATTTCATGGAGGAATTACAAATTTGCTCTCTAAATTCTATATCTTGATTTTTAAAACCCTAGTTTACTAAAATCTCTCAAATCGGCAAACATTCAATTACTATATTTTTTCTCTGATTTATACTTCCTAAAACTCCCGTTCATTGAAGTATTAAAAGATTCTTATGAGTTATAGGATATTGTACTGTATTCGGCATATCGGCGTATTCAGACATGACTACCGCCAACGACTACTTTTGTTTCACGTTTGTAGAAATACCTATTCAGTGGCTTAGGAATTGTATAGACCCATTCTTCTACGTGAAGCAAGGAGGTTTATGAGTAAAAACCCATAATGGAGGTTTTGGGACTGGACGTAGGATGGTGGTCCGAACCAGTATAAAAATCCATGTGTTCAAGTTCTTTTTTACTTTACTTTATTTCCAATTAGCTCTTTAATATACTTATACTTGTACATTAGTTGATTACCCATAAATACACGATCCACTAGACTTTCATTGTGGTTGTGTGACTCTACACGTGTGAGTTCAGCTCTCTGTAATGTCTAAACAAATAAAATTGAACTCTATATGAACTTTGCTGGATTATAGCAGTGAGCAAGCATTGCCTTACTTAATGGTCATCTAGATGAAGTCTTACTTCTGATCATTTAAATTACACGCTTAAGCAACCAGTTATTATGAACATTGTGTATCTTTGTCTTCACTATGTAATTTGAACACCTAAAGCTCGGTCTAAATTCAAATTATAATAATTTTTGAATATAATGACGAAGTTCAAGTTCACTACAAGGGGAAGCACGTTTTCCGACGGCCAGAAACCGTCGGCGGCCGTCGGAAGCCGTCTGCCGCCGTCGGAAATGCCTATGTCGGGAAGTAGTAATTCCGACGGCTTCCGACGGAAGCTGTCGTAAACGATTCTGACGGATCTCGACGACTTCCGACGTTTTCCGACGGACGTCGGTGACCGTCGGTAGCCGTCGGAAATGTTAAGTTACAGGACGCCGGTATTCGTCGTAAGCCGTCGGAAATTTTGACCTATAAGTCGTCGTAAGCCGTCGGAAGCCGTCGGAAATCTGCTGTTTTTTTTTAATTTGCTGCAAATAGAGCCTTCCAACCACATTTCTCTTCCAAACACTATAATATCAATACTGCACAATCCAATATACTATAATCCAACCAAATATCCAAACCCAAACTACAAAATATTCAATAAACACACAAATAAATAAAATTACATCAAAATATACATAACCATTCCAACATTAACAATAATCCTAACAATAACTGTTCTACCATGTTGTTAATACACAAATTCATCAATATTCTCATACACGTCCTCATACAACCATAGAATCAAGTGTATCAAACATAATTATACATAAATCAACAATTACCTACGCCGTCTACCAAATCATTCTAAAGTAAAACAAAACATACCTGAACGAACAAGCAAGCAAGCAATGAATCAATCTCCTCCAGATCCAGAGCCAGCCGAGGAAGGAAAGCGACCACCAAACTGCTGCATGTACTCTAACAACTGTGCGGTCTGCATGGCTTATTGGCGGTTCTGCTCCTCCAACTGGGAAACTCTAGTCCGCAATTCTTCTATATCTGCTAGATCGCTCTGAGGTCTACTCCATCGTCCCCTACTCTGACTACTGGACTGCAATAATTAAAAAATAAATAAAATCCAAGTTTATTGTTTTGAAAAGGTCAAAATATCATATTTTAAGTATTTTAAGACAAAGTAAATTATTTACCGCTAAATTTCCAAATCCGTATCGTCGACCATGCTCTGCTGGATCCATAACGGACTCAAAAATAACGTCCTCCTCATTGGTCGTCAGCTGATCTCGACCCGTGTCAGCAAGGAGTTTCTACCGCTGCTCCATAAACTTCTCCTGCATTAACAAATTAATAATATCATAACTTATGTCATCATAATTTAACAATTACTAATACTGAATAAAATGAAATATGCTTACATGGCTTTTGCTGGATTTATCGTCCTGCCATGTGTACGAAACAGTCCCGTCTGGATTAACATGCTCGACAGCATGCGTACGGGTGAACACGTCCATATAGCTGACAGGACCATGTGACTCGGCTTCCTGAAGTTGATTGTTACATACAATTATTATACATTTAAAATCATATAGTATAAACTATTTACATTTATTATTCAATAAATTTACCAACTCCTGCCGATACTACTGAAACGACTTCGATCCTCCATGATGAGTGACGGGATTCTTATTTCTATTTGCAGAGTTTCTATCCGACTCTGCCTGTACATTTAAAATTTGATACATTATTTTTCGATCACGTCAAATTAATAATTCAAAAAAAATTAGTATACTTGCATTTTCCTCGTCCGTCTCCCAGTATCTCAACCAAGCTTGCCACACGCTCTCTCTCATCCACCATGGTTTCTTACCAGATTTCTTAATCTCAGATATCGTATCCCTGTAGTTCTTGCGCATCTTCTTCATCCAGTATGCTCGTGCCAGCATCATATCGTCTGTCTGGATGTCTATCTCAGCTTGTGTTAAAAAAAGATTACACTTTAAACGATATAAACAGTAAAAAACGACAAAAATGAATTAAAAATGGAAAACAGAAAAATATGCATACTAGGACATCCTGCCATATGCACTCTATGATGTGAGGAGGGATGTTATCCCACTTCGACCAGCAAGCACTCATCCTACTGCGATAAGAAGCTCTAGAGACGTCCAGCACAACCTTAGAGGAAAGTAGATCGAACCCCCTGTTTTTAAGTACGATATAGATAAGTACGTATGTATATCATAGAAAAAATAAGATGATGAATAAAATTTAATTCTTACCCATCTGCTCTAGGGACTAACGATACAACTGCACGCTGTGGCTCTTGCGATGGGCCACTGCCATCGCCTCCTGACGATCGGGAAGTGCTCCTACCTCTACATGACATATTGATAAACCTGTGACATATACACATCACTATATAAGAGAATAAAAACATGATAATTAATTTATTTCATATGAAAATGACATCAACGGTATAAATTGCTTAATTAATGACTAGAATGGAAATAGAAATGGAAGTGTGTTATACCTAATTCATAATGGGTGTACTCTTCCAACGATAAGCAGAGTTCATTGCATTTTCAATAAAAATTGCTAAATAAATGACAAATGGAAATAACATAAAACATGCAAACAATAGTAAACGGATTTGGTTTCATAGTAATATCAATTTCATAATACATCAAGAATTCAACATAGTTACATCAATTGCAAAAAAACAGATTCAGATTTATATTAGTCATCATCGTCTTATGATTCAGATTCGGTCTCGTTTTCGACGATATTTTCCTCTGCACTGTCAAACGCTTCTACCAAAACATTTGATTCATCGATCAAATGACCAAAATCTGTATGATCGTCTGTAATTATTATTTCGTTATTTTCCTATTTGACAAAATGAGAAGTTCAAAATTTAATATTTATTTTGAAGAATACAAATTCAAAAAAGATTATTTTCATGGTCGTATAATATATTGAATTTAAAGAACAACTTCATAAATATAAAAATATTTTCAAATAGGACACATTTTATTTTTTAACGTAATGATTTAAAAATATATATAATTTTTTTCATTAGTCGGGCATCCTACTTCCCATTACAAACACAGTAAGCATTTACATTTCGTATATTACTTCGTCTCAAACGATTCAACAAAATTTCGATAGCATTTCCCTTTTGTTCCCTACATTGTACACAAATGCGTGCACGCAGGAAACAAAAAAGAAAAGTTAGGCCGAAATTTTATGAACCGTTTGAGACGAAGTAGTATACAAAATGTAAATGCTTACTGTGTTCATAACTTGTCCAATACAGGGACAAATCCGACAAACATTGTACCAGATGAATATAAATGGTCGTTTTTCGAAAAAACGACTATTTATACAACGATCATGTACAACAATCGTCAAACGGGGCCAAAAACTCTCTAAGGGACATTTGTCAGTTACATGCGCGCATTTTACAAAAAAATACAGTTTTACTCACTGTTCACATTTACAAAAATATATACTAATTTAACACATTTATTCAACGTATTACATCAACTTAAGGCTGTTTTAACATTTTTGTCATTTTTCAATACACACAATTATAATTTAGAGTAATGCATTTTTTTGTTTCATAAGTAAATACGCGCACATTATAATACTCCTAGTTCATTTAATCAATTTATCTTATTCCAAATAACGTATACAATCGTCGAATCAAGGCATACACAACAATTTACATATACATGAACAATCACAAATTATACGTGTTTTTCACAATTTCATGATAAAAGATGAAATTGGTATACCATGTGATGCTATAAACCGTTATTACGCTATTGGAAACAATTGCAATCACTAATTCGCCCTAATTTATCAATTTATGCAAATCTAGAATTAGGATAAAAACTGAATTTTTCACAAAAATAAGAGATTATACCTGAGATTAAGAGTAATGGAGTTTGATTACGGAGCCTTGGAAGATCCGAAAGCTAGAAATTAGGGATTGGAAGCTTAGAGGTTGAATTTGGGGGTTTTTTGGTGGAATTTTCGTATGGAGAGGAAGAAGAAAGCTCTCGGCTGGAGCTATAATCGCATATTTCCGACGGCTTCCGACGGCCGCCGACGGCCCGTCGGAAGCCGTCGGAAGCTGTCGCCCCCCTCCGTCGGAATTTAGCATTTTTCTATTAGTGGTTTTAAACTTACTTGGTTCAATCCGATAACATTTATCGATTTATTGAATTGCTTTGATCAAAGACTTTGACTTTGGATCGATCTCTAATTACAGTGACAACGACCTTCTGTATCTAATGAAATGAATCCTCTCGAGAAATGTTTCACTTCATGTCTCTTGTCACATACCAAATTATGGTCGCAACGTGAGCCCATATCACTTGACCAACCATAGTCAAAGTAAGGTTTCCATACAAAAGATGCACAATACTTTGAGGTTGAAAGACTAGAAAATTATCACATGAGATCTTCTATTTCACTTAGACATGTTAACATATAGAAGTCTTATGGTGAGTCATTCTGTAATCATTCCAAACTACTAAAAGTACATAGCCTATTTGTTCTCCCAATAGTCATGAATAAAACGATGTCCATCATATAGATAACGCTAGGGACACTAGTTTTGTTGGTATATTGATATCTTGTTCTCGAAATACCAAATGATAGGAATATTTAAGGATAAGTGTTTGTGTTATTAGTTTCATCCAATACACATGGCTATGAACTCTTTTGTAATTGCGATCAGCTAAATGCTTTATTCTAAGGATTTTTACTTATATGTTATAATGGACTCTTAATATTATGTATATTTACATATTACTAAATAGCATAATTTTTTTTCCAACCAAATTTCTAACATGAGTCAAGCTACAAATTCAAACTACAGAATTATGCCTAAGCATACATTTAACTCTATGAACTCCATCCTACCCCTACTCTATTTATATTTTCAAAGCAACTAAACCTTCCAAAGCATGCAACCAATGATTGGTCGACCTATAGACTCATCAAACCCACCTCTACAATAATCTCACGTTATTATCATCGTGTAACCATGAATTGATATTGCAAATTCAAACCAAATTCCTTCTATAAAAAAGCATCGTAGTTTTATTTACCAAAGATGATATTCATTTCTTCATTAAACTATTTTGGTACACAAACGAGAAATTCCAAATGAAACATCCACCTATGAAGGGTATTCAAAAGCAACACATTTTGAGACAAATGTTCACTAGAGTCAATCCTGAGATTTTGGGGGCCCATGTAAAATACAAAATTTAGCCCCTTTATCATTTATAATTAATATTTTACTAAATCAAAGGACTATATAACAAAAAAAACCCGACGAACAGTGTTAAAAAAACTTATATGAATGAATTTTAAGCAAGATTTTAATATTCCCATATACTATGGAAATCAATTACACTTAAATTTATATGTACTAACAAATTATTGGACTTATATGAAGTAGGGGCCTAGGGCATCACCCTTTAGGTAGTCAGCGATGATGATGAGTAGGGAGAACTTCTTGCGAATCTAGTTATGAGAACAATTTTAACGCCCTATCATCTATATCATCTTAAATCCATGCACAAAATGACATCTAGATCCCTAAATGCCGCAGAAGATGGTTCGTTGGGTACAATTAAACCTAAATATAGCATATCTATCACATATTTATAACATATCATAACAAAAGTAATAAAGTATAATTTGAACAATATATTTGTCCAATAAAAAAAGACATGTATAAATCAGATATAATATATAACATCTTAGTACATAATACTCCAAACGAGGGGAATTAGGTGTAATAAATACACCAAACGCCAAATGCATTATGTCTCATATACATAATAAAGTCTAATATTTTAATATACAAAATACTGGATAATAATCATTGCAATACAAACGCATGCACACACACACGGATATATATATATATATATGTATATATATATATGTATATATATATGTATGTATGTATGTGTATATATACAGTTGGGTCTCTAAACCTGTTCCGCTGGCAATTTCTCTCAGTCCTTTGGTCAACCTAGTCAAGGAATAGCTAACAAAAGAGAAAATATAAAGCAGGCCAGACATAATGCATGGCGTATGAAATGTAGTGCTAAATTGCATGGTAACCAATGTGCAAACATGATAAATATACCAAGTGTTATCTATACGAGGTAATGAAACCATACCTCAATATGTATCTTTTGCTACATACAATGAGTTAGCACATTTCAACTATAAGGCTATGCAAAACTTGATAAGTTTATCAAACTACTAAATTATAATGGCCTCTAGAGTGTAAAAAAACAATACATCCTTTGCTAATGGCCCCATTCCTCCCACGTTATGGCCAAGGCCCATCAAGTACGATGAATAATATAATACCAGTACAATAATGCACCAAGGCATCCATGTAAATTAATAATATAATACCAATACAATGATGCATCAAGTATGATGAATAATATAATAACAATACCTTTGATGATACAAATTGATATGTTGCATGCCTTAGCATTGCCTATTGAGTTGCATACAAGGACAAAAGACAAGTAACCGAGGCCTAGAATCCATTGTTATCGAGGTAGGCGTCTCCTATATTTGACTTGAAATCGCACTAATGCGCTTGATTGAGACAACACCGCCTCCTATAACCAAAGGTCTAGTAATAACAGTTCCTAAGGCCAAACACAAGGAATACAGACCCACTCCATATACATAATATGTTGTCTCGCATATACTAAGGAGGAACAACGGTTTGTAATTGGAATAGTCCCACATCGCTAAATAACTTGGAGAAGTATTGTATAAAAATGGGTTGGCAGACAGTAACATTGGAAATTACTTTTGTTACAATAAAGTGTATGCCAATTCATATGCGTACACAACAGGGTTTTGTAAAGACGACGGCTAGGGAAGTGGCATCTACGCTAGACAGTGGCTATTAGCCATGGTGGAGCGTAGGTGTAGAGTGACGTAAGGGGTACAAGGCGTTGATACGATTATGTGAGAAGCAATTATTTTGGACTGCGCATGAAGAAAGTGTCATTATAGATAATTTTCGTACATGTCATCTTAAAAGCCAAAACCTTTGCAAGTTTGTTATTTAAACTAAATTACCCATACACATATTACCGAGTATAACCTAGTTAGTGCTCCAAACAAATGCAAGAGGAGACACGGTCAAAAATATTCATACGGAGCATCTAACAAGGTAGTAGAAAGAATACAAACTGAAGACAACCAGCTTGTAGCTATGATAGCTAGGAAGTCAGACTCAGTAGACTACCGTATCGTTCCCCTAAGCTCATCCTTAGTATGATAAATCAGAATCTTCCACTGACTGACAGTTGTAGATTCTGATCACCAAAGCAATCAATCACACCTCTTGAATCTTTCTAAAATAAGTTCCAAGTCTCCGTCATCCTCGTGGTTGAATTTGATTTTTTTAATAACATTGTAGCAATCATGAGTAATCAAAAGTACTTTGATATGAGTAGGCATTTCATCCCTTGGAATAACCTGTCATTTCTTTCATACCACAATGCTAGACGAGCACTACAATAACTAACTCTACAATATCTTTATGCCTTGAATTAATAAACTTGTACCTCATAATTCGATTAAAAATTTCTTCCAATATTAGAAGGAGAGGTATTGAACTGCACCATATTTCTAAAGTAATCCCATAGCTGTGTAGAATATAAACATGAAAAGAACATATGTTCAGTAGTTTCATCATGTTGAACACACAGAATACAAGAAGGGTCAATACTGGGACTCCAGTTTTTAACCACGTCCTTAGTTTTAATTTTGTGCATTTTTGCTAGCATGGTACAAATAGACATTTTTGGAGTACAAACATTATTCCAGGCTGATTTACACCATTCATAAGTACTACTTTAGTTCTCAAACAATTCCAAGCAGATTTGAAAGAAAAATTTCCCTTATTACTTGAAGGCAGACGCAATATTCATTGTTTTTAGTGGAATTAATATTGATTTTTTGGATTTGATAACAAATACTGAGTGGAAAATTTGAAGGATTCAGTCTCCATTCGCCATCAGAAATGAGACTAGAAACCTTCTTGTTGTGGCCCCTTAAGTGTGTCAATGCGTGTCATCTAGTAAAGTCAATAAGGTTTCTACCATTAATACTAGGATCAAAGAACATATCTATGTCGTCAGCATAGCAATTTGCTTGCAAATTGAGCCTTTTCCCCAATACCTTGCTTTAAGCAATAACATATAAGAATAAGAGGCATTATTATCTTCATGAACTATCCAAAAATTATTTACCATGACAATACCCGTTATGAACCCGAATAGCCCATAAACTTTTCCCTTCCAAAAATCTCCATAAAATCTTAACAGCAAAAGCTTCTATCATATCTTCTTTTTTTCTAATCTCCTTGCCACCTTCCATCTTAGTGTTTGTCACCTATGACCAACTAACGCGATGAGTCTTTTTATGCCCGATAAAATTTGAACAATCTTTTTTAATCTTCCGGATAATATTTGTAGGACATTGTCCAATTTGAAGCCAAAAATAAATCACAGGATAGATAACTGTTTTGATCAATTCAACCCTACCAACAATATTTAAAAATCTATTATTCCATTTATTCATTTTCTTATTTATTATGGCAATGAGAATACTAGAGCCACTTGCCTTTAATTTGCAGTTGGGCAAAGGATGTTATGGGTATTCTAACTTAAGACCACTCAAATCAAAACCTCAAAGCACAGCGGAAAATGAGATCATGGTAAGAGGTGCAAAAACAACCGATCAATATCACAATCTAAATCTTAAACCAATCCAAGTAAAACCAATCACAATCGCTAAAAGCAATAGAGAAACAAAGTAATAACTATAAAAATAAATCACACATTGATTTATAGTGGTTTCAACAACGTCTTGTCAGTGTACATCCACTTTGAGAGAGAGCCTTTATTAATACTAATGAGAAGAGTACAAGAGATTGATTACAATGATCAATATTCAAATAGAATATATTTATGGAGAATAGAATTGAAGAAAACTAGATTTTGATAAACTCAAGTTTAATGGAGGATAAAACTCTTAATCTCTTGGATCATTAAGTCACTTTTCTTCGAATTCTGAAAATAGCTTATATAGGGAACCATCTTGCCTTGACAAATACCCGATTTGTCCATTGAAGCCCTATACGCAAAAACACAAATTATGGGTCGAAAAACAAAACTACAGCGCATCAGACGTTTGTCAAAACCCCTCAAACCTCTGTCGCAACTTTCGGATTACAGAATTCCTACGGACAAACGTCTGACAGGTTTAATAATTGGTTTGACAGGTTCTCTCAAAAATCTGATAGAACTCATGGGTTACAGTAAACCTACTGCCTTAAACGATCTGCCTTTTCGACCCTTCGAAATCGACACTAATACATCCACGGTATTCACACGCCCAATACCCATGTGCCGGAAAGACAGATTATTGGGGTTAAAGATAATAAAAGATGGAACAGAATCTCACATCATGACAAGAAGATCTATAATATATACAAGATCTTTACGAAAAGAAAATCATCTTATTTATACATACATAACACAAATCAGAGCATACTAAGCTATTTCAGCCTGGACAGTTATAACAACACGTCCTTACAATTGCCGATGAATACATACAAAAATAAATAACTACAAAACAAAGGAAATATAAGATACGTGGATACATCTTGGAGAATCTAGTTCGTCTCCTGAAAGCTCCAAAGTATCCAGCTAAATTTGAAAAAAATGCTCGGGCCGACCCGAGCATTTAAGAAAAACAACGCCCGGGTCAGTCCGGTAAAATCAGCGTGAGAAACTCAAATCACAAGGAATTTTATTTATTATAACTTGTAAAAAAATTTAAAACCAAAGGTAACCACACCACACATAAACACGGACGGGTTTTTACCTTACGATAACCAAAACATTTTCCATGCAAAATCCAGTGATACTATAATAATGTCTAAGGGTGAAAGTAAAATATTAAAATAGTTGGAATGCTTGCATCTTACGTACCAGCATAGTTGGGCACAACTATAACCATAAGGCTCGTATTGGAGAATGGATTCCATACTATGACAAGGTAAGGAACTACCTTCCGATGGTAAATCTCTAGATAAAAAACACCGAGTCTGACAAGAACATCTTATACCTCTGCCACACAGGACTAGCCTTCCACTTGACTGGTAGTACAGAATATGATCACCCCTTTTGTTAATGGGCCCCGAAGCATAGATGAGTAGATAGAAATTGATCTAGATTTGAAATAACCATACCCTAATGGGAGCGATCCACTTGGCCCTGCTGCATGCCCGATTTTTGTCATTTCCTGGTTGATTAGGCTTAAGGCTACGTTTTACATATTTGAATAGCAATCCCACTTGAAATTTTAACACTATATTATAGGCAGTAATGCAGTGCCAGCATCCATCCATACAAGTTTGTTCTGGGACTGAACGAAACCGAAGGCACTATTTCTATTACATCCATTTCGGGGAATCCCTTCCAGGATTACTAGCAAATAGCGCTTGCACTTCAAAGCTTTGTCTTCGATTCCATATTCTTCAAGATGTCTTCCATTCGAAACACTTGAGTTGGATTGAAGTGGTTTTCGAATAACATATCCGATCCCGGTCTCTTCGAAACAAAATTCGATAGTTTCCAGTAAACTCAACCCCGGTTCTTTAGGAAATTCACAGACAAAGATAAGAGAGGAGATCAACTCCTAACCGTTAGTGGATGGATTTCCTTATCGTTTATTCGAGAAGAACGAAATGATTTTATACGTACAGTATGGCACCACCGACGGTGACTGTACCATATAATTCCAATGTTTCTCCTATATATTTCCAAATTACGTTTTGGTCCAGATTTTGATAGTCGGTTATATAACTATCAAGTAAATAAACATTCAAATAGAGATTAAATTTCCCATGGAATCATTAAGTCTTTCAAGTTTACCTTTTATTGATTTAACATCATTTTCCGAAACTTGGAAATCACCTCTTTATACTTATCTTAACAGGATAAATATACTCACAAACCACTATATTTCAATACTTAAATATAATCATATGCTTATCTCAACGGAATAAGTATATTCACAAACCCATTTCACTTTCAAAAAACCTAGAAAACTACTTTAACATACTTATAGAATGGTATAAATATATTCACTAACACTTAGAGATATTTCATATTAAAAATCACATTAAAATAGGGATATAAATGATCCACAACCCATCTCTTGTATAAATCTCTTTTATTTCATAAATATCTCATTTATAGATCTACAAATTTATTTATAAAACTCTTTACATATCACCAAGTTAATTTACGAATCTCTTTTATAAACATCAAAACCATTTATAATTTCTTTATAAATATCCAAATCATTTTTAAAATCTTTCCTTATTTAAAACAAACTTATTTAATAAACTCGTTAAGTCAGTAAAGTTCCATTGATAGCTAATAAATCATTTAAAATAACTTTAACTAACAAGTTTTTATTTAAACACCCTTCTATTTCATTATCTTTAAACCTCATCCAAAAATAATAAATTTAGAATCTCATATATTAAATTAATTTTAAGTACTATTATTATATTAATAAGTTAATTTCAAAACAATATTAATATAATAATTAATTAACTTTAGAACGTTATTAATACAATAATCAATTAACTTTTAACTAACATTAATATGATAATTAATTTACCAATAAATATAATTAAATAACTTAAAACAATTTAATTAAATACTTTAAATTAAAAATTAAAGTATAGTTAAATCACTTTAAATAAATAATCAAATATAATTTTCAAAACATTTTATACAATAATTAAATAATTTTAAAAATAATAATTAAATATTCCTAAATAACCTTAAGAAATTACTTTTAAGAATCATATAAATTAATTAACTTTAAATCGTTACTAAAAAAATTTATTAATTATCTTTAAACACTATTAATAAATAGTTATTACCTTTTTAAATCTTATAAGTAAATAATAATTATCTTTAAAAACCTTATTATAATATATAATAGTTATTCTTAAAATAACTTTCAAATCAACAAATAACTTTTCAAATTTGAAAGAGGCTTAACGATCACAATGGTACTTAAACAAGCTACCATGTCATTCAATTTAACTTTCCAAGTTAATAACAGATATCTACATAATCAACGACTATATAAACAAATTCAACACTTAACCATCATTGGTTAACATATCACTTATTCAAAGTGGCATATCAATTAACGATATATAATCAGATGTCCAAATTTATAAAATAGTAGAACAGGGATTTATTCTGCTAGTTAAATGACCAATTAATTTAATTAGCGGAATAGTGTTTCATTCCGCTAAAACAGCTTTTCAAATTGACCTATTAAATTTACTTTATCAATATGGTGTTTATTTAGCCAAATAGGTAACACCAATTAAGTATAATTTATTTAATTACGTAATTATTCAATTTGACGTAATTATAATCAGGCAGTATTATTAATTTATCATTAAATTATTTGCATAAAAATTGCCAACAATTTATATCAAAGCGTAATACTCGTCAACATGAGTCTAATGCAAAAATCCACGGGGTAAATGGGTTGTGTATGGGGAGTCAAACATTTTCCTAGTTAAGTTTATAAATTAACCAAATCAAAATAACTATATAATTATAACTTAATTTAAAATCTCTCTTCTTTATTTTACTTCACTACATTCAATATTGCATGCAAACTAAAGTCACCAGTAGTATGAGGTGTCCGCCATTTCATTTGTGTACTGCATTTGAAGCCAACATATATATTCGCAACAAGCAGCACACACACGAACATTAACATATGGCAAATTAAAGCTCGACATATATACTACCAAAATAATCATTTACTGTGCGAACAATGAAAGTCCTCACCAAAGCAAAGGCCTAGCCCACTATATAAAAAAAACCGCATGCCCAACTCTTTCATTCTACAGCATATACTCCATGAACCACTATGTCTCGCCATCCACCTGCTACTGCCACACCCTTGGCCGAAACCCTACCCACTACAGCATCTTCCCTTCTCCTTGAATGCTTGCGCAGCCATGCACCCGCCTGTACACCTTTCCATGTATACGACCCATCACCATCCGGTTCATGCACGCACCACCTTCTCCCTAATTTATGCAAGCTCCAACCAAGTGTCCTTTTTTCATTTCCACGTCCCCTCCCTGTACCATACTCTTTCCGCTTATTTAACAAATCCATTTACACTCAACTCCACCAAACTCACACATGGTCAGACAATTCAACGAAGGATATCTTCTCAACGATGCCACCATCTCGAGTGCAATAAGAACGGAAAATGTAGCTATCTTCACCCCCCACAACTTTCATGTTCATCCCTTTGGCTAAAACTTTGTATGGAGGAAGTTATTGTAATTATTAAATGGAAAAGAAATTGTAAAAATAGATTGCTTTGTATACTTTATTTTCAAACAGAAGTAAAAAAAGAAATGTGAATGCTTTTACTATGTGCGTGCCTTCGTATATACAGAACCAAGAAGTATAACTAAGGACAAACGATAAATGCAAAGCCAACCAAAAGTTGGCCGCAAGGTCAATAAAATATATTTAAAAGATTGTCACTGTGTTGCTAAACCTTTATTTTTGAAAATTTGTATACTGAAAACTTTTGGAGTACTTTGCTACACAATATCCCGTTCACGTACGAACCGCAAACGAAAAAATTAAAAATATGTTTGTGACAACAATGTGACACGATCACAAAACAACAATAAAATACACTGGTTAACAAGTTCTGTTAAATTCAAAAGTGTTAACGTTCGACGTAAAATACATCAAACGAAAATTCAATTATTATCCAAATTAAAAATTATGGAAAAATTCCATAAATAAAAATAAAAACACGTCATCAAAAATTGAACAGTTATTTGAAACATAGATTTTATTATTAAAACCCTGAATAGAATGTTTATAACTAATTAATTATTCCAAAAATCAAAGTGATAAAATTCAGGGTCGCTACAATCTCCTCCTTTTAAAAGAATTTCATCTCCAAAATTTACCATAATTTTACCTAGAAACACTTAACACTACTCAACAGTTTGTCTGATGCATATAGATCGTCCATGCACGAAATTTGGTTCGATCACTTACTTGAATACGTACCTTTTTCTTTCGAATTGGTATTGCTCACCCGATTTACTACTGCGGACTCCGATCAGGCTTCTTAATAAGAAACCTCTATTCTCCTTACATAGCTATAAACTATGATAGAAAACTTTTGGTTCCACATTAAGATCCCTCACCAAGTGTTCGCCGTCAAAATCGATTGATAGATCCTTATTCGAAATGGTGTGAAACACCTCAAGTCACACACTCGAATCATGGATCAAGAATTATGTGAGAGAGAAAAATAATCTACATTCAACCTACGTACTTATATTATTGGTCCTCACCAATACCAATTCTATTTCTGCTAAAATTATTTATGAAAACATTTTATATAAATTCCAACTTAGATTCAAACATTTTAGACGATACAATTTTATTTATGAAACCTTTTCATAAAATAACTTTACTTTATAAACTTCTATAATGTTCTCCTATGTCCTAAGAGTATATACAAAACATTTAATTTTTAATTCTGCTCACATTTAACTATTCAGATGGAGGCCCAAAATAATTTGGGTCTTAAAACTGAGTTGACCAATATAACTTTTTTTCTCATTTGGTCTGGTAAGTAGCTAAGAAGAGTAGGATGCTGGTATCCAAACTCCATCCTAGAATCTACTTTTCTTTACACACCCAGAGGTAAAACTATTTATTAGTCGGCCCAATAACATCAAATAACTTTTAACTTCCTAAATGTTAAAATCAAAAGACACGGTTTAATAAAACAAAGTTTGTTAAACCATCTCAATAAATTTGACCCAATTAAAACTTCATTAATTAACCCATTTCAAATCATTATCCCTTATATTTTGGAAACTTAAGAGTCAAATGCCAGAATTTTTATTTCAAAAATCTATTGAAATGATACTGCATATATTTTAAACCATAACAAATATATATATATATATATATATATATATATAGCCTGAGTAACCCCAAAATGAAACCAAGAAACTGGGTACTACCAAACAGTATTATATATTTCCTTACTAAGAAAGGTAATACTTAAGAGATGTGTTTACCATTCGAA
The DNA here is from genome assembly GCA_030737815.1 of Allium fistulosum. NCBI lineage: Eukaryota > Viridiplantae > Streptophyta > Magnoliopsida > Asparagales > Amaryllidaceae > Allium > Allium fistulosum. The sequence continues at coordinate 445,682,381 of CM060903.1, forward strand.
CACATCTCTTCCCCAAGTTTAAGTTATTTTCGAGCCACTCGAACTAGTTAACTTAAAAATACTACTTTTTTTCTTCAAATTCCCATTTTGAAACATCATATCTCCAACAACCATTTATTACCAACTTGCCTTGGGTTCGTTCGGATTCGAACTTGTTCCGATTGCACAATGACAAAGGGAAAGTGCCCTATACCGTTCGCCTAGGAAAACATCCGATCGTCACTTAGAATATTATTCTTATCATCACAAAACAAATCGTGACTCATTCTCCAAACCAAACCAAAGACAACATACTTTTTCTTTAAAATTTTCTCCTCCAAAAGTATTTATACTAGAAAATGTTTTTTTAAGTAAACTATTGCCATTATTTCCTAAAATATTTATACTTTAAACTCTTTCAAGTAAAATTAATACTCCTTTTTCCTTAAATCATTTGAAATAATAATATACATCTTTCTTTTTGTATACCAAATCATGCTTTTGGGATTTAATCAAAAACTATTTTTACCCAAACGAATCTATAACAAAATTCCTTTTTAAAATACCTGTATTCATAAAATATCTTCAAATAATATTATTATTACCTTCTTAAAACTTTGAAAACCATTTTCCAAAAGCACCAGGATTTAAGTTCTCAAATTCCTTTTATTAATAAAGCACATTTTAATAAATTAAATTTATAAAATCACTCCCTTTAAAGGGAATTAATACTCAAATGTTCAATTATTTTCTTTCAAAAATATCCTAGCTTCCCCTCTCACTTTGTCCCGCTTCCCTTCCCCTCCGCCTCGCCTCTCTCTCATATGCCTGCATCTACCCCGTTTTCCACATCCCTATCTTATCCTTCCTTGACCAGATCTGGCCGTTTATACGCGCTTCCAGCTTCTCCCCTCCGTCCTATGCCGCTCACGCTTTCTGATAACGACTTCCCTCCTCCGAACTCCACGAAGCCATGTATCCCTTCAGGTCATGTCTCCTCTGCATCTACTTTTGTTGTCTCGATGGACAACCATTCTGCAGCCTCTCATGCTTTGTCTAGTGAATTGCTACTGCTTGATTCGCCTATTTTCGATGAGCTTTTACCTCCACTTGGTTCCTCTGTGCCTCGCCTTTGTGATGCCGCTGATTCCAATGGTCAGCCGAGGGATATGACGAATGTTGGGAATGTCTCGGATGTTGGAGTCTTTATGACTTGTGAATTGCCTGAACGAAGTGAATCTCAAGAAGATAAGATAGGAAATAGAATATGCATGAAAGCTGATTGTATTAATGTCGATAAGCAAACTGCAGTGAATATCAATGAATAGAGACTGGGAGATTGTGCTCTTGATGTCTCTGCTAGATTTTTGAATGGTGGTGAGCAACCTACGATACAGCGAACTATGGTTCCTACCCCGTCATGCTCAAAACCTTGGTCGTCTCTATTTACATCTCTTCCCCGTAATGCAGGTAACTACAAACCTATTGATTTTCAGATCATTGAGGAAAATGGAGTTATGATTCCTCCATCTATTGTGATGCATGAAGGTTTGGACTATTGGGCTGATTATTTGGTAGGATTCTTTTTGGATCCAATTCACCGCCTTCATGATGCGACTAAAGTTTTCCGTAGGGCTTGGAAGCTTCGTGGAGAATTACATGTTATAATGGTTGACTCCATGTATTTTCTTAAGTTTTCCTCCTCCGAGGAACGCCAGCATGTTCTAGAGGCCGAGCCTTCTATTTTTGATGGAAAACCATTTATTCTTACGCCTTGGACCCCAACGGTAGCTAGCGCTCATGAATAGGTTCTTTCTGTTCCTATATGGGTTTACTTTTGGCACATTCCTTCTGCTTTATAGCCGTTGCTTGGATTGAATTGGCTAGCTTGTAACGTAGGCAAATTGAAATGCTTTGACTCTAATACAATAGCACGTGAAAAATTGGTGTATGCAAAGGCACTAATTGAGATTACCCCAGATATGCCCCTCCCTTCCTCTATTCCTGTTCAGCTTGCTATAGGGCATGTTGAGGTTGTCCGTGTTCGTTATGGATGGGTGCCTGACATTTGTACTGCCTTTCATTCATTTGGCCACCTTGCTAACGCATGCAAGCATTCTATTGACTCCTCGGCAGCTCCCAAAATCCCTCTGCCTCGCCCCCCACTTAGGAAATGGGTTCCTAAGGTTACTACCACTGCCACTCAGTCAGTCATTCTTCCTGATGTGCCAATTCCAGGTCCGGCTCCATCTTCTAGTTCTGTTGTTTTGCCTTTCGACATTGGTTTCATCGTTCCTTCTGTCGTCACCCCTGTAGCCGCTCCCGTTGCTCAACCATCTAGGTTGTATATTGTTTGGGATGAGTCCGAAAGTTGTTGGATTGATCTCAAATCTGATATGAGATATGACCCCTTGGAGGAATCATTCTTTAGATTTGTATCCGATGATCAACTGGACTTCAGATGCCTTTGTTACATTGTTTCTGGTGGCTCTTTAGTGCTCGCTACGACTGGCCAGAATACTGCCATGTTAGCTGATGATTCTTGGGACCGATCTTTTATATATTCTCCTAATTCTGTGGATTACAACCCGTGTCTTGCTATGCTATTTCGCCCCTTTGCACGTATTATTGGGACTGCTCCTGAGGTATCTGCCTAGGTAATCGCGGAGGATGATGCTTCTTCCTCTTCTGAGGAGACCTAGTCGTTAGGTTATTTTTAGTAGCTGCGGCACCTCTGTCACAACCTTGTGCTGTATTGTCTTTTTATTAGTAGTTAAGGTGTTTCTACCTTACTCCTGTATCAAACTGTTTTTATTACGTTCGCGGTCCACTATAAAACTGGCTGACCTTGCAAAAAAAAATCCTAGCTTACTTTTTAAAAAAACAACACTTATTAAAACCTAATTTTAAAAAATCAACTTTTATATAAAATCATTTCTAAAATATTTATATTTTCTTAAAATTAATAAATTTTATTGAAATTAAATTTTAACCCAGCATTGACAATGAACGCCTTATAGTCAAATTGTGAAACTTAATTCACAAAGTATTCGTTTCAATGTCCCCAAATTTTCTATCTAGCCAATCCAAGATTTAAAAAGGAAGATTCTAGATAGATTAACGGATAATAGTCAATGCTCAGAACTGAGCGAGCATGGCTAATAAAATCCTAAATGATAATGATAAAATATTATCTTTCCTAACAAAGAAGCAAAACCAAGAATAACTATATTAAATTTTTGAAAAATTATCCTTTTATATTTATAAAATATATTCTTAGGTAAAATTATTTCCTTTACCAATATTTAAATAATGTTATGTCGATTTGCCTGGTTCAGTGTTTAGAAATTCCTATCGATAACATGGGCCAGACGCATCGACCAGAATTCATAAACCACTAAATAGATCAAACAACACAAAATAAAACATTTTTATAAAATAACAAATAAGCGCTCTTACATATATACTCTCAAACTCATTCTAGGATATCACTAATCCTATCTCTAATGAGTTACTCGTTTTAGGGCATCACTAGACCTATCAATAATGAGTTTACCCCACCAAGGCCCAAGTGTTTGCTCAACCTAAGCTCTGATACCAACTGTAATGACCCGCCTTTTCGACCCATAGAAATTGACACTAATACATATACGATATTCTAATGTCGAATATCCAAGTTTCAAAAAGACAGATTACTGGGGTTTAAGAAAATAGAAGACAAAACAGAATCACACATCGTAACGAGAAGATCTATAATATATACAAGGTCTTTACGAAAAGAAAATCATCTTATTTTTACATACATAACACAAATCAAAAATACACTATTCATCTTATTTGAATAGACACAATATCAAAAGCTCAAAAATAGACGTCCATATAGTTAACCGTTTTCACGGATTCCTCCGCGTAGCGGACTCCGAAATACACTATTGAATATACCATGGAAATTAGCACGACGAAACGGTCAAAACGGTATACAAATATTAGTGGTACGATTTGAATTATAAAAATTCGAATTTTCTACTATGGAAAATGCAGCAAAACACAGAAAAATAAGATCGACGGAGCTAAAGAAGTCCGAATTTGGAAAAATGAAAAATGACGTCTTAGTCAGAGGATGAATTAGAATTTTTCTATGTAAAAATATTCAGGTTTGGAAAACATTTTATTATCATCAATTTTAACTAATATAAATTGGAATAAAATTTCACTAGAAAATAAACTTCCAAATTATCTTATGAAAATTTACCAGTTGCTATGATTAATTAGACGCATTCCAAATATCAAATTTTTATTTCAAAATTTTATCGTTTAAAATTTCACAAAATTTCAACTAATTACGTTATTAAAACAGTTGAAATTTACGGGTCGTTACACTCTCCCCCACTCAAAACTTTTCGTCCCCGAAAAGGAAGGAGGTAGGAGAATAGAAACAACCAGAAAGAAAATAGATTGGAATACAAGTAAAACAATTAATTTAAACCATATAAATTTCAATTTAAATTAATTAATATTTAACAATTTGGTTAAATCCCTTTGAGTTCACTTAAGTTAAATCAATCTATCTATTTCTAAGTTCATTATCTTATTATCTAGTCATCCTCAATTAACAATTTTTAAATCATCAATTTGTATAATCATTTATTGTACTCATATTTTATTCAACAAATTTAATTCTTTTATTCCAAATTATTATTAAGTTTATTCCACTTAATATATCTTATTACATATATTTAAACCATATAAATTAATTTAAACCATATAAATTTCAATTTAAATTAATTTATATTCAATAATTGGTTTAAATTTAAGGTATTTCCATAAGTTGATCTAATTTCAATTTGTTAATTCTTTCAGAACAAAATTTATTATATTCATCTCATTCAATTAACTTATTATTCTATCAACTTTATTAGCATTTTTTTTATAATTAAAATCCAAGTGTATAACATTTATAATAAACACTCAAATTTTATTTATAAAATCATTTTATATTGTATATTATCTAATTACATTTTAACTTCTGAATAATTTAGGTAAGTTATATTGAAATGCAATTTAGTACTATACAAATAAAATTTTCAAATTCAATTATTTCAAGTTTAAATATTTATCCAAAATTTTTGACTTCAGATTATAATTAAAATCATCTTTAAATCATAAACTTAAGAATTTAAATCTCCGATTTACTTCAAACAATTTTGAGATAAATATATAGTATATCGGATCAAAATTAAATCTTTATATATATAATAAATCAGGTCATACCACAGAAATTCAAATCAAATTAAATTTCCGAACAAAGTGTAGCAAAACTACTGAATGGTCTCTTTCTCTTCGAAGCTCGAAAATGAATGTCGATGATGCGGCCGTCATCACCGAAATTATTTTCCAGCGACAAAAGAGAAGAGTACTGATTTAAACATTAAAATTCTTTGAAAATCATTTATATTCGAAAAGACTTTATATAATATACATTTTAAGAGTTTAAAACAAAGTTTGAAATCACCAGAAATTAAATTCTTAAATTCTCAATTTAAATTCATTTCAATTCCAAATCAATTTACACTACAACAAAAATACCTTTTCGCAACTGCCAAAAACAGTTGTAATATGTCTATTACAACTAACACCCGCCAGTCGTTATATCCGCAGTTGTAATAGATCCGAATTATTTTACAACTGGCCGGAACAGTTGCAGAAACAGTTGTAGAAACTTATTTTACAACTGCGACATGTTAGTTATAAATGACTAGTTACAACTGCTTTTAGCAGTTGCAAAAGGTCTTTTACAACTGCCACTGCTAGTTGTAGAAAACTTATTTACACTGCAGAAAACCATTTACAACTGCAACATGCAAGTTGTAAATGACTAGTTACAACTGCTTTTAGCACTTGTAAAAGGCTTTTTACAACTGCTACAAATAACTATAATCATCTTTTCACAGCTGCTATAAATTTCTTAATATCATAACTAAAATCAATATTTCGTTAATATTTTACACAATCATGCAAATTACTTGAAACAACACAAACCATTTGCATTCAATAAAATCGAAAACAATTCAAGTTTACACCATTTATGAATTCATAAGTTCAATACAAAACACAACTAAATTCATAATATATTTTAGTAAGAGTACATATACATACTAATTAAAAGAGATAAATTCCTTATGCCAAGCAATAGTCGTCCCAACCACCATTTGAAACGTTGTTGCTACTCCGATGTGACTGCAAACAAAAATCATAAACATTTAATTTATAAGTTCAAAGTGTAAAGAAAATTGAAAACTTCGATGTGACTGCAAACAAAATCTTAAACTCTGATGTTGTATGCAATTGCTTGTTGACATATTGTTGAGCTAGTCGAAGATAACTTAAGTAATAAAAAGGAGGGAATAAAGAACATTTAAATTATTGGAGTGATATTAATACATAATCAATAAATAAAACCTAAATTCCATAAAAATAAAGTTGAAAAAGGCATACCCAGTCTGAAGTCTTGGTTGCAACTCAAGTGCATTGAATATCACTGCTCCATATTGATGGATATAATCGAATAAATTAATATCAGCTCTTGACCTTATCACTTGATGAATATTATCCTGACTACTTTCTTGCAGCTACATGTGATCAAATCAAATTTAAAATATTTGCAAATTTGAAAATTTGCAACCATAATTAGTGTAGAGTTTGTTACATTTCCCCAGAGATATTTGTTCGACTCATGTAGAATTTTATCCTGTAAGTTCAAAAGAGTACAATAAGTAAACATAGGTCAAAACATATTCAGTGAATTTATATATGATGTATGTTACAATTGTTTGGATCTCTGAGAGCTGGTCAAGCATCAGCTGGGTCTGTAACTTGATAAACAATGAATACATAAGCTCAATACTTACAAGTACTTTCAGAAATTCAAGGCAACGATTATTCATTTCAATACCTGTGTTGATTTGACATACTTTAGGGATGAACCAAGCTGATTCTCGAGGAGGTCAAGTTCCTTGCGGCTTAAAGGTCCTAAATCCTTACCTAGTACATTCCTATATGCTTGATTATTACTCTATGGTTAGCAAATTACACACACACATACATAGTTAGTGAAAATGTAACACCCTGCTGTTCTTTAGTATAAAGAATCAAATATTGTAACAAATTTATAGTATACAACCATCATTATCCCAAACCATTATGTAAGCACGTTACATCAGCATAACATATCAAACTACGTAGCATATATCTTCATCATAGTTTTCACTAACAGTAAGCATGGCAGCAAAATCAATCATGTTATGCCTTATAGGTATATTCCTTAGAAAACTGATTATTGCTACCTTTCACTATAAGAATATATTATAAGTGTACTATTGATGGTTATAATAAAAAATATACATAATATTAAACAAATAGAACGTAATTTCCACTTGGTATACTTACATTTGGATTGCGTAGTCATGAAGGATTCCCCACAACCGCACTGCCCTTTTGATTTAGGATTGATAAATACAAACTCCGACCTATATAAAACGCACTAGTTAAGAAGAGGCAAAATCTTATACGAATGGAAGACAACGTTACAAGATAAAGCATAATCATATTGTTGAAAACCAGATGTTAGACCCCTTCATAACTGCTACAAAATTGCTAGTCAAAAATTAAATATTAAACCGAGAAATTTGTATATATCGCAGAAATTGTAAACCAAAGGCAAATGCTTACTTCAGTGAGTCAACTATAAAATCCATCTTTGTGGAAAGGAAATGCATAAGTGCTTTCGGATCAATCAACACTAAAACGTACCCTTGTCCTCAACTAACTCATCAAATTTACCCTTCTCATCTGTATAATATTTTAAATAATAATTCATAGAGGTTTACATGTGAGGAATTCATTGAGTACTCCATCTTCTTACTATGATGAAGTGGGTAAATTTCGTAGAATACTATATGTAATGATTGTAAATAAACTTAAACATTATTTATCAAACAATAATAGTATAAACTCGTTATATGTCTGTATTTACAGAATTGAAGTATATTTCGGTAATCCAGATATTCATGTACTGCTTCATCAATTACAAAGCAAAATTATAGTGATTTTCATATACTTGTCAACAATTTTTCTAGATATATATATATATTCAGTCACTCCATCTGGGAATATGAGCTTCATTTTATCTGCAAGAATAACATGTGTATTAAATTATGAATATGGTCATGGCTACCGTTTCAGGTTATTAATGTGGATAATGGACCATTTGTCTATTAGGAAAACTCAAAACAAAAAATTGTCTAGGTTAATACCAAACTACCGTTTCAGGTTGTCAGTGGTGGTATACCTATGCTTATTCACTAATCTTCTGAATATATGATGCTATTGCTCTTTTACCATGGACTCTATTTAGCTTCAAATAGCCTCCATACTTGATTAGACACTCCAGATGCAAACCACGAAGAAATAGAAATAAAAGTCATGCTTAAAATTCCAGCGAAACATTTCAGGGGAATTTATGATATATTGTAATCTGTCATGTTATTAATGTTAAAATATTTAAGCAAATATTAATAAGTTTACTGTTGTGTTACATTAGTCTCATGTTATGAGCATAAATTTTGATACTTATTATAGCTTTTTTTTGCATACAATATATGTATATCTTTCGAATTGATAATGAAAATTAATCTTTATTGGACTTTATTAAGTGCAGCATACATCCAAGTTAGAAGCAATAAGTGTTTTTTACTAATCTTTTTTCATAGAATTCGCGTATATCATTCAAAAGATTATTAAATGTGTTACATAATAATAAATACTAGTCATTATGTGACTTTATACGAAGAAGTCTATTATAATTTTGAAAATTGCATTTATTTAGAGCAAAGAGCTATTTCAACTAATTTACATACATATATTTGTATTTTCTTTTGTAAAAAACTTGAATGATTCAGGGAACGAATCCCGAACGATGTATACCAGTTTGAAACAGACATTGAGTCATTAGTAAAAGAGTTTTTAAAGAAGTAATTTTGCACGAACTCAACTAATTTCCATCAGTAATTTCGTTCTTAACCTCTTGACCATTCGTCCAGGACTACATTCACTTTGAAGAGTGACTAATAGTTATGGAAGAATTGATTATGTGAAAAATAGTTATAAGTATAGATATTGATTTCAAAACCAACTACGGATTAACTATCCTATATTTAGAAAGAAAAACTTAAATCACATTCTTAATTATTATTTTCACTTTGAAGCCTGGGCAGTTCGTTCAATCATATAATTAGATATATGGATGAATAAATAAACAATGTAAAGTGTAAATAAACTCAAACAAAATGGCGATTTCATAACTGTTATATCTTCAAAGAAGCATGTCGGATAAATATACATACATTTTGATTTATCACAGCCAAAATTTTAGGAAATCGACAAGTAAAAAAAATCATATGGTAATTGAAACGGTTTGGCCTGAAACACCAAATTTATACTTAAAGTCAACTTATATGCATCACAATGCTATTATTGTTTTCAAGAAACTAAAATAAGTTAAATGTCGTTCAATGTAAATAAATGAATAATTCGAAAACTGAAATAATACAATTTTGACATGTTGAAATATTAAGCCACCACACAGTTTGGAGTTGCATCATGAGTTAACTGCAAGTTACAAATTACTTAGCTACCAAGTGTTAAAGGCCGATTACTGCAATCGTATATTGATAACTGAAAGTAGTTGCAAGTTTCAAAGGTGAAAGTTGTTGCATATTTAACAGCTACCCTTGGTTTATGAAAGCAGCAGGAAATAGCAAAACCCTTATTGTTGAACAAAAACTTCAAACCAACATGACTATTAGAGATCACGCATACATCATAATCTTGACCATATGCAAGTTCATTAAAAAGCAATATATCATCATTTACAATAACACATCCAATAGGATATACTAAAAATTGCAAATTGATGATAGTGCTCCTAGATAGAACGTATACATCAAAATTGATTGACCGGCTTATTTTTTCCTCCATCGTCGTTGGAAAAAAAGGTACAAAATAAATAAATAAATGAAAAAAAGGAGAAAAATTGGAGTGCCACATAAGCAGAAAATGGTTCCTGCTTTCAAATTTAAGTAATAAATAGGACTCTATTTACATTTGACTCTATATATCAGTACTTCATGAAACCGACATGAACAAAAATTTCACTCAGTCAAGACTTTGTTTAATTAAGGTTCAATATCTGTTCTTCATGCTATAATTTACATTGTTATTGTTATTCCAGAACTGCTCAATCTGAAGTTCAAATTTTGTGTACTGATCAACAATAGCGCGTTAGCTATTGCATACATATTCATGTGTATCATGATCAATGCGTGGTTCAATTTGATGGTTAACTTTTAGTAAATCATTTCAAGTATGTATAGAAGTGCATCTATTGTCATGGTGGGATGAACCATCTATTCACAGCAATAGCAGTGTATCTATTGTCATGCTTAATTTCGTGATAATCGCGAATACGTGAATAAAAGAATCAATAAAGAAAATAACACATTGTGATTTTAGGGTCAATATCTACTGTGTTATCATAAGAAAAAACTGCTACATGTTACAGGTCCATATCTACTATGTTATTCATGGTGATTTATTGTAGTACCTGAATACATGTCCATATATCGGCCCTTAATTTGTCGTCGACTTTCTTCCAATTGCTAATGGTCACAGGTACCATCTCCCTTGCTAAAGTCCCGAGATATGATGATAAATATATGGAATTTGGACCAATAGGTTGATTTAAGTCATTGAACTCAATTTCAACTTTCTTTGGTTGCTTCGAGCTCTGAAATTATTTGAATAAATATAGCATTAGTTAGGGTTATAGTTGGAATTGAGGTAAAAATAGCAATAGCATTTACCTCTCCTTGATGTTCCTCGTTCTTACCCATAGATGCAATAAATTCAAGCTTCTTTCTCCAAGTGATCAACCTAGGAAAAAAATCATAATATGTAAAAAATTAACATTATACTAATAATATCAATAAAAATATGAAAACAACCACATGCGATACGATGTAAAATTGCTTTGATACACTTCTATCAAAAACTCGAGTAAATTAATATGTGATTTGAATTAAAATCTTTTTTTAGGTTGAATTACTATCTTTTTTACATTATGTAAAACTTCAGCCTTTTGTAAAGCTCTGTGCGGTATACATTTTAGCATAAACAAAGACTTTACATATTTTCCATATCCTATACTTCAAGCCTTTTCTAACATGTAATGATGAATCCAGTTGCAAGAACAAGATATGGGCAACTAGCTGAAACTAGAGTTAGGATTTGATACGTTAATTATTTGAAACGGCAAGTCTTTTTTTTACCATGCTTGTTGTGGCTTTCATGCTTCGGGTCAGTAACAAGCCTAAGAAAAAAATATGAAAGGAAGTAAATATTATAATTGTTTATGTGAAATATGTAGAATATAGTACTAGTATCATAATTTGATAATTTTATCTACAGGAAAATAGGCACAAGGACAAACTTCAGAAAAAATTTAGGTTGAAGGACAACAAGTTTGCTTTTTAGGCTGAAGGACAATGCTAGTTATAACTAGCATTTTGTATACTGTAAACTCAAATAATGCTAGATATAACTAGCATTTTCTATAGTGTAAAATTTAAACAAAATGCTAGTTATAACTAGCATTTGTCCTTCAGCCTAACAATGAAACTTTGTGTTCTTCAGCCTAAATTTTTTTCAAAGTTTGTCCTTTTCCCTAATTCCCTCTTTTATCTATATGTAGCTCACTCAAAAATCTCATCCAGTAGTTGAGAATTCAGCGACTCTTTTATGAAGTTTGTCAGGGAGTAGTTTGTGCAATCTACTCATCGTCGATGAATTGCCCAACAAATGGCTCTTTTGATCAATCCGATCATTCTCCATATTGTAAGTCTCATATTTTAATATTTTGTTTTTATTGAAATCCAATTTTATTACCTGTAGTATTATTCACAATCGTACTGATTTAATTTGTCAACCTGTAATGACTTTACATTGCATTGAAGTGGTACATACAACATACTAAATCTGGACATAATGTCACGCCTAAGTGATTGTCAATGCAAGTTGCTCATACTGAATAATAAAGCAATTTATAATGTATGATTAATGTATAGACCTGTGTTTAGTGCTATTGCTCACGCTGACTAATAAAGCAACTTATAAAGTAATACATTCTCAATGCAAACTGTCAGAAGCGGTGAGTAGTTTATTATCAATAAAACATGAGAAAACTACACTCATTTTATTGGTTAACTGCATCTCTTCCATAAATTTTTTGGTCACTTTAGTTCAATTACAAAAAAGATATGGTGAATACAATAATCACCTGTTATATTTTGATCTACCTATGTAGTGCATACAACACAAATTTATGTCTCAAAGTTATACAATCGAGGTGGCTTTCACACAAAAAGCAGAACTGGATGCACAAATTTATTGATTGGCTTTCACATAAAACCCAATCAATAGAGAAATATTCTTAGTTTCCTCACAGTAGTAAAATAGCTAAAAAAAAGTAGTGAAACAATCAAAACAGAACTCAGCTAGCAATGATCTGCCGCGATATAAATAATAATAATAATAATAATAAATATGAAGTAAGAAACCATACATATATCAGCGGCAACGACAAGCAGATGGCAGAGAAGTGCGCGGTTAGGGTTCGCGGGTTTCGTCGATGGCAACGACAGCGAGCGGCCGGTCTGGCTTCGTGGATGGCTAGGGCGGCGAGCGGGTTTAGCTTCGTGGAATATGGCAAGAGCGGAGAGGTAAACGGGATGGGGTTAGGGTTTAGGTGTACGAAATTTTGACGGTGAGTTTTAGTGTGTCGAGTGAGTAAATTGAGCGGACAAGAAAAATGAAGGGAGGGAACGCGAAAATTTTGATGAGATGAAAAGGGAAATTGTATCTATCCAAAAGGCAACTGGTGCAGACAGTTATTATAATTGAGTATTTACAACTGTCACATAAAAAGCAGTTGTTATAGACGTATATTGCAACTACTGTACAAATAAAGTTGTTAAAAATACCTTTGTTACAACTGTTAGAAATAAACAGTTGTTAAAAAAAACTACAACAACTGTCGGTTTGTGTTAGTTGTAAACTAAAAGTTGTAATATGACTGTTTTGTTGTAGTGTTATAAACCATGTATATAAATTCATCCGTAGAACAATAAATGATAATCAAATATTATCATTTCAATCAACCAATTTAATTAACTTATTAAATTCCAGAAACTTTTACTTATATATTTATAATATAATCATACAAATTTATTTCATTTACCAATTTTGAAAATATTATTGTGTATGTTTGCTCTGTTCAAGTGTTTTGGAAATCCTATCGATAGCGTTGATCAGACGAATCGATCGAAAACCTAAATCAACATCAACAACTCAAACAACACAATATAAAACATTTTTAATATAAATTTACAAACACACACCCTCACTTGATGATACAAGAAGGAATTTCAAGGCAAGGATAGAGATCCAAATTAAAGGGACTTAAATCAAAGAATTCAAATTCGAAGATAGGCTCGATAGCGCGATAAGATGATTGAATTTCAAACAGGAAGATGGATAAACTTATACAAATCGCGGGCAACCTTAACCAGGTCAACCGAGACTTCAAGAATAAGATCGATGCAGAATCCAAAGGCAAATCGACATTTGATCGCCAGAGATAGAATTCGGGTATAACAAAAGATAACAGCATCGTAAACCGACGATATAAAATCTTCGGTGAATCAATGCTTATTGTGAAGGAGTTTCACCCCTTTACAAATCATTCAGAGATTGGCGAGACCGCCAATTTATTATAGAGGTCATTCGAAGTGGAGTTATGGGATACTCTAGAATTAAAAAGACACGAATAGGGGAGACACGAATGGACTTTGGAACCGTAGGGAACGTTCCAAAATTCAATGAAACCGAGTCAAAGAAGAAGGAATTCAAGCTTGAACGAACGTGATTCTGTAATTGAATTTACTCTATATGCTGAGTTTTGCCTAAAACCAGAGCTCTAATACCAACTGTAACGACCCGATATTTTCAACCATTCGCATCCATACATGTCGGAATTGAATTGCTCAAAATATCAGATTGTTAATTTAAATTGGCAAAACTCAGCATATACAGTAAATAAAATAATCACAGATCACAGACACGGAGTAATATAACAATAATGCAGCGGAAATAAAAGAATAGTAGTTAATGAAGCTACTATGTATATATATAACAGAGTTAAACAAGATACAACAGAAGTCTCGAATACAATAGTCAAATACAAGATCAAAATACATCACTGGAATTAACTAAATATCTGAAAGCTGGATAGATAGCTGGATCTCCAAGCGAAGCTCCAACTCCAAAGGTGAGTCTCGAATACTGGTACACTCAGTCTGACCCGAGCGTAAAGCAAAACACAAAACACTCGAGTCAGGATTAACATTCTTATATCAATAAATCCAACTCAAGTGAAATAACAACTGAAATACGAGTAACTCAAAGGATGTTTGGGATAACCATCCTCTAAGGATCCGTTAAACTATCTACTATATAGTAGTGTACGCTAAGTAGATAATGCCAATCAGTAATATAAAGTATCAAAATAGCGTTAAGGCATTACCATTATCCCACTTAACACATTTTATATAAGCGTCATAGTCTATACAGCACTGTAAACTCCACCGTAAACTAGTGGGCTATCAGGGAGTACGCCATAGGTATAACACGAAACAAACCGTACTGGTCGCGCATAGGGATACGAGTATGACAAGGCACATGAGGTAATACCCAAGGTAGTGAAACTACCGTTTGTCTGATCCGGACTGGCGAGAACGCATCGCCGCAACGATCGCAACACCACGGAACAACACTCCCAATTCAAGGGTGCGCACCAATCAAAAACAAGTAATGAGTAGTTTACGAAGAAGTGTGTCTGCTAGAGGTAGCTAACCTCACTAGCCTAGCACGGCTCCTGTTTAAGTCATTTCCAATTTGACACAAGTGTCAAGGCTATCCATTATCGTTCTCTTTCTTCAAATCCAGCAACATCATCATTCCAACCACTTCATTCTGGATCACACTCCACGTATAATAGTTATTAAAGTGCTTTTTGGTTTGGACAAAGAGTATGTCCCTAACCGATCCGGGACTCTTCAATAACTACGTAATTATTACACCGATTGGTCATTTAATAAACTTTCAAAATAGTTTATATTTCAAAACTGAAATATCATTGCCATTTCAAAACCATAATATCCATACGATATCAATTTCACTTCAAATAAATTCATTTCCAAAATCATATCACTTTCCAAAGTTATATCGCTTTCGAAATCGTAAGTCTTTAAAAATCAAAACACTTTGGAAATCAAAACCTTGAAATTCATAACACTTTGAAATTATAGTTTGAAATCATAACATTTTGGAATTCATAACACTTTCCTCTTAAACAGTTTAGATATTAAAATTAGTGTATATAATAAAATAGTTTATAAAATAAAAATAGTTTATATAAAATAGTTATAAGTTAAAATAGTTTATAATAAAATAATATATATTGAAAATGATTTATATAAAATAGTTTATATTAAAATAATTTATAAAGTAAAATATAAATAGTTGTAGATATAGTTTAAAAATACTTTATAAAATAAAATAGCTTCCACAAATTTACAAATCGATTCAAATTAACTCGACTTCCAAATTCAACTTAACTCAATCTCAATTCATAAATTTCAACTCAATTCAATTTCTAAATAAATCATTTCGAAATATAACGATTTCAAATACAGATTTGAAACACAAAATAAACCATTAAATTTCAATATATTTCAAAGCTTTAAATATTCCACATTTCAAAAACTAAATTCGATAATTGTCTATATATCAAATTCACTTCACTATTATTCAGTTTTGAAATATTTACTTAATCATTTCAATATCCTTTAAATAAACCTCGATTTATAAATTTAAATAAACAAAATATCCCATTTAAATTTATATAAATTTGAAATATTCATTTAAGTCACTTTTAATCAAATTCAAGTTATAAAATCATATCTTTTAAAATTTCAAATTTAATAAATTTCAAATCAAACTTATTTAAGTAAAATTCTTAAATAAAAATATAATTTCAAATCATTATAAAATCTATATTTGAAATATAGATATTAAATAAATACTTGTATATCAACTTTATTAAATTAACTTTAATAAATCTTTAAAATCAATATTTATTAAAACCATATATTTTCTTTTCAAAACCATAGAAATCATTTTTCAAAAAATATATATCTTATATATAAAGGGAATACTTGAGGAGGTGAAGCCTTTTTCGGATTGCCAAAAATGTCCTTTCCGCTCTCCACTAGGTTTTAAATTCCTTATATAATTGATGAGGGTATATTCGACTGTCCACTCTCCACATGCTCCACAATCGGTTCACTACCACGTTCCGACCACGTCTGCAAATACAATTCTACAAATGAAGCCTTTATTTTCCACGTTCTCATCTCATTGCTCCCTTCTCTTCTATGCCTCATTCCTCAATCCTATTTCTTCATCCTCTCAATTTCTGACCTTACACGCTAGCGTCATCCCTGCCCAAAAGCTTAACAGGATTTCCTGATGTAGGAGGCATGAGATGTGAAGCAGACAATTCATCAGATCCCAGAATTCTTCCAGGCCACCACGATCCGTACCTACTTCTGACCCAAACTATCTTCCTCATTTCCATCGAAACTCCCATCGAAACCGCTGTTGAAATCGATCCACCTCAACCACCGGAAAATTTGAGATCTCCTAAAGTTTCCATTTATCGGCTGGAAAATCTTAACTTTTCCATTCTTCGGTACAAGCTGATCTGGATTCGTTGTTTCGAACTGTAACAATTGTTCTGCTGCTTTTTCTGCTGTATTTCTGATATATTTTCTCTTCGTTTTTGTTAAAGATGATTTTTGAACCGCCTCCAAAATAACCGAAATTCAATGGCTACTACCAAAGAATGAGAAGCATCAGAACTGGATACGATCTATCCATCACCACCTTTTCTCCCGATGGTCGCGTCTTCCAGATCAAGTATGCTGCCAAGGCCGTCGACATCAAATGCAAAGAGAGGATAGTTCTGGCAAGTTCTTCGTCTTACACTTTGTTTTTCTAGGTTTTACAGATTTTCGTAATTAGGGCTTTGTTGTTATTGTAGGGAGTGGAGAAGCTGATTACTTCGAAGATGATGTTGCCTGGATCTAATTGGACGATTCATTTGGTTCACCGTGAATCAGACATAGTTCACCGTGAATTGGGCACGGTACTTTACCTGATTTTATTATTGAAACATCATAATATGAAAATTATATTGAACTTTAGATGACCTCAGATATATCTTTTAACAGACGGATTTTCTATGATAGCAGGTATCCACGAGTGTGGTATGTGGGCTTATTGTGCTGCTCTTCTATGACGATTAAACAATGTTTTCGATCGTGAAAGGTTTCCTCCCAACTCTCTGTAGGGTAAAGGTATTTGCATTTGTGTCGGTTTATACAAATTTTAAATATATTTACCAAGGAATTATTATTAAGGTATATTTGTTCACTTCTGGACCATTGTTTCGTTAAAACTGCACTAATACTTTCATAGATCTTAAGGCAGGTAAACATGCATTTGTTTACTTCACGCCGATAGTTCTTCATAAATCATGGTCATTATTTTTGGAAATCGTTAAAGGGATTCCAATATTGAATAAGAAAAGGCCATTTTTACAATTTTTCTGTGGCATTTTGTTGTATTTTGATAATTAGTCAACAACACTTTGTCTGTATTTTCAGTTTTTTTTATACTGTGTAATGTTCTCAAAAAAATGAATCATGTGAAAAATATGCCTATTTTCTAGACTTGGAAATGAATGTTTTTTTGGTAAGTTTGGTTCTGTTAAAATCTTTTGTTTAATGAATACTTTGTTAGCCCAACAATGTTTATTTCACATTTTATTTTCTTTTCACCTGTAGTCTTCCCAGTAATTCACTTATGATCATGTCAAATGTTACAAATCAGTAATGTTACTTGATTGAGTAATTAAGTTTTAATAGTTATGTCAGAAAAAACAAACTACTACAGCTAATATCAAAAGAAAACTATTTCTTCTGATATACCTATATATACAAAACTGTATTGCTAACCTCTAATTTCTTTTCTGACTTGAACACCAGCTTCTTCTTCTTCCTCATCAGCAAAACTTTTCTCTACATATCATAACAGTAATCATAAGGTCACACATAACCATTTTTTATCAATAAAATGATATATGGCTTATCTGAAACAATCAACTACTTTGAGTATGGCGAAGAACTATTGTTGCCTCTAATAATTATATTACTATATTATTGCCATCAATTTTGAATCTAACTACTAAGTTCGTTCTTCTTCATTTATTTGCAGTTACTAAAATAATGGATGCTTCAATGCTGACATGTTGGCCCATGATATTCCAACAGAAGGTATAATATTGTTGCCCAGCGTATCATACTTTCTATCAAGTATGGTTATGATTCATGCATACAAAGATGCCCATGAAAGACTATAAATGCTTTTCAGCAGGTAGCAGGTTGAAAAATTCTTCAAAAGGGTATTCACCATAGCATCATCAGTTGCCATGAAATGTCTTATACAACTCAGCCACCACAATTTCTAGATCAAAACCAAGTAGGTTTCCCTGTTGAAAAATGTTTTACAATGTTGGGTATGATATAGTTTTCAATTTGTGTTTTTGAGAAGATATAATTTGATTAAGTGTCCAATATTTATCAAGAAATTGTTATTTAACATTTTATTCCGATATTACAATGCGTGAAAATAAGATTAATATAACCACTTTAAACATTGGCCATTCAAACATTGGCCTTTCAGCCCCAATTTTATGGCAACTGCGAATGGATTTTAGATTTGTATATCAAACAAGTTTTACATGTAACCATAGGAGTTTCGACTGTAGGGTAGTGAAAATTAACATCAGCGATGAAATTATTGCAAAACATATCTCATTTATATCTTAAGCCTTATAGTTTAGGGTGAACTAACCTTTTACAAGCGTTTCGTGGTCATAAGATAATCAATTTTGATTATAAATGGCCAGCAAAAGAGCCAAAGAGATATGCTTTAACGTCCTTTCAAACACAGAAAATCAATAGTTAATTATTCATTTTTGTTTGTGAGAATTAGATGACATTTTTAGTGACTTATATGTTCAATTTTCCAAAAAGAATATTTTATTTGCATTACCTTAGTGTTTATATGACAATAAACCTTCACTGGAATTTTATTTGTTTACTTATTAAATATATTATCCACAACTGCGATTTTTTTATGTTTACTGTTCTCTATTGCTATGTGGATGTGTTTTGGTTACTTGAAATATAAAATCAAACACAATTTAAACTTAAAGATCGGTATATTGGTGTTTATTTGATACATGGAAAGTGGGTATAATTACAAGGTGTGATCTTTCTTAGGAGCAGGCGAGTGACTCTTTTTTAAATTTCTTCTATAGATAGAGAATTTATAACTAACCATTCAATTACGTTTATGTGAATTGAATGGCATTTATGGTGACTTATAAGTTATTCTTATACCTGTTAGTTATTTCCTGACAAAATTTCTGTCAGTTATTTGCTTCAACGAGTAGAAAGTTTAGAATTACAATTCATTTTACAGAGATTTCAAATGTTAAACTTTATTTAGAACGGTATTATGGTGAAATTTAGTTTTGTACCTACATTAAACACAGTTTCTTAGGTTCTATTTTTAATGTTTCAATTTGTGCATTTTTTTTCCTTTCACATTTTCACTATTTACCCATGCATCTCTGTTTTATGCTATATTTCATAAATTTTGTTCATATCTAATGAATATGTTACATTCTATTTGCAGATGGAGATAACAAAATCTTTTCTCCAAGGCTATTCAAAAAAGAAAGTGATACGCAGTGAGCTCTTTTTTTCCGTTTTAGTTTTCAAATTTCCATTTAGTTTATATCGTATACACACACACCAAATCAAGGGTTTTGAATTACTAGCTAATGACAATTTACTACAGTTGCTCTTACCAATTTTTCCTTTTTTTAATAATATCTGTTATCTTATAATAGTCTATAATCGTTTATGCCTTGAATTGAATATACATGCAGTAATTGGATAGGCTAAAAAGCTAGATGTACATGTTGTTAAAATATTGAGATTGAATAACTTACCAAGTTTGATAATTGTGAATGCAGTAGTTATTGGGTAACGGATAATTTCTTCCTTTATATTCAATTCAGTGTTCAGTTTTCATATCATAAGACCATTAATAATTGTTATTCTTTCCATATTCCAACATGAATTTCAATTATGGAAATAAAAAAAGTAAGCTCATGTATCTTTGCTAAAACAATTCAAGTTTAATGTAACGACCCACCTTATTTCAAGATCTTATTTAATTCTAATCATCCTTTCCATTTGTAAATCATAAATTTTAATTTTTCACAATATTTAATTTCAAGATCTTATTTAATTTAATATTTTTCATTATTGAAAAATACGGGTTGTTACATTTAAACCAAAGGAACGAAAATAAGGCAGCAATTGCTTTTTATTCAATAGTTTTGATTGATTGATTCATAAATTGTGTTTTTACAGTCAAATTGAATTTGTAATCAGTGTATGGAGCAGTGATGAAATTAACATGCTAAGAGCAACATGTGAACAAATAGAAAAGATGGTGCAAGAGATGAAAGTTCTGAAAAACAGAAATGGAAATGTTTATTAATTCAATCTTAGTTCTACTGTTAGTCTCATATTCATTATTTGGTAATTGCTAATGTATTGAGAATTAATTGCTAATGTATTGACAATCTGTACCTCTTCAATGTTTTATTTAAATTTTATTTTGATAATATGGAAATTAGTTCGAAAAGGAAATCAAATGGGGACCTAATGACAAGTATGGGATAGTGAATAATATTGTTGCATTGTTTTGTTTCTATTACATATAATTAAATTATTTTAGTTTGATATTAGTTGATTTTTATAGTTTGTTTCTGGAGATTTGGGAAATCAGTTTCTTCTCACTTTCTTCATTATTACACCAACAAGTAAAATCGTATTTAGTTAAATAATTATATATGCAATTCCATATTTGACTGAGCCATGTCAAATCATAATTGACATGAGTTACTTTTAAATCGCCCCCCAAATGAGCTATATTAATTGTGAGATAACATGCATCTTTATATTTAGTTCTCAATAGATTTTTATCCTCGGTACTTCAAAATGAGCTACAAATACATCATGATTTCAAGCAACACTTCAAAAAATTTCAGTGTATTTAACTGTTCGTTTTCAAACATTGTACAAGTTCCCAAGCGATTATCAAAACTGCAATAAATGAAGCTCCATACATATAAATGATTCAATTAAAATAAAACATTTGATAAATTATTTTTTATATGTTTTCTTAGTTAAAGAGTCAGGCTAAATTTGTCAGTTTGGATTCTTTCGATTTTCAACAAAATAAAAAAGTGAGAACTGTATGCTTGACCGTGATGTAAAAAGTGTGATATAGAACTTTATAAACCATCTTACATTAACTTTAGCTAATAACTTTTTATTTTTATTGTTTGCAGTGCCTTCATAAAGTAGTCTGAAGAAAGTACGGTAGCCCAAAGCATTTTCGCTGAGCGAGGGATTTTCAGTAGTAGTTTTGTTGTTATTTTAAACTATGCTTCACACTTGCAAATTAAGTTTTGGAGATTGACTGGACAGATAAATCTTTTCTTCATGATTTGCAGATTTGTAGAGCTACTATAATGATTAGTATGCTATATATTCTGTATTATTATAGTATTTATAATCTGAAATTCTTGCTTGCGATTATTCGTGCATTCGTAGTTTGTGCAAAAATATTCATGCTCATCTTTATGTGTTGTCCCTTACTCCAAATGTAGATATATTTTGGAGTTTTTAAATACCAGTCCCTCTTCCGCACGTGCGCAGATTTTAACTCCGCCATCAACTTACTGCTGTTGTCGGTCTCAAGCTCGGAACAAGGAGGAGAGAAAACGGTTACGACGAGTACACTAACTACCTACAATTTACTATCAAATAGTTTCTCAGGTGCAACAACTCATTCTGTTTCCCTATCCCCACAAAATGCTTTCATACCTACCTCTGATCACCTACTATACGTAATCAAGACCATATTCTATTTCCATTACAAATCAAAGTTATTCTCTACGGTTTGCATGAACATGCGTTAATAATTCGTTACACCGTATGTATATTACTTTTCTTCCTACCCACACAATGTTAGTATGATCTAACGCTTCTTCCCATGTTCGATACAAATTTTCTACGTCCACGTCCATCAGCTGTAGATTCATTCTGCATGTCAATATCCAAAATATTCAACAATACATGTACATCACAGTCATTTTGTCACATTCAACAACTCTCAAAGACATTGTTTCTTAACACCAGCTCCTTCTGCGCACGTGCATCGCACGTGCCAATCTACTCGTATATATATAGACCAATAGTGTCTGTATAAAATTTTCTACCCTATGGTCAGGTGATACGGATATTTATCATTTCAATCCGTAATTTAAATTATATACGGGTATATATCTTTTCAACCCGTAATCCCAAATTCAATTCAATGAAAATCGCTTGGGTTTATCATTTCAACCCATAACAATTTTCTCCTATTCTACAGATCGTTCGGGTATGTATCATTTCAACCCATAATGAATTCTATACTAACAGGGAACTTGTAGAGTGATAACAGATATGATAATAATATAACAACAGTAACAGGCATATATCATCAGTAAAATAACAGATAATGGTGTCAGATGTCATATGTGAACTGATACAGGTAATATCATATATATAACAGTGCGAATAACTAACATCGGCATATTTCAATTGGCAGATAATGGTGTCAGATGTCACTGGTGAACTGATACAGGTAATAGCATATATATAACAGTGCGAATAACTAACATCAGTATATTTCAATTGTCGTTTC
The DNA here is from genome assembly GCA_030737815.1 of Allium fistulosum. NCBI lineage: Eukaryota > Viridiplantae > Streptophyta > Magnoliopsida > Asparagales > Amaryllidaceae > Allium > Allium fistulosum. The sequence goes on from CM060903.1 coordinate 445,705,493, forward strand.
AATTAAAATCAAATTTAATAAATAAAAGAACATTAATCGTGAGTGATTGCTCACCTTTCGAGGCTAGAGATGAACGAGCATGAGATGAGTTATGAATCCAACACGAATTTCGAAGTAAAGCACGATGGACACGAGTTCGATAACCAAAGCTGATAGATAAGGAATTTGACGAAATCAAATCAGAACTAGATCGATGATGATAAATGGTAAGCGAACTTATATATATAATTATATACATTACCTTTATTCAAACACCTATTAAATTTTAAATATATATATTTATTTCAAAATACATCGTTAGTTTAAAACAGCATACAAAACTATAGACTCAGCCTATATGACTTAAAATATAAACAAGTGTTTTATATATGCTTACAATATAAAGATTTTTTTCATAGAACCATTAATTATCTCACATTGTAATAATACCCTCTGTACTATAAATCAATTATAGCAATGTATATGCAAACTATATATATGATAATATGCAAGTTACACCCATATATGTCAAAACTAACCAAATCAAACTATATAGGACTGTAAATATATAGCAGAAAGGAGCTGGTAAACAAAACTGGTTCATAAAACGTATATATTTTATATAAGCAACATTTATGAAGAATCTATTTATACTCTAAAACAATATTATAAAATCTATGTCGACATACCCATATATAAATATTCTTATAGCCGACTATTACTAGCAGGGTACTGGTAAATTGGGACACATAGGTGAATTGACAGCTTTATAACCAAACTCTATAATACAAGCCTGCTTACAAAAACTTAGAAATATATTTAATTGGCTTATGTACAATCTTCTCTGACACACAATATTTAAATGCAAGTGACTGTAAAGCTTATGCTTCTATAAACTTTTTATACCTATAAACAAAACTTATAAATAAACCACAGTTTATATATGCCAAAATCTGTTGCCAACTATTTCCGTTTCAAGCATTATAATCAATATACTACCAATATAGAACATGCGGCAGAAACGATATATATACAACCTTCACAATATAATAAAGTACCATCCTGATAAATGCTAATACACCTACTGCAACACGCAAGCTACATACATGCAATTATTTATATTTTATATTAAACATAAAGTGACGTTGCCTAACATAAATATATTGTAAGCTTTGTACATACAGCAAATAAGCTATACAGACAAATGTATATATATATATATATACCTTTTAATATAATCTACTATATATATGAGTAAATAAAACAATGTACATTACTACAAGTCTACACTTACAGCAGATGGAAGAAAGGAGAGGAGGTTGCAGGCTGGTCGCGAGGGGTGGCTGCTAGGTGGTGGCGAGTGAATAGGCGGTGGTCGGATCCAGTAAAGCACGGCTGTGGACAAGGTCGGAGGCTCAGGGAGCAGTGATGGACCAGACGTGGGCTGTTGCTCGGGTGTTGAGGCCGATGCGTGGTGAAGAGAGGGTGTAGGCGAAGTTGCTTTGGTGGTTAGGTTAGAGGGCAAACTGATGCGGGCGACATGGCGGCAGAGGAGAACTTGCGCGTGGGTCGGGATGCTCGGTGGTTTATCTCGGGTGGCGCTCTTTGGGGGTGGGTGGCGTGAGTTTGATGAGACAGGAACAAAATAGGAGGAAGGGAAAGATGGGAGAAAGAATGGAAGAGGAAGCAGCTGCAAATGTGCTTCAGGCAAATAAAAATATATATAATAAAAGCGAAAGCAAACAATAAAGATGGAACAGCACCCAATATTTTGGAACCATGGAAAGCAACGTTAAATTAGAGTAAATTCTAGAAAAGCAATGGTCACCCTGAGAATAAATAAATGCTAGTTACCATTTTAGTTCAGCAGTTAGAAATTTGAACAGACACAATATCAAAAACTCAAAAACAGACGTCGATATAGTTAACCGTTTTCACGGATTCCTTCACGTAGCGGACTCCGAAATACACTATTGAATATACCGTGGAAATTAGTACGACGAAACGGTCAAAACGGTATACAGATATTAGTGGTACGATTTGAATTATAAAAATTTGAATCTTTTACTATGCAAAATGCAGCAAAACGCAGAAAAATAAGATCGACGGAGCTAAAGAAGTCCGAATTTGGAAAAACGAAAAATGACGTCTTAGTCAAAAGATGAATTAGAATTTTTCTATGTAAAAACATTCAGGTTTGGAAAATATTTTATTATCATCAATTTTAACTCATATAAATTGGAATAAAATTTCACTAGAAAATAAATTTTCAAATTATCTGATGAAAATTTATCAGTTGCTATGATTAATTAGACGCATTCTAAATATCAAATTTTTATTTTAAAATTTTATCGTTTAAAATTTCACAAAATTTCAATTAATTACGTTATTAAAACAGTTAAAATTTACGGGTCGTTACAATGCCTCACCATTCGCCTGTTACTGCCACACCCTTGCCGAAATCCCACCCACTACAGCTTCTTCCCCACTCCATGAATGCCTGCGCAGCCATGCATCTACCCGTACATCTTTCCATGTACACGACCCCTCACACCCGATTCATGCACGCACCACCTTCTCTTAGTTCAGGCAGGCTCCAACCAAGTCTCCTTCCTTCATTTCCACGTCACCTCCATGTACCATACACTTTCCACTTATTTAACAAATCCATTTACACTCAACTCCACCAAACCCACACACGGTCAGAAAATTCAACAGAGTATATCTTCTCCATGGCGCCACCATCTCGAGTCCAACAAGAATGAAAAATGTAGCTATCTTCGCCCTCTACAACTTTCGTGTTCATCACTTCTGCTAAAACTTTGTATAGAGGAAGTTATTGTAATTATTAAATGGAAAAGAAATTGTAAAAATAGGTTGCTGTGTATACTTTGTTTTCAAAGAGAAGAAAAAAATGAAATGTGAATGCTTTTACTACGTGCATGCCTTCGTATATACAGAACCCAAGAAGTATAACAAAGGACAAACAATAAATGCAAAGCCAACCAAAATCGGCTGCAAGGTCATCATCAAAAGATATTAAAAGGATTGTGACTGTGTTGCTAAACCTTTATTTTTGAAAATTTGTACATTGAAAAGTTATGGGGTACTTGGCTACACAATATCCCGTTCGCGTACGAATCATGAACGACAAAAATAAAAATATGTTCATGCACAACAGTCTGACACGATCACAAAACAACAATAAAATACACTAGTTAACAAGTTCTGTTAAATTCAAAAATGCCAACATTCGACGTAAAATAATCGTCAAATGGAAATTCAATTATTTTCCAAAATAAAAATTTTAGAAAAATTCTATAGATTAAACTAAAAATACGTCATCAAAAATTGAATAATTATTTGAAATATAGATTTTATTATAAAAATCGCAAATCAAATATTTAAAACTAATTAATTATTCCAAAAATCAAAATGATAAAATTCTGGGTCGTTACACTGTCAGACGTTTGGGGATTCTTGCTAGACGTCTGATACAACTTTCAGCCTGTGCATCACCCAGCCTCAAATTACGATAACTTGAGCATCCGTGCTCTGATTCGTGCATCGTTTTCACCATTATCAAGCTATTCTCGACCTCTTCCATTCTCCATATTGTGTTGCCTAAATTCAACACTCCACCTTAACACTATATCCATCTCCAACTCCAAGTACTGATAGCACCAAACTATCACCAACTCTGTCTTTTACCAAACAAGCTTGAATGGTTTTCCAATGAGTTCGACAAAACCACCGCCCCTTACACTCCATCAACGAGCTCCGAAAAAGTCACCACCCGCCATCGTAGTGTTGAAAGTACTCAAATCCAAAACCATCTCACCAAAAGACAAAAGTACTTAGGAGTGTAAACTAGTACTCACCAAAAAGATAGAACCAAAATCTCTCACTGATACTCTTCATCATCCATAACCAAGCTCCTCCCTCAACCGTGCCACCCCGTGGCATCTAGCACTTCAACAAGTGAATCAAGTTCAAGCAATGCTCGAACTTCCCAATCGACAATGCCTTAGTAAACATATATGTCACGTTATCCTTCATGTGCACTTTCTAAAGATATACTTGCTCATCTTCACCCATGGTTGCTAAAAATAACTGTCTCACTTCAATATGCTTAGTCCATGAGCTAAACGCCAAATTCTCCACCAAGTGAATAACACTCTGGCTATCACATTGAACATCGGTACTATCATGTTCAAATCCTAAGTCACACAACAATCGCCTCAAATAAAGTGTCTCCTTTACCACCTCCACCGCGGCTATCTACTCCACCTCCTTAGTGGATAAAGCAACTACGGTTTGCAATCTCGATCCTCAACTTATGGTCGTACCACCAAGTGTGAAGGTTTATCCCGAAGTTGACTTTCTCTGATCCTTATCACCGGCATAGTCCGAATCACAGTAACCAACCAACTTGCAATTCATCCCCTCACTACCATAAAAAACAAGACCATGAGATGATGTACCTTTAAGGTATCTCAATATAAGCTTCACAACTTCCAAATACGATTTTCCCTTGTTAGCCATATACCGACTAACCATCCCGACTAACCATCCCGACCGTATTTGCAATATTGGACCTTATATACACCATAGCATACATTAAACTTTCAACCGCACTAGCATATGACACCTTTGTCATATAAGCCTTGTTATTCTCCAAGATAGGTGATCCCGTACTCGAAAGCTTCACATGTAAATGTAAATGTGTATTTGACGCCTTTGCATTCTCCATGCTAAACCGTCAAAGCACTTTCTCTGTATAATACTTTTGAGTCAATTTTAACTTAAAACGCTTTCGATCTCTCTCTATTTCCATGCCCAATATTCTTTTTTCTTCTCCAAGATCCTTCATTTCGAATTCCAATTTTAAATCTCAATTTTAACTTGTTGATTTCATTTATATCCTCAGAAGCAATGAGCATGTCGTCCACATACAAGAGTAAATACATCCAACAATCATTTTCCAACCTCTTGAAATATACACAAGGATCCTTGATGCTTCTATCAAAACTATTTTCATGAATAAAATGATCGAATCTCTTGTACCATTGTCTAGGTGATTGCTTTAAACCATATAGTGATTTCCTTAACTTGCAAACTAAATATGACTTACCATATACAACAAAACCTTCTGGTTGCTCCATGTAGATGTCTTCATCCAAGTCACTATGAAAGAAGGAAGTTTTCACATCAAGTTGCTCCAACTCCAAGTCATGAATAACAACTATAGCGAGTAATATCCAGATTGAAGTATAGCGCACAATCAGTGTGAATATCATACTCATTTCCCTTCCTTTGTGCAACCCCTTCACCACTAATCTAGCTTTGTATCTCCCATCATCATTCACCTTGTATATCCATTTGCATCCAATAGCATGGTTTCCTTTAGGAAGTGGAACCAAATCTCAAGTTTGATTCTTCAACAACGATTGCATCTCTTCCTCCATGGAACAAATCCACTTCAAGCTATCACTCGACTCCATGACATCATCAAGGTTCATCGGCTCATCTTAGACTACATGAAGAGCATAGTCCAAATTATCACAAAAGCTAAAATAGTTCCAATCACCAAATCTATTGGTGGCCTTATAGCACGATGACCCACCCGAGTAGCAATACCATCACCCAAACTTCTTTCGGCTCCACCTTGTACCGAATCCTCTTTGGAATCATGTACATCACCAACACTACTAGAGGCATCCTATAGACTATGTGATGTAATATCAACCGCTTCCTCCTCACAAGCATCTCCAACTACTCTACTCCTTGGATGAAAGGTGGGATAACTTTCTTCTCCTTTGATTCACCTTGAACCAAATCCAGAACATCTGATGAGCTCTCATTCTCCTTGAACATAGTCGACTCATCAAAGTAACATGACAAGAATTCACTACCTTCTTTGTTTTCGGATTCCATATCCAATAGCCTTTTACACCATCGGTATAACCAAGCAAAATCTCCTTGAAAGCTCTAGGCTCAAGCTTATCATTTCCCGGATCACGCACATAAACTGGACTACCAAACACACGAAGATAAGTCAAGTCAATGCTCTTTCCCTTCCACATTTACTTTAAAATTTTGTTACCAATAGCTGAGCACAAAATTTGATTAATAACATGCACCGCGGTTGACAATGCTACGGCCCAAAATATCTTAGACAAAACGTATGTCAATATCAAGCATCGATTTTTCTCTAGTAGAGTACGGTTCATCCTCTCTGCAATACCATTCAACTGCGGATCTCCCGGTGTAGTAAAATGCCTTTGAATACCATGATGCTTGCAAAACTCGATGAAATCTCTGAAAACATACTCTTCGCCACTGTCGGACCTTAGAACCTTCAAAGATTTACCACTCTCATGCTCAACAAGAGCCTTCCAAACTTTGAACTTTGCAAATGCCTCCGACTTGGCCTTCATTACATACACACATACCTTCCTAGAAAAATCATCAACGAAAGAAATATAATACCTTGCTCCTCCCAAAGAAGCTATCGATGTCGATCCCCAAATATCCGTGTAAACATACTCAAGAACCTCTCTCGAATCATGTTTTCCTTCACCGAATAATACTTTTGTTTTCTTTTCCATGACACATTCCTCACAAAACTCAAGCTTGTTGAAACTCTCTCCATCGATCATCTTCCTCTTCCGAAGAATATTCAAACTCCTCTCCGAGATATGACCTAACCTCAAATGCCACAACCTAGTTGCATCCAAGCCATGAGAACTATCAGCACCTACATAGGTTTCACCTTCAATAGTCACTCCTTAAAGCAAATAAACTTCATGAGTCCAGCACACTTCATCACTACAGGTGCACTCTTTGAAACCCGTAAACTATAATTCTCTATAGTGATCTTACAACCTAAAGAATCCAATTGCCCCGAAGAGATAAGAGACTTCCGAAGTCTCGAAACATAGCGTACATTAGTAAGAGCACGAACCACTCCATTAAACATCCAAATTTACACGGAACCAATGCCCTTTGACTTATAAATAGCACCATTACACATAACAATTGAATTTATTCTTTGTCGACATAAGAAGAAAAACAATACCTATTCGACATCATATGATAAGACGCCCCAAAATCGAGCACCCATTCACTGCCCGAAACATCCGATGCTACCGCCGTCAAAACTTCAACATCTCCCTCACCAATTCCACTCTCCACCGCTACAGATAAAGATGTTACTTCCTTCTTTGCCTTCTCCTTATCTGGATACTCATCCTTCCAATAACCAGTTTTCTTACAAATAAAGCAGTTGCCAATTTGACTTTCCTCTCCAACCGGACTTTCTTAATTTAGAACGCCCCTGGTTCCCTTTCTTCTCATATCTCTCCTTCTCCACAAATAAACAGTGACCACTACTAGCACCACTACTTCCATCACCCAACTTCTTCATTTGATTGCGCAATTCCTCACTAAGAAGATCCGTTTTGACATCATCAAGAGTCAAAGTATCCCGGCTATAGATCAAACTATCTGGGAAACCCGTATAACGATCCGGCAACGAACACAACAATATCATCGTCTTTCGCTCTTCTTCAATCTTCAAATCTACCGCCTTCATCTTCATTAGCAAATCATCAAAGACATTCAAGTGTGCCTTTAATGAAGTACCCTCCTTCGTCTTATAGGTGAAGAACGTTCGTAACAAGATCAAACGATTAATTAGTGACTTTTTCATATACAACTCCTCCAACTTGTCCTAAATACCCTTAGCGGTAGTCTCACCACTAATTTCAGATATCACATTTTCTCCTATAGAAAGTTGAAGTGTAGTGAATGCCTACTCTTCCATTTCCTTTCTCTCAACATCTGAGATTTTCGTCGATAACAAATGTGTATTAAACACTACATGATGCACACGATTCCGCCTAAGAACAACTTTCATCTTCCATTGCCACTTTTCAAAATCATTATCGCCATTCCACTTGTCTATAACCAAATTATAATCCCGAAGCCGCGTACGACCCACATACATACGACTCTACACTACTTGGACTAATCATTGAGGGACTACCCTGAGGTATTATCCGATTTTGGCATTTCCACAACCACCTACCAATACCAAAGCTCCGATACCAAATGTTATGGAAATTCTAACTCAAGATCACTCAAATCAAAATCCCAAAGCATACTGGAAAACGTGATCATGGTAAGAAGTTCAAAAACAACCGATCAATATCTCAATCCAAATCTTAAACCAATCCAAGTAAAACCAATCATAATCACCAAACAAGCAATAGAAAAACAAAGCAGTAACTATAAAAATAAATCACACACCGATTTATAGTGGTTTCACTAACATCTTGTTAGTGTACATCCACTTTGAGAGAGAGCCTTTATTGATACCAATGAGAAAAGTACAAGAGATTGATTACAATGATCAGTATTCAAATAAAATAGATTTATGGAGAATAGAATCAAAGAAAACTAGGTTCTAATAAACCCTATTTTAATGGAGGATAAAACCATTAATCTCTTGGATCATTAAGTCAATTTCCTTTAAATTCTGAACAAAGCTTATATAGGGAACCATCTTGCCTTGACAAATAACCGATTTGCCCCTTAAAGTCCTACAAGCAAATACACAAATTATGGGTCAAAAAACAAAATTGCAGCGCATCAAACGTCTGTCCATACCTCTCAAATGTCTGTCGCAATTTTCAGCCTACAGAATTCCAAGTGACAGACGTTTGACAGATTCTCTTAAACATCTGACAAAACTTGCTGGTTATAGTAAACCTTCTATCTGATGTTTGGGGATTCCTGCCAGACATCTAATACAACTTCATGTGCATCATCCAGCTTCAAATCGCGATAACTTAAGCATCCGAACTCCGATTCGTGCGCCTTTTTCACCGTTATCAAGCTATTCTCAACCTCTTTCATTATCCATATAGTGTCGCCAATAAGTTATAGGAAGATTTCCAACTTGAATATTGAGTACATTTGCTATGCTTGCTTTATTTTTAGTCCCTTTACCGAAGAATAAAGTTGATTTGCTTGCGTTTATACTTAATCCAACATGTTTCTTGACTTCATCCATAATATTCTTAATAGTAACTGTATTATTAATATTAGCTTTAGCTATAACAAGTATGTCGTCAATATAAAACAAATGTGCAATAGCAAAGTCATATACTCTATGGAAAAACAAAATAAATGGAGGGAAAGAGGATCTCCTTGTCGAAGCCCGCTGGTACTATGAAAATAACCCATAGGATAAGCATTAACCAAGACAGAAAAGGATGGAGTATTTATGCATTGCTTGATCAAGTTTGTAAATTGACAAGAGAATCCCATAGCTTCCATAATATGAAGGATAAATTCTCTGCTGATAGTATGATAAGCCTTGTGTAGGTCAATCTTGAGATACATATTTTTTGAAGTCTTCCTACTAAAACCCCTAATTATTTCATGATCAAGAAGGGAATTTTCATCAATATTTCTACCAGGTATAAATGCATTTTGGTTAAAAGAGATCAACCCATCTATTAAAAAACTTTATCCTATTACCTAAAAGATTATCCAAAATGTTATACAAAACATCACTTAAGGATTTGGGTATGTACTTATTTAAAGCATTAGGAGCATGAGTTTTTGGGATAAGAGAAATAAATATGCAATTTATTTCATTTATGATTTTCCCTGACTGTTGAACTCCAGGTACAGCAGCCAACAAAGTTTCTTTAATTAAGTCCCAGTGAACTTTATAAAACTTAGAGTTTAAAGGACCAAGGCTACTGTTTTCATCAATTTGAAAAACAGCAGCAGCATTAGAAGATGAAATTATTTTGCAAGTAATAGGAGGCAAATTTCCAGAAATAATAGACCCATTAAAAAAAGAATATTAAAATGAAATAGCTTCTTCGCCAATGGTCTCAGAAGAAGCAAGAATAGTTTTCTGATCATCCACAAGAGCTGTACACTTATTTTTGCTCTTGGATTATTCATAATGGAATGAAAAAAATTAGTAACTCTGTCACGTTTATTGATCCACTCAAACTTTAATGTCTGCATGCTGTGAATTGACTATCTCTAAGCCATATCTGAAAGATGTTGAAGAATTTCCTTATATTATTTGATTGCCTGGTCATTGCTTGGATCTTGAAATGTCTGATTATATAAGAAGTTATTCACATTCTTAAGATGCTCATATGTCTGCTTGCTATTTGGAATTGATTTGTGCTATCGTTTTAGTGATTTCTTGGTTGCCTTTATTTTTTGAAGAATAATGAATAAAGGGTTGCAAAAATTTTTATTGCTCCATGCTCTCTCAACAATCTCTTTGTAGCCTATCACATAAACCCATGCATTATTAAATTTAAAAGGAAATTTTTTTCAGCATTCTGTAATATGAAATAAATCGAAGAGAGTGGGAGTGTGATCACTCGATGAATGAGTAAAAAAGTTAATGTGAACTGAAGGAAAAATTGGTAGAGCAGCATTGTTCAGGAACAATCTGTCTATCTTGCTGTGAATAACATAACCTTGACCATCTCTCCATGTATAAAAATTTCCTGTAAAATTTGGCTCATAGAGATAAGCATAATTGACACATTCCATAACCTCCAAATTAGCAGTAGAAGATATTAAACCAGCATTAATCCTATCATAATTGTAAAGAGTGGCTTTGAAATTTCCAACAATCACCCATGGCAGTGATATGAGGGCATTGGGATTTAATATACTCCCATAGTTGTTTTCTTCTCTCAGTTAAATAGTAGGCATATACAATAGTACATGTCAGTGACAGCCTACCATTATTTTGCATATAATAGGTGATATATTGGTATGCTATGCGCACATTTGAAATATACTAGATATTTGGACCACAAAGAATTAAAATTATTCCTTTGTGATGCTCATCATTGTCTTGAATAAAAAAATCAGTCCAGATTTTTTCTTTTTAACAATTTTTGGATTTTCTTGACTGAAAGTTCATTCTCCAAAATGCCTAATAATGAAAATTGATGAGATAAGCATTTGAACAAGGTCAAACTGCTTGGCAGAGGCATTTAACCCCTTAATGGTCCACACCATCATGTTTATTTAAGATGAATTATGGATTTCCCTTGTTTCAAAGGAAAGGGATGCCCCATTGACTTTTGATCTATTCGATTTTTCTGCCTTTTGTTTCATTTGACTAACAAGATTACTCTAAGCTAGATTATCTATAACATCACCTTTAGTAGAAGCTTTAAACTAAAATGGCACTTCCTCTACTCTGCTTCTCCTTGCATTCTTAAGTCTAGATGATACATCACTATTATGTGCAAAATCATCAGCCAAAGGTTATGAAGAAAGTTGATCAGCGCTATTGTTTTGGGAGGATGAAAGGAGTTGTTCAAGTTATCATTCTGCTGAGGCAAATCCGGATTAGGTAAGCTCTTATGTTTCAGTCCATAATTTGTGTTTGAAAGATCTGGATGACCAGGTTTTCATAAACTATATGTTTTTTGATTTAAGCAGGATGAATTTAGCTGATCAGAAATGATACAGCTAACAGACTCAACAAGCATGGAGTTTGGACAAGAAAGCATACAATTAGATTGGAAAGCATTATCCTGTTCAGCAACAGAATCAGTCTTCAATTCTGCAACATTCTTGATTTGATTCTATGTCCAAGAATCGTTATTTTTATATTCCTTCATGACTTGCCTTTGAGAACAATTGATTTTAACATGGTCAGTGTATGTAGTAGAATTGTTAGGGTCATTTTTCACAAAATCAGGTTGTACAGCATTAGGCTTAGATTTGAACATAATTTGAGAATGGACAAATTTTCAAAAGAGACCGATTTTCAAAACCATTTGCATGAATAGGCCAGGTTGAAAACTATTTGCAGTTATAGGCCAATTTTGCCATCTCGACGATGAGGTGGATTTTTTTCCAAAAAAATAACACGGGGCGCATTTCGCAAATGCGCCCTTTGTAATTACACTGGCGCACCTGCCAAATGCGCCAGTGTAAATGTCAGGTCTAAAACCTGGACAGCAAGCTTCATATTCAAATCCAAATACACAAAATTCAAATCCAAACGAACAATCTTAAATGATAGCAAATGTTTATCTACATAAAAACAAACAAATAAAACTACCATTAAATAAATTCTAGCATAACATAATTAATATTCGATTACATTCAAATTAAAGTAGAAGTTATAGTTCGGTTACAAAAGCAAACTAATAGTTCAGTTACAAAAGCAAATAAAAATAGGAATACTCATGGTTGAGTTGGATCGTCTTGAGTAGGTGGGGGTTGAGAAGGTCCAGCGGCTTGCGATTGGTGTGTATCTTGCCTTTTTTTAGTTCTTCGCTCTCTAGTCCGCATAGCTTGTTCGGAAGAGCTTGGCCGTGTTAATCGATTTCTAAAAAGTAGTGTGTCAATAAGTTTCTTCAAATCAAGACACCGTGGTTGGACTTCTCGTTCGGGTACTCTACCATGTCCGATATCGTCCAACCCTCTTTCTACCGTCTCTAGTACATCGACCTACAAGTTGCAGTTATTTATTCAAAATTAGAAACATAATTCAAGTGGACGAACTTAAAATATCACGGTAATGTGAAGATTTACCACGTCTCGCTCAAGCGGTGCACGAGCGGTGTATGCTCGTTCGTGAGAAGTCCGATCTGCAACAATGAATCTTCGAGTAATCGACCAGTACCAAGTCATATATCTCGAAATATGAATGGTAGGAAACTGTTGGTGTACGATACAGTTATGTCTATCGTTCCACTGGACGATAGCAAACTCCAAATCTGGCTTTGGTTCGCATGGATCAGGTATGTGTTAATGAAGACCAAACTATCGCATCACTCGATCAGGATTATACATTTCTACATCTCACATGCATATGATAGGTGTCTTACAAAGCCAACTATGCATCCCACTTAGACATATCTGCGGAAGATCGACTAGCACATCCTATGTGTACGGATTCCATATAACAGCTTCATCTGTTAACATGTCGAGCTGGTCGTGATAGAAAGTGGCCACTTGCTTTGGAGACTCAACCCAACTCCTTGAACCAAACCATCTATACCAATAGTTATACAATTAGAGTTTTATTAGTACAAAAATACACACATGTAAATGTAGTTGGAAATTAACTACCTTGCACTATAAGGCAATGTTCTGTCGATCTGCATGGATGTAGTCACATTTGGACGGTCAATGGGAAGATGTGTCCATGCCCAAAGCTGCAAAAAATTTAAATACAATAGAATTAAATATTACATATGAGTGAGTTATAAAAAATATATCTATGCATATTATACCTGTAAAAGCGATAGACAACCAGCTATCGATTTGGATTTCATGAGTGCATCATTTGTTAACTCATTATATAATGTTGCCAATATAGCAATGCCCCAAGAATATCGTGCACACTCATCCAAATTTCGCAAAAATAATAACCAAAAAAGGTTTAGTCATCCTTTAGAATGATCGGGAAATAGACGACAAGATATCAAATGTAGAATACCCGCTCTCGCATGATATTCAATTTCTACATCTGAAGCATCCGGTGATGGCTCATCTGCAAACATATTGTGAAGCCATGTCAACTTAACTGTAGCACCTCTTATCTCACTTCGAGGTGGAATCACACCTAAACACTGTTGACAAATATCTTCGTAATTACTTAGCTGTCTGATTGTAACAGGATTTCCTTCTACTGTAACACCTAGAAGACAACTAACATCTGCTAATGTGATGGAAATTTCACCAGTAGGAAAATGGAAAGTTGAAGTCTCCGGTCTCCATCTATCTACCAATGAAGTAATTAGTGCATGATCTATTTTGAAATAACCCACTCTAGATATTTCCCTGAATCCCGCTCTTTGTAATGCAAGTTGAACTCTTGGAGTATTAGACTTGATTAATTTTAATTTGCTTGAATGATCATGACACTCAATTGGCTCATCACTCTACACATTCATAAACAAACACTTGTATCAAGTTCATAAACAAACACTTGCATAAACAAACACTCAATGTTAAATTTAATTTGCTTGAAAAATACCTGCATCAAGTGTCTATCATTGCTTCGATGTTCATTCTGAAGATACAAAACACTTGCATTCACAGGACCGGGTACCAACCCTTTAAGAAAAAAATGTTTAAGTGTGAATGTAATTGAATGTAAATTTAATCAAATTGATGTAAATGAATGTAATTGCTTCGATGTAAATGAGTGTAATTACTTCGATGTTCATTTTGAAGGTGCAAAACTAAATTGATAAATAAAATTCCAAATTGATAAACAAAGGTGTATACTTTTGAATTGAAGTTTATACCTCTAACTTGAGAAGATGATGATGATCCTTCCATTTTTCAGCAGATTAGACGAAGAAATGATTGAATTGATGTTGGATTTGAGAAGTTAGAAGATTTTGGGTTTTAGAGATTTTGAGTGAAAGGGTGGAATGGGAGGAAATGAGGAAGAAAGGCTGGCTGGCTGTGTATATTAGCAGCACGGGGCGCAGTTGGCAGATGAGCCTTCGAAATTTTTTAAGGGCGGCCATCACATGCAAACATGGAAACTTTTGCAATAAAGGTATGTTGCAACTGCAACTACATATATTTTCCTGTAATGTCACTGTAAACACTTTTCCAAATTGATCATTCACTTGCCATTCAGTTTGATTGAATCTAACAATTCCACAATATCTTACTTGTTTTGCTCTTTTGGCTAAAAGAGTTTCGACTTTTGGACTCATTTGCGTTTCAAATCCCTCGGCATCGGAACGACGTTTCATGAAATAGTCATTTAAACGATAAAACGTTCTTGCTACTAACGACTTAACTGGCAAAGCACGAGCACCTCTTAGAACTCCATTAAAACTTTCGGACACATTTTTTGTCATCATCATAAATCTTCCACCATTATCCTTGCATAAAGCCCAATTTTCCTCCGCACCTCGTAAACTCTTTTCAATCCAAGCATGTGCATCTGGAGCAATAGTTTTCAAGTGTCCCCTTAACTCTTTGTACTGCAAATCATCTGTAGCACTAGCACATGAATAAAACAAGTCTACCAAATTTTTTTGGCTAAATCCAGCAACTTGAAAGTTAGCTTTGAGATGTCTAGCATAAAAGCGGTGATGGTGTTCTTGTGGCCAATTATCTAATGCTCTCGGAATACCTTTCATTCGGTCGGATATAAAGGTTAAACACCTATTCCAAACACTATGTATATAGTAGTACATGCATCTAAGAAACCAATCCCAACTATCTTTTGATTTAGAGTCTACGATTGCATATGCTAATGGAAATATACCATCATTTGCATCTACTCCAGTCGCGACTAGCAACGTACCTTGATATTTGCCGTATAGATGAGTGCCATCAATGCAAAGCAACGGTCGACAATGCGCAAAACCATCAATAGATGCACTGAATGCCCAAAATGCACTCTTAAAAAGAACTTTGTCATTGGTGATTCTTTCAACATCAACTTTGAAAACTGTTCCCGGATTATGTTTTTTAATGGTAGCTAAATATTGTGGTAACTCAGCATACGATGTTTCCCAATCTCCAAAAACTCTCTCAAGTGATTTACGCAATGCTCTATATGCCTTGAAGTAGCTGATTTTGATAAAAAAAGTTTTAGACATTAGCACTTGAATCGCAGAAGGGGTGGTGTTCAAATCCGATTTCACAAAAGGAAGTATTTTATTAGCAATAAACCTGCTTGTAGCTTGTTTATGATTTGAATTAATAATCGGATTAACACAAGTATGATTGCCATCATATTTTCTAATTTCCCACCACCCCATCAATGATTTTTTAGGGATAATTGCATGTATTCTCCAATGGCAATTTTTATCAACACTACAAATCGTAGTGTATTCTGTTTTGCGGGATTTTATGGGTTTAAAAGAAACAGAATTCTTGATGGACCACTCACTTAACTGCTGAATAAGTATTTCCTTTGTTTGAAATTGCATTCCCACTTGAAAACCAGATTCGACACATTCTGAGGTAAAAACATCTCTAATAGGAGTTACATTTTCAATCAACGATGCTGCCATAATTTTCGCAGTACATAAATCATCCGTCAAAGGCATCTCAAATTCCATATGTTCATCGTTATCATCATCTTCTTCTTCCACCAAAGATGCTTCATTATTTTCATTTTCGTTCTCATGATTAATTTCAAACTCTAGCACTTCATTATTAACTTCCATATTATCCATCCATGACATATCATTATCCATTGAAGCAATTTGCATACTATCTATATGCGGTGAACTACGACCTCCATCATAATTATTACCCTCTCTAGCATTTGAAGGAACGGAGTGTAAAAATTGATCATTTGCCAATCTAGAGCTTGAACCACCCGGATGTATCGTAGAACTGTGAAAAAAAGAGTGTGAGATCAAAACGTCACAGGTAGGAAATACTGGACTTGGATTGCTCTGATAAGGATAACTCGGAATAGTACCAAGAATTTGAGTAGAATGTTGGTTCAAATTAGTGGTAATTGCATCTTCAAAATGTCTCAACTCCTCTTTTATTACAAATACTTCAATCACTTTCATATTAACAGAAAACATAGCATTGGCATCTTCATCATCATTTACGTCGATAGCAGAAGATCCAGAATCAGTAACCCACTTGCTTACTAATTTTACATCATACTCTTGTGAATTAATTTTTGTCACCCTATACACCGTTTCTTTTAGATCATGATAGGAGAAATTTTTTTTAACCTTTGAACCTTTTTGTTTACCACCAACATATACCGGTGTATTGTTTTCTTTTATAGTCAATTTTCCATCAAAGTAGCAAATAATTGGGATGAAATTCGACATACTACACAAGAATTTTAGAAGAATCAATTACTACACAAATACTAATGACATAATAAAGCATAAAAATGAGAGGATGGACATGTGAAAAGTAGAATATGAAAATACCCCAAATTGAGCTAGGGTTTGAGTTTAAAATATAATTTTACCTTCAAATTGATGCCAAATAGCTGATAGAAGTAATCCGACTAATAATCCTTGTATATTTTGTGATTTTAAGTAGATGTTGATAAAATTTTGAGCTGAGTGAAAGATAGGTTCGGAATTGGATGTTGGAAAATAATGTTTTATTTTGAGTGAAAATAATGAGATGGGTATTGCTTTCAGGTCTCTGTTTTGTGTAGAAAAATTTAGACTGGCACATTTGGCAGGTGTGCCAGTGTAAATTACATGGGGCGCATTTGCGAAATGCGCCCCGTGTTATTTATTTGAAAAAAAATTCCCTCATCGCTGAGGTGGCAAAATTGGCCTATAACTGCAAATAGTTTTCAACCTGGCCTATTCGTGCAAATGGTTTTGAAAATCAGTCTCTTTTGAAAATTTGTCATTTGAAAATTAATAGAAGGATTTGTCTAATTGTTGTATTAGCCAACATTGCATAGCTTTGATTTACCCTTATTTACTTGTCGTCCCTAGTCTATGTAATATATCTTCCCTTTGCGCAAAATCGACTCTTTGCTTGGTCATTTGAACTATCAGTGTCCACTGAAGCATTTGGATTAGAATGAACATTCTGCTCCATTGATTTAGGAACCCAAACTTGCTCAAATGAGCAAAACTTTTTCAGCGTGTCTAAAGCTAAAACATCTTTGACATTTATATGGAATCCACTCATATTCTACCTCTTGCAAAATAATGACATCCTTCTCATTAAGAATCGCCACTTGCTTGGGAAAATTAGAAGAACTATTAACTTCTATGAGAACCCTTGCATAAGATATCTTTATCATGCCTTCGGTATATTTATCCATTTGAATCGGAACACCCAACACTAACACAATCCTACTAATACCCCCATCCGTCTGATAATCAAGACACAAGCCATGAAATTGGATCCAAAAAGAAACAGACTGAAAAAAATTCTTTATTAAGTTTAAGCCCCGAAACCCAACGTTTTATCATGATTAGCTCACGGTTGTCCTTATCATGCATTCAGTATATTTATCCATTCGAATCGGGACACCAAATACTGACACAATTCTATTAATACTCCCCTCCATCCAATAATCAAGATGCAATCTAGGAAATTAGATCCAAAAAGGAATCGATTAAAGAAATTCTTTATGAAGTTTAAGCCTTGAAACTCAATGTTTCATCTTGACTAGCTTAGAGCATTCCCAACCGAGTGTCGGTGGGAAGCAAACGACCCCCAACAGGGGGTCGGTTGAGCTCTTCTTCGGTTGCCAAAGCAACCTAGGGGGTTGCTTCTTAACTGACCATAATAAAGCCGGCTAAGCTTAGACGACTTTATTATGGCCTGCTAAGGACACATATTGGCAACGGCCAACAATATGACCACGATCACTTAGCTGGCTATTATATAGCCGGCTAAGTCTCAACGGTCATATGGATGACCGTTGCCACTTAGCCGGCTAAATCCCAACGGTCATGTAGATGGTCGTTGCCTGTCCCTCTTCATCCCTATCTATATAACTTACCAATTTCAAAATTTTATTTACACAATTTATTTTATATTTCTTACTCTCATCAACAAATTTTCTTTAAACAATCTCAGTAATGTCGAAAAATCCAAAAGAAAATTTTCAAAAATCTTCATCTCCTAGATTTCTATCTCAACTAAAATCAGATAATTAGAATCCGACTCAATTCAATCAAAATATTTATAATTCTCAACATGGTCAAAATCAATTTCATTCTCAACAAGCTCTAAATTCGTACCAGCCACAACAAAATCAAAATTTCTTTCATTCTCAACAAGATTCGAACCATTACCAAAATTCTCAAAATGCGAATTATTCGCAGAATAGTTCATTTCAACAAAACTATAACTATGATCAAAACTATGTATCTTCCAATAGCCAACAATCGTCAGTATTGCCTTATTGTTCACTAAATTTATCAAGAAATCTCAATAATCAATTTGGAGACAATAGATTTGAAAACCAAGAAACCAAATTCGATGGCAATGAAATCGTCGAAGAAGAAGACGTTATAGCAATTCTAATTTGTCTTCTGCTCAAACTTGGGGAAATCAAACAATGAGAATAAATATTATTGAGTCTGCAAATGCGGAACCAAAAGCCGAAAAAATGGTTAAATGGTCGTCGGACGAGCAAGCTGAATTAGCATTCTGTTGGGTTGAATGTTCTAGGGACCATAAGAAAGGTACGAGCCAAAGTGAAACTTCTTTTTGGAATTCTGTACGCAATTTGTTCAACCTTTGAAGTCCAAATAGTCTTCCAAGAATGGTTGATTCTTTGAAGCAGTCTTGGAAAAGAATAAATGCCGCTTGTCAACGTTGGAAAGAAATAATGGCCAGCCTGCATTCAAGACAACAAAGTGGGGCAAACGACATGGACCTGGTAATGATTTTAAATTTGTAGTTCAAATTATCAAGTTTTATGTTTTATTCTTCGTATGGTACTTCATCATCTACAGCTCAACCAAGCAAATGCAGTGTATATGTCTGAACATAATAACCAACCATTGCTATGGCATACTCACAAAAGAGGAAAAATGGAGTCGAGTGCGACAAGAACATCCAGTAATGCACTTTCTTCCTAGAAAGATGAACGACGAATCTAGCCCTGGTAGTTCTGATCCACATGAAGACACGCCCTTTACAACTAGTACAGATGGTAGGCCACCGGGGAAGTTTAAGGGTAAGAAAAAATTGCCTCTGATTACAGCGCTCATTATGAATATATTGGAGAGCGAATGGCGGCTGCTAAAGATGCAAATAAATTATTCCTGGAAACAAAAGAAACAAAGAGACTTGAAAGGGCAAGAGAAAACACCGACGTCACGATGAAAAACAAAAGTCAAGAAATGATGAGCTAGAGTTAAGAAAACAAGAATTAGCTCGACAACAAAGAGCTGATGATATGGCTCTTTTAACTTGCAACTTAAACGAACTCAATCCAGTGCAAAGGATGTATATGGAGAAGCAACTTGAGGAGTACCATAGACGTCAAGGGGGTTGTAGAAAACTAGGTTCCTATAATGTATCTTAGCATTGCATCTATTATTTGATCTCGTAAGTGTTGGTTGTAGTGTCATTGTTAGTGTTGTTGTTAATGTGCTTGTCGATGTATTATTTGGAGTTATTGGTAATGCTATTGTTGTCAATTTTGTTGTTATTGCTATTGTTATAGTTTTAAGCTCATCTTGACTTGGCATTCTCGCTATTGTTATTATTATTAACACGTCAACAACAACTTAGTACAGTAGATATAACAAATTCAAATACAAACATTAGTACAAAACGTCAACAACAACTTATTACAATAGATAAGTGAAACACAAGCATCATCTAAACATCATTCTACTAATGGTTTCCTATATGTTCCTAGTAGTCTTCCACTAGTTCTTCTATTAGATCAAGATGAGCTTGTGGATCTCAAATGTCTTGTATTCTTTGCAAGTATTTGGCAAAAGTATTTGGGTCCTTAAAAGCTTTTTTTTGAAATGCTATAGCATTGTCTGGATAGTTTCTCAGTTGAAGCTCGTACCCACCACATTCTTCTTCGACAATCATAACATGTACAATTATACAACAGTGTATGGTATCATATAATACCGCCGAATCGTGGTAGTATACCTCTTTTCTTAATATATGAAATCTACCTTGAAGCACTCCAAATGCTCGTTTGACATCTTTCCTCAAACTCTCTTGTTGTTTGGTGAACTTGGCTTCTTTTGCGGTTGGTCTTTTGTAAGCTTGCATAAGTGTTTTCCATTTTGGGTAGATTCCATCTACCAGATAATAACCCATAGAATGATCTTTATCTCTTATTTTGTAATTGCATGGAGGTGATATATCATTACATAAGTCATTAAATAAATATGATTGTCGTAGAACGTTAATATCATTCAGTGTACCTGGTGCTCCAAAAAAAGCATGCCATATATACAAATCGAACGAAGCAACAGCTTCCAAGACCAGAGTTGCCTTTTTGCAATGTCCTGTGTATTGGCCCTGCAATGCAACTGGACAGTTTTTCCACCTCCAATGCATATAATCTAAGCTACCTAACATACCTGGAAATCCATGTTGAGATCTCATTGCTAACAATGTGTCAACGTTTTGAGGGGTAGGGGATCGAAGATATTCTTCACCAAACATACAAACGACGGTTTTTGCAAAATTCTTTCATGCATAATATTGCCTTGAGTCTCCAATCCACACTTTGTCATCTTGTGAATCACTGGAAGTTTCATATGATATAATGCGAAGTGCAGTCGTAACCTTTTGCAGTGGAGAAATTCCAAGTTCGTTGATTCCATTTCTTCTGTCGGTGAAAAAAATGTTTGTTTCGGTTGATTTGTCGAGAACTAGATTTATGATATTCTTTGACATACAGAATCTTCGTTTAAAATCCACGTCCCTATACATGGGGTTTGTCATAAAATAATCCTTGATCAATTGATTATGACCGCCAGCATAGTCATGTCCATAATGCAAGTCTTTTCTTCCAACAACGCTACCTCCTTGGGATGACGTACAGCTTTTAGCAATTTCATGGGCCATTAAATCCCTCGTTTCAGTAGAAAACATTCTTTGTTGAGTAATAAAATGTTCAATAAAATTGTCGGAAGATGACGAAGATGATGATGAGAAGCACCACAAACTTTTTAGAGAACTCATTTAATATAGGTGGAAGATCGATAGTGATTAGTTTGGAAGTTTGAATGAGTATGTTATTCGACATCCTTATTTCTATTTATAAGCTATTGATGTTTAATGGATAATGGAATGTCATACGATCTAGTCACATGGATTAAAGAATGGTAATGTGTTGGGTCACATCAACCACTGTAGCCACAACGCACTATTTTATACGCATTAAAGATTTGTCAAGTGGCTATAAAATGTTAGGAGGTCGGGTCTTGTCTAAAACATAATTAAAGCTAATGGACCCACTGGCCATATTGATTAAAGCTGATTGATGTGGATTAAAGTTGATGGATGTTAGGAGGTTGGGTCTTGTCTGAAACAGAATTAAAGCTAATGGATCCACTGGTCATATTGATTAAAGCCGATTGATGTGGATTAAAGCTAATGGATGTTTGGAGGTCAGGACAATGTAGACACTATGCATTGCTTTACATGGATTAACGTTGATAGATGTGGAGTGAGAATGACAGCAATGTCGGGTCAAATCGCTAATTTATCCACATTGCACTACTTTACACGAGCAATGTATTATGCTATATAAATATCGTTTTGATTGCCATACTTCTCTTCATTATTATCGTAGCAGTAGTATATAAAAATGGTCGATACAATCATATTTGTTTGTACTCGTCATACCCATAAGAAGGTCCGTTACAACAAAATAGCCCAATGAATACATCCTCCCCTCAACCACCATCCGAGTGGTATATTGAAATGGAGGAAAGACACAATGCCGATGTAAGAGAGCATGAGATGGAAGTGCAAGAGCGTTTGCAGCTGGAAAATGGTAGACGTTAAAGAGAAGAGTGGCGTAGCCTTAACGGAATAAGAGAATGAAGGAATGAAATACGACACCAAGCACCTCGCACAGATCAAGAGGTTAATTCTCAGGAGATCTACTGTAACTGTGGGGTTTCTATTCTGTATGTTGTTGTAAGTAACGGAACCGACATCGGTCGGCGACACTATAGATGTTGTAACTCTCCTGATGGTTGTGGACTTTGGCAATGGATTGACGATCCTCTTCCTCATCATGCAGTTGTGTATGCTAACGAACTTGAAAACCAAATTCAGCTGCTTCAAAGGATGTTGGGTTCAATTAACTTATCAGGTGGTCAAAGGTAGTTTTTTTAATCATCGGTTGTCTTGTTTGTTGTCTTGTTCATTTTCCATGATGTTGTCGAGTTTTATTGTTTGTTGTCTTATTTGTGTTCTATGAAGTTGTCTGCGTATATTATTTGTTGTCTTCGTAAGTTAAGTCTTGTTGTTAATGTTTTCCATGGGTTAAATGTTGTTATTATGTTAAGTGCGTAGTAGATTTTGAAAACATAGACTTTACTTGAATTTGAAAGTACATATAACTTACTGATAGTGCAAAGAACTAGCTAAAGGTAATTAACTTAATAAACCTACTTAATTAACCGAAACATCATTCAAATTGTCAAATATATCAAACACAGAGATTATATGCAGCATGTCCAACAAAATCAATGTGATACTCCTACAAATAGCAGGAATCAAGCGTAGCTCATGTTAACTGAAATAGGTCTTCTTCCTTTACTGTTTTTATAATGATTCTACACCTTCGACAAGCTCTAGTAAACGTGACAAAAGTGCTTCGAGTTTCCAAAATCCTTTGAATTAATCTACAATGATGAGCGTTAAAAGTCTCATTTAGAGTGATGTAATACCCCAAAATTTTGTGAAAAATCATTTCTGTAAAATGATTTAATTTTTGAAATATTTAGATTTAAATATGGTGAAATTTCTGGAATAAATAGTGTGCAAGTATATGTGTGCACGTGCACACTGAAATGGCACAAGGAAGAACTCCAGATTTCTTGGATTTAAAACAAGAATTAAAAAGCAATACAAACATGATTTTGCAACATGGATATTAGATTTCTGGAATTATATGGATCATCTTAGAAAATAAGAAAAGTAAGTTTTACTTTAAATCAGTAAACAGATTTTATTTAAAACCCAGAAAAGAAAATTATACATATATATGTTATAAGGATTTGTAAACCTGTATACATATTGGTGCATATGTTTCTGAAATTAAAAAGGAATTAAATAAGCCTAGATAAGATATGTATACAAATATACATTTTTAAGTATTGAAAAGTATATATATAAGCAAGTGAAACAATAACATTAAAATGACATGAAATGTGATACAAGTCAATATGCTTGTGTAGGCAAAAATAGCAAAGGGGATTCTCAGGAATAATTGAAATATAAAATAGGATAGTCACACTTTTAACATGACTAGGTGAGTGGCCATTTTCTGAAAAGTAAAAGAAAGAAAATGCAGCCTTTAAATTGGTTAATATGGCCGGGGTATTATGAATGAAAAATGCATGATGCTAGCCAGGACAGAAATGGAATTCTATTTTAACAAAACCCTAGTGGAAAAAATGCTTATAAATAGGCAGTTTTAGCCAGTAGAATAATCTTTACCCCGAGCTGCACAAAAATAAGAAAGGAAGAAAAATATTGGAAGGAAGGAGAAAACACTCATACAAGGATTTTCTGGATTAATAAGAGGAAATATTTAGGTGAGTAATCTCACTGAGTTCATGGCATTAAGACCTGAGATGAGGCTGCCACTTTTTATTGCCATTTATATATATTTCTGGTTTTGATGTATATGATTTCATCAATGCTTTTTGGATGTCTTATTTTAAATCTGATATGATTTAATATGGATGATTTTTTTTGGTGATCTTTGATTTGCTGAGACATTTGTCTTTGGATGTGTATCATACTGTTTTATTTATACTCATAAATATTAAAGTCTAGGATCTTAAAATTATATAGAGAATACTCTCAACTGTTATAGATCTATGGCATGGAAACTTTGCAAAAAAATGTTGGGAACTGCATTATACTTGGTATAAGTGCTGAGGCTTGAGAAGAAAAATGTTAAGGGTGCAATAGAAATTTTCTAAGTGCTGAGCCCTTAATCAAATCAAAAAAAAAAAAAGAAACCCACAAGCTAAAATTATGATTGAACCAGATCCTGAATCTGAATCAATCATAAAGGCTTGCAGATCAATATAATAAGAACATGCCATGCCTCTTTTTACAGTTGAAAATATTCTTATATTTTACTAAGATCAAGACATATTGACCCCATTTAGGAAATAACTGTCTGCTTATTTCTGAGGAGAATTATGCTAGGAAAGATTATGGATGTTTCCATGTTTGCAGTGACATGTTCACTTAGCATATTTGATGATAGGATTTAAGACAATACACTAGTAAATAAACTAGGGAAGGGAAGGCCAAGAAGGCTGCTGGAATGCTTGTCATATCTGAAGTATGCAAGTTGGCACATGGTTTGTTTAAGCCCTGAGATCTTTGTGCAATGATGTGAATTAGTTCATTGCAATGTGTCCCAGTGATTCCTTAATAGCAGATGAGGCAGGGATTTAAATTGAAATTATACAACCTGTAAATGAAGAAATGGGAATATGGATATTTCTTAGGTTGAATGGTATGGAACCAAGATGGTTCCAGTAAATGCAATTGTTGCAAATAGATAATTATGTTTGCATGATTATGTATGCAAGTGTAAGAATGATAAATGAATATATCATACCTGAATCAACTTAATTATACTATGTTAAAGTAATTGATTGCAGGAATTTGCTTAAATAACTAATTGGTGCTCTTGTATTCTCTATTGCTTAATATCATGAATGTATTGATGTTGCTCATACCAGATCATAGATCTGACCCTTGTTTGCTCGTGGCATATAGGGTGTCTCATTTTAAAATGAGGCAGCCACTCATGCTCTTTCAGGTAACCCAGGCACTAAGTAAAAAATGAAGTTATGGCTATTATGGAGGAGTGAATGAACATGCTAGCTAGTTTCAATAAGAGCTTAAATTGATTATATCTGCATGTATTCAGGAAAAATTTTATGTTTCTAAGATTTCCAGACATGTATTGAATATTTTATGGTTAGTGATCAAGTTGCTCTTATGTTCTGTAAAGTGTCAGATTAAATTAGTTGTTCTGTCGAAATTGTTGTGTGTTAAGGTTTGATTTGTTTTTGAAGTAGTGTCTGAAACATAAACAAGAAAAATATGCTCAAGTATCAGCTATAAAAATCTGGTAAGAAATATACAATTATGTGAGCTACTGTTTTGCATAATTTATATTATGTATTAGCTAATCTTGAGACATAACAGAGCACTGAGTTTTAGAATAAAATCTGGATTTAGCTAGAAGTAAACTTATAAGGATTTTAGTTTCCTTTTTACTGAAATGCTTTGTAAATAAGTTTGAATTCATTTCTGAATTGTATTGAGAAAAGTAAAATGTTTTTAAAAGCTTCAGACAGAATGCAATGAATGGTATCTCCATTGCTTTGAACTAGTGTGTAGCAGATACATGATACATGAGTTAACCAGCTTCAAATAAATGATGTATTGGTTGATCATGATAGATTGTATTTTGAAAATAAAAATGCATTTCAAAAAGCTTAGTACATTTAGCAATTGTTTCACCACAATCATCTTTAAAAGTTTAAGACAGATAAGCAATGTAAACTCGTTTGAACAAACAAAACCTGGCAACACTTCATATACTCTGAAGTTTAGGTAGATTCTGGTTTGTAAAATGCAAATAAAAGAATGGTCAGTTTAACCACATGGTTAGACCATAGGTCAGGCAAATTGTTCACTTCAAATCAATGAAGCAAGGAACCATTTGAACCCAGTTTTCTGGAAAATGAGCAAAGATATTGACATGTACATGTATATCTGTGTACATGTTGATATTTGGGCAAAATATAAACATAAATTCCCAGAACAATTGTAGGAAAGGGTTTTAAAAATAATAAAGCAAGAAATTTTGTTTTGTATGTTAGATTATAGGATGAAATTAAATATATATGTGCAGATTTAGGTAGATATCAGATTTCAAACCATACAGGAGAAAAATAAAAAGAAAAACAAAAATTGGGTTGAACCGACCAGCATAGCACTCGAACTCGTGACCTTTCATGTATAAGTTAGGCGCGTTTCCATTACGCCTAGATGTTGCTTGTGTTCACTTATGATCCACTTTCTTTTAACCTGAGTTTGATACTATACAGACTTTTACACCATCATCCATATTAAAAGCTTGCTTTCCACTGATTATTACTTGATCATTTCTTAATTAGAATAACAGACTAAAGTACATGTTTCCAACGGATTCTATGGTCAAAAATCAATTAATCTGAATTGCTAAAATCTAAATCAAACAGAATGTTCTTGTACAACAAATAAAAAAATAAAAATAAAGTATATACTCTGAATATAAACAAGAGGAACACATACATCTTCATATGTATGTGTATGTTATTAGTAATACACTGATATATTTATATTGGTAAGTTATCTTGATCCTGGATATATTTTGTTTATTGGAGAAAGAAAATGACCCTGGGAAAATATATTTGTAATGAATGATATATCTATATATCATCTCTTAAAAAAAAATCCTTATGAAATTAGGGTGGAAATAGGAGGGTCATTTCAGTTTGGTATCAGAGCACTTGGTTGCATTGATTGTTAAGTACTATAGAAATGTATTATGTTTGTTTGTTTTGGATGAAATAATTTAGATAAGAAAATAGAAATTATAGAAGTACTCATAATATACTAATACCATTTACCCAGAATTTAGTTAGCAGACCATGGTAGGAAGAGGATCTCATCACAATGCAGGACCCAGTGCACCTCAAATGCTTGATATGCAAGAATTTGTGAGGGTTTTAAGAGATGGAATTGGGCATAGGCCTGAGAACCCACATGAAGAGCTTTCAAAACTATTGAAGACTTATTCCAATTTGGGAGGCAGGAGTTTTGAAGGAACTGAGAGTGTGATGGAAATTCAAGCATGGTTGAGAACACTTGATAGGATTTTCAATGACATGCAGTTGGATGACCAAAGGAAGAGGCAAGTAGCTTCTAGACAACTGAAAGGGGTAGCTTTAAGCTGGTGGGAGGTGATCATAGCTGGAAGAAATGAAAATGAAATCACTTGGAATCAGTTCAAGGAGATGTTGGAGGCAAGATTTGTACCAGCATCAGCCAAGACCATTTTGCTTGAAGAATTTATCAAACTTAGGCAGGGAACTTTGAATGTCACTGAATACACTCAAAAGTTTGAGGGGCTATCCAATTATGGAGCAATGCTAGTGGCAGATGAAGCATCCAAAAATGATAGGTATATAAAAGGACTGAACCCAGGACTTAGCAGAGCTATGCTACCATATGCAGATAGAACATTTGATCAAGTAATTGATCTGGCCTTGAAACTGGAACAACATGACAAAGAAAGAGAGAAATATAGGAATTTTAAGAGCAACAACAAGAAGGATAAGGGAAGATATCACCCTTATGATAAAAAGAAGGAGGAGGCAGACAACAGGAAGAGTAAAGATACAAAAGCCAATGATACTAAGAAGAAATTGGTTTGCCATCATTGTGGAAAAGAAGGACACATCAAACCAAGGTGCCCAGAGTTAAAAGGAGGAGACTTCAAATGCTACCTATGTGGGAAAAAGGGGCATATGAAGAGGAACTGTCCTGAGAATAAACAGCAAGGGAAATTGGCAACTTTGGAAGGTAAAGGCAAATCTGCAGTGAAAATTGATGCTGAAAATCATGGTCAAGTGGAAGGTACATTACTCATTTGTGCCATACCCATACCAGTAGTATATGATACTGGAGCAACACACTCTTTGATTTCCTATGAATTAGTTAAAGTGTTAAAATTAAACTGCATATTGGTTGAAACCCCATTGCTTGTACAAAGTCCCCTAGGGAGTTCTATTGTTTTGAACATGAATTGTGTGGATGTGGAGGTAAACATAGGAGGAAATATTTTTATTTCCAATTTATATGTTTTAAATTACCCAAATATAGGAGTTATATTGGGGGTAGATTGGTTAAGGCAATTTAAAGCCATAATTAATTTAGACTCATCCACCATATCATTGCAAAATTCTAGAGGCCAGAGGATCACAGTTCTATGTGAAGTAGCTAAGGAAGGGAAATTGTATCATTTAGTTGACTTAGAAACAGATCTGAGTGAACTAACCATTGAAGAAATTCCCATAGTTAATGAATACTTGGATGTGTTTGGGGAAGTTAAGGGTGTTCCACACCACAGACCAGTTGAGTTCCAAATTAATCTCATTCCAGGAGCAAGTCCAATAATCAAGAAACCTTATAGAATGGGGCAAAGTGAACTGAAAGAATTGAAAAATCAGTTGGAAGAATTAGAAGGCAAGGGATTTATAAGGCCAAGCAATTCCTGCTGGGGTTCTCCAGTAGTGTTTGTAAGAAAACATGATGGTACCTTGAGAATGTGCATAGATTACAGAGAACTAAATAAAGTAACCATCAAGAATAAATACCCATTGCCTAGAATAGATGATCTCTTTGACCAACTCAGTGAAGCTAAAATATTTTCTAGGCTAGACTTAGCATCAGGATTCCATCAAATGAAGGTTGAAGACTCAAGTGTTAAGTATACTGCATTTAACACAAGATATGGCTTATATGAATTTTTGGTTATGCCATTTGGTTTGACAAATGCTCCTTCATATTTTGTTGATTTAATGAATAGAATATTTAGAGATTATTTAGACAAGTTTGTACTGATTTTTATTGATGACATTTTGATTTATTCCAAGACAGTGGAAGAGCATAAAAATCATTTGCACTTAGTTTTGTCAAGACTAAGGGAAAATGATTTAAAGGAAAAATTTTCAAAATGTGCATTCTGGAAAGAAGAAGTGCATTTTCTTGGGCATGTTATCTCTGCCAAAGGAATATCAGTAAACCCTAATAAGGTAGTGGCAATCCAAGCATGGAAAAGGCCTAGTACCATCAGTGAGATTAGGTCATTTATGGGGATGGCAGGATATTATAGGAGATTTATAAAAGATTTCTCAAAAATATCATCACCACTTACCAATTTAACTAGAAAGAACCAAGCCTTTGTATGGACAGAAAAATGTGAGCAAGCTTTTATCAAAATAAAGGAAGCTCTGATTAATGCACCAGTATTGAGAGTGCCAGAAGGAAATGAAAATTTGGTTGTGTACACTGATGCAAGTGGCTCTGGGTTAGGGGCTGTGTTGATGCAGCAAGACCAGGTGGTAGCCTATGCATCTAGGCAATTAAAGCCACATGAAACCAGGTATGCAACCCATGATCTTGAACTAGCAGCAGTTGTGTATGCTTTGAAACTTTGGAGACATTATTTGTTAGGTGCCAAATTCATTTTGTACACTGATCATAAGGCACTGAAATATTTATTCTCACAAAAAGATTTGAACATGAGGCAACATAGATGGGTAGAGTTCCTAGCTGCCTATGATCTAGATATACTGTATACACCAGGCAAGGCAAATAAAGTTGCAGATGCCTTGAGTAGACAACATGCCAAAGTAGCCATGTTGATGATGGAAGAGTTTAGGGATTTGTCTATACTTACTGATTTGGAAATTGAGGAAAACAGTAAGGTACAAATGATGCCCATTGAAGAAGGTGAAGGTAAAGGAAAATTAAGTATGATATCTCTGCAATCAGATTTACTTCTTAAGATTGGGAAAATGCAGGAACAAGACCTAAACATGGTGGAAAAGAAAATGCTCATATCAAAAGGGGAGGAAGTAATAAATTATCAAATTGATAAAAATGGTTATTTAAGGAATAAAAATAGGATATGTGTTTCAGAAAATATAGAATTGAAGGAGGAAATATTAAATGAGTACCATAGGAATAAGTACTCCATACACCCAGGTAGCACCAAGATGTATCAAAATTTGAAAAGAAATCTTTGGTGGAAGGGGATGAAGTCAAATGTGGCCAGATATGTTGCAAGGTGCATGACTTGCCAACAAGTCAAGGCAGAGACACAAAGGCCATCAGGACTGTTGCAACCCCTTAGTATACCACGGTGGAAGTGGGAGGATTTATCTATGGATTTCATAGATGGTCTGCCTAGATCTAAGAAGGGAAACACAAGTATATGGGTAATAGTGGATAGGCTAACTAAGGTAGCACATTTTATCCCAGTTAAAACAGAAAGAAATGCTCCAAAATTGGCTCAAATATTCATGAAAGAGGTAGTAAGGTTGCATGGCATACCCAAAACCATTGTGAGTGATAGGGATACCATCTTCACCTCAAGGTTTTGGAAAAGTTTTCAAGAGGCCATGGGGAGTGAATTGTGCTTAAGCACTGCATACCATCCACAATCAGATGGTCAAACTGAGGTGGTGAACAAAGTCTTAGAGGATTTGTTGAGAGCATGTACACTGGACTTTGGAGGCAACTGGGAAGACCACCTCCATCTAGCTGAATTCACATACAATAACAGTTACCAAAGCACCATAGGGATGGCACCATTTGAAGCCTTATATGGCAAGCCATGTTTATCACCTATATGCTGGGTAGAGACTGGAGAAAGGGCTGTTCTTGGACCTGAATATGTTAAAGAAACTACAGAGAAAATTGGGTTAATAAGAAAAAGAATAGCAGCAGCTCAAGAAAGGCAAAAGAAATTTGCAGATAGGAAGAGAAAGCAAGTGGAATATGAAGTGGGAGACTTTGTTTTCATCAAGATTTCACCTATGAAGAAAGTCTTGAGATTTGGCAAGCAAGGTAAGCTCACACCAAGGTATGTTGGACCCTATAAAATTCTGGAAAGAATTGGTTCATTGGCTTACAAATTAGAATTACCAGAGGAAATGAAAGCAATGTATAATGTTTTTCATGTGTCCCAACTTAGAAGATGGGTACATGATAAAGAAGACATTTTGGAAGAGCCTACCAAAATTCAAATAAATCCTGACTTGGTTTATGAAAAAGAACCAGTGGGGATTGTAGCCAAGGAAGAAAAGAAATTAAGGAGCAAAACCTTGAAACTAGTTAAGATCCAGTGGAGTAGTGATCCTAATGACTGCATATGGGAGTTAGAGGATAAGATTAAAATGGATTATCCTAAGCTTTTTGCAAATTAAAAGGTAATTTTTTTTTTCTGGAAAAATTTGTTATGCATGGTTGATATGGTTGAATTTGTTTGCTTATGCATATGTTTGATAAGTTTTCAGAAAAGAAAATAATGCTTGTTATAAATGTTAGAAAAATTGTGAGGACACAATTCCTAAAAGGAGGGGTGAATGTAATACCCCAAAATTTTGTGAAAAATCATTTTTGTAAAATGATTTAATTTTTGAAATATTTAGATTTAAATATGGTGAAATTTCAAGAATAAATAGTGTGCAAGTATATGTGTGCACGTGCACACTGAAATGGCACAAGGAAGAACTCCAGATTTCTTGGATTTAAAACAAGAATTAAAAAGCAATACAAACATGATTTTGCAACATGGATATTAGATTTCTGGAATTATATGGATCATCTTAGAAAATAAGAAAAGTAAGTTTTACTTTAAATCAGTAAACAGATTTTATTTAAAACCCAGAAAAGAAAATTATACATATATATGTTATAAGGATTTGTAAACCTGTATACATATAGGTGCATATGTTTCTGAAATTAAAAAGGAATTAAATAAGCCTAGATAAGATATGTATACAAATATACATTTTTAAGTATTGAAAAGTATATATATAAGCAAGTGAAACAATAACATTAAAATGACATGAAATGTGATACAAGTCAATATGCTTGTGTAGGCAAAAATAGCAAAGGGGATTCTCAGGAATAATTGAAATATAAAATAGGATAGTCACACTTTTAACATGACTAGGTGAGTGGCCATTTTCTGAAAAGTAAAAGAAAGAAAATGCAGCCTTTAAATTGGTTAATATGGCCGGGGTATTATGAATGAAAAATGCATGATGCTAGCCAGGACAGAAATGGAATTCTATTTTAACAAAACCCTAGTGGAAAAAATGCATATAAATAGGCAGTTTTAGCCAGTAGAATAATCTTTACCCCGAGCTGCACAAAAATAAGAAAGGAAGAAAAATATTGGAAGGAAGGAGAAAACACTCATACAAGGATTTTCTGGATTAATAAGAGGAAATATTTAGGTGAGTAATCTCACTGATTTCATGGCATTAAGACCTGAGATGAGGCAGCCACTTTTTATTGCCATTTATATATATTTCTGGTTTTGATGTATATGATTTCATCAATGCTTTTTGGATGTCTTATTTTAAATATGATATGATTTAATATGGATGATTTTTTTTGGTGATCTTTGATTTGCTGAGACATTTGTCTTTGGATGTGTATCATACTGTTTTATTTATACTCATAAATATTAAAGTCTAGGATCTTAAAATTATATAGAGAATACTCTCAACTGTTATAGATCTATGGCATGGAAACTTTGCAAAAAAATGTTGGGAGCTGCATTATACTTGGTATAAGTGCTGAGGCTTGAGAAGAAAAATGTTAAGGGTGCAATAGAAATTTTCTAAGTGCTGAGCCCTTAATCAAATCAAAAAAAAAAGAAGAAACCCACAAGCTAAAATTATGATTGAACCAGATCCTGAATCTGAATCAATCATAAAGGCTTGCAGATCAATATAATAAGAACATGCCATGCCTTTTTTTACAGTTGAAAATATTCTTATATTTTACTAAGATCAAGACATATTGACCCCATTTAGGAAATAGCTGTCTGCTTATTTCTGAGGAGAATTATGCTAGGAAAGATTATGGATGTTTCCATGTTTGCAGTGACATGTTCACTTAGCATATTTGATGATAGGATTTAAGACAATACACTAGTAAATAAACTAGGGAAGGGAAGGCCAAGAAGGCTGCTGGAATGCTTGTCATATCTGAAGTATGCAAGTTGGCACATGGTTTGTTTAAGCCCTGAGATCTTTGTGCAATGATGTGAATTAGTTCATTGCAATGTGTCCCAGTGATTCCTTAATAGCAGATGAGGCAGGGATTTAAATTGAAATTATACAACCTGTAAATGAAGAAATGGGAATATGGATATTTCTTAGGTTGAATGGTATGGAACCAAGATGGTTCCAGTAAATGCAATTGTTGCAAATAGATAATTATGTTTGCATGATTATGTATGCAAGTGTAAGAATGATAAATGAATATATCATACCTGAATCAACTTAATTATACTATGTTAAAGTAATTGATTGCAGGAATTTGCTTAAATAACTAATTGGTGCTCTTGTATTCTCTATTGCTTAATATCATGAATGTATTGATGTTGCTCATACCAGATCATAGATCTGACCCTTGTTTGCTC
The DNA here is from genome assembly GCA_030737815.1 of Allium fistulosum. Taxonomy (NCBI): domain Eukaryota; kingdom Viridiplantae; phylum Streptophyta; class Magnoliopsida; order Asparagales; family Amaryllidaceae; genus Allium; species Allium fistulosum. Next base: position 445,739,457 of record CM060903.1, read on the forward strand.
ATGGCATATGGGGTGTCTCATTTTAAAATGAGGCAGCCACTCATGCTCTTTCAGGTAACCCAGGCACTAAGTAAAAAATGAAGTTATGGCTATTATGGAGGAGTGAATGAACATGCTAGCTAGTTTCAATAAGAGCTTAAATTGATTATATCTGCATGTATTCAGGAAAAATTTTATGTTTCTAAGATTTCCAGACATGTATTGAATATTTTATGGTTAGTGATCAAGTTGCTCTTATGTTCTGTAAATTGTCAGATTAAATTAGTTGTTCTGTCGAAATTGTTGTGTGTTAAGGTTTGATTTGTTTTTGAAGTAGTGTCTGAAACATAAACAAGAAAAATATGCTCAAGTATCAGCTATAAAAATCTGGTAAGAAATATACAATTATGTGAGCTACTGTTTTGCATAATTTATATTATGTATTAGCTAATCTTGAGACATAACAGAGCACTGAGTTTTAGAATAAAATCTGGATTTAGCTAGAAGTAAACTTATAAGGATTTTAGTTTCCTTTTTACTGAAATGCTTTGTAAATAAGTTTGAATTCATTTCTGAATTGTATTGAGAAAAGTAAAATGTTTTTAAAAGCTTCAGACAGAATGCAATGAATGGTATCTCCATTGCTTTGAACTAGTGTGTAGCAGATACAGGATACATGAGTTAACCAGCTTCAAATAAATGATGTATTGGTTGATCATGATAGATTGTATTTTGAAAATAAAAATGCATTTCAAAAAGCTTAGTACATTTAGCAATTGTTTCACCACAATCATCTTTAAAAGTTTAAGACAGATAAGCAATGTAAACTGGTTTGAACAAACAAAACCTGGCAACACTTCGTATACTCTGAAGTTTAGGTAGATTCTGGTTTGTAAAATGCAAATAAAAGAATGGTCAGTTTAACCACATGGTTAGACCATAGGTCAGGCAAATTGTTCACTTCAAATCAATGAAGCAAGGAACCATTTGAACCCAGTTTTCTGGAAAATGAGCAAAGATATTGACATGTACATGTATATCTGTGTACATGTTGATATTTGGGCAAAATATAAACATAAATTCCCAGAACAATTGTAGGAAAGGGTTTTAAAAATAATAAAGCAAGAAATTTTGTTTTGTATGTTAGATTATAGGATGAAATTAAATATATATGTGCAGATTTAGGTAGATATCAGATTTCAAACCATACAGGAGAAAAATAAAAAGAAAAACAAAAATTGGGTTGAACCGACCAGCATAGCACTCGAACTCGTGACCTTTCGTGTATAAGTTAGGCGCGTTTCCATTACGCCTAGATGTTGCTTGTGTTCACTTATGATCCATTTTCTTTTAACCTGAGTTTGATACTATACAGACTTTTACACCATCATCCATATTAAAAGCTTGCTTTCCACTGATTATTACTTGATCATTTCTTAATTAGAATAACAGACTAAAGTACATGTTTCCAGCGGATTCTATGGTCAAAAATCAATTAATCTGAATTGCTAAAATCTAAATCAAACAGAATGTTCTTGTACAACAAATAAAAAAAAAGTATATACTCTGAATATAAACAAGAGGAACACATACATCTTCATATGTATGTGTATGTTATTAGTAATACACTGATATATTTATATTGGTAAGTTATCTTGATCCTGGATATATTTTGTTTATTGGAGAAAGAAAATAACCCTGGGAAAATATATTTGTAATGAATGATATATCTATATATCATCTCTTAAAAAAAAAATCCTTATGAAATTAGGGTGGAAATAGGAGGGTCATTTCAAGTGACCCAAAAATCTTGCTCCAACTCCTCTTTCATGTGTCTACGGTCAGTTTCTATGTACGATTTGATTAGTACTAAATAATCATTGGGAGTCCAGCTTTTAGTTGACATTGAAGATTATTGACGATGAGAATAATTGAAAATGTTGTGAATTTTCAATACAAAACTTTGGTTTAAATAGAAAGTTCATGATCCGCGTCTCGTGAATCAAGTGCTTTCTAATCAATCACGTGGCAAGCATCCACAAACGTGAATATGAACAAACGCAAAGGTGTTTGTTCCTTCACATAGTGATGTACACATAGCCTAACAAAATAGGAAATCCAAAGCTGATACAGTTATGCAAACACTACTAGTAAGTATGCATACGGATAATATACTGGTACAAACAATGCTAGTAAATACAAAACAATGATAATATACTGATACAAACACTGCTAGTACATACAAACCACTAAAAATACACTGATGCAAACTCTGCTGGGAAAAACAGAACATTGATAATACACTAATACACACACTGATAGGACATACAAATAGTGATAGTACATACAACCACTATGGCTCATCAAACTGGTACTCATCTTCAAAAAGATGGACTACTTCACCATCGTCGTCGTCGTCTACTCTACGTGTAGGATGATATGGCTGCTCATCAGCTATAGTAAGCTCGTTAATTCGAGCAGTTAACTCGTCTATGCTCCGTCGATGCTCAACGTATATGACTTGGCGAAGTCCCATCTGCATCTGAAACAAATCCTCATATGAAAGTGCAACTGGATCTGGATACTGCAAAATCTCAAGCCGAGGAACATCAACATATCTACCAACTCCCGATGTTTTCGGTATACCGACTGTCCAACCATAATCTCCTATTTGGGATGGCTGTGGCACATGATATACCTGAGTACTCTGTGTAAGGTCCTATAAAATAGGGGGGACAACACCACTCCGGATGCCTGAAGGCCCTACCAAATCAATGGATGCAGCATGAACAAAAGTAGCAGTATGGGATGGAGTGTAAAACCAACGCCCAAAAAGAAGCATAATCTAAATTCATGATGATAAAGTAATTGGCAGACCACCACTCCCCTGCATACTCCTATAAAGCAGGGCTGTCATACACCTTCAGGAAAGGTGTATCTGGATGTGGATCATCAGGAACAAAATCACCATCTAACCTTTGTCTCCAACTATGCTCACCGAGGAACCAATAACATAATAAGCTGGATGGGGATGATACCAAGGGAAAACGTCTAGCAGATAGGAATGTAGTGTGCACTACGATAGGGTCGGTCATAAAAGACAAACCATCATAAGGATGCCAAACAACACTCTCTCGTGTGATCCATAACTCGATCTGATTTCGGGCCACATCAAATATATGACGTGCCTCCTCTCCTGGCACCATTCTGCGGTTATCTCGGGCCCATGCTCTAACTCGGGGAAAGAAAAGGAATAATGTGGAGTTCAAAGTCGGATAAGTCATGTTGCGAAAGTACTCATAGTACCAGTACTGTAAAAGCTCCCAAAAACCTGTAATGGTCGTGGATCTACCCCTAACGACGCACTGATGATCCAAAGAGCGATACAAATACCCTAATATCGGAGTCCCCCAATCATATGAGATTGGACTATCAAACGACAACTCCGCTACAGCTGCAACATATCCGGTTGGCAATGTGTTCGATGCATTTGTAAAGAATAAGTTCCCCATCATGTACAGAATAAACAGTCGAGAAATCTCTAAATGGTACTCTGTGCAACCACCATGCACTAATTCTGTGATTGCTTGTCTAATGTAAGAGCATCTATTCTACAATCCGGATGACAGTCCATCATGTAAGTCAAGATGTGGAGGTACAATGGATAAACGGTCAAAGTGCTGGTACTCCTTGTCATATGGTGCGGTCACCCCCTTCCAATGCCTAAACCGGTAAGCATAGTAAAGTCTAATGGGGTAAAACCCTACTCTCCAAAACTAAAGTGGAATGTATGAGTGGCCTTCCAACAACAGGCGGCTAAAGCACCACATAACTGAACAGCTGAATTTAAAAGATTATCAATACCTATTAAAGCAATTTACGATTATTGAAAGCACTAAAAAGCATTAAATAAATAAACGGTAATTATGTAAATATGTACTCTAGAAATCTCCAAATCCTATATCTCGAAGAAAAGCATGAATAATGCCATCGGCATCATAAGATCGTATCATTCTATAAAGGCGGATTACACTAACCCAAGACCCATGAGTGTGCTCACGATGAGCCTAATTTAAAACAGGTTGCATATTCAATTCTTATTATAAAATTTTAACTAAAAAAATAATTTGAAGGTAGATAACATACAGAATTTTCAACACACGTGCTGACGCATACTTCGTTATCTGAGAGTATACGGAAATTAATCAAATCCTTGTCGGGTCCCAAAATTTGGTCGATGAGGGGATCCAGAACCGTATTTGCTGTATTTCTACCCGCACGTCTTCGCCGAACCACTATACTTCGTCGACCTCCAGTACCTGTCGTCGGTACGTCTGCGCTTTCTTCGGTAGGGGTGTTTTCTACAGCCGGTGGAACATTTCCACCGCTACGACTGCCGCTTCCTCGGATTCTCCTCAAAGCTCTTCTCATTTTTTTAATTTTTTTTACTGCTATAAACAATGGCGGCGGCTGGGAAGAAGGGAAGGAGAGGAGAGCGGGATGGAAGAAAATGGGGTAGCCGGTTACCCCACGTACACTTAGCCGGCTAAAATTTGGCCGGCTAAGTGTATGTACTGGATTGCAATCCACAACCACTCTTTTAGCCGGCTAAAATTTAGCTGGCTAAGTGAAAGCACAAATGTGCTTCTTTCTAACGCGTTGGGGTGGGTTTTCGTTTAACCCCTGGAATCGATGCAACCCACCCCACGCGTTGAGAATGCTCTTACAGTGGTCCCCGCTCTAACATACGATCGCAATATATCTTCTCATCGAATTTGGTAACATAAAATCCATTTATGTGGTGTACTTATATTTATATATAATATGTTATAATTTTTTGACTAATTGATAATAGTTTACTTATACTTATAATATGACAATTAATGAGTTTAAGAAGGCACTTGAGAAGAGAAAATTGTGGAGGGCTTTTTGATATGACAATAATGAATGAATCAGATAAGAAGTGGAAGAAGAGAGACAAAGAAGAAGAAACATAGAGGAAGTAGACATAGAAATAGGAAGACAAGAATTAGTGTTTATCCAAATTGCTTGCATATTTCCTTCCTAAACCATGTATAAATAGGAAGATACAATAGCTATTTGTCTAAACCGAAATGCATAGATGTCCTTACATCACTCTGGCAGGCATTTAAATTTCTTTATGATTCGGCAAAAGTGTTTTTTTACTTTTCCTAGCTGGTCTCCTCTACAATACATGATTTGTAAAGCCTTTATTGTAACAACCTTGCAGAAACTTTTATAAGCAATTCAGTTTTAGGTCTTGCTTATGCATTAGGATAGTCTTATTATGTGCAGCCCTATCATCACCCTCCCCTTCAAGTTTCACCTTGCTCTCAAGGTTGAATAAAAAATAACCGATGACAACAATTCCACTCGGGTCAAAAGATATAAATTTTACTTTCACCTATTTTTATCTTACATCCATTCAAACCCATACAGTAAAGTATATAAGCATTATGACATAGTTTGTTTCCCCTCATCTTTTCTTCATTCCCAACTAACACCAAAAATGCAGATGATTTATAAATTCGCAAGCCCAGAAAATGAACTGTTATTGGATGCAAAGTAGTGTTGAGTGGTGTTCGTATCTATAAGTGTTGCGATTGGACTATTGAGGACAACATCCAGAAATCGTAGAGCCTTTGGACCTGAGATGGTGGGGAGTGCATGGAAGGTGATGTCTTGTTTTAAGTAACATGGTTCCTCTAGTTTGGGTTCAGTAGTTTGTAGAGTTTGTTCGTTGTCCGACAATATCAGTGGTATTCGTTGTGATTGGCTGTGATGACCTAGTGTGTCCTGTTCATCATAGTTGAGATGTAAATCAAGGTCATGAAGCTGCTGCATCTCTAAGCATGTAAGATATTTGATGGGATATGATGATGGTACTATTGGTTTTAAGGATGAAGTGGAAGAAGTTGTTGTCGGGCTTGGAGGTAGGGTTGGTGATAAGAGAGATGTTAGTATGCTAATGGGCTGTGTGGGTGGGTTTTGTGTAATAGTGGTGGTGACTCTTGTGTAGAGTTCAGTTAACGAATGAAGGGTGTGGCCAAGGGAAGGTTAGATTTCGGCGATAACTTGCTTGTCGATGGAGGTTTCATCCATGGTTCAAAATGAGTGAAAGCATCAAAGTGATACAACATTAATAAATGGATTAGATAAGAAGTGGAAGAAGAGAGAAGATTTAACAAAGAAGAAGAAACATAGAGGAAGAAGACATAGATGTTATGTAATGGCAATCGGACCAAGCTCCTATCTCCAGCACGTGGCGTATGCATATGGGTTGGCACACATGTTGTTGTAACAAAAGGAATCCCCAATGTTATGTGCATACCAACCCATACTTATACACCACTTCTCCCAGTGTAACGACCCGCTATTTTGGACCATTCGTATCCGCACATGTCGGACTTGAATAATTCAAAATACTGAATTGTTAATTTAAATTGGCAAAACTGAGCATATACAGTAAATAAAATAATCACAGATCATAGACACAGAGTAATAATTGCAGCGGAAACAAAAGATAGTAGTTCATGAAGCTACTATATACATATCAGAGTTAAATAAGGTACAACAGATGTCTCGGATACAATAATCAAATACAATATCAGAATACAATCACTGGAATCAACTAGATATCTGAAAGCTGGATAGATAGCTGGATCTCCAAGCGAAGTTCCAACTCCAAAGGTGAGTCTCGAATACTGGTACACTCAGTCTGACCCGAGCGTAAAGCAAAACACAAAACACTCGAGTCAGGATTAACATTCTTATATCAATAAATCCAACTCAAGTGAAATAGCAACTGAAATACAAATAACTTAAAGGATGTTTGGAATAACCATCCTTTAAGGATCCGTTAAACTATCTACTATGTAGTAGTGTACGATAAGTAGATAATGCCTATCAGTAATATAAAATATCAAAATAGTGTTAAGGCGTTACCATTATCCCCCTTAACACATTTTATATAAGCGTTATAAACTATACAGCATTGTAAACTCCACCATAAACTAGTGGGCTATCAGGGAGTACTCCATAGGTATAACACAAAACAAATCGTAGTGGTCGCGTATATAGGGATCCAAGTATGACAAGGCACATGAGGCAATACCCAAGGTAGTGAAACTACCGTTTGCCTAATCCGGACTGGTGAGAATGCATCGCCGCAGCGATCGCAACACCGTGAAACAACACTCCCAAAATCAAGGGTGCACCAATCGACAACAAGTAATGAGTAGTTTTCGAAGAAGTGTGTTCGCTCGAGGTAGCTAACCCCCATTTCGCCAGCACAGCTCCTGTTTTAGTCATTTCCAATTTGACACAAGTGTCAAGGCTATCCATTATCGTTCTCTTTCTTCAGTCATCACGTACATCATTCCAACCACTCCATTCTGGATCACACTCCGCGTATAGTTATTAAAGTGGTTTTCGGTTTAGACAGTGAGTATGTCCCTAACTGATTCCGGTCTCTTTAATAACTTCATAATTATTACACCGATTGGTCGTTTAATATATTTCAAAAGCAAATCAAATTCAATTTCAATTAGAATTTGTAAACCAACATTTCATTTGTCTTTCTAAACCAATATCCATAATTTACGTTTCAAAACTTCCAAATTCAAATTTCAAAATCTTATAATTCAATTCCAATTTCTATTTAAAACAATTCCAATATTCATTTAAATTCGTATATAAGTTTCATTCTGAAATCATTTAAAATGATTTAATCTACATTCAAATCAATTTAAATCCATTTATCGATTTCATTCAATATTCGTTAAGTAAATCTTCATTTAAAACAATTTCTATTTAATTTCCCATTTCATTAAAACAATTACTTAAGTTCAACTTCATTATATCAAAAACTTACAAATTTGAATTAAATTAAATTCATCAAATCAATTCTTTCAATTCCAAGTCTTACTTTAATTTCAATAAATCACATTCTATTTCTTGTTAAAGAAATTCAATTTCACTTAATAAAGAATTCAATTCAATTTAATTATTAAATAATTCAATCTTATTTAATTATTAAATAATTTCAAAACTTAATTATTTACTAATTTCAAAACTTAATTATTAAATAATTCCAAACTTAATTATTAATTAAATTCAAAACAACGTTCTTTCATCAACTACTATGTTAATATTTTTTTCAGATTATTAAATATTAACATTTTCCTTTGATTAAAATTCAAATTTCAACCTCATTTCAAAACCATATTATTTATTCAAATAAAATCTTTATTTTATTTTTCAATCAAATTATTGACCAATCGGGTTTTATTTAATTCTCTATCCTAAGTCAAAGTTAAATCTTGGGTATTTATCATTTCAACCCGATTCCAATTCAATTCAAAATCAAAGCATAGCAAAGGGAACTTGCAGTGTGATAACTGAGATGGTGTCAAAGTAAATAAACAAGCAATAACAACAGCCAATATCAATCCAATAATCAATTCGAATAATCCCGAAATAATCGTATTAATTCACATTGTTGTTTGTGCAAATTAATATAATTATTTCTAGAATCTACACTATCATTTCATGTAGATTAAAGATTATTACATTAATATTTAAACGGTTCTTCACTTGATATCAATTATTAAATTCCATACTAGATAAATTTTCCAACATACATTAAATGGTTCAAGGTGTATTTAACCAAATTTCTACATGTCAACTAGTTTAATATTTAAAGGGGGTCATATTATACAAAATGTAACTAATCAAATTCAACATATATATTCAATTTAAATGGTTAACTATCATATATCAATTCAATTGCATATTATTTATCACCTTAACATTAACAATTTAACGTCCAATATAAACATCAACAATCAATCAATTATCAACCAAACTGTATTATCATCGCATAAATGACAGATAATGGTGTCAGATGTCATAGATGAACTGATACAGGTAATAACATATATAACAGTGTAACTAACTAACAACAGCATATTTCAATTGTCATTTCAATTGAAATCAAATTTAATAAATAAACGAACATTAATCGTGAGTGATTACTCACCTTTCGAGGCTAGGGAGTGAGAATAGACAACGAAGTTGAGTTACGAATTGCAAGCACGACTTCCGAAATAAACTAGATTGGCACGAATCGACGAGCAAAGCTGTTAAATAGGAATTGCCGAAATCAAATCAAAACATTCAACATAGCAACAAATAAAAAAAACATGTCCTGCGTCAAAGTTTAACAATATAATTCTACGTGCTACCGAGATCGAAATGGTCTGAAATTTGGTATGAATAAAGATCAAAACATTTATTTCAAACTGCAAAAGAATCACTTGATTTGGACAAGAGACGAGAAAAGTTACGATGTCACGAACATAGACTCAGGCCATGTTGCGACTGTCAAATGTTCAGGTCTGGAAACCACTCTAGGTCTGACTTTCAGGTAAGAAACAAAGGACTGAACCACCTCGTATGAAGCTGGAATTTTATATACAGAAAGTAGAAAACTTTATCTTTTAAACAAAAAGGAAATCACTGTATTCCGAGGTAAGATGGAAGAGATACGATACGTCAAACATGAACTCAGGTCGTGTTTGCAGCAGTGTAAAATAATTTCAAGTACAAAAGAACACCTGCCTGGGTCAAACTTCCAGATCCTCGACCACTAATCAAACGATGTCGGATTTTGCTGGAATTTGACATGCATAAACTAGGTAACTTCGACTCTTTTTTAAAAATAGAATCAACCCATTCCGATAAAACATGAGTAAGATATGATATCGTGAACATTTAGTCTAACTGCTGTTCAGAAAAAAATATAAATAAATAAATAAATAAACATGCAAACACAAAAATATACGTACATACTGTATGGCATGCATTTGAAACTATCAATATATATGAGACAGGCTGTATAAAAGCTATGCATTTGTTTAAAACCAAGTATTATTAAAAATCATATAACAGCTGTTATGAATAATAAAACCAATGTATATACAAAAATAAATGTAAACATACCACTACATATTTCCTTGATATTGTAAACACAAAATAATATATATACAGTAAGAATACAACTTACATACATACATATATATATATATATATATATATATAAAACGCAGCAGCTCATACACAAATAAACTATTATAATATATCTATTAAAACTCAGCAACTAATATATATCCCAGGCCATTCCGTATATGTTGAATATGCCTTCCTTTATATTTATTTCCCAAACAACGTAAAGCAATATATATATAATTCTTAAATTTCCTTCGGCTGAAGGTAGATAGCAAGATTATTAAATACTCTATATTCATAAAGTAGACGCCAGTAATTACAAAGCATATATTTCATATCAGTATATATAAAGCATATATTAAGAACCTACAAAACGCAAGTATACCTATATTCATAAAGTGGATGCACGCAAAAGGCGAGGGCAGAGATTGTATGGCGGAGGAAACTGATGCCGAAAGGAGGACAGAGGAGACTGACTGGTGATGGCGAAGTCAGTTGGAGGGAAGGGAAGTGTACATGTGTGCGGTGAAGAGGGCGAGTTCGGATCTGAAGTGGATCCGTGGTGAGTGCGGCTAATGGTGGTGGTGCTCATCACGGTGGTGTAGGTCGTAAGAGAGATGGTGGCGGATTGAGGAAAGGCGGAGTGGCGAGCTGAGGTCGGAGCATGAGGAGACGGAAGGAACGGGCTGGAAGATGGTAACAGAGAAGCTTCTTTTTTTCTTTAGCAACAAATAAGGGAAAGATGGAGGAAGAATTATTGTATTAAAGTGAGGATGTTGAACGACGGAATTATAAATTTGAAGCTTGGGAATAGTGAAAGCTACTCATGCAATTTCAGAAAATATTAATTGACAATGGTCGTTGGGTTACACACCGTGAGAAATAAATGTCAAGGAAAATCAAAAGTCAAATTACGGAACCGGTATAGAAATCGTTCCGCAGATTTCGCCGTTACCGGACTCCGAAATACACAACCGAATATACCGCAAAGATCAGCACGACGAGACGATCAAAACGGTATACAGATATCAGTGGTATAATCGAATTATAAAAATTCGAATTTTCTACTAGCGGAAAATGCAGCAAAAACGTAGAAAAATTAGATCGACGGAGCTAAAGAAGTCCGAATTTGGAAAAAGGAAAAATGACGTATTGCTCAGAAGATGATTTAGAATTTTTCTATGTAAAAATATTTAGGTTCCGAAAACATTTTATTTTCATCGCTTTTTAACTGATTAAATTGAAGTAAATTTACGCGCGAAATAACTTTCATATTTTCGGACGAAAATTTACCAGTTGCTATGTTTAACTAGACGCATTCCAAATATCAAATTTATATTTCAAAATTTTATCGTTTGAAATTTCGCAAAATTTCAATTAATTAAATAAATAAAACGACTAAAATTTTACGGGTCGTTACACTCTCCCCCACTCAAAACTTTTCGTCCCCGAAAAGGAACGAGGTAGGAGGATAGAAACAATGAGAAAGAAAAACAGATTTGAAATACAAAATAACAATTAATTTAAACCATATAAATTCAAATTTAAATTAATTGATATTCAATAATTGATTTAATCCATTTGATTTCACTAAAATCAATCTCAACTATTTCTAAATTCATTATCTTCAATTTACAATTTCTAAAACCATAAATTTGAATAGTCTTTTATTATAATCATATTTTTTTCAACAATTTAAATTCTTCTTTATTCCAAATTATTGTTAAATTTATTCTACTTAATATATCTTATCCCATATATTTAACCCATATAAATTAATTTAAACCATAAAAGTTTCGATTTAAATTAATTTATATTTTACTAATTGCTTTTAAATTCAAGGTATTTTCATAAGTTGATCAAATTTCAATTTATTAATTCTTTCAAAACAAATTTATTAATTCTTTCAAAACAAATTTATTTCATTATTAACTGAGTTTTACTTATTATCCTATCTAACTCTATTAACATCTTTATAATCAAAATTTAGTGTATAACATTTATTATAAACACTCAAATTTTATTTATAAAGACATTTTTTTTATTGTACATTATCCAAATACATTTTAACTTCTGAATAATTTAGGTAAGTTATATTTAAATGAAATTGAGTATTATACTAATAATTTTTTTTCTCAATTATTTCAAGTTTAAAAACTTATCCAAAATTTAGCTTTATTTATAATTGAAAACATCTTTTAACATGATTTTTAAGAATTAAATTTCCGTTTAATTTCAAATCCTTTAGAAATAATTATGTATATACTATATATATTGAATCAAATTAAATTTAAAATAATATACCCATATATATATATATATATATATATATAAATCAAGTCATATTTAAGATATTCGAATCAAAATATTTTTCCAAAACAAAATCGTAGCAAAGCTACAGAATGGTTTCTCTACTTCGAAACTCGAAAATGAATGTCGATGATGCGCCCGCCATCACCGAAATTATTTTCCAGCGACAAAGAGAAGAGCACTGATTTCAACATTTTAAAATTCTTTGAAAACGGTTCCTATTTGAAAATACTTTAAATAATATACATTAAAATTCTTTGGAAACAAATTATAGTCAAAATACCTTTAAATAATGTGCATTTAAACCTTTAAAACCATAGTTCGAAATCATTGGAAATTAAATTCTCAAATTCTTAATTTAATTTAATTTCAAATTCTAAATCAGTTTGTAAACCAAGTTTATAAATTCATTTATTGAACAATAGATGAAAATCAAATATTATCATTTCAAACAACGAATTAATTAACCCCTTTTTTTTCAAAAAATTTTACTTATATATTTATAATACAATCATACAAAATTATTTCATTTACCAAATTTAAAAACAATATTGTGTCAGTTTGCTCTGCTCAAGTGTTTTGGAAATCCTATCGATAGCGTTGATCAGACGAATCGATCGGAAACCCAAATCAACATCAACAACTCAAACAACACAATATATAAAACATTTTAAATATAATTTTACAAATATACTTCCTCAATCGACAATACAGAAATAAATTTCAAAGCAAGGATAGAAATTCAAATTTGATGGACTCAAATTAAAGAGAATTTTGATTCGAAGATAGATTCGAAACGAAGATAAAATGATTAAATAATCAAAATTTGGAGCTGGGTAAGTCTATATAAATCGTGGGCAACCTTAACCGGGTCGACCTTGACTTCAAGAATAAGATCGATGCAGAATTTCGAGGCAAATCTACATCCGATCACAAGAAATAGAATTCAGGTATAGTAGGAGATATATAGCATCGTAAACCGAGGATACAGAAATCTCCAGTAAATCAATGCCTATTGTAAAGGAGTTTCACCCCTTTTCAAATCATTCGAAGTTTGGCGAGACCGCCGATTCATAATAAGGGTCATTCAAAGTGGAGTTATGGGATGCTCCGGAATTTAAAGAAGATGAATAGTGAGGGACACGAATGAATTCCGGAACCGAGGGAACATTCCAAAATTCAAAGGAAAGGAAGAGATTGAAACTCGAATGAGAGTGATTCTGTAAATACATTTACCCTATATGCTAAGTTTTGCCTAGAGCTACCAAAGCTCTGATACCAACTGTAACGAACCGCTATTTTGGACCATTCGCATCCGCACATGTCAGACTTGAATAATTCAAAATACCGAATTGTTAATTTAAATTGGCAAAACTGAGCATATACAGTAAATAAAATAATCACAAACAAAGAGTAATAATTGCAGCGGAAACAAAAGATAGTAGTTCATGAAGCTACTATATACATATCAGAGTTAAATAAGGTACAACAGATGTCTCGAATACAATAATCAAATACAATATCAGAATACAATCACTGGAATCAACTGGATATCTGAAAGCTGGATAGATAGCTGGATCTCCAAGCGAAGTTCCAACTCCAAAGGTGAGTCTCGAATACTGGTACACTCAGTCTGACCCGAGCGTAAAGCAAAACACAAAACACTCGAATCAGGATTAACATTCTTATATCAATAAATCCAACTCAAGTGAAATAGCAACTGAAATGCAAATAACTCAAAGGATGTTTGAAATAACCATCCTTTAAGGATCCGTTAAACTATCTACTATGTAGTAGTGTACGATAAGTAGATAATGCCTATCATTAATATAAAATATCAAAATAGTGTTAAGGCGTTACCATTATCCCCCTTAACACATTTTATATAAGCGTTATAGACTATATAGCACTGTAAACTCCACCGTAAACTAGTGGGCTATCAGGGAGTACTCCATAGGTATAACACAAAACAAATCGTAGTGGTCGGTATATAGGGATTCAAGTATGACAAGGCACATGAGGCAATACCCAAGGTAGTGAAACTACCGTTTGCCTGATCCGGACTGGTGAGAACGCATCGCCGCAGCGATCGCAACACCACGAAATAACACTCCCAAAATCAAGGGTGCACCAATCGACAACAAGTAATGAGTAGTTTTCGAAGAAGTGTGTTCGCTCGAGGTAGCTGACCCCCATTTGGCCCGGCACGGCTCCTGTTTTAGTCATTTCCAATATGACACAAGTGTCAAGGCTATCCATTATCGTTCTCTTTCTTCAGTCATCACGTACATCATTCCAACCACTTCATTCTGGATCACACTCCGCGTATAGTTATTAAAGTGGTTTTCGGTTTAGATAGTGAGTATGTCCCTAACCGATTCCGGTCTCTTTAATAACTTCGTAATTATTACACCGATTGGTCGTTTAATATATTTCAAAAGCAAATCAAATTCAATTTCAATTAGAATTTGTAAACCAACATTTCATTTGTCTTTCTAAACCAATATCCATAATTTACGTTTCAAAACTTCCAAATTCAAATTTCAAAATCTTATAATTCAATTCCAATTTCTATTTAAAACAATTCCAATATTCATTTAAATTCGTATATAAGTTTCATTCCGAAATCATTTAAAATGATTTAATCTACATTCAAATCAATTTAAATCCATTTATCGATTTCATTCAATATTCGTTAAGTAAATCTTCATTTATAACAATTTCTATTTAATTTCCCATTTCATTAAAACAATTACTTAAGTTCAACTTCATTATATCAAAAACTTACAAATTTGAATTAAATTAAATTCATCAAATCAATTCTTTCAATTCCAAGTCTTACTTTAATTTCAATAAATCGCATTCTATTTCTTGTTAAAGAAATTCAATTTCACTTAATAAAGAATTCAATTCAATTTAATTATTAAATAATTCAATATTATTTAATTATTAAATAATTTCAAAACTTAATTATTTACTAATTTCAAAACTTAATTATTAAATAATTCCAAACTTAATTATTAATTAAATTCAAAACAACGTTCTTTCATCAACTACTATGTTAATATTTTTTTCAGATTATTAAATATTAACATTTTCCTTTGATTAAAATTCAAATTTCAACCTCATTTCAAAACCATATTATTTATTCAAATAAAATCTTTATTTTATTTTTTAATCAAATTATTGACCAATCGGGTTTTATTTAATTCTCTATCCCAAGTCAAAGTTAAATCTTGGGTATTTATCATTTCAACCCGATTCCAATTCAATTCAAAATCAAAGCATAGCAAAGGGAACTTGCAGTGTGATAACTGGGATGGTGTCAAAGTAAATAAACAAGCAATAACAACAGCCAATATCAATCCAATAATCAATTCGAATAATCCCGAAATAATCGTATTAATTCACATTGTTGTTTGTGCAAATTAATATAATTATTTCTAGAATCTACACTATCATTTCATGTAGATTAAAGATTATTACATTAATATTTAAACGGTTCTTCACTTGATATCAATTATTCAATTCCATACTAGATAAATTTTCCAACATACATTAAATGGTTCAAGGTGTATTTAACCAAATTTCTACGTGTCAACTAGTTTAACATTTAAAGGGGGTCATATTATACAAAATGTAACTAATCAAATTCAACATATAGATTCAATTTAAATGGTTAACTATCATATATCAATTCAATTGCATATTATTTATCACCTTAACATTAACAATTTAACGTCCAATATAAACATCAACAATCAATCAATTATCAACCAAACTGTATTATCATCGCATAAATGACAGATAATGGTGTCAGATGTCATAGGTGAACTGATACAGGTAATAACATATATAACAGTGCAACTAACTAACAACAGCATATTTCAATTGTCGTTTCAATTGAAATCAAATTTAATAAATAAACGAACATTAATCGTGAGTGATTACTCACCTTTCGAGGCTAGGGAGCGAGAATAGACAACGAAGTTGAGTTACGAATTGCAAGCACGACTTCCGAAATAAACTAGATTGGCACGAATCGACGAGCAAAGCTGTTAAATAGGAATTGCCGAAATCAAATCAAAACATTCAACATAGCAACAAATAAAAAAAAACATGTCCTGCGTCAAAGTTTAACAATATAATTCTATGTGCTACCGAGATCGAAATGGTCTGAAATTTGGTATGAATAAAGATCAAAACATTTATTTCAAACTGCAAAAGAATCACTTGATTTGGACAAGAGAGGACAATAGTTACAATGTCACGAACATAGACTCAGGCCATGTTGCGACTGTCAAATGTTCAGGTCTGGAAACCACTCTGGGTCTGACTTTCAGGTAAGAAACAGAGGGCTGAACCACCTCGTATGAAGCTGAAATTTTATATACAGAAAGTAGAAAACTTTATCTTTTAAACAAAAAGGAAATCACTGTATTCCGATGTAAGACGGAAGAGATACGATGCGTCAAACATGAACTCAGGTCGTGTTTGTACCAGTGTAAAATAATTTCAAGTACAAAAGAACACCTGCCTGGGTCAAACTTCCAGATCCTCGACCACTAATCAAACGATGTTGGATTTTGCTGGAATTTGACATGCATAAACTAGGTAACTTCGACTCTTTTTTAAAAATAGAATCAACCCATTCCGATAAAACATGAGTAAGATATGATATCGTGAACATTTAGTCTAACTGCTGTTCAGAAAAAAATAAAAATAAATAAATAAATAAACATGCAAACACAAAAATATACGTACATACTGTATGGCATGCATTTGAAACTATCAATATATATGAGACAGGCTGTATAAAAGCTATGCATTTGTTTAAAACCAAGTATTGTTAAAAATCATATAACAGCTGTTATGAATAATAAAACCAATGTATATACAAAAATAAATGTAAACATACCACTACATATTTCCTTGATATTGTAAACACAAAATAATATATATACAGTAACAATACAACTTACTTACATACATATATATATAAAACGCAGCAGCTCATACACAAATAAACTATTATAATATATCTATTAAAACTCAGCAACTAATATATATATCCCAGGCCATTCCGTATATGTTGAATATGCCTTCCTTTATATTTATTTCCCAAACAACGTAAAGCAATATATATATAATTCTTAAATTTCCTTCGGCTGAAGGTAGATAGCAAGATTATTAAATACTCTATATTCATAAAGTAGACGCAAGTAATTACAAAGCATATATTTCATATCAGTATATACAAAGCATATATTAAGAACCTACAAAACGCAAGTATACCTATATTCATAAAGTGGATGCATGCATTAGGCGAGGGAAGAGATTGTATGACGGAGGAAACTGATGCCGAAAGGAGGACAGAGGAGACTGACTGGTGATGGTGAAGTCAGTGGGAGAGAAGGGAAGTGTACACGCGTGCGGTGAAGAGGGCGAGTTCGGATCTGAAGTGGATCCGTGGTGAGTGCGGCTGATGGTGGTGGTGCTCATCGCGGTGGTGTAGGTCGGAAGAGAGATGGTGGCGGATTGAGGAAAGGCGGAGTGGCGAGCTGAGGTCGGAGCATGAGGAGACGGAAGGAACGGGCTGGAAGATGGTAACGGAGAAGATTCTTTTTTTCTTTAGCAACGAATAAGGGAAAGATGGAGGAAGAATTATTGTATTAAAGTGAGGATGTTGAACGACGGGAATTATAAATTTGAAACTTGGGAACAGTGAAAGCTACTCATGCAATTTCAGAAAATATTAATTGACAATGGCCGTTGGGTTACACACCGTGAGAAATAAATGTCAAGGAAAATCAAAAGTCAAATCACGGAACCGGTACAGAAATCGTTCCGCAGATTTCGTCGTTACCGGACTCCGAAATGCACAACCGAATATACCGCAAAGATCAGCACGACGAGACGATCAAAATGGTATACAGATATCAGTGGTATAATCGAATTATAAAAATTCGAATTTTCTACTAGCGGAAAATGCAGCAAAAACGCAGAAAAATAAGATCGATGGAGCTAAAGAAGTCCGAATTTGGAAAAACGAAAAATGACGTATTGCTTAGAAGATGGTTTAGAATTTTTCTATGTAAAAATATTTAGGTTCCGAAAACATTTTATTTTCATCGCTTTTTAACTGATTAAATTGAAGTAAATTTACGCGCGAAATAACTTTCATATTTTCGGACGAAAATTTACCAGTTGCTATGTTTAACTTGACGCATTCCAAATATCAAATTTATATTTCAAAATTTTATCGTTTGAAATTTCGCAAAATTTCAATTAATTAAATAAATAAAACGACTAAAATTTTACGGGTCGTTACACCCAGTTATTTAGCGATGTGGAGCATTTTCAATTCCAAACCATCGTTCCTCCTTATAACATGTGAGACAACCCTAACAGTCTCCTCCTTGACTCGCATCCCCTTGGAGTAACTTTTGAGAGCACTGTTTTTCTGCATGGCCCACTTCGCATCCTTCGGCTCTGATACCATTATTATGTAACGATGGTCGGATCAAGCTCCCCATCTTCAGCAGATGGCATATGCATATGGGTTGGCACACACTTTGTTGTAACAAAAGGAATCCCCAATGTTACGTGCATACCAACTCATATTTATACACCACTTCTCCAAGTTATTTAGCGATGTGCAGCTTTTCCAATTCCAAACCATCGTTCCTCCTTATAACATGCGAGACAACCCTAACAGTTATTTCCGTGCCATTCTACCAGATCCAATGTACATGTTGTAATCAAGTCCGCACATCCCTACGTGAGGGCAACATATGAGTTTGGCCAACACCTTTTAACAAAAGGAATCCCTTGTTGTTACAAGCGACCAAACTCATATATATATATACCACTCCACCTCCATTATTTTTCACGATGTGGGAGTATTCTTCTTTTCAATGTGCTTCCATTACCCATACACCATGCGAGACACCCCAACAGATCTCCACCTTGGCATGCATCCATATATGCGTCTTCCAATACGCCAACACGATGCATGCACCATATCGAGACTTTGTTCTCGTGTCATTCTACCAAATCCAACATACCATGGTAAAACTTCTCCTTATGTCTTACTATTTAAGCCTACACTGCTAGCCACCATGATTTACAGATCTCTTGCGCATTATCTATTGACCCAGGCGTTACCATCGACTCTGATACCATGTTGAAATCCTGTCCGCACATCCCTACATGGGGCAACATATGAGTTTGACCAATACCTTTTAACAAAAGGAATCCCTTGTTGTTACATGCTACCAAACTCATATATATACCACTCCACCTCCATTATTTTTCACGATATAGAACTGGTCTTCTTTTCAATGTGCGTCCATTACCCACACATAATGCGAGACACCCCAATAATGGAAATAAGAAGAAGACAATTTGTTTTTGTCCAAATTGCTTGCATATTTCATTCCAAAGCCATGTATAAATAGACAAATACAATAGCTATTTGTTTGTAACCGAAATAGACAGATGTCCTTACACCATTGTGGATTTCTTTAACGATGAAATTTCTAAATAATTCTGCAAAAGTGCTTTTACATTCATAACTGTTCACTTCTACAATACATGATTTGTAAAGCCTAGTTGTAACAATCTTGTAGAAACTTTTATAAGCCTTTTACATCTTTCTAATGCATCAAGATAGTCTTGTCTATGTGCAACCCTATCAATTTTCTTCTTCCTTTACTAATTCATTCAATGTCATTTAAAATCAACATTTGAACACTTATACCCTTATACATATTAAAATTAATTATAACTAATTTTATGTGTTTTAAAATATTAAGCTAACATTTTGAAATTTAGAAGAATTCAAAATTAGCTCTATGTTTTTAAATAAAATCTATTTAAAATTTGAATTGAAACACTAGTTTAATGAAATTGTTTAAACTTTATAAAAATCGTTAAATTTAACCTTTATAATCATTATTTGAAATGAAACCCTTTAAAACAAAACCATTGGTATTATAAAGATTTTTTGCATAGGTCTATTTTAAAATTTGAATCAGCACACATTACGAAATTGTTCAGACTTTGTATAAATTGTTACGAAATTAAACCTTAAAACTTTAACTTTTATAACCATTGTTTGAAAAGAATACCTTTAAAACAAATTCAATTGATATTAAAAAATTGGTTTCATGTTTCGCCCCTTTAAAACAAATTCAATTGGTATTATACAAAATTTGTTTTCATGTTTCCTTTTTCTAATTTAAACAATTTGAATATATAATCAGATAACACAAGCATATATAAATTCGTTATATCATATATAAAACCTAATCTACACAGTGAAATGATGTAAATGTAAAAGATAATAAAATTAAAAGATTACGTAAAGAGGTAACCTATGATTTGCAGTTTGAATGAAGATTTCATCTAAGATCTCTAAGGTCCACACCAAACTTTGCAAGAGAAGGATGAACCACTTATTTTATTTTATTTGTTTGCATTTGATTTGGAGTTGATAAAATTTTGAAATTGTTCATTTGATTTTCTATCATGGAAGGTTAGGAGTAGAGAAGAGAAACATGAATTTTTATGGGAAATGAGTTAATGGATTTGTTTTCATGTAAAGAATTAAGCCTTCCTCGTTTTTTAATTAAAATTTCCCTAATCAATTCCCATAATTTTCTCTCTCTACACACTCCTCTCTCTTCACATGTTTGGCCGAAAATACTTGCCATCAAATGGCACTAAATTTCCATAAATCCCTTAGTCTAATTATCTTTCATTTAAACCCCGTTTAAAGTTACACCGATATCATATATCGATGTGTGCAAATATAACTTTTATAAATACATTCAAATAATTGCAAACAATTTTAAACATTAATTAAATTAAATAATATTATTATTTCTTAAAAAATTAATTAATTTAATTAATTTGTAACGTTTTATAAATTAATTAAATTGTGTTTTTTTCAAAGAATTCATCATTAGGTTGTGCGACTCAAAGGTGTAATTTCAGTCAACAATCAATTTTGAACAATTCAGATATTAATGTTTGCACGTCACCTTAAATAGTGGTTTGACAATTTGGCTGAATTTATCGCTTATACATCTTTTCGGTAAAATTCAATTTAACTATTTTAAGCAATATTTGGTAGTAACTATTATTTCCACTTTGAATGTGAATGATATTGGAATTTTTATCAAAACCAAAGTTCTCAAGTCCTAATATGATGTAGTGTGAACAATTGGAATTGATGTAAATTGATCATTACTAATTGTTATCGAATGAGAAATTATAAAAGTGATTTTACTAAAACTATCTGTTAATGATGGATTCAGCCAAACTGTCACTCAACTGCTAAGGTGACGTGTGATTGTTAATATTTGAATTGTTCAATATAAATTACTGACTGAATTCACACTTTGATCCACACAACCTTATTTGTGAATTCTTTGAAAACCACGCGATCTAATTAGTTTGTAAAATGTTCAAAATTAATGAATGAATGAATATTTGAGAAATATTGAATATTATTTAGTTTATTTAATGTTTTGGTGTTATTGGTAGTTACTGGGATACATATATAAAAATTATATATGTGCATATCGTGATACGATATCAGTATACATTTAAACAGGTTTAACATATAATTAATTACTTAACAAGTTTTTGGAAAGAGTTATCCATATGATGGAATGATGTGACCTATCATCCTAAAGAGTGAAGAAGGGATATGAATGAAGATTTTATTCAAAATTAATTGAGAATTAAAAGTGGATGTTTTAAAGAGAGAATAAGAAAGATTTTTTCATTAAAACAAATGCTCTTATTCATTTCTTTCCAGAACATTTTTTCTTCCATTCGCTCTTCTTTTCTCTCTTCCTAACGTTCCATGGCTAAAAATTAGATGAGAAATTCCCAAAATTTTATCAAATCTAAATCAAATGCAAACTTCCAATAAAATAAAATTAAGTGGTTCATCATTCTCTTGCAAAGTTGGCTGTGTATCTGCTTGAGATCTGAGGAGAAGTCTCAAAACAAAGTGTTACAAAGGGCAAGACTTTTCAGATTGGATCTAGGATGATCCACCATTCAAAGGTGTGATCAATGACAATATCTTCAAGGTACACCTCTTGTTTATATTTTAATTCACATATATAATTTGTTGGATAATTTGTAGAATGATTCAATGTTCTCATATGTTGTCTTATCCAATTATCTATGATTACATTAATGTGTTCTATTCATAATGTAATATCGAATATAGATCTTTAAATTTAAAAGGGATTATTTTGTGTTTGGTCACCATATTATATATATATATATAAAGTTATTAAAATATATTTTAATACCTAAAATCATTGTTTTAATATGAACTTCAAATCCAAATTCAATATGTTATTTTACCAAATGGTTGGATTCTCTATTCGTGGCTAAATTAAAACTTAACATATACAATTAAAGATTTCAAATAGCCTAATAAATGATAGTTATGATTCAAATGTTTTGAATTTAATATCTTAAAATCATTCACCGTTCAAAATGGTATTTTACCAAATGTGTATATAAGGTTGTAATTAAAAGTATTTGACTTTTAGATTTGGATCTGAAAAATTGTAATGAATGAAGGAGTGAATTCGGAAATTTGTTTTATAAATTATTTGTCAAAATCAAAGTTAGATTGTTATTGATAACGAATTTCAAATTTAAAGGTTTGACTTTATCAATTTAAAAAAACTTTTGGTTGAAAACTTTACATATACATATACATAAATTTATTTATTTTAAATAATCAAGGAGGAACATGAATCACTAGATCTGGATCTGGTAATGGTAAAAAAGGAAGGTGTAAATTAAGGAGACCTTGTTCCTTGATCTTCTTCTATTTAAAACCAACCCGTGCTTTCAATTTCGTATCTTAACATATATAATTAAAGGCATATGTATTTGAATAATAGTGTTAAGACAAAAAATACGTATATGGATGACGAATGTTTTCGTTATAGATGTAAATCGCAACATCTATATACATACACATTAACTGTGAATATTATGTTATATGTTGCGCATGCACCATATATATACATGAGTATATTATGACATACTCATATAATATAAAAAATTCCAAATAATTAAATTTATTGATTGACTAATAAGAAAATTAAATAAGATTGGATTTTATCTAAAGTAATTAGACAAATCTAATGAACTCATTTAGACTTCATAGGCCCAATAAAGATCTAAATAGAGGTTTTTTTGAAATCCACCTATTTTACCCACTGCCAACTAGCTAGGTTACTTCAGTATTAAGTTTTGGGTTCTGGTTCTATCATCACCAAAAGTTAGCATTTTCAGTCATTAGAAATAACTCCTAACATCTAACTCAATTTCTAAAGCCCTACACATATTGATGCTTATACTCAAAACTTTTCTACTCAATATTATATACTCAGCGGATAAGGTTTCTTGTCCTAGTTCGTTCATCTTCAAGAATCGACATTTATGGGCTGTTACAAAAATGGATGACTTTTGGAATAAATATGAAAGTATTCCAGTAAGCTAGGTACTTTAACATGGCTTTTGATTGCTCAATCTATACAATAAGGGTTGTTCATCCATGCTTAATAGTTCGTATATAAAAGAAAAGGACCCTGTGTCGAAAACATGTTAGTATTGGACGACCAACTTGTTGGAATTAGGCCAGCCCACAGTGGAAGTAATTTGTGAATTTCAATTTTTACCATATTGAATCTTTATTAGGCCTATGAAGTCTAATTTATTTAGGACATTTCTAATTTTTTTTATATAAAATCTTTATTTTGTTTAAATTTATAAATTGATATAGCATTATTTAATTTATGTTATATTATATATATACATGTATCATATACACATATATGTGTATGTATATATAACATATCAATCCGTGCAAGGTATAACATGCTCGTGTATAGATATTGAGATTTACATTGCAACAGACACGTTAGCTCATCCAATATACAAATATATTATCTAAATGTATGTTTATGTACTTTTTCTTATATATATAAAATATTACAAATATGTGTGTGTCTATATATAAACTATAATTTTTATTTAAATAATTTTGTATAAATATATATATATATATAAACATATATATGAAATATTAACAATATATATATATATATATATTTAACTATATAAATATGTTTAAGTCATTTGCAAAATATATTAAATATAATTTTTTTTACTGTAAGGCTGAAAGAAGTACTTGTATAAATATTTTTTTTAAATATATATGTATGTATGTATTTGAATACTTATATATATGTATAATAATAAATATTCATTAATAAAATAGAAACATAAAATAATTTATATTAAATATAAAATTACCTGGTCATGCGCATAATTCTATTTTTTTGTTAAATTTTAAATTTTAAAATATGTATATTATAATAAAAACTGTAAGAAAATTATTAAAAATTAATAAAAAATATATTTCGAAACTAAATTTGAATTTTAAATTCCCAATGAATTTAAGATGATAAATTTTTAACTTGAAATTTTAATATATAACTTTATAGTTTAAAACAATTTGAAAATCAAATTTTTAACTTTCGGTTTATATTTAAATACTTTATAAATATTACTTTTTTTTATTTTCCAGCGAAAAGTGTAATATGTATTAATCTAAAATTATAAAATATAAAATACAATTTATAATACATATATGTATTCATATAATTATTTGTATGATTAATTGATTTAAATATTATTTAAAAATAATATATAAATATATAAAATATTTTATTCAAGTCAAAAACATATATCTGGTAAACATTATGTATAAAATTATATTTCCATATTTTACATAAGTAAAAAGTAGTATTTAAATTAAAAACTATATATATAATATTAGATTGTTTAAAATAATAAAAAATTGTTTTTTTTATTGTAGAGTCGTGCCGCATATAGGTATATTAACATAAATTTGTTTAAAACATATATACACATGCAACCAATCAAAATTGTGACAAGATATTTAAATGTTGGAATCATCACCTAACTAACAATATAATATATGAAATAAACATTATAAATATAGATTAATGTTTATAAACATGTTAGGAGTACACCTTATAACCAAGCCTATAAGTACACCTTGAAACAATGAGATCTGATCTCGAATTGATTTCCAATGCAGAAGAGTGCTGGTTCCTGAACCGTTGATCACTAGCTATCGAATAGCACTTCATTTGATTTGAACTCGATATGATGGAGGATGGTATGGTCATAGTTTGGCTAGAATTAAGTCTAAATAGAGGCATCCAAAAGTTCTCTAAAAGTTGAGGGTAGAAATGCTTATATAGAGGAGAATTAAAAGATATTTTAGGATCAAGATCCTACATCAACTCTTTCCAATTCTCTTCCATCTTAGCCCTCCATCTCTAGACATCTCTAGCACCATCATATAGGCACCTATATCCCCTATTAGGCCTAACAAACCAACCCCTTATGGGAATTAAACCCATTTATAGCCCGGACAAATATTTTGCATTTAAATCTAATTTAAACGCTTATCGATATCGTATATCGATTAATATATTTACAATTGTTACGAATATATATAATAATATTATTTATCAAATTGTCAATGACCACTAGATCAATTCTTAGTGGTATGGCACTCTAGCCTTAGGTTCTGGAGGTCACGGGCTCGAACCCAAAGACATCGAAATGAGTGCTCTGCTTGAATAAAGTACCACTCTTACTATCAATTTGTTTATCAAATAAAAATTTAATTTATAACTAATAATTTACAAATATTAATTAATTTAATTAATTTACAACCATTGCAAATTAATTAAATCGTTTAGTCAAAGGAAAATTCAACGTTTCGGCTGTGTGACTTGTTAGGTGTAAATTTGGTCAGCGGCTAATATCGAACTATTCGAATATCAATGTTCACACGTCATTTGGCTGGTGGTGTGACATTTTAGCAAAATTTATCACTTACTTGGTTTCGGTAATCCAATTTTACTTTGTTAAGCATTACCTGAATGTGACTTTGATTTACACCAATTCTCTTCATCAAAACTATATCACTTTGGACTTATGGAATTTGGTAATTGTCAAAATTCCAATATGGTCCATATTCAACTCTATAATCCAACACAAAGTCATTGGTTCAATAACAACAATTATAATTAACCGAACCACTCTAGTTAGAGATTTTGACTTTGAGTTGACCATGATATTAAACCCATATAACCGAGGAGACGAATCCTCTCTTGAATAGTGTTTCACTTCAATACTTCCACTCGATCCAAATATAGTCGCTCGATTAATGTCGTCCCTTGATTTGACTATAATTGTGGAGCTTTCATATTGAAGATCGATAGTATTCTCAAGTTAATAAATTATGTAAATTCGTCGCATCGATATTTTCTATTTGACCATAGTTATATTAACTAATAGAAAACTATCAAATGAGTCATTCCATAGTTATCCAATAAATATTAGTACGTAACCCTTAGATGCCCCTAGAAGTCATGAGTAAAACACTTTCTAACATTTAAAGAGCGTTATGTACTCTAATCTCGACAAAGATATCGATATCCAATCTCGATGCATCTTGACTAGGAACATTTAAAATGATGTGTTTTATAATATTTTGATACAATACTCATGATAACAACTATTTGTAATCACTATCACAAACACACCAATTATGGGTTTTCTATTAAATTTATTTTAATAGAATATTTAATTATTTATAACACATTATAACAAATACATACAAAAATAAAACTCCTTTATTACGAACGAGAATTGATTACAAAGTTAATTAATTTACAATAAATTATAGAATTGCCCCTAAGGCATACCCCTAACTCTATCAATCTCCTACTTGCACTTAGGACCAATTATGGGATCTCAATCGCATCCCTTCAATCAACTTCTCGAGAGCCGACCGAGCTAGACCCTTAGTGAATCGATTTGCTATGTCGTCCTTGGTATCTACCCTTTGTATCATGACTTCGTTTTCTCAACGAATTATCTAATCAGGTGGAACTTTCGAAGAATATGTTATGACTTTTTGTGTACTCTAGGCTCCTTTACAATCTGCATCACTACGTTGCTATCACAGAACAATGCCATAGGATTCTCAACATCGAGAATCACTCTGAGCTCACTCAAAAACATGCGCATCAATATTGCCTCTTTAGCTACTTCATCGAGGGCAATGTACTTGGCCTCCATCGTAGAATCAACAACTATTTCTTGCGTGGAACTTTTCCCACTAACAACTCCGCTGATAAGAATAAATACATAACTAGACACGATTTACTATCATCTATATCACTTCGAAAGCTTGAATCTATATACCCCTTCATAAGGAGGTCTCCATTCCCATATAAAAGGAATAAGTCCCGAGTATTTCTTAAATGGATCAGTATACATTTTATGGTTGTCCGTTGTTTTTCTCTAGGATTAGACTGGTATTGGCTTATGCATCCTAATGCGTATGCCACATTTGGTCTAGTACATAACATAGCGTACATTATCGGTCTTATGGCTGAAGCATAGAGAATCCTCTTCATACGGTCTTTCTCGTCATCGGTATGGGGGGCGTTCTTATAGAAAAGATGATTCTAGACTACGTTGGAATGTTTCCACGCTTGGAATTATCCATATCGAACCTTTTCAATACGGTATCTATGTATAGGGTTTAGTCAATCCTAATAGCCTCTTAGATCTATCTCTATAAAAAATTTTACCAAGTATATAGGATGCTTCTCCCAAATCCTTCATGGAGAAATCCTTGTAAAGCCAAGCTTTCACTAATTACAACAATGAAGTGTCATTGCCAATCAATAATAGATTATCGACACAGAGTACTAAGAAAATGATAGCGTTGCCTTGTTCCCTTTTGTATATGCACACTTCCTCTGTATATTGGTAAAAACCAAGCTATTTGATTACCTTATTAAAATACTTGTTCCAACTCCTAGAAGCTTGTTTAAGTACATAAATGTACAAGCCTTGCCCTTACTCCCACTGACCACAAAACCCTTGGGCTGTGACATATAGATTGTTTCTTCTAAATCACTATTTAGAAATGCCATCTTTACATCCATTTGCCATATTTCGTAGTTATATAATGTAGCAATGGCTAGCATAATCCAAATGGACTTAAGCATGGCTATGGGCGAGAATCATAATCAATATCTTCAATTTGACGAAATCCTTTCACAACTAGTATTTCCTTATAAGTCTATACTTCACCATCTGCATTTAGCTTTTTCTTAAAGATCCATTTGCAGCCGATGAATTTTATCCCTTCGGGTACATCCGACAAAGTCCAAACTTTGTTTTCGTGCATGGAATCCATCTTGGATTTCATAGCTCCAAGCCAGATCACATTGTCTTTACTCTCCAGTACATGTTGGAAAGAAAACGGAGTGTCGTCATATGAGACACAGTCTTCCTTCTCGCCATCCACGAGGAAACCATATCTCTCTGGTGTGCGAGATTTCCTACTATATCTTTTAATAGGTTGTGCGTTCTCATGTATAAGTGAACTTGATTCTTCCACTGATTTTTCTTCAGTATTATCTTCATGGATCTCATCCAAGTCTACAACCTCATTGTTAACAGAGATTTCTTTTTTGAAAAGATAGCATCTCGAGAAACAATAACCTTTTGTTCCTCAGAATTGTAGAATGAATATCCCATCGAGTTTTTTGGGATATCCTATAATTTACATTGTACCGATCTTGCCTCTCATTTATTCAGACCAACGTTCTTAACGTATGCCGAACAGTCCCACACCTTCAAATATTTAAGTTATGGTTTCTTAGCGACCACATCTCATATGGCGTTTTAGGCCCAGATTTAATGGGTAAAAAGTTCAACATATGTGTCGTGGTATCTAGGGCATATGCCCACTAGGACAAAGTAACTCAGCCTTACTAATCATGGAGTAAACCATATCTAATAGGATTCGGTTCCTTTACTCTGACACACCTTTGTGTTGCGGAGTATGGAGTGGAGTTACCTAAGAGATTATCCCATTATATTTTAAGTATTGTTGGAAATCTTGTCCAACACTCACCTTCTCGATCTGATCGAAGAATCTTAATCTTAAAGCCTGTTTGGTTTTCTAATATAATGTTATATTCAACAAATTTCTTGTAGGCATTGGATTTGTGCTTCATAAATTACACATATCCTAGTTTCGAGAAATCATCAAATGAAGGTAAAAAAATAATAACTATTATCTTTGGCAATTATAGGCATTGGGCCACATACATCGCTATATACTAATCCTAACATTTCATCAACACTTTCATTGCTCCCATTGAAAGTATGCTTGGTCATTTTACCTTTGAAACATGACTTACACATGTCAAATGATTTAGAATCAACTGACTATAGAAAACCTACAATTTTCAATTTGTGTAGTCGTTTCTCACTTATATGACCTGACTTGCAATGTCAAAGATAAATATCAATTATATAGTTAGAAGAATTATTAATAGAACACACATATTAGTATTAACCACGTAAATGCCATTTTAAAGAATACCATCATAGACTTTATTTCCATCCGAACTAATGTTCATAACATTATTTGCATAATGAAATATATATATATATATATATATATATATATTGTCCAGTCTTAGAAAATATAGAAATAGAAATAGTCCCACAAACAAAGTCTTTACAAAATAGCAATTATTTAATATTAATACTAATCCAGTAGGCAATTTTAAATGATAATCTCCTACTGACATTGCATCTACTATAGACCCGTCAGCAACTTGGAGCCTCGTCTCTCCTCTTGCCACATGATACCAGTTTCTAAGCCCCTGTAAAAACTTACATATATGAGTATAAGATCCAGTATCTAAGACCCAAGACATTTTATTGATTACAAAACAATTTTGAATCATAAATGTACCTGATGGACCCAAAGAGCCATTCTGCTTCTTTTCCTTAATAATCTTCAAGTAGTCAGGACAATTCCTTTTCCAATGACCTTTTTGTGGCAGTGATGACATTCAGTCTTGTCATTGGTCTTCTTACTTTTATTTTTCTTACCTTCTCTTTTCTGCTTCTTTGAACTCTTCGAAGATGATGCACTATCCTTTACCACAAGTACAATCCCCTGATCCTTAGATTGTGACTCGGCTGAACTTAACATATTGAGGAGCTCCACAAGATTCACATTCAATTGGTTCATGTTATAATTCAGTATGAGCGGTTCATACTGAGGAGTAAGAGAACTAAAGATTAAATCCACTTCTAATTCATTGCCTATTTGTACATCCAATTGTGAAAGCCTATCAATATCACCCTTCATTATCAGTAAATCGCATGCTTTCTGTCCTTTGGTCATTTTGGTATTGAATAGCTTCTTCATAAGGTTGTACCTTACGAAACGTGATGGTTCACCAAGTAGGGCCTTGAGACTATCAAATATCTCATGGATAGATATATTTTCACGCTGCCTCTACAACGTCTTATCTAACGCAGACAACACGAAAACTTGGCGATCTCTAGATCTGACACCCATTTTTCATAAGCAAGTCATAGTTTAGAATCCGCATCCTCAGTGGGTTATTCTTTGGGTTAGCATGTAATAGCTGACCTTGTAAGTTAATGATATTTTAATTACTCTTAGCTAGTTGGTATAGTTTGGTCTAGTAAGCTTGTCGTTTTTAGAAAATAGTTTTGGAGTTGTCATTTTCTGCAAGTTTAAGTGGTAAGGTATTAGGATAAATCATAGTAGATGTTCTTATAATATTAGTAAGGTTAAACTTCATGTTTCATTCTACTAATAAGCTCCCACTAGTCTTTTACGTTTCGCTAAACCCTAAGTCAAAACATATAAGTCTTTCAACTTCACTAGTTGGTGTTAGGACTCATTTATCTTGGAAATTTAACCTTGAGTTTGCTCAATAAATCATAGCTTCACAAATGATGGATAACTCCTTATGGTTGTATCATATACAACTCCCAACCCTTTAGTACCTTGTCCTAATTTCACTTCAACCCTGAGTATGCTCAACAAATCAAAGTGAAATTATCCACTCGTACCCGCCGTATCGCGATGGCCTAAGTATAGTATATGTATTTTGAGTTCACTCAACAAATACATATAGTTATCTTACCTCGTCTATTGAATATATAATAAAGCTATGCATAACATCCCTAGCTTGAGTTTGCTCAACAATTAAGGAGTATGCAAGTAATTTATTAATATATATATATATATATATGGTAGAGGAAAACATTATATTGAAGATTCATAATCTTTAATATATTACATTGAGTGATATCAACTTATGGAATAATGTAATTCTTATGAATTACCCTCGTGATTCAAGTGTCGGGCATATTGAAAATCACGTCATACGTACATTTACATATCTATTTATTCCTTAAGTCTATTTAGGGTTTCTTAATGTTCCACCTTTAATTTATACATTCATATTAAGTTTTATTATTATATAACTTTTATATTTCACATTACTTATATAATATTCTAATATATTATATTATATTATATTAAATCTTATTTAATTAACATTTTAATTAATTTTATATTATCGTAATATAAAATTTATATCTAACATTAATTATGCATTATAAGATTTATAGTATAACACATATAACATATATATCTGTACTTTATTTAATTAGTTTGTTTATTTAATCTATTTAATAACACTATTTTAATTAAATTATACAAATTTCAAAATTCATTTCATATACATACATGTATACTTATGTTATTTTAAACATTTTAAAACAACATAATATATAATACATGTATACATTCATTATTAATTAACTTATTTCATTAATTTATTTTATTAATCTTATTAATGAATTTTGAAAATTTTGAAAATTTGAAATTAATATATCTTTATATACCTTTTCAAATATATATATATGTGTGTGTGTGTGTGTTTTCAAACATTTGGAAATTTTTTGACATATTATAACTTTTGCAATATATTTATATATTATTTTAAATTTAAATTTAAATTTTAAATTTTAAATTTAAATTTTAAATTTAAAGCCTATATTTTTTATTTTCGAAACAATTTTGAAATTTTTCCTAAGGTCCAATTCAAATTTGGGACTTTTCTAGTAGGGACAACCTTTGGGCTTACATATCTGTTCAAGCCAGGCTGGTAGCCAGGTAGGGCAGAGTGCTTGAGTACCCAAACCCAATTCTAGACACTACCTTTCTAGACACTCTGCTATCTAGGCTGTGGGCTTAATTGTTAACCCTAGCATGACTAATTTAGAGCGCAGAGGCTATTGGATTCCGATACCATTGTTGGAACTAAGTAAGCCGCAATGGAAGTTCCTGATGAATTTCAATTTTTTTAATATATTGGATCTTTATTGGGCCTATGATCTATAATTTATTTAGAACATTTCTAGATTTCTTTTAAATAATTTTTTTAATTTTTTTAAATTTATAAATGATATAGCATTATTTATATTATATATATACGTGTATCATACACACACATATGTGTATGTGCATGTGTAACATATCAATCCATGCAAGGTATAACATGTCTATGTATAGATGTTGGGATTTACATCGCAACAGACACGTTAGCTCATCCAATATACAAACATTTTGTCCAAATGCATGTTTATATACTTTTTCTTATATATATAATATTACAAATATGTATTTGTATATATATAAACTATAATTTTTATTTAAATAATTTTGTATAAATACGTAAATATTTATATATAAACATAAGTATGAAATATCAACAATATATATAACTATATAAATATGTTTAAGTCATTTCCAAAATATATTAAATATAATATATATTTTTGCTATGAGGCCAAAAGCAGTACTTGTATAAATGTAAATTATATATATATATATATATGAAAATGTATATATTTAAATACTTATATATATATATATAATAAATATATATTAATACAAATAAATATACAAAATAATTCATATCAAATATATAACAACCTGGTCATGCACATGGATCTGTCTTTTTAAATTTAAAATTTTAAAATATGTTTATTATAGTAAAAACCGTATGAAAATTATTAAAAATTAATAAAAAATAGTTTTTGAAACTAAATTTAAATCTTCAGTGAATTTTAGATGATAATGTTCTAATTTAAAATTTTATTATATAATTTTATAATTTAAAACAATTTAAAAATCTAATTTTTAATTTTTGGTTTATATTTAAATATTTTAAAAATATAAAAAAAAATTAAGCTGAAAGTATAATATGTATTTATCTAATTGGATAAAATATAAAACATAATATATAATACATATATGTATTTATATAATTATTTACATGATTACTTGATTTAAATATTATTTAAAAAATAATACATAAATATATATGATATTTTGTTCCAGCCGTAAATATTATATCTAATAAACATTGCGTACAAAATTATATTTCCATATTTTATAAAAGTATAAAGTAGGATTTAAATTATAAATTATATATATAATATTAAATTATTTAAAATAATAAAAAAATGTTTCTTTAATGTAGAGCCGTGTTGCATATTGGTATATTTACATAATTTTTTTAAAGAAAAACATATATACATATTCAACTAATCAAAATTGTGACAGTATATTTATACGTGGGAATCGTCGTCTAACTAGCAATATATGAAATAAACAATATAAATATAGATTAATATTATAAACATGTTAGGAGTATACCTTATAGCAAAAGCCTGTAAGTACACTTGAAACGATGAGATCTAATTCTTGGCCTGATTTCCAATCCAGAAGAATTCTAGTCCTTGAACCATTGACCACCAAATATCGAATAAAACTTGATTTAATTTGATTTGAACTCGATATGATGATGGATGGTATGGTTATATTTTGGCCAGAAGTAAGTCAAAAATGGAGGCTTCCAAAAGTTCTCCAAATGTTGAGGGAGAGATGCTTATATAGAGGAGAATTAAGAGATATTTTAAGAACAAGATCATATATCATCTCTTACCAATTCTCTTCCATCTTAGCCCTGCATCTCAAGACCTCTCTCGCACCATCATATGGTCGCCTATATCCTCTAACACCAAATAGGGCTGAACAACTAGCCCCCTTACAGGCTTTAAACCTAGTTATAGTCTGACTAGATATTTTGCATTTAAATCAAATTTAAACGGTTATCGATATCGTATATCGATTAATATATTTATTATTATTATGAATATATTTAATAATATTTGTTTATCAAATCAAAATCAAATTTATAACAATTATTAATTAATTTATAACCACTACAAATTAATTAAATCGCTTGGTTAAACGAGAATTCATCATTTCGGTTTTGTGACTCATTAGGTGTAAATTTGATCAGCGATTAACATCGAACTATTCGAATATCAACGTTAACACGTCACTTAGTAGATGGTGTGACATTCTGGGCAAATTTATCACTTGCTTGGTTTCGGTAAAATCCAATTTTACTTTTTTAAACGTTACCCGATTATGACTTTTGTTACAGCAATTCTCTTTATCAAAACTATATCACTTCGGGCTTATGGAATTTGGTAATGGTCAAAACTCCAATGTCGTCCATATTCAACTCTATAATCCAAATACAAAGTTCTTAGTTCAGTAATAACAGTTATTATTAACCAAACTACTCTGACTAGAGATTTTGACTTTGAGTTGACTTGAGTTGACCATGATATTAACCCCATATAATTGAGGAGACAAATCCTCTCTTGAATAGTGTTTCAATTTCAATACTTCCGCTCGACCCAACTATAGTCACTTAATTGATGTCATGCTATGATTTGACTATAATCAAAGTAGAGCTTTCACATTGAAGGTCAACAGTATTCTCAAGTCTAGATAACTATATAGACCAATCACATCGATATTTTCTGTTTGACCTTAGTTATATTAACCAATAGAAAACTATCGAATGAGTCATTCCATAGTTATCTAATAACTATCGATATGTAACCCTAGATGCCCTAAGAAGTCATAAGCAATACACTGCCTAATGTTTGGAGAGTGTTACATAGTCTAGTCTCAATGGATACATCGATATCCAGTCTCAATGCATCTTAACTAGGAACATTTAAAATGATGTGTTTTATAATATTTTGATATAATACTCATGATTACAACTATTTTTAATTACGATCACAAACACACCATTTATGAATTTTCTATTAAATATATTTTATTTAAATATTTAGTAATTTATAACATATTATAACAAATATATAATAGAAATAAAACACCTTCTTTATAAACGAGAATTGATTCTAAAGTTAATTATTGTACAATAAATTAGAGAATTGGCCTAAGGGCATATCTCGAATAAGAAGAATGAAGCAATTACTCTATTGGAAATCCAATGCGACTATGGATGTGCATTAAGGTTAGTCTCTCATTGGTACTTCATCTACATGTTTTTGTATGGCATGGAGACTACACTTATGGAAACAAATTGACTATGAAATGTGTTGTCACAAATGTGGGAAATTTAGTGACAAGTAACTTGAGCTTATGTGGAATTCTTTGTATGTCTCAGCAATGGAGCGATACTAGCTCAAAGTAAGAGTTACTCTTGAACTTGCACTTTTTACATACGAGATCTAAATCCTCAAGTGGTCTGCAACTATAGAAGCTTCCAAGAAACAAGTACCAATTTAACCGTTTATCCAATGGTGACCTCCAATAGTCCAACGTCGGACCATAGTACTACCATGGCAACCCAACATTGTGTTTGATCCTATACAGTTAAAGCCCACAAAAGCGCTTAACGCTTTTCTATTGCTATGATTTTGCAATTAAACGCTATAAATATTGGATCCACTTAAAATAGCGTTATTAATTGTTAAGCTCACTATAAATATTGGATCTTACTATAATTTTTTTTTTCACAGGAGTTGTATTTTCAAATTGAAGAAAATAAAATCTAGTTACAATGTTTCCACAAAAACAGTCACCGAGAAGGTCTAATAGGAAAAAACAAAAAAAGAAATAAAGAGATGGATGAATTATTAAGAGGGTCTCTTAACAAATATTTTGCTAGAAATACAAATTTAGTACACAATTCATATCAGTATCGATTCAATTTTTCCTTTGAAACGTCAAGTTCATAAAAAAAGCCAATTTGATGAAAGTACAAATTTTGAAACGGAGCAACAACCTATTGAAGAATAATTTAGAATCGATTATATTATTGTTATAGTGGATATTGCTTTTGCAGAATTGAGAGAGAATTTGAGCAATTGCGTTCACTTCAACTAATCTTTGTTTTTTTGTTTGATTCCTTGAAACTAAACCCATTAGATGATGATAGAATTAAAATATTGTTGTGAAAATCTTGATTTGACTTTGAAAAATGGAAATGCCTCTCATGCTTATTTAAAAGATTTACTTTCAAAGCTACAAATTCTACAACCTACATTGCCTAGTGAATAATATGGTGTGGACAAGCCATAGAGAACTATCAAAATTTTGGAATTTTGAAAAGTATGGATGTGTTTCCAAATGTGATGGTTATATATAGGATTTTATTAACTCTTCTCATGACAGTGCTTCTGCAGAACGAAGTTTTTCAAAATTGAAGTTATTACAGTCATATTTGCGAACAATAATGAATCAGGACAGACTTACTAGATTAGCAATTATATGCATTAAATATGATATCTTAAAAACCATTGAATATGAAGATATCATTGATTATTTTGCTTCAAAAAATGGAAGAACAAAACATTTTAAATGATACATTTTGAACTTGTCATGGTACAACGAAGATCAAAAAGTACGTCGTACACTTCATATGCTATTTACTTGTATTATTTATTATAAAAATAATGGTATTTTATGTTTTTTATTTTATAATTATATTCTTCCCACAAATAACCATATTATCCACATCTCAATTTACAGATATATGAAGTGCTTAGCATATCTAATGGTACAAATGAAGTAAGTGATGATTTCTAGTAGTTGAAACAATCAAGCCTTGTGTGTAAATTTCCGTTATATTAGGACCTATTATTGTTAAGTTTTGCATTATAATTGTTTATGTTCATTCGTCTTGTTTGCAATTTTAGTTCATAATAATAGTTCCGAGTTTTCAAAACTTAATCATGATTTCTTATAAATAATAATTTTATTCAATATTGTTTTGTAATTTTTTATATTATGAGGCATCATACAGTAAATCCCACTGGACATTATAAATCCCAAAACCGGCGCTGTAGAAATTAACCCATAATTTCCCAGCATTATCGAGGATTTATTTTAGGTATTCAATTTGGATGCTATTGTACCCAACTTTATTTTTTTTCTTCCTTTTGGATTAACCACATGGACATCGTAGTGACTGGTTAATAATAGTATTATATTCTGGTAATATTCAGATTTGGTAATTTTTCTTCTACTCTGTGGGTATACTTGACAAAAGTATACTTACATAATTAATGCTTAATTTGCTCCCCATAACGGACCAGATTGTTTCAACACAATAGGTAGCAGTTATGCTTATGTTTGATGTGACAGAAATTACCATGATATAGTATTTATGACAGACTAAGTAATTTTTTTCCCGATTATGTTGTTATTTTCCAATAAAATTCACTTGTGGTTGCTTAATTAATGTACAAATAATGCCCTGTGATTGAACAAAATGTTTGAACATAACATCCAGTTAATGTGTTTATTGTATACTTCTTGTTGTAATCAAAGTAATGTTAAAATGTAATCTACATCATTCATAGTCATACTAACACAAAACTAATCACTATTTATATTGTTTCTAATCATGCAATTTTTATCCCAGTTAATGTGAACAAGGCACTTTCCTCCTATTGGAGGAATTTGGTGGATCACATATGGGACTACCTGAATTCCTCTAATAGGAGCCGAGTGCTTTGTTCACACTTTGAAAAAAGTGTGAACAAAACTGCACTCGTAAAATATACAGAACAAATACAACCCATGGAAATACAAGGAACAATGATAGAGAAACACATCAAATACACAGAACAGTTACACCACCTAGAGACAGTTAGAAATCACTCAAACTGTCTAATATAACTAAACCACAGGTGATACGCAGCATGACCAACGAAGATTTGATGATCCATAAAATACAGAGAGTTAAATGTTGATCTAGACATCTCAAACACATTTTCTTATTCCACTTTGGCTATATTTTTCCTGTACATTTGATATGCTCTACTAAACGTAACATAAGTACTTCTAGTATCCAAGTTTCATCTTCTTAACCTACATTATGGATGTTTATTATAAGCTTCATTAACGGCGAACCAAAAATCTTCATCGACCTTCTCTTCCATGTGTCTTTGATCGGCCTATATATAAGCTTTAATTAACACTAGATAGTCATGGGGAGTCCAAGTCTGATTTTCCATTTGGAATCCTATGCACTTCTCGTACCAACCCTTGCATTGTAAATAGTAATTTCATGAGCTGTGTGACGTACAACAACCAATAATGAAAATCCACCTGTCAATCATCCAAGTCAATAATAGAAACAAAATTATCCTATATGACTACTGTATCCATATTATGTAATCAGTGACTAGATGAGTTGGCTTATTCCATCATACACTGTAGCTATGCTCTGCAAGTCGTAGCTACTTAATGGCATGTACCATCGTACACTGTACCCATGCTGTAACAACCCATGATTTTGTATATTTAATTTTGAATATTTAATTAATTTTAATTATTAAAATATTGGTTTAAAAAGCTAAAAACTTGAATTAAAATATAGGATTGTTAAAAATCTTTGAATTGTGAATTATTATTTGAACGATGATTTAATATTAGGATTTTAAATTGAATATTAATCTATGGATTAAATGGACTTGTTCAACTCCTTTTAAATTATAAATAATATCAGTGAATTCCCTTGTAAATTTACTTACAATAATAAATAGTTCAAATAAATAATCAAGAAATTTATTTTTATTTTTATTTTTATGACTTGATTTCTATTAACGTATTTTTAATTTATTTTATTTGATTTTTCCATAATTTTTAATTTAAAAATATTTAAATTGTCGTTTGATGATTTTTCAGCAAACGGTAGTATTTTTGTGATCTTTTAGAATTCAATAACCGACGTATATTATTATTGTTTTGGGGTCGTGCTGCTTTTTTGAGATCGACCGTATTTTGGTTCTGTCATTTGGGATTCGTATGTGAACGGAAAGATATCCAGCGAGTTGCTGGAAAATTTTAAATAAATATAGGTCAACACTACATCACCCAACATTTTTATCTGACCCTTGTTACCTTTGTCTCCCCCATACCCTTCACGTTCAGATCAAAAGAAAATGAAATGGCTACTTCTTCCAAAATTAAAATTTATTCAAATAAATTACAATAAAATGGAAAATTGTGATATTTGTATTAGTTATGAGTGTATCTACATTTTGGTGGGTATTTTTGAGGCTGCGATTCTTATAATTGGAGTTCGACGGTAAGTATTTTAGGCTAGTTAAACTAGGGTTGGTGGTTTTAATGTCAAGAGGAGGGGATATGAGATGGGGTTCAATTCATTGGCTTTGGGATGCGATGGAGCGTCAGCGGTGATTAGTTGAGGAGGTGTCGTCGACCTTTGCCAATCACGACGTTCGCTGTCAGGCGTTTTAGGATTTGGGTTGGCTTTCGTATGGTGTGTTCGAGTGTGACGCGATGGCATGGGATGGGAAAAGGAGGTGGATTGAAGTGCGTCGGTGGTCTTAGCCTTGATTTTCATGGTGAAACAAGTAGGGAGGAAGAGAGAGAGAGTATAGTGGTGGTGGTGGGTTGGCTTGCAGGAAGAAGCAGGATGAATTTGATGAAGAAGGAGTTAAGTTTTAATTAAGGTAATTAGTTAAAGTGATGTAATTAAGGAAATTTATTTATTTAATTTATTCAATAACTTATAAATTGAATAACTTGTTAATACGAGGTCTGTTCGAGACAAAACTTTTTGCGTTGCGCTCGTTCTCAAGATAGCTTCGCAATGGAACTAGTTTGGATGAAATTGGAGTAAGTTGAAAATTTGGGCTAAAATCAGACGTCGTTCGATTTTAGTTCAAAGAGGAACACTTTGGTGAGTTAAAAACTCACTCATTTTGGTTAATTATGTAGGATCTAGATTAACCCTAGAGGGGGGGGGGGGGTGAATAGGGTTATCGCAAATTTTCTCGAATTAAATACGAAATCAAACTGCAGATAAATTAATATGCAGAAAAATAAATTACACACAAAATTTACCCAGCTTCGGCAACCCCTGCCTACTGCTGCATTCCCATATTTCTATTAGGATTAAACAGTATCCCGCTTACAAACACTCCTACAGACTCGCACACCCTGCTCCGCCTATAGAGTTTCGTAAACTCGCACACCCTGCTCACTGAACTAACCCTAACTAGACAATCTGACACTACCTAAACCCTAGGTGGTGATTTACCCTGACTTGACTTGAAAAATACAAACTAAAATCCAATGAAAAACAAGGGCAAAATTAAATTGTAAACTTTAAAACAATTTTGCCCCTTATTGAAACAAATAACCCTAACCCAAAGAAAACCCTAATTAAAAAAAATTCTAAAGCCTATTAAAATAACCGGCCCTCTCCTTTTTATTATCACAAAAGAAAATATATGGCCCAAATCCTTTATTGTACTCCGGCCCTAATTTTATTCGATAATGGCTGCTTTGTTTCTCGTCTCGTTCGATCTGAAAAATTAGGGCTTCCGCACTTGTTTGCTCGGTGCTCTTCAATTTGGGCTTTAGCTCGATTTATTCTTTGCTCTGAGAAGTGGTGGCTTGTTCTCGTCTTTGCAAATTAGGGCTTTCAGAAATTAGGAGATCGCGACTGTAAATGCTCGATTGAATTCGATTTCCTTGCTCTATCGGTTGATCGTCTCTTGAGATGATTTCGGCTGCTTTATCGAGTTAGCTTCTGCTTCGATAGAATCGTTCGCGGCTCTTCCTCCTTGATCGAGTTCGGCTTTGATTTGGTATGTGAATTGTGCCTTTTGTTCTCTGGTTTTAATGCTTGAACTCCATGCCTTTTAGTCGATGATGATTTGGGTTTTTCCCTTTTTCGCTCTACAAGTCGATGATGATATTTGGTCTTCTATTTGTACACGTCTGATATGATTTTCGTGGCTTCCAAGTCGTTGATTCTTTCCTTTATTATGTTGTGATATTTTGGGAAAGAACGTTGTACCCACGGTTTTCAATTTTGCACGTTCGATCGTTTTTCTTGATTGATACAACCAATACTGTCCTAATTTATAATTCTGACTTTGACTTTTTCTTAATTTGTTAACTCTTGATCTTTGATATTGCTTCACGTCTCTGACCTGTTCATTGTTGATCACGGCTTTGACATTTGTTTACTGCACTGGTTCACTTGAACTTCGAGTTACATTCTACCCTTATTTTGACATGCTTTGTGTCTTCACCTTACTTTGATCTTCATTCTGCTCGAATTGTTTACTGTTGTTTTTGATGGGAGCTTCTTTTCTGATCATCTGACTTTGTCTTTACTGCTGACTTGTTTTGCTTTGTA
The DNA here is from genome assembly GCA_030737815.1 of Allium fistulosum. Classification (NCBI taxonomy): domain Eukaryota; kingdom Viridiplantae; phylum Streptophyta; class Magnoliopsida; order Asparagales; family Amaryllidaceae; genus Allium; species Allium fistulosum. The sequence continues at coordinate 445,781,375 of CM060903.1, forward strand.
TTGACTTTATGCTATTATCAGTATACTCAAGTTAGTGGTTTGTACATTTTGTACTTGGTGGAGTTTATTTGCATTATACCACTGTCTCGTTCATCCTTGACCTGTACATGTCTGTTGTACTGCACTGCTTCATTGTTCATTTGAGTTACCTTGTAGCTGTGCACTTGTGTACTTTGTGCATTCATCTAGTCTGGTTTCACATGAGTTATAGATGTAGTTGATCATGGTTGCAGTTGTAACTCGACTTGAACTTGTTAGCATTCATGTAGATATCTAATGTTACTGTTGTGCACTAGTGTGCTTGAGTCAGTTGAAATAGTGCTTCATCACTTGCTTGTAGTTGTTTCTGTTTGTAGTCTTTGTGCTGCTATTGTAGTAGCTTGTAGTTAAGTTGCTTTCACTTGACATTGTTAGATGTACAGTGATACATTGCTCTGGTTGTAGTGTTGCAGACCATTTGATCTTTGAAGTGTTGATTATCTGTTTCACCTTGAATAACATGCTGATGATCTGGATTACATTTTCAAATTGCTGTATACTGCTGACCTGTAGCTTCACTTGAGGTTCGAGACCATTTGCACTTGAGTTGAATCTGATTTTGATTTGACCATGTGCACACGAGTTGGCAAGGCAGTGCACACGTGTATACGTGTGTACTGCAGCCACTTGTAATTTCCTGTCCCTGATATGAATACTGATATGCACAGATATTACACAATCAAAGATGATGACGATAACCCATATATCTGAGACAGCTTTAAAAAATAAATTTTATATTTTTGCAAATCAAATTTGTTTCTTTTCAGATCACCGCTGTAGTTTTTAATTATACAGGTATACAGGAGACAAGACAAATACTGGGACTGGACAATGCAGATGCAGAAGACTGAGTGTATGGGTGATGTAGTGAGGACATAAATGTAACAAAGAATTGTATGAATGAGAGTGAACTGTAAATATGAAATCAGTGTAATGTATGAAATTATGAAATGTAAAAATCAGTGTATGAACTGAAAACATTGTACTGAATAAAATATTTTATTGAATAAAATACTGATTGAATTTGTTAAATTCTGTGCAATAGTATTATTACTCAAAATGAATATTTATTCCTGTATGTGTATAATCTGCAAACACATCTATAATTCGATATATATTTTGTTATCATCAAACACTAAACACACATCAAACAATCTCCCCCTTTTGATGATGACAAACATATATGTTAAAGATTTTGAAATTCTAGTAAATGTGTTTAATCATGAAATATTTAGCTCCCCCTATATGTATGCTCCCCTACAACTGAGACCACTCCCTTTTTAGAAGATTTAGGAAATTACAGAAGAATAAAAGAGTTATAGAAAAATAACTAACATCATTTAACAAATTTGGTGAAGTATTCCAAAAAATACTTATTTCCTTATCAAAATCTCTTTCTTCTCCCCCTTTTGTTATCATCAAAAGACTGACAAAAAATAATGAAATAGTAGGGGAAAAAAATGAAAAAAAAACAAGGAAAAACCATAATATATCATAACAAGATAACAATTTCCACAATTTAGAGAATGGATCGATGATTTGGTTTTTATATAATGAGAAGAGGGATGTTTTATTTTATTTATTATAATTTAAAAAAAATTGACATTTAAGCACAAAAGTAAAATATGCACTTACTAACCACGCATAACCATAAGGACTTTTAAATGGGATTAGCAGTTACTCATTAGCTATCACGCTCCATCCATGCATAACCATAAGGACTTTTAAATGAGAATGGAGTGATGATAACCTCACATGATCCATCCATGCATAACCATAAGGACTTTTAAATGAGAATGGATGCATGAGGAGTATTTTAAAAAAAATCTTTATTTTCTTTTTAATTTAAAGAGTAATTCACTCTTCTCATTTTTCAAAACCATTATGAATGATAAAAAGATGGTAGAAATAGAAATGGTCGTGGAATAAGTTACCAAATTAATCATATTATGAAATTTCTTAAACCAAACGTATTTCCACTAAAGAATACCATATTCGAATCAATCTTTGAATGACATCCAAAACAGGTTTGAATCCTAGAAATTGAAGTTGAAAATAAATATCCAAGAATATTTCAACCAAAATTTGAAAAATAATTAGTCAATTTCCATAATCCCCAAATCCAAACGTAATCTGGAAAATCTGTCTTCGGGGAGGGGTTTTGTGAAAATATCAGCAAGTTGATTCTCAGTTGAAATGAATTCAATGCAAATGTCTTCCCTAGCAATGTGATCTCTAAGAAAGTGGTGTCTCACATCAATGTGTTTTGTGCGTGAATGATGAACAGGATTATTAGACAAGTCTATTGCACTTTTACTATCACATTTTAATGGAACTAGTTTATAAACTAAGCTAAAATCAGAAAGAGTTTGCATCATCCATAAAATTTGAGCACAACAACTTCCAAAAGCAATATATTCTGCTTCAGTGGTGGATAATGCAACACAATTTTGTTTTCGACTAGACCATGAAACTAATGAAAGTCCTAGCATGAAACATGTCCCACTAGTACTTTTCCTGTAAACCAATGAACCCGCATAATCAGCATCAGAAAAACCAACTAAATCAAAAATTTTACAAGAAGGGTACCATAGTCCAAATTTGTGCGTGTGTGAAAGATATCTTAAAATTCGTTTAGTGGCTTTCAAATGAGATTATTTAGGGTTAGATTGAAAACGTGCACACAGACACATAGAAAACATAATATCAGGTCTAGAGGCAGTAAGATAGAGAAGTGAACCGATTATCCCTTGATATTTCTTCTGATCAACAGCAACTCCTTTCTCGTCCTTATCCAATTTTCATTATTAAGAATCATTTCAACAGAATCAGATTCAATTTCAGAAATAAACCACTGTGACAACGAAACACACACAAACTTTTATCAAATGAAGAGCGAGTGTGTATACCTTCCGTAGGATCATAGTTAAAATATCATGATTATCTCAAAAGCAATTTGAAGTTTTCACCAGTGAAGTTTCATTAGTTTCAACAGTTTCTAAAAACACTTTTATAGCATGAGTACTCAATAATCAATCAACATCATAATTTGACCAAACAGATTAAGTTCAAGAAAAATGGTTGATCAATTTTTAAGCACAGGTCAAAGTCAAGTCATATAAGATCATATCAAGCAAGTTAGAACCATCATCATTAGTTCGAGTAATTTTATTTAAAGATGATTGGTTAATAAAAAAATCAGAATTAACACCATCAATCATAATTGGCTGATTTAATTCAGATTATGGTGTAGATTCTTACCAGTTATCTATCGTTTGAAAATAAATACGATTACCTGTTTTACCTGTACGATAATCTTTTGTTGTTTGCCCATAGTGAATCTGTCACCTTTATACTAGGCTAAGGAACGTTGATTTGTCACCCGTTGTGTATCTGGAACAGCCAGAATCCAGATAACACTAACGTTGTTCCTTAGCCTGCCACCACACCTACACGGCTAAAGATTTATGTGACCTATTTGTTTTTATAGGTCCACGGTTGTTAGTGGCAGAATAATTGTAAATAAACAAACCTTTTGGAACCCAAACTTGTTTTGTCCTTTCATTCTTGTTCCAATAGACATGAAATTTGTTTATAGAATTTTTAGGAACCCAAACTTGTATAAATTTTGTGTTCTTGTTCCTATGACCACAATTTTCAACATGATGTCCAATTATTTCACATTCAGTAAAGACACTCTTTCCTTTAGCACTATCATCAACTTGTGTTTTTCCAAAACCTAGTCCTTTTCTATTGTTAGCAAACAATTGATTTCCCAATAACATATTGAATGATTTTTCTCCTCTTGAAAAGTTACTCAATGATTTCTCAAGATCTTGGACTTTGGTTTTCAGTGTTGTGTTTTCAGTCACAAGTGAGGTGCATCTGTTTATAAAATCCTTTTTCCAAATTTCAATGGTTTCCTTTAGATTCATGTTTTCTTTTTCAAGATTCTCAAAGTTATTCTTCAGTTTTGATAATTCTGAATCTAAAGTTTTACAGTTTTTACAATCTAGGTTTTTGAATCTTTTCAAGTTCAGTTTCTAACCTAAAATTTTCACGGGCAAGTTCTCTCCTATCAGATTTAAGTTTTTTAATTTTAGAATCTAGAGCATCAACTGTTTTAGTAAGATCAAGGCACATAAAGACAAGTTCTTTATAAGAATAGTCCTTTACCTCACTAGATTTCTTTGAGCTTGCTTCTGAATCTGATCTTGATTCCTTTGAGCTTGCTTCTGAATCTGATCTTGCCGTAAGACACAAGTTAGCCTCCTCTGAGCTATTAGTTGAAACTTCCTCTCCTTCCTCATCATCCCAAGTCGCTGCGAAGGCCTTTTTCTTCTTTTTCTTTCCCTTGTTGTTTTTGAGAAGTGGGCAATTTTGTTTGAAGTGACCAGGCTTGTTGCAGTTATAGAAGGTTAATTCATTTTCTGAATTGTCAGAATATTTGACCTATAACCATTCGTTTTCTTCTTGCGTGGCCTAAATCTTGATAATTTTCTAAGATTATTGACAGCCATTGCAAGTTCTTCAATTGGATCTTCTGCTTCATCATCGCTCTCTTCTTTGCTCTTTAAGGCAATCGTCTTCTTCTTTGATTCGGAATTGATGCGTTCCTCCTTTGCTTTTAACTCAAGCTCATACGTCATCAGATTTCCGATCAAATCCTTCATGCTCAGTTTACTCAAATCTTTTGATTCTTGTATTGTCGTGACGTTTGCCTCGAAGTTCATCGGTAAGACTCGTAGTATCTTCCTCACTAGCTCTACCTCAGAGAATACCTTTCCAAGCGCTCTAGCATTGTACACCAAGGTTGAGAAGCGTCCAAACATGTCCTTTATGCTCTCGCCTTTGTCCATCACGAAGTTATCGTATTCATTGCTGAACAGGGCTAGACGAGACTCCTTGACTTGAGAAGTTCCTTCGTGTGTCACCTCCAAAGTATGCCAAATTTCCTGTGTTGTTTTACAATGAGAAATTCTATTAAATTTAGTTTTATCAAGAGCACAGATCAAAGCATTCATAGCTTTAGCATTTGTAGTTTTCAATTTCTTATCGTTAGCATCCCACCTCTCCTTAGGTTTAGGAATCTCAGTATCACCAATAGTTATAGTGGGAGGTGTATAGCCAGTTTCAATAATATCCCAAACATCATAATCAACAGAACTAAGATAAATACTCATCCTAACTTTCCAGTAAGCATAATCATTCCCATTAAACATTGGTGGCCTAGCAATAGATTGCCCCTCAGAAAAAGCATTATTTGGTGGATTCATGACTCTAGAGTTAAAGAAAAAAATTACCTCGCTCTGATACCACTTGTAGGATCTAGATTAACCCTAGAGAGGGGGTGAATAGGGTTATCGCAAATTTTCTCGAATTAAACACGAAATCAAACTGCAGATAAATAAATATGCAGAAAAGTAAATCACACACAAAATTTACCCAGCTTCGGCAACCCCTGCCTACTGCTGCATTCCCATATTTCTATTAGGATTAAACAGTATCCCGCTTACAAACACTCCTACAGACTCGCACACCCTGCTCCGCCTATAGAGTTTCATAAACTCGCACACCCTGCTCACTGAACTAACCCTAACTAGACAATCTGACACTACCTAAACCCTAGGTGGTGATTTACCCTGACTTGACTTGAAAAATACAAACTAAAATCCAATGAAAAACAAGGGCAAAATTAAATTGTAAACTTTAAAACAATTTTGCCCCTTATTGAAACAAATAACCCTAACCCAAAGAAAACCCTAATTAAAAAAAATTCTAAAGCCTATTAAAATAACCGGCCCTCTCCTTTTTATTATCACAAAAGAAAATATACGGCCCAAATCCTTTATTGTACTCCGGCCCTAATTTTATTCGATAATGGCTGCTATGTTTCTCGTCTCGTTCGATCTGAAAAATTAGGGCTTCCGCACTTGTTTGCTCGATGCTCTTCAATTTGGGCTTTAGCTCGATTTATTCTTTGCTCTGAGAAGTGGTGGCTTGTTCTCGTCTTTGCAAATTAGGGCTTTTAGAAATTAGGAGATCGCGACTGTAAATGGTCGATTGAATTCGATTTCCTTGCTCTATCGGTTGATCGTCTCTTGAGATGATTTCGGCTGCTTTATCGAGTTAGCTTCTGCTTCGATAGAATCGTTCGCGGCTCTTCGTCCTTGATCGAGTTCGGCTTTGATTTGGTATGTGAATTGTGCCTTTTGTTCTCTGGTTTTAATGCTTGAACTCCATGCCTTTTAGTCGATGATGATTTGGTTTTTTCCCTTTTTCGCTCTACAAGTCGATGATGATATTTGGTCTTCTATTTATACACGTCTGATATGATTTTCGTGGCTTCCAAGTCGTTGATTCTTTCCTTTATTATGTTGTGATATTTTGGGAAAGAATGTTGTACCCACGGTTTTCAATTTTGCACGTTCGATCGTTTTTCTTGATTGATACAGCCAATACTATCCTAATTTATAATTCTGACTTTGACTTTTTCTTAATTTGTTAACTCTTGATCTTTGATATTGCTTCACGTCTCTGACCTGTTCATTGTTGATCACGGCTTTGACATTTGTTTACTGCACTGGTTCACTTGAACTTCGAGTTACATTCTACCCTTATTTTGACATGCTTTGTGTCTTCACCTTACTTTGATCTTCATTCTGCTCGAATTGTTTACTGTTGTTTTTGATGGGAGCTTCTTTTATGATCATCTGACTTTGTCTTTACTGCTGACTTGTTTTGCTTTGTATTGACTTTATGCTATTATCAGTATACTCAAGTCAGTGGTTTGTACATTTTGTACTTGGTGGAGTTTATTTGCATTATACCACTGTCTCGTTCATCCTTGACCTGTACATGTCTGTTGTACTGCACTGCTTCATTGTTCATTTGAGTTACCTTGTAGCTGTGCACTTGTGTACTTTGTGCATTCATCTAGTCTGGTTTCACATGAGTTATAGATGTAGTTGATCATGGTTGCAGTTGTAACTCGACTTGAACTTGTTAGCATTCATGTAGATATCTAATGTTACTGTTGTGCACTAGTGTGCTTGAGTCAGTTGAAATAGTGCTTCATCACTTGCTTGTAGTTGTTTCTGTTTGTAGTCTTTGTGCTGCTATTGTAGTAGCTTGTAGTTAAGTTGCTTTCACTTGACATTGTTAGATGTACAGTGATACATTGCTCTGGTTGTAGTGTTGCAGACCATTTGATCTTTGAAGTGTTGATTATCTGTTTCACCTTGAATAACATGCTGATGACCTGGATTACATTTTCAAATTGCTGTATACTGCTGACCTGTAGCTTCACTTGAGGTTCGAGACCATTTGCACTTGAGTTGAATCTGATTTTGACTTGACCTTGTGCACACGAGTTGGCGAGGCAGTGCACACGTGTATACGTGTGTACTGCAGCCACTTGTAATTTCCTGTCCCTGATATGAATACCGATATGCATAGATATTACACAATCAAAGATGATGACGATAACCCATATATCTGAGACAGCTTTAAAAAATAAATTTTATATTTTTGCAAATCAAATTTGTTTCTTTTCAGATCACCGTTGTAGTTTTTAATTATACAGGTATACAGGAGACAAGACAAATACTGGGACTGGACAATGCAGATGCAGAAGACTGAGTGTATGAGTGATGTAGTGAGGACAGAAATGTAACAATGAATTGTATGAATGAGAGTGAACTGTAAATATGAAATCAGTGTAATGTATGAAATTATGAAATGTAAAAATCAGTGTATGAACTGAAAACATTGTACTGAATAAAATATTCTATTGAATAAAATACTGATTGAATTTGTTAAATTCTATGCAATAGTATTATTACTCAAAATGAATATTTATTCCTGTATGTGTATAATCTGCAAACACATCTATAATTCGATATATATTTTGTTATCATCAAACATTAAACACACATCAAACAAATTAATATGTTTATCATAAATAAAATTTATATATTTATGCCTGTTTGGATTGTTGAATTTGTTAGCTGATTGAGTTTGGTCTAGGATCACGATATAACATCTTGAAATGCTATTAGATTAGTTGAATTTGATCTAGGATCGGGATATAGCATCTTGAAATGCTATTAAATTGTTTGAGTTTTAAATTTGTATTCAAACTTGTTTTAAGTAATGGATCATATATGAGGTGATAAATTGATATTGATTTTGATTAATATAATTACGTTGTTTAAAATTATAACGTAGTTAATGTAAGTCTACTTCTTGGTGTTATTTATTTGGCCAAATAGACATCGTTTAATAAATGTAAGGGTTTATCTTTTAATGACAATGGTTAGCAGAATAAATCCTAGTTCTACTATTATATTAATTTGGACATTTATTTAAGTGTCAATTGATTGTTAATTATGGATTGGTTTACATATATGCTTGATTATGTAAATACCGGAAATTTGACTTAAGAAGTTAAATGGAGGTAATAGTAGTTTGTTAAGTACCACTGGGATTGCCGAGCCTTTTCTAGATTCGGAAATTTTAGATTTGATTAACATCTAATTTTATAAATTAAAAGATTTTTTTTAATTATTTCCATATATACAAGGAGCTTTATTAATAATTAATTACAAATGTTTGTAAAATTATGATTTTAAGTTAATTACTATATTATATATAGTATTTTAAAATAAATTATTTTATTAATGTTTTTGAAGATAATAATTATTTTGTTATTAGTTATTTAAAACTAGATGATTATTTCATTAAAAATATTGTTGAAGATAATTAATTTTATTCAAAAGATTGTTTAAAGTTATTTTATTTTATTTATCTATTGAAGATGTTTAAAAGTTTAAGAGTTTATTTATTATATCATTAAAAATGTTTTTAGTTATATTTCTTTTATATTATTTAAAAATGATTAAAGCTAAGTTTATAATGGTTTAGTTTATTTATTATAAATAAAAAAAAAAATAATAAACAAATTGTTATAAAAAGGATTTCCTATATAAAAAGGATTTATGTAAAGGAGTTTATAATCTTGGGAAGAGGATTGGAATTGGGAAAGAAGTAGGATTCTGAATGATTGTGGAAAAGAGGATTTTAAACGATTTGTGATTAAAAAAGGGAAATTTTATAAATGGATTAGGAGATTATAAAAGAGTGCTTTCATAAATAAAACTTGGAGATTTTAAGGAATTCTATAAATAGATTTTGGAAATTTATAAAGAAGATGTTTCAAAATAAAAAGAAAAGATAGTTAAAGAAAGAGATGGTATTTGGAATATTTATGTCTTTGTTTAAAGGATACTTGTTTTTAATCATTTTAGTATGATCTTGAAATAAGTAAATCTTTCTAAGTGATTGGTTAGATATTTATACCCTTTTGTAAGTATATAGGAAGGGTTCTTCAAGTTTCAAAAAGAATGATTTGAAAATTTACTTATACCGTTAAGATAAGTAAATGGTTATATTTTCTAAGTATAAAAAATATTACGTTTTGTGAATATACTTATTTTGTTGAGATAAGTATATGGAAGTGATTTACAAGTATTTGAAAAGTGATTTTAAATTTATGAATGTGAGGCTAAGTGGGTTTCATGGGAAATGAAATCTATGATTTGAATGTTTGTTTATTCGATTGTTTAATAACCGACTATCAAATCTAGACAAAATGTAACGTTGGAAATATCTAGGAGAAACACGAGAATTATATGGTACAGTTACCATTAAAGGTGCTATACTGTACGTATAAACTCGTTTTGTTCTTCTAGGAGGAATGATAAGGAAATTTGTCCACAAACAGTTAGGAGGTGAAATCCGCTCTTATCTTTTTCTGTTTATTTCCTAAAGAACCGGTGTTGAGTTTACCAAAAACTGTCAAATGTTGTTTCAAAGAGACCGAGATCGGATATGTTATCCGAAAACCACTTCGATCCAACTTAAGCGTTGCGAAGGGAAGACATCTAGAGGATGATGAGGATTCAGAGACGGAGCTATCAAGTGTTTTGTTCAGTCCCAAAACAAACTTGTATGGATGAATGCTGGCATCACATTGTTGCTTGGAGGGTAGTGTTAGCATTCCAAGTGGAAAGTGCTATATAAAGGTAATCGTAACCTCAAGCCTCATCAACCAGGAAAAATGACTAAAGTAGGGACATGCGGCGGAGCTACGTGGGTCGCTCTCATTAGGGTATAATCATCCCAAGATTTAGTGTTGATATCCCTATGTATGCTTCAGGGCCCATGATCGTTGTTTATCAACCATAAGGTGATCATATTCGGTGCTATCTAGTAAGGGGTAGGGCCGGTCCTGAGTAGCTGAGGTGCAACGTGTTGTAGCCTCCCGTACATTTTATCTAGAGGTGTACGGATTCGATGGGTAGACCTTTACCATTTCATAGTTGGAATCCACTCTCCAATAAGCGCCTTCGGTGTTGATTGTAGAACCTAGTATGCTGGAATTTAACAATGTAACAATTTCGGCTATGATTAATAAGTATTTGTATTCTAGACATTATCATAATATCAGATCATTTCATATGAAATGTTTTGGTTATCGTAAGGTAAAAACCCGTTCGTGTTTATGTGCGGCGTGGTCTTACGAGATACCTTTGCTTTCAAAGGTTTTTATAACTTTAAAATCCAGTTAAGTGTGTTTATTTCACGTTGGTTTTCTAGACTAACTCTGGTGTTATTTTATTATATTGCTCGGGTCAGACCGAGCATATTTACAGATTGCTTTGGATGCATTGAAGCTCAAGAGACGAGTTGGAGGTCTTTAAGTCGTATTCTCATATATGTTTATTTTCCGCTGCTTTGTTATTGAAATTATCAGCAATTGTGAGGACAAGTTGTTATAACTTTCCAGGCTGATAATTGTGATTGTTGTTGTACCCCGATGGATGTATTTATATAACAGTTTCTCTTTTGTAAAAATTAATGATATTATTTGTTGTTTCGCTGCGATTGTGAGATTCTATGTTGTTTTTAGTTTCTTTTTTCTTCTTCTTCTCTTCTTCTTTCTTCTTTCTTTCCCGTAACTATCCGTCTTTCTGTTCGATTTGGGTTGGATATTTGTGGCTTATGGTCAGCTTGAATGGTATGGAAAAGTGGGTCGTTACACGTGGTACCAGAGCTTAAGTTGAGTGAACACCTAGGTTTTGTTGGAGTTAACTTAGTTGAGATAGGGTAAGTGAGACCCTAGAATGATTTTGAGTGTATTATATATATGAGCGCGTATTTGTTAGTAATATAGAAATTTTTTATACTGTGTTGATTTATCGGTTGGGTGGTTATGAATTCTGGTCGATACAGAGGGAACAACTATATCGATAGGAGTTTCTAAACACTTGAATAAGGCAAATCGACACAGTATTGTTTTGAAATGGGTAAATGAAATAATTTTATCTAAATTATATTCTATACATAAAAGAATAATTTTCTGGAGATAATATAGTTATATATAGTGTGTTTGGTTGTTAGAAAATGATAATATTTGATTATTATCATTTATTGTGATTGTTTGTGTTCAGGTAGTTTATGAGCCTTTATTTTTTATTAAATTAAATACGAACACCTTGTGAATTCGGTTTCACAGTTGACTATAAGGTGTTCGATGATAATATTAAGTTGAATTATAATTATAATAAAGGTTATTTATTATAACCTAAACAAAAAAGTCATTTATGAAATGACCTTATATAAGAAGTGAAATATTACAAGTAGGATTTATAAATATAGTTTATAAATAAGGAATTTAAGCTAAGAATTTGAGAACGTAAATCCTGGTGTTTAGGAAATTATTTTTGAAAAAGTTTGGAAGAATAATAATAGTATTATTAGAGAGTGTTTTGGAATAGAAATTTTCTTAAAATATGGTTTATAAATAAAAATGGATTTAAACTAAAAGAATATTTTAATTTAGAACTCAAAGCCCGGTGTTTAGAAATTATTTTTCAAATTCCTGGAAAAAGTAATAATGGCATTATTTTGAAAAATACTAATTAATAGAGATATTGTAAAAGAATTTGGAAAAGACAAAAAGCACCGAACTCACTGCGGTCGCTGAAAAATAATTCAGGTGATGACTGCAGCATCATCGGTGTTCATTTTCGAGTTTCTAAAGTGAGGAATTGCTACCATGATAGAAATTGGTTATTGAATTGTTTTAGGTAAAGCAATTTTATTTAAAAATTCCCAAAAATATGATTTGATATACAAAGGAATATATGGATATTATTATTATTATTATTTCAAAATGATTTGAAATAAAAACCGGGTTTTAAATTCTAAAAATTTCAACTGAGTAACATGATAGACTTATGTATCTTAACCATTTGGATGGTTGGTTGGTGTATCTCAGTTCGGGGTTTTGTTTGGTAAATTTAATTTATTAAATATGAAAAGGAATTTCTGACGATTTTGGACGGTCGGGACTTCCAATTTGATATAGAAATCTAAAGCTATGTGTTGTGAGAAATTTAACAAATAAGTTCCGTAACTTATGAGTTTGAGATGATAATAATTTAAAACAAGTTTTAAATTTGTTGAATATACTAGTTAAGTAAAACAATTCTGAATATTGTATTTGTACTCTTAGAAAATAGAATAGTACTTTGCAATTATAAAGACTTGAGTTATAAAACATTAATAGACTTAAGTAATATTTCTTAAGTAAAATATTTATTCTTTGGAAGTAATAAAAATCTGGAGAAATGTTTTGTTAATGAAGATAAGTCTTTATAAAGTGGTTGTAGGCTTAAAGTAACATGTTATAAAATGACTTAGAAAATGAATTCTAGTATTAATTGAGAATATGAACTTAAGCTTAAGTGGATAATAAACCTACATGTGCTTTATAAAAAATTTATAATGAACTTAAGTATGAAGGAGTTTTAAGATGAAGTTGTGGCTTTTGAAATGTGAATAAACTTGAGTTTGAAATGACTGATTTGCATAAGTGGTGTTATAAGATAGTCGTGAACTTAAGTAATGATTTTATTAAATAGTTCATAAATAATTTTAGTATTAAAGGGAATATACTAAGAAATAATAAATGTGAATTAAAATAATTTGTGTAGTTAAGAAAAGTAAAGTTGAAAATTGAGCTATGTGATGAAATTTAACTTAAGTAAAGTTAAATAAAACGATTCATAAAATGGTGTGTAAATGAATTTTAGTACTAAAGGAAATACTATTGGGAAATTTAGCGTAATATAAAATTAAATGTGAATAAAAATAATTTGGTATAATTTAGGAACCAATGAAATAAATACGTAAGTTGTACGTAGATCATTCTATTCATAACTAATTTGATCCAGATTCGAGTTCACAATTTCAAGATTGTTTACACTGATCCAAACAAGGATTTTTCACTCGATTCTCGACGACGAACACTTGATATGGATTTTTGATTGGATTCCGAAGTTTTCTATCATAGTATATGGCTATGCAAGAAGAATGGCGGTTTCTAATCAAGGAACTGGATCAAAGTCCGCACTAGAGAAGTCGAGTGAGCGATGCTAGATCGGGAGTGAAATTTATGAGATCGAGTGAGCTATCAGATTTGATATTGTGTATGGATGGTATATGTTCATCGTATAGGTTTAAATAAATTAAATTTTTTGACATTAGGAATGAAAAGCTATATGGCTATGAATCATATGTTTGGATATTATGTTTGAGTAAGATGCAAGTTCATGGAAGCAATGGCTAGTTGATGCTTTTGGTTTCATGTGTTGAGTTTGCTGCCCGACAAATAGGTACGCGTTTATATTGTTAGTTGGTTGATGATTTTATGCCCCAGATATGGGAGGCCACTTGGCTTTGTTTTCTTTTGTTGATTTGGTCCCGTAATGTCGATTTGTAGTTGTTTCGATCGAGCTGCGCAAAGGAGACGCTGTTGAAATTTTCCGTAACTTTAGGACTTAAGAAAAATTTAATGACCTATTCCAACTAATTGATTTTGAAAAGTTAATGGGTTTGGAGGCATTTTCCTTACCTTGGCAATTTCGGGGATGAAATTCTTTTAAGGGGGGAGAGTGTAACAACCCACGATTTTGGTCATTTAATTTTGAATATTTAATTAATTTTAATTATTAAGATTTTGGTTTATAAAACTTAAAACTTGAATTAAAATATAGGATTGCTAAAAATCTTTGATTTGTGAATTATTATTTGAATGATGATTTAATATTAGGACTTTAAATTGAATATTAATCTATGGATTACATGGACTTGTTCAACTCCTTTTAAATTATAAAAAATATCAGTGAATTTCCTTGTAAATTTTGCTTACAGTAATAAATAGTTCAAATAAATAATCAGGAAATTTATTTTTATGACTCGATTTCTATTGACATATTTTTAATTTATTTTTTTTGATTTTTCTATAGTTTTCAATTTGAAAAATATTTAAATTGTCGTTTGACGATTTTTCAGCAAACAGTAGTATTTTTGTGATCTTTCCGAATTCAATAACTGGTGTATATTAATATTGTTTTGGGGTCGTACCACTGTTTTGAGATCGACCGTATTTTGGTCCTGTCGTTTGGAGTTCATACGTGAACGGAAAGATATCCAAAGAGATGCTAGAAAATTTTAAATAAATATAGGTCAACACTACATCACCCAACATTTTTATCCGACCCTTGTTACCTTTGTCTCCTTTGTACCCTTCACGTTCAGATCAAAAGAAAATGAAATGGCTACTTCTTACAAAATTAAAATTTATTCAAATAAATTACAATAAAGTGGAAAATTGTGATCTTTGTATTAGTTATGAGTGCGTCTACGTTATGGTGGGTATTTTTGAGGCTGCGATTCTTATAATTGGAGTTCGACGGTAAGTATTTTGGGCTAGTCAAACTAGGGTTGGTGATTTCGATGTCTAAAGGAGGGGATATGGGATGGGGTTCGATTCATTGGCTTTGATGTGCGAAGGAGCGTCAGCGGTGATTAGTTGAGGAGGTACTGTCGACCTTTGCCAATCGCGACGTTCGCTGTCGCGCGTTTTAGGGTTCAGGTCGGCTTCCGTATGGTGAGGTCGAGTGCGATGCGATGGCATGGGATGGGAAGAGGAGGTGGATTGAAGTGCGTCGGTGTTCTTAGCATTGATTTTCACGGTGAAACAAGTAGGGAGGAAGTGAGAAAGAGAGCACAGTGGTAGTGGGTTGGCTTACAGGAAGAAGCGGGATGAATTTAAAGAAGAAGGGGTTAAGTTTTAATTATGGTAATTAGTTAAAGTGATGTAATTAAGGAAATTTATTTATTTAATTATTCAATAACTTATAAATTGAATAATTTGTTCATACGAGGTCCGTTCGAGATGAAACTTTTTGTGTTGCACTTGTTATGACGATAGCTTCGCAATGGAATTGGTTTGGATGAATTTGGAGCAAGTTGGAAATTTAGGCTAAAATCAGACCTTGTTCGATTTTATTTCAAAGCGGAACGCTTCGGTTAGTTAAAAACTCACTCTTTTTGGTTAATTGGTATGTTTATCGTAAATAAAATTTATTTATGCCCTTTTGGATTGGTTAATTTGCTGGTTAATTGAATTTGGTCTAGGATCATGGTATAGCATCTTGAAATGCTAGTAGATTGGTTGAATTTGATCTAGGATCGCGTATAACATCTTGAAATGCTATTAGATTGTTTGAGTTTTAAATTTGTATTCAAACTTGTTTTAAGTAATGAATTATATATGAGGTGATAAACTAATATTGATTTTGATTAATATAATTACGTTGTTTAAAATTATAATGTAGTTATTGTAAGTATACTTCTAGGTGTTATGTATTTGGCTAGATAGACATCGATTAATAAACATAAGGGTTTATCTTTTAATGACATTTGTTAGCAGATTAAATCTCCATTCTGCTATTATATTAATTTGGACATTTATTTAAGTGTCAATTGATCGTTAATTATGGATTGGTTTACATATATGCTTGATTATGTAAACACCGACAATTTGACTTGAGAAGTTAAATGGCAGGTAATGGTAGTTTGTTAAGTACCACTGGGATTGCCGAGCGTTTTCTAGATTCGGAAATTTTAGATTTGATTAACTTCTAATTTAATAAATTTGAAGATTTTTTTTTAATTATTTCCATAAATACAAGGAGCTTTATTAATAATTAATTACAAATGTTTATAAAAATTATTTTTGTAAGTTAATTACTATATTATCTATAGTGTTTTAAAATAAGTTATTTTATTAATGCTTTTGAAGATAATAATTATTTTGTTATTACTTATTTAAAACTAGATGATTATTTCATTAAAAATATTATTGAAAATAAATTTTTATTTAAATGGTTGTTTAAAGTTATTTTATTTTATTTATCTATTGGAGATGTTTAAAGTTTAAGAGTTTATTTATTATATAATAAAAAATGTTTTTAGTTATGTTTCTTTTATATTATTTAATATTAATTAAAGCTAAGTTTATGGTGTTTTAGTTTATTTATTATAAATAAATAAAAAAATAAACAAATTGTTATAAAAAGGATTTCCTTTATAAAAAGGATTTAAAAAAGGAGTTTACAATCTTGGGAAGAGGATTGGAATTGGGAAAGAAGTTGGATTCTGAATAATTGTGGAAAAGAGGATTTTAAATGGTTAGTGATTAAAAAAGGGAAATTTTATAAGTGGATTAGGAGATTATAAAAGAGTGCTTTTATAAATAAAACTTGGAGATTTATAAGGAATTCTATAAATAGATTTTGGAAATTTATAAAGAAGATATTTTACAGTAAAAAAGAAAAGATAGTTAAAGAAAGAGAGGGTATTTGGAATATTTATAACTTTTTTTAAAGGATACTTCTGTTTAATCATTTTAACATGATTTTGAAATAAGTAAGTCTTTCTAAGTGATTGGTTAAGATACTTATACCGTTTTGTAAGTATATGAGAAGGGTTCTTCAAGTTTCGAAATGAATGATTTGAAAATTTACTTATATCGTTAAGATAAGTACATGGTTATATTTTCTAAGTATCGAAAATATTGCGTTTTGTGAATATACTTATTTTGTTGAGATATGTATATGGAAGTGATTTCCACGTATTTGAAAAGTGATTTTAAATTTATGAATGTGAGGCTCAGTGGGTTCCATGGGAAATGAAATCTATGATTTGAATGTTTGTTTATTCGATGGTTTAATAACCGACTATCAAATCTGGATAAAACGTAACTTTGGAAATATCTAGGAGAAACACGAGAATTTTATTGTACAGTTACCGCCGAAGATGCTATACTGTACGTATAAACTCGTTTCGTTCTTCTAGGACGAATGATAAGGAAATCCATCCACAAACGGTTAGGAGGTGAACTCCGCTCTTATCTTTGTTTGTTTATTTCCTAAAGAAGCGGGGTTGAGTTTATCGGAAACTGTCAATTTTTGTTTCGAAGAGACCGGGATCAGATATGTTATCCGAAAACCACTTCGATACAACTTAAGCGTTGCAAAGTGAAGACATCTAGAGGATGATGGGAATTCAAAGACGGAGCTTTCAAGTGTTTCGTTTAGTCCCAGAACGAACTTGTATGGATGAATGCTAGCATTGCATTGTTGCCTGGAGGGCAGTGTTAGCATTCCAAGTGGGAAGTACTATATAAAGGTAATCGTAGCCTCAAGCCTTATCAACCGGAAAATGACTAAAGCAGGGACATGCGGCAAGGCTATGTGGGTCACTTCCATTAGGGTATGGTCATTCCAAGGTCTAGTGTCGATATCTCTATGTATGCTTTGGGGCCCATGATGGTTGTATATCAATGATGGGGTGATCATATTCGGCGCTATCCAGTAAGGGGTAGGGCTGGTCTTGAGTAGCTGAGGTGCAACGTGTTGTAACCTCTCGTGCATTTTATCTAGAGGTGTACGGATTCGGTGGGTAGACCCTTACCCTTTCATAGTCGGAATCCACTCTCCAATAAGCGCCTTCGGTTTTGATTGTAAAACCTAGTATGCTAGAATTTAATAATGTAACAATTTCGTCTATGATTAATAAGTATTTGTATTCTAGACATTATCATAATATCAGAGGATTTCATATGAAATGTTTTGGTTATCGTACGGTAAAAACCCGTCCGTGTTTATATGCGGTGTGGTCTTACGAGATACCTTTTTTCAAAGGTTTTTATAACTTTAAAATCCAGTTGGGTGTGTTTTTCTCACGCTGGTTTTCCAGACTGACTCGGGTGTTATTTTATTATAATGCTCGGGTCAGACCAAGCATATTTACAGATTGTTTTAGATGCATTGAAGCTCAGGAGACGAGTTGGAGGTCTTCACGTCGTATTCTCGTATATGTTTATGTTCCGCTGTTTGTTATTGAAATTATCAGCAATTGTGAGGACAAGTTGTTATAACTGTCCAGGCAGATAATTGTGATTGTTGTTATACCCTGATGGCTGTATGTATATAACAGTTTCTCTTTTGTAAAAATTATTGATATTATATTATATGTTGTTCCGCTGCGATTTTGAGGTTTTGTGTTGTTTTTAGTTTCTTTTCTCTTCTTCTTCTCTTCTGATTTCTTCTTTCTTCCACGTAAATATCCATCTTTCTGTTCGATTTGGGTTGGACATGTGTGGTTTATAGCCAACTTGAATGGTATGGAAAAGTGGGTCGTTACACATGTTGTGCAATCCATAACCACTCAATGTGTATTCTCATTATACGTTGTTGCCATATTGTGCAATGTTGTGCAATCCATAATGTGTGTGTGTTATCGTACACTGTAGCCATGCTATCCAATCCATGACCATTCAATGGCTTGTTCAAACGTACACTATAGCCATGCTGTGCAATCCATATAACTACTCAATGACACGTCTCATCGTACGCTGTAGCCATGTTGTGCAATCCATGACCATTCGTTGCCTTGTACAAATGTACACTGTAGCCATGCTGTGTGATCTGTAATAATTCAACGACATGTCTCATCGTACACCGTAGCCATGTTTTTGCAATTCATGACCATTGAATGCCTTATCCAAATGTACACTGTAGCCATGTTGTGCAATCCATAACCACTCCATGACATGTCTCATCGTACACTGTAGCCATGTTGTGCAATTCGTGACCATTCAATTCCTTGTCCAAATGTACACGATAGCTATGCTGTGCAATCCGCAGCCACAATGACTTGTTATTTCCCACACCTATATATAGTCTAATTTTGAACTACTTATAACATAACTACAAGAAGAGAAGCAAACCAAGAATCAAATTACAAAGTTCTCTAAACAAAAATGGACCCTTATCAACTATTATAATCAAAACAGGAATCAAAACTTCGACAAAGAAGAAGACCTGGACAATCAAACGACCAAGTTTGAAAAGCAACAGTTCACACAAGGGTATTCTTATTTTTTTGGTGCTAGATCTACCAACAACCACCGTAGTAGTATGCCTGGACGAATTGACTATCATTATAAGAGAGATTATAAAGACAGATATGAAAGGCTAATGAAGAACTACTTCATTGAAAATCCAACCTACAATATTACGTTGTTCCGTTGTCGATTTTGCACGAACCTGGATATTTTAGTAAAATTTATTTAAAACTACATGAAAACAACCCTTGTTTTACTTATAGGTTAAATGGGGCACTTGAAATAGGAATCCACCACATATCAAAATCTCGGATACTTTACGAATGTTGAGCTATGGAATGGCTGGTGATCAATTGGATGAATATTTTAGAATTGCATCATCAACAACGATAGAGTATATGAAGGAATTCTGTAAAACGGTGATCACGCAGTTCGGCATTGAATACTTACGCATGTTGGGTCCAAATGATGTTGCCAGGTTGCTAGCAAGAGGAGAAGCTAGGGGGTTTCATGGTATGCTTGATAGTTTGAACTGCATGCATTGGGCATTAAAAATCTGTCCAACCGGCTGGAAAGGAATGTTCACCGGACATAAGAAGGTGCCAACAATGATTTTAGAAGTTGTAGCATTCGATGATTTATGGATTTGGCATGCCTTATCTAGAGTATTGGGTTCGTTAAATTATATTAATGTTTTAAAGCATTCATACTTGTTTTCTGAACTGTCAATGGACTGTAGACGGACGTTGAATACAAAGTTGGTAATGTCATGCATCAGATGGGATACTACCTTGTAGATGGCATATATCTGAAATGCATAATATTAATGCAAAGGTATAGGGTCCCAACCAACGATAAGGAGAAGTATTTCACTGAGAAATTGGCAAGCTACATAAAGGACATTAAACATACATTTGGTGTTTTTCAAGCAAGGTTTTAGATTTTGCAAACCCTGCCCGATTTCATCTAAACAAGCCACTGTTAATTGTGCTCTAATTAATTAGGAAGTGGTAGTCAAATGTGAGACTGGCAATCAAAGCATATCTCCAACAACGATGCACTTCAAATAAAAAATAAGCATGAAAAGGCATACCTATCATTGTATGTAATTGCTTATTACACAGACTTTGTCAACACACTAATTGAAATTTTTACATGGAATAACAATTACAATATACAACTCCACCCAACTATTTTATTAGAAATTACTACTGTTACATCTTACAACAAACAAAAATATCCACAGTATGTTTTGCAAACAAAATTACCAATCAACAAATAAGTTACGTTATAGTATGCTTTACTACACAATTCTTACCGTGTAATTTACTTTTAGAGATTGTACTAACTAAATAGTATAGCAATGAATCTTCACTATAGATTTATCTCCCATATCCATCATGGTGGGTGTCTTGCATTATATAAGTAATGAGAGCGTATTGAAAAAAAATAGTCTTGGATCATGAAAAATAATGGAGGTGGATGATATATATACATACATACACACACATATATAGTAACATATAACAATAAGAGATTTCTTTTGTTTAAAGGTATTAACCAAACTTTACCTTGCCCCACGAAGGGAGATGCAGATGGATCCTAGAACTTTAACATGGTATCAGAGCCATTGTACGTTAGTAACAGACGCACATGGGAAAAAGAATAGTCCATATCATGAAATTAATGGAGATGGAGTGATATATGAGAGTTTGGTCACATGTAATAACATCGTACCTAATTTTTTCCTTCACACGTTAGCAACTTCCATATATACATCCACACAAACACTTCAAAACTGCTCGAAGACTTAACCTTGTCTTAACTACTTTTATGTCTTACTCAAACCAAACTTATTGATCTACCATTAATTTATGATAGAAGGAAAAGTAAATAGAGACCAACTACAGTTGCAATACCTCAAAGCATGCAAAATGACGGAATACATAAGAACAAAGATCTGGAAAATCAACTGTTGCTCAACACCTAACAAAGTACAAAGCTCCATCAACATACTATTATCAGTTTCCTCCCTGGTTTCAAATCTGCACCACATTACACCCTCTGCTATTTGAGGTACTCCAACCATGTTTATATGTATCCAAGTTTAGAAAACATGTACCTAAGTGTACTACTGTCTATTTGGTTTTTTAACAAAGTTTGTTCTACTGTTCAAAAACTTATCTTCTATTTCTTAATGGTCAATTATTGGTCAAAATCTGCACTGGCAAAATATTTTATTACAGTTGGTACTGTTACTATACTTAACACATAAATGGCTTAATTTCTACCGATTTTCTTAATATTGCATTCAAGCATCACATGGCACCCAAAATTTTAAATTCATGTGATGAAACTTAATATGGACGTGTTGTTTCTAGTTTGTTCCTTTCAAATAAACTCATATTATACAAACTTTGAAATTTTGGCCACTAAGGCTGAAACTACTCACAACAATCAAATTGACATCAACACTTAGTCAGATATATTATACACAACCGACAAAAAACAGTTAACCATCAAACCCAGCTCGTGTGCGATGCATGGGTTCCTACATAGTTATCTTTTAATACGACTAGCAAAAAATGGTAGTGCTGCAAATGGGAAATGGTGGAAGTTGGTGTTGGAAAATTTCTATAGGTAGAAGAAGGAGGAAGAAGTAACTCTTAATTTTCTAACGGAGATCGAGGGAATATTTTGTAAAGGAGGAAATAAGCTTTACTTTTTTGCACTTTTTTTAGTTGCTTGAATACAAAAAGATAAAGCATTCACATTTATAATTGTACATTTCCTATATGGATGTAGAGATGAATTTAATCTTATGGACAATAAACACTCACTTGAGTTTTCTTCAGCTTTCTTGACATATCCATTCACTGGGCTTCTCTCAATTTCCTTATTAGATAACTCTAGAATTTTCCCGATGCTAAATTCTTCAATGTAGCATAATTCTATCCATTAATACCAAAATTAATATTATCTAGAATAATTTGTTTCCCAAAATAATCAAGTAAAACCAAAATCAAGTTTATTTCCAACAATTGGACACACATGTGTGGGGATCGAGAACTGATAACAACCGACCTTCGATAATTTTACATTCAAGTTTTTTTTTTGGTTGAAGCCGATTGATTTATCTTCAGTCAAAACAATATATTGGAGAAATAAATATCAAAAAATCACTATTTGTGGTATATAGTATATTTTCTGTTAACATAACTTGCAGTTTTGTGATTCTTATTTATCGTCATGTTTTATCATTTTAATGTGATTGAAAATTAAATACCTTTTTTCCTTAGAAATGAACATTTCATAATTATAAATGAGCATTTTTATTTTTAACTAATTCTTATTATACCAAAATTGCCATATAAGTCAACGAAAACAAATTAAAAAAAAAACATATTCATCAATCTCCATTTTAGATGTTTCCACGTGTACGTTATGTTTATATATATATATTAAATACATATTGGATTATGACCAGCTCCATTTTCTCATTTCCATATGGTATAAAGAGAAATTCTTAAGGCAAAAGAAGTGAAATTCGAGGAGGGCTCTATGATTTTTATCTCTAGATTGATGTAATAATCATATGATGTTGCCATAAATAGGAAAACCCATTTATTAAAAAGTGGAAACTAGGCACAAGGACAAACTTCGAAAAAAATTTAGGCTGAAGGACAACAAGTTTCATTTTTAGGCTGAAGGACAATTTTTGAAAAAAATTAGGCTACAATTGTATTATAACTAGCATTGTCCTTCAGTCTAATTTTCTTTCAAAGTTTGTACTTCAGCCTAAAAATGAAACTTGGCCTCCTTCAAACTAATTTCTTTTCAAAATTTGTCCTTATGCCTAATTCCCTGACCCCACACAACAATCGAATTAGTTTAGTGGAGAATTATGGTCTAAGTGGGCACATACGAGACCTAGAAAGGGAGCAGGGAATTCGAGGGTTTACACGCTACAAATGTATTATTAAAAAGAATAGTTCATATGTTGTAAACTTGCAGAATACGAAGAACTTAATAAGTTTACTATAAGCTAAAAAGTATTTTAATTCATTAAAATTGTTAAATAACATTCATTGTATATATTATATATAGAATCCAGATATGGTTTATAATATATATACATTAACTAGGAATTAATAAGTGAAATCTCTTTTTGAATCTTGAATCACTTGATAGTATTATTTTAAACATAAAAGTTTATCACTTTTGATCATCTTTAAATACCAAAGATTGATATGAATTCCTAATAAGATAAGGCTCTATTGAACATGGAGATGAATAATCTTATTTTATCTTTAAATGTCATAATATTAAGAAAATTTACAATGTTAAAAAGAATAGTTCATTCGTTTAACCAATTAGATACAAAGAACAAAATCGAATAAAACTAAAAGAAATTTAATGTTCATCACAATTGTTATTAATAATTAAGTAACTTTTATTGTACATATCATACATTATACATAGTGGATCAAAATATAGTGTATAATATACTTTAATTGATAACTATTAAGTTTTCTTTTTCTACCGAATCTAAAATTAATAAGTAGGTTTAATTAGTCTAAACATAAAAGTGTATCAATTTCATCTATAAATACCAAAACAGTGATATGATCAGTGACATAATAATAATAAAAAGCTCTACTCAACATGAAGACAATTAATATTATTTTCTATTCCTGGCCCTCTCAAGCATGATCTATGTGGTAAATTCACGTAAGTTCATCTGTTTCTTGTTTATTTTTGCCATTTTTGATTGGTAGTTTGTATTCACTAAATAACCGAAATCATTTATGCATTCCAAAGTTTGTAGCTCAGAAATAAAAAAGCACAAAAAAGCCATGTTACATTGTTACTGACCGACTTTGTAGCAATGAATTTGATATAAGCTCGAGCCTTATATGTTGTATTTTTTTTTGAAAAGGGTAAATATAGGCCCAAAGCCTAGCATGTTACAGGGTATGAAAGGGTAAAATAATCCTACCCGAATACACATCACAGATACCAACAATCCCAAACCCTAGCCGTAAAACAATCTCGCCTACCAAATGAAAAAAATAGAAGAAAACCCTCAAAAAAAAATTAGGGTTCGAGGCGATTTCAATTCTAAGACGATTAAATCAAGGAGGTTTCCAAGGATAAGCTTTCTCCTTGCTATCTCCATCCATGTTGATTTGAGAATCACTTGAAGAATCTCTAGGGTTGAGCTGAATGACAGCTTTGTTCGAAGTTGGCTCCTTTTGCTTTCGAGATTTGCTGCTTAGATCTGAGAAGCAAAGATCTATGTTATCTGAAGTATCACGATCAATTATGACATGCTTCTCTTGATCTGGATAAAATTGAGTTTCAGTTTTGATCAAAAGCGACTCCTTTTGCTTTCAAAAATTCAACTTTGATCTGAAGAGCTTCGATCTAAATTGTCTGGGATAACATGGTCGACTGTAGTAGACTTTTCATGGCCTGGAAGCTTGCTGCTTTGACATCTATCCCAGACAGATAAGTGATAAACTTGGTTGTTGATGTTGCTTCTATATAGATCATCATAGATTCTCTGGTTATTAATGTCCAGTAGCAAAATTTTATCGATTTGTAGGGGATTAGCTTCGGCATCATTCTGACTGCGTATGCGGCAACTTCCGCCCCTATCAGGTAATAAGAGAGATTGATAAGTATTCGTATTTAACATATTATTAGAATAATTTTTAGAAGAATTATGTTTACTTCCCTTTATTTGATAGGAACTGATCCCGATTGATGGTAGAGGTAGCCGCCACTAGCAGATGCGATTTCGTAATTGGAACCAATATGGCCTTTAGGCTCCTTCATCCAGTGATTGCCACTATGGTGAAGGAGTCTGCATCTAGGAAAATCAGCATTGATTTCCCCACTCAGTAAGAAAGCTTCTAACCTATATTCATAGTTATCAATTCGCCAGATATCTTGATTTGAATTGTCCGAATACTTGCATTGATTTTTAAATTTGTTGAGAAGAATCTGACTTTCCATTTCAATTGTTTTCCATAATTGAATACTTTCTGTTTCTTTTTGAGTATGAAGTCTTTGATTTCTCTCTTTCCAAATATGAAAGATAGTTGTTGTTAACATTGTGCTTGCTTTTCTGAATTCTTTTGATTTTGCCTTAAAGTTTTGTTGAATGTACTTGATGCTTTCCCTGATATTTTCCACTGCCTGATGTTGATTTATCTTGAGCTTTGTTTTGGCAATATACCAACTATGTTTTGGATATACACAATCAAAAAACAGATGATTAATGCTTTATGTTTCATGTTTACAGAGGAGATAGATTGTTTCCCCTTTTTGTTCCATTTTAGACATCCTTCTCTTGTTGGTAATCTGTTTATAATAGCCAAAAAAGCACAGTGGGACATTTTTGGGCAATTTGATTTATTCCAAATAACATTCTGCCAATCTACTTCTGTTTCATAACCTTTTATATACTCCCAAGTTTTTATGAAAGAGAAAACACCTTTTGAAAAAAGCTTCCAATCATATGTATCCTTTTGAAGATTTGGGTCAATTTTGATCTGTTTAATGGCTGCATTAAATATTGATGTAGTAGGATGACCAAATGCATTCCAACTATTATTTTGAATTATGCTATTAACATTTCAATAGCCCCTCCAAACCAATATAAGTTGTTCCAAGCCAAAAGACTAACCAAAGTTCTGCCATGAATCCATGGGTCAAACCACAAACTAGTCTGATACCATCCTTGAATTTTCTTTCCAATAGTTTGATACCAATTTCTCTACAACTGAGAATATTTTTCCATGAAAAAGAATGGTGATTTTTAATACTTGCAGTCCAAAAATTCTTGTTTTTGAGATATTTTGCTTTCATCCATTTTGCCCATAATGAATTCCCATTCACAAACTTCCAAAATAATTTGAGTTTACAAACTTCTTTCAAATCATTAATATTTCTTAGTCCCAGACCACCTGGTTTCTTTGGTTTACAAACCTTTTCCCATGCAATTTTCTGATGTTTTCCTTTCCAAATGAAGTTGGCACATGTTTTTTCTATTTTGTGGATTGCTTTTGTTGGAATATTGCGAGCTTGAATCCAATACATTATGATTACAATGATGACAGTGTGAGTTAGCTCAAGTCTACCAGCTAATGACAGAATTTTACTAGCCCACCCTTCAAACCTATTCTGTATTAGGTTTAATAGTCTTGTGCAGTCTTTGTCATTAATTTGGTTAACACTGAGAGGCAGCCCTAATTATTTAACTGGTAGACTTCCTTTAAATTTTAAAATGTATAAATCTCCATTTTCTTAGAACAACCTTTGTTGAAATAAACTTTACTTTTTAATTCATTAACTTTCAGCCCAGCATGATCTAATTTCTTAAAAATATTAGCAATGGTCTTTGCACTTTGTGAGTCTGCATTTAATAATAAGAGCAGATCATCAGCATATAAAAAATGTGTAATATTTGGTTTGATTCTATTAATAAGTTTAATATTTCCTTTTATTTTTTCAGTTTCCATTAGAATTGAGAAATATTCCATAGCAATAGTAAATAAGTAAGGAGAGAGTGGGTCTTCTTGCCTAATACCTCTATTGCTATGTATAAACCCATTAGGTGAACCATTAACCAATATTGAGTATGAGACATTGTTGATACATTCATGAATTAAAGATCAAAATTTATTACTAAAAACCATTTGTTTCATCATATGAATTATAAAATGCCTATTAATCTTGTCAAAAGCTTTATGTAAGTCTATTTTGACACATATGAAATTTCTATTTTTATTGTTAAAGTTTCTTATCAATTCATGAGCAAGCAGAGTGTTCTCTACTATGAGTCTACCAGGGATGAAAGCACTCTGGTTTTATGAAATTAAATGCTTTAAAATTATTTTTATTCTATTACATAATATATTAGAAATAATTTTGTATACAAAGTTACAACAAGCAATTGGTCTAAAATCTTCTAAACTATTGGGAATTTGAATTTTTGGAACCAAAGCAATAAAAGTATGGTTTAAGTTTTTTAATAATTTTCCAGTTCTAAAAAATTTAGAGATAGAATCAAATAAACTTACCTTAATTTCTTCCCAATGATTTTTATAAAATTTAGCACCAAAGCCATCAGGCCCTGGGCTTTTATCATTATTAGAATAAAAAATGATATTTTTTTATTTCCTCTAGACTAATGGGAGCAAGAAGAATATCCTGACTGCTTTCATTCAATCTAAATTTTGTTTCAATATTTGGGAAAATATCTGAATAAAGATTAGTATTATATAAATTTTTAAAATAATCTATAGCTTCTCCTTCAATATAAGACACATCATTAATAACATTATCCTTTGCATCAATAAGTTTTCCTATATCATTCTTATATTTTCTGCTAGACATCTTAGCATAAAAAAGTTTACTTGCTTCATCCCCATTATTTAGCCAATCTACTTTAGCTTTCTACCTCAAATTAATAGATCGCACCTGAAGAGACTTAACCAGGTTGTTTTGGGCTTGAAAAAATTTGTTGACCTTATCAATATCTGAGCAATCATTATCTAGGTCATTCTGCCTTAGCTCACATTCCTCTCTGATGTGTTTTAATTCATTCTTAGTTTCATTTCTGTTCCAATTTTTAATTTTATTCTTAGTAATTTGAAGAAATTTACAAAATTTGTACTGGGCAGTGCCCTGTACTTTTGTAGACAAACTATTCTTGATTATATCTCTGTAATTATCCTCAAATACCCACCCATTTATGAATCTGAAAGGGATATTTTCCTTAGAAATATTATTCCGAGTGAGATAAATTTGTATTGGAGTATGGTCACTTGTAGCCTAGGATAATGTGTAACATTTGAAATCATTAAAAAAAATACTTTGATTTAATAAAATTCTATCTAATTTACAATGAATGTTTCTGAATTTCCCAGATTTCTTATTGAACCTATTACCAAAAATAGTTGGTTCAGTAAAACCATTTTTGAGCATAAAATTATTAATCCTTTCTAATTTTTTAAAAGGAACAGAGATCCCTCCCCTTTTCTCATGAGTATGCATGACAGTATTAAAATCTCCAATTACAATCCATGGGTGACCCATATTTGAGTTAATTTGTTCAAGATGATTCAAAAGAATTTGTCTTTCATTTTCACTGTTTGTTGCATAAACAAAGGTAATTTCTAGGTGAAACCCTCCTTTATTTACACATTTATAATGAATAAACTGAAAATTAATAAAGTGTTGAAAAATATCACATATATTAGGATCCCAAATAACTATAATTCTACCATTCCCTCCCATCTGATTATTATTTATAATATTCCAATTATTCAGACTTTTGATTTGATAATCTACTATTTTAGAATTATCAAACTTATGTTCAAGCAGACCAACAAATACTGGGTTTTAAAGTCAGAAGAAGATTTGATAGATCCAATCTTCTTTCAGGTGAATTAAGACCTCTAACATTCCAAGCAATAATAGACATGATGAATAAAAAAATTATTTATAAAGGATACTCTAAAGGATACAAATAACAGTAGTAGTTAAGCACTATGACTGTTCCCATCTTCTATTGTTTCCAGCCTCTTCCCTTTTTTCTTGTATGATGTTTTTCATAATGCTTTTAGTTGATCTTCCCATTTGGAGTTTTTGATGATGTATTTTCTTTTGAATTCACTGTCATCAGCATTACTATCATTAGCAAAGATGTCCTTTTTGCTTTTCATTCTGCCTTTCCTTTTTTCTTTTCTGTCCTTTCTGCTTTTTCTTGTTATTGAAGAGGAATTTGAAACTAAACTAATTGCCTTTCTGATATTGAATTCTGAAGTTGAATTTTTGACTTTTGGAGAAAGATGAATTGCTAGATGGCTTATAATGGGGTTTTCAGATGGCTTTTGTAACGACCCACCTTTTTGGACGGTTTAAATCGACAATAAACCACACATGTCAAACTCAAACCATTTAAAAGGGAGGATTGTTATGGGGTAAATAAGAAAAAAAAGAGAAAGGAAGAAAACAAAACACAGAATATCACAGCGGAATGACAAAATATAATAATCAAATAAACAGTTCATGAAGCTATTTTACAGATAACATTTGATTATACTTTTACAATACAGATCAGAGTTACATACAACATGAATAAATAAATGCAGCGGAACAACATGATGTAGTGGAATAAATATAATAAATAATAATAGTATACAAATCTCCATCTTCATCCTCTAAAAAAGCAGTCTTCGATACCACACTCTCGGTCCCTCCGGTCGTGCCACGTGGCACAACCACCGCCACCGTTATCAAAAACACCACGGCGAATTTCGACCACCATACGACCAACGAATACCACTGTGGCGGCCTACTCGACCTCCTCTTTCCGATGCCACTCCCTGATCGTCAATCGGTTGACGGTCCACCGTTGGATCGTAAACCCTAGAAATGGACGGCCAAGGTTCAACCTCAATTTCTGATCAAATGGTGATTCAAATTGAAAAACGAACAACAACAGTGAATTACACTCGTCGAGAGCTCCGAATTGGTATATAATATGACATAGTTTGGAGGAGTTTGATTTTGAAATTGAATCTGAAATTTGAATAGGGTTTTGAAATTGGAATATGTTTCTGCCATTAGAAGGAGGTGATAGTTAGATAGAATATATGTACTATAATGAGAAATAAAAAGGCTTCTAGGGTTAGAACCAAACTATTTATATGAATAAAGCCCGATAAGCAAGAATATCATATTGAATTGGTACGAACGACAATAACGACCCAAAAAGCCCGTTCTGCTTCCGAAACGAAGACGGGTCTTCCTATATACCAAAATAGATGTTTTCGATATTTTTAAACTCAATGGAACAGGTTTCAAGTCCTAATTCCATTTTATGTAGAAGTTAGCTTTTAACATCAGCTTATTTCAAATTGATTTCATTAAATTGATTTCTACGCATTTCGAGCCTATACGATCAAACGACAAGTCTGATCGCTACGAAACTTGAAATCCTACAATAATTCACCGTTACGGATCCGATGAAACTGGTTTCGTTGAAATCCAAGATAGTGGCCTGGATATTTTCACGTTAATTAAATAAATTATTATTAAATTAATTAAATCACTTTTTATATTCAAATTTTAGAACTAACAATTTTTATCATTTTTGATTATCTGGTGATTTATAATATTTTAAAATAAATTTCCAAGTCAAAACCAATGTTAAATATTGCACAAATGACGGTGTTCAATTTCAATTGTAGTAAATCCATTAATTTTAATTTTAATTCCAATAAATTGATTTAATTTGATTTCACTCTTTTTATTCAATCAATCGTTTACTTTATGGACATAGTTAACATTGGTTTACATCTATTACATAAATATTCTACAATTATCATCTAAATTCATATCAACGTAATATTTAATTACATTTAATTTCAATTGATTTCAAATTTAATTCAATAGATTAAATAAATAGGTAACAAATAACAATTGTCACCTTTTTCTTAATTTAATCACATTTATAAGTTTATTATCTACAAACAAATGTTATAACTACTTACATAACACTGATATTATCCAACTACAATTAGTTACATATTATTTCACCAATTAATACAAATTTGGTTTATTTTCTTATTTATAATTTATAACCAAATTTTATGTTTACAATCATTTCAATTAATTGAAATTGCATTAAAATAGTTATCAATTGCCTTATATTAACATTGTTACATTTCATTCTAGTTATTATTCTCATTAATAAATCACAAATTTTAATTTCTTCCAATATTAAATTACAAAT
This sequence comes from Allium fistulosum, assembly GCA_030737815.1. Classification (NCBI taxonomy): domain Eukaryota; kingdom Viridiplantae; phylum Streptophyta; class Magnoliopsida; order Asparagales; family Amaryllidaceae; genus Allium; species Allium fistulosum. The sequence goes on from CM060903.1 coordinate 445,812,550, forward strand.
CTTATTAAATTCAATATTTTAAATATCGGAAAAATGTGGATCGTTACAGCTCTTTACTGAGAATATTATTAATGTATGAACCATCATCCAGATTCATGCCATCAAATTCAGAAGTAAACCCTTTTTCTTGAATTACTGTTTATTTTCCTTTTATTTTTGATACAGAAAGGTTTTCAATGATTTTCTCTGTTGCTACAAGATTTTCAGAAGTAACATCATCCATATTTCCAACAAAATTCTAATCATTAATGCCTTCTTGTATTTCCCTTTCTTGAGAAAATTCTTGGACAGAGGTTAATCCATCAATATTCTTGCTTTTTTTGAGATGTCATTTAAAGATTGTGAACCAGTCACATTATTAAATTCAAATAAAACTCTTTCAATGTTTGCGTCTCTTTCCTCTTGTATAATACTACTATTATCTACTGGTTTTTCTTGCATATTATGCTTTTCCTTTCAAACCATTTTGGAAACATAGTTATCGATTTTATGGCCGAAACTAGAACATGTTTTACATCTAGGAGGAATCCATTCATATTCAATGTATTGCACTAAATTTTCTCCATCATGCATAGAAATATAGGCTTTTTTTTAGTAAATATGCATTTGCTTTAATTTCCCCCAAAATTCTTGCAAATGATAGCCTAGTTTCCTTAGCAGCGTGTTCATCTAATTTGAGAGGGTTACCTACCACACTGGCTATAGCACTCAAAATTTCTTTATCCCACAGTCTAAGATTCAATTCTGGTAATCTAATCCATATGGGCATTGTAGTAAGTAGATCTCTATCAAGATTAATTTTATTACTCCATTTCTTCATAATAATGAGTTTTCCATTTATGAAATATGGACCCCCATTTATAGAGTTTTCACAATCAGAAGCATTTGAAAATATGATAATAAAGAAACCATTATGATGAGTAAAAATGTCAAAATTACCAGTGGGATTACATGATCTAGCAACGACAGCCTTGAAGTGATGATACACGGGTCTGCTGCCAAAAACATAGGCAATGACTAAGAAGTTCCACTTACTCTCTGCCCTTCTACTGGCCTCTGCCTTCACCGCCACTATCTTTTTCTCATTGATAGAAAGTGGAGCAGCATATTTAAGATCAAAATCAAAGTTTGATCCCCCTTTCTTGATCATTTCAGCCCATGAAGAAGCATTATTCAGGTTAGTCTTGAATTGTGAATTTGAATTTCCAATAGATTGACTGTTTCTTGAATTAATTCTTGTGTCTCGGAACTGATTTTTTGAATCCAAGTTTGGATGATTGATTCTTGTTGCATTTCTTGTTGGATTTTCTTGCATTCGCAGAGTATCTTAAACTGTGACTTGCCTAATTTGCATTTCTATTATTCAAATTTAACAGATTTGAATTTCTTTGATTCAGATTCAACTGGTTTGATCCAATACCGGTTCGATGATTTTGAGATGTAGATCTGTTATTCGAAAATTTAGAATGGCGAATCTGAACAATCTGAAAGCCTTCTTCATCAATTTTAGAAGTTTTTCTTGGAAGTGGTTGTGAATGCAGATTGGAACTCAGTGGTGGTGGAGAGTTAGATGAAGATGAAAGAGGAGACCCCCCTATCTGATCTTGGCCGAAGGTAGGATTGTCTAGTAATTTTTTGTAAGCAGCCTGGCTGCTAAAGAGAGTTTTCTTTTTTGTTATATGTTGTAGTTATCACATCATTCTCCCTACATGTGTGTGTGCGTGTCTATTATATATATATATATGTGTGTGTGTATCATATGTTACATTTTACATGGTACATGCAATTTAAAATGCACGTAGACACTGAATTGCCACAACTACATTAGTTAAATTTCAAAATAAGCTATTTGCAAAATCATAGCTAGCTAAAATTTACTACTTCCATTTTTATTCCTATGTTGATGGATAAATGATGTTCAAATGTTTCGATATCAAATGACATAGATTATAACAAATAGATATGGTTGGTTATAATAAAAACCATGATTGAATAAAAATGATTGATGTATCTTTTATGTTTGTGCAAAATCCTTAACATTTTTCTAAAAAGGGCCTCTATATTTTATATATCACAATCCATTGAAAAAGGAACATTTCTTGTTATTGATATTGTAAACTAAGCTTCAAAATTAATAAAATCATATATAAATTTATTGTAATAAAGAATTGGTTATCTAAATCATAAACTTAATTTGAAATCCTCAAGTACAACGATGATAATTCAACTTTCTTGTACAATTTGAAATGCAAGGTATAATTTTTGAAGGAGGAGAGGTATATAATTTTAGTGGAGAGGTAGATAAACAACTTTTTATTTCAATACTGCATACCAAACATAGACTTCTTATATATAAATATATTTCTAGTGCATCGGTGAGCACCTAGACAAAGACACAACTTTCTATATATGTGTTACTTCATGAATAGACATAGGCCTTTCACATAACAAAAGGACCTTTAAAATACCAGTAGACGCTAATAAATTTGAGTTTAAATTTCCAATACTCCTCCTTAAACTCAAATTTAATTATTCCAAGCCTTTCTCTTAACCTTGCAAAATTTTCAAACTTTAATTCCTTTGTGAATAATCGGCAACTTGATCTTGAGACTTCACATACTTTAGTTCTACTTCCTTCTCGCTGATGCTTTCTCTAATGAAATAGTACCTTGTATCTATGTGTTTTCTCTTACCATGGAAAATAGCATTCCTTCCCAATGCTATGGCAAATTTGTTTTCAATAAAAACTATCGTAGCTTTGTTTTGTGGAACATGAATCGTATCCATCAACTTTCTTAACCATGTAGCATCGCAAATACATGAAGCAGCTGCAACATACTCTGCCTTACAAATTGAATGTAACAACTCTTATTTTGACTAATATTATTTAGGAGATTTAACTGGGTAAATAAAATAATATAATGTTAAATGATAAGGAGATTGAGTTTTAGTACTTAATGAGGGTCGAGCCTAATTAATGAATTAATAGAATCAATAAGAATATTAATAAGTAGGAGGGTACATGAGGAGGGCAAAATAGGAAAAGAGCACATTTTCTTATAATAAACCCTTATTCTCATTTCCTCCCTCACTTCACTTATTCACAAACGAAATCAAAGAAAGCTAAGGCTGACCATTAACAAGTGTTCAAGAGGAAGGAAACACTTGGAAATCAAGTAGAAAGCTAGGGGGAATCAAATCAGAATACAAATCTCAACCTTCTTAATCCATTCAAGGTGAATAATAGTTATGCTTCTCATGTTTTAAATATTATTTCGGTTTTAAGAGTAAATCTGATTCTCTTTCTAAAAATATGGCATGTTTTAGAGATTTGAATGATTATATGCTTATTAGTGAATTTATGGAATTAATTTATGAAATTAAGTGATAAAGTTGAGTTAGATTCCTATCATATGACACCCAAATGAATTCAAATTTTGATATGCTATTAGAACTATTATTTTAGAAGTGGGTGTTTAATTACATAATTTCCCAAGCAAGTATGAATTTTATATGTATTTTCTAAGCGTAGAAAATGGATTATTTCGAGTTTTAATTATTAAAAAAATTAAATAAAGTTATGTGTGCTCTCCTCTATTCGAAGAGGATCACACATTTTTTCTCAAAGAAAAAATTAAATAAAGTTTTTAGCTCGAAATTTTTATATGATGAAGAATATTGTTAAATTGATTTATTGTTATTTTTAGGGATTTTTCCCACATGTTTATAATTTTATATGAATTATTTAAGCTAGAAAGGCTTAATTAATTATTACGATATTAATATAAATTATAGGGTTTGCTAATTACTTTGGCAAATGATAAACCTGCTCTCAGGCAGTTTTCTGATAAGTTTTTGGGTAAAGGGAATGTTATCCAATAGTATTTTGACAAATAATTGGGGTTTAGTGGAAAGAAACTAATTTTAAAAGAAATAAAATAGTTTTTTCTTTAATTATGGTTCTACTGCTCCAAAGGTCATAATGCCGCACATATCACTCCGCCCATATGGACTTCGACATCGTCTAGGACTAATGCACAGGATGTCACCTCGGTTGATATGGAGTGTATCGGCTTGGTCGAAGTGGAAGCCAAGTAATGACACTGTCGTCATCATGGTCTTTGAAGAGGTTGATGCCACACTTTTTTATGTCATATGTTTCATAATGTCTTTGAACCCATATTTTCAAAGTGACTACTTCGGAACTAATGAGGCCGCTTACCTTATCAGCTACATGATGCCTCCTTTTGATGACTTTGACCCTATAGGCATAATGCTACCATTTATGACTTCGACAGTATATGTGTCGCGTTTGACTTCTTTGACTTTAGTCCTTTTAACCGTTTCAGAGTGGGCAATGATGTCATCCTAATGATTTTGGCTCTAATGAGGCCGCTATTTTCTTTAAGGCAATAACACCGACATTAATGACTTCGACCTTATATTTTTAAAGGTTTTAAACTATATAAGTGCTCTTCGACTTCGACACTATGAGAAGTGCAGAGTAGATGTTTTCAGTCTTATGGCCTAGTGTCTTAAAAGTTAAAGGTTTTAGCTTATTTTATAGAAAGGTGAAGACCCTCTTCGGCTATACCCTTGCCGCTTATATCAATATAAAGGTTCTATATTGTTTTGGCCTTATGGCCTATGATTTTGAGAGGTGATGACCTCTAATGACTTCGAACTTCATCAATCTAGTTTTATAAGCATATATCATGGCATAAATATTTGATAGAGTAAAGGTTTATAATTTCCTTGTTTTAAGTATGATTTCAAGGAATAAATCATTTACAAAGATTTTTTTCAAGGAAATATGGATAGGGTAGTTAACTCGGAATTTTACTAAAAGATAGACTCAGAGATTAGAAAACCAGATGGGACTGGTGTAGGGTCGCGCCCTATACTTTATCTAGTAGCCACTATCTGATATAAGTCCAAAATTCCAATGCATAAGACTTTATCACTGGTAAGGTTAAAAGAATGTTATGAATAGAAAGGAATATAAAGCGTAGAGTTAGGTTATTGGTGAGCCTGCAAAATGATTAAGACTAATTGACCCTAGAAATAGTAAGTTATGGACAGACCGTTTAGTTTTCCTCTAACAATAAGTTAGAACATTTATTAAGTCTGGTAGGCCCGAGTCAGCCATAGGTTTGCAGTTACCCTGATAAAAATATGATGTTGGGACAGACAGTCCATTAATTACATATGTTGCATGCGTACATATTATGGGTTACATTGTTTATTATAACCAGTTTAGTTGCAGGAATTTGATTTGCAAAGTATATATTTTAGAGGATATTAGTGAGGGGAAAACCCGTTCCGCTTAACAGCATGGTCTCACTAGATATTAATTAATCGAGATGGTATCACACCAGGCTTTTTGTCTGACTCGAGGTTTATATTTTCTCCTTAAACTCTTGGGTGCTCAAAATTTGATTTGAATAGGTCGAGAGTATGGCTTTACAAGTTAAGTAGTTTTTGGTGAATAAAGCTTCCAAAGAGGTATAGGAGGCAGAAGCTGGCTATGGAGGAGTATATTTATATGTGACGACCTACCTCCTCGACTCTCAATAATCGACACCAATACATTCTCGGTATTCACATGCCATAAATCCAAGTACCAGAGAGGCGGATTTCATGGGGTAAAAGAAAATAAAGGTAGAAGTCAAACAAAATAGAATCTCACATCGTATTCAATATTTAGTTATACATATGAGTAGTACATGCAACTACCCCCAAATTGCTTCATCAGAGTTCTAGTAAGTACTAATCCAGCCAGGATAGTTGTAACTGCCTATCCTCACATGTGTTGGTAGATACATAATACAGTGGAAATAGAAATAGATGACTATCTACATAGGACCCAAAATACTCCTTGCTCAATGCTCCATCTCGAAATGCTCCAAGCTACCTAACTACTTGGTTGCCCAAAGCAATTAGGGCATTTAGAGTTTAAGGGAAAAGGAAAATAAAACTCCGGGTCAATCATGGGACTTGTGTGAGAAACTCAAAATACAAATATTTGAAAACAAAGGATATCTCATAAGACCACGCCGCACATAAACACGGAATGAGTTTTTACCTTATGATAACCAAAACATTTGCTACGAAAAATCTAAAAATATTATTTTTATTGACATTCTTTTGAAAACCATTTTCAGATAAATATACTTAATCTTAGCCAAAATTGTTACATTATTAAATTCCAACATACTAAGCTCTACAATCAAGTCCGAAGGCACTTATTGGAGAATGGATTTCCATACAATGGCAGGTAAGGAACTACCTTCCATACATTATATCTTTGGAGGAATGTACCGAGAATCAACACCTTTGAAACCTCTGCACCTGGCAAGGCCGGCCTACCGACAGACCCATCTAGTGGCGGGTAGAATCGAATATAGCATTACCCTGGCGTAACCGACCTATCCAAGATCCTATATCATACACAATATACTCGACATACATATAGTAATCTAGAAAGGCGATTATCATACCTTAATGGTTGCGAACCGCATAGCCTTATGACATGCCCCGTTTAAGCCATTTTCGGGTGATGAGGCCCAGGTAACAATTACATTTCACAGAGCACATTCCATTTTGAATGCCACATTGCCAATCCTATCACACACTATCGATTTCCATAAACGTACAACCTCTGAGCTCGTACATCTAAGAGAAGGGTGTTAAGTATAGGAAAGTTACCTCCAACACCACCAAGTAGATGTACGTTTGTAAAAATCAATGTATGTGCATTTTAGAAATGCAATGTCAGACATTCGTCCATACAAGTCATCCAGGAACAGGACAAATCAAAAGAACTCTCTTACTACATCCTATCGGGAGTCATCCTAGGATTAGTAGCAAGTAGCCTTGCATTGAAGATTAAATGAAGATACTACTACCACCTATAAATGATATAAGAAATTTCTCCCGAGGGTCAGTGACAATAGCCCTTCATTCCATTTATTATCATTCTATATCTTCAGTTCGAACTCGTAAATTGGTTTGAAGTGGTCTCCGAATAGGAATCACCCAATTCGATCCCTATTCCTTCGAAAAAATCATCGATAAAAAGATGTTAAGCAAATAGGTGCATATCATTTTATTAATTACTTTCCCTTTATCAAAAATATCTTCTAGAGATATTTTATTTAAAACGGTTCTTTTCAGTATATACGGAATCATTAAACCTCTCTTTAACTTTGTAAATACCAAATCAAAATCATTTCTCATAAATCATATTGCAAAACCTTTTTGAGTAAAAAGAGTCGATAGAAATTATACTAATTCTACTCAACATTAATTGCCATATTCAACTTTTACTATCCGTCGAATAATGGTGAAATCACCTTTTAAATTCACACGGATAGTATAGGTTTCCTCCTCGGAATTTAATACCAAGTATAAGAAGATTACTTCTGTACAATCCAAGTTCTAATAAATTTGGAAAAATTAAATCTTTTATACTTGGCTCGTTTCCGACATTTTGACCTTATCTATTCCTCGCCCAGGAAAGAGGTAGGCGAGCCAGGGCACTTGTTGCTCCTTAACATCTCCTTAGTTTAAGCACCTCACATCCGGATCTCACGAATAGAAAAATCCAGTCTACTCATCGGCTCTTAGAGCTAAGATTAAATCACTTGATTAAAACAGCTTTTTTTAAATCATTATTTAAACTCTTTTAAAATAATTATGAAACCTCCAAATCATCTTCAAAATACTTAATTATTTATTTGAAAATGTTTATAAAAGGTTTGGAAAAGAATACTTAAGTTTAAAGTTTTATTTCAAAAGTTATTAAAAGTTCTGCAAAAATTGCTGCGAATAGTGCTTTTAAGGCTTATTTTCTCAAAAAAAACCTTTCTATCATTTAGAAATCCATTTTATAACTCAAATCTATTTTAAAAAAATATAAAATATTTATAGAATTTATTCCATATTTTTAAAGGATTAAAAATATAAATTTTAAAGAATTTATTACTTTGGTTTCCAAATTGCCAAACCGCGACTATTTTGAAAACTTGATATGCTCATATTTCAAAATCTAATATACGAAATCTTGATCTTTTTCTTTTACCTAAAAGCTATGATTATATAAGTTCGAAAAATTCTTCTTCCAAAGAATTCCGACTCCGAATCCATCATATAATTGGATTTAACTTTCTACGGCGCGAAATCGCGAATTACCATTATGCGATGCGCCTATTTTTGACTCAACTTTCATAACTTCTCCAAACTTCACCAAATTGGATTTTAGTGTTTATAAAACATTTATAAACCATTTTGAAGAGGTTTAACAATCTCATATACACCATTTTATTTATTAAAGGAAAGTGATTTCCTTTGTGATATTCGACGTATATTAAACGTGAATTGCTTATACATCCAAACAAATATTATCATATCCAGAATGGTTCACAATCATCACAACCAAGCATAGCCAAACATATATATCATCCAATATATCATACTATAAATAGAGTTTCTCACCTTGGATTTAAATCGAACTAACTTTAAACGACTATAGCTCCGCTATTCGAAAAATTTAGCTTGCTAAGCTGGCACTAAACCTCTTAGATGGGCCCGGCCTTGGTCTTTTGTGGTAGGGTGCTCACGGCCTTGCTTGGAAGAGGCAAAAGGCTTGGCCTTTGGTGGTAGGAGGTGGTGGCCGTGGGTTGTAGAGGGGTAAAGGAGTGGATTTGCTTTGGTTTTGAAGAGTTTAGATAATATATACTATATAATTTTAATTTCTTTTTTCCATAAAATTTGACATTGTTTTCTTTAGGCAAGAGTCCATTAAAGTGGAGTATAAAAAGTGAAGAAGCTTAAGAATTTATGAATAAATGAAGTAAAGATCGGTGGTAGTCTTTATAGGAAAAAATGTGAATAAATATATCATGATATTTACTTTCCATTTCATCACCATTGCCTCACCACCACTCCCCCCACTCACCTCTTCATCCACAGCCGAGCATCCCCCCATGTATGTAGCCATGTGCTTGTACTTAAGGTGTAAGAGGTTGACTTTGGGTTTACTTAATGATGAAGTTTTAGGAAAATATCTTTGATATTTTGTAATATATATATGTATATATATATATAATGTATAAGTATATTTGTATGTATATGTGTGTTCATGTGACATGTGAATGTGTTCATGTATATGTACATGTATGTGTGCATATGTATATCTCAAATGATTCACAACGTTGCACAACTTTTCTACGTCGAATCGTTACGGATTTTGATTTTCGGTCATATTTTCACTTCTTATTTAATATATATATATATAAACAAAGTTTAATAATAATATTTCTATCATTATATAATAATTAAAAGGGCTTATTTAATAATTTAATAATTATTAAATCAGTTAAACTCAATTTAAATTCAAAAATCATTTATTCCAAAATAATGTTATCATTGATGATGTCATAAAGAGATTTTATTTTCATAAATAAAATAATAAATTTTATTACATATTCTCACTCATATAGATAAATAAGTGTATGTATCCAGCTCCGTGCACGATGTCAGATAGTCTAAGAGCTGTTTACGATTTTCGGCCATTTTATCGATATATCTTCCAAAATATATATTTTTGTAAATATTTATTTAAAATAAGATTACCAATATTATTTATTGTTCAAAACATTATCATTTATGTTAAAAAAATCTTATATTTGAACATTTCAAAAAAAAATTCTGAAGTGATGAATTTGCAGGTCGTTGCAATATATTTACTATATGTCGTATTATGTTAGTTATTGTTTGAATGTATGGGCTGTAGACATGTCTGTCCATTTAGTAACTCTAATCATCCAAGATAGCATATTTATATGTTACTCTTGGCATAGTTTGTAATAATTATACTTTATTTGAACCTAGGCTATGTTTTATGAATTAATTAACAAATATGAAATGCTGATTTGAAATGTAATGAGAAAAGTTGTTTTTGAAATTATGTTTAAATTATATCATATTCTTGTGCTTTTGATATTATGTATACCATTAACATGATTGCATTTTGTCACCGTGAAAACAATAGATGACTGCATCATATGTAGCGGTTAGTTTCGGGCCTTAAAAGGAAGATGTTTCAACTTGGTATCAAAGTATAGGTTTATGTAAAACCAAAGAATTTTGAACTTTAAAAAGAGTTTTAAAATCATAATCCTACATTATAGTAACATACTTGTATTTGCTATATATAAATATACACTTTATCTCCATTCTTCCATCTCTCTTAGACTATTCTTCTGTATCTTGTTAAGGTTCAAATGCAGATTTAAGGGAAAGTAAGATATGGAGGCAGGAAATAGAAGAGTGAATCTCGGTGGAGGAAGCACCACAATCAATGGAAATGTCAGGTCTAATACTAGGAGGAATTCAGCCCGACCAACAACTGCTAACGTAGGTGCAGGAATACCATCGGTTGATATGGGAGCAATGTATCGGTTCTTTGTCAACATGATGCAAGCATGAGTTGTTGCTAGGTTAGTTGGTGGAAATCCTGGAGGAGTGAATCAGGAGGCCCTAGTTGTTAATAACTATGATGTTCCGAGTAGGGACTATGTGAGACTTGGAGGGAAGCCATTTACTGGAATAGAGGATGCAATTGAATTGGAGAATTGGTTACTCCATTGTGAAAGGATTTTCGTTGAACTTGGTTTAAATGATGAACAAAAGAGGAGATTGGCATCTAGGCAACTGCAAGGTGCCGCGTTGTACTAGTGGAATAGTGTGACGGTTGGAGTAGCGGAGGAAACTTTGACTTGGGTAGAATTTAGGAGAAGGTTTGAAGAGAGGTTTATATTTGAAATCGCTAAGTTAATTTTGTTGAGGAAGTTTTCTGAATTGGTGCAAGGCGATATGACTATGCTTGAGTACACAACGAGGTTTGAGGAGTTGTCTCGATATGGATACACTACCATGGACACAATGGTTAAGAGGAATGAGAAGTTCATCTATGGATTGAGACCTGAGCTTACTAGAGCAACTTTGCCACATCTCAGGGGTCCATGTGATGTAGTCGTCAAGATGGCTTTGAGAAACTAGAAGATACTTGCTTTCTTTGGTGGTAAAAAGGCAGTGGAGGTTCAGAATGGGAAGAATCAGAAAAGGATGTTCTTTCATAAGAAAGGAGCTTATAATGGTGGAGCAGCTAAGAAAGGAAAAGCAAATGTCGTATGCTACAAGTGTGGTAAGAAAGGACATTTTGCGAACGAGTGTCATTAAGGAGATGGAACAATAGTTATTGGAAAGAGGAATATTAAATGCTTCAACTGCGATCAGATTGGTCATTATAAGAACCAGTGCAAGAAACTAGCTAAAGCTAAAAAAGGAAAAGTATTTTCTTTGGAACCGGCTACCTCGAGACCAACGGCTGGGGAGAAAGGGAAAGCTATGGTGGGAGCTACGCTTTTGGTTCATGGTATGCCAGTTAGAGTACTATTTGATACCAGTGCATCACATTCATTTATATCTCGTTGCTTGGTAGATAAGCTTAACCTAGAACCCTCATATCTAATTACTTCCTTAAGTGTTGCGAATCCGATAGTAGGGTATGCAACTCTAGGGATGAGATGTGACCATTTGAGTTTGCATTATTAGGTCATGTATTTTCCTGTAGTTTGCATGTATTTGACTTCATCGGCTTCAGAATTATTTTGGGTATGGATTCGTTAAGTAAATACGATGCTAGGATATTTTACCACGATAGGGAAATATCACTAAGACACCCTAATAGTAGTGACCGAATTATCTACTCGGTAGAAAATCCAAGTTTTGACGTTTTTGCTTTATTGGGTGTAATAGAGAAGGAAGATGAGTTGAATCGGGTTTTCGTAGTTAGAGTTTTTTAGATGTCTTTGAGCCTGTAATAGGACTACTGCCAAAACGAGCTATTGAGTTTCAAATAGATCTTGTACCCGAAGCTGAACCCATAAGTAGACCACCTAGTAGGATGACATCTACCGAGATGAAGGAGTTACAGGTGTAGCTGTTGGATTTAGAAGGAAAGAGTTTTATTAGACCAAGTAGTTCACCTTGGGGAGCGGCCATGATGTTCATGAAGAAACTGGATGTGCCGTTGAGGTTGTGCATCGATTATCGTAAGTTGAATGATAACACGATAAAAATTGATATCTGCTGCCGAGAATAGATTACTTGTTTATAATTGAGTGGAGCCAAAGTATTTTCCCAATTGGATTTGGCGATAGGGTTCCATCAATTAAGAGTAGTAGAGGACAGTATTTCTTTGACGGCATTTGAAACAAGATATGGTTCGTATGAGTGGTTACTAATGCCATTCGAGTTGACTAATGCGCCTGGTTTCTTCGTGGATTTGATGAGTCTGATCTTTTGAGAGCATTTGGATAGATCCGCATTAGTTTTTATAGATGAAATTCTGATATATTTTATGAACGAACGAGATCATGAGACTCACCTTAGAATACTACTGGAGACGTTGAAACAGCATCAACTAAAGGCGAAGTTTTCGAAGTGTCATTTTTGGAAGAATGAAGTAAAGTTCCTTGGTCATGTAGTCTCAAAAAAAGGGTTGTCAGTAGATCCAACCAAGATAGAAACTATAAATAATTGAAAGAGACCTAAGACAGTTACCGAGATAAAGATTTTTCTTGGATTAGCTTTCTACTACCGGATATTCATCAAAGATTTCTCTCGTATAGCAGCACCGATGACTAGATTAACAAGGAAGGACATGAAATATGTTTGGATCAATAAATGTGAGAAGGCATTCCAAAAGATGAAACGTTTATTGACCAACGCGTTCGTGTTAGTTGTTCCAGATGGAAATCAAGATTTAGTGGTGTATACTGATGCATGTGGAACAGGACTAGGAGCTATGTTAATGCAGAGGGGTAAAATAATTGCCTATGCTTCATGACAGCTCAATCTGTACGAAGTTAGATATCCGACTCATGATTTAGAGTTGGATGCTTTAATATTTTCTTCGAAGGTGTGGAGACATTACCTTTTGAGAGAACGATTCGATTTGTATATGGGTCATAAGTCTTTAAGGTATTTATTCTCCCACAAAGAGTTGAATATGAGACAACAGAGATGGTTAGAGTTTTTAGCTGCTTATGATTTTGGAATTGAGCACACACCGTGGAAAGGAAACAAAGTTGCAAATGCAATTGGCAGGAAACATAAGAATGTGGTGTTGGCTATGTTGGCTGAATGGAAAGATTTGGAAGCTTCAACTACTTGTAGAGTGCAGTTAAGATCGACTAGCATTTCTAGTCAGAATACGGCAATGTTATCTTATTTAAAAGTTCGACCGGTATTGATGACAGGATTGCTTCTAAGCAAAGAGATGATTCATTGCTAGCTCGAAGAATTGAAAGATTGGAAGGTGGAACCGGGATTGACGACTTGAAGGATTTTATTCTTGACTAGAATGGATGGCTAAGAAAGAAGGGACGACTGAGTGTTCCGGCGGTTGGTGACCTAAGGAAAAAAGTTCTTAGGAAGTGACATCGATCAAAGTTTATTATTCATCCTAGAAGAACAAAGATGTATCAGGATATGAAGAGAAGTAACTTATGGGAGGGTATGAAAAGAGATTTAGGCTTATGGGTAAAGCAGTGTCTGAATTGCCAGCAAGTGAAAGCCAAGCATCAGAAGCCAAGTGGATTGCTTCAGCCTTTAGATATACCAGCATGGAAATGGGATTCTATATCTATGGATTTCATAGACGGAAGGCTAAGGTCTAAACAAGGAAACGGAAGTATCTGGGTTATAGTGGATAGGCTGACTAAAAGTGTACACTTTATACCTGTTAAATCAACAAGGGTGACACCTATTTTAGCTAAGTTATTTATGAAGAATATTGTTAGACTACATAGAGTTCCTAGTAATATAGTCAGCAACAGAGATACCTTATTTACTAGCAAATTCTGAAAGAGTTTACAAGAGCTTTTAGATACCAAGATCAAGATGAGTACCGCTTACCATCCACAGACTGATGGGCAAACGGAAAGAGTTAACAAAGTCTTGTAAGATTTGCTAAGAGCTTGTGTGCTAGATTTTGGAGGATCATGGGAAGACCATCTACACTTAGTCAAGTTTTATTATAACAATAACTACTAGACTAGTATATGGATCGCACCTTTTAAAGATTTATACAAAAGACCATGCAAATCACCAGTTTGTCGGTTGGAGACTGGAGATAGACTAGTTCTTGGTCCAGATAAGGTGGGAGAAGCCACAGAGAAGATCGAGTTAATCTGAGCAAGGATGAAGGAAGCTCAATCTAGGCCAAAATGTTATGCAGGTAAGAGATGGAAAGACTTAGAGTTCTCAGTTGGAGATCAGGTTTTCGTCAAAGTACACTGATGAAAGGTGTAGTGAGATTCGGGAAATCAGGGAAGTTGGCACCGAGGTTTGTTGGACCATTTCCTATTATAGAAAGGATCGGGAAACTCGCTTATAAGATAGGGTTACCAAACAGTTTGGTAGGTGTCCCCAATGTTCTCCATATTTCTAATCTAAGGAAGTGTGTTTGAGATCCAAAGACTACCATCACTCCGACTGCATTGGAAGACTTAGTAGCAAAAACAGACATGGCCATAGTTAGACATCCAGTTCATATTGTAGCTAAGGATAAGAAAACGCGAAGGAATAAGATAGTCAGATTAGTAAAAGTTCAGTGGAGTGACGATAAGAGAGCCTGTACTTAGGAAACAGAGAGCGAGATTAGGGATACTTATCCTGACTTGTTTGATGGTATGTTTTACATCTATGCTTTTATGTTTGATGCATGTACCTTATCGTAATTTCAAGGATGAAATTCTTTAAGGAGGAGAGGTTGTAACAATCATAAGTTTGTCTAACATTATTTAGGACATTTAATTGGGTAAATAAAATAAAATATTGTTAAATGATAATGGGGTTGAAATTTAGTAATTAATGAGGGTCGAGCCGAATTAATGAATTAATAGAATCAATAAGAATATTAATAAGTCGGAGGGTACATGAGGAGGGCAAAATAGAAAAAGAGTACATTTTCTTATCATAAACCCTTATTCTCATTTCCTCCCTCACTTCACTCATTCACAAAAGAAAATAAAACAAGGGTTCGGGACTCAAAATGAGGGATGTTACATTGAAAGAGTTACAAGGGAATGTTTCTTCAAACTCCATGTAAAAGCATCATCTCCAACATATAACACAAAGCTTGTAGTACTCTTTCTATCATCAATATCTCCTCTCCAATCACTATCATAATAACCATCAAACTGAAATTTTCAAAAGAAGTGTAAAGCAATCCATAATCTAAAGTTCCTTTAATATGTCTCAAAATCCTTTTAGCAACCTTCTTGTGTGTATTAGTTGGTGCCTCCATATAGCGACTGATTAGTCCAACTCCATAAAGGATATCATGTCTAGAACATGTCAAGTACCTTAAATTTTCAACAAGCTTTCTATAAAAAGAAAGATTCACTTTCTTACCATCATCAAATCTTAATAACTTGGTTCCACACTCTACAGGAGTAATGACATGTTGACAATTCTCTATGTTGAATTCTCTCAAGACTTTCTTTGCATAGCCTTTTTGAGAAATAAAAATGCCTTCATTTGGTTGCTTCATTTCAATTTCAAGATAATAGGACATGAGACCAATATCTTCCATTTCAAATTCTTTAACCATCTCCTTCTTGAATTCTTCAAACATTGTTGAATAATTATCAAAAAAAATCAAATCCTCAACAAACAAGCTAATAATCATCATATCAGCATTCTCTTTCTCCTTGACATAAAGGCCATTTTCATAAGGACACTTTGTGAATTCTTTCTTTCTAAAGTAATCATCAATCCGACTACACCATGCCCATGGTGCTTACTTTAAGCCGTACAAAGCTTTCTTAACTTTAAGACTTTATATTCTTCCCTCTTAACAACATAACCCATCGGTTTTTCCACATACACATCTTCTTCCAAATAGCCATTCAAAAATGCTGATTTTACATCTATTTGAAAAAATTTACATTTCTTCCTAGCAGCCAGTGAAATGATCAATCGAATTATCTCCAAACGAACTATTGGTGCAAAAACTTTATCATAGTCAATTTCATGTTGGCGGTTAAATCCTTTTACGACAAGTAAAGCTTTGAATTTGTCTACCTCTCCATCTGCGTTCTTTTTTATTTTGTAAACCCAATTCAGTCCTACAACTTTCTTTCCTTGAGGAAGATTTCACAATTCCCATTTATCATTCTTTTGAATTGCTTTCATCTCTTCATCCATAGTTGATCTCCACTTTTTGTCTTGTATTGCATCTTTAAAGTTTATGGACTCTAATCTTACTAAAAGACAATAGAGAGCAGAATCATTGATCTCATTAGTGTATGCATAAATGTCATCGAGGCTTCTCAATTTTGAAGTTCTTTCATAAGAACTTGGTGTATCATGATCATCATGAATTAGTGTTGGAACTAGTGTTGGAGTGTTTGGAGAAGAATGTAGATGCTCATTACCTTCTATTTGACTAGACTTATCACCAAGCCAAGGAAACAAATTGTATTCTTCATTTTGATCTTCCCAATTCCAATAGTCATTTTCATCAAACTTGACATCTCGGCTAATAATAGCTTTCTTGTTATTTGGATCGTATAGCTTATAGCCTTTGGATTTTGTAGCATTTCCAACAAACACAAGCTTCTCACTTTTATCATCCAATTTCTTGTTTCATCTGGAATATGTACATAAGCAATACAGCCAAAAACTATTAGATGAGAAAGAGTTGGCTTCTTTCCACTCCATTTCTCTTGGGGTGTAGATTTTTGCAAACTTCTTGTAGGACACCTATTGGATAGATAAACTAAACAAGCTACATCTTCAGCCTAAAATTCTTTAGGAATTTATTTGCTCTTCAACATACTTCTTGCCATGTCAAGAATGGTTCAATTCTTTTGCTCAACCACACCATTCTATTGAGGTGATCTTGGAATAGTCAAGAATCTTCGAATGCCATGAGATTCACAAAAAACATAAGATTGCTGTAAAGTAAATTCTCCACCACGATCAGTTCTCAAAGCCTTAACTGAACATTCACTTTCTTTTTCTACCATCTCCTTGAACTTCTTGAACATATCAAGAGCTTCTGAATTTTATTTCAAAAAATACACCCAAGTCTTCTGTCTATAGTCATTAATAAATAATAAGAAGTACATGTTTTTACCAAAAGTAGATGGATTTATAGGACCACAAATATTAGCATAAACCAATTCAAGAGGTTTTATAGCTCTTGAAAACGACTCTTCGAAAAACTATTTCTGAATTGTTTGTCGTAAAGACACCCTTCACATAATTATTATGGATAATCAATGAAATGCAAACCAAACACTATTTTCTCTTTCATTAATTTATTCAAGCTATCAAAATTTAAATGACCCATCCATTGGTGCCAAAGCCAAGAAGGATCTGATGAACATGCTTTTAAACATTTGACAGAATTAGTTTGGATTTCGACAGAAAACGTTCTATTCTTAGATACTTCAACTATGGCAATTAGATCACCTTTAGAATCTCTCAACATCAAAGCACCATTCTTGAGCAATATTATATCCTTTCTCCAAAATCTGACCCAAACTTTATATGTTTGATTTAAGTGCATGCACATAATAGACTTGAGTAATGAAATGATGTGATTTATTTTTGGCTTGAATAAGAATATTACCTCTTCCTTTGATCTCAACTTTTCTGCCATCTCCAAAAAAATATTTCCTTTGAAAGTTTCATCAATAGATATAAAGAGATTCTTCTTGCTTATCATATTATTACTTACACCGGTATCTAAATACCATGCCACTACAATACACACAAGGTTTAGTGACGGCTATATGCTGTCGACGGCCGTCGCTAGTCGACGAAAATAGCCATCGCTTTTTATGTCATCGCCCGAAGAAAAGGTGATGGCTTTAGCGATGGCCTTGTCGTTAACTTTTCGATAGTTAGAGACGGCCTAGCCGTCGCTAGCCAATGATAATCGATGGACATGTGACATGAATCTATGAATCATGTATATGCCAATTGGGGGTCATTAGCCATCTCTACCGTGTAACCAATAGGCCATCGCTAGCCGTCGCTAACTTGGAAACTCTATTTTGCATATCAGCTGCTGTTTTAACCATCAAGCCATACCAATATATTCATCTGATTATCCACATCATATACAAAACATATAAATCCAATTTCATAAGTACAACCATCGCATACATCGCATAATATCATACATATCACACATAATCAAGTTTATATCACAAAAATCAGTATTTACATTAATATTCTATCGAACAACACAACCATACCTACAAATCCTCCTATCCATCAAATAAAACAACCATCAACATCCATAAATCCATCAAACATTCACAAATAACACAACCATTAACAAGTATCAAATCAATCAACTCATGTCAAATTAGTACAAAACAAAACAATCAAATATCCATCAAAAACACCACCATACCTACTCATCATCATCATTATCATTTCCCGACCCCGGGAAGGAAATGTCCCATGCTTTTCCATGTACGCCACAATCCACTCATCTAGCAGCATAGTCAATCCACTCTTCTTCTAATCATTTAATTATACTATTTGAGCTCTTAACTGTACTATCTCCTCCTCCGCTTATGATTTCTTATAATCAGTCAGGGAACTCCACACCTGTAAATTAGTTAATGGCTAGTTATAATTTATATGTAATATTAAATAAAATTTATAAATCAGTTAATGAAGCTAGTTAACTCCTGATTGTCATAACCATATCATCTTTTCCTTGTCGGCTTGTCGATCAGAGCATCAAAAATCCTTTCCTCCTTAACGGTCAACTCCTCTCCATTGGTCGCCCTAAGTACTCGAGCTTGCTCTATTCCAAACATTTCCTGCAATTAGGAATAGAATTTTTCAACAATAAATATTCAATTCACAATTTATGTAATATGAAATAAAAGAAAAAACAAAAGTATGTTTATTATTATAGCTTGTGATTTAAGGTCTATCCAAGTAAACGTAACTGAGCAACCTTCATTGGTGCACTCAATTGCATGAGTCCATATGAAGACCTCTACATATGCAGGTTTACGACCCTTCTCCTTCTTCTGAAATTATATATGAATAAAAAATGTATATACATGATTAAATAATGTTATAAGTAATTTATAATCGCAGTTTATAAATTTACCATTTCTTTCTGGTATTGTTGGAAGGATTTTGATCCACCGCGGTGTATGACAGAATTTTTATTCATGTTTGTCAAGTTCCATTCGGTAATTTCCTATAAATTTAAATATTTTGACTGACTAAATTAATGCAATTATTATACAAACTTTAAACAAATTACAATAATAATATAAAACTAGAAAACTTACTTTTGTGGCAGGAGTATCCAGTGCTGATGAAAATCCGTCGAAATACTAGCACTCATCCAATCAGGTTTTTATTTTTTCGTTTCATGTCTGAGAGGGTGTCCCTGTAATTTTTCCTCAGCTTCTTATTCTAGTGATTCCTAAATAGATCTTGGTCTTCCTATTCTACAACTACTACAGCCTACACATTGAAATTAAAATGAATTATATATAGTATACTAATTTTCAAAGATCAAATATGTCATTTTCAAATGAATTATAAATTTATATTTACCATCAAGTCGGCCCATATAACATTCTTAATAGTGGGATATCATCCCATGTCGGCCAACGCCCAAACATATGACTCATATATGCCATCCTAAAGACAGCAAGGATAAAATCGGAAGGCTCCAGCTCAAATCCCTTGTATTTATTTTGATGTAGACATCTAATAAAATTTAAATAATATACATGCACTAGATATTAACGACATTGCAATAAATTTGATATTTACCTTCCACTCTTTGAAATCATAGTCTCCCTTGGGTGTAAATCAACCGAGCCACTAACAACCTTGCCAGCAGTAGGAGAAGCAGAAGCACGAGATCTAGAAGATCTCCTATAAGACATAATATTTGTCACAAACATATCATTTTATATAATGAAAAAACATATTATTTTATTATTAGAAAACATGTCTAATTAATAATCACATAAAACTTCCACTAAAACTACAAAAATAGAATAAGATCTCCTAAATACATAGAATTAATAAAACATAATAATACATAGCTCATGGCATAGTCATTATCATTAATAACAGTGGAAACTAAAAATATAAATTATACAATAAGCGATACAAATATCCATCATGTATATATTACATCATCAGTAATTAATAATCAATCTTCATCGTTTCTGATTCAGACTCGATCTCGTACTTTATATCGTTTACCTCTGTACACTCAAATGCTTCTATTAGAACATTTGATTCATCGTTTAAAGGCCCTAAATCAATATGATCATTAGTTATTATTATTATTTCATTAATTGGATTAAAATCTACTTGATAAGCTGCTTCATCCAGAATATTATTTCAGTCAAATGTAAATCTTGCGTTTGACTTAAAAACAAGCGACCAATCTAATTTACCTCTTTTTAGGGATAGATATTGAGCAAAATAAACTTGTTATGCCTGTTTGGCTGACAGGAAAGGATCATACTTATAGTAATGTGAGTTATGCTTTATTTCAATAAGCTTATAATATTGGTGCACATTGATTCCAAAACCAGGAATATTGCCAAACAAATTGCATTTGAATAAAATAAAATTTCTACAGGTCGTATAAAATATGTCAATCCTAAAACCTATGTTAAGATGCCGTAAAAATCTTTTATATGATCATCTGGATCATTACTACCTTTGACAAAGACACCGCTATTATAGGTTAATTTTTCAGCACCATATTTATTGGTGTTTAATTTAAATCCATCGATGAAGAATATTAGATAAGCCTTGGCATTATTTTGGTCCTAGCGTAAGATGTTTCAATCCTTCATCACCGACACAATTACTTGGATCATAAACATAGCTCGAGCACCAATTAGCAAATTCTTTACCGAGATTGGGACGTGGATGTTGTGATTCTTAAATATTGCAAATATATATAATATATTGCATTATAATATGTAAGTATAATTGAAATAAATATGAATATGGAAATTCATATATCGAGAATTATTATTTAATATTACTTAATAAATGGTGCAACTTCAGCACAATTAAGAAGAACATATGTGTGTGCTACATGGTAATCTCTATCGTCCAATCATAGTTCCATAGATTTTCCAATAGGTCGGCCATGTTGTCTCAAAATAGATAACGTTATTTGAGAAGAATATTGTTTAATGGCTTTATCATTATGAGGGATACTTACAAATGATAAGTTCACACTGAAGTAATGAGAGAAAAAGAATGAAGCTTCTTTTTCAAGATATGATTTGTAAATCGAACCTTTAACTCGTGTTTTTTGTCTAACTTTTTTCTTCAGATGATCCAAGTACCTATTACAGAATTAATTCAATTTAAATTTACTTATGTAAATTTTGAATTTTAAATTAAAATTAATATTACGGATATTCAATATTACCTCTGAAATGGATACATCCATCCATATTGGACAGGATCTCGAAGAAGTGCTTCGATGGAAGATGAATAGGTAAATGCTCCATTACATTAAAAAATCCCGAAGGAAATATTTTCTCAAGTTTGCAGAGCAGTATAGGGATATCCTCTTCAAGTTTACATATACACTCAACTTTTAATGTAGTCGAACAATGCTCTTTATAAAACAAACTTAATTCCGTTATAACACTCCATACTTTTACGGACAACAGTTTTTTTGATAACCACGAGTAATAATTTTTTTATCATGACATAGAAATCGTGACTTTTCATCCCACTCAGTTTATTGTTTTAAAGTCAGCATGGGAGATTAGAAGAAATCACATCAGGACATTTTAGTCCTTTCACACACTTTAACACAAGTTTCACTTTCTTGCTGTCTAGCTCATAACATTCTTTGGGTTTTTTTATTATCATTCAGCTTTATATGAAGTTCGGGATGTTTACATAATTCTGCAATATCACGTCTCGAATTCAGATCGTCTAGTTTTCCTTTTAGCATTCGGAATTGTATTTAACACATTATCAAATACGTTTTTTTCATTGTGCATCACGTTAATATTATGTCGAAGTAAGAGATCTTTCCGACTCCCAAAATATATTTTGTTTGCACCAATTATGAATTATCGATTTACCTGGAATTTTGGTCTATACTACAGTTTAATGTATCTTTGGATATTCCTTTACAAGATCATATATTTCTACACTTGACCAAATCGTTGGTGGTTGTCTACTCTCTGGTCTATTAGCTAAAAAATTTTTTTGCCTCTTCTAAAAGGATATTATAGAACTCTCGGCAAAATGAACTATTTCGAGCTTAAATTTTATTCCAATCATTTTTCTACGAATCCAACCGTATGGATTGGATTAACATATTACCAAGCATCAATGGTTCGAATTCGGTCTTGCTCCAAGGTTGTTTGGTGATGTGCACATAAATATGCATATTTTTACTTCCATATTTAATCTAATTAAATTAAATAAATGAGCATATAGGGTATTTTAACACGTTTAAATCAAAATTTCAATTATTTTCAAATCATCATTTATTCATTTTCATATGGGAGCAAAATAGCCATTTTGTGTGTGAATTAATTTGAGAATATTTATTTGCATATTTTATTTTCATTTGTAGGAAAATTGGATGGAAATATGAAGAAGCTTTCATGTATTCATGCATGTACAAGGGAAGACAAGCAAATGAAGATGTAAATAAATTATTTCGTGCAATGTGGAGGACCCCACCTACCCACTTACCATGATCCCCTATTAAGAGCTAACGCACATGATTAAAGCTACATGCATATTTATAACTCCATCCCTCTCTTTCCCTTTTGCACCCCATGTCCCTCTCGTGTGGAGGCATGGGGACGTAAAAAGTGGGATCCTACCAACTTGTTCCGACCTAGGATAATAAGCTCATGAGCTTGGTCTTACTTCACCGTCGAGAAACGAAAGAAGACTTCAATATCCAAGCTTAGCTTAGACGTATGGAGGATTATGCTCTTGCTAATGATTACTTGGAGGTTACATTTCCTAAGAGGGTATTTTGGGTAGTCCCCCAAATTATGATTAGGGTTTCAAAACATGTATAATTACCCGTTATGTTTCTTGTAATAAGCTCTTAGCCTCCTCTTTAGTTAGTTTAGTTTGAGACACAAATTGTAAATATAAACTCTCTTTCTCTCTTTCATGCTTTCTTAGCCATTTTCTTCTTATGTAATTTTCTTAATGCAATTTTAATTCATGTTTTTTTTACATGTTCTCTTTCCTCTTATGTTGGTAGCTTAGTTTTATTTCTATGTAAGTAGTTTAGCTCTCTTTTATTTTTAAGTAGCTTATGTTTTCCTCTTGTTCTTGTTTCATATTGAACTCTACATTTGTTGAAACGATAATAAATATGAGAGGCTAAAGCCCTTCAATTTAGGGGTAACGAAGCTCTCTTAATCATGTAGATTCAACATTTGCTAATTTTTGATCTCTTTTTATGCTTAATGGAAATGTTTGAATGGGTAAAAAATTTGTTGTTTTAGCTTTGAATTTGATAGCCTATATTGTTGACACCAAATAGGCTATGCTTAAACAAACACAAACACAAATTACCTCTTCATCTACATATGATTATGGTAATGAAGTGAATTTTAAAATCAAAATTTAATGGTCTATATTACTAATCAATAGTAAATAGATCATGCTTAGAATAGATTTTATGTTTAATTTCATTGTCATGAAAAGTTAAGAAGTGGTTTAGTGGGTGTGTTATAGTTTGATGGTTTATGTTGGGCTAATTAATAGTACAAATAGGCCATACTTATGATAAACATATCAACTAAATTTACTAATGACCAAAAAAGAGAGATCATAATTTCATATATGCTGATTTATGTGATCATGAGAAGGGATTTGCCTCTAAATTGCCTTCAAACTCTCATATTTTTATCCACTTTCTATTGCTAGTTTATTTACATTTTTTAGCTAATCACAACTTCAAATTTTGGTTTAATTTGATTGAATAGAAATTTTTAAATCGATATAATTCCTTGCGGATCGACTCATACTCGTCACGTACTAAAATTATACCTTGTGCGCTTGTGGTTATTTTTATCATATAATTTTTTCGATGATTTGCTAAACCGATAGAAAATTTGCCGTTAAACATCCGGCCTTCAAACGAAGGGGTTTTTAATCCAAATATCGATGAACGGTTATAAATTTAAAATTTAAGATCGATATCCTACGGTTGTTTATTTTTTCATCATCTTCTGGAAATAGTTCAAATATACTTTAGATCGACATAGGATCCAATAAATTTAATTTTATGCCGAATTTATTTTATATAATTTTATCATGCTAAATATAGTTAAAAATTAATAATTATTTACCCAATGGTTCAAAAAATATTTTAATTCATAAAAATGTTACATATAATCAACTTTATCGAATTTTCTTAATGGACCGACTAAAATTCAAATAAATTGGTCGTGCGAGTTAAATTTTCAATAATGTTAAATATTCGAATTACGCGAAAACAGATCATCGAAAATATTAATTTAACTGATCAGAACAGTAGTTAGGTTGAATGGTTGTGCTAAAATATCTTATTTTTTTAGGAATTAAATTAGTACTTTTAAATATTTTTTAAAACGTAGTGAGAATTATATAAATTAATTATTTAATTGGGTAATTAATAAAATGACGAGCCATCGTTAGCCATCGGAAAAAATCGATGGTTCATCGACGGCCGTCGCCACCTATCGCCGCCATTCCCTATGTATCTTGTAGCATGCCACTTGATCCTTTTCTACACCTCCATCACATGAGGGTAACAATGTGGCTCCTTCATTCTCTTCAGCTATAGCACAATAAGCCTTTTCTTCTTTGACTTTCGACTCTTGAATTTCTGCATTCAGATGCATAATGGCTATATTTTTCACAACTGTAACGTTGTATGTTAGCTTTAAATTCTGTCTCAAAATGACCATACTTTTCACAACTGTAGCATTGCACATCAGCCTTTGGATCTCCTCTTTTGGACCAATTCCCTTTATCACAACTTCTTGATGATTGGATTTTATTTGATCTCTTATTATTGCTATAGTTTTGATCGGATCTTCTTCTTTCTCTTCCTTTGTAATTACAATGCCAGCGGACACCATTTCTACCTTAGCCTCTTCTTCTCTTAGAATTTTCATTCCCTTCACCCTTTTCCTTTAGAGTCATCTTTGAGAGAAGTACTTAGCCTGTGGTTGATTCTCAGTCATCCTTTCTTCACAATCTTGCAACGATCCCAACAATTCTTCAACGGTCGTGGAGTCTAGATCTTTTGACTTTTTGATGGCCACAACAATATAATCAAATTTTGAGTCTAGTGACCTCAGAATTTTTTCAACTACTGGATCATCATCTAATTTTTCACCATATCGTCTCATTTGATTGAAAACCGCCAATACTTGGGTGAAGTAGTCTGAAACTGATTCAGAACTGTTCATCTTGAGATTTTCAAACTTGTCTCCCTAGTTTTGCAAAAGCACTTTAATCACTTTGTCTATTCCTTCAAATGAATTTTGAAGAATCTCACATGCCTCCTTTGCACTGGACATGTTAGAAATTTTCTCATACTCTTATCCAAGCACACATGGATAAGAGAATGTGCTTGCTGGTCTTCCATCTTTGGCTTTTGCAAAGCATGTCTTTGTGTAGTTGTCAATGCTGCCTCATTTTCCGACTGATCAAATTCGTTCTCAATGATGTCTCGTGCATCATGTGAACCCAGCAAAGCTTTAATTCCAATGCACCAATTCTATAACGACAAGTATTTTTCGGTAATTAAAATATTAAATTTAATAAGATTTTGAAATATTAATATTGTAAGAAATTAAAATTTATGATTTGTAATGATAAAACAAATAGAATGTAATATAGTAATGTTGATTTAATGTAATTGATAACCATTTTAGTCCAATTTCAATCAATGGATATAATTGTAAGGTTATTTGGTTATAATTGTAAATAATGAAATAAATTAAATGATGCATTTAGTGATGAGATTATATGTAATTGATTGGAATAGGTTAATATATAATATAAAATCATTTTATTATAACCCTTGGTTGTAAATGATAAGATAATTGATATGAACTATTATTATAAACGATGGTTGTAATTATCTACTCATTAATTTGTCCGTTTGAATATTAAATGGGTAATTAATTGTAAGAATCCAAAAACTCGGCCTTCGAAAATCGGCACCCGTACTTGACTTGTACTCAAATGCCGTAGATTCAAATGCCGAATCTGGCTTCTCGGAGCTTATAACACAGTAAGTATAACAACACAGCAGAATAAAGAAATCAATGATATCATATACAACTCCAATGAATACAATATCCAGAATGATATACATCAATGATATCAATAATACACAGCAATATCAGAGATATGATACAATGCTACAGCGGAAATAACAATAATGGAAGAGATCACTCCAAATGACATACAAAAGAGAATGACTCCAACATTAAGCTCGAACCACCATCACGATGCACAAAGATAAGCAAGTGCAGTCATCCACTTCGATGAAGTGAACTAGCTCCAGATAATCTACTAAACCTGAATATTTGAGAAACCCAACTCTAGACTGCCTGTGTGGAAAATTGTGGGCACCCAGAGTTTAGGAAGGGAACAATAAACTCCGAGTCAGTCATGGGACTGGTGTGAGTAACAAAAACAGTTTATCTTTAAACAACAACAAAAGAATTTTAAACATTGAAACCCGCAATGCTTTTGGAAAATGAAACTACCATAAGACCTCCCACCACACACACAATGCAAACGCATAATTGAAGGAGATTTCTTCTTATGATAGTCAAACATGCTTACTACGTCAAATCATTAGATTATTATTATTAGTGCATAGTGGAAAAACATTTTGAAAGTATAATATCAATCTTAGCCAACATACAACCATTATTATATGCCTATTATAGCTACTATGTTCAATAGTAGGTTACCGCCACATTCCATAGCAGGTTATACAACTAAAACCGTACAAGGTTCGTATTGTTTCTTTGGATTTCCAACAAATGGTCAGGCTAAGGAACTTCCTACTGCCAATGGGATCGCCTCTGGCGGGACGTCCCGAGAACCTACCCGGCTCTGTGCCAACACAAGGCCGGGTTACCTTTGTAACTGGTAACTACTTCTCGAGTATGCCATCCCCCGGTCCTTTGGGACCTTTATCCGAGGCCTCGGTAACCAACATCACACAGTAATAAATAAAGTATGTCCACATGAGTAAGTATCTGGGCTCCATACCATGATACCACCCTTTTCCAGAAGGAAATGACATACCCTAAAGGGCGCGACCCTCATAACCTTGCCGCATCATTCCTGTTTCGACCATTTCCGATTTGTGAGGTCCGACTAGGTCTCGTCCACAAAGCTACGCTTTTTCACAAAGCCATGCTTTGATCACAAATGATCAATAAATGATCAACACACATCAACACTCAGCATGCCACATTACCAAATTGGGAGTATATCGCTGATAACCTTCAACTACATAACCTCTGAGCTCGTACGTCTCAGAGAAGGGTGTTAAGCTAAAAGAATAAATTCTCCGCCACCAAACAGAAATGTATTTGAAAGAAATCTGCTTTATATCTTAAAGTGTAATGTCAGACATGTAACCATACAAGTCTGTTCCAGGTTGGAACAGAACCGAAGGCACTTCCAAAGAAGCCCTTGCAATCTGGGTATTCACAATCCCGATCGGATTTCCCATCACTTAGGAAATCTCTATACCGGTGCGACTCAGTGCAGAGACAATCGATAGGTTATCCTATCGTTCTCGCAAATACTCGGTCTTCACCACCGGTCTTCAAATGCTATCCATATAAGACGTGTCACTTATTCGGAATGGGTTATATGACACAAAGGTCCTCTCCCGGCTAATCCGAATAGTGAGCGTAATATTCAAAAACATATGGATATTGGGATTTCAATTAAGTCACAACTTATTATCCTAACTTTTGTTTCAAATGGTTCAAACAAATTACCATTTTAAATCATTTAAACAAAAGATTTAATTCACAAAGTTCACCCATTCTTCACAAAGATTTATTTACGGTTTTTCAAGACAATTCCATTTCAGATTGGATTAACTCATCCAATCTTTCAATTAAAGATTTAATTCATAGCTTTCAAAACCGTTTCCGAAGATTCATTCATAACTTGGAAAACCATTGTCATTTCAAACTTGAAATTCTTTTAATATAAATTGGAAATTCATTTCTTATATGAAAGCTTTTATCATTTGGAAACAAACAGTTTTCGTTTTGGAAAACTGATTACAATTTACATAAGTTAAAGCTATCCAAGTATAAAACTTGGATTTAAATTTAAATTTCCAAAACCATACTTTTAAATGGTTAAAAACCCATATAAACACCTTTTATAACTTGTGTAACCTTTTTGACCAAAATTTCGAAATCATTGAATTCAATTTTAAATATTGAATTCAAATTTAAATCAAACTATTTAAATTTCAAGTTCTATTAAGTTATTTAAAATAACTTTATTTTTGAAACTCATTTTCAAAAGCTTTCAATTACAATTACAAAACTATTTTGGATTCAAGAATTCAATCTTTAAAATTGTTAAAAATTTGTGACTTAACCAATTTCCTCGTGAAATCCATATTTGTGTGAGTATGGTGTAGTCCAGGGGTTTAACACAATAGTGCAACATCATCATCAGTCATTACAGATCAAATACAACAATATAGTTGATAAGTGGTATAAACTATAACGCTTATCCTTCATATACAGATCACACATATATATATATATATATATATCACAGATAAATAAATTACAGATCACAACACAAATTGGATATATCACAAAGCATCACATATCAGAAATATCAAATAATTTAGCATCCAATCTAATTCAAACATCCATAAGAAGGATCAATTTAATTATCTGATTAATTTAAATTAGATAAATTTTTATGAGTAAATTTGCTAGTTATGGTAAATTAATAATCAATTAATTTCACTTAATTAATTACACTGAATAATTAATTCCTTAATTATTTCCATTAAATAATCACACTTCATAAATGGTTATTATTAAATTAATTAATCTAAATTAATTATTACAAATTTATCACATTAATTGATTATTAAATAATCTTAGTTAATGATCTTCATTAACAATTAGAATTTCTTTAATATATATTGCTAAAGAAATTTACTTATATTAATCATTATTGATTATAAATTGAATAACCATTAATAACTCATAAATTAATTCTAATTATTGAATTAATTAATTACTAATCATTAATTAAAAATTCAAATCTTATTTAATTAATGATCCTTAATTACCAATTTATTTATCCTCAATTAATTGTCTCAAACCCTAATCAATTGATTTAAACTTTTAATTGTTAAATTAATTAATTCAAATCATTAATTATCCATTTTAATTAATTTAATAATTACAAATCATTAAATCTTCATTTATTTAAAGATAAAAACATTTTCTTATTAATGATCAAATTATCATTAACAAGGTATTTAAAAACAATTTACTTTCAAGTTTTACTTTTAAAATTTTATTTTAAATTTAAGATTTAAAATGGAAACAAATTATCTGAATTTTGAAACAAATTCAGAAATCCTCTTTTTCCTTTCTTTCACAAGTTAATGAATTATTTATCTTATAATAGAAATTAAAAGGGTTTAAAACCCAATTTCATGTAAAATTTAAATCAATTTAAAGATTCACTTTATCATTCAAACTGTTTAAAACCATTTAAATTCTTAAAAAAAACTTCTTTTTATTTCAACATCAAAAATTCAAATCTGTATTTGAATCCAGATTAAATTCTTGCTTACAAATTTAAATCGTTATCTTACTATTTAACCCACTTCAATATTTTAGGTGGTTAAACAAATTTCAATTTTTAAAACTTTATTTTTCAAAACTAAGATTCAAACTAGATTTGAATAGGAATCTAACTTGGATTTAAACTTAATTAAATCCCTACTTTTCACTTTAAAAACCCAGATTTGAAATTTAAAATATTACAGGTTTTAAAACTGTAACATGGCAAACAACTCGTGCCAAACTACATTTTCCCCAAGTCAAATTCCCCTCTGCTTCGAGTAAATACTCGAACTACTCGAGTTTACCCTCTGTTTATATTCAAAAATTCACCAGACAAGAAAAGTGCACGGTGCACTTGCACCGTGACTCTGACCAACTCCAGCTAGCACCCACACCTTCATCACATCGGTGATCACCTCCAGATCCATTCGCGACCACCAAAACTTCAAGATCGACTTGAAATCAAAATCGAGCTCACAAAGCAAAACCTGGAAATACAAAACTACAACTAGTCCCCAAACCTGTCAACGCCTCATTCCCCGAGCTCCGACCACCTGAGAGTCAGGTCCTCCAGCCATAGCTTTGACTATGCTTCAGCAACCATCTCTCAAAATCTCGTGACACTCGACGTAATGTGGAGGTCGCGGCGATCAAAACACAGACCTTCACAAAAACTAGGTTTACAAAAGAAAACCCCTCGCCGTTGTCGCCACTGGGGTCGTTGCCACCACCGGCTATTTTTCCTACCTCCACCGTAGGCTCCTCCACCTCCTCGCGCAACCCCGACACCTCCAGCTCATCATCTCACCGGCAATTGGCCAAAATACCCATCTCGATCATCATCAAACTGCTCTCAAACCACCACACTAAAAATCACCAAATTCATTTTAAAAATCATAGCTTTAGGTAAGGATTCGAGTTATATTCTTGAATAGATGTTTTGTTGAATTCGAAATTTCCAAATTTAAACTTTCTTCTGTAAAAAATTTTATTTTTCATCCTGTATACATTTATACTTTATGAAATTATTTTTAAATCATAGTTCTTACTTGAATACACATATTTGCTTTAGACATCAAGGCTTGATAATGATTAGAAATTGAAGGATTGAATTTATTTCTATTTGGTTTCATCCTGAACTAGAAACAGAGAAGAAGAACATATCCAAACTGTCAAATTCAAATACATATACACACAGTGTTTAAAACAAAGAAGATATCCCAACATCCATATTTAACATGAGTCATACACTGATTATAATTAACCTAAGTTGTTTACTTATCTGATTTCCAGGAATGATAGAGCTTTCTTTCTTTTGAAACAGTTTTGAATTTTATTTTTTTGCTAGCTGAAGTCTTTTCTTTTGATCTCTGGCTTGTGTTGAATTGTTTTCAGTTAAATTTTGTTTTAGTTTGAGATGATAATTACTTTAAATTTTTCTCAGCTTGATTTACGAACTGAAATGAGGAAGACTTGAGAAAAAAATGAGTTTGCATGGTATTCATTTTGTACAAGTTGATATGAGTTGTTTGTACAAAAATAGGCAGGGATATTTTTTTCCTTTAGGTGGCTGAGATGATTTGTCTTGTGTACTAAAGATGATGGCATTAATTGCTTTGGTACCATTTTTATAAAAAAAATATTTCTTCATTTCGATTGATACATGTATGAGATAATTTTGATGTGGCTTCTCTAGTAAGCTTTTACTTATCTTCTTTTCTTATTTACTTGTTTTTATGTCTACTTGTTTCATTTGTTTGCAAGCTATTCTCATGTACATGAATATAATTTATTTGTTTTGCTTGTTGAATATGCAGTTCCGTTTTGTATTTCCTTCTCATGTTTTCTTTTGCAAGCTAGTATAGAAAAAGGTGTTTATACTTATCTTTTTTTTCCTTTCTTTATTTCAGCTGTACAAATATATATGTGATAGTTTGATGTGGCTTTCTTTTGCAAGCCATTCACACTTGTATTTTTGTTTTCTTTGTTTCATTTATTTCATATATATTTGTTTTCAAATGTATTTGTTTTGCCTTTAACTTGTCTTTATAATTGCATATGCATTTGGTTTTTGTTTTATCTTTTTCTTTTATTATTTTTTAAATGCATTTCTATATTTTAATATGTTGTGATAATTTATTTAATGTATTTACTATATGTATTTTTCTATAATTTATCTTATGTATTTTTCTATAATTTATTTCTATCTCCATTATTAATTTCTAACATAAATACTATTTATTTATATATTCATTTGGTAATATAAGTGAATTTCTAGATTTTAATTTGTTATTAAATTTTATCCAATGTATTTATTTTATACTTCTATATCTTATATAATTTTATTTTTAAACCATTTATTTACAATTTAAATCCAAATTAAATATATATATACATATATTTAAAATTTCAAATTGACTCATATATGCCCAAATACATATATATTCACATATATATATATACAATATTTAAATTTTAAATGATTTAACATAGAATTTATTTGAATTCGGGGAAACTCGCATCAATTTATCGATTAATTATACAATTTTAATTCAAAAATTCAATAAATTATCAATTTAAACTTATCTAAAATTCGGGATCGTTACATTAATGGAATTAAGGCAATTGAATGTTGGAATTATATGTTGTTAATTGAAATTGAATATAATCAGTGATGTGTAAGTAGTCATAACATTTGCTGTAGATAATAAACTTATAAATATGATTAAATTACTTAAAGGTAACAATTGTTCAGTTACCATCTCAATATTTAATATGTTTGGAATTAATTTGGAAATCAATGAAAATTTATGTAATTAATTAATATGGTAAAGATGTTAACGATAAAATAATAAATGTAATAAAATGTAAACTTATGTTAATATAATTCATAGGGTATTGTTGATTGAATAATAAGGATGATAACATAGGTTTGAATGTAATTAGATGAGAATTGGATGCGTAGTTAATGGCATTTAACCTTTTAAATATGATAAGGGGAAACAAATTAATATTGCATTAATTGATATTACATCTTTTAATTAAGATAAAGTGTAACGATCCGTAACTTTTAAAAACTTTAAAATGGCAGTATTTTGAATTTAAATAAAAATGAAATAAAAAATTTGAATTTGTGATGTTGAGTGTTTTATTTGACCAAATTTAGTAGAATAAATTTTTTGTAAAATTTCAAATTTTGGTCAAACTTAGTCAAAGATTGACTTTTGGTTGAAAATTTTAAATTTTAAAATTTTATTCTTTTTATATGAAACTAGACTGAATTCTGATCTTTCCTCCACTTTTCGTTTCGTCAAAATCAAATTTCTATTGCTCTAAAAAATTGAATTACTATGAAAAATTAACATGAATTGGTAGTGTTTAGTTGTGTTTTATTTGGCTAGAGCATATTGGGTTTGTTTGGTCTAATGGGCCTTGGTTAACCAAG
The DNA here is from genome assembly GCA_030737815.1 of Allium fistulosum. NCBI lineage: Eukaryota > Viridiplantae > Streptophyta > Magnoliopsida > Asparagales > Amaryllidaceae > Allium > Allium fistulosum. The sequence continues at coordinate 445,845,964 of CM060903.1, forward strand.
AGACTCTAGTCAGCCTTGTGACCATCCTATGCATACGACCTTATGTTTCTTATTTGATAACATCTACGTACATAATTTTTCTCCTGAGAAACTTTCTCTACACACTTCTTCTTTCTCCTCAAAATCTACAGAGAACTCTAGATCTAAAACTCCAGAAACCTCACAAATCAAAACTCCTTTCCTCCTTTCCTTCAACCCTTCCTCCTCCCCTATAGCCGCCACCCTCTCCCCCATCTCCAAGGCCATCTCCTTCCACCTTCCCTCTCCTCTTCTTTCTCCTTTTTCCCTTCATTTCCCCTTCCCTATTTTCCCTCTTTCTTCCCCTTATTTCCATGACTTCTATATTCCACAAAACTACTCCAAATCAAATAATTTTTTTGAAACTGTGTATAATTTCAATGGCAACGACTTTTTGTTGAACTCTTATTCCCATTCCGAATATTTCTATATCAAAAACTCCATTTTTCAAGTCCTTTCTCGGGTCCAGTTTTGGCCGAAAAAACCCCATATTGTATCAATTATATCTCCTTCAGGAATGTATCAAATTATGCGATTCTTTTTTCAAACCATTTATTTTTTCAGTAACTTCAACTTTCCTAAAGATAAGTTCTTCAAATTCTTTAATTTGCTATGCCAAAAACTCAACTCTTTTTGAAGTATTTTTGAACTCGGATTTTCAACTCAGAAAACACCTCTATTTGTTTTGACCATAACTTCCTTAAGACAGAAGCTTTTTGAGTGATTTGTTTTATGAAAGTGGAGAAAAAAGAATTTTTAACAACTTTCTAGTTAGTCACTTTTACAGATTCAGTAATATTCTTGTCCGAATATTTTCTTAAAGATGACCTAGTTTCAGGTTTGTCCGTAGTTTGGATCTTGGGTTGTTTGGAAGTTGGAAGTAGTTGAAACTTGTTTATTGATTCGTGTTTGTGTCTAAGCTTTATTGGATTTGCTTTGCATTTGGATCTTTGCTAGGAATCTCCATATTGCTCCATTTTTATCATCACCTTCGTAGCCACAAAAGGTGAACAAACACTCACAACTACTAGATTTTCTTATGTTAGTTAAATTGAATTTATGATGTGATTAGAAATTGATTGGTTGTTGTTTAGTATATTTTAAATTGCCATTCCAGTTAAATATGACTTTTATTGAATTTAATTGCCATTTAATTTAATATTGAAATTTAAATTTCCAGTTAAATACCTGTTAATGATAACCAGTAAATTGTTGGTAGTTATTGGTTGATTTCAATAATGATTGTGATGTATGTTCAATTGTTGATATTTGGGTGATTGGATGGATGTTATTGGTTGACATTTTGGATGATTGGATGTTATTTATGTCTACATCTCTGTTATCCCGATGGGTTGAAATAATACATACCCGAACGATCTTATATATTAGGAGAAAATCGTTATGGGTTGAAATGATAAACCCGAGTGGTTTTCATTGATTTGGAAATGTTGATTTTTGATACTGGGTGAAATGACATATACCCTTATAATTTCTTGAATTTGGATTTTATTTGGAATTGAGTTATTTGAAGGGTTTAAGTTAATCCAAACTTCGGATTTGTTTTGATTAGATGATTAAGATTGATATTTCAAATTATTTGAAACCCTTTAAATAATTATATTCACGTTGTACACTTGATAGTAGATGAAAATCACGTAACATCTATGAAACCATTGCACTAATATTTCTATTTTACTTATTTTTATCTGACTTATATAAGATCTTTTAGTTCTGAGTTGAATGTTTTGTCTTTTCATTACGCTCGGGTCAGTCTGAGTTTTTTCAGTGTATTGAAGACTATTTACTAGAGGACAAAGACCAAGATTCAGTATATTATTGATATTTATTATTCCACTGCATTCTGTGTTCCGCTGCATTACTTGTTTATTTCTGATGTATGTATAACTCTGATTTGAATTGTAAAAGTGTAATCCAATGTTATTTGTAAAACAGCTTCATGAACTGTTTTGATTAATATATTTTGTCGTTCTGCTACGAGATTTTATGTTTTGTTTTCCTTTTTTTATTTACCCCATTAACAATCCTCCCTTTTGAATGGTTTGAGTCTGACATATGTGGTTTATTGTCGATTTGAACCGTCCAAAAATGTGGGTCGTTACAGTTGGTATCAGAGCGAGGTTTAGACATACCTTAGCCTGTTGGGGTTAACTCATTAGAGATAGGGTAGTAATATCATAGAATGAGTTGTCTGAGTGTATATACGAGAGCACGTATTTGTTAGTGTTATAAAATGTTTATATAAGTTTTGAAATGAAATAATATTTCCTAATATTATATGTTATATATAAAGGAATAACATTTTTATAACTATTATAGTTATTTGTAATGTGTTAGATTTGTGAAATGGTAATATTTAATTATTATCATTCATTATTGATTTGTTGTATTTAATCAGTTTATAAGCATTGGCTAATTATTGTTGATTTAATTTATGGACTAAACACTAGTTTAGTAATAGTGTGTTAAAGAGAATAAAATGAATAATTAGGATATTTAGTTATGAAATTGAAATGTTTGGTTGTGAATATTGTTGTTTGTTGATTGGTAGTTTCAACTATTGAAATAAAATGGAATATCTCAATATTTTGGATAGTCGAAACTTCTAAATTAATATATGGATTGAAATGTAGAAATTTTGTTGAATTATGTAGTTGAATTTGGTAGCCTTAAATTGAAAGCAAGTGAAACAAGGTTAAATTTGTTTTATCTATGTTGGTAAATGAATAGAATTGTCATATACATTATTGGCATGTAATGTAATAATATACAAGTGTGAACTTTAAGCCTTGACATGTTTAAATCGAAATTGTGACTAAGGAAAAGCTGTAAATGAGATTTAAAATAAAGTGTTATAAACTTAATTAAATTTATGAAATGTGGCATAAATAAATTTGAAAAGTAAGTAAAAACTAATTGGATAAACGAATATGAACTAAAAGTGAAATGATTTTAAATAAAGTCACGACTTGTAAATTGTTTATGAAATAAATGGATGTTGCACTAAATGTAGTATTAAATGAGAAATATTACATGTGAAATTGAATTTAATTTAAAAATGAAGAGAAATACAAGCAATGTTATGAGAATGAATATATTAATGTTTTATATTAAATGGAGAAATTCTGTGAAACAAATATTAAAGTATGAAGTGACATTTGTGTTAATCAAAGAGATTAATAATGAATTTAAATCAAAATGTTATGGTGATGAAACAAATTGGAATAAGTATGTATGTTGTATGTATATTGTTTTATTCGCATAAATAATTTGATCCGGATTTGAGTATACAAGTTCGAGGTGAATTACACCATTTCGTATTAGGATTTTTCATTCGATTCTTGATGGCGAATATTTGATATGGATTTTTGATTTGATTCTAAAATTCTCTATCATAGTTTATGGCTATGCAAGAAGAATGATGGTTTCTAGTCAAGAAACCTTATCGAATTTCTCATTAGGGAAGTCGAATGAACAATACTAGTTCGAAAGCGAACTTGTATGATCGAGCGATCGATCGAATGTGATTTTGCGAAATGATGACATATGTACATCTTATGCTCTAATATTATTGATATGCTTTGACGTTTAAATTGAAATTTGTTAGGTTGGATATTCTTTGTAATTTAAATTGGAAATTTTCATTTATGCAAAACTACTATTAATTTAAAACCATTTTATAAAACTATTTTCTTTTATTTTTCTTATACAAACTAGTTTATTCTATTTTATATACAAAACTATTTTATTTACAAACTATTTTACAAACTATTTTATTTACAAACTACTTTACAAACTATTTTATATACAAACTATTCTATATATACAAAACTACTCTAAATTCAAACCTTTTATAAAGCAAAGATGTTCAATCCGATATGGCTCTTCATACAGCGAAATTGATTTTGGGAAAATTTGATTCTTATATAAGATGGACTTTATATAAGTATATGGTGATTTGGAAGACTATTGATTTTGGAGGGTATTCGATCTGAAGAGATAAATCTTATATACCATGGAATTTATATAAGAATGATTTGATATATTCGAGACTATTGACTTTGGAAAGTACTCTATCTAAAAATGAAATCTTATATATAATGGAATTTATATAAGTGTGATAGTTAAAGTTACGATTTTGAAAGAGTACTGTATACGGTATGTTATTATTTTGAAGTAAAAGGAATGGGGAAGTACCCTCTGCAAAGAAGTATAGTATGATATGCTTCGACCCAGATGGACTTAGGGAATCCAAGAATGGATTCGACCGATAAACCCTAATATACTTGGGTGAATTCAGAAATGGATTCGAACCGATATGGTTGTCCGGACTTAAACTCATGAGTTCCTCGATTTTTTTCCCATTGTAGATGGTTCTTTAGTTTACCCAATGGAGGCGCTTTCGATCCTGGGATCTGTTGTTTATGGGTCTTCCGGGAAGGAAGTGCATCCCTTGCGTAAATCATTGAATCAGAAGTTACCAGTGCAGCAGGGGTCGATGGTCCCTTGTTTACGAAATGATTATGATATTTTTCTAGAATCCGGAAGGTGGAAGTATCTTCTGGAAAGTTTTGTGTCCATTGCGTAAATACTAGATCAGTAGCGGGCCATTGCTATCATAAAATCATCATTTGACATCAGATTTGAGTGGTACTTCTCATACCTGTTTTTAAGTATTTTAACTGGGTATTGAAACAAGTCTACTAAGTACTTGGAGATTTCTAGCCTTATGCCTGATCAACGTATGACCAGAGTCTACAAGAACGAGGATAAACCTGTTAAAACATCGAGTTATAAAAGTATTTTGATAAAGTATTATATAAATGATATTTTGGTCATTTTTTCCATTTCTAAATACTTTAAAATGTTTAAAATATTGTTTATTTATGTACAACATGGTTTAGTAGTAAACTATTAGTGTTGTAAATATTGTGAGAAGTTATTAATTGAATAAAACATATTTAAAGTTAATGAGTATTGATTTATTAATAATGTTTAAAATTATTTTGATATTTAAAACTAATAAAATTTATAAATAATGGATATGGTTTGTAATATTTACTTGATTTTGAAGCACTAACAGTAAATTTATAGGTTTATTCACTATTTGAATTTTTATATTAAACCATAATAAATGTTTTTCCATGATTTGAATATTCATTTTAAACAGGTGTGTAAAATTAATTATGAAGATATGAAATTTCATACTTTGATTTGGATATTTATTGTAAGATTTGAGTATACTATTAGTTTCAGTTTAATAATCTAGGGTTATACTTATTTTAAAATAATGAGTCTAATAAATTATTGGATTTAAGGAACTTTATTAAAAAAAGGGGTTATCCTAATGTTTTGATATAAACTTCTAACATTGTTTAAACTTTTTGGAAAATTATTGCGTAATGCTATGAAGACGTTTTAAATATATCTTATATTCTTACTAAGTGAATGAGGTTAAATGTTTTAATTGAATTTTTAGATATATTGAAATATTTCTTTTCTCTTCAAGGGCGAATACCAAAAACTTGTGTAACATTCAATTACATTCCTAAAATATATATACAACTTACTAGAAATGTTTAATAAGTTGAAATGTTAATAGAATATGTAATGGAATATTATATAAGTAAAACTTAAGTAATGGATGTGTTCAATGAAATTATTTCTAAATAAGAATTTCGATGTGCAAGAAATGTTATTAATGTAAGTTAATATTGTGAAATAATTTATGTAAGTACATGAAAGAAAAAGACATCGTATGAATGAAAAAAATGGTAAATAATGATGTGAAAAGAAACCAATTAAATAAACTTAAATAATGTGTGGAAATTCTTGGCTGTTTTGGCTTATGAGATGTTTGGAATGGATTACTTCTAATTGTTTAAGGTTGCATAAATAGTCTATTGAGTAATTACCAAAGGCCGTAGAGCATAAGATACACTAGATAGTTTATTTGTCACCCTTGTACGATTAAAAGTTTCTGAACTAAACAAACCATTGATTTTGGTTGATATGAATGCATGATGGATTCTGTGGTTCCATATAATGGTTGTATTGTTTGTTTGTATATGTTTTATAGTGATTTGCTTTTGTTGCAAATTGAACAACTTAAATATTTCTCTTCTTGCATAATTATTAACCTATTTTGGATTATATAAGTGAAATACAGGTTTATGGAAGCAATAGCTACTGCTTTTGGTTTCATAAATAAGCGTTGTTTGCCCGATAAATAGGTACGTTTTCGGATTACGGTTTTCTAGCGATATTATACTGTTTTCCCGTCATTGGGATATTTTATTTTCAAATATGATATATATGTATGGTTATTATTGATATTATTATTATTATTCGGACCTCTCCGTACAAAGGAGACTCTGCAGAAATTTTCCATGAATTTTAGACTTAGAATTTTTTTGTGAAAATGAAAATATTTTTTCAAACTTTAGTAAACTTGAATATGAAGATTTGATTATTTATTAATTTGTATATTTTATTTAAAATACATAATTATGTAAATTAATTGTTTATAAATTGAATACTTTGAATAAAATATATTAATCCCTTAATTCCTCCTTATCCCTTTTCGAGGACGAAAAGTTTGGAGTGGAGGAGTGTAACGACCCATATTTTTCGATAATTAAAATATTAAATTTAACAAGATTTTGAAATATTAATATTGTAAGAAATTAAAATTTATGATTTGTAATGATAAAACAATTAGAATGTAATATAGTAATGTTGATTTAATGTAATTGATAACCATTTTAATCCAATTTCAATCAATGGATATAATTGTAAATTTACTTGGTTATAATTGTAGATACTGAAATAAATTAAATGATGCATTTAATGATGAGATTATGTGTAATTGATTGGAATAGGTTAATATAGAATAAAAAATCATTTTGTTATAACCCTTGGTTGTAAATGATAAGATAATGGATATGAACTATTATTATAAACGATGGTTGTAATTATCTTCTCATTAATTTTTCCGTTTGAATATTAAATTGGTAATTAATGGAATTAAGGCAATTGAATGTTGGAATTATATGTTGTTAATTGAAATTGAATATAATCAGTGATGTGTAAGTAGTCATAACATTTGTTGTAGAAAATAAACTTATAAATATGATTAAATTACTTAAAGGTAACAATTGTTCATTTATCATCTCATTATTTAATATGTTTGGAATTAATTTGGAAATCAATGAAAATTTATGTAATTAATTAATATGGTAAAGATGTTAACGTTAAAATAATTAATGTAATAAAATGTAAAATTATGTTAATATAATTCATAGGGTATTGTTGATTGAATAATAAGGATGATAACATAGGTTTGAATGTAATTGGATGAGAATTGGATGCGTAGTTAATAGAATTTAACATTTTAAATATGATAAGGGGAAACAAATTAATATTGCATTAATTGATATTACATCTTTTAATTAAGATAAAGTGTAACGATTCGTAACTTTTAACAACTTTAAAATGGAAGCATTTTGAATTTAAATGAAAATTAAATATAAAAAATTTGAATTTGTGATGTTGAGTGTTTTATTTGACCAAATTTAATAGAATAAAATTTTTGTGAAATTTCAAATTTTGCTCAAACTTAGTCAAAGATTGACTTTGGTTGAAAATTTTAAATTTGAATTTTAAAATTTTATTCTTTTTATATGATACTAGACTGAATTCTGATCTTCCCTCCACTTTTCGTTTCATCAAAATCAAACTCCTATTGCTCTAAAAGTTTGAATTAATGTGAAAAATTAACATGAATTGGTAGTGTTTAGTTGTGTTTTATTTGGCTAAGGCATATTGGGTTTGTTTGGTCTAATGGGCCTTGGTTAACCATGAGACTCTAGTCAGTCAAGTGACCATCCTTTATCTACGACCTTGTGTTTCTTATCTGATAACATCTAAGTACATAATTTTTCTCCTAAGAAACTTTTTTGCACACTTCTTCTTTCTCCTAAAAATCTACAGAGAACTCTAGATCTAAAACTCCAAAAACCTCACAAATCAAAACTCCTTTTTTCCTCTCCTTCAACCCTTCCTCCTCCTCTATAGCCGCCACCCTCTCCACCATCTCCAAGGCTATCTCCTTCCACCTTCTCTCTCGTTTTCTTTCTCCTTTTTCTCCTCTTTTCCCCTTCCCTATTTTCACTCTATCTTCTCCTAATTTCCATGGCTTCTATATTCCACTAAACTACTATAAATCAAATAATTTTTTTGAAACCGTGTATAATTTCAATGGCAACAACTTTCTTGTTGAACCCTTCTTCCCATTCCGAATATTTCTATATCAAAAACTCAAATTTTCAAGTCCTTTCTCGGGTCCAGTTTTGATCGAAAATACCCCATATTGTATCAATCATATCTCCTTCAGGAATGAATCAAATTATGTGTTTTTTTTCAAACCATTTATTTTTCCAGTGGCTTCAACTTTCTTTAAGATCATCTCTTCAAATTCATTAATTTGCTATGCCAAAAACTCAAATCTTTTCGAAGTATTTTTGAACTCAGATTTTCAACTCAGAAAATACCACTGTTTGTTTTGACCATTATATAACTCAAGACAGAAGCTTTTTGAGTGATTCTTTTTTGAAAGTCAAGAGAAAATAATTTGTAACAACTTTCTAGTTAGTCACTTTTACAGATTCAATAATATTCTGGTTTGAATATTTTTTTAAAGACGACCTAGTTTTAGGTTTGTCTGTAGTTTGGATCTTGGATTGTTTGGAAGTTGGAAGTAGTTGAAACTTGTATATTGATTCGTGTTCATGTCTAAGATTTGTTGGATTTGCTATGCATTTGGATCTTTGCTAGGAATCTCTATATTGCTCCATTTTTATCATCACCTTCGTAGCCACGAAAGGTGAGCAAACACTCACAACTACTAGATTTTCTTATGTTAGTTAAATTGAATTTATGATGTGATTAGAAATTGATTGGTTGTTGTTTAGTATATTTTAAATTGTCATTCCAGTTAAATCTGACTTTTATTAAATTTAATTACCATTTATTTTAATATTGAAATTTAAATTGCCAGTTAAATACCTGTTAATGATAACCAGTAAATTGTTGGTAGTTATTGGTTGATTTCAATGATGATTGTGTTGTATGTTCAATTGTTGATATTTGGGTGATTGGATGGATGTTATTGGTTGACATTTTGGATGATTGGATGTTAATTACGTCTACATCTCTGTTATCCCTATGGGTTGAAATGATATATACCCGAATGATCTTATAGATTAGGGGAAATCGTTATGGGTTAAATGATAAACCCAAGCGGTTTTCATTGGTTTGGAAATGTTGATTTTTGATACTGGTTGAAATGGCATATACCCATATAATTTCTTGAATTTGGATTTTATTTAGAATTGAATTATTTGAACGGTTTAAGTTAATTCAAACTTCATATTTGTTTTAATTAGATGATTAAGATTGATATTTTGAATAATATGAAACCCTTTAAATAATTATATTCACGTCGTACACTTGATAGGAGATGATAATCGTGTAACATCTATGAAACCGTTGCACTAATATTTCTATTTTACTTATTTTGATCTGACTTACATAAGATCTTTTAGTTCTGCCTCGAGTATTTTGTCTTTTCATTACGCTCGGGTCAGTCTGAGCTTTTTCAGTGTATTGAAGACTATTTTCTGGAGGATGAAGACAAAGATTCAGTATATTATTGCTATTTATTATTCCACTGCATTCTGCATTCCCCTGCATTATTTGTTTATTTCTGATTTATATATAACTCTGATTTGAATTGTAAAAGTGTAATAAAATGTTATTTGTAAAACAGTTTCATGAAAAGTTTATTTGATTATTATATTTTATCGATTCTCTACGAGATTCTGCGTTTTGTTTTCCTTTGTTTTTTTTCTTATTTACCACATTAACAATCCGCCCTTTTGAATGATTTGAGTCTGACATGTGTGGTTTATTGTTGATTTGAACCGTTTAAAAAGGTGGGTCATTATAAATTCTCATAATTCTCTTTGGTTAGCTTTGAAAAATGAAAAGGAAACATGTCACCGTTCATCATATTTCTTTTTACTACTAACTAGATTGGAACCTGTGCTTCGCACACGGGTTGGTGTAAACAATGTTAATTTGCTTAATCATTGGGTTGTGGGTTATTTATAGGTTTTGTTAACAAACTAAATTATTTTTAATGTATTTATGATGTAAAATGAGTACATATATGAGAGCTGAAAATATTGTAATAATTGTTGGAAGTGTTATCCCATGCAAACAATTAAGCTTTACATTTTCAGTTACTTGGAACTGTTGATGACCTATAGTATAGCAAGTTGATCATTTCAAACTTAGTCAGTAACCACTGACACTATTCCATGAGCTGATATCTTTTCATTGTATTATTACAGTGTCTTTGCAAATATTTAGGAGAAGATTTCGGGCTTGCAGTTGTCTGAAAATCATTCGAGAATGTGAGAGCTTTGTAGAATCAAGACAATAAAGGAGAAGTTGATCGGGATTCCTTTGGTCATAAAGCTGCAGCATCTCTCAGATATGGCATGATTAGCCGATGTATTGTCATTTGTGTTGAACCGATTATACCAGAACTTAGACTAATAATAATATATACAACTAATCAAGTAATTATACAATTTGAAAGGACTAAGATTCATCCGTACACCTTTTTGTTTAAGTACATGCAAACCTATACGATATCAGCACATCAGGGATTAATGGTAACCTAGAGCTTAAGGCACCATAATAATGTAAGAATTTGGGCCGTAGGTTATCCTGCCACAGTTATTTTGGTGTAGATGGAGTTAATTAAATCATCTACAACCCACATCGTGTAGCACACATGCAGTCACATAAAGTAATTATAAATATATCCAAACAGCAACTATATATAACATAGTGGAATAGGCATGTATGCATACATGTACTATCCCAGAAGTACATATTCATTTCAAGATTTAAAAATGGTGGTATAGTTATAATTATGTAATATAATAATAGGACTGTTAAGTTGGATTATAAAAAGAGTCAGTAGATAGCAGATATAAATAAGTGGAAATTAGCCACAAGGGCCTCTTTAGCAAGTGGAATTAGTTTCTAGGACACATAACTGAAATAATTACTTTCAATGACAAAACGCAAAATAATTAGTTTCTAGGATCTAAAAACCTATGAAATTATGTCCTTGAAAGTAATTGGACTGCTGACTTTGTCCTTGAAATTAATTATTCTGCTGACTTTAGCCTTGAAAGTAATTTCTTTGAATGTGTGTCCTAGAAACTAATTGGACTGCAAAGTTTGTCCTTCTGGTGAAATGCCCCTATAAATAATAGGACTGATAGTTGTATTGTTACAGAACTTGTGCTAGTTGTCTAATCTAGGGATACTTCAACCATTTCGAATCCACATTCGACGACCATAATAAACAAAGGTAAATATTATTATTTTTTATTTTGAAGCATTGTTAATAAGTTGCAAGTCATAGTGAACTGAGTAGAAGTAATAAGTAAAAGTAGCAATAACAATGCATAGTTGGTAATTAGTGATAAAGAACAAATATTAAAACATTTAAGTTGAAAACAAACAGTTAAATACAGGAGATAGTAGCTAAAAAGCAAACTGAAAAGGTACAAAATTATTATTGTCTACATAAGATGGTAACACACGCAAAGATGTAGTAAGAGGAGTGGTGGTCCTTCTTGTAGCAGATTTTTAATCAGTCTTATTATCTTCCTTCTTATGTCTCTTTTCATGCTTTGAACCATTGAAGCCAACGTATTCCACTCCTTCGTAGTCCTGTAAATGGTTATAAAGATTACAGTTTAAAGAAGTTTAATGTTTGTTGTAAAATGTATTTACACTTCAGCATTTTTGGTTCTGTGTTTTAGTCGGTATGTAGTTGTTTGGTTTAAATAGGTAGTTTATGAACATTTTTGGAATAACAGAGATGAACATATATGACATAAGAAATGGTTGTGCAAAAAAGAAGAGGCAGTTGTTATTGTACACAATAATAAAAAATCCTTAAATCAGTAATGTTAATTGAGCTAAAATTCGACTTTGTAAATGAGCATGTATACTTAACACCGTGGATGAATAAGTGACTAATTTCTTTTAGAGGAAAGAAATTTTATAGTAGTTGGGCAAAATATTACAGTGGTTTGACAATACTTACATTGATAGTTATTCCTTTTCGTGAACCCTTTCTACCTGCATTTTGTAGTTGTTTTGCAGAAGGTTGGTTTCCTTTTTTCGTACTTGTTATCTTCATCATGTGGTAGCAGAAAGCTTAGCGAGACAAATTAGCTTATGAGCATGTATGGTATGTCATTGTCCGGTGTTTTAGAATACCTGATTAATAACTTGTTTTCCCTTCTTTACCGCGTCAATGTTAGTCCTTGGAGTTGTTACATCAGAAGCTATACTGGCAGTAGTACTTTCATCAGTTTGTTCAGTGGCTTGTGATAACCTTATTGATGTAGAGAAACGGGCATAGCAATAATATCAGTTGATAGTTTATGAGCTTTAAGTACAAAGCATTGCTTTGAAGTGCAGAATTTACCTCGGTTTTTATATTGTAGCAGCCTTTGTCTTTAATCTTTTTGACAATTTTTCTAGCAGTTAGATAGATATCTCGGTTATTCATTTTAAAGTTAGTCGGATTGAATTTGAAAAAGGAGCCCCCCCTCCCCCTACATTGTTTTCAAAAATTTTGTCAACTCTTTCTGCTCCATTTTCCTGGTCAGTTCATTTGTGGTGATAAACAAATGATTATTTATGATATTAATGTTCAAAGTTGATGAGAGTAAGTGTGTGGAAACATAGAAAAGTGTAGAGGTGTAGAGGACTGAACTAACCATTTTTGAAATCCTTAGTAGCTCATCAACTGGAAGCCCAATAATTGCTTCAGCTTCTAGGTCAAAGATAGTGATGGTCAGTGACATTGACTTATCTAAGATATCCACGTTGAGACGATATCTAGTATGAAAGTTTTGTAAGATGTGTGATGTTTTATAGAAGTAATAAAAGATGAAGTGTCCATACCTATTTACAGGCCTGCTCATTGAGAATTCACACATGTTATAAATATATCGTTCGCCTTCCTTTAGAGCTGTTGAGTTCAAAGTGATTTCTGATTTTACGCATTCCTCAAACCAAACCAAGGCCCCACAATTACTACATTCACATCGCAGATGACCAAAGTTCCATGGAAGTAATATCTTCCTTGATAAAAACTGTTGATAAATTCGTGAACACATACGGATTACTGTCTTCCGAAAAAATTAGAGCAGCAAAACTCACTTTGATTTAAAGTCCTGGTTGTACGTAAATTGTTGTAAGATTGAAAATTTGTCAACGTCTTTGGAAAACAAATTGTAGCATAGACATATGATGGAAACGTTGGACGTGGACAGTACATTGAATTTGAGATTTTGTTTGTTGAGTGATTTGTGCCTTTTCCATTACCTTAGTTTAACAACAGAAAAAAAATTTATATCGCACAAATTGTTAACTGCAAACATTTATACATATACAAAATATACTTACGTTGAATCCACGCGTTAAGCTTTTGATGTCTGATATACTAATGTCTATATTGTTGGTTCAGCCGACACACTAAAAGTATAGATTACTTTAAAATGTTAGTTCAAACATTAGTATGACAAATACAAAAAATTATGGAATTAAAGTTTAATACAAATTACCTCATCTTTGGTATTCATGAAGTACGCAGAATAGTGTGGAAGCCTCTTCAGAATGCTGTTGGCAGACATTGCTAAAATTCAGGCAGTTAGTCCAAGTAGATACTGACATCTTTTTTTATTATTGAGCAGATAGCAAAAGTCGTCTCTTCGCACGTGCATGCCTCCAAATCCGACATTTAATGAGTAGAAAAAAAATTAGAATGGTGTTTTCAAATCAAACTGTTGATATGCACTTTTGAAACTATCTGATGTGTAACATGGGGAAAAAATAACTGAGTGATATACATTAACGTTGTTGGATACATAGTGTAGAAGAGAACCGGTAGGTCATAAATTGTTAATCTAGTTCATGAAGACCAATATATCAACGGTGGTAGGAAAAAAATATTACCATAGGTCAGTTTATTAAATAAAGATCCAGCATAAACAACATATGCGAAAAATGATTGATACGTGCGATTGAGTTGTAGGTCCAGAAATGTACTGGAAAATAGCAGTACACACGTTTAACTACTACAGTTTCATAACAAACAAATTCAAAAAATGACTCCAAATTGAAGTAAGCTAGTGGAGTATAAATTTTGGAGAAATTAGTATAACAAATTAATTTTTCACACAGTATGCATTTTTTGCAAGTTTGAAATAGCTGTGGAATTGAAAGACAATATACTGAACAACTGTTAATGTAAATTGCAAAGTGCAAATTCTGCTTATTACCGTGTACAACTCAATATAATTATGGCAAATGAAGGTAATAATTAAATAAAGTTTGAACAGGCAAGAATTTGTATTAAATGCCATTTTAAGTCAATCAAAATGTACAGTGAACATTTAGTTAATTTTTTTTTCAAAAACGTGCAGTAGAATAATTACAGAAAATTTAAAAAATGAGCAGCAGATGGAAAACATAAAATAAATAACACAATAGGTTGGTACACCTTACCGAAAGCATACACGACCGCGTATGCAACGCAGGTTGTCCGGATTCCTTTATCATATTTCTACCTACACATAAAATATAGGTTAGCACACGTACAGCAAATAGATGTTGCGCACACACCTACTGAATTCTTATAGAAGCTAAGTTCTTAATTTTAGGAACTAACATCCTACACACATGCGGTAAAATATACATGTGCCGACAGGTACGTGTAGAAATATAACCAAGAGGCACAGTATGTATAAGGGTATTGATATATGTATACATAGATATATTAGAAGAGGGAGTTAATCAACAAATCAAACAAAGGCAAATGGTAGTGTGCAAAAATTGGTGCCTTCCTTGGTTAACAACTAATACAAAATTAAACTACACCAGTTTTCATAAATAATCATGTGTAGTTGAAGCCTTATATGACAATTTTTTTGTCTGGTTTGCTAGAAAAAATAGCAATAAAACGGCTCACGAAAAAGTGGTTTATGCATAACATGTACGAACAGACACGGACGGACACATTATTTATTTTTATTACAATATAGTGTAAAACAAAATGTTCTTTATTTTGGCAAATAAAGTAGCAGTTAAAAGCATCACACATAATGAGAAGAATTGTGTAGGTGTTAATCAGATGATGGACAAATAGGAACGGTTACATGTACATGTGATGCACATGTTAATGATACTTATAATGTTGAAATTTGATAATGTTTTTTGACTATTTGAAGAAAATGATAGTGACTCTTAAGAAGCTTCTGTAAAAATGGTATTCACCACTTGTGGAGATGAAAAAGAAAACAAAATGAAAACATGCAAATAGGCATGAGCATTTTTTTTATGTGATGCAACCGAATGAAATATTCCTAGAATCTAACTTCATCAGCACTGGCAATAAGTGCAACTCATAACAGCCAAATCTGAAGGAAATTTTAACTAAGCCATTATGTTGTCAAAAACGAATGAAACATGTGTAAATTTCCATTGTATGTTTATGTGTCATTAATTGACGGATTAAAATTGTCAATATTACGTGTGAAGTCTAAGTTGTTCAAGCTTTTGTTTGCCCAATTTATTCGTCGACTATGTTTTAGTACTTCTTCAAGCTTTTATTTTGGCATTTTGCAGGTTTAAGAGAATAAAATGTTGATACTTAGGTGGTTTAGAAAAAGTAACGTAAAAAAGGTCAAAAATCG
This sequence comes from Allium fistulosum, assembly GCA_030737815.1. Lineage (NCBI taxonomy): Eukaryota > Viridiplantae > Streptophyta > Magnoliopsida > Asparagales > Amaryllidaceae > Allium > Allium fistulosum. The sequence goes on from CM060903.1 coordinate 445,861,857, forward strand.
TCTGATCCAACTTGTAACGACCCATATTTTTAACCATTTAAAAATATTAAATTGAATAAAACTTTTGAATAAAAATTATTAGAAATGAAAATTTTATGATTTTATTGTTGTAAAATAAATTAGAATATAAGTTATAATCTTAAATTGAATTCTTATTAATAACACATATTGGCATAAAATAAAATGGTAACATATGTTTAATTAAAATAAAAAGGTACGTTTGTATTAAAATAAAATGAGCGTTTTAATGAAAATAAAAGATTGTTTTGGAAAAAAATAAAATGAACGTTTTCATTTTGAATATAAGTATAATTTTATAGAAAAGTTGAATTTTAACAAAATTTTACAGCCGTTAAATAGCAGTAGTAGACAGTACGGATGTAACGACCCGCCATTCATTCCATAGAATGACGCATCATTAGTAAGAAAGAAAGGGATAGAAAAGAGAAAAGATAGAGAAGAAAGAAAGAAACGACATCAGAATCTCAAGAGCGGAACGAATAAATTATATTAATCACATAAATATTACATAGTACACAACAACTATCAGAGTTACATAGCTTATACATCACAAACTAGATAGTTATAAACATCTGTCTAGACATTACAATTCAAATACAACACAGAGATAACAACACAGCGGAAAACTATATATCTACGAACGCTGAAGCCTCCTGCTCCATATCTCCTCCAGAATTCGTCAAAGCTAACCTGGATCCCTTGGCTACTCGTAAAAATTTGAGTACCCAAGAGTTTAAGAAAAACAGAATAAACTCTGGGTCAGACATGGGTCTGGTGTGAGTAACAGGTTAAAGCTGCTTAACCTTGAAAAACCTTTGAAAACAAAAGGTATCTCGTAAGACTTCCCGCACATAAACACGGAAAAGTTTTTAACTTATGATAACCAAAACATTTGATAGGAAATCCAATTATATTACAATAGTGTCTAGGGTTTTCAAGTAAATATTCACATAGCCGAAATTGTTACATTCATTAAATTCCAGCATACATAGGTATACAATCAAGTCCGAGATCACTTATTAGAGATTGGATTCCATATAATGGCAGGGCTACTAGGGTACCGCCCATCATAGTACGGGGCCTAGATCACCATATCGAGGATTACTCCCAATCCCCTGCAACACAAGGCCAGAACCATCCCTTACTGGATAATCCCGAACAAGACAACCCCGTAGTTGGCGCGACCAAACACACACTAAGCCGAAATAGAAAGGGACCTCTAGATAAGGGAAAATCTTGTCCTACTTGAGCGCGACCCACATAGCCTTGCTGCACCTCCCCTGTTTTAGCCATTCCCGGTTGATGAGGCTTGGGGCTACAATTACCTTATTAGATCACATCAATTAGAATGCTCATCGTCCACCTGAAGATGTTCTGAAAGCATTCAATCCATACAAGTTCGTTTTGGGTTCGAACGAAACCGAAGGCACTATCTCGTTACACTCATTTTGGAATCACCCTCAGAGTTAACGACCATAGCCCTTGCACTCTGAATCTCCATCTTCACTTGAGATTCATGACCTATCGTTAATTTGGATCGATGTGGTTTTCGGATATCCAAATTTGGAAATCCGATCCCGGTCTCATCGAAATCCAAAACGTATCTTTTAGGTCCACGTTGTTTTAAAGTTAAAGCAATTCAATTCAAGTCATTATCTATATTCACACAGATAGATAATTCACAATAGATAATCCACATTATCATCACAAATAGATAATTCACATTATCATCACACTTCAACCAAAGCATCCATATCATACAGCATCACCTATCCCATATCAGAGATATCAAACAATGCGAAGCATTCAATATCATTCAGCCATTCATAAGCAAGGATTAATAATCACACCACCTATAATTAATTTAAAATGAATTAAATTAATTACTTGCATCTCTAATTAATTTAAAATAAAATAAATTAATTACTTCATTCTATAAATCCTGCTAATCTTAACCATTAATTAATTACAAACCAATTAATTAATAATTTTCTAATTTCCATCTTAATTAATCATCCTTGATTAATTATCCTTTAATTACATTCAAGTAATTAGCCTTTAATTAATTTATTAATTTATTATCTTTAATTAATTTCAATCTAGCTAATTAAGAATAAACTTTGCATAATACTCAAATTATTTACTTCATTAAACCAATTTAGAAATCAATTATATATTTGAAATATAATTTTACTTTAAAATAATTCAAACCCTTAGTTTTTAATATACTTAAAATCTTTGAAAATTCTTTTCAAACATGTTTAATTAAATTAAACAATTATTTATCTTTGAAATAATTATCATATCCTTTAAACTTATCTATTTAAAATATATTTGAAATCTAATTAAACATTACTTTATAGTTACTTTGAATGTAACTTTATAACTTGAAACATTCTTATTTAAAACTTGTTTGAATTTCTTAAAAACTTTGATCTAATAATTAAATTGAAAATACCTTTAAATTCAATTTAAAAATAAATTTTAGTTAATTACTTTAAAATCAACTATTTTAAACCTTTCAAAACTTGAAATATATTATATTAAAACACTCTTAAACAAAGTTTGCCATTTATTTAAGAAGATCTTGCCTTTAAAATTTAAACTGATTTTCTTTTCAAAACTTTACTTAAGCTTGATTCTCTTTTCCAAGTTTGTTTTTACTTTACTAAAACAGATTAACCCTACAACATACAAACTCGAGTCAAACCCACGTTCAACCCGCGCCTGCCCTGAGTCATCCATCTTCTTCATCAGCTTCGAGTCATCCCTTCGTTCACACGAGAACCACCCGAGCCAATCATTAAAACCCAACGTCCCAGACTCGTCGTGCACACGGTGCACGTGCACCGACGTCGCCGAACTCCGGTGATCAACACGACTACCCTCGACCATCACACGAACCCTCGCGATTTCAAGCGAGAACCCAGATCGCACGAAAATCCATTGAAACAAAATCGAGCAAAAATCTCGACCATCAGGAAACGATACTTGCCAGAAAACCACTCATCCCCTTCGCCTCCGACCTCGAGATCGCCAGACCTCTTCACTACAGCCTCGTCACATCTTCCAGCAACCATCCCCACCGTCGCGATTCCCTCCGAACCTTCGCCTGCGTCGGAATTTACTCGACAACCATGTCGAGTACAATACCAGTCTAAACCCTAGTTCGCTAAAATCCACTCACCTCGGCCAATGAAAAAATACTTCCAGTATTTTTCCTGAGTGCATCGACACCCCATCCATCACTAGCCCAACCCATGCCGGAATCCTTGCCGCTGATCACCTCAAATCGACAAAAATGTCGAAACCACACTTTTCCCTATATCCCAAAGAATATTACACTAAAAATCGTGATTATACTATCTAAATTCAAGATTTCCTACTACAAATACCATCATGCCATCCAAATCTAAAATTAAGTTGAGTGATTTTTATCATAAATATGAATTCCTCTGTTATTTTCATTTTAAACATTATTTGTTGTATTTAAAAATCCTGAAACTATTTTATAATCTTCATTATATATTTACAAACAATTTTCATTAAATACCCAAGGCTAATATGGATTTGATTCGAAGATATTGAATTTTTGATAGCAGAACATACATAGTGAACAACAGAGAACAGACTTGAATATGTTTAAACAGACAAGCTCACACAACACATATATATATATACACACACACCAATTCATATAAATTCAAGCTGAAGAACTTCAATACAAGCCAATATCATCACATGCATGGTAGTTAAAACCAGACCAAACTGTTTTTAAAAAGAGTTTATTCACCATAATAAGTAGAGGACAGAGGTTTATGTTTTATCTGGAAACTGGATTTTGAATTTGCTTCACTGTTGAAATCTGAAACCTTTGCATTTGAATTTGCAATTGCTTGCTGTCTACATTTAAAATTCTTGCAGGTTGTAGTTGAATCAGTGTTTGATTTAGTTGCTTGATTCCAGATTGAAGATGAAATCAAGCTGTTGAATTTGATTCAGTTTTCATTTGCTTTTGGTTTTCTGGTTTTGTTTATTTTTTTTTCTTCTCAAGCTTTATATTTTTTTTTAGTTTAGAGGAAGAATTGAACTGTAAGTGAAAAACCAGGTTTCTCTCCAAACTACATTTTTTATAAATTTAAATTTCTAAATGAAAGAAAATGTTGCCACTTGTTCATTTTGCCAAACTTAATTTCTCTACACAAGTTACTAACATGTGTTAAGATATTAACACATGTCCTAAGTATTTTAAATAAATATTTATTTAATTTAAATGTTAATATAAAGCTTTTCATACTTACTTTATTAATTAATAACACTTATCTTAGTATATATGTATATATATAAATTATTTTAGAGAAAATATTATAAAACCAAATATAATACAAATAAATTCTTATACATGTATTTTTATATCCAAAATAATTATTTTTATTGTTTAAGAAATATAAATTAAAATTCCAAATACCCTTTGAAAAAGTATTATATTAAATTATACTTTCCAAATTACAATATATATATATATATAAAATTTGAAACACTTTAATTAAATTCAAACCAAAACTTCAATATATACAAATATACATATACATTTTAAATAGAAAATATTTTTAACATTAATTTTGAGAATAATCATATTAACTTTCAAAACAACTTCAAATCATAACATATACATGCACATATATTACAATTTGAAAATACATCTTTTATTTAAACAAAAGATTCTCTATTCACAATATATATATATATATATATCAATATATACATTATAAATAGAATCTATTCTTATTAGTTTTGAAAAATAAATCTTATTAATTTTAAATTGATAGAAAGATATAAATCAATATTGCCAGATTAAGTATTTATTAACCTTTAAAAGATTAAATTACCAATTTAAATTAAAATTATAAGGGAAAATTACCAAATCAATTTAATTATTAATACAGATTATTAAATTGATATTGCCCAAAATTCTGGGTCATCACATTCCTCCCCACTTAAAAGAATTTCATCCCCGAAATTTAAAAGCAAAGATAATTTAATAATCCAGCAAAGATTTCAATCTCAAACAGCAAAGCATACCTATCATCCAGTTACTAACAACCAAAGCAACTAATCAAACAATCAAACCTAACTAACTATCCTGATACAAATCAGGATAGATCTTCATAACACTATCTAGAGTTTCTCAGGTATAAATCACTGGAATACTCGCTCTATAGAATCTAACAATACCACTATGATCCAGAGCTCCCTCTCCTCTAGATCCATTAATCTGAACAAGATATCAGACTATACTCAAGTCTAACTCAACTTCCAAATCCAACTGAACTGCAGATTCCACAACCAGTAATGGGTCATACATGTACTCCCTTAGAGATACGTGAAATATAATGAATTCCAGATATCCAAACTGGCCATTCAATCCTGTAGATCAAAGAACTAATCCTCTCGAGAACACAAGAAAATCCAAAATACTTCAGAGTTAACTTTCCAGACTTACCAAATCTTATAGCTCCTATAATTGGAGAAAACTTAAACAATTTCCATTCTCCAACTCCGAATTCCAAACTCCTTGTCTCATATCTGCATAACTCATCAGACGATCCTGGGCTACCTCATCTCTTTCTGATCAGCTCAACCTTCGCTGATACTTCTTGAAACAAATCTGGACCAAGAACAAAATGATCTCCAGATCCTATCAACAAGATGATCCTTCCAAAATCCGCTGAAATACACAAACTCTACTCCACAAACTCTACTTCACAAGCAAATAAAAGACTGATCTTACATCTCCCATCTGGAACAGTCAAAATAGATGTACTCTATAACCTTATCTTCAAATCCTGAAAACTTCTATACACATTCAGAGGTCCGCTTAAATTTCCTGTAGAAATCTAAGGTTACTTCCTTTCTCGCACAGCTACTACCTTGCTTCCGCTCCACAACTTTGATTCTGAAGTAGATGAGAATATTTATGAACTCGAGCACAAACTAGATCCACATATCCGGGAAAAATGGCTCATCGGATCCATAAAATCTTAGTGACCCATCCGACTCGGTCACACAACCTTACAGCAGAATCCAAACTTGAAAACTGGATGAGATCAATCCTTCTCCAAAGAATCCTGAGCTGCTTCACCAAATCTCTCTTTAGGAACCATCCTACTACCAGGTTAACTACCGGTATCGCTTTTGGAACCAAGTCAATACGGAACTCTAACTCCAGATGCAGACAACTTCTACTTCCCCGAAGACATCCGGAAAACCCCTGACTACCTCGATAGCTTCTACCTCCTCATGAGAAATCTAAATCTCAAAACCATAATAACCAATCTCCACAAAAGATCCTTGAGATGAGAATATATCTTTTCAAGAAACTCGAGACTCCAAACCAAGCACCAATAACTTACTCTTCTTAATCTTGCTCCAAAAAGAACAACTCCTTCGGGAACATCCATAGATACTACATCTCATCACACAGCTGCTCCTTCCTGAAGTTGCCAAGATACCATCACCCACTTCTGCTTATTCCACAGATCCAAACTCTAGAAAATCCGCTCATCCGAGCGCAATCAAACTTGCTCTACAATGATGGGCTCCGAACCTTTCAAAAGATTTCCTTCAGAGATCCGAGAAATCCTTACACCATACTGCCAAACTTATTCGAGACGGTATTGGGTTTACAGTCTCGACAGATACACCTCCAACCTCAATAATAAGGCCTCTTCCATTAGTGGTAGTCATGTTACACATCCACCACTACTCCATCTACCTCTAGAACTTATGTTGGAAAACCCGGACAGGTAACCCAACAGATTAGACCGATATATATATATATATATATATATATATATATATATATATATATATATATATAATTACAAGTACGCTCTCTCAAGAAAGATAGAAATCACTCCAAAGCTTAGGTATTCACTCAACCTAGAGCTCTGATACCACTGTAACGACCCGCCATTCATTCCACAGAATGATGCATCATTAATAAGAAAGAAAGGGATAGAGAAGAGAAAAGATAGAGAAGAAAGAAAGAAACAACATCAGAATCTCAACAACGGAACGAATAAATTATATTAATCACATAAATATTACATAGTACACAACAACTATCAGAGTTACATTGCTTATACATCACAAACTAGACAGTTATAAACATCTAACTAGACATTACAATTCAAATACAACACAGAGATAACAACACATCGGAAAACTATTTATCTACGAATGCTGAAGCCTCCTGCTCCATATCTCCTCCAGAATTCGTCAAAGCTAAACCTGGATCCCTTGGCTACTCGTAAAAATTTGAGTACCCAAGAGTTTAAGAAAAATAGAATAAACTCCGGGTCAGACATGGGTCTAGTGTGAGTAACAGGTTAAAGTTGCTTAACTTTGAAAAACCTTTGAAAACAAAAGGTATCTCGTAAGACTTCCCGCACATAAACACGGAAATTTTTTTACCTTACGATAACCAAAACATTTGATAGGAAATCTAATTATATTACAATAGTGTCTAGGGTTTTCAAGTAAATATTCACATAGCCGAAATTGTTACATTCATTAAATTCCAGCATACATATGTATACAATCAAGTCCGAGATCACTTATTGGAGATTGGATTCCATACAATGGCAGGGCTACTGGGGTACCGCCCATCACAGTACGGGGCCTAGATCACCATACCGAGGATTACTCCCTATCCCCTGCAATACAAGGCCGGAACCATCCCTTACTGGATAATCCCGAACAAGACAACCCCGTAGTTGGCGCGACCAACTACACACTAAGCCGAAATAGAAAGGGACCTCTAGACAGGGGAAAATCTTGTCCTACTTGAGCGCGACCCACTTAGCCTTGCTGCACCTCCCCTGTTTTAGCCATTCCCGGTTGATGAGGCTTGAGGCTATGATTAACTTATCAGAACACATCGCTTAGAATGCTCATCGTCCACCTGACGATGTTCTAAAAGCATTCAATCGATACAAGTTCGTTCCGGGTTCGAACGAAACCGAAGGCACTATCTCGTTACACTCATTTTGGAATCACCCTCAGAGTTAACGACCATAACCCTTGCACTCTGAATCTCCATCTTCACTTGAGATTCATGACCTATCGTTAATTTGGATCGATGTGGTTTTCGGATATCCAAATCTGCAAACCCGATCCCGGTCTCATCGAAATCCAAAACGTATCTTTTAGGTCCAAGTTGTTTTAAAGTTAAAGCAATTCAATTCAATTTATTATCTATATTCACACAGATAGATAATTCACAATAGATAGTCTACATTATCATCACAAATAGATAATTCACATTATCATCACACTTCAACTAAAGCATCCATATCATACAGCGTGACCTATCTCATATCAGAGATATCAAACAATGCGAAGCATTCAATATCATTCAGTCATTCATAAGCAAGGATTAATAACCACACCATCTATAATTAATTTAAAATGAATTAAATTAATTACTTGCATCTCTAATTAATTTAAAATAAATTAAATTAATTACTTCATTCTATAAATCCTGCTAATCTTAACCATTAATTAATTACAAACCAATTAATTAATCATTTTCTAATTTGCATCTTAATTAATCATCCTTTATTAATTATCATTTAATTACATTCAAGTAATTAGCCTTTAATTAATTCATTAATTAATAATCTTTAATTAATTTCAATCTAGCTAATTAAGAATAAACTTTGCATTATACTCAAATTATTTACTTCATTAAACCAATTTAGAAATCAATTATATATTTGAAATATAATTTTACTTTAAAACAATTCAAACTCTTAGTTTTTAATATACTTAAAATCTTTGAAAATTCTTTTCAAACATGTTTAATAAAATTAAACAATTATTTATCTTTGAAATAATTATCATATCCTTTAAACTTATCTATTTAAAATATATTTGAAATCTAATTAAACATTACTTTATAGTTACTTTGAATGTAACTTTATAACTTGAAACATTCTTATTTAAAACTTGTTTGAATTTCTTAAAAACTTTGATCTAATATTTAAATTGGAAATACCTTTAAATTCAATTTAAAAATAAATTTTAGTTAATTACTTTAAAATCAACTATTATAAACCTTTCAAAACTTGAAATATATTATATTAAAACACTCTTAAACAAAGTTTGTCATTTATTTAAGAAGATCTTGCCTTTAAAATTTAAACTGATTTTCTTTTCAAAACTTTACTTAAGCTTGATTCTCTTTTCCAAGTTTGTTTTTACTTTACTAAAACATATTAACCCTACAACATACAAACTCGAGTCGAACCCACGTTCAACCCGCGCCTGCCCCGAGTCATACATCTTCTTCATCAGCTTCGAGTCATCCCTTCGTTCACACGAGAACCACCCGAGCCAATCACTAAAACCCAACGTCCCAGACTCGTCGTGCACACGGTGCACGTGCACCGACGTCGCCAAACTCCGGTGATCAACACGGCTACCCTCGACCATCACACGAATTCCTCGCGATCCCAAGCGAGAACCCAGATCGCACGAAAATCCCCTGAAACAAAATCGAGCAAAAATCTCGACCATCAGGAAACGATACTTGCTGGAAAACCACTCATCCCCTTCGCCTCCGACCTTGAGATCGCCAGACCTCTTTACTGCAGCCTCGTCACACCTTCCAACAACAATCCCCACCATCGTGATTCCCTCCGAACCTTCGCCTGCGTCGGAATTTACTAGACAACCACGTCGAGTACAATACCCGTCTAAACCCTAGTTCGCTAAAATCCACTCGCCTCAGCCAATGAAAAAATACTTCCAGTATTTTTCCTGAGTGCATCGACACCCCTTCCATCACTAGCCCAACCCTTGCTGGAATCCTTGCCGCTGATCACCTCAAATCGACAAAAATGTCAAAACCACACTTCTCCCTATATCCCAAAGAATATTACACTAAAAATCGTGATTACACTATCTAAATTCAAGCTTTCCTTCTACAAATACCATCATGCCATCCAAATCTAAAATTAAGTTGAGTGATTTTTATCATAAATATGAATTCCTCTGTTATTTTCATTTTAAACATTATTTGTTGTATTTAAAAATCCTAAAACTATTTTATAACCTTCATTATACATTTACAAACAATTTTCATTAAATACCCAAGGCTAATATGGATTTGATTCGAAGATATTGAATTTTTGATAGCAGAACATACACGGTGAACAACAGAGAACAGACTTGAATATGTATAAACAAACAAGCTCACACAACATATATATATATACCAATTCATATAAATTCAAGCTGAAGAACTTCAATACAAGCCAATATCATCACATGCATGGTAGTTAAAACTAGATCAAACTGTTTTTAAAAAGAGTTTACTCACCATAATAAGCAGAGGACAGAGGTTTAAGTTTTATCTGGATTTTGAATTTGCTTCACTGTTGAAATCTGAAACCTTTGCATTTGAATTTGCAATTGCTTGTTGTCTGCATTGTAACGACCCGTAAATTTCGACGTTTAATATTAATTAATTAATGGGATTTTTAATTTAAATTTAGAAAAAAAATCTTATTTATTTATATGAAAGCAACTATTGAAATTTGATGTATCAAGGGTAACTAAAGCTTTACAAATTGAATTACATATTGCAATTAATTGGAAAGAGTATTTATGAAATAATAACAAAAATGAATTGCAACTATATGAATGGAAGAAATTGTAAATAAGTGGATGTAAATATTGAATTAATTAATAGAAATAAATTGCCCACATTTGATTGTAATAAATTTAAATTAAATCTACATTTACGTGAAATGTAATACCATGTTTAAGAGATTGCTAAATTGTATATATTAAAAAGAATTTTATAAATTGTTTTAAAACCTTAATTAATATAGTGATAAATTTAATATAAGGAAAATCAATGAAAATTTTGATTTAATAAGTGAAGCAATAATGATAAATAGTAATTAATTCAAAATTTGTAACTTGGGAATAAGGTTAATTGAAAATCGAATGGGTTAACTTGGGAATTAAGCTTTATTTATTTTATTGGATCTATGATTTGATAATTTGGATTTATCACAATTAAATAAAAGTAAATGTAAATTTTTCGTTAAATTTAAATTGAGTTGAAACGGAAAATATTTATACAATAATTTTAAATCCAATGATAACCGTTTATATTGGAAATTTATAAAGGGGATAAATATAGGTTAATTAAATAAAAAGGGAATTTTGGAAATTTATCTATAATTTAAATTTTATGAAATATAATATTTATATTGATTTAATCCTTAATGAAATAGACAATAAGGATTGTTAGATCATTTTAAATGTTTGTGAAATTGTAAGTAATAAAAATTGTCAATTCTCTAATTGAAATATAAAATTCAATTTAATTAATTTATTTTAAAATTTATTTAATTAATATAAAAATAGCCATTTTGGCCACTGACTCGGATTTTGACGAAACCAATTTCATCAGATCCATAACGGTGAATTATAATAATGTTTCAAGTTTCGTAGCGATCGGACTTGTCGTTTGATCGTACGGACTCGAAACGCCTTGAAATTTATGCAATTGAAATCAGTTGAAATCAATTTGAAAATATTAATTTTAGCATAACTTCTTCATACGACACAATTTGAACCTGTAACCTTTTCCATTGCATTCAGAATATTTTAAATTACCTATTTTGATATATGGGTTGACCCAATTTCGTTTCGGGGTTAGAACGGGCTTTTTGGGCCATAGTTTGTTCCGCACGTTCATTTATCCGATTTGTCTACTCTACCACTATATAAGCACGGTTTTAAACCCTAGCCTCCATCTTCTATCATTTGTCTGTATGTTCATTTTTCTTCAATCCTTTCTCTACCTCAATGGATGCTTTCAGATCCAAATAACAGTTCAAAAATCAAATAAAAATTTAAGTCCTCAGAAAAATCCCAAAAAAATATATGTGATAGTTTTCATCGATACGAATCTACGGGTGGTCTCGGTTTTTGCAATTGATGCTCAGATCAACGACAAATCGCGGTCAAACCTGAAAATTTCGAAACTCATATGGGCAAATTTGGGCGTTTTTGATTGGATCGATTTTAGGCAAATTGCTTTCTGGGTTTCATAGAGCGCGAAGCGTGGAGTCATTTGATGGTGGTCGGAGGTTGTATCGTGGGCTGTGGCGCTGGAATTTAGCGATTTAGGGTTGCAAAACCCACGGCGGCGACGAGCTTTTTAGGCGACCGGACCCTACCCCTTGCGTGCGGCTCGTCGAGCTAGAGCCGATGGCGGTGGTCGTCGTTCGTCTAGAGGTCGGAGGTGATGGGTATTCACGGTCAAAGGCTGGTCAAATGGGTTTCATGTTGAGTTCGGTAGCAGGAGGAAACGTGCGTGAAGGTGCCTGTACGTGAGCAACTTTTAGATGATGACGTGGCAGCTTGTATGTGTTCTTTTTATTTATTTTTAAATTGAAATTCAATCACAATTTTCGCAATATCTCGTGCATACGAACTCCGTTTCACGTGCAGTTTTTTTTGTTAGGATCGTATTGAAATTCCGGACCTGATGACGCTGGTTTGGACGAATTCTGAGACGGTCAAATTTTTGGGTTTAAATTGAATTTAAATTCAATTTAAATTCAAAAGGTGAGTGTTTTAACCCACTCACAACTTCTAAGATTTCCTATGTTTGTTAAATTCATGTATGATGTGGTTAGAAATTTATTTATAGCTGTTTGACATATATTTCATCATTATCTCAGTTAATTGCATTCATCGTAATCAATTGTTAATTTATTTATTTATTGCATTTAAATTGCCAGTTAATTGTTAATTAATTTATCCATTGCATTTAAACTGCCAATTAATTGTTAATCAATTTATTCGTTACATATAAACTGCCAGTTGAAAGTTATTAAATTTTATTGAATATAAACTATTTGGTGATGCCTGTTATTTTATATGCTTTATATTGATGTTTTTGTTTAAATTGGATGACGATTGTAATGAATGGTTGATTATTGATATTTGGATGAATCGATGCTATATTTTATATAGTATAAACTGCAAGTTATTATGCATTTTATTTTATTCGGGATTGCGGTTTGAAATGATATATAACCGTAAACTTTTATTTTTAAAATTACGGATTGAAATGATAAATATCCGTATCACTTGACCTTAGGATAGAAAATTATATACAGGCACCGTGGTCTATATATAAAATATTTTAAAGTGATTTTTCTATGGTTTGGAAACGAAATATATGGTTTAATAAACATTAAATTTTTATATTTTATAAATATTATTTTATATATAGTTAAATTCTAAAATTTAAGCTATGTGTAACTTAATGATGTTTTAAGTTGATTTACGAATATTTCAAGTTGAGTTTTATTTAAGTGATATTGAACTTATTAAATAAATATTTCTAAACTAAATAATAGTACAATTGAATTAAGGTATATATAAGATTTTCAGATTTGGTTGAGAATTTTAGAATATTTTAAGACTTGAAATATATCAAAAATTGAAATATTTTATTTAAATTAAGGTATTATTGTTTTCAAAGTATTGGTTTTCGAAATTGTTATAACTTTGAAAGTAATATGGTTTGAAAATGAATTCATTTGAAATAGAAATTATTTAAGAATTATCTTTGAATATATTGATTTGAAACCGATTGAAATTTTTAGATTTAGGATATGACTGCCTTATGTTATTTGGGTTTAATATGGTTTTAAAAATATTTCGAGTTTTATAAATAAAAGTAAGATTAGCGATTGGAAATTTGGTTTTATTTAAATGAGATAATTGAATTGTTTTGGAAATGGAAATGATATATTATTGAATTGGGTTTTGAAATGGAAATAATACATTGATAATTTGGGGTTTGAAATAGTAATAATATTTTGGTTTAAAGTATATACTATTTTGAAGTAAAGGATATGTTTTGAAATGGCAAAAAAAATATTTTGGTTTAAAGTATATACTATTTTGAAGTAAAGGATATGTTTTGAAAGGGCAATGATTGTGTTTTAAAAGTATATATATTTTAAATGACCACGGTGTTATAATAACGATGGGTTGGCAAAGAGACCGGGATCGGATATGGACATACTCTCTGTCGATACCGAAAACCACTTTGACAACCGTGTACGCGGTGGAGATTCCAGAATGAAGTAGGATGGTGGCGACGTTCTTAAGGTATGTTACGTGGACCCAACTCCCGTGAGTTGGCATAAGGTGGCTAAAACAGGAGCGATCTCGGACCAGTGAGGTAGCACCTCTTCTCGGACACATTTCTTCGATATTATACTCTTACTTATGATTTGACTAGATGGCCATCCTCCGATTTGGGAATGTTGTTCGAGGTGGAACGGTAGTGGCTGCTATGCGTATCCATCAGTCCGTGTGCGTAATTGGTATATCTACCCTGGCATTGCCTAGTTATGCCGTGTCACCTACCATATCGAGCTTTACTACGATTATGATTTTAAGATCCGACCGCGTTAAGGTTCTCCATCCCCTTAACGCTATTTTCTATATGATTATACTTTACTGATTAGACACTACTGTATATAGCGAATATTACTACATAGTAGATAGTTTAACGGATCCTTAAGAGATGTGAATCCCGAACATTTCTTAAGTTACTGCACTCACGTTAGACACTGGATAGGAGATGTCAAACCCCGTAAACATCTCTGACGCCGTTTACACTCATATTTATTTCATTGATTTAACTTACATAAGATCTTTTAGTTCTGACTCGAGTGTTTTGTCTTTTCAATTCGCTCGGGTCAGCCTGAGCATTTCAGGATTTGAAGGCCTATTTCTGAAGGACGAAGACGAAGATTTTATTACTACTATTTGTTATATATTCTACTACACCATTGTATTCCGCTGCATAATTATCATTCTCTAGTATGTGTAACTCTGATATGTATTGTATAAGTATAATCAAATGGTTTGTAAAACAGCTTCATGAACTGTTATTTGATTATTATATTTTATCGTTCCGCTGCAAGATTCTATTTTGTTTTATTTCTTTCTTGTCTTTTCTTATTTACCCCATAACAATCCATCCTTTCGTATGGTTTGAATCGACATGTGTGTCGGTCTAAAGCGTGCGAAAAGGCGGGACGTTACATCTGGTATCAGAGCTTTGGTTTAGCGATAAACCTTAGCTTTGTGGGGTTTGACTCTTTACTAATAGGGTAATAATACCCTATGGGAGTCGCTGAGCGCATATATGAGAGAGCGTATTTGTTAGTGCTATAAAAAGGTTTTGATATTGTGTTAATCTGTTCCGTTTTGTATTTATAAATTCTGGTTGATGCATGGGACGCTGTGACATCAATAGGGGTTTCTAAACACTTAATAGGACAGACCGACATAATATTTGTTTTTAATATAGGCGAATGAAATAATTTTGCCTATTATATTTTCTATATATAAAATAAATTTTTCAAATGACATATATATTGGTTGCTATAGATTGGTTGTTAGGTAATAAGTGTAAATAATAATAGAAACAAGATTAAAGAATAAAATAGATAAAATGGGAAATTTAGAACTTAAGTTCCGGGGTTTTGAAATTTCTTTCGAATAAATTTTGGAATATGATAGTATTGTTTATAAGTATTTTCTGATATAAATATTTTAATATACGAATTTGGGGAAAAAATAATAATATTTTAAAGGTATTTTCTGATATTAGTATTTCAATATAAATAGAAATTTTGGAAAGAACAAGTTTTGTACTCCCCTCTCTGTCGCTGGAAAATAATTTCGGTGATGAGTGCACGCATCATCGACTTTCATTTCCGAGTTTCGAAGTGGGAAGGCCACTGTAGTAGTTTACTGCAGATTCATTTTTTGAAAAAAATGTATAAATTTTGAATTGTTTTAAATTTAACTAAAGGTATAAGTTATAAGAAAATATTTATCTATTATTTCAAAATAATTTGAAATTTAACCCGGAATTTAATTCTTAAATTTCCATTAATTAATTGTTTAAATTATTGTAGTGAAATAAAAGGTAAGTAATTAATAAATTGAAACCTCTGATTTAAATAAGAGATCTAAAAACTAAGTTATAAATGGAAATAAAAGGAAATTTGAACTTTGTAACATATGAGACAAAGAGTAATATTGTTGAACATTAAATTTAATTAAAAGATGAGATAAACTTGTATAAGTTCATTTGCATTTTCTTTAACCTATATAACTTACCAAATATAAAAAGTTGAAATGTTTAATAAGAAATGTAATAGAAATTTGTACAAGTAAAAGTAGGTAATGAAGTATTCAATGAATTCGCTATATTAAATGAAAATTTAATGTTATTATCTTAAGTTATAATTGAAATCTTATCCAGTAAATATAATTAAAAGTAAGTATGACAGATAGATGATTATAAACTTAAGTGATTAAAGTGTGAATAAATAAGATCATAAAATAATAATGAGAAAATAATGGTAAGTAGTATATATGGAAGATAATAAACCTAAGTAAAAGATTGAAGCTATTTGTTAACAAAATAAGTATAAAAGATGGATATAGTAAATATAATAGGGATGTAAGTGTTAAATAAATGAATGAAAATGAGAAATGCATAGGTGTAATGCAATAAGAGAAACTTACATGACCTAAATTAATGAAAAGGAATGATTGTAAGTAAAAAGTAAAAATAAATGAAACAAACATTAATGAGTAAATGAAATTAAAAGTTTACTAGAAATAAATGTAAATTATAAAAGGAAATCAAACAACTAAAGTATGAAATAGATTATAATAAGTTAATTTGATTTGTTTGTTTGAATTGTTATTGTTTGATTTATGGTTGGTTGGGTAAGGAAATTTGAAGTTGTTGGATGAATAAATTTTCTATTTTGATCCATCTAAGACTGTGAGTAAATGATGCACTTGATAGTTAGTTTTATTCCGTACAATTTCAAAATTTAAACCCGAACAACTATTTGTTTGTTTGATTGAATGGTTGCTTTGTTGGTGTGTATGCTGTTGTTGAAATTGATGGATGTTGTATTAATTGGATATTAATGATTGAAACCACATAAATATTTCACTTTATAAAATTGTTAACCCTTTGGATTATATAAGTAAAATGCAGGTTATGGAAGCAATTGTTGCCGCTTTTAGTTCCATAAATTTTAGCGTAAAATGCCCGACAAATAGGTACGTTTCGGATTACGATTTATAACGCTATTTATATATATTTTCCCGTGTTGGGATATAATATTTTGGATATTATATGTGATATTTTGTTATATTTAATATTATATTTTCTCCCGAGTCTCTCCGTACAAAGGAGACTCTGCCAAAATTTTCCGTAAATTTTGGACTTAGAAAATTTGAAATGTTTTACAAACTTTAATAATTTAAGTATCTAAAGATAATGATTTTAAAATGAGTATATTTTATTTAAAGTAATAAATCTTGTAAATCATTGTTCATAAGTTAATATTTTGAATAAGATGTATTGTTATTAAATTCTTCCTTCTCCTTTCTTTTTCCTTTTCGAGGACGAAAAGTTTTGAGTGGGGGAGAGTGTAACGACCCGTAAATTTCGACGTTTAATATTAATTAATTAATGGGATTTTTAATTTAAATTTAGAAAAAAAATCTTATTTATTTATATGAAAGCAACTATTGAACTTTGATGTATCAAGGGTAACTAAAGCTTTACAAATTGAATTACATATTGCAATTAATTGGAAAGAGTATTTATGAAATAATAACAAAAATGAATTGCAACTATATGAATGGAAGAAATTGTAAATAAGTGGATGTAAATATTGAATTAATTAATAGAAATAAATTGCCCACATTTGATTGTAATAAATTTAAATTAAATGTACATTTACGTGAAATGTAATACCATGTTTAAGAGATTGCTAAATTGTATATATTAAAAAGAATTTTATAAATTGTTTTAAAACCTTAATTAATATGGTGATAAATTTAATATAAGGAAAATCAATGAAAATTTTGATTTAATAAGTGAAGCAATAATGATAAATAGTAATTAATTCAAAATTTGTAACTTGGGAATAAGGTTAATTGAAAATCGAATGGGTTAACTTGGGAATTAAGCTTTATTTATTTTATTGGATCTAAGATTTGATAATTTGGATTTATCACAATTAAATAAAAGTAAATGTAAATTTTTCGTTAAATTTAAATTGAGTTGAAACGGAAAATATTTATACAATAATTTTAAATCCAATGATAACCGTTTATATTGGAAATTTATAAAGGGGATAAATATAGGTTAATTAAATAAAAAGGGAATTTTGGAAATTTATCTATAATTTGAATTTTATGAAATATAATATTTATATTGATTTAATCCTTAATGAAATAGACAATAAGGATTGTTAGATCATTTTAAATGTTTTTGAAATTATAAGTAATAAAAATTGTCAATTCTCTAATTGAAATATAAAATTCAATTTAATTAATTTATTTTAAAATTTATTTAATTAATATAAAAATAGCCATTTTGGCCACTGACTCGGATTTTGACGAAACCAATTTCATCAGATCCGTAACGGTGAATTATAATAATGTTTCAAGTTTCGTAGCGATCGGACTTGTCGTTTGATCGTACGGACTCGAAACGCCTTGAAATTTATGCAATTGAAATCAGTTGAAATCAATTTGAAAATATTAATTTTAGCATAACTTCTTCATACGACACAATTTGAACCTGTAACCTTTTCCATTGCATTCAGAATATTTTAAATTACCTATTTTGATATATGGGTTGACCCAATTTCGTTTCGGGGTCAGAACGGGCTTTTTGGGCCATAGTTTGTTCCGCACGTTCATTTATCCGATCTGTCTACTCTACCACTATATAAGCACGGTTTTAAACCCTAGCCTCCATCTTCTATCATTTGTCTGTATGTTCATTTTTCTTCAATCCTTTCTCTACCTCAATGGATGCTTTCAGATCCAAATAACAGTTCAAAAATCAAATAAAAATTTAAGTCCTCAGAAAAATCCCAAAAAAATATATGTGATAGTTTTCATCGATACGAATCTACGGGTGGTCTCGGTTTTTGCAATTGATGCTCAGATCAACGACAAATCGCGGTCAAACCTGAAAATTTCGAAACTCATATGGGCAAATTTGGGCGTTTTTGATTGGATCGATTTTAGGCAAATTGCTTTCTGGGTTTCGTAGAGCGCGAAGCGTGGAGTCATTTGATGGTGGTCGGAGGTTGTATCGTGGGCTGTGGCGCTGGAATTTGGTGATTTAGGGTTGCAAAACCCCCGGCGGCGACGAGCTTTTTAGGCGACCAGACCCTACCCCTTGCGTGCGGCTCGTCGAGCTAGAGCCGATGGCGGTGGTCGTCGTTCGTCTAGAGGTCGGAGGTGATGGGTATTCACGGTCAAAGGCTGGTCAAATGGGTTTCATGTTGAGTTCGGTAGCAGGAGGAAACGTGCGTGAAGGTGCCTGTACGTGAGCAACTTTTAGATGATGACGTGGCAGCTTGTATGTGTTCTTTTTATTTATTTTTAAATTGAAATTCAATCACAATTTTCGCAATATCTCGTGCATACGAACTCCGTTTCACGTGCGGTTTTTTTTGTTAGGATCGTATTGAAATTCCGGACCTGATGACGCTGGTTTGGACGAATTCTGAGACGGTCAAATTTTTGGGTTTAAATTGAATTTAAATTCAATTTAAATTCAAAAGGTGAGTGTTTTAACCCACTCACAACTTCTAAGATTTCCTATGTTTGTTAAATTCATGTATGATGTGGTTAGAAATTTATTTATAGCTGTTTGACATATATTTCATCATTATCTCAGTTAATTGCATTCATCGTAATCAATTGTTAATTTATTTATTTATTGCATTTAAATTGCCAGTTAATTGTTAATTAATTTATCCATTGCATTTAAACTGCCAATTAATTGTTAATCAATTTATTCGTTACATATAAACTGCCAGTTGAAAGTTATTAAATTTTATTGAATATAAACTATTTGGTGATGCCTGTTATTTTATATGCTTTATATTGATGTTTTTGTTTAAATTGGATGACGATTGTAATGAATGGTTGATTATTGATATTTGGATGAATCGATGCTATATTTTATATAGTATAAACTGCAAGTTATTATGCATTTTATTTTATTCGGGATTGCGGTTTGAAATGATATATAACCGTAAACTTTTATTTTTAAAATTACGGATTGAAATGATAAATATCTGTATCACTTGACCTTAGGATAGAAAATTATATACAGGCACCGTGGTCTATATATAAAATATTTTAAAGTGATTTTTCTATGGTTTGGAAACGAAATATATGGTTTAATAAACATTAAATTTTTATATTTTATAAATATTATTTTATATATAGTTAAATTCTAAAATTTAAGCTATGTGTAACTTAATGATGTTTTAAGTTGATTTACGAATATTTCAAGTTGAGTTTTATTTAAGTGATATTGAACTTATTAAATAAATATTTCTAAACTAAATAATAGTATAATTGAATTAAGGTATATATAAGATTTTCAGATTTGGTTGAGAATTTTAGAATATTTTAAGACTTGAAATATATCAAAAATTGAAATGTTTTATTTAAATTAAGGTATTATTGTTTTCAAAGTATTGGTTTTCGAAATTGTTATAACTTTGAAAGTAATATGGTTTGAAAATGAATTCATTTGAAATAGAAATTATTTAAGAATTATCTTTGAATATATTGATTTGAAACCGATTGAAATTTTTAGATTTAGGATATGACTGCCTTATGTGATTTGGGTTTAATATGGTTTTAAAAATATTTCGAGTTTTATAAATAAAAGTAAGATTAGCGATTGGAAATTTGGTTTTATTTAAATGAGATAATTGAATTGTTTTGGAAATGGAAATGATATATTATTGAATTGGGTTTTGAAATGGAAATAATACATTGATAATTTAGGGTTTGAAATAGTAATAATATTTTGGTTTAAAGTATATACTATTTTGAAGTAAAGGATATGTTTTGAAATGGCAAAAAAAATATTTTGGTTTAAAGTATATACTATTTTGAAGTAAAGGATATGTTTTGAAAGGGCAATGATTGTGTTTTAAAAGTATATATATTTTAAATGACCATGGTGTTATAATAACGATGGGTTGGCAAAGAGACCGGGATCGGATATGGACATACTCTCTGTCGATACCGAAAACCACTTTGACAACCGTGTACGCGGTGGAGATTCCAGAATGAAGTAGGATGGTGGCGACGTTCTTAAGGTATGTTACGTGGACCCAACTCCCGTGAGTTGGCATAAGGTGGCTAAAACAGGAGCGATCTCGGACCAGTGAGGTAGCACCTCTTCTCAGACACATTTCTTCGATATTATACTCTTACTTGTGATTTGACTAGATGGCCATCCTCCGATTTGGGAATGTTGTTCGAGGTGGAACGGTAGTGGCTGCTATGCGTATCCATCAGTCCGTGTGCGTAATTGGTATATCTACCCTGGCATTGCCTAGTTATGCCGTGTCACCTACCATATCGAGCTTTACTACGATTATGATTTTAAGATCCGACCGCGTTAAGGTTCTCCATCCCCTTAACGCTATTTTCTATATGATTATACTTTACTGATTAGACACTACTGTATATAGCGAATATTACTACATAGTAGATAGTTTAACGGATCCTTAAGAGAT
Organism: Allium fistulosum; assembly: GCA_030737815.1. Taxonomy (NCBI): domain Eukaryota; kingdom Viridiplantae; phylum Streptophyta; class Magnoliopsida; order Asparagales; family Amaryllidaceae; genus Allium; species Allium fistulosum. The sequence goes on from CM060903.1 coordinate 445,883,600, forward strand.
GTGAATCCCGAACATTTCTTAAGTTACTGCACTCACGTTAGACACTGGATAGGAGATGTCAAACACTGTAAACATCTCTGACGCCGTTTACACTCATATTTATTTCATTGATTTAACTTACATAAGATCTTTTAGTTCTGACTCGAGTGTTTTGTCTTTTCAATTCGCTCGGGTCAGCCTGAGCATTTCAGGATTTGAAGGCCTATTTCTGAAGGACGAAGACGAATATTTTATTAATACTATTTGTTATATATTCTACTACACCATTGTATTCCGCTGCATAATTATCATTCTCTAGTATGTGTAACTCTGATATGTATTGTATAAGTATAATCAAATGGTTTGTAAAACAGCTTCATGAACTGTTATTTGATTATTATATTTTATCGTTCCGCTGCAAGATTCTATTTTGTTTTATTTCTTTCTTGTCTTTTCTTATTTACCCCATAACAATCCATCCTTTCATATGGTTTGAATCGACATGTGTGTCGGTCTAAAGCGTGCGAAAAGGCGGGACGTTACATGCATTTAAAATTCTTGCAGGTTGCAGTTGAATCGGTGTTAGATTTAGTTGCTTGATTCCAGATTGAAGATGAAATCAGACTGTTGAATTTGATTTAGTTTTCATTTGCTTTTGGCTTTCTGGTTTTGTTTATTATTTTTCTTCTCAAGCTTTATATTTTTTTTTAGTTTAGAGGAAGAATTGAACTGTAAGTGAAAAACCAGGTTTCTCTCCAAACTACATTTTTCTATAAATTTAAATTTCTAAATGAAAGAAAATGTTGCCACTTGTTCATTTTGCCAAACTTAATTTCTCTACACAAGTTACTAACATGTGTTAAGATATTAACACATGTCCTAAGTATTTTAAATAAATTTTTATTTAATTTAAATGTTAATATAAAGCTTTTCATACTTACTTTATTAATTAATAACACTTATCTTAGTATATATGTATATATATAAATTACTTTAGAGAAAATATTATAAAACCAATTATAATACAAATAAATTCTTATACATGTATTTTTATATCCAAAATAATTATTTTTATTGTTTAAGAAATATAAATTAAAATTCCAAATACCCTTTGAAAAAGTATTATATTAAATTATACTTTCCAAATTACAATATATATATATATATATATATATATAATTTGAAACACTTTAATTAAATTCAAACCAAAACTTCAATATATACAAATATACATATACATTTTAAATAGAAAATATTTTTAACATTAATTTTGATAATAATCATATTAAATTTCAAAACAACTTCAAATCATAACATACACATGCACATATATTACAATTTGAAAATACATCTTTTATTTAAACAAAAGATTCTCTATTCATAATATATATATATATATACATCAATATATACATTATAAATAGAATCTATTCTTATTAGTTTTGAAAAATAAATCTTATTAATTTTAAATTGATAGAAAGATATAAATCAATATTGCCAGATTAAGTATTTATTAACCTTTAAAAGATTAAATTACCAATTTAAATTAAAATTTAAGGGAAAATTATCAAATCAATTTAATTATTAATACAGATTATTAATTTGATATTGCTCAAATTCCGGGTCATCACAACGGACCTGATTTTAACGCTAAATTTAAAATAAATTAAAGTTGTATGATTAAAACGTGTTTAATAAGTTTAATATGAAAAAGAAATGAATTTAGTTTGCATATTTTGGAAAATCGATTCTGTTTCAAATTTAATTAAAAACCAGTTAATATTTTAATGAAAAATATTATTTTTCGAAATGTAAATATTTTTCACATAAAAATGTTCTAGAATAATTTTCTGATTAAAATGTCAAAGTTCGTTTCGTCGAATTCTGATTTTTCTAGCTCCGTTTAAGTCGATTTGAAGATTATTTCAACATGTAGCCGTAACGTGTTTAGCGGCCATAGTGGAATTTTGACGCGAACGGTGAAAATTAAAATTCAGCATGCTATTATTTCTGTATCCACGCACATAATAAAATGGTATTTTTATTTTAGTGTACATTTAAGTCGCCAGAGTTGGTCTTATCACACGTCACCCACTATTTTGGCAACTACCTATTCTCTATCGTTTCTTTTTATCGTTGATGTTTCAAATTCAAGTAGGTTACCGTTCATATGAAAAATATTCATATTCAAATCTATTCACCTGCACCGTTTCGTATATCTTCCACCTCCATCTGTTTCAAAACCAAAACGCTATTGTTCACCGCCTCCATTATTTTGCAAAGCTTCAGCCACCTCTTTCCTTCATCCTATTAGCCCTCTCATCTCCATTATTTTACAGAACTAAAACTCTACCCATCAGCAAAGCTAGCCCTTCACTCCTATTAGCTCATGTTAGTCATCCAGAACCAAAATCCCATCACCCTCATCCGCATCTCACCTCTGCCCAGAAACTGACATAGCTCACCTACCATCCGCCTTGCCCATTACCCGGTCGAGCATCTCCATCACTAGCAGTCGTCACACTACTCCTATGATCACTCTTCGGAACAAATTTAAAAAACAATGAGACAACAGAACGATATATGATACTCGCATGCTAATTCTAGCAAACTGTTTACAGGCTAACAAATATATGAACAATTTGATTTTATAATATTGAGTATGCATAAAAATATTTAGGTCCGTAAAATATTAAAAAAAACAAATATGTTTGAAGTGACTTAGCAAAAAAAAATATCAAACACATGCAGTTGACGGTGTGCAAAGATTGTTGCTTACAACATGTAATACGGTGATGGTTAACTAATAAACTTGTAAAAATTCAATTTATAGTGCACACATAATATTAGCCTACTATAATTTTTTTGGACATCTGTTGATGAAGTGAAATAATTTTGGTAATGCAGGTTATTTTTTTATTTTAAAATGGTTATATTAACTAAATACAATAGATTTTGTGTGGTCATGTTGAGCTGATCTGAACTAAATTTGTTAATCTATGAATTTTTTTGTTTTGAAATCACTTAATTCGCTCCTGTTAATTTCTTAAAGCTTTCTCTGCCAGTTAATGAAAAGATAAGGAAAAGGATTTGAGGAAATTCAATCGTGTAACATTAATTCCGATTATTTATTTATTCATTTATATGTTATTAGAATTACTGACAGATATTTTGTGTATCACTCTTTGTACAAACAATGCTAGGATCATCTTACAGTCATCTATGATAGAGAACTATAACATTATCCCAATGTACCATATATTTTCTTATGTTGATGGTACGATTTACCGTATGTACAAATGAGAATTGTCAACCTATCAATTCAACAAAAGTTATGGGTGGTAAAATAAATAGTAGATCCATTTCCAGGCTGACTTATAAACATTGTTATCGGTGGTAAAAATTTAACAGTTATGGTGCGTAAATCTATGCACAAGCTAATAGTGCGGTAGAACTACCACCAACTGTTACTGAACGATTTATCGTTCATCCGCAAAAAGAGTATTTTTTGTTTTATCACTCAGGCTAATCATATGCTTACATGCATTTTCAGGTCGTTAGCTTAGAGCATCTTCAATGCAAATAGGATGTGATGTTAATTAAATCCTATGTGTCAAAGGATAAATCACAATGTTAACTCAATGTAATTTCTAAAAGTTAAACATCACATTAAAAACAAAAAAACTACTCCAATGCAAATATATTTATTAAGAAAAAAAAAATTGACTATGTGTTCCAATCAAAATTTAAATAAATAAAAATAATAGATAAAAATTACTCCATTGTGAATATTTATTACCTCACATTGTGAAGTGCAATGTCTAAAACTAGACATTGCACTAGACAATATCTAATAATTTTTTTGTCAAGTCATCATAACATTGTTATTAACATTGGCATTGAAGATGAAAATTTGAACTAAATTAAATGTTGATGATGTGTAATTGACATTACATCAAAAAAGTTCATGGGTTGGAGATGCTCTTAGTAGAAAACAATGTCGGGTGCCTGTCCACTACAACTACCTCCTGAAAAGTTGCATATAGGTTCTGCCATATTTGTTAAAAGTTGTTTGACTCTTCATCATATCAGCAGGTTGTAAAGATAATCAAAATAAGCAGTGAAGACATATTTAAAACATATCCATTCCCAGTTGTATGCAAAAAAAGAGAAAATATATTGAAAGGTAGATTATCGCACAAAACTTCAAGTTTAGTTTTCGTATGCACACCAAGACATATTTCAAAAGGATATCCTTGTAAATATGGATGCATTCTGAAAAACTGTCAGTAAATAATAAATACAACTAATTTGTAAAGCTCGGAGTTTAGAGAACACCCATCACTGTTCCACAACTTCAAGGAAGCTAGAGAATATCTATCACTGTTCCGCACCGTCAAGGAAGCTGGAAACCGATTGCGACCATTTATAGGAAATTTAGATTTTGGCATTTGGGTACGGCGGAGAAGGACGAAAATAGAGTAAAGCTAACGTAAGGCGTGGATGTGGATATGGAAGAAAATGTAGAAAGGAGTACGATCTCAGAAATTGGAGGACAGTTTTAGGTTTTAGGGTTTTAGTCGAGAGTGGTTATTCAAAAGTAGGGTTCGTATGTAACGTAGGGATGTGGATGACGAAGAACAGTCGGAAAACAGAATTATTTTAAAAAATAGGAGCCCATTGTTAGGGCATAGGGTTAGATTGGAGAGTAGTTTAGAAATTGGGAAAAGGAATGGAGACGTGGGAAGATAAACAGAGGGTTTTTTTTCTTATTTTTTAATTTTTGTTAATTGCAGCAAAAATAGAAAGCGTAGGGGAGTAGAGAATGTTGAAAACTTAGGTTTTTGAAATGCCACATAAACAGTTTTAGCATTGTGCTTTTAAGTTTAAGTAATAGATTTTTCTTCCTTTCTTATAGGCTCTGATACCACTTTGTTGAAATAGGAAAACTCTACAATTTTAGAGGAGGGAGAGATAAATAACATTTTATTTCATTACTACATGCCAAACATAAACTTCTTACATATATTTATATTTATAGTGCATCAACTAACACTTAGAAAAAGTCGACATGACTAGACATAGACCTTTCACATAATAAAACTACTTTTAAAATACCAGTCGACACTAATAAATTTGAGTTTAAATTTCCAACAATAATGAAGCAAACAAAAAGTTATAGTTGATGATGTTTTGAACATCTAGCATATTTATATCACATAAATGCATGAAATATACCATTCTATAAATGCTAGTACCATTGCACAGTAGCGTCAGAACTTACAGATAGTTTATGAAATATCTATTAAAAAGTTATCACAATTTTCCATAATTCCAAATTAAAAGAATAATGATAGTATATTGGATAAAAAATTATTTGTATTATTAGAAACCTGAAATAAAAATATCAAAAAAAGTTCCTGGGAACAATTAACAATCTGGAAATGGGAGACTAAAGGGTTTAGTCAAGGCGTTGTAGTGGTGCAACAAATGGTTTGTGTAAATTAATTTGAATGACATGATATTTGAATGTATATGTCGGATGGATAATGAACCCAAACTGGCATAGATATGATACTGATGTGCAGGTAAATGTGTATATTTGTACCACCATATTTAATCTATTTAAATTAAATAAATGATCATATTGGGTATTTTAACTTGTTTAAACCAAAATTCAAATTATTTGAATTTTTCACATATTCATCTTCATATAGGGGCAAAATGGTCATTTTTATGCATTTATTAAATTGTGAAAATTTACTTGGAATTTTTTATGTTGTTTTGTAAAAAATTTGGTGAATTTTACAAATGGTTACATGATGATATATGCATGCATAAGAGTGAAGAGAACAAATGAAGATGGAAATAATTCAAAGTGAAGATAATGGAGGACCCCACCAACCCACCTACCTTAATGTACAAATTAGAGGCTAATGCACATGCTTATGAAATTAATGGCTTCATGTACACTTAAGTGGGGGATTAGTGGATGTTAATGATTACTTGGCCACTACACTACCTCAAGGGCAATTTGGGCATTCCTCAAAAATATAAATTAGGGTTTAACATTTGTATAAATACCCCATATCTTCATGTAACCCCTCTCCTCTTCCTTAGTTCCTCTTAGTTGAGTTTAGCTTAGAAAATAAAATCAAGTTCTCTCTTTCTTTTCATGGCTACTTAGCCATTTCTCTTTATGTAATTTTTTTATGCAACTTCAATACTTGTTCTTTTCCTTTTCATGCTTATTTACCTTCATGTTAGTAGTGTAGATTTATTTTTCATGCAAGTAGAATAGTTTTTTTCTTTCATTTTTCTCTCTTTTTTCCTCTTGTTAGTTTCATGTTGTTTTCTACATTTGTTGATTTGATAACAAATATGAGAGCTTAATCCCTACAATTTAGGGGTAATGATGCTCTCTAATATGTAGATGCAACATTTTGATGTTTATACTCTCTTTTTGTGCTTTAATGGAAACATTTGAAGTGGTTTAATGATGTTGTTTAGCTTTGAATTTGATAGTCTATATTGTTCATAACAAATAGGCTATGCTTAAACAAACAAAACATAAATTGCCTCTTCATCTACATATGATTATGGCAAAGAAGTGAATGTTGAAATTAAATTTTGATGGCTTATATTTCTAATTAATAGTTAATATGCCATGCTTAAAATAGATTTTGCTTTCAACTTTGTTGTCATATTTCATGAGAGTTAAATGTGTATTAGTGGTTGTGTTATAGTTTGATGGTTTATATTGTGCTAATTAATAACACAAATATACCATACTTATGATAAGCACATCAACTAATTACACTAATGACAAGAAAAGTGAGATCATAACTTCATTTTGTTGATTTATGTGATCTAGAGAGTGAAATTATCTCTAAATTGTCATTTTATTCTTATAGTTTTCATTCACATTTGTAGTTGTTAGTTTGTTATTTTCATCATTTTCTAGCTTAAATATTCTTCAACTTTGGTTTAATTTGATTGAATAGATTTTTAAAATCATCAATTCCCTGCGGATCGACCCGTATTCGCCACGTACTACAAGTGTACGCAGTGCGCTTGCGGTTATTTTTATTTCTAAATTCGTTCGACGGTTTTCTAAACCGATAGAATTTCCGTCGACGAACAAGTTTTTGGCGCCGTTGCCGGGGAAGTTGATTTGATTTTGATTCTCTATTCTTCGAATTATATTCATTTTTATTGTGTGTTTGTTTTGTTTTTGCATTTGTTTGTGTGTTTGTGCTTTTCTATTTTGCATTTGCATTCTATATATATAAACAAAAACTAAAAAGAGAGCATACACAATTTCAAAACATAAAAAAAATTGTACTTCATTTTTCAATTGCATTTTTCATTTACATTTTACATTTTTGTTTACATTGCTTTAAAAAAACACATTGTGCATATCTCTGTGCACTGTGCATTGCATTTTCAATTACTGTTCTGTCTCCAACTGCTGCACATACCTCTCTATGCACAGAAAACTCTCCCTTCTCCCATCATTTCCTCCCCTCAGCAACACATATACTTTCCACTACCAATGACCATCCACTTCACTCCCTTGCCTGTCACAGTTCTTTGCACTTCACTCGACTTCATTTCACCATCCTCTACAACATATTTACACCACCACCACTTGTCATAACAGCCATTTGCCAACAGTTTTCACGACCATAATACCACAACGCTTCCACTGCTGCCTCAAACAACAGCAATACCAACAGTTCAAACAACAAACGAGTATCCCTATTCTTATACAAGCTGCTTCACCACCCCCTTCAACATCTCCTACATTCCAGACTACATCAACTTCAAGTAGACAGCAACAAACTGCATCAACCCTACCTCCTCCCTCTGCAACCAGTTTCACTGCTTCCACAACCATTTTCTAGCAATTCGAATCAACAATTCAAGTCAGCGACCCTCTGCAAAAAAAACAACTTTCCAAATCGAATCATTGCTCCCTGCTTAACAGCCAATCACCTTCAGCCGATCGCGACAGTCACCACGATAGTCGAACAGAATCACCTGACTGAAACCACCCATTCACCACATCATACATCCTACTGCCTACCTAACTTCAGCAACTGCCTCCATATTAAATTACTTTCATATCCATCTCTTCGCCACTGTCCACAAACCTAACCAGAGAAAACTGCTCATCATTCAACATATCTCTGTCCAAAAACCATAACACATACATACATCTTCGTCCAAAACAACTGCAAATTCCCACCAGCAAACCAACCACCTCCCAACTGTCTTCATATCAACCCCTCTGACCATTTTCAAAAAAAAAACAGCACATTCACTTCACAAAAACAGTTAACCCCTGTACAAACATTCTGCCCTGACCACAAAACTGAACTACAGCCATCATTTACTCCTCCACTTCAGACAGTGCCAAGCCACTGCCAGTTCATCAGAACTGCGCCTGACAACCTGCTTACTTCACCACTACTTCAACAACCATTGCAATCTCAACCAAAACGTCTTAAAACTTCTTCACCTACAGCCTCCTCCCCATTGCAAACTCCTCCCGCCTCACTACAACTACATACAGCTGCCATCAGTTTTACATTCACTACGACATTTTCTACCATACGACTTGCCAATAACACCACTTCTACTGCCTTCTAACTTCACACTAACCTCTACAATCCCCTGAACACATTGTTACTGCCCAAGCAAACCACTTCCTTCACCATTTCGCCATAGGCTTACTTCCACACCACCACCTACAGCAGTTTTGACAGCAACCAAATCAACACTTCAACCATCCACCAAAAAAATAATAATAATAAAAGACTGCTGCTTTACCTATCCACGAACACCTGACAAATCGCGATATTCAACTCATCATTTCCAGCAATCGAACCACAACTTTCAACCATTCGAACCCATCGCGACTCAGTCACGACATCAACCGCCGGGGATCAATCAAACAACCACGAAATCGACTTCATCCCCAAACTCGAACACTTCGAAACCCCAAATCGCAATCGAAGCCTAGTCGAAACCCAATTCGAAAAGTAGAAAGTGCAGTTGGAATTTTAATTAAAATTTGGTTGAGTAAATTTACCGTGACAGACTTGTTTGCTGAAATCATTTAGGGGAGGAGTTACACCAGTTACAAAAGAAAAAGAATTTTGTTTTGAATAGTTTTGGGTCGGGTGAGTGAATTAAGTTTGGGCCAGGCTTGGTTGTTTTGTGAATGTTGTTTTGAAATTTGCTTTGAGAATTTGTCTTGATTTGGGTTGTTTTATTAAATTTTTTTTTTTTAAGTAAAACTCTACTTTTAAGTTTCCTTTCAAAAAAAACAAAAAAATATTTTACAATTTCAAAAAAAGGGGTTGTTTTGAATTTATTTTCATTTAGTTTGTTCTAGTTTTTCATTTTTCTTATATATATATATAATCTGTGTATGTATCTTTGGTTTTTACTTTTCAGGTTGCCAAAGCAGATAGGAAAAGTGCTTGCTTCGCTGTGCTTGCCAAAAAAAAAATAATTGCCTGCTTGCTTATAAATAACTTTTGTTGCTTTTTACTCCTATTTACTGTTTTTAATTTCTTGCATGGTTAATTGCTTGCATTTGCATTTGTATAAAAAAATCAAAATAAAACATCAAAAAAAAAAACAAAAATCCATTCGTAGTTGCATTATTAATACACGTTTAATTTCTGCTTTGCATTTCATCCTAGAATTTGTTAATAATAACGGTTAGACATCGATAGCTCTTAATTGTATATTTGCAAGTTGTCTTCTTTGAACAATTTAATTTCTTGGTGTCTAGGCTACGGCAGAGTAATAACCATTTATAAATATTACGGTGATTCGTAAATATTATAGTGGTTGTTCCTCTGAAGGTACTTAAACCTTCGGCTGCATTGCTATGGTGATTCGTGGTGCACCGATAACCCCTGTCCGTTACCTGGCTGAGAACTATCTTGTTTATCTAAAACAATGTGTGATTATACAATTTTGGGTTAACTTAGGATAAATCATTTGTAATTAACTCTTGCATTCATTTAGTTGCATTAGTTCATGCATATTTAAAGAAAAACAAAAAAAAATTTCAAAATCCAAAACTAAAAAAAATTGTAAATATTCCGCTTCTTTTTCTTTGAATTTTTTTTCCTTTTCCTTTGAAATTTCAAAAATCCAAAAAAAAATTTAGAAAAACAAAAAAAATCCAAAAAGAAAAAATATAAAATCTTTTCAAAAAATAAAACAATTTTTTTTTTGAAAAACCAAGAAAAACAAAAAATCAATTTCCCTTTTGAAAAATAAATTTTATTCGTAAATATTTTTCCTTTATTAAAAAAAAACCTTCCTGAAAATGTCCGAGTTTCCCCACTCATTTGAATTTTACAATAATTGTGAAAATCAATATAATCCATACGATTTCACTCCAAATTCGTATGGATATTTTAACGACAACTATTCTTTAAACAATTCGAATTTTGGACAACAAAGTTTTCAAAACGAAGAAACCCTCGAATCTCGAAAATAGCATTTCATCTCTACTTGAAATCTCTACACAATAAAATCAAATGATAAATGATTTGTGTAATTCATATTTGTGTAACAACTCGAGTCAAGGATTTCAAAATTTGAATTCAATTCAAAATTCAAACGATTTCGATTATAACCCATGCTAATTCAATTTCGAACTCCAAAATGAATTTCAAACTCAAAATGAAAATGGAAACAACTTTTCAAACGAATTTGGCAATGAGAATAATTTTAACCACGTTACGATTGAAAATCTTTGTTCTCAACAATTTCAAAGTGAAAATCCTCATGTTAATAATTATAAATTGGATTTTGTTGAGCAAATGAACGAAATTTACAATGATCACACGAATTCGTTGTTTGAAACATATATTAAACAACATGAAAAACAAAATCAAATTCCAACATGTGACGAGTCAAATAATAATCCATCTTTTACCACAATTGACGATTTGCAAATAACAACTTTTGAAATTGAAAACGACAATCTTAATGAAGTTGTTGAAAACATGGTAATTGAGTTGGATTTCAATTCTTTTGAGGATGTGGAACCAAATTTAAAATTCGATCTTCCTTTTCTCGATTTCGAAATTTTGAATATAAAAACTTTGGATTTTGAACTTGAGATACACAATGGAGTTGTTGATAATCCAAATAAGGAAGACGAATTCAACGAACACGAATTTTTTGGACTTTTGGATGACGAGTTGTTAAATTCCGACGGGGAAGATTTAAATCACCACTTTGATTTTGAAATCAATAATTTTGAAGAAGTTTTCAATGATGAGTTGGACGTTCAAAATGGTGAAAATAAACTTGAATTTCAATCAGTTGTTTTATCGACCCCAAAAATCATCGAAAAGGAAACAACTCGTAAGATTTTTAATAAAACGACATTCGTTTTTCCAAATCCAAATTAACCTTCAAAATCTTATAGGGTTTGGTTTTCCGAGCTTAAGCTGTGTCTCGTATACTTGACGAGACAAATGAATCGGTCTTTGGAAGACCGTTTCATTTACTTTTTGACGATGTACTTTCTGATCTCGTGTAAATCCTGTTAATTTTCAATTAAATAAAGTTCATGTTTTTGTTTTTATATTTTTTTTCTCCTTCCACTTGGGTTGACTGTGGGGACACAGTCAAAATCAAGTGTGGGGGGAGACTCATCTTCATTTTTTAATTTTTCATGATTTATTTTTGATTTTTCTTTCAAAAAATCAAAAAAAAATTAAAAAAAATCCCAAAAACAATTTTTTTTAAGCATTTTGATTTATTTTTAGAGAAACACTATAAGATAAATATATGGTTTTGGTTTATTAAATTGAAATTTTTGAAATTTAATTTGTCTTAACAAAAATAGAAATGAAGTTTGATTACAAATAAAAATGGTTTAACTAGTATATAGGAAGATTCATACGTGTTAATTATGAAATATATCCTAATTGAAAATCTTTGTTTTAAAAAGTGGTGAATTTAAAGTAAAGGATATAACATTTTTTTGTCTTCTAAGTTAAATAGTGCTAAGATAATTTTGCGAAACTCTCTTTCAAAAAAAAATAACAAAAAAAAAATATTTCTTGTATATATGTATATATTTTTTAATAAACACTTAGAGTCATGTGTTCACACTTGTGTGTTCACTCGCCATGCTCTGTACCCTTCTCACGTAAGCCCAAAAGGCAGTGCACGATCGGTATATCTGGCCTCAGTTTATCTGAGTTAGGTGTATATATATAAAAATTCTTTTTAATAACGCCTACAGTCAATAGGTGTTCACACTTGTGTGTTGTAATACCCCAAAATTTTGTGAAAAATCATTTTTGTAAAATGATTTAATTTTGAAATATTTAGATTTAAATATGGTGAAATTTCTGGAATAAATAGTGTGCAAGTATATGTGTGCACGTGCACACTGAAATGGCACAAGAAAGAACTCCAGATTTCTTGGATTTAAAACAAGAATTAAAGAGCAATACAAACATGATTTTACAACATGGTTATTTGATTTCTGAGATTTTATGGGTCATCTTAGAAAATAAGAAAAGTAAGTTTTACTTTAGATCAGTAAACAAATTTATTTAAAACCCAAAAAAGAAAATAATATATATATATTTGTAAACTTGTATACATATAGGTGCATATGTTTCTGAATTTAAAAGAGGAATTAAAATAAGCCTAGATAAGATATGTATACAAATATACATTTTTAAATACTGAAAAGTATATATATATATATATTAGCAAGTGAAACCATAACATTAAAATGACATGAAATGTGATACAAGTCAATATGCTTGTGTAGGCAAAAATAGCAAAGGGGATTTTCAGAAATAATTAAAATAAATAGAATAGTCACACTTTTGACATGACTAAGTGAGTGGCCATTTTCTGAAAAAGTAAAAGAAAGAAAATGCAGCCTTTAAATTGGTTAATATGGCCGGGGTAATATGAATGAAAAATGCATGATGCTAAGCCAGGACAGAAATGGAATTCTGTTTCAATAAAACCCTAGAGGAAAAATGCTTATAAATAGGCAGTTTAGCCAGTAGAATTATTTTACCCCGAGCTGCATAAAAATAAGAAAAGAAGAAGAAAATATTGAAAGGAAGGAGAAAACACTCAAACAAGAATTTTCTGGATTAATAAGAAGAAACATTTAGGTGAGTAATCTCACTGAGTTCATGGCATTAAGACCTGAGTTGAGGCAGCCACTTTTTATATTGCCATTTATGTATTTCTGGTTTTGATGTATATGATTTCATCAATGCTTTTTGGATGTTTTATTTTAAATCTGATATGATTTAATATGGATGATTTTGATGATCTTTGATTGGTTGAGACATTTGTCTTTGGATGAGTATCATACTGTTTTATTTATACTCATAAATGTTAAAGTTTAGGATCTTAAAAATTATATAGAGAATACTCTCAACTGTTATAGATCTATGGCATGGAAACCTTATAAAAATGATTGGAGCTGCATTATACTTGGTATAAGTGCTGAGGCTTGAAAAGAAAAATGTTAAGGGTGCAATAGAAATTTTCTAAGTGCTGAGCCCTTAATCAAAAAAAAAAACCCACAAGCTAAAATTATGATTGAACCAGATCTTGAATCTGAATCAATCATAAAGGCTTGCAGATCAGTATAACATGCCATGCCTCTTTTACAGTTGAAAATGTTCTTATATTTACTAAGATCAAGACATATTGACCCCATTTAGGAAATGACTGTCTGATTATTTCTGAGGGGAAATTATGCTAGAAGAAATTATGGATGTTTCCATGTTTGCAGTGACATGTTCACTTAGCATATTTGATGTTAGGATTTAAGACAATACACTAGTAAATAAACTAGGGAAGGGAAGGCCAAGATGACTGCTGGAATGCTTGTCATATTTGAAGTATGCAAGTTGGCACATGGTTTGTTTAAGCCCTGAGATCTTTGTGCAATGATGTGAATTAGTTCATTGCAATGTGTCCCAGTGATTCCTTAATAGCAGATGAGGCAGGGATTTAAATTGAATATTACAACCTGTAAATGAAGAAATAGGAATGTGGATATTTCTTAGGTTGAATGGTATGGAACCAAGATGATTCCAGTAAATGAAATTGATGCCAATAGATAATCATGTTTGCATGATTATGTATGCAAGTGAAGGAATGATAAGTGAATATATCATACCTGAATCAACTTAATTATACTATGTTAAAATATTTGATTGCAGAAATTTGCTTAAATAACAAGTTAGTACCCTTATATTCTCTATTGCTTAATATCATGAATGAATTGATGTTATTCATACCAGATCATAGATCTGACCCTTGTTTGCTCATGGCATCTGGGGTGTCTCATTTTAAAATGAGGCAGCCACTTATGTTCTTTCAGGTAACCCAGGCACTAAGTAAAAATGAAGTTATGGCTTTTATGGAGGAGTGAATGAACATGCTAGCTAGTCTCAATAAGAGTTTAAATTGATTATATCTGCATGTATTCAGGAAAAATATTATGTTTCTAAGACTTCCAGTCATGTAATGAATTCTATTATGGTTAGATGAACTAGTTGTATCATGTTAAATATATTGTTATGCACTAAGGTTTAAAATCTCAAAGGAAAAATCTGACTGGGAAACAATGAAATGATTTTAATTATTGATATGAATGTTTGGAAGAGAAATATGCACATGTAGTTGAGCTACTGTTTTGTATAATTTATATTATGTATTAGTTAACCTTGAGACATAACAGAGCACTGAGTTTTAGAACTAAAATCTGGATTTAGCAAGAAGTAAACTTAAAGGATTTTATTTTCTTTTTACTGAAATGCTTTGTAAATAAATCTGAATTCATTTCTGAATTGAATTAGGAAAAGTAAAATGTTTTTCTAAAAGCTTCAGATAGAATGAAATGAAAGGTATCTCCCTTGTTTTTGAACTAGTGTATAGCATATACAAGACTCATGAGTTAACCAGCCTCAACTAAATGAAGTATTGGTTGATCATGATAGACTGTATCTTGAAAATATAGATGCATTTCAAAGCATAGTACATTTAGCAATTGTTTCACTCAGTTTTCTGGAAACTGGGCAAAGGTAATGACATGTACATAAATACCTGTGTACATGTTGATAAATTGGGCAAAAAAATATAAATTTAAATTCTTAAAACAGTTGTAGGAATGGGTTTTAAAAATAGTTATGTAAAAAGAATTGTTTTGTATGTTAGGTTATAGGCAAAATCAAATATATATGCACAATTATAGGTAGGTATCAGATTTCTAACCATACAGGAGAAAAATAAAAAGAAAAACCAAAAATTGTGTTTGAACCGACCAGCATAGCACTCGAACTCGTGACCTTTCATGTATAAGTTAGGCGCGTTTCCATTACGCCTAGATGTTGCTTGTGTTCACTTAGGATCCACTTACTTTTATACTGAATTTGATATTATCCAGACTTTAACATAATCATCTATATTAAAAGCTTGTTTACCACTGATTATTACTTGATCATTTCTTAATCCTAATGACAGACTTAA
The DNA here is from genome assembly GCA_030737815.1 of Allium fistulosum. Taxonomy (NCBI): domain Eukaryota; kingdom Viridiplantae; phylum Streptophyta; class Magnoliopsida; order Asparagales; family Amaryllidaceae; genus Allium; species Allium fistulosum. Next base: position 445,899,143 of record CM060903.1, read on the forward strand.
GTACATGTTTCTAGTGGATATTATGGCCAAAAATCTGAATACAATAATTTATCTGAATTGCTAAAAATCTAAATCAAACAGAATGTTCTTGTACAAAAAATGAAGTATACACTCTGAACTTAGATAAGAAGATCACATACATCTTCATATGTATGTGTATGTTATTAGATATACACTGATATATTTATATTGGTAAGTTATTTTGATCCTGGATATATTTTGTTTATTGGAAAAAGAAAATGACCTTGGAAAAGATATTTGCAATGAATGATATATCTATATATCATCTCTTAGCAAAAAAAAAAAATCCTTATGAAATTAGGGTGGAAATAGGAGGGTCATTTCAGTTGGTATCAGAGCACTTGGTTGCATTGATTGTTAAGTATTATAGAAATGTATAATGTCTGTTTGTTTTGGATGAAATAATTTAGATAAGAAATTAGAAATTATAGAAGCACTCATAATATACTAATACCATTTACCCAGAATTTAGTTAGCAGAACATGGTAGGAAGAGGATCTCATCACAATGCAGGAACCAGTGCACCTCAAATGCTTGATATGCAAGAATTTGTGAGGGTTTTAAGAGATGGAATTGGGCATAGGCCTGAGAACCCACATGAAGAGCTTTCAAAACTACTGAAGACTTATTCCAATTTGGGAGGCAAGAGTTTTGAAGGAACAAAGAGTGTGATGGAAATTCAAGCATGGTTGAGAACACTTGATAGGATTTTCAATGACATGCAGTTGGATGACCAAAGGAAGAGGCAAGTAGCTTCTAGACAACTGAAAGGGGTAGCTTTAAGCTGGTGGGAGGTGATCATAGCTGGAAGAAATGAAAATGAAATCACTTGGAATCAGTTCAAGGAGATGTTGGAGGCAAGATTTGTACCAGCATCAGCCAAGACCATTTTGCTTGAAGAATTTATCAAACTTAGGCAGGGAACTTTGAATGTCACTGAATACACTCAAAAGTTTGAGGGGCTATCTAATTATGGAGCAATGCTAGTGGCAGATGAAGCATCCAAGAATGATAGGTATATAAAAGGGCTGAACCCAGGACTTAGCAGAGCTATGCTACCATATGCAGATAGAACATTTGATCAAGTAATTGATCTGGCTTTGAAACTGGAACAACATGACAAAGAAAGAGAGAAATATAGGAATTTTAAGAGCAACAACAAGAAGGATAAGGGAAGATATCACCCTTATGATAAAAAGAAGGAGGAGGCAGACAACAGGAAGAGTAAAGATACTAAAGCCAATGATACTAAGAAGAAATTGGTTTGCCATCATTGTGGAAAAGAAGGACACATCAAACCAAGGTGCCCAGAGTTAAAAGGAGGAGCCTTCAAATGCTACCTATGTGGGAAAGAGGGGCATATGAAGAGGAACTGTCCTGAGAATAAACAGCAAGGGAAATTGGCAACTTTGGAAGGAAAAGGCAAATCTGCAGTGAAAATTGTTGCTGAAAATCATGGCCAAGTGGAAGGTACATTACTCATTTGTGCCATACCCATACCAGTAGTATATGATACTGGAGCAACACACTCTTTGATTTCCTATGAATTAGTTAAAGTGTTAAAATTAAACTGCAAATTGGTTGAAACCCCATTGCTTGTACAAAGTCCCCTAGGGAGTTCTAGTGTTTTGAACATGAATTGTGTGGATGTGGAGTTAAACATAGGAGGAAATATTTTTATTTCCAATTTATATGTTTTAAATTACCCAAATATAGGAGTTATATTGGGGGTAGATTGGTTAAGGCAATTTAAAGCCATAATTAATTTAGACTCATCCACCATATCATTGCAAGATTCTAGAGGCCAGAGAATCACAGTTCTATGTGAAATAGCTAAGGAAGGGAAATTGTATCATTTAGTTGACTTAGAAAAAGATTTGAGTGAACTAAACATTGAAGAAATTCCCATAGTTAATGAATACTTGGATGTGTTTGGGGAAGTTAAGGGTGTTCCACACCACAGACCAGTTGAGTTCCAAATTAATCTCATTCCAGGAGCAAGTCCAATAATCAAGAAACCTTATAGAATGGGGCCAAGTGAACTGAAAGAATTGAAAAATCAGTTGGAAGAATTAGAAGGCAAGGGATTTATAAGGCCAAGCAATTCTTGCTGGGGTTCTCCAGTAGTGTTTGTAAGAAAACATGATGGTACCTTGAGAATGTGCATAGATTACAGAGAACTAAATAAAGTAACCATCAAGAATAAATACCCATTGCCTAGAATAGATGATCTCTTTGACCAACTCAGTGAAGCTAAAATATTTTCTAGGCTAGACTTAGCATCAGGATTCCATCAAATGAAGGTTGAAGACTCAAGTGTTAAGTATACTGCATTTAACACAAGATATGGCTTATATGAATTTTTGGTCATGCCATTTGGTTTGACAAATGCTCCTTCATATTTTGTTGATTTGATGAATAGAATATTTAGAGATTATCTAGACAAGTTTGTACTGATTTTTATTGATGACATTTTGATTTATTCTAAGACAGTGGAAGAGCATAAAAATCATTTGCATTTAGTTTTGTCAAGACTAAGGGAAAATGATTTAAAGGCAAAATTTTCAAAATGTGCATTTTGGAAAGAAGAAGTGCATTTCCTTGGGCATGTCATCTCTGCCAAAGGAATATCAGTAAACCCTAACAAAGTAGTGGCAATCCAAGCATGGAAAAGGCCTAGCACCATCAGTGAGATTAGATCATTTATGGGGATGGCAGGATATTATAGGAGATTCATAAAAGATTTCTCAAAAATATCATCACCACTTACCAATTTAACTAGAAAGAACCAAGCCTTTGTATGGACAGAAAAATGTGAGCAAGCTTTTATCAAAATAAAAGAAGCCCTGATTGATGCACCAGTATTGAAAGTGCCAGAAGGAAATGAAAATTTGGTTGTGTACACTGATGCAAGTGGCTCTGGGTTAGGGGCTGTGTTGATGCAGCAAGACCAGGTGGTAGCCTATGCATCTAGGCAATTAAAGCCACATGAAACCAGGTATGCAACCCATGATCTTGAACTAGCAGCAGTTGTGTATGCTTTGAAACTTTGGAGACATTATTTGTTAGGTGCCAAATTCATTTTGTACACTGATCATAAGGCACTGAAATATTTATTCTCACAAAAAGATTTGAACATGAGGCAACATAGATGGGTAGAGTTCCTAGCTGCCTATGACCTAGATATACTGTATACACCAGGCAAGGCAAATAAAGTTGCAGATGCCTTGAGTAGACAACATGCCAAGGTAGCCATGTTGATGATGGAAGAGTTTAGGGATTTGTCTATACTTACTGATTTGGAAATTGAGGAAAACAGTGAGGAACAAATGATGCCTATTGAAGAAGGTAAAGGTAAAGGAAAATTAAGTATGATATCTCTGCAATCAGATTTACTTCTTAAGATTGGACAAATGCAGGAACAAGACTTAAACATGATGGAAAAGAAAATGCTCATATCAAAAGGGGAGGAAGTAATAAATTATCAAATTGATAAAAATGGTTATTTAAGGAATAAAAATAGGATATGTGTTCCAGAAAATATAGAATTGAAAGAGGAAATATTAAATGAGTACCATAGGAGTAAGTACTCCATACACCCAGGTAGCACCAAGATGTATCAAAATTTGAAAAGAAATCTTTGGTGGAAGGGGATGAAGTCAGATGTGGCCAGATATGTTGCAAGGTGCATGACTTGCCAACAAGTCAAGGCTGAGACACAAAGGCCATCAGGACTATTGCAACCCCTTAGCATACCACAGTGGAAGTGGGAGGATATATCTATGGATTTCATAGATGGTCTTCCTAGATCTAAGAAGGGAAACACAAGTATATGGGTAATAGTGGATAGGCTAACTAAGGTAGCACATTTTATCCCAGTTAAAACAGAAAGAAATGCTCCAAAATTGGCTCAAATATTCATGAAAGAGGTAGTAAGGTTGCATGGCATACCCAAAACCATTGTGAGTGATAGGGATACCATCTTCACCTCAAGATTTTGGAAAAGTTTTCAAGAGGCTATGGGGAGTGAATTGTGCTTAAGCACTGCCTACCATCCACAATCAGATGGTCAAACTGAGGTGGTGAACAAAGTCTTAGAGGATTTGTTGAGAGCATGTACACTGGACTTTGGAGGCAACTGGGAAGACCACCTCCATCTAGCTGAATTCACCTACAATAACAGTTACCAAAGCACCATAGGGATGGCACCATTTGAAGCCTTATATGGCAAGCCATGTTTATCACCTATATGCTGGGTAGAGGCTGGAGAAAGGGCTATTCTTGGACCTGAATATGTTAAAGAAGCCACAGAGAAAATTGGGTTAATAAGAAAAAGAATAGCAGCAGCTCAAGATAGGCAAAAGACATTTGCAGATAGGAAGAGAAAGCAAGTGGAATATGAAGTGGGAGACTTTGTTTTCATCAAGATTTCACCTATGAAGAAAGTCATGAGATTTGGCAAGCAAGGTAAGCTTACACCAAGGTATGTTGGACCCTATAAAATTCTGGAAAGAATTGGTTCATTGGCTTACAAATTAGAACTACCAGAGGAGATGAAAGCAATGCATAATGTTTTTCATGTGTCCCAACTTAGAAAATGGGTACATGATAAGGAAGACATTTTGGAAAAGCCTACCAAAATTCAAATAAATCCTGACTTGGTTTATGAAAAAGAACCAGTGGGGATTATAGCCAAGGAAGAAAAGAAATTAAGGAGCAAAACCTTGAAACTAGTTAAGATCCAGTGGAGTAGTGATCCTAATGACTGCACATGGGAGTTAGAGGATAAGATTAGAATGGATTATCCTAAGCTTTTTGCAAATTAAAAGGTAATTTTTTTTTTCTTCTGGAAAAATTATTTGTTATGCATGGTTGATATGGTTGAATTTGTTTGCTTATGCATATATTTGATAAGTTTTCAGAAAAGAAAAATGATGCTTACTAAATGTTAGAAAAATTATGAGGACACAATTCCTAAAAGGAGGGGTGAATGTAATACCCCAAAATTTTGTGAAAAATCATTTTTGTAAAATGATTTAATTTTGAAATATTTAGATTTAAATATGGTGAAATTTCTGGAATAAATAGTGTGCAAGTATATGTGTGCACGTGCACACTGAAATGGCACAAGAAAGAACTCCAGATTTCTTGGATTTAAAACAAGAATTAAAGAGCAATACAAACATGATTTTGCAACATGGTTATTTGATTTCTGAGATTTTATGGGTCATCTTAGAAAATAAGAAAAGTAAGTTTTACTTTAGATCAGTAAACAAATTTATTTAAAACCCAGAAAAGAAAATAATATATATATATTTGTAAACTTGTATACATATAGGTGCATATGTTTCTGAATTTAAAAGAGGAATTAAAATAAGCCTAGATAAGATATGTATACAAATATACATTTTTAAATACTGAAAAGTACATATATATATATATTAGCAAGTGAAACCATAACATTAAAATGACATGAAATGTGATACAAGTCAATATGCTTGTGTAGGCAAAAATAGCAAAGGGGATTTTCAGAAATAATTAAAATAAATAGAATAGTCACACTTTTGACATGACTATGTGAGTGGCCATTTTCTGAAAAAGTAAAAGAAAGAAAATGCAGCCTTTAAATTGGTTAATATGGCCGGGGTAATATGAATGAAAAATGCATGATGCTAAGCCAGGACAGAAATGGAATTCTGTTTCAATAAAACCCTAGAGGAAAAATGCTTATAAATAGGCAGTTTAGCCAGTAGAATTATTTTACCCCGAGCTGCATAAAAATAAGAAAAGAAGAAGAAAATATTGAAAGGAAGGAGAAAACACTCAAACAAGAATTTTCTGGATTAATAAGAAGAAACATTTAGGTGAGTAATCTCACTGAGTTCATGGCATTAAGACCTGAGTTGAGGCAGCCACTTTTTATATTGCCATTTATGTATTTCTGGTTTTGATGTATATGATTTCATCAATGCTTTTTGGATGTTTTATTTTAAATCTGATATGATTTAATATGGATGATTTTGATGATCTTTGATTGGTTGAGACATTTGTCTTTGGATGAGTATCATACTGTTTTATTTATACTCATAAATGTTAAAGTTTAGGATCTTAAAAATTATATAGAGAATACTCTCAACTGTTATAGATCTATGGCATGGAAACCTTATAAAAATGATTGGAGCTGCATTATACTTGGTATAAGTGCTGAGGCTTGAAAAGAAAAATGTTAAGGGTGCAATAGAAATTTTCTAAGTGCTGAGCCCTTAATCAAAAAAAAAAAACCCACAAGCTAAAATTATGATTGAACCAGATCTTGAATCTGAATCAATCATAAAGGCTTGCAGATCAGTATAACATGCCATGCCTCTTTTACAGTTGAAAATGTTCTTATATTTACTAAGATCAAGACATATTGACCCCATTTAGGAAATGACTGTCTGATTATTTCTGAGGGGAAATTATGCTAGAAGAAATTATGGATGTTTCCATGTTTGCAGTGACATGTTCACTTAGCATATTTGATGTTAGGATTTAAGACAATACACTAGTAAATAAACTAGGGAAGGGAAGGCCAAGATGACTGCTGGAATGCTTGTCATATTTGAAGTATGCAAGTTGGCACATGGTTTGTTTAAGCCCTGAGATCTTTGTGCAATGATGTGAATTAGTTCATTGCAATGTGTCCCAGTGATTCCTTAATAGCAGATGAGGCAGGGATTTAAATTGAATATTACAACCTGTAAATGAAGAAATAGGAATGTGGATATTTCTTAGGTTGAATGGTATGGAACCAAGATGATTCCAGTAAATGAAATTGATGCCAATAGATAATCATGTTTGCATGATTATGTATGCAAGTGAAGGAATGATAAGTGAATATATCATACCTGAATCAACTTAATTATACTATGTTAAAATATTTGATTGCAGAAATTTGCTTAAATAACAAGTTAGTACCCTTATATTCTCTATTGCTTAATATCATGAATGAATTGATGTTATTCATACCAGATCATAGATCTGACCCTTGTTTGCTCATGGCATCTGGGGTGTCTCATTTTAAAATGAGGCAGCCACTTATGTTCTTTCAGGTAACCCAAGCACTAAGTAAAAATGAAGTTATGGCTTTTATGGAGGAGTGAATGAACATGCTAGCTAGTCTCAATAAGAGTTTAAATTGATTATATCTGCATGTATTCAGGAAAAATATTATGTTTCTAAGACTTCCAGTCATGTAATGAATTCTATTATGGTTAGATGAACTAGTTGTATCATGTTAAATATATTGTTATGCACTAAGGTTTAAAATCTCAAAGGAAAAATCTGACTGGGAAACAATGAAATGATTTTAATTATTGATATGAATGTTTGGAAGAGAAATATGCACATGTAGTTGAGCTACTGTTTTGTATAATTTATATTATGTATTAGTTAACCTTGAGACATAACAGAGCACTGAGTTTTAGAACTAAAATCTGGATTTAGCAAGAAGTAAACTTAAAGGATTTTATTTTCTTTTTACTGAAATGCTTTGTAAATAAATCTGAATTCATTTCTGAATTGAATTAGGAAAAGTAAAATGTTTTTCTAAAAGCTTCAGATAGAATGAAATGAAAGGTATCTCCCTTGTTTTTGAACTAGTGTATAGCATATACAAGACTCATGAGTTAACCAGCCTCAACTAAATGAAGTATTGGTTGATCATGATAGACTGTATCTTGAAAATATAGATGCATTTCAAAGCATAGTACATTTAGCAATTGTTTCACTCAGTTTTCTGGAAACTGGGCAAAGGTAATGACATGTACATAAATACCTGTGTACATGTTGATAAATTGGGCAAAAAAATATAAATTTAAATTCTTAAAACAGTTGTAGGAATGGGTTTTAAAAATAGTTATGTAAAAAGAATTGTTTTGTATGTTAGGTTATAGGCAAAATCAAATATATATGCACAATTATAGGTAGGTATCAGATTTCTAACCATACAGGAGAAAAATAAAAAGAAAAACCAAAAATTGTGTTTGAACCGACCAGCATAGCACTCGAACTCGTGACCTTTCATGTATAAGTTAGGCGCGTTTCCATTACGCCTAGATGTTGCTTGTGTTCACTTAGGATCCACTTACTTTTATACTGAATTTGATATTATCCAGACTTTAACATAATCATCTATATTAAAAGCTTGTTTACCACTGATTATTACTTGATCATTTCTTAATCCTAATGACAGACTTAAGTACATGTTTCTAGTGGATATTATGGCCAAAAATCTGAATACAATAATTTATCTGAATTGCTAAAAATCTAAATCAAACAGAATGTTCTTGTACAAAAAATGAAGTATACACTCTGAACTTAGATAAGAAGATCACATACATCTTCATATGTATGTGTATGTTATTAGATATACACTGATATATTTATATTGGTAAGTTATTTTGATCCTGGATATATTTTGTTTATTGGAAAAAGAAAATGACCTTGGAAAAGATATTTGCAATGAATGATATATCTATATATCATCTCTTAGCAAAAAAAAAAAATCCTTATGAAATTAGGGTGGAAATAGGAGGGTCATTTCATGTGTTCACTCGCCACGCTCTGTATTCCCCTCTCATCGGTCCGCAAGGCAGTGCATGGGGAATATATCTGGCCTTAGTTTATCTGAGTTAGGCATATGTAAATATTGTTAATATCAACAAAATTTTCAAAAGAAAAAAATGGAGAGAGTAAGCAATTGAAATCCAAGCACTGTTTTTACTTATTTGATTTAACTTGTTATTGAAAAGAAATGAAAATAACCACTTTGATGAACTTTGATAATCGATAAGAATCGATTTCATAGTTACACTACGTAATCAACCGAACTAACGAGTTAAACTATAGTCTATTTGCTTTGATAACTTCATTTTTGTGGAAATTTGACAAGTAAATGACTTAAGTTTTCAAGATAATAACCAAACCTATATTTAACTTATTCGTGTTAATTTAAAAGTAAATCCTTCATTCGTAAATATTTTCAAAATCTCGCATTCATCTCTTTATAAATAAATCTTGCATTTTGTAAATATTTTCATCCTGCATTTGGATTTTATGGGTAGTATCCGCTGAAAACCCTCACGAGACAACACTTGTCCTACTGGGGACACCCAGAGGTTTAACGGCTTGTTGCATACGCTCAATGCAATCGTGCTCCCTACGAAAACGGATTTATCTTAGTTTTTCTTTATTTAATGACGAATAAAAAGATAAGTGTGGGGGTATTTGATGTGCACGTAAATGTGTATATTTGTACCACCATATTTAATCTATTTAAATTAAATAAATGACCATATTGGGTATTTTAACTTGTTTAAACCAAAATTCAAATTATTTGAAATTTTCACATATTCATCTTCATATAGGGGCAAAATGGTCATTTTTATGCATTTATTAAATTGTGAAAATTTACTTGGAATTTTCTATGTTGTTTTGTAGAAAATTTGGTGAATTTTACAAGTGGTTACATGATGATTTATGCATGCATAAGAGTGAAGAGAACAAATGAAGATGGAAATAATTCAAAGTGAAGATAATGGAGGACCCCACCTACCCACCTACCTTAATGTACAAATTAGAGGCTAATGCACATGCTTATGAAATTAATGGCTTCATGTACACTTAAGTGGGGGATTAGTGGATGTTAATAATACTTGGCCACCACACTACCTCAAGGGCAATTTGGGCATTCCCCAAAAATATGAATTAGGGTTTAACACTTGTATAAATACCCCATATCTTCATGTAACCCCTCTCCTCTTCCTTAGTTCCTCTTAGTTGAGTTTAGCTTAGAAAATAAAATCAAGTTCTCTCTTTCTTTTCATGGCTACTTAGCCATTTCTCTTTATGTAAATTTTTTATGCAACTTCAATACATGTTCTTTTCCTTTTCATGCTTATTTACCTTCATGTTAGTAGTGTAGATTTATTTTTCATGCAAGTAGAATAGTTTTTTTTTCTTTCATTTTTCTCTCTTTTTTCCCCTTGTTAGTTTCATGTTGTTTTCTACATTTGTTGATTTGATAACAAATATGAGAGCTTAATCCCTACAATTTAGGGGTAATGAAGCTCTCTAATATGTAGATGCAACATTTTGATGTTTATACTCTCTTTTTGTGCTTTAATGTAAACATTTGAAGTGGTTTAATGATGTTGTTTAGCTTTGAATTTGATAGTCTATATTGTTCATAAAAAATAGGCTATGCTTAAACAAACAAAACACAAATTGCCTCTTCATCTACATATGATTATGGCAAAGAAGTGAATGTTGAAATTAAATTTTGATGGCTTATATTTCTAATTAATAGTTAATAGGCCATGCTTAAAATAGATTTTGCTTTCAACTTTGTTGTCATATTTCATGAGAGTTAAATGTGTATTAGTGGTTGTGTTATAGTTTGATGGTTTATATTGTTCTAATTAATAACACAAATATACCATACTTATGATAAGCACATCAACTAATTACACTAATGACAAGAAAAGTGAGATCATAACTTCATTTTGTTGATTTATGTGATCTAGAGAGTGAAATTATCTCTAAATTGTCATTTTATTCTTATAGTTTTCATTCACATTTGTAGTTGTTAGTTTGTTAGTTTCATCATTTTCTAGCTTAAATATTCTTCAACTTTGGTTTAATTTGATTGAATAGATTTTTAAAATCATTAATTCCCTGCGGATCGACCCGTATTCGCCATGTACTACAAGTGTACGTCGTGCGCTTGCAGTTATTTTTATTTCTAAATTCGTTCGACGGTTTTCTAAACCGATAGAATTTCCGTCGACGAACAGATACAGTTTTTGTTGAAAATTAAACATGACTTTGGGCTAGATTATTGGACTTAATTTGGGCCACAAATAAAGAAGTAAAGCTAAAAGAGAATTCTAGAGAAAGTTAGAAAGAAACATCTAGATAGAATTATCTAGATATATGTTGTCATGGTAGAAGAGGTTCTAGCATTTTCCATTCTCAAATTGTAATAAAATAACTAGAATCTAGAGTTTTCTTATCTAAAGATATTTTGTATGAAAGTTATAGAAAACTCTAGAGAATTGTTGTATACCGTAGGATCAAACACATCTCCACCATTCATTTGAGATGTGAATTACTATAAATAGGAGTGGTGTATCTCAATTGTAAGCAAGCAAAAAATTGTAAGCAAAAGTTTGTAATAAAGTACAACTTTCTCCTTTAAAAATCAATCTATCATTTCACACTTGCTATCCAATTAATCTTCAACCTGAAAAATTGCTAACATTGGTATCAGAGCAAGGTTCTTAGTCAAGAAAATATGGCAAGCGGCATGACACCATTTCAAGTTCCATTGCTAAAGAAGGAGTACTATGATAATTGGAGTATTCGCATGAAGGCGTTGCTCGGTTCACAAGATGTGTGGGATATCGTTGAAAATGGGTATATTGAACCCGTCGATATCACCACTTTATCCCAAACTCAAAGGGATAATTTGAAGGATTCAAGAAAGAAGGATCGTAAGGTTCTTACTCTCATTCATCAAGGCTTGGATGAATCTATGTTTGAGAAGGTAGCAAGTGCGCAAAGTAGTAAGGAAGCATGGGAGATTTTGGAGAATGCATTCAAAGGCATCGATAAAGTGAAGAAGATAAGACTACAAACCATGTGAGGTGAGTTTGAAGCTTTACATATGAAATCAACCGAATCGATTGATGATTATTTTTCACGAGTTTTGGCATTAGTAAATCAAATGAAAAGATATGGTGGAAAATTGGAGGACTCTAGAGTGGTCGAGAAAATTCTATGATCTTTAGATTCAAAATTCGATTACATAGTTGTAGCTATTGAAGAATCTAAAGATATAGAATCCATGACCGTTGATCAACTCATGGGATCACTTCAATCCCATGAAGGAAAATGAAAGAAAAGGGTTAAAGAAGAGCCATTGGAGCAAGCTCTTCAAACCAAACTCACCTTAAACGAGAATGAAACATTTAGAAATATAAGAAGTCATAGCCAAAAAGGAAGAGGTCGAGGTCAAAGCTGTGGAAGAGGTGGTTACAAATTTTTCAGTAAAGAGGAGAGAAGCCAAAATGCATATGCTACAAGAGGTCGAGGAAGAGGAGGAAACATGAAACAAAATGGAAGACCAAGGTATGATAAAACACAAATTAAGTGTTATAATTGTGATAAATTTGGGCATTTTGCTTCCGAATGTAGATCTACTTCTAATAAAGTTCTAGAGAGATCTAACTTTGCTAAAGAAGAGGAAGAATATTCTACACTACTTTTGGCACAAAAGGGAGATGCATGTGGTGAAAACAATACATGGTATTTGGATACGGGGGCTAGCAATCATATGTGTGGAAGAAGGAACATGTTCACGGAGCTTGATGAATCAGTAAGTGGAAACATTTATTTTGGTGATGAATCTAAAATTCCGGTTAAGGGAAAAGGAAAAATATCAATTTGCTTAAAAAATGGAAAACATGATTTTATCTCTAACGTATATTATGTGCCTAATATGAAAAGTAACATTCTAAGCTTGGGGCAACTTTTAGAAAAGGGATACGACATTCATATAAAAGATCATAACCTTCTCATGAAAGATGCTAAAGGAAATCTGGTTGCTAAAGTAGAAATGTCAAAAAATAGAATGTTTCCACTCCATATTTCAAATAATATTGCCAAATGTTTAAAAGCATGCTATAAAGATTCATTATGGCTTTGGCACTTAAGATTTGGACATCTTAATTTTGGGGGTTTAAAGTTGTTAAAGAATAAAAACATGGTGAAAGGTTTACCACGAATCGATCATATGAATCAACTATGTGAAGGATGCTTATTTGGAAAACAACCAAGGAAAAGTTTTCCAAAAGAATCCAACACAAGGGCTAAAGAACCACTAGAGTTAATTCACACCGATATTTGTGGTCCAATAAAACCGTGCTCACTTGGAAAAAGTAATTACTTTGCTTTGTTTATTGATGATTATAGTAGAAAAACTTGGGCCTATTTCCTTAAACAAAAGTCCGATGTATTTGATGCCTTTAAGAAATTTAAAGCTTTTGTAGAAAATGAAAGTGGTTATAAGATAAAATCCATGAGGTTCGACCGATGTGGAGAATTTACCTCTAAAGAATTTGAGAAATTTTGTGAAGAAAATGGAATTCACCGTCCCTTAACCGTCCCGTATACTCCACAACAAAACGGGGTCATAGAAAGGAAGAATAGATCTCTACTTAATATGGCTCGGAGTATGTTGAAAAGTAGGAGAATTCCAAAAGAATTTTGGGCCGAAGCCGTTGAATGTGCAGTGTATTTAGCTAATCGCTCTCCAACTCGAAGTGTGTGGAACAAAACCCCCGAAGAAGCTTGGTGTGGAAGAAAACCATGTATAACACATTTGAGAGTATTTGGAAGCCTAGCATATGCCCATGTGCCGGATCAAAGGGGTTCCAAATTGGATGATAAAAGTGAAAAATATATATTCATTGGCTATGACTCAAGGTCAAAAGTGTATAAGTTATATAATCCTATAAATGGAAAAGTTGTTGTTAGTCGAGATGTGGAGTTTGATGAAGAAAACACTTAGGATTGGAGCAGACAAGAAGTTGATTATAATTTCCTTCCCTTTTACGAAGAAGAAGAAAGCAGTGATGTGCAAGAAGAGCCGACTAGTCCAACACCATCATCTCCATCAAGCACTCATCAAGAAACTCCACAAGAAGAAAGCTCAAGTGAAAGGATGTCGCGCATGAGATCTTTACAAGAACTATATGAGGTAACACCACTTTGTGATAATATTACTTTATTTTGTCTTTTTGCAAATTGTGAGCCAATAGATTTCGAAGAAGCAAAACAAGACAAAAGATGGAGGAGTGCTATGGATGAAGAAATCAAAGCTATTGTGAAAAATGATACATGGGAGATGGCTGACTTACCTAAAGGACACAAAGCTATTGGAGTAAAATGGGTATACAAAGTAAAGAAGAACGCTAAAGGAGAAGTTGAAAGGTACAAAGCTAGATTGGTATCCAAAGGATACAAGCAAAGAGCAGGTATAGATTATGACGAGGTATTTGCTCATGTTGCCCGTTTAGAAACTATAAGATTATTAATTTCTTTAGCGGCTCAAAACAAATGAAAAATATATCAAATGGATGTGAAATCGGCTTTCTTGAATGGTACTATAGAAGAAGAAGTTTATTTGGAGCAGCCACTTGGTTATAAAATTAAAGGACATGAAGATAAAGTTTTAAAATTGAAAAAGGCACTTTATGGTTTGAAACAAGCCCCTAGAGCATGGAATACTAGAATTGATAAATATTTTCTAGAAAATAACTTTATAAAATGCCCCCATGAACATGCTCTTTACATAAAAACAAATCAAAGTGGAGATATCTTGATTGTATGTTTGTATGTGGATGACTTAATCTTTACCGGAAATAATCCAAAAGCATTTGAAGATTTTAAGAAGGAGATGAGTTTAGAGTTTGAGATGACTGATATTGGACTCATGTCATATTATCTTGGTATCCAAGTGATTCAAAGTGAGCATGGCATATTTATTTCACAAGAAGCATATGCAAAGGAAATATTGAAGAAATTTAAGATGGATGGAAGTAAACCAGTTAATACTCCAATAGAATGTGGAACAAAGCTCTCAAAATATACCGAAGAAGAAGATGTGGATCCCACATTATTCAAGAGTTTGGTTGGTAGCTTAAGATACCTCACATGCACAAGACCCGATATACTTTATGATGTTGGACTCATTAGCCTCTATATGGAAGCTCCTACAACATCACACTTGAAGACTGCAAAAGGTATTCTTCGATACATCAAAGGTACCATTGATTTTGGTTTGTTATACTCAAGTTCTAATAATTTCAAGTTGATTGGTTACAGTGACAGCGATTGGACTGGAGATGTTGATGATTGTAAAAGTACGACTGGATTTTTCTTCTTCATGGGAGATACAGCCTTCACCTGGAGCTCAAAAAAGCAACCAATTGTGACGCTTTCCACTTGTGAAGCTGAGTATGTTGCTGCTTCAACTTGTGTTCGTCATGCTATTTGGCTTCGAGATCCATTGATGGAGTTGCATATACCACAACACAATGCAACAGAAATTTACATGGATAATAAGTCAGCTATCGCTCTAGCCAAGAATCCCGTCTTCCATGAACGAAGTTCACACCTCGATACACGTTATCACTTTATTCGAGAGCGGATTGCAAAAAAGGAAGTACAAGCAAAGTTTATTAACTCAAAATAGCAAGTAGCAGATATGTTTACAAAGGCATTAAAGAATGAAGACTTTCAAAGACTGTGGAAGATGCTTGGAGTGACAAAGTCAAGTTTACGGGAGGATGTTGAAAATTAAACTTGACTTTGGGCTAGATTATTGGACTTAATTTGGGCCACAAATAAAGAAGTAAAGCTAAAAGAGAATTCTAGAGAAAGTTAGAAAGAAACATCTAGATAGAATTATCTAGATATATGTTGTCATGGTAGAAGAGGTTCTAGAATTTTCCATTCTCAAATTGTAATAAAATAACTAGAATCTAGAGTTTTCTTATCTAAAGATATTTTGTATGAAATTATAGAAAACTCTAGAGAATAGTTGTATACCGTAGGATCAAACACATCTCCACCATTCATTTGAGATGTGAATTACTATAAATAGGAGTGGTGTATCTCAATTGTAAGCAAGCAAAAAATTGTAAGCAAAAGTTTGTAATAAAGTACAACTTTCTCCTTTAAAAATGAATCTATCATTTCACACTTGCTATCCAATTAATCTTCAACTTGAAAAATTGCTAACAGTTTTACTATGGATACATGACATGAACTTAGAGTTTGACTATTTTAAATTGTTCAATATAAAAGCCTACGGAAATATATTTGGTTTGTATGACTTTTTAATAGCAAATATGACTTGTTCGTTTATATAAGAAATTAGAATATAGCCGTACTATTCCTCAGTGTAACGTTATATTTGTTAAATCTGATCACAAAATCTCACATTGATTTCTCAACTGCAAGAAAATGAGGAATAAAATCTTACTTAATAAGCAAGTTTACCCCTGGGTTCGTAGAGTAGTAGCATCATCCTTCAGTCTTTCATAATCAATCCTTTCAAAAATTTGAAATCTAGGGTTTTCTTCTGTCATGGGAGAAAACAAATTTCCTCCCAAATTCCAATCTAATCATCCTCTCTCTCATCCTTCTCCTCAGGATAGGCCACCTGAATCTCATTTCAAAAAGCCGAATAATGTCATCATGGATAACGAGGGCTCAATTGGTTCAACCAATATCACAAAGAAGATATCAGCCTAGAAATGATCAGATCCGGTCTCATACTAATGATGATCAAAGAAAAAAGGAGGGCCAGATGACCAACTCCTTTCAAGATAAGACCAAACTTATGCAAATCAAAAACCCGACAAAGTTCTCTTTGAATAAAGAACTAGGACAAAAATCATGGGCTGACATCATCTCAGAGCAATCAAAGGAACCAAGAGATGAAGAATGCAGTCTTGAAACCATTTATCCTATTCAGATCAGTAACAAGAAATATGGTGTGGTAAAGGAGGCAGTATGTAAAAGAGCCATGGAGTGTTGGAATAACTCCATTTTGGTTTATGTGGTTAGTAGAAAACCATATTTCTTGTTCTTCAAAGAATATATAAAAAGAGTATGGAAACTGAAAGGCGAATTCGAAATCTATTCCAGAGAAAATGGGTTTTTTCTAATCAAATTTAATGATTCTCAAGACTGGAACTTGATTATCCAGAATGGCCCTTATTTCTACAACGGCAAGCTCATCATCATGAGAAGATGGACTGAATCACTGAAGTTGGACAGAGATCTCTGTCAACTATGCCGATATGGGTTAGATTACCCAATGTAAACCTCAAGTTATGGGATAGAGAGGCGTTCAGTATTATGGCAAGTATTATCGGAAAACCCATAAAAATGGATGCAGCAACAACCATGAAGACGAGATTGAATTACGCTCGGCTTCTTGTGGAAGTTTCTGCGACTGATGAACTTCCAGATGAAATCAGTCTCAATCTTTATAATGGTGAAGTCATAACACAAAAAGTTGAATATGAATGGGTTCCACCAAAGTGTAGCATCTGTAAGTGTTTCGGTCACACTAGAGAGCAATGCAACCCGAAACAGATGTGGATCCCCAAAAATAGTGATAAAGATAGAGTTATTACTCAAGAAAATAGATCTGAAATGATTCAAGAAATGATTATCAGTAAAAGCACAAAAAACCAATCAAGAACCCAAAATGACAATGATCGAATCTATCAAGAAGATATCATCTCCGATCAAGAAAATAATATAAGAGAGCTCACTAACCAAAGTGATCAGATCACGACAATGGAAGTTCATCAGCCAAAAGGATGTGAAGAAAAATCAAATGTTCCAATTCCGACTAATAGAGAGGAGGGTAAAAATAAAAAGTTCTTTAACTCTGAAACCCCCCTATTTCAGAGTCATGTTTACTTACAGACCATTATGCTACAAAAATAGTCAACAATCTTCATCAGAATAAAAGTCTGAACAAGGAAATTGATATCGAGGAAGAATCTTCTTCAAAACTTACTGCAGATGTTGAGAGAATGACTTGCAATAACTCAACATTGCCTCGCTTGGGTGATCCTCCCCAAGAGCAGGCTGAAGTGACTGACTATAATGAGTCAACCATGCCTCGCACAGCTTCGTTTCCTCCCCCAGAGCAGGCTGCAGTGACTGACTGTAATGAGTCAGCCATGCCTTGCACAACTTCGTTTGATATTTCCTTAATCAAGATTCCAGAATCTGCACAAATGGAGGAAGATAAATCTGAGAAAGTTGATAACATAGAAGAATTCGACTTATCAGAACTACATATTGCCAAAACAAAAGCATCTGGTAAGCTAAAGAGCGGCAAAGAGAAGAAAGCTTTCAAGAAAAAATATGTTTCGATCAATCCAGAATGGGACCAAATGTCTACCAGATTGAAAGCTAAGGGTGTTGATACTAAAAGGAGAGGTAAAGGCACTATAGTATCAGGTACAATTTAAATACTTATGTTAATTATTAAATATATATGACTTTATTTGCTTGGAATGACAGGGGGTTGAACACCCCTGTAAAACAAACTGATATCCTTTATATGATTAATGTTTACAAACCTTCCATTATTGCTTTAATTGAGAATAAAATGAATGATGAGAATTTCGAAAAAAAATTCCTTAAGACGTCCAGTAATTGGAAATCTATTCATAACAATGATTGTGGTTGTAAAGGTAGAATCATAGTTATTTGGGATTCTAATATCTGGACTAATATAAGCATTAACAAAGATAGTCAATTTATAGACTGCAAATTTAAAAACATTGGAGGTTTTTCTTTACAAGTTACTAGTGTATATGGCAATAATTTTGAAAATGAAAGAAATGCTTTATGGCAAAAACTTAAATCTTTAAATTTCACATATGATTTCCCCTGGATTGTGTTAGGGGATTTTAATACAGTCTTTCATGTTAATGAAAATTTTGGAGGAATTAAAATCCCTCAAAATAAATTGGATAGGGCTAATAAATTTCTATTAGAAACTGGTCTTATTGAACCAATTATCAGTGGGAACAAATTTACTTGGAAATCCGGTATAGCAAAAAATATTCATTGCAAATTAGATAGGATTTTGTATAACAAAGATTTTTTAGAAAGATTTCCTAACTGTATTTGTTCCACTGTAGAACAAAACTTAAGTGATCACACTCCTTTATTCGTTAAGCTTTTTGTCAACGATGATTTCAATAGTAAAGTTCCTCTTTTTAGATTCAAAAATAACTGGGTATTAGAAGAAGATTATAAAACTTTAATGGAAAACAATCTTAATTTTTCTTGTGAAGGAACTAAGCAATATCAGTTTTATATGTTTTTGAAATACACTAAAAATAATCTTAAAAATTGGAACAAAAATAACCATTTGAATAAAAATAAGATTATTGGATTAAGAAAAGAAGGTAAACTGTTACAACTGAGCTCTGATAATAAGCCTGATGATATCAGTACAATCAATAAATTTTTTCAAAATCAAAATGAACTATGTAGTGAATTGCATAAATAATCTGTCAATGCTAGACAAAAAGCTAAGTTGTCTGGCTTACTCTAGGTAATGACTGTACCAAATTTTTTTATGCTAAAATGAGTAATAGAAAACATTTAAATAATATAAGTTGTATTATAGATACAGAGGGTAATTTATCTAATGCATATGATAAAGTTACTTCAGAAGCTATCAATTTTTATAAGGAACTTTATTTTTCTGAAATTACTGAAAATGAATTTCCTCATATAACCTGTAAATATATCTTAAATCAGAATGCATCTGAAATCCTGCTTGCCCATGTTAGTTTAGATGAGATAAAAGTTATTGTTTTTAGTGCTAGAGATAACAAAAGTCCTGGCCCTGATGGGTTCAATGTAAAAAATTTCAAAAATAATTGGGAAAATATTAAACAGCAGGTGAAGGGAGTGGTTGACGAATTTATGGACAAAGGTAAAATTCTTAAAAGTCTAAATCACACATTCATTACCCTTATCCCAAAAAATAAAAATCCCACTGATATTGGAAGTTATAGACCTATTTCTTGCTGCAACTTTATTTACAAAATTATTGCTAATGTCCTTAGTAATAGAATAAAAGTGTTTTTGCCTGTTCTTATTTCTGAAAATCAGATCGCATTTGTACCTGGTAGACTTATATATGAAAACTCCCTTTTAGCACATGAGATGGTCAGAAAATTCAACACAAAACAAGGTGAAAATGTATGTATTAAAATTGACCTACAAAAAGCATATGATAAGGTAAACAGATACTTTATTCATCATATTATGAAATGCATGGGTTTTCCTATAAAGTTTTGTGATTTGGTGTTTGAATGTATTAACACTCCTACCTTTTCTATTCTGATTCAAGGAAGGGCATAAGGGTTTATTAAGAGTAACAGGGGTTTAAGACAGGGTGACCCCTTATCACCTTATCTTTTTGCTATTGTTATGGAATATTTTTCTATTCTTATGGAAATAGAAAATATTAAAGGTAATGTTCATCCTATAAATAGAATTCAGCCATGTATTAACCATCTGATATATGTTGATGATCTCATGGTGTTTATAAAAGCTAATAAAGATAATGCAGACTCTATAAAAACAATTTTTGATAATTTAAAAACCTATGCTGGGCTTCAACTTAATGTTAATAAGTGTAAAGCTTATTTTAGTAAGTCTTGTAAATACAAAAAAGAATTTTTAAATGTATTACAAATAGCAGAGGGAGTTCTTCCAATCAAATATTTATGGCTGCCTCTTTCTACAAATCAAATTAAGGATTCAGATTGCTCTATTTTATTTGAAAAAATCCAAGAAAGAATGGAGACTTGGTCATGTAAGTTACTTTCCATTGCTGGAAGACTTGAACTTATTAAGACTGTGATTTATGCTATTGTCCTATACTGGCTTCAAACTTTTCATATCCCAGCTACATCTATTAAAAAATTGAAAAGCAGATGCGCTGACTTTTTATGGAAAGGAAAGTATCACAAAATTAGCTGGGATAATGTGTGTAGACCTAAAATTGAAGGGGGTCTTGGCATTAGAAGTATTAAGGATCTGTGTATTACTTGCCACTTAAAATTATTTTGGAGATTTCTTAATTCAGACTCTTTGTGGGCTAGATGGATGAGATCCAAGTATTTGAAACAAAATTTTTTTGGACTTATGTATACAACAGTAACCAATCGAATACTTGGAAGCAAATATTAAATTGTAGAGAAATTGTCAAGTCATTACTTGAAAGAAAATTTAAAAGTGGTAAAGGAACCAGTTTGTGGTTCGATCCATGGTTTAAAAATGAAGCTTTTATAAATAAGGTTGGGTGGAATAGTTTAGTTATATGTGGTGGATCAAATGATAAAGTATCTGATATTATTGTAAATAACCAGTGGCAACCATAATTACACCTAATTATTAACCCACAAAAAGTTGAAATATGCAAAATTCAATTTGATATTTATGCAGAGAATGACTATTGGGAATGAAAAGCAAGCAACAGAGGGAAGTTTTCTTTCAAAACAACTTGGAATTTTATAAGAAACAAATTCCCAACAGAGAATGATATTATTGCATATGGAATAGGGTGAACTGTCCCAAGAAGAAATCATTAGATCTAGGTCGCGATGACACTAGATCTAACAACAATCTATATGGTAGCAGCAATCGTAAAGCTCCGAGCAAAGATGAGTGGAAGGGGTATGAGAGATGGATTTAACAGAGCTTTATCTTACTGGGAGCGCGGTGAAACAAGCGGCATGAAGAATGAAGGAGATCTGGCAAAGAGTTGATTCGATCGCCATTTTTGGTGGCCATTTTTCTGCTTGCTTCATGGAGTAAGAGATTTAGTCGGCAACCCTAAACCTAGATCTGTGTTTGTAGTAGTAATATGTGGCTTTGGGTTTATACCCGATTTATGTATCTGGGCTGGGCCCAATTTATTTCTCCTAAAAAAAAAGGAAATGACTAATAAATAATTATATCTAAAATAAAATAAAAACTCAGCAGAAAAAGTGCATCAAACTCCTCAAATGCATTAAATCATTGCCCGTCAATTAAATTGGGATAAGGTGGATCTCCTCGATTACCAAGTAGCTGGAGTCCGGAAAAGCACTTAAAAATTACAATATTTAAGAAATAATAAACAACGTCTAAGTAACCATAGAGCTAAAATATATGAAAATGTAAATTTATGTCTATCGTCAGTTGATAAACTGCACTTGTAAATACTTGCTAATAAATATAGTCAATGCGCATATTCAATATTAATGGCATCAATGATTTTGTAAGGTTGTGCGGTATCTGCATGTGGAAAAAACCAAAACAGTATATAATCATGATACATTTTCTGATGAAATCGAAACTATGAATGAGAAAAGAAGATATAATCCTCTAGTCCGACGTCAAAAATGGGACTAGATGATTTGTAGGCATGATCATATACATTTTGGCGAAAGAAAATTGATGCTGAGTAATGTACTACATAGAAATAAACAAAAGAATCACTAATCAGTTGTATCCCTTGTTTAAAGATGAACAGATTGTTCCATCTTCTACAATCAGCTACATGGCAACATGACTATGTGACCTCCGATGAGTGTTAAACCAAGCCCGATTCCAGGCATGTGATTGACAGTTGATAGGTAGATGATAACATCCATAATAACTCATCCTATATGACGCAGCGGATTATACAAAAACAAGGTAGAACGATGAAAGTAGCAATCGGTGGATTGATGAATACTGAAATACCCAAATTCGTTGATCCGAAGATACCGAATTCTAGCTATTCCGAACACGTTGATCGCGCACGATACCGGGTTCAAAGATCTGCGATTCTTCACACGTTGATCTAGCGCACTAGATTCCGTGAATCGGCTTCAGCTGTCGTTGAATCGAGCGCACTCAATTATCCGAGAGTGGAGATAGGAGATTACACTCAACTACCAATTTGGTGAAAGCACAAAGCTAACAAAACAAAGTTTTTATTTCAAATCAACTAAACTATTACAAATGACCAAACATGCCTATTTATAGGCTACAACTCAACACGCCAAAATAGAACAAAATTTCAAACACTTAGGTCGTCCACGACCTAACAAACATCATGACCTAAAGATAGTACAACATAAGCAAATACAACTCAACACTTTACAACACATAGGTCGGCAACGACCTACACAACAGACGCGACTCAAGAAATTACTCAACGACCTAACATTGAACGACTTAACCAATGAGCGACCTAAGAGTACGCGGCAGCAACGACCTAAGAATATGGCTCTACATCTCTTCATGCGACCTAAGATGCAGCAGAGTTAGGTCGTTTGCGACCTAAAAGAAGCGGCTTTAGAAAGACTGCGCGACCTAAGTCTTCATGACCTAAGTCTTCTCGACCTAAGTCTTCACGACCTAAGTCTTCACGACCTAAGTCTTTCCACATCTTCTCGCGACCTAACTTAGGTCGTTCCATTTTCCTGCGACCTAACATAGGTCGTTTCTTTTTAGGTCGTAGCACCTTTCCCTTCAACCCGTTAGCTCGTTGCACCCTGTTAGGTCGTTCCAGCGACCTAGGCCTTTGCTTTAGCTCGCCATTCTCAAACCCGTTAGGTCGCTTACGACCTAAAACTTCAACTTCCCACAATGCTTCACAAAATGTTAACTCGTTAGCTTCCCCTTTAGGTCGGACTTGACCTATCAACATGTTAGGTCGCACACGACCTATGACTTCTTCTTTCTGGGCTGCATCATCCTCTCCGGGTTGAAAAAAATTCGTCTTCGAATTTGCGTCCTCTTTCCCCACAACGAACTCATCTCCATGATACGGTATAAGATGTTTAACGTTAAACACATCAGAAGTGTAAACATCCTCCGGCAGCTTCAACTTATAAGCGTTTTCCTTGATCCGTTTCACAATTGTTACAGGACCAATTTTTCTGGCTTTCAACTTGTTATAAGCGCCCACTAGAAAACGATCTTTTGTTAACACAGCATATACCATATCTCCTTCATTAAACTCAACATTTCTTCGCTTCAAATCTGCAGATCGTTTATACTTCTCATTTGCCTTTCCAATCGTTCCTGAACGATATTATGACATTCAGTCAACCCCTCAACAAAATCGACAGCTCGTTTAACAGTTCCCTTTGGTTGTGGTACTATCGTCAAATCCAACGGCCCTTTTGGTAAGCTTGAATAAACAATCTGGAATGGACTGAACCCAGTACTTCGATTGACTGCATGATTATGTGCAAACTCAGCTTGACATAACTTCATATCCCAACTCTTCAGATTATCTTTCACCAGACATCGCAATAAATTCCCCAGTGATCTGTTAACCACCTCCGTTTGCCCATCAGTTTGTGGATGGTAAGCGCTACTATACTTCAATTTCGTCCCACCATTTTCCACTAACTTAGCTAAAAATGACTCAGAAAACGAGTATCTCTATCCGACACAATAGATTCTGGCAATCCATGAAGTCGATATATCTCTTTGAAAAATAACTGAGCAACATGAACAGCATCCGCCGTCTTCTTACAAGCAATAAAATGTGCCATTTTCGAAAATCGGTCAACCACCACATAAATGGAATCATTACCACGCTGCGTTCTTGGCAATCCCAACACAAAGTCCATACTCACATCAACCCAAGGCTTAGTTGGTACAGGTAACGGCATATATAATCCAGCGTTGGTCGCAGTTCCTTTCGAAACCTGACAGATATGACATCGTTCCACAAATCGCTCAACCTCTTTTCTCATCGATGGCCAAAAATAAGATTGAGAAATCAGCTGTAGTGTACGTTCTCTACCCACGTGGCCTTCTTCATGTAGCTCCTTCACAATTTTCATTCTCAAACTACAATCAGGTATGCACAATCGATTTCCTTTGAACAGAAAACCATCTACCATCATAAACTCATCCGTCTCCCTATTCTTGACTTTATCTACAAGCTTCATAAAGTAAGGATCTTCAACAATTACTTCTGGTAGCACATCAAACCCTGTCACTTCGACCTTCATTGTAGTTAACAAATGGTTCCTTCTGCTCAACGCATCCACAACACGATTCGTCACTCCAGATTTATGCTTCACCACAAACGTAAACTGTTGTAAATAGGCGATCCATGATGCATGTCTTGCTGAAATCTTGTCTTTCCCTTGTAAATGCTTCAACGCCTCATGATCAGTATACAAAACAAACTCTTTCTGAAATAGATAGTGTCTCCAGTGTTTAATAGCTTGCACAACAGCATAAAATTCAACATCATATGTACTATATCTCATCTTCGCTCCCGATAGCTTCTCACTAAAATATGCAATAGGACGTCCCCTCTGACTCAACACTCCTCCAATCCCAACCTTGGATGCATCAGTATGTAGTTCAAATACCAACTGAAAATCTGCTAATACTAGAATTGGTGCTGACGTCAAAAGTTCTTTGATTCGCTCAAAAGCAACCCCTGCTTCCTTCGTCCATGCAAACTGTTTACCTTTCATACAATCAGTCACAGGCGCCATCACACTACTAAAGTGTGGAATAAACCTCCGATAAAATGAAGCCAACCCATGAAAACTTCGAACTTCCGTTATCGTCTTGGGTTGTGGCCAATCTCTAATTGCTTCGACTTTACTCTGGTCAACCTGTATTCCTCCTTCCGATACAACATATCACAGAAATAAAACACTCCTCGCCATAAAAACACACTTCTTCGTAGCAGCGTAGAATTGTTCTTCACGAAGGATAATTAACACTTTCTTCAAATGCTGAACATGCTCTTCTGTACTAGCACTGTAGATCAGAATATCATCAAAGTAAACCACCACAAATTTCCCAATGTACGGCCTGAAAATTTGATTCATCACCCTCATGAATGTACTCGGTGCATTCGATAGACCAAACGGCATTACCAGCCATTCATAGAATCCTTCCCTCGTCTTGAATGCTGTCTTCCATTCGTCCCCTGGTCTAATGCGAATCTGATGATAACCGCTCTTCAAGTCAATCTTAGAAAAGATTACTGACCCACTGATTTGATCTAATAGATCATCAAGCCTCGGCATCGGAAATCTGTATCTGACCGTTATCTTGTTCAATGCTCTACTATCTGTGCACATTCTCCATGAGCCATCCTTATTCGGTACGAGTAATGCTGGTACAGCACACGGACTCAAACTCTCCTGTATACGTCCTTGTTCAAGCAATTCCTCTACCTGCCTACGCAACTCTTCATGTTCTTTCAGACTCATTCTATAGTGTGGTTTATGTGGCAATACAGCACCCGGAACAAGATCTATTTGATGTTGAATGTCTCTCAGTGGCGGTAACTCCTTTGGTAACTCCTTTGGAAATACATCCTCAAATTCTTTCAATACTAGTTTCACTTCCTCTGGAATTTCAACCTCTTCACTGCTCTCACGCCCAAGTAACAAGAATACTTCCGGCTCCTCTTCGATTTCTTTAACAAACTCCTTCAGGGATAATAAAGTTTTCAGCTCTTCAATTTCCTCCAATTTGTTTTCTTCTTGTGGTCGCTTCTTTGGAACTAGAGTAATCTTCGTGCCTTTAAACATGAAACTGTAACTGTTGGTACGCCCATCATGTTGCACCGCCCTATCATACTGCCACGGTTTCCCCAGCAACAAATGACAGACATCCATATCTACCACATCGCACCAGATTTCATCCTCGTATTTCTTTCCAATTCACACAAGCCCTTCGTCCAACCTTCACCTCCCCGTCTTTCCTCAACCAAGCCAACTTGTACGGTTTCGGATGTTTCTCAGTCTTCAATGCCAACTTCCTCACAGCCTCTGAAGAAATTATATTATCACAGCTTCCAGTATCAATAACAAATTTACAAACTTTCCCCAGAATAGTACATGTCGACTGAAATATATTGCTCCTCAACCAACTACAATCCTCCTCTAGCTTTGGTGTCAAACAAGACCTCCTCATCATCAGATTACAACCTTCGTCTCCCGACACTTCTTCTTCCTCCTCATCAGGTGGTGAATTGGAACATTCAGCTTCTTCATCCTCATCCTCAACCTCTGCTATCATAGCTCTCTTCTTCGGCTTTGGACATTCATTACTTTTGTGGCCCATTACTTGGCAATTATAACACTTGAAACCATTACTGACTTTCATCTTCCCAACCTCACTCACAACTGGTTTTGCAACAGCTTTTGAAACATTAGAACTTCCACTAACACCCTTCACTGGATTGTTGGAATTTGTAAACACACCACCACCTCGTCGTCCCTGTCTCTCCCAAGCCAACGCTTTCTGGTGTGCCTCCGCTACAGATCTGGGATCAAACATGTTAACCATATCCTGAATCTGCATTCGCAACCCCCCAACAAATCTAGCTGTCAATTGTTCCTCTGTCTCCATAATATCATTCCTTGCAATCAGTTGATAAAATTCGTCAGCATAGTCATTCACAGATTTCGTCCCTTATCTCAATTTTTGCAACCTCTGATACATAAGCGACTGATAGTTATAAGGTAAGAATGTGGCTTTCATCATTTTCCTTATCTTTTCCCATGATTCAACCTTTGACTTCCCCATCCGTTCACGTGTAAGTTTGGTTTGTTGCCACCATGCCAAAGCTCTACCTCTCAACCTTGTAGCAACCAACTTCACTCTACGATGTTCTGGAACTTCCTTGAAGTCAAAAATCTCCTCCACATTAGACAACCAATCCAGAAACTCCTCAGCTTGCATACCACCTTTGAATTCTGGAATTTCAGTCTTCATCCCAAATTCCCACTTGTGATCATACTCCCACTGATTTCTTCCTTGTCCACGAACACTACCTCCATCAAACTCCTCTTCAAACTCAGATGTATATCGATGTCGCTCCTGACCACCAACATCTCTACTAACATCACGTCTTCCACCAACATCCCTTCTATCTACATTCCTCCGTTCACGATCATTCACATTCTTCCCACGTCTTTGATCATCATCAACACTTCTCTCTCGATTGGAATGTGGTGAGACTCTACTTCCCCCATGGTTAGATTCAGGTGAAACCCTTCTCCGATTTTGATTCATCTCTAACATCATCTTCTCTAATCGTCCAATCCCTTCGTTAAGCTTTTCACTAAAGTTTTCATTAATTCTTTGCTCCATCTCATCAGCTTCTTTTCTTCGATACAATGCTTCAACGTTTTGATGTCGATTAGCTCTCCTTGGTGGCATGATTGAATACTTCACAACTCTTCAATTCTCGGCTCGGACAAATCAAAAGCTACCAAATGATGTACGATCTTCAACTTCAAACTTCTCTTTTGGCGCGCAAACAACCACGGCCAAATTCAAACAACTCTCGAACTTTGATCCAAAATTAAATGGATCGAAAACTCCCACTTTGTTGCAAAAGTATGATGAACACGACGAATACAACTTCTAAAAATAATGCAAACTTCGATCTCCACGCTTCTACTTAGCTCGGCTCTATACTTCAAGCTCGGCTAACACTTCAACTCTTCAAACTTCTTCAAAGAATTGGTTCCAAGACTTGATTCAGCTACGATTGGCTAAAACAAGCTCCGATACCAAATTGACGCAGCGGATTATACAAAAACAAGGTAGAACGATGAAAGTAGCAATCGGTGGATTGATGAATACTGAAATGCCCAAATTCGTTGATCCGAAGATACCGAATTCTAGCTATTCCGAACACGTTGATCGCGCACGATACCGGGTTCAAAGATCTGCGATTCTTCACACGTTGATCTAGCGCACTAGATTCCGTGAATCGGCTTCAGCTGTCGTTGAATCGAGCGCACTCGATTATCCGAGAGTGGAGATAGGAGATTACACTCAACTACCAATTTGGTGAAAGCACAAAGCTAACAAAACAAAGTTTTTATTTCAAATCAACTAAACTATTACAAATGACCAAACATGCCTATTTATAGGCTACAACTCAACACGCCAAAACAGAACAAAATTTCAAACACTTAGGTCGTCCACGACCTAACAAACATCACGACCTAAAGATAGTACAACATAAGAAAATACAACTCAACACTTTACAACACATAGGTCGGCAACGACCTACACAACAGACGCGACTCAAGAAATTACTCAACGACCTAACGACTTAACCAATGAGCGACCTAAGAGTACGCGGCAGCAGCGACCTAAGAATATGGCTCCGGATCTCTTCATGCGACCTAAGATGCAGCAGAGTTAGGTCGTTTGCGACCTAAAAGAAGCGGCTTTAGAAAGACTGCGCGACCTAAGTCTTCACGACCTAAGTCTTCTCGACCTAAGTCTTCATGACCTAAGTCTTGTAATGACCCAAGATTTTAGGAATTTATTCTGAAAAATATAAATAAATTCAAAATGATTTTTAAATAAATCTTGAAAGGGAATTGATATAGCTTGATAGTGTATTAGTATGTGTGTACATGGGTGCACAGGAAATGCACATGAAATAAAGCTAAAAGTCCCTGAACTCCAAGAATGAATACATATTGATATGTATGGGAATATATATATATATATATATAGATTAAAATCCTTAAAAGCTGAATGCATAAGTAAATATATATATGGATGCTACTGAATATTTTTGAGTGTACATGTACATGTGTGTGTCAGTACAAAATAATGTATAAATATATACAGATGAGTATACTAATTAATTTAGTAAGTTTTATATATATATACATATATATATATATAGATATGTTAATAAGGTACTAGAGTTCAAATTAGTAAGATAAAATATACAGACATATTTTAGTATGTAGGAAGAAAGAAAGAAAAAAAAACTGAAGATATAAAAAGAACTAATCCTCTTATAAATAAATAAAGGAAGTACATGCCATTTACATGAAAGCTAAAAATAGAAAAAAATAAGATAAAACAGAGAAATGTTTGCTATAGGCAGAATTAGGAAGAGTATTTGATAAATAATAAAATCAAGTCACATTTTTGGCATGATTGTAGACAAAGGGAAAAGTATTTTCTGAAAAGCAAATTTCTGAAAAAAAAAAAGAATGTAACCACTTTTCTCTTCACCTAAATTAAGCCGGGAAGGGTAGAACTTTGGGTTTAAATAAAATGCAGATAACATGATTTTTCTGGTGGGCAAAAATGGCTTTAGCCAATACCCAAAACCCTAAGGAAGACCCTGTATATATACATGTATATGCAACAGCCTCCTCTCTCTCAGAAAAAGAACTTTGAAAAAAAAAGAAGGAAAAAAAAAACAACACCATAGAAATCATAAGACAAGGGAAGGAAAAGAGCTTGAGGCTAAAGGCAGAAGTTCATCAATTAATTAAGGAAGCAAAGAAGAGAGCTAGGTGAGAAAACTCACTCAAAAATCTAAGGCAATAAGTCCTAATGTAGGCAGCCAGCTATAAGTAATTTTCTTAAAAATATACTTTCATATGAGAATGCTTATCTGTGATTTTTAAAACTGAAATGTTTTGATTCTCTTTGGTTGATCACTTGTTTTATTATAAGAAAGCTTTATGTGTTGTTAGTATACATATATGTTTTATAAATCCAGATCTATGATATGTTAATGTTTAGGAACATAAACAAATACCCAGAAAATAAAATGTTGAAAATAGGCAAGTAGTATTGGTTTTGGCTCAACCCAGAAAGATGTAAATAATGTTGAGCTGCAATATACTTATGTATAAGTGCTGAGGCTTGAGACAAAAAGGAATTAAGGGTGCAATAGGGTTGCCTATGTGCTGATGCTCCTGATTCAATGAAAATATATATATGTTCATATGCATAGCAAACAAAATTTTTTGATTCAGTGGAACCAGGTCATTCTGAGTTTAACTCAAGCACAAATGTTTGCAAAAAGGAAAAACCCTCTCAAAAGCCATAAGCCAATGTTAGTTGCCTACACCCTTTTTAAAATACCAGAATGTATACATATGCATACAGAACCCTATTTATTTAGTCACCAATGGTTGTTTGCTTGCTTGTCTCTGTATGGTTTTGAATAATATGAGATGCCATGATATGGATGTTTTAGTTGGTGAAATGGATCACTGAATGGTTTAGTCATGAAAAATCAAAAGAGTTATTATTAACTTAAACCTGATTAGGAAATTTGGGGTCAAGAACACTGCAGGAATGACTTGTGTTCTTGAGTAGCACAAGTTGACACATGGCTTGTTTAAGTCCTGAGATCTTTGTGTAATGGAGTGAATTAGTTCATTACAGTGTGTCCATTGATTCATAAATATTGCAGGTGAGACCAGGATAGATAATTATACTAAGGGGATAATATTTGGGATGATGAGAAAACTAGAGTTTTTCCCAGAATTGAAATATGAGGATTGAATAAATGATTTAACTCATATTGGTTATTTTCCTGTTTGGTATGAATGATTGTTTGATTATGTCTGAATGGTATGCTTGAATGTATATGTCATATTGATATATGTAGTCTCTGGAAAGGAAAATTAAAGTGTGCACATGCACAATGACACAGAGCATGCACACAAGTAAGATCTGATTCCAAAAAGGGCAGAACTTTATGTATATGTATTTAATTTGATTTTAACCTAATTAACTAGTTGCTTTTGTGAATTTTCTCATACCAGACATGTGTCTGACCCTAGTGTGCTAATGGCATCTGGGGTGTCTCATTTAAAATGAGGCAGTTTCAAATGCTTTTTCAGGGATTGCAGCAACTAAGTAGGAGTAGGAGCAAGGCTTTGAGAAGAGGATTATAGCATGCTAAACTTAGTTAGATAAGAGCCCAAAATGATAAAATCCGCATGTATTAATGATTTAAATTGTTACTTGTATTAAGTGTTGAATATGGGATGGATATTTTGTTAAGTATTTTATTAAGAGATTGACTTGTATCTGGAATTTATGAATCTGGTTAATATCTGATATTAAAGAAGTTAATCAAAATATTGTAAGTGGATTTAGTAAGAATACCATGTTGAAGACTGAATGATTACATTTTATAAATGTATTAGTCAATTTTGAGTCTTTATAAAGGATTTAAGTTTTGGGAAATCTGGATAGTTGATTCTCAGAGAAATTAAATGGTTTTGTCTTTTAAACATGGTAAGTGTATACAAAAGATAATAGGCATAGGTTGAATGTTTTTATGACTGCAAGGTTCCCATAATCTAACTTGTTTCATATAAATGTTTCATGTCTTATTTTTAAATAAAGGAAGGGTCTGTAATAAGGGAATTAAAAGCCAGATCCAAATAGTTGCAGTTATATATGCACATAAACATGTTTTGTAACGACCCGTATTTTTACGGATCGACAAGTTCGTCAAAATCTGGGATTTTTGCATTTTAAAGTCATTTCAGATTTTAGGCAAATTTTGCCTAAGTCCTAAGTCGTTCACGACTTAGCATGAGTCGTGAGTCGTATACGACTTAGGAGAGGAGTTCTGGGCGAGTTAAGGACTCAAGGAGATAAGTCGTAGCTGGGCTAGGTTAGTAGGTTGAAGTTTTCTCGGCAAGTGTTAAGTCGTAGGTTGTAAGTCGTTGCCGAGTTAAGGGATAACAACCTAAGGAAGTGACCGACTTATAGTTTTAACCGACTTAAGGCTAGTGGTGAGTTAAGTGTTAAGTCGGCTGACGAGTCAAGATAGTGGTCGACTTAAGACCTGGACGACTTAGTAGTTAGTATGTCTGACCGGTTATTTGTTAAGTCGTTGCCGAGTTAAGGAAGTGGGGTTGACCGACTTAAGAGTTAGGTCGGCAACGACCTAAGGACATGTTGTGAGCGACCTAAGTGTTTGGGTGTTAAGTGTTAGGTCGGCAGGGTAATTGAGTCGGTAGGTAGTTGAGTCGGCAACGTGTGTTGAGTTGTGAGTCGGCAGTACGTCTCTTGTGTTAAGTCGTAACCCAGTTACGAGTTAAGTCGTAGTTGTATTCCTTCGTATGTCTTAAGTCGGCAAGGCACTTATGTCGGCAACGACCTAAGTTAAGTCGCGCCTATGTGTTAAGTCGCAGTTGCGCTTTGTTGTTGAGTCGTCAACCGACTTAGGACTTGGGTTTTGCGGCAGTGATAAGTCTGCTTCGTTGAGTCGGTCATTTGGTTAAGTCGTTAGGTCGTATAGGCTGGTTAACTCGGCAGGCAGATGAGTTTTTAGGTCGGCAAGGCACTAGGTCGGCAAGGCATTAGGTCGGCATGGTGTTAAGTCGGCACCGACTTAAGAAGATAGCCGAGTTACGACTTAAGGCCAGTTTTCAGCTATAAATAGGAGGGGTTGTTCTCACTTTTTGGGATCCGGATTTTGAAGCGACGAAGTGCTGCCATTTTGAGAGCTCGACTTCTACACTTCTTCACTTCTTTTCTCCACTCTAATCTAGTGCTTCCATCCATCCAAATCGAAGATCGAGATTGAAGATTCAAAAGCTTGGATTGAAGATCTTCATCTTTTCAAGAGAGATTTCTTCATTTGAAGCGGATTTGTGATAGATCTAGCTTCATCCTTCGCTGTCCAGATCTGAAGTGTGTTGATTTGAGGTTGTTTAGGTGATTTGGTGAGTGGTGATTATCTCTCACACGGATCCAAAGGAGTATATCGGATTGTTGGCCCGATTTGGTGTTAAAATAGTGATTTCCATGCATTTTCTTCATCCTATGTGTAGATCCATATAGATCCATTGTTCATGATGATGTTACATCCATTTTATCATATGTTAACCTATGCAAGTTCATTCATCAAGTTTGTAGAGATATAATCCATGTTTTCATGCTTATTGGACTTTCAACTCTTTAATTACGAAAATGCCATTATTGTTATAATTGTCTACTTAGATCATTTTTGAATGCTTGATTGCTTGGATTGATGTTTGATTTGATTGATTGTTATGAACTAGATGATTGATGACTAGATTTAGATCGAAGGTGATTCAAAAGCTAAGGGAAAGGCTCTTGAATTGGAAAAGCTGCTCGTGGCATATGTAGCGGGATGATGAAGCTCTTATGCATAGATTTGATGATGTGAAGTTGAGATGAAGCTTTGCAAGGGTGTAATGAAGCGAGGCATCATATGATGAAGACTTGGTCTAATCCAGACGGGATCATTCCAAGCATGTTGATAACTCGGTGATATGATTCGAGTTGAAGATAATGAATGGATATGAGAATAGTCGTCGAGGAGGATGACTAGGAGGCTTGGATAGCATCGTTGTTGAAGGTTCTAGCATGCTCTAAGCAAGAGTACGTTTGGGCAGATTCGATAGTCCCAACGGCCAACTGTGATGGTCGAGTACTCTGGGCAGATTCGATAGTCCTAGGCACGGGCTGCGACGACGTGCGGGAGTTATGTCTAGAACCGGGGTTTCCATTAGCCCTTGACGGACGGCTGAAAGAATGTGCCGGTCATTCAATTAACGGTGATATCGAAGCAATGATAACAGTGATAGCCAGAGTCATGGATGTTTGGTTGTATCGTCATTCGGACTCAAGAGCGGCATTTTCTGGGTGCTTATCTGATTTAGGCCTTGGTACTTGGAAAACATCGCCCTTGACTCGAGTGATAGTAGTTTTACTTTAAATTGTATGCTCTGCTATGTTTGCTTCTGCTTAGTGTGTGTCTGGGGGCTATCACTGTAGAATGAGGTTGGAGTGGGAGGGTTGTATTCCTATTCCTTTTCCTTTATGTTCTTTTGGTATGTTGTTAGTTAATTTACTGCTCACTAAGACTGTTGTCTGACTCAAGGCTTTATGTTTTAATTCTTATTGCCTTGGGCTGTTCGTCCATTTTGGGACGGGCAGACTAGGTAGCAGGTGACAGGTGCTGTTCTCTTCTCACGATACTGATATCGAAGACGAGCTGGAGGGTTGCATATTATCTTCTTATTATATGTACTGGATATTCCGCTGTTTTGTATTCTCTGAGAGATATGTAGTGAGGCTTGATGTATTGACTATGTGGATGCTTGTATTCAACTATTATGGAGTTTTATATGATGTCATTTTGTTCTGTAAAGCTTCACTATACATATGTTCTATTGTATTTTGTCCATGCGCTGTGAGTAATACGATAGATTCTTTTGTTTTAAATCTTACCTTGACAATCGTCCATGGTCGCCTGGCACACTTTACAGCGCTTTATCTTTAGATTCGGTGCAGGGGTCATGGGCGGTCGTCACATTTGGTATCAGAGCATTGGTTAATCGATTTTACCCAACGCTCGCTGAAGTAACTACGTATGAGAGACGTAATTGTATTTTGATGGATGATTACTATATATAATATAGTAGTTTGGTAGAGTTTGAGTCCTTTATGCAGTTGTTTCTCTAGATGTTCTAATCATTCCTTTTTATAGATATTGAGAATGAGTCGAAGAGGGAGACCAGCTGCTAGGGAAGGCCGCGCTACTGAAGAGACTGCTGATTATGCAGCCATGTTCGAAGCTATGATGACTTCGATCATGAGAAGGATACC
This sequence comes from Allium fistulosum, assembly GCA_030737815.1. Lineage (NCBI taxonomy): Eukaryota > Viridiplantae > Streptophyta > Magnoliopsida > Asparagales > Amaryllidaceae > Allium > Allium fistulosum. Next base: position 445,934,234 of record CM060903.1, read on the forward strand.
AGTTCCGGGGGCGGCAGTTGATGTTGGAGTTCAAGTCCAAACTCCGAAACCAGTGGATTTTGCTAAGCTGTGCAAGGATTATACTGCTCTTGGAGGGAAGGTTTTCTTGGGAACAGAATCTACTATCGAAGTCCAGAGATGGATAGATGCTTGTAGAAGGATCTTTGGTGATTTGGGAATTGATGATGCAACTAAGAGGAAGTTGGCATCAAGGCAGCTTCAAGGTAGAGCTTCTGATTGGTGGAACTCTATTACCATCACTACTCCGGAAGAAGAGATTACTTGGGAGCAATTCCAAGTCAGATTTGAAGCTAAGTTCATTTCTACAGCTCAGAAGTCTGTTCTGTTCAAGAGGTTTGTGGAGCTCAAGCAAGGTGGAAGATCAGTTCTTGAGTATGTTTCTGAGTTCGAAGCTTTGTCCAAGTATGCCCGGTCATATATTGAATCCGCTTATCAGAAGAATGAGAAGTTTGTGACCGGCTTGGATAGCTATCTTGGGAGACAGTTGGTGGATCACTTGGACGATTCATTTGAGAAGCTTGTGGAGAAAGCTCTTAGGCATGAGAGTCTGTTTCCTAAGGAAGGACCTGTTGTTGCTGTTACCAAGGGAGAATCTAAACCACAGCAGGGTGGAAACCAGAAGAGGAAGCAGCAGCAGCAGAAGGGTAAGGATGGCCAGAAGAAGCCGAAAGGCGAGGTGACTTGCTACAATTGCCAGCAGAAGGGCCATTTCTCTAAGGATTGTAAGAATCCGAAGGCACCGATGAAGTGTCACAACTGTGACAAGCCAGGACATTTCAGGAAGAATTGTCCAGAACCGAGGAAGGACAGGCAGATTGTGCAAGCCTATGCTTTGGGGGCTGTTCCGTCGTCTTCGAAAGCTCCTACTGTTGAAGAGAAGGGAAAGAGTGTGGTTGTTCAAGGTACTCTTTTCCTATGTGGTGTTCCAGTTAGAGTTTTGTTTGATACTGGAGCTTCGCATTCGTTTGTTTGTAATGAACTAGTAGGCCGGTTAGATTTGAAGCCGGATATTGTTGATAGGCCATTGGTAGTGACTAATCCAGTTGGGGGTTCGTCTTGTTTGTGTATGTTATGCCGTGGTCTAGTTGTATCGAGTCATGGTTGCTCTTTTGTTTGTGATTGCTTTGTTCTGAACTTTGCGGGGTTCGGAATTATCTTGGGAATGGACTGGCTTAGGAAGTATGCGGCTAAGGTTGATTGTGAGAGGCTGGAGGTGACAGTCGGGAATGTGGAAGGGCGAAAGATTGTGATACGATGTAAGCATGAGGAAGGCGTCTTCATGAGCTTCATGTATTCGCTAGTTGTTCCACGGGATGGACTGTCTTTAGTGCCAATCGCAAATGGATTCGAGGATGTCTTTGACGAAGTCAAAGGGTTGCCGCCGCATAGAGAGATCGAGTTTCGTATAGATCTAGTTGAAGGAGCCAGACCTGTTGTGATGCCTCTTAGGCGGATGGCGCCTAGGGAACAGCAAGAGTTGAGGGTGCAAGTTGATGATCTTTTGCAGAAAGGATTCATTCGGCGTAGTGTGTCCGAGTGGGGTGCACCAGTTGTGTTTGCAACCAAGGCAGATGGGTCGTTGAGATTGTGTGTGGATTATCGTGAGCTGAACAAGGTGACTAAGAAGAACAAGTATCCATTGCCGAGAATAGATAACTTGTTTGATCAGCTTCACGAAGCCAAGGTGTTTTCTCAGATGGATTTGGCAACGGGATTTCACCAGTTGAGAGTGGCTAAGGATAGTGTGCCGAAGACTGCTTTTAGGACACCATCCGGTTTCTTTGAGTGGCTGGTAATGCCGTTTGGATTGACTAACGCGCCAGCATATTTTGTGGATCTTATGAATAGAGTGTTCAGAGATCAGTTGAACAAGTTCGTACTTGTGTTCGTGGATGATATTCTGATTTATTCCAGAACGGAGGAAGAGCACAAGACGCACTTGCATATTGTTTTGGAGATCTTACGGAAACATCAGCTGAAGGCTAAGTTTTCGAAGTGTCACTTCTGGAAGAGTGAAGTGAGGTTCTTAGGCCATGTGATTTCTGGAAGTGGAATAGCGGTTGATCCCGCTAAGGTGGCAGCAATCCAGGATTGGGTTAGACCTAAGAATGCATCTGATGTGAGAAGTTTTCTTGGATTAGCAGGATATTATCGACGGTTTATCAAAGACTTCTCCAAGATAGCTGCACCGTTAACAGGATTGACGAAAAAGAACCAAGTGTTCAGTTGGGATGCTAAGTGTGAGCAAGCTTTCGGAATCCTGAAAGAGCGATTGACTAGTGCTCCTGTTTTGACTATTCCAAGTGGGAATGATGAGATGGTGGTTTACACCGACGCATGTGGTACTGGACTTGGAGCAGTGCTGATGCAGAGAGATAAAGTGGTTGCGTATGCCAGTCGACAACTGAAGCCGCATGAAAGGAATTACCCAACTCATGATTTGGAGTTAGCGGCGATTGTATTTGCTCTGAAGATGTGGAGGCATTATCTGTTGGGAGTTCGATTCGAGTTGTTTACAGATCATAAGTCGTTGAAGTATCTTTTCTCCCAGAAGGATTTGAATCTTCGGCAGCAACGTTGGCTAGAGTTTTTGGCATCATATGATTTTGGTATAGCTTATACTCCGGGAAAAGGTAACGCAGTGGCAGATGCGTTAAGTCGAAGACATGCAGGATTGGGAGCCATGTTTTCAGAATGGAAGAATCTCGAGTATTTAGCTGGATTTGACTTCAGGCCTAGATGCGAATTGGAACCTGAAATGTTGGCAAACTTATCAATAAGACCCACTCTTGTGGAAAGGATTGGTGAGAGCCAAAAGCGAGATGATAAGCTTGTCAAGATTATCCGTGAGTTGGAATCTGGATTGGATCCAGAAAAGGATAAAGGATTCGAGGTCGATCGAGAGGGTTGGCTTCGGAAGCAAGGACGACTAGTTGTTCCCGATATAGATGAGTTAAGGAGTGAAGTTCTGAAGGAAAGTCATCACTCGAGGTTGACAATTCATCCAGGAGGAAATAAGATGTATCGGGATATGAAGAGAACCTACTATTGGGAAGGTATGAAGAAGGATGTTGGAAATTTTATTTCCAAGTGTATGAACTGCCAGTTGATTAAAGCTGAACAGAAGAAGCCAAGTGGATTGCTTCAGCCATTAGAAGTTCCTACATGGAAGTGGGAACAAGTGTCGATGGATTTCATCGATGGATTGCCTAGAACCAGAACGGGAAATGAAGGGATTTGGGTCATTGTGGATCGTCTGACTAAGAGTGCACGATTCATTCCTGTTCGATCGACTAGGACTGCATCAAAGTTGGCTGAGTTGTATGTGAAGTGGATAGTTCGATTCCATGGTATTCCGAAGAATATAGTGAGCGATCGAGATCCATTGTTCACTAGTGGATTTTGGAAGAGCTTCCAGGAAGTTTTGGGAACCGAGTTGTGTTTGAGTACAGCTTATCATCCCCAAACAGATGGTCAGACCGAGAGAGTCAACCGAGTTTTGGAAGATCTCCTCAGATCATGTGTTTTGGATTTCGGAGGATCATGGGAAGATCACCTTCATTTGGTGGAGTTTGCGTACAACAACAGTTACCAGTCAAGCATTGGTATGGCACCGTATGAGGCGTTGTATGGAAGACCGTGTAACTCTCCGACATGTTGGTTGGAAACTGGAGAAAAGCTGATACTTGGGCCAGAGATGATTCGACAGACTTCGGATTGCATAGAGATCATTCGGCAACGAATGAAGGCAGCCCAAGACCGTCAGAAGAGTTATGCTGATAAGCGTCGAAAGGATTTGGAATTCGACGTAGGAGATATGGTTTTTGTGAAGATTTCTCCACTGAAGAATGTTATCCGATTCGGGAAGAAAGGAAAATTGACTCCGAGATTTGTTGGACCATTCCCGATTATCGAGCGAATTGGAAAGCTCGCTTACAGATTGGAGTTACCAGAGAAGATGTCGAGTGTGCACAATGTTTTTCATGTATCATATCTACGGAAGTATGTGCACGACTCGAGAACAGTGGTTTCTGCTGATAGCTGTGAAGACTTAGAAGTTGATCCAGTTGATAGAAGACCTCGTAAGCCGCTTCGTGTTGTTGAAACCGACACGAAACAGCTTAGGAGGAAGGTAGTTAAGTTGCTCAAGATACAATGGAGTGAAGATGATAACGACTGTACGTGGGAGGTGGAAGAGAGGATGAAAGCAGCTCATCCTGAACTCTTCAAGGTATGGCCCTAAGGTGTCGTGTCATCTCACGATATTGTAACTTGTTCTAATTTTAGAATTCTGTACGCTAAGTTAGAATTGGATGCATGGTTTGTTGATTGCTATGGATGGTAGGCGTACAGAATAGTTTTGATTGCTTGGAATTTCGGGGGCGAAATTCCTAAGGGGGAGAGAATGTAACGACCCGTATTTTTACGGATCGACAAGTTCGTCAAAATCTGGGATTTTTGCATTTTAAAGTCATTTCAGATTTTAGGCAAATTTTGCCTAAGTCCTAAGTCGTTCACGACTTAGCATGAGTCGTGAGTCGTATACGACTTAGGAGAGGAGTTCTGGGCGAGTTAAGGACTCAAGGAGATAAGTCGTAGCTGGGCTAGGTTAGTAGGTTGAAGTTTTCTCGGCAAGTGTTAAGTCGTAGGTTGTAAGTCGTTGCCGAGTTAAGGGATAACAACCTAAGGAAGTGACCGACTTATAGTTTTAACCGACTTAAGGCTAGTGGTGAGTTAAGTGTTAAGTCGGCTGACGAGTCAAGATAGTGGTCGACTTAAGACCTGGACGACTTAGTAGTTAGTATGTCTGACCGGTTATTTGTTAAGTCGTTGCCGAGTTAAGGAAGTGGGGTTGACCGACTTAAGAGTTAGGTCGGCAACGACCTAAGGACATGTTGTGAGCGACCTAAGTGTTTGGGTGTTAAGTGTTAGGTCGGCAGGGTAATTGAGTCGGTAGGTAGTTGAGTCGGCAACGTGTGTTGAGTTGTGAGTCGGCAGTACGTCTCTTGTGTTAAGTCGTAACCCAGTTACGAGTTAAGTCGTAGTTGTATTCCTTCGTATGTCTTAAGTCGGCAAGGCACTTATGTCGGCAACGACCTAAGTTAAGTCGCGCCTATGTGTTAAGTCGCAGTTGCGCTTTGTTGTTGAGTCGTCAACCGACTTAGGACTTGGGTTTTGCGGCAGTGATAAGTCTGCTTCGTTGAGTCGGTCATTTGGTTAAGTCGTTAGGTCGTATAGGCTGGTTAACTCGGCAGGCAGATGAGTTTTTAGGTCGGCAAGGCACTAGGTCGGCAAGGCATTAGGTCGGCATGGTGTTAAGTCGGCACCGACTTAAGAAGATAGCCGAGTTACGACTTAAGGCCAGTTTTCAGCTATAAATAGGAGGGGTTGTTCTCACTTTTTGGGATCCGGATTTTGAAGCGACGAAGTGCTGCCATTTTGAGAGCTCGACTTCTACACTTCTTCACTTCTTTTCTCCACTCTAATCTAGTGCTTCCATCCATCCAAATCGAAGATCGAGATTGAAGATTCAAAAGCTTGGATTGAAGATCTTCATCTTTTCAAGAGAGATTTCTTCATTTGAAGCGGATTTGTGATAGATCTAGCTTCATCCTTCGCTGTCCAGATCTGAAGTGTGTTGATTTGAGGTTGTTTAGGTGATTTGGTGAGTGGTGATTATCTCTCACACGGATCCAAAGGAGTATATCGGATTGTTGGCCCGATTTGGTGTTAAAATAGTGATTTCCATGCATTTTCTTCATCCTATGTGTAGATCCATATAGATCCATTGTTCATGATGATGTTACATCCATTTTATCATATGTTAACCTATGCAAGTTCATTCATCAAGTTTGTAGAGATATAATCCATGTTTTCATGCTTATTGGACTTTCAACTCTTTAATTACGAAAATGCCATTATTGTTATAATTGTCTACTTAGATCATTTTTGAATGCTTGATTGCTTGGATTGATGTTTGATTTGATTGATTGTTATGAACTAGATGATTGATGACTAGATTTAGATCGAAGGTGATTCAAAAGCTAAGGGAAAGGCTCTTGAATTGGAAAAGCTGCTCGTGGCATATGTAGCGGGATGATGAAGCTCTTATGCATAGATTTGATGATGTGAAGTTGAGATGAAGCTTTGCAAGGGTGTAATGAAGCGAGGCATCATATGATGAAGACTTGGTCTAATCCAGACGGGATCATTCCAAGCATGTTGATAACTCGGTGATATGATTCGAGTTGAAGATAATGAATGGATATGAGAATAGTCGTCGAGGAGGATGACTAGGAGGCTTGGATAGCATCGTTGTTGAAGGTTCTAGCATGCTCTAAGCAAGAGTACGTTTGGGCAGATTCGATAGTCCCAACGGCCAACTGTGATGGTCGAGTACTCTGGGCAGATTCGATAGTCCTAGGCACGGGCTGCGACGACGTGCGGGAGTTATGTCTAGAACCGGGGTTTCCATTAGCCCTTGACGGACGGCTGAAAGAATGTGCCGGTCATTCAATTAACGGTGATATCGAAGCAATGATAACAGTGATAGCCAGAGTCATGGATGTTTGGTTGTATCGTCATTCGGACTCAAGAGCGGCATTTTCTGGGTGCTTATCTGATTTAGGCCTTGGTACTTGGAAAACATCGCCCTTGACTCGAGTGATAGTAGTTTTACTTTAAATTGTATGCTCTGCTATGTTTGCTTCTGCTTAGTGTGTGTCTGGGGGCTATCACTGTAGAATGAGGTTGGAGTGGGAGGGTTGTATTCCTATTCCTTTTCCTTTATGTTCTTTTGGTATGTTGTTAGTTAATTTACTGCTCACTAAGACTGTTGTCTGACTCAAGGCTTTATGTTTTAATTCTTATTGCCTTGGGCTGTTCGTCCATTTTGGGACGGGCAGACTAGGTAGCAGGTGACAGGTGCTGTTCTCTTCTCACGATACTGATATCGAAGACGAGCTGGAGGGTTGCATATTATCTTCTTATTATATGTACTGGATATTCCGCTGTTTTGTATTCTCTGAGAGATATGTAGTGAGGCTTGATGTATTGACTATGTGGATGCTTGTATTCAACTATTATGGAGTTTTATATGATGTCATTTTGTTCTGTAAAGCTTCACTATACATATGTTCTATTGTATTTTGTCCATGCGCTGTGAGTAATACGATAGATTCTTTTGTTTTAAATCTTACCTTGACAATCGTCCATGGTCGCCTGGCACACTTTACAGCGCTTTATCTTTAGATTCGGTGCAGGGGTCATGGGCGGTCGTCACATGTTTTGTGCAAATATTAATACACCCTTTTTCTTTGTATCTGTAATAGGAATCTGAATTTTTATTCAGATTTTAACCAAATGCATTTTAAATTCCAGACAGATTTTATAAGAAGAAAATCAAACATGAATGAAACTTTTATTGCATATAGCACTGTACTATGTGTGGATTGATTAAATTTAATCAATCCAATCTCCTCTTGTTTTCCAGAACTCTGATTTAAACAAGAGAGGCATATACATCCTCACATGTATGTGCTTATCTTTGTGAAAGTACTGATATATTTATATTGGTTAATTGTTTTGATCCTGGATGTATTTTGGTTTATTGGAAAAAGAAAATGACCCTGGAAAATATATTTGGAATGAATGATCAATCTATATATCATCTCTGATAGTTCAAAGGAAGTTTAAATCGAACTTAAAAGTGTAAATGAATGTAGGTGGACACCCAGACACATATAAATTGAATGTGCATATGCATGTACATAGAAATCGAATTCAGACGACAGTCGTATTAATTTAGACGTCTAAGATTAAACTTAGACGACAGTCATAATAATTTAGACGTCTAAGGTCAAATATAGACGTCTGTTACATTCATTTTAGACGTCCGAAGCTAGTTCAAAAAGTCTTTTTCTCTCTGTTTAAATTTTTGATCACTGAGCCGTCTGTCATAACTAGATAGATGTCTGTAATTAAGTCTAGACGCCTGTCATATTAATTTAGACGTCTGAACTGCTGATTTTGCCTAATTTGCCTATTTAGAAAAGAGATAAGTAACTATGTCAATAACTTGTATGGCATTTTGATTTCTATTGGATTTAAATTCCCTTTGATGAAAAAAAAAATCCTTATGAAATTAGGGTAGAAAGAGGAGGGTCATTTCAGTTGGTATCAGAGCTATGTTATTCAACATAGTAGAAGTGATGATCAAGTTCTTAGGTAGAAATAAAATTTAAAGGAACTGAATATATATCAATGTTTTCAGTGTGGAAAAAAAAACCACTGAAATAATAAAATTACTAATCAAACTAACCAGCTATGTAAATTATTATTAGCAAACTATGGTAGGGAGACCACCAAGTCAGGGAGCAGGATCTTCCCATGCACCACCAATGGTCAATCTGCAAGACTTGGTGAGAGCATTTAGGGATGGGGCAGGACAAAGGCAAGAAAATCCCTATGAAGAACTCTCAAAATTACTTAAGACATATACTCATTTAGGAGGCAAAAGCTTTGAAGGGACAGAGAGTATCATGGAAATTCAAACATGGTTGAGAATATTGGAAAGAATTTTCAATGACATGCAACTTGATGATCAAAGAAAGAGGCAAGTGGCTTCAAGACAGCTAAAAGGAGTAGCTTTAGGCTGGTGGGAAGTTATTATTACAGGAAGAAATGAGAATGAAATCACTTGGAATCAATTCAAAGAGATGTTGGAAGCAAGGTTTGTACCAGCATCAGCAAAGACTACCTTGCTAGAAGAATTTATTAGACTTAGACAAGGAACCATGACTGTCACAGAATACACTCAAAAGTTTGAGGGGCTTTCCACATATGGAGCAATGCTTGTGGCAGATGAGGCATCCAAAAATGATAGGTACATAAAAGGGTTGAACCCAGGACTTAGCCGAGCCATGTTACCCTATGCAGACAGGACTTTTGACCATGTGATAGACTTAGCTTTGAGGTTGGAACAGCATGACAAGGAAAGGGAGAAGTTCAGAAATTTTAAGAGCAATAATACCAAGAAGAGTAAGGGGAGGTATCACCCTTATGATAAGAAGAAGGAAGAGGCCAGTAACAAAGGCACTGGAGATGTCAAAGCTAAGGAAGCCAAGAAGAAAATTGTGTGCCATCAGTGTGGAAAAGAAGGACATATCAAACCAAGATGTCCAGAATTGAAAGGAGGAGCTTTCAAGTGCTATCTATGTGGGAAAGAGGGGCATATGAAGAGGAATTGTCCTGAGTACAAACAGCAAGGAAAATTGGCAAATTTGGAAGGAAAAGGAAAAGCCACAATGGAGAGTAACACTGAAAACCATAGCCAAGTGGAAGGTACATTACTTATTTGTACCATACCCATAGCAGTAGTATATGATACTGGGGCAACTCACTCTTTAATTTCTTATGAACTAGTTAAAATGCTAAAACTGAATTGCATATTGGTTGAAACCCCATTGCATATACAAAGTCCACTGGGGAGTTCTAGTGTTTTAGATATGATTTGTGTGGATGTGGAATTAAACATAGGAGGAAATGTTTTTATTTCCAATTTATATGTTTTGAATTACCCAAATATAGGTGTTATATTGGGGGTAGACTGGTTAAGGCAATTTAAAGCCATAATTAATTTAGACTCATCCACCATATCATTGCAAAATTCTAGAGGTCAGAGAATCACAGTTTTATGTGAAGTAGCTAAGGAAGGAAAACTATATCATTTAGTTGACTTAGAAAAAGATTTCAGTGAACTAACCATTGAAGAAATTCCCATAGTCAATGAATATTTGGATGTGTTTGGTGAGGTCAAGGGTGTTCCACACCATAGACCAGTAGAGTTCCAGATCAATCTAGTTCCAGGAGCAAGCCCAGTGATTAAAAAGCCAACTAGAATGGGGCCAAATGAACTAAAGGAATTAAAGAAACAGTTAGAAGAATTGGAAGAAAAGGGTTTTATAAGACCAAGTAATTCTTGCTGGGGAGCACCAGTGGTATTTGTTAAGAAGCAAGATGGCTCCTTAAGACTCTGTATAGATTATAGAGAATTAAACAAGGTAACTATTAAAAATAAATACCCATTGCCAAGAATAGATGATCTTTTTGATCAATTAGCAGGGGCAAAAGTATTTTCTAGACTAGACTTAGCATCTGGTTTTCATCAAATGAAGGTGGAAGAATCAAGCATCAAGTACACTGCCTTTAACACTAGGTATGGGTTGTATGAATTTTTGGTTATGCCATTTGGCTTGACCAATGCACCATCATACTTTGTAGATTTAATGAACAGAACCTTTAGAGATTGTTTAGACAAGTTTGTGCTTATTTTTATAGATGACATTTTGATTTATTCCAAAACAGTGGAAGAACATAAGCATCATTTGCACCTGGTTTTGTCTAGATTAAGGGAAAAAGATTTAAAGGCAAAATTTTCAAAATGTGTATTTTGGAAAGAGGAAGTACATTTCCTTGGCCATGTTATATCTGCTCAAGGAATTTCTGTGAACCCCAATAAAGTGGTTGCTATTCAAGCATGGAAGAGGCCAAGCACTGTGAGTGAAGTGAGGTCATTTATGGGGATGGCAGGGTATTATAGGAGGTTTATAAAAGATTTTTCAAAAATCTCTACACCACTCACTAACCTAACCAGGAAGAACCAAGCTTTTGTTTGGACAGAAAAATGTGAGAAGTCTTTTGAGCAGTTGAAGGAGGCATTGGTGAATGCTCCAATTTTAAAGGTACCATATGGAAATGAAGAACTAGTGGTATACACTGATGCTAGTGGATTTGGCTTGGGTGCAGTGTTGATGCAACAAGGCCAAGTCATTGCATATGCATCCAGACAGCTTAAACCACATGAAGTAAGGTATGCCACACATGATCTCGAATTAGCAGCCGTGATCTATGCTCTAAAACTTTGGAGACATTATTTGTTAGGCACAAAGTTTGAACTGTACACTGACCACAAGTCTCTGAAATATTTATTTTCACAAAAAGATTTGAACATGAGGCAACATAGATGGGTGGAGTTCTTAGTTGCCTATGACTTTGACATACTCTATACACCAGGCAAAGCAAACAAAGTTGCAGATGCTTTAAGTAGACAGCATGCTAAATTGGCTATGATGATGATAGAAGAATTTAAAGACTTGTCTTTGCTAACTGAGTTAGAAATTGGGGAGAATGGTTGTGTGCAGATGCATGGTGCACAAGAAGATAAAGGGAAGTTAAGCTTAATGACACTTCAACCAGATTTAATTCTGAAGGTAGGAAAAATGCAAGAACAGGATGCCAACTTATTAGAGAATAAAGTGCTCCTCTCAAGAGGGGAGGAAGTGATGAATCACCACATTGATAAAAATGGTTATATGAGATACCAAAATAGGATGTGTGTACCAGAGGACACAGAATTGAAGAAAGAGATATTGAATGAATATCACAGAAGTAAATACTCCATACACCCAGGTAACACAAAGATGTACCAAAATTTGAAAAGAGACTTCTGGTGGAAGGGGATGAAATCTGATGTAGCTAAATACATTGCCAAATGTATGACTTGCCAACAAGTCAAGGCTGAAACCCAAAGGCCATCAGGGTTGATGCAGTCTCTTAGTGTACCACAGTGGAAGTGGGAAGACATATCTATGGACTTCATAGATGGACTGCCTAGATCTAAGAGAGGTAATACAAGTATATGGGTGATAGTTGATAGGCTAACCAAGGTAGCACACTTCATCCCAGTCAAGTCAGAAAGAACAACACCAAAATTAGCTCAAATTTTTATAAAGGAAGCGGTAAAGTTACATGGCATTCCCAAAACCATTGTGAGTGATAGGGATACCATCTTCACTTCAAAATTCTGGAGAAGCTTTCAAGAAGCAATGGGAAGTGAACTATGTTTAAGTACTGCCTACCATCCTCAATCAGATGGGCAGACTGAGGTAGTAAACAAAGTTTTGGAGGACATGTTGAGGGCATGTATACTGGATTTTGGAGGCAACTGGGAAGATTATCTTCATTTAGTTGAATTTACATACAACAACAACTACCAAAGTACCATAGAAATGGCTCCATTTGAAGCCTTATATGGTAAACCCTATTTGTCACCTGTTTGTTGGGTAGAAGCAGGAGAAAGGTCTATTTTAGGACCTGAGTACATACAAGAAACTAAGGAGAAAATTGAATTGATAAGAAGAAGAATGGCAGCAGCTCAAGATAGGCAAAAGAAATTTGCAGACATGAGAAGAAGGCAGGTAGAATATGAAGTGGGAAATTTTGTTTTCATCAAAATCTCACCTATAAAAAATGTGCTGAGGTTTGGAAAACAAGGCAAATTAACCCCAAGATATATTGGACCATACAAAATTCTGGAGAGAATTGGTCCCTTGGCATATAAGTTGGAATTACCAGAAAACATGCAAGGTATACATGATGTTTTTCATGTATCACAATTGAGAAGGTGGGTCCATGACAAGGCAGAAATTCTTGAGACCCCAACCCAAGTGCAGATAAACCCTAATTTGATTTATGAAAAGGATCCAGTGGGAATTTTGGCAAAAGATGTGAAGAAGTTGAGAAATAAATCTCTGAAACTTGTGAAGGTACAGTGGAGTCTTGATCCTAGTGATTGCACATGGGAATTAGAAGATAAAGTTAGGATAAATTATCCTAAGCTATTTTCAGATTAAAGGTAATTCTGATTTTTGATTGTTTTCTTTTGTTAGATGCATATGTTTTAGTTATCATAGAACTAAAAATTTATTTGGTTGAGAATGTATTTGTTCTCTAAATTAAGTTTAAAATTTATTTTAAGCTTAGGAAAATTGTGGGACACAATTCCTAAAAGGAGGGGTGTATGTAATGACCCAAGATTTTAGAAATTTATTCTGAAAAATATAAATAAATTCAAAATGATTTTTAAATAAATCTTGAAAGGGAATTGATATAGCTTGATAGTGTATTAGTATGTGTGTACATGGGTGCACAGGAAATGCACATGAAATAAAGCTAAAAATCCCTGAACTCCAAGAATGAATACATATTGATATGTATGGGAATATATATATATATATAGATTAAAATCCTTAAAAGCTGAATGCATAAGTAAATATATATATGGATGCTACTGAATATTTTTGAGTGTACATGTACATGTGTGTGTCAGTACAAAATAATGTATAAATATATACAGATGAGTATACTAATTAATTTAGTAAGTTTTATATATATATATATACATATATATATATATATATAGATATGTTAATAAGGTACTAGAGTTCAAATTAGTAAGATAAAATATACAGACATATTTTAGTATGTAGGAAGAAAGAAAGAAAAAAAAAATGAAGATATAAAAAGAACTAATCCTCTTATAAATAAATAAAGGAAGTACATGCCATTTACATGAAAGCTAAAAATAGAAAAAAATAAGATAAAACAGAGAAATGTTTGCTATAGGCAGAATTAGGAAGAGTATTTGATAAATAATAAAATCAAGTCACATTTTTGGCATGATTGTAGACAAAGGGAAAAGTATTTTCTGAAAAGCAAATTTCTGAAAAAAAAAAGAATGTAACCACTTTTCTCTTCACCTAAATTAAGCCGGGAAGGGTAGAACTTTGGGTTTAAATAAAATGCAGATAACATGATTTTTCTGGTGGGCAAAAATGGCTTTAGCCAATACCCAAAACCCTAAGGAAGACCCTGTATATATACATGTATATGCAACAGCCTCCTCTCTCTCAGAAAAAGAACTTTGAAAAAAAAAGAAGGAAAAAAAAAACAACACCATAGAAATCATAAGACAAGGGAAGGAAAAGAGCTTGAGGCTAAAGGCAGAAGTTCATCAATTAATTAAGGAAGCAAAGAAGAGAGCTAGGTGAGAAAACTCACTCAAAAATCTAAGGCAATAAGTCCTAATGTAGGCAGCCAGCTATAAGTAATTTTCTTAAAAATATACTTTCATATGAGAATGCTTATCTGTGATTTTTAAAACTGAAAATGTTTTGATTCTCTTTGGTTGATCACTTGTTTTATTATAAGAAAGCTTTATGTGTTGTTAGTATACATATATGTTTTATAAATCCAGATCTATGATATGTTAATGTTTAGGAACATAAACAAATACCCAGAAAATAAAATGTTGAAAATAGGCAAGTAGTATTGGTTTTGGCTCAACCCAGAAAGATGTAAATAATGTTGAGCTGCAATATACTTATGTATAAGTGCTGAGGCTTGAGACAAAAAGGAATTAGGGGTGCAATAGGGTTGCCTATGTGCTGATGCTCCTGATTCAATGAAAATATATATATGTTCATATGCATAGCAAACAAAATTTTTTGATTCAGTGGAACCAGGTCATTCTGAGTTTAACTCAAGCACAAATGTTTGCAAAAAGGAAAAACCCTCTCAAAAGCCATAAGCCAATGTTAGTTGCCTACACCCTTTTTAAAATACCAGAATGTATACATATGCATACAGAACCCTATTTATTTAGTCACCAATGGTTGTTTGCTTGCTTGTCTCTGTATGGTTTTGAATAATATGAGATGCCATGATATGGATGTTTTAGTTGGTGAAATGGATCACTGAATGGTTTAGTCATGAAAAATCAAAAGAGTTATTATTAACTTAAACCTGATTAGGAAATTTGGGGTCAAGAACACTGCAGGAATGACTTGTGTTCTTGAGTAGCACAAGTTGACACATGGCTTGTTTAAGTCCTGATGTAACATCCCGAAAATTTTCGACTTTCGAAAATTCAACATCGATACTCACTTTATCGACCGCTGAGCCATCGAATGCCGGAACCCGGAAAGTTATGGTTTTAAGAAAAAGAAAAAGTAGAAGAAGAAGAAGATAGAAGAAAAAGAGAAGAACAACAACAGAACATCAGATACAGAAACAGAAAACGATATCAAAATCTTACACATCGCAGCGGAACAATATATAATAGATAAATGAATAATCTTTAAAACAAAGAATTTTATCAGTTTATACATACATCAGTCATCAGAGTCAAGATACAAAAATGGACAGTTATATAACTTGTCCTCATACAGAATACACAGCGGAATAAATATATCAGATACAAATACTACGTCTCGAACTCCAACTTATCTCCAAGCTCCAGAATATCCAGAATATCCTGATAATCTAACTCTAGGCTGCCCGTGTGGAAATTGGTGGGCACCCAGAGTTTAGAAGGGAAACAATAAACTCCGAGTCAGTCATGGTGACTGGTGTGAGATCGTAAAACAGTTATTCTTTATAACAACAAAATAATTTTTAAAGTCAATTCGCAATGTTTTTGGAAAATGAAACTACCATAAGACCTCCCACCACACACACAATGCAAACGCAGACTTGGAGGAGATTTCTTCTTATGTTAGTCAAAGATGCTTACTACGCAAAAATCAAAACCTTTTTGATATTATTATTAGTGCATAGTGTAGAAAACATTTCGAAAGTAGAATATAAATCTTAGCCAGCATAGGTACCATTATATTATGCCTGCTATAGCTGCCTCCTGAGGAGACAGGTTATACAATTGAAATCGTAAAGGCTCGTATTGTTTCTTTGGATTTCCAACAAATGGTCAGGCTAAGGAACTTCCTATCCACGATGGGTACGTCCCTGGAATAGACGACCCGAGAACCTAACCGGATCTCTGCCAACACAAGGCCGGGTTACCTCTGCAAAAATAGGTAACTACTGACACGCGTATGCCATCCCCCGATCGTCACCGATCTTCCCGAGGATCCCCGATTCGCAACAAACCACATAGATAATAATAATGCAGTAACCACAGAGGTTAAGTATCTGGGCTCCATACCATGATACCACCTTTATCCAGAAGGAATGACATACACTAAGGGGCGCTACTCCCTAGAACCTTGCTTCATTCGTCCTGTTTCGACCATTTCCGGGGTGTGAGGCTCGACGAAGTCTCGTCCACAAAGCTACGCTTTCTATAAAAAGCCCTGCTTCGGGTCAAACAAAATGATCAACCTATGATCACAAAGATATAAGATCAAACAAATGATCATATCACAAATGACCAAACACTGATCATTTCACAGCAACACTCAGTATGCCACGTTACCAAATTGGGATATATCGCTGATAAATTTCAACTACATAACCTCTAAGCTCGTACGTCTCAGAGAAGGGTGTTAAGCTAAGAGAATAAATTCTCCGCCACCAACAGAAATGTATTTGAAAGAAATCAGCTTTATATCTCAAATTGTAACGTCAGACACACAATCCATACAAGTCTGTTCCGGGATCGAACAGAACCGAAGGCACTTCTCACGAAGCCCTTGCAATTCCGGATAGTTTTCAATCACGTCAGGACTTCCCGTCACTAAGGGTGATAAAACCTCTAAATCGAAGATCAGTCGATGTAGAGTAACTCGACGGTGATCCTTCCGTTTTCAAAAATATCCGGTCTTCAACACCGGTCTTCAATTGCGATTCATAACGACGTATCACATATTCGGAATGGGTTATACGACCCCATGGTCCTTTCCCGGCTAACCCGAATAGTGAGCGTTTATTTCAAAAATAAGTGTGGCATTCAAATTCATCCAATTCACAACAAATACCTATCTAAAGGTAATTATTGATAGTCGGTTATTTAACTATCAATAAAGATGCGCGACATCATCAGATTCCAAATAATTTTCCAAATTATTTCATCTTCAAAAATATCTTTACAAGATATAAAATTTCCACACTTTAAAAATAAATCAACGTTTATTTTTAAAACAAATTCTCATTCCATTTATAAATTCCATAGTGAATTTATATCTTAAAAATATCTCCTGATATACGATTCTCAAATCGATTTCAAATATTCAATTTCATTTATCTTTAAGAAGATAAAATCTCAAAACGTTTCATTTCATTTTGGAAATGCATTTCCCTACTTATTTAATAATAAGTATTTCACAAATCATTTATTTTCAACCCTTAGAAAATATTCGATATACTTAAATCAAATTAAGTATATATTTCATTCTTTAAGGAAATCTATTTTCTATAACAACATCAATTTGAGTCAAAACGAATGTTGCGTAAAACATCGTTACGACGACTCAAAATCACTAGTATAGGGATTCGGATTTTAAGATAGGTATATAAATCCCAATACTACATCAAAACATTTCCTTTCAGAAATCATTTACTATAACAACAGTGTTATAGTCCACCATTTCCTTAAATTTCTCGAAAACGTCTATTTCAACAATAAATGTTGAAATCTATGCTTTCGATTCATAACACATTTTAAAACACCTTTAAAATGTTTAACTTCATTTTTAAAATATTACTTCTTCAAAAATAAATCCATTTTACTTAACAATATATTCACTGTCCAAAATCGTGAATATACTTTACTAATTACATTTCACTATTTTCTACACGTTTTATTTCAATAATAATTCGCTATTCAAAATCGCGAATATATCTCCTTTGATAACCTGCTACATTTAATTTATCAAATTCAATTGATCTCGAATTTATAAAACAACGTTTTATAAATTCTCTTTCTATCTTTATTTTATAACCACTTTGATTTATAAATCTTCTTTATAAATCAATTCGATAGATATTCCATTTAAAGGCAAAATCCAATTTCCAAGTGACCTTCTTATAATCTTTTATTCTACAATTCCATTCATTTTATAGCTTCATACTTTATAAATCTATAAAACTTCACATTTTATAAATCTATAAACTTCGAATCTTCGCAATTTATAATCCTATAAATTTCCTATCTTTACAACTTATAATTTTTATAAGTTTCATATCTTTACAAATTTAACACTTATAAAACTCGTTTAAAATTCCAATAATTTTAATTGATAAATATCAATTTTTGTACATCTTTTATATCCATCGTTTTTAATAATTCGAAATCCACATTTAAGCTATTTTATAAATTACTTAACTGTTTATTTCAAAAATCATCTCTGGGTTATATTTCACCCAAAATCTTAACCTTTATAACTTTAATAATTTTAACGTTTGTAAATTTATTCGAAAATTTAATAACGTATACTTACAAATAATCACTTTAAAAATCTCTTTTAAAGTTAAAATCGTTATTTTAAAACTTCAAAAATTGAATCCAATGATGCAACGCATCAATTAGTCAATCACAACATCAACATCATATATCAATATATGATAACAGAATATACATCAATCCTGTAAATAAATAACTACTGGTGAGGAATCCAGTTGGATCCCTCCGACCTGTTTCCCTGCATCCAAAGATGTTAGCACAATACCAATTCCGCTCCAGTACGGAATTATCGCGGTATATAGGTTTTTTATAAATCCGCTTACTAACGGCGCAATAGGGTCTCATCCGCTATACGAGGCGGGAAATCATCAATCCAATATATACATATGCCAATATGTATATACTGCTATATATAGATATATATCCTACTATATCTAATATCACATCCAAACAGTCAATCATCAAACAAATCAATAACTGCAAAATAAAATTTTCCTTCGAGTGAGAAAATCTCACCTTCGCTTTAATTTTGCAATCCAATCCAATTCTTCTTTCATTTTTTTTTCTCGACTTTAACCTTGTATAAGTAATTATACAAATTTATTAATATTCGAGCAGATCGAGAAATAAATTTTCATTTGACTACTTTGATTTAATTTCCTTTAGATAAATTTCATATCTTCACGATCTATAATTATTTCATTTTTTAAATTCCTGTTTCAACCCTATATAATTTCTAGTAAATAAATTTTCTGGTCTCAACTTACACATTAAATTCAAATAGAAAAATTCTTTTATCCAAATTTCTTTTAATAAATTTATTTAACAAGAATTCAAATTTAAAACTAATTTCTCCTTTTACAATAAATTTAGCTAGAATTTCAATTTGAACTAAATTCCCTTTTTAAATATATTAATTAACCAGTGACTTATAAAAAAATATCTTAGTAAACTAGAATAACTTAAACTGATCAATTTAGCAAGTCAACCATCAAAATCTATAAATTTTCTTTACTGCATAAACATTTATAAATTAGGATTGAAAATAAAATTTCACCTGCTGCTCACCACGTTGACGTCGCCGTTCTCTGATCGTGAGTCACCACCAGATTTCGGCCACCCCCATGTCGCGAGCTCCACCGATGCCACAAAGTCGCCGTGCCTTCAAGTCGAACGCGAGCCTTGCGACTTGAACTCGACTGCGACCACAAGCAAAACGAACCCAAGATCTCGAATTCGATGTTCGACCACCATCAGTTCGCTGCTCGAATTGCCCAAAATCAACCGCGACCTAACCCACGAACTCGCGAATCAATCATGTCGTCGCTTGCACCTCCACAAATCTACGCATTGCCATCATCGATCATCCCTCAGTCGTGCGCACTTGCTTCACTGCCGCGAAGCTCCCCTCGATTCGCGACTCGACTCGCGTACGCGAGCCACCATCGACTCGCGCCTACTCCAGGTCGTCGCCCCATTCCCTCTGACACGCCGCCGCGCTACCTCGATCAACCCTAATCCCCAAAAATCGAGCTTCCTACGACCCACATGCTCGCGAACGAGATTGTGATTTCCAATCGAGCCTTCTTCCACGCGTACGCGCTCTAACACGCGAAACCCCACAGCAATCCCTTAGCTCGAGCCCCTTGATTTTTTTAAACGAACTGACTTCGTTCGGTAGATAGATTTTTGAAATCGAAAGTGAAAAGGGAAGCGGCCATGAATTTGAAAAAGAAGGCACGCGATTTTGTTTTGTAATGAAAAGGGATGGAGGGTGGCCATTATTTCGTTTTTCTCTGAATTGATTTTTTCTTTCGTTCTGTGAATTGAAGAGGAGTACGAAGGTTTTTGAAAAATGAAATGAGGTATGGTTTGCACGATGATTTCGTGATTCTCGGCGTGGATGAAGGCGTAATCCTAGGGGAGATAACGTGTGATGTTAACTGATATTTTTACCAAATTTAAATTTAAATTTAAATTGAATACGACTCTATTTCAACGTGTTTTTGTGTCGTGTGTTCACGTAACAACCCCGAATGCTACGAAATTTGAAATCTGACAATAATACAATATTCCGGACCCAATGGAACTGGTTTCGTTGAATTCCGAGACTGTTTGAAAAATGACTATCCTATAAATATCGGTTCGAACGATTTATTCAAAACTGATCAAATCGATTTCAATTTCGATTCTGAAGCTTCAATCATCTTCAGTATTATCATTACGAATTTTAAAAGCTTTTGAAATATTTTTCTTCAACAATAAATTGAAGATTTAAATTTTTATTCAACTCATTAGATTAAACTTTTATAATTTAATCGCCAAATTCAAATTTATATCGGGGATTCAAATTAAATCGTCGTTCAAATATTTAAAAATAAATTAAATATTTCCAATTTAATTCGTTCGAAATTCTGGGTCGTTACAAACTTCCCCCCTTAAAAGAATTTCGTCCTCGAAATTACATGTTAGGAAAAAAAAAAGTCCTTAACTCGTCTACTATCTTTCACAATTCAATAGTTTTATCAAATTTTTACCATAACAAATCTTTCTACTAAAGATTCGTTATTATTTCAACTAACCTTTTCCAACTTCAATTATAAGTTTCAAACAACATCGTTTACTTCAAAATTCAAATTCAAGTTTAAATTCAAATTTAAACTTCCAAATTTTCTCAAAAATTTTCTAACACTCTAAATTTCCGAAAAATTTCGCCAGCGTCTCCTTTGCGCGGCTAATACGGCACTACTACAAAACGTCCCTACGGACTCTCAGATTTCAAAAAGAAAAAGAAAAAGCCAAGCGGCTAGAGAGAAATCATCAAAAACTCATATTAAAACTCAAATACTTACCTTTTCGAGCAATTCGAATTGTCTTTGAAATCAAATCCAATTCCCTGTATACCTGTATATCTACTAGCCATGATATCTAGTTACAGCATTCAATCCAATTTGCAAATTCTATTACAAAATTTTCAATATATGCTTCTATATTTACGGTTGAAGTTACATTCGTTTTTAAACAAAATGAATTCATATCCATTCTAGTTTATAACTAATTCAAATTGATACAAATTCAATTTATTTTAATTCTACTTCATTTGCAATTGATTCCATTCAATTTAATTTGCATTTCATATTTTCATTCGGTTTATTCTATTAACCAAACAACTTTCATTCATAATTGCTCTTTTAGCTTAGTTTCAATTACTAACTCATTACAAATTCCAATTCACTTACAATTTCAAATTTGTCTTCAATTTCATTTACAATTGCAAATTATTCATTCATTTTCAATTTGAATCTCATTCCAATCAGATTTCAAATGTTCTATAAGTTATCAACTTATTTACATCTTGATTTATACAATCATTTATACATTCACATACTAATTTCATTCCATTAGAATTCTATTTTCAATTATAAATTCATATTCACAATTTCATTCCATCCTGAATTTTATCTTCAATTATCCTTTTTGAATTCTATTTTCATTTGTAAATCATATTTACAATTCATATTCATAATTTTTATTGATATATGAATTCACCTCTTTATATTTCAATTCATATCTATAGATTTCATTTGTTAATGAACTTTAATTCCAATCACAATTATATAATTTACATTAACAATTTCTATTTGTATAAGTTATAAATTCAATCATATTCCATAAATATTCTTATACAGTATTCCAGAGTCTTTTCAACCTTTCAAAACCATTTTGAAAACAATTCAAATTATCCTTTTGAATTTCAAAAACAAAAATCCAAACTTTTCAAACAACTTCCATTTTAAAAAAATTTGGCAGCAATTCCTCTTTTGGAAACCCGAAAATGAACACCGGTGATGTCGCGATCATCATCGGAATTATTTTCCAGCGACCGAAAAGAGTTTAGAGCTTTTATCTTTCCAAAATACCTTTCAAAACCTTTGAAATTCATTCTCAAATCAAAAAGGATTTAAACTTTTCAAATCTCCAAAATTTTCAGATTCTTTTCAAACATTTCCAAAAACTTTTCTGGAATTCCGTTTCAAATTACAAATCACATTTATAATTTACATTCTTTAAATTTCATTAGTATATGGATTTATTTCTCATCTTTGGAGTTACGATTTCAATTTCTTATTCAACTTCAATGATAATAATTCACTATTATTACTTCCTAACATCCATGCAACCATATACTATGATAATTCATAGAAAATTATTTCCTTTCTATACAAAAATAGTTTTGGGCAAAATTATTTCATTTACCCTATTTAAAACAATACTGTGCCGAATTGTTCTATTCGAGTGTTTAGAGATCCCTATCAATGATCGTTAATTACTCGTATTGACCAGAATCCATATACCACTCAACAAATCAATCATCACAATATAAAACAATTTTTATATTCAAATAACAAATACGCGCTCATATCTATTATTACACTCAACTCATTCTAGAGTACTGCTGACTCTATCTCTAATGAGTAACACCCAACAGAGCAGGGTTGTCGCTTAACCATATGCTCTGATACCACTTGTAACATCCCGAAAATTTTCGACTTTCGAAAATTCAACATCGATACTCACTTTATCGACCGCTGAGCCATCGAATGCCGGAACCCGGAAAGTTATGGTTTTAAGAAAAAGAAAAAGTAGAAGAAGAAGAAGATAGAAGAAAAAGAGAAGAACAACAACAGAACATCAGATACAGAAACAGAAAACGATATCAAAATCTTACACATCGCAGCGGAACAATATATAATAGATAAATGAATAATCTTTAAAACAAAGAATTTTATCAGTTTATACATACATCAGTCATCAGAGTCAAGATACAAAAATGGACAGTTATATAACTTGTCCTCATACAGAATACACAGCGAAATAAATATATCAGATACAAATACTACGTCTCGAACTCCAACTTATCTCCAAGCTCCAGAATATCCAGAATATCCTGATAATCTAACTCTAGGCTGCCCGTGTGGAAATTGGTGGGCACCCAGACCCAGAGTTTAGAAGGGAAACAATAAACTCCGAGTCAGTCATGGTGACTGGTGTGAGATCGTAAAACAGTTATTCTTTATAACAACAAAATAATTTTTAAAGTCAATTCGCAATGTTTTTGGAAAATGAAACTACCATAAGACCTCCCACCACACACACAATGCAAACGCAGACTTGGAGGAGATTTCTTCTTATGTTAGTCAAAGATGCTTACTACGCAAAAATCAAAACCTTTTTGATATTATTATTAGTGCATAGTGTAGAAAACATTTCGAAAGTAGAATATAAATCTTAGCCAGCATAGGTACCATTATATTATGCCTGCTATAGCTGCCTCCTGAGGAGACAGGTTATACAATTGAAATCGTAAAGGCTCGTATTGTTTCTTTGGATTTCCAACAAATGGTCAGGCTAAGGAACTTCTTATCCACGATGGGTACGTCCCTGGAATAGACGACCCGAGAACCTAACCGGATCTCTGCCAACACAAGGCCGGGTTACCTCTGCAAAAATAGGTAACTACTGACACGCGTATGCCATCCCCCGATCGTCACCGATCTTCCCGAGGATCCCCGATTCGCAACAAACCACATAGATAATAATAATGCAGTAACCACAGAGGTTAAGTATCTGGGCTCCATACCATGATACCACCTTTATCCAGAAGGAATGACATACACTAAGGGGCGCTACTCCCTAGAACCTTGCTGCATTCGTCCTGTTTCGACCATTTCCGGGGTGTGAGGCTCGACGAAGTCTCGTCCACAAAGCTACGCTTTCTATAAAAAGCCCTGCTTCGGGTCAAACAAAATGATCAACCTATGATCACAAAGATATAAGATCAAACAAATGATCATATCACAAATGACCAAACACTGATCATTTCACAGCAACACTCAGTATGCCACGTTACCAAATTGGGATATATCGCTGATAAATTTCAACTACATAACCTCTAAGCTCGTACGTCTCAGAGAAGGGTGTTAAGCTAAGAGAATAAATTCTCCGCCACCAACAGAAATGTATTTGAAAGAAATCAGCTTTATATCTCAAATTGTAACGTCAGACACACAATCCATACAAGTCTGTTCCGGGATCGAACAGAACCGAAGGCACTTCTCACGAAGCCCTTGCAATTCCGGATAGTTTTCAATCACGTCAGGACTTCCCGTCACTAAGGGTGATAAAACCTCTAAATCGAAGATCAGTCGATGTAGAGTAACTCGACGGTGATCCTTCCGTTTTCAAAAATATCCGGTCTTCAACACCGGTCTTCAATTGCGATTCATAACGACGTATCACATATTCGGAATGGGTTATACGACCCCATGGTCCTTTCCCGGCTAACCCGAATAGTGAGCGTTTATTTCAAAAATAAGTGTGGCATTCAAATTCATCCAATTCACAACAAATACCTATCTAAAGGTAATTATTGATAGTCGGTTATTTAACTATCAATAAAGATGCGCGACATCATCAGATTCCAAATAATTTTCCAAATTATTTCATCTTCAAAAATATCTTTACAAGATATAAAATTTCCACACTTTAAAAATAAATCAACGTTTATTTTTAAAACAAATTCTCATTCCATTTATAAATTCCATAGTGAATTTATATCTTAAAAATATCTCCTGATATACGATTCTCAAATCGATTTCAAATATTCAATTTCATTTATCTTTAAGAAGATAAAATCTCAAAACGTTTCATTTCATTTTGGAAATGCATTTCCCTACTTATTTAATAATAAGTATTTCACAAATCATTTATTTTCAACCCTTAGAAAATATTCGATATACTTAAATCAAATTAAGTATATATTTCATTCTTTAAGGAAATCTATTTTCTATAACAACATCAATTTGAGTCAAAACGAATGTTGCGTAAAACATCGTTACGACGACTCAAAATCACTAGTATAGGGATTCGGATTTTAAGATAGGTATATAAATCCCAATACTACATCAAAACATTTCCTTTCAGAAATCATTTACTATAACAACAGTGTTATAGTCCACCATTTCCTTAAATTTCTCGAAAACGTCTATTTCAACAATAAATGTTGAAATCTATGCTTTCGATTCATAACACATTTTAAAACACCTTTAAAATGTTTAACTTCATTTTTAAAATATTACTTCTTCAAAAATAAATCCATTTTACTTAACAATATATTCACTGTCCAAAATCGTGAATATACTTTACTAATTACATTTCACTATTTTCTACACGTTTTATTTCAATAATAATTCGCTATTCAAAATCGCGAATATATCTCCTTTGATAACCTGCTACATTTAATTTATCAAATTCAATTGATCTCGAATTTATAAAACAACGTTTTATAAATTCTCTTTCTATCTTTATTTTATAACCACTTTGATTTATAAATCTTCTTTATAAATCAATTCGATAGATATTCCATTTAAAGGCAAAATCCAATTTCCAAGTGACCTTCTTATAATCTTTTATTCTACAATTCCATTCATTTTATAGCTTCATACTTTATAAATCTATAAAACTTCACATTTTATAAATCTATAAACTTCGAATCTTCGCAATTTATAATCCTATAAATTTCCTATCTTTACAACTTATAATTTTTATAAGTTTCATATCTTTACAAATTTAACACTTATAAAACTCGTTTAAAATTCCAATAATTTTAATTGATAAATATCAATTTTTGTACATCTTTTATATCCATCGTTTTTAATAATTCGAAATCCACATTTAAGCTATTTTATAAATTACTTAACTGTTTATTTCAAAAATCATCTCTGGGTTATATTTCACCCAAAATCTTAACCTTTATAACTTTAATAATTTTAACGTTTGTAAATTTATTCGAAAATTTAATAACGTATACTTACAAATAATCACTTTAAAAATCTCTTTTAAAGTTAAAATCGTTATTTTAAAACTTCAAAAATTGAATCCAATGATGCAACGCATCAATTAGTCAATCACAACATCAACATCATATATCAATATATGATAACAGAATATACATCAATCCTGTAAATAAATAACTACTGGTGAGGAATCCAGTTGGATCCCTCCGACCTGTTTCCCTGCATCCAAAGATGTTAGCACAATACCAATTCCGCTCCAGTACGGAATTATCGCGGTATATAGGTTTTTTATAAATCCGCTTACTAACGGCGCAATAGGGTCTCATCCGCTATACGAGGCGGGAAATCATCAATCCAATATATACATATGCCAATATGTATATACTGCTATATATAGATATATATCCTACTATATCTAATATCACATCCAAACAGTCAATCATCAAACAAATCAATAACTGCAAAATAAAATTTTCCTTCGAGTGAGAAAATCTCACCTTCGCTTTAATTTTGCAATCCAATCCAATTCTTCTTTCATTTTTTTTTTCTCGACTTTAACCTTGTATAAGTAATTATACAAATTTATTAATATTCGAGCAGATCGAGAAATAAATTTTCATTTGACTACTTTGATTTAATTTCCTTTAGATAAATTTCATATCTTCACGATCTATAATTATTTCATTTTTTTAAATTCCTGTTTCAACCCTATATAATTTCTAGTAAATAAATTTTCTGGTCTCAACTTACACATTAAATTCAAATAGAAAAATTCTTTTATCCAAATTTCTTTTAATAAATTTATTTAACAAGAATTCAAATTTAAAACTAATTTCTCCTTTTACAATAAATTTAGCTAGAATTTCAATTTGAACTAAATTCCCTTTTTAAATATATTAATTAACCAGTGACTTATAAAAAAATATCTTAGTAAACTAGAATAACTTAAACTGATCAATTTAGCAAGTCAACCATCAAAATCTATAAATTTTCTTTACTGCATAAACATTTATAAATTAGGATTGAAAATAAAATTTCACCTGCTGCTCACCACGTTGACGTCGCCGTTCTCTGATCGTGAGTCACCACCAGATTTCGGCCACCCCCATGTCGCGAGCTCCACCGATGCCACAAAGTCGCCGTGCCTTCAAGTCGAACGCGAGCCTTGCGACTTGAACTCGACTGCGACCACAAGCAAAACGAACCCAAGATCTCGAATTCGATGTTCGACCACCATCAGTTCGCTGCTCGAATTGCCCAAAATCAACCGCGACCTAACCCACGAACTCGCGAATCAATCATGTCGTCGCTTGCACCTCCACAAATCTACGCATTGCCATCATCGATCATCCCTCAGTCGTGCGCACTTGCTTCACTGCCGCGAAGCTCCCCTCGATTCGCGACTCGACTCGCGTACGCGAGCCACCATCGACTCGCGCCTACTCCAGGTCGTCGCCCCATTCCCTCTGACACGCCGCCGCGCTACCTCGATCAACCCTAATCCCCAAAAATCGAGCTTCCTACGACCCACATGCTCGCGAACGAGATTGTGATTTCCAATCGAGCCTTCTTCCACGCGTACGCGCTCTAACACGCGAAACCCCACAGCAATCCCTTAGCTCGAGCCCCTTGATTTTTTTAAACGAACTGACTTCGTTCGGTAGATAGATTTTTGAAATCGAAAGTGAAAAGGGAAGCGGCCATGAATTTGAAAAAGAAGGCACGCGATTTTGTTTTGTAATGAAAAGGGATGGAGGGTGGCCATTATTTCGTTTTTCTCTGAATTGATTTTTTCTTTCGTTCTGTGAATTGAAGAGGAGTACGAAGGTTTTTGAAAAATGAACTGAGGTATGGTTTGCACGATGATTTCGTGATTCTCGGCGTGGATGAAGGCGTAATCCTAGGGGAGATAACGTGTGATGTTAACTGATATTTTTACCAAATTTAAATTTAAATTTAAATTGAATACGACTCTATTTCAACGTGTTTTTGTGTCGTGTGTTCACGTAACAACCCCGAATGCTACGAAATTTGAAATCTGACAATAATACAATATTCCGGACCCAATGGAACTGGTTTCGTCGAATTCCGAGACTGTTTGAAAAATGACTATCCTATAAATATCGGTTCGAACGATTTATTCAAAACTGATCAAATCGATTTCAATTTCGATTCTGAAGCTTCAATCATCTTCAGTATTATCATTACGAATTTTAAAAGCTTTTGAAATATTTTTCTTCAACAATAAATTGAAGATTTAAATTTTTATTCAACTCATTAGATTAAACTTTTATAATTTAATCGCCAAATTCAAATTTATATCGGGGATTCAAATTAAATCGTCGTTCAAATATTTAAAAATAAATTAAATATTTCCAATTTAATTCGTTCGAAATTCTGGGTCGTTACACCTGAGATCTTTGTGTAATGGAGTGAATTAGTTCATTACAGTGTGTCCATTGATTCATAAATATTGCAGGTGAGACCAGGATAGATAATTATACCAAGGGAATAATATTTGGGATGATGAGAAAACTAGAGTTTTTCCCAGAATTGAAATATGAGGATTGAATAAATGATTTAACTCATATTGGTTATTTTCCTGTTTGGTATGAATGATTGTTTGATTATGTCTGAATGGTATGCTTGAATGTATATGTCATATTGATATATGTAGTCTCTGGAAAGGAAAATTAAAGTGTGCACATGCACAATGACACAGAGCATGCACACAAGTAAGATCTGATTCCAAAAAGGGCAGAACTTTATGTATATGTATTTAATTTGATTTTAACCTAATTAACTAGTTGCTTTTGTGAATTTTCTCATACCAGACATGTGTCTGACCCTAGTGTGCTAATGGCATCTGGGGTGTCTCATTTAAAATGAGGCAGTTTCAAATGCTTTTTCAGGGATTGCAGCAACTAAGTAGGAGTAGGAGCAAGGCTTTGAGAAGAGGATTATAGCATGCTAAACTTAGTTAGATAAGAGCCCAAAATGATAAAATCCGCATGTATTAATGATTTAAATTGTTACTTGTATTAAGTGTTGAATATGGGATGGATATTTTGTTAAGTATTTTATTAAGAGATTGACTTGTATCTGGAATTTATGAATCTGGTTAATATCTGATATTAAAGAAGTTAATCAAAATATTGTAAGTGGATTTAGTAAGAACACCATGTTGAAGACTGAATGATTACATTTTATAAATGTATTAGTCAATTTTGAGTCTTTATAAAGGATTTAAGTTTTGGGAAATCTGGATAGTTGATTCTCAGAGAAATTAAATGGTTTTGTCTTTTAAACATGGTAAGTGTATACAAAAGATAATAGGCATAGGTTGAATGTTTTTATGACTGCAAGGTTCCCATAATCTAACTTGTTTCATACAAATGTTTCATGTCTTATTTTTAAATAAAGGAAGGGTCTGTAATAAGGGAATTGAAAGCCAGATCCAAATAGTTGCAGTTATATATGCACATAAACATGTTTTGTGCAAATATTAATACACCCTTTTTCTTTGTATCTGTAATAGGAATCTGAATTTTTATTCAGATTTTAACCAAATGCATTTTAAATTCCAGACAGATTTTATAAGAAGAAAATCAAACATGAATGAAACTTTTATTGCATATAACACTGTACTATGTGTGGATTGATTAAATTTAATCAATCCAATCTCCTCTTGTTTTCCAGAACTCTGATTTAAACAAGAGAGGCATATACATCCTCACATGTATGTGCTTATCTTTGTGAAAGTACTGATATATTTATATTGGTTAATTGTTTTGATCCTGGATGTATTTTGGTTTATTGGAAAAAGAAAATGACCCTGGAAAATATATTTGGAATGAATGATCAATCTATATATCATCTCTGATAGTTCAAAGGAAGTTTAAATCGAACTTAAAAGTGTAAATGAATGTAGGTGGACACCCAGACACATATAAATTGAATGTGCATATGCATGTACATAGAAATCGAATTCAGACGACAGTCGTATTAATTTAGACGTCTAAGATTAAACTTAGACGACAGTCATAATAATTTAGACGTCTAAGGTCAAATATAGACGTCTGTTACATTCATTTTAGACGTCCGAAGCTAGTTCAAAAAGTCTTTTTCTCTCTGTTTAAATTTTTGATCACTGAGCCGTCTGTCATAACTAGATAGACGTCTGTAATTAAGTCTAGACGCCTGTCATATTAATTTAGACGTCTGAACTGTTGATTTTGCCTAATTTGCCTATTTAGAAAAGAGATAAGTAACTATGTCAATAACTTGTATGGCATTTTGATTTCTATTGGATTTAAATTCCCTTTGATGAAAAAAAAAATCCTTATGAAATTAGGGTAGAAAGAGGAGGGTCATTTCAAGTCTTCACGACATAAGTCTTTCCACATCTTCTCGCGACCTAACTTAGGTCGTTCCATATTCCTGCGACCTAACATAGGTCGTTTCTTTTTAGGTCGTAGCACCTTTCCCTTCAACCCGTTAGCTCGTTGCACCCTGTTAGGTCGTTCCAACGACCTAGGCCTTTGCTTTAGCTCGCCATTCTCAAACCCGTTAGGTCGCTTACGACCTAAAACTTCAACTTCCCACAATGCTTCACAAAATGTTAACTCGTTAGCTTCCCCTTTAGGTCGGACTCGACCTATCAACATGTTAGGTCGCACACGACCTATGACTTCTTCTTTCTGGGCTGCATCACTATATATACATGCTAAATATTCTCATAACTATCATGGTTACGAATATGACCTCAGTGTAACGTTATATTTGTTAAATCTGATCACAAAATCTCACATTGATTTCTCAACTGCAAGGAAATGAGGAATAAATAATTATATCTAAAATAAAATAAAAACTCAGCAGAAAAAGTGCATCAAACTCCTCAAATGCATTGAATCATTGCCCGTCAATTAAATTAGGATAAGGTGGATCTTCTCGATTACCAAGTACCTGGAGTCCGGAAAAGCACTGAAAAATTACAATATTTAAGAAATAATAAACACCGTCTAAGTAACCATAGAGCTAAAATATATGAAAATGTAAATTTATGTCTATCGTCAGTTGATAAAGCACTTGCAAATACTTGCTAATAAATATAGTCAATGCGCATATTCAATATTAATGGCATCAATGATTTTGTAAGGTTGTGTGGTATCTGCATGAGGAAAAAACCAAAACAGTATATAATCATGATACATTTTCTGATGAAATCGAAACTATGAATGAGAAAAGAAGATATAATCCTCTAGTCCAACGTCAAAAATGGGACTAGATGATTTGTAGGCATGATCATATACATTTTGGCTAAACAAAATTGATGCTGAGTAATGTACGACATAGAAATAAACAGAAGAATCACTAATCAGTTGTATCCCTTGTTTAAAAATGAACAGATTGTTCCATCTGATGAGTGTTAAACCAAGCCCGATTCCAGGCATGTGATTGACAGTTGATAGGTAGATGATAACATCCATAATAACTCATCCTATATATGCATGCTAAATATTCTCATAACTATCATGGTTACGAATATGATACAGAAAATAAACAACTTCAGGCCAAAAGAACTTTACCTTGTCAATTAGGTGCAAGATATTTTGTAGGAAGAATTCGGTGCTGGTTCAAACCTTTAACCAGTAGTAGATGGAAGACTGTAACATGTCCCACACCAATTGTTTAAGCATACCAGTAATCTGTAATAATTGAAGTAATATCAACATCACACTTGTGGGCATGTCTCCTGTGTACTTAACATACTAATTCATTTTCTTAATTGCCAACTAATTGTATGTGTATATAAAAGGTTCGTTTGACTAATGAATAAGATGATATTATGTCCGCTAAGAGCATGTTTTATGTCAGCCTTATTCACGATAAAGTACTTAGTGCAGTAGGCTTGTCCTAGACCTTGCTTTCGGGCCACTCATATACTATGGATGAATTGAGGAGTGATGTTTTCCCTATCTTACCAGATTGTGTCCTTTATAATGTTAATCTCCAAAGTCCAAGCTCCAAAACAAATCTGTGTACAGATGGATTTTCAAGATTACCTGAAACACAAGACAAATCACCTTCAACGAGTTGATGAGTTCTTTGACAGATAGTGCTTGAGCAATAAATTCATGACTTCTTTGGCTGCTTTCATCTATTCAATACAAAAGAGTATATATGCTGTAAAACGTTAAAATGAACACTACTCATCTGTCAATGTAGTTTGCTAAAGTTGGTTAGTTTCTGATATTTCGCTTTAGAAATTAAAATGGCTAGTTAAGGCTATGCATAGACCCTGAGTATATATAAGATTTAATGATATGCAGTGAGTAACAAAGATACAATTATTTTTAGTAAAAACATACAAACTAAAGATCTATGATACAAAATATGATGCTTATAATCACGACATTAAAATAAGGCTTACTCATGTCTCATATGATTTCTTTCTCCATGGTATTATTCTTCGTTATTCTAGTCTAAACTGTTGGAAATAAACTTGATTTTGGTCTAATTAATTATTTTGAAAAATATTACATAATTTAGACAATAGTAATTTTAGTATTTATGAAGATAATTAAGTTATATTGAAGAGGCTAAAATTTAGCATAGAGAATAATCTAGAGTTTGATGTACTAATTGAAAGTCTCTATAATCATCTTGCTTGGAAATTTAACTCTAGAGAATAGACTTTTCAAGAAATTAAAGAATATTCTAGAGAATGATTGTGAACCATATAATTAAATACATCACCACCGTTTAATTGAGATGTGTACTACCGTAAATAGAGGTGTAGTGACTTATTTTGTATTCAAGCAAGAAAAGTAATAAAGCAAGAAAGTTTGTAATCAAACAAAAAATTGTAATCAAAGTTTGTAATAAAATTTTCTTCCACTTTTAAAAAGATAACATCTCTCATTTCTGGTTATTATCAAATTAAATTCTTTTTCTACTTATCAAACTTCCCAACAGTAGTATCAGAGCTTGAAAATCCTTCTGAAATTTTCAACAGTGGTATCAGAGCTAGGTTGATAGCAAGAAAGAATGACAAGTGGATTGAGTTTTGTAAAAGTTTCCTTACACAAAAAGAAGTATTATGATAACTGGAGAAATCAAATGAAGGTGGTGTTTGAATCATAAGATGTGCGGGATGTCATAGAAAATGGGTATGAAAAACTCATCGCTGTCACCATTTATCCTAAACTAAAAGGAATATTTTGAAGAGTTTGAAGAAGAAGTATTTACAAGCCCTAGTTATCATTCATCAAGGCTTGGATGAAGATATGTTCGAGAAGATAGAAAATGCGTCTCCTAGTAAGGAACCATGAGAGATTTTAGAGAATGCATTCATGGGAGTTGATAAAGTGAAGAAAATTTGATTACAAACTATGCGAAGTAAGTTTGAATCTTTATAAATGAAATCATCAAAAACAATCTACAACGACCCACCTTTTTTACCACCAAAAGTGGACACCGAAAACTACCACCGTGTTCAAATGTCGAACATCCAATCGACAAAAAGGCAGATTGTTAGGGTAAATAAAAAGAAAACAACAGAGAACAGAGAAAAAAAGAATCTCCCAGTGGAGTCAACAACACATAATATAACAAAGACAATAAAAACTGTCCTCCAAAAATACATGGTATATCAAAGTTAAAGAAAAACCTTATCAACTGGACAGTTATAAAATCATGACCTTACAATTGCTGATATGGATGTTATATAATACAGCGGAAAATAAAATACTACGATAGGTGAACCTCCAGCTCCTCCCCAAGGTCTCCATAACAACAAAGCCAACCTAGAAAAATACTGGGTCTGACCCAAGCATTATAATAAAATAACACGCGGATCAGTCTGGAAATACTAGTGTGAGAAAATTCAAATAATGGGGAACATCTAAAAGTTCTGTGAAACTACGTCGCTAACATGGAACGGGTTTTTACCTCACTAGATTAATATCCATACAGGAAAGAGTAAAGATAAACAAAAGGAAACAAATCCAAAAAGAATGGGCATAAATTGTATTAAAAACCGGACTTGAAAGAATAGAAATAATCCTAGCAAAATCCAAACAGGACAGAATGGATAAAACATGATAACAGTCCAAACTTGATAGAATGGACAAAACCTATAATTAAACATCGTAAAGAGTGGTTGACTGTTCCCGTTGCAATTAAAGAAAAACAATTTGAAGATTGAATCAAATAAGGAAAGAAATTTTTTCAACAAATGACTAAGAGGGTGCATCTCCTTAAAAGAAGTATACCTCAAGAAATATACTTAAAAACCCTAGGAACTCCAAGCTGGACCCCACCAAACCTTATAGAGAATCCAAATATTTCACATCTACATCATAACCGTTTTAAGGAGACGGTACACCAAAATCTAGAATGGATGTGAACATACCCTAATGAGAGCAACCTCATATAACTTCCCCCCCCCAAAAAAACACGCGCTTTGGTTTAGTCATTTCCGACAAAGGATAACAAAGCTAAAAAGTGCAGCAAACTATTTTTAAGTTGAGGATACACCATGAAGAAATCTAGATCGGATAGTAAATAAATCAACTATAGGAGATAATTAAAATGATCATATATGGAAATTAAATATCATATATCTAACACTACTCGTCGATTCCAAACAAGTTTCATCCCTCGATTGAAAATGAAGCTAGACAAGTTGAGGCAGTGTTACCTCTAGGCATCACCTTGATGGCATTTTAAACCTTCAAGATAGAAACGAGCCGAAGCCTCAACGTTTAGCGTTAAAAGTATGACTAAATCATTTTCATATAAACAATATCGATTACGAAACTACTTTTCCATAACCAAAATCGAACTTTATTTTTAAAAACTGAACTTGTGCTTGATTTTCATACAGTATTGGTAAAATACTTTTAGAAATACCTTTTAAAATGTTCTTTTAAAAGAGAAATTCTGTAATACTAAGTGTATTAAAACAAGGGTAAAAAATAAATGTCATTAAAACTTTGTTTACTATAACCCAAACAATTTACACTTAGCTTTATTTATAAATAATTCCTTTTAAAGGATTTTCTCATTTAAAACCATCATTTGTAAATTTAAAACATTATTTATTATTCTAAAAGAAAATAAACACTTTAAATACCCTTATAAATTTAAAACAATAGTAATTATCTCGAAAGTTAATTAATCACATTTATAATCTCTTTTAAATAAACAAATCTGTTATCTTATAATAGTTACTTATTTCCAAACACTTATATATCATCAGTAAATTAACTTTAAAACCTTTACTGAATTAGTTTATTAACTTTAAAACACTTCCAGCAAATTAGTTAATCCACTTTAATCGCTTTTATTAAATTAATCTACTTCAAATATCATTAATAAAAAGATTTATTAAATTCAAATAATCATTAATTAAAATGAATAATTAATCTTAAACATCTTTAATTAAAATGATAAATAAATTTTAAATACCATTAATTAAAAACAATTAATTAAGTTCAAATAATCATAAATTATTTGGATTAATTAAATTCAAACATCATTAGTTAAAATGATAAATTAAAACATCATTTGTTAAAATGATTAATTAACTATAAAACATCATTAATTTAAAATGATTAAATAAATTTCGAATATAAAAAATTATGATGATTAATTTAAAATCAAATATCATTAACTAAAATAATTAATTAAATTCAAATATCATTACTTAAAATGATTAATTACTTTTAAATATCATTAATTAAAACGATTATTAATTTCAAATATCATTAATTAAAATGATTAATTGAACTCCATTATCATAAATTATAATAATTAATTAAACTCAAATAATCATTAGTTAAAATGATTCATTAAATCCAATCTTATTTAAATCAAAAGATGAACCAATTTTAAACATCATTAATTAAATTGGTTAATTAATTTCAAAATAATTAGTTAAAATGATTATTTAATTTAAAATTATCATTAATCAAAATGATTAATGAATCTTAAAATTCTATTTAGCGAAAACACAAGCTCAAGTTTAAAACACACACGACAGGGTTTTTGGGGATGAAAGTCAATAAACGACGGTATAGTGGAAATCGCTATAATGGCATTTAAACAATTTTAAATGGAATATGAATATTTTTTCAATTGAACATCAATATAAAAACATAAGGATGTAAATAATTAATTATTGACGAGAAACCCCTTATAGTCTCTCTACAAATTTTCCTTGCAAAACAATGGTTACAGATAATATATATAATCATATAAGTCCATAGCAATCAAACTAATATGTCATCCATTTCTCAAATAGAAATTCAACCAAACAAAAATCAAACAATTTAACTAACATCCAAGCAATCAATAATAGTTTATAACATCATAAATATGATATAGTAAAATTTAATGTGAGTTAAACTCACATTGATTTCAGTTCTCCCCAAAGCGTTCCGGTTTGGACTAAAACCGAACGGGAGTTCGATTTTAGCCAAAAATTCTGCTAGCTCCAAATCTAACAAAACCAACTCCTTGCGGATATGATGTCCATACGAGGGCAACGCAATGAACGGCGTCCAAATCTGACCTCGTAAGCAAAAGTTATAGATTTTACAAGTTATCGATTAATTTAAATTAATAAATAACTAATTTACTTTTATCTACAAAATTACACCTAAAACTCTCCTTCTTCCCCAACTCAAAAAAATGTGCGTAGGCATCACTAAACTCACCATGGCCGTGCACGCCATTACACTAATACAGAGCTACGATGCTCCGTTTGTCGATCCGACTTCGCCGCTACTCCCATTTTCAATCTCCACTTGTCCGACCCCACGAAATTGAAGCCGCACTTCCCTCTAAAGTCGCGGCCTAATGGGTCTTCATCCTCTGCCCCATGACGATGCGCCATCCTAAAATGTGCCACACTCCACCATTCTTTGCCCAAAGATGCTAAACGACCCTCTAAACTCGAATATACACTCTAATTTCCAAATCAATGACCACAAAATCCCAAAATTCTAACCTAGGTCGACTGTCAAAGAATGGAGCAACCCAAATCGTTGTCGAACCCAACAACACATATACAAAATGGAAGCCCACTCCACTTCGAGCTCAAATATAATTTTTTCATGATTTTAGCTGCTTATTTAATTTGATTTGGATTTTTGAAATTTTGACTTTAAAGAGGAAACTCTAATTTTTTTATTTCCTGGCAAGTTTAAATAGAGAGGTGTATGGAAGTGTACCGGGGGTACGGTGGCTGTAAAGGTTGGGTATGATTTGAGATAGATGGGTATGGTTTTGAAAATATTTGATTTCTGTTATTTTATTCGATAATATTTGACAACACATACCCAAAAATCTCTAACTCCAATCGAAGCGTGATGACTGGTGTTCTATACTAAATACCCCTATTTTGAACTCAATGGAACTATTTTCAAGACCTAATTCCTTAAAATGGTACATCTAATCGTTACGGAACTCGACGGGTACAACAATTTATTATTCCGGATCTAATGGCACTGGTTTCGTCAAAATCGAAGACAGTGCCTCGGAATATTAATTTCACAAATTTATATATCGTTTTATATTTCGATCCAATTATCGATATTTATCCGATCTAGTTATATTTTTTAAATAAATCTACAAATTGAATTCATTAATATTATTTATTAATTAAAAGGAGTTAAATAATATTATTAAATCCATTTAATTAATATTGGATTTACAATTCAAATATTTAAATGATTAATCATATTTGAATTCAAATTACTAAATTCCAAAAATCCTATCATTTAAATATTTAAAATTAATTAAACATTTAAAATTAAATGATCAAAATTCTAGGTGCTACATTCTCTTTCCCTTAAATGAATTTCGTCCTCGAAATTCCAAAGGAAGAAAATGTTTCCATACACTTAAGTTAAAAACTATTAAATAAAATGA
The DNA here is from genome assembly GCA_030737815.1 of Allium fistulosum. Lineage (NCBI taxonomy): Eukaryota > Viridiplantae > Streptophyta > Magnoliopsida > Asparagales > Amaryllidaceae > Allium > Allium fistulosum. Next base: position 445,972,088 of record CM060903.1, read on the forward strand.
GTTATTAAACTTATTAGTTAAACTCTAAGATTTCCGAAAAATTTCGGTAGCGTTTCCTTTTGTGTGGCTCAATCAGAACAACTACAAATTGCCTCGATGGGCTCTAAACCAACAAAAGAAAACAAAATCCAAGTGGCTACCCTTAATCAGGGCATAAAATCATCAACCAATTTAAATTTCTAAATCTATTACGTACTTGTTGTTATCTATTTGTTGGCAAGTAATTTATTATCTCAATGCAAACGTAGGTGCACAAGAATCAGATAGCAATCTCTTGCATACCTGTACTTACGAAATCCAAAAGAGAATTAGGCCGACAAAAGCAATATGATGTAACTCTACACGCAAAAAATAGCATGCTATAAATCTACATGCAACTCCAGTATAAAATAAAACTACATGCAACTAACAACAGCATCACAATCATAGGCGACAAAATACAGAGAAAGTTCTGTAATAAATGCTATGCATCCAATAATTTCAAACGACAAATTTAGATTTAAATGCCCGAGTTTTAAATTCGATAATTTGTATTCAAATTTCTCAAATGGGAATTAAATCAAAGATAAAAAAATCAAAATGACAAGGAGGGGATTCCTTCTAATAAAGTATAGTTAGACTCTAGAATCAAAACTACATGGAGCATCCAATGGTATTTCGGTTCCTCCAAAAACATCAACTAGAGTGAATAAATATTATTTCTTTCCCAAAATCTTCAAAATCTCTTTTTTCAAAATCACTGGGATTTAGGTCCTAATAACTACTATTCAAAATCCTTCGTCTATAAATTTAAACTTTATAAACAATGATATATAAAATCACACAATCAATCACTCAAATTCCATAAGGAAAAAATCTAACACTTAACATTGTTTCAAAATGTCAAATGACTAACAAACAAATCTTAACTTAGGTTCAAAACTTTCTTGGTTGCCCAAAAATATAGATAATTCACTAAGCATACCATTTTGCTCAACAACTTTTGGTTATTGCTTAGAAGATTTTTCAAACTCACTCGAACAAAATGGAAAGTTATACTCTGAATTTATTAGTTTCTTAACTACAAATTTTTTTCCTTCTAAATCACTTATATTCCCACTTAGTATTTTATTCAATACTAAAATTATTTATGAATTATTTCATAAATTTTAACCTAAGTTTTAATTTTTTTTATAAAGCCATTTCTTTATAAAACATCAAATAACTTATTATACTTTATGTACTTATATATTACTCTTCAATATCCTAAGAGTACATAAAAATTTTATTTTACTTTTCACATTTAAGTGAAGGTCTAATCAAAATTTGGGTCTTTTAAAACAGAGTCAACCTCTCGACCTCTTTAATTTAGAGTGTAAAAATGGAAAATATTGATGGGTTGACCCAATCAACAAATAGTTTACACTACTTTAATGTTTTAAATAATTATATGGTTTTAATAAAACAATGTTTATTATAACTTTCCTATCCAATTTAACCCAATTTAAACCTGTGTTAAATTATCCCTATTTATCTAAGGGTAAAATCTCATTTATCAAAATAATCTCTTATAATAAATACTTTTTATTTTGAAACCAATTCCCTTTAAGAGAACTTAAAAATTAAATACCCGGTTTTTCTTTCAAAACTCATCTTTGAAATCATACTACATATGTTTTTATATATAATAATTCAAGTGATTTATTTATTAAAACTTACTTTGGGTTCGTTCGGATTTGAAATCACTTCGATCGCACTAATGAGAATAATTTACTAAGTACTCCACAACGTTCGCCTAAGAAAACATCCTATCGTCAGATAGAAGTTTATTTAGATTACCTCAAATCTAATCAAGATGTTTTCCTCCGATTTATCCTAAAGAAAATACATTTCATTTAAAAATTCACTTCCCAAAAAATATATATATTTATATATTGAATACTTACAAAAATACTACTATATCATTTCTCAAAAATTCTTTTAAACTTACTTTCAAAAATTTGCGATTCAGATTCAAAAAATACTTTTTAAACACATTTTGTAAACTAAATTTATATAAAATTTTCTTTATATAAAAATCATTTCATATTATAATAACTCTTCGTTATTATAATAGAATTTACTCAAATATCTATTCTCTAAAGGTCTTATCCTACCATTTAGATTATATTAAACCACTTTTTATTAAAGTTTAACCTTTAACTCACCATTATTAAAAGGTGAATTTTAACTTAACATTTTCTCCAAATAACTTATAGTCAAATTGTGAAAATTAATTCACCAAGGGCTTCATTTACAAATTCAAACAACAATGCTTATCAAAAAGCTAAACACAAATAATCAACAATTAGCAAATGGAAATCAACACTCCTAATATAATCGAGCATGACTGATCAAACAGTAGTGATAAAAAATAAATATTATCACATTCAAACAAACACACTCAATAACTATATAAAGTTTTGAAAATTATTCCTTTATGTATAAAAAATATAATCCTAGGCAAAATGTTTCATTTGCCAAATTTTCAAAAATCAATATCATGTCTGTTGGCCTTGTTCGAGTGTTTAGAAACCCCAATCGATACCGTGGCGTCCCACGTCTCAACCAAAATTCATAAACAACTCAATAAAGCAATTAACACAATATGTTTTTATAACATTAACAGATACGCTCTCGTATATATACTACTCTCAAACCCAATCTAGGGTGTCGCTTACCCTATCTCTAATGAGTTATACTCTACCAAAGCCAAGGTTCTCGCTTAACCTTACGCTTTGAGACCAGGATACAACGGCCCGCCTTTCTGACCATCGAAAGTCGACACCGAATACTACCACTGTGTTCAAATGTCAAACATCCAATCGACAAAAGGGCATATTGCTAGGGTAAATAAAAAGAAAACAACAGAGAACATAGAACATCAGAATCTCACAGCGGAGTCGACAACATATAATATAACAAGGACAGTAAAACTATCCTCCAAAAATACATAGTGTATCAGAGTTAAAGACAAACTTTATCAGCTGGACAGTTATAAAATCATGACCTTACAATTGCTGATATGGATGTTATATAATACAGCGGAAAATAAAATACTACGATAGGTGAACCTCCAGCTCCTCCCCAAGGTCTCCATAACAACAAAGCCAACCTAGAAAAATACTAGGTCTGACCCAAGCATTATAATAAAATAACACGCGGATCAGTCTGGAAATACCAGTGTGAGAAAATTCAAATAATGGGGAACATCTAAAAGTTCTGTGAAACTACGCCGCTAACATGGAATGGGTTTTTACCTCAGTAGATTAAAATCCATACAGGAAAGAGTAAAGATAAACAAAAGGAAACAAATCCAAAAAGAATGGGCATAAATTGTATTAAAAACCAGACTTGAAAGAATAGAAATAATCCTAGCAAAATCCAAACAGGACAGAATGGATAAAACAAGATAACAGTCCAAACTTGATAGAATGGACAAAACCTATAATTAAACATCGTAAAGAGTGGTTGACTCTTCCCGTTGCAATTAAAGAAAAACAATTTGAAGATTGAATCAAATAAGGAAAGATATTTTGTCAACAAATGACTAAGAGGGTGCATCTCCTTAAAAGAAGTATACCTCAAGAAATATAATTAAAAACCCTGGGAACTCCAAGCTGGACCCCACCAAACCTTACAGAGAATCCAAATATTTCACATCTACATCATAACCGTTTTAAGGAGACGGTATACCAAAATCGAGAATGGATGTGAACATACCCTAATGAGAGCAACCTCATATAACTAGCCCCCCCCCCCAAAAAAACACGTGCTTTGGTTTAGTCATTTCCGACAAAGGATAACAAAGCTAAAAAGAGCAGCAAACTGTTTTTAAGTTGAGGATACATCATGAAGAAAGCTAGATCAGATAGTAAATAAATCAACTATAGGAGATAATTAAAATGATCATATATGGAAATTAAATATCATATATCTAACACTACTCGTCGATTCCAAACAAGTTTCATCCCTCGATTGAAAATGAAGCCAGACAAGTTGAGGCAGTGTTACCTCTAGGCATCGCCTTGATGACATTTTTAACCTTCAAGATAGAAACGAGTCGAAGTCTCAACGTTTAGCGTTAAAAGTATGACTAAATCATTTTCATATAACCAATATCGATTACGAAACTACTTTTCCATAACCAAAATCGAACTTTACTTTTAAAAACTGAACATGTGCTTGATTTTCATACAGTATTGGTAAAACACTTTTAGAAATACCTTTTAAAATGTTCTTTTAAAAGATAAATTCTGTAATACTCGGTGTATTAAAACAAGGGTAAAAAATAAATGTCATTAAAACTTTGTTTACTATAACCCAAACAATTTACACTTAGCTTTATTTATAAATAATTCCTTTTAAAGGATTCTCATTTAAAACCATCATTTGTAAATTTAAAACATTATTTATTATTCCAAAAGAAAATAAACACTTTAAATACCCTTATAAATTTAAAACAATAGTAATTCTCCCAAAAGTTAATTAATCACATTTATAATCTCTTTTAAATAAACAAATCCGTTATCTATAATAGTTACTTATTTCCAAACACTTTTATATCATCGGTAAATTAACTTTAAAACCTTAACTTAATTAGTTTATTACCTCTAAAACACTTCCATCAAATGAGATAATCCACTTTAATCACTTTTATTAAATTAATCTACGTCAAATATCATTAATTAAAAGATTTATTAAATTCAAATAATCATTAATTAAAATGAATAATTAATCAATTTTAACTAAAGATTTATTAAATTTTAAATACCATTACCTAAAAACAATTAATTAAGTTCAAATAATCATAAATTAATTGGATTAATTAAATTCAAACATCATTAGTTAAAATGATAAATTAAAACATCATTTGTTAAAATGATTAATTAACTATAAAACATCATTAATTTAAAATGATTAAATAAATTTCAAATATAAAAAATTATGATGATTAGTTAAAATCAAATATCATTAATTAAAATAATTAATTAAATTCAAATATCATTACTTAAAATGATTAATTACTTTTAAATATCATTAATTAAAATGATTATTAATTTCAAATATCATTAATTAAAATGATTAATTGAACTCCATTATCATAAATTACAATAATTAATTAAACTCAAATAATCTTTAGTTAAAATGATTCATTAAATCCAATCTTATTTAAATCAAAAGATAAACCAATTTTAAACATCATTAATTAAATTGGTTAATTAATTTCAAAATAATTAGTTAAAATGATTATTTAATTTAAAATTATCATTAATCAAAATGATTAATGAATCTTAAAATTCTATTTAGTGAAAACACAAGCTCAAGTTGAAAACATGACAGGGTTTTTGGGGATGAAAGTCAATAAACAACGGTATAGTGGAAATCGCTATAACGGCATTTTAACAATTTTAAATGGAATATAAAGATTTTTTCAATTAAACATCAATATAAAAACATAAGGATGTAAATAATTAATTATTGACGAGAAACCCCTTATAGTCTCTCTACAAATTTTCCTTGCAAAACAATAGTTACAGATAATATATATAATCATATAGGTTGTGACGCCCCACCTCAATACCCACGCTAGCCAAGGACACTACGATGTAGTGCTGTCAACTAGCACGGAGAATAAGGCTGTTGAGGAGCGACCATCCATGTAATTGATTATCACACGGTGGCTATAAAATAATCTTCGGAAACAAACATAGAAATAAACATAACTCAAAGCAGTCACAGACATCCATATCACAAAGGCGGAAGAAGATATGAATATATAACTAACACATGAAAGTGTACATCAGAGTAGTGGTCAAAAAGTTCCACAATAATACAAAAGAATAGCAACCTGTGCTATACAAAAAGAATACAACTATGAGTCCATATCTCAAGTGTATACAACAAAAACTGCTAAACTAAATAGTCAGCCAAAAGTCAGAGTAGCAAATCCCGGAAGGAAGTCAAGCAGAAGCACCTGTAACATCTCGGTCTGACCCGAGTATTATTTAAGAAAATAATAAACGGATCAGTCTAACTATAAATATCAGATGACATGATATATAATAAAAGATATGGCATAAACATAGAATATCCATACTGACATACTACTATAAGTATGAAAATGATGATCAACAGGAGATCAACCGATGAGAAATGATCAATATCACGAGAATCTTCTCAAAGATCCAAAGAGGGCATCATACCCTAAACTTGTACTCATAACAAGTCAATGACATAAAAATCCAGAAATCAAACAAGAAATCCAGAAATCATAAAAAGAGAAAGAGGCCTATCACATGATGGTCCGAAGACCATGGGGAGCTACCCCATATGTGTGAGTCGGAATCACACTGATTGAGGCTTAGGCTAACCAAAAAGCAGAAAGGTATGTGTGAATGGAATCACACAAGTGGTGTCTAGCCTAACCTCGCAAACATAAAGATATGTGTGAGTCGGAATCACACTACTGCGGCCTAGACTAACCTTGCGGACAAAGAGATATGTGTGAGTCGGAATCACACTATTGCGGTCTAGTCTTACCTTGCAAACAAAGAGACATCGCACAATTGCTAGTCTAAATCATAAAATGATCATCATGATCAGCGAGAAGTGTCAATCACACCAAGCTAGTAAATATATGAGTTTAGCTTCATGTCCCATAACCACTTGCTTAACTTAAATATTTACGAACAAGCTGTAAATCTTCACTAGGAAATTGTCACGAAAAGGGTTCAATCGAACAAGTCCAAGAGCTAACCGACGAAGTGAACGCAAGCGTTTCATACCACTCGTTTTACTAAGTCGTTTAAGTCGATTTCTCATTCGAGTGAAGTAAAGGCTTGTATATACTAGTAGATTGAAAATCGGTTTGAGAAAACGAACTTTAGATATTTAAAATAGGGTTGAAATGGCTTTGATGAAAGAGTTTTGATATTTACTATTAGTATTGAAACCTTCATATATCTTTAAAGTGACAAGTCATAAAACGATTGTTGGAACAATCTATCACAAAAATTCACATTCGGAGACGTGAATAAAATCCAAGGAAATCAGCTTACAATGCATCAAAGTGGAAGTTCTGATGAATGCTTTTCAGAAAAGATTGCCTACGCAGAGTAATACGGGGTTCGACCTAGTGGAGGCAAGCTGGTCAAGCGACCTAAGGAAAAGTAGGTCATACGACCTAAGGAAAATCGCGACCTAAAAAGACCAAGTGTAAGGTCGGCGACGACCTAACTTGAACGACTTAACTGGGGGATAAGTCGGAGACGACCTACAAGATATACTGGCCGACCTAACTCGACCGACTTAAAGACTTAGCAGGGTCGAGCGACTTACGAGCTACGACCTAAGGTGACGAGGGCGTTAGGTCGGAGACGACCTAACACTTGACTCGCGAACGACTTATGGAAAAGAAGCTTAGGTCGGAGACGACCTACGAGATAAGCCAGTGCGAGCGACCTAAAGTTTGCCTGGGGGATTATAGGTCGGCAACGACCTAACGTTTTGCCTGGGGATTTTAGGTCGGCAACGACCTAAGACTTAAGAAAATTCGAGCGACTTAGTGGTTTGCCTTGGAATTTTAGGTCGGCAACGACCTAACGTTTTGCTTGGAAGTTATAGGTCGGCAACGACCTAGGACTTAAGAAAATTCGAGCGACTTAGTGGTTTGCCTTGGAATTTTAGGTCGGCAACGACCTAACGTTTTGCCTGGAAGTTATAGGTCGGCAACGACCTAAGACTTAAGAGCGAAGACCTAACACTTCGCCTGGGAGTTATAGGTCGGCAACGACCTAGGACTTAAGAAAATTCGAGCGACTTAGTGGTTTGCCTTGGAATTTTAGGTCGGCAACGACCTAACGTTTTGCCTGGAAGTTATAGGTCGGCAACGACCTAAGACTTAAGATAGTGGTGATTTTTCAACGCGCGAGCTAGCAGCCTGGACGACCTAACCTAGGCAGAACGACTTAAGGCTGGAAATTCACCAAAAACGCTAAAAAGTGGAGCTTTTTGCCAATCCAATCCAAACCAAATGCCAATGTGCATGTAAAAGTGATAGGGAATCATTCCCAACAGTCCAATGACAATCATAGGCAAGATGTGAGATCAAAAATCTCACCTTTTCCACGAAATTGATGAAGATGAAGATTGAAAGCAAGGAGAAGCAATCCAAAGCTTGAATCCACAATCTTCTACTTGAATTTGATGTTGAATCTCGGATTTGCAATAGAATTTGAGTTGGGAGTTTTAATTTCTCTTTCCCACCACCATTTTTGACAAAGCTTGAAGTGTTTGAACAAATGAGGAAGAGGGTTGGGCTGAACTAAAGGGGTGCAGTCCAAACCAAAGTCAAAGGCGGGAAAAATGTCGAAAATTTCACTATCTCCAAACATATCGAAGTTTACACTCAAAAAGATCGCAAACGTCATTTTGAACTCAATGGGGGTGGTCTCGAGTCCTAATTTGACCGTATGCAAAAAGTAGCTTTTCGGACTAACATCCGACTAACGATAAAATATTTAAATAAAATATTTAAATATAGAATCGATAGATATGCGGGTTGTTACATAGGTCCATAGCAATCAAATTATATGTCATCCATTTCTCAAACGGAAATTCAACCAAACAAAAATCAAACAATTTAACTAACATCCAAGCAATCAATAATAGTTTATAGCATCATAAATATGATATAGTAAAATTTAATGTGAGTTAAACTCACATCGATTTCAGTTCTCCCCAAAGCGTTCTGGTTTGGACTAAAACCAAATGTGAGTTCGATTTTAGCCAAAATTTCCATTAGCTCCAAATCCAACAAAACCAACTCCTTGCGAATATGATGTCTATATGAGGGTAACACAACGAATGGCGTCCAAATCTGACCTCGTAAGCAAAAGTTATAGATTTTACAAGTTATCGATTAATTGAAATTAATAAATAACTAATTTACTTTTGTCTACTAAATTACACCTAAAACTCTCCTTCTTCCCCAACTCAAAAAAAGTGCGTAGGCATCACTAAACTCACCATGGCCGTGCACGCCATTACACTAATATAGAGCTACGATGCTCCGTTTGTCGATCTGACTTCGCCGCTACTCCCTCCTCAATCTCCACTTGTCCGACCCCACGAAATCGAAGCCGCACTTCCCCCTAAAGTCGCGGCCTAATGGGTCTTCGACCTCTGCCCCATGACGACGCACCACACTAAAATGTACAGAACTCCACCATTCTTTACCCAAAGATGCTAAACGACCCTCTAAACCCGAATATACACTTTGATTTCCAAATCAATGACCACAAAATCCCAAAATTCTAACCTAGGTCGACTGTCAAAGAATGGAGCAACCCAAATCGTTGTCGAACCCAACAACACATATACAAAATGGAAGCACACTCCACTTCGAGCTCAAATATAATTTTTTTCATGATTTTAGTTAATTTGATTTGGATTTTTGAAATTTTGACTTTAAAGAGGAAATGTAACGACCCAGAATTTTGAACGAATTAAATTGAAAATATTTAATTAATTTTAAATATTTGAACGATGATTTAATTTGAATCCCCGATATAACTTTGAAATTTGCGATTAAACTTTAAAAATTTAATCGATTGAATGCTGAATAAAGATTTGAATCTTCAATTTAAAGTTGAAGAAAATATTTCGAAAGCTTTTAAAATTCGTATTGATATTACTGAAGATAATTGAAACTTCAGAATTGAGTTTGGAAACGATCTGATCAGTTTTGAAAATTATATCGTTCAGCCGATATTTAAAAATAGCCGTCCGAGGCACAGTCTCGGAATTCGACGAAACCAGTTTCATTGGATCCGTGATGTTGAATTATTGTCGGATTTCAAATATCGTATTTTTCGGTGTTTATATGTGAGCACACGACGTGTAAACGCATTGAACTTTTATCGAAATTCAATTTAAATTTAAATCTGTAATTTGTCACCTTAGCACGATATCTTCCATTTGACGCGTCTTAAATTACGCCGAGCATCACGAAATCACGCAACCCATCCCTCTCCTTTCTTTCCGCCAGAAATCACGCTCCCTTACATTTTAAAAACTTCACGTTCAAAAGATAAAAAACGAAACCTTCTTCTCGTTTATAAATTAATGGCTGCGACAAACATTTCCTCCCCCCAAATTTTTAAATCAATTCGATCGTTCGAATTTCAAGCGGCTGCCGAGCTTATGGGCAACCGCGAGGCAAGGATCAGAGGCGGCTGACATTTGTTTGACATCGCAAGGCAGAGGGCGTGGGGATGATCGAGATTCGGGGAAGCAGCGGCATCGAGGAGTTTCGCGGAGTTCGTGGTGCTCGCGAGCTCGTATGGAGGCGCTCATCGCGGCGCATCGCGAACCACACTCGCGTGAAGGCTGGGGTAGGGGTTTCGCGTGCTCGAAGACGTGGGCTGTTGGTGACGTGTGCGGTTGTTCGACTAGGGAATCGCAATCAATTTCTGGGTAGCGGCGTTCGAAGTTGATTCGTGGGGCGGTGTGTTCGAGCTCGAGGTCAGAACTAGGGTTTCGTTCAAAGTCGTATAGGCAGTAAGGTATACATTTCTATTTATATAAATTTAAATGTAATTACCATGATTTATCAGAAAAGAAGATATGCAGGAAAAATTTAAAACAGTAAAGTAATTCTTGTTTTTTTTTTGATTGCAGAAAGAAATAGTTTAAAAAAAATAAATTAATATAGAAGGTTAATTTAAACTTTAAAACGGTTAGCTTAAAAGTAAATTGTTAGTTAAGATAATTATTAATTCAGTATTGAATTTTTGGTTAGTTAAATAATCAAAAGGAATTTGATTTTTAGTCAGTTATTTTATTAAAAGAAAAATTTGTTTAAAACTAAATTACTAGTTGAATAAATATTTTAGTTTCAAATGAAAAATATTTATAAAAAAGGAGATTTGTTAGAAATTTAATTTATTGGATAATTAAAAAATTACCAAACAAAAAAAAAATTGTTATCCGATTATTTCGAATATTAACGAATTGTATAATTATTTATACAAGGTCGAAAATACGGGAACGAGCCGAGTTGGAAATGGATTGCAAAATAACAAAAGCAAAGGTGAGATTTTCTCACTCGAAGGAAATTTGATTTTACAGTTATTATTGACTGTTTGATTGCTATTGATTGTTATATTAGATATAGTAGGATATATCTATATATATAGCAATATATACATATTGGCATATGTATATATTGGATTGATGATTTCCCGCCTCGTATAGCGGATGAGACCCTATTGCGCCGTTAGTAAGCGGATTTTTATAAAAACCTATATACCGCGATATTCCACTTCGAAGTGGAATGGTATTGTGCTAACGTCTGTGGATGCAGGGAAACAGGTTGGAGGGATCCAACTGGATTCCTCACCAGTATTTATTCATTTACAGATATTGATGTATATTCTGTGATCATGTTGATATATGATGTTTGTTGTTGTGATTGACTAATTGGTGCTGTTGCATCATCGGATTCAGTTTTGAAATTTAAAAATAACGACTTTTACTTTAAAAAGGGTTTTTAAAGTGATTTTTGAAAATATACGTTTTATGGAATTTTTGAATTGATTTATAAACTTTAAAATTTTAAAGTTATAAAAGTTATAATGTTTAGTGAAATAAAACCAAAGGGTCGTTTTTGAAATAAATAGTTGATTTATTTAAAAAAAGGGTTTAAGTCGGGATTTTTAAATAACTATAAACGATTTGTATGAAAAGATTTATAAAATTGATATTTTATAAATCAAAAATATTGGACTTATAAAACGAATTTTTATAAGTGTTAAAAAGAAGTAAAAAAGGATTTCATAAGTGAATGAAATTAATAGATTTATAACGTGAAGTTATAAAGTGAATAGATGTTGTAAAATAAACGATTTATAAGTAATTTACTTATAAATTAGATTTTTACACTTAGATGGGATATAAATAGAAATTGCTAAATGAAATGATTTCATAAGTTGAAATTGTTATGAAGTATAAAAGTGATTTATAAACATTGTTTTATAAATCCGAAATCACTTATTTTGATAAGTAATTTTAGAAGTTAATAAAAGGAGAATTTTATAAATCAAAGTTGTTAGAAAATATAAAGGTGAATTTATAAACGTTGTTTTATAAATTCGAAATCAATCAAATTTGATGAATTTAAATATAGAGATTATTAAGGGAATTTTATCCACGATTTTGGACAGTGGATAATTTTTGAAATAAATGTGTAGAAAAGATTGAAATGTGGTTAGTGAAGTATATTCACGATTTTGGACAGTGAATATATCTTTAAGTAAAATGAATATGGTTTTGGAAAAGTGATATTTGAAATGAAGTTAATTGTTTTAAAAGATGTTTTAAAACGTGTGAACTATCGAAATCATAGATTTCAACATTTATTGTTGAAATAGACGTTTTCGAGAAATATAAGGAAATGGTGGACTATAACACTGTTGTTATAGTAAATGATTTCCAAAAGGAAATGTTTTATATAGTATTGGGATTTATATATCTATCTAAATTTCGAATCCCTATACTAGTGATTTTGAGTCGTCGTAACGATGTTTTACGCAACATTCGTTTTGACTCAAATAGATGTTAAAATTAATGATTTCCTTAAAGAATGAATACATACTTAATTTGATTTAAGTATATCGAATATTTTCAAATGTTGAAAATAAATAGATTTGTGAAATACTTATTATTAAATAAGTATGGAGATGCTTTTCCAAAATGAAATGAAATGTTTTTTGAGAATTTATCTTCTTAAAAGATAAATTGAAAGTGAATGTTTGAAATCGATTTGGAAATCGAATATCAGTAGATATTTGAAAATATAAATTCACTATGGAATTTATAAAAGAAATGGGAATTTGTTTAAAAAAAAATAAATATTGATTTATTTTTGAAGTGTGGAAATTTTATATCTAATAAAAGATATTTTGGAAGATGAAATAATTTGGAAAATTATTTGGAATCTGATGATGTTGCGCATCTTTATTGATAGTTAAATAACCGACTATCAATAATTACCTTTAGATAGGTATTTGTTGTGAGTTGGATGAATTTGAATGCCACACTTATTTTTGAATAATCGCTCACTATTCGGGTTAGCCGGGAAAGGACCATGGGGTCGTATAACCCATTCCGAATATGTGATACGTCGTTATGAATCGCATTTGAAGACCGGTGTTGGAGACCAGATATTTTTGAAAACGGAAGGATTACCGTCGAGTTACTCTACATCGGCTGATCTCCGGTTTAGAGGTTTTATCACCCTTAGTGACGGGAAGTTCTGACGTGATTGAAAATTATCCGGATTTGCAAGGGCTTCGTGAGAAGTGCCTTCGGTTCTGTTCGATCCCGGAACAGACTTGTATGGATTGTGTGTCTGACGTTACAATTTGAGATATAAAGCTGATTTCTTTCAAATACATTTCTGTTGGTGGCGGAGAATTTATTCTCTTAGCTTAACACCCTTCTCTGAGACGTACGAGCTCAGAGGTTATGTAGTTGAAATTTATCAGCGATATATCCCAATTTGGTAACGTGGCATACTGAGTGTTGCTGTGAAATGATCAGTGTTTGATCATTTGCGATATGATCATTTGTTTGATCTTATATCTTTGTGATCATAGGTTGATCATTTTGTTTGACCCAAAGCAGGGCTTTTTGTAGAAAGCGTAGCTTTGTGGACGAGACTTCGTCGAGCCTCACACCCCGGAAATGGTCGAAACAGGAAGGATGCGGCAAGGTTCTAGGGAGTAGCGCCCCTTAGTGTATGTCATTCCTTCTGGATAAAGGTGGTATCATGGTATGGAGCCCATATACTTAACCTCTGTGGTTGCTGTAAAAATTTATTTCTTTGTGGTTGTTGCGAATCGGGGATCCTCGGGAAGATCGGTGACGATCGGGGGATGGCATACGCGTGTCAGTAGTTACCTATTTTTGCAGAGGTAACCCGGCCTTGTGTTGGCAGAGATCCGGTTAGGTTCTCGGGTCGTCTATTCCAGGGACGTACCCATCGTGGATAGGAAGTTCCTTAGCCTGACCATTTGTTGGAAATCCAAAGAAACAATACGAGCCTTTACGATTTCAATTGTATAACCTGTCTCCTCAGGAGGCAGCTATAGCAGGCATAATATAATGGTACCTATGCTGGCTAAGATTTATATTCTACTTTCGAAATGTTTTCTACACTATGCACTAGTAATAATATCAAAAATGATTTGATTTTGCGTAGTAAGCATCTTGACTATCATAAGAAGAAATCTCCTCCAAGTCTGCGTTTGCATTGTGTGTGTGGTGGGAGGTCTTATGGTAGTTTCATTTTCCAAAAGCATTGCGAATTGACATTAAAGTTTTCCTGTTGTTTATTTTAAAGATAAACTGTTTTACGATCTCACACCAGTCACCATGACTGACTCGGAGTTTATTGTTCCCTTCTAAACTCTAGGTGCCCACCAATTTCCACACGGGCAGCCTAGAGTTATGTTATCAGGATATTCTGGAGCTTTGGAGATAAGCTGGATGACGAGACGTAGTATTTGTATCTGATAGTATTTATTCCGCTGTGTATTCTGTATGAGGACAAGTTTATATAACTGTCCATTGATGTGCTGTGTTGTATTGAATTGTATATTGACTCTGATTGATGTATGTATAAACTGATATAGTTCTTTGTTTTAAAAGACTAGTGTTTATCTATTATATATTGTTCCGCTGTGATGTGTAAGATTCTGATATTGTCTTTCTGTTTCTGATGTTGTTCTGTTGTTCTTCTTCTTTCTTTCTTCTCTTTTTCTTCTATCTTCTTCTTCTTCTGCCATTTTCTTCTTTCTAAAACCCTCACTACTGGAGTTTCCGGCAATCGATTGCTCGGCAGTCGATAAAGGGAGTATCGATGTCGAATTTTCGAAAGTCGAAAATCCCGTTCGTGACAAAGTGGTATCAGAGCATATGGTTAAGCGACAACCCTGCTCTGTTGGGTGTTACTCATTAGAGATAGAGTCAGTAGTACTCTAGAATGAGTTGAGTGTAATAATAGGTATGAGCGCGTATTTGTTAGTGAATATAAAATTGTTTTGTATTGTGATGATTGGTTTATTGAGTGGCATATGAACCTTCGTCGGCACAGTCTTGCAAAACTGTATCGAAGGGGTTTCTAAACACTCGAATAGAACAATTCGGCACAGTATTGTTTTAAATAGGGTGAATGAAATAATTTTACCCAAAACTATTTTTGTATATAAAAGAAATGATTTTCTGTAAATTATTATGATATGGATGCTTGGTTGTTAGGAAATAATAACATTGAAATATTATCATTGTTATATAAATTGAATAAGAAATTCAAATCGTAACTCGAAAGTTAAGAAATAAAATTCACATATACAAATGAAATTTGAGAATATAAATTATAAAGGTGAATTGTAATTTAAAATAGAATTCCAGAGAAGTTTTTGGAAATGTTTTGAAAAGAATTTGGAAAATTTTGGAGATTTGGAAGTTTAAATCTTTTTGATTTGAAAATGAATTTCAAAGGTTTTGGAAAGTATTTTGAGAGATGAAAGCTCTAAACTCTTTTAGGTCGCTGGAAAATAATCCTGATGATGATGGCCACATCATTAGAATTCATTTTCGGGTTTCCAAAAGAGGAATTGCTGCCAAATTGTTTTAAAAGAAAGTTGTTTGGAAAATTGAGTTTTGTTTTGAAAATTCAAAAGATAAATTTGAATTGTTTTCAAATTGGTTTTGAAAGGTTGAAAAGACTCTGGAATGCTTAATAAGAATATTTATGGAATATTATTGAATTGATAACTTATACAAATAGAAATTGTTAATGTAAAATATGTAAATGTGATTGGAATTAAAGTTCATTAACAAATGAAATCTATAAATGTGAATTGAAAGTATAAGGAAATAAATTCATATATGAACAAAAATTATGAATATGAATTGTAAATATGATTCATAAATGAAAATTGAATTCCAATAGAATTGAAAATGTGAATTATAAGTTCAAATGAATGTGAAATGAAAAATTGAACGAAATTGAATATGTAACTTCAATAGCGAATTTAAAGAGGATATAAGAAGTATATATTGAAAATTTGTAATCGAATTTGCAAAATGATTTGAATGCTGTAACTAGATATAATGGCTAGTAGGATATACAGGTGTATAAAGGGATTGGAAAATTTATTTCACAGATAATTTGAATTGCTCGACAAAAGGTACGTATTTGAATTATAATATGAGTTTTTGATGATTTCTGGTCTAGCCGCTTGGCCTTTTCTTTTTCTTTTTGAAATCTAAGAGTCCGTAGGGAAGTTTTGTAGTCGTGCCGTATTAGCCGCGCAAAGGAGACGCTGGCGAAATTTTTCGAAAATTTCAAGTGTTAGAAAATTTTGAGAAAATTTTGAAAGTTTAAAATTTGAATTTGAATTTAAATTTGAATTGAGAAGTAAACAATGTTGTTTTGAACTATAATTGAAGTTGGAAAGCAAATTGAAATAATAACGAATCTTTAGTAGAAAGATTTGTTTTGAAAAATTGATAAAACTATTAGATGTTGGAAAAATAGTAGACGAGTTAAGGACCATTTTTTTCTAACTTGTAATTTCGAGGATGAAATTCTTTTAAGGAGGGAAGTCTGTAACGACCCAGAATTTTGAACGAATTAAATTGAAAATATTTAATTAATTTTAAATATTTGAACGATGATTTAATTTGAATTCCCGATATAACTTTGAAATTTGCGATTAAACTTTAAAAATTTAATCGATTGAATGCTGAATAAAGATTTGAATCTTCAATTTAAAGTTGAAGAAAATATTTCGAAAGCTTTTAAAATTCGTATTGATATTACTGAAGATAATTGAAACTTCAGAATTGAGTTTGGAAACGATCTGATCAGTTTTGAAAATTATATCGTTCAGCCGATATTTAAAAATAGCCGTCCGAGGCGCAGTCTCGGAATTCGACGAAACCAGTTTCATTGGATCCGTGCTGTTGAATTATTGTCGGATTTCAAATATCGTATTTTTCGGTGTTTATATGTGAGCACACGACGTGTAAACGCATTGAATTTTTATCGAAATTCAATTTAAATTTAAATCTGTAATTTGTCACCTTAGCACGATATCTTCCATTTGACACGCCTTAAATTACGCCGAGCATCACGAAATCATGCAACCCATCCCTCTCCTTTCTTTCCGCCAGAAATCACGCTCCCTTACATTTTAAAAACTTCACGTTCAAAAGATAAAAAACGAAACCTTCTTCTCGTTTATAAATTAATGGCTGCGACAAACATTTCCTCCCCCCAAATTTTTAAATCAATTCGATCGTTCGAATTTCAAGCGGCTGCCGAGCTTATGGGCAACCGCGAGGCAAGGATCAGAGGCGGCTGACATTTGTTCGACATCGCAAGGCAGAGGGCGTGGGGATGATCGAGATTCGGGGAAGCAGCGGCATCGAGGAGTTTCGCGGAGTTCGTGGTGCTCGCGAGCTCGTATGGAGGCGCTCATCGCGGCGCATCGCGAACCACACTCGCGTGAAGGCTGGGGTAGGGGTTTCGCGTGCTCGAAGACGTGGGCTGTTGGTGACGTGTGCGGTTGTTCGACTAGGGAATCGCAATCAATTTCTGGGTAGCGGCGTTCGAAGTTGATTCGTGGGGCGGTGTGTTCGAGCTCGAGGTCAGAACTAGGGTTTCGTTCAAAGTCGTATAGGCAGTAAGGTATACATTTCTATTTATATAAATTTAAATGTAATTACCATGATTTATCAGAAAAGAAGATATGCAGGAAAAATTTAAAACAGTAAAGTAATTCTTGTTTTTTTTTTTGATTGCAGAAAGAAATAGTTTAAAAAAAATAAATTAATATAGAAGGTTAATTTAAACTTTAAAACGGTTAGCTTAAAAGTAAATTGTTAGTTAAGATAATTATTAATTCAGTATTGAATTTTTGGTTAGTTAAATAATCAAAAGGAATTTGATTTTTAGTCAGTTATTTTATTAAAAGAAAAATTTGTTTAAAACTAAATTACTAGTTGAATAAATATTTTAGTTTCAAATGAAAAATATTTATAAAAAAGGAGATTTGTTAGAAATTTAATTTATTGGATAATTAAAAAATTACCAAACAAAAAAAAAAATTGTTATCCGATTATTTCGAATATTAACGAATTGTATAATTATTTATACAAGGTCGAAAATACGGGAACGAGCCGAGTTGGAAATGGATTGCAAAATAACAAAAGCAAAGGTGAGATTTTCTCACTCGAAGGAAATTTGATTTTACAGTTATTATTGACTGTTTGATTGCTATTGATTGTTATATTAGATATAGTAGGATATATCTATATATATAGCAATATATACATATTGGCATATGTATATATTGGATTGATGATTTCCCGCCTCGTATAGCGGATGAGACCCTATTGCGCCGTTAGTAAGCGGATTTTTATAAAAACATATATACCGCGATATTCCACTTCGAAGTGGAATGGTATTGTGCTAACGTCTGTGGATGCAGGGAAACAGGTTGGAGGGATCCAACTGGATTCCTCACCAGTATTTATTCATTTACAGATATTGATGTATATTCTGTGATCATGTTGATATATGATGTTTGTTGTTGTGATTGACTAATTGGTGCCGTTGCATCATCGGATTCAGTTTTGAAATTTAAAAATAACGACTTTTACTTTAAAAAGGGTTTTTAAAGTGATTTTTGAAAATATACGTTTTATGGAATTTTTGAATTGATTTATAAACGTTAAAATTTTAAAGTTATAAAAGTTATAATGTTTAGTGAAATAAAACCAAAGGGTCGTTTTTGAAATAAATAGTTGATTTATTTAAAAAAAGGGTTTAAGTCGGGATTTTTAAATAACTATAAACGATTTGTATGAAAAGATTTATAAAATTGATATTTTATAAATAAAAAATATTGGACTTATAAAACGAATTTTTATAAGTGTTAAAAAGAAGTAAAAAAGGATTTCATAAGTGAATGAAATTAATAGATTTATAACGTGAAGTTATAAAGTGAATAGATGTTGTAGAATAAACGATTTATAAGTAATTTACTTATAAATTAGATTTTTACACTTAGATGGGATATAAATAGAAATTGCTAAATGAAATGATTTCATAAGTTGAAATTGTTATGAAGTATAAAAGTGATTTATAAACATTGTTTTATAAATCCGAAATCACTTATTTTGATAAGTAATTTTAGAAGTTAATAAAAGGAGAATTTTATAAATCAAAGTTGTTAGAAAATATAAAGGTGAATTTATAAACGTTGTTTTATAAATTCGAAATCAATCAAATTTGATGAATTTAAATATAGAGATTATTAAGGGAATTTTATCCACGATTTTGGACAGTGGATAATTTTTGAAATAAATGTGTAGAAAAGATTGAAATGTGGTTAGTGAAGTATATTCACGATTTTGGACAGTGAATATATCTTTAAGTAAAATGAATATGGTTTTGGAAAAGTGATATTTGAAATGAAGTTAATTGTTTTAAAAGATGTTTTAAAACGTGTGAACTATCGAAATCATAGATTTCAACATTTATTGTTGAAATAGACGTTTTCGAGAAATATAAGGAAATGGTGGACTATAACACTGTTGTTATAGTAAATGATTTCCGAAAGGAAATGTTTTATATAGTATTGGGATTTATATATCTATCTAAATTTCGAATCCCTATACTAGTGATTTTGAGTCGTCGTAACGATGTTTTACGCAACATTCGTTTTGACTCAAATAAATGTTAAAATTAATGATTTCCTTAAAGAATGAATATATACTTAATTTGATTTAAGTATATCGAATATTTTCAAATGTTGAAAATAAATAGATTTGTGAAATACTTATTATTAAATAAGTATGGAGATGCTTTTCCAAAATGAAATGAAATGTTTTTTGAGAATTTATCTTCTTAAAAGATAAATTGAAAGTGAATGTTTGAAATCGATTTGGAAATCGAATATCAGTAGATATTTGAAAATATAAATTCACTATGGAATTTATAAAAGAAATGGGAATTTGTTTAAAAAAAAATAAATATTGATTTATTTTTGAAGTGTGGAAATTTTATATCTAATAAAAGATATTTTGGAAGATGAAATAATTTGGAAAATTATTTGGAATCTGATGATGTTGCGCATCTTTATTGATAGTTAAATAACCGACTATCAATAATTACCTTTAGATAGGTATTTGTTGTGAGTTGGATGAATTTGAATGCCACACTTATTTTTGAATAATCGCTCACTATTCGGGTTAGCCGGGAAAGGACCATAGGGTCGTATAACCCATTCCGAATATGTGATACGTCGTTATGAATCGCATTTGAAGACCGGTGTTGGAGACCGGATATTTTTGAAAACGGAAGGATTACCGTCGAGTTACTCTACATCGGCTGATCTCCGGTTTAGAGGTTTTATCACCCTTAGTGACGGGAAGTCCTGACGTGATTGAAAATTATCCGGATTTGCAAGGGCTTCGTGAGAAGTGCCTTCGGTTCTGTTCGATCCCGGAACAGACTTGTATGGATTGTGTGTCTGACGTTACAATTTGAGATATAAAGCTGATTTCTTTCAAATACATTTCTGTTGGTGGCGGAGAATTTATTCTCTTAGCTTAACACCCTTCTCTGAGACGTACGAGCTCAGAGGTTATGTAGTTGAAATTTATCAGCGATATATCCCAATTTGGTAACGTGGCATACTAAGTGTTGCTGTGAAATGATCAGTGTTTGATCATTTGCGATATGATCATTTGTTTGATCTTATATCTTTGTGATCATAGGTTGATCATTTTGTTTGACCCAAAGCAGGGCTTTTTGTAGAAAGCGTAGCTTTGTGGACGAGACTTCGTCGAGCCTCACACCCCGGAAATGGTCGAAACAGGAAGGATGCGGCAAGGTTCTAGGGAGTAGCGCCCCTTAGTGTATGTCATTCCTTCTGGATAAAGGTGGTATCATGGTATGGAGCCCAGATACTTAACCTCTGTGGTTGCTGCAAAAATTTATTTCTTTGTGGTTGTTGCGAATCGGGGATCCTCGGGAAGATCGGTGACGATCGGGGGATGGCATACGCGTGTCAGTAGTTACCTATTTTTGCAGAGGTAACCCGGCCTTGTGTTGGCAGAGATCCGGTTAGGTTCTCGGGTCGTCTATTCCAGGGACGTACCCATCGTGGATAGGAAGTTCCTTAGCCTGACCATTTGTTGGAAATCCAAAGAAACAATACGAGCCTTTACGATTTCAATTGTATAACCTGTCTCCTCAGGAGGCAGCTATAGCAGGCATAATATAATGGTACCTATGCTGGCTAAGATTTATATTCTACTTTCGAAATGTTTTCTACACTATGCACTAGTAATAATATCAAAAATGATTTGATTTTGCGTAGTAAGCATCTTTGACTATCATAAGAAGAAATCTCCTCCAAGTCTGCGTTTGCATTGTGTGTGTGGTGGGAGGTCTTATGGTAGTTTCATTTTCCAAAAGCATTGCGAATTGACATTAAAGTTTTCCTGTTGTTTATTTTAAAGATAAACTGTTTTACGATCTCACACCAGTCACCATGACTGACTCGGAGTTTATTGTTCCCTTCTAAACTCTGGGTGCCCACCAATTTCCACACGGGCAGCCTAGAGTTATGTTATCAGGATATTCTGGAGCTTTGGAGATAAGCTGGATGACGAGACGTAGTATTTGTATCTGATAGTATTTATTCCGCTGTGTATTCTGTATGAGGACAAGTTTATATAACTGTCCATTGATGTGCTGTGTTGTATTGAGTTGTATATTGACTCTGATTGATGTATGTATAAACTGATATAGTTCTTTGTTTTAAAAGACTAGTGTTTATCTATTATATATTGTTCCGCTGCGATGTGTAAGATTCTGATATTGTCTTTCTGTTTCTGATGTTGTTTTGTTGTTCTTCTTCTTTCTTTCTTCTCTTTTTCTTCTATCTTCTTCTTCTTCTGCCTTTTTCTTCTTTCTAAAACCCTCACTACTGGAGTTTCCGGCAATCGATTGCTCGGCAGTCGATAAAGGGAGTATGGATGTCGAATTTTCGAAAGTCGAAAATCCCGTTCGTGACAGGAAACTCTAATTTTTTTATTTCCTGGCAAGTTTAAATAGAGAGAAGGTGTATGGAAGTGTACCGGGGGTACGGTGGCTGTAAAGGATGGGTATGATTTGAGATAGATGGGTATGGTTTTGAAAATATTTGATTTCTATTATTTTATTCGGTAATATTTGACAACACATACCCAAAAATCTCTAACTCCAATCGAAACGTGATGACTGGTGTTCTATACTAAATACCCCTATTCTGAACTCAATGGAACTATTTTCAAGACCTAATTCCTTAAATTGGTACGTCTAATCGTTACGGAACTCGACGGGTACAACAATTTATTATTCTGGATCTAATGGCACTGGTTTCATCAAAATCGAAGACAGTGCCCCGGAATATTAATTTCACAAATTTATATATCGTTTTATATTTCGATCCAATTATCGATATTTATCCGATATAGTTATATTTTTAAAATAAATCTACAAATTGAATTCATCAATATTATTTATTAATTAAAAGGAGTTAAATAATATTATTAAATCCATTTAATTAATATTGGATTTACAATTCGAATATTTAAATGATTAATCATATTTGAATTCAAATTACTAAATTCCAAAAATCCTATAATTTAAATATTTAAAATTAATTAAACATTTCAAATTAAATGATCAAAATTCTGGGTGTTACATTCTCTTCCCCTTAAATGAATTTCATCTTCGAAATTCCAAAGGAAGAAAATGTTTCCAAACACTTAAGTTTAAAACTGTTAAATAAAATGAGTTATTAAACTTATTAGTTAAACTCTAAGATTTTCCAAAAAAATTCGGTAGCGTTTCCTTTTGTGTGGCTCAATCAGAACAACTACAAATTGCCTCGCTGAGCTCTAAACCAACAAAAGAAAACAAAATCCAAGTGGCTACCCTTAATCGGGGCATAAAATCATCAACCAATTTAAATTTCTAAATCTATTACGTACCTGTTGTTATCTATTTGTTGGCAAGTAATTTATTATCTCAATGCAAACGCAGGTGCACAAGAATCAGATAGCAAACTCTTGCATACCTGTACTTATGAAATCCAAAAGAGAATCAGGCTGACAAAAGCAATATGATGTAACACTACACGCAAAAAATAGCATGCTATAAATCTACATGCAACTCCGATATAAAATAACACTACATGCAACTAACAACAACATCACAATCATAGGCGATAAAATACAGAGAAAATTCTGTAATAAATGCTATGCATCCAATAATTTCAAACAACAAATTTAGATTTAAATGCCCGGGTTTTAAATTCGATTTTTTTTTTCAAATTTCTCAAACGGGAATTATATCAAAGATAAAAAATCAAAATGACAAGGAGGGGATTCCTTCTAATAAAGTATAGTTGGACTCTAGAATAAAAAATACATGAAGCATCCAATGGTATTCCGGTTCCTCCAAAAACATCAACTAGAGTGAATAAATATTATTTCTTTCCCAAAATCTTCAAAATCTTTTTTTTCAAAATCACTGGGATTTAGGTCCTAATAACTACCATTCAAAATCCTTCGTCTATAAATTTAAACTTTATAAACAATGGTATATAAAATCACACAATCAATCACTCAAATTCCATAAGGAAAAAATCTAACTCTTAACATTGTTTCAAAATTTCAAATGACTAACAAACAAATCTTAACTTAGGTTCAAAACTTTCTTGGTTGCCCGAAAATATAGATAATTCACTAAGCATGCCATTTTGCTCAACAGCTTTTGGTTATTGCTTAGAAGATTTTTCAAACTCACTCGAACAAAATGGAAAGTTATACTCTAAATTTATTAGTTTCTTAACTACAAATTTTTTTCTTCTAAATCACTTATATTTCCACTTAGTATTTTATTCAATACTAAAATTATTTATAAATTATTTCATAAATTTTCACCTAAGTTTTAATTTTTTTATAAAGCCATTTCTTTATAAAACATCAAATAATAACTTATTATACTTTATGTACTTATATATTACTCTTCAATATCCTAAGAGCACATAAAAAATTTACTTTAATTTTCACATTTAAGTGAAGGTCTAATCAAAATTTTGATCTTTTAAAACAAAGTCAACCTCTCGACCTCTTTAATTTAGAGTGTAAAAATGGAAGATATTTATGGGTTGACACAATCAACAAATAGTTTACACTACTTTGATGTTTTAAACAATTATATGGTTTTAATAAAACAATGTTTATCAAAACTTTCCTATCCAATTTAACCCAATTTAAACCTGTGTTAAATTATCCCTATTTATCTAAGGGTAAAATCTCATTTATCAAAATAATCTCTTATAATAAATACTTTTTATTTTGAAACCAATTCCCTTTAAGAGAACTTAAAAATTAAATACCCGGTTTTTCTTTCAAAACTCATCTTTGAAATCATACTACATATGTTTTTATATATAATAATTCAAGTGATTTATTTATTAAAACTTACTTTGGGTTCGTTCGGATTTGAAATCACTTCGATCGCACTAATGAGAATAATTTACTAAGTACTCCACAATGTTCGCCTAAGAAAACATCCTATCGTCAGATAGAAGTTTATTTAGATTACCTCAAATCTAATCAAGATGTTTTCCTCCGATTTATCCTAAAGAAAATACATTTCATTTAAAAATTCACTTCCCAAAAAATATATATATTTATATATTGAATACTTACAAAAATACTACTATATCATTTCTCAAAAATTCTTTTAAACTTACTTTCAAAAATTTGCGATTCAGATTCAAAAAATACTTTTTAAACACATTTTGTAAACTAAATTTATATAAAATTTTCTTTATATAAAAATCATTTCATATTATAATAACTCTTCGTTATTATAATAGAATTTACTCAAATATCTATTCTCTAAAGGTCTTATCCTACCATTTAGATTATATTAAACCACTTTTTATTAAAGTTTAACCTTTAACTCACCATTATTAAAAGGTGAATTTTAACTTAACATTTTCTCCAAACAACTTATAGTCAAATTGTGAAAATTAATTCACCAAGGGCTTCATTTACAAATTCAAACAACAATGCTTATCAAAAAGCTAAACACAAATAATCAACAATTAGCAAATGGAAATCAACACTCCTAATATAATCGAGCATGACTGATCAAACAGTAGTGATAAAAAATAAATATTATCACATTCAAACAAACACACTCAATAACTATATAAAGTTTTGAAAATTATTCCTTTATGTATAAAAAATATAATCCTAGGCAAAATGTTTCATTTGCCAAATTTTCAAAAATCAATATCATGTCTGTTGGCCTTGTTCGAGTGTTTAGAAACCCCAATCGATACCGTGGCGTCCCACGTCTCAACCAAAATTCATAAACAACTCAATAAAGCAATTAACACAATATGTTTTTATAACATTAACAGATACGCTCTCGTATATATACTACTCTCAAACCCAATCTAGGGTGTCGCTTACCCTATCTCTAATGAGTTATACCCTACCAAAGCCAAGGTTCTCGCTTAACCTTATGCTTTGAGACCAAGATACAACGGCCCGCCTTTTTGACCATCGAAAGTCGACACCGAATACTACCACTGTGTTCAAATGTCAAACATCCAATCGACAAAAGGGCATATTGCTAGGGTAAATAAAAAGAAAACAGCAGAGAACATCAGAATCTCACAGTTGAGTCAACAACATATAATATAACAAGGACAGTAATATTGTCCTCCAAAAATACATAGTGTATTATAGTTAAAGACAAACTTTATCAGCTGGATAGTTATAAAATCATGACCTTACAATTGCTGATATGGATGCTATATAATACATCGGAAAATAAAATACTACGATAGGTGAACCTCCAGCTCCTCTCCAAGATCTCCATAACAACAAAGCCAACCTAGAAAAATACTAGGTCTGACCCAAGCATTATAATAAAATAACACGCGGATCAGTCTGGAAATACCAGTGTGAGAAAACTCAAATAATGGGGAACATCTAAAAGTTCTGTGAAAC
The DNA here is from genome assembly GCA_030737815.1 of Allium fistulosum. Taxonomy (NCBI): domain Eukaryota; kingdom Viridiplantae; phylum Streptophyta; class Magnoliopsida; order Asparagales; family Amaryllidaceae; genus Allium; species Allium fistulosum. Next base: position 445,998,275 of record CM060903.1, read on the forward strand.
TACGCCGCTAACATGAAATGGGTTTTTACCTCACTAGATTAATATCCATACAGGAAAGAGTAAAGATAAACAAAAGGAAACAAATCCAAAAAGAATGGGCATAAATTATATTAAAAACCAGTCTTGAAAGAATAGAAATAATCATAGCAAAATCCAAACTGGACATAATTGATAAAACCAGATAGCAGTCCAAACTTGATAGAATGGACAAAACCTATAATTAAACATCATAAAGAGTGGTTGACTGTTCCCGTTGCAATTAAAGAAAAACAATTTGAAGATTGAATCAAATAAGAAAGAAATTTTTTCAACAAATGACTAGGAGGGTGCATCTCCTTAAAAGAAGTATACCTCAAGAAATATACTTAAAAACCCTGGGAACTCCAAGCTGGACCCCACGAAACCTTATAGAGAATCCAAATATTTCACATCTACATCATAACTGTTTTAAGGAGACGGTACACCAAAATATAGAATGAATGTGAACATACCCTAATGAGAGCAACCTTATATAACTTGCCCCCCCCCCCAAAAACACACGCTTTGGTTTAGTCATTTCCGATAAAGGATAACAAAGCTAAAAAGAACAACAAACTGTTTTTAAGTTGAGGATACACCACGAAGAAAGCTAGATCGGATAGTAAATAAATCAACTATAGGAGATAATTAAATTGATCGTATATGGAAATTAAATATCATATATCTAACACTACTCGTCAATTCCAAACAAGTTTCATCCCTCGATTGAAAATGAAGGCAGACAAGTTGAGGCAGTGTTACCTCTAGGCATCGCCTTGATGACATTTTTAACCTTCAAGATAGAAACGAGTCGAAGCCTCAACGTTTAGCGTTAAAAGTATGACTAAATCATTTTCATATAAACAATATCGATTACGAAACTACTTTTCCATAACCAAAATCGAACTTTACTTTTAAAAACTGAACTTGTGCTTGATTTTCATACAGTTTTGGTAAAACACTTTTAGAAATACCTTTTAAAATGTTCTTTTAAAAGAGAAATTCTGTAATACTAAGTGTATTAAAACAAGGGTAAAAAATAAATGTCATTAAAACTTTGTTTACTATAACCCAAACAATTTACACTTAGCTTTATTTATAAATAATTCCTTTTAAAGGATTCTAATTTAAAACCATCATTTGTAAATTTAAAACATTGTTTATTATTCCAAAAGAAAATAAACACTTTAAATATCCTTATAAATTTAAAACAATAGTAATTATCTCGAAAGTTAATTAATCACATTTATAATCTCTTTTAAATAAACAAATCTGTTATCTTATAATAGTACTTATTTCCAAACACTTTTATATCATCGGTAAATTAACTTTAAAACCTTTATTGAATTAGTTTATTAACTCTAAAACACTTCCATCAAATTAGTTAATCCACTTTAATCACTTTTATTAAATTAATCTACTTCAAATATTTCTTTATAAAAAATATTTTCTTTATAAACAGTAGTGATAAAAAATAAATATTATCACATTCAAACAAACACACTCAATAACTATATAAAGTTTTGAAAATTATTCCTTTATGTATAAAAAATATTATCCTAGGCAAAATATTTCATTTGCCAAATTTTCAAAAATCAATATCATGTCTGTTGGCCTTGTTCGAGTGTTTAGAAACCCCAATCGATACCGTGTCGTCCCACGTCTCGACCCAAATTCATAAACAACTCAATAAAGCAATTAACACAATATGTTTTTATAACATTAACAAATACGCTCTCGTATATATAATACTCTCAAACTCAATCTAGGGTGTCGTTTACCCTATCTCTAATGAGTTATACCATACCAAAGCCAAGGTTCTCGCTTAACCTTACGCTCTGAGACCAAGATACAACGACCCGCCTTTTTGACCATCGAAAGTCGACACCGAATACTACCACTGTGTTCAAATATCAAAGATCCAATCGACAAAAGGGCATATTGTTAGGGTAAATAAAAAGAAAACAACATAGAACAAAAAACATCATAATCTCACAGCGGAGTCGACAACATATAATATAACAAGGACAGTAAAACTGTCCTACAAAAATACATAGTGTATCGGTGTTAAAGACAAACCTTATCAGCTGGACAGTTATAAAATCATGACCTTACAATTGCTGATATGGATACTATATAATACAACGGAAAATAAAACATTATGAAAGGTGAACCTCCAGCTCCTCTCCAAGATCTCCATAACACCAAAGTCAACTTGGGAAAATACCCGGTTTGACCCAAACATTATAATAAAATAACACCTGTATCAGTCTGGAAAAACCAGCGTGAGAAAACTCAAATAACGAGGAACATATAAAAGTTCTGCAAGACCACGCTGCTAACGCTGAACAGGTTTTTACTTCACAAGAATAATATCCATACAGGAAAGAGTAGTAATAAACAACATGAAACAAATCCAAATAAGAATGGGCATAAATAGTATTAAAAACCAGACTTGAAAGAATGTAAATAATCTGAGCAAAATCCAAACTAGACAGAATGGATAAAACAAGCTAGTAGACTAAACTTGATTGAATGGACAAAGCCTATAATTAACCATCGTGAAGAGTGGTTGACTCTTCCCATCGCAATTACAGAAAAAAATTTGAAAGCTCGAATTAAATAAGGAAAGGAAATTTTCCAGTAAATGACTAGGAGGGTGCATCCCCCTTAAAAGAAGTATAACTATAGAAATATATTCGAAAACACTGGGAACTCCAAGCTGGGCCCCACCAAACCTTATCGAGAATCTGAATATTTCACATCTAAACCATAATTGTTTTAAGGAGATGGTACACCAAAATCTAGATAAGATGTGAAAATACCCTAATCTGAGCAACCCCACATAACTTGGCCCCCAAAAACACGCACTTCGGTTTAGTCATTTCCGACAAAGGATAACAAAGCTGAAAAGAGCAGCTAACCATTTTTAAGGTGATGATACACAATGAAGAAAAGTGGATTTGGTAGTAAATAAATTAACTATTGGAGATAATTAAAATGATTGTATACAAAAATTAAATATGATATATCTAACACTACTCATCGATTCGAAAAAGTTCTATCCCTCGATTGAAAATGAAGCCAGGAAAGTTAAGGTAGTGTTACCTCTAGGCATCGCCTTGATGACATTTTTAACTTTCAAGATAGAAACGAGTCCAAAACTCAAAATTTAGCGTTAAAAGTATGACTAAATCCTTTCCATATAAGCGATATTGATTACGAAACTACTTTTCCATAACCAAAATCAAACTTTATTTTTAAAAATTGAACTGGTGATTGATTTCCATATTACAATATTTGCAAAACACTTTCAGAGATACCTTTTAAAATGTTCTTTAAAAGGCAAACTCTATATAATTAAGTGTATTAGAAAAGGGTCAAAAACAAATGTCATTAAAACATTGTTTACTGCAACCCAAACAATTTACACCTAGCTTTATTTATAAATAATTCCTTTTAAAGTATTTTCCCATTTAAAACCATCATTTGTAAATTTAAAAAAATATTTATTATCACAAAAGAAAATAAAACAATTTAAATACCATATAAATTTAAAACAATATTAGTTATCCCGAAAGTTAATTAATCACATTTGTAATCTTTTTTTAAATAAACAAATTCGTTATCCTTAATAAAATTGTTACTTATTTCCAAACACTTTTATATCATCAGTAAATTAACTTTAAAACCTATATTGAATTAGTTTATTAACTTTAAAACACTTTCATCATATTAGTTAATTCACTTTAATCAATTTTATTAAATTAACCTACTTTAAATATCATTAATTAAAAGATTTACTAAATTCAAATAATCATTAATTAAAATGAAAAATTAATCTCATACATCATTAATTAAAATGAAAAATATATTTTAAATACCATTAATTAAAAAAATTAATTAAGTTCAAATAATCATAAATTAATTGGATTAATTAAATTCAAACATCATTAGTTAAAATGATAAATTAAAACATCATTTGTTAAAATGATTAATTAACTATAAAACATCATTAATTTAAAATGATTAAATAAATTTCAAATATCCAAAATTATGATGATTATTTAAAATCAAATATCATTAATTAAAATAATTAATTAAATTCAAATATCATTACTTAAAATGATTAATTAAACTCCGTTATCATAAATTAAATAATTAATTAAACTTAAATAATCATTAGTTAAAATGTTAAATTAAATGCAATCATATTTAAATCAAAAGATAAACTAATTTTAAACATCATTAATTAAATTGGTTAATTAATTTCAAAATCAATATTTAAAATGATTAATCAATTTAAAATTATTATTAATCAAAATTATTAATGAATTTTAAAATTCTATTTAGTGAAAACACAAGCTCAAGTTCAAAACACACACGACAGGGTTTTTGGGGATGAAAGTTAGTAAACGACGATATAGCAGAAATTACTATAATGGCATTTAAACAATTTTAAATGGTTTATCAATATTTATTTCAATTAAACATCAATATACCAGCATAAGGATGTAAATAAATAATAATTGGTGATAAACCCCTCAGGGTCTTTCTATAAAATTTCCCTGCAAAATAATGTTTACGGATAATATATATAATCATAAGGGTCCATAGCAATCAAATTAATATGTCATCCATCTTCCAAATGGAAATTCAACCAAACAATAAATCAAACAATTTAACTAACATCCAAGTAATCAATAATAGTTTAAAGCATCAAAGATATGATATAGTAAATTTAATGTGAGTTAAACTCACATTAATTTCATTTCACCCTAAAGCGTTCCGGTTTGGACTAAAACCAAACGGGCATTCGATTTTAGCCAAAAATTCCACTACCTCCAAATCCAACCAAACTAACTCCACTGCGAAGACATGTTCATACGAGTGCAATGCAACGAACAACATTCAAATCCGACCTCGTACGCAAAAGTTATAGATTTTACAAGTTATAGATTAATTTAAATTAATAAATAACTAATTTACTTTTATTCACAAAATTACCCCTAAAACTCTCCTTCTTCCCCAACTCAACAAAAACGTGCACACCATTGCACTGACACGGAGCTACGGTGCTCCGTTTGTCGATCTGACTTCGCCGCTACCCCTCTCTCCTCAATCTTCACTTGCCCAACCCCACGAAATCGAAACCGCACTTCCCCCTAAAGTCGCAACCTGATGGGTCTTCGTCCTCTATCCCATGATGACACGCTACCCTAGAACGTGTCGCACTCCACCATTCTTTGCCCAAAGATGCTAAACGACACTCAAAACCTGAATATACAGTTTGATTTCTAAATTAATGACCACAAAATCTCAAAATGTAACCTTATGTCGACCATCAAAGAATGGAGCAACCCAAATCGTTGTCAAACCCAACAACACATATACAAAATCGAAGCACACTCCACTTTGAGCACAAATACATTTTTCATGATTTTTAGTTGCTTATTTAATTCAATTAGGATTTTTGAAAATTTGGCTTTAAAGAGGAAGCTCTAGTTTTATGTTTCCAAACATGTTTAAATAGAGAGAAGGTGTATGTAAGTGTACCAGGGGTATGGTGGATAAAAAAATTCGGTATGGGCTGAGATAGATGGGTATGGTTTTGAAAAGATTTGATTTCTATTATTTTATTCGATAATATTGACAATACATACCCAAAAATCTCGAACTCTAATCAAAGCATGCTAACCGATGTTCTTTACTAAATACCCCTATTTCGAACTCAATGGAACTATTTTTGAGACTTAATTCCAAAGTATACAGATGTTAGCTTTTTAAATCAAATTATTTTTAAAATTAATCGTTATGCATTTCGAGTTCGCACAACCAAATTGTATGTGTGATCGTTACGAAACTCGATGGCGTACAACAATTATTATTCCAGGTCTAATGACACTGGAGTCATCAAAATCCGAGACAATGTGTCGGAATGTTAATTTCACAAATTTATATATCATTTTATATTTCGATCCAATTATCGATATTTATCCGATATATTTATATTTTGTAAATAAATCTACAAATTGAATCCATCAATATTATTAATTAATTAAAGGAGTTAAATAATATTATTTGATCCATTTAATTAGTATTTAATTTCAATTCAAATATTTAAATGACTAATCATATTTGAATTCAAATTATTGAATTCCAAAAATCCCATGATTAAACATTTATAATTAAATGATCAAAATTCTGGGTTGTTGCACAATCAATATTTATTTTTCATGGGTTTTATCAATTTTAAATCAATTGAAAAGATATGGAGAAAAAATGGATAATTCTATAATGTTTGAGAAAATTTTACAATCTTTGGACTTCAAATTTGACAACATGGTTGTAGCAATTGAAGATTCTAAAGATGTAAAAACCATGAACGTTGGTCAACTCATGGAAATGCTTTAAGTCTTTGAAGAAAAATTAAATCGAAAAGTTGAAGAAAAGCCATTAAATCAAGCTCTTCAAATAAGACTCGTGGTGGATAATAAAATAGAATACATTAAAGAAGACTTAGGTGATTAAAAGGATGAAAAGGAAAACAATTAAATAATAGAGAATACAATGATGGAAGAGAAAGAGAAAATGAATACTAACGTGGAGGAGAATGTTGTAGAAGAGTTGCCAAAGATAACCGAAAAGAAATTCATAAGGATTGCAGGTGAAGACCTTTCAAAAACCAACAAAGTGAAAAAAAGGCTATCAAGTTAGTAAAATATGAAATGGTGGAAGAAGAAGTTGAAAAGAAGGAGAAAGTGAATGAAGAAGGAAAACGAGTAAAAGATGGAAAAGAAGAGGATGGAGAAAATAGAGTAAGCAAAGATGACGCAAATGATGAAGAGTATGAAAGTAAAAGAGAAGAATATTATGAAGACATGAATCAAGGAGAAGAAATTCAAGAGTTTGGAGGAGATTTAAAATATGGGCAAAAAGTTGAAGAAATGGAAATGGAGAATGTTAAAGAAGTTAAAATAGAAATGATCAAAGAGGGAGTCAAAGTAGCAAGGGGGAATTTCATGACGATGACAACAAAGTGGTGAGCAAAGATTATAGTATTTCTATTTCGAATAATTTTATTTTTTAATCAATGTTTTTTGAAATGTCATGCGAAAGTGAAATTTGGGAAGCATGCAAAGAAATTTGATGGGTCAAAAATTACAAGAGTGAAATTATGTAAGAATACAAATATAACATATATGATTCATTCTTATGACATTGGAGAAAAATAGAAGTTAGAACGCATACGTTTTGAGTATTTTATGGTAATGATGGAGGAAAAAATGAATGGAGCATCACGAAGATTCATGAAATTGCAACGAAGATATTAACATTGGGGAAGAACGTCATTAATCTAAAGAAAGATTGGATAATATCATTTTTCCTACCAAAACATGTTAAGGGGGGATGTTGGAAATAAACTTGATTTTGGTCTAATTAATTTTTTTGGAAAATATTACGTAATTTAGGAAATTGTAATTTTAATATTTGTGGAGATAATTAAGTTATGTTGAAGGGGCTAAAATTTAGTCTAGAGAATAATCTAGAGCTTGATGTTTTAATTGAAATTCTCAAGAATCATCTTGCTTGGGAAATTAAGAGAACTCCAGAAAATAGGCTTTTCAGGAGAATTAAAAAATATTCTAAAGAATGATTGTGAATCGTATGATTAACAAATCACCACCTTTCAATTGAGATGTGTACTACTATAAATAGATGTGGAGTGACTTATTTTGTATTGAAACAAGAAAGTTTGTAATCAAGCAAAAAAATTGTAATCAAAGTTTGTAATAAAATTTTCTTCCTCTTTTAATTCTTCTTCTTCTTAAAAAACTTTCTAATAGTGGTATAAGAGCTTAAAGATCCTCCAAAAATTTTCAACATGAACAAAACACTGTAATTGGGAAATTATCACACAAGGTTTGAAAAGTTAATATTGAATAATTAGTACTTCTCTAAGGATACCTTAAGAACTAAATGAACGAAATATATATATTCCATTCATGCTATTAATGCAACCAACAAGCCTAATGCTTGTAGAAATTATATTTATTAGCTACTTCTATTTAGAGAGTTTGTACAAGTGTTTTTGAGCCAAGCTGAGAATTTATATACTCTTACACTTGTTCGAGTCCCATATATTATAAGTTATAAATTGTTATAAAGTAAATAAAGTGCATGTTTCTGATTTAAAAAAAGAACAAAAAAGCATGTAACGACCCGTAAATTTCAACCGTTTTAATAACGTAATTAGTTGAAATTTTGTGAAATTTTAAATGATAAAATTTTAAAATAAAAAATTAATATTTGGAATACGTCTAGTTAAACATAGCAACTGGTAAATTTTCGTCAGAAAATATGAAAGTTTATTTCGCGCGTAAATTCACTTCAATTTAATCAGTTAAAAAGCGATGAAAATAAAATGTTTCCAAAACCTAAATATTTTTACATAGAAAAATTCTAAACCATCTTCTGAACAAAATGTCAGTTTGTCGTTTTTCCAAATTCGGACATCTTTGGCTCCGTCGATCTTATTTCTCAGTGTTTTTCTTGCATTTTCCGCTATTAGAAAATTCGAATTTTTATAATTCAAATCATACCACGGATATCCGTATACCGTTTTGATCATCTCATCGTGCTGATCTCTACGGTATATTCATTTGTGTATTTCGGAAATCCGGTACGCGTCGAACCGTAAAACTGTTAACCGCAACGGTCCGTTTTTGTTTCTTTGTGACCATTTATTTTCCAATGTTTAAAACCAATGGACGGTTGCTTTTATTTCTAGTTGAATTCAGCTGTCAGCCATTAGAGAATTATACTCTTCGAATTCATCAAATAGGCTTTTATGATTCCACTTTCTCAACTTTCCATTGGCTATTCATTTTATATACGGTAGCCTGTTCATTCATCTTTCTCTGTTTACTCCTCACCTTCCTCGGCCTCACTCCCACTTGTTCGCCACAAAACACCCGAACCAAGCATCTCCCTCATAATCGAGCAACCCATCACCGAGCAGCACTTTCGCCCGCCTCTTCCCGCGAGGCCACAACCGCACCCGACTACCCCCTCCGCCTCCGCCACGTCCTCAAGCACATCCGCCTCTTTTCCCCTTCCTTCACGGCCACCACCTCGTTCCTCCTCCGTCCTCATTTGCCCCGACCTCCCACGTCCACCATGCCGCCACTTACCACTGCCAGCGTCCTCCACCCTAAACTCCCTGACCGCATCGACCCAGCCGATCACCACCTTCAACCCAAACGACAGAAAATCCCATTGACCGATGCAGTCGCCTTGTGCTCTTCCTCTGGCCGAACCGCTTCACTCGAATTTGAATTGCATCACCTCTAGTCGGCGACGACTTCGGCAACAACCACCATCCCCTCCGCTTGCTGAACCACTCATCAACTTCCGCTCCAGCTTCTCCCACGCGAGCGTAGCTCAATAGCTGCCCATCTTCTTCCCTCTATAGCAAATATGAGTAAGATTATATATACTTATATATTTTTCTATTAACCATTTCTTTTTCCATTTTATACAAATGAGTTATTTGCTTTTATATACAAGTTGTCGTATCATATTGTAACAACCCGCATATTTGTCGATTTTATATTTAAATATTTTATTTAAATATTTCATCGTTCGTCGGATTTTAGTCCGAAAAGCTACTTTTTGCAAACAGTCGAATTGGGACTCGAGACCACCCCCATTGAGTCCAAAATTACGTTTGCGATCTTTTTGAGTGTAAACTTCGATATGTTTGGAGTAAGTCGAATTTTGCTACTTTTTCTATTGGGTTTTGAGTTTGGGTTCAGCCCACTAGCCAACTTAATACCCCAAACTGAATCCCCCCTCTTCATTCACTCCCTCTTCCTCCACTTTTCAGTTCTAAGAAGATTAATAGAGGAGAAGAAAAAGAATTAAAACTCCAAGCCCTAGTTTCTCTTGCAATCTCAAATTCTTACTCCAAATTCAAAGAGAACCCATTGGTAAGCTTCATCTCCTTCTTCTCCAGCTCTTTCTCTTTCCAATTTCAGTTTATTTCCTAAACCTAAATTTGGGAAATGCTTGTTTTGATCTTAGTTGGAGCTTCTTGTGTTGAGAGTGAAGAGTAATTGCTCTTGACATTGCTTCAAAGCTTCTTCTTCATTTGTTTGGGTTCAAAGGTGAGATTTTTATCTCACATCTAAGTCTTTAATTATCTTCGATTGTTAGGTATGAATTCCTAACACTTATTCTTGTGCAATTTATTTTGGTTTGGATTGATTTGGTGTATATTCCAATTTTTGGTGTTTTGAAATCAAAATCTATGAAAATCCTTTTATGGATATTTGGACATTGGTATTTGAGGCGTGTCGAAGAGCCGTTAAGGCTGGGTTGTCGCTTGGCGTAAATCCTTAGTCGTTGTCGCTTGATCGATCGCTTCCGGTATTCATTTGGCCATTTTTGGTCTAGGTTCAGGGAATGCCCTGAACCCCAGTTTCAGACGTCTGAAACGTTAGTTTCAGACGTCTGAATATTATATTGGGAAGATTTTATTCCCAGATTCAGACGTCTGAATCTTTGGCTCCAGACGTCTGAATTGGCTCGATTTCAAACAGAAAGAAAATAGGCTTAAATTGCCTATTTCAGACGTCTGAAATATTTCGTTCAGACGTCTGAATCTGTGTTCTGGAAAATATTTAATTTTCCAGATTCAGACGTCTGAACCAATTATTCCAGACGTCTGAATCTGCAGTCTTTTGCCTACTTCCCTATTGTGCTTGAATATCCAACTCTAATCAAGTCGGGTTGATTCCCTTTTTGTTGTTATCATTTATTATCGGCCACTTTGTTAAGTCGCCCACCTTTTTAAACTTAGGTCTCTTGTCTTTACTAGGCAATCTTATCCGAAAACCATTCAACAGAACTTCTTACTTTGATGGTTTTGGGAATTGATTTCTTTGGATTTTATTCACGTCTTCGAATGTGAACTTTTATAATTGATTGTTTCTACAATCACTTCTATGACTTGTCACTTCAAAAATATAAAGGTTTCAATACTAGTAGTAAATATCAAAACTCTATCATCAAAACGATTTCAACTCTATTTTCAATATCAAACTCGTTTATAAAACTGTTTTCCAATCTACTAGTATATACAAACCTTTACCTCATTCGTATGAGAAAATATAATTAAACGGCTTAGAAAAACAAGTGGTATGAAACGCTTGCGTTTACTTCGTCGGTTAATTTATGGACTTGTTCGATTGAATCTCTTGTGACAATTTTCTAGTGGAGATCTACAGTTTGTTCGTAAATATTTGAGTTAAGTAAGTGGTTATGGGACATGAAGCTAAACTCTTATATTTACTAGCTTAGTGTAATCGACACTTCCTTATGATCATGATGATCATTCTTGTGATTTAGACTAGCGATTGAGCGATGTCTCTTTGTTTGCGAGGTTAGACTAGACACCATTTGTGTGATTTCGATTCACACATATCTCTTTATCTTCAAGGTTAGTCTATACCTCATTGGTGTGATTTCGATTCACACATATTGAAACTCTTGTGACAATTTCTTAGTGCAGATCTACAATCTGTTCGTAAATATTTGAGTTAAGCAAGTGGTTATAGGACATGAAGCTAAACTCTTATATTTACTAGCTTAGTGTAATCGACACTTCTTTATGATCGATGATGATCATTTTATGGTTTAGACTAGCAATGTGCGATGTCTCTTTGTCCATGTGAAGGACTGTACTTCATTTTATTGAGCTTCGACTCAATCAGGAGGAGCTTCGGCTCAAAGTCCGCAATGGGGGACTATACCCAGTCAGGAGGAGCTTCGGCTCATCAGGAGGAGCTTCGGCTCAAAGTCCGCAATGGGGGACTATACCCAGTCAGGAGGAGCTTCGGCTCATCAGAAGGAGCTTTGGCTCATCAGGAGGAGCTTCGGCTCAAAGTCCGCAATGGGGGACTATACCCAGTCAGGAGGAGCTTCTGCTCATCAGGAGGAGCTTCGGCTCAAAGTCCGCAATGGGGGACTATACCCAGTCAGGAGGAGCTCCGGCTCATTTTCATAGGAATGGCCATCCTCTTTTCTTGTGATTTCTGGATTTCTCGTTGTGATTTCTGAAATTTTATGTTTCACCACCTTTTCAGTTGGCATTGATATGTATGTCATTTATTGTGGCTTGGTGAATTAAATAAAGAATATGACATTCTTTTTATGCTATGAGATTCTTGAGATTTTGTATGACTTTCGTGATTTTATAATGTATACTTATTACAGTATGACTTTATTGTTATCATATGTTTCATTATCATATCTCATATTCTATCTCATTTTATCTGATAATTATAGCTAGACTGATCCGTTTATTATTTTCTTCTTAAATAATACTCGGGTCAGACTGAGATTTTACAGGTGCTTCCTCATGACTTCCTATCTGGAACCATCATCTGACTTTTGGCTAACTACTCTAGTTTAGTAGTTTTTGTTGTATGCATTTGAGATTAGACTCTATGTTGTGTACTTATTCTTTTGTGTAGCACGTGATGCTATTCTTTTGTATTATCGTGGATCTTTCTGACCACTACTCTGATGTACACTTTCATGTGTTGTATATTTATTCATATCTTCTTCCGCCTTTGTGATATGGATGTCTGTGACTGATTTATGTTATGTTTATTTCTATATTTATTTCCGAAGATTATATATAGCCACCGTGTGATAGCTTTGTGTTTGTATCGGTATGTCGGATTTCCTCTTTAAAAGATATGCATTCTATTCTATCTGACATATCGGTGCTCGCACAAAGAAGTTACACAGATGGTCGCTCCTCAACAGCCTTATTCTCCGTGCTAATTGACAGCACTACCTCGTAGTGTTCTTGGTTAGTGTAGGTATAGAGGTGGGGCGTCACACATATTTTATAAAAAAAAGCATTGTATATCTATTATGGTAAATTTATACGTGCACTATATAGGTTGTATATATTAGGCCATTCCTACTTATAGATTTTTGAATACATATCTTACATACGTCAGCCTATATATTTGTTGTCATTTAAAGCCATACGCAAGTCCATACAAATTGTTATATCGATATCATTTTCTTTCGGTTGTTGTTTATATATTAGTTATACATATAAAATATAAATATACACATTATTTTGCCTACGTGTAGATTTGTTTATGTATATGCTATATTGGATCTGAGTTGATCTTTATAATTACAAATTTTTATAATAAATGTTGTTCAAATATAACATATAGTGTTGATATTTTATCAGTTTAAACTTTGGTTGTTGGTTGATTTCCTAAGCTATATAAATATGTACATGGTAAACGGTTAAGTCTTAAAGTATTAATTCAAAATTTTATTATTTCATACATATATTAGTGTTATATATATATAGGTATATGTAAGTAAGTCACATATCAGCTTATGTATACATGCTTCGTTTGTTATATATGTTGAGTACATAGTTTTATACTTGTCAGTTTACTATATTTTAAAATAGTTATAATATATAATATATAGTGTGGTATCCATGTATATAAATATTTTATGTAGGGTCTGCATACATGAACAAATTGTTACTGATTTTTGTTGAAAAAAAAATGTTTTTTTTTGCAGATAAAATTAAATATATGTTTGAAATTTTGAACATATAGCTATGTGTATAGTTATGCATATGTGTTCACGTGTACCAATTTTCTTCATCGATCCCGTACTGATGTGTTCAAACGATTTCTGTTATTCAGTTTTGATCATTGAATTCGTGCCAATTTCGCTTTGTTGGGATGCGTAACTCAATTTCAGTGTCCGTATTCGTGTTCGTATCCGTGTCCTTTCCCGTTCATTCTCTAGCCTCGAAAGGTGAGCAATCACTCACGATTAACGTTCTTTTATTTATTAAATTTGATTTCAATTGAAACGACAATTGAAATATGCAGCTATTAGTTAATTACACTGTTATATATGTTATTGCCTGTATCAGTTCACCTGTGACATCTGCCACCATTATCTGTTAATTATTTATGCGATGATAATACAGTTTGGTTGATAATTGATTGATTGTTAATATTTATATTGGATGTTAAATTGTTAATGTTAAAATGATAAACAGTATGAAATTGAACTTGATATAGGATAATTAAGTGTTAAATTTGATTTACTGACATTTGTATAATATGACCCCTTTAACTGTTGAATTTATTGACACGTAGGATTTGTTTAATTACACTTTGAACCACTGAATGTAGGTTGTTAAATTGATGATGTATGAAATTGTAAATGGATGACAAGTGAAAACCGTAATGTAATAATCTTTAATCTACATGAAATGATAGTGTGGATTCTAGAAATAATTATATTAATTCGTACAAATAACAATGCGAATTAATACGGTTATTTCGGGATTATTTAAATTGATTATTGGATTGATATTGATTGTTATTATTGCTTGTTTATTTATTTTGACACCATCCCTGTTATCACACTACAAGTTCCCTTTACTATGCTTTGATTTTGAATTGAATTGGAATCGGGTTGAAATGATAAATACCCAAATTGAACTTTGACCTAGGATAGGAAATTAAATAAAACCCGATTGGTCAATATTTTGATTTAAAAATAAAACGAAGATTTTATTTGAATAAAAATATGGTTTTGAAATGAAGTTGAAATTTGAATTTTTAATGAAAGGAAAATGTTAATATTTAATAATCAGAAACAAAATATTAACGATGTAATTGATGAAGAATGTTGTTTAATTTGAGAAATGATTGAATTAAGTTTGAAATGATTTAATAATTAAGTTGAAATTATAATTAAGTTTGAAATTATTAAACTTTGAAATTATTTAATAATTAAGTTTTGAATTATTTAATAATTAAATAAGATCGAATTATTTAATGATTAAATTCAATTGAATCATTGAATAAGTGAATTTCACTTCGTAATAATTGAATTTGAGTTTCTTTATTTATTAAGTTTGGAAAATCATTTAAGTAAGTAAATAAGCGAAATTGAATATCTTTGTCAAGGAATAAAATGTGATTTTTTGGAATAAATGTAAGACTTGAAATTTAAAGAATGTGATTTGATGAATTTAATTTAATTCAAATTGTAAGTTTTGAAATAAGGAAGTTGAATTTAAATAATGGATTTAATGAATTGGAAATTTAATAGAAATTGTTTTGAATGACAAATTTACTTAACGAATATTAAATGGAATCGATAAATGAAGTTAAATTGATTTGAATGTTAAATTAAATTAATTTAAATGATTTCGGAATGAACCTTATATACGAACTTGTATAAATATTTGAATTGTTTTAAAGGAAATTGAAATTGAATTATAAGATCTTGAAATGGTAAATTGAATGTTTTGAAACGTAAATTATTGGAAATTGGTTATGGAAAAACAAATGAAATATTGATTTACGAATTCTAATTGAATTGAAATTGATTTGGTTTTGAAATATATTAATGACCAATCGGTGTAATAATTACGGAAGTTATTAAAGAGACCGGAATTCGGTTATGGATATACTCTCTATCTAAACCGAAAACCACTTTAATAACTATACGTGGAGTGATGATCCAGAATGAAGTGGTTGGAATGATGTACGTGATGATTGAAGAAAGAGAACGATAATGGATAGCCTTGACACTTGTGTCAAATTGGAAATGACTAAAATAGGAGCTGTGCCGGGCCAATGGAGGATTAGCTACCTCAAGTGGACACACTTCTTCGAACTACTTATACTTGTTGTCGATTGGTGCACCCTTGATTTTGGGAGTGTTTTTCACGGTGTTGCGGGCGCTGCGGCGTTGCATTCTCACCAGTCCGGATCAGGCGAACGGTAGTATCACTACCTTGGGTATTGCCTCATGTGCCTTGTCATACTTGTATTCCATTTATACGCGACCACTACGATTTTGATTTGTACCTTTAGTATATGGATTGCCCTCTGGTGACTTCCGGTTTTGGGGAAACTACGGTCTTGTATATGCTTTTGGGAATAAAAATGTGTTAAGGGTGGAATGGGCCATGACTTAACGCTATTTTGATATCTTATTATTACAGATAGACATTATCTACTTAGCGTACATTACTACCTAGTAGATAGTTTGACGGATCCTTAAAGGATGGTTATTCCAAACATCCTTTGAGTTACTTGTATTTCAATTGCTATTTCACTTGAGTTGGATTTATTAATATAAGAATGTTAATCCTGACTCGAGTGTCTTGTGTTTTTGCTTTACGCTCGGGTCAGACTGAGTGGTTCAGCTTTCGAGACTCACCTTTGAAGTTGGAGCTTTGCTTGAGGATCCAGCCATCTATTCTGCTTTCAGTATTCGATGATTCCAGTGATGTATTCTGATTTGTATCTGATGTATCGTATTACTCCTCTGTTGTAAACTCTGATGTATTTTATATATTCATATAGTAGCTTCATGAACTACTATGTCTTTTATTCCGCTGCAATTATTACTCTGTGTCTGTGTTCTGTGATTATATTTATTTACTGTATATGTTCAGTTTTGCCAAATTTAAATTAACAACGCGGTATTTTGACCAATTCAACTCGGCATGTGTGTCTGCCTATGCACTTAGAATGGATGCGAATGGTCCAAAATGGCGGGTCGTTACAAAGCAGGAACAACTTTTTTCTCTTTTTATTAGTATTGCTTCTTTTATTTAATATTTTATTAGTAATGGACACTAATAGTTTATCATTTGAAATTTGGTATGCTCAAACATGTGAATGTTGATGTTGTGATACTTTTTTCTCCTATTGAAAATAACTAATAAATTAAGGTATACTATAATAAAGTTCATTAAGATTTGGCTTGGATCGTTCTATTCATACACCATTGCTTTGCATACACTTAATTTTTTCAGAAAAAATATACACACCATTTATACTTTACATACACCCTATACTATCCGAATGTATCCAGATCTACATCTTTAGACTTTATAATATCCAAATCTACATTTTTAGTATAACCCTATGCAAACCATTTATACCTATGAATTTTTACCGATGTTGCACCGCTGCCCTAATACTAGTGTCGCCGCGGCATCGGTAAGCCATCGCGTCGACCCAAATTAACCCTAATCAAAATCATGCTATCAACTCCTATTCATTTTATAAAATAATATATTAAAAAAAGATGCGTATTTGGTCACCGCTAAGCCAACCGCTGCCTCCCTCGACATTGCTGCAAGTCGTCTACCTCTAACAATTAGTCATTTCCCTTTACATTGCCACGAATTCGTCACAATCCCTCTACCTCCAATAGTTCACCACCATAAGCTACGAGACAGTGTATTGGCCTCATTCAATTGCCGCAAAAGTCAAGGTGCAAATGTACGTAAGTTTAGGGGAGAATTTTGGAGATTTTCGGGCTCTACATTGCAGGAAAACAGAGGTAGTGTTTGATTTTCTGTATTATGGTGGTTTTGATTGAAATAAAACGAGTTAATTTTGAATAATTCATCTTATAGTGCTTTGATAGTGTTATGATGATGATCTATTGTCATCTAGGGTTAATTTCGAATTTAATAGGATTTAATTAAAGATTAAAATGATATATATTGAATTATTTTAAAACATGGTTCATGCAAGCAAAAATTGGTATAAGTGGATTTTGTCTACCATAAAAATTTATACCGACAATAATAGAAAGTAAAACCGAAGTATAAACCTTAGTACAAATTCAATTTAACCAAAACAAGGAGTTAAGGTATAATAAATTAACAAAATTTGAAAATTTAAGCGGAATGAAGTATTCTTGGTCGCACCCAAGAGGACAACCGCTTATACCTGTTAGGGCGTGGTTAAACTGGGACCCAATAAGGCCGCATCGAATAGGAGATTGGGTTCTGGTGAGATTTATTTGACTTCCCTAGACTACTTTTGACATGTTTAACCCAATGCGATTGCGAGGTGGCAAAGTGAGCATAGACATTGGGCGTTGTGGGTCGATGATTGAAAATGTGATATGTATGATAGGTACTCAGTCCTATATCATAAATGATGGAAATGCAAACGTGCTCCTAAAGTGCAAATGGCGGGTCCAAGAAGAGTGATCCTATAGTCTCACAAATGGTGGGTCGGGTCCAGGACGTGTTTACATATGAAATAGATAGTCAATTATATAGGATCCTATACAAGATAACGGAATGGTAAATAATTAGTTGAATGTATCATGACCTATAGCACATGAGGCGGGTCTAGGAAGTGTTACATGAGAGTTAGGCACTGATTATATTATATTAGCATCATTGTTGTATATTTGAAGCAGACATGTTTCACTCCTCAGACTTATGTCTAACCAACTTCATTTTCCCTCTATATCTACATTATATAGGTTGATGGAGCATGAAGACATGGAGTACCCCGATGACAAAGTCCTTATTATTTAAATACTTTATATAATATAAAAATATTATATGAGTTGTATATAGAGTGTTGTATGTACTTCGTATTGATATTACATTAACAGTTGTATGGTTTGAAATATATGACTATGCTAACGACACTATAATTAATCCTTCTGCACCGAGTTCATAATGATATAGTAAGAAATATTGTTTTGTTTCTTGTTATCATCTCTTAATGATTTTTCATTGTTGGCTTCCGCGATTTGAACGTCAGTTCGAATGTACGTACGTACGTACATACATACATATATATAAATTGATGGAAATCGAAGGGTTTATGGTATAAAATTTTGAATATTTGTATTAATAGATGATTTAAAGTTATGGAAATGATTTTTCAAATTTGATATGAATATAGTCGATATTCAAACAAATTTTAAACCATATTTTATATATTTATATATAGGACATATTATATAAAAATGTTGGAATTTGGATATTTGTTAAATAAAATGATATATACTTATATGTATGGCAATATGGTTATGATTTATATGAAATGATGTAGAAAACCAATATTACAATTGTTAGTACCTTAGGTATTGGTTTTGATGATAACAACTATAGGACATTATATAAAATATAGATACTGCTATTTTAACAAGATATATATATATATATATATATATAGTGCAGGATATTAGACAGGCATTGATTAAGAAGACTGTACGGTATCAAGATGCTAATGTAACGACCCGGTATTTTCAACCATTCGCATCCATTATAAGTGTATAGGTAGACACTCATGCCAGAATTGAATTGCTCAAAATACCGCGTTGTAAATAAAATTTGGCAAATTTCAGAATATACAGTAAATAAATATAATCACAGATCACAGACGCAGAGTAAAATAATGCAACGGAAGTAAAAGAAATAGTAGTTCATGAAGCTACTATGTAAATATATCAGAGTTACATAAGATACAACATAAGAAATAAAGTACAGCAGAAGTCTCAATACAATAACCAAGTACAGGCTGAATAGAACAACGGAACCGAAGTTGATAGAACAAGACTTGCAGATAATCTCTAGCGATTCAAATCTCCAGAAGGTGGAAATCCAAATCTGTGAATACTCAGGCTGACCCGAGCGTAAAGCAGAACACAAAACACTCGAGTCAGGACAATATATACTTATATAATGTAAACCAACTCAAGTGAAATGTAATAAAGGTACAAGTAACTTAGAAGATGCTTGGGACCGCCCATCCTCTAAGGATCCGTTAGAATATCTACTATGTAGTAATATTCGCTATTATAATAATGTCTAATAAGTAAAGTATAATCATATAGAAAATAGCGTTAAGGGGATGGAGAACCTTAACGCGGTCGGATCTTAAAATCATAATCGTAGTGGGTTCGATATGGTAGGTGACACGGCACACAAGGCAATGCCAGGGTAGATATACCAATTACGCACACGGACTGATGGATACGCATAGCAGCCACTACCGTTCCACCTCGAACAACACTCCCAAATCAAGGGTGGCCACCAAAAATCACAAAGTAATAGAATGGTATCGAAGAAGTGTGTCCGATACGAGGTGTTACCTCACTGGCCCGAGATCGCTCCTGTTTTAGTCACCTTATGCCAACTCACGGGAGTTGGGTCCACGTATATACCTTAGGATCGTCGCCACTATCCTACTTCATTCTGGAAACTCCACCGCGTACAAGTAGTCAAAGTGGTTTTCGGTATCGACAGAGAGTATGTCCATATCCGATCCCGGTCTCTTTAACAACCAATCGTTATTATAACCCGTGGTTATAACTTTTAAAACAATACTTTACTTCAAAATAAAATATCATTTCAAAACCATATATTCATCAAAATAAAGATTAAATCAATTCCAAACCATTTCCATATATTTAAAATATCATATCATTCCAAAACTTCATTTCAAATCATTTTAATATAATAAAATATCATATCCTTACAAAACTTCATTTCAAATCATTTTAATATAATAAAATATCCTATAAGTTCAAAACCAAAAATTCAACTTTAAATACCCTTAAAATTCAAAGATATCGTTCATTTACTATCATTTCAAATCACCTTTAAATAGTTTATATTCCAATCAAAATAATTCATTTAAACCTTTTAAAAGTGTAATTATTATATTTTCAAATCAAGTATTCAATTTCCAAAGTTTCAAACCATTCTGAGTTCGTTTACTAAGTCAAAAACCATAATTATTAAAATTTCAGCCTTTCGCAGCATTTAGAAAAAAGCTGTTATAAGTTATACTTGAAAACATTTTTATTCAGCAAAGACAGCATTTAAAACTGCTGTTAAAACTCAGTTTTTAGTTAAATTATAGTTCAAAACAGAAAAGACAGCATTTCAGAAGTGCTGCGGTAACTCAGATTTAAAAATAAAGGTTTTATTTGATTTCAGCAAAGACTGCAGACCACTATAGCATTTCCAGAGAATGCTATAATAGACCTGAGTTCAATATTAGCCAATAAGTTCAATTACAACAACTACAACATTTCAGAAATGCTGTAATAGCTCTTTTTACACAATTTTAGTTCAATTCAGAAACTATAGCATTTCTGAATGTTATTAAAAATTAATTCCAGATTTTAGTTTATTTCCAACAACTAAATAACTTCAATTTAAAACACATAAACATTTTAAAAATCATATTTTAACATTTAAAATGTTCATTTTCATATCGTTTAACATATATCTTTTTCACAATAAATTTCTTATAATTAAATCCAATTTTCAACAATTTACTTAATAAATTTAAGTGTAAAAGTTTCCAATTCTTCACATTTCAACAAATAACTTAACACTTCAAATTTAAATTACCATTTCACAAATTTAACTAAATTTCCAATTTTATTTAATTAACTTAAACCTTTAATTAAAACCAAATTTCACATTTCCAAGTCAAGTTATATTTTAAAAGATCACTTTTAAACATTCATTTATTTAACCACTTAAACTCATAGAAAAAAATCAATAATACTTTAATAAATCGCTTAAATTCAAATTTAATCAAATTATCATATTTACCATTTTCCAAATATAATTATATTTTCATTTTTATTCATATAACTTAACTATCATTTTTAACCAAAATTCCAAATTCCAAACTTAAGTTATATTTCAATAATCCAATTTAACCATTCATTAATTACATTTTTAACTCCTAGAAAAATCATAATTTCTTTATTTTAAAACATCTCAAAATCTATTTAAATCAAATTTCATAAATTTATATTTTTAAAAATACTTAAAAATGTCCAAAACACTTTATAAAATAACCACGGGCCTGTATATAGTTTTCTAACCTAGGTCAAGTGATACGGATATGTATCATTTCAATCCGCAGTTTAAAAAGAAAAATCCGGGTTCTATCATTTCAAACCCGCAATCCCAAGTTAAATAAAATAAATAACAACCATTCAGGCCTATCATTTCAGCCCATAACGATTTTTCCCTATTCTAAAGTCCGTTCGGGTATGTATCATTTCAACCCATAGCGATTCTAGTCTACAGGGAACTTGCAGTGTGATAAACAGATATAAATGAACAGAATACATTATATAACAGTAACGGATGATATAACAGGTGTATAAACATCATATGATCATAACATAGTCAAGTATAACATGATAATATATTTCTACAGATTCACAGGGTGTCAATTTACTAGTTATATAGGTACATATTGTCTGGTGAGAATAACTCACCTGTTAAAGCTGGAGATTAGCGATCAAAACACACAGAATAGATTCCAGAAAGCACAACAAGCACGATATAGCATGACTTTTGATTTGAATGAATGGAGAGCCTTGATATTTATCTTGTAAACAATAACCAAACAAAACAATATACACATAAATATTCAACGCAAACAATGTTGAAACAATGAAGATAAGAAGCAACAACGGAATAGATTACTTAACTGTGCTTTAACCATTCAAAATCTCGAACAAGGGGTTCATTTTCTCATCCATGATGATGATGAGTGTGGGAGAGACAAGGTTAACTCCTCGAATACATAAGACAAAACAATACAAACAATATAAGTTTTCAAATGCACAATACGATAGAATAATATAGAATCAACTGCACGAATCAAAGTAGAATTGCTTTGCACTTGCTTCCAACAACCTTCAGGTTCAGCCATATGGTGTACTACAGGTCTAAGGCAAGATTTGGATCAGGTTTTGGTTGCCTAAGGGTGGGCCAAACATGTTTAGAGGATAGCAAAAGGTGAGTATGCATGAAACAACACAACAAGGCAAAACAATGTCACTTTAACATGGATTCAAGGCAATTCAAGGCTCGGCCAAGGCTCATGGGGCACGGCCAGAGGAGTGGGGTCCAAGGTGATGACGTGGCAGAGGGTCCAGGTGGTGCTGGAGGTGATGTTGGTGGCGGCCATGGGTGGTGGAAGGTGATGGTACCAAAACTAGGTCGGCTTGAGTGCATAGGTGATGGCTAGTGCTAGTTTAGACGGATTTTTGTGATGATCTTCATCATGGCTTGGCTTGCCCTGAGGAGGAGAGGTGTTAGGCTGTGTGATGGTCAGAGAAAAGTGGTGGTGGTGGTCAGCCACAGCTTGGAGGAAGGGGAATACAGCTATGAAGGTGGAGAGCATGTGCAAATTCAAGTAGAAAATCATAAAAAGACAAGAAGAAGATAGGATTTTTTTACCTAAGCTTCACAAGGAGAATAGCCGTGATTTTTTTGTGAGAGGAGGAGAAATGAATTTCGTGAAAGTGAAAAAAAAATGCAGCTGAAATGAGTAGATTACACGCCCAAAACAATTAAGAGAAGAGTTGGGAAAATGAAAGGTCGGGAGATGGAAAGCCTTAGGAGTTTCAAGAGTTTAAAACTTTTCAAATTTCCTCTATTTCTTTTTAATAAGTTTAAATATCTGAAAATACATATAATTTCAGTTAAATTCGAAAATGTAACAAAAAATATATATAAATAAATAAATATTAATTATAAATAATTAAATCAAGAAAATAGCAAAAATTGTCAACTAGACTAGAAAATTTGAAAATAAATGGTATAAACTTTAGAAAATTCATATGAGCTTGTAATATATTTTTAAACATAAATAATAACATAAAATAAAAATACATTCACAAAATAAATATATAAAATTTAATTTAAATATAATTTTAATGAAGAAAATAGCAGAAAATAAGAAAACAGCCTTTAAAAATAGGAAATCAACATAGTAAACATTGGAAAAATTCTATTATCAATTTTAAAAATATTTAAAAGTCAAAATATACATAATATAACATATTAAACATATTAAAATAAAACATGACAAAGAAAATATAATTTATACCATTTAAAATAACAAAATTACAAAATAAACAATTTATACTCAAAATTGAAATGTACATATCTTTTGCAGTTTAACTCCGTTTTCAACGAAACAAAAAGCAGTGTTCAAGTTATTTCATATATTTTCATAATAAAAGATAAAATTTAAGATTTTAAATAATTTGAATTTGAAGTTTAAAAGTCAAAGTTTGAACAGTTTGACCAGAAATTCACTTTACATTAAAATATTCAAATTATACTAGTTTGAACTATAAATCACTTAATAATCAACATTTATATTTAAAAATGAAATGTTTGAAATAAAATAAGTCTAAAATAATTTAAAATAAAATAAAGTCAAATTTAAATAATATACAAAAATCTAGGGTTGTTACACTCTCCCCCACTCAAAACTTTTCGTCCCCGAAAAGGAATGAGGTACGGGAAAGCACAGAAAAAGATAGAGTGAAATAGATTTTAGACAAGATGACAATTAGATTAAAATTATACCTGATGACAATTTCTATAGGTAAGTTTAACCAGGTGGAGGTGATCTTCCCAAGATTCTCCAGAATCAGGAACACAAGCACGAAAAGATCCTCTAGAATCTGATTCACTCTTTCCGCTTGACCGCCGGTCTGTGGATGGAAAGCAGTGCTCAGATTCAAAATGAGTACCAAAATTATCAAAGATTACAGAAAGATTTCTAAACAGACTGGTATAAGCAATAGCCTTTCCATTCTGTAACAAGATAAGAGAAATAAGGACAACCAAAAGATAGTTTGAAAAACAAAATAAGATAATAGATTTGTAACCATAATGTTTTGAAATCATAACAATTTAGAGATGTTTATCATTTGGAAACCATACTACAAAAATCATAAAACTTTGGAAATGTTATTCTTTAAAAAAACATAATACTTAGAAAATCATAACACCTTTTAAAATAATCTTTATTTAAACCATTTTAATTCAAGGTCAAATAATATTCATTTTAAAGTTGTAACATTTCTAAGTTCATTCAATTATAAAAACTTCCAAAACATTATATTTTCAAAATAGTAGCACTTATAAAATGCTACAGTAGGTATATTAGTATTTAAAATCAGTTCAATTTCAGAAATATTCATTTGGATATCATTTAACTTATGACTTATTAAAACAAACTTTTATGAATGGAATATTCAAATCAAACTATACTTCATTTATTAAGTTAAAAGTTCACTATTTTAGTTAGCTCTTAATTTAACACATAACCTAACACTTTATTTAAAATACCCATTTCACAAATAGATATTCCTTTAATAAGTTACACTTAAAATTCCATTTGAAAACCAAATTCTCAATTATCAATTTTTAGTGATGTTAAAATACATTTTAACTATTTAAATCATAATTATTCATTTTTCAAGACATATCAATTTCATAAATAAAATATTTATCATAGCAAATATAACAATCAAATTTCTTTACACATTTATTCATTTAGACATCAATTAAACTATGAATTCAAGTTAAATAAACTTTATTACCAAAAGTCCAATTCAAATGTATTTTATTTTATCTATTCACAGATACATTATTTATTATACAACATATTCATTTCAGGAAATAACCTTTATTAAAATTCCTAGGCTAGACTTAAGGTTCCATATTAAATCAAATTTGATTATTAAGTTATTTAAATAAAATCTCTTTAAATTCCTTTTTCACTATTTACCTCTGTTGATCTTTTATAATTAAAATTTAAGTGTATAACATTTATTATAACCACTCAAATTTTATTTATAAAATCCTTTCTATATTGTATATTATCCAATTTCATATTCAACACCTGTGTAATTTTGGTAAGTTATATTGGAATGAAATTGTGTGTTATACAAATAAAACTTTCCGATTCAATTATCTCAAGTTTGAATCATTTATCCAAAAAAAATTTCTTTTTATAATTGAATTTATTCTTTAAGAAAAAAAATGTAAGAATTAATTTCCGATTTCCTTCAAACCAGTTAGAGATAAATAAATATATGTACATAATATGTCAAATCAAATTTAAATTATATATCTATATATATTATAAATCAAGTCATATTTTTAGAAATTCATATTAATTAAATTCCCCAAAACAAAGTTGTAGCAAGACTACAGAACAGTCTCTTCACTTCGAAACTCTAAAATGAACGTCGATGATGCTGCAGTCATCACTGAAATTATTTTCCAACGACAAAGAGAAGAGCACTAAATTTTTAAACTTAAAAATCCTTTAGAAACAAATTTCTACTTGGAAATACTTTAAATAATATATACTTTTAAAACTTTTAACACAAGGTTTGAATCCATCGGAAATTAAATTCTTAAATTTCTTGTTTTAAATTCATTTCAGTTCCCAAATAAATTTATAAACAACTATTTATAAATTCATTTGTAGAAAAATAAATGATAAATCAAGTATTATCACTTCAAATTATCAATTTAAATCAATTTATTAAGTTCCATAAATTATATATCAAAATATATTTCATTAACCAATTTTTTTTATTATATAATATTGTGTCAGTTTGTTCTGTCAAAGTGTTTTAGAAATCCTATCGATAGCGTTGATCAGACGAATCGATCGGAAACCCAAATCAACATCAACAACTCAAACAACACAATATAAAACAAAATATTAATTATAGATTTACAAATACAATTCAAAATGTTTTGAAGGTAGGTTGGAAACAAAAGACAAGATGATTAAATAACAAAGTAGGGAGATGGGTAAGCTTAGATAACCGCGGACAACCTTAACCGGGTTAACCGTGAGTTAAAGAATAAGATCGATGTGGATTTTCCTGGGACAAATCTACGTTCGATCTCAAGAGATGGAGTTTGGAAAAATAAAAGATATTAGCATCTGAACCAAGGATAAATATAAATCTCTGGTGACTCGATGCTGATTGTAAAGGATTTTCACCCTTTTACAAGAAAATTAGAATATTGGCGAGACCGCCAATTCACTATAAAGATCATTCGAAGTGGAGTTATGGGATACTCCAGAATCAAAAGAAGATGAATAATGAGGGACACAAATGAATTTTGGAACTGCAGGGAACGTTCCAAAATTCAAAGTAAATTGGATCAAAAGGAAGAGATTCAAACTCGAACGAAAGTGATTCTATAAATAAATTTACCATACATTCTAAGTTTTGCCTCAAAGCCAAAGCTCTGATACCAACTGTAACGACCCGGTATTTTCAACCATTCGCATCCATTATAAGTGTATAGGTAGACACTCATGCCGGAATTGAATTGCTCAAAATACCGCGTTGTAAATAAAATTTGGCAAATCTCAGAATATACAGTAAATAAATATAATCACAGATCACAGACACAGAGTAAAATAATGCAGCGGAAGTAAAAGAAATAGTAGTTCATGAAGCTACTATGTAAATATATCAGAGTTACATAAGATACAACATAAGAAATAAAGTACAGCAGAAGTCTCAATACAATAACCAAGTACAGGCTGAATAGAACAACGGAACCGAAGTTGGTAGAACAAGACTAGCAGATAATCTCCAGCGATTCAAATCTCTAGAAGGTGGAAATCCAAATCTGTGAATACTCAGGCTGACCCGAGCGTAAAGCAGAACACAAAACACTCGAGTCAGGACAATATATACTTATATAATGTAAACCAACTCAAGTGAACTGTAATAAAGGTACAAGTAACTTAGAAGATGCTTGGGACCGCCCATCCTCTAAGGGTCCGTTAAATTATCTACTATGTAGTAATATTCGCTATTATAATAATGTCTAATAAGTAAAGTATAATCATATAGAAAATAGCGTTAAGGGGATGGAGAACCTTAACGTGGTCGGATCTTAAAATCATAATCGTAGTGGGTTCGATATGGTAGGTGACACGGCACACAAGGCAATGCCAGGGTAGATATACCAATTACGCACACGGACTGATGGATACGCATAGCAGCCACTACCGTTCCACCTCGAACAACACTCCCAAATCAAGGGTGGCCACCAAAAATCACAAAGTAATAGAATGGTATCGAAGAAGTGTGTCCGATACGAGGTGCTACCTCACTGGCCCGAGATCGCTCCTGTTTTAGTCACCTTATGCCAACTCACGGGAGTTGGGTCCACATATATACCTTAGGATCGTCGCCACCATCCTACTTCATTCTGGAAACTCCACCGCGTACACAGTTGTCAAAGTGGTTTTCGGTATCGACAGAGAGTATGTCCATATCCGATCCCGGTCTCTTTAACAACCAATCGTTATTATAACCCGTGGTTATAACTTTTAAAACAATACTTTACTTCAAAATAAAATATCATTTCAAAACCATATATTCATCAAAATAAAGATTAAATCAATTCCAAACCATTTCCATATATTTAAAATATCATATCATTCCAAAACTTCATTTCAAATCATTTTAATATAATAAAATATCATATCCTTACAAAACTTCATTTCAAATCATTTTAATATAATAAAATATCATATAAGTTCAAAACCAAAAATTCAACTTTAAATACCCTTTAAATTCAAAGATATCGTTCATTTACTATCATTTCAAATCACCTTTAAATAGTTTATATTCCAATCAAAATAATTCATTTAAACCTTTTAAAAGTGTAATTATTATATTTTCAAATCAAGTATTCAATTTCCAAAGTTTCAAACCATTCTGAGTTCGTTTACTAAGTCAAAAACCATAATTATTAAAATTTCAGCCTTTCGCAGCATTTAGAAAAAAGCTGTTATAAGTTATACTTGAAAACGTTTTTATTCAGCAAAGACAGCATTTAAAACTGCTGTTAAAACTCAGTTTTTAGTTAAATTATAGTTCAAAACAGAAAAGACAGCATTTCAGAAGTGCTGCGGTAACTCAGATTTCAAAACAAAGGTTTTATTTGATTTCAGCAACGACTGCAGACCACTATAGCATTTCCAGAGAATGCTATAATAGACCTGAGTTCAATATTAGCCTATAAGTTCAATTACAGCAACTACAGCATTTCAGAAATGCTGTAATAGCTCTTTTTACACAATTTTAGTTCAATTCAGAAACTATAGCATTTCTGAATGTTATTAAAAATTAATTCCAGATTTTAGTGTATTTCCAGCAACTAAATAACTTTAATTTAAAACACATAAACATTTTAAAAATCATATTTTAACATTTAAAATGTTCATTTTCATATCGTTTAACATATATCTTTTTC
The DNA here is from genome assembly GCA_030737815.1 of Allium fistulosum. Taxonomy (NCBI): domain Eukaryota; kingdom Viridiplantae; phylum Streptophyta; class Magnoliopsida; order Asparagales; family Amaryllidaceae; genus Allium; species Allium fistulosum. The sequence goes on from CM060903.1 coordinate 446,027,289, forward strand.
ACAATAAATTTCTTATAATTAAATCCAATTTTCAACAATTTACTTAATAAATTTAAGTGTAAAAGTTTCCAATTCTTCACATTTCAACAAATAACTTAACACTTCAAATTTAAATTACCATTTCAAAAATTTAACTAAATTTCCAATTTTATTTAATTAACTTAAACCTTTAATTAAAACCAAATTTCACATTTCAAGTCAAGTTATATTTTAAAAGATCACTTTTAAACATTCATTTATTTAACCACTTAAACTCATAGAAAAAAATCAATAATACTTTAATAAATCGCTTAAATTCAAATTTAATCAAATTATCATATTTACCATTTTCCAAATATAATTATATTTTCATTTTTATTCATATAACTTAAATATCATTTTAACCAAAATTCCAAATTCCAAACTTAAGTTATATTTCAATAATCCAATTTAACCATTCATTAATTACATTTTTAACTCCTAGAAAAATAATAATTTCTTTATTTTAAAACATCTCAAAATCTATTTAAATAAAATTTCATAAATTTATATTTTTAAAAATACTTAAAAATGTCCAAAACACTTTATAAAATAACCACGGGCCTATATATAGTTTTCTAACCTAGGTCAAGTGATACGGATATGTATCATTTCAATCCGCAGTTTAAAAGGAAAAATCCGGGTTCTATCATTTCAAACCCGCAAGCCCAAGTTAAATAAAATAAATAAAAACCATTCAGGCCTATCATTTCAGCCCATAACGATTTTTCCCTATTCTAAAGTCCGTTCGGGTATGTATCATTTCAACCCATAGTGATTCTAGTCTACAGGGAACTTGCAGTGTGATAAACAGATATAAATGAACAGAATACATTATATAACAGTAACGGATGATATAACAGGTGTATAAACATCATATGATCATAACATAGTCAAGTATAACATGATAATATATTTCTACAGATTCACAGGGTGTCAATTTACTAGTTATATAGGTACATATTGTCTGGTGAGAATAACTCACCTGTTAAAGCTGGAGATTAGCGATCAAAACACATAGAATAGATTCCAGAAAGCACAACAAGCACGATATAGCATGACTTTTGATTTGAATGAATGGAGAGCCTTGATATTTATCTTGTAAACAATAACCAAACAAGACAATATACACATAAATATTCAACGCAAACAATGTTGAAACAATGAAGATAAGAAGCAACAACGGAATAGATTACTTAACTGTGCTTTAACCATTCAAAAGCTCGAACAAGGGGTTCATTTTCTCATCCATGATGATGATGAGTGTGAGAGAGACAAGGTTAACTCCTCGAATACATAAGACAAAACAATACAAACAATATAAGTTTTCAAATGCACAATACGATAGAATAATATAGAATCAACTGCACGAATCAAAGTAGAATTGCTTTGCACTTGCTTCCAACAACCTTCAGGTTCAGCCATATGGTGTACTACAGGTCTAAGGCAAGATTTGGATCAGGTTTTGGTTGCCTAAGGGTCGGCCAAACATGTTTAGAGGATAGCAAAAGGTGAGTATGCATGAAACAACACAACAAGGCAAAACAATGTCACTTTAACATGGATTCAAGGCAATTCAAGGCTCGGCCAAGGCTCATGGGGCACGGCCAGAGGAGTGGGGTCCAAGGTGATGATGTGGCAGAGGGTCCAGGTGGTGCTGGAGGTGATGTTGGTGGCGGCCATGGGTGGTGGAAGGTGATGGTACCAAAACTAGGTCGGCTTGAGTGCATAGGTGATGACTAGTGCTAGTTTAGACGGATTTTTGTGATGATCTTCATCATGGCTTGGCTTGGCCTGAGGAGGAGAGGTGTTAGGCTGTGTGATGATCAGAGAAAAGTGGTGGTGGTGGTCAGCCACAGCTTGGAGGAAGGGGAATACAGCTATGAAGGTGGAGAGCATGTGCAAATTCAAGTAGAAAATCATAAAAAGACAAGAAGAAGATAGGATTTTTTTACCTAAGCTTCACAAGGAGAATAGCCGTGATTTTTTTGTGAGAGGAGGAGAAATGAATTTCGTGAAAGTGAAAAAAAAATGCAGCTGAAATGAGTAGATTACACGCCCAAAACAATTAAGAGAAGAGTTGGGAAAATGAAAGGTCGGGAGATGGAAAGCCTTAGGAGTTTCAAGAGTTTAAAACTTTTCAAATTTCCTCTATTTCTTTTTAATAAGTTTAAATATCTGAAAATACATATAATTTCAGTTAAAATTCGAAAATGTAACAAAAAAATATATAAATAAATAAATATTAATTATAAATAATTAAATCAAGAAAATAGCAAAAATTGTCAACTAGACTAGAAAATTTGAAAATAAATGGTATAAACTTTAGAAAATTCATATGAGCTTGTAATATATTTTTAAACATAAATAATAACATAAAATAAAAATACATTCACAAAATAAATATATAAAATTTAATTTAAATATAATTTTAATGAAGAAAATAGCAGAAAATAAGAAAACAGCCTTTAAAAATAGGAAATCAACACAGTAAACATTGGAAAAATTCTATTATCAATTTTAAAAATATTTAAAAGTCAAAATATACATAATATAACATATTAAACATATTAAAATAAAACATGACAAAGAAAATATAATTTATACCATTTAAAATAACAAAATTGCAAAATAAACAATTTATACTCAAAATTGAAATGTACATATCTTTTGCAGTTTAACTCCGTTTTCAACGAAACAAAAAGCAGTGTTCAAGTTATTTCATATATTTTCATAATAAAAGATAAAATTTAAGATTTTAAATAATTTGAATTTGAAGTTTAAAAGTCAAAGTTTGAACAGTTTGACCAGAAATTCACTTTACAGTAAAATATTCAAATTATACTAGTTTGAACTATAAATCACTTAATAATCAACATTTATATTTAAAAATGAAATATTTGAAATAAAATAAGTCTAAAATAATTTAAAATAAAATAAAGTCAAATTTAAATAATATACAAAAATCTAGGGTTGTTACACTAATATCAAGAGTAGATTCAAGATGCCGATATAAAGTTTCAAGAGTTCAAGAATGAAGACTCATGAGTATTGAAGAGTTCAAGATTTCAAGATACTCCAGATAAGTTATAGAGTCATAGAATTTATGTTAAAATCTTGATAGCACTTTCATGATCTATCTCACCTTCTCTAATTTTGTTTTAAATTGTTTTTCAAATATTCTATTTTTTAAAATCTTTTCAAAATATTTTTGAAAATGATTTTCAAATCTCTTATACTTATAAAGATTAATTTAGTGTTTTAAGTTATATATATTGAACTTTTGTTTATACTTAAATAATATATAACTATATTGATTTTATATATATTATTTACATTATACTGAATATTCTTATTAAATCTTTCAAAATTATTTTATAAAGTTTTATTAAGTTATATCTTGATTAAAATGTGTATAAACTATATTTAAATGATTCTACAAAGTATCAAATTATTATACAAAGCAACGAATTTTCAAAATAATTTATATAAAGTGTTTTGACGTATCCAATTCATTTTGAAAAAATTCACATGATCTTTTGTAAAGGTATGAGTTATAAGACCAGATGTGTTACATGGATTTTGATGAACCGACACCTGATGATCAAACGCTATAGATCAAAAAGGCAAAATAGATATTAAATAGTGGATGCTCAAGAAACATGAATAGAAATCCGGAGATTTTGAAAGATATAGTTTATAAAGATGGTGGATCTATAAATTTTGGAGACAACTCTAAAGGATATGTGATTGGCATCAGCAATGTCCGTAATTCGAAAACTCCTACTAGTTCTAATGTTTTGTTAGTTAGGAATTTAAAGCTTAATCTATTAAGTGTTAGTCAATTGTGTGATAAGGGTTTCAAAATTAAATTCGTAAAGGTAAATGTCATATTAAAGATAATGAGTCAAACATTATCTTTGAAGGCATTAGGAAATGAAACATCTATATATTAAGTATGAGAATCTCAAATGATAAATTATGTCTTTTGGCTGAATCAAGTGACCCATGAATTTGGCATAAAAGATTTGGTCATTTGAATTTCAAACTCTTTGCGAGTGGACATAACCGTTGTTTCCCTATATATACCAGACTTCCAAATGAGTTTTTATTAACTACATTCTTAGTCTTCTCCCTTCTTTTCACCCTCTTGACTTATAAATCAATTTTTATCAAAACTCTACCGAAATTGAACCAGAATAAAATTCAATTATTACTAGTTTAATTCTCCTTTATCTACTCTCTGATTTCTCTCATCTCTCTCACTCAAATAAAGATCAAAGTTCTATTCAAGCGTTATAGGGTCAATTGTAATCAAGATTGAAAATTTGAGTTTGTAAACTCTATCAAATCATACTCTTATACTTTGTGGTGTGCTTGGTATCCCTAAAATCCAAGTAGGTGTGAGTTCATCCTGTTAAAATCAATTGGGTGCTCTTAGTAGCTTGTAAATCTAGTGGGTTGTAACAACCCAAAATTTAACCCATAATAATTAATTCGTTAATTAATAAAATAATTAAATAACTTTGTGAAATTATCAGAATTGAGCTACGGGAGTTGCACCATTGTGTCCGTGGTAATTTTCTGGTCAATTTCCATATATAGAATGTCAAAATCTGAGTTAATATGAGAAAGTTACAAATTAAACAAGAAAACGGAAAAAAAAATTAATTGGGCTAGGTCGACCGGCCGGTCGACCTAGAGGATGGGGCGGTCAACTGCCCGGTCGACCCGCCTTGGGTTATGGACGAAGGAAAACATCCTTCGTCCACTAACCTTCGACAATGAATTTTAGTCGTCATCTGCATTCTTTCAGCTCATTTGGTCCTTCCATTTTGGCATCCGACGGCTCCTATTCAGCCTATGACGTGGTTGCATCTTATTCAACCTATGACGTGATCCACTTTTAACCCTATAAATAAGACCCTAGGCCTAACACTTTTTCTCAATCTAGATTTTCTCTACTTGGGTCACCTTTTAAGGAAGGACCCTAAAAGGAATAATTTTCCAATAAGAGAACCTTAAAAATATTTTAATACCCTCAAGTGGATCTGGGAAGACCTAAAGGAAAGAGCTTAGGACCACAGGTGAGTGATTATAATTATTTTAAATTTCTTTAAGTAATTTAAAATAATAGGGTTTCCAATAGTTGTAGTTTTACTACGATTTTTGGAATAACCTTTTTAGTAGTTTATTTACAGTTTTTAGAATTATTTTCAGTCTATTTATTTTAGCTATTCTTTTCAGTAAATTTTAGTTTATTTCAGTTAATTATAGCCTTTCCATTTATTTACAGTTTATTTATAGTATTTAAATTTGTTTACTGTTATATATGCGTTATTTACATCTTTTTCCTACGCTTTGGATTCTCTTCTATTTTCAGTTTTCTTTTATTTCTCCTTCTTCATTATGTATGGATTAGAATAGATTAAACGCGAATTTGGATTAAATTATAAGAATACTGAAACATTGGAAGATAAGATGTAAATTGTAAGAACTGTAATAAAAATGGAATTGGACTGAAATTGTGATGTAAATATTAAAATTAGACTAAATTAAAGAGATTGACCTAATTATAACTTAGAATTATAACTAAAAAGGGTAAAAGATGAAAGAAGCTTATTTTCACATTTAGACCTTGGGTTAAGTAATAAGCATGATTATAACGTAGGTTATAATAAGAAAACAGAACAGAATGACGATTATTTTAAGACTTAGGATAAATTAATAAGCATAGATAGTAAGAATAATAACAAAGGTTTATTTATAATAATTTATCTAAGTTAATAAGCAAAGCTGAAAGTAGGATCCGTACCGACAGCATTTCCCTTATGTTGTTTAGGGTAGATAAGTGGTCAATAGTTAAAAGAAAAGGTCTATACCGGCAGCATTTCCCTTATGCTGTTTAGGGTAGATAAGTGGTCAATAGTAAAAAGAAAAGATCCATACCGGCAGCATTTCCCTTATGCTATTTAGGGTAGATAAGTGGTGAATAGTTAAAAGAAAGATCCATACCGGCAGCATTTCCCTTGGGATACGCTTATGATGTTTAAGGTAGATAAGAGGTCCATAATTAAAAGACTAAATAATAGGGATTTGGACAAGGGACACAACTAGATTTTGTTTAACAAGGACCAGTACCAACAGCATTCCCTATTTTCTATGAACATGGCGTCTCACAATAGCCTGAAGTGAGACGAGGGCACGCTTATGCTGCCTAGGGTAAATAAAAGGTCAAAAGAGGGAGCAATAGATAGTGCGAACCGACGGTGACCGAGCGTGCGGCATCGATTAGGGGGGATAAGTTGCTACTGAGTTCCAAGCGCTTAGTATGTGTGTCTTTCGTAGACACCATTGCCTTTTGTGTAGGGAGCTATTTAGCGTCTAGTTCGTAGTAAGGTCTATGGTGTAGCAGGCAGATCAAAGAGTAGAATTAGGATTTCAGCCTAATTATAGGATTAGGAATTCAACCTAATCTAAGCAGCTATAAAAAAACAAGTGCAAACAATCAAAGTTAATCAATTGTGCTAATTTAGTTAAATCGTATTTATTTCCAGCTTATTCCTTCTTCATATTTCCTTTTATATACTAGAACTGTTGTTAGGTCTATTACTTTTACTTTGCTTAAAGATTCTAGTAATTACCATCATTCATCAGACTTTTAGTCTGACCCACTCCTCTATTTTCCCCTTCCCCCCTAGGCAATCAGGGGCAAGGAAAGTAGATCGTAGCTTCTTGGAGACTTGTTGGAGATTCTATCATGTATTTCTTTCCTTCGGTTCCAGTTTTTAATTCTTTTGTTGAGCTAGTATTTTGAGAGGGATGTATTGTACTCTGATATTATTTTAGACTTTGGGTTTTTGATTTCACGAGACTTGTATGGGTATTTTGTCATATGATGTATTGGGTATTTGGTGACTTATTTTTATCATCTTATATTATCGAATTTGATTTTTAGCAAAATACTATAATTGTTTCCGTTGCATTATTAGTATTATTTTTATTATTAATTAATTTTTGTCTTGCGAATCTTAGTCTCTACTAGTTTTAGTTATACCTACAACGCACCATGCCTTTTAGTGTGTCCTTTCGGGTATACTAAGAGGTGTGGGGTGTTACATTTGGTATCAAAGCCAGGTTTCAGGATTCCTAAATCTTGTTTTAAAAATAAAGTATTTTTCCAAAAGAAACCTATTTTTAAGTAGCATATCTTCAAATTAGAAGTATTTTTTAGAAAGAAACTCTTATTATAGAAGGAGTTTTTCAAGTATAAAAGAGTTTTTATAAAAATCCCCTCAAAAGTCCAGTTCAACCTTCTTTCGATTCTTTCGAGCCTAAGTTTCCTTTTCCTTGCATAATATGGCTTACTGGTTCCATAGAGCTACGGTGTCAGAGGTGCAAGAGCAAGTGCCCAATACAGCACATGTAGGTGGAGGTCCCTTTAATCCATCTACAACAGCCAATTTTTCTAAGATATGCAAGAAATTTGCTAGTCTAGGAGGCAAAACGATTTCTGGCATAGAGGATTTCGAGGAGGCATGAGCTAGGTGGGAGGTTATGGGGAAAAGGTTTAGGATGTTAGATTTGGAGGACCTCAGAAGTGGATCAAGAAAAGTGGGAAATGCAATAACTATGGACGGGTTGGTCATTACGCAAGGGACTATAAGAATAAAACGATAAAGGGGAGGTGTTTCAAATATGGGCAGCCCAGTCATCTTAGTAGAGATTATCCTTAGAGAATGGGGCAAGAGCAAGCGCACATACGGTGTAGGTACAAGCTTTGAATGCAGCACTTTCTAGCAGTGATTCAGATAGAGGTAGGAAAATCTCTTTAGAAGGAATAATCTCTCTTTCTGATTTTCCCATTCGGACTCTTTGCGATCTTGGAGCATCACACCCTTTCATTACGAGTTCTTTTGTAGATTGTTTGCACTTAGACATCTCTTTAGTAGTAGACCCCATTGTTGTTTCAAACCCCATAGGAGGATCGTCACATTTGTCTATGATTTGTAAGGGTTTGAAATTTTTTATCCTAGGCGTGGAATTTGACTGTGACGCCTATGAATTGGGATTTTCGCGGTATGGGATGATTTTGGGAATGGATTGGCTATCCATATATGGAGCTATATTAGACTATGAGAGGAGAGTCGTTAGACTAGAGACATGCAGCGGTAGGACTCTCGAGGTTTCTGGCAACCCGCAAGGGTCAGTTATGTTGAGCTTCCTTTATTCCCTCGATTCATCATCATTAGAGTTAGATTCGGTTCCCGTCGTCAAAGATTTTCCAGATGTCTTTGAGGAGGTTAGGGGCTTACCCCTAAGAGAGAGATTAACTTTAGGATTTATTGGACTGATAATGCTAAGTTAGTAGCATTACCCATGGAACCTAGGGAGAGGAAGGAATTGAGAAAGCAAGATCTGTGAGCTTTTGGAGAAAGGTTTCATAAAAAGAAGCATATCGGAGTAGGGAGCACTAGTCGTCTTCACTACTAAGGCGGATGGTTTCCTTCGACTTTGTGTAGACTATAGGGAGTTGAATAAGCTCATGAAGAAGAATCGTTATCCACTTCCTAGGTTAGATGATCTTTTTGACCAGTTAGTTGGCTCTTCGGTATTCTCTCAGCTTGATTTAGCCATTGGATTCCATTAGCTTAGAGTCGCTGATAGCAGCATAGATAAGACCGCATTTAGGACACCCGACGGATTCTTTGAGTGGTTGGTTATGCCTTTTGGGCTAACCAATGCCCCAGCCTACTTCGTAGATTTGATGAGCCGTGCCTTTAGAGAAGTCCTAAATAAGTTTGTGGTTGTATTCGTGGACGACATTTTGGTGTTTTCCAAGAGTAAGGAGGATGATGTTATTCATCTAGAGAAGGTTCTTCGTACACTTTGCATTCTTCAGTTGAAAGGAAAGTTCTTGAAGTATCACTTTTGGCATAAGGAAGTGTGTTTCTTGGGGAATAGAGAAGGTCTATGCATGGAAAGAGTTTGATAAACGGTTTTGTACATTTAGGCTCGGATTGTGAAAATCTAAAGAGTGGTAGCCAAAGATTGGGGATGTACAATAGAAAGGAGGTAAGCCATGTGTAGATAATTGCAGAAATTACAATTGTTTCGGATAAGTGGATTTAACGGTAGTACTAAAAGACTTTAGTAAGGAAATGGGATTACCAAAATTTAGGAAGGGTACTCCTAGGGTAGTTTGAAGAAAATCCACCTTATGTTTAGCTCAATAGAATATAATTGTTAGAATTAAAAAATTTCATTGTTAATATTTTCTTTTAGAAAATAAATATTGGGTTTGGAAAAATGGTATGAAATTTAAATTGGTTTTTATATGATATAAATTTTTTTAAAAGTAAGATTTTTTTTGAAGAATTATAGCCCGCTAGTTTCTTTGTAGATAAACAAAGATTTTAAATATAAAAACCTAGAGGTTATTAAGTATCGAAAACGTAGGTTACAACATTTATTGTTGTAATAGATGTTTTTGTGAAAAGTAAAGGGAGCATAGACTATATTACTATTGTTATAGTAGGTGACTTCCAAAGGAAATGTTTTTTACATAGTATATAAGGTTTTTTAGTATTTATTTTAGTTCAATCCATACACTAGTATTTTTGGGTTGTAGTAACAGTGTTTTACGCAACATCTGTTTTGACCCACATAAAAATGTGTTTTGAAGAAAATTTTCAAGTATAGAAATAAAGTGGTTTGTAAGTACACTAAATATTTAAATAAGTATGAGAAAATGTTTTCTAGTTATGGATATATTAAAAACAGTTTTGAAAATGAGTTTTTCTAAAAAGAAAAGTGTAATTTAAATATTAGGAAATTAGTAAATTTCATAGAAATTGTCTATGGTAAGAGAATATAAATTAAAAATACTCTAATCTATTATAACGAAATGAATAATGATAAAATTTTGTACGAAACCAAATTAAAATAAAGATGTTTTGTGCAAGTTATAAGGAATATGTGAAAGAGATATACAAGGGAAGCACCATATTTTGTATAGCCTATTTCAAAAAATATAAAATAAGTTCCTTGTAATTTCACATAAACATAATATTCTCTTTTAAAGGATTCATAGAAGGTTTTACCATTAATAGTTTCTCATAAGAGAAAGTAGTTCCAATACATTAGGGTATTAAAACTGTTAGGTGTAATAAGAAGATGTTTAAAGATATTTTATAGGATAATGGTTTGGTGAAAAAGTAAATAAGTTTTTGGAAATGAAAAACTTAATAAAAGTAAAATTTGAAAATCCAAATATTTATAGAAAGCTGTAAAAGTCTTTAAAGGAAAATAAAGAATAAGTTTTAGACTTAAATTTTTGGAAGTTTTCCCCTCTAGCTTTGGAAAATAATGTTAAGTAACCAAGTATTTTTGAATTTAATAGGAACTTAAATATAACACTTTCAGACAAAGATTTTAGGATTTGATGTTTTAAAAATTTAGAAACCTCAGTTTTTTTAAAATAAAGTGATAAATACCAAACCAAGCTCTTAAATGTGGAATAGATAGAAATCATTTTCTCGGTGTAATAGAAAAATTGCAAGGCTATAGCAGTGATTACTTTTAGAAGTAATGATAGAAGTTCCCGTGGAGTGTGTAGGACACTCGTAAGAACCTAGGAATGTTCATTCATGTGTGCAGACTAAAGGAGAGCAGTAAAGTGAAATTAGTAAGATAGTAAGACACGCATGGTTGAGAATGAGTATTCTTGATTTTGAGAAACTTGGGAGAAGCATCCTCCTTTAGTGGAATTCCCATATGGTAGAAGTTTTCAAGCTAGCATTGGAGTGGCACCTTTCGAAGCTCTTTATGGAAGACTGTGCAAGTCGCCTTCGTGTTGCTTAGAGTCTATAGAGAGATTGCTACTTGGTCCCAACATGGTTAGAAAGACTTCGGAGAAGCTTGGTTTGATTAGGAGAAAATTTATATCTCATATCCTCATCTTTTCGATAATAAGTTTTAGAATTTCCTATTTTCATCTTTAGTTTTGAATAGGTTCTTTCCTTTATTACCCTTTAGGAGGTAAAACTTAGGATTTAACCTATGGATGGTACGATTTGATGTAAACATGTTATTAGAACATGTTATGTATGATGTATGCTAGTGATTGCAAGCATTTGCCAGTGGATGCTAATGGACGCATATACTTACACTAGGCACTATTATCTTTTAGGGATCGGCCTAACTAGGACACTAGAGCATATGCATATGGATGTGTGTGCATTTGCATTTTTATTTATTTCCATGATTGCTATAAATGGATGATTTTCACATGACTGTTGCATTTGGATGATTTTTGTAGCACAAATATAGAACTATCAATTATCATTAGGAATTTTTGCATTCATTTGGATACATGGCATGGACATGATTGCATAAAAGGAGGTTAATTGAATCAGTGGAAAACGGAAAAAAATTTAATTGGGCTAGGTCTACCGAGAGGTCGACCCAGCCGTGCCCTAGGTCGACCGACTGGTCGACCTAGAGGAAGGGGCGGTCGACTCGCCTTGGGTTATGGACGAAGGAAATTTTCCTTCGTCCAGTAACGTTCGACGGCGAATTTTAGTCATCATTTGCATTCTTTCAGCTCATTTGGTCCTTCCATTCTAGCATCTGACGGCTCCTATTCAGCCTATGACGTGGTTGCATCCTATTCAAACCACAAATCTAACGGTCTGAGATCCACTTCTACCCATATAAATAAGACCCTAGGCCTAATACTTTTTCTCATTCTAGATTTTCTCCGCTTGGGTTCACCTTTTCAGGAAGGACCTTAAAAAGAATAATATTCCAAGGAGAGAATCTTTTTAATAAAAATATTTTAATACCCTCAAGTGGATTCGAGAAGACCTAAAGGGAAGAGCTTAGGACCACAGTTGAGTGATTGTTATTATTTTAAATTTCTTTACATAATTTAAAATAATAGGGTTTCCAATAGTTGTAGTTTTACTACGATTTTTGGAATAACCTTTTTAGTAGTTTATTTACAGTTTTTAAAATTATTTTCAATCTATTTCTTTTAGCTATTCTTTTCAATTAATTTTAGATTATTTCTATTAATTATAGCTTTTCCATTTATTTATAGTTTATTTATAGTATATTAATTTATTTACTATTATTTATGCGTTATTTACATCTTTTTCCTACGCTTTGGATTTACTTCTATTTTCAATTTTCTTTTATTTCTCCTTCTTTTTTGCGTATGGATTAGAATAGATTAAATGCGAATTTGGATTAAATTATAAGAATACTGAAACAACGAAAAACAAGATGTAAATTGCAAGGACTGTAATAAAAATGCAATTGGACTGAAATTGTGATGTAAATATTGGAATTAGACTAAATTAAAGAGATTCGCCTAATTATAACTTAGAATTATAACTAAAATGGGTGAAAGATGAAAGAAGCTTATGTTCACACTTAGACCTTGGGTTAAGTAATAAGCATGGTTATAACTTAGGTTATAATAAGAAAACAGAACAGAATGAGGCTTATTTTAAGACTTAGGATAAATTAATAAGCACATATAGTAAGAATAATAACAAAGGCTTATTTAAAATAATATATCTAACTTAATAAGCAAAGATGAAAGTAGGATCCGTGCCGACAGCATTTCCCTTATGCTGTTTAGGGTAGATAAGTGATCAACAGTTAAAAGAAAAGATTCGTATCGACAACATTTCCCTTATGCTGTTTAGGGTAGATAAGTGGTCAATAGTTAAAAGAAAAGATTTGTACCGGCAGCATTTCCCTTATGCTATTTAGGGTAGATAAGTGGTCAATAGTTAAAAGAAAAGATCCGTACCGGCTGCAATAGATAGTGCGAACTGGTGGTGACCGAGCGTGCAGCATCGATCAGGGGAGATAAGTCGCTATTGAGTTCCAAGTGCTTAGTATGTGTGTTTTTCGTAGACACCATTGCCTTCTATGTAGAGAGCTATATAGAGTCTAGTCCGCAGTATGGTCTATGGAGTAGCAGGCCAATAAAGGGTAGAATTAGGATTTCAGCCTAATTATAGGATTAGGAATTCAGCCTAATCTAAGCAGCTATCAAAAACAAGTGCAAACATTCAAAGTTAATCAATTGTGTTAATTTAGTTAAACCGTATTTATTTCCAGCTTATTCCTTCTTCATATTTCCTTTGTTTCCTTTTATATACTAGAACTGTTGTAAGGTCTATTACTTTTACTTTGCTTAAAGATTCTAGTAATTACCATCATTCATCAGACTTTTAGTCTGACCCACTCCTCTATTTTCCCCTTCTCCCCCTATGCAATCAGGGGCAAGGAAAGTAGACCGTAGCTTCTTGGAGACTTGTTGGAGATTCTATCATGTATTTCTTTCCTACAGTTCCAGTTTTTAATTCTTTTGTTGACCTAGTATTTTGAGAGGGATGTATTGTACTCTGATATTATTTGAGACTTTGGGTTTTTAATTTCACGAGACTTGTATGGGTATTTTGTCATATGATGTATTAGGTATTTGGTGACTTATTTTTATCATCTTATATTATGGAATTTGATTTTTAGCAAAATACTATAATTGTTTCTGTCAAGTATCGAAATTTTCGACTTTCGAAAATTCGACATCGATACTCACTTTATCGACTGCCGAGAAATCGAGTGCCGGAAACTCCAATAGTGAGGGTTTAAGAAAGAAAAATAGAAGAAAAAGAAGAAGAAGAGAAGAACAAAAGAACAACAATAGAAACAGAAAACAATATCAGAATCTTACACATCGCAGCGGAACAATATATAATAGATAAATGAATAATCTTTAAAACAAAGAACTATATCATTTTATACATACATCAATCATCAGAGTCAATATACAACAATGGACAGTTATATAAACTTGTCCTCATACAGAATACACAGCGGAATAAATAATATCAGATACAAATACTACGTCTCGTCATCCAGCTTATCTCCAAAGCTCCAGAATATCCAGAATATCTTGATAACCTAACTCTAGACTGCCCGTGTGGAAAATTTGTGGGCACCCAGAGTTTAGAAGGGAAACAATAAACTCCGAGTCAGTCATGGTGACTGGTGTGAGATCGTAAAACAGTTATTTTTCACAAAGAAAATAAAACAAATTCGCAATGCTTTTGGAAAATGAAACTACCATAAGACCTCCCGCCACACACACAATGCAAACGCAGACTTGGAGGAGATTTCTTCTTATGATAGTCAAAGATGCTTACTATGCGAAAATCAAATTCTTTTTGATATTATTATTAGTGCATAGTGTAGAAAACATTTCGAAAGTAGAATATAAATCTTAGCCAGCATAGGTACCATTATAGTATGCTTACTATAGCTACCATATTAAATGGCAGGTTCTACAACTAAAACCGTACAAGGCTCGTATTGTTTCTTTGGATTTCCAACAAATGGTCAGGCTAAGGAACTTCCTATCCACGATGGGTACGTCCCTGGAATAGACGACCCGAGAACCTAACCGGATCTCTGCCAACACAAGGCCGGGTTACCTCTGCAAAAATAGGTAACTACTGACACGCGTATGCCATCCCCCGATCGTAACCGATCTTCCCGAGGATCCCCGATTTCCAACAAACCACATAGATAATAATGCAGCAACCACATAGGTTAAGTATCTGGGCTCCATACCATGATACCACCTCTATCCAGAAGGAATGACATACACTAAGGGGCGCTACTCCCTAGAACCTTGCTGCATCCTTCCTGTTTTGACCATTTCCGGGGTGTGAGGCTCGACGAAGTCTCGTCCACAAAGCTACGCTTTCTACAAAGCCATGCTTCGGGTCAAACAAAATGATCAACCTATGATCACAAAGATATAAGATCAAACAAATGATCATATCGCAAATGATCAAACACTGATCATTTCACAGCAACACTCAGTATGCCACGTTACCAAATTGGGATATATCGCTGATAAATTTCAACTACATAACCTCTGAGCTCGTACGTCTCAGAGAAGGGTGTTAAGCTAAGAGAATAAATTCTCCGCCACCAACAGAAATGTATTTGAAAGAAATCAGCTTTATATCTCAAATTGTAACGTCAGACACACAATCCATACAAGCCTGTTCCGGGATCGAACAGAACCGAAGGCACTTCTCACGAAGCCCTTGCATATCCGGATAATTTCTAATCACGTCCGGACTTCCCGTCACTAAGGGTGATAAAACCTCTAAATCGGAGATCAGCCGATGTAGAGTAACTCGACGGTAATCCTTCCGTTTTCAAAAATATCCGGTCTTCAACACCGGTCTTCGAATGCAATTCATAACGACGTATCACATATTCGGAATGGGTTATACGACCCCATAGTCCTTTCCCGGCTAACCCGAATAGTGAGCGATTATTCAAAAATAAGTGTGGCATTCAATTCATCCAATTCACAACAAATACCTATCTAAAGGTAATTATTGATAGTCGGTTATTTAACTATCAATAAAGATGCGCAACATCATCAGATTCCAAATAATTTTTCAAATTATTTATTCTATCTTCAAAAATATCTTTACTAGATATAAAATTTCCACACTTCAAAAATAAATCAACGTTTATTTTTCTAAACAACTTCCCTTTCTTTTATAAATTCCATAGTGAATTTATATTTCAAAATATCTACTGATATACGATTCTCAAATCGATTTCAAATATTCAATTTCAGTTTATCTTTAAGAAGATAAAATCTCAAAACGTTTCATTTCATTTTGGAAAACATTCCCATACTTATTTAATAATAAGTATTTCACAAATCTATTTATTTTCAACACTTGGAAAATATTCGATATACTTAAATCAATATTAAGTATATATTTCGTTCTTTAAGGAAACCATTTACTATAACAACATTTATCTGAGTCAAAACGAATGTTACGTAAAACATCGTTACGACGACTCAAAATCACTAGTATAGGGATTCGGATTTAGATAGATATATAAATCCCAATACTACATAAAAAACATTTCCTTTTGGAAATCATTTACTATAACAACAGTGTTATAGTCCACCATTTCCTTATTTTTTCGAAAACGTCTATTTCAACAATAAAATGTTGAAATCTATGGTTTCGATATTTCTCACATTTTAAAAACATCTTTAAAATGTTTAACTTCATTTTTAATATCACTTTCCCACAACCATATCAATTTTTTTAAGTAATATATTCACTGTCCAAAATCGTGAATATAGTTCGTTATCCAAATTCAACATTTCTACACGTTTTGTTTAAAGGCTTATCCACTGTCCAAAATCGTGAATATAATTCCTTTAATTAACTTCTACAATTCACTTATCAAAATAAGTGATTTCGGATTCATAAACAACGTTCATAAATCACAATTTTATATTTTATAACTACTTCAACTTATAAATTCCTTTTATTATCCAATTCAATTTATAACTCAATTTTCTACCAAAAGTCCATTCTATAAGTTAAACACTTATAATTCGTTTATTTACAAAAATCGTTCTTTTAGGACTTCAAAAATCATTTATTCTCTCCTTTAGAAAACCCATTTTAACATCATTTAAAACGTCTTTAAAACTCCTTTATAATTTCATCACTTTGATTTATAAAAATCAAATTTTATAAATCCTATATATAGAGCTTTCATAATAAATTCAAAAATCTCTATTTAAACAATTTAATAAATAAATCAACTTTTGTTTCAAAATTCACATTTCGGTTATATTTCACAAAAATCACAATTTTTAATAACATAAAAATTTTAACATTTATTTATTTAAAATGAATTGATTCCAAAATTCAATAAAATGTATATTTTCAAAAATCACTTTGGAATCCTTTTAAAAATAATATCGTTATTTTTAACTTCAAAAATGGATCCGATGATGCTACAGCATCAAACAATCAATCACAACAATCAAATATCATATATCAACATATGATAACAGAATATATCAAAATATCTGTAAATAATCAATAAGGTGAGGAATCCAGTTGGATCCCTCCAACCTGTTTCCCTGCATCCACAAACGTTAGCACAATACCAATTCCGCTCCAGTACGGAATTATCGCGGTATATGGGTTTAATAAATATTATCCGCTTACTAACGGCGCAATAGGGTCTCATCCGCTATACGAGGCGGGAAATCATCAATCCAATATATACATATGCCAATATGTATATATTGCTATATATATAGATATATCCTACTATATCTAATATCATATCCAAACAGTCAACAAATCAATAACTGCAATCCAAAATTTTATTTGAGTGAGAAGATCTCGCCTTGATTTTCTGATAGCAATTTGTAGCGATTTATTTCAAATGAAATTAAACGAACGTTTAATTTCACTCAAAATTTTCACTGACCCCGATCGCTTCCAATCCAGCTCCATCGCGTAGTATTCGTCAATACAGTTCCAACGCAACTGGTTTCGCATTTTTCCAATCTCGTATGAAGAAGTTATGATTTTTCAAAATTTAAACAATTTAATATAAAAGATTTTACACATTTCTTTATTAACAAAACCCTTTTTCTCACCAACACCGTTCGTTTTTGCCTCCATCAAATCCTGGCCGTCCCCTTCTTCTTCTCCTCCTACGTTCCACTCACGTACACCAAAACCCACTCAGCCGCCACCTTCCCTCAATTATCGCACGCGACCAACTCGTCCAGACTCCATCACCACCGTACCAAATCGAAGCTCCTCGCCTCCTCTAACCACGGCTATGACCACGTGACACTCGGCCACCCCCTGGCGCGCAAAACGAAGGCGAACGGAGCCCCTTTGCTACTATTTCCCGATGATTTACTTCACTACAAACGATCATAACCGTATGAACTTGAAGCTCTTGCAACCCTCTACAACTTCTTAGTTGATCACTTCAGCCAATAATGTGTGGATTGGGATGGATTAAGGGATGAATTTCTAAGCTTTCTGGCCGTTCATTTTATAAGAGGCGGCTGCAGTTTTTAAAACCCTAGGGTTGTCTTTGCTTTGCAAAAGTGAAGATAACATGTCCTTTTATAGAAAATTGCCCAATTTACTATTCATCCGGAAATTTCCGAACTCGAAATCGAGCGTGCTGGCTGACGTTTCTAAGGTTTATCCCACGTTCCGAACGCAATGGAACGTGTTTCAGGAGCTAATTCGGACATCTGAGCGAGATACGGAGAAAAACGATCAATTTAAATTAAACTGATTTAAATCGATTTCGATGCGTTTTGGCTTGCCCCGGACAAACGATAAATCCAAAAATTACGAAATTTGAAATCTTACAATAATATCACATTACGGATCCGATGAAACTAGTTTCGTTCAATTCTGAGACTGTTCGAAAATTGGCTATTTTTACAGTCGATAATTAAATATTAAATATTCAATTTTCATAGATTAACTCCAATTTCAATTTTAAAAGTTCTATAACCTTTCTATAACTCCAGTATGATTAAATAAAAATTTACAAATCATTTTCAATCATTTTAAACTCGATTTTTAATTATCTCTGGAATTTCAATCATTAAAATATCGATTTAATTGACCAAATTAAATCCAATATCCTTTAAATAAATTATTCGACTTATTAAATTCATTTATTAATATTTAAAATCAATTAAATATTCGAATTTTAATTATCAAAAATTCTGGGTCGTTACAAACTTCCCCCCTTAAAAGAATTTCGTCCTCGAAATTACCAAGTAAGGAAAAAGAGTCCTTAATTCGTCTACTATTTTTCACAATCTAATAGTTTTATCAATTTATCAAAACAAATCTTTCTATTAAAGATTCGTTATCATTCAACTCGTTTTCCAACTTCAATTATAAGTTTCAAACAACATTGTTTAACTTTTCAATTCAAATTCGAGTTTAAATTCAAATTTTAAACTTTCAAAATTTCTCAAAAATTTTCTAACACTCGAAATTTTCGAAAAATTTCGACAGCGTCTCCTTTGCGCGGCTAATACGGCACGACTACAAAACGTCCCTACGGACTCTCAGATTTCAAAAAGAAAAAGAAAAAGCCAAGCGGCTAGACAAGAAATCAGCAAATCTCATATTTGAAATTCAAATACACACCTTTTGTCGAGCAATTCAAATTATCTTTGAAATCCAAAATCCCAATTCCTTTTATAACACCTGTATATCCTACTAGCCATAATATCTAGTTACATATTCAAACCATTTTGCAAATTCCATTACAAAATTTTCAATTCATTCTTCTTATACATTTTTACTTCACGGTTGAAGTTATATATCTATTTTCATTCAATTTTACATTTCAATTTTCATTTGAATTCAATTTTACCTTCTATTCTGAGTATTGAATTTTTATCAACTATCTTTCATTCAATTGCACTATTTAAATTAGTTTCAATTACTAATTCAAATTGATATCAATTCAATTTATTTTAATTCTACTTATCTTTAAACTGGATTCAAAATTTCCATACGAATTTTAATTCATCTTTCATTTACAATTATTCAATTCAATTCATTTGCTTACAAATTCGAAATGAGTTTCAACATTTAATTTCACTTTCATTAAATTGATTCGCTTGTATTTACATTCATTTAACTTCATTCTTTAAGCTTTACTTACTAATTTTAGTTTAACTTCACAAATCAAATTCAATTCCAGTTATATTCACTTATACTTACTTTGATTTAACTTCATTCTTTAAGTTAAAATTATTCTATCAAAAATCAAATTGTATAAGTTATCAACTTGATAATATTTCATAAATATGGTATTCCAGAGTCTTACCAACATTTCAAAATCATTTTGAAAACAATTCAAATTATCCTGGAATTTCCAAACAAAACCCAAATTTTTCAAACAACTTCCATTTAAAACAATTTGGCAGCAATTCCTCTTCTGGAAACCCGAAAATGAACACCGGTGATGCCATGGTCATCATCGGAATTATTTTCCAGCGACCGAAAAGAGTTTAGAGCTTTTCATTCCCTCAAAATACTTTTCAAAACCTTTGAAATTCATTTTCAAACCAAAAAGGAATTTAAACTTTCCAAATCTCCAAAATTTTCAAATTCTTTTCAAACATTTCCAAAAACTTCTCTGGAATCCCGTTTTAAATTACAATTCACATTTATAATTTACATTCTTAAATTTCATATGAATTCATTTCTTAACTTTGGAGTTATTATTTCAATTTCTTATTCAATTCAATAATAATGATAACATTTCAATATCATCACTTTCCTAACAAACAAGCATCCATATACTATGATAATTCATAGAAAACCATTTCTTTTGTATACAAAAATAGTTTTGGGCAAAATTATCTCATTTACCCTATTTAAAACAATATTATGCCGAATTGTTCTATACAAGTGTTTAGAGATCCCTATCGATAGAGTTGTACGGACAATACCGACCAGAATCCATATACCACTCAACAAACCAATCATCACAATATAAAACAATTTTATATTCACTAACAAATATGCACTCGTATCTATTATTACACTCAACTCATTCTAGAGTACTGCTGACTCTATCTCTAATGAGTAACACCCAACAGAGCAGGGTTGTCGCTTAACCATATGCTCTGATACCACGCTGTCACGTATCGAAATTTTCGACTTTCGAAAATTCGACATCGATACTCACTTTATCGACTGCCGAGAAATCGAGTGCCGGAAACTCCAATAGTGAGGGTTTAAGAAAGAAAAATAGAAGAAAAAGAAGAAGAAGAGAAGAACAACAGAACAACAATAGAAACAGAAAACAATATCAGAATCTTACACATCGCAGCGGAACAATATATAATAGATAAATGAATAATCTTTAAAACAAAGAACTATATCATTTTATACATACATCAATCATCAGAGTCAATATACAACAATGGACAGTTATATAAACTTGTCCTCATACAGAATACACAGCGGAATAAATAATATCAGATACAAATACTACGTCTCGTCATCCAGCTTATCTCCAAAGCTCCAGAATATCCAGAATATCCTGATAACCTAACTCTAGACTGCCCGTGTGGAAAATTTGTGGGCACCCAGAGTTTAGAAGGGAAACAATAAACTCCGAGTCAGTCATGGTGACTGGTGTGAGATCGTAAAACAGTTATTTTTCACAAAGAAAATAAAACAAATTCGCAATGCTTTTGGAAAATGAAACTACCATAAGACCTCCCGCCACACACACAATGCAAACGCAGACTTGGAGGAGATTTCTTCTTATGATAGTCAAAGATGCTTACTATGCGAAAATCAAATTCTTTTTGATATTATTATTAGTGCATAGTGTAGAAAACATTTCGAAAGTAGAATATAAATCTTAGCCAGCATAGGTACCATTATAGTATGCTTACTATAGCTACCATATTAAATGGCAGGTTCTACAACTAAAACCGTACAAGGCTCGTATTGTTTCTTTGGATTTCCAACAAATGGTCAGGCTAAGGAACTTCCTATCCACGATGGGTACATCCCTGGAATAGACGACCCGAGAACCTAACCGGATCTCTGCCAACACAAGGCCGGGTTACCTCTGCAAAAATAGGTAACTACTGACACGCGTATGCCATCCCCCGATCGTAACCGATCTTCCCGAGGATCCCCGATTTCCAACAAACCACATAGATAATAATGCAGCAACCACATAGGTTAAGTATCTGGGCTCCATACCATGATACCACCTCTATCCAGAAGGAATGACATACACTAAGGGGCGCTACTCCCTAGAACCTTGCTGCATCCTTCCTGTTTTGACCATTTCCGGGGTGTGAGGCTCGACGAAGTCTCGTCCACAAAGCTACGCTTTCTACAAAGCCATGCTTCGGGTCAAACAAAATGATCAACCTATGATCACAAAGATATAAGATCAAACAAATGATCATATCGCAAATGATCAAACACTAATCATTTCACAGCAACACTCAGTATGCCACGTTACCAAATTGGGATATATCGCTGATAAATTTCAACTACATAACCTCTGAGCTCGTACGTCTCAGAGAAGGGTGTTAAGCTAAGAGAATAAATTCTCCGCCACCAACAGAAATGTATTTGAAAGAAATCAGCTTTATATCTCAAATTGTAACGTCAGACACACAATCCATACAAGTCTGTTCCGGGATCGAACAGAACCGAAGGCACTTCTCACGAAGCCCTTGCATATCCGGATAATTTCTAATCACGTCCGGACTTCCCGTCACTAAGGGTGATAAAACCTCTAAATCGGAGATCAGCCGATGTAGAGTAACTCGACGGTAATCCTTCCGTTTTCAAAAATATCCGGTCTTCAACACCGGTCTTCGAATGCAATTCATAACGACGTATCACATATTCGGAATGGGTTATACGACCCCATGGTCCTTTCCCGGCTAACCCAAATAGCGAGCGATTATTCAAAAATAAGTGTGGCATTCAATTCATCCAATTCACAACAAATACCTATCTAAAGGTAATTATTGATAGTCGGTTATTTAACTATCAATAAAGATGCGCAACATCATCAGATTCCAAATAATTTTTCAAATTATTTATTCTATCTTCAAAAATATCTTTACTAGATATAAAATTTCCACACTTCAAAAATAAATCAACGTTTATTTTTCTAAACAACTTCCCTTTCTTTTATAAATTCCATAGTGAATTTATATTTCAAAATATCTACTGATATACGATTCTCAAATCGATTTCAAATATTCAATTTCAGTTTATCTTTAAGAAGATAAAATCTCAAAACGTTTCATTTCATTTTGGAAAACATTCCCATACTTATTTAATAATAAGTATTTCACAAATCTATTTATTTTCAACACTTGGAAAATATTCGATATACTTAAATCAATATTAAGTATATATTTCGTTCTTTAAGGAAACCATTTACTATAACAACATTTATCTGAGTCAAAACGAATGTTACGTAAAACATCGTTACGACGACTCAAAATCACTAGTATAGGGATTCGGATTTAGATAGATATATAAATCCCAATACTACATAAATAACATTTCCTTTTGGAAATCATTTACTATAACAACAGTGTTATAGTCCACCATTTCCTTATTTTTTCGAAAACGTCTATTTCAACAATAAAATGTTGAAATCTATGGTTTCGATATTTCTCACATTTTAAAAACATCTTTAAAATGTTTAACTTCATTTTTAATATCACTTTCCCACAACCATATCAATTTTTTTAAGTAATATATTCACTGTCCAAAATCGTGAATATAGTTCGTTATCCAAATTCAACATTTCTACACGTTTTGTTTAAAGGCTTATCCACTGTCCAAAATCGTGAATATAATTCCTTTAAGTAACTTCTACAATTCACTTATCAAAATAAGTGATTTCGGATTCATAAACAACGTTCATAAATCACAATTTTATATTTTATAACTACTTCAACTTATAAATTTCTTTTATTATCCAATTCAATTTATAACTCAATTTTCTACCAAAAGTCCATTCTATAAGTTAAACACTTATAATTCGTTTATTTACAAAAATCGTTCTTTTAGGACTTCACAAATCATTTATTCTGTCCTTTAGAAAACCCATTTTAACATCATTTAAAACGTCTTTAAAACTCCTTTATAATTTCATCACTTTGATTTATAAAAATCAAATTTTATAAATCCTATATATAGAGCTTTCATAATAAATTCAAAAATCTCTATTTAAACAATTTAATAAATAAATCAACTTTTGTTTCAAAATTCACATTTCGGTTATATTTCACAAAAATCACAATTTTTAATAACATAAAAATTTTAACATTTATTTATTTAAAATGAATTGATTCCAAAATTCAATAAAATGTATATTTTCAAAAATCACTTTGAAATCCTTTTAAAAATAATATCGTTATTTTTAACTTCAAAAATGGATCTGATGATGCTACAGCATCAAACAATCAATCACAACAATCAAATATCATATATCAACATATGATAACAGAATATATCAAAATATCTGTAAATAATCAATAAGGTGAGGAATCCAGTTGGATCCCTCCAACCTGTTTCCCTGCATCCACAAACGTTAGTACAATACCAATTCCGCTCCAGTACGGAATTATCGCGGTATATGGGTTTAATAAATATTATCCGCTTACTAACGGCGCAATAGGGTCTCATCCGCTATACGAGGCGGGAAATCATCAATCCAATATATACATATGCCAATATGTATATATTGCTATATATATAGATATATCCTACTATATCTAATATCATATCCAAACAGTCAACAAATCAATAACTGCAATCCAAAATTTTATTTGAGTGAGAAGATCTCACCTTGATTTTCTGATAGCAATTTGTAGCGATTTATTTCAAATGAAATTAAACGAACGTTTAATTTCACTCAAAATTTTCACTGACCCCGATCGCTTCCAATCCAGCTCCATCGCGTAGTATTCGTCAATACAGTTCCAACGCAACTGGTTTCGCATTTTTCCAATCTCGTATGAAGAAGTTATGATTTTTCAAAATTTAAACAATTTAATATAAAAGATTTTACACATTTCTTTATTAACAAAACCCTTTTTCTCACCATCACCGTTCGTTTTTGCCTCCATCAAATCCTGGCCGTCCCCTTCTTCTTCTCCTCTTACGTTCCACTCACGTACACCAAAACCCACTCAGCCGCCACCTTCCCTCAATTATCGCACGCGACCAACACGTCCAGACTCCATCACCACCGTACCAAATCGAAGCTCCTCGCCTCCTCTAACCACGACTATGACCACGTGGCACTCGGCCACCCCCCTGGCGCGCAAAACGAAGGCGAACGGAGCCCCTTTGCCTACTATTTCCCGATGATTTACTTCACTACAAACGATCATAACCGTATGAACTTGAAGCTCTTGCAACCCTCTACAACTTCTTAGTTGATCACTTCAGCCAATAACGTGTGGATTGGGATGGATTAAGGGATGAATTTCTAAGCTTTCTGGCCGTTCATTTTATAAGAGGCGGCTGCAGTTTTTAAAACCCTAGGGTTGTCTTTGCTTTGCAAAAGTGAAGATAACATGTCCTTTTATAGAAAATTGCCCAATTTACTATTCATCCGGAAATTTCCGAACTCGAAATCGAGCGTGCCGGCTGACGTTTCTAAGGTTTATCCCACATTCCGAACGCAATGGAACGTGTTTTAGGAGCTAATTCGGACATCTGAGCGAGATACGGAGAAAAACGATCAATTTAAATTAAACCGATTTAAATCGATTTCGATGCGTTTTGGCTTGCCCCTGACAAACGATAAATCCAAAAATTACGAAATTTGAAATCTTACAATAATATCACATTACGGATCCGATGAAACTGGTTTCGTTCAATTCTGAGACTGTTCGAAAATTGGCTATTTTCACAGTCGATAATTAAATATTAAATATTCAATTTTCATAGATTAACTCCAATTTCAATTTTAAAAGTTCTATAACCTTTCTATAACTCCAGTATGATTAAATAAAAATTTACAAATCATTTTCAATCATTTTAAACTCGATTTTTAATTATCTCTGGAATTTCAATCATTAAAATATCGATTTAATTGACCAAATTAAATCCAATATCCTTTAAATAAATTAGACTTATTAAATTCATTTATTAATATTTAAAATCAATTAAATATTCGAATTTTAATTATCAAAAATTCTGGGTCGTTACAGTTTCCGCTGCGTTATTATTATTACTGTTATTGTTATTTAATTTTTGCCTTGTGAATCTTAGTCTCTGCAAGTTTTAGTTATACCTACAACACACAATGCTTTTTAATGTGTCCTTTTGGGTATACTAAGAGGTGTGGGGGTGTTACATGGGTGAACTTGTAGCCCGGAAATCACGTGACTCTACCTAGAGGTCGGGATTCCGAAGGGTGTGTCTCGTAGCCTTGAAATCGAGATTGTATTTGTATTTACTAGGTGAAAATAAATCCATACATGAAATTGTGCGGGACTGTGTGTAGGGTAACTCCGAAACAATATAAAATCCCAGTGTGTTCTTTCCTTTTTACTTTTACTGCATTTACTTTTATC
Source organism: Allium fistulosum (assembly GCA_030737815.1). NCBI lineage: Eukaryota > Viridiplantae > Streptophyta > Magnoliopsida > Asparagales > Amaryllidaceae > Allium > Allium fistulosum. Next base: position 446,053,330 of record CM060903.1, read on the forward strand.
TACATTTTGATTCTATGATTGTTTCTGCGATTGTTAATTACATCATTCCAAGTAAATCTTAAAGAATTTGAAAAATATTCATATAATCCATTAAACACTATTCACTCCCTCATCTCTAGTGTTAATTTAGCCTTAAGATCCCTATTCTGCTGACTCACAACAATTGTCCCTTCACTAATTTTATACTTATGGGCACCCTTAATATTTTTGACTTTAAGGCAACCAACTCTGACTTTAACGATGATCACTTCTGGAACAATGTTAGATTTCACTATGCAAAAGTATATAGATTTTTACTCGATACTATCTATACCGTTATTTGTTCATATTTATGGTTTGAAGCCAATGAATGTGTAACAATGTTAATAGCCCTTTTGATAATATAATTCATGCTATTGTGCTTTTCTATTATAATTGATTGCAAATTTTACCAATATATTTGCTAAAATGTCCACTTCAAGAGATATCTTATCAAAAATAAAGGTAACATTGATATCTTGAAGTCAAAGATATTTTGTAATAATAAGAATATTAAATGGCTTTAAGCATCGAACTAGTTATTGCTTTAGACGATAGCTCTTCGAACAATTTACTTAGAGTTGAAAACTATATTCGCCTTACTTTTCCCTTTCACTTTACTTTTCACACACGTATATGTATATAAACTAATATATATATATATGTATGTATGTATGTATGTATGTATGTATGTATGTATGTATATATGTATGTATGTATGTGTGTATGTATGTATATGTGTGTGTGTTAGTCTCATGTCTAATTTAAGTATTTTCAGTATAGAGATTGTTGTGGACTGGATTGCTTATGGTATTGGCACTCTTATGAATGAATTGTTGACATGTCATTGTTTTCCTTCAAATGGCTCACTTTTTATTTCGTATTTTTGGCTTTGCTTATAGCCTTCGAGTTTAGGGATGAGGTGTTGTTATTGTTTTTCTTTGGTTCCTTATTCCCTTCATTTCATGTTGTTGTTTTTAGTCTTTCATCTTTAGTGGTTATCTTGTATTATTCTGTATTTTATTTTACTTCTTCAGTTTTTCTCAATTTTTGTAGTATTATGTTCTAGTCTTTCTTTAGAATAACTCAACATGGACCTTAGTTTTTCGGTTTGGGAGGTGCTCTTTCCTTTTGTATGTGTGTGTTTCTGAAATAAATGGAAAGTTTTGAAAATTAATATTTTGAACAAATGGTTTGGTAGGTTTGGAAGCGATAAGGAAGGGAAAGCTTACACATTAGAAATAGCCACAAATGCGAGTATGCCATCATCTAATGTGAAGATGGGAAAGTAGATTGTGATATGAGACTAGTTATCATTTTGGGTAAGGAAATTGGTTGAATGATTAGACGACAAATCTCACATAGTGCGTGAATCCATGGTGGTGTCGAATCTATCCAAAGGATCAATCCATCTACTTATGATTTTCAATGATTTGAAATTGGTTATATTGTGTAGAGTACTTTAGGGACACATATGTGTCTCTTGGGATATGAAATTGATATCAAAATAGACTAGATGACTAGTTATGAGATGATAATGGATGAAGATAGAAATGTGACGTTGATAACTACTAGCGGACCGGGCATAATTTTGTCATATGCCATGATCCTAATTGTCGCATGATATTGGATAGAGATGGGAATCTCATATGCCTTTGAAGAAGATTCTAATATTACTCCCTAAGTAAATAAGCTAACAAGGCCTATCAACATACTACACAGAAATATGACTCTAGAAGAAAATTGGGAGATGAATAGGAGAATTTCCTAGTTGGTAAAAGAGAGATCGTATTTTAGTCCAAGAGATGGGAATTAAATTTATTTTGTTAAAAACATCATAGAGAAGAGATGTTAACTGAACAACATAATATTAGGGTTAAGATTCGTAGAAGAAGATTGGACCACACTTATACTTACATGATATTGGAAGTTTTGAAAGTATAATTGAAGTAAAGTTGCACTTAGAAAGCTAGATAGTGGAAGAGACGTTGGTGATGATATTGGAATTTCATATCCCATAAAATAATTGATCGACAATCTTTTGAGGTGTAGTTGACAAATTTATAAAATAGGCCAAAGGTTTTTACATGATAGGGTCCCGGTGATCAAATGGTATTTCTAAGTGATCTAACTCGGTGTTCAGTTCATAATTTTGAAGTTTGGAATTATAGGTATTCTCATTCATTTGTCCCATATCATTGTGGTAATGATCGGGCGTGGTGGTGGATAATATTTAGATTATTTGTTATTCGATATCATTAGTGAGGACAAATGATTTTGCTAGTTTCTAGATGTGTGTCATTTATTCGATGTTGCAAGTAACATTACACAACACATGTTTGTGTTGACTAGGAAGGTTACGTAGAACTAAGCGAATAGGTTGTCATCTTACCATATATGTTTTATTGCGATAATTTGCAACGATCCATAATTTTATCACTTTATTTATGGATATTTAAATATATTTTTAACAAATAATTAATAGTTTTTATAACTCAAATAAAATACTTTTAAATAATAACTAATGATGATAAAATAGTTTTTAAATTTTGTTTACAAAAATAATTAGTTTCAAACAAAATAAAAAATGTGATCGAAAATCGTTTTTCGACTTTTCGATGTCTAAAATTTGTTGAAAAACATTATTTAGATTTGTGTAACATATATACACATTTATATATAAGTTAGAATACATTTTAACATATGTATATGTTTATTTAATTTATTTAAATATGATATGACATCTTATGAAAGTTAAATAAGTTAATATATACATATGTATGCATGTATGCATGTATGTATGTATGTATGTAATAAGAAGTCACAAAATTTCATCCTTTCACAAACACAAGTACACTAGGTAACTAAAACATATTTTCTTTGAAATGAAAGGGGGGAGAGATGTATTTTACGTGATTAGGAGGGGGAACAAGAGAAATGAAGTGGCAAAAATCTAGTGGAGGTTAAGTACTTTTGGGTAATATAGTAATTTGGTTTATGCAATTCATATAAAACCAATTTCCTAATAATTTCCTCATTTTCATTCATACTTTGTAAATTTTCTTCGTGTCTTCATGCTCTTTTTCATGGCCTCCAAAACGAAATTCCCAAGTTCTTAGGTTAAGAAATCTAGTTTAAAATTTTCTAAAACCTTGTCAAAACTCACCTCCTTCCATTTCTACACTTCTCTTTCACAAAACAAGTCCATACTCTCCCACCACCTTCTTGGCCGAACACTAATACTACCCAGGACGAATCATTTTGCATCCATAAGCCACCTAAGACTCCATTTTTCCAAGATCGAAGCAAAGACCTAGGCCATGTTCGAGTGATTGAAAAAGTTGGCTAAGTTTCGTGAAATTTGATGAGTGAAGTTTCACTCTTTAACTAAGTTTTCTAAACATATATTTATAACTAACTTGTTGTAAAACTGATGTTATGTTCGGATAAAATAATATTGGGTTGTATGTATAAATTGTGCTTGGATTATAATGATGCTTTGATGTGATCATATGTGCTTGGTTATGTGGATGTATGGTTTGGAATATGGTAGTCTAAATAGTCAAGTTAGCTTGCATATTATAATCTAGCTTGTATATGTTGATTATGGAAATTTTTACATGCTATGATATTGTGGTTATGTAATCATCTATGTTGTGAGCATGAATTCATGATGTTATGCTAAGAAAGTTAGCATCTTAGTAGTTTAAAGCGACGTGTTATCCCTTGCATAAACTACAAAATCTTTGCTTTTAAAATGCGCAAAATATTTCCAAGTTTTTAATATTAGTTAGTCTTCCAAAATATGGTTTTATGTTTTAGTAAAGTTTCTTCCCAAGAGTTCAATTTTTAAAGAAGAGTTGTTTTTGTAGCTAAGTCCGATGGTTCTTTAAGATTGTGCGTTGTTTATATGGAGTTGGAAAAACATACCATTTTAAAGTATATGTTACTCTGAATAGATGATATGTTTGACAAACTTCATGGAGCTAGATTATTCTCCTAATCAGACCTTGCTATGGGTTTCTATCAGTTAAGGTTAGCGGAGGATAGTATACCCTTAACTGCTTTTAGAGGGCCCGATTTTTTATGAGTGGTTGGTTATGCCTTTTGGGCTGACCAATGATTCAGTATTTTTCGTTGATCTTATGAATCGAGTTTTTAGTGATGTGTTGAATTAGTTCGTGTTGGTTTTCATTGACGACATCCTTATCTATTCCAAGATCGAGGAAGAACACAAATATCATTTGGAAGTGGTGTTGGAAATGTTAAGGAAAAATGTTCTTAAGGCAAGTTTTTCTATGTGCCAATTTTGGCAATCAGAAGTGAGATACCTAGGACATATTGTATCGGGTGAAGGCATCTCAGTTGATCCGGCTAAGGTAACTGTTGTGCAAGATTTCAAGAGACCCCAAACTCCTATAGAAGTGAGAAGGTTTTTTGGGATAGTGGGTTACTACAGGAAGTTCATCAGGAATTACTCCAAGATCTCCGCTCATCTAACCAAGCTGACAAAGGATGACATTTAGTTTGAGTGGACCTTGAAGTGTGATGATGCATTCCTCGAGTTAAAAGAAAGGTTGACCAGTGCCTCTGTTTTGGATATTATTGAGGAGGAGAATGGTTAACTATTTATATCGATGCATGTAGAGTTGGTTAGGCGCAGTTTTGATGAAGCATGGGAAGGTTTAAACAGTTAAAGCCACATGAGAATAATTATGCAACGCATGATTTGGAGTGTTAGCCATAGTATTTGCGTTAAAGTTGTGGAGGCATTACTTATTGGATACGAATTCTTCTTTCCCTCTTTTGTTTATTTCTAATCTTTAGGGATCCTAGTTAGTAATTTTCTCCTTTAGATAGGTGAAAAGTTCGAGCTCTTCATGTATCACAAGTCCTTAAAGTACCTTTTCACTCATAAGGATCTGAACCTAAGGCAACAACGATGGTTGGAGATCCTGGTAGCCTACGACTTGGATATTCTCTATACGCTAGGTAAAGCAAATGTGGTGACAGATGCACTTAGCAGGAATACCGTGTTCGCTCTCTTTGAAGTTAAACCAACTCTTTTGGAAAGGATTGCTGGTAAGCAAAGGGAGGATGAGCATTTAAGGAAGATCACCCAGGATGTTGAGGGTGGGCAGTGTTCACATTTCGAGTTTGATAACTATGGTATTTTGAATATGAATGGGAGAATCTACATCCCTAATGTCGATGACCTTAGACAAGAAGTTTTATCGAAATATCATCGATCCAAATTAAGTATCCATCTGGGTGTTTCTAAAATACATAGAGATATGAAATAGGTACTTTGGTAGCCTGGAATGAAGAGGGATGTCAACCTTTGTCGGTAGATGTTTGAACTGTCAACAGATAAAAGGCGATCAACAGAAAATGGCTGGTTTACTTCAACCCTTGGATATCCTAAATTGGAAATGGGAGATGACATCAATGAATTTTATCGATGGTTTACTCAGAACTAGAAAAGGAAGAGTTATCATGGATTGGCAAACGAAGTGTGCTCATTTTATCGTGGATTGGCTAACAAAGAGTGCTCATTTGATCCCAATAAAACTGACAAAAACTACAGCTTCTTTGGCGGAAATTTATATAAGGGAGATTACATAGGGTCCCAATGAGTACTGTAAGTGATCGAGATCCCATCATCACTAGTCAGTTTTAGGAGGCGTTGCAACTAGGTTTAGGAACAAAGCTAAGCCTAAGCATAACATATCATCTCCAAACGGATGGACAAACGAAAGGGTGAATCGAATTCTAGAAGATCTTCTGAGGGCGTGTATTCTGGATTTTGGAGGATCATGGGAAGCTTATCTTCATTTGGTGGAATTATCCTAAAATAATAGCTATCAAGCGAGCGTTGACATGGCACCCTATGAAGCTATATATGGACATCCTTGTAATTTGCCAGCATGTTGGGTTGAGACTAGAGATCGACTAGTACTTTGCCTAGACATGATTCAAGAAGCTACTGAAAAGATTGCGGTTATAAAGAGAAGGATGAAGGAAGCCTAGGATTGCCAAAAGAGTTATGCTAATAAAAGGAGAAGAGATTTGGAATTTTAAGTCTGAGACTCTATATTTGTGAAGAATCCCCTAATCAGAGGAGTTATTCGATTTGGAAGGGCTGGGAAGTTAACACCCAGGTATAATCGACCTTTTAGGATTATTGAAAGGATTGGACCGCTCGCCCACAAGGTTGAATCACCAGAAAGATTACCAGGGGTCCATAATGTTTTCCACGTGTCTCATCTGAGAAAGTATATTCATGACCTATCATTGATTGTGGAGTCAACGGTTCAAGAGGATTTGAAGATAGAATCGAACTTGACGGTGATCAGGCATCCAGTTCATATTGTAGATCAGGATGAGAAGAGGATGCAAAATAAGGTGGTGAAGTTATTAAAGATTCAGTGGAGAGAGGATCCCCGAGACTGTACATGGGAGATGGTGGATCATATGAGAGAAGCCTACCCAAAATTAATGTTAGGATAGTCATTGTTTGTATGTATAATGAATGCATTATTGTATTATGGATGCTTAGTGTAAGTCCTTTATATGGATTTCATGATATGTAATATATGACCTTTTGAGTTATTATGAGTTATCTTTTTGTATGCTAATTTCGGGACGAAATTATTTTAAGAGCGGAGAGTGTAACGATCCAGAATTTAATCACTTTAAATATGGATATTTAAATATATTTTTAATAATTAATTAAAAGATTTTATAACTCAAATAAATTCCTTTTAAATATTGACTAATTATGGTAAAAAAAAAATAAATATTTTTTACAAAATAATCAGTTCCAAACATAATAGGAAATGCGACAGTAAATCATTTTTTGAATTTTCGACTTTTCGATGTCTAAAAGTTGTCGGAAAACGTTGTACACATTTGTGTAACATATACACACATTTATATATAAGTTAGAATAAATTTTAATATATGTATATGTTTATTTAAGTTGTTTAAATATGATATGACATCTTAGGAAAGTTAAATAAGCTTTAAAAAATATATGTAAAAAGAAGTCACAAAATGTCATCCTTTCACAAACACAAAGTACACTAGGTAATTAAAACATGTTGGCTTTGAAATGAAAGGGGGGAAACATGTCTTTCACATGATTAGAAGGGAAAGGGACAAGAGAAATGAAATGGAAAAAATCTAGTGGAGGTTAAGTACTTTAGGGTAATATGGTAATTTGGTTTATGCAATTCATATAAAACTAATTTCCTAATACTTTCCTCATTTTCATTTTCATTTATACTTTGTAAAAATTTCTTGTTCATGCTCTTTTTCATGTCCTCTAAAAAGAAATTCCAAAGTTCTTTAGTTAAGAAATCTAGTTCAAAATTTTCTAAAACCTTGTCAAAACTCACCTCTTTCCATTTCTACAATTCTCTTCCACAAAACAAGTCCATACACTCCCACCACCTTCTTGGCCAAACACTAATACCACCAGGGGGGAATCATTTTGCATCCATAAGCCACCTAAGACTCCATTTTTCCAAGCTAGAAGAAAAGACCTAGGACGTGTTCGAGTTATAGAAAAAGCTGGCTAAGTTTCGTGAAATTCGGTGAGTAAAGTTTCACTCTTTAACTAAGTTTTCTAAACATAAATTTATAACTAACTTATTGTAAAAATGATGTTGTGTTTGGATAAAATAGTTTTGGGTTGTATGTATGTATTGTGCTTGGATTATAATGATGCTTGGATGTGATCATATGTGCTTGGTTATGTGGATGTATAGTTTGGAATGTGGTAGACTAAATAGTCAAGTTAGCTTGCATATTATAATCTCGCTTGTATATGTTGATTATGGAAACTTTTACATGTTGTGATGTTGTGGTTATGTAATCATGTATGTTGTGAGCATGATGTTATGCTAAGAAAGTTAGCATCTTAGTAATTTAAAGCGACGTGGTATCCCTTGCATAACTCCAAAATCTTTGGTTATAAAATGCGCAAAATGTTTCCAAGTTTTAAATATTCATTAATCTTCCAAAATATGCTTTTATGTTTTAGTAAAGTTTCTTACCAAGAGTTAAATTTTTAAAGAAGACTTAGAGAACAAATTTCAAGTTTGGAAAGTTACGGGTCGGATAGTGGTTGTCGCTATAAGTGCAGTTCGAGGAATTGAACTCTTTTTGGAATCTAAATTTGTTTTCAATTAAATATTTTTTTGAAAGAGTTTTCCAACATATAATAAGTAATGAAAAGTAATTATTTAATTATTGTTTAATAAATTAAGTAAGGCAATTAATGCTTAATCATTAGTTAACAAAGGTAATTAGTATTTAATTGTTAATCAAATTAGTTAATTATAATTAGTAAAAGGTTAATTATTAATGTAAGTTAAATTATTATTTATTATTAATTAATGGTTAATTATTATTTGATTATTATTTTTAAATTAATATTGATTAATTATTTAATTATAAAAGGTCTAATTATTAATTAATTATTAATTAGGTTAGGACTTAATTAAGATTTAAATTAGGACTTAATTAAGATTTAATTATTATTTAATAAAGGTTTAACTTATTATTTAACTTATTAATAAAGGTATAAATTTTTAAATCGCTTAATTTTAAAATGTTGGTTTTGTTAAAATTATTTTCTTTTGCAAAGGTGTTTTAAATTAAGGGATTTCTTTATCGATTACCTTTAAGTAACCTCAAACAAATATGAAACCAAATTTAATGTGGTGGCACATTTATGGGAAGTAAATCATCCCATAGTTAGCACTAAAAGCCGATGAGTAGGCTAATCCTTTATCTGTGGTATCTAGAATTTATTTCTAGGCGAGGGGTAGAGTAAGGTCAAAATATCAGAAACGTGGTAGAGATGGGAGGGTTAATTCCTATCAATGGGTCATGTTTAAATTAAGTATATGGTTATTCATATGCGAACACTGTATAATTACCCTTAGTAGCAGATTATCCATTATTTATAACTTAACCTATTAACTCATGAAGTATGTTGTGTATATTAGAGTCTCCCGGTGAGGACTCGAAAACTTGTTACATACTTCCAAAAGAACTAGAACTGAGTTAGCCGAGAATTATCGCTTAGTTTGGAGACACCGGTTTCGGATAAGTATAATTTAGCCAAACCACTCCAAACTAATAACGTTTACGTTGGATTTTTATAAATTATGTTATGGAGCTGTATTATTCGTCCTGAGGGTGATTCCAAAATGGAAGATAGTAAATGTTGAAGGTTTGTTCGATCTCGGAACAACTTGTATGGATGAATGCTATCATTGCATTAGATGTTTGTAGGGCATTGTTAGCATTTCAAGATGGTCTGCTAAGAGGAAAGGTAAAAGCGTAACCTTAAGCCTTACAACCAGTAAATGAATAAAGCAAGGACGTGTCGTAGGGCTATGTGGGTCGCTCCCACTAGGGTATGATCATCGCCTAATCTAAAGTGATATCTTCGGTTTACGTATGCTTTGGGATCACTTTTAAGGTTGTTGATCGCAATCAAGTGGTGATCATATTCGGCGCTACCTAGTAAGGGGTAGGGCCGATCCTGAGTAGTAGAGGTGCAATGCGTTGTGGCCTTCCGTGCATTTTATCTAGAGGTGTATGGATTCAGTGGATAGACCTTTACCCTTTCATAGTTGGAATCCATTTTCCAATACGAGCCTACAAACTTGATCGTATACCTATTATATTGGAATCTAATAATGTAAAAATTTCGGCTATGATTCCATATTTATTTTAAACCCAAACATTATGATAATATCAGAGGAGTGTATATAGAAATGTTTTGGTTATCGTAAGGTAAAAACTCGTCCATGTTTATGTGCGGCGTGGTCTTACATGATACCTTTAATTAGATGGTTTTATAAAGTAAAACTTATGCTTTACTCACACTAGACCTAGGTCTGACCCGAAGTTTTATTTCTTTTCCTTAAGCTCTTGGGTACTCAAATTTTTATGAATAGCCAAGTAGTTATGTTTACTTTGAAGTATTTTAGGAAGCAGTAAGGAGTAAGAGCTTTCATCATCATCTTGTAGTTTCCTATATTTTCACTGTGACTGTATATTATGTATTAGATGTTTGAGCAGGCTGCTACAACTGACCTGCTTGGGAATAGTACTTGCTGTAACTTTGATGTAACATTTTAGAGTAACCATATGTACTATTCTATGATGATGTTTATATAATTCTGTTGTTGCGAGAAAAATCTGTGTTTTTTTCCTTGCCTTCTACTTTCTTTACCTAATGACCCGTCTTTCGAACACTTAGATGATCGGCACATGAATACTGAGGATGTATTAAGTGTTGTCTTTAGGTATAAGTAAGGCAGATCGTTACATGTGGTATCAGACTTTAGGTTAAGCAAACACCTTTTCCTTGGTTAGGGTCAACTCTTTAGACATAGGGTTAGTAATACCCTAGAATGAGTTTAGTCTTTTAGAGTGTGTTTCCATGTAGTTCTGATCAGTATTTCTATGTTTGGTTTTATGCACTTTTTCCTAAGATAATCTCATCCATGTATTCTATTGATATCTTACTTTATTCAAGTAGTACGAATGAGTACAAGAAAGGGATGAGAAAGGGGAAACAGTAGCAAAACAAGCACAAATGGAAGAACCTCAAATGTTAGAAGGGGTGAAATAGCAGTTGAGGTAGTAGCTCTAGTGCAACCTCGAGTTAACTTCACAGCTCTATGCAAGGAGTACACAAACCTAGGAGGAAAACCTTTCATGGGTGCTGAAACCATCATTGAAGTACAAGCTTGGTTGTGGTAAAGTGAGATGATTTTCAAAGGCTTGGACATTTCTGATTATCAAAAACGGTTCTTGGCATCATGGTAATTGCAAGATGGTGCGGCTGCATGGTGGGATTCTATCACCACAAATGTTCCAGAAGATGAGTTCTCATAGGCTAGATTCAAGGAAGTACTCGAAGACCAATTCATGACAGCTGCAAGAAAAACTCGATTATATAGAAGTTTCATGGATCTCAAGTAGGAAAACCGATCAATGGCTGAATATGAGACAAAGTTTAATAAGTATCTCATTTCGGTCTAGGACTTACTGACACCCCACTAAAGAAGAACGAGATGTTCATATTGAGTATGAGGGAAGAGTTCGATGAAAAGATGAACGCTCATATAAAGGAATCGTTTGTGGATCTAGTAGAAATGGCCTTAAGGTATGAAGTGCTTTTGAAGAAGAAGCCATCCGCTGAAGATCCAAACAAAAGGAAGTTTAACCCAAATTGGAAAATGAAGCAGGGTAAGGTAAAATCAGCAAGGGGAGTTAAGGGAAACAAGTATAAACATGTTGTTTATTTCAATTGTAATAAAAAAGGCCACATTTCACCACATTATCAATAGGTAAAGACTATCTCTCCAATGGTCCAGAAGATGCTTTGCTATAATTGCCACCGGACTAGACACATGGTTAAGGACTGCCCACTATTGAAGAAGGGTTAGCAGATTAAAGTTTATGTTATTAAAGACGAGCCCTCAACCTCTGAAGATGTTAAAAGGAAGGGAGTCTTGGAAGGTACTTTACTAATAAATGGTATTTTAGTTCATGTTTTGTTTGATACTAGAGCTTCTCATAGTTTTGTCTCTAAAGAATTGCAACTTATCCCAGAATTTGTAGAAACCCCTATTTGCGTGCCAACCCCATAGGTGGTATAACTAATTTATTCTGTGTTTTTGAAAGGGTACAAATTGATTTTCGAAAACATCATTTCTTTAGTGAACTATTTATCATGAATTTAAGGGGTTTGATGTGATAATTTGTATGGATTGTTTGTCGAGATATGGTGCTATACTGGATTGTATTAAGAGAGGAATAATGTTGAAAACTGATTTTGGGAGGGTATTGGAAAAGATGGTATGTGCTAAGCCTAACAAGCGTATGAGTAGTTTCTTGTATGCCTTAGAATCATCCCAAGAAGAGCTTGAGTCTATATTAATAGTTAAAGGTTCTTCGGATATTTTTGAGCCAGTTAGCAGTTTGCATCCTTATCGGGAAACTGAATTTCGGATTGGGTTAGTTCCTGGTGAGAGACATGTTATTTAACCCCTGGGTAAAATGGCACCAAAAGAGAAGCAGGAGCTAGTAAGTCAAATCAATGATTTGTTAAAAAGAGGGCTGATTGGACCAAGTCAATCGAGTTGGGGGTCGACAGTTGTTTTAGTCGCTAAATCCAATGGTTCTTTAAGATTGTGTGTGGATTATAAGGAGTTGAAAAAATAGACCATTTGAAATAAGTATCCGTTACCCCGAATAGATAATATGTTTAACCAACTTCATGGAGCTAGAGTATACTCCCAATTAAACCTTACTATGGGTTTCCATCTGTTAAGGTCAGCGGTGGATAGTATACCCTTAACTTCTTTTAGAGGGTCCAATTTTTGTTATGAGTAGTTGGTTATGCCTTTTGGGCTAGCCAATGCACCAGTATTTTTCGTTGATCTTATGAATTGAGTTTTTAGGGATGTGTTGAATAAGTTCGTGTTGGTTTTCATTGACGACGTCCTTATCTATTCCAAGACTGAGAAAGAACACAAACACCATTTGGAAGTGGTGTTGGAAACGTTAAGTAAAAAAATTTTTGAGGAAAATTTTTCTGAGTGCCACTTTTGGCAATCAAAAGTGAGATACCTAGGACATATTGTATCGGGTGATGGCATCTTTATTGATCCAGCTAAGGTAGCTGCATTGCAAGATTTCAAGAGACCCCAAACTCCTGCAGAAGTGAGAAGCTTTTTAGGGACAGCGGTTTACTATAGGAAGTTCATCAAGGATTACTCCAAGCTCGCTGCTCATCTAACCAAGCTAACAAAGAAGGATGTTAAGTTTGAGTGGACTTCAAATTGTGAGGATGCATTCATCAAGTTAAAATAAAGGTTGACCAATGCCCCTGTTTTGGCTAATATTGATGGAGGAGAGGGGTTAACTGTTTATACCGATGCATGTAGAGTTGGCTTGGGCGTGGTGTTGATGCAACATGGGAAGTTATAGCCTATGTAAGTAGACAGCTAAAGCCTTATGAGAAGAATTATGCAATGCATGATTTGGATCTGTAACGACCCGATATTTTCAACCATTCGCATCCATTATAAGTGTATAGGTAGACACTCATGCCGGAATTGAATTGCTCAAAATACCGCGTTGTAATTAAAATTTGGCAAATCTCAGAATATACAGTAAATAAATATAATCACAGATCACAGACACAGAGTAAAATAATGCAGCGGAAGTAAAAGAAATAGTAGTTCATGAAGCTACTATGTAAATATATCAGAGTTACATAAGATACAACAGAAGAAATAGAGTACAACAGAAGTATCAATAAGATAACCAAGTACAAGCTGAACAGAGCAACATAACTGAAGTAGATAGAACAAGACTAGCAGATAATCTCCAGCAATTCAAATCTCCAGAAGGTGGAAATCCAAATCTGTGAATAACTCAGGCTGACCCGAGCGTAAAGCAAAACACAAAACACTCGAGTCAGGACAATATATACTTATATAATGTAAACCAACTCAAGTGAACTGTAATAAAGGTACAAGTAACTTAGAAGATGCTTGGGACCGCCCATCCTCTAAGGATCCGTTAAAATATCTACTATGTAGTAATATTCGCTATTATAATAGTGTCTAAATAAGTAAAGTATAATCATATCGGAAAATAGCGTTAAGGGGATGGAGAACCTTAACGCGGTCGGATCTTAAAATCATAATCGTAGTAAAGCTCGATATGGTAGGTGACATGGCACAACTAGGCAATGCCAGGGTAGATATACCAATTACGCACACGGACTGATGGATACGCATAGCAGCCACTACCGTTCCACCTCGAACAACATTCCCAAATCGGAGGATGGCCATCTAGTCAAATCACAAGTAAGAGTATAATATCGAAGAAATGTGTCCGAGAAGAGGTGCTACCTCACTGGTCCGAGATCGCTCCTGTTTTAGCCACCTTATGCCAACTCACGGGAGTTGGGTCCACGTAACATACCTTAAGAACGTCGCCACCATCCTACTTCATTCTGGAATCTCCACCGCGTACACGGTTGTCAAAGTGGTTTTCGGTATCGACAGAGAGTATGTCCATATCCGATCCCGGTCTCTTTGCCAACCAATCGTTATTATAACCCGTGGTTATAACTTTTAAAAATAGTTTATGTTTCAAATCAAAATACATCCTTTAAACCATTTCAAAATCATATCATTTATTTCAAACTAATACATACTTTCAAACCCAAAACATATCCATTCAAAACCAATTCAAAAATATATCATTTCCATTTCAAAACCAATTCAATAATACATCATTTCAATAAAACCCAAATTTCAAAATCATTGAATATTTCCTTTAATTTATTAAACTTGAAATCTTCCTTTAAATTATCATAGCATTTTGGAAATGTAACCTTAAGTAATCATAGCATTTTTGGAATGTAATACTTTCCAATTTAACATTTTATATAATCAAAGTATTTATATACTTACAAATTTTTAACATGGTCATTTTATCATAGCCTTATAGTTAAATAAACTTTGTTACTGTAATATCCAATTTAATGCTGAAATTCTTATGTTAAGTTAAGAGTACCTTATTAACTTACATTATCATTACAATAAAGAAACTTTATTATTTTAGTCATTAAAATGTGTCATTTACATAAATTAAAACCTACATATTAAATGTACTTTTTAACTTACATTTCTATTACAGTAAAGAGCATTTATCATTTAATCAATATTTCACTAATTAAACTTACATTATCAAATGTACGTTTTAATTTACGTTTTATTACAAAAAGGGCATTTATTATTTTATTCAATATTACACTGATTAAGACTTACATGTTTCTTTCATTAATTAAGACTTTACATGTTTCTTTCATAAATTAAAAACTTTGCATATTCTTCCATAAATTTAAAACTTTACATGTCTCTTTCATAAATTAAAACTCTACATATTCTTTCATTAATAGAACTTTACACGTTTCTTTTCAAAACTTCGTTACAAGTCATTTTATTATCAAGATATCATTTGAGTTCAAATCCATTTCAAAATATCAAAATATTATTCAAAACATCATTCATTTTAATTCATTTAAATACCATTTAAATCCATTCATTTTATTAAATTTAAATACCATTTTAAACTCACATTAAAACTCAAATTCTTCCATTTAAAACCATTTAAATATCACTTCATTTTCTATAGAAATTTAACATTTAATTTCCAAAAATTATATCATTTTCCAAAGGTTATTTTTCATAAAATTTATTAAAATAACAAAATATAGTTTCAGTAGCACTTACAAAATGCTACGTAAAGTTATAGTTTTAAAATAGTTCATTTAACAAAACGGCAGCACATAAATGCTGTAATATATTTCCATTAAATTTAAAATAATCTTAAATGTTAAGTTTAACCACTACAGCACTTATAAAGTGCTATAATATCCTTTATTTCAAATTAACTTTTAGTTCATTTAAACAACTACAGCATTTGCAAAATGCTGTAATATCTTTTACATACATTTCAAAAATGTTGTCAAATCAAATTCAGAGTTTAATTACCATTTCATAAATTTAACTAAATTTCCAATTTTATTTAATTAACTTAAACCTTTAATTAAAACTAAATTTCACATTTCCAAGTCAAGTTATATTTTTAAAAGATCACTTTTAAACATTCATTATTACATTTTTAACACATAGAAAAATCATAATTTCTTTAATTCAAAATATTTCAAAATATGTTTAAATCATATTTCACAAATTATAATTTTTGAAATACTTAAAAATATCCAAAACACTTTATAAAATAACCACGGGCCTGTATATAGTTTTCTAACCTAGGTCAAGTGATACGGATATGTATCATTTCAATCCGCAGTTTAAAAAGAAAAATCCGGGTTCTATCATTTCAAACCCGCAATCCCAAGTTAAAATAAATTAAATAAAAACCATTCAGGCCTATCATTTCAGCCCATAACGATTTTTCCCTATTCTAAAGTCCGTTCGGGTATGTATCATTTCAACCCATAGTGATTCTAATCTACAGGGAACTTGCAGTGTGATAACAGATATAAATAACAGAATAACATTAAATAACAGTAACATATGATATAACAGATGTAATAACAGGTGTGAACATCATATGATAATAATATAAGCATATATAACATGATAATATATTTCTACAGATTCGCAGGGTGTCAATTTACTAGTTATATAGGTACATATTGTCTGGTGAGAATAACTCACTTGTTTAAGCTGGAGATGACGACCAAACACATAACACAGAATCTTTGAAGGCACGACAACATGAATATGATTTGAGAGGGGAGAGCCAAATATAATTGCCTTGTATACATATAAAAAAAACAAGACAATGTATACATAAATATTCAACACAAACAATATTGAAACAATTTTAAATAAGGAGCAACAAAGAAATAGATGACTTGACCTTGCCTCAACCATTCAAGTGCTTGGCCATGACATCATTTGGCTCAGCTATGATCAGGTCTAGACCTGAATACTCACCCAATGGTCAGCAAAAAGAAGGCAAAACAATGGAATGATGATGGTAGGAGTTACATATGAATAAGACAAAGGGTCAAGGCAAAATAAGTGGAGTTTTGGTGCATTTTTGGCTCAACCAAAGGCAAGTGGGGCTTGGCCCTTGCATGGTTCAGGTCTGGACAGTGGGTAGGTGGATGGCCAGAGGTGGTATCAAGGTGGTGGTGGAGCAATAGGACGCGGCCAAGGTGATGTATGGTGGTGGTGAAGCGATATAGGTCAGCTAGTGTTGTTTTTAAGGGGTTTCAACATTTGTTTGTGGTGTTTTCATCATCTAAAGGCCATGGCCTGATCTGGTCAGAGGGGATGTGAGGTGGTTGAAGCCAAGAATGATGAGGAGGAAGGTGGTGGAGGCTATGGTGGAGATGGTGGAAAGTTTGGCCAAGCAATTGTGGATGAAATCAAGGCAAAACAAAGTAAAAATGAAGAAGGAAGAGAAGAAAAAGAAGAGGCCATTACCAAATGTTTTCAGAGGTGTTTTGGCCGAAAATTTGATGAAATGAGAAGTGTATTCAGTTGAAAAACAAAATAAAACATATGGCTATCAATAAAGAAGGAACGGTCAAAATGTGAAAGGTCTAGCAAATGAAAAGTCATCGGTTTAAAGCCTTTATGTCTCTTCAAATTTCCTTCTTATATATTTTGTAATTTATAATTACATGTAAAACTGATAAATAAAGATAACAAATCAGAAATGAAAAAAATAAATATAAAATAAATAATTAAATTTTGATTAAATAGAATTTAAATTAAGAAAATGGCTTAAAAATGCAAACTAGGCTTTAAAAATTAGAAATAACTTCTATAACTTTGGAAAAATTATATTATGATTTAAATACATGTAAAATGAATAAAATAAATTAAAACACAGCAAATAAAAGTGAATGTATAAAATAAATAAATAAATTTTAATTTAAATATAGTTTAGATGAAGAAAATAGCAGAAAAATAGAAACAGCTTTTAAAAATAGGAAATCATCATAGTACATTTTGGAAAATTCGATTATTATTTTTAAAAATATTTAGAGATTAAAATATACATAAATTAACATATTGATACATATAAAAAAAATATAAGAAAGAAAATATGATTTATAAAATTTAAAATAGGCAAAATTGCACAATAAAACAAATTATACTAAAATTTGAAATGTGCATAACTTCTACATTTTAACTCCGTTTTTAACGAAACGAAAAGCAGTATTCATATTTTTAAATCTATTTTCATAATAAAAGATAAAATTTAAGATTATATATATTTGAAATTTGAAATTTAAAAGTCAAAGATTGAACAGTTTGACCAGAATTTCCCTTTTAAGTAAAATATTTAAATTATACTAGTTTGAACTATAAATCACTTAATAATCAACATTTATATTTTAAAAATGAAATTTTTTTAATAAAACATGTTTAAACTAATTTAAAAAAAAAAGTTTAAATTTAAATAATATACAAAAATCTAGGATTGTTACACTCTCCCCCACTCAAAACTTTTCGTCCCCGAAAAGGAATGAGGTACGGGAAAGCATAGAAAAAGATAGAGTGAAATATGATTAAGACAAGATGACAAGAAGATTTAAATTACACCTGATAACTATTGTTATAGTTAAGTTTAACAAGTTGGAGGTGATCAAATCAAGAATACAAGCACGAAAAAGATCCTCTAGAGTCTAAATCTCCCTTTTCACTTGACCGACGGTCTATGAATGGAAAAACAGTGTTCAGATCTAGATGAGTAACAAAGATTATCAAAGATTACAGAAAGATTTCTAAACAGACTGGTATAAGCAATAGTCTTCCCATTCTGTAACAAGATAAGAGAAATAAGGACAAGCAAAAGATAGTTTGAAAAAAACAAAGTAAGATAATAAATTTGAAACCATAATGCTTTGAAATCATAACAATTTAGGGATGTTTATCATTTGGAAATCATACTACTAAAATCACAACACTTTGGAAATGTTATTCTTTAAAAAAAACATAATACTTTGAAAATCATAACACCTTTTAAAAATAATCTTCATTTAAACCATTTAAATCCAATGTCAAATAATATTCATTTCAAAGCTGTAACATTTCTAAGTCCATTCAATTATAAAATTTCCAAAACATTGTATTTTCAAAACAGCAGCACTTATAAAATGCTACAGTAGATATATTAATATTTCAAATCAGTTTAATTTCAGAAATATTCATTTGGATATCATTTAACTTATGACTTATTAAAACAAACTTTTATGAATGGAATATCCAAATTAAACTATACTTCATTTATTAAGTCAAAAGCTCACTATTTTAGTTAGCTCTTAATTTAACACATAACCTAACACTTATTTAAAATACCCATTTCATAAATAGATATTCCTTTAATAAGTTACACTTAAAATTCCATTTGAAAACCAAATTCTCAATTATCAAATTTTAGTGATGTTAAAATACATTTTAACTATTTAAATCATAATTATTCATTTTTCAAGACATATCTATTTCATAAATAAAATATTTATCATAGCAAATATACAATCAAATTTCTTTACACATTTATTCATTTAGACATCAATTAAACTATGAATTCAAGTTAAATAAACTTTATTACAAAATGTCCAATTCCAATGTATTTTATTTTATCTATTCAAAGATACATTATTTATTATACAACATATTCGTTTCAGGAAATAACCATTATTAAAATTCCTAGGTTAGACTTAAGGTTCCATAGTAAATCAAATTTGATTATTAAGTTATTTAAATAAAATCTCTTTAAATTCCTTTTTCACTATTTGCCCCTGTTAATCTTTTATAACTAAAATTTAAGTGTATAACATTTATTATAACCACTCAAATTCTATTTATAAAATCATTTATGTACTGTATATTATCCAATTGCATATTCAACTTCTGTGTAATTTAGGTAAGTTATATTGGAATGAAATTGTGTGTTATACAAGTAAAACTTTCCAATTCAATTATCTCAAGTTTGAATCATTTATTCAAATTTTTCTTTTTATAATTGAAATTATTCTTTAAAATAAAATTTAAGAATTAAACTTCCGATTCCTTTCAAACCATTTAGAGATAAGTAATTATATATACATAATATGTCAAATCAAATTTAAATCATATATCTATATATATTATAATCCAGTCATATTTAGAAATTCAAATCAATTAGATTTTCCAAAACAAAGCTGTAGCAAGACTACAGAACGGTCTCTTCACTTCGAAACTCGAAAATGAACGTCGATGATGCTGCAGTCATCACCGAAATTATTTTCCAGCGACAAAGAGAAGAGCACTAAATTTTTAAATTTAAAAATCCTTTAGAAACAAATTTCTACTTGGAAATACTTTAAATAATATATCCTTTTAAAACTTTAAACACAAGGTTTGAAATCCATCAGAAATTAAATTCTTAAATTTCTTGTTTTAAATTCATTTCAGTTCCCAAATAAATTTATAAACAACTATTTATAAATTCATTTATAGAACAATAAATGATAAATCAAGTATTATCATTTCAAATAATCAATTTAAATTAATTTATTAAGTTCCAAAAATTTATATATCCAAATTTATTTTATTAACCAAATTTTTTTTAAAATAATATTGTGTCAGTTTGTTCTGTCAAAGTGTTTTAGAAATCCTATCGATAGCGTTGATCAGACGAATCGATCGGAAGCCCAAATCAACATCAACAACTCAAACAACACAATATATAAAACAAACTTAGATTTACACGTACAATTCAAAATGTTTGGGGATATTTTGGAAACAAAACAAGATGATTACTTAACAAAATATGAAGATGGATAAGCTTAGATAATTCGCGAGCAACCTTAACCGGGTCAACCGTGACTTAATGAATAAGATCAAATGTGGATGTTTCTGGGGTAAATCTACATCCGATCTCAAGAGATAGAGTTTGGAATAACAAAAGATATTAGCATCTAAACCAAGGATAGATATAAATCTCAGGTGAATTGATGCAAATTTGTAAAGGAGTTTCCCCCTTTACCAGAAATTTAGAATATTGGCGAGACAGCCAATTCACTATAAAGATCATTCGAAGTGGAGTTATGTGATACTCCAAAATCAAAAGAAGATGAATAGTGAGGGACAAGAATGAATTTTGGAACCGCAGGGAACGTTCCAAAAATTCAAAGGAAATTCGAATCAAGAGGAAAAGATTCAAACTCGAACGAAAGTGATTCAATAAATAAATCTACTCCATATGCTGAGTTTTGCCTCAAAGCCAAAGCTCTGATACCAACTGTAACGACCCGATATTTTCAACCATTCGCATCCATTATAAGTGTATAGGTAGACACTCATGCCGGAATTGAATTGCTCAAAATACCGCGTTGTAATTAAAATTTGGCAAATCTCAGAATATACAGTAAATAAATATAATCACAGATCACAGACACAGAGTAAAATAATGCAGCGGAAGTAAAAGAAATAGTAGTTCATGAAGCTACTATGTAAATATATAAGAGTTACATAAGATACAACAGAAGAAATAGAGTACAACAGAAGTATCAATAAGATAACCAAGTACAAGCTGAACAGAGCAACATAACTGAAGTAGATAGAACAAGACTAGCAGATAATCTCCAGCGATTCAAATCTCCAGAAGGTGGAAATCCAAATCTGTGAATAACTCAGGCTGACCCGAGCGTAAAGCAAAACACAAAACACTCGAGTCAGGACAATATATACTTATATAATGTAAACCAACTCAAGTGAACTGTAATAAAGGTACAAGTAACTTAGAAGATGCTTGGGACCGCCCATCCTCTAAGGATCCGTTAAAATATCTACTATGTAGTAATATTCGCTATTATAATAGTGTCTAAATAAGTAAAGTATAATCATATCGGAAAATAGCGTTAAGGGGATGGAGAACCTTAACGCGGTCGGATCTTAAAATCATAATCGTAGTAGAGCTCGATATGGTAGGTGACACGGCACAACTAGGCAATGCCAGGGTAGATATACCAATTACGCACACGGACTGATGGATACGCATAGCAGCCACTACCGTTCCACCTCGAACAACATTCCCAAATCGGAGGATGGCCATCTAGTCAAATCACAAGTAAGAGTATAATATCGAAGAAATGTGTCCGAGAAGAGGTGCTACCTCACTGGTCCGAGATCGCTCCTGTTTTAGCCACCTTATGCCAACTCACGGGAGTTGGGTCCACGTAACATACCTTAAGAACGTCGCCACCATCCTACTTCATTCTGGAATCTCCACCGCGTACACGGTTGTCAAAGTGGTTTTCGGTATCGACAGAGAGTATGTCCATATCCGATCCCGGTCTCTTTGCCAACCAATCGTTATTATAACCCGTGGTTATAACTTTTAAAAATAGTTTATGTTTCAAATCAAAATACATCCTTTAAACCATTTCAAAATCATATCATTTATTTCAAACTAATACATACTTTCAAACCCAAAACATATCCATTCAAAACCAATTCAAAAATATATCATTTCCATTTCAAAACCAATTCAATAATACATCATTTCAATAAAACCCAAATTTCAAAATCATTGAATATTTCCTTTAATTTATTAAACTTGAAATCTTCCTTTAAATTATCATAGCATTTTGGAAATGTAACCTTAAGTAATCATAGCATTTTTGGAATGTAATACTTTCCAATTTAACATTTTATATAATCAAAGTATTTATATACTTACAAATTTTTAACATGGTCATTTTATCATAGCCTTATAGTTAAATAAACTTTGTTACTGTAATATCCAATTTAATGCTGAAATTCTTATGTTAAGTTAAGAGTACCTTATTAACTTACATTATCATTACAATAAAGAAACTTTATTATTTTAGTCATTAAAATGTGTCATTTACATAAACTAAAACTTACATATTAAATGTACTTTTTAACTTACATTTCTACTACAGTAAAGAGCATTTATCATTTAATCAATATTTCACTAATTAAACTTACATTATCAAATGTACGTTTTAATTTACGTTTTATTACAAAAAGGGCATTTATTATTTTATTCAATATTACACTGATTAAGACTTACATGTTTCTTTCATTAATTAAGACTTTACATGTTTCTTTCATAAATTAAAAACTTTGCATATTCTTCCATAAATTTAAAACTTTACATGTCTCTTTCATAAATTAAAACTCTACATATTCTTTCATTAATAGAACTTTACACGTTTCTTTTCAAAACTTCGTTACAAGTCATTTTATTATCAAGATATCATTTGAGTTCAAATCCATTTCAAAATATCA
The DNA here is from genome assembly GCA_030737815.1 of Allium fistulosum. NCBI lineage: Eukaryota > Viridiplantae > Streptophyta > Magnoliopsida > Asparagales > Amaryllidaceae > Allium > Allium fistulosum. The sequence goes on from CM060903.1 coordinate 446,076,246, forward strand.
AAATATTATTCAAAACATCATTCATTTTAATTCATTTAAATACCATTTAAATCCATTCATTTTATTAAATTTAAATACCATTTTAAACTCACATTAAAACTCAAATTCTTCCATTTAAAACCATTTAAATATCACTTCATTTTCTTTAGAAATTTAACATTTAATTTCCAAAAATTATATCATTTTCCAAAGATTATTTTTCATAAAATTTATTAAAATAACAAAATATAGTTTCAGTAGCACTTACAAAATGCTACGTAAAGTTATAGTTTTAAAATAGTTCATTTAACAAAACGGCAGCACATAAATGTTGTAATATATTTCCATTAAATTTAAAATAATCTTAAATGTTAAGTTTAACCACTACAGCACTTACAAAGTGCTATAATATCCTTTATTTCAAATTAACTTTTAGTTCATTTAAACAACTACAGCATTTGCAAAATGCTGTAATATCTTTTACATACATTTCAAAAATGCTGTCAAATCAAATTCAGAGTTTAATTACCATTTCATAAATTTAACTAAATTTCCAATTTTATTTAATTAACTTAAACCTTTAATTAAAACTAAATTTCACATTTCCAAGTCAAGTTATATTTTTAAAAGATCACTTTTAAACATTCATTATTACATTTTTAACACATAGAAAAATCATAATTTCTTTAATTCAAAATATTTCAAAATATGTTTAAATCATATTTCACAAATTATAATTTTTGAAATACTTAAAAATATCCAAAACACTTTATAAAATAACCACGGGCCTGTATATAGTTTTCTAACCTAGGTCAAGTGATACGGATATGTATCATTTCAATCCGCAGTTTAAAAAGAAAAATCCGGGTTCTATCATTTCAAACCCGCAATCCCAAGTTAAAATAAATTAAATAAAAACCATTCAGGCCTATCATTTCAGCCCATAACGATTTTTCCCTATTCTAAAGTCCGTTCGGGTATGTATCATTTCAACCCATAGTGATTCTAATCTACAGGGAACTTGCAGTGTGATAACAGATATAAATAACAGAATAACATTAAATAACAGTAACATATGATATAACAGATGTAATAACAGGTGTGAACATCATATGATAATAATATAAGCATATATAACATGATAATATATTTCTACAGATTCGCAGGGTGTCAATTTACTAGTTATATAGGTACATATTGTCTGGTGAGAATAACTCACTTGTTTAAGCTGGAGATGACGACCAAACACATAACACAGAATCTTTGAAGGCACGACAACATGAATATGATTTGAGAGGGGAGAGCCAAATATAATTGCCTTGTATACATATAAAAAAAACAAGACAATGTATACATAAATATTCAACACAAACAATATTGAAACAATTTTAAATAAGGAGCAACAAAGAAATAGATGACTTGACCTTGCCTCAACCATTCAAGTGCTTGGCCATGACATCATTTGGCTCAGCTATGATCAGGTCTAGACCTGAATACTCACCCAATGGTCAGCAAAAAGAAGGCAAAACAATGGAATGATGATGGTAGGAGTTACATATGAATAAGACAAAGGGTCAAGGCAAAATAAGTGGAGTTTTGGTGCATTTTTGGCTCAACCAAAGGCAAGTGGGGCTTGGCCCTTGCATGGTTCAGGTCTGGACAGTGGGTAGGTGGATGGCCAGAGGTGGTATCTGTGACGACCCGCCATCCTACGACAAGGAAGACGCATCGTTTTGAAGAAAAGAAAGAGGTGAGAAAGTAGAAAAGAAGAGAAGAAAGAAGAACAACAACAGAATCTCAACAGCGGAACGAATAAATTATATTAATAACAAAAGTATTACATAATATACAACACTTATCAGAGTTACACAACATATACATCACATACTAGACAGTTATAAACATCTGTCTAGACATTACAACTCAAATACAATACAAATACTATCACAGAGATCTACACAGCGGAATACTATATCTACGAACGCCGAAGCCTCCTGCTCCATTGCTCCTCCAGAATATTCGTCAAAGCTACCTGAATCCCTTGGCTACTCGTAAAAATTTGAGTACCCAAGAGTTTATATAAAACAAAAATAAACACTTGGGTCAGACATGGGTCTGGTGTGAGTAACAGGTTAAAGTTGCTTAACTTTGTAAAGCCTTTGAAACAAAAGGTATTACGTAAGACTTCCCACACATAAACATGGGTAAGTTTTTACCTTACGCTAACCAAAACTTTGATAGGAAATTCGGTTATATTATAATAGGGTCTAGGGTTTTCAAGTAAAATACAGAAATAGCTGAAATGCTTACATCTCACATTCCAACATAGTTGGGCACAACTAATACGTACGGCACTTATTGGATTTTGGATTCCATACAATGGCAGGGCTACCGGGGTACCGCCCGTCACAGTACGTGGCCTAGATCACCGTACCGAGGATCACTCCCAATCCCCTGCAACACAAGGCCGGAACATCCCTTACTGGATAATTCCCGCACAAGATATCCCAGCAGTTGTTGCAATCAACTGCCCACACAACCGAATAATAAGAAGGGACCTCTAGACAGGGATAATCTTGTCCTACTTGGGTGCTACCCACTAACCTTGCTGCACCTCCCCTGTTTTAGCCATTCCCGGTTTGATGAGGCTTGAGGCTACGATTTACCTTTAAATCAGAACACACCACTTAGAATGCTCATCGTCCACCTGACGATGTTCTGAAAGCATTCAATCCATACAAGTTCGTTCCGGGTTCGAACGAAACCGAAGGCATTATCTCGTTACACTCGTTTGGAATCACCCTCAGAGTTAACGACAATAACCCTTGCACTCTGAATCTTCATCTTCACTTGAGATTCACGACCTATCGTTAATTTGGATCGATGTGGTATTCAGATCTCCAGACCTGGAAATCCGGTATACGGAAACCCGATCCCGGTCTCATCGAAATCCAAAGCGTATCTTTTAAGGCCAAGTTGTTTTAAAGGTTAAAACAATTTAATTCTACTATCTATTAACACATAGATTGATAATTCACAGATTCATAATAGATAATCAACATTATCATTATAAGCAGATAATTCTTATCATCTTTACTATGCAACCAATGCATCCAAATCATACAGTATCAATTATCTCATATCTGAGATTTCAAACCATTCAAGGTACACAATATCATCCATTCATAAGCAATGATTTATTTATCACCATCTATAATTAATTTAAAATGAATTAAATTAATTATTTCATCTTTAATTAATTTAAATTAATTACTACATCTATAAATCCTGCTTAAATCATTATTAATTAATTATCAATCGATTAATCAATCATCATCCAATTATTCAATTTAATTAATCATCCTTGATTAATTATTTAATTACATTCAAGTAATTAGTATTAAATTAATTATACAAATTAATTATTCTTAACCACTTATAGTAATTAACCTTTAATTACTTCTTTTATTAATTAACTATAATTAATTACATTACTCCTTAATTAATTACATTAATTAATCACTTCATTTATAATTATTACTTAATTAATCAATTCTTAATTACATCATTAATTATATAAATTAATAATCCTTAATTACATTTTATCATTAATTACTTTATTTAAATTAATTACATTTAGTAATTAATCTTTAATTAAACCATAATTATTAATCACTATTGATTAATCACATTCAGTAATTAACTAACCTTAATTACTTCTTAAAATAAATTAATTATTCCTTAATTAATTTCTTAATTAATCCCTTGATTAACTTCCATTAAGTAATTAACTACCCTTAATTACTTTATTAATTACATTAGTAATTATCCATTAATTACTTTCCTAAGTAATTATACCTCCTTAAATTACATTAAGTAATTATACAAATCATTAAATGATTATCTTAAATTAATTAAACTAAATTAATTAACTTAACTTATCAATTTAACTCAATTAATTACAATGAGTAAATAATTTCTTAATTACTTCCATTAAGTAATTTTATTAAACAATTTCACAAATGATTATCTTTTAAACTAATTAATCTAATTAATTATCACATTAATTAATTATCCTTAGTTAATGATCTACATTAACTATTAACTATTTTAATTATCTTCCTAAAATAATTAAACATTGATTAACCATTATTAATTACAACTTAATTAATTCTAATTATTAATAAATTAATCTCAAATTAATTAATTAATTAAGTTCTTAACAATAACTTAATTAAACCTTAATTACCTTAATAATTTTATTTCTAACCATTAACTTATAAAATTAATGATCCTTAATTCAAATTAATTAATCTTTAAATAAATTAAATTAATCCTTCATTAATCAATTTTAAACCCTTAATTACTAATTTATTAACCCAAGTCATAAATTAATTAAATTGATTAATTAACTTTTAATTTCCTTAATAATTTATTTTATCCTAAATTATTAAATCTCAATTATCTTTAAGATAACACTTTATTTCTATTAATGATTAAAATATCATTAATAAAGTATTTAAACCAAATTACCTTTAAATTTACATTTAAATTCCATTTATATTTAAGATTTAAAAGGAATACAAATTAATTTTAACAAAGTTTTAAAACCATTCAAAAACTTTTTAATTACATGTTAAAGAAATACTTACTTAAATAAAGAAATTTAAAACCAAATCTCATTTTAAATTCAAAACATTATTTTATATCCAAACTAAGATTCAAACAAAACTTGAATCCATTTTAAAACTTTGATTTAAAACTTATTTTAAATCCTTGCTTTATAATTTAAATTCAGTTTTAAATTTTAAAAAGACAGATTTGAAAAACCTGTCACCAATCATTTACCCGAGTCAAACACTAGCAAATCTCGAGCCTGCCCCGAGACAACCACCAAACTCATCTACTTCGAGTCATCCCTTCACTCGCACGAGACAAAACCCAAGTTATCACTTAAACCCATCTACCCAGATACAACGTGCACGCGGTGCACGTTCACCAGCGCCTTCGACCTCTGATGATCGTCACGGCAGCTCACGACAACCACTTGAACTCACGCGACCACAACCAAGGACCCAGATCGTACGTAACTTACACGAATCGAAAACGAGACTCCATCTTCAACCTGGAACAGAATCCACTTCACAGAGCCAAACCTGGCAACGCTTTAATCTCGAAACGCCGCTCACCAGAAAAGCTGCTACTCCGGCCAAGACCTTGCCTACGACCAACCTTCCATCTGCCAAAATCCCACTGCACTCGATCAATCCAACTATCGTGATGATCGACTCATAATACATAGTCAAAACTAGGGTTCCAGAACAAATTTCGACACCGCTTCCTCCTCGATGAAATGCACCACCATCAAGTATTTTTCCCATCAACTACATTCACTCCATCATCACTACCCAAAGTCCTGACCTCTCCTGACACTTGGATCACCCGAATTACCCAAAAGTACAAAAACAGTGCAAACCAGAAATGCACTTACATTTCTAATCTAAAAATTGTTATTTTGGTTTTTAAAAACATGATTTAGTTTAAGGACTTGATTCATAACCCTAGATCCTTGAATTACTTAATTTAAATTTTGTCTTAGCTGAAGTATTCCAATACTTATGGTTGCCAGAGCCAAATAAATATTATTTTGACTTAATTTAAAATTCTAAACTAAAGTTTGAAATGAAACAAACAACTTTTGTTTTAAATCTTAAATCCTAATGAAGATTGAATCAAGTGCTAATGTAATATTTGCCAAATTCTTAATTATAAAAGAAAACAAGAACAGATAAGAGCAGATATACATCAAACACAGATATGCATTCATATACACATAAGATTCATCAATATATAGACATGCAAAGCATACTCATTTCAGAAATCCACATGCAGATAGATCATCAATACTTATGTTTTTTTTTAAAAATGATTGTTACTCACCTAATTTTTTGAAGAAGACAGAGCCTCCATTTTTTTTTTTTTTTGAAAAGCTTTGAAAACCTTTAGAGATTTAGTTGCTGGAATTTCTTTGCTTTAAAACTGCATGCTACTGGAAACATTTGTTGAGATGATTTAAGATCTGATTTCCAGGTTGCTTGCTAAGATGATTTAACTTGCTAGCTGAAATGATTTTGCCTTTCTTTTTTTTTTTTTTTAAAAACAGAGAAGAAGTTGCTTTGATGATCTCTGCTTTAAAAATCCAGGTTTGAAGAAATTGCAGGCTTGTTGTTCTCAATTTTTGAAAGAATTTAGTTCAGGCTTTAAGAAATGCAGGCTTATGATTTTGAATAGATATTTGTTTTCTGGTTTTGAGGAGGTATAGATTATCAGATTGAAGAAAAAGTGATCAGGCTTATGATTTTGAATAGATATTTGTTTTCTGGTTTTGAGGAGGTATAGATTATCAGATTGAAGAAAAAGTGATCAGGCTTATGATTTACTTTTCAGACTTGAGGGGAATTACTGATTTGGTTTTGAGAGGAGTTGTTTACAGATTGTTGTTTTGAGAAATTTGTTTGAGAAGTTGATTTCAGATTTTTGTTAGAGCAAATTATTCAGCTGAAATCTCTTTAAGTTTTGAAAAAGAAATAGTAAAAGAATGGAAAAGAGAAGGCATTGTTTATAAGCTGAAAATTATTTAGTAAAATAAAAGAAAAGAAAAATGGAAATTAAATGACACTTGTCATTAGCCCTTACTCATAATTTAACACTTGTTTAAATGAGGTCTTAGGAAAATAACATGTGTCTTTATTTTGTTACACTTGTCTTTTTAGTAATTAATACATATATTTATTTATTTTAAAATGTAAATAAAAGCTTTTATACTAGTTTACTATTTATAAATACTTACCTAAATGTATATATGCATTTCTCTTTTGAAGAAAATGTAAGTAAACAAATTATATAAAATTAAAAGCTTATCCAAATATTTTTAAAATGTTTATTCTTTTAATTTCTATTATAAATCCAAATTCATATTCAATTTAAATTTAAAAATCCAATTTAAAATCAAGTTATATATATGCATATATAACTACCATTTAAAAATAACAATTCTATTTTATTTAAAGTCTATTTATATTTATAAAATCAAAGTATTATAATTATAATTTGAAAATATCAAATTTGACAATTTTAAATAATTTATAAAAGAGATTATAAATTACTTCTATTATCCAATGAATTAATACCATATGTAAATTGTATTTAAACTTCTATGTTTAAATCATATATATTAAATAATATTTAAAAAGAAATAAAATAAACCTTTTATTTAAATTTGAACTTAAGCTAAAAATCTATTTTTAAACAATTAAACATTTATCTTATGTATTTAAAACCATATAGTTATTTATTAAAAAGCTTAATATTAAATTAAATCATGATTTCCAAATTACCCAAAATATATTAGAAAAGAAGATTTATTTATTTATTCCATTTCAAAACCAAAGCTCATCTATTTACAATATATATACAATTATATATATGCATTATAAATATAAATCATTTTATTAACTTTTTAAAAGATAAATCATTAGTTAAATATTTATTTAGTTAGATTATTAAATTACTTCAAATTTATTAACAAAGATCATCAAATCAATTTAATTTCCAATGCAGATTATTAAATTGATATTGTCCAAAATCCCGGGATATCACATTCCTTCCCCCTTAAAATAATTTCGTCCCCGAAATTTAAACAAAGGTAATTTAATAATCTATTCAAGATTTAACAAGCATATATTATCAACCATATGCTAACAACCATAGCAAACAATCATCCAATCAAACAATTCTAATTATCCAGAAAAGAAAAATTCTGGATAAAATTTTCTCGAGTTTCCCCAAGTATATATATATCGGGACACTCGCTCTACAAACAATCTAAACTACGAAGCTACAGAGTTCCTACTCATCTAGATCTATAGAACTAGACAGGATATCAGACTACAGACGAGTCTGACTCAACAACCAAGTATACCAACTCTACTCCTCAAACATCAGAAGACTGAACTTACTTCTCTTATCCGGAAAAGACAACAGATACATTCCCAAACTGCTTCTGCTGCACAACTCTGATCTGAAGTAGATAAGAATGCTGATGAAGAACACAAGCACAGACTGGATAACTTATCCCAGAAAAATGATTCAACAGATCCAAAAAGAAAACTCAGATACTCCATCAAATACTGCACTGCTTCATCAAACTCTAACTCTAGGAAACATCCTTCAACTAGGCTGAACCACCGGTACCACTCCTGGAATCCTGTCGATAAGAAAACTCATCTCCAGATGCGGACAACTTCTGACTTCCCTGAAGACATCCATAAAATCTTCAATAACTCAAAGATCACTCAAACTATCGCAAGTCACTTTTGCGATCAACCCAGTCCAGTATCCAAAGATACTATTCTCTCTTAACAAATCAGAATAGCTTACACTTATCTATCCAATTCATCGAAGAAATGGATATACTCTGCTACTTCTGAACTCCATCTTCAGAAAAACTGCTCAGCCAGAAAACTTCCTGCTAATACACAAAACACTCCGAACTGCACTGCTGCCATAGATGCCAAGGACTTCCTAATCCAAAGCTCTTCGAGAAACTCGAACCTCAAACAGAGACGCTATGCTGAACTCATCCACAACACCGAAGCAGACTTACTCCTTAAACTTGTTCCAAAGAAAACATCTTCGGAAACATCCATGGTCATTGTATCTCATCATACAACTACTTCTTCCAGAAGTTACCAAGATACCATCACTCGCTTCTACTTAACTGGTAGATCCAAACTCTACTCATCCAACTGCACTTCAAAGTCTGACTCCGAACCTTAATCGGTTTCCTTTGGAGATCGATGAAATCCTTCACCACAGCAAAGCTTACTCGAGACGGTATTTGGGTCTACAGTCTCATCAGATACACTTCTAACTCCAAACATTCAAACTCCAATCAATGGTAGTCATGTTACACACAGCCTACCTCATCTACCCTTATAACTTAATTTGGAAAACCCGAACAGGTAATCCAACAATAGGTAGAATAAATATATATATAATTATATAAAAATTACAAATACGCTCTCTCAAGATAGACGCCACTCCAGAGCCTAGGTATTCACTCAACCTAATGCTCTGATACCAACTGTGACGACCCGCCATCCTACGACAAGGAAGACGCATCGTTTTGAAGAAAAGAAAGAGGTGAGAAAGTAGAAAAGAAGAGAAGAAAGAAGAACAACAACAGAATCTCAACAGCGGAACGAATAAATTATATTAATAACAAAAGTATTACATAATATACAACACTTATCAGAGTTACACAACATATACATCACATACTAGACAGTTATAAACATCTGTCTAGACATTACAACTCAAATACAATACAAATACTATCACAGAGATCTACACAGCGGAATACTATATCTACGAACGCCGAAGCCTCCTGCTCCATTGCTCCTCCAGAATATTCGTCAAAGCTACCTGAATCCCTTGGCTACTCGTAAAAATTTGAGTACCCAAGAGTTTATATAAAACAAAAATAAACACTTGGGTCAGACATGGGTCTGGTGTGAGTAACAGGTTAAAGTTGCTTAACTTTGTAAAGCCTTTGAAACAAAAGGTATTACGTAAGACTTCCCACACATAAACATGGGTAAGTTTTTACCTTACGCTAACCAAAACTTTGATAGGAAATTCGGTTATATTATAATAGGGTCTAGGGTTTTCAAGTAAAATACAGAAATAGCTGAAATGCTTACATCTCACATTCCAACATAGTTGGGCACAACTAATACGTACGGCACTTATTGGATTTTGGATTCCATACAATGGCAGGGCTACCGGGGTACCGCCCGTCACAGTACGTGGCCTAGATCACCGTACCGAGGATCACTCCCAATCCCCTGCAACACAAGGCCGGAACATCCCTTACTGGATAATTCCCGCACAAGATATCCCAGCAGTTGTTGCAATCAACTGCCCACACAACCGAATAATAAGAAGGGACCTCTAGACAGGGATAATCTTGTCCTACTTGGGTGCTACCCACTAACCTTGCTGCACCTCCCCTGTTTTAGCCATTCCCGGTTTGATGAGGCTTGAGGCTACGATTTACCTTTAAATCAGAACACACCACTTAGAATGCTCATCGTCCACCTGACGATGTTCTGAAAGCATTCAATCCATACAAGTTCGTTCCGGGTTCGAACGAAACCGAAGGCATTATCTCGTTACACTCGTTTGGAATCACCCTCAGAGTTAACGACAATAACCCTTGCACTCTGAATCTTCATCTTCACTTGAGATTCACGACCTATCGTTAATTTGGATCGATGTGGTATTCGGATCTCCAGACCTGGAAATCCGGTATACGGAAACCCGATCCCGGTCTCATCGAAATCTAAAGCGTATCTTTTAAGGCCAAGTTGTTTTAAAGGTTAAAACAATTTAATTCTACTATCTATTAACACATAGATAGATAATTCACAGATTCATAATAGATAATCAACATTATCATTATAAGCAGATAATTCTTATCATCTTTACTATGCAACCAATGCATCCAAATCATACAGTATCAATTATCTCATATCTGAGATTTCAAACCATTCAAGGTACACAATATCATCCATTCATAAGCAATGATTTATTTATCACCATCTATAATTAATTTAAAATGAATTAAATTAATTATTTCATCTTTAATTAATTTAAATTAATTACTACATCTATAAATCCTGCTTAAATCATTATTAATTAATTATCAATCAATTAATCAATCATCATCCAATTATTCAATTTAATTAATCATCCTTGATTAATTATTTAATTACATTCAAGTAATTAGTATTAAATTAATTATACAAATTAATTATTCTTAACCACTTATAGTAATTAACCTTTAATTACTTCTTTTATTAATTAACTATAATTAATTACATTACTCCTTAATTAATTACATTAATTAATCACTTCATTTATAATTATTACTTAATTAATCAATTCTTAATTACATCATTAATTATATAAATTAATAATCCTTAATTACATTTTATCATTAATTACTTTATTTAAATTAATTACATTTAGTAATTAATCTTTAATTAAACCATAATTATTAATCACTATTGATTAATCACATTCAGTAATTAACTAACCTTAATTACTTCTTAAAATAAATTTATTATTCCTTAATTAATTTCTTAATTAATCCCTTGATTAACTTCCATTAAGTAATTAACTACCCTTAATTACTTTATTAATTACATCAGTAATTATCCATTAATTACTTTCCTAAGTAATTATACCTCCTTAAATTACATTAAGTAATTATACAAATCATTAAATGATTATCTTAAATTAATTAAACTAAATTAATTAACTTAACTTATCAATTTAACTCAATTAATTACAATGAGTAAATAATTTCTTAATTACTTCCATTAAGTAATTTTATTAAACAATTTCACAAATGATTATCTTTTAAACTAATTAATCTAATTAATTATCACATTAATTAATTATCCTTAGTTAATGATCTACATTAACTATTAACTATTTTAATTATCTTCCTAAAATAATTAAACATTGATTAACCATTATTAATTACAGCTTAATTAATTCTAATTATTAATAAATTAATCTCAAATTAATTAATTAATTAAGTTCTTAACAGTAACTTAATTAAACCTTAATTACCTTAATAATTTTATTTCTAACCATTAACTTATAAAATTAATGATCCTTAATTCAAATTAATTAATCTTTAAATAAATTAAATTAATCCTTCATTAATCAATTTTAAACCCTTAATTACTAATTTATTAACCCAAGTCATAAATTAATTAAATTGATTAATTAACTTTTAATTTCCTTAATAATTTATTTTATCCTAAATTATTAAATCTCAATTATCTTTAAGATAACACTTTATTTCTATTAATGATTAAAATATCATTAATAAAGTATTTAAACCAAATTACCTTTAAATTTACATTTAAATTCCATTTATATTTAAGATTTAAAAGGAATACAAATTAATTTTAACAAAGTTTTAAAACCATTCAAAAACTTTTTAATTACATGTTAAAGAAATACTTACTTAAATAAAGAAATTTAAAACCAAATCTCATTTTAAATTCAAAACATTATTTTATATCCAAACTAAGATTCAAACAAAACTTGAATCCATTTTAAAACTTTGATTTAAAACTTATTTTAAATCCTTGCTTTATAATTTAAATTCAGTTTTAAATTTTAAAAAGACAGATTTGAAAAACCTGTCACCAATCATTTACCCGAGTCAAACACTAGCAAATCTCGAGCCTGCCCCGAGACAACCACCAAACTCATCTACTTCGAGTCATCCCTTCACTCGCACGAGACAAAACCCAAGTTATCACTTAAACCCATCTACCCAGAAACAACGTGCACGCGGTGCACGTTCACCAGCGCCTTCGACCTCTGATGATCGTCACGGCAGCTCACGACAACCACTTGAACTCACGCGACCACAACCAAGGACCCAGATCGTACGTAACTTACACGAATCGAAAACGAGACTCCATCTTCAACCTGGAACAGAATCCACTTCACAGAGCCAAACCTGGCAACGCTTTAATCTCGAAACGCCGCTCACCAGAAAAGCTGCTACTCCGGCCAAGACCTTGCCTACGACCAACCTTCCATCTGCCAAAATCCCACTGCACTCGATCAATCCAACTATCGTGATGATCGACTCATAATACATAGTCAAAACTAGGGTTCCAGAACAAATTTCGACACCGCTTCCTCCTCGATGAAATGCACCACCATCAAGTATTTTTCCCATCAACTACATTCACTCCATCATCACTACCCAAAGTCCTGACCTCTCCTGACACTTGGATCACCCGAATTACCCAAAAGTACAAAAACAGTGCAAACCAGAAATGCACTTACATTTCTAATCTAAAAATTGTTATTTTGGTTTTTAAAAACATGATTTAGTTTAAGGACTTGATTCATAACCCTAGATCCTTGAATTACTTAATTTAAATTTTGTCTTAGCTGAAGTATTCCAATACTTATGGTTGCCAGAGCCAAATAAATATTATTTTGACTTAATTTAAAATTCTAAACTAAAGTTTGAAATGAAACAAACAACTTTTGTTTTAAATCTTAAATCCTAATGAAGATTGAATCAAGTGCTAATGTAATATTTGCCAAATTCTTAATTATAAAAGAAAACAAGAACAGATAAGAGCAGATATACATCAAACACAGATATGCATTCATATACACATAAGATTCATCAATATATAGACATGCAACGCATACTCATTTCAGAAATCCACATGCAGATAGATCATCAATACTTATGTTTTTTTTTAAAAATGATTGTTACTCACCTAATTTTTTGAAGAAGACAGAGCCTCCATTTTTTTTTTTTTTTGAAAAGCTTTGAAAACCTTTAGAGATTTAGTTGCTGGAATTTCTTTGCTTTAAAACTGCATGCTACTGGAAACATTTGTTGAGATGATTTAAGATCTGATTTCCAGGTTGCTTGCTAAGATGATTTAACTTGCTAGCTGAAATGATTTTGCCTTTCTTTTTTTTTTTTTTAAAAAAAACAGAGAAGAAGTTGCTTTGATGATCTCTGCTTTAAAAATCCAGGTTTGAAGAAATTGCAGGCTTGTTGTTCTCAATTTTTGAAAGAATTTAGTTCAGGCTTTAAGAAATGCAGGCTTATGATTTTGAATAGATATTTGTTTTCTGGTTTTGAGGAGGTATAGATTATCAGATTGAAGAAAAAGTGATCAGGGTTATGATTTTGAATAGATATTTGTTTTCTGGTTTTGAGGAGGTATAGATTATCAGATTGAAGAAAAAGTGATCAGGCTTATGATTTACTTTTCAGACTTGAGGGGAATTACTGATTTGGTTTTGAGAGGAGTTGTTTACAGATTGTTGTTTTGAGAAATTTGTTTGAGAAGTTGATTTCAGATTTTTGTTAGAGCAAATTATTCAGCTGAAATCTCTTTAAGTTTTGAAAAAGAAATAGTAAAAGAATGGAAAAGAGAAGGCATTGTTTATAAGCTGAAAATTATTTAGTAAAATAAAAGAAAAGAAAAATGGAAATTAAATGACACTTGTCATTAGCCCTTACTCATAATTTAACACTTGTTTAAATGAGGTCTTAGGAAAATAACATGTGTCTTTATTTTGTTACACTTGTCTTTTTAGTAATTAATACATATATTTATTTATTTTAAAATGTAAATAAAAGCTTTTATACTAGTTTACTATTTATAAATACTTACCTAAATGTATATATGCATTTCTCTTTTGAAGAAAATGTAAGTAAACAAATTATATAAAATTAAAAGCTTATCCAAATATTTTTAAAATGTTTATTCTTTTAATTTCTATTATAAATCCAAATTCATATTCAATTTAAATTTAAAAATCCAATTTAAAATCAAGTTATATATATGCATATATAACTACCATTTAAAAATAACAATTCTATTTTATTTAAAGTCTATTTATATTTATAAAATCAAAGTATTATAATTATAATTTGAAAATATCAAATTTGACAATTTTAAATAATTTATAAAAGAGATTATAAATTACTTCTATTATCCAATGAATTAATACCATATGTAAATTGTATTTAAACTTCTATGTTTAAATCATATATATTAAATAATATTTAAAAAGAAATAAAATAAACCTTTTATTTAAATTTGAACTTAAGCTAAAAATCTATTTTTAAACAATTAAACATTTATCTTATGTATTTAAAACCATATAGTTATTTATTAAAAAGCTTAATATTAAATTAAATCATGATTTCCAAATTACCCAAAATATATTAGAAAAGAAGATTTATTTATTTATTCCATTTCAAAACCAAAGCTCATCTATTTACAATATATATACAATTATATATATGCATTATAAATATAAATCATTTTATTAACTTTTTAAAAGATAAATCATTAGTTAAATATTTATTTAGTTAGATTATTAAATTACTTCAAATTTATTAACAAAGATCATCAAATCAATTTAATTTCCAATGCAGATTATTAAATTGATATTGTCCAAAATCCCGGGATATCACAGTATCAAGGTGGTGGTGGAGCAATAGGACGCGGCCAAGGTGATGTATGGTGGTGGTGAAGCGATATAGGTCAGCTAGTGTTGTTTTTAAGGGGTTTCAACATTTGTTTGTGGTGTTTTCATCATCTAAAGGCCATGGCCTGATCTGGTCAGAGGGGATGTGAGGTGGTTGAAGCCAAGAATGATGAGGAGGAAGGTGGTGGAGGCTATGGTGGAGATGGTGGAAAGTTTGGCCAAGCAATTGTGGATGAAATCAAGGCAAAACAAAGTAAAAATGAAGAAGGAAGAGAAGAAAAAGAAGAGGCCATTACCAAATGTTTTCAGAGGTGTTTTGGCCGAAAATTTGATGAAATGAGAAGTGTATTCAGTTGAAAAACAAAATAAAACATATGGCTATCAATAAAGAAGGAACGGTCAAAATGTGAAAGGTCTAGCAAATGAAAAGTCATCGGTTTAAAGCCTTTATGTCTCTTCAAATTTCCTTCTTATATATTTTGTAATTTATAATTACATGTAAAACTGATAAATAAAGATAACAACTCAGAAATGAAAAAAATAAATATAAAATAAATAATTAAATTTTGATTAAATAGAATTTAAATTAAGAAAATGGCTTAAAAATGCAAACTAGGCTTTAAAAATTAGAAATAACTTCTATAACTTTGGAAAAATTATATTTTGATTTAAATACATGTAAAATGAATAAAATAAATTAAAACACAGCAAATAAAAGTGAATGTATAAAATAAATAAATAAATTTTAATTTAAATATAGTTTAGATGAAGAAAATAGCAGAAAAATAGAAACAGCTTTTAAAAATAGGAAATCATCATAGTACATTTTGGAAAATTCGATTATTATTTTTAAAAATATTTAGAGATTAAAATATACATAAATTAACATATTGATACATATAAAAAAAATATAAGAAAGAAAATATGATTTATAAAATTTAAAATAGGCAAAATTGCACAATAAAACAAATTATACTAAAATTTGAAATGTGCATAACTTCTACATTTTAACTCCGTTTTTAACGAAACGAAAAGCAGTATTCATATTTTTAAATCTATTTTCATAATAAAAGATAAAATTTAAGATTATATATATTTAAAATTTGAAATTTAAAAGTCAAAGATTGAACAGTTTGACCAGAATTTCCCTTTTAAGTAAAATATTTAAATTATACTAGTTTGAACTATAAATCACTTAATAATCAACATTTATATTTTAAAAATGAAATGTTTTTAATAAAACATGTTTAAACTAATTTAAAAAAAAAGTTTAAATTTAAATAATATACAAAAATCTAGGGTTGTTACACTCTCCCCCACTCAAAACTTTTCGTCCCCGAAAAGGAATGAGGTACGGGAAAGCATAGAAAAAGATAGAGTGAAATATGATTAAGACAAGATGACAAGAAGATTTAAATTACACCTGATAACTATTGTTATAGTTAAGTTTAACAAGTTGGAGGTGATCAAATCAAGAATACAAGCACGAAAAAGATCCTCTAGAGTCTAAATCTCCCTTTTCACTTGACCGACGGTCTATGAATGGAAAAACAGTGTTCAGATCTAGATGAGTAACAAAGATTATCAAAGATTACAGAAAGATTTCTAAACAGACTGGTATAAGCAATAGTCTTCCCATTCTGTAACAAGATAAGAGAAATAAGGACAAGCAAAAGATAGTTTGAAAAAAACAAAGTAAGATAATAAATTTGAAACCATAATGCTTTGAAATCATAACAATTTAGGGATGTTTATCATTTGGAAATCATACTACTAAAATCACAACACTTTGGAAATGTTATTCTTTAAAAAAAACATAATACTTTGAAAATCATAACACCTTTTAAAAATAATCTTCATTTAAACCATTTAAATCCAATGTCAAATAATATTCATTTCAAAGCTGTAACATTTCTAAGTCCATTCAATTATAAAATTTCCAAAACATTGTATTTTCAAAACAGCAGCACTTATAAAATGCTACAGTAGATATATTAATATTTCAAATCAGTTTAATTTCAGAAATATTCATTTGGATATCATTTAACTTATGACTTATTAAAACAAACTTTTATGAATGGAATATCCAAATTAAACTATACTTCATTTATTAAGTCAAAAGCTCACTATTTTAGTTAGCTCTTAATTTAACACATAACCTAACACTTATTTAAAATACCCATTTCATAAATAGATATTCCTTTAATAAGTTACACTTAAAATTCCATTTGAAAACCAAATTCTCAATTATCAAATTTTAGTGATGTTAAAATACATTTTAACTATTTAAATCATAATTATTCATTTTTCAAGACATATCTATTTCATAAATAAAATATTTATCATAGCAAATATACAATCAAATTTCTTTACACATTTATTCATTTAGACATCAATTAAACTATGAATTCAAGTTAAATAAACTTTATTACAAAATGTCCAATTCCAATGTATTTTATTTTATCTATTCAAAGATACATTATTTATTATACAACATATTCGTTTCAGGAAATAACCATTATTAAAATTCCTAGGTTAGACTTAAGGTTCCATAGTAAATCAAATTTGATTATTAAGTTATTTAAATAAAATCTCTTTAAATTCCTTTTTCACTATTTGCCCCTGTTAATCTTTTATAACTAAAATTTAAGTGTATAACATTTATTATAACCACTCAAATTCTATTTATAAAATCATTTATGTACTGTATATTATCCAATTGCATATTCAACTTCTGTGTAATTTAGGTAAGTTATATTGGAATGAAATTGTGTGTTATACAAGTAAAACTTTCCAATTCAATTATCTCAAGTTTGAATCATTTATTCAAATTTTTCTTTTTATAATTGAAATTATTCTTTAAAATAAAATTTAAGAATTAAACTTCCGATTCCTTTCAAACCATTTAGAGATAAGTAATTATATATACATAATATGTCAAATCAAATTTAAATCATATATCTATATATATTATAATCCAGTCATATTTAGAAATTCAAATCAATTAGATTTTCCAAAACAAAGCTGTAGCAAGACTACAGAACGGTCTCTTCACTTCGAAACTCGAAAATGAACGTCGATGATGCTGCAGTCATCACCGAAATTATTTTCCAGCGACAAAGAGAAGAGCATTAAATTTTTAAATTTAAAAATCCTTTAGAAACAAATTTCTACTTGGAAATACTTTAAATAATATATCCTTTTAAACCTTTAAACACAAGGTTTGAAATCCATCAGAAATTAAATTCTTAAATTTCTTGTTTTAAATTCATTTCAGTTCCCAAATAAATTTATAAACAACTATTTATAAATTCATTTATAGAACAATAAATGATAAATCAAGTATTATCATTTCAAATAATCAATTTAAATTAATTTATTAAGTTCCAAAAATTTATATATCCAAATTTATTTTATTAACCAAATTTTTTTTAAAATAATATTGTGTCAGTTTGTTCTGTCAAAGTGTTTTAGAAATCCTATCGATAGCGTTGATCAGACGAATCGATCGGAAGCCCAAATCAACATCAACAACTCAAACAACACAATATATAAAACAAACTTAGATTTACACGTACAATTCAAAATGTTTGGGGATATTTGGAAACAAAACAAGACGATTACTTAACAAAATATGAAGATGGATAAGCTTAGATAATTCGCGAGCAACCTTAACCGGGTCAACCGTGACTTAATGAATAAGATCAAATGTGGATGTTTCTGGGGTAAATCTACATCCGATCTCAAGAGATAGAGTTTGGAATAACAAAAGATATTAGCATCTAAACCAAGGATAGATATAAATCTCAGGTGAATTGATGCAAATTTGTAAAGGAGTTTCCCCCTTTACCAGAAATTTAGAATATTGGCGAGACAGCCAATTCACTATAAAGATCATTCGAAGTGGAGTTATGTGATACTCCAAAATCAAAAGAAGATGAATAGTGAGGGACAAGAATGAATTTTGGAACCGCAGGGAACGTTCCAAAAATTCAAAGGAAATTCGAATCAAGAGGAAAAGATTCAAACTCGAACGAAAGTGATTCAATAAATAAATCTACTCCATATGCTGAGTTTTGCCTCAAAGCCAAAGCTCTGATACCAACTGTAACGACCCGATATTTTCAACCATTCGCATCCATTATAAGTGTATAGGTAGACACTCATGCCGGAATTGAATTGCTCAAAATACCGCGTTGTAATTAAAATTTGGCAAATCTCAGAATATACAGTAAATAAATATAATCACAGATCACAGACACAGAGTAAAATAATGCAGCGGAAGTAAAAGAAATAGTAGTTCATGAAGCTACTATGTAAATATATCAGAGTTACATAAGATACAACAGAAGAAATAGAGTACAACAGAAGTATCAATAAGATAACCAAGTACAAGCTGAACAGAGCAACATAACTGAAGTAGATAGAACAAGACTAGCAGATAATCTCCAGCGATTCAAATCTCCAGAAGGTGGAAATCCAAATCTGTGAATAACTCAGGCTGACCCGAGCGTAAAGCAAAACACAAAACACTCGAGTCAGGACAATATATACTTATATAATGTAAACCAACTCAAGTGAACTGTAATAAAGGTACAAGTAACTTAGAAGATGCTTGGGACCGCCCATCCTCTAAGGATCCGTTAAAATATCTACTATGTAGTAATATTCGCTATTATAATAGTGTCTAAATAAGTAAAGTATAATCATATCGGAAAATAGCGTTAAGGGGATGGAGAACCTTAACGCGGTCGGATCTTAAAATCATAATCGTAGTAAAGCTCGATATGGTAGGTGACACGGCACAACTAGGCAATGCCAGGGTAGATATACCAATTACGCACACGGACTGATGGATACGCATAGCAGCCACTACCGTTCCACCTCGAACAACATTCCCAAATCGGAGGATGGCCATCTAGTCAAATCACAAGTAAGAGTATAATATCGAAGAAATGTGTCCGAGAAGAGGTGCTACCTCACTGGTCCGAGATCGCTCCTGTTTTAGCCACCTTATGCCAACTCACGGGAGTTGGGTCCACGTAACATTCCTTAAGAACGTCGCCACCATCCTACTTCATTCTGGAATCTCCACCGCGTACACGGTTGTCAAAGTGGTTTTCGGTATCGACAGAGAGTATGTCCATATCCGATCCCGGTCTCTTTGCCAACCAATCGTTATTATAACCCGTGGTTATAACTTTTAAAAATAGTTTATGTTTCAAATCAAAATACATCCTTTAAACCATTTCAAAATCATATCATTTATTTCAAACTAATACATACTTTCAAACCCAAAACATATCCATTCAAAACCAATTCAAAAATATATCATTTCCATTTCAAAACCAATTCAATAATACATCATTTCAATAAAACCCAAATTTCAAAATCACTGAATATTTCCTTTAATTTATTAAACTTGAAATCTTCCTTTAAATTATCATAGCATTTTGGAAATGTAACCTTAAGTAATCATAGCATTTTTGGAATGTAATACTTTCCAATTTAACATTTTATATAATCAAAGTATTTATATACTTACAAATTTTTAACATGGTCATTTTATCATAGCCTTATAGTTAAATAAACTTTGTTACTGTAATATCCAATTTAATGCTGAAATTCTTATGTTAAGTTAAGAGTACCTTATTAACTTACATTATCATTACAATAAAGAAACTTTATTATTTTAGTCATTAAAATGTGTCATTTACATAAACTAAAACTTACATATTAAATGTACTTTTTAACTTACATTTCTATTACAGTAAAGAGCATTTATCATTTAATCAATATTTCACTAATTAAACTTACATTATCAAATGTACGTTTTAATTTACGTTTTATTACAAAAAGGGCATTTATTATTTTATTCAATATTACACTGATTAAGACTTACATGTTTCTTTCATTAATTAAGACTTTACATGTTTCTTTCATAAATTAAAAACTTTGCATATTCTTCCATAAATTTAAAACTTTACATGTCTCTTTCATAAATTAAAACTCTACATATTCTTTCATTAATAGAACTTTACACGTTTCTTTTCAAAACTTCGTTACAAGTCATTTTATTATCAAGATATCATTTGAGTTCAAATCCATTTCAAAATATCAAAATATTACTCAAAACATCATTTATTTTAATTCATTTAAATACCATTTAAATCCATTCATTTTATTAAATTTAAATACCATTTTAAACTCACATTAAAACTCAAATTCTTCCATTTAAAACCATTTAAATATCACTTCATTTTCTTTAGAAATTTAACATTTAATTTCCAAAAATTATATCATTTTCCAAAGGTTATTTTTCATAAAATTTATTAAAATAACAAAATATAGTTTCAGTAGCACTTACAAAATGCTACGTAAAGTTATAGTTTTAAAATAGTTCATTTAACAAAACGGCAGCACATAAATGCTGTAATATATTTCCATTAAATTTAAAATAATCTTAAATGTTAAGTTTAACCACTACAGCACTTACAAAGTGCTATAATATCCTTTATTTCAAATTAACTTTTAGTTCATTTAAACAACTACAGCATTTGCAAAATGCTGTAATATCTTTTACATACATTTCAAAAATGCTGTCAAATCAAATTCAGAGTTTAATTACCATTTCATAAATTTAACTAAATTTCCAATTTTATTTAATTAACTTAAACCTTTAATTAAAACTAAATTTCACATTTCCAAGTCAAGTTATATTTTTAAAAGATCACTTTTAAACATTCATTTATTACATTTTTAACACATAGAAAAATCATAATTTCTTTAATTCAAAATATTTCAAAATATGTTTAAATCATATTTCACAAATTATAATTTTTGAAATACTTAAAAATATCCAAAACACTTTATAAAATAACCACGGGCCTGTATATAGTTTTCTAACCTAGGTCAAGTGATACGGATATGTATCATTTCAATCCGCAGTTTAAAAAGAAAAATCCGGGTTCTATCATTTCAAACCCGCAATCCCAAGTTAAAATAAATTAAATAAAAACCATTCAGGCCTATCATTTCAGCCCATAACGATTTTTCCCTATTCTAAAGTCCGTTCGGGTATGTATCATTTCAACCCATAGTGATTCTAATCTACAGGGAACTTGCAGTGTGATAACAGATATAAATAACAGAATAACATTAAATAACAGTAACATATGATATAACAGATGTAATAACAGGTGTGAACATCATATGATAATAATATAAGCATATATAACATGATAATATATTTCTACAGATTCGCAGGGTGTCAATTTACTAGTTATATAGGTACATATTGTCTGGTGAGAATAACTCACTTGTTTAAGCTGGAGATGACGACCAAACACATAACACAGAATCTTTGAAGGCACGACAACATGAATATGATTTGAGAGGGGAGAGCCAAATATAATTGCCTTGTATACATATAAAAAAAACAAGACAATGTATACATAAATATTCAACACAAACAATATTGAAACAATTTTAAATAAGGAGCAACAAAGAAATAGATGACTTGACCTTGCCTCAACCATTCAAGTGCTTGGCCATGACATCATTTGGCTCAGCTATGATCAAGTCACCCAATGGTCAGCAAAAAGAAGGCAAAACAATGGAATGATGATGGTAGGAGTTACATATGAATAAGACAAAGGGTCAAAGCAAAATAAGTGGAGTTTTGGTGCATTTTTGGCTCAACCAAAGGCAAGTGGGGCTTGGCCCTTGCATGGTTCAGGTCTGGACAGTGGGTAGGTGGATGGCCAGAGGTGGTATCAAGGTGGTGGTGGAGCAATAGGACGCGGCCAAGGTGATGTATGGTGGTGGTGAAGCGATATAGGTCAGCTAGTGTTGTTTTTAAGGGGTTTCAACATTTGTTTGTGGTGTTTTCATCATCTAAAGGCCATGGCCTGATCTGGTCAGAGGGGATGTGAGGTGGTTGAAGCCAAGAATGATGAGGAGGAAGGTGGTGGAGGCTATGGTGGAGATGGTGGAAAGTTTGGCCAAGCAATTGTGGATGAAATCAAGGCAAAACAAAGTAAAAATGAAGAAGGAAGAGAAGAAAAAGAAGAGGCCATTACCAAATGTTTTCAGAGGTGTTTTGGCCGAAAATTTGATGAAATGAGAAGTGTATTCAGTTGAAAAACAAAATAAAACATATGGCTATCAATAAAGAAGGAACGGTCAAAATGTGAAAGGTCTAGCAAATGAAAAGTCATCGGTTTAAAGCCTTTATGTCTCTTCAAATTTCCTTCTTATATATTTTGTAATTTATAATTACATGTAAAACTGATAAATAAAGATAACAACTCAGAAATGAAAAAAATAAATATAAAATAAATAATTAAATTTTGATTAAATAGAATTTAAATTAAGAAAATGGCTTAAAAATGCAAACTAGGCTTTAAAAATTAGAAATAACTTCTATAACTTTGGAAAAATTATATTTTGATTTAAATACATGTAAAATGAATAAAATAAATTAAAACACAGCAAATAAAAGTGAATGTATAAAATAAATAAATAAATTTTAATTTAAATATAGTTTAGATGAAGAAAATAGCAGAAAAATAGAAACAGCTTTTAAAAATAGGAAATCATCATAGTACATTTTGGAAAATTCGATTATTATTTTTAAAAATATTTAGAGATTAAAATATACATAAATTAACATATTGATACATATAAAAAAAATATAAGAAAGAAAATATGATTTATAAAATTTAAAATAGGCAAAATTGCACAATAAAACAAATTATACTAAAATTTGAAATGTGCATAACTTCTACATTTTAACTCCGTTTTTAACGAAACGAAAAGCAGTATTCATATTTTTAAATCTATTTTCATAATAAAAGATAAAATTTAAGATTATATATATTTAAAATTTGAAATTTAAAAGTCAAAGATTGAACAGTTTGACCAGAATTTCCCTTTTAAGTAAAATATTTAAATTATACTAGTTTGAACTATAAATCACTTAATAATCAACATTTATATTTTAAAAATGAAATGTTTTTAATAAAACATGTTTAAACTAATTTAAAAAAAAAAGTTTAAATTTAAATAATATACAAAAATCTAGGGTTGTTACAGGATCTGTTAGCCGTAGTATTTGTGATAAAGATATGGACGCAATACTTGCTGGGTAACAATTCTTCTTTCCCCCTTTTGTTTATTTCTAATCTTATAGGGATCCTAGTTAGTAATTTCCTTCTTTAAATTGGTGAAAAGTTTAAGCTTTTCATGGTTCACAAGTCCCTGAAGTACCTTTTCACTCGAAAGGATCTAAACCTAAGGCAGCAACGATGGTTGGAGTTCCTGGCAGCGTACGACTTGGATATTCTCTTTATCCTAGGAAAAGAAAATGTGGTGGCAGACGCTCTTAGTAGGAATGCCATGTTGGCTCTCTTTGAAGTTTAACCAACTATTTTGAAAAGGATTGCTAGTAAGCAAAGGGAGGACGAGCGTTTAAGGAAGATCACCCAGGATGTTGAGGGTGGGTAGTGTTTAAGTTTCAAGTTAGATAACCATGGTATTTTCCATTTGAATGGGAGAATCTGCGTCCCTAATGTCGATGGCCTTAGACAAGAAGTTTTATCGGAATGTGATCAATCCAAATTAAGTATCCACCCGGGTGTTTTTTAGATGCATAAAGATATGAAACGAGAATTTTGGTGGCCCGGAATGAAGAGGGATGTCTCAATCTTCGTCAGTAGATGTTTGAACTGTCAACAGATAAAAGGTCATCACCAGAAAATGGCCGGTTCACTTCAACCCTTGGAAATCCCAAATTTGAAATGGGAGATGATATCGATGGGTTTTATCGATGGTTTACCTAGAACTAGAAAAGTAAACGTAGGTGTATGGGTTATTGAAGATTGGCTAACTAAGAGTGCTCATTTTATCCTAGTAAAGCCGATAAGAACTGCAGCTTCTTTGGTGGAAATTTATATGAGGGAGATTGTTTGATTGCACGGGGTCCTAGTGAGTATTGTAAGTGATCGAGATCCTATCTTCACTAGTCAGTTTTGGAAGGCATTGCAAGTAGGTTTAGGGATAAAGCTAAGCCTAAGCAAAGCATATCACCCCCCTAAGAAAAGCATATCACTCCCAAATGGATGGACAAACGAAAGGGTGAATCGAATTCTAGAAGATCTTTTGTGGGCGTGTATTCTGGATTTTGGAGGATCATGGGAAGCACATCTTCATTTGGTCTAATTCTCCTACGGCAATAGCAAACAAGCAAGCATTGGCCTGGCACCCTACGAAGCTCTCTATGGACGCCCTTGTAAGTCGCCGGCATGTTGGGTTAGGACTGGAGATCGATTGGTACTTTGGCCGAACATGATTCGAGAAGCTACTTAAAAGGTTGCGGTGATAAAGAGAAGGATGAAGGAAGCCCAAGATCACCAAAAGAGTTACGTTGATAAAAGGAGAAGAGATTTGGATTTTGCAGTCGAAGACTCTGTATTTGTGAAGATTGCCCTAATCAGAGGAGTTGTTCGATTCGGAAAGGCTGGGAAGTTGACACCCAGGTATATTGGACCTTTTAGTATTATTGAAAGGATTGGATCGCTCGCCTGCAAGGTTGAATTATCAGAAATTTTATCGGGGGTCCATAATGTTTTCCACGTGTCTCATTTGAAAAGGTATGTTCATGGCCTATCATTGATTTTGGAGTTGATGGTTCAAGAGGATTTGGAGATAGAACCAAACTTGATGGTGATCGGTCATCTATTTCATATTGCAGATCAGGATGAAAAGATGTTGCAAAATAAGGTGGTGAAGTTAGTAAAGATTTAGTGGAGTGAGGATACCCGAGATTGTACTTGGGAGATGGTGGATCATTTGAGGGAAGCCTACCCAGAATTGATGTTAGAATAGTAATTGTTTGTATGTATAGTTTATGCATCACTGTGTTATGGATGCTTAGTGTATGTCCTTTGTATGGATTTCATTATATATAATATATGATCTTTTGAGTTATCATGAGTTATCCTTTTGTATTCTAATTTCAAAACGAAATTCTTTTTAGAGGAGGGGAGTGTAACGACCCAGAATTTAGTCACTTTAAATATGGGTATTTAAATATATTTTTTATAATTAATTAATAGATTTTATAACCTAACTAAACTCCTTTTAAATTATAACTAATGATGGTAAAATAGTTTTTAATTTTTTTTTCCAAAACTACTTAGTTCCAAACAAAATAGGAAATGTGATCGAAAATCATTTTTCGACTTTTCGATGTCTAAAAATTGTCAGAAATATTTGTGCACATTTTTGTAACATATACACACATTTATATACAAGTTAGAATACATTTTAATATATGTATATGTGTATTTAAGTTATTTAAATATGATATGACATCTTATGAAATTTAAAAAAGCTTAAAAAAATATATATGTAAAAGGAAGTAAAAAAATGTCATCCTCTCACAAACAAAAAGTACACTAGGTAATTAAAACATGTTGGCATTGAAATGAAAGGGGGAAGACATATCTTTTAAGTGATTAGGAGGGAGGGGGACAAGAGAAATGAAGTGGAAAAAATCTAGTGGAGCTTAGGTACTTTAGGGTAATATGGTAATTTGGTTTATGCAATTCATACAAAACTAATTTCCTAATGCTTCCTCATTTTCATTTTTATTCATACTTTGTAAAACTTTCTTCATGTCTTCATGCTTGTTTTCATGGCCTCCAAAAAATAAATTCCTAAGTTCTTAAGTTCAGAAATCTAGTTTAAAATTTTCTAAAACCTTGTCAAAACTCACCTCTTTCCATTTCTACACTTCTCTTCCACAAAACAAGTCCATAGACCCCTCCACCTTGTTGGACAAACACATATACCACCAAGGCCAAATAATTTTACATCCATAAGACACCAAAGACTCTATTTTTCTAAGCTAGAAGCAAAGACCTAGGTCGTGTTCGAGTTATAGAAAAAGTTAGTTTAGTTTCGTGAAATTCGGTAAAGTTTCGTTCTTTAACTAAGTTGTCTAAACACACACACACACACAGATATATATACATATAACTAACTTATTGTAAAAATGATGTTGTGTTTGGATAAAATAATGTTGGGTTGCATGTATGTATTGTGCTTGGATTATAATGATGTTTGGATGTGATCAAATGTGCTTGGTTATGTGGATGTATAGTTTGGAATACAGTAGTCTAAATAGTCAAGTTAGTTTGCGCATTATAATCTAGCTTGTATATGTTGATTATGTAAATTTTTACATGTTGTGATGTTGTGGTTATGTAATCATGTATGTTGTGAACATGAATTCATGATGTTATGCTAAGAAAGTTACCATCTTAGTAGTTTAAAGCGTCGTGTTATCCCTTGCATTAACTGCAAAATCTTTGCTTTTAAAATGCGCACAATGTTTCCAAGTTTTAATACTTGTTAGTCTTCCAAAATATGATTTTATGTTTTAGTAAAGTTTCTTCCCAAGGGTTAAATTTTTAAAGAAGAATTAGGGAACAAATTTTAAGTTTGGAAAATTATGGGTCGTATAGCGATAGTCGTTATAAGTGCAGTACGAGGAATCGAACTCTTTTTAGAATCTAAATTGTTTTAACTTAAATATTTTTCTGAAAGAGTTTTCAAACATATACTAAGTAATAAAAAGTAATTATTTAATTGTTTAATGATTCTT
Organism: Allium fistulosum; assembly: GCA_030737815.1. NCBI lineage: Eukaryota > Viridiplantae > Streptophyta > Magnoliopsida > Asparagales > Amaryllidaceae > Allium > Allium fistulosum. The sequence continues at coordinate 446,104,024 of CM060903.1, forward strand.
CAATAAGTTAAGTAAGGTAATTAATACTTAATCATTAGTTAACAAAGGTAATTAGTACTTAAGTGTTAATCAAGTAAGTTAATTATAATTAGTAAAAGGTTAATAACTAATTTAAGGTTAATTATTATTTAATTATTAATTAATGGTTATTAATTAATTAATTATTTATTTAAAAATTAATTAATTATTTAAAAATTAATTATTTATTTAAAAATTAATTATTAATTAATTATTTAGTTATAAAAGGTTTGATTATTAATTAATTATTAATTAGGTTAGGACTTAATTAAGATTTAATTATTATTTAATAAAGGTTTAAATTAATATTTAATTTATTAATAAAGGTTTATAAATTTTAAAATCGCTTTATTTCTAAATGTTGGTTTTGTTAAAATTATTTTCTTTTGCAAAGGTGTTTTAAATCAAGGGATTTCTTTGTCGATTACCCTTATATAACCTCAAACAAATATGATACCAAAGTTAATGTGGTGGCACATTTATGGGAAGTAAGTCATCCCATAGTTAGTAATAAAAGCCGATGAATTGGTGGATCCTCTGTTTGTGAGATCTAGAATTTATTTCTAGTTGAGGGATAGAGTAAGGTCGAAATATCGGAAACGTGATAGATATGAGAGGGTTAATTCCAATCAATGGGTCATGATTAAATTAAGTTTATGGTTATTCATATGCGAACTCTGTATAATTACCTTTGGTAGCGGATTGTCTACTATTTATAACTTGACGTGTTTTAACTCAGGAAGTATGTTGTGTATATTAGAGTTTCCTTGTAAGGACTCGAATACTGGTTACATACTTCTAAAAGAACCGTAATTGAGTTAGGCGGGAATTATCGCTTAGTTTGGAGACATCGGTTTCGGATAAGTATAATTTATTCGAACCACTCCAAACTAATAATGTTCGCAATGGATTGTTATGAAGTATGTTATGGAGCTGTACTATTCTTCCCGAGGGTGGTTCCAAAATGGAAGATAATAAATGTTGAAGGTTTGTTCGATCTCGGAATAACTTGTATGGATAAATGCTATTATTGCATTGGACTTATGGATGGATGTGTTAGCATTCCAAGATGGTCTACTAGAAGGAAAGGTAAAATCGTAACCTCAAGCCTCACAACCAGTAAATGATTAAAGCAGGGACGTGCCGTAGGGCTATATGGGTCGCTTCCTTTAGGGTATGGTCATCCCCTAATCAAGAGTGATATCTTCGGTTTATGTATGCTTCAGGATCCCTTTTATGGTTGTTTATCGCAACCAAGTGGTGATCATATTCGGCGCTACCCAGTAAGGGTGTGCTGAGTAGCAAAGGTGCATTGCGTTGTGGCCTCCTGTACATTTTATCTAAAGGTGTACGGATTTGGTGGATAGACCTTTACCTTTCATAGTTGGAATCTATTTTCCAATACGACCCTTCTGACTTGATTGTATACCTATTATGCTAGAATTTAATAATGTAATAATTTCGGCTATGATTCCATATTTATTTTAAAACAAAACATTATGATAATATCAGAAGATTTTATTTAGAAATGTTTTGCTTATTATAAGGTAAAAACCGTCCATGTTTATTTGTGGCATGGTCATATGGGATACCTTTAATTTGAAGGTTTTTATAAAGTTAGACTTATGCTTTATTCACACCAGATCCATTTCTGAACTGGAGTTCTATTTCTTTCCCTCAAACTCTTGGGTGGTCAAAAATTTCATGAGTATCCAAGTAATCAGGTTTTCTCTGGAGCATTTTGGGAAGTAGTATGGAGTAGGAGCTTTCATCATCATCCTGTAGTTATCTATATTTCCACTGTGACTATATATTATGTATTAGATTTTTAGGCAGGCTACTATAGCTGACCTGGTTGGGAATAGTACTTGTTGTAACTTTGGTGTAACATTTTGGAACCGTGTGTACTATTTTGTGATGATGTATGTGTAACTCTGTTGTTGTGAGAAAAATCTTTGTTTATTTCCTTCCCTTTTATTTTTTACCCCACGACCTATCTTTCGGACATTTAGATGATCGACATAGGAATACCGAGGATGTATTAAGTGTCGTCTTTGGGTGTAAGAAAGGCAGATCATTACATAATTATACGGTGTTGATATGTGAGTTGTCGTTATAACTGCAACGAAATTGTTTTGGATGTGGATTAAGTTAATGTAGAGCTTTCCTTATTAGAGAATATTTTACTACTAGATTCAATATCATGGTTACTGTGCTAGGACATCATCCATTCTTAATATTCCTTGATGTAGTTTTAAGGGTACGATGTTATTTAGGTTATTGAGTATTACGTTTATTGGATTGATATGGAAAAACACCATCTCCTACTTAGTTGTTTCATTTATAGTCTTTAAGGAGTGAGAATATTAGAAAATATGAGTAGGAAGAGACACCATTACTGTTGTTAGAGTTAGAGGTATGCCCTAGGGGCAATTGTGTAATTGTTACATATATCTTACTCGACAACCAATCTTGTTTGAAATAAAAGGTATTTTCTTTCTATGTGTAATTGATACAATGTGTTATATTGATTACGTAATTAATTAAAGTATATTTAATGAAAATTCCATAAATGGAATCTTTTGTAATAGTAGTTACAAAGTGTTGTAACCATAAGTAATTTGTCATAATGAAATTCAACATGTTGTTTAAATGTCCCTAATCAAGATGTGTGGAGATTGGATATCGATATATCCTTTAAGAGTAGAGTATATAATGCTCTCCGAATTTTGGGCAGTGTATTACTCATAAGTGTTGGGGGGTACCAAGGGGTTACGTGTTGATCTATATTGGATAACTATGGAATGGCTCTATTAATAGCTTTTTGTTGGCTAATATGACTCAGGTCAAACAAAAAATATCGATGTGACAAAATTACACAATTATCTTGACTTGAGAATGTTGTTGACCTTCAATGTGGAAGCTCCATTTTGATTATAGTTAAATCATGGCATGATGCCCATTAAACGACTATAATTAGGTCGAGTGGAAGCATTGGAAGTGAAACACTATTTAAGAAAGGATTCATCTCCTCAGTTATATGAGGTTAGTATCACGGTCAACTAAAGTGAACTCAAAGTCAAAGTCTCCATTCAAAGTAGTTTGATTAATAGTAATTATTATTACTGAACCAAGGACTTTGTGTTTGGACTATAGAGTTGAATATAAATAATATTGGAATTTGTATTTTGACCATTACCAAATTCCATAAGTCTAAAATAATATAGTATTAACGAAGAGAATTCGTATAAATAATTGCCACTATTGGGTAACGCTTATTAAAGTAAAATTTGATTTTATCGATGCCAAGTAAGCGATAAATTTGACCAAAATATAACACCACCTGCTAAGTATATGTGATCGTTAATATTTGAATTATTCGGTATTAATCACTGACCAAATTTACACCTAAGAGTCACACAACTGAAATATTGAATTCTCCTTAATACCACCAGATTTAATTAACTTATACTTGTTATAAATTAATTATATTAAATGATGTTTATGAGATATTAACCATAAATTTTTATTTGATGTGTATTGAACGATATTAAATAGTGTGCATATGATAGTTATATAAACACTAACCGATATACGATATCGATACAAGTTTAAATTGGATTTAAATTCAGAGAATATTGTTTGGATTTGAAATGGTTTTGAGGCCCATTAGAGGCTTGATTAGTATAGCTATAGGGTAACAAATAGAATATGACCATTTGATGGCTTATGGGGAGGATTTTGAATAGTTAAAAGGAGAGAATAGGTAAGAGAAAAACTAGGATCTGGATTCTACTTTTGCTCTCTTATCTTTCCTTTATATAAACCATCTTATCCTTACTTAAAATGGTGATTTCCCCCTCCCATTTGCTACTATTTTCAGCCAGCTACCCCACTTTCAAAGGCCCAAAAATTCAATCATCAAAACATTAAATTAATAGCTCAATTCGATCGTTTTTGGTAAAGCTGTTCGGGAGCTAGCAACAAATGAACTTGGATTTCAATTCAAGGAGATAATTTCCACATTTCAAGGTATGAATTCTAGGCATTAGCGAAAGGTATATTTATTACTTATCAATGTTAAATTTGATAATGATATCATGTGCCAACTAGTTAGCAATTATGACGAATCTACATATCGATGTATTGTCACATTTAGGATGATTGTATATAAGTGTATGTATATTAATTTAAAAAAAATTGTGCATGTATTATATCATATTGTTCACAACTATGTTGGTAAAAAAAAATTATTCCAAAATTAAAATATATTTGTTATCAATTTTATTTTAGTTAAAACTAATATATTAAAAACAGTTTATAAAATGTCTTATATTTTATAAAATTATATATATAGACATATATATATATACATATATATATGCACGCACTTTCAAAATTAAAAAAATTTATATATTCAAATCCGCATGCATTATATATATTTATAAGCATTTTATTTAATTCAAAATTAGTTTATGAACTTTATATGTATATATAATATTTTAAAGTAATATAAAATATCAGTATAAAATTTTATACAAATACATTACTAATTTTATTCTCAAAAATAAAAAAAATAATTTTTTTAAATACTCTCTTACAGAAAATATAATAAATATATATAAATGTTTAAAATTTGAAACAAAAAATTAAATTTTGGGCCAAGAGCAATTATGATGTATATTTGTAATTTTAATTATTATATATAGAATATTGTATATTATATGTATTTATATATATAATATAAATGTACATATCTAGTTTTAAATCATACTTAGAAAAATTATTAATTTGTTTTTCAAGTATTTGTAAATATAATTTTATATATTTATTCAAACCTATTTCGTATATTAATATTCAAAACATTTTGTAATTTAATTATATTTTATACATCTATTTATATTTAAATAGGTGCATTATTTAAATCTTATTTTATAGTATTACATTATAATATTTACAATTATATACATAATTTTATTACATTATAATATTTACATTTATATATACGTAATTTTATTATATACATATACACAGACACACATTTAGACAACTCATTTGTATACAAGAGGGGTTAACATGTCTATTGTAGTGTAAAACCAAACATTTATATACGGGCTTGTCAAACCATGTACATACGTGTATATGTTATATATATATATAACATACTATACAAAATAAAAAATTATTTGTGAATTAAATAAAATATTAATTTTATTTAAAACAAAATTTAGAAGCGTTTTAATTAAATTTAGACTACATAGACCCAATAAATATCTAAAGTAGTAAAAATATTTAAAATTTACCCAATTACTCCATTCCGCGCTAGCCCAGTTCCGACATGTAACGACCAGAAATTTTCAACCATTCGCATCCATACATGTCGGATTTGAATTGCTCAAAATATCATATTGTTAATTTAAATTTGGCAAAACTCAACATATACTATAAATAAATCAAAGAATCACAGACACAGTGTAATATAAAATAATGCAACCGAAACAAAAGAATAGTAGTTCATGAAGCTACTATATATATATATATAACAGAGTTAAGTAAGATACAACAGAGGTCTCGAATACATAGATATCTCAATACAATAGTCAAATACAAGATCTGAATACATCACGGGAATCGACTGAATAACTGATAGCAGAATCGATATAGCTGGATCTCCAACCGAAGCTCCAACTCCAAAGGTGAGTCTCAAATGATGTATCACTCAGTCTGACCCGAGCGTAAAGCAAAACAAAAAACACTCGATTCAGGATTAACATTCTTATATCAATAAATCCAACTCAAGTGAAATATCAACTGAAATACAGCAACTTAAAGGATGTTTGGGATAACCATCCTCTAAGGATCTGTTAAACTATCTACTATGTAGTAATATACGCTATTATAATAATGTCTATAGTAAAGTAAACTATTTAAAAATAGCGTTAAGGCATTACCCATATCCCCCTTAACACATTTTATAGTGCCAATAGTCTATACAGTACCATAATACCCCGTAAACTGGAGCTACCAGAGGACACTCCATAGGTACGACACAAATCAAACTCGTAGTAAAGCACGCTATGGTAGGTGACACGGCACAACAAGGCAATGCCAGGGTAGATATACCAATTACGCATCCGGACTGGTGGTAACGCAGAGCCGCAGCAATCGCCCACCTCGAGCCACACTCCCGAATAAAAGGTGCGCACCAAATCAATCACAAGTAATAGAATGGCATACGATGGAGTGTGTTCGATCAGAGGAGCTACCTCATTGGCTCGGAATTGCTCCTGTTTTAGCAACCTTATGCCAACTCACGGGAGTCGGGTCCACGTATATACCCCATATAGGATCGTCGCCACCATCCTACTTTATTCTGGAATCTCCACCACGTACATAGTTGTTAAAGTGGTTTTCGGTATCGACAGAGAGTATGCCCATATCCGATCCCGGTCTCTTTAACAACCAATCGTTATTATAACACCGCGGTCATTTCAAAATAGTTTATACTTCAAAACCAAAATATCATTTCCATTTCAAAAACATATCAATACGATATCATTTCCATTTTAAATATATTCACTTCCAAAATCATAGTTCTTTCAAAGTTATAACACTTTCGAAACCAAACACTTAAAATTACAACACTTTGGAAATCACAACATTTTGAAATCATAGCACTTTTGAAATCATAATACTTTGAAATCATAACATTTCCTTTAAACCGTTTAGGTATTAATAATAGTATATATAATAAAATAGTTTATAAAATAAAATAGTTTATATAAAATAGTTTTAAGTTAAAATAGTTTATATTAAAATAATTAGCATATTAAAATAGTATATATTAAAATAGTTCATATTAAAATGATTTATATAAAATAATTTGTAAAGTAAAATATAAAAAAGTTTTAAATAAATTTAAAAATACTTTATATAATAAAATAGTTTCCTTAAATTTCAGAAATCGATTCAAATCAACTTGAATTCCAAATTCAACTTAACTCAATCTAAATTCATAAATTTTAACTCAATTCAGTTTCTCAATAAACCATTTCAAATTATATCGATTTCAAATACAGATTTGAACCACAAAATAAACCATTTAATTTCAATATATTTCAAAGCTTTAAATATTCCACATTTCCAAAACTAAATTTGATAATTCCATTTATATCTCAATTTAACATCATTAACATTTAGTTTTAAAATATTTATTTAATCATTTCAATGACATTTAAATAAACTCCAAATTACAAATTTAAATAAACTAAATACACATCTCAATTTATGTAAATTTGAGATTATTCATTTAAATCACTTTTAATCCAAATCCAGTTATAAAATCGTAGCTTTAAAATCTCAAATTTAATAATTTCAAATAAAACTTATTTAAGTAAAATTCTTAAATAAATATAATTTCAAATCAATTTCAAATTTATCTTTCCAACCTAAATCATTATAAACTCTATATTTGAAAATATATAATTTAAATAAATACTTAAACATATTATATATCAACTTTATTAAATCAACCTTAATAAATCTTCAAAATCAATATTTATTAAAACCTTATATTTCTTTTTAAAACAATAGAAAACATTTTGAAAATATTTATATATAGACCAACGGTGTCTGTATATAATTTTCTACCATATGGTCAAGTGGTACGGATATTTATCATTTCAATCCGTAATTTAAATATATACGGGTATATATCATTTCAACCCGCAATCCCAAATTCAATTCAATTGAAAATCGCTTGGGTTTATCATTTCAACCCATAAAGATTTTCTCCTATTCTACAGATCGTTCGGGTATGTATCATTTCAACCCATAGTGAATTCTATACTAATAGGGAACTTGCAGAGTGATAACATATATGATAATAATATAACAACCAGTAACAGGCATATATCATCAGTGATAAATAACAGATAACAGTGTCAGATGTCATAGGTGAACAGATACAAATAATGGCATATATATAGCAATATAAATATCTAACAGCAGCATATTTCAATTGTCGTTTCAATTGAAATCAAATTTAATAAATTTAAGAACGTTAATCATGAGTGATTGCTCACCTTTCGAGGCTAGAGAGATTGGACAATGGAAATGTGTTACGAACTGCAGCACAACTTCCAAAACAAAGCTATATTGGGCACGAATTTTGACGGACAAAGCTGATAGATAGGAAATCAAGAATCAGAATTAGATTGATATAACAGAAATAAAATGTATATATATAATATTATAAACTCTTTTAATTCATATCCCATGAAATCCTTATTTTTAACATTCAAAAATCAATGTTTATACTAAAATTAATATAAACTTACTTTGCTAAAATAAATATTTTGACTCAAAACAGATCATATGAACTCATATAATATACATATATGTATCACTATATACATATATATAAACTCATGTACTTATTATATCATAATTACTAACATACCAATATACATACCTGGGTATAAACTTAAGTAAACCTTTATACATATGTATATATATATATATATATAACTAGAAATTAACAATATACAAATGAATTGGACTACCATTCTGCAGTTAAATCTGTAAATACATGTATTTGTAAACATACTTTATTACAAACATATATAATACTTTTATAATAAAATCAGCAAGCCTATAAACTATACTATATGGGATATATATCTTCCTTTCAAAAGGTTTACAATATTATCATTAATATTCTTCCAGACAATACAAAATATCAAAAAATATTCATATGAAATATATATAATCAGTTGTAAAATCAACACATATATATAGTATAGGACTTGTAATATGTAATATGACATGTTTTATATACCTATAAAATAATATATTATAAATACCAAACCCCAAACGTATACAACTTATAGATTCACAACAGGCTAATATCTATACAAATTATACTATATATATTAGATACTACATATATATAATAAAGTCAAAGGGTATATATAGTACACGTACGCAACTTATGCAAAATAACTATAGATTTACTAACAAATATATATATATATATATACTTACATATATGTAAACTTACCAATAAAAATAAAATTTTAAACATATATAAATATATATATATATATATATTTAAACCAATATAAACTATTTTAAATCTTTGCATAAAACATAGCAGACCTATAAACAATACCTGTACTTATAGAATATATAAACTTGTAGAATATAACACATATATAAAGCTAACTGTGTGAAATCCATGTAAAATAAATCACTATAATATACATATGAACAGGGAACGTATAACTTGCAAACCGAAGTTGTAGTTTACATTTATATAGAATAGTGCTGTAAATATAACATATGCAAATCATATTTAAACAAATATACGTATTTTTATAACAGGATAAAATAACACTATATTGATAACATATATATACACAGTCTGACATAATATAAAATACATAATAATGCCTATTTTATATATGAAAGAGGAAACTCGGGACCATGATTTGCTTGAGTGATGGACACAGCTTCGGTGATAAGAGGCAGGCTCGCTGGAGGTTGAAGGTCGCGGCGGGTGGAGCAGGATTCTCGGGTTCAGACGCGGGAAAAAAAAATGGAAGAGGCGGTTGCGTTGGTCGGGTCGCGGGCTTGAGGGGTGGATCACGGTTGCTGTTAAGTTGGTGGGTGAAGGCGGAGCTTGGAAGAGATGCATCTCGGTGTGGAAGTGGGGAAGACGTGTCCAATGGTGGAGGAGGGTGATGAGAACAGGAGGAAGCCTCGAATTAATACGTGCAAGAACGAAAATGAACATATTTTTTTTGTTAGCTTAAAGAAGATGAATGATAGAATTGACAGACAAATGAACCAGTTGGTAATACATTGAGACCACATAATTGAAAAGTCCAATTATTAAATTTTCTAGGAATATTAAAAGGTTACTAGTGGTTATACAGTTTACACGGCTGAGGAGTTTAAAAGACAAATGAAAACAAAAAGACACGAATATGGCATCGATCAACCGTTATGCTAATTTCGTCGCGTCTCGGGCACCAAAATACAGAAATGAACATACCGCGGAGATCAGCACGACAAGACGATCAAAACGGTATATAAATATCAGTGGTACGATCATCCTATCAAAAGTCAATATCAGTACCAAAATGCCGCTAATTTACCGAAAATAAGACAAACGGAGCAATAGCAGTCCAAATTTGGAGAAACAAAATATGACATCTCACTCAGAAGATGATTTACAAATTTTCTATATAAAAATATTCAGGTTTTGGAAAACATTTTATTACAATCGATTTTTAACTAATTTAAATTGAAATAAAATTACACTAGAAAATAAACTTCCATATTATCTGATGAAAATTTACCAGTTGCTATGTTTAATTAGACGCATTACAAATATCAAATTTAAATTTTGAAATTTTATTATTTATAATTCCACAAAATTTAAATTAATTACGTTATTAAAATAGTTAAAATTTACGGGTCGTTACACTCTCCCCCACTCAAAGCTTTTCGTCCCCGAAAAGGAAGGAGGTAGGAGAATAGAAACATCTAGAAAGAAAATAGACTGAAATATAGTATAAAACAATTAAGTTAAAACCATATAAAATTTCAATTTACCTTAATTAATACTCAATATTTGATTTTTAAATTCAAGGTATTTCAATAAGTTGATTTAATTTCAGTTTATAGATTCCTTCAAAACAAAATTTATCTCACTCATTATTCAATTAACTTATTATTTATTTATCTCAATTAACATTTTTATAATTAAAATTAAGTGTATAACATTTATTAAAACACTCAAATTTTATTTATAAAATCATTTTATATTGTATATTATCTAATTACATATTCAACTTCTGAATAATTTAGGTAAGTCGTATTAGAATGAAATTGGTTAATATACAAGTAAAATTTCCAATTCAATCATTACAAGTTCAAATATTTATTCAAGAGTTTAAGAGTTAAATTTCCTATTTAATTCAAACCATTTAGATATAAGTATATTTTCAAATCAATTTATAACATATACCTATATATACATTATAAAAATCATACCCCATTCATTTTCCAAACAAAAGTGTAGCAAAGCTACTAAGTGGTCTCTTCACTTTGAAACTCAAAAAGGAATGTCGATGATGCGGCCGCCATCATCGAAATTATTTTCCAGCGACAAAAGAGAAGAGTACTGATTTAAACCAAAAAAAATTCTTTGGAAACGATTTCTATTCGAAATTACTTTAAATAATATACACTTTAAAACTTTAAAACCAAAGTCTGAATTCACCGGAAATTAAATTCTCAAATTCCTGATTTAGATTCATTTCAATTCCAAATCAATTTATAAACCATGTTTATAAATTCATTTATAGAACAATAAATGATAATCAAATATTATCATTTCAAACAACCAATTTAATTAACATATTAAATTCTAGGAAATCTTACTTATATATTTATAATATAGTCATACAAATTAATTTCATTTACCAAATTTTAAAATAATATCGTGTCAGTTTGCTCTGTTCAAGTGTTTTGGAAATCCTATCGATAGCGTTGATCAGACGAATCGATCGAAAACCCAAATCAACATCAACAACTCAAATAACACAATATAGAACATTTTTAATATTAATACAAATACACTCCCTCACTCGATGATACAGAAAGGATTTAAAACAAAGATAGGGATTCAAATACAGAGGGATCCTAACCAAAAGAATTCAACTAGAAGATAGGCTCGATAGGAAGATAAATAAATTTCAAAGAGAGAAAAGAATAAATAGACTTATATAAATCGCGGGTGACCTTAACCGGGACAACCGAGACTTCAAGAATACGATCGATGTAGAATTCTGAAGCAAATCGACATTCGATCGCCAAAGATAGAATTTGGGTATAGCAAAAGATAGCAGCATCATAAACCAAGGATACAGAAATCTCCGGTGAATCAATACTGATTGTAAAGGAGTTTCACCCCTTTACAGATTAATCAAAGATTGGCGAGACTGCCGACTTATTATAGAGATCAATCGAAGTAGAGTTATGAGAAACTCCAGAACCAAGACGAATACGAATAGGAAGAAACAAAATGAATTTCAAGACGAATGGGAGAGGAAGGAATTGATTTTGGAACTGAAGGGAACGTTCCAAAGTTCAAAGGAAACCCGAGTCAAAAAGGAAGAGATTCAAACTCGAACGAAAGTGATTCTGTAATTAAATTTACTATATATGCCAAGTTTTGCCTAAAACCAGAGCTCTGATACCACATGTAACGACCTGAAATTTTCAACCATTCGCATCCATACATGTCGGATTTGAATTGCTCAAAATATCAGATTGTTAATTTAAATTTGGCAAAACTCAACATATACAGTAAATAAATCACAGAATCACAAACATAGAGTAATATAAAACACTGTAGTGGAAACAAAAGAATAGTAGTTCATGAAGCTACTATATATATAACAGAGTTAAGTAAGATACAACAGAGGTCTCGAATACATAGATATCGCAATACAATAGTCAAATACAAGATCTGAATACATCATTGGAATCAACTGAATAACTGATAGCAGAATCGATATAGCTGGATCTCCAACCGAAGCTCCAACTCCAAAGGTGAGTCTCAAATGCTGTATCAATCAAGTCTGACCCGAGCGTAAAGCAAAACACAAAACACTCGAGTAAGGATTAACATTCTTATACCAATAAATCCAACTCAAGTGAAATATCAACTGAAATACAGCAACTTAAAGGATGTTTTGGATAACCATCCTCTAAGGATCTGTTAAACTATCTACTATATAGTAATATACGCTATTATAATAATGTCTACAGTAAAGTAAACTATTTAAAAATAGTGTTAAGGCGTTACCCATATCCCCCTTAACACATTTTATAGTGCCAATAGTCTATACCGTACCGTAATACCCCGTAAACTGGAGCTACCAAAGGATACTCCATAGGTACGACACAAATCAAACTCATAGTAAAGCACGCTATGGTAGGTGACACGGCACAACAAGGCAATGCCAGGGTAGATATACCAATTACGCATCCGGACTGGTGGTAACGCAGAGCCGCAACAATCGCCCACCTCGAGCCGCACTCCCGAATCAAAGGTGCGCACCAAATCAATCACAAGTAATAGAATGGCATACGATGGAGTGTGTCCGATCAGAGGAGCTACCTCATTGGCCCGGAATCGCTCCTGTTTTAGCAACCTTAGGCCAACTCACGGGAGTGGGTCCACGTATATACCTCATATAGGATCGTCCCACCATCCTACTTCATTCTGGAATCTCCACCACGTACACAGTTGTTAAAGTGGTTTTCGGTATCGACAGAGAGTATGCCCATATCTAATCCCGGTCTCTTTAACAACCAATCGTTATTATAACACTACGGTCATTTCAAAATAGTTTATACTTCAAAACCAAAATATCATTTCCATTTCAAAAACATATCAATATGATATCATTTCCATTTTAAATATATTCACTTCCAAAATCATAGTGCTTTCAAAGTTATAACACTTTCGAAACCAAACACTTAAAATTATAACACTTTGGAAATCACAACATTTTGAAATCATAGCACTTTTGAAATCATAATACTTTGAAATCATAACATTTCCTTTAAACCGTTTAGGTATTAATAATAGTATATATAATAAAATAGTTTATAAAATAAAATAGTTTATATAAAATAGTTTTAAGTTAAAATAGTTTATATTAAAATAATTAGCATATTAAAATAGTATATATTAAAATAGTTCATACTAAAATGATTAATATAAAATAATTTGTAAAGTAAAATATAAAATAGTTTTAAATAAATTTAAAAATACTTTATATAATAAAATAGTTTCCTCAAATTTCACAAATCGATTCAAATTAACTTGAATTCCAAATTCGACTTAATTCAATCTAAATTCATAAATTTCAACTCAATTCAGTTTCTCAATAAACCATTTCAAATTATATCGATTTCAAATACAGATTTGAACCACAAAATAAACCATTTAATTTCAATATATTTCAAAGCTTTAAATATTCCACATTTCCAAAACTAAATTTGATAATTCCATTTATATCTCAATTTAACTTCATTAACATTTAGTTTTGAAATATTTATTTAATCATTTCAGTGGCATTTAAATAAACTCCAAATTACAAATTTAAATAAACTAAATACCCGTCTCAATTTATGTAAATTTGAGATTTTTCATTTAAATCACTTTTAATCCAAATCAAGTTATAAAATCATAGCTTTAAAATCTAAAATTTAATAATTTCAAATAAAACTTATTTAAGTAAAATTCTTAAATAAATATAATTTCAAATCAATTTCAAATTTATCTTTCCAACCTGAATCATTATAAACTCTATATTTGAAAATATATAATTTAAATAAATACTTAAACATATTATATATCAATCTTATTAAATCAACCTTAATAAATCTTTAGAATCAATATTTATTAAAACCATATATTTCTTTTCAAAACCATAGAAATCATTTTCAAAATATTTATATATAGACCAACGGTGTCTGTATATAATTTTCTACCCTATGGTCAAGTGATACGGATATTTATCATTTCAATCCGTAATTTAAATATATACGGGTATATATCATTTCAACCGCAATCCCAAATTCAATTTAATTGAAAAATGCTTGGGTTTATCATTTCAACCCATAACGATTTTCTCCTATTCTATAGATCGTTCGGGTATGTATCATTTCAACCCATAGTGAATTCTATACTAACAGGGAACTTGCAGAGTGATAACAGATAATGGTGTCAGATGTCATAGGTGAACAGATAATGGCATATATATAGCAATGTAAATATCTAACAGCAGCATATTTCAATTGTCGTTTCAATTGAAATCAAATTTAATATATATAAGAACGTTAATCGTGAGTGATTGCTCACCTTTCAAGGCTAGAGAGATTGGACAATGGAATTGTGTTACGAAATGCAGCACAACTTCCAAAACAAAGCTAGATTGGGCACGAATTTTGACGGAAAAAGCTGATAGATAGGAAATCAAGAATCAGAATTAGTTTGATATAACAGAAATAAAATGTATATATATATATAATATTATAAACTCTTTTAATTCATATCCGATGAAATCCTTATTTTTAACATTCAAAAATCAATGTTTATACTAAAATTAATATAAACTTACTTTGCTAAAATAAATATTTTGACTCAAAACGGATCATATGAACTCATATAATGTACATATATATATATATATATATATATATATATCACTATATACACATATATAAACTCATGTACTTATTATATCATAATTACTAACATACCAATATACAAATCTGGGTATAAACTTAAGTAAACCTTTATATATATATAACTAGAAATTAATAATATACAAATGAATTGGACTACCATTCTGCAATTAAATATGTAAATACATGTATTTGTAAACATACTTTATTACAAACATATATATTACTTTTATAATAAAATCAGAAAGCCTATAAACTGTACTATATGGGATATATATATCATTGATATTCTTCCAGAAAATACCAAATATCAACAAAATTTCATATGAAATATATATAATCCATTGTAAAATCAACACATATATATAGTAGAGGACTTGTAATATGTAATATGACATGTTTTATATACCTATAAAATAATATATTATAACTCCCGAACCCTAAAGGTATACAACTTATAGATTCACAACAGGTTAATCTCTATACAAATATATACTATATATATATATATATATTAGATACTACATATATATAATAAAGTCAAAGGGTATATTGTAATGACCCCGGATTTTATATATATTTAAATTGATAATTAATTTAGTTTTTGAATAAAAATTGTGAAATTAATCGATAAATTGATGCGTGTTTCCCCGAGTTCAAATAGAATCTATGTTAAATCATTTAAAATTTAAATATTGTATATATATGTATATATGCGAATATATATGTATATGGGCATATATGAGTAAATTTGAATTTATATATATATATATACATTGAATTTGAATTTAAATCTTAAATAAATGGGTTAGAAATAAATATATATAAATCTTAATATCATAATACAAAATAATACAAATAGAATGAAACAAACAAAAATATAAAGCAAACAAATTAGTTAAATTTTAACAACATATTAAAAATAAATATATTCAAATAGAAACAAATGAAGTATAAAAAAATGTACACTTGTAAAAGGAAATAAAATACACTCATGTATGAAACAAGTAAATGTATACATGTATTAGCTTATCAAAGAAGATACTATTATAAATATCTATGTACAAAAATCAAACAATGGATAAGTATAATTTTACAAAGGCAATTAATGCCATTATCTCTAGTACACCACAAAATTATCATATCAGCCCACCAACGCAAGAAAATCTCTGATATATGGTACAACATACAAAGAAAAATCTCTGCCCATATTTGTACTGGAAAGAAAACAAAATATACATTACCCTGTTGTAACGACCCTGGATTTTGGTCCTATTATTTTAATAAATATTTAATCTAATTAAATAAAAAAATGAACTTATCATTTTAAAATGAATATGACTTTTGAAATATGGCCATTTATTGGTATGGATTTGTTTTTGAGAGGAAAAATTGATTTGGGAATTTAAAATAAAATCTCTTGATAATATTTATAATAAAATTTGTTTTGTATAATTAAATTAAAATGCTTACCTTGTTAACATCTAATGTTCGAAATAAAATCAAAGTCTATCAATATAAAATATCAGTATTAAATATAAGTAAGTAAACTTATGAATATAATTTAAATATCAATAGTTAAAATACAAATAGAAATAAATATGAAAATAAGTATAAATGTAAGTAAAACTTATGAATCTAATTTAAACATTGATAGTTAACATACAAATAGAATTAAAATGAATAAGCAAGCATACATCATAAGCTGTAAATTTGAAAGCATAAATAAGACAAACATTTGTATATTAAGCAAGAAAATGATGAAACAGATTATCTTCATATACACACAAGACTAAATATCTACCTGCAAAGTGATAGTTAACAAAACAAAGGATTTTATGCAAGATATCTTCACATACAAGCCATGCCTACCTGCAAAGTCTACATTACATACAAAATATCTTTGTACAAACTATACATATCAGCCAGTATTAATTATGTGTAAACTAATATGAGGACATGCATTAAATTAGCACAACATTTTGTCAATTCAATTGTAAGAAAATCCTTTCAGCCGAAATAAGCAAAGATCATTTCAATTTACAGTAATTTAAATAAAAATCTTGTCTGAACATAACAAGTAAACCTTGTACCAGTTAAACCTATACTGTTCAAAGTCTTGTCTATTTATACAACATATTATTTTGTTCGTTTACAAACATAAGAAGCAAAAACTGAGATAAGGAAGAAAAGAAAATAAATATCTTTACTTTACAAACTCAAATAAATTCAACAACAAAGCCGAGGGATCTTCAGGAATTCAAACTACAGTTTTCTTCATCAATCTTTACTTTCTGTTTACAATTTTTCAGGTGAGTAAACAATTATTTAAGATTTAAGTATAATCTGTGTGTATGATTTATGAAGAATATTGTGTTTTGCTTGAGTACCCTCTTTTCAGTTTTAACTCTGTATATATACAAATATGTTTGTGCTGTGTATTCCTTTTGTTTTTCTTTTCTGTTTTCTGGGTTACAGGGTGGGAAACAAACAAGTAAATTCAATTTCTTTTCATTTAATCATTACCAAGCTTAGGATATAAAACAAATGAGTATGTTTAAGCATAGGTTACGATCTAAAAATGGTTTTAAACTCGATAGTGGTGAATTGTCTCTGAAGGCTTAGTTTTACAGAACAAATTTTTACTTTATGATAAACTCGAATGTCATGAAATACAAATTCAGTTATATAACTTGAATTGTTATCAGAAAATAGGATTTCTAAAACAAAAATGGTAATTTTTCTTTGAGTATGCTAAGAGCAATTGCTAAATAAACTATAAATGGGTTTTGAGCAATTCTAGATGGTTGAAGGATCTTGGGATGTCAGGGGGTTGACCGGGGATGGAGGAGCGTCTCCTGATATCGGGAAAAATGTTCATTAATTTTTCTATTGTAGGAAACGATGGATCGAGGCAAAAGTAGGGGTTAACTCGCGATTTTGAACAAGGTTGGAAACGAGGTGATTTTGCCACCTCGGGTTGATCGAGTAGCACGGTATGCGAGGGGATGATAGCGTGGAAGTTAGGGGTGTCACGGCCGGAGTTTTGAAACTCCTGGAGGTTGGCATCGCTGGCGTTGAGATTCTTTTCGTTCGAAAGCTGGCTCCAGTATTGGCTTTTGTGTTCATATTTCGATTTCGAAATCTTGTTATGGTTTTGGGTGATGCGATGCTTGGTGAAGAGCTTCGGTGATGTGTGGGTGGACTCGGTGATGACCAGAGGTGATGGAGGTGGTCGTGCAGGTGCACGTGTACGGCGGTGGGATTTGGTGTCAGTGACGTTGAGGTCGTGCGTCTCGAGCCGTGCTCGAGTAGATGTGGTGGTAACCTCGGAGTTTATAACGTGTACGAGTGAGAGTTACATGATGCTTTAATTTTATACTTAAGTTTAACATTTAAACTAAAAAAATATAGGGAAGAAGAAGATGGACACGAGAGAATGGGAGAGATGACTCGGGTGATATAGGTGGGTAACTCGAAGTGCTACTTGAGTTTTAACCGAGGAAGTCTCGGGTTAATTAACTGGTAATTAAAAATAGAGATTGGTTAATTGAGAGGAATAATTAATATTAATTAATTATTTAGAAAGAAATTAAAAATAATTACTTTATAATAGCAAATAGAGATTGGTTAATAAATACTTAATAAGATTAATAAGTATAATTCCTTAGTGAAGTAATTCATAATTACAGGATGTAATTAATTAGAAGGAATTACTTAATGGGAAGTAATTAAAGGGTAACTAATTAGTCGAAGTAATTAAGGATAAATTAATTGGTGTAATTAATCAAAAAGGAGTAATCACTAAGTAAGGGATTAATTACCTAAGTAAGTAATTACCAAGACGTAATTACTGTTTATGAATAATTGGGGTTGATAATGGATACAATTATTACGGATAATCATTCATGGAGTGGTTAAGTATAATTACTTAATAAAGGCAAATAGATAATGATGATAATCTTAAAAATAATTAATCACGGAGGATTAACTAAGATGAATGATTATGGAATGGTGAATCAATTAGGTCGTGATTAATTAATAAGCAGGATTTAAAGGCAATTGATTTAATTCAATTATGGCTAATTAGATTCATTCGAGATGGTGTGATTGATTTATCTTGCTTATGTATGATTAAATGATGGTTTAAATGCCCTGGATTGATTGATACCCCTGATACGAAATGGTTCGTGATATGATGTGTTTGGGTGGGCAATGATAATGTGATTATTTGTCAATGATGAATTACTGAGTAAAAAGGGTGACATCTTTTATTTAAAGTTTAATTGCATTTCCCTGAATAACAGGTGTTGAGATGAACTGAATTCGAAGAGACCGAAATCGGGTATTGGTTAATACCCGAAACCACTTCAATTCTTTATAAATTGATACGTGGAATCAATAGGTTGTAATGGCATGTTTTAAGTGAATTGGACAGATAATTTAAGTTATGGCCCTTAGAAATTGATGTGTGAAATAGGTGATGTCTATAGCAACTTGTGAAGTTGTAAATTTATATAAGTACCCCGGGTTATTTGAGTTGTATACTTTTGTGTTCTATGTTAAATGGGTTTACTCACGCTAGTTTCCAGCCTGACCCGGGTGTTACTTTGATGTAATGCTCGGGTCAGACCGAGTGTTACAGATTTCCAGGTAAGGACGTTCTGGAGCTCAGAAGGCGAGCGGGATGGCAGAACGTATGGAGTGTTCCGCTGTGACTATTATTTCTGTTTGTCAAAGACATATTTGATTTGTATATGTCCATTGTTAGTGTATATGATTATAACTCTGATGTATTATAATTGTAAATTGACATATACAGTATTCTTTGTAAACTGTTATTATTTGATATTATATTTTGATCCGCTGCGAATGTGAGAATCTGTGTTGTGATTTCTGTTTCTTTCTTCTATCTCTTTCTTCTTTACTAACTATCTGGAATTTTCGGGATCGAAAATTCTGGGTCATTACAGTTGGTATCAGAGCTGAAAGGTTAAGCGAGAACCTTGGCTCTGGTAGGGGATACTCATAAGGATAGGGTCAAAAGTACCCTAGAATGAGTTGAGTGTATGTGTATATATGAGAGCGTACTTGTTATTTTCTTATATAAAGATTTTAAATGATTTTATATAAGAATATATTTTGATATATATAAAGCAATATTCCTTAACCAATAAATGTTAAAGTAATTGGTTGTTAAATTATTAGAATTAAATTAAGAGGTAATAGAAATACAACCAAATTGAAATTAAATAAAGGTAGGTTTGAAATGGATTCAAACTGAAATTAAACCTTGAATTTGGGAAAAAGTTTCAGAATAAGATAATAATGAATTGGTTTCCAAATATGATAATCTTGGTTATTATCATAAATGATTGTTGTGTTTGATAATAAATGGGTATTAATAAGTAAGCAAAATGAAATGTTTTAGGGAAGTAAAACATTTAGGCAAGTATGACTTATAAATTGGAACTGAAGATGATATAAATTGTGAGGTTTTAAATCTAAGTCCAGATGATTTGAAATTGTTTCAAAGTATTAATAGATATAATGGATAATATTTTCTAAGTGTGGGAATCTTATTTTAAAACAAGAGTTGTGTTAAAATTTTAAAGGGAATTTGTTTTGAAATTAAAAACCAATAATGGTTTAAAATCTAAAGTTTGACTTGAAGTGCGAATGAAATAAATATGTATATATGTGGGATATACACAAGATCAAAGTTGATTGGAAGTAAACACTAGGTGTTGAGTTTTGAATTTTCCCTAAAATGTGATAAGTTTTTGAGCTTATAAGTGAGAAGGGATATTGATAAGAAGTTTAAGAATTTGAAATGGAGAAATTCAAATTTTGTGAGGTTGACTAGATCAAGTGAATTGAATTTAACTTAGGGGAAGTTAAATAAGAACAACCTGAATTGGAATTTCAAGATGAAATTAAAATTTTACTTAGTGAAGTTAAATGGGTTGTTTTAAAATGGGAGTTATGCATGATCTCAAACGGATTTGAGGTCTGGAAATGTGTGCTATTGATGGATGCTGTTTTAAATAATCTGGATGTTTATTTACTTTGGCTTATCCTGATATCATCCTTTGTTATTAATAATCCATGAAACTGTGAATTGGATTATTCTAATTGAATTAAGAAATGGACTGAGGTAATATACATCCATTGCAGAAATTAAATGGAATCACTTTGAACTTAAGAATTAAATTTGCAAACTAAAATTGTTTAAGAATTGGTTTCAAAATTAGAAGTTAAAAATTTGGAGGTAAATGAAATTCTGAAGATTTAGTTGTTTAAAAGTTTTGAACTCTTATTTGAACCTTGAAATAAGTTAAGTAAAGGCAATTTAAAATGAACATTTGAAATTTGGATTCAGAATTGAAAATTGTTAAAGATTTAGGTTGTTAAATTAAAGATAAAGGTTAATTTGATTTAAAGGATTAAATCAACATTTGAAATTTAACTCGAATTTATATAATTCGAGATGGTTTAAAATTGAGATTTAAATTGAATTAGTCCAAACTGAATTTGATTTGAATTAATGGGAATTGGGATTAATTCATATAGAAATTGAATGATTTGAAATTGAAGTGGATTCAATTTAAAATTAGTCTAAATTAATTTGAATAATTTGAAATTGTAATTAAAGCGAATATGTTTAAAATCAAATGGAATTTGATTTGAATTTGGAAAGAAGTTGAGGTTATTTCAACTTGAATTGGGGATAAATCAAGTTCAAGGGAAATTTAAGTTGTTCAAATTAGAAGTGAGTCAATTTAAATGGGAGTGGAAATTTAAATTGAATTGATGGGGAATTGAACAGTTTGACTCTGGACTATTTTGAAATAAATTGTTTTAATATAAATCTATTTTTCCAAACCATTTACTTTACAACTTTTCTTTTTAAACCTAAAACTATCTTTAGCTTGTTTTACAATTACTTTTGGAACTATTTAACAATTTTACAACTGATTTATAAACTAATTATTGTTTTTCAATTGTTTTATAAATAATTACTGTTTTACAACTATTTTACAATTACTTAACTATTTTACAGCTTTTTACAGTTAATAAATATTTTTCAACTACTTATCTATTTTTTTTAATTTTCCAAGCTATTTTCTAAAAGGTAAACTGGTCTGAGTTCAAACTGTTATTGATTAAATACCCAACTGAGGTAAGAATTGAAGTGATAATCCAAATGGGGATTAAGGCAAATGTGAATAAGTGAATAAAATTAAAGTGAATGTGAATAGAAAGGAAATTGATTTGGCTAATAATCAATGAAGATAAATACGTAGGATGTACGTATATTATTCTATTCGCATAGTGATTTGATCTAGATTCGAGCATAGAATTTCGAGATAGTATTATCAATCCGAGTTGGGATTTTTCGCTCGATTTTCGACGACGAACCTGGATATGGATTTTTGATTGGTTCTGGATATTCTCTATCATAGTTGTGACTATGCAAGGAGAATGACGGTTTCTGATCAAGGAACCAGATCTGAGTCCGCACTAGGAAGTCGGGTGGACGATACTAGTTCGGAAGTGAAATTTTGAGATCGAGTGAGCGATCAGATTGATATTGCATACGGATGATATGTGGACATCGTACGAGCTTGAATGAAATTGATATTGGAAATTTGTGTATAAGAACTGTAAATGATTTTTGAAATTGGAAGTATATTTCGTGAAATATATGATAAAGTAAAATGGAAATTGGATGTTCCGATAATAAAAATTTACTTTATGGGAATAAGTCATATGGTAAAGGACTTTATAAAAGAGTAAATAAAATTTGAATATATGATTTGGAATAAACAAAGTTATATATCTTTGTTATATAATATAAAACTTCCCTTGCTGAATCTAGCCAGAATAAAAGGGTTTTTTGAAAGTTTTGACGTATACAAAGGGAACTTGTATAAGTATAAAGTGATTTAAAGATTTCCCAAGAAAATTATATATAGGCATATATATATATAAAAGATTTTATGGAAATGGTTTTGAGAAAAGGTTTTGGGAACCTTTGGATTTGAAAAAGGCTTTTGATTTTCGAGGAAAATCAAATTTGGAAGTTTGGAAAGCCTGATTTGTGAATTATCGATTTTGGGAATCGATTTTATGTAAAGGAGCTTTATATGGAATTCATACTAGGTGTATGATTTGGAAAATACTATATGTGTATAGTATAAAGTGTTTTGAGATTGGCTCTGGGGAAAAAGGCGCTCCCTTGGAATGAACTTCTCAGGAGTGCCACAGGGTGGCACTGCCTTAAGCCTCTAAGGGGGAGGTTCTAAAGTTGATCCTGTGAGGAGTCCGGACAAAACTAGTTCCTGAGGATTATTTGTGTAGCGAAAGTCGAGGGGCTGGTGCCTACAGAGGCATTTGGGTTATGCTGTGACGACAGTTTAACTCAATGTCACTGCGATCTACTGCAGACCATAGCGAAAGTCGTGTGTACCGCTGAGAGCCAACAGTCTACGTTTGATTTTATATCGGTAGACTGCGACACTATGGTAACATAGCGAAAGTCATGTGTGCCGCTGAGAGCCAACAGTCTGCGTTTGATTTTACATCGGTAGACTGCGACCTATGTAGGACTGGAGAAGTTTCATTTCGACAGCATAATCGAGAGGCCGCAGAGAGCCTGCAGTTACATGGACTTTTGCTGTGACGGCAACGTAACCCTGGATGTAACTGCGATCTGTTGTGGGTTCTATGGTGTAATCAGTTACATGGACTTTTGCTGCGATGGCAACGTAACCCAGGATGTAACTGTAACCATGGATGGGGGTGATGATTTCCAGAGCAATTTCACTAAAGATATTTCCTCTATTTTCAAAAACAGTTTTCTATACTTTCAATAAATTTACTTTCCCAAGTATTTTCACTAGATGTTGGAAACGGGTCGGCCAAGCACTTATAGATTTTCAGTCGTACGCCTGATCAACGTATGACCGAATTTCTGTGAGGACAAGGATGGACTTGTCAAAACATCGAGTTATAAAAGGATTTTATAAAAACTATTTTAGAAATATTATATAGATTTTTAAAGTAGTTTAAAAATGATCAAAGAAAACTTATATGATTTTAAGCATTTTAATAAGTCTGGCTTCGTTCCTTTTCGAGGACGAAAAGATTCAAATGGGGGAGGAATGTAACGGCCCTGGATTTTGGTCCTATTATTTTAATAAATATTTAATCTAATTAAATAAAAAAATGAACTTATCATTTTAAAATGAATATGACTTTTGAAATATGGCCATTTATTGGTATGGATTTGTATTTTTGAGAGGAAAATTTGATTTGGGAATTTAAAATAAAATCTCTTGATAATATTTATAATAAAATTTGTTTTGTATAATTAAATTAAAATGCTTACCTTGTTAACATCTAATGTTCGAAATAAAATCAAAGTCCATCAATATAAAATATAAGTATTAAATATAAGTAAGTAAACTTATGAATATAATTTAAATATCAATAGTTAAAATACAAATAGAAATAAATATGAAAATAAGTATAAATGTAAGTAAAACTTATGAATCTAATTTAAACATTGATAGTTAACATACAAATAGAATTAAAATGAATAAGTAAGCATACATCATAAGCTGTAAATTTGAAAGCATAAAATAAGACAAACATTTGTATATTAAGCAAGAAAATGATGAAACAAATTATCTTCATATACACACAAGACTAAATATCTACCTGCAAAGTGATAGTTAACAAAACAAATGATTTTATGCAAGATATCTTCACATACAAGCCATGCCTACCTGCAAAGTCTACATTACATACAAAATATCTTTGTACAAACTATACATATCAGCCAGTATTAATTATGTGTAAACTAATATGAGGACATGCATTAAATTAGCACAACTGTAACGACCCTAAAATTTCGACCAAATTTAAAATTTTAAATTCATCGTTTCAATAAAAAAATTGAAATTTTAAGCGATCTCAATTTACGTCCAAACTTTATTTGTGACATACGTCTTGTTAGATAGAGATATAGAAAAAGTTTCGTTGAAAAATATTACAGTAAAGTCCGTTCGCGTTTTACTGTATATCAGTCCACATAAAGCTGCGTAAATTTTATCTTCCAAATCCAAATATTTTACACAGTCCACTTGTAAAAATTATTCTGATCAAGGTTTAATAATTCGTTTCGTCTAAAACTGTCATCGCCTGCTCCGTTTATATTATTTTGCAAAACGTACAATTCAAGCTGCGTAAATGCAAATTTTATAAAATCATCGCATCGCAATAATCTGTGTACCGTTGGAAGCGCATCGTCACACCGATTATAACGGTATATTTATTTGCGCGAATCGAAGTCCGACAACATCCGTCGCGTTAATTTAATTGCTCCAAACGGTCCGGGTACACAAATTGCAACCCAAAAATCTTTAACCCGTTCACAAAAGAAAGTTGAAATAAAGTCAGCTGATGTATTTAATTGGGTAGTTGGAAGCTGGGGGGTTACTCTGGAAATGATGTGGACGTTGGGAAATGAAAAGCTGTGGGGGATTCGAAGCATCAAAAGTAAAAAGTAAATTTAAAACTTAAGCAACGTATAGTTCATTCCTTCATTTCATTTTGCTCCACTCTCACGTCTACAGGTACCTACTCTTCCATTCATCTTTATTCCTCTTCCCTTCATTTCTTTCTCCCTTTGATATTTCCTTCTCTGTTAAAATTTTTGCAAAGGAAAGAAAATATGCCACCCCACAACCCCTACAGCCCATCCGTGCCACCCTCCATGCCTCCCGCCTGACTTCGCCACCCACGTCCCTCCGCCACCAGATCCCACAACCCCAGCAACCCACAGCCCCTGGCTCCGCCTGCTGCCACCACCCAGACCCCCTGGCTCCGCCTGCTGCCACCACCCAGACCCCCTGGCTCCGCGCCACCCAGACCCAAACGCGCCACCCAGCCCTCCGCGCCACCCAGCCCCTCCGCGCCACCCTCCGTGCCACCCAGTCCGCCACTTGACCTCGCCCAGACCGCCTGCAGCCCTCCACGTCACCCAGTCCGCACCCACGCGCCTCTGCCCAGTCCGCTTTCCGCCTTCCAACCTCCTGCCTCCGCCCCCACGGACCCACCACCAGCCTGACCCCAGCCGAGACCCCTCTGCCCCGTTCGCCACCACCAGCCGAACCACCAACAGCCCACTGCCGAACCCACTACCCAGCTGGCCACCCGCGTAGTTCGTCAAACGTTGGTCCTCGTCTTGTCCGGAGATAGTGTTGCGTATAGTGTTGTTTATATTTGTCTAGTTATTAATGTACAACGTTGTCTTGTTATTTCAGCTGCTGATCCGGAATCTCAAGCCTAGGCTTCGTCTATTTTGTCGTCATACCCTGCTTCTTTGATTGGTATGAATATATATGTACAATCTATACATATATCTTGTATTGAACAAATCGTAATTGAATTATTATTCGCTTGCAGTTTGTTGTTCGTTAGTGTTGTGCTTGTTCGTGCCTCTTATCTATCGTCTGCGTGCTTCGTTGTCAAACTTCTTACCACGCAAGGTGAATATTTTCTATTCACGACTCAAAAATCTATTATACTAGGATAATTAGATGTTGGATGTTATGAATGTTAATTTGGACGTTAAATTGATTTGATGTTAAAAATTGAATTGAAGTTAGTATGTTAAATAGTTATGACGCCAATTTGCTATGTGATGTTAAATTTGTTGTTATTGTAATGAATAATAAATTTGAAACTGAATTTGATATAGAATAGATATAAAAATCCTGAATGACATATGTTAAACTTGACCCCTTTATATGATGAATATTGATTAATTAAATTGACCCTTTAAATTGTTTGACACGTAGAATTTGATAAATGTCACTTTGGACTATTGAACGTATTGAATTAACTGTTGTAATTGAAATTGAACGACCAAGTGAAACCGAAATGTTATAATCTTTAATCTATATGAAATGATAGTGTAGATTCTAGAAATAGTTATATTAATTGGCGTAAATAACAAACGCGAATTAATACGATTATTTCGGGATTATTTGAATTGTTGAATTGTTGCAAATGGATGCTATTGCTTGTTTATTTACTTTGACACCATCCCAGCTATCACACTGCAAGTTCCCTTTGTATGTTTTGATTTTGAATTTAAATAGAATCGGGTTGAAATGATAAATACCCAATTGAATGAATTGGCCTAGGATAGATAATTAAAATAAGAAACTGAACGGTCAACAAAGAACGTTTTGAAATTGAGACTTATTCGGAATTATGAAATGAACTTAGAAAAACTGTATTGTAATTTGGTAACGTAAATACAAATAAAATGATTTTATTGAATTGAATAAATAAATTTGTTTTGAAATATAAATAAAATGATTTTATTGAGTTGAATAAATAAATTTGTTTTGAAATATAAATAAATTGATTTTATTGAATCGAATAAATTTGTTTGGAAGTAAATAAAATGATTTTATTGAATGAAATAAATGAACTTGTTTGAAATAAATGAAAAAGGATTTTATCGAATTAAATAAATTAGATTTGTTGGAATAAAGAAATGAATTGAAATAAATGAGAACGAATTAATGTAATGTATTGAAGCGGATTTGTAAATTTATTTATTTAAACAAAGTGTTTGACAAAGTTAATCGAAATGAGATTTAAGAAGTAAATAGGTTAGAAGATAAAGTGATTTAATTTCGAGTTTTGATAAATAAATAAACGAAGTTTTGACAAAGTGAATGTAGTAAATGAAATTGATATAGTAATGAACCTAGGAATGTAAATACGGATTTAAAGAATAAAACTTGATTTAATTAGTTGAACTAAGATTGACTATTTCATGTAATCCATAAATGTGAGTTGATTTAATAAGTGAAATGTTGATTTAACGTGAATACTTAAATTTTGATAACTAAAGGGCTTGAACTAGAATTTCTTTTTGGAATATGATTTTGTAATTAAAACGAATCGAATTATGAAATATCAAATTTGGAAGTCAAATTTGCAACTTAACCTTTGGATTTGATTTGTTTTAACTTTAATAAAAAGTTGACTGTTGGGTAATTAATACGTAGTTATTAAAGAGACCGGGATCGGATTATGGACATACTCTCTGTCGATACCGAAAACCACTTTAATAACTAATATACGCGAAGTGTTGATCCAGAATGAAGGGGATGGTTTGATGGACGCGTTGACTGAAGAAAGAGAACGATTTTGGATGACCCCTGACATGACTAAAACAGGAGCCGCGCCGGGCCATTGAGGATCGCCATCTCTAGCGGACACACTTCTTCGATACCTTATCTATTACTTATGTGATTCGATTTGGGTGCACCCCTTGATTTGGAAGTGTTGTTTCGTGGTGTTGGGGTGGTAGCTGCTATGCCCAACATCCGTCCGGATCAGGCAACTACTAGTATCCTAGTTGGTATCGCCTCATGTACCTTGTCATACTAATTATCCTATCGCGACAACTACGATTTTGATTTGTACCTTTAGTATATGGATTGCCCTCTGGTGACTTCCGGTTTTGGGGAAACTACGGTCTTGTATATGCTTTTGGGAATAAACAGGTTAAGAGGTGTATGGGCCCTGCTTAACCCTACTTTGATATCTTACTTTATGGATTAGACATTATCTATTTAGCGTATTCTGTTGGTAGTTTATCGATCCCTTAATGATGTTTATATTCACCTTTGAGTTATGGACTTTATTATATGCATTTGATTATCCTGTATAAGATTTTGAGTCCTGACTCGAGTGTTTCTCTTGCATATGCTCGGGTCAGTCTGAAGTTATTCCGTTGCTGGTCAAGGTTGGTCGAAGATGCTGAAGGCTTAGCTTTTATCTATATCATTTTATTTCCAGTATTTGATGTACTTATGTATTGGACATCTTGTATCTCTTTTCAGTCGCTTTATGTTGAGACATTGTTGTATTCTCTGTAGTAGCTTCATGGACTACTATTATGACGATGTATTTTTTTCCGCTGCATTATTCTGTGACTGTTCTGAGTCTGTGATGTTGTATTGATTCTCATTTACATTTATGTACTTATAATCCCATAATGTTCTGTGTTTTGTATTATTTAAGTTGACAAATGTGGATTATTGTCAATTTAAATGGTCCAAATATACGGGATGTTACAGTTGGTATCAGAGCTCTGGTTTTCCCAAAAACCTTAGTTCGGGATTATAAAGAAACTCATTAGAGATAGAGTAGCAATACTCTAGAATGAGGAGAATCGATTCAATATCAAAATCCTTTCAAAAATTCAAGCTCCTTTGATTCGTTGATTAGTTTTCTTAGCATTCTATTATCTTATCTTTGGTTCTAAATCTCTTTTGGTATTTCAGGATGAGTACCAGAAGAAATGTTAGAGGTGGAAGAGGCAATGGTCCTGCCCAGGCTGCACCTGCCGCTCCAGCTCCTGTCAAATTCACTACTCTTAGCAAGGAGTATTCGCAACTGGGAGGTACTAAGTTTTCTGGATCCGAGAACATCATAGAGGCTCAGCAATGGCTTAAGGGTTTGGAGAAGATATTTTCTGGATTGGAAATTACTGATGCCCAGAAGCGTCAGCTTGCTGCTTGGCAACTCCAAGATGCCGCACAAGATTGGTGGGAATCCGTTACTTCTCGTATCGAGGAGGACACCATCACTTGGGCCCAGTTTAGGTATGAATGGTTTGGATTCTAGTGGTTTAAATTCTTCCTTCTATCTTTGAAATGATTGTTCATCTAGTCTATCTTTTGGATTAGGGATACTTTCTCGGCACAATGGATGCCAGCTGCTGGGAAGGCCCAACTTTATAGAGCTTTCATGGATCTTAAGCAGGGCAATATGACTTTTTCTGAGTATGAGAGAAAGTTCAACGAACTCTCCAAGTTCGGACTCGGCTTGATTGATACACCACTTCTGAAGAACGAAAAGTTCATTATGGGAGCTAGAGCAGAGTATTATGACTTACTTACCGGCCACATCCATTGCACCTTCACAGAACTTGTTGACTATGCCCTTAGATATGAGGCAAAGCCTAAGGGATCCACTGCCAAGGCTGCCCCTACTCAGCCCTCTTCTAGCCAGCCCGGGAAGAGGAAGATGAACTTTGATCAACAAAAGAAAGCTTGGCAGAAGACTACAGGATTGGGATATGCTCAGAAAAGCCCTATCGATCTTGCTAATATCACATGCTTCAAGTGCGATAAGAAGGGCCATTATGCTAATAGTTGTCCATCTACCGGAGCTGCTATTCCACCACCTTCTACGACTAGGAAAGACTTATGCCATGTATGCCTACAGCCAGGTCATTTCAAGAAAGACTGCCCACTATACAAGCGTGGTACACCCTCTGGAGTTTTTGCTGTCACCACACCTGCACCATCTGCACCACCCGCTCAGGATGACCAAGGTACTTTGCGTAGTATATTTCATTTACATGCTACACCTGTTAGAGTATTATTCGATACTGGTGCTTCTCATAGCTTTATATCTGTTGACATTTGTAATAAGCTCAAGTTAGAGTCCACTCTTGCCACTACTTCTTTATGTGTCTCAAATCCCATCGGAGGACCTGCTAACCTCTGAAGTATTTGCAAGGATGTTACATTGATGTATGATTTTTCTCGATTTACTTGGGATTTCTATGTGCTTGGATTTCAAGCATTCGACCTTCTTCTTGGAGCTGATTGGTTAAGCAAATTCGATGCTGTCATCTCTTGCAAATCCCGATCAGTTTCTTTAGTAAGCGACCAAGGCTTACCACTCGTCATTAAATGCAAATCACCTCAGAAATATGCCGGAAGCTTCATATTCTCTCTTGATGCTCCTCCCGATGATCTTGACACCACACCTATAGTTCAGTCATTTCCCGATGTATTTGGCGAAGTCAGCTCTCTCCCGCCTAAACGGGAAATAGATTTCCGTATTGATCTAATTCCTGGAGCTACGCCCGTAGTTCTCCCACACCGAAGGATGGCTCCTAAAGAAAAGGCTGAACTAAAAACTCAAATTGTGGATCTATTTGCTAAGGGCTTGATTAGAAGAAGTTGTTCCGAATGGGGCGCTGCAGTTGTATTTCTCACCAAATCAGATGGATCTCTTCGCATGTGTGTTGATTATAGAGAGCTCAACAAGCGCACTCTCAAGAATCGTTATCCGATGCCTCGCATCAACGATTTATTCGACCAGCTTCATGGTGCTAAAGTTTTCTCACAACTTGATCTAGCCACTGGGTTCCACCAACTCAGAATAGCGGAAGATAGTATCCATAAGACCGCTTTCCGGACCGAGAATGGATTTTATGAATGGTTGGTTATGCCATTCGGTTTGACCAACGCACCTGCTTACTTCGTCGACTTGATGAATCAAGTCTTCCGTGATGTCCTTAATAAGTTCGTTCCTGTATTCATTGACGATATTCTTGTCTTCTCTAAGGACAAGGAAGAACATAAGACACATCTTCGCTATGTTCTTGAAACTCTCAGAAACCACCAGCTAAAAGCCAAGTTTTCTAAATGCCATTTCTGGCGAGACGAAGTGAGATTCCTTGGCCATATTGTTTCTGAAAATGGCATTTCAGTCGATCCAGCTAAGATTGCCATAATCAATGTAAGTTTTATCATATTCGAAATTCTATTCAAACAATCTTATCTCTCGCTAATTTATATCAATTAATCTACAGGATTGGGAGACCCCCAAAACTCCTACAGATATCCGTAGTTTCTTGGGCCTAGCTGGATATTATCGCAGATTTATTGAGCACTTTGCCCGGATTTCTGCTCCTCTTACTGCTTTGACTCGGAAGGACGTTAAGTTCATGTGGAGTGAGAAGTGTGAATCAGCTTTTAATGAGTTGAAGCACCGGTTAACTTCAGCCCCAGTTCTTGCAGTCATCGATGGAAGTGAAGGATTGACTGTTTATACAGATGCTTGCCGAGAAGGTTTAGGCGCTGTTCTTATGCAAAATGGGAAGGTCATTGCTTATGCCGGTCGTCAGTTGAAGACCCATGAATTGAACTATGCCACTCATGATCTTGAGCTTCTTGCTGTTGTATTCGCTTTGAAACTTTGGAGGCATCATCTTTTGGGAACAAAGTTCGAACTATTCACTGATCATAAGTCTTTGAGGTATATCTTTTCTCAGAAGGATTTGAATCAGAGGCAAGTCCGATGGCTTGAATTCTTAGCTGCATACGACCTCGACATCACTTATACACCGGGGAAAGCAAATGTTGTAGCAGATGCTCTGAGCCGCAGCAAAGCATTGTCTTGTTGCAATCTTATTGAAGGCATGTTATTCCAGCTTAGTATCTCTCCATCTCTTATGGATCGCATCAAAGCTAAGCAATATGAAGACACTTTGCTCTATCGTATGAAGGAATTAGTTATGGGTAGAGTAAGTAATGCCGACAACAAAGTGGGTGCACAAGTTGATAGTGATGGAGTTTTGAGGATCGACAATCGTATTTGTGTTCCTAATGTCGATGGTCTTAGACAGGAAGTGCTGCGAGAAAATCATAAGTCTTCGCTTTCATTTCATCCCGGTGCTACCAAAATGTACCAGAATATGAACAAACTATATTGGTGGAGTGGAATGAAGCGCGATATTTCTATCTATGTTAGCAGGTGCACCACTTGCCAACAAGTTAAAGCAGATCACAGAAAGACAGCAGGATTGCTCCAACCGCTAGAGATTCCAGGTTGGAAATGGGAGCAAATTTCTATGGATTTTATTGATGGGCTATCAAAGACTAGAAAGGGTAACGAAAGCATATGGGTGATTGTCGACAGACTGACAAAGTCCGCTCACTTTATTCCAGTCAAGACCACTCGTACAGCTTCAAGTTTGGCCGAAATATACATGAGGGAAGTTGTTAAACTTCATGGTGTACCATCTAGCATTGTATGCAATCGGGATCCTATTTTCACCAGTAAATTCTGGAAGGCATTTCAAGATACCTTGGGCACCAAACTGAATCTGAGCACAGCATATCATCCTCAGACAGATGGTCAAACTGAGAGGGTGAATCAGATTTTGGAAGATCTTCTCCGAGCTTGCATTATCGACTTTGGTGGATCTTGGGAAGACCATCTTCACTTGGTTGAATTCACTTATAATAATAGTTACCAGGTAAAGAATTTGAATTTCAAATTTGAATAAGTATATTTTGAATTAGAATTAATTATCCTGTATAAACCAGGCGAGCATTGGTATGGCACCATTCGAAGCCTTATATGGACGGCCATGCAAATCGCCAGCTTGTTGGATTGAGTCGGGAGATCGATTAGTGCTTGGACCAGAAATGATTATGGAAGCTTCTGAAAAAGTCGAAGAAATCAGGGAGAAGATAAAGACGGCACATGATAGACAGAAAAGCTATGCCGACAAAAGGAGAAGAGATCTCGAATTCGGTGTAGGAGACAAAGTATTTCTGAAGGTGTCGCCTTTGAGGAATATTGTTCGATTTGGAAGGAAGGGGAAATTAGCTCCCAGATTCGTTGGTCCGTTTGAGATTACAGAAAGAGTTGGAACATTGGCATATAGAGTTGCATTACCAGAAAAGTTCGCTGGTGTTCACAACGTGTTCCACGTCTCACATCTTCGCAAGGTTGTACACGATCCATCTATGACCATCCCTACTGCTCAGTTAGAAGAGATAGTTATTGAGCCAGACTTGACTATTGAGCGAAAGCCACTTCGGATAGTTGATCATGAGACAAAGCAACTCAGAAGGAAGTCGGTGAATCTCGTCAAAGTACAGTGGAGTGCGGATGAGCGAGATTGCACGTGGGAAACTGAGGATAGCATTCGGGATTCAAACCCCGAACTATTAACTTCAGGTATTCTTCAAATTTCTTGAAATCTATCGTGACTTTTCTACTTATTTCACTTCTACTTCACTCGTCTCGTTCCTTTTCGAGGACGAAAAGTTTTGAGTGGGGGAGATTGTAACGACCCTAAAATTTCGACCAAATTTAAAATTTTAAATTCATCGTTTCAATAAAAAATTTTGAAATTTTAAGCGATCTCAATTTACGTCCAAACTTTATTTGTGACATACGTCTTGTTAGATAGAGATATAGAAAAAGTTTCGTTGAAAAATATTACAGTAAAGTCCGTTCGCGTTTTACTGTATATCAGTCCACATTAAGCTGCGTAAATTTTATCTTCCAAATCCAAATATTTTACACAGTCCACTTGTAAAAATTATTCTGATCAAGGTTTTATAATTCGTTTCGTCTAAAACTGACATCGCCTGCTCCGTTTATATTATTTTGCAAAACGTACAATTCAAGCTGCGTAAATGCAAATTTTATAAAATCATCGCATCGCAATAATCTGTGTACCGTTGGAAGCGCATCGTCACACCGATTATAACGGTATATTTATTTGCACGAATCGAAGTCCGACAACATCCGTCGCGTTAATTTAATCGCTCCAAACGGTCCGGGTACACAAATTGCAACCCAAAAATCTTGAACCCGTTCACAAAAGAAAGTTGAAATAAAGTCAGCTGATGTATTTAATTGGGTAGTTGGAAGCTGGGGGGTTACTCTGGAAATGATGTGGACGTTGGGAAATGAAAAGCTGTGGGGGATTCGAAACATCAAAAGTAAAAAGTAAATTTAAAACTTAAGCAACGTATAGTTCATTCCTTCGTTTCATTTTGCTCCACTCTCACGTCTACAGGTACCCACTCTTCCATTCATCTTTATTCCTCTTTCCTTCATTTCTTTCTCCCTTTGCTATTTCCTTCTCTGTTAAAATTTTTGCAAAGGAAAGAAAATATGCCACCCCACAACCCCTACAGCCCATCCGTGCCACCCTCCACGCCTCCCGCCTGACTTCGCCACCCACGTCCCTCCGCCACCAGACCCCACAACCCCAGCAACCCACAGCCCCTGGCTCCGCCTGCTGCCACCACCCAGACCCCCTGGCTCCACCTGCTGCCACCACCTAGACCCCCTGGCTCCGCGCCACCCAGACCCAGACGCGCCACCCAGCCCTCCGCGCCACCCAGCCCCTCCGCGCCACCCTCCGTGCCACCCAGTCCGCCACTTGACCTTGCCCAGACCGCCTGCAGCCCTCCGCGTCACCCAGTCCGCACCCATGCACCTCTGCCCAGTCCGCTTTCCGCCTTCCAACCTCCTGCCTCCGCCCCCATGGACCCACCACCAGCCTGACCCCAGCCGAGACCCCTCTGCCCCATTCGCCACCACTAGCCGAACCACCAACAGCCCACTGCCGAACCCACTACCCAGCTGGCAACCCGCGTAGTTCGTCAAACGTTGGTCCTCGTCTTGTCCGGAGATAGTGTTGCGTATAGTGTTGTTTATATTTGTCTAGTTATTAATGTACAACGTTGTCTTGTTATTTCAGCTGCTGATCCGGAATCTCAAGCCTAGGCTTCGTCTATTTTGTCGTCATACCCTGCTTCTTTGATTGGTATGAATATATATGTACAATCTATACATATATCTTGTATTGAACAAATCGTAATTGAATTATTATTCGCTTGCAGTTTGTTGTTCGTTAGTGTTGTGCTTGTTCGTGCCTCTTATCTATCGTCTGCGTGCTTCGTTGTCAAACTTCTTACCACGCAAGGTGAATATTTTCTATTCACGACTCAAAAATCTATTATACTAGGATAATTAGATGTTGGATGTTATGAATGTTAATTTGGACGTTAAATTGATTTGATGTTAAAAATTGAATTGAAGTTAGTATGTTAAATAGTTATGACGCCAATTTGCTATGTGATGTTAAATTTGTTGTTATTGTAATGAATAATAAATTTGAAACTGAATTTGATATAGAATAGATATAAAAATCCTGAATGACATATGTTAAACTTGACCCCTTTATATGATGAATATTGATTAATTAAATTGACCCTTTAAATTGTTTGACACGTAGAATTTGATAAATGTCACTTTGGACTATTGAACGTATTGAATTAACTGTTGTAATTGAAATTGAACGACCAAGTGAAACCGAAATGTTATAATCTTTAATCTACATGAAATGATAGTGTAGATTCTAGAAATAGTTATATTAATTGGCGTAAATAACAAACGCGAATTAATACGATTATTTCGGGATTATTTGAATTGTTGAATTGTTGCAAATGGATGCTATTGCTTGTTTATTTACTTTGACACCATCCCAGCTATCACACTGCAAGTTCCCTTTGTATGTTTTGATTTTGAATTTAAATAGAATCGGGTTGAAATGATAAATACCCAATTGAATGAATTGGCCTAGGATAGATAATTAAAATAAGAAACCGAACGGTCAACAAAGAACGTTTTGAAATTGAGACTTATTCGGAATTATGAAATGAACTTAGAAAAACTGTATTGTAATTTGGTAACGTAAATACAAATAAAATGATTTTATTGAATTGAATAAATAAATTTGTTTTGAAATATAAATAAAATGATTTTATTGAGTTGAATAAATAAATTTGTTTTGAAATATAAATAAATTGATTTTATTGAATCGAATAAATTTGTTTGGAAGTAAATAAAATGATTTTATTGAATGAAATAAATGAACTTGTTTGAAATAAATGAAAAAGGATTTTATCGAATTAAATAAATTAGGTTTGTTGGAATAAAGAAATGAATTGAAATAAATGAGAACGAATTAATGTAATGAATTGAAGCGGATTTGTAAATTTATTTATTTAAACAAAGTGTTTGACAAAGTTAATCGAAATGAGATTTAAGAAGTAAATAGGTTAGAAGATAAAGTGATTTAATTTCGAGTTTTGATAAATAAATAAACGAAGTTTTGACAAAGTGAATGTAGTAAATGAAATTGATATAGTAATGAACCTAGGAATGTAAATACGGATTTAAAGAATAAAACTTGATTTAATTAGTTGAACTAAGATTGACTATTTCATGTAATCCATAAATGTGAGTTGATTTAATAAGTGAAATGTTGATTTAACGTGAATACTTAAATTTTGATAACTAAAGGGCTTGAACTAGAATTTCTTTTCGGAATATGATTTTGTAATTAAAACGAATCGAATTATGAAATATCAAATTTGGAAGTCAAATTTGCAACTTGACCTTTGGATTTGATTTGTTTTAACTTTAATAAAAAGTTGACTGTTGGGTAATTAATACGTAGTTATTAAAGAGATCGGGATCGGATTATGGACATACTCTTTGTCGATACCGAAAACCACTTTAATAACTAATATACGCGAAGTGTTGATCCAGAATGAAGGGGATGGTTTGATGGACGCGTTGACTGAAGAAAGAGAACGATTTTGGATGACCCCTGACATGACTAAAACAGGAGCCGCGCCGGGCCATTGAGGATCGCCATCTCTAGCGGACACACTTCTTCGATACCTTATCTATTACTTATGTGATTCGATTTGGGTGCACCCCTTGATTTGGAAGTGTTGTTTCGCGGTGTTGGGGTGGTAGCTGCTATGCCCAACATCAGTCCGGATCAGGCAACTACTAGTATCCTAGTTGGTATCGCCTCATGTACCTTGTCATACTAATTATCCTATCGCGACAACTACGATTTTGATTTGTACCTTTAGTATATGGATTGCCCTCTGGTGACTTCCGGTTTTGGGGAAACTACGGTCTTGTATATGCTTTTGGGAATAAACAGGTTAAGAGGTGTATGGGCCCTGCTTAACCCTACTTTGATATCTTACTTTATGGATTAGACATTATCTATTTAGCGTATTCTGTAGGTAGTTTATCGATCCCTTAATGATGTTTATATTCACCTTTGAGTTATGGACTTTATTATATGCATTTGATTATCCTGTATAAGATTTTGAGTCCTGACTCGAGTGTTTCTCTTGCATATGCTCGGGTCAGTCTGAAGCTATTCTGTTGCTGGTCAAGGTTGGTCGAAGATGCTGAAGGCTTAGCTTTTATCTATATCATTTTATTTCCAGTATTTGATGTACTTATGTATTGGACATCTTGTATCTCTTTTCAGTTGCTTTATGTTGAGACATTGTTGTATTCTCTGTAGTAGCTTCATGGACTACTATTATGACGATGTATTTTTTTCCGCTGCATTATTCTGTGACTGTTCTGAGTCTGTGATGTTGTATTGATTCTCATTTACATTTATGTACTTATAATCCCATAATGTTCTGTGTTTTGTATTATTTAAGTTGACAAATGTGGATTATTGTCAATTTAAATGGTCCAAATATACGGGATGTTACAACAACATTTTGTCAATTCAATTGTAAGAAAATCCTTTCAGCCGAAATAAGCAAAGATCATTTCAATTTACAGTAATTTAAATAAAAATCTTGTCTGAACATAACAAGTAAACCTTGTACCAGTTAAACCTATACTATTCAAAGTCTTGTCTATTTATACAACATATTATTTTGTACGTTTACAAACTTAAGAAGCAAAAACTGAGACAAGGAAGAAAAGAAAATAAATATCTTTACTTTACAAACTCAAATAAATTCAACAACAAAGTCGAGGGATCTTCAGGAATTCAAACTACAGTTTTCTTCATCAATCTTTGCTTTCTGTTTACAATTTTTCAGGTGAGTAAACAATTATTTAAGATTTAAGTATAATCTGTGTGTATGATTTATGAAGAATATTGTGTTTTGCTTGAGTACCCTCTTTTCAGTTTTAACTCTGTATATATACAAATATGTTTGTGTTGTGTATTCCTTTTGTTTTTTTTTTCTATTTTATGGGTTACAGGGTGGGAAACAAGCAAGTAAATTCAATTTCTTTTCATTTAATCATTACCAAGCTTAGGATTTAAAACAAATAAGTATGTTTAAGCATAGGTTATGATCTAAAAATGGTTTTAAACTCGATAGTGGTGAATTGTCTCTGAAGGCTTAGTTTTACAGAACAAAATTTTACTTTATGATAAACTCGAATGTCATGAAATACAAATTCAGTTATATAACTTGAATTGTTATCAGAAAATAGGATTTCTAAAACAAAAATGGTAACTTTTCTTTGAGTATGCTAAGAGCAATTGCTAAATAAACTATAAATGGGTTTTGAGCAATTCTAGATGGTCGAAGGATCTTGGGATGTCAGGGGGTTGACCGGGGATGGAGGAGCGTCTCCTGATATCGGGAATAATGTTCATTAATTTTTCTATTGTATGAAACGATGTATCGAGGCAAAAGTAGGGTTTAACTCGCGATTTTGAACAAGGTTGGAAACGAGGTGATTTCGCCACCTCGGGTTGATCGAGTGGCACGGTATGCGAGGGGATGATAGCGTGGAAGTTAGGGGTGTCACGGCCGGAGTTTTGAAACTCCTGGAGGTTGGCATCGCCGGCGTTGAGATTCTTTTCGTTCGAAAGCTGGCTCCAGTATTCTTTCGTGTTCATATTTCGATTTCGAAATCTTGTTATGGTTCTGGGTGATGCGATGCTTGGTGAAGAGCTTCGGTGATGTGTGGGTGGACTCGGTGACGACCAGAGGTGATGGAGGTGGTCGTGCAGGTGCACGTGTACGGCGGTGGGATTTGGTGTCAGTGACGTTGAGGTCGTGCGTCTCGAGCCGTGCTCGAGTAGATGTGGTGGTAGCCTCGGAGTTTATAACGTGTACGAGTGAGAGTTACCTGATGCTTTAATTTTATACTTAAGTTTAACATTTAAGCTAAAAAAAATATAGGGAAGAAGAAGATGGACACGAGAGAATGGGAGGGATGACTCGGGTGATATAGGTGGGTAACTCGAAGTGCTACTCGAGTTTTAACCGAGGAA
The DNA here is from genome assembly GCA_030737815.1 of Allium fistulosum. Taxonomy (NCBI): domain Eukaryota; kingdom Viridiplantae; phylum Streptophyta; class Magnoliopsida; order Asparagales; family Amaryllidaceae; genus Allium; species Allium fistulosum. The sequence continues at coordinate 446,144,093 of CM060903.1, forward strand.
GTCTCGAGTTAATTAACTGGTAATTAAAAATAGAGATTGGTTAATTGAGAGGAATAATTAATATTAATTAATTATTTAGAAAGAAATTAAAAATAATTACTTTATAATAGCAAATAGAGATTGGTTAATAAATACTTAATAAGATTAATAAGTATAATTCCTTAGTGAAGTAATTCATAATTACAGGATGTAATTAATTAGAAGGAATTACTTAATGGGAAGTAATTAAAGGGTAATTAATTAGTCGAAGTAATTAAGGATAAATTACTTGGTGTAATTAATCAAAAAGGAGTAATCACTAATTAAGGGATTAATTACTTAAGTACGTAATTACCAAGAGGTAATTACTGTTTATGAATAATTGGGGTTGATAATGGATACAATTAATTACGGATAATCATTCATGGAGTGGTTAAGTATAATTACTTAATAAAGGCAAATAGATAATGATGATAATCTTAAAAATAATTAATCACGGAGGATTAACTAAGATGAATGATTATGGAATGGTGAATCAATTAGGTCGTGATTAATTAATAAGCAGGATTTAAAGGCAATTGATTTAATTCAATTATGGCTAATTAGATTCATTCGAGATGGTGTGATTGATTTATCTTGCTTATGTATGATTAAATGATGGTTTAAATGCCCTGGATTGATTGATACCCCTGATACGAAATGGTTTGTGATATGATGTGTTTGGGTGGGCAATGATAATGTGATTATTTGTCAATGATGAATTACTGAGTAAAAAGGGTGACATCTTTTATTTAAAGTTTAATTGCATTTCCCTGAATAACAGGTGTTGAGACGAACTGAATTCGAAGAGACCGAAATCGGGTATTGGTTAATACCCGAAACCACTTCAATTCTTTATAAATTGATACGTGGAATCAATAGGTTTTAATGGCATGTTTTAAGTGAATTGGACAGATAATTTAAGTTATGGCCCTTAGAAATTGATGTGTGAAATAGGTGATGTCTATAGCAACTTGTGAAGTTGTAAATTTATATAAGTACCCCGGGTTATTTGAGTTGTATACTTTTGTGTTCTATGTTAAATGGGTTTACTCACGCTGGTTTCCAGCCTGACCCAGGTGTTACTTTGATGTAATGCTCGGGTCAGACCGAGTGTTACAGATTTCCAGGTAAGGACGTTCTGGAGCTCAGAAGGCGAGCGGGATGGCAGAACGTATGGAGTGTTCCGCTGTGACTATTATTTCTGTTTGTCAGAGACGTATTTGATTTGTATATGTCCATTGTTAGTGTATATGATTATAACTCTGATGTATTATAATTGTAAATTGACATATATAGTATTCTTTGTAAACTATTATTATTTGATATTATATTTTGATCCGCTGCGAATGTGAGAATCTGTGTTGTGATTTCTGTTTCTTTCTTCTATCTCTTTCTTCTTTACTAACTATCTGGAATTTTCGGGATCGAAAATTCTGGGTCGTTACACCTGTACAAAATTATCACCCAGTAAACTCAATTCATATATCTCAGTTCGTCCATTTTCAACTGAGTAATATTTGTAGTTAGTACCATCCTAAAATTTAAACAAACTTCAACCCAAATCAACTACAACCAGAGATTATGAAGATGGTCTTAGCTAGCAAAATTTCACAAGCCGGTTTCATCAAAGGAAGAACTCTTTTCTTTTTCTCTGGAAATCTATGAGTAACTTCATTTTCTTTTAAAACTTTAAGTATCTAAAAATTTTGCAAGTTAAGTTCTCGAATGAATGTGTTTTTGTGTGAATATATATATATATATGAATGTATGGTGTGTGCATGTCTGCTAATGTATGGAACATCTCTGTCCCTGTTTTAAGCTCAGTTTTTAATTTAAATCCTCTATCTCTTGATCTAGTCATTGATATGATTTAAGTTACAAACAAAACATGTTTGTTTAAACTCAAATTAAAGCCTAGAATTTGTTTTAGGCTCGATGTTAAAATATTAACTCTGTAAAATTTGATTTTACAGTGGAAAGAGAAACATATGGAAAATTCGAGTATTGTAAAATATTAATTCGATTATATAATTCAAATTTACACTCCAAGATAGGATTTTTAAAACTAATATGATGATTTTTAGTTAACTATTCTAGGTGCAGTTAATATTTGAACGGAATATGTATTTTTATCATTTCCTGATGATCAAACCAACATTGGGTGATAAGATTTTGTTTGAAGCTAGCTTGTTGATTTAAGATTTTAGGAAAATTATCAAATAATTTTTCTATTGCACGAATCGATAAGACGAGGCGAATTTAGGGTTCGTGCTCGAGTTTTTGACGTCTCTGGAAACGAGGTGATTCCGTCACCTCTGATTGACCGAGTTGCACGAGGATCTGGGGAAGTGTAGTGTAGGGGATTGACGTGGTAAGGCCGGAGTTGTATCGCCTCTGGTGGTCGGCGTGAGTGAGGCGATGCGTTTTTGGTTGGTGAGTTTGAGTTACAGGTTCAAACGAAGAGGCAAATCTTGATTTGGATGTTGTGGCATCGAGTTGGTCTGGGGTATTGATTGTGGAGATCGTACGCGACTTGCTGGTGGTGGCAAAGTTCGCCAGAGCGGCGGTGAAGCGTCGTGCACGAGCTCTGGTGCTTGGGTGTTTTGTTTTGCCTCGGAAGAACTAGTGATTTTTCGCGTTGTACTTGAGTAGATCGAGTTGTTTACTCGAAGTAAAATGGTGTGGGACTCGGGTAGAATTTTTTTTTCAGGTTTCAAACTTGATTTGTTTCTGCAAATTTAAACTGAGATTTAAATTTTTAAATTAAGGGTTAAAATGAATTTTAAATCCAAGTGTAAATATGAATTCAAGTTTAGATTAGAATTTAGTTTGGAAACAAATAAAGTTTCAAATTTAAATTGTTTTAAATACTTAAAAATGTTTAAGTGTTGAAAAGGAGATTTGAATTTAAAATGGAATTTGAAATTGTAAAGGAAGGATTAATTAATAGATGAGATTTATTAAGTTTAATTTAAGATTGATTACTTAATGTAATTAATGTAAATAGAGTAATTAATCAAAGAAGTAATTAGTGATCATTAACTAATATAATTAATGAAGTAATTAAGGGTTGATTAATAAAGATTAATCAATCAATGATAAGTGATTATGAAGAAATTAATTAATGTAATTTATGAAGGATTAATGTAATTAATTTTAGTTAATTAATTTATGAAGTAATTAAAGGTTAATTACTGTAATTGGTTAAAAAGAATTAATTTGTGTAATTAATTAAGGATAATTACTTAATGTAATTAGAGTGTAATTAATCATTGATTAAAGATAATTAATGAAAATAATTATGTGGTTGATAAATTTAAAACCACACGATTTATTCATCTTAATTGAAGATGGTTGATTGTTATTGAATGTTGTGTGATGGATTGATATATCTGATATGTGATGTGATGCTATGTAATATGAAATGCTTTGTGCTGAGCTGTTATATCTGTGATGAATATACTGTTGTATGAATATGAAAACCCTTTGGACCCGTAAAATGGCATTTGAATTTCGATGCGACAAGGAGTCGGATTCCAGTTAGTTATCCAAAACCCACATCGAATCGTAATGATGAATCTTTGTGATTGATAAATTTACTTTATCTGTAAATCTGTGAATGAAGATAAGCGTTTTAAATCATACCGCTTATCGATATTGATATGCTTAAATCTATGATGATTGAATGATGTTGCACTATTATGTTAAACCCCTGGACCACACTTTTACACACACAAATATGGATTTCACGAGGAAATCGGTTAAGTCACAGATGATTTAAATTTAATATTTTTGAAATTGGAAATTTTAATTTCAATTGATTTTGGAAATGGATTTGGGTTAAATGTTAAAGCTTTTGGAAAGGAGTTTTGAGAATAAAGTTATTTTGAATAACTTGGTAAAGTTTTTCAAACTAAATAATTTAATTTGAATTTGAATTCAAAATTTGGAATTGAATTCCATGTTTGGAAATTATGGTTAAAAATGTTATGAATGTGTTTATATGATTTAAACCATTTTAAAAGTATGGTTTTGAGAATTTGAATTTAACCCAAGGACTTTAACTCGTATAAATGAATCAGATTTTCCGAAATGAAAACTATTTGTTTTCAAATAATAGAAGCTTTCATATAAGGAATGAATTTCCAATTTGTGTCAAAAGAATTTCAAGTTTGAAATGAAAATGGTTTTTCGAGTTATGAATAAATCTTTGTGAAAGATTGTTGAACTTTGTTTTGAAATTTGAAAGGTGTACCTTTTGTATAAAAGGTCGAAATAGAATTGGTTTGAAAGCTATCAGTTAAATCTTTGATTTAAAGATTTAATGAGTTAATCCAAATGGAAATGGAAATTGATTTGGAAAATCTATGAATAGATCTTTGTGAAACTGGGTGAACTCTGTGAGATGAATCTTTTTGTGTTAAAGATTAAAATGGTAATGTGTTTAAACCATTTAAAGAGAAGTTTTGGGTAATAAGTTGTGACTTAACTGAAATCCCAATATCCATATGTTTTAAAATATTGTGCTCATTATTCGGTTTAGCCGGGAGAGGACTTTGTGTCATATAACCCATTCCGAATAGTGATACGACATATATGGGTTGCATTTGAAGACCGGTGGTGAAGACCGGATATTTTCGAAAACGAAAGGATAACCTGTCGATTGTCTCTGCACTGAGTCGCGCCGGTATAGAGATTTACTAAGTGATGGGAAATCTGATCGGGATTGTGAATACCCGGATTGCAAGGGCTTCTTTGGAAGTGCCTTCGGTTCTGTTCGAACCCGGAACAGACTTGTATGGTTGTATGTCTGACATTACACTTTGAGATATAAAGCTGATTTCTTTCAAATACATTTATGTTTGGTGGAAGAGATTTATTCTCTTAGCTTAACACCCTTCTCTGAGACGTATGAGCTCAGAGGTTATGTAGTTGAAGGTTATCAGTGATATACTCCTAATTTGGTAGTGTGGCATGATAAGTGTTGATGTGTGTTGCTGATCATTTGTTGATCAAAGCATGGCTTTGTGAAAAAGCGTAGCTTTGTGGACGAGACCTCATCGAGCCTCACAAACCGGAAATGGTCGAAACAGGAAAGATGCGGCAAGGTTTTAGGGGTAGCTCCCCTAGGGTATGTCCATTCCTTCTGGAAAAAGGTGGTATCATGGTATGGAGCCCAGATGCTTTACCTGTGTGGTTGCATCAATCTCATTTATTGTGTGGTTGTTGCTGTGTGATCGAGGCGCCTTGGATAATGGTCGCAAACGACCGTGGGTGGCATATCTCAGGTTTACTACCCGAGAAGGGGGTAACCGACCTTGTTTTGGCAGAGAGCAGTTGTCTCTCGGTGCGTCCCTCCAGAGGCGTTCCCATGTGGCAGTAGGAAGTTCCTTAGCCTGACCATTTGTTGAAAAATCCAAAGAAACAATACGAGCCTTGTACGGTTTTAGTTGTATAACCTGCTATGGAATGTGGCGGTAACCTTCTATTGAACATAGTAGCTATAGTAGGCATATAATAATGGTTGTATGCTGGCTAAGATTAATATTATATTTTTGAAATGTTTCCTACACTATGCACTAGTAATAATATCAAAAGAGTTTTCTCGTATTAAGCATATTTGACTATCATAAGAAGAAATCTCCTCCAAGTTTGCGATTGCATTGTGTGTGTGGTGGGAGGTCTTATGGTAGTTTCATTTTCCAAAAAGCATTGCGGATTTCAATGTTTAAAATTCTTTTGTTGTTTGTTTTAAAGATAAACTGTTTTTGTTACTCACACCAGTCCCATGACTGACCTGGAGCTTATTGTTCCTTTCCTAAACTCTGGATGCCCATAATTTTCTACACGGGCAGTCTAGAGTTGGGTTTTTCAGATAGTCAGGTTTAGTAGATTATCGGGAGCTAGTTCAGTTTTTGGAAATCACGACTGTCCTTGCTTATTTTTGTGCAACGTGATGGTGGTTTGAGCGTGATGTTGAAGTTGTTGGATTCATTCTCTTTTTCAGATCATTTAGAGTTATCAGTTCTGTTATTTCCACTGTAGCATTATTATTTGTCTCTAATATTGTTGTATCATATAGATATCATTGTTGTATATCATATTCTGGATATTGTATCATTTGTGATGTATATGATATCATTCATTTCTTTATTCTGCTGTGTTGTTATACTTACTGTGTTATAAGCTCCGGTGAGCCAGATTCGGCGTTTGAATCTGCGGCATTTGAGTACAAGTGAAGTACGGGTGCCGATTTTCGAAGGCCGAGTTCAGGATCATCACATATATATAGTACACGTACGCAACTTATGCAAAATAACTATAGATTTACTAACAAATATATATATATATATATATACTTACATATATGTAAACTTACCAACAAAAATAAAATTTTAAACGTATATATATTTAAACCAATATAAACTATTATAAATCTTTGCATAAAACATAGCAGACCTATAAACAATACCTGTACTTATAGAATATATAAACTTATAGAATATAACACATATATAAAGCTAACTGTGTGAAATCTATGTAAAATCAATCACTATAATATACATATGAACAGGGAACGTACAACTTGCAAACCGAAGTTGTAGTTTACTTTTATATAAAATTGTGCTGTAAATATAACATATGCAAATCATATTTAAACAAAAGCAAATATACGTATTTTTATAACAGGATAAAATAACACTATATTGATAACATATATATACACGGTCTGACATAATATAAAATATATAATAATACCTATTTTATATATGAAAGAGGAAACTCGCGACCATGATTTGCTCGAGTGATGGACACGGCTTCGGCGATAAGAGGCAGGCTCGCTGGAGGTTGAAGGTCGCGGCGGGTGGAGCAGGATTCTCGGGTTCAGGCGTGGGAAAAAATGAAAGAGGCAGTTGCGTTGGTCGGGTCGCGGGCTTGAGGGGTGGATCACGGTTGCTGTTGAATTGGTAGGTGAAGGCGGAGCTTGGAAGAAATGCAGCTCGGTGTGGAAGTGGGGAAGACGTGTCCGATGGTGGAGGAGGGTGATGAGAACAGGAGGAAGCCTCGAATTAATACGTGCAGGAACGAAAATGAACACACACACACATATATATACATATATATATATGTAACAACCCACATTTTTGACCGTTCAAGTCGACAATAATCCACACATGTCCAACTCAAATCGTTAAAAAAGGCAGATGGTTATTGGGGTTAAATAAGAAAAGAAAGGAAAGAACAGAAATAAACACAGAATCTCGCAGCGGAAGGAACAAGATATAATAATAAAATAACAGTTCATGAAGCTGTTAAATAAATGAATTTGATTATTATTATACATCATAAATCAGAGTTACATACATATCAGAGATAATACAACAATGCAGCGGAAAAATAATATAGTAGTAGAATACAAATGATGTAATACCAAACTCCGTCTTCGTCCTCCAGAATAAGTCTTCAACCTTATCTGAAATGCTTAGGCTGACCCGAGCGTAATGAAAAGACAAAACACTCGAGTCAGGACTAAAATATATCATGTAAGTCAAATCGAATAAGTAAATATGAGTGTGACGGCGTCAGAGATGTTTACGGGGTTTTGACATCTCATATCCAGTGTCAACGTGAGTGCAATAACTTAAGAGATGTTACGGGATTTTCCATCTCTCAAGGATCCGTTAAACTATCTACTATGTAGTACAATACGCTATATACAATAATGTCTATCATAAAGTAAAATATCAAACTAGCGTTAAGCCATGGCCCATTCCACCCTTAACACATTTTTATTCCCAAGAGCATATACAAGACCGTAGTTTCCCCAAAACCGGAAGTCACCAGAGGGCAATCCATATACTAAAGGTACAAACCAAAACGTAGTGGTCGCGAAAAGGATAATCAGTATAACAAGGTACATGAGGCGATACCAACTAGGATACTAGTAGTTGCGTCATCCGGACTGATGTTGGGCATAGCAGCTACTACCCCAACACCGCGAAACAACACTCCCATAATCGAGGGGTGCACCCAAATCGAATCACAAAAGTAATAGATATGGTAACGAAGAAGTGTGTCCGCTAGAGGTGGCGAACCTCAATGGCCCGGCAGGGCTCCTGTTTTAGTCATGTCAGGGGTCATCCAAAATCGTCCTCTTTCTTCAGTCAATGCGTTCACCAAAACCATCCACTTCATTCTGGATCAACACTCTGCGTGTATTAGTTATTAAAGTGGTTTTCGGTATCGACAAAGAGTATGTCCATATCCAATCCCGGTCTCTTTAATAACTACGTATTATTACACCGGTGGCTCTTTTACATTTCAAATCGATTCATAATTGATATCAAAATATCATATTCGCTTCAAAATCAAATCCATTCAAATATCATCATATCTATTCAAGATGTAAGATTCCGTTTCAAAATCATCTTTCGCCTCAATATCTCATTTCGATTTCAAAATCATTTTCGCCTCAATATCTCATTTCGATTTCAAAATCATTAATTTCAACTCGATTTAGCTTCTCAATAAACCATTTCAAATTATCAATTTCAAATACATATTTGAACCACAAAATAAACAATTTCACTTTCAATATATTTCGAAACTTTAAATATTTCACATTTCAAAACAGCTCATATATTTATATAAGAATATAAGATTCGCTTTAAAACCATTTCGTATTCAAATTAGAATATACTTCAAATTAAACATCCGTATTAAGTAGTTTACTTAATTTCTGGAACAATTCCAATTCAATAAACTTAGATTAACATTCGGATTTCAAGAATTCATTTAAGTATTACATTCCAAATCAATTTCAGTTCAAATCCTATTCAAATCAATTTTATCTTCAAATTTAATTCAATAGTTTCAATTTAGTCCAATTCACAAATTTCTTTGAATTTCCATTAAATTCCAAATTAATTAAATCTCAATTTCAAATTAATTTTCAATTCCAAACTCAAACTTGAAATATCATTTCATATAAATTTTCTTAGAAATATTCAGAGTTCGATTAAAAGTCCAATCTTTTAAAACAAATCAACTTTCGAAAATTTATGCCGTATTTCAAAATTTTTACTTAAAATCTAAACTTCAAATAATTAAACAATTTCATTTACCAAGTTTAAATTCAAACATCTCGAGCTTCAATTTAAAATAATTCAATTTCCATAAATTGGATTTTTTTTCATAACTTTTAAATCAAATCATTTAAATAAATTTCAAATCAATGATTTTAAAATTATTAATTTAACCAATCCGGTGTCCGTATGTAATTTTCTATCCTATGGCCAAGTGATTATTTATTTCAATTACATGTCAGGGATGAATATATATTACTTAAACCAATCACAGTGTCATATGCATGTATAACAGGATATATATATAAGCAAATAAACATCCAAACATTTAAATATCAACCAATAGCATCCATCGAAATAAATCATCCAATAGTCAATACAATTTAAGGCAATTTCATAGTTATCAATATCGGGAAATTTGATTTCAATTAAATCCTAATTTCAATTTACTGTCAATTTAAATTTTCAACGGTGAATTCACACAACAATCTATATGACAATTAAATTTTTATCAAACAACGACAAATAAATTCATATCACTTCATAATGTCAAATTTAACTACCATAAAGATATTCAGTACGTTGTGAGCGTTATAAAACACTCACTTTGATTTTCTGTTGTCGCCGAGACGTTCCGGTTTGGAACTAAAACTGGACGACGCCCAACTTTAGCCCAAATTTCCACCATCTCCAAATCCATCCAAACTAGTTTCATTTCGAAGCTCTCGTCATTACGATCGCAATGCAAAAAGTTTCGTTCCAATCGGACCTCGTATGAAAACGTTATGCTATTTTAAACATTTGCGAATTTAAATATATATAAATATATACACATATTTTTTTCAAACCCTACTTTCAATCTCAGCCCTCCATTTTCTCTACTGCAGATCTGGGCCCTTCCTTCCATCTTCTCCAAAACGTGAAAAGCACGTACAATCTCAACCCATTCCTTCCAACCTTTGACCGACAATTTCTCCACCATCCCTCGACGAGAAGTTGATCGGAGACCCACGTTAGAAGCGCCTACGCAAGAGCTACCCACGGCCAGGAGGTGGTTGAACTCGGCTCCCCCCATCATCTCGATTTGCGTGAAAAACGCAGCGACTTCGAGCTCGATTTCCCGTTGATTCGTTGCTCCGTTTTCGATCATCTCCGTATGGATTTGAAGCTCTCGTCGTCCTCTACAACTTTGTAGTTGACGACTTTTGCTAATTGTTGATGGATTGAGAGGAAAATGAGGAAGAAGTTTCGAAATTTTCTGGCCATTGAATTAAAAGTGGCGGCTAAGGGCTGAAACCCTAGGGTTTTTGGAAAATAGAGAAAGTGAGGGGCTTTTATAGAAAAATACACGACACTATTCATCCCGGATTTTCTAAACTCCAAACGAAGCATGCCGGCTGACATTTCTAAGGTTTACCCCACGTTCCGAACGCAATGGAACATGTTTCGGAGGCTAATTCGGTCATCTGTGCGAGTTACGACAATAACGGTCGATTTAAAATTAAATCGGTTAATCAATTTTCTGTGCGTTTGGGCTCGCCCCGGACAAACAGTAAATCTGATTGACACGAAATTTGAAACCTTACAATAATATGACATTACGGATCTAATGAAACTGGTTTCGTCGAAATCCGAGACTTTTTGAAAAATGACTATTTTCTCTCGCCGAATTAATATTAAAAACAATTCGATGCGTTTCGAGCTGCCACGGTCAAATGATAACTCCGATTGGTACGAAAATTGAAATCCAACAATAACAAACTATTACGGATCCAATGGAATGAGTTTCGTTAAATTCTGAGACTGTTCGAAAAATGGCTATTTTTCAGTCGATAATTAAATATTAAAATATTTAATTTTCACAAATTAACTTTAAATTCAATTTTAAAAGTTCTATAACATTACTATAACTCCAATATGATAAGGTAAAATTTTACAAATCATTTTCAATCATATTCAACTTGATTTTCAATTATTTCTGAAATTTAACTTATTAAATTATCGATTTAATTGTCTAATTAAATCCAATATTCGAAAAATAAATTATTCGACTGTTTAATTTCAATCTAAAATTCCCAATTTTAAATTATTAACTTTTAAATCAAATTTCAATTGTTCACAAATTCCATTTTTAATTTCACAGTAATTAACAATCTTTTACAATGCAATTTTCCATTATAAATCCAATATAAAAGATTATATTAGATTCCACGTTCAATTATATTGTAATTCAAATTCAAGTTATTTAATTCCAAATGAATTCTTTTATTTCGATTTACACTTTCATTATTGAATCAACCATTTACTTATACATTATTATCAATAGTTTATAATTCATTTACTTTCATTTTCTTCAGCTATCATCTTATTTAAATTCACAGTAATATTAAATTACATTCATTTACGTTGATTTCCATATTATAACTTCAATATTAAATGTAACATTTTAATTATTTCGTTCTTTACAATCAAATTCAATTCATTATTTACATTCACTACAAGTTAACATCCATATTTAATTTACAAATAGTTATTTCAGAATTCAGTTTTGTATTTTAACTTGTAATTCACATTTAACAACACAAAATTTTATTTCCTTCGGATTTTTATCCAAAATTTTCATTTTAATTCGTATTTTTAAAGTGTTAAAAATACGGGTCGTTACAATATATATATATATATAATTGTTAGCTTAAAGAAGATGAATGAATAAAATTGATAGACAAATGAGCCAGTTGGTAATACATTGAGACCAGAGAATTTAAAAGTCCAATTATTAAATTTTCTAGGAATATTAAAAGGCTACTAGTGGCTATATAGTTTACACGGCTGAGGAGTTTAAAAGACAAAGGAAAACAAAAAGGCACGAATATGGCACCGATACGATCAACCGTTATGCTGATTTTGTCGCGTCTCGGGCATCAAAATACAGAAATGAACATACTGCGGAGATCAGCACGACGAGACGATCAAAATGGTATATAAATATCAGTGGTACGATCATCCTATCAAAAGTCGATATCGATACCAAAATGCTGCTAATTTGCCGAAAATAAGACAAACGGAGCAATAGCAATCCAAATTTGGAGAAACGAAATATGACATCTCACTCAGAAGATGATTTACAAATTTTCTATATTAAAATATTCAGGTTTTGGGAAACATTTTATTACAATCGATTTTTAACTGATTTAAATTGAAATAAAATTACACTAGAAAATAGACTTCCATATTATCTGATGAAAATTTACCGGTTGCTATGTTTAATTAGACGCATTACAAATATCAAATTTAAATTTCGAAATTTTATTATTTAAAATTCTACAAAATTTAAATTAATTACGTTATTAAAACAGTTAAAATTTACGGGCCATTACACGACAAGTGTGCTTATGTGAAGAAAAGTATTGGAGTTCGATATATGGGTGTGTAGATGTAACGACCCCGGATTTTATATATATTTAAATTGATAATTAATTTAGTTTTGAATAAAAAATTGTGAAATTAATTGATAAATTGATTCGAGTTTCCCTGAATCCAAATAAAAATATATTGAATCATATGAATTTAAATATTATATATATGTGATTTGGATTTAAATCTCAAGTAAATGGTTTAAAAATAATTATAAAAATATAGATATTTGACACAAGTATAAAAGTGAATAAATAAATAATTTAAATTCAGAATTGATTGTTTTTATAATAGAAATAGAAATGAATAAAAGATAAATTATGAAAATAAATAGATAAAAATAGAAATACACACATATAAGATAAATTAACACTTAACTAAAATCTAATAACAAATTAAAATAGGAATTTGTTTATAAAGTAATAATATAAAGACAAGTCAAAAAGAAACAAATCAAAATTGGATGTGAATAATAAAATGAAACATGGCAGGAAATGAATGTACTAGATTATAAAAGGAAACAAAGGTATATATGTAGACTTGTACAAGAATGAAACAAATAATACATTTAAGTATATACACTTGTAAAAGAAAATATACAAATATATATGTACTAGCTTGCAAGGGAAGACAAAGATCAAGTGAAAAACAATGAATAAGTATTAGCTTATCACGTCAGCCACCATAAGAGAAAAATCTCTGACCAGATAAAAAAAATCTTGTACCTATTTTGTACAAACAAAATTATCACCTGTACAAAATAATAACCCTGTAACTCATTTTATACATATCGGTTTTCTCATCCCATTTTCGTCCATCAAAGCCATGTAAACCTGAAGTAAACATCAACTTAAACTTAAACAAACTCCAACTAAAGAACAATACAAATTCAACTCGAACTAGAGATCAAAGAAGAAAGAACTTCAACTTGCAAATTTTCAAGCCTGTTTCAAAAGAAGTGCTCTGTTCACTTCTGAAAATCACTGTGAGTAACTTCACTTTAAAAATTTAAAGTATAAATTAGTTTTCATGTTATTACTATGATTAATATTATATTGTGAAGTATGTTTGAGCATTTACATTATTGAACTTATGAAGTATGGTGTATGCATGGATCTGAACATTTGTAACTTCTCTGTTTCCAGCTTTGGTTCATGTTTTGATTTAAATTCAAAAGTTTTAAATTTAATCTCTGTTTAGCCTTAAGATTTAAATGGAATTTGTTAGTTTCATTTCAAACCTTAGTTTAGGATTTTACTTAAGTCAAAATAATAAGTATAGGACCCTGGAAACCAAGAAAAAACCGAGCAACTCAATATAAGCAAAAATTCAAACATCTTAATTCATAATTCCAGGAACATAGATCGACTCCCTGAACCAAACCATGATTTTTAAAACTAATATAATGATTTTTAGTTGCGTGGTTTAAGAGTAGTTCGATGTTGAACGAAAAATGGTTTTTGGGCGAATTCCGGTGGTCGGAGATGCTTGGGGGGTCGAGTTTTCTCGTGGCGATAGAGGAGCCTATGGTGGTGATGGAAAAAATAGTCGAAGTTGGCATCGGTGACCATGGAAGCAGCGGCGAGGTTTTGGAAATTTTAAACCTAGTTTTGGTAGGCTCTGTAATTTTGATCATCGCGTTTCCTCTAGTTGATCGAGCGCTAGGGGATTTTGGGGGATGATGGAGGAGGTGTGACGAAGCTTCGACCAGAGTTTCAGGTCCTCCGGTGGTCAAGGCGGTGAGTTCGAAGCGTTGACAGGTTTGAGGAGGTGATGGCTTGTGTTTTTCCAGGGTTTGTGGTGGTTCGAAACTTCTGTTCCAGGTTTAGCTTGAAACTCGAATTCGATTTCGAGCTTTAGGGTGACGATCTGATGATCGTGTTAGGGTGTGATGTTGTTCGCCAACATGGGAAGGTCGTCGAAGTTGGTCAGAGGCGATCAGGGCCACCGTACATGTGCACGGTGCACTGAAATTCTGGGAAAGTGGGTTTTGTTCGTTTTTCAAGTTGATGATGTTTGACTCGAAGTAGGTAGATGTTTTGCTTGGGGCTTTGAAGTGTTGGACTCGAAGCATAGTAGCACTGGCTCAGGTTAAAATGATATAACAGGTTTTACAGAAACCTGTTTGTTCTGTTTTAAATTTTTAAAAATGAATTTAAAATGTAAAAAAGCTTTAAATCTAAGTTTAATCTGAATTCAGATTTAAATATGTATTCCGGTTTTAAAATAAAGAGAAGCTTTAAAAATTTAAATTGTTTTAAACAACTTGAATGTTTAAAGTATATTTTTTAAAATGGTTTTGAGTTGAGAATAAAAGTTTTCAAACATATTTGTAAATATCAAAATGAGTTTCACCTTAAATTTAATGAAGATTGATTGGTTTATAACTCATTAATTATTCAGTTAATCAAAATGAATAATTTATTTATTTAGTGGATTAATTAAATAAGTGATTAGAGGTTTAAATTAATTAATTGAGGTTTAAAGATTAATTAATTAAGGAATAATTAAATTGTGAATTAAGGATGATTAATTAAATATTTAATTAATGATTAAAGTTGATTAATCAAGTGATTAAGCAATAATTGATTTAAGGATAATGTGATAAATTGATTAAGGTAATTAATTTGAGGAAAATTAATCTATTAAAGGTTAATTAATTAATCAAGTGATTAAGAAATAATTGGTGGTTAACTTATGATAATTAACCCGGATCTGATAATTTGTTCATAAGTAATACATCTGATTTAAATTAATCAGTTGATTAATAAATTTACTTGTGAATGTTTGGACTTGACTGAACGATTGAATTGCTTGATATTCCCTGATCTGTGATGCTTTGTGATATATTCTGATTTGTGTATGATCTGTAATGTAGTTATTTAACTGGGATGAATGTAAATTATTATCTGTGACTTATATATATGTGAATGAAAGATAAGCGTTATAGTTCATACCGCTTATCAACTACATTTCTGTATCTTAATCTGTGATGATTTATTGATGTTGCACTACCGTGTGAAACCCCTGGACCACACTTTTACACACACAAATATGGATTTCATGAGGAAATCGGTTAAGTCATAGATGATTTAAATTTAATATTTTTGAAATTGAAATTTTAATTTCAATTGATTTTGGAAATGGATTTGAGTTAAATGTTAAAGCTTTTGAAAAGGAGTTTTTAAGATAAAAGTTATTTTGAATAACTTGGTAAAGTTTCCAATTTAAATAATTTAATTTGAATTTGAATTCAAAATTTGGAATTGAATTCCATGATTGGAAATTATGGTTAAAGATGTTATAAATGTGTTTATATGAATTTAAGCCATTTTAAAAAGTATGGTTTTGAGAATTTGAATTTAACCCAAGGACTTTAACCCGTATAAATGAATCAGATTTTCCGAAATGAAAACTATTTGTTTTCAAATAATAGAAGCTTTCATATAAGGAATTAATTTCCAATTTGTGTCAAAAGAATTTCAAATCGAAATGAAAATGGTTTTCGAGTTATGAATAAATCTTTGTGAAAGATTGTTGAACTTTGTTTTGAAATTAGAAAGGTGTACCTTTTGTATAAAAAAGTCGAAATGGAATTGTTTTGAAAGCTATCAATTAAATCTTTGATTTAAAGATTTAATGAATTGAAATGGAAATTGATTTGGGAAAATCTATGAATAGATCTTTGTGAAACTTGGTGAACTTTGTGAGATGAATCTTTTTGTGTAAAAGATTAAAATGGTAATGTGTTTAAACCATTTGAAGAGAAGTTTTGGGTAATGAGTTGTGACTTAACTGAAATCCCAATATCCATATGTTTTTAAATATTACGCTCATAATTCGGTTTAGCCGGGAGAGGACTTTGTGTCATATAACCCATTCCGAATAATGATACGACGTATATGGATAGCATTTGAAGACCGATGGTGAAGACCGGATACTTTCGGAAACGAAAGGATTACCATTGATTGTCTCTGCATCGGCTGATCCCCGGTATAGAGATTTTAGCACCCTTTGTGATGGGAAGTCCGGACGTGATTAGAAATTATCCGGATTTGTAAGGGCTTCTTTGGAAGTGCCTTCGGTTCTGTTCGAACCCGGAACAGACTTGTATGGTTGTATGTCTGACATTACACTTTGAGATATAAAGCTGATTTCTTTCAAATACATTTCTGTTTGGTGGCGGAGATTTATTCTCTTAGCTTAACACCCTTCTCTGAGACGTACGAGCTCAGAGGTTATGTAGTTGAAGGTTATCAGTGATATACTCCCAATTTGGTAGTGTGGCATGCTAAGTGTTGTTGTGTGTTGCTGATCATTTGTTGATCAAAGCATGGCTTTCATGTAAAGCGTAGCTTTGTGGACGAGACCTCATCGAGCCTCACAGACCAGAAATTGTCGAAACAGGAAAGATGCGGCAAGGTTTCAGGGGTAGCTCCCCTAGGGTATGTCCATTCCTTCTGGAAAAAGGTGGTATCATGGTATGGAGCCCAGATATTTACCTGTGTGGTTGCTCCAATCTCATTTACTGTGTGATTGTTGCTGTGTGATCGAGGCGCCTTGGATAGAGGTCGCAAACGACTGGGGGTGGCATATCTCAGGTTTACTACCCGGGAAGGGGGTAACCGACCTTGTGTTGGCAGAGATCCGGGTAAGTTCTCGGGGCGTCCCTCCAGAGGCGTACCCATGTGGTAGTAGGAATTTCCTTAGCCTGACCATTTGTTGGAAAATCCAAAGAAACAATACGAACCCAGTATGGTTTTAGTTGTATAACCTGCCATGCAGCGTGGCGGTAACCTGCCACAAAACATGGTAGCTATAGTAGGCATACGATGAAATGTGGTATGCTGGCTAAGATTAATATTATACTTTCGAAATGGCTTTCTACACTATGCACTAATAGTAATAATATCGAATGATTTTGCGTAGTAAGCATTTTTGACTATCATAAGGAGAAATCTCTTCCAATTCTGCGTTTGCATTGTGTGTGTGACGGGAGGCCTTATGGTAGTTTCATTTTCCAAAAAGCATTGCGAATTTCAATTTTACTTTGTTTTCCAAAGCAAACTGTTTTTGTTACTCACACCAGTCTCATGACTGACCCGGAGTTTATTGTTCCCTTCCTAAACTCTGGGTGCCCACAATTTTCCACACGGGCAGTCTAGAGTTGGGTTTTTCAGATAGTCAGGTTTAGTAGATTATCGGGAGCTAGTTCAGTTTTTGGAGATCATGACTGTCCTTGCTTATCTTGGTGCAACGTGATGGCGGTTCGAGCTTGATGTTGGAGTTGTTGGACTCATTCTCTTTGTCCGATCACTTGGAGTATCACTTCTGTTGTTTCCGCTGTAGCATCTTTATTTATCTCTGATATTCTTGTATCATATTGATATCATTGTTGTATATCATTCTGGATATTGTATTCGTTGGAATTGTATATGATATCATCTATTTCTTTATTCCGCTGTGTTGTTATACTTACTGTGTTATAAGCTCTGGAGAGCCAGATTCGGCGTTTGTATCTGCGGCATTTGAGTACAAGTGAAGTACGGGTGCTGATTTTCGAAGGCCGAGTTCCAGATCTCTATAGTAGAAGACACTCTGACATAAGTTAGTATAGAGTTTATAAGAGTATAATTATGTTTTATTATGGAATAAAGTAATTCAAGTTGTATGGATAAACATGGTTTGGAGAATCAAAGAATGATTGAAATTGAACTTCCATTGGTAAATGATATTCCATATTAAGTTGATGTCGAGATTATGTAAGAAAGTACTACCAATTTATATAGAATGGAGTATTTCAAGTTATTTGGACAAACTAGATTTGAATGAAAGATGAAAAGGTACTATTATGCATGAATTAGGATTGCAGAGGTGATTCTAATGGAAAATGTGATTTAGGAATTCAGATATAGTTTAGAGAGAGGATTAGATAGGTTCTTTTTAATTATCCCTCAGATTAAAGAGAGACTGTCTATTCAAAGAAGCTAGTTTGAAGCAGCTACTTAAGGGTACATAGTTTATATTGCATACAAGGTGCACATAAATGATATACTACATAGTCGATCACTTAAACACTATCACTACTTTATGTTAGGATTTCATTGATTTTGGGATTTTATTTAGATTTAGGATTTTGGTTGCTATGATTGAATGTTTAAATAGAATATGATTACTTTTTGTTTGAATCTATAAGACCCTGAAAATTTAATGAGAAATTTAATAATAAAATCAAATTAAAATAAAATAAGGACTAATAAGAAAATTTTGCACATATGTCTGAATTTGGCTACAAAACTTGAACAATTGCATTCGTAGCGATTTTCTGGTTGATTTTCATATATAACACTTCAAAATTAGAGTTAACTCGAAAAAGTTACGAATGTTAGAAGAATTAGAAATAGACTAAGAAGTTAAAAATAAAAATTTCACAAATTAATAAGGCGACCGATCAACCTAGAAGGGTCGAAGGTCGACCGATAGCGGTCGACCGTGCCTGTGAAAAATAAGGCGATTTCTGATGTGTTGTGACATGTTTGAACAGTCGAGATGCACTGCTTTAGAGCTAAGTTTTGATAAGCAAATAAGATGACAGTAAAGATTCTCCAACCTATCAAACGCTCTAAACAGATTGCTAAACCATATAAATACTAGCGTGGTCAAACGTTGATTCTCATAAAACCCTTTACTGTAACAGAACTCTGCTAAAATTTTCTCTCCTTCCTCGCTCTAAAAATTTCTTAAAAATCAAATTAAATCAACCTAGAAGAACTTAAGCATTTGAATTAAGGCAGAGCAAGCGAAGAAAACACACGGAGGGGCAATTTTCAAGCAAACAAATAGAAAGAGCTTAGGGTTAAGGTGAGTGGGAACAATTTTAATTAGGTGATTAGTTACAGTCAAAATTGATCTATTCTCCATGATATAGGATGATGTTAGAAAACCTAAATTAAAATTTGCAACCTAGATAGAAATTTAAACTACTGTAAACTACTAAACCTAATTTGATACTAGCACACTTCTCTTATGATTAGATTGTAAAACCCTAAATTGATAAATCTTGAATAAGTAAACCCCGAATTGAATTGCAAATTGAAACATGGACTGATCATCTATTAATTAGCATTCATCGATAACTGCTAATGACATAGATTAGACAGTAGTAAAATCGAGAGATAAGAAAACGCGAAAACCCTAATTTTCATACGTGAACGGTCGACCCTGGACCACTAGTGGTCGAACGGTAGCAGTCGACCGATTGGGTCTAGCGGTCGACCATTCAGAACAAAAATTACAGAAATGAACCTCGACATAAGGCCCAAATTTATTAACTAATATATATATATATATAAGTTAACCGTTGGGGGCCTATTTAAGAGCAATTGGATGTCTGTTAGGACTTGTAGGGAAGCTAGATCCCTAGGAGTGGATGATAGGTCGTTGCGGTGTTGGATAGATATTGTTTATCCAATTTAGGATCGAGTAATCGACTAGAATCAATGTATTTTTGTAAATGGCACTCACAAGAGGTTCCACAATGAGCGTGAAGAACTGATAAGGATGCTTGATGGAGTGGGTTAGGCACAATAGGTGTCCTAGTATGCACGATTTCTGATACACATGATATATTTTAGATAGAGGATACAAGGAATACATATTTAGGGTTAAAGTGGTTTTAATTAACAGGCTTTAGGTTTTAAAATATAAATTTTGTTTTTTTAGTTTCAGTTCCCTCTACCCATATAAAAGAGCAGTACATAATTTGTATCTAAAAAAAACTACCTTTTCTTATTCTTTCCATCATTTTCAAAAATCAATCACCACCTTTGATCAATCATAACATTCACTATACTTAACTGAATTTTGCAAATATGGTAACTGAACGAAGGGCGTGAGGAACACTATAGATCTACATAAGTTTGGGGGGCAAATTTCAAAGGTTTCTGGGAGCTATATTGTAGGATAACGAAGACGGTGTTTGATTTACTCCATTATGGAGACTTTGATCGTAATAAAGTGAGTGAATCTTGAATAATTCACTGTATAATGCTTTGATATTGTTATGATGTCGATCTAGGGTCTATCTAGGGTTAATTTCGAATGTAATATGATTTAATTACTGATTAAAATGATATAAATCAAATAATTTGAAACTAAGTTCATGCAAGCAAAAATTTATACAAGTCAATTCAGTCTACCTTAAATTGTATAATGATCACAATAGAATTTAAAGCTAAAGTATAAACTTTAGAATAAATTCCATTTAACTAAAACATTGAGTTAAGATATCAAAAATTAACAAAACTTGAAAATCTAGGTGGAACAAAGCATTCAACTAGTGTACAACATGTTACCGGTTGTACTTAAGTAGTCAACCGCTTGTATCTGTTGGGGCGCTACTTGAACCTGGACCCAACATGGCTATATCAAATAGGAGATTGGGTTCGGGCGAGAATTATTTGACTTCATAGAAAATATTTGAGATGTTTAACCCAATGTGACTATGAGGCGGCAATGCGAGAATAGACTATTGGGCGTTGAGGTTCGATAATTGAAAACGTGATATGTATCATAGGTACGTGATCATGTACTATAGGCAGTGGAAAGTGAAACGTACTTCTATAGGACAGATATGGCGATTCCAAGAGGAGTGATCATGTAGTCTCACAGACGGTGTGTCCAGGATGAGTTCAATGGATGTAAAGTGATCCTGTAAACGTAGACGGTAGGTCCAGGACGTGTTTACTTATGAAATAGATAGCCAATTATAGATGATCATATACTACAGATGGTGGAACGAGAAATGTTAGTTGAATGTATCATGACTTGTAGCGCATGAGATGGGTTTAGGAAGTGTTACATGTGTGTTGGGCACTAATTATTCTATATTAGCATCTTTGTGTTATATGTAGAGTGGACATGTTTCACTCTTCTGGCTTATGTCTAACGCTCTCCATTTTTCCTCTATATTTGCATTGTTTAGGTTAATGGAGTATGAAGTGTGGAGTAACCGTTGTGGAAGAATTTGTTATGTAAATATTGTATATACTGTAAATATATTATATAACCTATATACACAGTGTCGTATGTACTTCGCATTGGTATTACACTGACATTTGTGAGGTTTGAAACATATGGCTATGTTAATGATATTCTAATTTGTTCCTTTTTTATGAGTAAAGAAATGTATAGTTAGAAATATCATTTTGTTTCTTGCTATCATCTTTTAACGACTCGTTATTTTTGGTTTTCATGGTTTGAATGTTGGTTATGGCATTAAGCTAAAGGGTCGAATAAAGGTTGTCACATTTGGTATCAGATCAAAATCCTCCTTAAATTAAGGTCTATAACGTATTAAGAGAGCAAATTTGTATTTTTACAAATGTAAATGTGTGTGTGTGATATGAGTCGAGAACATACATAACACTATTTACTATTTCAGTTAACTTAGTTATCGGTTGGAGAGTTGCTAAAGAATCCTAATTATGGATGGCCTAGGATGAGTAAATTGACTATGATTGAAACTAGAATAGAGATACATACTGGCGGGGTTGACACCAAAACTGGAAATAGTAGTAGAGTCGATACCTTGGACATTTCGACATGGACATTCCCATTTGGTTCTACTGATATTTGTATGTATTATGCCAAACCAGTGTAAACCTCATAGTACCTACACCTACTATGCGAGGAGTGGTTCCTATCCAACCACCTCTGGTTGTTGATTTCTCGAAGATGTGCAGAGATTCTCTAGTTTGGATGAGGAAAACCTTATGTTGCAACCGAACCTTATTTAGTGGCGCAGGCATTCTTAAGCACTTGTGAGAAAATGTTAAATTTTTTGGTTTGATAGATGCATCGGATAAGGAGGTGATGAAGTTTGACCACTTGTACCTATTTGGCAGTGGGTTAAACCTGGACCCAACTGGGCCTTATCGAATAAGAGAATGGGTTCGCGCGAGATTTATTGGACTACCTAGACTATTTTTGAGATGTTTAACCCAATAGGACTATGAGGTGGAAAAGCGAGCATAGAATTTTGGGCATTAAGGTTTGGTGATTGAGAATGTGATATGCGTCTTAAGTATGTGATCCTATACCAAACACGGTGGAATAGGAAATGTGCTCATGTAGCATAGACGGTAAGTCTATGAGGAGTGATCCTGTAGACTCGTAGACGATAGGTCCACGGTGAGTTTGTTGGATATAAAGCGACTGTGTGAATGAAGATGGCAGGTCTAGGTCATGTTTATATACAAAATTGATAGTCAATTATATACGGTCCTATATCATAGATGGTAGAATGGGAAATGTTTAGTTGAATGTACCATGACCTATAGTGCATGGGATAGGCCAATAAGTGTTACATGAGTGTTAGGCGCCTATAATATTAGATCAGCATCTTTGTATTTTATGTGGAGTAGACATGTTTCACTCACTCAGACTTATATCTGACCCTCTCCATTTTTCCTCTATATATGTATTTTTTAGGTTTATGGAGCACGAACACATGGAGTACCATAGTGACGAAGACCTTGTTATGTAAGTATTGTGAATATAAATATGATCTATATAGACAGTGTGGTGTGGGTTTGTGATATTATATAGTCTTATGGAATGATAAAGTCAACGTTTGCATGATTTAAAATATATGACTTAGTTAATGATACCCATTGTGAGTTTAGAAAGGTATAGTTTGAAATATTGTTTTGGTTCTTGTTATCGTCTCTTAAAGACCCATTATTTTGAATTTTGTGGTTTAAACGTCTGTTCAGGAATTAAACTGAAGGGTGAGAAATGGATGGGTTTTACATGACCCTTTCTGAAAAGTACCGTATATGATCATTATATAGATCTTCGATTTTGACTAAATTGGAAATCAATATGCATCTGATATGTTATTTGTTGGATTTGTCATGATATTGGACAAGTTATAAACGCAATTGCATTTTTGTTTCATTAACCATTTCAAGTCAAACGGTCAAAAAAATTCCAACGGCAGTTCCTAGTTCCCCATGTATGCTCTTTTGCGTATGATATAGGGAATAAGGGGACGTGTTGCCAAAATTTGACAATTGTTCGATTTGAAATGGTCTATGAAACATATATATCATTTCATTTTTAATGGGAAGTAGGAGGCCAATAATTTAAAAAAAGGTGTAGAAATCTCTAAGTATAGCATTGAAATTATATGTAAATTCCAAACACAAAGTCCTTGGTTTAATAATAACAATTATGAACTGCTCTGGCCAAAGACTTTTGACTTTAAGTTGATTATAGTTGACTATGATACTAACCCTATAAAATTAAGAAAACGAATTCTCAATTTAAAAGTGTTTGACTTCCAGTGCTTCAACTCAGACCTAACTGTAGTCATTCGATGGATGTCATGTCTTGATTTAACTATAATAAAAGTGAAGTGTCCACATTAAAACTCAACTATGACATCCCGAAAATTTAAGCTGAAATTTTAATAAAAGAATTTAATCAAATATAACAAGGGAAAAATAAAAGTTTTGCAAACATATAAATTTGCCTATGAAACTTGTGCTATTGCATTCATAGCGATTTTTTTGACAATTTTCATATATAACATTCTAAAATCGGAGTTAGCATGGAGAAGTGATGAAACTTTTAAAATTTGGAAATGAAATAAAAAAATTATAAAACTTTCGCTAATTAAAAAACTCATGTGGTCGGCCCTTAGGGTTCACCGATTGACTTGTAGCAATCAACAGGTCCCTATCAACGGTTGATCGATTTACTTTGAAAATCGGTAAAATTTTAAGGCAACGAACGATTGTGATTGAAACAAATATTTAACTTGCCCCCAAAGTAAACAATGAGCAAACGGGACAAAGGAAATATTTTACCAGGGATAATCAATGCTTTGTATTAACGTAAAACCTTATAAATATTCACCTAACCTAAACTCTAATTCATTAGAAAATTATCAGTATACTGAAACTCTATTAAAATCTCTTCTCCTCCACTTATAAAATTCTTCAAAAATAAAATAAGGAAAAAGAATACAGGGATCAGATCAAGGAAGGGGCAAACTACTGAGTATCAAATTCTGAATGGAGAATAGGTTAAGAGCTTGGATCTGAGGTCAGTGGGAACATTTTAGCAAGTTGATCAATTGCAGTTAATTTTAGTTTACACTATCTGATATAGAATGTTAGTAATTAAATTGTAAATTATGATTATTTATCTGAGAACTTATTGATAAATTAAATTGATGCAAACCTGTTAAATAGGAATTAACCTAGATCAAACTTCTAATTAAAACAAGTCGAAATCCTTATAATTTGCTACGTAACTTGATTTTTGGATTAAACCTAGGTGAAACTAACTACTATAAATTCACATTGATTAGGATTTGGAAAAAAATGCTAAACCTAAAAAAATATGAGATTTCTGTGATTTTATTGATGTTAAAATGATTAACGTTAAATACTAATTAAATAGACAACGAAGACTATCAAAACCCTAAAATTTACACAGCGATCGGTCGATCGTTCAACCTGAGCGGTCGACAATAAGCGATCGATCAATAGGGTATAGCAGTCGACTGGTAGGAATTTTAAACGCAGATTGAACCTTGGCCTAAGTCCCAGATTTTAAATTATAGTTAATTGTTTATAGATTAAATATAAATAAATGACTGTTAGGATTAGTAGGGAAGCTAGTTCTCTATGATACAACGCTATGACGTTGCGAGGTTGGATAAATGCTCTTTACCCAAGGGGGTCTCCCTCAATGCATGGTTAGGGTATATGCAGTCGTAGTTATGGAAAATTCATTCCCATATGGAAATTATAAGAAAACCTATATGAAATAGTTACACGTAGTTGTAATGTGCGATGTAGTCCCATAAAGGAAAGTTGTTGGATGATAGTATATTGAGTAGCTCTAGTAGCGTTGGCTGATCGTTAGTTTTGGAGATTGGATCCGTAGTTTGCTCCTCGTAGGAGCCTGCTCAAGGGTTAGTATAGGTGTGTATTTAGTAGTAAAAAATCCTTAAGTAAAGGACCCTAGGAATAAACGGACACTTGTAGAGCACCCTTGGT
Organism: Allium fistulosum; assembly: GCA_030737815.1. Lineage (NCBI taxonomy): Eukaryota > Viridiplantae > Streptophyta > Magnoliopsida > Asparagales > Amaryllidaceae > Allium > Allium fistulosum. The sequence goes on from CM060903.1 coordinate 446,169,687, forward strand.
TACATAGAGTAGAATTAAAGTCAACGGCACATAATCACCGTATATTAAACTTGTACTCATTCACCAAACTTTTGTCTTACCCACCCTTTACCTTCTTTTCCCCACCATAGGAGGATAGGGCAGCATGTGATTGGCCCGATTTCAGTACGTGGAGATGCGAGCTCATCATAGGAGTTTCTTATCTTTTATTACTCTCAATGTAACTATCTATCTTATTAGTACTTAGCATTTTTATTAGACTATGAGTTGTATTTCTATATACTCTATATTTGACTACGTGCTATTTTTCCGAGACCGTGTTTGAGTATTTTCTAAGATGGTTATTTTCTATATTTATATTTTGTTCCCTTCCGCCGTGAGTTCAGAAAGTGTAGTATATCTTAGATCATATCGATTTATTTTTAGTCTCTGTAATGTTATAAAAACCCATTATCTTGTACTTCTTGGCACCGACGCGAGTTCGGAAGTCACCCTAGGCTTTGGATTAGTGTATTGAGAGGTGCAGATTGTCACATTTGGTATCAGAGCTTAGGTTCAAAATTCCACTGGGATAGGTGCGTATTGAGAGAACATACTTGAAAAGTTTTTGGAAAAAAATTGTTTTTTTAATGTTTTCAAAAAAGTTTTCAAAAGTAGAATTTTAAAGTATATATATGTAAAATCTTTTCAAGGTTTTACTATATAAATACAATGGTTTCGCTATATAAATACAATGCAATATCATCACCTTTATTCTTGCCTATGCTACATGTGGAAAGTTGCTAATAAATTCCTAAAATTCACATATAGAAGATGAGTGATCCTGCAGGTTCAGGCACAGGCGATGCAACCGAGATTCTGGGCATGAACATCTCGATTAGTTCCACCAGTATCTATAGATGAGGGGATAGGACGAGCTTAATCCATAACTAAAGGACCTACAGGGAGAGCGACGGGTGCAGTTCTTACCCACCCACCTGCTGTTGATTTTACTAAGTTATGTAAGGATTTCATGAGCCTTGGAGGACAGCCGTATGTGGGTAATGAGTCATATGTAGATTCAAGGACATGGAATCATACTTGTAAGAGGATTTTTGGGTTAATGGGTCTTGCTGACGAGTTGAGAAGAAAGCTAGCTACTTGGCATTTACACGAAATGCCCTGAGTTGGTGTGATATAGTTGAGGCTGAGACCGATGAAGGAGAGATTATTTGTGGGAGTTTTAGAGACGTTATGAGATTCCAAACGTGAACATCCTGATTTGGTTCCACAGGTATCTTTAGGTGAGGGGATAAACCGAGCTTAATCCAACTTGAGGACCCATTGAGAGAGTGAAAGGTGCAGTTTCTGCCCACCCACTTATGGCGATTTTGCTAAGTTATGTAAGGTTTTCACGAGCCTTAGAGGAAAGCCTTATGTGGGAACTAAGTTATATGTATATTTGAGGACATGGATTCATACTTGGGAGAGGATTTTTGGATTGATGGTTCTTGTTGATGAGATGAGGATGCAGCTAGCTACTTGGCATTTACAAGGGAGGCCCTGAGTTGGGGGGATATAGTTGAGGCTGAGATCGATGGAGGAGAGATCACTTGAAGGGTGTTTGGAGTCGTTTCGAGATGAAGTTTCTATCTAAGGTGAAGAACGGGTGTAGTTTGAGAAGTTTATTCATATGAAGCAAGAGATATGCCAGTAAAGGAGTATGTCAATCAATTCAACGAGTTCGCTAGGTTTGGGATGGAGCTGATCAATACCCCACATAAAAAGAATTTGAAGTTTTCTAAAAGGCTGAACCAAACCCTTCAAGGTTTAGCTTTAATTCATATTCCCATAGGTTCTACATATGAGAGCTTAGTGGAGATGGCCTTGCTCAATATTGTCTCCAAGGATGAAGCAAAGGAAGAACCCAAAAGGACGGGAGGAAAAGCACAGCGGCAAAATCGGCGCAAGGGAGGATTTGGACGTATGGGAAAGATGAAGAAGCGTGTTATGCATTTTAGGAAGTGTGGCAAGAAGGGACATTTCATGAAGGAGTGCAAGATAGATGGTTCAAAGGTCAAGTGCTACAATTACAATCAGTCCAGGCACATGAAGCGAAAGTGTCTAACACCTCAGAAGACCTCCACCCAGGTGATCCTAGCTTATGCACTGGGCGTAGTTCCTAGTTTGAGTATGCCACTAGTTGCAAACAAGGGGAAAAGGTTATGATTGAAGGTGTGTAACTAAATATGGTTTATCTATTCCCACTTTATTTGACACGGGGGCATCATACTCTTCTATCTCGAGTATACTTGTGGATGAGTTACACTTAGGCACTACCATAGTTATAGACCTTGTAGTTGTGTCAAATCCTATAGGAGGATCGGCTTACTTGTCTATGGTATGTAGGGGCTTGAAATTATACATATTGAGGGTTGAGTTTGATTGTGATGCTTTTGTCTTAGGATTTTATGTATTTGGGTTGATATTGGGCATGAATTGGATGACTATGTATGGCGCTATCTTAGATTGTGATAGGAAGGTTGTTAGGTTGAGTACGTGTAGTGGACATAGCTTAGAGGTTTATTGTGATCCCCAAGGATCGGTAATGTTGAGCTACCTATACTCATCAGACCTATCACATGATGAGTTAGATTCTGTACCTATAGTTATATATTACCCAAATGTCTTTTTCAAGGTTATTAGTCTCCTACCCTAGCAAGAGATCGAGTTCCAAGTTTATCTTGTAGGGAACATCACACATGTTTCCTTACCCTTAAGGAATATGGCTCCAAATGAGAGATGCCAGTTGAATAAGCAGGTAAACGAGCTGCTGGAGAAGTGCTTTATTTGGAGGAGCATTTCAAAATGGTGAGCACTGGTCATCTTTTCCACCAAGGTAGATGGTTCTCTGTGACTTTGGGTTGACTATACGGAGTTGAATAAACTGACAAATAAGAATCGGTATCCACTGCCCTGTGTAGAGGATCTTTTTGATCAGTTGGTTGGAGCAAAGATGTTCTCGCAGCTGATTTAGGTATCGGATTCCACCAGTTGCGTGTAGCTTAGGATAGTATCTAGAAGACTGCCTATCGTACACCCGATAGACTACATGAGTGTTAGTCATGCCCCTTGGACTGACCAATGCACCCACTTACTTCATAGATTTGATGAGTCGAGTTGTCAAAGGGTTGCTTAACAAGTTCGTCATGGTATTTGTGGATGACATTTTGGTCTATTTGAAGAGTTAAGAGGAGCACGCGTTGCATTTAGAAGAAGTGCTCAGTACACACTGTGAGCATAAGTCGAAGGTGAAGTTTCATAGTGTCACTTTTGGTGAGAGTAGGTACATTTTTTGGGACATGTTGTCTTGGAAATTGGGCTGGCGGTCAATCCCACTAAAGTTGCTACAGTCCAGGACTAGCATGTGCAAAGAATGCTATGGTAGTGAGGAATTTACTTGGTTTGACGGGCTACTATGAAAGTTCATTAAGGACTTCGCGAAGATCTTTGCCCCCTGACCCGCCTCACAAAGAAGAATTTAGTTTTCTCAGGGGACACGAAGTGTGAGGATGCTTTTATTAAGCTAAAGGAGGCATTAACCAGTGCACCTATTATGGTATTGCCCGATGATACAAAGATGTTCACAGTATATACCAACGATTGTAGTACGGGGTTGGGCATAGAGTTGATGCTAGAAGGAAGGGTGGTGAGCTATGCTAGTCGATATTTGAAGGTCCACGAGGGAAATTATCCTACCCATGATCTTGAGTTAGTGGCGGTTGTCTTTACGCTCAAGTCATAAAGGCATTATCTGTTAGGAAAGCAGTTTCAACTGTATATGGATCACAAGTCTCTGAAGTATTTTTTCTCCCAGAAGAATTTTAATTTAAGATAAGAAAGGTGGATGGAATTCTTCACCTCATACGATTTCGATATCTCATATACTCCGGGTAAGGGCAATGTAACGGCCGATGCCTTGAGTAGACAGCATGCAGTATTGAGTCCTTTGTTCTTTGAGTGGAAGAATTTGGAGTTCATTTCTACGTTTGATTTTCGACCTTCGTTGGACATTACTCGGGACTGTTAGCATCTTTGGTTATGCAGCCTACAATTATGGAACATATTGGAACAAGTCGGAGGCAAGATAAGGAGCTAGTAGACATTTTTAACATGCTTGGTAGGGGAGAGCAATCAAGTCATTTGAGGGGTTATGCCATTAAATGGAAGTGGTGGTTACAGAGGGATGTTAGGTTATGTCTACCTCTCGGTATTGATTGATAAACACGGTACTAGTTGAGTCTCAACGTTCTAGGATGACCATTCATCCTAAAGAAGAAAAATATATAAAGTGACATGAAGAGAGTTTTCTATTGGCCCGGAATTAACAAGCATATAGTGGAGTATGTGGCTTGATGTATGACTTACCAGAGATTAAAGGTAGAGCAGAAGAAGTCGGGAGGATTTTTGCAACCATTGGATATTTCTCAATGGAAGTGGGAGAGTATTTCTGTGGATTTCGTCAATGATTTACCAAGGAGTAGCAGAGCGAATGAGAGTATTTAGGTCATAGTCGATCGATTAACCAATTGTGCTCGTTTTATTCTTGTTAGGAGTATGAGGATATAAATATCTTTGGCGACTCTATATGTGAGAGAGATCGTTAGGTTATACAGAATTTCTACTTGCATCGTTAGCGATCGAGACCTGAGTTTTGGAGGAGTCTATAGGAGGCTTTCGATACCGAGTTGAGCTTAAGCATCGTTTATCACCCGCAAACGGATGGACAGATGAAGAGAGTGAATGGGGTATTGGAGGTCTTACTTCAGATGTGTATCTTAGATTTCAAAGATTCTTGGGAGGATCATTTGCCACTAGTAGAGTTTTCCTACGATAACAGCTATCATGCAAATATTGGGATGGCACCATTCAAAGCATTATATGGCAGACCCTTTAGATCACTGTCGTGTTGGTGGGATACTACGGATAGGATTATTCTTGGACCGAACATGATGAGGAAGACATCGGAGAAAGTAGACTTGATCCATAAAATGATGAAAACCACGTTGGATAGGCAGAAATATTATACCGACAGGAGACATATGGATTTAGAATTCATAGTGGGTGACAAGGTGTTTGTGAAGGTCTCACCGCTTAGGCACGTTATGAGGTATTATAGTTCAGAAGCTAGTATTGTGGTTTGTAGGAGCTTTGCTAATTACTGGTAGGATAGGAAAGTTGACATATAGAGTGGAGCTTCCTGGGAATTTGGTGGGAGTACATGATGTTTTTCATATGTCACACTTGCGAAAGTGCTTGCATGATTCAGCTACCGTAGTCGAGCCGAGTCAGTTAGAGGAAGTGGAGGTTGAAAAGGAGTCTCCTGTTTTCCATGCACCCACTTGTATTCTTGAGCATGGTACAAAGCGACTACGCAACAAAGAAATCAAATTTCTTAAGGTCTAATGGGGAGACTATCCAATATAGAGTATATTAGAACCCTAGGAGAGTATCCAAGATACCCACCCGTAACTCTTTTCTGGTACGTTTCTGTTTAAATCTAATAAGTATAGGTTACTTATGCATTACGACTTATCTAGGTATACCCCTTTAGTTAGAGAACATTGGATGGTAGGAATGGTTGCGAACGTGTCAATATGACATGTTATGGATGAGGGATACTAGTGGATATACTACTTGGAATGTTTCTTTTATGCACCTAGGAAAGATATTCTCTAGATAGTACACACACTCACAATGTCACTTGTTTATTTGTTTTATCTTATTGAGTATTATGCATATGGATGCTGCATATAGATTGCATGGTTGCGCATACATGTAGAATTGCAAGTATATTTACTTAGGATGTTGCATACATCTTGGATACATAGCATGACTAATTACAGTGTAGGAGGTCGACTAGATTAGGAAACTGCCCACTCTTTGCATTAGTATAGGTTCACGTGCATTTCATGCTTGCATATACATATATCGTATTAAATTTTTTACTAAGAACAATGATTGTTTATGGATGATGGATGAGTAGATGGTTGCAGCTATTGATTTTTGCACATACGAGTTAATTTTTTCCATCTTTTGAGATTTTAGGGACGAAATCCTTTTAAGGAAGGAGAATGTAACACCTCAAAAATTTAAGCGGAAAAGTTAATAAAAGAATTAAATTAAATATAAGAAGGGCGAAAATAAATTTTTCATAAACGTTCGAGTTTGGCTACGAAATTTGCACCATTGCTTTCGTGGCGATTGTTTGGATAATTTTCATATATAACATTTTGAAATCGGAGTTAGTACAGAGAAGTTGCGAACGTTTTAAAATTTGGAAACGAAACATAGTAAAAAATAAAACTTCCTTAATTAAAAAACTCAAGCGGTCGAACCCTAGTGTTCGTCAATCGACAAGTAGCAATTTACCTATTGATATTGAAAATCGTCAAAATTCTGAGGCAACGAACGATCATGGTAGAACCAAATATTTTACTTACGCTCAAAGTACATGATGAGTGTATAGAATGAAGGCAAATATTCTACAGGGATAATCAACACTCCATGTTAACCTAAAACCCCTATAAATATACGCCTAACCTAAACCATAATTCATAAGAAAATTATTAGTATAGTGAAAATCTGTCTAAATCTCTTCTCTTCCACTTATAAAATTCCTCAAAATAAAATATAAATATAAAAAGAATACAAGGAGATTGGATCAAAGAAGGGGTAAGCTACCGAGTATCGAGTTCTGAATCGAGAATAGGGTCATAGCATGGATTCGAGGTAAGTGGGAACATTTTTAATAAGTCGATTAATTACAGTTAATTTTAGTTTCCACTATCGAATCTAGGATGTTAGTAATTAAATTGTAAATTATAATTATTTATATCTAAGAATTTGATCGTAAATTATACTGATGCAAACCTATTAAATAGGAATTAACCTAGATTAAACTTCTTTTTAAAATAAACAAAAATTCTTATAATTTTCTATGTAACTTGATTACTGGTTCAAACCTAGGTAAAACTAAATACCATAAATTTCCATTGATTAGGAGTTGGAACAAAAAACAGTTACACCTAAAAAATATGAGATTTCTGCGATTTTACTAATATTAGAACGATTACGTTAAACATTAATTAAACAGACAACAAAAACAATCAAAACCCTAAAATTCGCACAACGAATGGTCAACCATTCAAGCTGAACGGTCAATGGTAAATGGTTTATCGGTAGGTTATAGCGATCGACCAATAGGCGTTCTAAAATGCAGATTGAACCTCGGCCAAAGGCCCATGTTTTAAATCATAGTTAATTGCTTATATATTACATATAAACAAATGACTGTTCGGAATAGTAAGGAAGCTAGTTCCCTATGAGGCAATGCTAGGGCATTGCGGGGTTGGGTAAATGCTCTTTACCCAAAGGGGTCGATTATTCAACTAACGGTGATTCTATCGCAAACGGCACTCATAGGAGGTTCTACAGCTGACGAGCAACACTGACTAATGCCTGATAAAGTGTGTGGGCCTAATGGGAGTTCCTTGATATGCAGGGATACTGACATGACATGATACTGTGTTGTTGATGGATCCCGACATGTGCAATAAGAGGCGTAAACTACCATTGAGAGGTGGACACAGATGCATATGATGAGACACACCAACGAATCGACACTGTGGGATCCCCCTCTATGTGTAGTTGGATACGTATAGTCGTAGTTAAAGGAAATTCATCCTATATGGAAATTATAGGGAAACCGATGTAAGATAGTTACATGTAGTCGTAATGTGAGATGTAGTCTCAAACGATAAAATTGTAAGATGATCCTAGGTTGAGTAGCTCTAGTAGCGGTAGTTGATCATTAGTTATGAAGGTTTGATCCATAATTCGATTCTTGTAGGAGCCTGCACAAGGGGTTATTGTAGGTGTGTATTAAGTAGGAAAAAAACCTTAAGTAAAGGACCTTAGGAATGCATGGACACTTGTTGAACGCCCTAGATCACATAGAGCAGAATTAAAGTCAACTGCACATGATCACCATATATTAAACATGTACCCATTCACTAGACTTTAGTTTCACCCACCTATTTCATTTTTTTCTCTACCATAGAAGGACAAGCCAGTAGGTGCTTGGCCTAATTTCAATACATGGAGAGGAGAGCTCATCACATGAGTCGCTTATCATTTTATTACTCTCTGTGCAACTATCTATCTTATCAGTACTTAGCATTTTCATCAGACTATGACTTGTATTTCTTTGTACTATGTATTTGACTGCATATTGTTTTTCTAAGACTGTATTTTGAGATATTTTCTGAGATGGTTATTTTCTATATTTTTATTTTGTTCCCTTCCGCTATGAGTTCTGAAAATGTAGTATATCTTAGATCATACTTGTCTATTTTTAGTCTCTGTAATGTTATAAAACCCAGCAGCTTATAATTCTTGGCACCGACCCAAGTCTGAAATTCACTCTAGGCTTTAGATCGATGTGTCGAGAGGTGTGGGTTGTCACATAAATAGTATTCTCAAGTCGAGAGAACTATGTAATATTGTCGGTTTGATATTTTCTGTTTGACCTTAGTTATTTTAACAAATAGAAAACTATCGAGTAATTCATTCTATTGTTATCCAATAAATATTAGTGTGTAACCCTTTAGTGTCCCTAGCAGCCACGGGCAACACACTGCCCAACATTTAGGGAGCTTTACATACTCTAGTCTTAATGGATGTATCGATATTCAGTATCGATATTCAGTCTCGATACATCTTGACTAGGAATATTTGAAACAATATGTTTATTTTTATTGTGAAAAATATCTCATGATTACAACACTTTGCAACTACTATCCAAAAACATACCATTTATGGATTTTCTATTAAATACTTAAACTAAATAAATAATTAATATGACACTGTGAGGAATGCGGAATATGGATCTTAAGGCTAGGAATAACACTAGAGGGGGGGTGAATAGTGTTTTTAAGAAATTCCCTACATCCAGTCCCGCACAACTAATTACGGATTTCCTTTAAAAAGCAATTCAACAATTACAACCCTCGGTTTCAAGGCTACGAAGTACACCCTCCAGAATCACAATCCTCTGGGTAGAGATACTTGATTTCCGGGGCAACAAGTTCACCCAATTGATTTCCAAGGCTACAATCACACCTTTCCTCGCTTGATTGATTTCCAAGGCTACAATCACACCTTTTCTCGCTAGATAGATTACAAAGAAGCCTATAACTCTGAATAGCACTTAGATCTTGTTGAGATATTGATAGAGAATCAAACCAGAGATAATCTAGTTCGATTCAATGTTGATTTCGGCAGAGTAATGATAGGATTTTGATTAAGAAAATGGAGAAGAAGAAGAGAAGTGAAAAACCAGAAAATCTGATTAAAAATTCGTTGAAACTAACCCTTACTTATAGAAGAACAACATTCATGTCCATTCGTGAAGAGTTATGGCGAATAGACACTTCTTTTGAAATTCAAATTTTGAACTCAACTGTCACCATGTCGACATGGTCACCATAGGCATGTCGACATCCCAAAGCAATTTTTGATGTTTTGATTTTCTTTGAAATAACCTTTATCTTATATTAAAACTATTTTAAACTTTATAAATATACTTGATTATAGATAAAATACATAGATAAATATAGAGAATAATATATATATATAGAATTTTACTATAATTTTATATTTAAATCTGAGTATTATATTTAAAAGATAGTTTAAAATAAACGAAGTTTAAAAACAAGAATATTTAAGGCTAAAACATCTTTTTGACAATCATTTGAAAAGATAATTTTTTAAGGCTAAAACATTTCGAAAAACAGTTTTGAAAATCATTCCGAAGTAGTTTTGAAAATCATTTTGAAGTAGTTTTGCAAGCTTCTTCCTGCAGAATATCTCATCATGTCAGGACTCGAGAATTTGTACAAAACCAGGATGTTCGTGGGTTTGTAAGCCACTTGTCGTAGGTTTGTAAGCTACTTGTCGTGGGTTTGTAAGCTACTTGTCGTGGGTTTGTAAGCCACTAAAAAGGTAGAAATGAGTTCCATCCCAAAAGAAAAATGGAGTGAATATTTTAGTGCTATTGTGAAGTTTTAACAAAATTCTAGACTCGACACTTATCTTGAAATCTTGAACTCTTGATTATCTTGATACTCATGAGTCTTCAATCTTGATATCTTGAATCTCTATACTGTACAGTCTTCATTCTTGGTACCTGCATGGTTAAATCCTGCATATACATATATATCTAAACTATAATGTTAGTATTTATATTTTATAATCTTATTCTAAGGTTGTTGTCATCAAAACCATCAACTCATGGACTAACAATCTCCCCTTTTTTGATGATGACAACCTTTGTTTATAAAATATTACTTCTATCCTATTGACTCCCCCAAAATCTAATAACTCCCCCTTAATCTATGCCTAACTCTCCTATTTTATATTTCTCCCCCTTTCTCATCAGCAAAAACAAACTAACTTCAAACTATATAACTCTTAGTCAAATATCCTATATGATGATAGTGTTATCATCAATTAAAACTTAGTCCTAAATTACAAACTCTCCTAACTAAGAATCTATATAATAATACTGTTAATAGAACATATATAAGCACAAACATTTTTTAATAATTATATATTTGTTTATATTTACATTTTTCATAGAGATCGAAACAAAAAACAAACAACAAATAGAAAAGGAAGAAAAGAAACTAATGTGAGTCTTTGAACATATGAGATCTATGAACCGAACAATTTGGATAGTTGAAACAGAAATTTCCACGTTGTTCGACAAGATTTCCATATTTGTCAAAGCACACTTCGCCAACGCAAACGACTTTGTCATTGTCTTCCGCGTGCGCTTCTTCCATGGGGACTACTACTTCTTCTTCTTCGCTGGCCTCTTGAACATGATCTTCTGATGAGTCCTCGTCAATCAAGATTGGGTTGGCATGATTATCCATTAGAAATTTTTGCAAATTCCTAAGGATTTTTCCTTGCCTCTCTTGTTCTTTGGCCATTCGAAGTTGCATCACTTGGATTTCAGTCATTAACTGAAGGGTATCTTTCAGAGAATCCTCTATTTTTGTTACACGAGTGAGCGTTGATTGTTGACACAGACCAAAAGTAGGCGATGGAAACAAAAAGGATGATTTTAAGTTTGATTTGGAAGAGGAGGCCATTGATAAATTGAACTCAGAAGATAGGACAGAGAGAAAACAGAGAGAATGAAGAAAAATTTCGAAATAAGAGAAATTTATAACCACTTATTTAAATTTTTGTGGGAAAAAAAATAAAAAATAAAAACGTTATATGTCGATATGGGTCTAGGGGGGATGTCGACATGGTCCTTGAAATTTTGCCTATTTAATTTATTTTGAATTAATTATACTTGTTATTTATATTTTATATTTCAATTAATGAACAAATACCTAATTCTCTTCTTAATTTAATGAATGTAGATTCATTTAAGGGTTTTGTTAAAATATCAGCAATTTGATTTTCAAAATTGATATAGTCGAGAGTTATTACTTCTCTACTTATATTATCTTTGAGAAAATGGTGTCTGATATCAATATGTTTAGTTCGAGCATGTTGAGTAGTATTTTTGGATAAATTTATTGCACTAGTATTATCACAATAAATTGGTATTTTGAGATATTTAAACCAAAATCTTTTAAAGTTTGTTACATATATATTACTTGAGAACAAGCCAAAGCAGCAGAAATATACTCTGCTTCAGTTGTTGATAGAGAAACTGTGTTTTGCTTTTTACTAAACTAGGAAATCAGAGAATGCCCTAAAAAGTGACATGTTCCACTTGTACTTTTTCAGTCTGATTTACAACCAGCATAATCAGCATCACAGTAAGATATTAAGTCAAACGAATCATTTTTAGGATAAAATAAGCCATAATCAAAGGTGTGTTTAACATATCTTATAATACGTTTTACAGCTTTTAAGTGAGTTTCTTTAGGTTGGGATTGATACCTTGCACAGAGACAGACACTATGCATGATATCAGGTCTACTCGCAGTGATATAGAGTAGTGATCCAATCATTCCTCTATATAATTTTTGATCTACATCTTTCGAGAGATATTCTTTACTAAGGTACTCATTGGTTGCCATGGGAGTGGGTTTTCCACTCGTAGTAGTCAAACCAAATTTACTAACTAGGTCTTTAGCATATTTTTCTTGACTAATAAAGATACCATTATCTAATTGTTTTATTTGTAATCCTAAAAAGAAGTTTAATTCACCCATATGACTCATCTCAAACTCTTTTGTCATTATTTCAGAAAATTCTTTATTCATTTCAAAATTAGTTGATCCAAAAATGATATCATCTACGTAGACTTGTACTAGTTGAATATCATTTTTATTTTATTTTAATAAAAAGAGTATTGTCTACTTTACCTATTTCAAAATTAGATTGTAACAAGTAAGATCTTAGTCTATTATACCATGCACTAGGAGCTTGCTTTAGACCATATAAAGCTTTCTTAAGTTTGTAAACATGATTTGGAAATTTATCATTTTCAAAAGGTGGTGGTTGTTTAACAAATACTTCTTCTTTTACAAAACCATTTAAAAATGCACTTTTAACATCCATTTGAAATAATTTGAAATTATTATGATTTGCGAAAGCAAGTAGAATCCTAATAGCTTCTAATCTTGCTATGGGGGCAAAGGTTTCATCAAAATCTATTCCTTCTTCTTGACAATAACCTTGAGCGACTAACCGGGCTTTATTTCTAACAACCTCTCCGTGTTCATTCATTTTATTTTTATAAACCCATTTAGTTCCAATTATTTTTTTATTTTTAGGTCTAGGAACAAGTTCCCAAACATCATTTCTAGTGAATTGGTTTAATTCTTCTTGCATAGCCAAAATCCATGAATCATCAGTTGATGCTTCTTATGAATTTTTGGGTTCAATAGATGATATAAAAGCTACATAACTCATTTAACTTAGTTGATTTTTAGTTTTAACAACAGATTGCATATCTCCAAGTATATTTTCTATAGGGTGATCTTTTAAAAGTCTAATCCTTTTATTAGGATGATTTAATTCATTATTAGTTTCAGTTGATTCTTGGTTTTGAATGATTAAATCCTCTTCATCGTTTATTTCTTCAAAATTTTTAAATTTTCATCAAATGAAACATGCATTGTTTCTTCGATGGTATTAGTTCTTAAATTAAATACTCTGTATGCTTTACTTCTATTAGAGTATCTGATAAAGATACCTTTGTCGGATTTAGGATCAAATTTATCTAATTTATCTTTTGTATTTAAAATAAAACATTTACTTCCAAAGATTCTAAAATAAGATACCTTAGGTTTCTTTGAGTAAATAAGTTCATAAGATGTCTTATTAGTTAAAGGTCTAATTAAAATTCTATTTAAAATATAACAGGCGGTAGCAACTGCTTCTGCCCAAAAGTACTTTGGTAAATTACTATCAAAAAGCATAGTTCTCGCACACTCTTGAATCGTCCTATTTTTACATTCTACTACTCTGTTTTGTTGTGGAGTTCTTGGAAATGAAAAATTGTGAATTATTCCCTTTTTATTACAGAATTCTTCAAACTTTTCATTTTCGAATTCACCACCGTGATCACTACGAATGGTTATAATTTTTTGAGAAAATTGATTTTTGAACCCTTTTTGAAAAATCCCTTTTTGAAAAATTCTTGAAACATTCAAAAGTATCACTTTTATGTTTCAAATATATTGTCCATGTAAATCTAGAATAATCATCTACAATTACAAAAATATATTTACTGTGATTTATTGACTGAATTTGAGATGGACCAAATAAATCAAGATGAAGTAATTCAAGAGGTTTTGAAGTTCAAATCATATCTTTCAATTTAAAGGAACTTTTTCTAAGTTTTCCTAGTTGGCATGCATCACATAGACTATCTACTTTAAAATTCATTTTAGGGAGACCTCTTACTAGATCATGTTTTGACAGTCTAGATAGGAGTTTGAAATTCAAATGCCCAAATCTCTTATGCCAAATCCAAGGGTCACTTGCATTTGCCAAAAGACACAAGTTATCATTTGAAATTTTCATACTAAGAATATAAATATTCTTTTTCCTAATTCCCTCAAATATTATGGTTGAATTATTATCTTCAATGTGACACTTATCTTTTTCAAATTTAGTTTTATATCAATTATCGCATAGTTGACTTATACTTAGCAGATTGTGTTTCAGATTCTTAACTAGCAAAACATTAGTAATAATAGGAGTTTCAGAGTTACCGACTTTGCCGATGCCGATCACATAACCTTTTGAATTGTCTCCAAAGTTAACCAGTCCTCCGTCTTTGTATATTATATCATTCAGCATATCTGGATTCCCAGTCATGTGTCTAGAACATCCACTATCGAGTATCCATTTGTTCTTTTTGATCAAAACAATTTGTTTGTTCGAGATTGATTCATCAACTCCCTTAAAGCATGATTACTGCACATCAACCAATCTTAGTAGACAACATGTATTTGAATATTGATTATATGCAGACTCAAGAGACAATGATGATCTGAATATTTCTAAACATGCATTAACAAATTTCTTAAACATAGCCATTTAAAAAAAAACTTTTTCAAAAATCAGATTATGAAACTTTTGAAAACCTTGCTCTGGTACCAAATGTGAGGAATGCGGAATATGGATCTTAAGGCTAGGAATAACAATAGAGGGGGGGTGAATAGTGTTTTTAAGAAATTACTAAATCTTTTTGAGTTTATGTTAATTTGAACATAAATGTATGCAATATTTAGACACAGATATAATCACAGAAACAAACACAGATGCAGAAATAAAGTAAATGCAGTAAAGGAAAGAGCACACCAGATTTTATACTGGTTCGGAGTTACCCTACAACCAGTCCTACACAACTAAGTACGGATTTCCTTTCAAAAGCAATTCAACAATTACAACCCTCGGTTTCAAGGCTACGAGGTACACCCTCCAGAATCACAATCCTCTGGGTAGAGATACTTGATTTCCGAGGCAACAAGTTCACCCAATTGATTTCCAAGGCTACAATCACACCTTTTCTCGCTTGATTGATTTCCAAGGCTACAATCACACCTTTTCTCGCTAGATAGATTACAAAGAAGCCTATAACTCTGAATAGCACTTAGATCTTGTTGAGATAGTGATAGAGAATCAAACCAGAGATAATCTAGTTCGATTCAATGTTGATTTCGGCAGAGTAATGATAGGATTTTGATTAAGAAAATGGAGAAGAAGAGAAGTGAAAAACCAGAAAATCTGATTAAAAAATCGTTGAAACTAACCCCTATTTATAGAAGAACAACAGTCATGTCCATTCGTGAAGAGTTATGGCGAATAGACACTTCTTTTGAAATTCAAATTTTGAACTCAACTGTCACCATGTTGACACGGTCACCATAGGCATGTCGACATCCCAAAGCAATTTTTGATGTTTTGATTTTCTTTGAAAATAACCTTTATCTTATATTAAAACTATTTTAAACTTTATAAATATACTTGATTATAGATAAAATACATAGATAAATATAGAGAATAATATATATAGAATTTTACTATAATTTTATATTTAAATCTGAGTATTATATTTAAAAGATAGTTTAAAATAAACGAAGTTTAAAAAAAGAATATTTAAGGCTAAAACATCTTTTTGAAAATCATTTGAAAACATAATTTTTTAAGGCTAAAACATTTTGAAAAACAGTTTTGAAAATCATTCCGAAGTAGTTTTGAAAATCATTTTGAAGTAGTTTTGCAAGCTTCTTCCTGCAGAATATCTCATCATGTCAAGACTCGAGAACTTGTACAAAACCAGGATGTTCGTGGGTTTGTAAGCCACTTGTCGTAGGTTTGTAAGCTACTTGTCGTGGGTTTGTAAGCCACTAAAAAGGTAGAAATGAGTTCCATCCCAAAAGAAAAATGGAGTGAAGATTTCAGTGCTATTGTGAAGTTTTAACAAAATTCTAGACTCGACACTTATCTTGAAATCTTGAACTCTTGATTATCTTGATACTCATGAGTCTTCAATCTTGATATCTTGAATCTCTATACTGTACAGTCTTCATTTTTGGTACCTGCATGGTTAAATCCTGCATATACTTATATATCTAAACTATAATGTTAGTATTTATATTTTATAATCTTATTCTACGGTTGTTGTCATCAAAACCATCAACTCATGGACTAAAAGACACATTATAGCAAGTATATAATAGGAAGAAATACACCTTTACTTTCAATGATATTTAGTCATAGAGTTAATAATTTATAATAAATTACAGAATTGCCCCTAGGGCATATGCCTAGCTCTACCAATTTTCCACTTGCACTTGGGGCTAATTATGGAATCTCAATCACATCCCTTTGATTAGTTTGATGAGAACTAATCAAGTTGGTCCCTTCTTAAATGGATCTGCTATGTTGTTTTAATTTATACACTATGTCAATCAACACTCCTTGATGTTGGTAAACTACCTTTATTATGTGGAACTATTCAAAGTATGTTTCTCAACTTCTAATGAACTCTTATCATGACATTGTTATCATATAACAATGACGTAGTATTCTCAATACTTGTAATCATCCCTAGCTCAGCTATAAATTTATGCGTTAATATTTATACTTTTGTGGCGCTATTCAAGGTGATGTACTTAGCCTTTCCGTTGACTTAGCCTCTTTCATTTAGAACATTCCAAACTTAAAGGTCCTTAACTAAGGTTTGAATATGAATTTAATATTGACATACTGTACTCAATATCTCTTATGAAGTTCGGTTCCAAATACTTCTTCATATGAAGCTTGTTGTTTTCTATAAACAATTCCCTAGTAGTTCACAAATAATCATGAATACTCTTAACTACAATTTAGTGATCTTAATTTGAATCTAATACTTTCTTATGTATAAGATACATAAGCAAAATATGATATTGTAGACAGTAAAACATGAATTATAATTCTTATTACCAATTCATATGGAATCCATATTAAACATTTTATATGGTGTTTGTGCATATCATTTGGGGTATTCACAACATCCTTTTTGATGTTCTTTCTGATAGACACACGCTTACTCTACATTTTGATTGAAAATTATACTATTTGATATTTTTATCAAAATACTTGTTTAACTCTAATGCTTATCGAACAATACTTTAGTATCAGTTCTTGGATCATATTTGGAAACCCATAAACTCAATATCCATCCCACTAACTTCGAGACACTTTGGTTGTTGTGTGCAAATAATCTGTTCTAAATCATTATTTAGAATTTTCTGTTTCAACACATATGTATCAAAACACAATATCATAATTGACAATAATTTCATATGTAAAATTCAAATTAACTTGAGAACGTTGAATGAAGAATCTATTATGCTAATTTTAATAATTGAAATTTACGATGTAATTTTTATCAACATTGCTCACTATATCTGCATTATTCTTTCTCCTGAAGAAACATTTACAGCCGATATATCATAACCCTTAGGGTGCAACTGTTAAAATATTATTTTGATAATGTAACACTACGTAAAAATTAACGATAATAATAAATAATTAATAAAGCTCCAAAAATGAAATTTGATCAAATATTAGAATTTTGTCACGAAATATGTACCGCTACGTTCATGGTAGTTTTCTGAGCAACTTTCATCTTTAGAGTTTCGCGATCAGAGCTCAAAGGAAAATTTTATTAGCGTTTGAAGTTTTGAGAGCGAAAATATTTAGATACAAAAAAAGGAAATAAATAAACATTAATTTTGGGTACCCTACCGGTCGAGCCTCACCATGTTATGCATATTCTTTTGGATTAGAATATACCTTGTTATGCATATTCCTTTAGATTAGAATGGAAAACGGAGTCAAGTAAAGGCTTGGATTCAGATTTAGGAGATTTGGAAAGCTTAAAAGGTGAGTGGAAAATTATATAATTTATTTATATTATTGGAATTTATCTCCTTGAATTCTTATTTAATTAATATGCCTAAACAAGATCTGATTAATTGTATGTTAAAACAGACGTATATGATTATCGCATATATATTCAATAAAATATGTAATTGGAATAGGAATATTATGAACAACCTTATCTAGAAATTTGAATTCAATCCCAAATATTTATAATTGCAAAAGGTTTGTAAAATTTATTCCAGATCTATAATTGGGTCGTAAATTAGGTTGCACTAGTTGAAATATAATGTGAATTTCTATGTTTTGGTTTATTTGGAGCATGCTCCATATAATTTCCATAAATTATCCACTTATAAAATATGTATAAATGCGCATTGTTTGAATTAACAAGGGATATACCAAGAAGGGAAAGTGATGCCTAAGATATGGATATTTTTTCCATAGTTTACACCATCTATTTCAATTAAAAAAAAGAGATAATTCCTCGTAATTTCAAATGAAGCAAAGATCTCATTTTTGGTTAATTTATGGAAAAATTTAACGATAATCCTTTTAGAAGGATAGCTCTGATTAATTAAGATGTGGAAAGGAATGTTCTAGTTTAGAAACTAATAATTAGAAATAAATAAATATTTATACACACATACTCACACGTTTAACTGCACTTAACGTTCAAATATATACATATACATATACAGACACACATATATATAGCCTAATGTAGAACTATATACATATTATTTGTTAATAGCATAATAATTAAAGGACTAGGATTTATAGACATTAATTACAAACTTAATGGGCAATAAATTTATGATTAATAGGGATTTAAAGGGGAATTAAATGGGGACTAGTTAGGGAATTTAATATGGCATTTAGAAAGGAATTGAATAAACATAATATGTGGATTTTGAAACTGGTAACTAGTTTAAAGGGATTAAATTAGGAGTAACAAGAGACTGTCCAATTTTGACTTTAATGGCTAATTATTACAAATAATAGACATTTATTAGACATTATAAGGAAACCAAAGCCTAAGTGTATAAATAAGGAATAATAACGTATCGATAGGTAAGTATTAATCCTATTAATTATACGTAGAAAATAATATAATTTTCATAGTAAGAAATTATATAGCTTAAATTATACGTTTAGAACAAACGTGAATTAGTGGGCCTAGACCAACACTTAGTCTTTGAGTGGTAGGTTTGGTTTAGTGGGTTGGGATGCGAGGTTAGTAGAGTTATAAAATAGAAGTCCTCCTTTCACCTAAAGGCTATTAGCAGTTGTGTATACTCACTACTAATTTGGGACATCTCCAACAATAGGACCCATGGGGAAGGGATATGCGTAGGATGTAGGACCTGCTTCTTAATTAGAGGTATTAAGTAGTTATTGTAGGGTCTGCCTCCATCCTACTTAAGAATTATTAAATGGTTGGGGTTTGCGTTAGGCACGATAGTATGAAATCTTGAGAGGGGTCTGCTTCGGGGTCGAGGTATTCAATGGCTATTATAGGGCCCGCCTCTCCCCATAAAGAAGTAATAAGTTTCCAGATGAGATTCCAAGCGATGTCAACTAGGGAGTACCAAAGAGGGGTCTTCCTTCGGTTAGGTGTTAAATGATGGAGACCTATCTAGAATATAGGTATTAAATGGTCAGAGTCTACCTAATTTTCGTTAAGGAGGTATTAAGTGGCTTAGGTACTCCCTTTCACATTGTTAGGACATGAATGACGGTACTTATGTGGGACTGGAAAGGACCTTTGGCCTGCAGTTAAGGGTAAATTGTAGAGTTGGAATGTGTTAGTTATATGGAAATTATATTGTAAAGCCTTATCTAGGTGTCATGGCTCTCTATAGTTAGGAACGATTAGCAAGCGGTTATATTACAAAGGGCCCACTTTGAGGACTGAGGTATTAAATAGCCGTTGGGTCTGCCCCCTCCCTATTCAAGAAATATTAAGTTGCTGGGATTTTTAGGTTGTATATGTTTATATATATGTATGTATTTATGTATATGTATATATGTATGTATACGGGCTTATATGTAATTATACCTTGGAGAAGGTTAGATTAGGTATATCGTACACGCATTTAGTATTGAACGAATTACCTGTAAATTGTAGACATGACACTTAAATGGAAATCAATCGGCATAAATTAATGGTAAGGGTAAAGTGTGTAATTTTCCAATCACCGGAACATTGTTCTAGCCCTCCTTCTCATAACAATCCACAGGTTAGGATTAGAAGGACATACTATTGATGCAAGACGGGAACATCAAATGATGAAGTCTTATCTTTCATGCTCGACATGGACAAGGCGACTAAATATCTAAGAAATGATATTACAAGGTAGTAGCCTTAGTCAATACATATGTTTTATTGTATTTTTGGATTCCGCTGTGAGTTTATATTGATCGCACTCTAATATACTTATGTTTATTATAAGTTACCAAAACCAACGATTCATGCCCTAATGGACTTAGGTTTCGATTTAGTCGAAATTCGAACCCACTAAGGTGCGGGTTATTACATTTGGTATAAGAGCTTAGATTAGTCGATTATAGGAATTATGATACGCTGAGAGAACATATTTGTATTTTTACGTATAACTATATATTTAAATTATATGTCTAACTCTATAAATTCCGACCATGGAAGTAGTTGTGACCATAATCCGAATGGATGGATGAGGCGACTATAAGTTGGAAAAAAGAATGTTTTATGTCTATAGTTATGTTGATGTTACGTACCTTATCGTAATTCTGAGGCGAAATTCTTTAAGGAGGGGAGTCTATAACACCTCTAATTTTAATTAACATGATTTATGATATTTAATTAGATAAATAAAATAAAATAATATATGGTGATAAGAAGAATGAGATTTGATAATTAAAATAGGTCTTTCCTTAATTAATGAACTAATAAGAATGTGTAAAACTTCAACAAGAAGGAGGATTAATGTGAGGAGCAAAATAGGAATAAGCCTTATTTCCTAAAATAAACCCTTCTTTTCCATTATCCTCATTCACATTTTATTTATACAAACTAAAGCAAAGACAAGGCCAACCATTTCTAGGAGAAACCAAAAGAAGAAAGCTAAGGAAATCTAAGGAAAATGCTAAGGAGGAATTTAATCAACTCAAATCTCAACTCTCTTTATCAAATCAAAGTGAATAATGGTTACCCATCTCAAGTATGCTTGTTTATTTTTGGTTTTATGATTTAACCTGAAACTTATTATTGTTACTATGACATATTGTGAATGATTGACGAATACATGCTAATTGATAATTTATTGGAATTATTATGAAATTATTTATAGGTTTTAAGAGTGAAAACCTAGTTTATGACATCCATTTGACTTGAAATCTAGATATGATGGTAGAAACATTATTTCAGAAGTGAGTTTTTAATTTCATAATTTCCCAAGAAAGCATGATATTTTATGAATTTCTTAAATTGGAAAAATGATTTATTTTCGATTTTAAATATTAAAAATAATTAAATAATGTTTTTGATCCCAAAATTTTTATATGCTAAAAAATATGTTAATTCCGATTTAGCATGATTTTTGTGGATTTTTCCCAAGTATTTATGAATTATTATGAATTTATTAGGCTAGAAAAGCTTCATAATTATATTAACAATATAATATAAAATTATTAGTTTGCAAAATATTTTTAGGGAATGTTGTAACGGCCCACATTTTTGGACAGTTTAAATCAACAATAAACCACACATGTCTAATTCAAACCATTCAAAAGTGAGAATTGTTAATGGGGTAAATAAGAAAATAATAGAAAAAAGAAGGAAAAACAAACACAGAACAAAATATAATAATCAAATAAACAGTTCATGAAGCTGTTTTACAAATAACATTTGATTACACTTTTACAATTACAATCAGAGTTATACATACATCTGAAATAAACAAATAATGCAGCGAAACACATGATGGGCGGGATAATAACAATAATAAATAGCAATAATATACTGAATCTTCACCTTCGTCCTCCAGA
Organism: Allium fistulosum; assembly: GCA_030737815.1. Classification (NCBI taxonomy): domain Eukaryota; kingdom Viridiplantae; phylum Streptophyta; class Magnoliopsida; order Asparagales; family Amaryllidaceae; genus Allium; species Allium fistulosum. The sequence goes on from CM060903.1 coordinate 446,191,650, forward strand.
AAATCGTCTTCAATACACTGAAAAGCTCAGACTGACTCAAGCGTAATGAAAAGCCAAAACACTCGAGTCAGAACTAAAAGATCTTATGTAAGTCAAATCAAAATAAGTAAATAGAAATATTAGTGTAATGGTTTCAGAGATGTTACGGGATTTCCATCTCCTATCAAGTGTACAACGTGGATATAATTATTTAAAAGATTTCAAATAATTTGAAATACCGTCTTAATCATTTTAATTAAAATAAATCCGAAGTTTAAATTAATTTAACCCTTCAAATAATTCAATTCCAATAAAATCCAAATTCAAGAAATTATATGGATATATGTCATTTCAACCAGTATCCAAAATCAAAATTTCCAAATCAATGAAAATCACTTGGGTTTATCATTTCAACCCATAACAATTTTCCCTAATCTATAAGATCGTTCGGGTATGTTCATTTCAATCCATAAGGATAACAGAGATATAGACATAAATAACATCCAATCATCCAAAATGTCAACCAATAACATCCATCCAATCATCCAAATATCAACAATTGAACATATAACATAATCATCATTCAAATCAACCGATAACCAACAGCAATTTATTGGTTATCATTAACATGTATTTAACTGGCAATTTAAATTTTAATATTAAATTAAATGGTAATTAAATTCAATAAAAGCCAGGTTTAACTGAAATGACAATTTAAAATACACCAAACAGTAACCACTCAATTTTAAATCACATCACAAATTAAATTTAACTAACACAAGATAATTTAGTATTGGTGAGTGGGTTAAAACACTCACCTTTGATTTTTCGTCGATTTTAAAATCCAAAATGGCCCAAATTTTGAACAGTCTTAGAATACGTCCAAACTAGTTTTATAATGTCCGGAATTTCAATACGATCGCACGGGAGCAAACCTCGCGTAAATCCGACCTCGTATGCAAAAGTTATATAAGTTAGAACGATTGAATTTTAAAGTTTAAATTAAAATATAAAAAACTAAAAAAACACCACGTCACTAACCTGAGACGCGTGAACCCTAGTCGCTACAGACGATCTCAATCATGTTTGAACACGAAGCCGCCAAACTGTCCCCACCTTCTACTAATTTTTGCCGCCACCACAAGCGATTCGACCATGATCTGACACCTCCATCATGACCCTCTCCGAAAACCGCCCACGGCCATGGGTTGGGACCAACTTCGGTCCCCTCTGGACATCACGCCACCGCCGGCGTTCTAAGCCAAATTCTGGCGATCTTGTTGATGAACTCTACCAATTAACCGCATGGTTCTGCTTGCCTTGTCGACCTCTGCGCCCATACCTCATGATCGTCGTGAAATTGACGATCCGCCGTTGAGATAGCAAACCCTAATATGAACGGCCGAGAATAAATCGCTAATTTCTCACCAAACAGTGATTCAAATCGAGAAACGAATCACTGTAGTGGATTGCGCTTATCGAGAGCTTTCCAACGATATACAATTTGCTGTAGTTTTGAGGAGTTTGATTTTCGATTTGAATTTGAGATTGGATTTAGCGTTTGTAATTGGATTCTGGTTTCTACCATTGAAGAGAGGAATAGATAGAAGTTGATGTACGTATAGAATAAACTGAAAGACTGCTAGGGTTTGAGAAACAAAGCTATTTATATGGACACGGCCCGATAAGAAAGAATGAACATATCGAATTGGTTCGAAACGACAATAATGACCCGAAAAGCCCATTCCGCTTCCGAAACGAAACTGGGTCATCCCATATATCAAAATAGATGTTTTCAATATTTTTAAATTCAATGGAAAATGTTTCAAGCCCTAATTCAATTGTATGAAGAAGTTAGCTTTTAAAATCAGCTTATTTTAAATTGATTTCATTAAATTGATTGTTACGCGTTTCGAGCTCGTACGATCAAACGACAAGTCCGATCGCTAGGAAACTTGAAACCCTACAATAACACTGTTACGGATCCGATGAAACTGGTTTCGTCGAAATCCAAGATAGTGGCCCAAATGGCTATTTTCTCGTTAATTAAATATATTATTATTAAATTAAATTTATCACTTTTCAAATTCAAATTTAAAAGTTAAATTTTTGATTACCTAGACATTTATAATCTTTTAAAACAAATTTTGCATGTCAAACTCAATATTAATATCGCGCTAATTACAACGTCTAATTGCAATTGCCATAAATTCATTAATTAAATTAAATTTTAATAAATCCGTTTATTTTGATTCTCATCTTATTATTCACTCAACTATCATCTTATGGATATAATTAACATTGGTTTACATTTTATTACATCAATATTCTACAGTTATCATCTTTTAACATATTATTTGCAATATTTCAATTATATAAAAAAAATATCGATTTCTAAATTAATTTAAATGGATTAAATAACAAAATGATAATTAAAGCAATTATTATACACTGATAAATCAAACACATTTCAAAGTTTATTATTTACGAACAAAACCCAATAAATTTATGTACTGATAAATTGATTTCCTAATTCATAATAAACCAATTTCAATTAACAACATATAATTCCAACATTAAATTCACCATTCAATTGACTTGATTCCGTTAAATACCCATTCAATATTCAAACGGACAAATTAATAAGAAGATAATTAAAAAATTGTTTATAATAATAGTTCATATCCATTACCATATTATTTACAACCAAGGCTTATAAATTGCTTACAAAAATGATTTTATATTCTATATTAACCTATTTCAATCAATTACATATAATCTCACCGTTAAATACATCATTTAATTTATTTCATTATTTACAATTATAACCAAATAACCTTACAATTATATCAATTGATTGAAATTGGATTAAAATGGTTATCAATTACATTAAATCAACATTACTATATTACATTCTAATTGTTTTATCATTACAAATCATAAAATTTTAATCTCTTTCAATATTCAATTACAAAATCTTATTAAATTAAATATTTTAATTATCGGAAAACGGAGTATATTATCCGATCACTACAGTCAGGGTGTCTAGGTGATATTTTCCGATTATGGCAAAATATCCTAGCATTGGATTCACTTAATCAATCCATATCCTAAATAATTCATAACCCTACAAAATCAAACACATGCAAACTCCAAACAAATACATGACCTAATAATTCAAACTTTAGGTGGTCACACTTCATCCCAAGTGTCGCATATCCTCCTATCGGATTCGCAACCCTTAAGAAAGTAACTAGGTATGAGGGTTATAGGTTAAGCTTATTTACCAAACAATGAGATATAAAAGAATGCGATGCACCAGTATCAAGTAGAGCTCTAACTGATACACCATGAATCAAAAGCGTACCTATCAACACAGCATTTCTTTTTCCTCTATTGTTGGTCTCAAGGTAGCTGGTTCCAATGCAAACATCTTGCCTTTCCATCCTTGACTGGCTCCTTTAATTCGTTCTTATAATGTCCAATTTGATCGCAGTTGAAACATTTAACTCCTTTCTTATCAGCAATTTTATTCCCTTTGCCTGTCGGCACTCATAAGCACAGTGTCCCATCTTATCACACTTATAACAGATAACTTCTGCCTTTCCCTTCTTGGCAGCTCCACTCTTCTGAGCACCCTTCTTATGGAAAAATTTCCTCTTTTGGTTCTGCCCTCCTTGGGCTCCCCCTGCTTTGTTACTCTCAAGAAAAGAAAGCAACTCTTCCTGCCTCAAAGCCATTTCAACAACTACATTGCACGGATCTCTAATATGCGATAATATGGCCTTAGAAAGATCAGGCTTCAACCCGCGAATCAACTTCTCATTCCTTTTGATAACAGTATCAACCATAGTGTATTCATATCTCGATAGCTCCTCAAATCTGGTTGCATACTCAAGCACCGTCATGTCTCCCTGCTCCAACTCAGCGAACTTCCTGAGCAGAGTTGATTTCGCAATTTCCGACATAAATCTCTCCTCAAACCTTCTCTTGAACTCAGCCCAAGTCATGATCTCCTCATTAACTCCTACCGTAACACTGTTCCACCAGTACAGTGCTCTCCTTGTAACTGTCTAGAAGCGAGTCTCCTTTACTGCTCATCATTGAGCCCTAAATCAGCAAAAATCCTCTTGCAATGAAGTAACCAGTTCTCCACTTCAATTGCATCCTCGGTCCCAATAAACAGTTTTCCTCCCAGCCTGGCATAATCTCTACTCAATACTGCATAGTTATTGACCATTGAAGCTCCCTAATTTCCTCCTTCAGCATTTCCTCCAAATAAACCCACAGCAACTCCGGCCTGCATCATGTTAACGAAAAACTGATACATTGCTCCCATATTGACTTGTGGCATTCTAGTACCCATATTAACAGCTTGTGCCTGACCTAGATTCCTTCTAGTATTTGGTCTGGCATACCCATTGGTTGTGGCGCTTCCTTCACTAATGTTAACTCTCCCCCCTCTAGAACCCATATCTTACGTCTGTAAAATTTTCATTCGAGTCTCTGTAAGATACAAAAGAATAGCCTAAGACAGATGGGAGAATAGAGGTAAAACGTATACTTATATGTAGCAAATACAAGTACGTTACTATAGTGTTATATCATACCCCAATATTTTCTCTAATTCCTTAGGATTATGTTTTCAAAATCATTTTAAGTTTGAATTTTTTTTAAGTATTTCACAAACCTATGCTCTGATACCAAGTTGTAACATCCCCTATCTTGAGGCCCGAAGCTAAGCGCTACAGAAGCTGTAGTCATCCATAGTATTAACTTCCGGTGACAAAATACGATAATGTTAATGGTATCCATAATATCAGAAGCACATGAATATGAAATAAAATCAACTCAGATGTAAAATAACTTTTCTGATTACATTTCAAATCAATATTTCATATTCATATACATAATCCCAAAACGATTCCCAGGATTTGATCAAATATAATTATTCCAAATTATGCCAAGAGCGACATATGAAGATGCCCCATGGATGATCAGAGTACTAAATAGACATATCAGTCATAATACATCACACTGGACATAAAATTAAATAGTTCTAACTTTGCCTCCTGCACGTCTTCGAAAGCTTATTCATCAAACCTACTAAACCAGTAAAACCTAAACTCTCAATCTACTCAAATTAAATTTTGAGTACCCGAGAGTTTAAAGGTAAAACATAAACTTCGAGTCAGATATAAAGTCTAGTGTGTATAATACTATTACATCCCGGTTTATCGATATTAAGTGAGACCACGCCTCTTAGCGGAAAGGGTTTTCCCTCACTAATATCCCTTTTAAAACATATCTTCTGCAAATCAAAAACCTACAATCAAACTGATTAAAGCAAGAATAGCAATATCATTTATGCACATAAATCAAGTAATCAATGGACTATCTGTCCGAAAAATATAGTTTTGTTTGGCTAACTACTAATCATTGGCTGACTCGGGCCCACTAGACACAATCAATTATCTAACTTCTGTTAGACACACTACTGGGCTATCTACCCTTAACTATCCTCTTCTAGGATCTACTAAACCTAATGGTTTTGTGGGCTCACTGATAGCCTATCTTTTCTCTGTATATTCCTTTCGGTGTGCAACATCATTTTAGTATTACCTGTGACAAAGCCCTACACACTAGAATTTTGGACTTATATTAGCTAGGGGCTTATTAGCTAAATTATAGGATACGACCCTATGTTAGTTTCAACTGGTATTCTAATATCAGAGTCATTTACTTAGGGTTGACTACCCCATCAAATTTTCCTTGAAACCATTTCTTTCAAATTGATTTAACCCTTTAAATCATACCTAAACAAGGAAAATATACTTTTGTTTTACTCAAATATCTCTGCCATGATATATGCTTTACACAAAACAATGTTGATGAAAACCTAAATCAATAGGGTTATCTATCACTTTAAAACAAGTTAAAGCCCTTCTTTAACTTAGAAAACATTAGGTTTTAAATCCAAGATATCATCTTCGAAACCATTATTTAAAAAAACTTTAAACAATCCCTTTCGAATCCATTGAAGTACCCCTTTCAAAATAGGTAAACTACTTTATCTTAAAACACTAGGCCGAAAGGCCGAAACATACCTTTCAAAACCTTTTAAAATTAGGCCTTTCGAAATCATTGAAAGTATGCCTTTCGAAAGATTTATAAAACCTTAGACATCCTCTTTTCAAAACACTTTAAACTTGACTTTCGAAGCGTTGGAAACCTTCCATTTAAATACTAAGAGTTAACATTTCGAAAACATTGGGGAATCTCCCCTCCGAAACCTTCATTATATATCTTTCGAACGTATTAAAGTCCTTAAAATTAAAACAAAACTTTCGAAAGCATTAGGTCCAAGTAAAAGTTTGTGGAACATAGCTTCGAAACCTTTTAAAACCATTCCTTTCGAAACCTTTGGGTTTAACTTTCAATATATCTAAGGGTCTTAAAAGAACTGGGGCGAAAGCATTGCTTTCGAAAACATTATTCCTAAGTAAAAGAAAGTGGAGTGTTTCGAAACCAATTCTTTCGAAAGCATGGAGAGGCAGCTTCAAAGTTTAAGGCAAAAGAACCCTTTTGAAGAATTTGATTCGAAAGGTTTGAAGCGGCAGTAGGGGTTTCAACCCCCTTCAAAAGCTTGTTTTATAACAAAAGATGGCAACCCATTCGAAGGCCCTTTCTTTATATAAACAGAAGCAAGTTGGTTAAGTCGAAATCTCCAACCCTGTAACGACCCGCCCTTCTCTGCCCAGAAAGACGCATCATTATGAAGAAAGAAAGGGATAGAAGAAGAAAAGAAAAGAAGAAAGAACAACAACACATCAGAAATCTCACAGCGGAACGAGAAATATATTATATCACATAAGATATTACATAGTATCATATACATCAGAGTACACAACTTATACATCACATAATAGACAGTTATAAACTTCTGTCTATTATACAACACAAGTACATAAATACAATACATCATCACAGTGGAAACTCTATATATCTACACGCTGAAGCCTCCTGCTCCACAGCTCCTCCAGTATTCGTCAAGACTAACCTGAATCCCCTTGACTACTCATACAAATTTGAGTACCCAAGAGTTTAATAAAACAGAAAATAAACACTTGGGTCAGACATGGGTCTGGTGTGAGTAAACGGTTAAATTGCTTAACTTTGAAAACCTTTGGAAACAAAAGTGTCACGTAAGACTCCCCACAAATAAACATGGGTAAGTTTTTACCTTACGCTAACTAAAACATTTGATAGGAAATCTGATTGTATTATAATAGGGTGTAGGGTTTTCAAGTAAATATGAAATAGCTGAAATTGTTACATTATTAAATTCCAGCATACTAGCCACAAAGTGGGTTATACAATCAAGTCCGTTGGCACTTATTGGATTTTGGATTCCATACAATGGCAGGGCTACTGGGGTACCGCCCGTCACAGTACGTGGCCTAGATCACCGTACCGAGGATCACTCCCAATCCCCTGCAACACAAAGCCGGAACCATCCCTTACTGGATAATCCCGAACAAGACAACCCCGTAGTTGGCTGCAGTTCCAACTACCCACTAAGCCGAAATATAGAAAGGGACCTCTAGACAGGGATCTATCTTGCTCTCAGTGGGCGCTACCCACGAAGCCTTGCTGCACCTCCCCTGTTTTAGCCATTCCCGGTTGATGAGGCTTGAGGTTACGATTACCTTTAATCAGAACATATCACTTAGAATGCTCATCGTCCGCCTGACGATGTGCTGAAAGCATTCAATCCATACAAGTTCGTTCCGGGTTCGAACGAAACCGAAGGCATTATCTCGTTACACTCGTTTTGGAATCACCCTCAGAGTTAACGACAATAACCCTTGCACTCTGAATCTTCATCTTCACTTGAGATTCACGACCTATCGTTAATTTGGATCGATGTGGTATTCGGGTCTCCAGACCTGGAATACCGGTATACGGAAACCCGATCCCGGTCTCATCGAAATCCAAAACGTATCTTTTAAGGCCAAGTTGTTTTAAAGGTTTAAACAATTTAACTTATCTATACAGATAGATAATTCACAAGTTACAATTGATAATCACATTATCATTTAAACAGATGATTCATAACCAAATAGGTAATCCATATCAACATCACAATAGTTAATCTATATTACCATTATAATGCAACCAAGTATTCATATCACCCAACATCTTATCTCATTTCTGAGATTACATCCATTCAATTCAAATCAATGCCATTCATTCTTATATAAGCAATGATTTACTTAATCACAACATAATTAATTTAAAATGAATTAAATTAACTATCTCTATCTTTAATTAATTTAAAGTGAATTAAATTAATTACTTTAATTCTTAATTAATTTCAATTAATCACCTATCATTTGATTAATTTATCTTAATTAATCAATTCTTAATTAAATCATTAATTATAAACTAATGATCCCTAATTACACCTTTAATTATTTTATTAATTACATTAAGTAATTATTCTTAATTAATCATAATTATTAATCACCTTTGATTAATATAATCCAGTAATTAACTTCCCTTAATTACTTCCATTAATTAATTACTTTTTAATTAATTACCTTAACAAATAATTAATTACCTTATTAATTAACCTTAATCCTTTAATTAAATAAATTATTTAATTAATAACACTAGGTAATTAACCTTAATCACTTCTTATTTAATTACTTTCATAAATAATTATCCTCTAATTACTTTATTAAATAACTTTCCTTTTACTTAATTACATTCAGTAATTATTCCTTAATTACTTCATCAAGTAATTATACTTAATTAATTTATAAGTGATTATCTCAAATTAATCACTAATTAATTACTCAGTTAATTATTTAACTAATTATTTAAATTTAATTAAATAATTTCCTAACTTTTTATACTTAAAGATCTTAGTTAAGAAAAACCATTTATCTTAATCAAATTGTTATCTATCCTTAAATTATTTTCAATAAATGAATTATCCTTATTTATTTCACATATTAATTTCCTTAATAAATCAAAATCTTAATTACTTACGGTAAAATCTTTATTAAAATTAAACAATTACAACATTTAAATTTTAACCTTTAAAATCTTTGAAACTTTTCAAAGTTATTAAATAAATTTTAATACAAAGATCATTTGAAAATCTATTTTCCTATTCTTCTTTTAAACTTATTTATTTAAATTATTTTAAACTTGTTAAAACAATTATTCTAGAAAACAATTTTGTTTAGTAGTTAAAATCTTGGTTTAACTTTATTTTAAAACTCAGAAAACACTACAATATAAATTTCTTTTGTTTTGAAAACTTTAAAACACTTCCTGGAAAATTCTAAAAACTAGCTAATCCCAAACCCGAGTAAACTCGTAGAAATCTCGAAGCAAACTCGAAACAAAAACCCTTCACCTTTCTTCGAGTCAAACCCAGACATTCCCGAACAAAAACCCGAGCGAAAGCTCCTTCCCAAAGCCAAAACTTCCAGATGCACGCAATCGTGCTCGTGCACGTGCACGACTGCACCGGACGTCGACGAACTCCACTTTGGCCTCTGACGAGTCGTCTTCCACCACGAGACCACTATCGACCAACCCATCTTCCTCGATTCGTGTGAGAAACGAAAACGAGCATTTAACCCATCAGCTCCAAAACGCATATCACCAGAAACGTTCGTCTCCGATGATCCCAGCCTCGAGAAACTCTTCCACTTTCACCGTAGCGCTACCTCATCTTCCTGCATCTCCAGAACGTCAAGCGATCAACTCCGGTTTCATTTCGAAATCGTGAAACCCATTTGAACATCCACGTTAAACACAGACCAATAAACCCTACTCCATCAAATTCCGATCACCACGATCATCTATCAATCCCTATACTATTTTTCCCAGGAACTCCATCATACCATCTTCCTTCAAAACCAACCACGACTTCCAGTTCGTCGTTGATCGATAGAATTTGCTCGAGAAAGCCCAAATGTTCATCTCGACAATACTCAATCATTTCAAAACTAAAAATCGTGATATACACTTTAAAATTCATGATTTTCAACTACGAATTCAAACATGCAATCAAACTTAAAATTGAATTAATAAAATTTAGTCCCAATCTGCATTTTCACTGTTCTTTATAAAATCTCGAGGCCAATATTCCCTTTAAATTCCTGTAATTATTTTTAGGAGTTATGTTACATGATTTCAAAGATTTTCCATTTACAAATCATAAGCTAATTATGATTCAAATATGAGATATTGGATTTTAACAGAAAATCAAACTCTAATAAACAACAGAACATATATTTGTGCACTTACAGGCATTTATACAGGCATTCATCACTAATGCACATACATGCATACATTTAATTCCAAGCATTTCAGATAACAGGATAATTGTCATTCACAACATCTAAATGAAATCCATAATTAAACTGTTTTTAAAATGTATTTACTCACCAGACATGTAGAAACAGAGAACAGAGACAGAGAACAGTTTGTTTCCAGGCTTTCCAGATTTTTGAATTTGATTTTTGAACCTCCTTTGTTTTTGCTTTTTGAATTTTAAATCTTGCTGTTTGATTTCTGGTTATTTGCTTGTTGATTGATTTGGAACTGCTACTGAATTGCCTTTGATCTCCTTTAAGTTTGCATTAGAATTTCCAGCTTTTACATTTCTTCTTTGCAATTTGATTTCAGATTTTACTTATCTTTTGATTCGAATTGTATTTTAGTGGAGAAAGAAATGAAGATAATCTTAAACTGAAAAATGAAAACAGATATTTCTTCTTACATACTAATTTTTATTTATTTTAAAACTTAAATTAAAATATAGCCACTTGTCTCTTTAATTAGCTTACACATAGGCTTACATCTTTACAAATGTCACTAAACCACTCTAATATGCTAACAAGTGTTATTCTTGTTTTTAATAAATTTATTTAAGACATTTATATGTTTTATGAAATATTTATAAGTATATAATGTATTTATCTCTTTTTATAATTTAAGCTTTTAGATTTTAATAAATATACAAATGTGAAAAACAATTATTTAAAATAACTTATGCTTATATCAATTAAATATAACATACTTATATATGCTTGAGAAATTGAGCTTAACTATATATATATTTTTACAAACCATTTTGAATTTTAAAAGAGAAAAGATTATTAAAATAAATGAACTTCTTATTTAAATCTTATTTAAACTTAAGCTTACATATATATTTTTAAATAAGAAATTATTCTTGTTATTTAAATCATAAATATCATTTTCAAAAGTATTAAGTTAAATTACAAATTTCCAAATTACAAATTATATAAATATTAAAGTTTGAAAATACTTTATTAAATTCAAATTCAATATTCTTTCCATTTCAATATATACAATTATATATATTCTAAATGGAAATACTTTTAACATTAGCTTTGATAATTACTATATTGAATTTAATACATAACTCCAAATCACAATATATATATATATATATACATATATTATAATTTGAAAACATAGTTTTAAAAGACTCCCTATTTATAATATATATACCTATATATATATACATTATAAATATAAAACATTTATATATAAGTTTTAGAAAGATAAATCTTCCCAATTTAAAATTGTTAGAAAAGATATTCCCAAATTAAAATGTTATTAGTTTTTAAAGAAATAAACTTGCCAATTAAAATGTTATTAACCTTTTAAAATGAATAAACTTGTCAATTTATAAAATAAATCAACAAATCAATTTAATTATTTATAAAGATTATTAAATTGATATTGCCAAAATTCCGGGATATCACATTCCTCCCCCCTTAAAATAATTTCGTCCCCGAAATTTAAAAGCAAAGATAATTTAATAACCCAGCAAAATTTTAATTTTAATTTCAAACAGCAACCATACATATCAATCATATTCTAACAATCATAGCAAACAATTTAATCAAACAAATTTAACTATCCAGACAAATTCTGGATAGAATTTCCTCGAGTTTCCCCAAGTATATATATACCGGGATACTCGTTCTACAGGATCTTAACTAACTATCTACAATAATCTAGAACTCCTTCCCATCTAGATTATAAATCTGAACAAAATATCAGACTAAACTCAAAACCATCTCAACTACCAAATCCTTCTGAACTGCTGATCCCACAACCAATGACAGATCAAACACGTATTCCCTCAGAGATACGTGAAATAAAATGAATTCCAGTTATCCGAACTGGCAACTCAATCCTATATATCAAAGAACTAATTCTCTTGAGAACACAGAAAAATCTCATAATACTTCCGGAGCTAGCTTTCCCATCCTACCAACTCTTATATCTCCTTTGATCGGAGAAAAACTTAAACAATATCCAATTTTAACTTCAATTTCCAAATTCCATCAATCTTAACTGTATAACTCTCCTGACGATCCTGAGTCACTTCATCCTTCCTGATCAGCTTAACTCTTGCTGATGCTTCTTGAAATAATCTAGACCAACATCAAACCAATTTCCGGATCCTACTCAACAAAATGGTTCTCCAAAAATTCACCGAAATCCAGAACACAACTCTACTCCACAACATTAGAGCACTTCGAACTACTTCTCCTTTCTGAAATAGCCAAACAGTTGCACTTGACAACCTTACCTCCAAATCCTGAAAAATCCTTCATACTTAGAGGTATACTTGAATTTCCTATAGAAATCCTCTATTCCAAGAAAATTTCACTTCCGGTTGCTCCCACTCTAGAATAGTTACTATCTTGCTTTCGCTGCACAACTCTGATCTGGAATAGATGAGAATGCCATCGGAGAACTCGAGCACAAACTTGACCATCCATACATAGTTCACCATATCCATAAAATCTTAGTGAACCATTCCACTTGGTCAAAAACACCTCAGCAGAATCTTAATTAGAAAACTAGGTGTGATCAATCCCTCTCCAAAGAATCCTGAGCTGCTTCACCAAATTCTTCTCTAGGAGACATCCTTCTATCAAGCTAAACCACAGGTAACTCCACTAACAAGTTGATACGGAATCTCAATCTCCAATAACCCAAAAGAACACTCAAACTATCGCAAGTCACTTTTGCGATCAACTCAACCTAATTTCCAAAGATATTGTTCTCTCTTCACTAATCAGAACAGCTTATACTTGACTAACCAATCCATCGAAGAAATGGATCCACTCTGCTGCTTCTGGACTCCACCTTCAGAAAAACTACCCAGCCAGAAACTTCCTGCCAACACACAGAACACTTCCGAGTTGCACCGCTGACACAGATGCCAAAGACTTCTCAAAACAAAGCTCTTCGAGAAACTCGGACCTCAAACCAAACAGAAACACCATGCTGAACTCAACCACAACACCGAAACAGACATACTTCCTAAAACTTGCTCCAGAAGAAACATCTTCGGAAACATCCATAGTCACTGCGTCTCACCACACAGCTACTTCTTCCAGAAGTTACCAAGATACCATCATTCGCTTTTGCTCATCCAATTTCAAAGATAAACTCCGAACCTTAACAGGTTTCCTTCAGAGATCGGTGAAATCTTTACACCACAACAAAGCTCACTCGAGACAGTATTGGGTCTACAGTCTCGACAAATACACTTCCAACCTCAACATTCAAACTCCAACCATTGGTAGTCGTGTTACATACACCACCACCTTATCTACCTTTATAACTCATATTGGAAAACCCGAACAGGTAACCCAACAAATAGGTAGAAATACATATATATATATATATATATATATTTAAAATGATACTTTTTATATAGAAATTATTTCTGGGTAAAATTATTTCATTTACCTCTTTAAAACAATATTGTGTCCGTTGACCTGGTTCAAGTGTTTAGAGATCCCTATCAATAACGTTAGCTACTCGTATTGACCAGAATCCATATACCACTCAACCGATCAATTAACACAATATAAAACCATTTTTATATAACTAACAATTACGCGCTCTCAAGATAGACACCACTCCAGAGCTTAGGTATTCACTCAACCTACCGCTCTGATACCAAATGTAACGACCCGAGGCAGTGGCGACCGGTAGGCTTTGCAACCATCCCAGACCCGCTGTGGCTCACAGTGATACCTCGGGTTTGCTTTTACGGCCACCCTCTCGAGTCGCAACCAACCCCAAAAGGCCTTATACTACCCCCGGGGACATGTAGGGGTAAGAGTCTCCCGTTCGCCACCTAACGCAAAGCGAGAACCCCCTATCACGCTGTAATGTAGCAAACCCGATCTCGGTCTCATCGAAATCCAAAACGTATCTTTTAAGGCCAAGTTGTTTTAAAGGTTTAAACAATTTAACTTATCTATACAGATAGATAATTCACAAGTTAAAATTGATAATCACATTATCATTTAAACAGATGATTCATAACCAAATAGGTAATCCATATCAACATCACAATAGTTAATCTATATTACCATTATAATGCAACCAAGTATTCATATCACCCAACATCTTATCTTATTTCTGAGATTACATCCATTCAATTCAAATCAATGCCATTCATTCTTATATAAGCAATGATTTACTTAATCACAACATAATTAATTTAAAATGAATTAAATTAACTATCTCTATCTTTAATTAATTTAAAGTGAATTAAATTAATTACTTTAATTCTTAATTAATTTCAATTAATCACCTATCATTTGATTAATTTATCTTAATTAATCAATTCTTAATTAAATCATTAATTATAAACTAATGATCCCTAATTACACCTTTAATTATTTTATTAATTACATTAAGTAATTATTCTTAATTAATCATAATTATTAATCACCTTTGATTAATATAATCCAGTAATTAACTTCCCTTAATTACTTCCATTAATTAATTACTTTTTAATTAATTACCTTAACAAATAATTAATTACCTTATTAATTAACCTTAATCCTTTAATTAAATAAATTATTTAATTAATAACACTAGGTAATTAACCTTAATCACTTCTTATTTAATTACTTTCATAAATAATTATCCTCTAATTACTTTATTAAATAACTTTCCTTTTACTTAATTACATTCAGTAATTATTCCTTAATTACTTCATCAAGTAATTATACTTAATTAATTTATAAGTGATTATCTCAAATTAATCACTAATTAATTACTCAGTTAATTATTTAACTAATTATTTAAATTTAATTAAATAATTTCCTAACTTTTTATAATTAAAGATCTTAGTTAAGAAAAACCATTTATCTTAATCAAATTGTTATCTATCCTTAAATTATTTTCAATAAATGAATTATCCTTATTTATTTCACATATTAATTTCCTTAATAAATCAAAATCTTAATTACTTAAGGTAAAATCTTTATTATAATTAAACAATTACAACATTTAAATTTTAACCTTTAAAATCTTTGAAACTTTTCAAAGTTATTAAATAAATTTTAATACAAAGATCATTGAAAATCTATTTTCCTATTCTTCTTTTAAACTTATTTATTTAAATTATTTTAAACTTGTTAAAACAATTATTCTAGAAAACAATTTTGTTTAGTAGTTAAAATCTTGGTTTAACTTTATTTTAAAACTCAGAAAACACTACAATATAAATTTCTTTTGTTTTAAAAACTTTAAAACACTTCCTGGAAAATTCTAAAAACTAGCTAATCCCAAACCCGAGTAAACTCGTAGAAATCTCGAAGCAAACTCGAAACAAAAACCCTTCACCTTTCTTCGAGTCAAACCCAGACATTCCCGAACAAAAACCCGAGCGAAAGCTCCTTCCCAAAGCCAAAACTTCCAGATGCACGCAATCGTGCTCGTGCACGTGCACGACTGCACCGGACGTCGACGAACTCCACTTTGGCCTCTGACGAGTCGTCTTCCACCACGAGACCACTATCGACCAACCCATCTTCCTCGATTCGTGTGAGAAACGAAAACGAGCATTTAACCCATCAGCTCCAAAACGCATATCACCAGAAACGTTCGTCTCCGATGATCCCAGCCTCGAGAAACTCTTCCACTTTCACCGTAGCGCTACCTCATCTTCCTGCATCTCCAGAATGTCAAGCGATCAACTCCGGTTTCATTTCGAAATCGCGAAACCCATTTGAACATCCACGTTAAACACAGACCAATAAACCCTACTCCATCAAATTCCGATCACCACGATCATCTATCAATCCCTATACTATTTTTCCCAAGAACTCCATCATACCATCTTCCTTCAAAACCAACCACGACTTCCAGTTCGTCGTTGATCGATAGAATTTGCTCGAGAAAGCCCAAATGTTCATCTCGACAATACTCAATCATTTCAAAACTAAAAATCGTGATATACACTTTAAAATTCATGATTTTCAACTACGAATTCAAACATACAATCAAACTTAAAATTGAATTAATAAAATTTAGTCCCAATCTGCATTTTCACTGTTCTTTATAAAATCTCAAGGCCAATATTCCCTTTAAATTCCTGTAATTATTTTTAGGAGTTATGTTACATGATTTCAAAGATTTTCCATTTACAAATCATAAGCTAATTATGATTCAAATATGAGATATTGGATTTTAACAGAAAATCAAACTCTAATAAACAACAGAACATATATTTGTGCACTTACAGGCATTTATACAGGCATTCATCACTAATGCACATACATGCATACATTTAATTCCAAGCATTTCAGATAACAGGATAATTGTCATTCACAACATCTAAATGAAATCCATAATTAAACTGTTTTTAAAATGTATTTACTCACCAGACATGTAGAAACAGAGAACAGAGACAGAGAACAGTTTGTTTCCAGGCTTTCCAGATTTTTGAATTTGATTTTTGAACCTCCTTTGTTTTTGCTTTTTGAATTTTAAATCTTGTTGTTTGATTTCTGGTTATTTGCTTGTTGATTGATTTGGAACTTCTACTGAATTGCCTTTGATCTCCTTTAAGTTTGCATTAGAATTTCCAGTTTTTACATTTCTTCTTTGCAATTTGATTTCAGATTTTACTTATCTTTAGATTCGAATTGTATTTTAGTGGAGAAAGAAATGAAGATAATCTTAAACTGAAAAATGAAAACAGATATTTCTTCTTACATACTAATTTTTATTTATTTTAAAACTTAAATTAAAATATAGCCACTTGTCTCTTTAATTAGCTTACACATAGGCTTACATCTTTACAAATGTCACTAAACCACTCTAATATGCTAACAAGTGTTATTCTTGTTTTTAATAAATTTATTTAAGACATTTATATGTTTTATGAAATATTTATAAGTATATAATGTATTTATCTCTTTTTATAATTTAAGCTTTTAGATTTTAATAAATATACAAATGTGAAAAACAATTATTTAAAATAACTTATGCTTATATCAATTAAATATAACATACTTATATATGCTTGAGAAATTGAGCTTAACTATATATATATTTTTACAAACCATTTTGAATTTTAAAAGAGAAAAGATTATTAAAATAAATGAACTTCTTATTTAAATCTTATTTAAACTTAAGCTTACATATATATTTTTAAATAAGAAATTATTCTTGTTATTTAAATCATAAATATCATTTTCAAAAGTATTAAGTTAAATTACAAATTTCCAAATTACAAATTATATAAATATTAAAGTTTGAAAATACTTTATTAAATTCAAATTCAATATTCTTTCCATTTCAATATATACAATTATATATATTCTAAATGGAAATACTTTTAACATTAGCTTTGATAATTACTATATTGAATTTAATACATAACTCCAAATCACAATATATATATACATATATATTATAATTTGAAAACATAGTTTTAAAAGACTCCCTATTTATAATATATATACCTATATATATATATATACATTATAAATATAAAACATTTATATATAAGTTTTAGAAAGATAAATCTTCCCAATTTAAAATTGTTAGAAAAGATATTCCCAAATTAAAATGTTATTAGTTTTTAAAGAAATAAACTTGCCAATTAAAATGTTATTAACCTTTTAAAATGAATAAACTTGTCAATTTATAAAATAAATCAACAAATCAATTTAATTATTTATAAAGATTATTAAATTGATATTGCCAAAATTCCGGGATATCACAAACCCCTTCGAAAGCCTTGTTTATAACCAAAATAGTTCCAAGTTTATAAGAGCTACTTCTATCCCTTCGAAAGCACGTTTCGACTCTATACCTTCCGCTTTTCTCCAATCCACTACGTACCAAGGCATTGATACCATGTGTATTGGTTTCGACTTGGTTGGGGGTGGATGTATGATGTCGAAAGGTGGCTGCTATAAGTGGTGGAGCAATAAACCTTTACAAAACTGATTTTTAACGTTTTAAAGTAATACCTTTCGAACTAACTTGCCTTATTTGTCAACATATAACTGGTTGCCAATTCTTTTTCAAAATCTTTTCTAAAAGTGCTGCCGAATTCGGTAACTAATAATTCAAAGCATTTTAGTAAATTTCCCCTTCTCCTTTTATAAACATATAAAACATTTAAGTCTCATACCTTAAATAATTTTATACCTTTAATAAAATACATAGGAAAATTCTCCAAAAATTCCCATAAATCACTTTTAATATGTTTTCTAACATATTTAAATTTCTAAGCCAAAGCTAAAATATAATAGCCAAAAATAATTTAAACCAATTTAACAATTTTCTTTACAAGAAAATTCATAATAAATCAACAACAACTTAGAAAATTATGAAACACGAAACTCATCTCTAAAATAATGTTTTTGATTTTATATCAAAAACGCAAGCCATTTGGATGTCATTTGATGGGTTTTTTCAAATCAAATCTTATCATAATCTATATGAAACAACATAAATCATCAACAGCATATATAACCATTTAAACAATCAAATCATGGCATTTTTCTTGCAAAATAAATTCATTTCTTATCTAGAAATCGAAAGCAGTAAAGATGAGATGTAATCTATTATTCACCTTTGCTTGTTGTTAAGGAGTTTGAGATTTGCTCTTGAGTTAATTTGATTAAGCTTCCTTCTTGAATTCTTACTTACCTTCCTCTTGTTTTCTTCTAATGGTGGCCAACCAAGCTCTAGGTTTAGTTATGTTTGTGAATGTTGTAAATGAAATTGGAATAAGGGTTTACGGTATAAGAATATAACATATTCCTATTTTGCGCTTATCGTATTACCTTTACTTCATTTTAAATTTTCATTTGTTCATTCATTAAGGCACGGCTACCTTATAATTATAAAAATCTCAATCCCTTAACCACTTACATTATTTCATTTAATTTATCTAATTAAATTTCCAAAATAATATTAGTCAAAGTTAGGGTCGTTACATATCCTTACGGGTTTCTTTACATGGTTTTAAGTACTCTAAGTACAGTACTTACTGTAAAAATTTCAAATCTTAAATCATTTATTTGACTGGAGAAAACTGGTTACAACTTTCATTATTTTTCTGCTCTCTCTCCAGTATATGTTACAACACTTATAAATGTTTCATTGACCTACAGCAACATTCTTGGCCTGCTAAAGCACTGTTTTGGTGTTGTGTTGTTTTAAGCAAGTTTTCTGATTTTAAATGAGTTCGAAATGATGTTTAAATTAATTATTTTTATGACATCTTTTTTGGAAAGTTTAAGAGAAGGTTTTAAAGTATTTTAAAAGTGGTTTTAAGTTTAAATATATTTTTAATAATTATTTATGAATTTTTACAGTAAATGGTTATATATATAACATGCTTTTTATGATCTTTGTTACATTTTAAATTAGTTATTTTTAGGTAATATTTTATATAGATATTTAGCAACTATTTATAAGTATTTTTAAAGTATTTATATATAAGTTTGGAAAAGTAAGTTAAGTATTTTATAAAAGGGTAAGTGGTTTTGGTTATAATTAACACTTAGTTATAATAAATGGTTTTGAGAAGTTATTTAAAAGTACATTATCATTTTAATGAGTATACTTAGATCTTTAAAAAGAATGTTTTTAAAGATAATGGTAAGTATAAATTGTTTTGGATTTATAGTGACAATGTTTAAGTAACATTTGTTTTTAACCTATTTGAATATGCTTTTGAATATATGTGGATTTTTGAAAAGAATATATTTAAAGTTAAGGTTAACTATGAAATAATTTTGGTTTTGCAGTGACAATGTTTAAGTAACATTTATCTTTAAACCATTTGAATATACTTATGAATATAATTAGATCTTTAAAAAGAACGTTTTAAAGATACTGAAAAGTATAAAGTGTTTAGATTTATAGTAAAAAATGTTTAAGTAATAATTGTTTTTAACCGTTTTTTTATACTTTTAGAGTAGAAAATCTTGTTAAATGATTTGTGAATATTCTTATACCTTTGAGATAAGTATATGAATGTATTTTATAGTATTGATAAGTTCGGAAATAAATAGTAAAATAGTAGTATACATGTATATAACTATTATAAATGTATTTTAAATATAAATACAAGTAGAAAAAGGAAGTGAATAAAAGCATCGCAAATTTTTACAGTTTGAGATCCCTTGTGGAGTACTCATTCGTATGAAATGTCTCTTGCTTTTAGAACATATGTATTCGAGATTCCCTAGGGAGGACTCCTATATACCATTTGCTTACTTTTGAAGGAAGTATTATTAGATAAATGAAGTTTTAAATGATAAAAGAATTATTATTTTATAAAAGGGGTTAAGAAGTCGCTTATGTGACTTAATCGTGCTTTGTGTATTTACTTGTCTATAGGAAGTATTTAATAGTGTACTTAGCAATAAAAGCTAGCAAAGTAGGCTTATTCTATCTATGAGAGTTAAGTATGATATTTGAGTAGGGCTTAGTAGCAAATAGTACTCTAAACTACCAGCTTCACTCTTGACCGATGGATAGTTTATATTGAGAAGGTCGAAATCATGATAAATATATTAGATCTGGTTTCCATATGTGATCATTCTCATTATTAATGAATTTGACCAAAATTAACCTTGGAAATATGTAGAAGAAATACAAGAATTATAAGGTACGATTATCCTCGGTGATGCTATAACCTATGTATAAACTCATCTTGCTCTTCTAGGACAAGAGATAAGAAAATCCGTTCGGATAGGAGATGATATCCGTCCATATGCGTTGTTTGTTTATTTCTGAAAGAAGTGGAGTTAAGTTAACCAGAAATCTATCGAGGTCTTGAGGCATCCGGTAAGTGGGGTAGTGTAAATGAGATGACTCAAAACTGTAACCACTTCAAAACCGATATATATGTTGTATGTTTTGGAAGTGGTTGTAAAGCGAAATGTTATAGAGTTGTAATATTTATCTTAAGGTTAAGTTCAATGGAGAGGTTAGCATTAACATTTTGGACAAATGCTATAGAGTTGAACTGTCTATCCTAAGGTTAAGTCCAAGGGAAATGTCAACGTTAGCATTTGTCGGAGGACTTACTTAACGACGGATTTTCTATCGAAAACCGTCAAAAATATATCGTTATAAAATCGCAAGCGCACGGTGTATAATTATAGTACATATGCGAGTACGGGTTGATCCACATGGAAAGAATTAAATTCTAATATTACTCAATCAAATTAGCCCAAGGTTTTGAAATTGTTTTGAACTAATAAAATTGTAGAAAACAAACTAAAGCAAAAGTGAATAAAACTATGAGATTAAGGAGCAATTTAGAGGCAAATCCACTTCCAATCATTCGTATAAATCAATAGAAAATTCATCTATAATCTCTCATTAAAGTTTTAAGTAGAAATGATTAATGTGTTTATTATAAATTTAGTTTATTTTTGCTATTAATTAGCACAACTTAAACCATCAAACTCTAACACACCATTCAAATCCACTTATCACTCTCATGAAAATGATATGAAATTAAAAATAAAATCTATTTTAAGCATGATCTATATACTATGAACTAGTAACATGGATCATCAAATTTTGATTCTAGTTTGACTTTCATCATCAAAATCACTTAGGCAAATGATCAAATAGTTTATGTTTATATTGGATTAAACATAGCCTGTTGATTCATGAGTTTTGATTCATGACACAAGCTTCAGAGATCATACGACGAGAATGCTATATGAAAGCGACAAAAAGAGAATAAGTGCATACCATGCACTACAAAGAAGATAATCTTACAATTCAGAGATTAGTATGGATATTTTATTTTATTTGAGTCTTAGAACAATGTTAAAATCATTCCTCAAATAATCACACACGCACACAAAACATTTTATATCAAAAAATATGTTCACTATGCATATAACACCAGGTCGGCCGACCGACCAGGATCCTCGGTCGACCGACCCTGTATCATATGCACAGTGACTTTCTGTTTTGTATACGTTTTTCAACTCAGCTGACCGGCCAGTTTTTCCGGTCGACCGACCAGAGAAAAACGGCTAGTTTTCTGAAGAGACGCGATCTTTTCATGAAGAGTAATGTCCTCTATTTCAAGAGGTATGGACACTACTGTTGACTAAAACTATTCATGAAAGATTACAACTCTTCTACAACTATATAAACATATTCAATTCACTTCTACAATCACCGATTCTTGTTTATATTTCTGAAATCTAATCTCTTCTCATTTCTGCAAATAAAAGCATTCACTCTTATTCAATATCACTAGAATCCTTGAATTTATTCATATACTTCGATTCTACGTGATTATCTTCCTTCTAAATCTTCACACACATACATATTCTTGAGGATTTGATTATAGGAAAGTTGTACTATCAAAAGACAATCAGTGTTATTTAGAACACATTCGTCAACAAACATTTTGTATTAAGTTGAAGTCCTCTTCGGTTGTTGAGGCGGAAAAATTCCTGTTCGGCTGCTCAGGTGTCGTATACCTATTCCTCCGGGTTAAGTGAGGGGTTTAGTTTAAATCCAGAGGGTATTCTGGGACTGGACGTAGAACGGGAAGTTCGAACCAGTATAAAAATTCCTGGTGTGCTTACTTTAATTTTTACTTTACTGTTATTACCAGTTTCCGCATTAATATACCATATTACACGATCCTTAGTACTACACATACACTTACATTTGGTATCGGAGCAAGGTCATCTTATAACCATCACAAAGTTATTTGATATTTACTTATTTTTAGTAATATGGCAACCACACAAATTAACGATGTTAACACTCACACTAATTCTAGTTTCACAGAAGGTCAATCGACTTCACGACCTCCACTTTTCAATGGTATAAATTATAATTATTGGTCAACTAGAATGAGAATCTATATGCAATCAAGTGGGTTTGATATCTGGAATATTATACAAAGGGAATACATAATTCCTACTGGAGAATACTCGACTTGGAGTAACACACAAAAACTAGATGCTACATCAAATGCTAAGGCTATGAATATTTTATTTTGTGCATTAGATAGAAATGAATTCAATAGAGTTAGTATGTGTACTTCCGGCTATGAAATTTGGAGAACTCTTAAAGTTTCACATGAAGGAACGAACAAAGTTAAATTGAGCAAAATTTCTATGCTGAAACATCAATTTGAAAACTTTAAAATGAGGCCAAATGAATCTATAAATGACATGTACTCTAGATTTCAGGATATTTATCATGCTCTATTGTCTCTAGAACAAAAGTTTACTGATTTTGATGTTGTTACAAAAATCTTGAATTCTTTAACGGACGAATGGGAACGAAAAGTCCTAGCTATTGAAGAAGCAACTGATTTGTCAACATTAAAACCAGAAGAATTGATAGGTAATTTAATGTCCTACGAAGTAAATTTGCAGGCAAAACGAAATGGAGCACAAGAAAAGAAAAATGTAGCATTCCAAGCAGAAAAAGATGATTCCGACTCAGACAATGAAGATATGGCAATGATCGCTAAAAATTTCAAAAAGTTTTTGAAATTCAACAGAAACAAATTCAAGGGAAACAAAAATAATTCCAACAATAATTCTAATAGCAGCAAACCATCATCTTCAACAATGGAATGTTATGAATGTCACAAGAAAGGACACATGAAGAAAGATTGTCCAGATCGTAAAAAGAACAATTTCAAGAAGGACAAAAACAAACGAAAAGCTTTTTCAGTCACTTGGGACGACACTGACTCATCATCCTCATCAGAGAGTGAAAGTGATAATGAACAAGCAAATGTATGCTTCATGGCTTCGTCAGACGATGTAAGTGATTTTACTTTTGAAGATTTAATTTCTGAATTAGTAAATTTAACAAAACAACTTAAAAAGAAAAATAAGGAGTTGCAAAGAAAGTTAGATAGAACAGTTTTAGAAGTAGATATGTTAAAAGATGAGAAGGTAATATTGGAAGAAGAACTTGAAATCTCTCAACAATCGAATTCTAACTTATCTTCTCAAATTACGTCAATATCTGAGGAACTAGAAATTCAGAAAAATAAAAATGATGTTTTACTTTTTGAAAATAATGATTTAATATCTAAAATTAAGGATTTGGAGTTAGAAAAATCTAGTCTTAAAATAAAATTTGATGATATTTCTAAAAATGTTTCTAATTTCAATAAAGGAAGAGAAAATCTTTCTAGTATACTAGAAAACTCTCAAACTTCCAACAATAAATCTGGACTAGGATTTTAGAAACAAAATAATTATGCTAAAAGTAAAATTAATAATAAAATTAAGAAAGATATTAGGAAAACAGTTTATTCAAATACTAAAACTATTAAGATATGGATTCCAAAAACCAATAATACATTGATAAGGAATAAACATATCAAAAGTTTTATTTAAACTGTTCATAATAACAAGAATTATGTTTATAAAGGGAATTCTGAACCCGTATGGGTTTGGCTTCCTAAGATCTAACTCTTAGGACCCTAAAAAGATTGGGTACCAACTTTTTATAATTTTTGCAGGTACCACATAAAAAGAGAGGAAAATGGATTTTAGATAGCGGTTGCTCAAAACACATGACTGGAAACAAAGAAATGTTATCAAACATTATATACTCAAATGGAGGAGCAGTCACCTTTGGAGATAACTCAAAAGGGTATATCATCGGCAAAGGCAATATCAATAGCAACGGTACATCTAATTTACCTCTCATTACTGATGTTTTATTAGTTAAAAATTTAAAACATAATTTATTAAGTATTAGTCAACTATGCGACAAAGGTTTTAATATAACTTTTTCAGAAAATAAATGTAACATTTTTGATAAAAATCACAACATTATTTTCGAAGGAAATAGAGATAAAAATATTTATATCCTAAATATGAATGTTAATAATGATTCAAATTTGTGTCTAGTAGCTAAAGAGAATGATTCTTGCCTTTGGCACAAAAGATTTTGTCACATAAATTTTAATACCATCAACAAACTTGCTAAAAATAAATTAGTTAAAGGGTTACCCGATATAAAATTCAAAACTAACATATTTTGTGATGCATGTAAATTAGGAAAATTAACAAAATCTTCTTTTAAATCAAAGAAAGTAATATCTACAGAACAACCACTTGAACTTTTACACATGGATTTTTTTGGTCCAACTCAAGTACAATCTATTAATCATAATAGATATGTTTTTGTTATTGTAGATGATTTCTCTAGATATACTTGGATTTTCTTTTTGAAAAATAAAAGTGATACTTTTGATAATTTTAAAGTTTTTGTTAAAAGAATTCAAAATATTAAAACTTTGAAAATTAAAAATATAAGAAGTGATCATGGAGGCGAATTTGAAAATGAAGTTTTTGAACAATTTTGTAACAAAAAAGGTATTAACCATAATTTCTCTTTTCCTAGAACACCACAACAAAATGGAGTTGTAGAAAGGAAAAATAGAACGTTACAAGAATGTGCAAGAACTTTACTAAATGGAACAACTTTATCGAAACAATTTTGGGCAGAAGCTGTAGCTACTGCTTGTTACGTACTGAATCGCGTTTCTATTCGACCATTAACTAAAAATACACCATATAAACTTCTAAATGGAAGAAAACCAAATATTTCATATCTAAAAGTTTTTGGTTCCAAATGTTTTATTTTAAATACTAAAGATCAACTAGGCAAATTCGATCCAAAATCCGATGAAGGTATATTTGTTGGATATTCGGAACGAAGCAAGGCCTATCGAATTTATGATAAACGAACTCAAATTATTGAAGAAAGTTTACATGTTTCTTTCAACGAAAATTTTAAAAATATAATTCTGAGTGTTACTATTGATTCTGATGATGAATCTACTCAGAATGAGAATATTAGTACAAATGAAATTCTTGATATTCATGAAACCAATACAAATGTAACTTCTAATTTAATAAAATCTCCACCTAGAATTTTAAAAGATCATCCTGTGCAAAATATAATTGGAGAAGTTAATACGAATGTTAAAACCAGACATCAATTAAATCAAGCTGGTCATGTTGCTTTTCTTTCTAACATAGAACCTAAGAATATAAAAGAAGCTTCAACTGATGACTACTGGATACTTGCCATGCAAGAAGAATTAAATCAATTCGAACGAAACGAAGTTTGGGAACTCGTTCCTAGACCTAGTGATCAATCAGTCATCGGTACTAAATGGGTTTTCAAAAATAAAGCAGATGAACTAGGAAATATAACAAGGAATAAAGCTAGATTAGTTGCACAAGGATATAATCAAGAAGAAGGTATTGATTACGAAGAGACGTTTGCTCCAGTCGCCCGACTTGAAGCAATACGAATATTATTAGCTTATGCATGTTTTCATAATTTTAAACTATATCAAATGGATGTTAAAAGTGCATTTTTAAATGGACTCATAAAAGAAAATGTTTTTGTTGAACAACCACCTTTGTTTAATCATGAAAAATTTCCGGATCATGTATATAAACTTAAAAAGGCGTTATACGGTTTAAAACAAGCACCACGTGCTTGGTATGATCGTCTTAAAAGTTATTTATTAGAATCTGGTTTTGAAATCGGTAAAGTAGATCAAACACTTTTTATTAAGAAAACTAATAAAGATATTTTAATAATTCAAATATATGTTGACGATATTATTTTCGGCTCGACAAATGAAAAATTATGTCAAGAATTTTCAACCATAATGACAAATGAATTTGAAATGTCTCATATGGGAGAATTGTCATATTTTCTTGGATTACAAATTAAACAAATTGAAAATGGAATTTTTATTAATCAAGAAAAATATTGTTATAATTTAATCAAACGTTTTGGTCTTGAAAATACTGCTGCCAAACCAACTCCTATGAGTACAACGGTTCATCTCGATAGAGATGAAGATGGCAAAAGTGTTGATCAAAAGTTATATCGTAGTATGATAGGTTCTTTACTTTATTTAACAGCGAGTCGCCCCGATATTATGATGAGTGTCTGTTTATGTGCTCGATTTCAAGCAAATCCCAAAGAATCACATATGAGAGCAGTTAAACGCATTATTCGTTATCTAACTAAAACCAAAGATTTCGGACTATTTTATCCGAAAGAATGTCCTTTTGAATTAGTTTCCTACAGTGATGCTGATTTTGGAGGAAGTCGGACGGATCGAAAAGGTACGAGCGGCACGTGTCACTTCATTGGACGTTCCTTAGTCTCTTGGTTTAGTAAGAAACAAAATTGTGTTTCTTTATCAACATGTGAAGCAGAATATATATCTGCTGCTTTGGCATGTGCACAAGTCGTATATATGCAACAGACATTACAAGATTTTAATTGTCATCTTGAAAAATCAATAATTTATTGTGATAATACCAGTGCAATAAACCTTTCAAAAAATCCGGTCAATCATTCCCGAACAAAACACATAGATATTCGTCATCATTTTCTTCGTGATTGTTTGGAAAAAGGATTAATAAATCTAGAATTTATCAATACTGAAAATCAAATAGCTGACATTTTTACTAAACCACTAAATGAAATTTCTTTTATAAAACTAAAACGAGATTTAGGTATAATGTCGTTTAAAGACTTATGAATAAAAATATATATATATATATAAAATGATGAAAAATATAAAATTATTTTTCTGACCAAAGCGGTACTCGAACTCATGACTTCTGACTTGTATGTTAGATGTTGTAGTATAGCCACTTGGGCTATGGGTGTTTCTTGTTCCACCTCTGTTTCTAATTTACATCATTGAAACTTAATTTCAGAATATACTATTTTTTTTAACTCTAAAGCATTGTATGTCATTCATTTGTAAACAGTTTTTGTTTAAAGAATTCTGTGATTAAAACTAAAATTTGATTTTAGACCACTATTTTTTTAGAAAATATGGTTATATATATACATACATATGTTTATTGAATAGAACATCAAATACAAAACAAAAACTTAAAACAAAAATGTCTTCTAACAATGATGTCTACAATTCTGAAAATTCTCATCTCTCTTATACTTCCCCGGACGACGACTATTCTGATCGTATCCCCGAAGGTGGTCCTTATCCTACATTTCCAATGCCAAATCGTGTTTTAGATTTTCCCTCTCCAGATAATGATCCCCGACACAGGTGGAAACCTTGGGAAGACTCTCATACAGGTTATACACCTGATAAAAAGAAAGGGAAAAAGGAAATGGTAGTAACTCCATCAACCAAACAAAAGATTGATGAAATTCATCACTACCAACAACAACAGATGAATATGCAAAGGGAACTTTATTACGAACAGAAAGTCACGGCAAGACGTTTAAGCTTCCTTGAAAAGATTGCCATGAAATTTTGTTCATCTAAGAAGGATGATGTTGCTGAACCTTCTTATAGAACTCCATCTCCCTCTAACCATGTTCAATCTCCAATAGCTCCAATATGGTCACCGGTAGAAAATGTTCCATCTCCAAATTCATGGGAACGTCGATGCTAATTCATCATGGCTATATTTTAGTATATATATGTTATTTTTTATATAAGCTGTATAAATAAATATGATGTAATAATATGATTATATTTATATAATTCTTATTTAAAAAAAAAACAAACAACAACATGACATGCTTTCGGTCGACCGAAATGCCCGAACCGGTCAACTGAAGCTGTCCCGAGAAGTTTTTAAAAACAGATTTCTTCCAAGTCGGTCGACCGAAATACCTGACTCGGTCAGCCGAACGTATTTCCCGAATAACAGTAGAATATTTTTTAAACTCGGTCAACCGAATTCCCTGCACCAGTCGACCGAAGCTTTTCCCGAAAGTTTCAGCACTGTTCTGAACCTAAACTCGGTCAACCGACCCAGGTCCTTCAGTCGACCGAACGTATTATTCTGCTAAAATTGTCTTCATATTTTAACCCAACCCTTCACCTTTTTATCTCACCTCTTCACTTTACTCTTCCACAACAGATTTGAACCCTAGCCCCCATTACAACCTTTCTAAAACTTCTTCAAATTCTTCAAGAAAAATGGCTCCCAAAAAGAAATCTAAGACTACCACTGGCCAATCTTCCTCAACTCCTGTAGATTCTCAAATTGCTTCTTGGTTAGTAAGTGAAAAAGCTTTAGAAAGATGGATAAAGCTTTAAGATGCAAAAATCTTTGAGGAGTCTTTTGTAAGTTATCCTGATTTTACCGCCTACGGTGTTGAAAACGCCGCTCTTGAAAGTGGTCTTGATGCTTTTCTTGACCATAGGAAAAACAACTTGAAGATTAATCATATAATGGTCAAGTTATTCTTAGCAAATCTCAATCTTGTCAATCCACCTAGAAACACTGAAAATTGTGTTTGGACTTCGGTATGTGGCACATCGATATTTCTCTCCATTGATCGAATGAATCATATTTTAAATGCTCGACCGGGTGGAATCTCATTACATGATGTAGATTGTAATCCATCAACTCGTGACCGCCTAAGTCACTTATTCTTTGAAGATGATGCTACCGACTTAAGGCAAACTTCATCTCTCCGACCTAAAGCATGACTTTTTCATCGATTCATGATGAAGTCTATTGTTCCAAGAGGAGGGTCGTACCACTTAGTATATCCCAAAAACTTCAAGGCGTTATATGCTATGTGTGGAATCATTCGGGTAAATTGGACACAACTTCTTATGGATGAATTCCTTACATTCAACCAAGGAAAAATGCTCCATATTTACTATGGAGAATACATAATGCGGTTGATTAACAACTTTGTCACTCATGCACCGGAATCCGAAACATCCAAAGTTCGTACCTTTGACTCACGAACAATAAAATTGATGAAGTTACCCGATGCACCATCCCAAATCACAACCTTTCAGCAATGGCGTACCATTCCACGAGAACAACTACGTCGTAGCTATTCTACTCCTCAACCCTCCACTCATTCCACAGAACGTTTAACTCGTCAAACCTCTATCCAAAGACCACCTCCCGGTACTAGCACAGCGGCTGCCATAGATATTTTAGCCCAAAATCAACTAGCTTTGGATTCTCGCCTTCGAAAAATTGATGGGCGTTTCAAAAAGATCAAAGGCTTCTTCGTAAATTTATGGGATGCCTTATCATGCTCTTCTGAAGCCGGTGCTTCATTTGTTGCTCCTGGAAAAAGACCCGCACCAAATTTCTCTTGGTCTACATCCGAGAACACAAGTTCCAGCACATCGGCAACTCCCGCACCTACCACTCACAGACGGGGTAAGGAACCGGCTCCTCTAGATGAAAATCTTCATCCAGAACAGTGGGATACCGACGATGATGAGGAGTAATTGTAGTATTTTTTTTAATTTATTTTAACTTTCAAGAATCTCTTGTAGTTTATTTTGTTTCTTACTTAATTGTTATGTTATGTTCTAAGCAAACATCTTTAAATTATTTCTAATTAAGCTCAAAGAATGTACCATGTAAATTTAAAAAAAAAATTGCATTACTTCAATCTGTTATAAGTATTCCTTTTTGTCGATGACAAAGGGGGAGAAATGTATGCAAATTAACGAATTTTTGCAGAAAAGTCGCCATACATTCAGGGGGAGAACTATAATATATATGTCAATATTACTTCGTCACATAAGTATTGTCATCAATCAAAAAGGGGGAGAATGTTGATTCATGAGTTTTGATTCATGACACAAGCTTCAGAGATCATACGACGAGAATGCTATATGAAAGCGACAAAAAGAGAATAAGTGCATACCATGCACTACAAAGAAGATAATCTTACAATTCAGAGATTAGTATGGATATTTTATTTTATTTGAGTCTTAGAACAATGTTAAAATCATTCCTCAAATAATCACACACGCACACAAAACATTTTATATCAAAAAATATGTTCACTATGCATATAACACCAGGTCGGCCGACCGACCAGGATCCTCGGTCGACCGACCCTGTATCATATGCACAGTGACTTTCTGTTTTGTATACGTTTTTCAACTCAACTGACCGGCCAGTTTTTCCGGTCGACCGACCAGAGAAAAACGGCTAGTTTTCTGAAGAGACGCGATCTTTTCATGAAGAGTAATGTCCTCTATTTCAAGAGGTATGGACACTACTGTTGACTAAAACTATTCATGAAAGATTACAACTCTTCTACAACTATATAAACATATTCAATTCACTTCTACAATCACCGATTCTTGTTTATATTTCTGAAATCTAATCTCTTCTCATTTCTGCAAATAAAAGCATTCACTCTTATTCAATATCACTAGAATCCTTGAATTTATTCATATACTTCGATTCTACGTGATTATCTTCCTTCTAAATCTTCACACACATACATATTCTTGAGGATTTGATTATAGGAAAGTTGTACTATCAAAAGACAATCAGTGTTATTTAGAACACATTCGTCAACAAACATTTTGTATTAAGTTGAAGTCCTCTTCGGTTGTTGAGGCGGAAAAATTCCTGTTCGGCTGCTCAGGTGTCGTATACCTATTCCTCCGGGTTAAGTGAGGGGTTTAGTTTAAATCCAGAGGGTATTCTGGGACTGGACGTAGAACGGGAAGTTCGAACCAGTATAAAAATTCCTAGTGTGCTTACTTTAATTTTTACTTTACTGTTATTACCAGTTTCCGCATTAATATACCATATTACACGATCCTTAGTACTACACGTACACTTACATAGCCTATTTGAGATGTCAACATAGAATATCAAATTCACTAAAAAAGAAACATAAACTACCATCATTCATACTTTCCATTAAGCATAAAAAAGAGACTACAAATGTGATGCAGTCCAGAAAGATGAAGGCGTAGGTCGTGTACGACCTACCATGTTGATAGGTCGAGTGCGACCTAACGATGAAGCTAACGAGTTAACATTTTGTGAAGAGCCGTGGGAAGTTGAAGACTTAGGTCGTAAGCGACCTAACGGGTTTGGGAATAGTGAGATTTTAGGTCGCGAACGATCTAGCGACCTACGAGCTAACGAGCTAAGAGAAGAAACGAGTTATGCAAGAACAAGAAAGCCAATGACCTATGATAAGTTGCGAGGCCTTAGGTCGCTCATTCTAGGTCGCTCCGATCTTGTGAGTACCAGCTTTGAAGTGCTACGACCTAAGTTAGGTCGCAAGAAGTTAGGTCGCAGAAATATGATTCGACCTACGATAGGTCGCAGGAAAATGTTTCGACCTAAGTTAGGTCGCAAGAAGTTAGGTCGCTCGACCTAGTGATGCGGGAAGTTAGGTCGCTCGCCTTAAGTCGCCGAGAAGATAGGTTGTTGCCTCCTGTTTTTAAGTCGTTCACTGCTGCATCTTTAAGTTGCTTAAGGGTAGGTCGCTGCTGCCATGTATTTTAGGTCATTGCCGACCTATGTGTTGTAAAGTGTTGTGTTGTATTTGCTTATGTTGTAATATTTTTTAGGTCGTAAGTCGCCTGTTTTTAGGTCGCACTATTTTTAGGTCGTAGGTTGTTTCCGACCTAAGTGTTGGGCAGGTTGAGTCGTGTGATGTAAATGCTATAAATAGGCGTGTGTTGTACATTTGAAAGTTGAGTTAATTTGAATAAAATTTCATTTTTGTTAGCTTTGTGCTTTCATCCAAATTGGTAGTCGAGTGTAATCTCCTATCTCCACCTTCGACATTCGAGTGCGCTCGAATCTTCGATCGTTGAAGCCAATTCGTGGAATCAAGTGCGCTTGATCAACGCTCGAAGAATTGTAGATCTCTCCTCACGGTATCGTGCACGATCAACGTGTCAGAGATAGCTAGAATTCGGTATCTTCGGATCAATGAATTTGGGCATTCCAGTATTCATCAATCCACCAATTGCTACTTTCATCGATCTACATTGTTTTGTTTAATCCGCTGCGTCAGTTTGGTATCAGAGCTTGTTTTAGCCAATCATAGCTAAATCGAGTCTTGGAGCCGATTTATTTGAAGAGTTAGAGAGGCCGAGCTACATCAAGCAAAGCCGAGTTGAAATCGAAGTGTTGGAGATTGAAATTTGCATCATTTTGAGAAGTTGTTTTCATTGTGTTCATCATATTTTTGCAACAAAGTGGGAGTTTTCGATCCATTTCATTTTGGATCTAAGTTCGAAAGTTGTCTGAAGTTTGAAGTAGAGCCGAGATTTTTAAGTTGAAGATTGTACATCATTTGGTATCATTTTGAAAGTCAAGCCGAGAATTGAAGAGTTTGTAAAGTTTCAAATCATGCAGCCGAGAAGAGCTAATCGTCACCAAAACGTAGAAGCTTTGTATAGAAGGGAAGAAGCTGATGAGATGGAGCAAAGAATTAATGAAAACTTTAGTGAGAAACTTAATGAAGGAATTGGACGATTAGAGAAGATGATGTTAGAGATGAATCAAAACCGGAGAAGGGTTTCACCTGAATCTAACCATGGGGGAAGTAGAGTCTCACCACATTCCAATCGGGAGAGAAGTGTTGATAATGATCATAGAAGTGTGAGTCAAGATTGTTATAGAAATAATGATGATCGAAGACATGATAGGAATGTGAATGACCGAGAACGGAGGAATGTAGATAGAAAGGGATGTTGGTGGAAGACGTGATGGTAGTAGAGGTGTTGGTGGTCAGAATCGACATCGATATACATCAGATTTTGAAGAAGAGTTCGAAGGTGGTAGTGTTTATGGACGTGGACAAGGAAGAAATCAGTCGGAGTATGATCACAAGTGGGAATCTGGGATGAAGACTGAAATTCCAGAATTCAAAGGAGGTATGCAAGATGAAGAGTTTTTGGACTGGTTGTCGAATGTGGAGGAGATTTTTGATTTCAAGGAAGTTCCAGAACATCGTAGAGTGAAGTTGGTTGCTACAAGGTTGAGAGGTAGAGCTTTGGCATGGTGGTAGCAAACCAAACTTAGACGTGAACGGATGGGGAAGTCAAAGGTTAAATCATGGGAAAAGATGAGGAAAATGATGAAAGCCACATTCTTACCTTATAATTATCAATCGCTTATGTATCAGAGGCTGCAAAACTTGAGGCAAGGAACGAAGTCTGTTAATGACTATGCTGATTAATTCTATCAACTGATTGCAAGGAACGATATCATGGAGACAGAGGAATAATTAACAGCTAGATTTGTTGGAGGGTTGCGTATGCAGATTCAAGACATGGTAAATATGTTTGATCCCAGATCTGTAGCGGAAGCACACCAGAAAGCGTTGGCTTGGGAGAAGCAGGGAAGACGAGGAGGTGGTGTGTTTACAAATTCCAACAATCCAGTGAAGGGTGTTAGTGGAAGTTCTAATGTTTCAAAAGCTGTTGCAAAACCAGTTGTGAATGAGATTGGGAAGGCGAAAGTCAATAATAGTTTCAAGTGTTATAATTGCCAAGAAATGGGCCACAAAAGTAATGAATGTCCAAAGCCGAAGAAGAGAGCTATGATAGCGGAGGTCGAGGATGAGGATGAAGAAGCTGAATGTTCCAATTCACCACCTGATGAGGAGGAAGAAGAAGTGTCGGGAGACGAAGGTTGTAATCTGATGATGAGGAGGTCTTGTTTGACTCCAAAGCTAGAGGAGGATTGTAGTTGGTTGAGGAGCAATATATTTCAGTCGACATGTACTATTCTGGGGAAAGTTTGCAAATTTGTTATTGATGCTGGAAGCTGTGATAATATAATTTCGTCAGAGGCTGTGAGGAAGTTGGCACTGAAGACTGAGAAACACCCGAAACCGTACAAGTTGGCTTGGTTGAGGAAAGGCGGGGAGGTGAAGGTTGGACGAAGGGCTTGTGTGAATTTTTCAATTGGAAAGAAATACAAGGATGAAATCTGGTGCGATGTGGTAGATATGGATGTCTGTCATTTGTTGCTGGGGAGACCATGGCAGTATGATAGGGCGGTGCAACATGATGGGCGTACCAACAGTTTCATGTTTGAAGGCACGAAGATTACTCTAGTTTCAAAGAAGCGACCACAAGAAGAAAACAAACTGGAGGAGATTGAAGAGCTGAAAACTTTATTATCCCTGAAGGAGTTTGTTAAAGAAGTCGAAGAGGAGCCGGAAGTATTCTTGTTAATTGGGCGTGAGAGCAGTGAAGAGGTTAAAATTCCAGAAGAAGTGAAACCAGTATTGAAAGAATTTGAGGATGTATTTCCAGAGGAGTTACCAAAGGAGTTACCGCCACTGAGAGACATTCAACATCAAATTGATCTTGTTCCGGGAGCAATGTTGCCACATAGACCACATTATCGAATGAGTCCGAAGGAACATGAAGAATTGAGGAGGCAAGTGGAGGAATTGCTTGAACAGGGGCGTGTGTAGGAAAGTTTGAGTTCGTGTACTGTGCCAGCTTTGTTAGTACCGAAGAAGGACGGGACGTGGAGAATGTGCACTGACAATCGAGCATTGAATAAGATTACTGTGAGATATAAATTTCCAATGCCGAGGTTGGATGACTTGCTAGATCAATTGAGCGGGGCTACTATTTTTTCGAAGATTGATTTGAAGAGCGGATATCATCAAATTCGTATCAGGCCATGTGATGAGTGGAAGACTACTTTTAAAACCAGGGAGGGTTTATACGAATGGCTGGTGATGCCATTTGGCTTATCAAATGCGCCGAGTACATTTATGCGGGTGATGAATCAGGTTTTTAGACCATTCATTGGGAAGTTTGTGGTGGTGTATTTTGATGATATTCTGATATACAGTGGAAGCGCAGAGGAACACTTGCAACATCTGAGAGAAGTATTGATGGTACTGCGACAAGAACAATTTTATGCTGCAACAAAGAAATGCGTGTTCATGACGCATAGTGTTTTATTTTTGGGATATGTTGTATCGAAAGAAGGAATACAGGTGGACCAAAGTAAAGTTGAAGCTATCAGAGATTCGCCACAGCCTAAGACGATAACAGAGGTTCGGAGTTTCCACGGGTTGGCTTCATTTTATCGGAGGTTTATTCCACACTTTAGTAGTGTGATGGCGCATGTGACTGATTGTATGAAGGGTAAACAGTTTTCATGGTCAGAGGAAGCAGGGAATGCTTTTGGGAAGATCAAGGAGTTGCTGACGTCTGCACCAATTCTAGTATTACCAGATTTTCATTTAGTGTTTGAACTACATACTGATGCATCCAAGGTTGGGATTGGAGGAGTGTTGAGTCATAGGGGACGTCCTATTGCATATTTTAGTGAGAAGCTATCGGGAGCGAAGATGAGATATAGTACTTATGATGTGGAATTTTATGTTGTTGTACAAGCTATTAAACACTGGAGACACTATCTATTTCAGAAAGAGTTTTTTCTTTACACTGATCATGAGGCGTTGAAGCATTTACAAGGGCAAGACAAGATTTCAGCGAGACATGCATCGTGGATTGCGTACCTGCAACAATTTACATTTGTGGTGAAGCATAAATCTGGAGTTACAAACCGTGTGGCAGATGCGTTGAGCCGAAGGAATCATTTGTTAACAACAATGAAGGTTGAAGTGACGGGGTTTGATGTGTTGCCAGAATTATTTGTCGATGATCCTTACTTTGCAAAGTTTGTTGATAAAGTCAAGGAGGGAGAGACGGATGAGTTTATGATGGTAGATGGTTTTCTGTTCAAAGGAAATCGATTGTGCATACCTAATTGTAGTTTGAGAATGAAGATTGTGAAGGAGCTACATGAAGAAGGCCACGTGGGTAGAGACCGTACGCTACAGCTGATTTCTCAATCTTATTTTTGGCCATCAATGAGGAAAGAAGTGGAAAGATTTGTGGAACGATGTCATATCTGTCAAGTGTCGAAAGGAACTGCGACCAATGTCGGATTATATATGCCGTTACCTGTACCAAATAAGCCTTGGGTTGATGTGAGTATGGATTTTGTTCTGGGGTTACCGCGAACTCAAAGGGGGAACGATTCCATTTATGTGGTGGTTGACCGATTTTCGAAAATGGCACATTTTATTGCTTGTAAGAAGACGGCGGATGCTGTTCATGTTGCTCAGTTATTTTTCAAAGAAATCTATCGACTTCATGGATTGCCAGAATCTATTGTGTCGGATAGGGATACTCGTTTTCTGAGTCATTTTTGGCTGAGTTTGTGGAAGATGGTCGGAACGAAGCTGAATTTTAGTAGCGTTTACCATCCACAAACTAATGGACAAACGGAGGTGGTTAACAGATCGCTGGGGAATTTATTGCGATGTCTGGTGAAAGAAAATCTGAAGAGTTGGGACATGAAGTTATGCCAGGCAGAGTTTGCACATAATCATGCGGTAAATCGTAGCACAGGTTTCAGTCCATTCCAGGTCGTGTATTCAAACTTGCCAAAAGGATCGTTGGACTTAACGGTAGTACCACAACCGAATGGGATGGTTAAACGAGCTGTTGATTTTGTTGATGGGTTGACTGAATGTCATAAAATCGTCCAGGAACGATTGGAGAAGGCGAATGAGAAGTATAAACGCTCTGCAGATCTGAAGCGAAGGAGTGTTGAATTTAATGAAGGAGATTGGGTGTATGCTGTGTTAACGAATGATCGCTTCCCAATGGGCACTTACTACAAGTTGAAAGACAGAAAGATTGGTCCTGTGAAGATTGTGAAACGGATCAATGAAAATGCTTATAGATTGAAGCTGCCGGAAGACGTATACACTTCTGATGTGTTCAATGTCAAACACTTGATACCGTATCATGGAGATGAAATTGTTGTGGAAAAGGAGAACGCAAATTCGAGGACGAATTTTTTTCCACCAGGAGAGGATGATGCAGCCCAGAAAGATGAAGGCATAGGTCGTGTACGACCTACCATGTTGATAGGTCGAGTGCGACCTAACGAGGAAGCTAACGAGTTAACATTTTGTGAAGAGCCGTGGGAAGTTGAAGACTTAGGTCGTAAGCGACCTAACGGGTTTGGGAATAGTGAGATTTTAGGTCGCGAACGACCTAGCGACCTACGAGCTAACGAGCTAAGAGAAGAAACGAGTTATGCAAGAACAAGAAAGCCAACGACCTATGATAAGTTGCGAGGCCTTAGGTCGCTCATTCTAGGTCGCTTCGATCTTGTGAGTACCAGCTTTGAAGTGCTACGACCTAAGTTAGGTCGCAGAAATATGATTCGACCTACGATAGGTCGCAGGAAAATGTTCCGACCTAAGTTAGGTCGCAAGAAGTTAGGTCGCTCGACCTAGTGATGCGGGAAGTTAGGTCACTCGCCTTAAGTCGCCGAGAAGATAGGTCGCTGCCTCCTGTTTTTAAGTCATTCACTGCTGCATCTTTAAGTCGCTCAAGGGTAGGTCGCTGCTGCCATGTATTTTAGGTCGTGTTGTTTAGGTCGTTGACGACCTATGTGTTGTAAAGTGTTGTGTTGTATTTGCTTATGTTGTAATATTTTTTAGGTCGTAAGTCGCCTGTTTTTAGGTCGCACTATTTTTAGGTCGTAGGTCGTTTCCGACCTAAGTGTTGGGCAAGTTGAGTCGTGTGATGTAAATGCTATAAATAGGCTGTGTTGTACATTTGAAAGTTGAGTTGATTTGAATGAAATTTCGTTTTTGTTAGCTTTGTGCTTTCATCCAAATTAGTAGTCGAGTGTAATCTCCTATCTCCACCTTCGACATTCGAGTGCGCTCGAATCTTCGATCGTTGAAGCCAATTCGCGGAATCAAGTGCGCTTGATCAACGCTCGTAGAATTGTAGATCTCTCCTAACGGTATCGTGCACGATCAATGTGTCAGAGATAGCTAGAATTCGGTATCTTCGGATCAACGAATTTGGGCATTCCAGTATTCATCAATCCACCGATTGCTACTTTCATCAATCTACATTGTTTTGTTTAATCCGCTGCATCAAAATGCAATCATGTTATGTTGATTTAGTATGGTTCATGAGAGCTTCATTACTCCTAGATTGAAGGGTTTAGCTTCTCATAATTGAATTCATCTCAACACAAAATGGTTTTAGCATGAAAAACAAGGAAAATAAAAGCTAATCAAAGGAAAAGAGAACTAACTACTTGCACAAAATAACTCTAAACTAATTGCATGAATTGAATCTATGTTATTAACATGAAATAAAAGAAACATAAACTAACATAAAAGAGCATGAAATAAGATAGCATAAGAGAAAAGAGCATGTAAACAAAAGCAAATAAGAAGAAGGCTAAGAAGCCATTAAAAAATATTTTATTTATCATTGATTTTGTGGCTACAACATGCATAAAAAGAAGAACTAATTACATGAAACATAAGGTGAATTTATACATGCTTAAAACCCTAATTTCAAATTTAGGGGACTACCAAAAATGCCCTTGAGATTGTGTAACCTCCAAGTAATCATTAGGGAATTAATTAATCCTCATTAACATGCCTTTAAGTCACCATTAACATGTGCATGTGCTTTTATTTACGGTCCATTAGTTAGTGGGTATGTAGGCTCCTCCATGTTGCATGAATTCTTTTATTTCCTTTCTTTGTTTGCTTTCAACGGATGTGCATGCATATATCCATGAAGCTTCATCCAATTTGCACTCAATTTCCTACAAATAGAAATAAAAATGTGCAAATAAATTTTCTCAAAATTAATTCATACATAAAATTACCATTTTGCCCACAAATGTAAATAAATGAATGATGATTTGTAAACAACTTAGAATTTGGCTTAAACATGTAAAAGTACCCTAATATTATAGAGTAACACTTTGTACAGTATTTTGATATTATATGTTATAACATTCCGTTGTAAGATTTGATGTTTTGTTCTCTTCTTTTTTGTTCTTTTTCTTTCTTATTTTTCTTTTTACCCTAACAATCTGTCTTTTCAACACTTGGATGTTCGACACATGAATATCGTGAATGTATTTAATGTAGACATTTGAGGGTCGAAAAGGTGGGTCGTTACATAGGAAGATTCTAAAAGAAAAGTGGAGAGGTAAAACAGTGTACCTAGGTTATTTTTCTATTTTTAGTTGTCCTATGTATATGCACCATACATATGATGATAAGTTGGAGGCTGGAGCATACAAGTTTGTATTTATGGGTACACAAATGGAGTCTAAGGGTATCATATTTGGAACCTTTGTAACAAGAAGATTGTGCTTTCCAAACATGTTACATTTGATGAGTGTGAACTTTAAATTCTAAGGAAGAGTTAATTTGTAACGACCCGTAATTTTCGATAATTAAAAATAGTTAGTTTAATAAGATTTTGTAATTTAATGTTGGAAGAATTTAAAATTTTGTGATTTAATTAATGAGAATAATAATTAGAATGAAATTTAATAATGTTAATTTAAGGCAATTAAAAATTATCTTAACGCAATTTCAATAAATTGAAATAATTATAAACATAAAATTTGTTATAGATTGTAAATACGGAAATAAATTAAATGTTATATTAATTGGTGAGAAAATATGTAATTAATTGTAATTGGATGAAATCAGTGTTGTGTAAGTATTTATAACATTTGTTTGTAAATAATAAAACCATAAATGTGATTAAATTAAGTAAAAGGTGACCTATTGTTATATGTTACTTATTTATTTAAGCTGTTGAATTAAATTGGAAATCAATTGCAATTAAATGTAATTAAATATTATGTTAATCGAAATTAAGATGAAATTGGAGAATATTAATGTAATAAAATATAAACCAATGTTAACTATGCCCATAGAGTAATGATTGATTGAATAAAAAGATTGAAATCAAATTAAATCAATTTATTGTAATTAAATTATAATTAATTAGATTTAGTTACAGTTGAAATTGAACACTGTAATTAGTGTAATATTTAACACTGAATTGATTTGTAAATTTGTTTTAAATTATTGTAAATGTCCAAGTAATCAAAAATGATGAAAATTGTTGGTTATTAAATTTGAAATTAAAAAGTGATTTAATCAATTTAATATTAATTTATTTAATTAAAGTGAAAATAGCTATTTTGGCCACTGTCTCGGATTTCGACGAAACTAGTTTCATCGGATCCGTAATAGTGAATTATTGTAATATTTCAAGTTTCATAGCGATCGGACTTGTCGTTTGATCGTACGGACTTGAAACGCGTAGAAATCAATTTAATTGAATTCAATTTGAAATAAGCTGATTTTAAAGCTAACTTCTTCATACAATGAAATTAAGATTTGAAACCTGTTCCATTGAGTTTAAAATTATCAAAAACATCTATTTTAATATATGGGATGACCCACTTTCGTTTTGGATGCAGAACGGGCTTTTTAGGTCGCTATTCATCGTTCGTACAAATTCGATATGTGTTTATTTTCTTATCGGGCTTTGTTTATATAAATAGTATTGTTTCCAAAAACCCTAGCAGTTATTTTCTCAAGTCTGTACGTACATCAACTTCTGTCTGTTCCTTTCTTCAATGGCGGAAACCAATTCCAAATACAAACCCTAAATCCAATTTGAAATTCAAATCGAAAATCAAACTCCTCCAAACCCTATCATATTATATACCGATTCGAAACTCTCGATGAGTGCAACTCAATTCTTCTATTCGTTTTTGTAATCAAACCACTGTTTGATCAGAAATTGAGGTTGAACCTCAGCCGTTCATATTAGGGTTTCAATTATTCAACGGTAGATCTGCGTCCTGGCGGCGATCGGGGGACATAGGGTGGTAGGGCTCTTCGAGCAGGTCTCAGGGATGTAGCCGCTCATCTCAGGGATGCTCATCCTCGCTATGGTTGTCCTTGGTTCATCGGCGGTGGCGCAGTGGCCAGGGGTGGCCGCAAGTGGTCGCGCCACCATGGATGAGTGTGGCACGAGGTAAGGGAGGTCATAGCAGTGATGGATCGAGGCATAGGCGAGCGTAAGTGGTGCAAAAATCGATTAGAAGGCGGCGGCTTTGGTTTCGAATGAGATGGCTCACTAGGGATTCATGCGTGAAAACATGCTGACGTGGTACGTGTTTTATTAATTAAACTATTTTATTTATTTTAATTTAAATCGTGTAATGTTCTAATATGCATAACTTTTTTGTAGGAAGTCGGATTTACGCGTGGTTT
Organism: Allium fistulosum; assembly: GCA_030737815.1. Classification (NCBI taxonomy): domain Eukaryota; kingdom Viridiplantae; phylum Streptophyta; class Magnoliopsida; order Asparagales; family Amaryllidaceae; genus Allium; species Allium fistulosum. The sequence continues at coordinate 446,233,950 of CM060903.1, forward strand.
GTTCCGCTGCGATCGTATTGAAATTCCAGACATTTTTGCACTGATTTGGATGAATTCTGAGACTGTTCAAATTTGGGTCTTAGTTTGGATTTCAAATCGATTTGAAATCAAAGGTGAGTGTTTTGACCCACTCACAACCACTAAATTTTCTTATGTTTGTTAAATTAAATTTATGATGTGATTAGAAATTGATTGGTTGATGTTTGGTATGTTTGAATTGTCATTCCAGTTAAATATGACTTCTATTGCATTTAATCGTCATTTAATTTAATACTGAATTAAATTGTCAGTTTAATACCTGTTGATGATAATCAGTTAATTGATGTTATTTGTTGGTTGATTGAATGGTGAATGTGATGTATGTTTGATTGTTAATATTGGGTGATTGGATGTATATTTTTATATTGTTATAACACTACAAGTTTCCTATGGGTTGAAATGATACATATCCGAACGATCTAATAGATTAGGGGAAATCGTTATGGCTTGAAATGATAGACTCGAGCGATTTTATGGATTTGAAGTTAAATTTGGGATTGCGGATTGAAATGATATATACCCGTAAATTTAAAATTATTACGGGTTGAAATGATATATATCCGTATCACTTGACCATAGAGTAGAAAATTATATACGAACACCGAATTGGTTAAATTAAATGATGTTAAATCCTTAATTTTTGAAGTCAGTTAAATGATATTTTGAAATAGAATTGGATTTATATAAACTGAATTACTTTCGAAAATCCAAGCGTTAATTGAAATTGGAATTGATTTAATGAATTGTTTCAAGGATTTAAATTGGAATTTCAAAGTTGAATTGTCAAATATAAATGAATTTTATTGAAATTGAGTTATTGAAATGTTTGAATATAACGTTGAAATCTATTTAATTTGAAGTGGTTTAAATTGATAATTCAAACATGGATTTGAAATCGATATTGGTCAAATTGTTTTAAATGAGGATTTGAATTGGAAAAAAAAGTTTATTGATTTGGAAGTTGGACATGGTCCAGAAGTGTTGAAATGTAAGGAATAGTCCAATTTGATATTAATTTCAATTTTATTATATTTAATATAAACTGTTTTAAAATATATTATTTTCAAATCCTAATTATTAAGATTTTCAAACTATTAACTAATTTAAGCTATATTGAACTATTTTAATCAATTTAAACTAATTTGATTTATTTTAATCTATTTAATACAATTTAATCTATTTTTCTATTTTAACCTAATTAACCCATTTGAAAAGTATTTTAACCTATTTTAATCTATTTTAAATCTATTTAATTTATTTTAATCTATTTTAATTTATTTTAAATCTATTTACTCTATTTTAATTATATTTAAACTACTTTAAATCTATTTAAACTATTTTAATCTATTTTAAAACTATTTTAGAGTACTTTAACTATTTGAAATTTATTTTAAACTATGCTAAACTATTTAAACTATTTATAACTATCTAAACTATTTTTTAAATTTCATACCGTGTAAAGTGGAAGTGTTTATATTTAAATCTTTGATTATAAAGTGAATATGGTTAAATGATGTTATAACCTAAGTTGGGATTTAAATGACATTTTCTGGTGAAATGACCTGTTTGATTTAATATGATGTTTTGAAATGAGATTTAGCCTATTTTGTCGATATGATTTCGAAAGTGAATATGATTTTGAAAGTGATATGTTCGAATCGAATATGATATTTTGATATTAATTATGAATTGACTTTTGAAATGTAAAAGAACCAACCGGTGTGAAATAAGCGTTTGTTTGTTAAAGAGACCGGGATCGGATATTGTCATACTCTCTGCCAATACCAAAAACCACTTTAACAACTATGTACGTGGTGAAGATTCCAGAATGAAGTAGGATGGTTTGGCGAACGATTCTGTATGAGGTATTTACGTAGCCCTGACTCCCGCGAGTCAGCTTAGATGTGACTAAAACAGGAGCCACGCCGGGCCAAGTGAGGTTATTCCTCCGATCAGACATGCTTTTTCGATACCATATTATGACTTTGTGATTATTTGGTGGCCACCCCTCAATTTTGATTATGGGAGTGTGTTCCGAGGTGGGCAGTAGTTGCTGCTATGCATTACCACCAGTATGGATCCGCAAATGGTAGAATCCTACCTTGGCATTGCATCGAGTGCCATGTTCACATGCCGTATCGCGCCTTCTACGAGTTTGGTTTGTACCGTACCTATGGAGTGCCCTTTGATAGCCCTCCAGTTTACGGAGGAATTATGGAACTATATAGATGTAACAACCCGCATATTTTACAATTCGAATATTTAAATGTTTGATTTAAATATAGCATCGTTAGTCCGATTTTAGTCTGGAAAAGTCACTATTCGAAGAAGAACAGTCAAATTAGTGAAAAGTCTATGTGGATCGTGCTATTTGGAAGCGCCTATGTGAAAACACATTCAAACAGGAATTTAGACGTCTGAACTGGGTCGTTCAGACGTCTGAAATTGTTTGAGCCAATGCAAAAGGAAATAGGCTAATATTGCCACTTTTAGATGTCTGAAATGGACGATTCAGACGTCTGAATATTGTACTAGACAACATCTGTTTTTCCAGATTCAGACATCTGAATTGGAAATTTCAGACGTCTGAATGAAGATTGAAATTGAGGTTCAACAATTTGGACTCGAGACCTATTCCATTGAGTTCAAAATGGTGTTTGTGACTTTTTTAAGTATAAAACATCGATATGTTTTGACTTGAGTAAAATTTTGAAGTTTTCAACTAGGGCTTTGGGTTTGGGTTTCATCCCATCAACCTTCTAATAACTTAACCCTCCACTCCACTCCTCTTCACTCCTTCATAATATTTCCTAACACTCAAGCTTAAGTGAAAATGGGGAGAGGAATGGGAAATTAGAAATTCCTAAGCCCTAGATTCATTTGCAAATTCAAGTTCTAGCTCCAAAATCAAAGAGAAGCTTAGGTAAGCATCTCCTCCTTCTTCTCCAACTCATTCTCTCTTTAATTTCAGAAATTTCCTAAACCTAACTTAGGAAATGTTCTTCTTTTGAGCTTAGATTCAAGCTTCTTGAGTTGAAGTTGAAGAGTAGTTGATCTTCCTTTGCTTTCAAGCTTCTCCTTCATCGTTTTTGGGTTTAAATGTGAGTTTTGAACTCACATCTTTGTCTATTTCTATCATTGTTGTTAGGTATGAATTCCTAACATATATTCATATTCATTTGCTTTTGATTTGACTTGGTTTGATGAATATTCCAATTTTTGGTATTTGAAATCAAAACCTATGAAAATCCTTATATGGATGTTTGGACATGTTGGTCGGAGTGTATTGGTGAGTCTTTAGGGTTGGGTAGTCGTTTGGCGTCAACCCCTAGCAATTGTCACTCATCCGATCGCTTCCGATAGGATTTGGCCATCCTTGGCCTAGGCAAAATATTGCCCAGAGCTTTAGGTTCAGACGTCTGAATTATCCATTTCAGACGTCTGAATCTGCTTGTCTCAGCCCAATTTGCCTATTTTGTGTGGGATTCCAATTTTTATCGATTCGTGATTATCCGATTTGTTGTTATCATTTATTATCTACTCTGATGACTTCTTTTTCAGGATTTTTGAGAACATCCATTTTGATGGATTCGGTATCGGTTTCTTTGGATTTGATTCATGTCTTCGTATGTGAATTTTTGATGATTGATTGTTTCTACAATCATTTCTGTAATTTGTCACTTTAAAATACAAAGGTTTCTATACTAGTAGTAAATATCCAAACACTTTTACAAAGATGATTTCAACTCTATTTTTAATACAAAGCTCGTTTATAAAACCGTTTTCTAATCTATTAGTATATACAAACCTTTACCTCATTTGCATGAGAAAATATAATTAAACGGCTTAGCAAAACAAGTGGTATGAAATACTTGCGTTTACTTCGTCGGTTAATTCTTGGACTTGTTCGATTGAAATTCTTGTGACAATTTTCGAGTGGGAATCTACAATTTGTTCGTAAATATTTAAGTTAAGCTAGTGGTTATGGGACATGAAGCTAAACTCATATATTTACTAGCTTAGTGTAATCGACACTTTTTATTGATCGATGATGATCATTTTGTGATTTAGACTAGCGATGTGCGATGTCTATTTGTTTGTGTGGGGATTACAATCCCCGTTTGTGGAACTTCGGTTCAATTTGGCAGGGTAGCGACCCGTGGTCTTCGGGCCGTTTGTGGAGCTTCGACTCAAAATTTATGGTTAGCGACCATGGAATAGCGTTCCGTTTGTGATACACGTGTTGGTGAGTTTTCATGCTCCCGTTTGTGATAGGCCTCCCCCTTTGTGATTTCTGGATTTCTAATTGATGATTTCTAGAATTTGTATTTCACCAACTTTTGCGATTGGCATTAATATGTTTGTCAATATTTGTAGTTTGGGAATAAAATTAAGAATATGATATTCTTTTTAGTGCTTTGAGATTCTTGAGATATTGTATGATTTTGTTGTGTTTAAATCATATTTGTCATAGTATGACATTATTTTTATCATACGTTCTTATTATATCTCTGCGTATATCTCATTTCTTTAATGATAATTATAGCTAGACCGATCCGTTTATTATTTTCTTATTAAATAATACTCGGGTCAGACCGAGATGTTACAGGTGCTTCTGCTTGACTCCTTATCTGGGATCATCTTCTGACTTTTGTCTAACTACATTAGATTGGTAGTTTTTTGTTGTTATACATTTGAGATAGAGACTCCTTGATGTATACATATTCTTTTGTTTAGCACTTGTATCTATTCTTTTGTGATATTGTGGATCTTATTTGACCACTACTTTTATGTACACTTTTATGTGTTATATTCATATTTGTTTCCGCCTTTGAGATATGAACATCTGTGACTGATTTATGTTATGCTTATTTCTATATTTGTTTCCGAGGGTCCACTTAGCCACTGTGTGGTAGCTTTGAGTTTGTATCGGTATGTCGGATTTCCTCTTGAAATGAAATGCATGTTATACTATCTGACATATCGGTACTTGCACAAGGCAATTACACAGATGGTCGCTCCTCAATAGCCTTATTCTTCTCGCTAGTCGACAGCATTACCCAGTAGTGTTCTTGGCTAGCGTGAGTATAGAGGTGGGGCGTCACAGCTTGGTATCAGAGCCAAACTTCGGAACAATGTAGAATAATCTAGCAAGGATCATTGTCCTAAGTCTTTCTTAGGAATCGTGCCATAGGATTTATTTCGAGTCTTCGTACCGTGCTATCCTATTTCTTTTTATGATGCCTTGTTTTATCAATCAAGTTTGTTTGATATTCATTCTAAGATTAACCTTTTTTCTCTTTTCTTTCTTTCTTAAAGAAGAGAAATGGTTAGACCAGGTTGTCCCAGCACCGGTCAATCTAGTGCTACTCCATAGGATGGAGTATTTATGTTTGCTCAGCAACTTCTAGATCTTGTAAGGAATGCTCAAGCTATCGGACCCACTCCAGAGCCCACTCATCCCAAATCTGGGTTTGCACGCTTGTGCAGTGATTACACCAACTTGGGTGGAAAGCCTTTCAAGGATTCCGAGGGCATTATAGAAGTCCAGGCTTAGCTTCGAACATGCGACCATATATTTTCTCGCATGAACCTTAATGATCTCCATCGAGTCCAAGTGGCTTCTAGTATGCTCCAAGAAAGAGCATTAGACTGGTACGAGCTTTTGATCTCTGAAATTATTGAAGCGGACCTTACTTGAGAGCAATTCCGTGAAAGGTTCGAGTTGAAGTTTGTGTCGGAGGCTGAAAAAGTAACTTTAGCTCGGCGCTTTATCAACCTTGTTCAAGGTGAATCTTCCATGACGGACTACGTCGCTTCTTTCGAATCTTTATCTAAATATGGGGTCGAGTATATTAATACCCCATTGAAGAAAAACCAGAGATTTGTTTATGGATTGAACAAGAGCCTCAAAAAGCCATTACTTCTGAAATTAGAAGTTTCTTTTGATCAGCTTGTTGATATTGCTCTTCGTCTCGAAGAGGCTGATAAAGATAGTGATGCTGAGGTCAAACAAAACATCAACAAGAAGAGACCTTTTAAATTCAAGTCTAATCCCAACAAGAAGGGGAAGCAAGCAACACCAGTAGCAAATACTCCTACCTCTCGTCGTGGAGAATGTTACAATTGTGGTTCTAAGGACCACTATGCAAACAAGTGCCCGAAGTCTCTTTCTTGCCGCTATTACAAGAGTTCGGCTCATACTATATCTTTGTGTCCCAAACTACAAGGTAAAAAGGAGGGCAAGCTAAATGTTGTACAAGCCTCTGCTAATGCTTCTCGTGGTCAAGGTATTTCTCATTCTATCCTTGATGGCATCATTATATTTCGTGATCTTCCTATTCGAGTTCTTTTTGATACGGGTGCATCTCACTCTTTTATATCAAAAGAACTTGTTGATGCTTTGTCTTTGAATGTTATTGGCTTGATGACTTCTTTGAGAATTGCGAATCCGGTTGGTGGATCCACAACACTCAGTTTACTTTGTAAAGATGTCAAAATTATTTTATGTGATTACTCTTTCCGTGCAGATTTGCATGTTATGCGTTATTTAGGTTTCGGATGATTTTGGGGATGGATTGGCTTAACCGTTATGAAGCCCATATCCTATGCCCTGAGCGGACTATATATCTTCGGCATCCGCAATCTGTTAAGCAGATTTCTCTTGTTCTGGAGGATTCAGATTCCAATTTGAAAGCATCCTTGTACTCTCTAAATCCTCAAGATGACGATAATGATGAGGAGGAGGATGTCATTTCCCTCATTCACATTGTTCATGAATTTCTCGACATATTTGAGCCCGTTTTAGGATTACCACCTAAGCGAGCAATTGAGTTCAGAATTAATCTAATTCCTGGAGCTCTTCCTATTACTCGTCCTCCTTATTGTATGTCCAATAAAGAAAATGAGGAGATGCGTAAACAATTATCCGAATTGGAAGTGAAGCAATTTATTCAATCTAGTTCCTCTCCATGGGGAGCTTCAGCCATTTTTGTGAAGAAATCTGATGGTACACTTAGGCTTTGCGTTGACTACCGCAAGCTTAATGATCCCACCATCAAGAATAAATATCCCTTACCGCGGATTGATGATTTATTCGATCAGCTTAGTGGTGCGAAAGTCTTTTCACAGTTGGACTTAGCAACCGATATTCATCAGCTCCGTATTTCAGAGGATAGCATTCCTTTGACATCATTCCGTACTCGTTATGGATCTTATGAATGGCTTGTTATGCCATTTGGCTTGACGAATGCTCCAGCTTATTTTGTTGACCTTATGAATTGAGTTTTCAAAGACTTCCTCGACCGATTTGTTCTCATCTTTATAGATGACATTCTTATTTATTCTAAAACCGAGGAAGAGCATGAAAATCATCTTCGAATTGTGTTGGAAACTCTTAGGAGAAATCAATTGAAAGCAAAATTTTCTAAATGCCACTTTTGGCAATCTCGTGTGAAATTTTTGGGGCATATTATTTCTGAATCCGGAATTTCCGTGGATCCTTCAAAGATTGAAGCGACTCAAAATTGGAAGAGACCGGAGAGTGTGACGGGAATTCGTAGCTTTCTCGGATTGGAGGGCTATTACCGTCAGTTCATAAAAGACTTTTCTAAGATTTCCGTACCTCTTACTAATTTGACAAAGAAGGGAGTTAAATACATTTGGTCAGACAAATGTGAAGCTTCATTTCAAAAATTAAAAGAACTCCTTTCTGATGCTCCTATTCTTGTGATTCTCGATGGGAACCAAGATTTTATTGTTTATACCGATGCGAGTCGTGTTGTATTGGATGCCGTTCTCATGCAGCGGGAACGTGTTATTGCTTATGCTTCTAGGAAATTAAAGCCTGCCGAGACTAGATATGTCACTCATGATTTAGAGCTCGCGGCTATTGTTTTCGCTCTTAGAATTTGGTGTCATTATCTTTTGGGAGAGAAATTTGTTCTCTACACCGATCACGAATCTTTGAAGTATTTATTTTCTCAAAAGGAACTTAACTTTCATCAACAACGGTTGCTCGAGTTTCTTGCATCTTATGATCTTGATATTCTTTATACTCCCGGAAAGGGGAATCGTGTTGCTGATGCCCTTAGTCGTAAGCAACAAGCGGTTGTTTCCATGATGGTATCCGAATGGAATGATCTTGAGACTTTGTCCACTTGTGAGATTCGAGATCGTGAATCCGATTTATGTTGATCTCTTGTTTTGTGTAGCCTTGAGGCTCATCCTTCTCTTTTTGACCGCATTCTTGAAGCTCAAAAGCATGATCCCGAACTGGTTCTTCTTAGCCAAAGTTGTAGGGATAAAATTGATATTGAAGGTTTGAAAGACTTTGATATTGATGCTCGTGGCGGTATTCGAAAATTTGTAAAACTTATTGTGCCAAATATTATTGATCTTCGTAAAGATATTTTAGAAGATTCTCATCATCCTAAATTTTCCATTCATCCCGGTAGTAGTAAAATGTACGCGGATATGAAGCGACTTTATTACTGGGAGGGAATGAAATCCGATATTGCTAACTTTGTTAAGCGTTGCATGACTTGCCAACTTGTTAAGGCCGAGCATCAAAGGCTCGTTGGGTTATTGCAACCTTTGGAAATTCCAATATGGAAGTGGGATCAAATTTCCATGGATTTTATAGACGGTCTTCCCCGTTCTCGTTCGGGCCATGATAGCCTATGGGTGATAGTAGATAGACTTACAAAATCCGCCCATTTTCTTCCCGTTCGGTCCAATCGGACCGTACCTATTTTGGCCAAACTCTATGTCAAGGAAATTGTTAAACTGCATGGAGTTCCTACATATATTGTTAGTAATCGAGATCCATTGTTTACTAGTGGATTTTGGAAAGATCTTCAAAAAGCTTTGGGAACAAAGCTTAATTTTAGCACCGCTTATCATCCTCAGTCCGATGGACAAACCGAGCGTGTGAATCAAACTCTTGAAGATCTTCTTCATGCATGTGTTCTTGATTTTGGTGGAAGTTAGGAAGATCATATTTCTCTTGTTGAATTTTCCTATAATAATAGCTTCTAATCTAGTATTGGTATGGCACCTTTCGAGGCACTCTACGGAAGGCCATGCCGATCTCCTTCGTGTTGGCTTGAAGCCAGTGAGAAGCTGGTTTTAGGTCCAGATTTTATTCGTGATGCCACAGAAAAGATTGACCTTATTCGTCATAGGATGAAAGAAGCTCAAAGTAGACAGAAATCCTATGCCGATAACCGAAGAAGGAAATTAGAATTTTCTGTAGGGGATTTGGTGTCCATCCGTGTTTCACCTATGAAGGGTGTTGTGCGTTTCAATCGATCGGGAAAATTAGCACCTCGATATATTGGCACATTTCCCATCACCGAACGCATTGGTTCAGTGGCTTATCGCCTTTTGTTACTGGCTCAATTCTCTGCTATTCATGACGTATTCCACGTCTCTCAACTACGGAAATGCCTTCGAGATTTCGATTCTGTTCTTGAGCCCGGTGTTATTGAGGAAATTGAAGTTTCGCCTAATTTGACTTATGAACAACATCCTATCCGTATCATTGCTTCGGAGGTTAAACACCTTCGAAATAAAGATGTTCCTCTTGTGAAAGTTCAATGATCCTCAAACCCTAAGGATTGCTCTTGGGAATCTAGTGAATTCATCGAGCGAACACATCCGGACTTCCTTTCTCGTGCTCATTAAGGTGAACTTCTTATTTTAAGTTTTCTTCTCTTTGTATTGATATGCTTTTATAGTTGTTACTCTTTAATTTCTTCTTAATTATTGCGAGGATGCAATTTCTTTAAGGAGGGGAGTCTGTAACAACCCGCATATTTTACGGTTCGAATATTTAAATGTTTGATTTAAATATAGCATCGTTAGTCAGATTTTAGTCCGAAAAAGTCACTATTCGAAGAAGAACAGTCGAATTAGTGAAAAGTTTATGTGGATCGTGCTATTTGGAAGCGCCTATGTGAAAACACATTCAAACAGGAATTCAAACGTCTGAACTGGGTCGTTCAGACGTCTGAAATTGTTTGAGCCAATCTAGAAAGTAAATAGGCTAATATTGCCACTTTTAGACGTCTGAAATGGACGATTCAGAAATTGAGTTTGAACCTCAGTCGTTCATATTAGGGTTTCAATTATTCAACGGTAGATCTACGTCCTGGAGACGATCGGGGGACATGGGGGTGGTAGGGCTCGTCGAGCAGGTCTCGGGGATGTAGCCGCTCGTCTCAGGGATGCTCATCCTCGTCGTGGTTGTCCTTAGTTCATCGGCGGCGGCGCAGTGGCTTGGGGTAGCCGTAGGTGGTCGCGCCACCATGGATGAGTGCGGCACGTGGTAAGGGAAGTCACAACAGTGGTGGATCGAGGCAAAGGCGAGCGTAAACGGTGCAAAAATGATTGGAAGGCGGCGGCTCTGGTTTTGAATGAGATGGCTCGCTAGGGTTTCACGCGTGAAAACGTGCTAGCGTGGTACGTGTTTTATTAATTAAACTATTTTATTTATTTTAACTTAAATCGCGTAATGTTCTAAAATGCATAACTTTTACGTAGAAGTCGGATTTATGCGCGGTTTATTCCGCTGCGATCGTATTGAAATTCCGGACATTTTGGCACTGATTTTGATGAATTCTGATACTGTTCAAATTTGGGCCTTATTTTGGATTTCAAATCGATTTGAAATCAAAAGTGAGTGTTTTGACCCACTCTGTAACGACCCGGATTTTTTTTTCTATTTTTGATTTTTATAAGTCACACAACTTATTTTCACTTTTCCATCAACCATATACTCGAATACATTCACATTTTATTTTACACTAGATTATATATTTTTATTTAGCCAAGTATATTTTTATCCAATTCGTTTCGAATTTATTTTATTTAACTTAGCTTGTGTTAAATCCAAACTTCATACCATTTCTTTTTATTATTTAAGTAAGAATTCAATTTCATTTCAGTCCAATCCAGATTCAACTCAATTTCATTTAGTTTAAGTTAAATTCAATTCAATTCAATTTTATTTCTCAATTCAATTCATTCACATCCCAATTTAATACATTTAACCAGTCTACTTTACTAATTTATTTCATTCAAATCACCATCAATTTAATTTCTCCAACTTAATCTAAGTTAAATTTCATTTGAACTTTCCCCCTTTTAATTTTAATCCCAAAATTCAATTCCCATATTTTCTTCAAAATCATTCACCATTTATAAGTTTATAACTTATCTTCTGATGATCTCTAAATTATTTAAATAAGGATTTCAAAATTTTTAAACACCCGGTATTAATTTTAAATCATTTTGAAATCACAAATATCTCAAATCATACTTTTTAATCTTAAACCAATCCTGTTTTTTATCTAAAACAAATTTCCCTCAGAATTTCCAAAACAAACTTGTTTTTCCTAAAAACAGTCCAAAACAATGACCACGATGGCAATCCATCACTTAGAAACTCGAAAATGAACACCGATGAAGTCGCGATCATCATCGGAATTTTTTCCAGCGACTGAAATGAGTCCAGTGCTATAACATCCTCAAAATCCATTTAAAATCAATTTTCTATTCAAAATATCTTCAAAATAATATCACTATCATATATTTCAACACTTTGGAAAATATTTTCAAAAATCTCAGGGACTTTAAATTCTTTCCAATTCTGGTTTTAATCAAATCTTATTTCAATTGTATAATCCATATTTATACAATTTCCATTTGGTTATATATAACCAATTCCATATTTTATAATTTTGTTTTTGATTGTAATATTATCATCCAACCACTCCCAATATATTATAATAATAATTAGAAAATTATTTCCTTTATATAAAAATATAATTTTGGCAAAATTATTTCATTTACCAGCTTCAAAACCATACTGTATCGGTTTATCGCGTTCAAGTGTTTAGAAACTCCTATCGAATTAGTGGCATCCCACTACTCGATCAGAATTTATATTCCACTCAACCAATAAATCAACAGAATATAAAACAATTTATATTCACTAACAAATACGCGCTCATATCTATCATTACACTCAACTCATTCTAGAGTACCACTGACTCTATCTCTAATGAGTAATCCACACCAGAGCTAAGGTTCTCGCTTAACCCTCTGCTCTGATACCAAGTGTCAAGACCCGCAAATCCGTACCCCTTTGAGTCGACAGTATTTCACCTCAGCTCAACTCAAATTGGACGAAAATACGAATCTTTAGGGTAAGAAGAAGAAAGAGGTAGAAGAAAAGTAGAAACAACAACACAGAATCTCACAATTGCAGCGGAACAAAATATAATATATAATAACAGAGTTTATACAAAGAAATCTGTAACAGTTTATACACTTACAGTTATCAGAGTACAACCATCAATACATCAAACTGGACAGTTATATAACTTATCCTTACACAGCGGAATATAAGTCAAGTACGGAAAATACGTCTGAAACTCCTCCAGCTAGTCTCCTGAGCTCCATAGCATTTAACATGAATCTGTAATACTCGGTCTGACCCAAGCATTATAATAAAATAACACCCGAGTTAGTCTGGAAAACCAGCGTGAGAAAAACACACTCGGTTTTAATTATTTACTTTTCAAAATCCTTTTAAAACAAAGGTATCTCATAAGACCACGTCACAAATAAACACGACGGGTTTTTACCTTACGATAACCAAAATAATTTTTATCAAAATCGTCTAATATTATAATAGTGTCTATAGAAAGTAAATAGAATATAGCTGAAATGCTTGCATCTCACGTTTCAGCATAGTTAGGCACAATCAAAACCGTACCACCTGTCACGGTACCTGTCTAGATCAGCGTACCGTGGACCACTCCATGATCCCCTGCTACACAAGACTGGACTATCCCTTAAACTGGATAGCCCGAGTAAGATTACCCTGCGGTTGGGATCAACAACCGCACCACATAGCCGAATAATAAAGAAGGGACTCTAGATAGAGGTAACCGTACCCTACTTGGGTGCGACCCACTTAGCCTTGCTGCATCTTCCCTGATTTTCAGTCATTCCCGGTTGATGAGGCTCGAGGCTAAGCGTTACCTTTTTAGAAATATTCACTTAGGATGCTCATCGTCCTCCAATGACGATGTTCTGATAGCATTCGTCCATACAAGTTGTCCTGGGCCTGGACTAACCGAATCACCATCTTCATCATCTTCACGGTATTCATTCATTACGTTCAAACCGGATCGAAGTGGTTTTCAGATAATTAAATATGATCTCGGTCTCTTCGAAACGATTAACGAAATTGGCCAATATTTATAGTCGGTTACTTAACTATCAAATTAAATATCCATAAGCAATCATCTGGCCTTGTATAAATTTTTCCAAGGTATTTACTTCTAAAATATCTTTAAAAGATATATAAATTCCTCCCAACATTTGAAAACAATTTTTCATATACTCAAATCCGTAACAGGATACTCCCAACATCTCAACACTTAGAAATATTTCCAAACTTCTATTTTCTATACTTAGGAAAATATTACCAGTCTTATTTTCCAAATCTTTCAATATTAACGTTTTCAGAGAATTATCCCATGACTTATTCTAAAAATCACCGAAATCACAAATAATTTCCTCTCCTCAAAACCATATCCTTTTATAAGCCCTTTTTCCGAATCTTGTGAGAATTTATCAAATAATTTTCTTCCAATTTACTTTTAAAACTATATCTCTACTACTAATAAAGAGAATTCATTCCATTGATTCACTCAGTGTCTTTTTGAAATAACTATAATACCCTTTGTCCTTCTTTCATTTTACATTCAGATGCCCTTCTCCATTTTCCATTTAGCATCAATAGAATTTCAATGGCGTCTTTTTGAAATTTCAAAAATGTCATTGACATATACATGGCAGCAGTTGTTCCCTTTGCATATACTTGGCAGCAGCAGTGGTTCTTAATTGAAGTGAGGGTATGTGAGCAAGCTGCAAGCTCACGGTTGAAATTACATGTTTCAAAAAAATGCATCAATCACGTTCCAATTTGCATGTGCTATCAAAGCAAGTGGTATGCTAATTTTCTGAATAGCTTTCTAGCAGCTGATTCATCTCCTAAGTTATATACACTGACAAAAGATATATTTTAGAGGATGTGGGACTAATTAGCTCAACATCATATCATCGACTCTTTGGAATAAGAAGAATTGTAGATATCATGAAGAGTGAGAATGGAGAGGATTTGTTTGCCATGTTTCCTAATTCCCTTGGTTGTTCAGATCATCATTTCATTATGCTTTCTTTCTCTTTTGTATTTAAATCATTCTGTGCCATTTCATTTGAACTTATCTGCAACCTATGTTTTTCTTTTTCTTTTTCATTTAGCTTTTGTATCATTGTATTTGTCTAAAAGGTTCACATTGAAATTCATCTTTTTTGTGTGCTAGTTCTTTAATACCTCTCATAATTTTCCATCTACAAAAAATAATAATGTGGCAGTTCTTTTTGCTGTATAAGAGTATAAGTTGCATGGTTGCTAATTTCTCATTATAGTTATCGAAAAACGTTGACTTTATTTTTATTAGATAAACTAACAGAATCAACGATGAGCATATTACATAAAGGATACCCTTAATGAATAGCATAGTTCCTTAAGAACAAATTACAAAGTCAATATATATTTTAAAGCGTAAAAGCTAATTAGCCCATCCTAATCCAAAACTGTATAATTCTATTGTTTTCTTACTTCAAAATAATAGCAATGTTTAGCTATAGGAGCTCGGTTATGTTTTCAACATTAAAATATGATCTTCTATACTGATGCTTTTGATGCTTTATAAGTATGTTTGTTTTTCATAAACGTATACATATTGGTGGTAAGTGCGTTCTAATTTTGTGATCAAGTACTGTTATCTGTAAGCCTATAAGAATCAAACTGGACAAAAGATTAATTTTTATAAACTAATCATATTGTTAAGCTTCCTCTCAAGTGCGATAGACCTGCATCTTTTACCATTTGTAATACTTAATGAATTTTATACTTTCTAATGTAAAATAAAACATGGACTATGACTTCTAAATAAAAAAGAAGAAATAAAAGATGCCACTTCGACATAGTTAACTGGACTTAATTACTAATTAAATGCCCATTACTACATTTTAACAAATGCTAATGAATTGATAATTATGCATTACAACGAATACTGGACAAATAATTTTTTCGGCTCTAACATGCCCCTTTATGATGATGAGTTGTGGTTTACTAAATCATTCTAGTCCAACATGCGCATATAACAACAGCATGTATTTTTTTTCTTCTGCTTTTGGTTCAATCAATACTTTATCTACCATGATTTGGCAAAAGGTAAAGCGTACATGTACTTAAATAATATATTATACAGATTGCATATAGTTGAATAACTTTTGATTAAAATGTGAATAGAGATGAACCACAATTTTGTTGAATCACAACAACTGTTTGGATCAAACTAATAAGTTCTATTTTATTCAACGAGCATTTAATTGAATTATTTAATATATAGACATGCAATTATGTGGTTCACAAGTAGCCTGACTGGATATAAATATATTGCTTTCATTAATAAAGTTCACGCTGAAATTTGGTATAGGGAAAACCCTTACTGATTGATGTTTTGGTTTGTAGACGTTGAATGAATAATTGTATTTTGCATGTCCAAAACCTTTAAAGGGTTGTTATGCTTTGAATATTTTTCTATATGGTATAGTTTTTGGGGGTTTCAATTTTTTATACTATATATTGGATGAGATGTAATTCTTATGACTTTTATTCGGAATCATTTTTCAATATGCACTAAAATGACAATGGAATATATTGTTGTTAAAGGAAAAACGTAGAGAGATGTGGCTTTTTATGTTATGTATAAAAGCTTTTAAGATGTTGCTTTTGTTGTCATAACAAAATCAATTTGGCAGTTGATACATATCTCATTATTAATAACTTTAGATAGGGACATGGAAATCCATTATTATATTTTGAAGTTATACAGAAGCATTGGCATAAAATTAAGGGCATGGAAATTAGCATGCACCTGAAATTATTATTGCTTTTCAATGTGCTAATTGAAATATAAAATATGGTATATGCAGAATTTGAGTAGAAATCAATATTAATTTCTTACGCATGCACCAATAGTATAAAATTTGGATGATTAATGAGTATATTTAAATGCAAGACACATCGAAAATAAAGTAGAAAGACGAAATTAAAGTTGGTTATCGATTTCAATATATTATCAGAATCGGTACTAATGCATCCTGTTCGATTGTCTAATAAAATAAATTGAGCTTCATTTGTAGCATCCGAAGAAGAGTACACACATGAAATTTTAAATACATTCATTTAACGTTAATGAACACAAAAGCAAATAGCTAATTCATTAATATTTTTATTTTTTAAGTACGGTTCTTCAAATTAGTTATGGAAGATACAAATGACTGAGCAAGAATTTGCTACCATAAAGAATATAGCTAAGAAAACAAGAGAAATCTTAATTGGAATAATGTAATATTAAGACAAGGAAAAATGCAATCAACATAAGAATAAATAGCACCAAATTCGATAATCATCAAATAAATTGTAATGAAGGGAAAAAAACATGGGTTCATTGAAAATGATAGTAGAGGTGTTGTAATACATAAATTTCAAATACCTAAGTGATTAAACACAAGCCCATTAGGGCGTGTATATATACTCGTATATATAATAAGTACTTAAAAAATTAATAATTTATTTTTATTTTTTTAAAATAGGTTCAAGTAATTATTTAAAATATCAAAAACACTTTATAACATTAATAACTCATCTTTAGTTAAACCAATAATTTTTCCAAGCTGATTTAAAAATTAGACTTTAATAGAAATAAATACTTAATATTTGAGATCTACTTACCAAAGTATTTCAATCTCAACTTGCTTAAAAATTTCATAGTTTTAAAATAAATACAATTTTCCTTTCAAAACAAATTCACCTCTTAAAATTTAAAATATATTTTTAAAATCTCAATAACCAATTTTAAGTTATAACTTCCTCTCGATTTCACAACATCTCGATTTATATTTCACTTCTCTAACCATTCCCTTTTCGAAAATGGAATCTACTATTTTTCCCAAACCCACTTCCATATTCTAATATAAATTCCTCCTATGAATTTATATTCCCAATTATCATTTGATATCGAATTCCTTTATTTATAAATATCGTTATCAATTATATAACCCCTTTTGTTTACTTGTTTATAATAAAAAAAATCTTATTTATAAAAATCCATTATATAAATTTATTTCTTATAGATTCCATCGATACTTCCAATCTATTTTCAATATTGATTTAAACTCTTTTTTTATATTCCCAGAATATCATTTATAAATTCTCTAATATAATTCATTTTAAAAATCTCCATTTATCTGTCCGAAATAGTTAAGTATAGCCAAATCAATTATATTCTTTTCTAATTCATTTTCTTTAAAATAACTCCAATTCCAATATATATATTTTATTATCAAATTATCTTCAATTCCATAAATTTTAAAATATATCTATAGTTTTAAAATTTATCAAAATTCAGGCCAGTGCTACAATAGCATCCAATAATTTCAATCACTATAATAATCTATAACAGATTATTCTACACAAATCATATATTACTATATATGAGAAATAAAAAATAAATTTTGAGGAATCCAGTTAGATCTCTCCAAACTGTTTCCCTGCATCCACAGATGTTAATACAACATAAAATAATACCAATCCCACTTCGAGGGGAATATTGCGGTATATAGGGTCATCCGCTATTATGCGGGGCGCATAGGGTCTCATCCGCTATAATGCGCGGGAATATCACTCCAATACTAATATATATACTACTATATATAATTAGTCATCCAACATATAATTATAAATTTATCAATCCAATCACATCCAATAATTCAAATTTTAAATTTTAAATTTAAATACGGTAATCCAAATGAGTGAGAAATTCTCACCTTGATTTTTCTTTGCAATCCATCCCATTTTTTTGTATCTACGACATTTCGCCTCAAATGATTCCAGCTCATGCGATTTTGGCCTCGAAGTAAAAAGTTAAATAATTTATAAGTAATCGATTAGATTTCTATATAAATTTCAAATATATAAACTAAATTAAATTTTCAAATTACCTTCTACTAGAAAATATTTTATTTTTACCTTCTTTTTTTTTCTTCTGGACCTCGCACGAATGATAATTACATTTTATAAGATTTGATAACTAACAATATAACTAACTTAAACTTGATATAATAATAAACTTATCTAAATTTTCTTAACTTTACAGACTTGCTCAATTTCTACCTTCCCTTTGTCGCGCCGTCGTTCAACCGGTCGCCTTTCCAGAACCCTAGCCCACGTCCTTGTCGCGCTCCATCGTTGATCTACCTCCCGTCGCTTCCTTCAAGTCGTGATTATCGACCATCGCATCCCCACCCAGCCTCGCCTACGACAATCTTGCAGCCCCTCAGCCTTCCATCACCAGTCCATAACCTCGTGCGCGCTCGAGCCACCAACATCACGATTTCGCCTATTTCGCCGTCGACAATGCCTTCGAGTTCGCCTTCCCTTGTCCCCCTTCGATCGCAAAACTTTGCTTTCGAACGAATTTGATTCGTTCATTTTTTTATATAAATAAATCGAATGAATTCGATTTTCTCGTTTTCGTGAGATGAATTTGAAAGAAAGGCACGGGGGCGATTCGATTTGAGGGAAGGAATAGATAGCAATTTTATTTTTGAAGACGGAATCGATTTTTTTTCTGTATGCTCGGCCATTTATCTTTATTTTTTTGCTGAGCAATTTGATTTATGAAAGAAGAGGGAAAATAAGATGGTTTGAGTGATTCGAACTGAGTGAAAGAAAGCGGTGAGTGACTTAAAGTTAATGATGGTGTATTACAGAAGGTAAAGTACTTTTGATTTGATTTTTATATAATTTTATTCAATTATATAATATCTCGTTTTGGCAACTTAAAATTATAACCTCCTATCGAGACATGCCGCTAGGCGTTCATAATGTTATAACCCTATTCTGAATGCAATGGAAAAGGTTTCGAGTCCTAATTCGATCGTATGGAGAAGATAGCTTTTTGGACCCTATTATTTTATTGAATTTTAGATATAAATTTCAGCGCGTTTTTATTCCGTACGATCAAACGATAACTCCAAACGCTACGAAATTTGAAATTCGATAATAATTCAATATTAGGATTTAATGGAACTAGTTTCATCGAATTCCAAGACTGTGCCTCAGAAGGCTATTTTTAAATGTCAATTTAAACGAACTATTTTTAAAATTGAACAGATCACTTTTAAATTCAATTTTAAAACTTTTATTATATTTATTATTATTAATATAAATTTTACAAGCCTTTAAATAAATTTTATCGGCTTAAAACTCAAGATACAATAATTTACACAATATTTAATTATATAATTCAAAAATTAAATTATTCAATAAATCGCTATATTTAAATTCTAAATTTATTTTGTAAATAACCCAAATCTTAATATTCGAAATCAATCTATAATTCAAATTCAATATTTAAATATCCCAAATCAAACTAAGAAAAATTCGGGTCGTTACATTCCTCCCCCCTTAATAGAATTTCGTCCCCGAAATTGCTAAGGTAGGAAAATTGCTTCAAACCCATTAACTTATCAAAATCCACTTAGTTAAGATTTTATTTCCACTTTTCTAATCTTTAGTTCCACCCAAACAACTAGTTTTCAATTCTAACCCAAAACATCTTATTTCAATTCAAATTTGAAATCAATTCGTCGTTAACAAAAAATTTCCAAAATTTTTCAAAATTTTTCTAACACCCTAAATTTTCGAAATTTTTTGGCAGAGTCTCCTTTGTACGGAGAGCCTTTTGCAATATGACAAGAGAGATAAATATATATACATCGGCCAACATGGTCGGAAAACAAAACATATATATCAATATTTATATTTTGCAGTATTTAATCCAAAAACGTACATTATTTTAGCATTTTTAGGCGTTTTTAAGCAAGCATTAACTTCATATGCAAATACGTAACCCCAATCTAGCCAAACACTCCCTCTGGGTACCTATACTTACTCGATTTAAACATGTAAGTTCCAAATATACGAAATTCACTAACATTTCATTTATTTAAACAACTACAACACATGAATTTCAATAACCAATCACGCTAAACATGTATTATATGCAATCATAAGGTTCTGACATTCAATTTATTACTTTCAATCAATCCATACGTCGTTTCATTCAATCTGAAATGATTTACAACCCAATTTTCTTACATTCAGTTCACATTTGTACCAACAAATAAATATTCATTCCAAATTGATTAAAAATCAATTTATTCACTTCTATTAATTTATAAAATTTTATCTACTTCCATTTATGTCAAACACCAAATTTTCTATGCAAATTGTTGATATTCATTTAATAGAATAACCATTCCAAATTATCGCTATTTTAAATTAATCCCAACTCAATTTATAGTTAATTCCATTTCATTCAAATCTATCTTTATTTAAACTCGGAACCATTCCATGCTATTCATTAACTAACCATTTCATAAATTTACTCGAAGCCAAGCTTCTATTAAATGTTAACCCAAGTTATTTATTTCAATCATTTTAACCAACAACTTAAGTTCATTTCTATTTGCAACAAATTTCCTTTCAACTTTTGACTTGACTTTTATTTAATCAAATTTCATCCATTCATTAATTAATTCAATTAGTTTGTTTTCTTAATCCATTTTAAATTTTAATTCCATACTCAATTCATTCTTAAATTTATTCCAATGATATTCAAGGCCATATTACATTATTTTATACTTCAATTGAATTTATTTATGACTCGAGTCATCACCATTTTAATTCAATTTCATTTTATTCGACAACATTTCCTATTATATTTTAGTTCACTTACCATCTAAGTCAAATTTATTTATAACTCAAGCTTCATTTCAAAACCATTTTTAATTAACAATCCAATTTTATTTAACCGAGTTAAATTCCCTTAACATATTCAATCAACTAATTTAGTTAGTTAATTAGCTCACTTCTAATTTATAATTCAATATTCAATATTTAAAACCATTTAAATATCCCAAATCAAACTACGAAAAATCCGGACCATTACACACTCACAATTACTAGATTTTCTTATGTTAGTTAAATTAAATTTATGATGTGATTAGAAATTGAGTGGTTGATGTTTGGTATATTTAAATTGTCATTCCAGTTAAATACGACTTCTATTTCATTTAATCGTTATTTAATTTAATATTAAATAAAATTGTCAGTTTAATACTTGTTGATGATAATACATTAATTGATGTTATTTGTTGGTTGATTGAATGGTGATTGTGATGTATGTTTGATTGTTGATATTGGGTGACTGGATGTTATATTTTTATATTGTTATAACACTGCAAATTCCCTATGGGTTGAAATGATACATACCCGAACGATCTGATAGATTAGGGGAAATCGTTATGGGTTGAAATGATAGACTCGAACGATTTCATGGATTTGAAGTTAAATTTGGGATTGCGGGTTGAAATGATATATACCCGTAAATTTAAATTTATCGCGGGTTGAAATGATATATATCCGTATCACTTGACCATAAGGTAGAAAATTATATACGAACACCGGATTGGTTAAATTAAATGATTTTAAATCCTTAATTTTTGAAGTTAGTTAAATGATATTTTGAAATAGAATTGGATTTATATAAACTGAATTACTTTCGAAAATCCAAGCGTTAATTGAAATTGGAATTGATTTAATGAATTGTTTAAAGGATTTAAATTGGAATTTCAATGTTGAATTGTCAAATATAAATGAATTTTATCAAAATTGAATCATTGAAATGTTTGAATATAATATTAAAATCTATTTAATTTGAAGTGGTTTAAATTGATAATTCAAACATGGATTTGAAATCGATATTGGTTAAATGGTTTTAAATGAGGATTTGAATTGAAAAAAATGATTTAGTTTATTGATTTGGAAGCTGGACATGTTCCAAAAGTGTTGAAATGAAAGGAGTAGTCCAATTTGATATTAATTTCAATTTTATTATATTTAATATAAACTGTTTTAAAATATATTATTTTCAAATCCTAATTATTAAGATTTTCAAACTATTAACTAATTTAAGTTATCTTGAACTATTTTAAACTATTTTAATCAATTTAAACTAATTTGATTTATTTTAATCTATTTAATACAATTTAATCTATTTTAACCTAATTAACCCATTTGAAAAGTATTTTAACCTATTTTAATCTATTTAAATCTATTTAATTTATTTTAATTTATTTTAATCTATTTTAATTTATTTTAAATCTATTTAATCTATTGTAAATCTATTTAATCTATTGTAAATCTATTTAAACTATTTTAAATTTATATAAACTATTTTAAATCTATTTAAAAGTATTTTAATCTATTTTTAAACTATTTTAGAGTACTCTAACTATTTGAAATTTATTTTAAAATATTTATAACTATCTAAACTATTTTCTAAATTTCATTCCATGTAAAGTGGAAGTGTTTATATTTAAATCTTTGATTTTAAAGTGAATATGGTTAAATGACGTTATAACCTAAGTTGGGGTTTAAATGACATTTTCTGGTTAAATGACCTGTTTGATTTAATATGATGATTTGAAATGAGATTTAGCCTATTTTGTCGATATGATTTCGAAAGTGAATATGATTTTGAAAGTGATATGTTTGAATCGAATATGATATTTTTATATCAATTATGAATTGACTTTTGAAATGTAAAAGAACCATCCGGTGTGAAATAAGCGTTTGGTTGTTAAAGAGACCGGTATCGGATATTGTCATACTCTCTGCCAATACTGAAAACCACTTTAACAACTGTGTACGTGGTGGAGATTCCAGAATGAAGTAGGATGGTTTGGCGAACAATTTTGTATGAGGTATTTACGTAGCCCTGACTCCCGCAAGTCAGCTTAGATGTGACTAAAATAGGAGCCACACCGGGCCAAGTGAGATCATTCCTCCGATCGGACATGCTTCTTTGATACCATATTATGACTTTGTGATGATTTGGTAGCCACCCCTCGATTTTGATTATGGGAGCGTGTTCCGAGGTGGGCGGTAGTAGCTGCTATGCGTTACCACTAGTCCGGATCCGCAAATGGTAGAATCCTACCCTGGCATTGCCTCGAGTACCATGTTCACATGTCGTATAGCGCCTTCTATGAGTTTGCTTTGTACCGTACCAATGGAGTGCCCTCTGATAGCCCTCCAGTTTACGGAGAAATTACGGTACTGTATAAACTGCGAGAATATATAAAAATGTGTTAAGTGGAATATGAGTAACGCCTTAACGCTATTTCAATACTTTACTTTACTGTAGACACTATTATAATAATGTATTGTACTATGTATGTAGATAGTTTAGCGGATCCTTAAGAGATGGAAATCCCGAACATCTCTTAAGTTATTGCGCTCAGGCAAGACATTGGATAGGAGATGTCAAACCTTGTAAACATCTTGATGCTGTTACACTCATATTTATTTACTGTTAATTTAACTTACATAAGATCTTTTAGTTCTGACTCGAGTGTTTTTTTCTTTTCAATTCGCTCGGGTCAGTCTGAGCTTTTCAGTGTATCGAAGACTACTTTTCTAGAGGACGAAGACGGAGATTTGTATAATATTATTATTTATTATATTTATTCCACTGCATCATGTTGTTCCGCTGCGTTGTTATTTATTTATGTTGTATGTAACTCTGATTCTGTATTGTAAAAGTGTAATCAAATGTTATTTGTAAAACAGCTTCATGGACTGTTTATTTGATTATTATATTTTGTCATTCCACTGTGAGATTCTGTGTTTGTGTTATTTCTTTCTCTTCTTTTTCTTATTTACCCCATAACAATCCCCCTTTTGAATGGTTTGAGTTTGATATGTGTGGTTTATTGTCGATTTAAACTATCCAAAAAGGTGGCTCGTTACATAATTACCGCATCAATTGATTCTGATAGGCCTAAGGAGATGGAAGTAGTTCCAAAATTTCAATCTCGTAATAGAGTTATAGTCGTTGATGATAGAATTGAAGACACTATTAATTAGACATCACAGAGTAGTCCATGTCGCTTTCTAGTAGTGTTGGTGATATGCATGAAGCTAAAGGAAGTTCAGTTCAAGGTGGAGTTAAAAGGGGTTTAAGTGATGTTGTATCTACTCGAGCCAGCCATAGGACTAGTAGGCCACCTGAGAGGTATGAGTTTGAAAATATGCAAACATCGGCCTTGATGATCAGTTTGACTATGCCTTATATGTGGTTCATGATGCGCCATTTAACATTGAAAAAACCATGAAGTCGAGTGATGGCTTCGAAGTGGATTTGCATTATGGAAGAGGAGTTAGAGTCGTTGAAAAGAAACGACACTTGGGAGTTGATACACCTCCTCAAGAAAGCAAACCCATAAGTTGCAAATGGGCTCTTAGGGTGGAGAATAATAGGAGATACAAGGTTAGATTAGTTGCAAAATGGTTTTCAAAGGGATGGAGTATAATGAGGTTTTGTTCATGTAGTGAGACATATCTCAATTCGAATTTTGTTTGCCACAGTTTGTACTCATGACTTGAAGTTGGAGCAACGTGATGTGAATACCACTTTCTTGCACGGTGACTTAGAGGATACCATTTACATGAAGTAGGCAGAAGATTTGTTGTAAGTGGAAAAGAAGATTGGATTTGCAAATTGAAGAAGTCCCTTTATGGACTCAAGCAATCGTCTAGACAGTGGTGCTAGAGGTTCTATTCTTTTATGCTTTAGGTTCTATTCTTTTATGCTTTCACTTGGTTTTGATCATAGTATCAATGATGCATATATAATGGGTGTATTTGCTCTTATATGTGGATGATATGTTAATTGTTTCCAAGGATAAAGCTGAAATCGATGGATTAAAGTTGAAGCTAAAGGTGGAATTCAAGATGAAAGACCTTAGGGAAGCAAAGAAGATTTTGAGTATGAAAACCTAAAAGATAGAAAGCTTGGACTTTTTTGATTCACTCAAAAAGAATATATTGTGAAGGTGCTTGCTCGGTTTAGTATGGAAAGAGCAAAGGCAATCAGTACACTAATGCCTTTGCACATACAATATTCGAGTAAAGGGCTCTCTAATCTCAGAGAAGGACAATGCCTATATAGAGAAGGTGCCCAATGCGAGTGCAATTGGTAGTATGATGTATGCTATGGTTTACACAAGACCCGACATTGCACATGTTATTGGATTGTTTTGTAGATATATGACAAATATGTGAAAGACGTGTTGTGAGGCGGTGAATTATATTTTAGATATCTTAGAGAAACTCCAAATCATGGGCTTGTTTTTTATTATGCCGGCGATAGAGATCGAAGGAAGTCAATCTCAGCTTATGTGTTCACTCTTGAAGGGATGGCTATTTGTTGGAGAGTGAGGTTGTAGATGATAGTTGTTTTATCTACTACGGAGGTAGAGTTGATAGCTGCTATTGAAGAAGCTAAAGAGACAATCTACTTAAAGTGGTTGATGTGTGATTTGGGCTTCGTATATGATGGATAGAAGTGAGTTGTGATAGTCAATGTGCAATTCACTTAGCTGAAAATCTGGCTTTCAACTCGATGACGAAGCATATAGAGGTAAGTGATTCCTTTCTTGTTTCGATGAATGAAGAGAATTTAGTTCGTCTTCAGAAGGTTCGCATGGACGAAAATGTAATAGAGATGTTTGACAAGCTATTTCCTGTTGTAAAGTTCAAGCATTTCTCGAACTTGATCCGCTTATTGAGGTGTAAGGTGCCACATTGTGGCGCATATGGAGAGTGAGTTGGCAGATGGAGACAATGCTTTCATTGTGGAGATTGATAAGTCCTATATCAAGAGTGTACTTTCAACACTTTGTTGGCAAGCGGTGCACTTGCCATAGTTTGTTGTTAAAGTGCAATGGTTGATGGCTATGCCGAAATTCATTGGGAAAGTATTTGTGGTGTCTTATCCAAGAGTTGCTTGAAGTATAAGGATATAGGTGGAGTTAGTAGGCTTGCATAGAAATATAGTATCAAAATGGAGATTGTTATATTTCAATGATACAATATTTTCATATTAAAGAATATTTAGAAGATATTTGAGTCAAGGTGCAACTGTGACTCAAATTTTTTATCTCTTTTAATGCATCAAAAAGGGCAAGGAATTATCCACATGAGAACGAATTATTTGAAAGATTGAAGTAACCAATCAATTTTCTAATCAAGCGCATGCATGTTAGAGGAAACTGAAAAATCAAATGGAGACTATATGAATAAAAGAATTAATAAGGCATTGATTTATTATTATAAATCAATTATTTCAATCCTAAGTAATAATCTCTATATAAAGATAGTCATTTTTTAGAGATTTCAAGAGTCCTCTTAAGTTGTATTTCTTCATATTTTTCTTCTTCGTCTTCATTATCAATTTTATAATATCTTTTCTTATAAAGTAATAAAATTTCTCTCCTCAGGTAGATGTACACTATCGCGCGATAATGGAACCACTATAAACATTGTATGTGATTTTCTTTCCTGTTTGTGAATCTATGATATGTGATTGCTCATTTCGGGATATTAGTTTGACGAATAAGTTTTATGTTTGTTGTACTTTGTCATCAATACGATCCTAGTATTCCCTTTGTGTTTGGATTGCTAATACAAATTTTCCCCAACGGAAAATTTACAATGTTAAAAAAGAATAGTTCATCTGTTTTAACGATACATGGAACACAATCGATTAAAACTAAAAGAAATTTAATATTCGTCAAACTGTTGTAAATAGTTAGGTAACATTCATTGTACTATCATGCATTGCACATATTGGATCAAGATATGGTGTATAACATGGTTTAATTGATAACTATTAAGTTTTTTTTTTCCTGAATCTAAAATTAATAAGTAGTTTTAACTTGTTTAAATATAAAAGTGTATCTTCATCCATAAGTACCAAAACAATGATATGATCAGTTTCAATGTAATGGCCAAAAAACCACTACTCAACATGAAGACAATTAGTATTTCTCTTCTTGGCCCTCTCAAGCTTGATCTGAGTGGTAAATTCATGTAAGTTCATCTCTTTCTTTGTTTATTTGAACCATTTTTGATTGATAATCAAATACGGTGTTACCGAATAGTTTATATGCTAACCATTATATGTTTCTTCAAAAATTACCGGGAATGGAGTACCAAAGATGATATTAAATCAATAATGAGTTATTTCAAAGAGCAAAGTTGCAAACTTAGGGAGATGGAGAACAAAACAGGGAGTTACCAATGTGTTACTTAGAAAACATGTTGCGCGACTAAAGACAAACGTAGAGAAAATTGCCGTATTGACGGAATATTTTGTATTCATAACGACCAAAGTCATATTCCAGAATTTGAAGCTGAAAGAAAACTTAAAAAAAAAAGATAAAAGATAGAGAGAACCATGTTATTGGACGAGTTTGTAATTTATGTGTTAGTACATTTTAGTTATAGACAGACTATTTAATAGTTTACAAAACAAATTGGTCAATACAAATAGTAGTCTCTATAGGAACTTGTTTGTATATTTTCTGATATGCGACCATTATTTTTATCAACATCACCCTCTTTCTACACAAAATGTTTATGCAAAATTCTTGGAATTTTCTAAAATGTGTCATTATATATATTTTTTTGTGCTTCTATTATTTGGCTAATTCTATTTGTACATAAGAAACTGGTTTACATGCACCAAAAGTATAGTAAAATAATATACATCAGATTTTACTTAACATACACCACCGTTCAAATTACACATTTGTCCGTAGTAATAAAATTACATTAATTGTAAAACATTCAACATTCCATAGTCAAATTTGGAATTCTCAACCACCAATTTACACCCTTTTTACAAGAAAATCGTCATGGGTCCATGTTTTTTTATTTGTTATAGGAAAAGTTCTAGTAGAAATGAATATATAAATTTAGTTCCTATCTTTGAAAAATAAAAAACGCAAGGTGTCTTGTACTTATTTGACAGAAAATGCAAGGAAACTTGCAATTTTTTGTTTTTGAAATCTTTTCCGAAATTTTCGAAATTTTGAAAAGCGTTAGTTATCTTACATTTTCTATCAGAAAAGCGCAGGCTAGTTTGCACTTTCTGATTTTGAATTTTTTGAGCTTTCTATCATGTAAGCGCAAGCTAGTTTACGCTTTCTGATTTTGAAATTTTTCTAAAAATTTCAAAACTTTTGAAATTTTTAAAAAGCGAAAGTTAATTTGCAGTTTCTGATTTAAAAAAAAATAAAAACCTAATTTACATACTTATTTCTACGGAAACATTTTTTGTAACAACATCAGAAATATGGACCAGACGTTCAACGGTCGCTCCATCCAAACTCAACAATGTGTTCGTCTACTCAAGCGACTAACTAAGACTTTTTCGGAAATGGGACATCAATAGATCGATAAACCTATGCGGTATTGTACAGAATAACAATCAAGTCATAGGGGTCTTGTACAATGTAACAGGTAAGTCCTTAGGTGTCATGTACTATGTAATAACTAATAAGTTAGTTCTAAAGCTCTGTCTACGTGATTTTCAAGGCTACCAAAGGCTGTCGTTGTGTGTATGTCGCATGCTATTTTGTTAAATATGGTTTTAGGGTCATAGAAGATTCGAACTGAACAAATGTCACATGCTATTTTGTTTATTACCTCGTAAAAGTTAGTTTTATCTTAAAATAATTCAGAAACTGACAGGGTATGTATAGTTTTATTTGGATTCTTCCTCCAAAGTTCAAAGGTTCCTACTATTCATATTGCGGCACGCTACATGGGGAACGTTAGATATTTTCTCTGAGATAAACTGATAATGTCGTGACTTGTCTTGTTTATAATGATTTCCATCGTAGCTTGCTTGTTTCATATCAAGCTCAAAGTTGTTAAAGGCTAGGTATAATTTGTCGACGACTTAATTATGAATCTTGATGCTGTGTCACAAGACTCAAAAACTGTATGAACCTTTACAGCACTCACTTTCATACCAGTTAATGTGCATGTTACTTGTACACTGCTAATTTGGAATCAATGACTTAAATTTTACATCAAATGCTTGTCAGGATAGACACGAAGAATATGAAAAAACTCTTTATATGTGCGCTTTCACATCTTTTTTGGTGAGCAGATCCAAATTTATAAAAATGTGCCTTGTTTCCATTTTGTGTAACCTGTCGTTGTACATGTCCTGCTTGATCGATCTCGTAAATGAAGTTTTGTTGTTGTTTCCATTTGTTGCTAGAATTGCATATAGTGATAAAACTGCATTTACTCATTTTGTTAATGGACAAATTCTACGTTAGACATGCATGAAGGTATGGCACCTACATATTTGATGAAATTCCTGATAAATATATTTTATCAATGTTGTTCAGCTGTTTAATTTGATAGCTACAACTTAAATTGCTGAAAGATACCTCCTTTTGGTGCGTTCTTTTTAACACACGAAAAGACACTGAAGAATGGTACGAAAAGAGAATGGGAGAATGGTTGAACAAAGTAGAATTCGTGTTTGTATCGCAGAAAATACATTGGAATAGGAATTGGGAGAAGAATTAATAGTTTTGTTGTTGTTAATTTTATTCAAAAGCATTAATTATTTGCGTTGAAAGGATAGGCCAACGTATTAATAAACATGGTTTTGACCGAATCATTAACAAAATCATAATTTTTCAATATAACGGTTTTAGTTTTTACGTTTTTATATAACAATTTTATAATGAAAAAAAATTCTAATTGTTTATCAAGATTAATAAGCACAAACTTTGATGCTATGACGTAGGAGATATAACAGATATTTTAAAAATAAAACTTGTTGAAAGCTTTTTCATAAAATGATCTAAATCGGTTGTCATTGTGAAAAGGATCCGGGGGTGGCAACACCTTAGTTTGGCAGCCCGCTGACGGCGGTCGACTTGGCCGGTCAGGATGGGGAGATCCAAGGAACAAACCCACTTAGCAAGATACAAGGCAGCATTATGTTCGAATTCAAATTTTGAGATAAAATAAAATATTTAATATTCGTTGAAAATAAATGTTGTTGGTGATTAATCTATATTAGATCTGAATACATATAACTCATATTGATTCAATTGAGAAACAAGTATATGAAATTAACAGCGGAAGACGTACCTGAATCCATCGATTCTTAATTGATGTGGGATTAATTTGGATTAGATCTTCCAAGTTGAATGTTCCCATGGCATTTTCATCACACTTCTCAAGGTTGAATTTGGCTAGGCCTGCCAAAC
Organism: Allium fistulosum; assembly: GCA_030737815.1. NCBI lineage: Eukaryota > Viridiplantae > Streptophyta > Magnoliopsida > Asparagales > Amaryllidaceae > Allium > Allium fistulosum. The sequence goes on from CM060903.1 coordinate 446,264,355, forward strand.
GGTTGGTTGGATCAAAATGGGTTGGGTCAAGTTTGATCCAACCTATTTATGACTCTTTTTTTTTATCCATTTATGACCCAACCCATTTATGATACAACCCACTTAATAAGCAGTTACCCATTTAACTCATTTAAAGATTTAAATTTAATTTGACTAATAAAAAATATAAAATAATTCTAATTCTAATTTTTATATTTTGAGTTCCGATAAAAAGTTAAAATTCTAACTTTCATCAAAATTCAAATACGGAGATGCAGTAGCTTATTATTTTCTAAGTACAACTGTCTGTCCTCTTGGAGAACTACAGTGTGTGTTCTTACGATAAAGTATCTGAGCGTTCCATACTGTCCGTAATTTAGGTGGAAGTTAATCGGTCGAAGTCCCGTCTGATTCTGAGTTAGAACGAAAGAGTTATTGCAGTCCGAACAAAAAAAATAGCGGCTTCTGTACTAGGCGAAATTCAAATATGTGGATGTGGTAGCCTATTATTTTCTAAGTACAACTGTCAGTCCCCTTGGAGAACTACAGTGTGTGTTCACACGATGAAGTATCCGAGTGTTCCATACTGTCCGTAATTTAGGTGGGAGTTAATCGGTCGAAGTCTCGCCTGATTTCGAGTTAGAACGAAGGAGTTATTACAGTTTGAACAAAAAAATTGCAGCTTTTGCATTATGTGGAATTCAAATATGGGGATGCGGTAGCCTGTTATTTTATAAGTATAATTGTTGTCTCTACGAAAAACTATTTCAAAATTCTTATTTTTCAAATTTATATTAAAATTTAATGCTTTTAATAAATGGGTAAATGAGTTACCCGTTTATAACCTTTTTAAAAACGAGTCAATCCAACCCATAGCTCATTTAATAATATTTATAAATGGGTTAACACAACCCATTTATAAGTAGGGTAAATGAGTTGGATTAATAAGTTGGGTCATATTTTTACATGCATAAATTTGGCGTTGCAATGATGATAAATCAATGTGTTTTAACCGAACTTGGGCGGGAGGTCCAGTTATCGTTACTTTTTGAGCTACAAGGTTTGTATTTAACTATGGTTTCGCACTAAGCCACATAAAATTAGTTTTGCGCATTAGTTATCCAGTTCTTAGTATTTATAACAACATCTTTAGCATGTTTACACTATTTCTCTCCGTGATTTTTCGAACATCAATTTTTCATGAGTTGTGGAAACCATAACATATCTTTCTATAGAAGTAATAAACCTCGGTTTGCTAAGGTTTTATGACTAATGACTGCTTGTCAACTCAAACTAAACTAAATTGCTTGTATGGAATCATGATTGAGACAAATGTTTTGTTATTATATATATGTCTAGTCAGTTAATTTGGAGTTATCGTTTTATTGGAAAGTGCTCTTCCTTTAGTTTTATTCACGGAAAAATGTGAATGGCTGGACGACTGTTACAAAGTTTTGTTACTTTGGTATTGTTTATGAGCAGTCAAATGAAAAACTGATCCCACCTTTCACATGTATTTGAGCGAGGTTGAAGGTCTTTCTTATTTTGAGGTAATAAGTTTGAAGGTCGTTCTGAAGTACTGTGAAACTATATGTTAACTGCAACCTCGTTTCACCAAATTAATTATGTACGTTGCATCCTTGAAGCCCGAATCATACTCATTCTGTGACTCTAAATAACGTATTCAGTTACCCTATTCTCCATGAAAACACTGATGTTCATGTTTATTGTATTCCAACTTTTTGTCCCTTTAAAAAAAAAGTGTTGCTGATTCTAACTGCCACGACCTATGTTTAATATACATATTCTCGTTACTCTCGTTGCAGCATTTGTTAGTTCAGAATATGTTACTTATTTCATATGTAAAACAATGTTTAATCAGTTTCATTGTGTTTTAGTTTGTAACTGTTCGCTACATATCAATCTTTGAACTATGTACATGTAAGACAACCTATATTGTCTAACATAATACAAAACTTGTGTTTCGTAAAGTAGATTTATCTTTTTCTGAAGAAGCGCAATCAATCTTACGCTTGATTGCAACAACATGAAATAATTATGACCAGCTTTTACTCCATTACTTAAAGGCTGAAACAACTAAGAAAAGTGATAAAAAAAAACATGTATGTGCGCATACGTTGGATATACTCGTATTTCGCTTTCTTTCATTGTCCATTCTTTTATCTATTTGTAGACTGACAGGAAAAGGTATACCATAAATTTGAAGCAAATACCATGTCAAAAGTGCTCTAATTGGTAGCTCATCCAGGAGATGAGAATGAAAATGTACGAGACTTGAATCTCGCGGCATCAATGAATTACTTCGTTAATGATCTAGACTGCGAGGGTTTTATCGCATATTCCTTTAATAGTTTATGAATAGTGATCCGCTATCTACATCATCAAGAAACAAAATCCAAATATGATCCAACTATTTCAAATCAAAAAATCTAGCTATAAAACAAGGCAATTTACCGAGCCAAAAGCCAAAAGACATCGTTAAAAGCCCTACCAATATCCGCCGACGCATTATCTGAGATTAGTATAAAGTAGGTCGGAAAATGTACTCCAACACTCTGAAAACGTCTTGCATGGAGTTGTTACCGACACCATACAAACATCATTTTCCAACGACTTCCCGACGTCCATTTCCCTATGTCATTGTGACGCCCTATCGACTGCTATTTATAAAATTATGTAACTTGAAATTTCCAACTCCGTTTCAACACTTTCCGACATCCTAGTGATGTCCAATTAAACTGTTAAAATAGGAATTTTCCGACATCATTCAAATGCTTTGCCGATGACATTGCTAAGACATTTCTGCTGCATTTCTAATCTCAATCATACATTCAAATATATACAATATATATTTATCTCAACATAACATATTGATATCACATATTCATATATCATACTATCACATACGACTAAATTCATATACCAAAAATATATTATCTAACATAATAATATCATAAATATTATTCGGTATAGTAATATCCTAACAATTCTATCGTAATACAAACTAAATATCTAACCAATATCATTACGGTACAAACCAAATATCCAGACAGTATCAGCATAATATATAAAACCAAACATCCAAGCAATAACAACATAAATACCTCATATTCTCCCGAAACATGTCAACCATCTCCATCACCGTCACCATCACCAAAATGTCCACATCTGGAAATCATCGTAAAAATGCATCCGTCAGAAATCCAAGCTTCTTCTCTAGCTCACCGACGTGTGACATCAACCGTCGGTTTTCTTCTCCTACAACATTACTAATTATAGTGGCTTTAGCTAATGACGATATCTACATTTTAGCCAAATTTGTTTGTTAATATATAACGAGTAATTAATTTTTATTTTAACTATTGTATTTATTGAAACAAAATTTTTAAATTTGCATTAACCATATATTTGTTTATTAATTGAGTAATTTAACTTATATATTTATTTAATTTATTAGGGGCAGAAAAAAGATAATTTAACTTGAATAAAAACTTGTTTAATTTATTGAAATAAAATTTATAAACACGATTATATATACATTTGTTTAATTTATTGAGCGATTTAACTTATATATTTATTCAATTTATTGTATGATTTAAAAAATCTATAATTTAACTCAAAAATCTCTTGTTTAATTTATTGAAATAAAAGTTTTAATTTAACCTAAATATATATATATATATATAAATTTTATTCAATATGTATACATATGTGTGTGTGTGTATAAATTATTAAGTGATTTAACTTATGCAAACATACTCTTTTTTAATTTATTGAAACAAAAATTATAATTTAACCTAATTATATATATATATATATATATATATATGTATATATTATATTCAATATATATACATAATTTATTAAGTGATTTGACTTATGCAGACATACTCTTATTTAATTTATTGAAATATAATTTATAATTTAACTCAATTATATATAAATTTGTTTAATTTATTGAGTGATTTAACTTATATATTTTTTCAATTTATGGTGTGATTTAAAAAAATCTATATCATTTGTTTAATTTATTGAATTTTTTTTTAAATTTAACCAGAGAATATATTTGTTTAATTTATTTAACGACTTAACTTATATATTTTAACTCAAACTCGTTTATTTTTAAAATGACAATTTTTGGGAAACATATAGCATACATGTGGTTCTTGGGATTTAAAAAAACTCAAACTTAATTATATTAAGCTTTTCCGACGGCGACGACGTCCACGTGGCATGGCAATTTTCCATTAAGCCGTCGTTGGCCATTGTACGCCGTAGAAAATTTCGTCCAGAAAGCCGTCGGAAGTTATCGAAATATATGGCCAGTAAGCTGTTGGTAGCCGTCGGAAATCTGGATATTTTTTTTCTACAGCACAACTTCACTTCCATCCCGATATATAACACAACTCGTCAAAATTAATATATAAACCACATATATAAGCTGAAATCAATATCAATATTAATATAAAACTCAAACATCATAATATCAAACCTAAACATATCCAATCAATACAAAACAAACCTTCCATCATCACTGTCACCCATCCAACTCCAATATTTACATCCAACATCAAACTCCACATATCAACTCCACAAATCAATCACCAAATCAACCACACAAATCAATGTCAAACACCACATGTCCATAAATTAACCTCACCATCACTCAATGTTTATATACACAAACTACATCCAACACCACATGTCCATAAAAAACTACAAATAGTACCTCAAGACTCCGGACGAAGGGAATGTTCCATGACGCTGCACGTACTCGGCCAAACGCTGGTTGAGCTGCTCCATTTACACTGCTCGGAGGCGGTCATGCTCCTGCAGCTGTGCAATTTGCTGTCTAAGCTCATTAATCTCCGCGTTGTCCTAAGCCCTTCGTTAAGCACTTTGTGATGTTCGAGTCTACAAAACAAGTCGAACTATGTTTTAGTTATTACGTAACTTTTATAACAATTAAGCAAATTTTACAGCGTAGTTAATTTTTATAAATTACCGATTGGTTGTCGTAGTCGTAGCGCCTATTTCTCTGGGTAGGGTCCATAACAGTGCTAAAGATCGCGTCCTACTCGTTAGTGGTCAACTGCTCCCGTCCGGAATGCTCAAGCATCTGCGCACGTGCCTGTATAAATTTTTCCTTCAATGCAAAATTAAATACAAATAAATATTATATGACATTATTATAATATTTTATAACTAATTAATTAAACGAGATAGTAAATACAAATAAATATTACATGACATTATTTTATACAAATAATAAACGAGCCATCAGCTTTCGTTTTAACCCTGCCTTTGTTTTAGAAACCGCCGACCAATCTGCTTTATCTCTTTTTAAAGATGGATAAGGAGCATAATAAACTTGTAGGGTCTGTTTTGCTAGTATAAATGGATCGTACTTATGATAACGTGACGTATGTTTTATTTCAATAATATTATATTTTTGGTGCACAGCGATTTCAGAACCTGAAACGTTACTGAACCAGTTGCATCTAAACAAATAAACTTCTTCCGTAGGTCTGGTGAAATATGTAAATTGCAAAACCTGAGTAAATACGCCGTAAAAATTATTTATGTGATCATTTAATTTTGCGAACACATATGTGTGTACACTGGGAACAAAAAGAAAGTATTGTCGAAATTTTGTGAACCGTTTAAAATAAAATGATTTGCAAAATATAATTACTACTGTGTTTGTAACTAGTCCAATACAGGGACAAATCCGATAAATATTGTATCGGATGAATATAAATATCCGTTCTGTGATAAAAACGAATATCCATACAACGATCATATACAATATTTGTCAGACGGAGCCAAAAACTCTCTAAGGGATTTACAAAAAGTAAAGCGTATTATACAATAATTTATTTACATTCTAAAAAACGCATACAGTAAATCGTCGTTTAGTCATCTTGAAAACGCATACACCAAATTTTGGACATCGGCTCTAATTAATCCAAAGTAGCCCTAATGCGTGTATGCACTAATTAACCAATACATATACACCAATTAACGCATATATAAACTAAACAAAAAAAAATTCTCAACATTTCAATAATAAACAATTATAATAACAACCTAATTAACATTTAATAGGGCATACCAAACAATCAGTGGGGTATTATACAACTATAACAACAAATTAACCCTTATTTAACATATCAAAATAAAAAAGAGTTTAGGAATTAAACCTTCTTACCGGGAAATAGGCAATGGAGCTAGCTGAAAATCGAAGATGAAGACCTGCTGGCGGCGTGGAAGGTTGTTGACGGCGTAGAGGAGAGGTTGGAGGAGTGGAAGTCTGATTCGGAGTAGAAAATGAAATGAATGAAACCGCCGGCCTGGGTTGCAGGTATTCGCGATTTTTCGATGGCTTCCAACGGCTACCAACGGCTTCATTTGCGACGGCTTCCAACGGCTTGTCTGTTTTATTTTCATTTATGCCACGGAAATTATTTGCCGTCGTCAGCCATCGCAAAAAGGTCGACGCGCCGTCCGTCGGAAATGAGCGTTGCAATTTACTTTGTTTCTAGTAGTGATACCGCAAACTTGGTGGAAGCATCATCTATCCAGCTATTGGTGGTGGACTCATCCGAGAGTCCTGCAACAAAGTTGCCAAGATGAAGGTTCAATGTGCTAAATTTGAATTAATTAAACATTAATATAAGTCAATTCTGATTTTTTTTTAAAATGCTAAATAAATTTAATGTATAAATATGTACTATATCGTTATAAATATATTAAACCATACAAACAAAAATTCATAATATCATAAATATACTAACAATACAAACACAAATATCAACAATCATACAAATAATCTTACAACCATACAAACACAAATTTATACAATGATGTTAAAAGAAACCACTTACATTGGCATGAAGAAGAGAGACAACATTGTCGATCATCATTTAGCAATGCAAGTCATCTCCTGCATAGGATTACCATTCGAAGTTACATCAAACTCGCTCCTCAAGCTCTTATTTCTAGGAAACTCAAACATCTACACTGGTTGGATGGCATGACGACATGGTAATATTGGTGGAATGAGGCGCTAGATGACTTGCGTGGTAGTATTGTTATAACTGATAGTGGTGTTTGGGATAGTGCTGGTAGCGATATTGTTATCGCTAGCGGCGATAACCATCATCACCGGTAATCAACGACTCCCGTGTTAACAACATCCCCTTAGTACTATCCCAACCAACCAACACCAGTTATAACAACACTACCACACAGGCCCTGACGCCTCCTCTATTAATACTACAATGTTGTCATGTCATGCAACCGAGGCAGTGATCAGAGACATGCGTGATGGTATTGTTATAACTGATGATGGTAGATGGGAAAGTGTTGGTGGCGATTTTTCTACCACTGGTGTTGACAACTACCATTACTGATGGTCAATGACTCTTGTTTTGACAACATCCCCCTAGCACTTCCCTAATCCAACATCATCATTTATAACGTCACTACTACTCATACCCAATCTCCACTGTTATGGATTTAGACCATCTTTATTTTTTTACCATATATGCAATGATAGTTTTTCTGATAATGGACGTCGCTCCTTTTTTGCAGATTCTATCAATCTTTTGAGTATATATATACTATCATCAGATGGATATGATCGAACCATTGGTCGAATTTACAAAAAAGAAACGACATCCATCATCAATAAAAACCATCATTGTATTATATGATGAAGAACCATCTAAACTTTCAAAGGTAACACCTTCAAGTGCAATGGAATCGTTCTTACGTTAAACAAAATTTACATTATCTTTCACACGATAGTATTATTGATTGAAAATGCATGGTCTAAGTAAATATCGATTTACAATATCTAAACCTTTAAGTGTAACACCATCCAGTCTAAACCATGCATAATCTAAGTAAATATTGATTTCTTTTCTTAAATTAAATACTTTTAGTAAGAAAACATAGTGCATGCATCATTAGTACCACAATCGTCTAAAACATATCATGTATATCCATTCATCTAAAATTAGTAAGAAATCTAAACTGAGAATATACATGTTAATAAATGTATTAATTATTTTAGAGATAAACACAAAAACTGAAAACTTAATTAAGTTCTTGATTACTATTGCAAATAGATTACAGTTTATGTATTAATTAGTTTATTCACAAATTCATTATTAAACTTGTTAATGCATTCAGTAACATTATTAATTTTATTATTAATGTCATTAATAGTATTAACTTTATTATAAAACAATAAAATTCACAAACAATTCGAAAACTATATAACATAGGGATTTCTACGCTATTTTAAATGGTTGTTTTGGAAATTTTAGGAGTTTCTTCAAGCTGCGATACCAATGTTGAGAAATTTTTATAAGAAAAAGAAGGATGGAGAAGTAACTTCTAATTTGCTTATGGAGATTGAGAGAATATTTTATAAATGATGATATAAGCTTTATTTTCTTTGTACTTTTCTTTTTTGCTTGCATTCACTTACATTTGCTTGCTTGGATACATCAAATAAGAGAGCACATCTTAATTGATAATAGAGTATATTCTCTAGACTTTTCTTTTTCTAGAATTTTTTTTCCAATATATATATATATAAATGAAGACCAAAAGCTGCCAACATGCCTGACAGGTAACCAGGAATAGTTAAAGCAAATCGAAACAGACAAGACGAAAACAACAGCAGAAACGGATACAAACCACCAATACATCAAGAAATCAGCTAAAGAAAAAGACCCATAAAAGCAAGCCGTCATAAAGGAAATGCCCGCTCAGAGAATCCAGGATGAGCTCCGGAAAAACCACCGCCCATCTAACATCACCATCGAGCTCCGGCAAGGCCACCGCCCAATGATGACGTTAGTAGAATCCCGAACTGAGCACCGAGGCTAAGCGCTGAAAAAGACCAGAGAAGTGGGATGTGACGCCCCACCTCTATACCCACGCCAGCCAAGAACACTACGATGTAGTGCTGTCAACTAGCACGGAGAATAAGGCTGTTGAGGAGCGACCATCCATGTAATTGCTTTGTGCGAGCACCGATATGTCAGATAGTATAACATGCATTTCTATTTCAGGAGGAAATCCGACATACCGATACAAACTCAAAGCTACTACACAGTGGCTATAATAGTTTAGGAAAATAGATATAAAAATAACACAGATAACATAAATGCGGAATACAGATGGAACGAAAAGTCTCATATATATAATAACTGATATCAGTTACAATACATTTGACACAATACAAATGATACAACTACAACTGTCGACTCAAGAAGTTATATATACAAGTACATTATCGACTAATATACATGAATACATTATCATCTTAAAACAGACACACTGACTACTACAACAAGACGAAGACCACTTCAAGTGATATAAAAAGTCTTCATAGCTCTAGCAGCAACCCAAAGCTAAAAATCTACAACCTGTAAATACTCGGTCTGACCCGAGTATTACATTCAAAAGAAAATAATACCCGGATCAGTCTAATTCAAACTCAGTTATTAATGCATGGAAGCAATAATAATCAAATAGATGACAGTCACAATAATTTCCGTCTATCCAATCCTTTTAACAAAGAAATCGGATAACTAAAAATATAACACTTAACAGTGTTAAGCAAAAATCAGCAGATTTAAATCATCAACAGAGATAAATAAACAAATTATCAAATCGACTAAATCAACTCAAAACTGTTAATTCTGGGTGGCTGCAGTGCACGCACGCGTGCACTGCCTCGCCACCACCGAATATAAAGTCACCACCACAATGAAACTGCAGTGGCAAACAGGTATATAAAAACAAAGGCAGGCTGCAACTAAACTGCAGAAAAGTCATCAACAGTTCAAGCATATACAGCAATAAAGACGAATTCGAGTACATCATGAAGCAGAACCAAGTGCAGTTCAACTGAGATGGACAACTCGAGAATAAACATGTACAAACTGTTTCAGTAATCCAATGCCAACAAGAACAGATGAACATCAGTGCAGACAAGTATGAAATCGAACATGAAATGGAGAACATCATTGCAAGTGCAACATGTAGAAGATGATGCAGTGAAGCATGTACAAGGGCAGTACATATGAACATCAGTGAATCAACTGGACAACAAAAGATTTCAAATCTATATGAAATACAGACCAATGTTCAACAATGCAGAAGTGTCAAAGCATAGAGTAAAACTTATGTTCAGCAATCAAAGAAATGCTCAACAAGGCAGAGACTGGGTGCAGACACATGAATGTACACCAGACCAGAGTGTCAACTTGCAACAGGGAATTCATGTATGGAGGCTGAACAACAATGCAAACAACAGACAACGAATGAATTCAACATCAGTTCACAACTCAAGTGAAACAAGCCGGAAGAAAATGCAACTATATACAAGACAAACAAGACCAACAACAAAAGCCCTGAACCAATTCAAGCAAATGAAACATGACTCAAGAGTATATGAACACTGTCTCAAATGAAGACCGTGAACTATAACACTGCAGCAACTACAAGTGACAGCAGTGTGAAACTAAACCACAAGGAAAGAAATGCAAAAGAGATATGCAGTGACAATATGGTATAGTGAAGACTGCAAAGGACTAACCAATGCAGCTGTATACAAGTGCACTAGCTACTCGAAGACTGCAATAACTAAGTGATGATATGGATTGATACAAGTAGGCGATAACAAAATGTCAACCAGAGTAATGGGTCAACAATGCAACTGTAAGCGACTAACTCGAAATGAATGAAGACTATATGTCAAAAGTCAGAGGCAATACGACCTAATCAGACAAAGTCAAGCTAAATGCAACATAGTGATATACAATTATAACATGAAGCACTGCAACTCAAGTTCAGTACAAATCTGAACTAATTAGACAGGGATATGAATGCACCAATATTAATGCAGACAGAACAACAACTTTCCCAGTACCAAAGAAACCCATAACCAAAACCCCACATGTAACATCACTCGAGATCCAGATTGAATACAAAATGTATCAAGATTCAGTGCAACAAATTCGAGACATGAACCAGACTCGAGTGTTAATGATGTACACATGACTACAGAATGCAAAGGCAACTACTGGAAGAAAATTGAACAACAGTATCAATGACAAATGCATCACATAGACAACATCAGAGCGATGTACGTGTACAAATAGTCAAGTGAATGATAAGGCATACATACAGATGACGATGAAAGTGAAGTTCACCAATACAACTCAAGATTTCAGAGTGCAGCCAATGATCATACAACTATATACATACATGAATGTATGTATACAAATGATTAGCCACGAAAGTACAGAGCAATCAGGAGATGAATACAACATGAGCAGTACAGACTACCCTAAATGAAGACTACACGAGCTCAATGTATTAGTAAAACAAGCTCGGGAGTGTGCAACAAGTTCGACCCAGGAAATCGAACAAGTCAAGGCAACAAATAAAATTAGGGCCTCCTGCATATATACCGGAGCCACAAAATCACGTATATAAGGTTGAATTAGATGTGAGCAAATTACTCACCTCAGTTCGGTCGAGAGTTGAAGTTTTGAAGCTTCAATCCAGCTGAAATCATCTCGCGTGACGATGATTTGAAAACGAGATCGCGAAGCCCAGAAATTGGTTGAATTCGAGCAATCAAGTCATCGACGAATAGAAGGAGCGCCCAAAGCCAAAGCAAGCAAGAATCACCTTCTCGAGCAAAGCCGAGCATAAAGGGAACGAAGCCCCAAATCAGAAAAACCTTAAATCTCGTAAGCCTCCACAAGCAAGCGGAAACGAGATCATCTCAAGGCAATCGAGAAGCTCGAAGTTCCAGACAGCAAGAAAAATTGCAAGCCCTAATTTTCAGATCGAAGAAACAGAGAATCGTCGCCGCCATTTATATTCGTTAATACGCTTAGGGTTGGCATGAAAAGGAAATGAAGGGGATCGGGTTTGCCCCTGATATCATCTTGGCAAAGCCAAGAAACATGGGCCAAGATTCAAATTATAAAGCCCGGTCAACATTTTTATAAAAGAATTTCAAATTGATTTTTAAATTTCGATAGCAATTATAATCGTCAAATATCGAAAATCGATTGATGCAAAATACTGGGTTGTTACAGACTTTCCTCCTTAAAGAAATTGCGTCCTCGCAATCATAAGGAATAAATGGACAAAAGGTAACAACCATAAGAGCATGGCAATGTCGAATGCATAAGCAAAGAAAATGTCAGCAGGGGAAGTATTAGATATGAAATCAAAAGGTTCGACTGATTCAAATCAGAAGAATCAACATCGTGGGGATCAAGGAATCAAAATCAGACGACTATCAAAAGCAAGAATCAATCGAGTTCCAGCATTTAATAGAAAAGGAAAAACAGAGCAGGATTCACGTACTGCACGAATTGAATGTGAGTAAATCAAATTACTCACCTGAATTGCCAGAGAAAAAGACGAAGCTCAAATCTCAAAATCGCAAATATTCAATCATCAAAAACGATAATCGAATTTCACAAATATTTGATTATCAAAAACGATAATCAGAAACACAAACATTCGATTAGTCAAATCGAAAAATATTTAATTATCTCAAACGATAATCAAATTTCACAAATATCTGATTATCAAAAACGATAATCAGAAACACAAATATTCGATTAATCAAATCGAAAAAATATTTAATCATCTTAAACGATAATCAAATTTCACAAATATCTGATTATCAAAAACGATAATCAGAAACACAAATATTCGATTAATCAAATCGAAAAATATTTAATTATCTCAAACGATAATCAAATTTCACAAATATCTGATTATCAAAAACGATAATCAGAAACACAAATATTCGATTAATCAAATCGAAAAATATTTAATTATCTCAAACGATAATCAAATTTCACAAATATCTGATTATCAAAAACGATAATCAGAAGTCGTAAATATTCAATTAACGAGTCCGGAATTAACCGAAGTAGTAAAAGTATGGTTTCATACTCCTTACTTTTGCTAAATCGTTTAAATCTCTTTATCGTTTCCTTGAAAGTGCAGAATTGTGTGTTTTAAAAATAACATTTCACACACTCAAACGGACAAGTCCGGAATTAAGCGAATCAGTAAAAGAAAGGGGTCATAGTCCTCGATTTTTCTGAAACGTTTAAATCGCTTCCTCGTTCTTTTGAAAATGTAAACTGTGAAAAGTTTGAAAACAATATTAATTTATATTTTTGAAACAACCCTTTTTTTTTATAAAGAATTTTGAAAACACGTGATTAAATTAGCAATATCTGTAGCAACTTAGATAAGGAAGTTGCACTTCTCAAAGTACAGTAAAACAGACAACAAATTCAGCATTGCGGAGGAACCGCTTGTAAATCCATTTTAAAATTGACGGTTTCTGAAGTTAACACGTCAAAATTTTATCAAAATAACTGGCATCAAAGTATAATACCAATGAATTTTCATTCATAAGAAAATGTCACAAGAATCTTCTCAAAGATAGAAAGGGATATCATACCCTAAACTTGTATTCATAACAAGTCAATAACACATGAATTCACCAATGCACAAAAATTGATAAACATATCAATAGAAATCACGAAAATTGGTGAAGCACAAAATTCCAGAAATCATCACAAGAAATCCAGAAATCACAAGAAGGGGGGGAGGCCTAGCATAAAAACGGGAGTATGAAAACTCCAAAACACCGGTATCACAAGATGAGACGCTATCTCATGGTGGCTAACCATTAAAGTTTCACACAAGAATGGTCCGAAGACCGTGGGTCGCTATCCCACACGTGTGAGTCGGAATCACACAGATTGAGGTCTAGGCTAACCTCGCAGAGAAAGAGACATCGCACATTTGCTAGTCTAAATCATAAAAAGGAAAAGGGGAATGCCTATCACAAAATGGGAGCATGAAAACTCCAAAACACCGGTATCACAAGACGAGACGCTATCTCATGGAAGCCATCCATTAAATTTTCACACAGGAATGGTCCGAAGACGTGGGTCGCTATCCCACATGTGTGAGTCGGAATCACACAGATTGAGGTCTAGGCTAACCTCGCAGAGAAAAAGATATGTGTGAGTGGAATCACACAAATTAAGGTCTAGACTAACCAAAAAGCAAAAAGGTATGTGTGAATGGAATCACACAAGTGGTGTCTAGTCTAACCTCGCAAACAAAAAGATATGTGTGAGTGGAATCACACAAGTTAAGGTCCAGACTAACCAAAAAGCAAAAAGGTATGTGTGAATGGAATCACACAAGTGGTGTCTAGTCTAACCTTGCAAACAAAAAGACATCGCACAATTGCTAGTCTAAATCATAAAATGATCATCATGATCAACGAGAAGTGTCAATTACACTAAGCTAGTAAATATAAAAGTTTAGCTTCATGTCCCATAACCACTTGCTTAACTTAAATATTTACGAACAAACTGTAAATCTACACTAGAAAATTGTCACAAAAGGTTCAATCGAACAAGTCCAGGAGTTAACCGACGAAGTAAACGCAAGCGTTTCATACCACTTGTTTTACTAGGCCGTTTAATTCAATTTCTCATACGAGTGAAATAAAGGCTTGTATATACTAATAGATTGGAAAACGGTTTAAGAAAAAGAGCTTTGTAGTAAAATAGTTTTGAAATCGTTTAGAGAAAAGGATTTTGATATTTACTACTAGTATAGAAAACCTTTATATTTTTAAAGTGACAAATCACAAAAATGATTGTAGAAACAATCAATCACAAGAATTCACATACGAAGATGTGAATAGAATCCAAAGAATTCGATTCCAAATTCATCCAAGTAGGAATACCCAAAAATTCCAGAAATAGAAGTTATCAAAATCGACAAAGGTGATAACAACTAATTAGAAAAGAAGAATCGATTATCAACTGGAAAAACAAAGCAAAACGAGCAGAAATGCATAAATGACTTCAACAAAAGTAAGAATCAAGTCAATGTCGAAGTCAACAATTAATAGCCGCAGTCGAGTACAAAATGAATTAATCATCATTATCAAAGAAACCAACGGCAAACAAAATCAGAGTCTTGAAAATCAAGAAATTAGCAATTTCTCAAAAACAAAGTGACCGAAGTCGAAGGGAAATCCAGATGAGGAAAACACAAAATATCAAGTTCAAAATTGCTGAGATTCAAACTTGATGTGAATGAGAAATCAAAATCACTCAATTTGCAACTGGTCCAGCTATTTTTCATCACAGTGTAACAGGTACACAATGACACTCAGAGCATAGAACAAAAGTGGAACAAAGTCCAAAAGTCAAAATGGCTTTAATTTGCCAAATTAAAACAAAATCAACATCGGCTAAATCAATTCAAAGTCGAAAACACAAGCATAAGCGTTAGGAATTCATACCTAACAGTCAAAAATAGTCATATGTAAAGATGAGAGATAAAACATCGACAAATAGTTGTAACACATGCTCCATCTAAGTTATGTTTTATAATTGTCCTAAACCCCAGGCTCTGATACCAAGCTGTGACGCCCCACCTCTATACCCACGCCAGCCAAGAACACTACGATGTAGTGCTGTCAACTAGCACGGAGAATAAGGCTGTTGAGGAGCGACCATCCGTGTAATTGCTTTGTGCGAGCACCGATATGTCAGATAGTATAACATACATTTCTATTTCAGAAGGAAATCCGACATACCGATACAAACTCAAAGCTACTACACAGTGGCTATAATAGTTTAGGACAATGGATATAAAAATAACACAGATAACATAAATGCGGAATACAGATGGAACGAAAAGTCTCATATATATAATAACTGATATCAGTTACAATACATTTGACACAATACAAATGATACAACTACAACTGTCGACTCAAGAAGTTATATATACAAGTACATTATCGACTAATATACATGAATACATTATCATCTTAAAACAGACACAATGACTACTACAACAAGACGAAGACCACTTCAAGTGATATAAAAAGTCTTCATAGCTCTAGCAGCAACCCAAAGCTAAAAATCTACAACCTGTAAATACTCGGTCTGACCCGAGTATTACATTCAAAAGAAAATAATACCCGGATCAGTCTAATTCAAACTCAGTTATTAATGCATGGAAGCAATAATAATCAAATAGATGACAGTCACAATAATTTCCGTCTATCCAATCCTTTTAACAAAGAAATCGGATAACTAAAAATATAACACTTAACAGTGTTAAGCAAAAATCAGCAGATTTAAATCATCAACAGAGATAAATAAACAAATTATCAAATCGACTAAATCAACTCAAAACTGTCAATTCTGGGTGGCTGCAGTGCACGCACGCGTGCACTGCCTCGCCACCACCGAATATAAAGTCACCACCACAATGAAACTGCAGTGGCAAACAGGTATATAAAAACAAAGGCAGGCTGCAACTAAACTGCAGAAAAGTCATCAACAGTTCAAGCATATACAGCAATAAAGACGAATTCGAGTACATCATGAAGCAGAACCAAGTGTAGTTCAACTGAGATGGACAACTCGAGAATAAACATGTACAAACTGTTTCAGTAATCCAATGCCAACAAGAACAGATGAACATCAGTGCAGACAAGTATGAATTCGAACATGAAATGGAGAACATCATTGCAAGTGCAACAGGTAGAAGATGATGCAGTGAAGCATGTACAAGGGCAGTACATATGAACATCAGTGAATCAACTGGACAACAAAAGATTTCAAATCTATATGAAATACAGACCAATGTTCAACAAAGCAGAAGTGTCAAAGCACAGAGTAAAACTTATGTTCAGCAATCAAAGAAATGCTCAACAAGGCAGAGACTGGGTGCAGACACATGAATGTACACCAGACCAGAGTGTCAACTTGCAACAGGGAATTCATGTATGGAGGCTGAACAACAATGCAAACAACAGACAACGAATGAATTCAACATCAGTTCACAACTCAAGTGAAACAAGCCGGAAGAAAATGCAACTATATACAAGACAAACAAGACCAACAACAAAAGCCCTGAACCAATTCAAGCAAATGAAACATGACTCAAGAGTATATGAACACTGTCTCAAATGAAGACCGTGAACTATAACACTGCAGCAACTACAAGTGACAGCAGTGTGAAACTAAACCACAAGGAAAGAAATGCAAAAGAGATATGCAGTGACAATATGGTATAGTGAAGACTGCAAAGGACTAACCAATGCAGCTGTATACAAGTGCACTAGCTACTCGAAGACTGCAATAACTAAGTGATGATATGGATTGATACAAGTAGGCGATAACAAAATGTCAACCAGAGTAATGGGTCAACAATGCAACTGTAAGCGACTAACTCGAAATGAATGAAGACTATATGTCAAAAGTCAGAGGGAATACGACCTAATCAGACAAAGTCAAGCTAAATGCAACATAGTGATATACAATTACAACATGAAGCACTGCAACTCAAGTTCAGTACAAATCTGAACTAATTAGACAGGGATATGAATGCACCAATATTAATGCAGACAGAACAACAACTTTCCCAGTACCAAAGAAACCCATAACCAAAACCCCACATGTAACAGCACTCGAGATCCAGATTGAATACAAAATGTATCAAGATTCAGTGCAACAAATTCGAGACATGAACCAGACTCGAGTGTTAATGATGTACACATGACTATAGAATGCAAAGGCAACTACTGGAAGAAAATTGAACAATAGTATCAATGACAAATGCATCACATAGACAACATCAGAGCGATGTACGTGTACAAATAGTCAAGTGAATGATAAGGCATACATACAGATGACGATGAAAGTGAAGTTCACCAATACAACTCAAGATTTCAGAGTGCAGCCAATGATCATACAACTATATACATACATGAATGTATGTATACAAATGATTAGCCACGAAAGTACAGAGCAATCAGGAGATGAATACAACATGAGCAGTACAGACTACCCTAAATGAAGACTACACGAGCTCAATGTATCAGTAAAACAAGCTCGGGAGTGTGCAACAAGTTCGACCCAGGAAATCGAACAAGTCAAGGCAACAAATAAAATTAGGGCCTCCTGCATATATATCGGAGCCACAAAATCACGTATATAAGGTTGAATTAGATGTGAGCAAATTACTCACCTCAGTTCGGTCGAGAGTTGAAGTTTTGAAGCTTCAATCCAGCTGAAATCATCTCGCGTGACGATGATTTGAAAACGAGATCGCGAAGCCCAGAAATTGGTTGAATTCGAGCAATCAAGTCATCGACGAATAGAAGGAGCGCCCAAAGCCAAAGCAAGCAAGAATCACCTTCTCGAGCAAAGCCGAGCATAAAGGGAACGAAGCCCTAAATCAGAAAAAACCTAAATCTCGTAAGCCTCCACAAGCAAGCGGAAACGAGATCATCTCAAGGCAATCGAGAAGCACGAAGTTCCAGACAGCAAGAAAAATTGCAAGCCCTAATTTTCAGATCGAAGAAACAGAGAATCATCGCCGCCATTTATATTCGTTAATACGCTTAGGGTTGGCATGAAAAGGAAATGAAGGGGATCGGGTTTGCCCCTGATATCATCTTGGCAAAGCCAAGAAACATGAGCCAAGATTCAAATTGTAAAGCCCGGTCAACATTTTTATAAAAGAATTTCAAATTGATTTTTAAATTTCGATAGCAATTATAATCGTCAAATATCGAAAATCGATTGATGCAAAATACTGGGTTGTTACATGGGATCAGTTCTGCTCTCACAGAAAAGCCAACATCACAAGGTGCCAATACCCGAGACAAGAAAGGGCCCTCCTCCAAAGCTACAACCAATCTGGCGAAGATCGCACAATTTGGAAGATAACCTGAAACTCCAGTCCCTGAGCAACTAGCAAGTAGGAATGAGATAGAAAAGGGGGGGGGGATCGGGGAGAGGGTTAGAGCATCGAAACTCTCTGTCCCCCACACGGCCTCAGCCAATACCCGCTCTAGCGGCAGACCGAACAGAAGCGATGGAAAACAGACCCTCCAGTCGCCTAGAGCGGAGACAAATAGTGCCCCTAAAAGGTCTACCGCAAAACACAAGGAAGACATCATTCCTAACACGACGGATAATGGAAGGGGGGTCCATAGGAGAATCCTCAAAAGTTGCCTTATTCCGCGCACACCAGATATGCCAGCAGATCAGGCATGGAATCAGGCGAAAAAGAATTGAACGAAGCGATTTATCGGAGGTCCCGGACCACCAGCTACACTGTAAATCAGAGGGAGACAGGGCATTTTCCCGGATACCAACAAGGTTCCCGAAGTAATTCCAGACTGCCCTGGCTGAAAAACCGGCAAAAAATAAATGACTCAAGGACTCCGTATCCGCAACACTTGCAGCGGGAAACGGAAGGGATGCCAATCCTCTGGAGATTCTCGTCTAATGGAAGCCCATCATGTAGCAAGCGCCACATAAACAGAGAGACTTTAGGGGGGATGCGAGAATTCCAGATGAAAGAAAACAAAGGTCGAATCGACGTTGGGATACGAACCGAGTTCCAAGCTTTCGAAACGGAGAACGAGTCGCCATCCCAACCGGATAAGCCACCATGAGAATCAACCAACCCTTTCACCGACTGCATGTGCTTCCAAGTCTCACTAGCGTAGGAGGGGGAGCCAGTAAAACCCGCACCCGCAAGCCTATGGTACTTTGCGTGAAGGAACGACGCCCACAGGGAGTCGTTTGCCCCAAACCTGTACCACAACTTGCAAGCAAAAGCCGCACAGAGGTCCTTTGGGTTGCGCAAGCCTAATCCCCCCTCGCATTTGGACGACAAATGGAGGCCCAGGAAACCCAGTGGTGACGACGGACGCTATCCTTCTTACCCCAAAAGAAGGACGAAATTAAGGTCTGATATGAGCGGAAGAAGGACGAAGTAGGAGTCATCGCAGCGAAGACATGAGTACCCATCGAGTCCAAGACAGACTTGATGAGAACTAGTCTACCTGCTTGAGAAAGGAGAGACGCGTTCCAACGGATGATCTTGCCCCTAACTTTGTCGGTCAAGGGATCGAAAATAGCGTTTAGTTTCCGACCTCTGTAAAGGACAACACAAGATAAGACAAAGGAAGGGAAGTCTTCTTGAACCCAGAAAAGTTCTCAATCCAAGAAGCTCTTAAGGGAGACAAGTCTTTTGCATGGACGAAACAGCTTTTGGAAGAGTTAACGAGCTGGCCCGAACTCCTCTCGTATTGCTGGATGAGACGAAGGAGCCGGAGAACAGAAGAACGGCCCCCGTTGGAGAAGATGACAATGTCATCAGCAAAGGATAAGGATGAAACAAGCGGACATTCCCTAGGAAAGCCAAACCTCTGAATCTGACCATAAACCGTCAGGGTTTGAAGACCTCGAATGAAAGCCTCTGCCGCGATCACAAACAGTGAAGGCGATAGTGGGTCTCCTTGACGTAAGCCCCTAACTGCCTGGAAAAACCCATTGGCCGAACCGTTAACAAGAACGGAGAACCAACAGTTGGAAATAAGCCTCCACACCAAGTCGATAAGGGTCTCGGGAAAGCCGAAGGCTCGTAAAACCTTGATGATGAAAAACCAAGACATGCGGTCATAAGCCTTAGCCATATCCAGCTTGAAGACCATATTCGAGCCTTTGACCTTCCGATCAAGATGAGAAATCAATTCCTGAGCAAGCAGGACGTTATCAGTAATTAAACGGCCTTTAACAAAACCCGATTGAGAAGGGGATATGAGGCGATCAAGGAATGGGGCCAAGCGATTGGCCAGAACCTTCGAAATAACTTTGTTAGAGAAGTTGCACAAGCTGATAGGACAAAAATCCGCGCAAGACCGCGGGTTATCGCACTTCGGGATAAGAATTAGGTTGGTGGATGTCCAACCTAGCGGTAGAGAACCGCCCGAGAAGAAGTATTGTACAGCCACACAAAAGTCTGGCTGAATAATTGGCCAAGCACTCCTGAAAAAGACTCCGTTGAAACCATCCGTCCCACTGGCACTATCCTTGGAAAGAGAAAAGACGTAGGCACGGATCTCTTCCAGAGAGGGAGGTACTGACAAGGCCGTACTTTCCGGAGGGAGGACCATTCTGGGAATGAAGGCTAATAAGGTCGGATCGGAAATCGAAGCAGAGGGAGCGCTCAGAAAGGATAGGAAGTGAGACGGGATGGTCTCTTTGACTTCTTCTGGCGAAGAAGCCACAGAGAGATCAGGACGCAGAATCTCACGAATGGTAAGAAGGGAGTTCTTCTTACGAATAGAGGAATGGAAAAACTTGGAGTTCGTATCGCCTTCGACCACCCACTTGACCCTAGCCTTCTGACGAAGGTAGTCATTTTCGATACGCAACTCAGACGAGAAGGCCATGTGGGCTAACGCCTATGCCTCCTTGTTGGCAGCGGACGGATCCTCATCCAACAAAGATTCGGCTAAAATAAGAGATTCTTCGGCCGCCCGCACTGGATCGAAGATGTTCTTGAAAACTTGGACGTTCCAAACCTTAAAGCAAGCCTTGAGACGTTTAAGCTTTCGTGAAAAGACAACAGAGGGGGAGCCAACGATTGGAGAACTCCAAGATTCCTCCACCACTTGGTGAAAGGAGTGATGAGATCTCCACATACTCTGGAATCTGAAGGAGGATGGACCCGATAGAGAGAGAGGGGAACATCGTAAAATCATAGGAGCATGGTCAGAAAAGGTCCTATGGAGGTGAGAGATGGAGAAGGAGAAGGGCAGGAGGAACCAATCCTCAGAACCAAAAACACGATCTAATCTAGATCGAATACGGTTTGGTCCCCCTTGGTTGTTAAACCAGGTAAAAGCAGATCCAACAAAGGGAATCTCGGATAGACCCGAGCTGACAATGAAAGAGTTGAAATCTGCCACCGCATAACGGTTGGGGGCGACACCTCCACGCTTTTCAGCTTGACAAGCGACGACGTTGAAGTCACCGCCTAAAACCAAAGACGTAAATCCCAAATTGGAAAGCAAAAGAATATCAGCCCAGAGAGTCAACCTCTCCAAACGATCACATTTGGCGTAGACCGCCGAGAATAAAAAGGAGGAAGAGAAAGCAGGGGAAGAGCAAGCCACAGACATAAGCTGGGTGGAATTGAAAATAGGACGAACCACAAGGGCTTTGGACCACAAGATCCAAATCTTGCCAGAGACATTGGTTACGGCACCGCCAAAACCAAGGGATAGAACGGACTTGGTTACTTCCTCTGGACCCATTAGAGGTTCCAAAAGAGCGACGAAGCAGATCGAATGCTTCCTAACAACGCGCTTCAACCTAGCTGAAGACTCCTCGTTGCCAATACCACGAACATTCCAAAAAAGAAAGTTCGACATGGAGAAAGGAAATAAAAACAAGCA
Organism: Allium fistulosum; assembly: GCA_030737815.1. Taxonomy (NCBI): domain Eukaryota; kingdom Viridiplantae; phylum Streptophyta; class Magnoliopsida; order Asparagales; family Amaryllidaceae; genus Allium; species Allium fistulosum. The sequence continues at coordinate 446,286,733 of CM060903.1, forward strand.
GAAGAGAACAAGCAGAGAGGCTACGGAAGAACAAGACCAACTCAGATAAGTTACCATGAAGATCGAGAAGATCTGTCGATCTTCTCGGACGCCGCTACAGAGCGTGTGCGAATGATGCAAGGAGTAGAAGGGGGGCCACGCGGCCTGCGGCGAGAGTAACAGAGAGGGGGAACTGAGTACCGGGACTCATCAAATACCCTAGAATCAAACGGCGAAGAATCAGACCTCGACACTCTCCGCTGGGCAGGGGCCGAGTTCTTAGTAAGGCAGGCTAGTCGATCATTGATGATCGCTATTTCCGCCTTGCTAATCAGAGGAATGGAGATAGACAGAGAACATGAAGAAGATGGAAGAGAACATAAAGACGAACAGATAGAGGAGGATGAACACGGGCGATCCGGTGAATCTGGATGCTCCGAATGACAGCGGAGGGATGTAGGGGATCTGAAAAAACGCATCCCACGTTGCTGTAAGAACCTTGCCAAAGCCGGACTGTCATAGAAGAGATAGCCCCGCGTGACAGGCAAGATTCGTGGGTCAGCCCTTTCAGAGGGTACACGAGGGCGGAACAAAGTAGGTCGGCAAGAACCCAGACTGTACGTATAGTGGTCCGAAATTGGAACCACTATGCGGTCCAAACTGGGAACCCGCCCGAACCTAGCGCTCCAGGCCCTTTGTAGACTCCAAAAGGACCATCGAGCGTCGGGAAGCCAAAAGAAACACACGAGAGTCAATGACGACACAGAGGCGGCCTCGGAATGACTCAACTCAAAAAGCCAGAAACATTGCCCAATCAGAGCGCCCCGAAAGAGCAGCCTGAACCGGCCACCACCAATGGAGCAAGAGAAACCCTGCGGGGCTAATGTAACACACAACCCCAAGGGCAAGAGGCAATGAAAAAGATGTGAACGATCAAAGCCAGACCGCACGGTCAAATTACAACAAGGGGGACCTGATACGCTACCAGCCAAAAATGGGGCAACAGTGTCAGGGAGCACACATCGAGATGTGTCAAGGCTCATGCACAAAAACTCTAAACCGATAACTAAAAACGAGCAAACATGAGTGAACCAATCTATAACGATACTAAGTGAAACAGCAGGAGATCTACATACCTGAGGTCCAGCATCACAGACCAATAAAGGTTGTGAGCCAAACTTACAAACGAGGACGGACTCAGTCTGCAATCCTGCACTAACCAAAGGCCAAGGAGAAACCAACAGATCATCGCTACCAGACATCTTGCCCACAGCAGGCAGAGCACTGCTGACTGAAGAAACAAATCCACCAACCAACCAGACCCACAGCAAGCAGAGCACAGCAGGCAGAGCCGAGACCCACCAACCAGATCCATAGCCGAAAAGGGGACATGAGTACAAGCTCGAGAAGACCGCCGCGCCCTCCGCCGACGACGTTTTGCCACTGGGGTACGAACCAAACTAGGTAAGGAAGAATAACCATCGGTGAGTGGGGTGATCAACTCCCCATCACCTGGCGAGCAAGCACTGCTGACCAGCCCTGGGCCCACTGCAATGCCACAAGAAATTGAACCGAACAAAAAGCTCAAGTCCTCCGACAACGAGGAGGAGCAAGAATCGCTAAAATGCAGCCTAGGCACAAAACAGGTGGTCAAATCCCGTTTCGGCTAAAGATCAACCGCACAAGGGACCACCTCCGCCCAAGATTCCGGCGCCAGAGTTATAATAGATCTCGTGCGCAATAAGGGACCGACATTAACCCTAGCTCGGAGCTGGGGAATAATTCCATGAAGCTGTTATCAATTAGAAGAAATCGAAATCTAGAGAGCTGAATAAAGGCATCCAGCGAAAAACTCGAATCTCCACAGAAGAGCTACCAGAAAAAATGAAGGAAATAGGGCCAAAGACCACCGCTCTTAGAGCGGCAGCTATCAAGGCGAAAGGAGGACAAGGCCGGAGGTAGGACCCCTTGAGTACGAACTCTCCCTCACCCTCACCCTCAAAAGATTTCATAGCGATCCAATTGGGGAAGGTCGGATCAGAGCACAAGCTAATAACAAAATCAGAATAAGAGAAACGCGATCTGGAAATTAGCAATCGAGAAGGATAGGAAGAAAACTCAGAGAAGGTACGCCATTTTTGACCGTTTTTTATTTTAATGAACGAGCTACTCGTTTCTCTTGTCTAGACTTTTCTTCAATCTTCTATTTTCTAGATTTTTGTTGATAAAACATTTTCTAGAATTCTTCAAATTACATATTTGATAAGTCTAGATTTGACTCTATGCTTAATTTGACATTTCCATAAATACAAAGATTATAATTATCAACACAATCAACGTTTCCTAAAAATCAAGTTTATTTCCAACATCCCCCGTAAACTTGGTTTTGATACTCTTAGCAAAATTTTCAATTTTTCTATTGTACGTGCTTCGGTAGGAATAAAGAAATTATCCAAACTTTCATTATTGTGTTGACCTTCTTATCAAACGTCGAGATTTTCAATGCAAGTTCACGTATTCTTTTTTTTTTACTCTTTTCATTTCGTACTCCGTCATTACAATAGAATTTTTCAAAAAAAATAAGCATTCTAACTTCCACCTTGTTCTAGTGTCATCAATTTTTAACGAATTATATATGTTATCTTTGAGTTCTTAGATAAATTCATTTTACAATCTTTGACCCATTCAATTTCTTTGCATGTTTCCCAAATTTGACTTTTGCATGAGATTCCAAAACACATTGATTGAAAAATAAAATTATTCAAAATAGAAATGCTATAATCTTTGCTCATCACTTTGTTCGCACCTTCAAAAAATTCATCGCTGGGCCCTTTGACTTTCTTTTTGACCATTTCTATTTTTACTTTTTTTGTATTCTCTATTTTCATTTCTTCAAATTTCCGCATATACTTTAAATCTTCTTCAAGCTCTTGGATTTCTTCTCCTTGATTCACGACTTTTCCATTTTCATCTTCTTTGCTTTCGCACTTTATAAAATTTGCATCGTATTTGTTGACTTTATCTTCTTTATCTTCGTCTTCTTCATTCTTTTTCATATTTAATTCCTTAGCAGTCACCTTTTTCACTTCATTGGTTTTTGTACGCTTTTCTACTTCTATCCTTTTGACTTTCTTTTTGGTTATCTTTGACGACTCTTCTGCAACATTCTCCTCCATGTCAGTGTTAGTTTTCTCTTCCACTTCCATCGTAGTATTCGCTTTTATTTCATTGTTTTCTTTTCGTCATTCTTACCAGCTAAACTGTCTTCTTCAATATATTCTATTTCATTATCCGCCACGAGTTTGATTTGAAGAGCTTGATTTAATGGCTCTTCTTCGACTTTTTTATTTAATTTTTTTTCGTAGACTTAAAGCATTTCCATAAGTTGACCAACGTTCACGGTTTTTACATCTTTAGAATCTTTAATTGCTACAACTATGTTGTCAAATTTGAAATCCAAAGATTATAAAAATTTCTCAAACATTCTAGAAATTATCCAATTTTCTCTGTCTTTTCATTGATTTACAATTGTTAAAACCCGTGAAAAATAATCATCGATTGTTTTCGATGATTTCATTAATAAAGATTCAAACTTACTTCGCATAGTTTGTAATCGAAGTTTCTTCACTTATCAATTCCTATGAATGCATTCTCCAGTATCTCCCATGCTTCCTTACTAATAGACGCATTTGCTATCTTCTCGAGCATATCATCATCCAGTCCTTGATGAATGATAACCAGGGCTTGTAAATCTTTCTTCTTCAAACTCTTCAAATTATCTCTTTTAGTTTGGGATAAAGTAGTGACATCGATGGATTCTTCATACTTATTTTCTACAATATCTCACACACATTGTGATTCAAGCACCTTCTTCATGCGAATTCTTCAATTAACATAATACCGTTTTTGAGTAAGGGAACTTTTACGAAACTCAATGCACTTGTCATTCTTCAAGCTATGATACAAACGGAATGATATTTATGTTTCGTAAATCATATCAAATCGGTGATTAACAAAATTCGGCAGCAATTCCTCTCATTCTCCGTATCATATACAAAGGAGCATACATGGGAAATGAGAAGGAAGTGTCGTCGAAATTTACAAAACATAAATATTAATATGTGGAAATTAGCCACAAGGGCCTTTTTAGCAAGTGAAATTAGTTTCTAGGACACACAACTGAAATAATTACTTTAAAGGACAAAACGTAAAATAATTAGTTTTTAGGGCCTAAAAACCTATGAAATTATGTCCATGAAAGTAATTGGACTGCTGACTTTGTCCTTGAAAGTAATTATTCTACTGATTTTGGTCTTGAAAGTAATTTCTTTAAATGTGTGTCCTAGAAACTAATTGGACTGCAAAGTTTGTCCTTCTGGTAAAATGCCCTTATTAATATTGCGTTTAAAACTCGTCCAATACTGAAACAAATCCGACAAATAACGTATTAGATGAATATCGATTTTCGTTTTGTTTAAAAAACATACATACAAACATACTGATGCAGCACGGAAGTAGATCTGAACCAGCGGTCAAATCTATCCCGGATCTAATCACGAAAAGCGGAAATACGAATCGATGAACAAGATAGATTGATGAATTGATGATACCCAAATGCCCAAATCCGTTGATCTCTCGAGATACCGGATTCTAGCTATCTTGAACACGTTGATCGCGCACGATACCGCGTTAGAAGATCTACGATTCTTCGACGTTAATCTCGCGCACGAGATTCCGTGAATCGGTTTCAAGTTCGTTGATTCGAGCGCACTCGAATATCTGAAGATGGAGAAAGGAGGTCACACTCAACTTCCAATTTTAAAAGAGGCACAAAGCTCTCAACAAATTTTATTCAAAAATCAACTCTTTTTACAAATGACAACACACCCCTATTTATAGGGAAAGTACAACACCACACAACTCAACACAATTACAACACGACTTAACAATCAAACGACTTAACAAACAAACGACTTAACAAATAATGCGACATAAGAAAGTAACGACATAGCAATCGGCGACATAAGACTTCGACCTACAGGAGCGACATAAGAATTCTGGAACGACATAAGAAAGCTCGCGACCTATTGGAATTCGCGACATAAGGAAGCTCGTTCGCGACCTAAGCTGGAGCGATTTAGGAATTCTGGATTTGCTCGCGACTTAAGGAATGTCGCTCGCGACCTAGGGCTTCGTTCGCGACCTAAGGAGGAGCGGCTTCGTTCGCGACCTAAGGAATTCTGGAGCTCGCGACCTACGGGAAGATTTGCTCTGCTCACGACCTAAGGTAGATCTGCTCGTTCCCGACTTAGGCTGGAGCGATATAGGGCTTTAGCGATTTGGGCTTCTTCGCCTTCGCGACCTAGGGAAGCGACTTAAGGTAAGTCGTTTATCTTTATCTCGCGCTGCGTCATCCTCCCCTGGTTGAAAAGAATTCGTCCCGAATGCACACTTTTTTCTTCTTCGAGACGCTGTCTTCCATTCATTATCTGGTCTGATGCGGCTCTGGTGATAACCACTCTTGAGATTTATCTTGTCTTGACCCTTTGAAGATGCGGCTCGACATAAGGAACGCATGGCATAAAGCAGACGTGGCTTTAGGCAGGCGGCATAAGGAAGTGATCTGAGGGAGATGACATCATGATGCTTGTGCCAATAGGAAGGTGTGATATAGAACCAAATCGTGACGAAAATGCAAGATGATATAAGGAAAATTAAAATCGCGGTGCGACTTAGGAAGTCACGACTGAAGAAGTGTGATGACTCATGCCCAGATTCTTGTCTTTCCTTATCTCGTTCAGGTGTATCATCATTTAGAATCTTCCCTTGATGTGTTGCATCAATTTCCCCTGATTGAAATGAATTCCCACTCGCTTCTTCTTTGACATGTTTATTTTCATGAAACAGTTCCAAGCAGTTGACGTTGACAACGTCAGCAGTGCGGACATGATTAGGGAACTCCAACTGACAATCATTCTCTTAATCATGTCTTTTTAACTCTTCATGTTTTTTCAGATTTACAAGATCCTACGATCCCCGCAGTAAAATAGCATCTGGTACTAGTTCAGTTTGATGTTGAATGTCCTGTAGTGGTGGTAATTCTTCGGGTAATTCCTCAGGATATTCGACTTCAGATTCATCGAATTCTGATCCAACTTCCTCAAAAACCTCAAGATCTTTATTCGTTCCTTGCCCGGTCAACACAAACAATTCATTACTATTTTTCACCTTTTCAACAGACTCTTCCAAAAATACAAGACTAGTTTCTTCAGGCAGTTCCTCAGAAATCTCATCTTCAAACTCTTCAAATACTTCAACCTCTTCAGGATTCTCAAAATCAAAACTTTCTCCAGATTCAATCAACATTGATAATTCATCACTATCTTTCATTTTATTGACGAACACTTTCAAAGATAATAAACTATCTGATTCCGGCTTCTCTTCTATTTCACTTTCACTTTGTTTGGGATTTTCGGAAACTAAGGAATTTACACTTGGTTGGCTCTCATCCATAAGCTCAGGTGTTAAGCAAGAATCCTCCATCATCAAGTTATTTCCCTCAACTCCGAACACAATTTCTTCTTCCATACTATCGACATCAATCTTTGGCAGTGAAGAGTAATCAACTTCTACATCCACATACTTTGACGTTGAATAAAATCCTATCAACAAATTACATTCATCGTTTTCTAACTCGACCTCTTCATCTTCGTTGTCAAACTTTGGTGGTAATTCTTCGAACGATTCCGTAGGACCGACCTCTTCCTTTTCTGGCTCGCTTTCAGTAGAATCATCCACATCCTTGTTTTCACATTCTTCTACAACTAAGGTTTTCTTCTTGGACTCCATACATTCAATACTTCTATGGTCAGACTCCTGATAATGATAGTGCTTAATTCGGTCATCAACATTTGTCTTATTGATTCCATGTACAACTGGTTTATTGACTCTTTTAGAAACATTTATACTGCAATTAACACCTTTATTCTGATTGCTGGGGCTTGTAACCACACCGTTTCCTCGACTCCCTTGACTCAACTTTTGCAACTGTTGGTTCATACGAGCTTGATAATTGTAGGGTAAGAAATTTGCCTTCATCATTCTTTTCATCTTATCCCACGTGACGCAGCGGATAATACAAAAACAAGATAGATCGATGAACGTAGCAATCGGTGGATTGATGAATACTGAATGTCCCAAATTCGTTGATCCGAAGATACCGAATTTTAGCTATCTATGACACGTTGATCGATCTCGATACCGTGAAAGTAGATCTTCAATTCTTCGAGCGTTGATCAAGCGCACTTGATACCGCGAATTGGCTTCACGATCGTTGAATCGAGCGCACTCGATTGACCGAAGGTGGAGATAGGAGATCACACTCGACTACCAATTGGATGGAAGCACAAAGCTAACAAAGGAAATTTTATTCAAAATCAACAACCATTTACAATGACATTACTTCCCTATTTATAGGGTTTACAACACAACACAAATGACTTAAGAAAATTACAACACACAACAATACACGACTTAACAAAACAATGCGACTTAAAAGAAACGACATAAGAAATCGGCAGCGACTTAAGCTTCTTCGCGACTTAACATCTTGAACGCCATAAGCTTCGCGACCTAGCAATCAGTGGTATAGGAATTCTGAGCGACCTAATTTTCTTCGCGACCTAACATCTTGAACGCCATAAGCTTCTTTGCGACCTAAAGATTCTGGAGCGACTTACTGGCTTCGCGACTTAAGGAATTCTGGAAGCGACCTAACTTTAGCGAGTTTTGGATTTGCTCGCGACTTATTGTACGTCGTTCGCGACTTAGGGCTTAGCGATTTGAGGAATGTCGTCGACCCAGGGTTTCACGATTCAAGGTATGCAGCGACTTAGGCTAGAGCGCGACATAGGGAAGCTCGCGATTTAGGGTTTCGGCTTGTTCGCGATAGCAGGAGGAGGAGGAGGAGGAGCGAGGTTATGCGACTTACTGTAAGCGATTTTTTTAATCTCGCGCTGCATCATCCTCCCCTGGTTGAAAAGAATTCGTCCCGAATTCACATTTTTTTCTTCTTCGAGACGCCGTCTTCCATTCATTATCTGGTCTGATGCGGCTCTGGTGATAACCACTCTTGAGATTGATCTTGTCTTGACCCTTTGAAGATGCGGCTCGACATAAGGAATGCATGGCATATAGCAGACGTGACATTAGGCAGTCGGCATAAGGAAGTGATTTGAGGGAGATGGCATCATGATGCTTGTGCCAATAGGAAGGTGTGATATAGAACCAAATCGTGACGAAAATGCAAGACGATATAAGGAAGTTTAAAATCGCGGAGCGACTTAGGAAGTTACGACTGAAGAAGTGCGATGACTCATGCCCAGATTCTTGTCTTTCCTTATCTCGTTCAGATGTATCATCATTTAGAATCTTCTCTTGATGTGTTACATCAATTTCCCCTGATTGAAATAAATTCCCACTCGCTTCTTCTTTATCATGTTTATTTTCATGAAACGGTTCCAAGTAGTTGACGTTGACAATGTCAGCAGTATGGACATGATCAGGCAACTCCAACTGACAATCATTTTCTTCCTCCTGTCTTTTCCACTCTTCCTGTTCTTTCAGATTCACACGATTATACAATCCTCGCAGTAAAATAACATCTGGTACTAGTTCAGTTTGATGTTGAATGTCCTGTAGTGGTGGTAACTCTTCGGGTAATTCCTCAGGATATTCGACTTCAGACTCGTCGAATTCTGATCCAACTTCCTCAAAAACCTCAAGATCTTTACTCGTTCCTTGCCTGGTCAATATAAACAATTCATTACCAAGTTTCACCTTTTCGACAGGCTCTTCCAAAAATACAAGACTAGTTTCTTCAGACAGTTCCTCTGATATCTCACCTTCAAACTCTCCGAATACTTCAACCTCTTCAGATGTCTCAAAATCAGAATTTTCCCCATATTCAATCAACATTGATAATTCATCACTGGCTTTCATTTTATTGACAAACTCTTCCAAAGATAATAAACTATCTGATTCTGCCTTCTCTTTTGTTTCACTTTTACTTTGTTCGGGCTTCTCGGAGATTATGGAATTAACACTTAGCGGCCTCTCATCCATAAGCTCAGGTGTTAAACAAGAATCCTCCATCATCAAGTAACTTCCCTCAACTCCGAACACACTTTCTTCTTCCATACTATCGACATCAATCTTTGGTGGTGAAAAATAATCAACTTCTACATCCACATACTTTGACTCAATTTCTTCATCATCATCAAATTTCGGTGGTTGATAAAAGTCAAATTCAGCAGTCCTCCTCAACAAGTTACATCCTTCATCTCCTGACAAAACTCCTTCATCGTTGTCAAATTTCGGTGGCAATTCTTCGAACGATTCTGTAGGACCGACCTCTTCAAACTCTTCTAACATTAGTTTAACCTCCTCAGGAGTTTTAAGCTCTTTACTTGCCTCATACCTAACCAATGATTCAGCACTACATTCTGCTTCTTCAACATCTTCGCTGAAAGATAATGGACTAGTCGGTTCCTCTTCTTTTTCCGGCTCGCTTTCAGTAAAATCATCCACATCCTCGTTTTCACATTCTTCTACAACTAAGAATTTCATCTTGGGCTCCGTACATTCAATACTTCTATGGCCAGACTCCTGATAATGATAGCGCTTAATTCGGTCATCAATATTTGTCTTCGTGATTTCATGTACAACTGGTTTGTTGACTCTCTTAGAAACATTTATACTGCAATTAACGCCTTTATTCTGATTGTTGGGGTTTGTAACCACACCCTTTCCTCGACTCCCTTGACTCAACTTCTGCAACTGTTGGTTCACACGAGTTTGATAATTGTAGGGTAAGAAATTTGCCTTCATCATCCTTTTCATCTTATCCCACGTGACAACTTTGGATTTCCTCATTCTCTCTCTGGTTGATTTAGTTTGTTGCCACCAATCCATAGCTCTTCCTTTCAATCTGGTAGCAACTAACTTAACTTGATGATCCTCAGACACGTTGTTGAGTTTAAAAATCTTTTCAACCGTTGATAACCAACCCAAGAATTCCTCTGCTTGTAGACCACCTCGGAATTCTGGAATCTCCATATCCTTCCTTGATTCTCGTGTATGACCATTCTCTTCAACATTCCTATATCGATTTTGCCCTTGACCTGGATATCGAAAGTGAACACTATCACCACAACTACCTTCTTCAAACTTAGATGAGCTTCGATGTCGATTCTGAACATTGACTCTTCTATGACCATGCACGTCCTCTCTACTTCTTCTTTCCTCTACTCGACATCTTTCATAATCACAATATGGCTCATGCTTGTAACCACGATAAGCTCTTCTTTCTCCATTCTGATAATCACGATTGTCTCGAACTCCACGATCTCGGTTTATCGACAAAGATGATTCTCTTCTTTCTCTATCATAACGTGGCGATACTCTCCTTTGATTTCGATTCATGTCAGACTTCATTTTCTCCACTCTCTCGAAACCCTTATTGAACCTTTCATTGATACGTTGTTCCATCTGTTCAGGATCTTCACTCCCATACAAATCTGCAACACTATGATGACGGTTAACATATCTCGGAGGCATGATCAAATCTTCAACAGATCCAAACACCAACTTCACTTTGATCCAAAAAATCTTCAAATCAAAACTACCCACTTGTTGAAATCTTCAAAAATCTCCAAACGAACAAATCTCTTCAAAATCTCGATAACCCACTTCTCCAAATGATGTAAATCTCGTACAACTCCAAAAATCTACGCAAACTCCTTGCGTTCTAGCTCTGATACCAAATGACGCAGCGGAATATACAAAAACAAGATAGATCGATGAACGTAGCAATCGGTGGATTGATGAATACTGAATGTCCCAAATTCGTTGATCCGAAGATACCGAATTTTAGCTATCTATGACACGTTGATCGATCTCGATACCGTGAAAGTAGATCTTCAATTCTTCGAGCGTTGATCAAGCGCACTTGATACCGCGAATTGGCTTCACGATCGTTGAATCGAGCACACTCGATTGACCGAAGGTGGAGATAGGAGATCACACTCGACTACCAATTGGATGAAAGCACAAAGCTAACAAAGGAAATTTTATTCAAAATCAACAACCATTTACAATGACATTACTTCCCTATTTATAGGGTTTACAAAACAACACAAATGACTTAAGAAAATTACAACACACAACAATACACGACTTAACAAAACAATGCGACTTAAAAGAAACGACATAAGAAATCGGCAGCGACTTAAGCTTCTTCGCGACTTAACATCTTGAACGCCATAAGCTTCGCGACCTAGCAATCAGTGGTATAGGAATTCTGAGCGACCTAATTTTCTTCGCGACCTAACATCTTGAACGCCATAAGCTTCTTTGCGACCTAAAGATTCTGGAGCGACTTACTGGCTTCGCGACTTAAGGAATTCTGGAAGCGACCTAACTTTAGCGAGTTTTGGATTTGTTCGCGACTTATTGTACGTCGTTCGCGACTTAGGGCTTAGCGATTTGAGGAATGTCGTCGACCCAGGGTTTCACGATTCAAGGTATGCAGCGACCTAGGCTAGAGCGCGACATAGGGAAGCTCGCGATTTAGGGTTTCAACTTGTTCGCGATAGCAGGAGGAGGAGGAGGAGGAGGAGCGAGGTTATGCGACTTACTGTAAGCGATTTTTTTAATCTCGCGCTGCATCACCACGTGACAACTTTGAATTTCCCCATTCTCTCTAGTTGATTTAGTTTGTTGCCACCAATTCATAGCTCTTCCTCTTAATCTTGTAGCAACTAACTTAACTTGACGATCTTCAGGCACGTTGTTGAGTTCAAAATCTTTTCAACCTTTGATAACCAATCAAAGAATTCCTCTACTTGTAGACCACCTCGGAATTCTGAAATTTCTGTGTCCATCCTTGACTCCCGTGTATAACCATTCTCTTCAACATTCCTATATCGATTTTGTCCTTGACCTGGATACCGAAAGTGAACACTATTACCATAACTATCTTCTTCAAAATTAGATGAGCTTCGATGTCGATTCTGAACATTGACTCTTCTATAACCACGCACGTCCTCTCTACTTCTTCTTTCATAATCACAATATGGCTCATGCTCATAACCACGATAAGCTCTTGTTTCTTCATTCCGATAATCATGATTGTTTCGAAATCCACGATCTCGATTTATCGACAAGGATAGTTCTCTCCTTTCTCTATCATAATGTGGCGACACTCTCCTTTGATTTCGATTCATGTCAGACATCATTCTCTCTACTCTCTCGAAACCTTTATTGAACCTTTCTTCGATACGTTGTTCCATCTGTTTAGCATCTTCTCTTCCATACGAATCTTGTTTGAAATCTCACGAACACCCAAATGAACAAACAACCCAATTCGAACTCCAAAAACTTCAAATCTCGAATCTTCACACCCAACGAACTTGGAAAAGTTCGTCTCCTTGCTCTGATACCAAACTGACGTAGCACGGAAGTAGATCTGAACCAGCGGTCAAATCTATCCCGGATCTAATCACGAATAGCGGAAATACGAATCGATGAACAAGATAGATTGATGAATTGATGATACCCAAATGCCCAAATCCGTTGATCTCTTGAGATACCGGATTCTAGCTATCTTCAACACGTTGATCGCGCACGATACCGTGTTAGAAGATCTACGATTCTTTAACGTTGATCTCGTGCACGAGATTTTGTGAATCGGCTTCAAGTTCGTTGATTCGAGCGCACTCGAATATCCGAAGATGGAGAAAGGAGGTCATACTCAACTTCCAATTTTAAAAGAGGCACAAAGCTCTCAACAAATTTTATTCAAAAATCAACTCTTTTTACAAATGACAACACACCCCTATTTATAGGGAAAGTACAACACCACACAACTCAACACAATTACAACACGACTTAACAATCAAACGACTTAACAAACAAACGACTTAACAAACAAACGACTTAACAAATAATGCGACATAAGCAAGTAACGACATAGCAATCGACGACATAAGACTTCGACCTACAGGAGCGACATAAGAATTCTGGAGCGACATAAGAAAGCTCGCGACCTACTGGAATTCGCGACATAAGGAAGCTCGTTCGCGACCTAAGCTGGAGCAATTTAGGAATTCTGGATTTGCTCGCGACTTAAGGAATGTCGCTCGCGACCTAGGGCTTCGTTCGCGACCTAAGGAGGAGCGGCTTCGTTCGCGACCTAAGGAATTCTGGAGCTCGCGACCTACTGGAAGATTTGCTCTGCTCACGACCTAAGGTAGATCTGCTCGTTCGCGACTTAGGCTGGAGCGATCTAGGGCTTCGGCGATTTGGGCTTCTTCGCCTTCGCGACCTAGGGAAGCGCGATTCAGGGAAGCGACTTAAGGTAAGTCGTTTATCTTTATCTCGCGCTGCATCACATACATACATACATACATACATACTTACATATATATATACACACACACGATCATATAGGGTACTTGTCAAAAGGGGCCAAAACAAACATCTACGGGGTTTTATTAAAAATACCATATAAGAAATAATGACTTTATCTAACAATATTAATGATATCTCACATCATATACGAATTATCAATGCCAACAAACTTGTGTCAATCATCATATACAAACGAATATAAACCAACGAATCTATATCATATTCGAAGCTAATCAAATCATAGCATTGCATAGAAATTGAATTAGAACAACAAATCCTACCGACGGAGCCTTGAGCGGCGACTAGGAGGAGGGGATATGTAGCTTGAGCTTTGCAGCGGCGTCGAGGGAGGAGGAATCGGCATCCTTCGAAGTCGACATCGGCTGAGGTGGTGAAGACCGGGGCTTCGAAGTCGAGTGATGACATGGGGAAATCGACGGCTAGCTTGCGGCGACTAAGGCTTGCAGAGCCTGAGGCTTAAGGTGAATTGGGGTTTAGACAGCGGCATTCGAATTCGAGGGGTCAGTAAGGTTAGTTTTTTGTTTTTATTTTGATTGCAAGGTGGAAGAGAGATGTCGGTTGGGGGTTTATGGAGAGGGTTTACGCCATACCGACGTTCCGCCGACGCCTATATGTGAGCGTCGGTAATGATGCGCAGGTAATATATTCCCAATGACCTACGGACGCTCCGCTGATGCCCCTTCTCATGGCGTCGGTAATGATGTATATGTAGGCAAACAGTAAGTTTTGTAGTGTCTAAAGGGATGTACACTGATGCTTGATTGCTTGCTGGTATGGTAATCATGCAGTATGGACAAAAGAGAATGCTTGGTATATATTTAAATGTGGTTTATGCTGATACTGGTCCTATTTTACCAGTATCCGTACTTTGGACAGTGAGATAGAGATTGATGATCACTCCTCTTCAAAAGAAACAGAGATGGGCTTCAGTCCAATAAAAATCGAATCTTTGCAACTCAATTTAGATTCATCCACACATTTCAAGATGTGGGCAATATGCTTTCTACTACTTATAAATCATGTGGCAGAACCAAATGTTGCATTCTTCTTCACTTCTGTTTATATATAGCTTACTCTAGCTAGTTCTGTCCATTTTTCATTCCAACACTCTCTAATATTTTGAGCTTTGAAACCTAAAAATATGTTGGTAAGTTCTACTTCTGTCATACATGATTTACAGTTATATATGCTCATCACATGCATTATCTTGTGTATATTTGTTGTTACTCAAGTCTTTGTTAACATATACTAGCAATATTTATAAATCTCATCATATTCTCAAGTTATGCATTGTACTAAATTTCTTCTGATTGTTTTGTTTTTTAACAAAAAAGATTACTAAAGGAAGTTCAGATGACGATAAAAGTGATGAAGTCTCGGTATATAATTTTGAAGGACTTCCTGCTGATAAATCGAAGACCGGCGGTTGGCTTGGTGCTGGTTTAATATTAGGTACTGTAGTTCATGTTCTCTTTTCAAAATCACTTTTTCACCCTATTTTTCAAGAAACGCATAATATCCTTTGAATTTTTGTCACAGGAAGTGAACTATCAGAAAGAATTTGTGTGATGGGGATATCAATGAATATGGTAACTTATTTGGTTGGTGACTTGCATCTATCCTCTACAAAATCTGCAAACATTGTCACAAACTTCTTGGGAACACTCAATCTACTTGCTCTTTTGGGTGGCTTCTTGGCTGATGCTAAGCTCGGTCGATATCTTACTGTAGCCATCTCTGCTGCTATCGCTGCTATGGTATACATTACATGCACAGATATAATGGACAAATACTATGTTTTTAACTGATTTCTTGAATAATTAATCTATATAACTCAGTAGTATTGACTATCGCTCTGGTGGTTCGCCAAAGCAGTGTTCATCTGAAGATTAGAGTAGTTCCATTTTAAATTGAACAGTTCAGTCGTTCAAAACATAATCCACGCTTATTTGACTAGTTCATCTAGGTTAAGCACTAAAATGTCAAATGAGAGATGATACGATCGTTTTTGAATAACTTGAAATAAGTGTTATGGGTTTGGTAGATGCAGTAAATTAACTGAGCAAATGAACCTTTTTCGTAAGAGTATTTCATAGTCACTCTAATTCCTCACAAAATTTGCAGGGAGTGGGTCTACTAACAGTTGCAGCATCCATTCCTACGATGAGGCCACCAGTCTGCTCCGACTACCGTAAGCGGCAACATGAATGCATCACTGCAAATGGAAGCCAACTCGCCCTACTATACGTAGCTCTATACACTATAGCCCTGGGTGGAGGTGGCATCAAATCAAACGTTTCGGGTTTCGGGTCCGACCAATTCGACATTAGAGACCCGAAAGAGAGAAAAGCAATGGTCTTCTTCTTCAACCGTTTCTACTTCTGTGTCACCCTTGGTTCTGTGTTTGCAGTTACTGTTTTAGTGTACATTCAAGATAACGTAGGAAGAGGTTGGGGATACGGTATTTCTGCTGCTACGATGGTTGTGGCAGTAGTTATATTGATAATCGGAACACCGCTTTATCGTTACAGAAAGCCGCAAGGGAGTCCTTTTACCGTTATATGGAGAGTTGTTTGTAATGCTTGGAAGAAGAGGAAACTGGAATATCCTTCTGATGCTAGAAAATTGAATGGGTATGATATGGCTAAGGTTGCACATACTGAAAAGTTCAGGTAATTTTTCACTAGTTCAAAGGATTTTTATGTTTATAATTTATCTGTTTTTGTTTTGTTGCATGCAAAATGTTAGGATGTCGACATACATGCATAATAGCGTATGTTATAAATCATGTACAGTTCATTAGTTTGGTCCATGTACAAATATGGTTGCAATCAATATGAATTGTTTATTAGCTGGAAGTAAGATATGGGGCCCAAATGTCACGTTGTTGAACAGTCTGTACGTTTCACAACTTGTTTGGATAGTTTTCACTAATTTGATGAAAAGAGTTATGCATGGACCGCTTAGCGAACATTTGTGTGGTATATCATAAAGGTAATAGATAATTCGTGGATTCTTCAGTAATCACTAGCATTTTGGCATATGCATGGACCAAACCTATCTTATTTGTTGTATGCTATTTTCGTTTTGGATTGAAAAAAAAAATTGCACCCATTATACATATATTAATATACAAAATTAATAATATTGCAGAATAATAAAAAAAAAATTAATTAATCTCCAATTTATATGTTCGGTTTGGAGTTCTATGCAAATATTTTCTTTTTCAAAATAAATTTAATTTTGAGCATAACAAACTTGCAAGTAATTTAAATTCAAAAAAAATACTAGATGGTTGAATTTAAAGGTTTTCCGTTGTAAGCTTTGTAAAGTTTTACATACTTTTTTTTAACATATTCATTAATGACAACAAGTGTCAAACTCAAAAATTAAACTCGTGACATTTAATCTTTAATATTGTAGTCTGAATTACCAACTAAGTCAGTCCTATTGTAAAAGCCTTTATGTACACTTGCATAGTTCTCATTATTTTGAACATGCAATTCACTAGTTTGTAATTTAATATCTGAGTTTATAAGATAAAACAACTGAAGTGAAGCAAATTGTAATCAGTTTCTTGGTAGTACAAACAAAATGGTTCATTGAAGAAGCTATTCTTTTGGATTACTGAAAGTTTAAGCTACAAATTTCTTGTAAATGACAAGTTATCAAAGAACCATATATATTATCATAAAAGAGATGGCTTTTTAACATATAGATAAATCTTGTAATATATTTTTTGACGGTATCTGTAGATTCTGTACTCCCTAGTGACTATTGCGTTTATAGCCGGGTACCATATTAGGACATCACTAATTAATATAAAAAGTTGTCTCTTGCTGTTTATGTATGCAACGATATATTTATCTCTCTAACGTGTGAGTATTCTGAACACAAGCACATAACAAGCTCATGTTCAACAATGATTCGTTTTAAAATTTAATTTGCATCGCTGTACTTAGCAAATAAAACCTCGATGTAACAGGGATATCCAAAGATTGATAATTACATCATAGTACCTTTAAAATCATTTATCCTCATTCTAAACTAGGATGAACGCCTTCTTTGGAACCCGGTAATATTTATTTCAATCATACATTGAACTAAATGTACTCTTTAAACTGCAGGTGTCTGGACAAAGCAGCAATCCTTCCAGACGACACAAGCAACGCAATAACTGTTTCAGATACAACATCAACAGTAAACCAAGTGGAAGAAGTAAAAATGATAATAAAACTACTACCCATATGGTCAACATGCATTCTATTCTGGACAATCTACTCTCAAATGACAACTTTCACAATCGAACAAGCAACACACATGAATCGGAACATAGGCTCCTTCCTAGTTCCATCAGGTTCATACTCCATTTTCCTCTTCCTAACAATTCTTCTAGTCACATCCCTAAATGAAAAGCTTCTGGTCCCATTAGCTCGAGCATTCACTCACAATGCTCAAGGATTAACCAGCTTGCAAAGAGTCGCCATAGGACTCGTATTCGGAACACTCGCTATGGCTTCCTCGGCGATAGTTGAGAGAAAAAGAAGGCAGGCATTTGTACAAGAAGGTATTACAATCAGTGTATTTTGGCTTGTTCCTCAGTTTATGTTGGTTGGATGTGGTGAAGCATTTGCATATGTTGGGCAACTAGAGTTTTTCATAAGGGAAGCACCCGAAAGAATGAAATCAATGAGCACTGGCTTGTTTCTTGCGACACTTGCATTGGGATTTTTCTTGAGTAGTTTGTTGGTTTCGGTGGTTGATAAGGCTAGTCATGGTGGGTGGATCAAGAATAATTTGAATAAAGGGAGGTTGGACTACTTCTATTGGATGCTTGCAGTGTTGGGGGTTATTAATTTTATTGTGTTTTTGTTGTTTGCGAGGAAGCATGAGTATAAGAAGCAGAACAGTGAGATGAAGATTGAGGTCGGAGATGTTGAGGAAGGTAAAGGTGACAAGGATGAAGTTAAACTTGTTGTCGAAGAGCTTCAAGAGTTTGTTTGAGCTGTTGACACATGGGAAGAGCTCCCATTGTGTGAACTATGGTATAATGTGTTGTGTTGTGTTGTGTATATTGGTTGTCACTAGCACCTTAATTGTAGATGTTTTGTCTTCTTATTTTGGTTGTCTATTTATGTAACTGAAAGAGTGGTTTGAAGTGTACTTCGTGAACTCTTTCTGTACTGATTTATGCCAATAGGGATCAAATTCAGGCTTTTCCTCTCCAACGGGTCATTCAAGATTGAATCCCCTTGAAATTTGAAATTTACAGTTTGGATTCAAGATAAATTTGACTTAGACACTCCAAAGTTGAGCAATTACTGACCGTGTTTTCGAAACTGGACGCTTATTTGATATGCGTCCAAGATCAAGTGGATTATATAAACGTCAAAGCTAGTCACTTATTGAATAAACATTTAAGTCTTAGGCACTTATTTAGTAAGTGATCGGCGCCAAACACCTTATTCAATAAGTGTTCGAATTTAATAAACCTCTAGCTGTTTATCCAAATTCAACCCATTCAAGGGTTGAAAATTCAACTTTTGAATTGGTTGAAAATTGCCTAATTTTTTATGATTCTTGAAGACGGTACATTCTTAGAAAATATATAAAACAAATTATAAATACGAACTTTGAATTTAAATGGTATTATTTATGACATGTGAACTGATAATTAATGTTGGTTTAAGGAGAAAAAAGTAGTCGAAATGGAAAATTTTGATAACCACTTTTGTATTAATATCCTTTTATATGCTAAAATGAGTGGGTTAGGATTAGTGAACAGTAGTTAAGTGAATTTGCATTCTTAGAGATGTAATTTGAGATGTGAAGTTTTAATGTGAATTTCGTTATTATGTTGCAAATGTTATTCACTTTATTATTTCACATAGCAAACATAGGTGAACCGACGTTTAGGCTTCATTATTTGAAATGCTGAATGTCGAATGTCGAAAGTTGAATGTTGAATGTGGAGTGTTGAATGCTTAATGAAAGAAATGTTGTTTGATTATTTACTAAATAAAATTATATCAATAGAAGAAGTTATTATTTTGCTAAATCTACCCTTGCTTTACACCTGATTAATAAGTAGTTATGATGTGTACACATGAATTATTAACCAGAAGATATTAAAAATATACATTCGATCAATTATTGGAATTAGTAATAAATTCAAAGAAAAAATTATATAAGATCAACAATTTTATCACGTAAATTTGCCATAAAAGTTTGTGATTGAGATGAAAACACTTTATTATGACTTGGTGGGCTTGTGGTTGTTCTTGACTATCAATCCCATTGTTTGTTTTGTCCGAAGTATTCAGATTATAATCCTCTTCTCCGGCTTGTTGAAATAACTTATCATGGACAGAACTACGACGTAGAAAATTATGTATTGTCATGCATGCAATAACTATATCTCTTTGAACGGAAATTTATATGGAAGCATTTTAACTAAAATGAGAAAAAAAATTTGTTAATATACCAAAACTTCGTTCAATGACATTTCTGAACTGAACATGCGCAGGATTGAATCTTTCTTTTTTGTTTGTTGCAGTATTGTTTCTGTAGCTTCTCACCAGTAATGCGTGTTGCGATAAGAAGTTAAAAACCTTCTAATGTTTGTATATGCCGCATTACATAGGTAATACATGTCTACACCAAAATAAAAACAAAATTAGAACGTTATATTTGTATGATAAAAGAGAATAGTTATTAAAATATACTTACATAGAGGAGGAATTGGAAAATTATTAAAAGGATTGCGAATTATTTCATTAAAGACCCTTGAATCATATGTGGTTCCTTCCTATCCTTTCATTACATATAATAATTTTATATCAAGATCACACACTGCCATGGAATTCTGACAGCAGTTTCTTTGACCTCTTCCTCTGAACGTGACTTGATCACGAATCATAATGTTTGCATCTATTAAAGTACCATCTAATACCCCAACTTTACCTTTAAAATGACCATCACTTAATTTAACATGAAAGCATATGTTTTCATTAAGTTTGTCGAAGTCTGGCGGAACCATCATTTCTCGAGCAAACTCTTTCACGACGTTCAAAACTTCATGGAAATTTTGCTTACCTTTTGTCCCGAATGCTGGTAACGATATCTTACAATTTTTCTATCATTATGACTGGTGATGGATAAAAACATTATCATTTTCTCTTTAACATCTATATACTTACTATGTCGAAGCCAATTCTGTTGTCGAAAGTAATGACATTACTCTACAATTGATGATTTATTCATTCTGAATTTTTCAATGCATCATAATTCAAGGAGCTTTTTTCATTAGTTCTTGCATGTATTTTTTACCGGAAAATGAGAAAGTTAAAATTGTCGAATATTTCTTTGATTCTTCATCTTAATTAATATTAAAAGTACTAACAACATCAGCAGTAACAACGTTTTTGGCATCATCCTACAACCATAAATAAATGATCAACATTTCAAAATTAATAAAAACATGAACAAAACTATTTTTATCTTAAAAGGAAGTATGTTTATCTGGAGTAAAAACCAATGTAAAACAAGGATCAATCACATTAATAAAACGATGACAAATTTAATGATAAATCAACAAAGCTAGAATAATTTAATGCTAATTTTAATTCAATCAAACATTTGGAAATATTAGTGCATACAAACAACATGTCAAATGATCGTATATGGGTTTTTTTTTAATCTGAATTATTATTTGATAAAGCACTAAATATAATAGCTCCCAAATGAGTACCTTTATTTTATACACCTAAAACAAAGTTCAAGAATTCAATTTTCTCAACTACGCCCTCTTCGTCCATGGAAGCTATTCTTAACTCTGGTATTTCATAAAATAGAACTTTAGCTTTGAAATATCCTTGTTGCGATAACACATTCGTGTTCTTCAGCTCTTTTAAAGCAATAATCACATTGTTCAAGATAGGTCCTTTGCTAGCCTCCTCTTTGTCAATTAGGCTTTTTATAACTCCAAATAAATCTTCAATCTGCTTCTCAATGGTTTTATAATTATTTTTTCCTTTTTCTTGGTAGAAGGATGAGCTGTAGCCTTCGAATGACTGTTGTCTTCGGTTTCACCATCCAATATAGTATCTGAAACAATCTGTCATTCGTAATACCGAAAAATCAGTGCCTTACAACATCGTCCGATTTTCAAATACCACAAAAAACAGACTAATAACATAGAATATACTAAATATACATGGACAGAATAGGGTGACAATATAAAAGAGACCGCACTAGCCGAAGAAACTGATAAATAAATATCAATACAGAAAGTTAGAATACATCAAATCCCATCAATACGTATTTCTAAATAAATATCTGATACGACCGGTCTTATATATGAATAACACGTTTGTCATGTACTACTAAAATATCAAGTATACATATCCAAAATATCGATGCCACGCCTCCAAAATGGTCCACCACGCATCTGAATAGTCTGTCCCCAAAAGCACTCAACTTTCAAACTACTCAATCGAGTACTCGGAAGCTGTCATGACATAAACAGACAAAGACAAAACACAAGTCAGACTTAAAGCCTGGTGTGAGGGGATATATCTCAAAATATCTTATGTGAAAACTATATACAAATTAATAGAAGACAACTAACTCACAACCGACCATCTCCACAAACGTGGCTTAGGGGTAATCCGAACTGCCCATAAAAATGTGCAGTAAATTACCCATCTCAAAAATAGGCAATCTTACCATAACCCGCTATTCTCCTGTAATCAACGAGTCAACACAACTAATATAATGTGACTGATACGTTACGATATATTAGTGTAGGAGTAATAAGAGCATCGTAATATAATTCTGCACTATGCTACACACAATGATAATATCAATCAACTAGTATAGCACAAGCACAACATAACAATGTGTCAAATAGGGAACATCTACTATCGTCCTGTACTGAACAAAGTATATAAATAGAGCAACTACACCTTATGTGACCTTTGGATTTAGATACATTACTACCCTTGAGAGTCCGTAAACAGAACTGAGCATCCACATATGACCTCTTTGCTGTATAGGTGCTAACATATAGACATAGGCCACTCTCCTGACAACAATGAATACCCCTATCACATAGTGCTCCCTAGTGTCTATATCTAATCTACTACTACTAGGTACAAGTACCCCTTAAGCGCCGCTTCGGACCTCCCGAAAGCTTGGTCTGAAACCATAAGAAAACATACGAATGGATGTGTAGTACTGGAACCACAATACGACCAGTATCTAATAGCCTACTCAAAGGTTACCTCATCGTGTACTTGCTTTGGCCCTAATGGATCACTCAAGCACAACTACGGTTTGAACAATAGAGTCTATACAAACCATAAGTCTACATGTCTGCCAGATCTGGAATCGATCTCTATTGTTATATGTTCGCACATCTACCTGAGTCTAGAACTGACTCTTCGTTGTCATATGCTCCATCCAATCAAAACACACTTGTCGTACGTCACCATAAATCCAGTCTTGTCCGATCTTATATTCGATTGGCTCTTGATTGCTATCTTGATCTCCTACTATTCCCGTGTGGGAATAGTCGGAGACTTGTGCTCCTTGCCCTGATCGCTGCCTCGACCAATTGTCTGAATGCCTTATAGACCATTCCCGATCATTAATGCATCACTTTGCATCCATGTCCAGACCTCATACTTTTCCTTGCATCCCACTTTACGGAGTAGCCTAAAGCCTCTTTGAAGTCATGCCAAAGCCTCACGAAGAATCATATTCGAACGAGTGAAGAAACACCCTGAAATACATTCCTGCCTAGGGGTTACTATCCAGGACAGGTCCCCACAGATGGACCGGTGGGGTTCCATCGGTGGACCGGTGTGGACTACTTCCAGGTTGTATAGCCTGAGCAGTGAGACATTGAGCCCCACCATCCATCGTTTTTCGCATCATCTTCTCCATTGCTTCGCCGATGAGCCGCCTTGCCTTCCAATCCCGCCTCTACCCGATCAGACTCTCTTTGGAGTTATTTTGTTGATGTTTTAGAAGTGATTCCTTGTGTTCCAATTTTGATATGAAATCCACTCTTTGCACACGAAGAGTTCAACGGCGATTATAATGACTCAACTTCCTCTAATCATGCCAAAACGCACTCAGCCGGCCATCTAGCCGTATATGATGCCCACACGTGCTAGCACACTCATTCATGTGCATCCATACATGCATATACAAATAGACCATATATGCTACCATATAGACAAATATACACATTCATTCAAACAACATACAAAATAATTCTGACTACAATACACAAATTGTTTTGATTGTTATATATCTTTAAATACACGTACGTATACCTGCCCATACTCATATATGTACACATATATTTAAATAGGCAATCATGTATTACTTAATAAGATCTTAATTTATTTACTTAATCTTTCCATAAAATTCTAATATGATTTCATGCTATTTTATAAAATTCTTCCATCATTTTATAAAATACACCATTAGCTTATTAATCATTTTTAAGCTTTCAAATACTTAATTGCTTCATTAAAATTAAGTATTCATCCTATTATTATTTTATAAAATCTTAATTCCATTTTATAAAATCTATACTTCATTTATGAAATTGCAACGATCCCGAATTCTAAATAAGTTTAAATTGATAATTAATTTAGTTTTTGAATAAAAATTGTGAAATTAATCGATAAATTGATGCGAGTTTCCCCGAATCCAAATAAAAATATATTAAATCATTTTAAATTTAGAAATTGTATATATATGTGAATATGTATATATATGTAATATATGAGTAAATATGAATTTATATATATATATATATATTGAATTTGAGTTTAAATCTAAAATAAATGGTTTAATAATAACAATTTGAGTTTATAAAAATATATATTTATAGAATTCAAATAAGTGTTGATGTTAAACAAATATTTCAAATAAATTTATAGTTATATAAAATATGAAATGAACATATTAAATAATTCTAGAATTTTATAAACTATAAAAATGAATATTATAAAGTAAAGCAAAATTAAAATGGAAATTTATTATATTTTAAAGTGATATTGCAAAAGAAAATAAAATAAAATAAAAATACATTCAAGTATATTCAACTATAAGTATATAGGCTGGTAAAACAAGACTAAAGAAAATACAAGACAACAAACAAATATAAAAGATATAAGCATGAAGACATATGTAAACAAAATACATTCAAGTATGAATGGCTTGCTAAAGAAGATACTACTATAAATATTTATATATATAAAAAATCAAATAAGGATAAGTATTGTACAAGGCAATTAATACAAGCCATCACAAGAAAATCATCTCAGCCCCAAACGAAAATATCTCTGCTTATAATTGTACTAAAGGAAAAAAATATATATCATATTGTACAAAAAACCTATTATATCCTATAAACTTCTTTTATATGTATCAATCCATTCATCAGTTCGTTCATTTATTTAAACTGAGTAAAAGGAAACTGAAGTGAATATCGTCTTACACTTAAACCAAATATCAACTTAAAGCTTCAGATTTAAACATCACACAATCAAAGAAATCTGAGATCAAGTGAAGTTCCAGTTAGCAATGTCAAACCAGATTTCAACTTTTCAAATTTTAAAAGGATTTCAACTTCAAAGGCTCTGGAACTAAAGATGTTGAAGGTGAGTAAACATTTAACCTTAAAATTCAAAGTAATGAATGCTAGAATATGAGAGTTCTAAATGATATTGTGTTATATGAATATATTTGTGTATGTTTTATGTCATCTCTATTTTTCCCAGTCCAGAGTTCAATCAAGGAAAAATTCAAACTTTACTGCCCAAATCTCTGATAGATTTCAAATCTTCAACGAATAGGTTAGTTTAAACATCATCTATGAGCTAAATTTTGTTTTAAGCTTGATCATGAAGAGTTCGACCCTGTAAACCTGGTTTTGCAGTGAAAACAAAATCATATGATAAATTCGAGTATTTTAAATTATTAACTTGATTACATAACTTGAATCTTCACTGCAAATGATGATTTTTAAGACGAAAATGGAAAATTTTAATTTCCTAGGTTACGTGCAGTTCTATGTTGAACGAGACTTACATTTTGATCGATTTCTGATCATCGAACAAATTTTATATGTTAAGATTTTTCTTGAAGCTTGCTTGGCCATAGGCGATCTCAGGAAAATTGCCAAAAAAATTTTCTAGTGTATAGATTGGTGGGACGAGGTGATAGTAGGATTTTAACCCAGTTTTTTTTGATGTGGAAGAAGTGACGATTTTGACGTCGCCGTTGTATTGAGTTGCACCGGACTAGGGGGAGATGATGCGTAGGATAGTAACGTTGCTTTGGTCAGAGTGGCAGGGTTCCAGGTGGTCAAATCGTCGGCATCGAGACGTTTTTGAGTTGTTCAATGGGTTCCAGTATTGATCGAGTTACCCGATGTCGATCTACGGCGAGATTGTAGGATCTGGGTAGTCAGTTGGGTAGTGGTGGTCGGCGATGACTTGCTGATGGCGTCGTAGCTGATCGGAGGCAGCCAATCTGAGTGTACACGTGCACGCGTATAGGCATGTATCGGTTTGTTTGTGGAAGACGAGGAGTACTCAGGTTCTTCTCGAAGAAATTTGCGAGGTAACTCGGGGAAAAGAAAGTGGGAAGATTACCCGAAGTTGTGCTCGGCAAAATCATGAAATAGCTCGGGTCCGGGTGATTATGTATAAAACAGTTTTTAAATTTTAAAATAAATCAAGTTTTAATATTTAAATAAATCCAGTTTTGAATTGTTTTATTAAATAAAATTTTTGTAAATAATTGATGCTAATTTAAGTGTTTGAATAAATGAGAGTTGTAAAATTGTTTTAACTTAAGTTTATTTAAATGATATAATTAATTAATCGATTAGGAAAGAGAAAATGTTTAATTGTTAATTAACTTAAAAGTCTTTAGTTAATTTATGGGATAATAAATAAATTTATTTCAAAGGTTCATTAAAGTAAGATTTAATGCTGTAATTAAGTAGTTAATTAAGATAAAAGGGTTTATCTTTAAAATTAATTAAGGGTTTGATAAATTAAAGAATGATTAAATACTGTGATTAATTTGAGGTTAATTAATAGAAATGGTTTACAATTAATAATTAATTAACCAGAATTAGTGTTTGTTCATAGGTAATAAATCTGATTTAAATTAATCAGATAATTAATTAATCTTACTTATGGATGTTTGAAATATTGTGAATTATTTGATATCTCTTGTGTGATGCTTTGTGATATGAATTGTTTTAATTCAAGCTGTGATGAATGTAATTTATTTTATCTGTGATGAATTTATATTATTTTTCTGTGAATCCGTGTATGGAAGATAAGCGTTATAGGAGTATACCGCTTATCGATATTGATATGCTTGAACTCTATTATGGTTGATGATATTGCACTATTGTGTTAAACCTCTGGACTACACCATACACACACAAATATGGATTTCACATGGAAATCAGTTAAGTCACAGATTTTTGACAATTGTAAAGATTAAATTCTTGAATCCAAAATAGTTTTGGAATTGGAATTGAAAGCTTTTGAAAATGAGTTCAAATGATTTAATAAAATTTGAAATCTAAACGATTTGATTTAAATTTGAATTCAGTATTTGAAATTGAATTCAAAAATTGGAAACTATGGTCTAAAAGACCATACCAGTTATAAATGTATTTTATATGAATTTAAACCGTATTAAAAGTATGGTTTTGAAAATTTGAATTTAACCCAAGGACTTTAACTCGTATAAATGAATCAAATTTTCCGAAATGAAAACTATTTGTTTTCAAATAATAGAAGCTTTCATATAAGGAATAAATTTCCAATTTGTGTCAAAAGAATTTCCAGTTTGAAATTAAAATGGTTTTCCAAGTTACGAATAAATCTTTGGAAGCGTGTTTTGAAAGCTATGAGTTAAACCTTGATTTAAAGATGATGAGTTAAATCCAAATTGAAATGGAAATTGATTTGGAAAATCTATGAATAAATCTTTGTGAAACTGGGTGAACTTTGTGAATTGAACAGATTTAAAATGGTAATGTGTTTAAACCATTCGAAAGAAAAGTTTTGGGTAATAAGTTGTGACTTAACTGAAATCCCAATATCCATATGTTTTAAAATATTGCGCTCACTATTCGGTTTAGCCGGGAGAGGACTTTGTGTCATATAACCCATTCCGAATAAGTGATACGTCGTATATGGATAGCAATTGAAGATCGGTGTTGAAGACCGGGTATTTGCGAGAACGATAGGATAACCTATCGATTGTCTCTGCACTGGGTAGCGCCCGGTATAGAGATTTCCTAAGTGATGGGAAGTCCGATTGGGATTGTGAATACCCGGATTGCTAGGACTTCTTTGGAAGTGCCTTCGTGAAATGACCCTCCTATTTTCACCCTAATTTCATAAGGATTTTTTTTTTAGAGATGATATATAGATATATCATTCATTACAAATATATTTTCCAAGGTCATTTTCTTTCTCCCATAAACAATATATCCAGGATCAAATTAACTTACCAATATAAATATATCAGTGTATATCTAATAACATACACATACATATGAAGATGTATGTGTTCCTCTTGTTTTAAATTCAGAATATATATTTTATTTTTGTACAAGAACATTCTGTTTGATTTAGATTTTTAGCAATTCAGATTAATTATTGTATCCTAATTTTTGGCCATAAAATCCACTGGAAACATGTACTTTAGTCTGTTATTCTAATTAAGGAATGATCGAGTAACAATCAGTGGAAAGCAAGCTTATAATGTAGATGATTGTCTTAAAGTCTGGATGGTATCAAACTCAGGTTAAAAGAAAGTGGATCCTAAGTGAACACAAGCAACATCTAGGCGTAATGGAAACGCGCCTAACTTATACACAAGAGGTCACGAGTTCGAGTACTATGTTGGTCGGTTCAAACACAATTTTTGTTTTTCTTTTTTTTTTCTCCTGTATGGTTTGAAATATGATATATACCTATATCTGCACATATATATTTAATTTCATCCTACCATCTAACATACAAAACAAAATTTCTTGCTTTATTATTTTTAAAACCCTTTCCTACAATTGTTCTAGGAATTTATGTTTATATTTTTTTTTTGCCCAAATATCAACATGTACACAGATATACATGTACATGTCAAAATCTTTGCTCAGTTTCCAGAAAACTGAGTGAAACAATTGCTAAATGTACTAAACTTTTGAAATGCATTTTTATTTTCAAAATACAATCTGCCATGATCAACCAATACTTCATTTATTTGAAGCTGGTTAACTCATGAATCCTGTATCTGCTACACACTAGTTCAAAACTATGGAGATACCATTCATTGCATTCTGTCTGAAGCTTTTAAAACCTTTTACTTTTCTCAATACAATTCAGAAGTGAATTCAAACTTATATACAAAGCATTTCAGTAAAAGGAAACTAAAAATCCTTATAAGTTTACTTCTAGCTAAATCCAGATTTTATTCTAAAACTTAGTGCTCTGATTTGTCTCAAGATTAGCTAATACATATATAAATTATGCAAAACAGTAGCTCACATAATTGTATATTTCTTACCAGATTTTTATAGCTGATACTTGAGCATATTTTTCTTGTTTATGTTTCAGACCCTACTTCAAAAACAAATCAAACCTTAACACACAACAATTTCAACAGACCAACAAATTTAATCTGACACTTTACAGAATATAAGGGCAACATGATCACTAACCATAAGATATTCAATACATGACTGGAAATCTTAGAAACATAAAAATTTTCCTGAATACATGCAGATATAATCAATTTAAGCTCTTATTGAAACTAGCTAGCATGTTCATTCACTCCTCCATAATAGCCATAACTTCATTTTTTTACTTAGTGCCTGGGTTACCTTAAAGAACATAAGTGGCTGCCTCATTTTAAAATGAGACACCCCATATGCCATGAGCAAACAAGGGTCAGATCTATGATCTGGTATGAGTAACATCAATGCATACATGATATTAAGCAATAGAGAATATAAGAGCACCAATTAGTTATTTAAGCAAATTCCTGCAATCAATTACTTTAACATAGTATAATTAAGTAGATTCAGGTATGATGTATTCATTTATCATTCTTACACTTGCATACATAATCATGCAAACATAGTTATCTATTTGCAACAATTTGCATTCACTGGATCCATCTTGGTTCCATACCATTCAACCTAAGAAATATCCATATTCCTATTTCTTCATTTACAGGTTGTATTATTCAATTTAAATCCCTGCCTCATCTGCTATTAAGGAATCACCGGGACACATTGCAATGAACTAATTCACATCATTGCACAAAGATCTCAGGGCTTAAACAAACCATGTGCCAACTTGCATACTTCAAATATGACAAGCATTCCAGCAGCCTTCTTGGCCTTCCCTTCCCTAGTTTATTTACTAATGTATTGTCTTAAATCCTATCATCAAATATGCTAAGTGAACATGTCACTGCAAACATGGAAACATCCATAAATTTTTCCTAGCATAATTCTCCTCAGAAATAAGCAGACAGTTATTTCCTAAATGGGGTCAATATGTCTTGATCTTAGTAAAATATAAGAACATTTTCAACTGTAAAAAGAGGCATGGCATGTTATATTGATCTGCAAGCCTTTATGATTGATTCAGATTCAAGATCTGGTTCAATCATAATTTTAGCTTGTGGGTTTCTCTTTTTTTTTTGATTTGATTAAGGGCTCAGCACTTAGAAAATTTCTATTGCACCCTTAACATTTTTCTTCTCAAGCCTCAGCACTTAAACCAAGTATAATGCAGCTCCCAATATTTTTGTAAAGTTTCCATGCCATAGATCTATAACAGTTGAGAGTATTCTCTATATAATTTTTAAGATCCTAAACTTTAATATTTATGAGTAAAAATAAAACAGTATGATACACATCCAAAGACAAATGTCTCAACCAATCAAAGATCATCAAAATCATCCATATTAAATCATATCAGATTTAAAATGAGACATCCCAAAAAGTATTGATGAAATCATAAACATCATAACCAGAAATATATAAATGGCAATATAAAAAGTGGCTGCCTCATCTCAGGTCTTAATGCCATGAACTCAGTGAGATTACTCACCTAAATGTTTCTTCTTATTAATCCAGAAAATTCTTGTTTGAGTGTTTTCTCCTTCCTTCCAATATTTTTTTTTTCTTCTTTTCTTATTTTTGTGCAGCCCGGGGTAAAGACAATTCTACTGCCTATTTATATGCATTTTTCCTCTAGGGTTTTGTTGAAACAGAATTCCATTTCTGTCCTGGCTAGCATCATGCATTTTTCATTCATAATACCCCGGCCATATTAACCAATTTAAAGGCTGCATTTTCTTTCTTTTACTTTACAGAAAATGGCCACTCACCTAGTCATGTTAAAAGTGTGACTATCCTATTTTATATTTTAATTATTTCTGAAAATCCCCTTTGCTATTTTTGCCTACACAAGCATATTGACTTGTATCACATTTCATGTCATTTTAATGTTATGGTTTCACTTGCTTATATATATGTACTTTTCAGTATTAAAAAAAATGTATATTTGTATACATATCTTATCTAGGCTTATTTTAATTCCTCTTTTAAATTCAGAAACATATGCACCTATATGTATACAAGTTTACAAATCCTTATAACATATACATATGTATAATTTTCTTTTTTGGGTTTTAATTAGAATCTGTTTACTGATTTAAAGTAAAACTTACTTTTCTTATTTTCTAAGATGATCCATATAATTCCAGAAATCAAATATCCATGTTGCAAAATCATGTTTGTATTGCTTTTTAATTCTTGTTTTAAATCCAAGAAATCTGGAGTTCTTCCTTGTGCCATTTCAGTGTGCACGTGCACACATATACTTGCACACTATTTATTCCAGAAATTTCACCATATTTAAATCTAAATATTTCAAAAATTAAATCATTTTACAAAAATGATTTTTCACAAAATTTTGGGGTATTACATTCACCCCTCCTTTTAGGAATTGTGTCCTCACAATTTTTCTAACATTTATAGTAAGCATCTTTTTCTTTTCTGAAAACTTATCAAACATATGCATAAGCAAACAAATTCAACCATATCAACCATGCATAACAAAATTTTCCAGAAAAAAAAATTACCTTTTAATTTGCAAAAAGCTTAGGATAATCCCTTCTAATCTTATCCTCTAACTCCCATGTGCAGTCATTAGGATCACTACTCCACTGGATCTTAACTAGTTTCAAGGTTTTGCTCCTTAATTTCTTTTCTTCCTTGGCTATAATCCCCACTGGTTCTTTTTCATAAACCAAGTCAGGGTTTATTTGAATTTTGGTAG
Organism: Allium fistulosum; assembly: GCA_030737815.1. Lineage (NCBI taxonomy): Eukaryota > Viridiplantae > Streptophyta > Magnoliopsida > Asparagales > Amaryllidaceae > Allium > Allium fistulosum. The sequence continues at coordinate 446,318,613 of CM060903.1, forward strand.
GCTCTTCCAAAATGTCTTCTTTATCATGTACCCATCTTCTGAGTTGGGACACATGAAAAACATTATGCATTGCTTTCATTTCCTCTGGTAGTTCTAATTTGTAAGCCAATGAACCAATTCTTTCCAGAATTTTATAGGGTCCAACATACCTTGGTGTAAGCTTACCTTGCTTGCCAAATCTCATGACTTTCTTCATAGGTGAAATCTTGATGAAAACAAAGTCTCCCACTGCATATTCCACTTGCTTTCTCTTCCTATCTGCAAATTTCTTTTGCCTATCTTGAGCTGCTGCTATTCTTTTTCTTATTAACCCAATTTTCTCTGTAGTTTCTTTAACATATTCAGGTCCAAGAACAGCCCTTTCTCCAGTCTCTACCCAGCATATAGGTGATAAACATGGCTTGCCATATAAGGCTTCAAATGGTGCCATCCCTATGGTGCTTTGGTAACTGTTATTGTATGTGAATTCAGCTAGATGGAGGTGGTCTTCCCAGTTGCCTCCAAAGTCCAGTGTACATGCTCTCAACAAATCCTCTAAGACTTTGTTCACCACCTCAGTTTGACCATCTGATTGTGGATGGTAGGCAGTGCTTAAGCACAATTCACTCCCCATAGCCTCTTGAAAACTTTTCCAAAACCATGAGGTGAAGATGGTATCCCTATCACTCACAATGGTTTTGGGTATGCCATGCAACCTTACTACCTCTTTCATGAATATTTGAGCTAATTTTGGAGCATTTCTTTCTGTTTTAACTGGGATAAAATGTGCTACCTTAGTTAGCCTATCCACTATTACCCATATACTTGTGTTTCCCTTCTTAGATCTAGGCAGACCATCTATGAAATCCATAGATATATCCTCCCACTTCCACTGTGGTATGCTAAGGGGTTGCAATAGTCCTGATGGCCTTTGTGTCTCTGCCTTGACCTGTTGGCAAGTCATGCACCTTGCAACATATCTGGCCACATCTGACTTCATCCCCTTCCACCAAAGATTTCTTTTCAAATTTTGATACATCTTGGTGCTACCTGGGTGTATGGAGTACTTAGTCCTATGGTACTCATTTAATATTTCCTCCTTCAATTCTATATTTTCTGAAACACATATCCTATTTTTATTCCTTAAATAACCATTTTTATCAATTTGATAATTTATTACTTCCTCCCCTTTTGATATGAGCATTTTCTTTTCCACCATGTTTAGGTCTTGTTCCTGCATTTTCCCAATCTTAAGAAGTAAATCTGATTGCAGAGATATCATACTTAATTTTCCTTTACCTTCACCTTCTTCAATGGGCATCATTTGTTCCTCACTGTTTTCCTCAATTTCCAAATCAGTAAGTATAGACAAATCCCTAAACTCTTCCATCATCAACATGGCTACCTTGGCATGTTGTCTACTCAAGGCATCTGCAACTTTATTTGCCTTGCCTGGTGTATACAGTATATCTGGATCATAGGCAGCTAGGAACTCTACCCATCTATGTTGCCTCATGTTCAAATCTTTTTGTGAGAATAAATATTTCAGTGCCTTATGATCAGTGTACAAAATGAATTTGGCACCTAACAAATAATGTCTCCAAAGTTTCAAAGCATACACAACTGCTGCTAGTTCAAGATCATGGGTTGCATATCTGGTTTCATGTGGCTTTAATTGCCTAGATGCATAGGCTACCACCTGGTCTTGCTGCATCAACACAGCCCCTAATCCAGAGCCACTTGCATCAGTGTACACAACCAAAATTTCATTTCCTTCTGGCACTCTCAATACTGGTGCATTAATCAGGGCTTTTTTTATTTTGATAAAAGCTTGCTCACATTTTTCTGTCCATACAAAGGCTTGGTTCTTTCTAGTTAAATTGGTAAGTGGTGATGATATTTTTGAGAAATCTTTTATAAATCTCCTATAATATCCTGCCATCCCCATAAATGATCTAATCTCACTGATGGTGCTAGGCCTTTTCCATGCTTGGATTGCCACTACTTTATTAGGGTTTACTGATATTCCTTTGGCAGAGATAACATGCCCAAGAAAATGCACTTCTTCTTTCCAAAATGCACATTTTGAAAATTTTGCCTCTAAATCATTTTCCCTTAGCCTTGACAAAACTAAATGCAAATGATTTTTATGCTCTTCCACTGTCTTGGAATAAATCAAAATGTCATCAATAAAAATCAGTACAAACTTGTCTAAATAATCTCTAAATATTCTATTCATCAAATCAACAAAATATGAAGGAGCATTTGTCAAACCAAATGGCATAACCAAAAATTCATATAAGCCATATCTTGTGTTAAATGCAGTATACTTAACACTTGAGTCTTCAACCTTCATTTGATGGAATCCTGATGCTAAGTCTAATCTAGAAAATATTTTAGCTTCACTGAGTTGGTCAAAGAGATCATCTATTCTAGGCAATGGGTATTTATTCTTGATGGTTACTTTATTTAGTTCCCTGTAATCTATGCACATTCTTAAGGTACCATCATGTTTTCTTACAAACACTACTGGAGAACCCCAGCAGGAATTGCTTGGCCTTATAAATCCCTTGCCTTCTAATTCTTCCAACTGATTTTTCAATTCTTTCAGTTCACTTGGCCCCATTCTATAAGGTTTCTTGATTATTGGACTTGCTCCTGGAATGAGATTAATTTGGAACTCAACTGGTCTGTGGTGTGGAACACCCTTAACTTCCCCAAACACATCCAAGTATTTATTAACTATGGGAATTTCTTCAATGGTTAGTTCACTCAGATCTTTTTCTAAGTCAACTAAATGATACAATTTCCCTTCCTTAGCTATTTCACATAGAACTGTGATTCTCTGGCCTCTAGAATTTTGCAATGATATGGTGGATGAGTCTAAATTAATTATGGCTTTAAATTGCCTTAACCAATCTACCCCCAATATAACTCCTATATTTGGGTAATTTAAAACATATAAATTGGAAATAAAAATATTTCCTCCTATGTTTAACTCCACATCCACACAATTCATGTTCAAAACACTAGAACTCCCTAGGGGACTTTGTACAAGCAATGGGGTTTCAACCAATATGCAGTTTAATTTTAACACTTTAACTAATTCATAGGAAATCAAAGAGTGTGTTGCTCCAGTATCATATACTACTGGTATGGGTATGGCACAAATGAGTAATGTACCTTCCACTTGGCCATGATTTTCAGCATCAATTTTCACTGCAGATTTGCCTTTACCTTCCAAAGTTGCCAATTTCCCTTGCTGTTTATTCTCAGGACAGTTCCTCTTCATATGCCCCTCTTTCCCACATAGGTAGCATTTGAAGGCTCCTCCTTTTAACTCTGGGCACCTTAGTTTGATGTGTCCTTCTTTTCCACAATGATGGCAAACCAATCTCTTCTTAGTATCATTGGCTTTTGTGTCTTTACTCTTCCTGTTGTCTGCCTCCTCCTTCTTTTTATCATAAGGGTGATATCTTCCCTTATCCTTCTTGTTGTTGCTCTTAAAATTCCTATATTTCTCTCTCTCTTTGTCATGTTGTTCCAGTTTCAAAGCCAGATCAATTACTTGATCAAATGTTCTATCTGCATATGGTAGCATAGCTCTGCTAAGTCCTGGGTTCAGTTCTTTTATATACCTATCATTTTTGGATGCTTCATCTGCCACTAGCATTGCTCCATAATTGGATAGCCCCTCAAACTTTTGAGTGTATTCAGTGACATTCAAAGTTCCCTGCCTAAGTTTGATAAATTCTTCAAGCAAAATGGTCTTGGCTGATGCTGGTACAAATCTTGCCTCCAACATCTCCTTGAACTGATTCCAAGTGATTTCATTTTCATTTCTTCTAGCTATGATCACCTCCCACCAGCTTAAAGCTACCCCTTTCAGTTGTCTAGAAGCTACTTGCCTCTTCCTTTGGTCATCCAACTGCATGTCATTGAAAATCCTATCAAGTGTTCTCAACCATGCTTGAATTTCCATCACACTCTCAGTTCCTTCAAAACTCTTGCCTCCCAAATTGGAATAAGTCTTCAGTAGTTTTGAAAGCTCTTCATGTGGGTTCTCAGGCCTATGCCCAATTCCATCTCTTAAAACCCTCACAAATTCTTGCATATCAAGCATTTGAGGTGCACTGGGTCCTGCATTGTGATGAGATCCTCTTCCTACCATGGTCTGCTAACTAAATTCTGGGTAAATGGTATTAGTATATTATGAGTACTTCTATAATTTCTATTTTCTTATCTAAATTATTTCATCCAAAACAAACAGACATAATACATTTCTATAATACTTTAACAATCAATGCAACCAAGTGCTCTGATACCAACTGAAATGACCCTCCTATTTTCACCCTAATTTCATAAGGATTTTTTTTAGAGATGATATATAGATATATCATTCATTACAAATATATTTTCCAAGGTCATTTTCTTTCTCCCATAAACAATATATCCAGGATCAAATTAACTTACCAATATAAATATATCAGTGTATATCTAATAACATACACATACATATGAAGATGTATGTGTTCCTCTTGTTTTAAATTCAGAATATATATTTTATTTTTGTACAAGAACATTCTGTTTGATTTAGATTTTTAGCAATTCAGATTAATTATTGTATCCTGATTTTTGGCCATAAAATCCACTGGAAACATGTACTTTAGTCTGTTATTCTAATTAAGGAATGATCGAGTAACAATCAGTGGAAAGCAAGCTTATAATGTAGATGATTGTCTTAAAGTCTGGATGGTATCAAACTCAGGTTAAAAGAAAGTGGATCCTAAGTGAACACAAGCAACATCTAGGCGTAATGGAAACGCGCCTAACTTATACACAAGAGGTCACGAGTTCGAGTACTATGCTGGTCGGTTCAAACACAATTTTTGTTTTTCTTTTTTTTTTTTCTCCTGTATGGTTTGAAATCTGATATATACCTATATCTGCACATATATATTTAATTTCATCCTACCATCTAACATACAAAACAAAATTTCTTGCTTTATTATTTTTAAAACCCTTTCCTACAATTGTTCTAGGAATTTATGTTTATATTATTTTTTTTGCCCAAATATCAACATGTACACAGATATACATGTACATGTCAAAATCTTTGCTCAGTTTCCAGAAAACTGAGTGAAACAATTGCTAAATGTACTAAACTTTTGAAATGCATTTTTATTTTCAAAATACAATCTGCCATGATCAACCAATACTTCATTTATTTGAAGCTGGTTAACTCATGAATCCTGTATCTGCTACACTAGTTCAAAACTATGGAGATACCATTCATTGCATTCTGTCTGAAGCTTTTAAAACCTTTTACTTTTCTCAATACAATTCAGAAGTGAATTCAAACTTATATACAAAGCATTTCAGTAAAAGGAAACTAAAAATCCTTATAAGTTTACTTCTAGCTAAATCCAGATTTTATTCTAAAACTTAGTGCTCTGATTTGTCTCAAGATTAGCTAATACATATATAAATTATGCAAAACAGTAGCTCACATAATTGTATATTTCTTACCAGATTTTTATAGCTGATACTTGAGCATATTTTTCTTGTTTATGTTTCAGACCCTACTTCAAAAACAAATCAAACCTTAACACACAACAATTTCAACAGACTAACAAATTTAATCTGACACTTTACAGAATATAAGGGCAACATGATCACTAACCATAAGATATTCAATACATGACTGGAAATCTTAGAAACATAAAATTTTTCCTGAATACATGCAGATATAATCAATTTAAGCTCTTATTGAAACTAGCTAGCATGTTCATTCACTACTCCATAATAGCCATAACTTCATTTTTTTACTTAGTGCCTAGGTTACCTGAAAGAACATAAGTGGCTGCCTCATTTTAAAATGAGACACCCCATATGCCATGAGCAAACAAGGGTCAGATCTATGATCTGGTATGAGTAACATCAATGCATACATGATATTAAGCAATAGAGAATATAAGAGCACCAATTAGTTATTTAAGAAAATTCCTGCAATCAATTACTTTAACATAGTATAATTAAGTAGATTCAGGTATGATGTATTCATTTATCATTCTTACACTTGCATACATAATCATGCAAACATAGTTATCTATTTGCAACAATTTGCATTCACTGGATCCATCTTGGTTCCATACCATTCAACCTAAGAAATATCCATATTCCTATTTCTTCATTTACAGGTTGTATTATTCAATTTAAATCTCTGCCTCATCTGCTATTAAGGAATCACCGGGACACATTGCAATGAACTAATTCACATCATTGCACAAAGATCTCAGGGCTTAAACAAACCATGTGCCAACTTGCATACTTCAAATATGACAAGCATTCCAGCAGCCTTCTTGGCCTTCCCTTCCCTAGTTTATTTACTAGTGTATTGTCTTAAATCCTATCATCAAATATGCTAAGTGAACATGTCACTGCAAACATGGAAACATCCATAAATTTTTCCTAGCATAATTCTCCTCAGAAATAAGCAGACAGTTATTTCCTAAATGGGGTCAATATGTCTTGATCTTAGTAAAATATAAGAACATTTTCAACTGTAAAAAGAGGCATGGCATGTTATATTGATCTGCAAGCCTTTATGATTGATTCAGATTCAAGATCTGGTTCAATCATTATTTTAGCTTGTGGGTTTCTCTTTTTTTTTGATTTGATTAAGGGCTCAGCACTTAGAAAATTTCTATTGCACCCTTAACATTTTTCTTCTCAAGCCTCAGCACTTATACCAAGTATAATGCAGCTCCCAATATTTTTGTAAAGTTTCCATGCCATAGATCTATAACAGTTGAGAGTATTTTCTATATAATTTTTAAGATCCTAAACTTTAATATTTATGAGTAAAAATAAAACAGTATGATACACATCCAAAGACAAATGTCTCAACCAATCAAAGATCATCAAAATCATCCATATTAAATCATATCAGATTTAAAATGAGACATCCCAAAAAGTATTGATGAAATCATAAACATCATAACCAGAAATATATAAATGGCAATATAAAAAGTGGCTGCCTCATCTCAGGTCTTAATGCCATGAACTCAGTGAGATTACTCACCTAAATGTTTCTTCTTATTAATCTAGAAAATTCTTGTTTGAGTGTTTTCTCCTTCCTTCCAATATTTTTTTTTCTTCTTTTCTTATTTTTGTGCAGCCCGGGGTAAAGACAATTCTACTGCCTATTTATATGCATTTTTCCTGTAGGGTTTTGTTGAAACAGAATTCCATTTCTGTCCTGGCTAGCATCATGCATTTTTCATTCATAATACCCCGGCCATATTAACCAATTTAAAGGCTGCATTTTCTTTCTTTTACTTTACAGAAAATGGCCACTCACCTAGTCATGTTAAAAGTGTGACTATCCTATTTTATATTTTAATTATTTCTGAAAATCCCCTTTGCTATTTTTGCCTACACAAGCATATTGACTTGTATCACATTTCATGTCATTTTAATGTTATGGTTTCACTTGCTTATATATATGTACTTTTCAGTATTAAAAAAATGTATATTTGTATACATATCTTATCTAGGCTTATTTTAATTCCTCTTTTCAATTCAGAAACATATGCACCTATATGTATACAAGTTTACAAATCCTTATAACATATACATATGTATAATTTTCTTTTCTGGGTTTTAATTAGAATCTGTTTACTGATTTAAAGTAAAACTTACTTTTCTTATTTTCTAAGATGATCCATATAATTCCAGAAATCAAATATCCATGTTGCAAAATCATGTTTGTATTGCTTTTTAATTCTTGTTTTAAATCCAAGAAATCTGGAGTTCTTCCTTGTGCCATTTCAGTGTGCACGTGCACACATATACTTGCACACTATTTATTCCAGAAATTTCACCATATTTAAATCTAAATATTTCAAAAATTAAATCATTTTACAAAAATGATTTTTCACAAAATTTTGGGGTATTACACTTCGGTTATGTTTGAACCCGGAACAGACTTGTATGGTTGTATGTCTGACATTACACTTTGAGATATAAAGCTGATTTCTTTCAAATACATTTCTGTTTGGTGACGGAGATTTATTCTCTTAGCTTAACACCCTTCTCTGAGACGTACGAGCTCAGAGGTTATGTAGTTGAAGGTTATCAGTGATATACTCCCAATTTGGTAGTGTGGCATGCTGAGTGTTGCTGTGTGTTGATGGTCATTTGTTGATCAAAGCATGGCTTTGTGAAAAAGCGTAGCTTTGTGGACGAGACCTCATCGAACCTCACAACCCGGAAATGGTCGAAACAGGAAAGATGCGGCAAGGTTATGAGGGTCGCGCCCTTTAGGGTATGTCATTTCCTTCTGGAAAAGGGTGATATTATGGTATGGAGCTCAGATATTTACCTGTGTGGTTGCTCCAATCTCATTTACTGTGTGATTGTTGCTGTGTGATCGAGGGCCCTCGGATAAAGGTCCCAAAGGACCGGGGAGTGGCATATTCGTGTAGTAGTTACCTAGTGTAAGAGGTAACCTGGCCTTGTGTTGGCAAAGAGCTAGTTAGTTCTCGGGACGTCCATCCAAAGGCATACCCATGTGGCAGTAGGAAGTTCCTTAGCCTGACCATTTGTTGGAAAATCCAAAGAAACAACACGAGCCCTTTACGATTGCAGCTGTATAACCTGTCTCCTCAGGCGGCAGCTATAGCAGGCATAATATAATTGTACCTATGCTGGCTAAGATTAATATTATACTTTCGAAATGTTTTCCACTATGCACTAATAATAATAATCCAATGATTTTGCGTAGTAAGCATGTTTGACTATCATAAGAAGAAATCTCCTCCAAGTCTGCGATTGCATTGTGTGTGTGGTGGGAGGTCTTATGGTAGTTTCATTTTCCAAAAGCATTGCGGATTTCAATGTTTAAAATTCTTTTGTTGTTTGTTTAAAGATAAACTGCTTTTGTTGCTCACACCAGTCCCACGACTGACTCGGAGTTTATTGTTCCTTTCCTAAACTCTGGGTGCTTACAATTTTCCACACGAACAGTCTAGAGTTGGGTTTTTCAGATAGTCAGGTTTAGTAGATTATCTGGAGCTAGTTCACTTCATCGGAGTTGATGACTGCACTTGCTTATCTTGGTGCAACGTGATGATGGTTCGAGCTGATGTTGGAATTGTTGGATTCATTCTCTTTTGAGGATCATTTGGAGTTATCACTTCTGTTTTCCGCTGTATCATTATTTATCTCTGATATTCTTGTATCATATTAATATCAGTGTTGTATATCATTTTGGATATTGTATTCATTGGAGTTGTATATGATATCATCTATTTCTTTCTTCCGCTATGTTGCTATACTTACTGTGTTATAAGCTCCGGCATGAGTCGAATTTCAACGATTGAATCTGCGGCATTCAAGTACGAGTGAAGTACGAGTGTCGATTTTCAAACGCTGAAATTTGGATCGTGACAGAAATCATATAACCATTTTGTAAATACCACTTAAGCTTTATTCATACTATTTTATAAAATACCTTTTGTGCTTATAAAAATCATTTCTTTGCTTAAATAACATTTATAAGTAAACTATTCATTAATAAAGACCGTTTGTTTGTTATTAAATAATGTCCACAAGTGCTAATTAAGCTTCATTAGCCCTCTAATCACTTTAATAATAAGTGTAGAGTTCAAAACTCACTTAGTTAGGTTAATAACTTTTCAAAACCATTTAAATTAGTTTCTTTGTTACTAACTAATGACATGACTTAATTATCTCATGTAATAAGTCTTTAATTTATCACAACATTCCATATGATCATTTAATTTGTTGGAACTGGGCCAGGCCACAGCGGATGTTATGAGTGAATTTCAAAAAATTACCTTATAGAATCTTTATTGGGCCTCTTAAGTCTAACTTATTTAGAACATTTCTAAATTTAATTTATTTAAATTTATAAATTGTTGATAGAAATTTATTTAATATATTTTCAATTTATATATAAATACATAGATGTATCATATACATATGTGTATATATGTGCATGTGTAACATGATATTCCTTGCAAGGTATAACATGCACGTATATAGATGTTGGGATTTACATCGCAACGGACATGTTCGCTTATCCTATATATATTGTATGTTGTCCAAATATGTGTAGGTATTTATACTTATTTTAAATAATAACCCAAGTGTAAATATATATATATATGTATGTATGTATGTATATTATGAGAGAATATTATAAATATATTTATAATTAAAATATTATAGTGTTAAATAGTAAATAAACATGTATGTGTGTGTATGTATATGTAAGATATAAGTTTAATTTAATTTTTAATTATTATTTTTTAATTTTAAATATGTATGTTTGTGTGTATATCTATGTATGTATGTATCAAAGTAACATAACTTCATATATATTATAATATGCATATGTATATATAAATATGAATATAATAATTAATGTAAATATGAGTTAGAATAGTTTATATAAGTAAATAAATAAATATAAATATATATTACAAACTTAAAATTATATATTTATTTATATTTATATTCTTGATCGAATACACAATAGCTTTAAATTTAATTATAATTCTATTATATTAATATATATATATATATTATGAATTTATTAGTTAAATAACAATAAATATATGATAACAAATAATTAAATAATAAATATTTTGAATTTTAAAATTTCATATAGTCATGAATGATATTTTATAGCTTACAAAAAAATTTCAAAGTTTTCTAAGTCAAAATATTATTATTATTATTATTAATTAATTACTTTTGACTGAATTTTGAAATTATTTTAAAAAATATAAAAAGTGGTTTAAAAATTCTTTTTTTTAATTACCGAGAGCGTCTATGAAAAATTAATTTTAGAAAATTTAAAACTAAATTTTCGAAACGTAATTTATTTATTATCAATTTATTCATTCGCATAATGTTAAATAGTAATAAAAATTATTAAATGAAAAGGTGAAAAAAGGTGAAACCTAGTGCACGAGGCTCCCGCACGATAGCGGGCTCCGGGGAGGTTAGTTATTAAATAATTATTGAAAAATTATTTTTGATCATTAAAATCAAAATTAATGTAAATATACAATTGAAAATAATGGTTCGGTTATTTATGTAATATAGTTATATAGTTTAATACAAATCATATAAACAAATTAATTAACATATATATATATATATAAATTAATAAAATATATTAAATTCGGCTGTGTGTATCAAATACTTAATAAAAATTTGTTTTTATTTTATTTTATAAACATATGCACATAACCAATCAATATTTGACAACAACAATACCTATTGGAATCTCACCTAACTAACAATATAGCAATCACACACACACACACACACACACACACATATATATATATATATATATATATGAAAAATATACAGTTATACAGAGGTTATGGATTATATATATAACTAAAATATTGTCTAAAAACTAATACCCTTAAGTCAACCTTGTAATGATGAGTTCTCCTCTTTTGAAACCTTCTCGATTCGACAGATTGCTAGTCTTGAACCACAAACCCTTTTGCTATCAAATAGCTGCTAATTTGAATTGATTTGATTTGAGTTTTGTTAGAGTTTTATGAAGGTGTAACTCAGCCAAGATAAAGGAGATAGAAGACAGTAAAAAGCTCTTCTAAAGTTAGGGTTAGGGTTCCTTTTATAATTTGTTGAATCGGAGAAAAAAGTGGATCACATCACATACCTTTTCTCACTGAATCTCTACCATCCATCAGAAACCCTTTTAACCTATTTTGACTGCTCCATATATCTAATATTTGTTGTCAAATTTTACCTCTAACTTCATGGGCTAATAGCCCATTTAAGTCTAAGTAAATATATTTAATTAAATCAAATTTAATTCCTTATCGATATCTCATACGGTCGATATATTTATAGCTACTATAAATATATATACAACAATATTTATTCCTCAAATCAAATTAAAATTTTATAATTAATAAATATTAATTAATTTAATTAATTTATAAAAATTATAAACTAATTAAATCATTTGGTCTAAAGAGAATTCATCATTTTGATTGTGTGACTTATGGGTGTAAATTCGGTCAGCGATTAACATCGAACTATTCAAATGTTAACTTTCACACGTCACTTAGCCGTTGATGTGACATTTTAGCGAAATTTATCACCTACTTAGTTCAGGTAAAATCCAATGTCACTTTATTAAGCGTTATCTGGTCGCGATATTTATGTACAACAATTCTCTTTGTCATAACCATATCACTTGGGACTTATGGAATTTGGTAACGGTCAAAATTCCAATATCATCCATATTCAACTTTATATTTCAAACGCAAAGTCCTTGGTTCAATAATAACAATTATTATTAACCGAAATGCTCTAGCCAGAGACTTTAACTTTGAGTTGGCTTGAGTTGACCGTGATACTGACCCTATATAACCGAGGAGACGAATCCTTCCAACACTTCCACTTGACCTAACTATAGCCACTCAATAGAACTCCATGCCATGATTTGACTATAATCAAAGTGGAGCATTCACATTGAAGATCCATAGTATTCTTAAGTCGAGAGAACTGTGTAAATCAGTCACAACGATATTTTCCGTTTTACCTTAGTTATATTAACCAATAGAAAACTATCGAGTGAGTCGTTCCATAGTTATCCAGCAACTATCAGTACATAACCCCTTGCTGCCCCCAATAGCTATGAGTAATACACTGTCCAACATTTGGAGAGCGTTACATACTCTAGTCTCAACGGATACATCGATATCTAGTCTCGATGTATCTTGACTAGGAACATTTAAAATGGTATATTTGTTTTCATTGTGATAAATTACTCACGGTTACAACACTTTATAACTACTACCACAAAACATACCATTTATGGATTTTCTATTAAATATGTTTTTAATTTAATTAATTAATTAATTAATATAACCACATTATATCAAGTATATAATAGAAAGTAAATAACTTTGACTTCGAACAAGATTGATTATTGATGAGATATATGTAAAAATTACATAATTACCCTTAGGCATATCCTTAACTTTATCACAATTAACCTAAAATCTAATTCTTAGGTTACTAACTATTTTCAAAAATAGCTATTAAGGTCTTAAACTAATACTGAGTTAATATAAGTATGTTTATAACATAAACATAATCCCAAATCAGCTCAAACAATCTCCAAAACTATATTTATCAATAAACGAAAATACGAAGTTAACACATAAATATAAATGGAGAATTATCCCACTCACCTTCTTCTTTGCCAAATCAAGCTCTGGTCACCAAAAACCCAAACTTTGCTCTCTCGAAATCTTGGATGAAGATTCAAACTTCGATTCAAGCTTATTCCTTGATGGGTAATGTGAGGAATGAGGAATTGGATAAGAGGAATTATGGTGATTTTATTTTGAATTTAGGAATTTTCTGTGAAGGGATTAGAGTGGATTAGAGATAGGCTTAAAGGAGTAATTAGGAAAGTGATTAGGAGAATGGAATGAAAAGTAACGTGGAATGAAAATAAGATGAAGAGCTTAGTTACGTATTATCTAAGTTAGGGCATGTCGGTGGGATTAGCCTAATTCAATTTTCATTCCTTTTTAGAAATCACCATTCACTCCAAAAACAAATCGACTCCAAACATAGTCAAGTTTATACTCATTTTACTCGCATCCAAAAAGCGAACTCAACTACGGGTGTTTCGAGTCCCAATTCTCTCATCTGTAAAAGTTGAGTACAAGGGTTATTCCGTTAATTAATGACTTAATATTTAAATCAATTATTTATACTAAGTCATTAAAATGTGGATTGTTACATTCTCCACTATTTTAAAGAACTTCGGAAAATATTGGCGGCCTCTCCCTCATGCAACAGGAATTACGAAAATTTCCAAAAATTAAAATGCATTACACATCCAGGAACACTCGATAATATACGTTGTCTCATATTTATCTAGCACGTACCTCTTTTTAAGAGAGCTTCTCACTGTTTGAATGCTAAACCAGTAATGTAAGCAACCAAATGGCGATGCATCAGCTCTCAAGTACCAAACTGTACTATTCAAGAGGATAATGTGCCAACACAACAACACAAAATTTAAACATGTATAAACCTAGCATAGTTACCAATACTACCACAACTATACAAGAAAATCAATTGAGAGTAAGCTCAATATGAGCTAGTATCCATATATACCACATACTTTGAATCACATCAAAAGGCAGTGGACTCCTATAGATCCCATCTCAACCCCATAGTGGGCATGAATGATATGTGATCTATTCCTAATAGCAATTGCTATTATTCTTCGAACATACTTTGTTAGAAAATTAAAATTTGCATACAAAAAACCGTCAAACAATAGCAAACAACAACAAACAACAAGAAATTATTAGCAACAAGCAACGATAAAATCATAGCAAGCAAGGATGAGCAACAACAACTAGCATACAAGCTATCAAACAAGCAACCAAATCAACAACAATCAAAATCAAATAACAACAAAATCAAACAACACAAACGGTATCAAATATAGCAAGTAAACATAGGCAATAGTAACCATCATCAAGCAGCTGCAACCATCAACAATAAAAAATAAACAATTAACGTACAATCAACATATGAACAATCAATCAACAAGCAACAAAAAGCATACAAAGCAAATGAAAAATTCAGAAAGAGTCTATACCGACATGCATAGTAACCAATAAATAATCAAACGTCCATGTCAAACGATAAACTCCATTGAGCCTGTTCGACATCCATGATGAAAAAAGGCATAAGTGGTGTAACTCCTTTCTTGGATACAAAAGATGAAAGACCATTACACCTCCCGTTATGGAAAGGAAAACTTACACGATATGTTGGATCATCAGGTCTTATAACTCTCGAATAAATTTAGCAATCAATGCCTTTTCCTTCTCTTCCGAACAGAACTCATTCTCCAAAGGAGAAAATTCTACAAATTAAATCATCATTTAATGACAATCGATAAATGCCTGGGTTTGCTCGGGTTCAAACTCACCCCAATCGCACAATGTCAATAGGTATAATATACTAAGTGCATTACGATGCTCGCCTAAGTAAGTATCATCTCGTTACTCAGAAGATTATCCGAATCTCCACAAAATTGGTTGAGAAATCCTCTCCCAAACCATCCCAAGCAACCGTAGCTATACTATACTAAAATTTCCAATAATTAAAGACCGTTTAAAATGACACGATGTCCATCCTAAACCTTCATTTTCTCCTAAGATTCTTTGTTAAATAAGGGTCGGCCAATTGACTCCTCTTATGCAAACTTTAATATGGTTCCTTGGTCCGACTACTGAAATACCCTCGCACCACAAGAGTTGTGCTTCGAAAATCTCCTAGTCGACTCAAGAATCTAACTCAAGTGCTTGTCTTTTAGAATCGAGTGAAAAACTCTTGCCTAACTGGTGCAAATCACCTAGAAACTTTGAGCTCGAATTGGAGATTGGAAACTGGTATGTGAATGGACCGATCCTTAGGAAATATCCTTTCAGCACATGCAATTACTTCCATCACCTAAGGTTTACTAACTCAAAGAATAACAATTTTAACACGAACGACTCCAGGCAAATGCCTATAAGTCATCCGCTCGGTCTTTGCTTATTACCGGGCATCCGCCGAACCCTACTTGGATACAAATCCAAGCCATACTTTATTGACCAACCCTACTCAACTTGAAATTTCGTGCATAAAGTTTGAATAATAGAACTCTTGGTCGCTACACTTCAGCTTTGCAACTAAAGTTACTCATACAAGATTTATCTTTACAGAAGAATTTACCTACTATGAAAGGTGTCAAGTTTAGCTCATCTACCGAGCAACTAGCAATAGATGGATATACTGCTCAAGGTTCGGAAAGAACAAAAATATGTACCCCAAATATAGATCATATCTCACTACATAAGCTCCTTCCGTTTTTCCTGAGCAGTAGGCCTGCTAGGACTTGGTAATGCATATAAGGCATAAGTCATCATCACTTATTTGCCCTTTGAGAATGTAGGATGGTCCTTCTTTAAGTGATCAAGCCAATCGCAATCGAAGCACTTACGCTTCACTTTAGTTGGATGACATTTCCTAGAAAAATGCCCCTACATGCCATAGGAGTGACATACTAGGCTATCTTTCTTCTCTACATAAGCCCGATTTTCCCTTGTATCAGGTCTTTGTGTTTCGGTTTGCCTTCCACTTTCGTTACCTCCAATGGTACCTCGTGGGTGCTCTCATAGAGGAGAATCACCCCAATGATATTTTCTAAAATGGCCCCTAACATGGATAAGAATAAGCAATGAATCCCCAACTGATGTTTTAAGACCTAAGGCTAATCCTTTTTCCCACACCAACGTATACCAACCATCTAAATCCTCAAAACCAAAAGATTGAATTGGTCAACATACTCCTTCAGTGACATGCTACCCTGCACATGATGGATGGAATGCTCAAGCTACATGCCCTTCTCAATCTCGGAAATGAACTGAGAACCAAAGCGATGCTTGAATTCATGCTAAGCCACGAACCTGCTCATCGGCCACACAAACACTACGTCCTACCAGCCAAAGTCTCTCCTCTCCAAATTCCAAGAAGTTATCTTCCTTATAAGAACATTCTCTAGACCCATATCGATGGAAGCCCTCTTATCCACATGTCCAAGGCCGTATCTCAGCAACAGTCTAAGGACCCAGATATGGCTTCCCTTAAAGACTAAGGAAATCCTAGTATAACTTTGAAGAGTCTAAAGCTGATGGAGCTAGAAATACTACTGCTCTAAGGGGCACACCACCTCTGACGTCAACCGCATCTGTTGGAGATGTTCACGAATGGCAGAACATCCCTTAAAGCAGCTAAATAGTATCTAAACTAATCAAGCATCTCATACTGCCTATCCACCCATGCACTCCATCTACTCATACCGATAGCCTGACAAAGTACCATAGTAACTAGCAACAGAAACAATTCAAAGTCCAGAAGACAAGTGGTTTATGCAGTACAATATAATAGAAAAATACAAGCACGCTCTTTAAACGTATCTCCCTTAACCAGACTACAAACTGGTCCACTTGGTCTTAAGTGTTAAACCTAGGCTTTGATACCAAATGTAACTACCCATCCTTTGTAATACCCAAAAATCAACGCCTTACAACCTTGTCCAAAAATTTTCAAATACCACAAAAGACAGATTGTCGGGGTAAAATTAAAATAAAACACCAAACCAAAATATCGATAAGATCTCACTACGGAATGATAACATATAATATACTGAATATACATGAAAAAACAGGGTAACAATACATAAGAGACTGCACTAACAAAAGCAACTAATAAATAAACATCGATACAGAAAGTCAAAATACAATAACTCCTAACAATACGAGTTTTGAATAAATATCTCATACAACCGGTCTTATATACAAATAATAGGTCTGTCATGTACTACTAAATATCAAGTATACATATCCAAATATCGATTCCACGCCTCCAAAATGTTCCAGCTATGCATCTTGATAGTGTATCCCCAAAAGCACCTGACTCCTAATCTACTCAATCGAGTACCCGAGAGTTGTCACGACATAAATAAACAAAGATAAAGCACATGTCGGACTTAAATCCTGGTTTGAAGGAAACTATTTCAAAATGATGTATATTAACAATATATACAAATAAACATGAGATAACAAACTCACAGCCACCCCTCTCCATAAATGTGGCCTAGGAGTAATCCGGACTGCCCATAAACAAGTATAGTAAACCCATCTTAAAAATAGGGAATCATACCATAATGTGCTCTTCTTCTGTATTCAACGAGTCATCACAACTAATATAATGTGACTGATACGTAACAACATACCAGTGTAGAGGCAATAAGAGTGCCATAATATAAGTTTATACAATGCTACACACTATTATAATGTAAATTAACTAGTACAACACAAGCACAACATAACAATATGTCAAATAGAGAGTATCTACTATCATCGTATACTGAATGAAATATATAAATGAAGCAACTACGCCTTATGTGACCTTTGGATTGAGATACATTACTACCCACGAGAGTCCACGAACGGAAATAAACGTCCTCATGTGTCCTCTTTGCTGTATAGGTGCCTCCATACAAACATAGGCCACTCTCCAAGCAATAATGAAAACTCCAGTATAACTCTCCAAGCAATAATGAAAACTCCAGCCATTGTACTTCTCCATAGCATCTATATCTATACTACTACTACTACTGAGTATGAGTACCCCTTAAGCGCCGATCTAGACCCTCCCAAAGGCTTGGTCCAAAATCATAAAACAACGTACGAACGGATGCGTAGCACTGGAACCACACTACGGCCCAAAACTAATAGCTTACTCCATGATTACCTTGCCATGTACTTTCTTTGACCCCAATGGATCACTCGAGCATAATGGCGCTTTGAACCATAAATTCTGTACTAACCATAATTCTACATGTCTTCCCGATCTGGAACCGATCTGTAATGACCCAAGTTTTCGGACCAGTCAAAATCGCCGAAAAACCCGTCTGTTCTAAAGCTACGAATGAAAACTACCAACTTAATACACAATATTTGATAAATATTCATCACTATTAAATGTATTGGATACAATTTCAATTGTACAAGTTATCAGAGTAATCAATTTAATCTAGTAGGTGTGTTTTAATACGTAACAAATACAAATACAAATAAATCTACCGCTGTACAACTCTAATGAGAGAGACATCAATAGCCATTCCTGCAAACTCAATAAAAATCACAAATGCGGAATAAAATAGTAAGCAGGAAAAATACATCAATACATAATATATAGCAAACAATAAACAAAAAAATGTTATGTTATTATTGGGGCTGCATCACTACCACTTATGACTGCTTACATACCCCTATCTAATTGGGTATCCAATTAGATACAGGATCAAGCCAATGTAGTTCTCCTACCGCAAATAGGACTCATGGAGCTTACGATGCACAAACTATATGCAATTCCCAAAACTACCCACTTAGGCTTAATCTTCAATTTTAGATTTTCAGAATCTAATTAACTTTATGAAAATTATCTCTTTGGACTTTATTCTCGAATTCTTATTTCAAAATTTTGAAATATATATATCTTTAATATTCAAACTAGTTCTTTACTTCGGGATCTGAAAAAATCACCTTTGAAATGATACTAATATACAAGCATACAAAACTATATGCTACCTGATCGGGAGGTTTCTAGCCATAACAAGGCAATTGGGTCCCAGCCTTTCGAAAAATAAATATAGATATGTATATCCCTCTTTAACGAGAGCGGACTATACTGAAGCTACAGAACATCTGCACCTGCCTTGCGCACCTTTAGTTATGGGTTACCCGAATCATCATTAACATAACAATCACTTTATATCTCAAAGTGGCAAAATCATTTACACTAATAATTACAAATACTTCAAATCTATAATAATTTCCATTTCCAAATCCTTTCAAAAATCATCTTAAAACCATCAGTTTTAGTCCTCGAAATTCTTTCCATTTTATAAAACATTTTTATAAAACCATTCTTTTCATTTCCAAATATTTTTATTTCTTTAAACATTTCATAAACTTTCATTTATGAAAACCAACTTTGAAAACAATTCCATTGACGTCGAATTATTATAACTAATTACAACAATTAAATGAACCAATATTATCGCTACACACCTTTTAATCAAATCATGAAATAAATCACAAGGTGTTAGCCTACAATTATTTTCTACCCAGCCCATGCATATGGATAATTAATTGCTCATAAACTGGTCGCGTAAAGTCAAAAATCAATAAATAATAAACAGTGCTCATAAACCGGCCGAGCCTAATTCAAACAACCAATCAATGAAATAAACACAATAATAAATGATAATTAATGCTTCATTCTATCAAATATTCATAACACTTTATTTTATCTTGGGGTAAAACAGCTTGATATTTATTTTGGAGCATCCGGGCTTTCCCTTCGACATGTTCCATCCCTCGCCCAAGTCTCCTTGGATCTCACAGACGAAACATGTGTACTAGTCGTTTCCGCATACCCCATTAAGTATTTAACTTCTAAATTTTAAAATACTTAATTAACCATCCAAATAGTCAAACAAGGAAATAAAACCATTATTTTAGCAAACAAAGTAAACAAGCATTCAATAAGGGTTTTCAAGCAACAATTAACATTTAAAGTTTCTTCAACTTAGCAATGATTTTAATAAACTTAAAGGAGGAAATAACTCACTTTTGATTCCACTCCATCAAACTTTAAGGCAAGGAACTCTAGATCTAAACCATACTTCCTACCAATTTTACTAACTTTGTCACTACAGATTTTGACTATAGCTTTGCTACTATTTCCCGAAACTTCTTGAAATCCGGCTATAGCTCCGCTATCCTAGAAGTTGAGATGAAAAGAGGTGGAGATGGCTTCTAGGTGGGCATGGCCTTGGGTGGATGGTTGGAACTTACTAGCTTGAACATGACTTAAGTGGTATACTTTTTTTGTCGATTATTTTTGCCATAACTTTGTTACGCTTTTGGAATTTTTTAAGAGAGACATGGAAGCCATTAAAGATTGGAAGAAGAGATTGAAAATGGATAAGAAAGGTGTGAAAAAAGTAAGAAAGCGTGTTGGTATTTATAGGAAAAAAATTGGATTAAAATAATATTTAGTAAAAAGATCAAAATACCCTTTGCTTATATTTTAAGCAAACTAATTTTTTCAACACTTAACATCACATTTCAAATCATTACTTTAAGTCATTTTCACTTAAGTATTAAGTAAATAATATAATAATTATGTTTGTTTGATTTAATGTTTACTTTTTGACTTTTATAACACTTTTTGTCATTTTATGCTTACTTTTTGTTAATTACATTCTAGAATTTTCTAAGTATGTTTAGTAAAAGTAAACTTAATTAGTGAATTAATTAGTACTTGTACTATTTTAATATAGGTTCATATATAAGAAAATAAAGGTGCAACAACGTTGCGACAACTTTAATCGACAAAACGATGATTTTCAACAAAATGTTTTACGGTCACATTTTCACATTTTAGTTAAACTATTTATTTATGTAAACCAAATTTAAAAATAAATTTGTATAATGTTATTTAAAAATATAAACACTCATAAATTAATTAAAATAATTTATTTAACCATTGAAACTTACTTTTCTGAAATAAGGATTTTGTCACTTTTGTCGATATAAACAATTATTCCTATTTTTGTGTATATTTCTCTTTGCAAATCCTATCTAATATTATTTAAATCATAAAATGTTATATATTTTATATTTAAAATCACTTTAAATAGTATATTTTGAAGTGGTCAAATTCTGGGTCATTACATGATCGCTGCTATCACATGTTCATACATTTGCTTGAGTTTAGAACCGATTCCTCATTGTCACAAGCTCCCTCCAATCAAACACACTTATCGTATTTGATCGTAAATTCGGTCTTCGGTCCGATCTCATATTCGATTGGCTCTCGTTCACTATCTCGATCTCCTACATTCCTATATGGAAATAGTCAATGCCTTGCGCTCCTTGCTCCGATTGCTACCTCGACCGCTTGCCTAAATGCCTTATCGACCGTTCTCGATCACTAATGCATTGCTTGGCATCCACATTCAGATCTCATGCTTCGCCTTATGTTCCACTTTCTTGAGTAGCCTAAAGCCTTTTTGAAGTCATGCTAAAGCTGCACGAAGAACATCATTTGAACGGGGGAAGAAATCCCCTGAAATACCTTCCCGTCGTGGCATTACTTCCCGAGACATGTCCCTTCAGGTGGACCGGTAGGGACTACTCCCATGTAGTAAAGCGTGGTGAGCCATCGAGCCACATCGTCCGTTGTTTCTCGCATCATCCCCTCTATTGCTTTGCCCGATGAGCCGCCTTGCCTTCCAAGCCTGCCTCTACCCTATCAGACTCTCTTTGGAGTTATTTTGTTGATGTTTTGGAAGTGGTTTCGATTTCGACACGAAATCCACTCTTTGCAAACATAAAGTTCAATGAGAGATTATAATGATTGACTTTCTCTAATAACGCCAAAACAAACTCACCTAGCTAGCTAGCCTTATGTGATGCTAACACATGCTATCACACTCATTCGTGCGCATTCATACACGCATACACAAATAGACCATATATACTAACATACATACAAATACACACATTCATTCAAACAACATACACAATAATTCTAACTACAATACACAAATTGTTTTGATTGTTACATATCTTTAAATATATGTACACGTATACTTGCCAATACTTATACCTACACGTATATTTTAATAGGTAATTCATTTATTACTTCATTAGATCTTACTTTTATTTACTTAATCTTTCAATAAAAGTCGAATAAGATTTCATACTATTTTATAAAATCCTTCCATCATTTTATAAAATAACTATTAGCTTATTAATCATTTTAAGCTTTCAAATGCTTAATTGCTTCATTAAAATTAAGTATTCATCCTATTATTATTTTATAAAATCTCATTTCCATTTTATAAAATCTATACTTCATTTATGAATTAATATAACCATTTTATAAATACTACTTAAGCTTTATTCATACTATTTTATAAAATACCATTTTATAAAATACCTCTTTTACTTATAAAAACCATTTCTTTGCTTAAATAATATTTATAAGTAAACTATTTATTAATAAAGGTCGTTTCTTTATTTTTAAATAATATTCACATGTGTTAATTAAGCTTCATTAACCCTTGTAACATCTCCTATCTTGAGGCCCGAAGCTAAGCGCTACAGATGCTACAGTCATTCATAGTATTAACTTCCGGTGACAAAATACGGTAATGTTAACGGTATCCATAATATCAAAAGCAAATGAATATGAAATAAAATCAACAAAGATTTAAAACAACTTTTCTGATTACATTTCAAATCAATATTTCATATTCAGATAAATAATCCCAAAATGATTCCCAGGTTTTAATCAAATATAATTATTACAAAATACACCAAGAGCGACATATGAAGATGACCCCTTGGATGATCAGAGTACTAAATAAACATATCAGTCTGAATACATCACAATGGAAATAAAACTAAATAGCTCATATATAGCTAGCTTTGCCTCTTGCACGTCTTCGGAAGCTTTATTCGTCCAACCTACTAAACTTGAAAAACCTTAACTTTCAATCTACTCAAATTAATTTTTGAGCACCCGAGAGTTTAAAGGGAAAACATAAACTTCGAGTTGGACATAAAGCCTGGTGTGAATAATATAATATATCTCGGTTATTATATATTAAGTGAGACCACGCCGCTTAGCGGAATGAGTTTCCCCTCACCAATATCCATTTTTAAACATATCCTTTGCAAATCAAAATCCTGCAAGCAAACTGATTAAAGCAACCATAGCAATATCATATATGCATATAAATCAGGTAATAAATGGACTATCTGTCCAAACAATATAGTTTTGTTTGGCTAACTACTAACCTTTGGCTGACTCGGGACTACCAGACATAACAAATAATCTAACTTCTATTAGACACACTTCTAGATGGTCTATCCCTAAATTACTTCTCCTAGGGTCAACTAATCTTAATGATTTTGCGGGCTTACCAATAGCCTATCTTTACACTGTATATTCCTTTCTGTGTGTAACATCATTTTAGTCTTACCTACGACAAAGCCATACACACTAGAATTTTGGACCTATATTAGCTAGGGGCTACTAGCTAAAGTATAAGGTGCGACCCTATACCAGTCCCATCTGGTATTCTAATATCCGAGTCATTTACTTAGGTCAACTACCCCATCAAAGTTTCCTTGAACACATTTCTTGCAAATTGATTTAACCCTTTAAATCATACTTAAACAAGGAAAATATACTCTTTACTTTACTCAAATCTCTTTGCCATGTTATATATATTTTACCCAAAACAATGTTGGTGAAATATATTGAGGGATATCTATCCCTCCAAAGTAAGTTAAAAACCCCTTTCAACTTAAAAGATCTTAGGCCATAAAGCCAAGGTAATCCATTCGAAATCTTTGCTTAAAACTTTAAACCACCCTTTCGAATCTATTGAAAGTACCCCTTTCAAAATATATTAACTACTATACCTAGAAACACTAGGCCGAAAGGCCAAAACAAACCATTCGAAACCTTTATAACAACCTTTCGAAATCATTGAAGGTATCCCTTCAAAACCTTTTCAAACCTTAAACATCCTCTTTACAAAACTCTTTAAACTTGCCTTTCGAAAGCATTTGGAAATCTTCCATTTAAAATACTTTAAGTACCTTTCGAAACCATTGGGGGAACCTCCCCTTCAAAACCTTTATTATATACCTTTCGAAACCAATAAGGTCCTTTACTTAAAACAAGCCTTTTGAAAGCATTGGGTTCAAGTAAAAGCTTGTGGAACATAGCTTCAAAACCATTTAAAACATTCCTTTCGAAACCTTCGGGTTTATCTTTCAATAGAACAAAGGGTCTTAAAAGAACTAGGTCGAAAGCACTCTTTCGAAAGTAATTTCCTAAGTAAAAGAAAGTGGAAGGTTTCGACAAACCCTTTCGAAAGCATGGAGAAGCGACTTCTTATTTAAAAGCGAAAGCACCCTTTCGAAACCAATGTTTGAAGGCAAAAGCGGCCTCAACTGGGTCGAAAGGTAGAATGCGGCAATGAGTGTTTCAACCTTATCAAAAGCTAGTTTAAAACAAAAGGCGGCAACCTCTGTCGAAGGCCATATTAAAACCCTTTCGAAACCATTCTTTTGAAAGCAAAGCAAGCGGCCTCTTTTGAAAACAAAACAAGGTCTTGACCCATTCGAAAGCACATTTCGACCCTATTTCTTTCGCCTATCTCCAATCCACTACGTACCAAGGCATTCATATCATGTGTGTTGGTTTTGACTACGATGGAGGCGGTAGTATGAAGTTGAAAGGTAGCTGCCGAGAGTGGCGAAACAGCAAACATTAACAAAAACTGAATTTTTACTTTATAAAGTAACATCTTTCCAACTAACTTGCTTATTTGTCATCCTATATTTGTTTGCTAATTTCTTTTCCAAAATCTTTTTTATAAGGGCTTCCGAATTCAGTATTTTATAATTTAAAACATTTAGCAAATTGCCCCTTCTCCTTTTATAAACATGTAAAACAATAAGTCCCATACCTTAAATAATTTTATATACATAATAAAACACTTAGGAAAATTCAGCAAAAATTCCAATAAATCACTTTTTATATGTTTTCTAACATATTTAAATTTCAGACCCAAAGCTAACATATAATTGCCGAAATTAATTTAAACTCAATTTAACCATTTTCTTCACTATATAAATCATAATAGATCCACAATATTAGAAAATTATAAAACTTGAAACCCATCTCTAAGATAATATTTCTAACCTTATATCTAAGAAGCAAGTCATTTGGATGTCATTTAATAGGTTTTCCAAATCAATTCTTATCATAAAATCTATATGAAATAGCCTAAATCAGCAACACAAATATATATCCATTTAACAATCAAAACATGGCAAATCATTTGCAAAATAAACATGGGTCTTATCTAGAAACAGAAAGATATATAAAAATTAGATGCAATCTATCATTCACCTTTAGCTTGTGTGTTAAGCTTCCCTCTTGAAATCTTGCTTATCTTCCCCTTGTTATCCTCTAATGGTGGCCGACCAAGCTTGGTATTAAGTTTTAGTTTGTGAACTTGGTAAATGAAAATAGGTTAAGGGTTTTGGGTATAAGAATATGGCCTATTGCTATTTTGCCCTTATCTTATTACTTCTTTCTTATTTCATCTGTTTACGCATTAAGGCATGGCTATCTTATGCTTTCACAAATGTCAATCTCTTAACCACTTAAATATTTAGATCGTTCTATTTATTTTATCTAATTAAACCTCCTGAATAATATTATTTAAAAAATTAGGGGTGTTATAGACTCCCCTCCTTAAAGAATTTCCTCCTCGAAATTATGATAAGGTACTCACACAAATCAATCATAAACGTAAAACATACCATGAAACAAGTCAGGATAAGCGTCTCTAATCCTGCTCTCTGTTTCCCAAGTACAGTCTCTCTCTCTTCGTCACTCCATTGGACTTTTAACTAATCTGACTGTCTTGTTCCCTAATCTCTTCTCATCTCTCGCGACTATACGAACTGACTTTCTAACTATAGTCATATCTAGTTCTCCTACTAAATCATCTAACACAGTCAGTGCAATAGTAGTTTCTGGATCTCGAATACACCTCCTTAGATGAGAAACATGAAAAACATCATGGACTCTTGTCAAACTGTTCGTTAACTCTACTTTATATGCGAGTTTCCCGATCATCTCTATAATAGGAAATGGTCCAACGAATCTCGGTGCCAACTTTCCTGATTTCCCGAATCTGATTACACATTTCATTGGTGATACCTTAACGAAAACATGATCTCCAATTGAGAAATCCAAGTCTTTCCATCTCTTATCAGCATAACTCTTCTACCTAGACTGAGCTTCCTTCATTCTAGCTCGAATTAACTTAATCTTTTCTACAGCTTCCCTAACCAAATCTGGACCAAGAACTAACCTATCCCCGGTCTCTAACCAACAAATTGGAGATTTGCATGGCCTTCCATACAAAGTTTCAAACGGTGCCATCCCTATACTAGTCCGACTGTTGTTATACGAAAACTCGACTAAGTGTAGATGATCTTCCCATGATCCTCTAAAGTCTAGCACACAAGCTCGTAACAAATCTTCTAAGACTTTGTTAGCTCTTTCCATTTGCCCATCTGTCCGTGGATGGTAAATGGTACTCATCTTGAGCTTGGTACCCAAAGTCTCCTGTAGACTCTTCCAGAACTCGCTAGTGAATAAGGAATCTCTATCACTTACTATACTACTAGGAATTCCATACAGTCTAACTACATTCTTCATAAATAACTTAGCTAAAACAGGTACCGTTGGTTGACTTAACTGGAATGAAATGGGCACTCTTGGTCAACCTATCCACTATAACCCATATACTTTCATTTCCTCTATTTGACCTAGGCGACCAATAAATAAAATCCATTGAGATAGAATCCCACTTCCATACTGGAATATCTAAAGGCTGAAGTAACCCACTTGGGTTTTGATGTTCGGCTTTTACCTGTTGACAATTCAAACACTGTTTCACCCATAAGCCTACATCTCTTTTCATACCTTCCCAAAAGAAACTTCTTCTCATATCCTGATACATCTTTGTTCCTCCTAGATGAATAGTGAACTTTGAACGATGGCACTCTTCAAGAACTTCCTTCCTAATGTTTCCTACATTCGGAACATGTAGTCCTCATTTGTTTCTTAACCACCCATTTTGGTCAAGACTGAAATCTTTCAAGTCTTCGCTCTCCATTACATTCCTTAACCTTCTAACCCGTTCAACTAATAATGGGTCTTCCTTCTGCTTAGAAGCGATCTTTCCAATCATTATCGGTCAAACTTCTAAACATGACATCACAGCAGTTTCCTTACTAGGTCTAGCTTCAGAACTCCATTGTAGCCCGCATGTAGTTAATGCTTCTAAGTCTTTCCACTCTGCTATTGTAACGACCCGTAAATTTTAACTATTTTGATAACGTAATTAATTGAATTTTTGTGAAATTTTAATAGATAAAATTTTGAAATAAAAATTTAATATTTGGAATACGTCTACTTAAACATAGCAAATGGTAAATTTTCACCAGATAATATGGAAGTATATTTTCATGTGTAATTTTATTTCAATTCAAATCAGTTAATATTTGATGATAATAAAATATTTTCCAAACCTGAATATTTTTATACAATAAATTTGTAAATCATCTTCTGAGTGAGACGGCATATTTCGTTTCTTCAAATTTGTACTGTTATTGCTCCGTCGATCTTATTTTCGGCGAAATAGCAGCATTTTTGGTACCGATATTCACTTTTGATCGGATGATCGTACCACTGATATCCGTATACCGTTTTGATCATCTCGTCGTGCTGATCTCTATGGTATATTCAATTCTTTATTTTGAAGTCCAATATGCGGTGGAATCTGTAAAACGTCGGACCGTATCGGTACTAAAATACCAGATTTTGTAACTTTTGTTTTCGTGAACTTTTGAAATCTTTGACCATTCGTTTTCTGCTCTGTTAAACCAAACTGACATTAGTATTTAATTTCTCTCTGAATTCAACGTACTACTACCTTTTTACTATTCCCTATATTCATTGTATTTCTTCCTTCTTTGAATTGAATTCTACTACCAAGAAATTATTTAACAAAGCTTTATATATTTTCATTTTTTTTGCCAAACTATTCCTCTTCCCCTGTTTTTCTGTTCTCGGTCTTGTTTTGACAACCTACACCTTCCATCTCCTCTTCAACCCGACGTGCCGCCTCACCCTGTGCTCCGCCCTACCCTTCTCCATTGCCGAAACTACCCCAGCCAACCATTCATCACCTCGTCTTTGCCTCGACCAGTTTTCCAACAGCTAAAGCAATCCTCCACCCTTCCGCTCTAAGCCTTTCACCTCCTTGTCACGCACGCTCCTGCCGCCTGATGACTTGCCAAGCAGTGCTCGAAAACCCCAAACCCTCCAGCTCGATCCCGATCACCTGTCCTTCCTCCTCTCGTCAGCAATCTAGCTTGGAAGTCTGTGTTTACATATATGTTATCTGTTTTGTTAGGTATATATATTACGTTTATATGCCGTGTTTTTATATAATAATATCTATTGTTTACAAAAGCATTTATATATGTATTCTAAGTGTTCATCTATTTTTAAGTATTTCAGTAAGTGTTTAAAAGTATATATAATATGCTCTGTTAGATATTAGTCTTCATACAAGAATGTTTTATATGTTTCAGTTGGATTTTATATATGTTTCTGATGGGGTTTTGATGTAACAGTATATGTTTACTGTTATATATATATGTGTGTATAGATTTTGTTATTTATGTGTATTATGTTGTATAATATATTAATCTATATTTGGGTCAGTTTTAAAGTTGTGTTTTCTGTTATTTATATAATGTATGTAACTTGCGTATATATATATGTATTATGCAACAGTTTACAAGTTATATGGTTCTGTTGAAAACTTTATTTGGGATTTAGATGTGCAAGTTCATGTTAGTATTTTATATTTTCTATTTGTATAAATAAATTATTAAGTCAAGCTATGGACCTCTTGTTTTCGGTTAGTATGTATATATTGTTTTCATTTCTGTATATATATAAATTACTTCAAGTTACAGTATAGGTATATATATATAACTTGTGCAGATTTTATAATGATAGTTTATATAAATTTTTATGATATGTTAGTTATATAAGATTTTATAAATTATATATATATATATATATGTTGAATTCATATTATATGTTTTATACTGTTATATATATATATATATTGTAAGTGTATATATATTGTATGTGTTGCGTGTAAGCTACGTTTATATAGATTATATTGTACTATATGATATCTTTGACATTGACTTTAACTTATAAGCTCTGTATATTTTAGAATAAAAGATGTTATATATATAGGTCTGTTGTTATAGGTATATAAAGGTTTTACATAGCTATATTACTTACAAACTATGGTTTACTTATACATTAAGCGTATGATGACAGTGTTTTATAAAAATATTATTAAGTGTTTGATATATTGTATAGTTGTATGTAATTTATAATATAAACTATTTGATTTTGAAATATATATGTGGGATATTAACATACTGGGTACGTATATATATATAGTTAAATTATATAAATTTTGTAATATGTTAATATTATATTTTATATGATTTATACTAATAATAGCCGTATGTGTAATATATGTATACTGTTTATTCATAGATTTATATATAGATGCGTTTGTTTTAGATATTTATATTTCCAAACTTGTATAGATTGTTAGCTTACATTTTTATCTATGTTGGCCTGCCTACTTTTATAAAAAAGTATATACATTTAATGTTTGTTACAATATGAGGTGATGGAACATATTATATATATAATATATGTTGTGTGTTAATATATGTTTAGTATGTAGTATAAGTTGATTTGTTGTTATATAGTATACATATATTGTTCTGAGTTATATATTTTATAAGTTATATAAATGTATATATTTTATTTTATGAGTATGGGATTTAATATACATTTGAAAATAAATATATGTTTTAAATTTATTTCAGAGAAATAATATATATTTAGTCCAATTTATATCAACTGACTCTAATCGTTCTCATCGATTTTCCATTATCAGCCTTGTTCATCCAATTTGCGTTCAATCTTATTTTGCTTTGGAATTCGCAGCTTTTTCTGTCGTCTATTCTCTCTAGCCTTGAAAGATGAGCAATCACTCACGATTAACGTTCTTATATTTATTAAATTTAATTTCAATTGAAACGACAATTGAAATATGCTGCTGTTAGTTATTTACATTGCAATATATATGCCATTACCTGTATTTGTTCACCTATGACATCTGACACCATTATCTGTTATTTATCACTGATGATATATGCTTGTTATTGACTGTTATATTATTATCATATCTGTTATCACTCTGCAATTTCCCTATTAGTATAGAATTCACTATGGGTTGAAATGATACATACCGATTGATCTGTAGAATAGGAGAAAATCGTTATGGGTTGAAATGATAAACCCAAGCGATTTTCATTGAATTGAATTTGGGATTGCGGGTTGAAATGATATATACCCGTATATATATTTAAATTGCGGATTGAAATGATAAATATCCGTATCACTTGACCATAGGATAGAAAATTATATACAGATACCGTTGGTCTATATATATATTTTGAAAATGATTTCTATGGTTTTGAAAAGAAATATACGATTTAAAATAAATATTGATTTTAAAGATTTATTAAAGTTGATTTAATAGCGTTGATATATATACGTTTTAAGTATTTATTTAAATTATATTTTAAATATAGAGTTCGAAATGATTAAATAAATTAAGGTTGAAAAGATAGATTTGAAATTGATTTGAAATTGTATTTAATTAAGAATTATATTTAATTAAATCTATCCGAACTTATGGAATTTGGGGTTTTTAAAGGATATGATTTTATAACTTGATTTTGGTTTAAGATGATTTCAAATGAATATTTCAAGTTAAATAAATTGAAGGAAATATTTAGAGATTTGAAATTTGGGCTTTTATTTAAATGATATTGAATTTATTTAGTGAATATTGCAAAACTAAATAAGAGTAAAGTGAATTTGATATATATATGAAATTATCGAATTTAATTTTGAAATGTTGAATCTTTAAAGCTTTGAAATATATTGAAATTGGACTGGCTTATTTTATGGTTCAAATATGTATTTGAAATCGATAATTTGAAATGGTTTATTGAGAAACTGAATCGAATTGAAATTGATGATTTGAGATTGGTTAAATTTGAATTTTGGAATTCGAGAGAATTTTGAATCGATTTGTGAAATTTAGGGAAACTATTTTATTATATAAAGTAATTTTAAATTATATTTAAACTATTTATATATTTTAACTTAATAAATTATGTTTAATATATACCATTTTATTTTATAAACTATTTTTAATTTATATACTATTATTAATATCTAAACTGTTTGAAGGAAAGTGTTATGATTTCGAAGTGTTGTGATTTCCAAAGTTATGAATTTCAAAGTATTATGATTTCCAAAGTATTTTTATTATTTCAAATTGTTTGGTTTCGAAAGTATTATATCTTTGGAAGTACTTTGATTTTTGGAAATGGATATTTGAAATGGAAGTGATATCATATCGATATGGTTTTGAAATGGCAATTGTAACGACCCGACTTTCTATGGCCAGAAAGTCGCATCATTATGAAGAAAGAAAGGGGTAGAAAATAGAAAAGAAGAGAAGAAAGAAAGAAACAACAACAACAATCTCACAGCGGAACGAATAAATTATATTAATAACATAAACTATTACATAGTATACAACACTTATCAGAGTTTACACAACTATACAACACATACTAGACAGTTATAAACATCTGTCTAGATATTACAACTCAAATACAATACAAGACTCTAACACAGATATCAACACAGCGGAATACTATATATCTACGAATGCTGAAGCCTCCTGCTCCATATCTCCTCCATAGATTCGTCAAAGCTAACCTGAATCCCTTGGCTACTCGTAAAAATTGAGTACCCAAGGTTTAATAAAACAGAAAATAAACACTTGGGTCAGACATGGGTCTGGTGTGAGTAAACGGTTAAACTTGTTTAACTTCAAAACCTTTTGAAAGAAAAGGTATCACGTAAGACTTCCCACAAATAAACATGGGTAAGTTTTTACCTTACGCTAACCAAAACATTTGATAGGAAATTCGATTGTATTATAATAGGGTCTAGGGTTTTCAAGTAAAATATAGAAATAGCTGAAATGCTTACATCTCACATTCCAACATAGTTGGGCACAACTAATACGTACGGCACTTATTGGAGTTTGGATTCCATACAATGGCAGGGCTACCGGGGTACCGCCCGTCACAGTACGTGGCCTAGATCACCGTACCGAGGATCACTCCCAATCCCCTACAACACAAGGTCGGAACATCCCTTACTGGATAATTCCCGCACAAGATACCTCACGGTTGGGATCAGCAACCGCACCACTAAGTCGAAAATAGAAAGGGACATCTAGACAGAGGTAACCTTGTCCTACTTGGGTGCTACCCACTAACCTTGCTGCACCTCCCCTGTTTTAGCCATTCCCGATTGATGAGGCTTGAGGTTACGATTTACCTTTAATCAGAACATATCACTTAGAATGCTCATCGTCCGCCTGACGATGTGCTGAAAGCATTCAATCCATACAAGTTCGTTCCGGGTTCGAACGAAACCGAAGGCATTATCTCGTTACACTCGTTTTGGAATCACCCTCAGAGTTAACGACAATAACCCTTGCACTCTGAATCTTCATCTTCACTTGATTCACGACCTATCGTTAATTTGGATCGATGTGGTATTCGGGTCTCCAGACCTGGAAATCCGGTATACGGAAACCCGATCCCGGTCTCATCGAAATCCAAAGCGTATCTTTTAAGGCCAAGTTGTTTTAAAGTTAAAACAATTAAATTCTTATCTATATACACAGATAGATAACTCAATAGATAATCTACATTATCATTATAAACAGATAATTCACATTATCACTACAATTCAACCAACATCCATATCATAGATCAGCATATATCTCATCAGAGATATCAACCATGCATAACATTCAATACTATTTATCCATCCATAAGTAATGATTTATATCATCTCTAATTAATTTAAAGTGAATTAAATTAATTGCTTCATTCTATAAATCCTGCTTACTTAACCATTAATTAATTTTAAATCAATTAATAAATCATCCTTTAATTATTCATTTCAATTTCCTTGATTAATTATCTTTTAATTACATTCAAGTAATTAGCCTTAAATTAATTTCACAAATTAATTTTCCTTAATCAAATATAGTAATTAACCTTTAATTACTTTATAAATTAATTAACTATAATTTATTACCTTAATCCTTAATTAATTACTCTTTAATCACTTATTATTGATTAATTAGTCTTAATTAATCAACTCTTAATTACATCATTAATTATATTTAATTAATGATTTTTTAATTACTTCTTTAATTAATTACTCCATTTAAATTAATTAAATTAAGTAATTAATCTTTAATTAAACCACATTTATTAATCACCTTTGATTAATCTCATTTAGTAATTAACTACCCTTAATTACTTTTAAATAAATTAATTATTCCTTAATTAATTATCTTTAATTAATCCCTTGATTAATTCCATTAAGTAATTAACTACCCTTAATTACTCTATTAATTATATCCAGTAATTATCCATTACTTACTTTCCTAAGTAATTATACTTCATTAAATTACATTAAGTAATTATACTTCACAAATCATTAAGTGAGTATCTTAAATTAATTAATTAATCATTCTCTTTAATTAATTAACTAATTAATTAACTTAAATTAACCACATTAACTTAATTAATTACATTAAGTAATTAATTTCTTTAATTGCTTTATTAAGTAATTACCCTAAAAATCCTTTCAATATTAAGTAATTAATTTCTAATTACATCCATTAATTAATTATTCCTTAATTAATTAACCTTTGATTACTTAGGTTAATCAATCCTAAATTAAGTAATCTACTATCTTTAATTAATTACACAAATTAATTTATTTTAATTTAATTTCCTAAATTACTTATCTTAGTAAATTAAGTAATTATACTTTAATTACTTTTGTTAATAAGGCTTGATTAAATTAAGATAACCCTTATATTACAATAACTCTTACCTATCATAAAAATTAAATTTAAAAGCTTGAATTTGGTTTATTCAAAATCATCATCCTTTGATTTTATTAAAGTTAAATTCTTTCACTTTAATTACATCTCAATATCAACAATTACCTTTTATTTGAAAACATTTATGGACTAAATACATGATTTATTCAAAGTAATACTTATATAAAACAAACTATAATTAAAACAAAATAAATCTTTAAAATCTATACCTTTAAAAACTAAAACTTGTTTAAACATCCTGTTTTAATTTAAACATTTCAAACATCTTTAAAACTGGTAAAAATTTGTTTAACATTAAGTTTTGCTTTAAATTTTGAAATTCATTTACATTTTTAAAAACCTGGACAGTATAAAATCCTAGGAAAAATCATTCCCGAGCAAAAACAATAAAACCTCGAGACAAACACCAAGCAACACTCGCGAACATCCTCCCCGAGTCGCACACGATAAAAACTTCGAAAAACCCCGGGCCAAACCCTTCTTCCCAAACCATAAACTCAGACCTGAACCAGAGTATCACGCGTTCACGCGTACGCCACAACCATCCAACTCCGACCATCGCTATGATCCTCTGCACGTCGCCGACACTCTCATCGTCCCTCGCGACCACTCAGACATCATGATCCCATCGCGAAATGAAAACGAGTCTTCACATCAAAAACTGGAACCCACCATCATCGGAAATCTATCCTTCGCCAACGTCTCCGACCTCGATGAACCCTGCCGACCTCACCGAAGCTTCGCCTCAACCTCCAGCACCAATCCCCCACCTCGCGATCAATTGCGATCCACCATAGTCGTCGCCATCAATTTGAAAACAACCTCGACTGAACTGCTCTACGAACCCTACTTCGATCCTCCCTGGCCACCACAATCATCAGAAAAATACTCCATTATTTTTCCTGAGACCGATCCCACTTCGGCCACCTCCAACCCAAAGCTCGACCCTCATCTCAACACCGTACACCGGAATTCGATAAAAACCCAAATTCTGCTCATCTCATAATATCCCAATATTTACTTATCTAAAAATCATGATATTTTCACCTAAATTCATTATTTCCTATCACTAATCTGAAAACATAATCAAATTTAGAAATTATGATGATTTATTTCTGACCATTATTCATTTCCTATTGTAATGTATTATTTTTGAAATATCCACTGGGTATTTCTACTTGCAATTTTTTTCTAAAATTTATATTACATTCATATGATCATTTGTTCTTCAATGATCTTGTTCAAAATTTGATTATATATAGAGATATGGAATTTCTTAGCAATGTTATAGAACCTGTTAAACGACAGAGGGTATATCCTGTTTCAGATATGCATACATATATTTACATATCTATATGCACAGACACATCATAAAAACACACATGCATTCACATTCATAATCATATACAAGCTATATTTCTACAGAATCCATCACAAGCATTTAAGTATCACAGATTTAAAACTGTTTTTAAATTAAATTGTTTACTCACCAGTTTTGAAGAAAACAGAGAACAGTGTACAGGCTTTTAAGCTAAAATCTGGAATTTGAAAGGAACTTGAATTGCTTCTGGGATTTGAAAACTTGAATTGTTATCATCCTTATAGAACTGGAATGCTTGAAACAGAGACTGCTTTGATTCCAGGCTGAAGAATGCAAGCTTTTGAAAATCTCAGATTTGAAGAAGAAGTTCAGGCTTTTGGTTTAAATCTTGTAAATTTTGAATGCTGCCTCTAGATTGCAAATGAATGCAGGCAGGCTACAGATAGGCTTGAAACAATTACAGGGAATATGATCTTGATGTGAGGGGTTTGATTTTCATGTTTTACTGGATTACAGGGATTTGCTTACAAGCTTTGAAATTTTGAAGATGGTTTCAGATTTGAAAAGATTACAGGGAAAATGATTTGCATATTGGAATGAAGAGGATTACTGATTTGTTTTGAACATGATTTCTAGATTTTTAGAGAAGTTATTGATTTTCAGATTTGAAGAGTTTGATTACTGATTTCATTTTGTTTATGAGAATGGGTTTGAGTTTTTCTTGATTTTGGAAAATGAGAAAAAGAATGGGAAGAGAAAAGAGATGTGTATATAGATTAATTTTGGATTTATCAAAAATTAAAGAAAATAAAATAAGTAAGGGACACTTGTCTTTTACCATTATTAGTTTTATTACACATGTACTATTATGCTTTAATATGATGACATTTGTTCTTTAAGTATTTTATTTTAATTTAAAATGTTAAATAAAGCTTTTAACTTAATTTATTAATTCATATGTAAATACATATATGAATTTCTTTTTAAAGAAAATGCAATAAAACAAATTATATATATACAAATAAAAGTTTATCCAAATATTTTTAAGATCCAAAATATTTTAAATATCTATCCTTTGAATTTCAAAATAAATTCCAAATTCATATTCAAATTAAAATTGAAAATCTAATTTAAAAATCAAGTTATATATATACATATAACTACATAAATTCAATTTGAAATAACAATTTATCAAATCTCAAAAAAATTTTATAGAAGAAATTATCCCTTAATATAAATTACTTATTTTACTATCTTTGAAAAGTCCAGATTAAATTAAATATAAATTCCCAATTTATCAAAGCTTCTATTTACAATATATATATAAATAAATATATATATTCAAATAGAAATATCTTATTAACTTTTAAAAGATAAAATCATCAATTAATACTAATTTAATCAGATTATTAAATTAAATTCAAATCTTATTACCAAAGATTATCCATATCAATTTAATTATTCAACAGTTTATTAAATTGATATTGTCAAAATTTCCGGGATATTACAGCAATGATATTTTGGTTTTGAAATATAAATTATTTTGAAAGTTTATTAAATGACCAATCGGTGTAATAATTACGTAGTTATTAAAGAGTCCGGGATCGGTTTGGGACATACTCTCTGTCTAAACCGAAAACCACTTTAATAACTATTATACATGGAGTGTGATCTAGAATGAAGTGGTTGGAATGATGACGTTGCTGGATTTGAAGAAAGAGAACGATAATGGATGACCTTGACACTTGTGTCAAATTGGAAATGACTTAAACAGGAGCCGTGCCGGACCAGTGAGGTTAGCTACCTCTAGCAGACACACTTCTTCGTAAACTACTCATTACTTGTTTTTGATTGGTGCGCACCCTTGAATTGGGAGTGTTGTTTCGCGGTGTTGTGATCGTTGCGGCGATGCGTTCTCACCAGTCCAGATCAGGCAAATGGTAGTTTCACTACCTTGGGTATTGCCTCATGTGCCTTGTCATACTCGTATCCCTATGCACGACCACTACGATTTGTTTCGTGTTATACCTATAGAGTACTCCCTGTTAGCCCACTAGTTTACGGTGGAGTTTACAGTGTTGTATAGACTATGACGCTTATATAAAATGTGTTAAGGGGGATAATGGTAACGGCTTAATGCTATTTTGATACTTTATATTACTGATAGGCATTATCTACTTAGCATACACTACTATATATAAATAGTTTAACGGATTCTTAGAGGATGGTTATCCCAAACATCCTTTGAGTGACTTGTAATTTAAGTTGTTATTTCACTTGAGTTGGATTTATTGATATAAGAATGTTAATTCT
Organism: Allium fistulosum; assembly: GCA_030737815.1. Lineage (NCBI taxonomy): Eukaryota > Viridiplantae > Streptophyta > Magnoliopsida > Asparagales > Amaryllidaceae > Allium > Allium fistulosum. The sequence goes on from CM060903.1 coordinate 446,356,700, forward strand.
GACTCGAGTGTTTTGTGTTTTGCTTTACGCTCGGGTCAGACTGAGTGTACTAGTATTCAAGGCTCACCTTTGGAGTTGGAGCTTCGCTTGGAGATCCAGCTATCTATCCAGCTTTCAGATATTCAGTTGATTCCAGTGATGTATTCTGATCTTGTATTTGACTATTGTATTCGAGACTTCTGTTGTATCTTGTTTAACTCTGTTATATATATATAGTAGCTTCATGAGCTACTATTATTTTGTTTCCGCTGCATTGTTGTTATATTACTCTGTGTCTATGATTTTGTGATTATTTATTTACTGTATATACTGAGTTTTGTCAAATTTTAATTACAATCTATTATTTTGAATTATTCAGGTCTGACATGTGTGGATTTATTGTCGATTTGAATGGTCCAAAATAGTGGGTCGTTACATGTGGTATCAGAGCTTTGGTTTTAGGCAAAACTCAACATATAGGGTAAATTTAATTACGAAATCACTTTTGTTCGAGCTTGAATTCTTTTCTCTCTGATTCGGTTTCCTTTGAATTTTGGAACGTTCCCCTCGGTTCCAAAATCCATCCTTATCTCTCTATTCGTATTCTGGAATATCCCATGACTCCACTTCGAACAATCTCTATAATAAATCAGCAGTCTCGCCAATCTTCGAATGATTTGTAAAGGGGTGAAACTCCTTTACAATATGCATTGATTTACCAAAGATTTCTGCATCCTCGGTTTACAATGCTATCTATCTCTTGTTATCCTGAATCCTATTTCTTGAGATCAGGTATAGGTTTGTCCCAGAACTCTACATCGATCTTATTCTTGAAATCACGGTTGACCCGATTAAGGTTGCCCGAGATTTATATAAGTCTATCCCTTCCTTTCTCTCTTTGAAATCTATTTCTCCCTATCGAGCCTATTAGTTGAATTCTTTTGGTTAGGATCCCTCCAATTTGAATATTTATCCTTGTTTTGAAATCCATTATTGTATCGTCGAGTGAGGAGTGTTTGTAATTTATATTAAAATATTTTATATATTGTGTTGTTTGAGTTGTTGATGTTGATTTGGATTTTCGATCGATTCGTCTGATCAACGCTATCGATAAGATTTCCAAAACACTTGAACTAAACAAACTGACACAATATTGTTTTTCAAATTGGTAAAAGAAATAAATTTGTATGATTATATTATATATATAAGTAAAATTTTCTGGAATTTAATCAGTTAATTTAACTTGTTCTTTGAAATGATAATATTTGATTATCATTTATTTTTTTTATAAATGAATTTATAAACATGGTTTATAAATTGATTTAGAATTGAAATGAATTTAAATCAGGAATTTGAGAATTTGATTTCCGGTAATTCCAAACTTTGGTTTTAAAGCTTTAAATGTATATTATTTAAAGTAATTTCAAATAGAAATCATATCCAAAGAGTTTTAAATGTTCAAATCAGTACTCTTCTCATTATCGCTGGAAAATAATTTCGGTGATGACGGCCGCAACATCAACATTCATTTTCGAGTTTCGAAGTGGAGAGGCCATTCAGTAGCTTTGCTACACTTTTGTTATGGAAATTGAATTTGATTAAAAAAATTAACGTATGGCTTGATTTATTATATATAGGTATATGGTTGTAAATCTGATTTGATAAATATAGCATATATATATATATATATATTTATCTCTAAATTATTTGACGTTAATCGGAAATTTAAAATTCTTAAAATTATGTTTTAAGATGAAACCAAAATTTGGATAAATATTTAAACTTGAAATAATTGAATTTGAATATTTTATTTGTATAGTACTAAATTGCGTTTCAATATAACTTACCTAAATTATTCAGAAGTTAAAATGTAGTTGGATAATATACAATATAAAATGATTTTATAAATAAAATTTGTGTGTTTATAATAAATGTTATACACTTAGATTTTAATTATAAAAAAATGCTAATAAAGATGATAGAATAATAAGTTAATTGAATGAGATGAATATAATAAATTTTGTTATGAAAGAATTAACAAATTGAAATTAGATAAACTTATGGAAATACCTTAAATTTAAACCAATTATTGAATATAAGTTAAGTTAAATTGAAATTTATATGGTTTAAATTAATTTATATGGTTTAAATATATGTAATAAGATATATTAAGTGGAATAAACTTAATAATAATTTGGAATAAAAGAATTAAATTTGTTGAATAAAATATGAGTACAATAAATGATTATACAAATTGATGATCTAGAAATTGTTAATTGAGGATGACTAGATAATAAGATAATGAATTTAGAAATAGATAGATTGATTTAACTTAAGTGAACTCAAATGGATTTAACCAAATTGTTAAATATTAATTAATTTAAATTGAAATTTATATGGTTTAAATTAATTGTTTTACTTGTATTCCAATCTATTTTCTTTCTGGTTGTTTCTATTCTCTTACCTCCTTCCTTTTCGGGGATGAAAAGTTTTGAGTGGGGGAGAGTGTAACGACCCGTAAATTTTAGCTATTTTGATAACGTAATTAATTGTATTTTTGTGAAATTTTAAAAGATAAAATTTTGAAATAAAAATTTAATATTTGGAATACGTCTACTTAAACATAGCAAATGGTAAATTTTCACCAGATAATATGGAAGTTTATTTTCTTGTGTAATTTTATTTCAATTCAAATCAGTTAATATTTGATGATAATAAAATGTTTTCCAAACCTGAATATTTTTATACAATAAATTTGTAAATCATCTTCTGAGTGAGACGGCATATTTCGTTTCGTCAAATTTGTACTGTTATTGCTCCGTCGATCTTATTTTCGGTGAAATAACAGCATTTTTGGTACCGATACACTTTTGATCGGATGATCGTACCACCGATATCCGTATACCGTTTTGATCGTCTCGTCGTTCTGATCTCTATGGTATATTCAATTCTTTATTTTGAAATCCGATACGTGGCGGAATCTGTAAACGTCGGACCGAATCGGTACCAGAATACCAGATTTTGTGACTTTTGTTTTAGTGAACTTTTGAAATCTTTGACCATTCGTTTTCTGCTGTGTTAAACCAAACTGACATTATCATTTAATTTCTCTCTGAATTCAACGTACTACTACCTTTTTACTATTCCCTATATTTATTGTATTTCTTCCTTCTTTGAATTGAATTCTGCTACCAAGAAATTATTTAACAAAGCTTTATATATTTTCATTTTTTTTGCCAAACTTTTCCTCTTCCCCTGTTTTTCTGTTCTCGGTCTTGTTTTGACAACCTACACCTTCCATCTCCTCTTCAACCCGACGTGCCGTCTCACCCTGTGCTCCGCCCTACCCTTCTCCATTGCCGAAACTACCCCAGCCAACCATTCATCACCTCGTCTTTGCCTCGACCAGTTTTCCAACAGCTAAAGCAATCCTCCACCCTTCTGCTCCGAGCCTTTCACTTCCTTGTCACGCACGCTCCTGCCGCCTGATGACTTGCCAAGCAGTGCTCGAAAACCTCAAACCCTCCAGCTCGATCCCGATCACATGTCCTTCCTCCTCTCGGCAGCAATCTAGCTTGTAAGTCTGTGTTTACATATATGTTATCTGTTTTGTTAGGTATATATATTACGTTTATATGCTGTATTTTTAAATAATAATATCTATTGTTTACAAAAGCATTTATATATGTATTCTAAGTGTTCATCTATTTTTAAGTATTTTAGTAAGTGTTTAAAAGTAAATATAATAAGCTCTGTTAGATTTTAGTCTTACTTCAAGAATGTTTTATATGTTTCAGTTGGATTTTATATATGTTTCTGATGGGGTTTTGATGTAACAGTATATGTTTACTGTTATATATATATGTGTGTATAGATTTTGTTATTTATGTGTATTATGTTGTATAATATATTAATCTATATTTGGGTCAGTTTTAAAGTTGTGTTTGCTATTATTTATATAATGTATGTAACTTGCGTATATATATGTATTATGCAACAGTTTACAAGTTATATGGTTCTGTTGAAAACTTTATTTGGGATTTAGATGTGCAAGTTCATGTTAGTATTTTATATTTTCTGTTTGTATAAATAAATTATTAAGTCAAGCTATGGACCTCTTCTTTTCGGTTAGTATGTATATATTGTTTTCGTTTCTGTATATATATAAATTACTTCAAGTTACAGTATAGGTATATATATATAACTTATGCAGATTTTATAATGATAGTTTATATAAATTTTTATGATATGTTAGTTATATAAGATTTTATAAATTATATATATATATGTTGAATTTATATTATATGTTTTATATTGTTATATATATATTGTAAGTGTATATATATTGTATGTGTTGCGTCACTTGCGTGTAAGCTACGTTTATATAGATTATATTGTACTATATGATATCTTTGACATTGACTTTAACTTATAAGCTCTGTATATTTTAGAATAAAAGATGTTATATATATAGGTCTGCTGTTATAGGTATATAAAGGTTTTACATAGCTATATTACTTACAAACTGTGGTTTACTTATACATTAAGCATATGATGATAGTGTTTTATAAAAATATTATTAAGTGTTTGATATATTGTATAGTTGTATGTAATTTATAATATAAACTATTTGATTTTGAAATATATATGTGGGATATTAACATACTGGGTACGTATATATATATATTGTTAAATTATATAAATTTTGTAATATGTTAATATTATATTTTATATGATTTATACTAATAATAGCCGTACGTGTAATATATGTATACTGTTTATTCAGAGATTTATATATAGATGCGTTTGTTTTAGATATTTATATTTCCAAACTTGTATATATTGATATTTATATTTCCAAACTTGTATAGATTGTTGGCTTACATTTTTATCTATGTTGGCCTGCCTACTTTTATACTAAAGTATATACATTTAATGTTTGTTACAATATGAGGTGATGGAACATATTATATATATAATATATGTTGTGTGTTAATATATTATAAGTATGTAGTATAAGTTGATCTGTTGTTATATAGTATACATATATTGTTCTGAGTTATATATTTTATAAGTTATATAAATGTATATATTTTATTTTATGAGTATGGGATTTAATATACATTTGAAAATAAATATATGTTTTAAATTTATTTCAGAGAAATAATATATATTTAGTTCAATTTATATCAACTGACTCTAATCGTTCTCATCGATTTTCCATTATCAGCCTTGTTCGTCCAATTTGCGTTCAATCTTATTTTGCTTTGGAATTCGCAGCTTATTCTGTCGTCTATTCTCTCTAGCCTCGAAAGGTGAGCAATCACTCACGATTAACATTCTTATATTTATTAAATTTGATTTCAATTGAAACGACAATTGAAATATGCTATTGTTAGTTATTTACATTGCAATATATATGCCATTACCTGTATTTGTTCACCTATGACATCTGACACCATTATCTGTTATTTATCACTGATGATATATGCCTGTTACTGACTGTTATATTATTATCATATCTGTTATCACTCTGCAAGTTCCCTGTTAGTATAGAATTCACTATGGGTTGAAATGATACATACCAAATGATCTGTAGAATAGGAGAAAATCGTTATGGGTTGAAATGATAAGCCCAAGCGATTTTCATTGAATTGAATTTGGGATTGCGGGTTGAAATGATATATACCCGTATATATATTTAAATTGCAGATTGAAATGATAAATATCCGTATCACTTGACCATAGGATAGAAAATTATATACAGACATCGTTGGTCTATATATATATTTTGAAAATGATTTCTATGGTTTTGAAAAGAAATATACGATTTAAAATAAATATTGATTTTAAAGATTTATTAAAGTTGATTTAATAGAGTTGATATATATATGTTTAAGTATTTATTTAAATTATATTTTAAATATAGAGTTTGAAATGATTAAATAAATTAAGGTTGAAAAGATAGATTTGAAATTGATTTGAAATTGTATTTAATTAAGAATTATATTTAATTAAATCTATCCGAACTTATGGAATTTGGGGTTTTTAAAGGATATGATTTTATAACTTGATTTTGGTTTAAGATGATTTCAAATGAATATTTCAAGTTAAATAAATTGAAGGAAATATTTAAAGATTTGAAATTTGGGCTTTTATTTAAATGATATTGAATTTATTTAGTGAACATTGCAAAACTAAATAAGAGTAAAGTGAATTTGATATATATATGAAATTATCGAATTTAGTTTTGAAATGTTGAATCTTTAAAGCTTTGAAATATATTGAAATTGGAATGGCTTATTTTATGGTTAAAATATGTATTTGAAATCGATAATTTGAAATGGTTTATTGAGAAACTGAATTGAATTAAAATTGATGATTTGAGATTGATTAAATTTGAATTTTGGAATACGAGAGAATTTTGAATCGATTTGTGAAATTTAGGGAAACTATTTTATTATATAAAGTAATTTTAAATTATATTTAAACTATTTATTTATTTTAACTTAATAAATTATTTTTAATATAAACCATTTTATTTTATAAACTATTTTTAATTTATATACTATTATTAATATCTAAACTGTTTGAAGGAAAGTGTTATGATTTCGAAGTGTTGTGATTTCCAAGTTATGAATTTCAAAGTATTATGATTTCCAAAGTATTATTATTATTTCAAATTGTTTGGTTTCGAAAGTAATATATATCTTTGGAAGTACTATGATTTTTGGAATGGATATTTGAAATGGAAGTGATATCATATCGATATGGTTTTGAAATGGCAATGATATTTTGGTTTTGAAATATAAACTATTTTGAAAGTTTATTAAATGACCAATCGGTGTAATAATTACGTAGTTATTAAAGAGTCCGGGATCGGTTTGGGACATACCCTCTGTCTAAATCGAAAACCACTTTAATAACTATTATACACGGAGTGTGATTCAGAATGAAGTGGTTGGAATGATGACGTTGCTGGATTTGAAGAAAGAGAACGATAATGGATGACCTTGACACTTGTGTCAAATTGGAAATGACTTAAACAGGAGCCGTGCCGGACCAGTGAGCTTAGCTACCTCTAGCAGACACACTTCTTCGTAAACTACTCATTACTTGTTTTTGATCGGTGCGCACCCTTGAATTGGGAGTGTTGTTTCGCGGTGTTGCGATCGTTCCGGCGATGCGTTCTCACCAGTCCGGATCAGGCAAACGGTAGTTTCAATACCTTGGGTATTGCCTCATGTGCCTTGTCATACTCGTATCCCTATGCGCGACCACTACGATTTGTTTCGTGTTATATCTATGGAGTACTCCCTGATAGCCCACTAGTTTACGGTGGAGTTTACAGTGCTGTATAGACTATGACACTGATATAAAATGTGTTAAGGGGGATAATGGTAACGCCTTGACGTTATTTTGATACTTTATATTACTGATAGGCATTATCTACTTAGCGTACACTATTATATATAAATAGTTTAACGGATTCTTAGAGGATGGTTATCCCAAACATCCTTTGAGTTACTTGTAATTTCAGTTGTTATTTCACTTGAGTTGGATTTATTGATATAAGAATGTTAATTTTGACTCGAGTGTTTTGTGTTTTGCTTTATCCTCGGGTCAGACTGAGTGTACCAGTATTCGAGGCTCACCTTTGGAGTTGGAGCTTCACTTGGAGATCTAGCTATCTATCCAGCTTTCTGATATTCAGTTGATTCCAGTGATGTATTCTGATCTTGTATTTGACTATTATATTCGAGACTTCTGTTGTATCTTGTTTAACTCTGTTATATATATATAGTAGCTTCATGAACTACTATTATTTTGTTTCCGCTGCATTATTATTATATTACTCCGTGTCTGTGATTTTGTGATTATTTATTTACTGTATATACTGAGTTTTGTCAAATTTTAAGTACAATCTATTATTTTGAATTATTCAAGTCTGACATGTGTGGATTTATTGTCGATTTGAATGGTCCATAATAGTGGGTCGTTACAGCTATCATTGCCAATACTGCATTCTGATGTTTTCTGCTAAGTGCGTTGCAACCTTGTTGCCTTTTCCTAGTGTGTACTCAACACCAAAGTCATAAGCGGCTAAAAACTCTAACCACCTCTGTTGTCTAAAGTTCAACTCCTTTTGAGAGAATAAATACTTTAGCGACTTATGACCCGTATACAGCTCAAATCTTTCTCCCATAAGATAATGTCTCCCCACCTTCAGTGCAAAAATTACCACAGCTAATTCCAAATGATGCGTTTGATATCTAACTTCATGCGGTCTAAGCTGTCGAGAAGCATAGGCAATCACTTTACCCCTTTGCATTAACACAGCTCCTAATCATGTTCTATATGCATCCGTATACACTACTAAATCCCGATTCCCTTCTGGAACAACTAACACAGGTGCATTTGTCAAAAAGTGTTTCAGCTTTTGGAATGCTTCCTTACACTTATCAGTCCAGACAAATTTCACCTCTTTTCACATTAGCTAAGTCATCGGTGCCACTATCCGCGAAAAATTCTTAATGAATCTCCAATAATACATTGCTAGTCTAAGAAAACTCTTTATCTCAGTCACTATCTCAGATCTCTTCAAATTATTCACCACCTTGATCTTAGTCGAATCTATAGACAACCCTTTCTCTGAGACTACATGACCAAAAAACTTTACTTCCTTCTTCTAGAAACGACAGTTCGAAAATTTCACTTTCAGTTTGTGCTGCCTCAATGTCTCAAGCACCACTCTAAGATGAACTTCATGCTCTCTTTCATCTCTAGAGTATATCAAAATGTCATCTATGAATACCAATACGAACCTATCCAAATGCCATCGTAAAACTTAGTTCATCGAATCTATAAAGAATGCTGGCACATTAGTTAGTCCGAACTGCATCACTAACCATTCATATGATCCATATCGGGTCCTAAATGCCAACAAAGGAACACTATCTTCTGCCACTCTATGCTGCTGGAACCCTGTTGCCAAATCCAACTGGGAAAATACTTTGGCTCCACTCAAATGGTCGAACAAATCGTCAATTCTAGGTAACGAATATCGATTCTTTATCGTCTTCTCATTCAACTTACGATAATCGATACACAACTTTAACGATCCATCCGGATTCTTTCCAAACACTACGGCTGCTCCCCAAGGTGAACTGCTTGGTTTGATAAAATTCTTGCCTTCCAAATCCACCAACTACACCTTTAACTCTCTCATCTCAGTAGGTGTCATTCTACTTGGAGGTCTACTCACCGGTTCTGCCCCTGGTACCAAATCTATCTGAAACTCAATAGCTCATTTCGGTGGCAGTCCTACTACATGTTCAAAGACATCCGTGAATTCTCTAATAGCGAAAACTCGATTCAACTCGTCTTCTACCTCCACAATACCCAACAAAGCATTAAAAACTAGGGTTTTCTACGGAGTATATTATCCGATCACTACAGTTAGGGTGTCTAAGTGATATTTTCCTATCATGGTAGAATATCCTAGTATCATATTTACTTAACCAATCCATACCCAAAATAATTCTGAACCCTACGAAATCAAACACATGCAAACTGCAAACAAATGTATGACCTAACAATTCAAATTCTAACCGGTCACACTTCATCCTAAGTGTTGTGTACCCTTCTATCAGATTTGTAACCCTTAAGGAAGTAACTAGGTATGAGTGTTCTAGGTTAAACTTATCTACTAAACAATGAGATATAAAAGAATGTGATGCACTAGTATCAAATAGAACTCTAACTGATACACCATGAATCAAAAGCGTACCTCCCAACACAGCTTTCCCTTTCTCCTCTATTATTGGTCTTGAGGTAGCTGGCTCCAATGCAAACACTTTGTCTTTCGCATCCTTGGTTGGCTCCTTGCACTGGTTCTTATAATGTCCAATTTGATCGCAGTTGAAGCATCTAATATTCTTCTTCCCGACCACCTTCTTTCCATCTCCTGAGCGACATTTATTGGCGAAATGCCCTTTCTTGTCACATTTATAGTAGATAATCTCTGCCTTTCCCTTCTTGGCAGCTCCACTCTTCTAAGCTTCCTTCTTGTGGAAAAAATTCCTTTTTTGGTTTTGTCCTCCTCAAACTCCACCTATCTTGTTACCTTCAAGAAAAGCAAGCATCTCTTCCTGCCTCAAAGCCATTTTAAAAACTACATCGCACAGATCTCTAATATGCAACAATGCGGCCTTAGTAAGTTCAGGCTTCAACCCATGAATGAACTTCTTATTCCTCTTAATAACAGTATCAACCGTAGCATACCCATATCTTGATAGCTCCTCAAATCTGGTTGCATACTCAAGCACCGTCATATCTCCTTGCTCCAACTTAGCAAACTTCCTAAGCAAAGTTGACTTAGCAATCTTTGACATAGACCTCTCCTCAAACCTTCTTTTGAACTCATCCCAAGTCATAGTCTCCTCATTAACTTCGACTGACACTGTTCCACCAGTACAGTGTTGCTCCTTGTAACTGTCTAGAAGCAAGCCTCCTCTTCCTCTCATCATTGAGCCTCAAATCAGCAAAGATCCTCTCACAATGAAGTAACCAATTCTCCACCTCATTTCATCTTCAGTCTCGATAAACGATTTTCCTCCCAGTCTGGCATAATCTGTACTTAGTAAAGCATAGTTATTGACCACTGGAGCTCCTTGATTTGCTCCTTCAACATTTTCTCCAACTAATCCAGCATCAACTCCCGTTTGCATCATATTGACAAAAACTGCTACATAGTCACCATATCAACTTGCGGCATTCCAGCACCCACATTAGCAGCTTGTGCCTGACCTGGATTCCTCCTAGTGTTTGGTTTGACATTTCCATTGGTTGTCGTGCTTCCCCCACCAAGGTTAACTCTTCCACTTCTAGCATCCATATCTTACGTCCGTAAATCTGCATTCGAGCCTTTGTAGATACAGAAGAATAGCCTAAGAGAGATGGGAGAATAGAGATCAAGTGTATACTTATATATGGCAAATGCAAGTACGTTACTATAGAGTTATCCCATACCAAAGTCTTTTCTCTAATCCCATAGGATTATGTTTTCAAAAATCATTTTAAGTTTGAAATTTCTTTTAAATTTTCATAAATCTACGCTCCGATACTAAGTTGTAACATCCCCTATCTTAAGGCCCGAAGCTAAGCACTACAGATGCAGCAGTCATCCATAGTATTAACTTTCGGTGACAAAATACGATAATGTTAATGGTATCCATAATATCAGAAACACATGAATATGAAATAAAATCAATATAGATTTAAAAAAACTTTTCTGATTACATTTCAAATCAATATTTCATATTCAAATACATAATCCCAAAATGATTCTCAGGTTTTGATCAAATATAATTATTACAAAATACGCCAAGAGCGACATATGAAGATGCCCCCTTAAATGATCATAGTACTAAATAGAGATATCGGTCTTAATACATCATAGCGGAAATAAAACTAAATAGCTCCTATATAGCTAGCTTTGCCTCTTGCACGTCTTCAAAAGCATTATTCGTCCAACCTACTAAACCTAAAAAACCTTAACTCTTAATCTACTCAAATTAATTTTTGAGCACCTAAGAGTTTAAGGGGAAAACATAAACTTCGAGTTAGACATAAAGCCTGGAGTGAATAATACGATACATCTCGGTTATTTGATATTAAGTGAGACCACGCCGCTTAGCGCAACGGGTTTACCCTCACTAATATCCATTTTTAACATATCCTTAGCAAATCAAAATCCTGCAATCAAACTGATTAAAGCAATCATAGCAATATCATATATGCATATAAATCAGGTAATAAATGGACCATCTCTCCGAACAATATAGTTTTGTTTGGCTAACTACTAACCTTTGGTTGACTCGGGCCTACCAGACATAACAAATAATCTAACTTCTGTTAGACACACTTCTGGATGGTCTGTCCCTAACTTACTTCTCCTAGGGTCAACTGATCCTGATGGTTTAGCGGGCTCACCAATAACCTATCTTTACTCTGTATATTCCTATCTGTGTGTAACATCATTTAATCTTACCTATGACAAAGCCCTACACACTGGAATTTTGGACCTATATTAGCTAGGGGCTACTAGCTAAGTATAGGGCGCGACCCTATACCAGTCCCATCTGGTATTCTAATATCTCAATCGTTTACTTAGGGCCTACTACCCCATCAAATTTTCCTTGAAAACAGTTCTTGTAGAATGATTTAACCCTTTAAATCATACTTAAACAAGAAGAATATACTCTTTTCTTTACTCAAATCTCTTTGCCTTGTTATATATACTTTACTCAAAACATTGTTGATGAAATATATTGAGGGTTATCTATCCCTTCAAAGTAAGTTAAAAACCCCATTCAACTAAAAAGATCTTAGGCCATAAAGCCATGGTAAACCATTCGAAACCTTTGCTTAAAACTTTAAACAACCCTTTCGGATCCATTGAAAGTACCGCTTTCAAAATATATTAACTACTATACCTTACATTAGGCCGTAAGGCCAAAACATAACTTTTGAAACCTTTATAACAACCTTTCAAAATCATTGAAGGTATCCCTTCGAAACCTTTTTAAACCTTAAACATCCTCTTTTCAAAACTCTTTAAACTTGCCTTTCGACAACATTTGGAAATCTTCCATTTAAAATACATTAAGTACCTTTTGAAACAACTAGGGGAACCACCCCTTCGAAACCTTCATTATATACCTTTTAAAATAAATAAGGTCCTTTACTTAAAACAAGCCTTTTAAAAGCATTGGGTTCAAGTAAAAGCTGGTGGAACATAGTTTTGATACCATTTAAAACATTCATTTCGAAACCTTTGGGTTTATCTTTCAATAGAACAAAGGGTCTTAAAAGAACTAGGTTGAAAGCACTCTTTTGAAAGTAATTTCCTAAGTAAAAGAAAGTGGAAGGTTTCGACACCAATCTTTTCGCAAGCATGGAGAAGCGGCTTATTATTTAAAAGCAAAAGCACCCTTTCGAGACCAATATTTGAAGGCAAAAGCGACCTAAACTGGGTCGAAAGGTAGAATGCGGCAACGAGTGTTTTGAGCATGTCGAAAGCTGGTTTAAAACAAAAGGTGGCAACCTTTGTCGAAAGCCATATTAAAACCCTTTTGAAACCATTCTTTTGAAAGCAAAGCAAGCAGCCTCTTTGGAAAACAAAACAAGGTCTCGACCCCTTTGAAAGCACATTTCGACCCTATATATTTTGCCTATCTCCAATCCACTACGTTCCAAGGCATTGATACCATGTGTATTGGTTTAGACTAGGATGGAGGCGGTAGTATGAAGTAGAAAGGTAGCTGCCGAGTGTGGCGAAATAGCAAACATTAACAAAAACTAAATTTTTACTTTATAAAGTAATATCTTTCCAACTAAATTGCTTATTTGTCATCACATAATTGGTTGCCAATTTCTTTTCCAAAATTTTTTCTATAAGGACTGCCGAATTCAATATTTTATAATTTAAAACATTTAACAAATTGCCCCTTCTCCTTTTATAAACATGTAAAACATTTAAGTCCCATACCTTAAATAATTTTATATACATAATAAAACACTTAGGAAAATTCTGCAAAAATTCTAATAAATCACTCTTTATATATTTTCTAACATATTTAAATTTCTGACCCAAAGCTAACATATAATAGAAACCCAATTTAACCGTTTTCCTCACTAGAAAACTCATAATAAATCTATAATAATTCAGTAAATTATAAAACTTGAAACCGATCTCTAAGATAAGATTTCTGACCTTATATCTGAAAAGCAAGTCATTTGGATGTCATGTAATAGGTTTTCCAAATCAATTCTTATCATAAAATCTATATGAAATAGCCTAAATCATCAACAAGCACACAAATATATATATATATATATATATATATATATATATATCCATCTAACAATCAAAACATTGCAAATCATTTGCAAAATAAACACGGGTCTTATCTAGAAACCGAAAGCTATATAAAAATGAGATGCAATCTATCATTCACCTTTAGCTTGTGTGTTAAGGAGGTAGAGATTTGCTCTAGAATTAGTTTGATTAAGCTTCCCTCTTGAAATCTCGCTTATATTCCCCTTGTTATCCTCTAATTGTGGCCAGCCAAGCTTAGTATAAGTTTTAGTTTGTGAACGTGGTAAATGAAAATAGGTTATAGGTTTATGGTATAAGAATATAACCTATTCCTGTTTTGCCCTTATCTTATTACTTCTTTCTTATTTCATGTGCTTACTCATTAAGGCACGACTACCTTATGCTTTCACAAATCTCAATCTCTTAACCACTTAAATATTTATATTATTCTATTTAGTTTATCTAATTTAACCACCTAAATAATATTATTTAAAAATTTGGGGTGTTACAACCCTCTAATCACTTTAATAATAAGTGTAGAGTTCAAAACTCACTTAATTAGCCTACTAACTTTTCCGATACCATTTAAATAAGTTTCTTTATTACTAACTAATGACATGCACTTAATTATCTCATGCAATTAATCTCTAATCTATTACAACATTCCATATGATCATTCAATTAACTTAAAATCAAGTACTTAGGTTACTAACTATTTTCAAAAATAGTTATTAAGGTCTTAAACAAATATTGAGTTAATATAATCATGTTTATAACATAAAAATAAGCCCAAATCAACTCAAACAATCTCCAAATCACTTCGTATAATTCTATATTAATCATTAAACAAAAATATGAAGATTAACATACAAATATAGATGGAGAATCATCCCACTCACCTTCTTCTTCACCAAATCAAGCTCTAATCGCCAAAAATCCAAAATTTACTCTCTTGAAATCTTGCATAAAGATCCAAACTTCAATTCAAGCTTATTACTTCATGGGTTACATGAGGAATTGGATGAATGGAATTATGATGATTTTAGTTTGAATTTACGAATTTTCGATGATGGGATTAGAGTGGATTTATGTCTAGGCTTAAGGGAGTAATTAGGAAAGTGATTAGGAGAATGGAATGAAAAGTACTTGGAATGAAAATGAGATGAAGAGCTTCGCTGCATATAAGCTAAGTTAGGGCATGTTAGTGGAATTAGCCCAATTCAATTTTCATTCCTTTCTAGAAATCACTATTTACTCCGAAAACAAATCAACTTTAAACATAGTCAAGTTTATACTCATTTTACTTGTGTCGAAAAAGGAAACTCAACTACGAATGTTTCGAGTCCCAATTCGCTCGTTTGTAACTGTCGGGTATAAGGGGCATTCCATTAATTAATACTTAATATTTAAATCAATTATTTAATTACCGAGTCATTAAAATGTGGGTTCTTACAGTATCATGCTCCTCGGTAACTACTACGCCTTCAAAAAATTCATCACCTGCATAATTAGGCAAACCAGTTCCCTCTACTTCTAAGTCTCCTTCGATTGTTATTTGGTTATCCCCTTCATTGCTATCATTATTAGGCTCTATATTCGTTAATGTAAGGGACCAAGAAAATGTCCCATGTGCGAGAGCGGTTTCAAATATCCCTCTTAATATATTAACGTTTTCTAAAGGATTGTTGTGAAATTTTACTGCTTTGGGATACTATTATATAATGAAATGTGTATAATAAGCTAATACATAAATATTTACATATAAAAACAATTACACTAAAATAATGTATGAGCATATGTAATGGACTTGCCTCAATGACTTCATTCCATTTCTTAGGATGCCAAAGTACAGTATTCATATCAGAACAAAATCCATGGCCAGGTAGTCTAGTTATTTTTACCCAAAGTCCATAATCAGCACTTAAATAATCATGGTGATTTTTAAATTTCTTATGATCATAGTTGACACTCCATTTTGTATTGAACTCATTCTCTATCCTTCTTCACAAATCTTGAGTAAGTGAACGTCCTCTATGTCCTTGTCTATTGAATTCTCTTAAGCTTAATTCAGGAAAATGTTTTTCCATTTTAGCATTTCTTGAAAAAGTTGCTCTACTCTAAGAAGCCCTCTATGTCCTTGACTATTGACTTCTCTCAAGCATAATTCAAAAAAATGTTTTTCTATTTCATCATTTCTTGAAAAAGTTGCTATACTCTTAGAAGCTACATTTCTTCATTCTTAGAGTTTCTCAGAGTTTTTACTTGAAGTCATTCCTATAAGTTTGAGAATATGTCTAGAAATAAGTTTTGTTTACATTAAATAAACTACAAAGCAATAATAGTTATCTTATCTTCTTCCTTAAAAATATTATCGTATTGTGCAAAATAATTTTTAGCACTTCTACTAATAATAATAGTGAACGTTAATATATTAGAAGAAAAATAATATTGTGATACTAGTTATAAGATACATTAACGATTGATCAACAACTTATTAAAGACACAATATTGAACGAATTTTGAATGAAATATGCATTAAAGTTTTTTTCCCTTGTCAAGAATTAACTTTCTTCTTATTAAAAAAAATTGAAATTAAATATGCATTAAAATATATTATCATTTTTCCAAAATTAGCAGAGCACAAAAATTAGTGGAATAACATATAACCTGTAAAAGCATTGGAAACTCCAACATATTATCATATGATTGTATATACCAACTTCTTCAAAGTAATGCCTATTTAAAAATCAATAAATTAACATACGTATCAGAAAGGAATTAAGTAAAGAATATAATTAATATTTCAAGCAAAATATAAAAAAGTTTATGTGTTAATGTACATTCACAACAAAAATAGGCTCAAAACAAGTTTCAAAAATCAAACTTTCGAACATGTTTATTACTCACATGTAAGAATACAAACAAATAAGCATCATAAACAAAAGAACCATGTGAGTAGAAATATATGCGTTGAGCTATCAGTTTGATGTTAATAGATGAGATTTTTTAGGTATATATCTTAATGTTGCTTCCCTGCAAAATATTTTAAGATTCGAAGTATAATTCAGACTAAATAAATTCTATTGGTAAATAAAAATACCTAAATCTTGTATGGGTAACAATCTTCAATGAATTTCACCAGCACATCCTTCCATCTCAGGATGAACAATATAAAACCCAACAAATAACAAGTTATCGCATTGTAATCAATTGAAATTTATCTTTCACCATTAACAATACAATATGTAGATATAAGATGCAAGTAAGGCCTCTGGGTAATAAAGAATATATCATGTTTTTTAAAAAAACACCTCATACTTGGCTCTGTATAATAATTTTTAGTGGGTTTTTGCCACTTAGGAAGATCTGCACATTCCAATTTGCATATTTGGCATGGTAAACATCTATTTACTAACAACCCCAATCTCATAACAAATAGTTAGATGTAGAAATTAAAACGGATCTAAAATTTATTGTATAAAAATATAGATCTAGCATTTAAGCTAAGCAGTTAATGGTTCATACTACAAAGATGCATAGGGATCATAACTCTATGTGTATTCCTCTTTTGATTTTGAAATGTAAACAATGATGATATAAAAGTGGGGTTAGTATTAATTATGTAGAAGAATGATACTATTTCTATGTATTTTGTCCATAATGTGTAACGACCCGTATTTTTACGGATCGAAACATCGTAAAACAGTTGTCATTTAGGTCGCATTGATGATAAGCCGTCCATAGTCTAAGTCCTAGGTCGTATAGTAGTTAGGTCGGAATAGACGACCTAAGAAAGTGGAGCGACCTAAGGATTTTGGTATAGGTCGTATAGGAGATATGTCGTGTGGTGGCTTAGGTCGTGGGGTAGGTTAGGTCGGTTGGAGCGACCTATAGGAAGTTGGCGACCTAAGGTTCGAGCGACTTAAGGAAAGGCGGCGACCTAAGAAAGTTAGCGAGTTAACGACCTAGTGGTTAGCGACCTATTAGTTAGCGACTTAAGAGCTAACGGTTTAAGAGTTAGCATGTTAGCGTAGTTAGGTCGTGAGCAACCTAAGTTCAGTAGTGGAGTAGTTAGGTCGTTAGACGACCTAAGATGTTAAGTCGTATTCTGTGTTCAGTTAAGTCGTAAGCGACCTAAGCTAGTTAGGTCATGGGCTTCTATGTGTGTTAGGTCGCGTGTGTGTTAGGTCGCGTAAGAACTTTACTGCATCTGGGTTAGGTCGTAGGTCGCGAGGATGCGCATGTGTTAGGTCGTAGAAGCGCTTATGCGTTAGGTCGCATGGATGCGCATGTGTTAGGTCGTAGGTTGAACTGTTAGGTCGGGGTTTTTAGGTTGTGAGTTTCTATAAGTCGTAGGTCGTGTGTTTTATAAGTCGTGGACGACTTAAGGGGCGGACGACCTAAGACTTTTCCAGCCTATAAATACACGTCCATTTCCTCACTTTTTGGGATCCGGATTTTGAAGCGACGAAGTGCTGCCATTTTGAGAGCTCGAGTTCTACACTTCTTCACTTCTTTTCTCCACTCTAATCTTGTGCTTCCTTCCATCCAAATCGAAGATCCAAGAGTTAAAGTTGAAGATCTACATTCTTCGAAGATTGATTTCATCATTTGAAGCGGGATTTTGATAGATCGAGTTAGATCCTTTGCTGTCCAGATTTGAAGTGTGTTGCTTTTGAAGTATTTAGGTGATTCGGTGAGTGGTGATTATCTCTCACACGGATCCAAAGGAGTATATCGGATTATTGGCTTGATTTTGTGTAAAGTAGTGATTTTCATGCATTTTTGTAAACTTAAGTGTAGATCCATTGTTCATGATGATTTGACATCTATTTTACTACATGTTAACCTATGCAAGTTCATTCATCAAGATTATAGAGATATTGCTCATGTTTTCATGCTTGTTAGACTTTAGACTCTTTATTTACGAAATTGCCATTTTTGTTATAATTGTTCATTAGATCATATTTGAATGCTTGATTACTTGGATTAATGTTTGACTTGATTGATTGCTATGAATTAGATGATTGATGATTTGATTTAGACAAGATGATCGAAGATGATTCAAAAGCTAAGGGAAAGGCTCTTGAATTGGAAAAGCTGCTCGTGGCATATGTAGCGGATGATGAAGCTCATATGAATAGATTTGATGATGATGTTGAGATGGGGCTTTGCTATGATGAGATGAGGCGAAGCATAGTATGAGATAGTCTTGGTCTAATCCGGACGGGATCATTCCAAGCATGTTGACAACTCGGTGAAATGGTTTGAGTTTGAGGATAATGGTTTGCTCGAGAGGCGCTTGACCTAGTATGGAAAGAGTCGTCGAGGAGGATGACTAGAAGGCTGAGATCTCATCGTTGTTGAAGGTTCTAGCATGCTCAAAGCAAGAGTACGTTGGGCAGATTCGATAGTCCCTGAAGGCTACTGATTGGTAGTCGAGAACTCTGGGCAGATTCGATAGTCCTAGGCACGTGCTGCGACGACGTGTGGAGTTATGTCTAGAACCGGGGTTTCCATTAGCCCTTGACAGACGGATGAAATAATGAGCTGATCATTCGATTAACGATGATATCGAAGCAATGATAACAGTGATAGCCAGAGTCATGGATGTTTGGTTGTATCGTCATTCGCTCTCAAGAGCAGTGTTTTTTGGGTGCTTATCTAATCTTGGTTTAGGCCTTGGGGGTTTGTACTTGGAAAACATCGCCCTTGACTCGAGTGATAATTGCTTTACTTTAAATGTCTGCCTTGCTATGTTTACTTCTGCTTAATGTGTGTTTGGGGGCTATCACTGTAGAAAGAGGTGGAGTGGGAGGGTTGGATTCCTATTCCTTTTTCCTTTATGCTCTTTTGGTATGTTGTTAGTTAATTTACCGCTCACTAAGACTGCTGTCTGACTTAAGGCTTTATGTTTAACTCTTATTGCCTTGGGCTGTTCATCCATTTTGGGATGGGCAGACTAGGTAGCAGGTGACAGGTGCTGTTCTTTGTTTTCCACGATGCTGATGACGAAGACAAGCTGGAGGCTTGCATATTATTTTCTTACTATATGTACTGGATGTTCCGCTGCTTGTATATTCTCTGAGTGATATGTAGTGAGGCTAGATGTATTGACTATTCTGATGTTTGTATTCAACTATTATGGAGTTTAATTGATGAGATTCTATCCTGTGAAGCTTCACTATATATATTCTCTATTGTATTTTATCCATGCGCTGCGAGTAATACGATAGATTCTGCTGTTTTAACTTTACCCTGGCAACCGTCCATGGCTGCCTGGCACACCTTACAGTGCACTATGTCTAGGTCCAGTGTAGGGGTCGTGGGCGGTCGTCACATTTGGTATCAGAGCTTTGGTTAATCGATTTTACCCAACGCTCGCTGACGTAACTACGTATGAGAGACGTAATTGTATTTTGATGGATGATTACTATATATAATATAGTAGCTTAGAAGAGTTTGAGTCCTTTATGCATTTGTTTCTCAAGGTGTATTAATCATTTCTTTTTATAGATATTAAGAATGAGTCGAAGAGGGAGACCAGCTGCTAGGGAAGGCCGTGCTACTGAGGGGGCTGCCGATTATGTTGCTATGTTCGAAGCTATGATGACTTCGATCATGAGAAGGATGCCAGCTCCGGGGCAATCAGTAGATGTTGGATTTCAAGTTCAAACTCCAAGACCGGTGGATTTTGCTAAGCTATGTAAAGACTATACTGCTCTTGGAGGAAAGGTTTTCTTAGGGACAGAATCAACCATTGAAGTCTAGAGGTGGATAGATGCTTGTAGAAGGATCTTTGGTGATTTGGGAATTGATGATGCAACTAAAAGGAAGCTTGCATCAAGACAGCTTCAAGGAAGAGCTTCTGATTGGTGGAACTCTATCACCATTGATACTCCGGAGGAAGAGATTACTTGGGAGCAATTCCAAGTCAGATTTGAAGCTAAGTTCATTTCTACAGCTCAGAAGTCTGTTCTGTTCAAGAAGTTTGTGGAGCTCAAGCAAGGTGGAAGACCAGTTCTTGAGTATGTTTCTGAGTTTGAAGCTTTGTCCAAGTATGCCCGGTCGTATATTGAATCTCCTTATCAGAAGAATGAGAAGTTTGTGACAGGCTTGGACAGTTATCTTAGGAGACAGTTGGTGGATCATTTGGACGATCCATTTGAGAAGCTTGTGGAGAATGCTCTTAGGCACGAGAATCTGTTTCCTAAAGAAGGATATGTTGTTGCTGTAACCAAGAAGGAGTCTAAACCACAGCAGGGTGGAAACAAGAAGAGGAAGCAGCAGCTGCAAAAGGGTAAGGATGGCTAGAAGAAGCCAAAGGGCGAAGTGACCTACTACAATTGTCAGCAGAAGGGCCATTTCTCCAGGGATTGCAAGAATCCGAAGGTGCCGGTGAAGTGCCATAACTGTGACAAGCTGGGTATGTCAAGAGGAATTGTCCAGAACCACGGAGGGACAAGCAGATTGTGCAAGCTTATGCTTTGGGAGCTGTTCCATCATCTTCGAAAGCTCCTACCGTTGAAGAGAAAGGAAAGAGTGTGGTGGTTCAAGGTACTCTTTTCCTATGTGGTGTTCCAGTGAGAGTGCTATTTGATACCGGAGCGTCGCATTCTTTTGTTTGTAATGAACTTATAGGCCGGTTGGGTTTAGAACCGGATATCGTTGATAGGCCATTAGTTGTGACTAACCCAGTTGGGGGTTCGTCTTGTTTGTGTATGTTATGCCGTGGTCTAATTGTATCGAGTCATGATTGTTCTTTTGTTTGTGATTGTTTTGTTCTGAACTTTGCGGGGTTCGAAATTATTTTGGGTATGGACTGGCTTAGGAAATATGCGGCAAAGGTTGATTGTGAAAGGTTGGAGGTGACAGTCGAGAATGTGGAGGGGCGAAAGGTTGTGATACGATGTAAGCATGAGGAAGGCGTCTTCATGAGCTTCATGTATTCGCTGGTTGTTCCACGGGATGGACTGTCATCGGTGCCAATCGCTAATGGATTTGAGGATGTCTTTGATGAGGTCAAAGGGTTACCGCCGCATAGAGAGATCGAGTTTCGTATAGATCTAGTTTAAGGATCCAGACCTGTAGTGATGCCTCTTAGGCGGATGGCGCCTAGGGAATAGCAGGAGTTGAAGGTGCAAGTTGACGATCTTTTATAGAAAGGATTCATTCGGCGTAGTGTGTCCGAATGGGGTGCACCAGTTGTGTTTGCTACCAAAGCGGATGGATCGCTGAGGTTGTGTGTGGATTATCATGAGCTGAATAAAGTGACTAAGAAGAACAAGTATCCATTGCCAAGAATAGATGACTTGTTTGATCAGCTTCACGAAGCTAAGGTGTTTTCTCAGATGGATTTGGCAACGGGATTTCACCCGTTAAGAGTGGCTAAGGATAGTGTGCCGAAGACTGCTTTCAGGACACCATCCAGTTTCTTTGAATGGCTGGTAATGCCGTTTGGATTGACCAATGCACCAGCATATTTTGTGGATCTTATGAATAGAGTGTTCAGAGATCAGTTGAATAAGTTCGTACTAGTGTTCGTGGATGATATTTTGATTTATTCCCGAACTGAAGAAGAGCACAAGATGCACTTGCATATTGTTTTGGAAATCTTACGGAAACATCAGCCGAAGGCTAAGTTTTCGAAGTGTCACTTCTGGAAGAGCAAAGTGAGGTTCTTAGGCCATATTATCTCTGGAAATGGAATAACGGTTGATCCCGCTAAAGTGGCAGCAATCTAGGATTAGGTTAGACCTAAGAATGCATCTGATGTGAGAAGTTTTCTTGGATTAGCAGGATACTATCGTCGATTTATCAAAGACTTTTCCAAGGTGGCTGCACCGTTAACAGGATTGACGAAAAAGAATCAAGTATTCAGATGGGATGCTAAGTGTGAGCAAGCTTTCGGAATCCTGAAAGAGCGACTGACTAGTGCTCCTGTTTTGACTATTCCAAGTGGAAATGATGAGATGGTGGTTTACACCGACGCATGTGGTACTGGACTTGGAGCAGTGCTGATGCAGAAGAGTAAAGTTGTTGCGTATGCAAGTCGACAACTGAAGCCGCACGAAAGGAATTATCCGACTCATGATTTGGAGTTAGCGGCGATTGTATTTGCTCTGAAGATGTGTAGACATTATCTATTGGGAGTTCGGTTCGAGTTGTTTACAGATCATAAGTCGTTGAAGTATCTCTTCTCCCAAAAGGATTTGAATCTTCGGCAGCAACGATGGCTAGAGTTTTTGGCATCATATGATTTTATTATAGCCTATACTCCGGGAAAGGGTAACGCAGTAGCAGATGCGTTAAGTCGAAGACATGCCGGATTGGGAACCATGTTTTTAGAATGGAAGAGTCTCGAGTATTTGGCTGGATTTGACTTCAGGCCTAGATGTGAATTGGAACCTGAGATGTTGGCAAACTTATCTATAAGACCGACTCTTGTGGAAAGGATTGGCGAGAGTCAAAAGCGAGACGATAAGCTTGTCAAGATTATCCGTGATTTGGAATCTGGGTTAGACCCAGAAAAGGATAAGGGATTCGAGGTCGATCGAGAGGGTTGGCTTCGGAAGCAAGGACGACTAGTTGTTCCTGATATAGATGAATTGAGAAGTGAAGTTCTGAAGGAAAGTTATCACTCGAAATTGACAATTCATCCAGGTGGAAATAAAATGTATCGGGATATGAAGAGAACCTATTACTGGGAAGGTATGAAGAAGGATGTTGGAATTTTTATTTCCAAGTGCATGAACTGCCAGTTAGTTAAAGCCGAACAAAAGAAGCCAAGTGGATTGCTTCAGCCATTGTAAGTTCCTACATGGAAGTGGGAGCAAATATCGATGGATTTTATTGATGGGTTACCTAGAACCAGAATGGGAAATGAAGGGATTTGGGTCATTGTAGATCGTTTGACTAAGAGTGCGAGATTCATTCCTGTTAGATCAACTAGGACTGCATCGAAGTTGGCTGAGTTATATGTTAAGTGGATAGTTCGATTCCATGGTATTCCGAAGAGTATAGTGAGCGATCGAGACCCATTGTTCACTAGTGGGTTTTGGAAGAGCTTCCAGGAAGTTTTGGGAACCGAGTTGTGTTTGAGTACAGCTTATCATCCTCAAACAGATGGTCAGACTGAGAGAGTCAACCGAGTTTTGGAAGATCTCCTCAGAGCTTGTGTTTTAGATTTCAGAGGATCATGGGAAGATCACCTTCATTTGGTGGAATTTTCATATAATAACAGTTACCAGTCAAGCATTGGTATGGCACCGTATGAGGCATTGTATGGAAGACCGTGTAACTCTCCGACGTGTTGGTTAGAGACAGGAGAAAAGTTGATACTTGGGCCAGAGATGATTCGACAGACTTCGGATTTCATAGAGATCATTCGGCAACGAATGAAGGCATCCCAAGATCGACAGAAAAGTTATGCCGATAAGCGTCGTAAGGATTTGGAATTCGACATAGGTGATATGGTTTTTGTGAAAATTTCTCCACTGAAGAATGTTATTCGATTCGGGAAGAAAGGAAAATTCACTCCGAGATTTGTTGGACCATTCCCGATCATCGAGCGAATTGGAAAGCTCGCTTATAAATTGGAGTTACCAGAAAAGATGGCGGGTGTGCACAATGTTTTTCATGTATCGTATCTACGGAAGTATGTGCACGACTCGAATATAGTGGTTTCTGCTGATAGCTGTGAAGATTTCGAGATTGATCCAGTCGATAAGAGACCCCGTAAGCCGCTTCGTGTTGTGGAAACCGACACGAAACAGCTTAGGAGGAAGGTAGTTAAGTTGCTCAAGATACAATGGAGTGATGATGATAACGACTGTACATGGGAGGTGGAAGAGAGGATGAAGGCAGCTCATCCTGAACTCTTCGAGGTATGGCCATAAGGTGTCGTGTCATCTAACGACATTGTAACTTGTTCTAGTTTTAGAATTCTGCATGCTAAGCTAGAATTGGATGCATGGTTTGTTGATTGCTATGGATGGTAGGCATGCAGAATAGTCTTTGTTTGCTCTTGTTTGTTTGGAATTTCGGGGGCGAAATTCCTAAGGGGGAGAGAATGTAACGACCCGTATTTTTATGGATCGAAACATCGTAAAACAGTTGCCATTTAGGTCGCATTGATGATAAGTCGTCCATAGTCTAAGTCCTAGGTCGTATAGTAGTTAGGTCGGAATAGACGACCTAAGAAAGTGGAGCGACCTAAGGATTTTGGTATAGGTCGTATAGGAGACAAGTCGTGTGGTGGCTTAGGTCGTGGGGTAGGTTAGGTCGGTTGGAGCGACCTATAGGAAGTTGGTGACCTAAGGTTCGAGCGACTTAAGGAAAGGCGGCGACCTAAGAAAGTTAGCGAGTTAACGACCTAGTGGTTAGCGACCTATTAGTTAGCGACTTAAGAGCTAACGGTTTAAGAGTTAGCATGTTAGCGTAGTTAGGTCGTGAGCGACCTAAGTTCAGTAGTGGAGTAGTTAGGTCGTTAGACGACCTAAGATGTTAAGTCGTATTCTGTGTTCAGTTAAGTCGTAAGCGACCTAAGCTAGTTAGGTCGTGGGCTTCTGTGTGTGTTAGGTCGCGTAAGAGCTTTGCTGCATCTGGGTTAGGTCGTAGGTCGCGAGGATGCGCATGTGTTAGGTCGTAGAAGCGCTTATGCGTTAGGTCGCATGGATGCGCATGTGTTAGGTCGTAGGTTGAACTGTTAGGTCGGGGTTTTTAGGTTGTGAGTTTCTATAAGTCGTAGGTCGTGTGTTTTATAAGTCGTGGACGACTTAAGGGGCGGACGACCTAAGACTTTTCCAGCCTATAAATACACGTCCATTTCCTCACTTTTTGGGATCCAGATTTTTGAAGCAACGAAGTGCTGCCATTTTGAGAGCTCGAGTTCTACACTTCTTCACTTCTTTTCTCCTCTCTAATCTTGTGCTTCCTTCCATCCAAATCGAAGATCCAAGAGTTAAAGTTGAAGATCTACATTCTTCGAAGATTGATTTCATCGTTTGAAGCGGGATTTTGATAGATCGAGTTAGATCCTTCGCTGTCCAGATTTGAAGTGTGTTGCTTTTGAAGTATTTAGGTGATTTGGTGAGTGGTGATTATCTCTCACACGGATCCAAAGGAGTATATCGGATCGTTGGCTTGATTTTGTGTAAAGTAGTGATTTTCATGCATTTTTGTAAACTTAAGTGTAGATCCATTGTTCATGATGATTTGACATCTATTTTACTACATGTTAACCTATGCAAGTTCATTCATCAAGATTATAGAGATATTGCTCATGTTTTCATGCTTGTTAGACTTTAGACTCTTTATTTACGAAATTGCCATTTTTGTTATAATTGTTCATTACATCATATTTGAATGCTTGATTACTTGGATTAATGTTTGACTTGATTGATTGCTATGAATTAGATGATTGATGATTTGATTTAGACAAGATGATCGAAGATGATTCAAAAGCTAAGGGAAAGGCTCTTGAATTGGAAAAGCTGCTCGTGGCATATGTAGCGGATGATGAAGCTCATATGAATAGATTTGATGATGATGTTGAGATGGGGCTTTGCTATGATGAGATGAGGCGAAGCATAGTATGAGATAGTCTTGGTCTAATCCGGACGGGATCATTCCAAGCATGTTGACAACTCGGTGAAATGGTTCGAGTTTGAGGATAATGGTTTGCTCGAGAGGCGCTTGAGCTAGTATGGAAAGAGTCATCGAGGAGGATGACTAGAAGGCTGAGATCTCATCGTTGTTGAAGGTTCTAGCATGCTCAAAGCAAGAGTACGTTGGGCAGATTCGATAGTCCCTGAAGGCTACTGATTGGTAGTCGAGAACTCTGGGCAGATTCGATAGTCCTAGGCACGTGCTGTGACGACGTGTGGAGTTATGTCTAGAACCAGGGTTTCCATTAGCCCTTGACGGACGGATGAAATAATGAGCCGGTCATTCGATTAACGATGATATCGAAGCAATGATAACAGTGATAGCCAGAGTCATGGATGTTTGGTTGTATCGTCATTCGGTCTCAAGAGCAGTGTTTTCTAGGTGCTTATCTGATCTTGGTTTAGGCCTTGGGGGTTTGTACTTGGAAAACATCGCCCTTGACTCGAGTGATAATTGCTTTACTTTAAATGTCTGCCTTGCTATGTTTACTTCTGCTTAATGTGTGCCTGGGGGCTATCACTGTAGAAAGAGGTGGAGTGGGAGGGTTGGATTCCTATTCCTTTTTCCTTTATGCTCTTTTAGTATGTTGTTGGTTAATTTACCGCTCACTAAGACTGTTGTCTGACTCAAGGCTTTATGTTTAACTCTTATTGCCTTGGGCTATTCATCCATTTTGGGATGGGCAGACTAGGTAGCAGGTGACAGGTGCTGTTCTTTGTTTTCCACGATGCTGATGACGAAGACGAGCTGGAGGCTTGCATATTATTTTCTTACTATATGTACTGGATGTTCCGCTGCTTGTATATTCTCTGAGTGATATGTAGTGAGGCTGGATGTATTGACTATTCTGATGTTTGTATTCAACTATTATGGAGTTTAATTGATGATATTCTATCCTGTGAAGCTTCACTATATATATTCTCTATTGTATTTTATCCATGCGCTGTGAGTAATACGATAGATTCTGCTGTTTTAACTTTACCCTGGCAACCGTCCATGGCTGCCTGGCACACCTTACAGCGCACTATGTCTAGGTCCAGTGCAGGGGTCGTGGGCGGTCGTCACATAATGGCTCAACAAATATTTTCCAACATTATGTTAACAAGATGTAGAGAATGGGTGTATTGCAAAGATTCGTATTTACTATGTCATTATATATAAACAAAAACTAGTTCAAAGAACAAAAATCATAAACTTAACTATAGTCAGATGCTTATGTAGTATACTTGGATAAAAAATTGCATGTTACAACTAAAATAGGTAATCCGAAAAACTGAAATAAGGACAAGGACAAACACAGAGAAAATTTTTGATGCAAGGACACAATGTTTCATTTTTAGTCTAAAGGCCAAACTCTTGCAAATATGCATCACAACTCCAAACTTATCTTTGCACAATTGAAATGATCGACGACCTGGAAGACGATGAAGTAGCGTTGAGGTAGCAGCGGCTAGGGGTAGCGATGGCGGTTGATACGGGTGATTATGGTTCGTTTTGCTGAATGAAATGTTTTTGTGTTGAGGTGGTTTAGGAGGCGATGAAAGAGATGGGTGTCGGAGGTGCAGCATCGAAGCATGGTGGAGCCATGACGTTGATGATGGTGATAATAAAGACAGTGGTTGCTGGTGGCTGCCATTTTTTTGTAACAATTAACAATTGAAAATTCTAAATATAACTAGCATTATCTACAAATAAAAATGAATATAGCATTATATGTGTGATCCTAATTTAATTTAGAATTTTTTTAAACTGTAAAAATGAATGATAGTGTTGGTTTGATTTAGCATTTTTTGAAATATAAAAAATGAATATAGCACTATGTTGATTTATATTACCTTAATTTAGCATTTTTAGAACTATAGAAAATAAATATAGTACTATTTGTATACGATGCTAACTTCATTTAGCATTTTTAAACTATAAAAATCAATGATAGTGCTAGTTTGATCTAGATTTTTTTATTTATAAAAACTAAATATAGCACTATGTTGGTTTGTTTCTAGTTTAATTTAGCATTTTTGAACTATAAAAAAAAATATAGCATTATGTAGATATAATGCTAATTTAATTAACATTTTTACTTTTTCGTTGAATTTTTTATACTTCAAATCGATGATTGCTACGAGTTCTAGTGATATGGTGTGTCATGATGGTGGGGTGGCTACATTTAGCGCTAGTGATTTAGGGTTTGGATTGGGTATATTGATGTTCTTAGGCGATGATAAGGTCCGTGGAGTTTTAGGCGACGAAGTGAATGAGATGCAGATGATGAGGTGGTGTGGCACTAAGGTGATGTAGCAGGGGACGCTGGGCGATGAGGTGGTATGGTGATTCTCTAAGGCGATGAGGATGAGATAAGAGTGAATTTGGATCAAGGGATGAAGTTTATCCTTCCAAAATTTTGAAACTATTGGCAAAGAACTAAAATAATTTGTTATGTTCGTCATTTTCGCTAATTCTCTTTTATATTTATTAATTAGCATTTAAATAATTTATTTAAGTAAAATACTTTTAATTAGTTGTAATTAATTTTGAAAATTATATATATTAGATTAAAATTTTAAGATAACGTTGCATATATCAATATTTAAATATGTTAAAAAATTTAATTTAATCAATTTTCAATCAATTATTTATTTAATTAATTATTAATAATTTTTAAATATAGTTATTTAATTTTGAAGATCATTTTGAAAAACAATTTTTAGCTTTTATAAATTATTGATTTATTTTACATTTTAAATTTTAAATATTATTTTTAGTTTCGAAATATATTTTGAAAAATTACCCCAAGACCCAAATCAATTTGGTCCTTTATACTATGTGTAACATCCTATTCTAGAGTTAAAATAATATAAATAAATTAAATTGGATTTTGGTAATTTAATTATATATGTTAGTGAATTTAATTTAGCAAATTGAATTTTTAGATCTATTTGATAATAAAAGAAGAATATTTATTTAAAATTTGAATTGTGCTTTAAAATAAATAAGTTATCTGAAAATTCATTTTGGCATAATTTATATTATTTGTGTAATTTTAAATTTATTTTGATAAAAACAGCTATTTTATAATTGTTGAAAACTGAATATTTTAATAAAATAAAACTCTTTATAAAAATAATATAAAATTTGGATTAAAACGCCTTTAGTGGAATTTTGATCGTAGATCGAATAACATTTGGCTAATTAAGTGGTTAAGGGTTAAAAATTATATGAAAGAATATAAAATAAATCGGGACTTTCTAATTTGACCACACTTTTAATCCTTATCCTCATTTATTTAATACTTAAGCTAATACTTACCTTTATCCATTCATTCATTCTTATCCTTATCCTCCCCCCTATTAAACTAACCTCATTCATCCTTAACTCTAATTCCCAATTCATGAAAAATGAAAAAATACGCACAGTTATGCCAGTAGGAGGCACGTGATGGGGATGGCTACGACATGAGTTGACGATGCATGCCTGGATCCTAAATATTTAAAATAGCTTAAGAAATATTCAAATTTGAAAACAACTGTAGATCCAAAATAATGTTTTCTTTGAAATTCAAATATTATATATTTAGTATAAATATAAACATTTTCAAAAAATAATATATATATATATACACACACAACTGAAATATTAGATTTTAACAGAAAATACATAAACACACACACAAATATATATGTGTGTATATATTATATATGATAACAAGAGTGATACTTTATTTTTAGCAGAGTGCTCATTATGATGTATCAGGGGCTCGAACCTATAACCTCTAGAACTTTTTTCTAAAACGTCGCACCTCTAACCACTTGAGCTAGAGGTCCTTGACTAAAAACATAACACACACACGCCACGTGCGCACACACAGATATATATATATATATATATATGCTTAAGTTTAACAAATTCAACTTTGTAAATACATAAATAATATTACAAATTTAAATATAAAACAAAACATAACTATCTCGCTCAAAATGGTTTTTGACAAAACCAATTTTTTTAAATCTGTGCGGTTTAAAAATCAAAAAAGAAATTCTTTTTATTTCCATATAGATTTCTAATAAAATTTTATTTAACTATAATTTCGAATGTACTTTTTTTATAAAATATATTTATATATTTAAATATATATATACGTATATGTATATGTATATATATTAATATATTATTTTTAGAACATAGAAATATATGCATATATATATTAATATCTTAACTTTGGTTAATATATATATAATTTTTTTATATACATGTGAAATGTAAAAAATTTATTAAATAAATTTATGTATTTATATATAATGTATATAACAACAATTTAAAATTCAAAATCTAATTTAAAATTATTTAAAAGTAATATCACTTTAAAAAAAAAGATTGTTTGGCCGAAAATAGAAGGGTTCACATAATTTTTTTTATATGAATACATATATATGTAGATTTGACAACAAACAAAATATATAAATTCGTGACAATATGTAATTCTAACCTATACATATATAATGATATGAATGAATATATAAATAAGTAGATATAAATAAGATGCCACCTAAACTATGGCCTAGATATATCACCTTGAATGTTGAATTGGATTCAATCTCTTCTGGAAAAGATATCAATCGAAGAGATCACCACACCGTGAATTTATTTCGATTGGATTTATTATTTTCGATTTGAAATATAGAGGAGAGGAAGGTAGCAATTTATGGCTAGTAATAGGGTAGATGGAAGCTAGAGGGTAAAATAGAAAATGAAGGAGGTGTTGAGTTGATACAGGAAAAGAAAAGAGAGAGAAAATAGAAGATCTAGATCTCACTTTTACTTCTTCTTTTAAACCAATTTGAACCCATATTTTCAAAAAATATATCGCATCCCCTCCTCCTCCTATAATGGAAAGCTAAACTAGTATTCTAATGGGCTTACACACATTTCCAAACCCGATCAATATTTGCATCTTTTTAATCCAATTTAAATGTACATCGATATCGTATATCGATATGTACAAATAATTTTCTATATATGTACTACAATAAGTACACATTCCAATGAATCAAATAAAATTTTATAATTAATATTTCACAAATATTAATATAACAATTATAATTTAATTAAATTGTGCGTTAATACAGAGTATTCAACAATGCAGTTGTGCGACACATAGGTGTAAATTCAGCCAGCGATTAATATCGAGCAATTCGAATATTAACATTCACAAGTCACCTTAGCTAGTGCTAGGATAGTTTGGTTGAATTTATCGCTTTCATAGTTTTGGTAAAATCCAATTTACTATTTTAAGCGGTCCCCGGTAGTGATGATTATTTAACCAATTCTCTTCATCAAAAATATATCACATTAAGACTTATGGAATTTGATTTTGGTTAAAATCCCAGTATATTCCACATTCAATTTGTATAATCGAAAAACAAAGTTTTTGGTTCAATACTATTAACCGAATTGCTCTGGTCAAAGACTTTGAGTTGAATATAGTTGACCGTGATACTAACCTCATATAACTGATGAGACACATTCTCTATTGAATAGTGTTTCACTTCCAGTGCTTCAACTCAAATCCAACTATAGTCATTCGGTGGACGTCTTTCCACGATTTAACTATAATTAAGTGAAGGTCTATATTAAAGTTCGATAGTATTTTCAAGTCGAGAGAATCATGTAATATTGCCACTCGATATTCTCGATTTGAAAATAGTTATACTAACCATAGAAAACTATAGATTGGGTCATTCCACAATTATCCAATAACTATCAGTACATAACCCCTTGGTGCTCCAATAGCTATAAGCAATAAACTATCGAACATTTGGAGAGTGTAATGTTCTCTAGTCTCAATGGATTTATCGATATCCAATCTCGATACATCTCGACTACAAATATTTAAAATGATATGTTAAATTTCAGTGTGATAAATTTCTCATGATTACAACACATTGTAATTACTAACGCAAAACACATTATTTATGGATTTTCTATTAAATATTCTTAAATTAAATAAATAATTAATATAAAATATTATAATAAGTATATAATAGAGAGAAAAATACCTTTTATTTCGAATGAGATTTTATTGCAGTGTTAATAATTTACAGTAAATTACAAATTAGCCCTAAGGCATACCCCTAACTCTATCAATATCATACTTGCATTTGGGGCCAATTGTGGAATCTCAGTCCCATCCCTTCGATCAGTTTGATGGGAACTGGCAGAAATAGTCCCTCTGTGAATGGATCTTCTATGTTGTCCTTTGTATCTACTCTTTGAATCACGACTTCTTTATTCTTAACAAATTCTCTAATGAGGTGGAACTTTCAAAGTGTATGTCTCAACTTCTTATGTGCTCTAGGCTCCTTTATGCTCTACATCGCCACACTGTTGTCACAAGACATTGTCATTGGATACTCTATGTTGCAAATCACCCCTAGCTCACTCAAAAATTTATGCATGCAGACCACTTCCTTAGCTGCTTTGTTGAGGCCAACATACTCGACCTCCATCATGAAATCAACTACCATTTCTTATTTGGAATATTTCCAACTAATGGCTCCACCATTTAAAGTAAAGACGTAACCTAACACTGACTAACTGTCATCGATATTGCTTGGAAAGTTAGAGTCTGTATACCCCTCTACAAGGAGGTCTCCATTCCCATATAAAAGTAATAAGTCCTTAGTATTTCTTAAATACTTAAATACACATTTTCCAGCAATCTAATGTTTTCCTTCAGGATTAGACTGGTATTGGCTTACATATCCTAATGCGTAAGCCACATTTGAACTAGTGCATAACTAGTGTAAAATATGGAACTAATTGCCGATGCATATGGTATCCTATCTATACTCACTTTTCCCTCATCAGTTTAAGGATAATCCTTCATAGAAAGGACGATTCCAAATTTTGTCAAATAATTTCCATGCTTGGAATTCTCCATATCGAACCTTTTTAATTTGGTATTTATGTATAGGGATTAAGATAATCCAAACATCCTTTCAGATCTATCTCTTTAGGTCTTTATACCTAGTACATAAGCCACTTCCCCAAATTCCTTCATAGAGGAATTCTTTGAAAGCCAATCTTTCATTTAGTGCAATAATGAAATGTCATTGCCAATCAATAACAAATCATCGACGTATAATACTAAGAACACTATAGCACTTCCTTGTTCTTTCCGATATACGCATGCTTCCTCTATGTTTTGATGAAAACCAAACTACTTGATTACCTTATCAAAAATCTTATTCTAACACCTTAAAGATTGTTTAAGACCATGAATGGATCTTAACAACTTGCATTTTTCCCTCACTCCCACTAACCTCAATACCCGCGGGATGTGACATGTAAATGGTTTCTTCTAAATCACCATGTAGAAATGCCATTTTCATGTATATTTTCCATATTTCATAGTCATAGAATGTAGCAATAGCTAGCATTATTCAAATGGACTTGAGCATTGCTATGGGCGAAAATGTTTCGTCATAATCAACACCTTGAATTTGACAAAATCCTTTTGCAACTAGCCTTGCTTTGTAAGTCTCTACTTGTTCAACTACATTTACCTTTTCTTAAAAATCTACTTACAATCGATGGGTTTTATCCCTTCGAATATGTCATCCAAGGTCAAAACATTGTTTTCATATATGGAATCCATTTCGGATTCCATAGCTTTAAGCCATAGTGTATCGTCTTTACCCTATAGATCTTGTTGGAATGAAATGGGAGTGTTGTTTTATAAGACAATCCTCTTTCTTGCCATCTAAGGAAAAATTATAGTATCTCTCTGGTGCGTGAGATTCCTCATTAAATCTTCTAATAGGTTGCATGTTTTTGTATACTAGTAAATTTGGTTCTCCCACTGGTTCAGGCTTTGTGTTAATTTCTCAAATCTCATCCAAGTCTACAACATCGTTGTTAATTTCTTTAAATGAAAATTTCTTTTCTAAAAAGACAGCGTGTATGGAAATAATAACCTTTTGTTCCTTAGTGTTATAGAAAATATATCTCATAGGGTTCTTAGGATATTCTATAAACTTACATAAGGCTGATCTTGCCTCAAGTTTGTTGGGGCCGATGTTCTTAACGTAGGCTGGACAACCCCATACCTTCAAATGATTGAGGTGTCCCATGCCACATCTCATATGGCGTCTTAGGCACAAGTTTTGTGGATATCAAAGTCAACATATGCATTGTGGTTTATAGCGCATATCCCCAGTAGGAAAGAGGCAACTTAGTTTTACTCATCATGGAATGAACCATATCTAATAAGGTTCTATTCCTTCACTCCAAAACACCGCTGCGTTGTGGAGTACATGGTGGAGTAACCTAAAGATAATCCAATTATCTTTTAAGTATTGTTGGAGCTCTTGTCCAAAATACTCACCTTTTCGATCAGACCAAAGTATTTTAATCTTATGATTCGTTGATTTTTGACCATATTTTTATTTCCAGTGAATTTCTCGCAGACATCGAATTTTTTCTTCATAAGATACACATATCATAGTCTTGAGAAATCATCGGTAAAAGTTATAAAATAAGAAGAATTATCTTTGGTAATTGTAGGCATTGGGCCACATACATTAGTATATACGAGACCAAAAAGTTTATTAACTCTTTCATTGCTTCCACTAAAGGGGTGCTTGGTTATTTTCCTTTGAGTCACGACTCACACATATCAAATGATGGTAGAAAACTTCCGATTTTCGGTTATATTTAAAACAACGTTGGTGTAGATATTTTCCTGCAAATTTAATTTATTAGATTAGGACATTTAATTCATAATAGAAGTTCTTATAATATTAGTAAGGTTAAACATTACATTTCATTTTATTAATAAGCCCCTCACTAGACATTTATGAATCTCAAAACCCTGGGCCAACAAAATCCTGCCAAATGGGGAGATAGTTGGAGAGGTGACAAAGCCCTATACTTTTCATTATAAAACCAATAAACTGGAAAAAGATGGATTGTTTTGTGAAAGAATCTCTGGACACCTACCCTGCATAGATTGGGTTACAAGCATTCCAACCCATTTTAGTGGAGGGGCGCGCTATTTTTTTACAACCATTAGTTTGAAATGAAATCTTTAGGAGGAATCAATGAAAATCTTTAGGAGAAATCAACGAAACGATATCAATTCAAATCCTAGATCTTCGAATTGAGAGAGATATTGAGTGAGATCAAGAATTCTCACTATTTCTTAGATTCATGGATCAAATTCGATTCAATGGGATCTTTCACTCACATTGTTT
The DNA here is from genome assembly GCA_030737815.1 of Allium fistulosum. Taxonomy (NCBI): domain Eukaryota; kingdom Viridiplantae; phylum Streptophyta; class Magnoliopsida; order Asparagales; family Amaryllidaceae; genus Allium; species Allium fistulosum. Next base: position 446,392,481 of record CM060903.1, read on the forward strand.
TCCACCAAGAACGATTTATGAAACTCTCTGACCCCCGAATATGGAGTATCCTACTTTCACGTGATTCACAGGGTTCAACAAGCAATCGATATTTCACGATCAAAGGTGTAGTACTTCTTGTAGTAGTGGTCATTATATCTCGTATTACCAATCGAATAGAAGTACAACTTCTCTACAGGATGTTAGGAACATATGCCTTGAGATTCTGACTTCGAGGAAAGCTGAACAAATCATAGGCCTGCATATGATAGATAACACCTTATCAATTGTATAATATTCAACTCCTAACATTGTGATATTTGTCCTCGTCTCATCTTTACCTTAAGGAAAGCTCAACAAATAAAGAGAGATTAGTCACTCGTACCTACCATTTCGCGATGGCCTAAATATAATGCATATTCATTGAGGAGAGCTCAACAAATATATGCATGTATCTTACCTTGTCAATTATTTATATTAATAGCACTACACATAACATCTCTAGCTTGAGGAAAGCTCAACAACTAAGGAGAATACAAGTAATCCATTAACATAGAAATGATAGACTTGTGAAATAATATATTTATTATGAAATTCCCTCATGGTTCAAATGTCGGACATATTTGAAATCATGGTATATGTACTATACGTATGTATTTATTCCTTAAATCAAATTAGGGTTTTTTAATTGTTCTACCTTTTATTATACATTAATATTATATAAGTTTAATTCTTGTATAACATTTTATAATTTAATTAACATATATAATAATCTTATATTAGTTTTATTAGTTTAATCTTAATTAATTAAAATTTCAATTAGTTTTATTTTATTCATGTTAAACGTTTTAAATTAAATATGTACACTATAACATCTATAGTTATACATAGATATCTTTTATATATATGTATGTATGTATTACGTATGTATATGTATGTATTATATTATGTGGAAAATAGGGACAAGGATAAAAACAGAGAAATTTTTTGATGCAAGGACACAATGTTTCATTTTTAGTCTAAAGGCCAAACTCTAGCAAATATGTATCACAACACCAAACTTATCTTGGCACAACTGAAATGATCGATGGCTTGGAAGATGACGAGGTGGCGTTGAGGCTTAAGAGACAATGAGGTGGCATAGGTTAGGGGTGGCAGCGGTAGTTAGTAGGGGTGACTAGGGTTCATTTTGCTAAACAAATGCTTTTGTGTCGAAGTGGTAGGAGGCGGTGAAGGAGATGGGTGCCAATGATGCAGCATCGAAGCATGGTGGAGCCATGACGTTGATGATGGTGACAGTGAAGATAGTAGTTGCTGGTGACAGCCGATTTTTTTTGAACAATTAACAATCGAAAATGCTAAATATAACCATCATTATCTATAGATAGAAATGAATATAACATTATATGTGTGATGCTAATTTAATTTATAATTTTTTTAAACTGTAAAAATGAATGATAGTGTTGGTTAGATTTAGCATTTTTTGAACTACAAAAAATGAACATAACACTATACTGATTTTTATTAGTTTAATTTAGCATATTTAGAACTACAGAAAATAAATACAGTATTGTATATGTATGATGCTACCTTAGCTTAGCATTTTTAAACTATAAATGAATGCTAGTGCTAGTTTGATGTAGAATTTTTTATTTATAAAAAATAAATATAGCACTATGTTGGTTTGTTTCTAGTTTAATTTAGCATTTTTGAACTATAAAAAAATGAATATAGCATTATGTAGATATAATGCTAATTTAATTAACATTTTTACTTTGTCGTTGAATTTTGTTATACTTCAAATCGATGATGATGCATTGAGTTCTGGTGATATGGTGTGTCATGATGGTAGGGTGGCTACATTTAGCGCTCGTGTTTTAGGATTTGGGTTGGGTATCTCGACATGCTTGCGATAATGAAGTTCGTGGAGTTTTAGGCGATAAGGTGAATGAGATGCGGGCGATGTGGTGGTGCGACACTGAGGTAGTGTAGCAGGGGAGACTAGGGCGATGAGGTAGTATGGTGCTTCTCTGAGGCAATGAGGATAAGATAGGACTGAATTTTGATTAGGGGATGAAGTTTGTCCTTCCAAAGTTTTGAAACTAGTGGCGTAGATCCAAAATAATTTGTTACGCTTGTCATTTTCATTAATTCCCTTTTATATTATTTATTAATTAGCATTTACTTAGTTTATTTAATTAAAATAACTTTAATTAATTATAATTGATTTTCCAAATTATATATACACATAAAAGCTTAACATTTTAAGATAATGTTACATATATCAATGTTTAAATATGTTATTTAATTTATTTTAATTTAATTTCAATCAATTATTTATTTAATTAATCTTATTAATTATTAATAATTTTCAAAAATAGTTATTTAATTTTCAAAATTATTTTTTTACTTTTATAAATTATTTTAAATTTAACATTTTAATTTAAAAATATTATTTTTAATTCAAAATATATTTTAAAAAATTAACCCAAGACCCAAATCAATTTGGTCTTTATACTATGTGTAATATCCTATTATGGAGTCAAAATAAAATAAATATATTAAATTTGATTTTGGTAATTTAATGATATATTTTGTGAATTTAATTCAGTAAATTGAAATTTTGGATTTATTTGATAATAAAAGAAGAATATTTATTTAAAATTATTGTCTTTTAAAATAAATAAGTTGTCTGAAAATTCATTTTGATAAAATAAATAATATTTATGAGATTTTAAATTTATATTGGAAAAAACAGCTATTTTATAATTGTTGAAAATTGAATATTTTAATAAAATAAAAATCGTTATAAAAAAATATAAAATTTGGACTAAAATGCCTTTAGTGGAATTTTAATCAAAGAACGAATAACATTCGGCTAACGAAGTGGTTAAGGGTTAAAATTATTTGAAATAAAAAAAAAATTCGTGATTTTCTAATTCGACCACACTTTTAATCCTTATTCTCATTTATTTAATACCTAAGTTAATACTTACCTTTACCCGTTCATTCATTCTTATCCTTATCCTCCCCCTTATTAAACCCAACCTCAGTCATCCTTAACTCTAATTCCCAATTCACAAAAAAAGAAAAAAATACGCACAGTTACGCCAGTAGGAGGAACGTGATGGGGGATGGCGATGACATGAGTTGACGATGCCTGGACGAGTGGGTTGCAGGTAGGATAGTTTTTGGTCTATGTCGATTTAAAAGTCGCTTTGGCGGTTGAGGCAGCGATGACGTGTAATGATTTGTTCACGGTGGAAGCAGGTTGTGCGGAAGTGACGAGGAATGCACGACATGAGCGGAGGCAATTAACGAAGGTGACGACGATTGTCTTTGGCTGTGCGTGCACAACTAAGTGTAGTCTAAATTTTAGCGAGTATAACATTTCCCTAAGCAATTTCTAATTTGGTTTTAATATGCCGATTGATTATATAATTGGGTTGTTTTGGCCATTTGACAATTAGAGTTATCATGATAATTTGATATGGACCTTTGACAACTAGATGTAGTAGAGTTTAAATTCAAATTCAGATCTTTATAACAATTAAAAAGAATTTGAATACTTCATATATGACTTATATATATGTATGTATGTATGTATATATGTATGTATGTAAATATGTATATATATGTGTACTTGTATATATATATATATGGTTATGACTTATAATTTGATTTTACACATAAATATGAATGACATGTTTGACTTATGATGACTTGGGAGCCTTGATTGCTGTTTGTAGATGATTGATTGTTGAATTGTTTGATCAATGATTTTTTGAAATGGATGAATATTGGTTGAATGATATGCTATATACTATGATATTACTTGTTTTAATATGAGTGATTTGAATTTATTTTTGAATTATTTAATTAAAATGAGTTATTTGAATTATATATATGAAAAACATTATATGATATTTAAAACTAGTATGGAGTTTTAAAAGAATTTTTTGAGATATATTGAATTTATTTTTGAAAGAAGTTTAAGTTAATTTATTAAAAATGAAGTGTATATATATTAGTGTGGACTTTAAAAATGAATAGTAGTATATTTTATTGTTATTCTTAAAGCTTTAAAATGTGTATTTGACCATTTTAAACTTAAATAAATTTAAATTACAAAGAGTATTTAAGAAATATAAAGCTTGAATTTTATTTAAGTTTATTTGAATTTATACAAAGAAGGAAGATTTTATATTATAATTATTTGAAAAGGATTTTTGATATATTATTAGAAAATTTTTCTTATAAAACGATTTGAACTATTTTTAGCTTAATAGAATTTGAATTTGTGTTTGAATTATTTTCCAATGAAAAATAATAGGATTTCAATTAACATTGAATTTAAAATCCTATATGAGTATTTTTATTTGGATTTTGAACTAGAAAAGATTTTTATGAAGTAAAGCTTGATTTATCTTAGAAATAGTTGAATTTGAATTTAAACCATAAAGATTGAATGGTTTGTTTATTATACAAGCTTTTCTATAAAAATGAGTTTTGGAGAATTATTCGAATGGTTATTTTATAGATTTTATATAAAATAAACTAGAGGCATTTTGATAGTGTTTCTAAGACTAAAAATTTCCCAATTTGAAATAAATCTTGATTTTTTGTATTTCCTCATTTGAAAAAGGTTTTGATAATTTTACCTTTCTAAAATGCATTGGTACTTGTTTATAATCCATTTGGATATTGCTTTTAATATCTCTCAAAGGTAATGCCCGAGCCTAGATCGTAAGGGTAGGATTAAAATGTTCCTTCTTTGAACATCAGTTGTAGATGAGTAATGTTATGATTTGTTATGATTTATTATGTTATATTTTGACCAGCATTCACCTTAAGAGGACATTTATTTAAACAAGATTTGGTGAAGTCGTATTTTGAAATCTAGTTTTGATAACCTTATCGAATATTATGGAATTAGTTTCAATAAAGGAAAAGTAGCAATTCAAACAAATAAGAAGGAAACACTGCTTTTACATAATGTTTTGGAAAGGTATTTTGGATAAATTAGATTTGAAAATTGATTTGAGAAATATATTACAATGATTAATTTTATACAAATTTAAATATATTTTGATAAATTATTTGTATTGAAACAAGTATTTTGATGGCATTTGCAAAGTAGACCTCTGATATATTTTTTCTGAATGTATGGGATTTTCATAAATAAAGTAATTTTATAGAAGTGATTTGGAAATTCATTTTGAAGTGATTTCGTGGGAATGATTTGAAAGAAAACCACTTGAAAAATCTTCTAAAAATTGTTTTTGATTACTGAGCTTATATGAAATTATTTATGGGTGTTGACTATAGTTATAAAGTTATGTTTACAACCGAGTAGACTTATTTAAACCTGTCACACTCATTGTGTTATTATTTGAGCTCAGTTACACTAACAGTTAGATTTCTAGCCTGATTCAGGGTTTATTGTTTGTTTAAAAACCCAGGGTTAGGCTGAAGTTGTTTTATAAGTCAATATTATGGCTGATATACTTTTTGGGCTACAATATGAAGTTACGGTAGATAATGATGGCAAGTATTTACTCAATTTATTCATATATTGAAATTTCATGATGTGATGTAATATTTTGAGGAGTTGTATATATGATGAGATACTGTATCAAATTTTAGGCGCGATATAAAATTTATTATTTTTATTCACTCTGATTATTAGTTGGGAAATTTTTTATTTGTATCCCTAATACTGTATTTTTCAATTCTAGAACTCGTTTATATTGCCTTAGGTCGAGATAAGATATATATTATTTTAGATATATTTAGGTATTGAAATGTATTTTTTTTGACCCAAAGTAGTGTATACGAGAGATCGCTCCTTCCATACCCATTGATCCGAGTTATCGGATGGTAAACTCCCTTTAATATTTCGGTCATTGAAGCCGGGCGTCACAAGTTAGTATTAGAGCTTAGGTTGGAATAATACATAGACATAGATATACTTGGCCTTAGCGGAGTAAGACTTGGGTTGTTTTACCTATTTTTTATACGACTCTCACTTGTGAGGTGAGAGTTGTGAATGATAGAAAGGTTCAATCATCGGATAGAATATTTATATACGTATATATGTAAATGTATTTATACTAAAAATTTGTTAAGTAGAAATATTTATAAATAATAATATTATTCATATGTATGGTGTGAATATTTGTGTGTTTATTGATATAAAAAATTCAAGTTGGATGTAATGTATGCTTGATGATTTGTATGGTTTGTTCGGATGTTTGATTGATAAATGGCTTATATGATTTTATGGAAATAGTAAAAATAAATTGAAAATTAAAGCAAGCTTGAATTGTACCATGAATTTTATCCATCTTCCTCACAAATATGTATAATATAGAAAAATTGAATTTCACCACGAATGTTATCTTAAAATATACATGAATTTTAAGGCAAGGCCAATGTTGAACTTGAAGCCAAAACCTACTAAATTACGAAATCCGATATTAAATCAAATCAAAATTTGAATTTTTTTTCAGCTTTAAAACTTTGACCTTTATAACCGTTCTTACTAGTTTTGAGTGATTTTTTGAATTCAGAATCAATTTAAAAGGTGGAAATTCATACAGTAAAAAATAATCTTGCTTCACATAAGGCGTAAAAATATGGAATATAAAATAAATAATATATGGGGTAATATAGTCAAGTTATTGGCGTGAGAAGGAAATTTGGTAATTTAAGTTTTCTATAAATTAGTGAAGGCAGGTAATTTAGTGGTGTAAATGTTATTTTCCGATTAAATGAAAATACGAAAAATTGAGAAATGCGCAGGGTGTGATGGATACTACTAAATAATTCAATGTAGATTATAACTTTCTTGGTTCCAGTTCCAAGAGAATTAACTAAAATAGGGGCATTTATGCTTGCAGTTTTATTTGTTAGTAGTCTTTTAGCTTAAAGTTCTAAAATTATGTCAAATTCTTAACTAACCAATATTAGAGAAGGCGGTTCCTTAATTTAAACATGCTTGTGTTGCTTGGTCTCTACTCTTGTTTTGATAAGTAATTTGTTTCTATAACATTAAGGGACGTGTTATATATATACACTCTAGTTTGAACCCATGCTGCGTACAGGATGTTCGATCAAATTTTGAACCATCGATAAAAATAAACCATAACTGAAATTGATTATATCAATCATATAAAAGTTGTGTTGAAATATCATGTTGCTTTGATGACATATGGTTACAGGTTTGTGATTGAGCTTGGATTTGTGATTTGGATGTTCAATGATATGTTTGTATATGGAAATGTAAATGGAAATGTAAATGGTTGGTTATGATATGATAGTAGTGTGTTTATGAAACCAAAACCAAGTGCATGTGTTGAAAATGCTATGAAGTTAGCCCCTTTAAATGTCGCAAGGACTTGAGACCCGATTTGAAAACAAAAGCTCATTTTCTAATTTTGGATTTAGAAAACGTTTTTCCAAGTTTTCAAAACTCTTCCATTATGATTTCAAATGTGTAGTAGCAAGAGTTAAAGTGAGATTTTCACCTAAAAATCAATTCTAGCGAACTGCGCTCATAGCGATAGTCGCTATGGATACAGTTTCGGAAACTTTTACGATTTCAACTTTTAAAGCATTTTCCTTTGAATTGTTTTTGAAAATTCTTTTCAAACTCTTAAGTAAGTAAAAAGTTTAAGTTTAAATTATTTAATAATTTATTTATTTAATTTATTAATTAGGGTAATTATTGTTCATTTAATTAATTAAGTGATTAGCGTAAGTAATTAGAGTTTAAGAAATTGTTAACCAAGTTAATCATTTTAATTAAGGAAGTTTTAAGTAAGGATTACTTAAGATAAAAGGTAATTAATTTTTTTACATAATCAAATCTAATTATTTTAATTAATTATTAAATTAAAGTTAATTATTTAATTAATTAATTTTAATTAAAGGTTAATATTCACTTAATTATTACTTAATTAGGGTTTAATTATAAATGAATGTTTGTTTCTTAAATTTTAATTATTAATTGATTTTTTAATAATCAAGGTTTTATTATTGAATAATTAAGAGTTAACCAAGCTTAATTGAGATTAAGTTTTAGTTAAATAAATTAAGAGTTAAATAAGCTAAGTTAGAGTTTAATTATGATTTAATTAAGATTTATTGAGGTTTAATTAAGTTTTAACTTATGATTTAATTGAGGTTTATTCATTTTAAAAGTTCTTTAAAATTCTACCGGTTATTTATTTTAAACCGGTTTTCTTATCTAAGTGAATTGTTTTTAAATCGAAGGATCTCTTGCCCAAGCCTTAAGTAATCCTTTATGACTAGGAAACCAAATGACATATATTGGCAGAACAAAACACCATTCTACTATTATAAATACCGGGACATTTACCCTTATAATGGAATGATTGATTGTGATTGAATGATTCCCTTTACTCCCTGCTTGCTTATGCAAATATCCATGTTAACCTGTTAAATAGAACCAATTAAAAGATCCCTTATGGTCTCTAAGCCTCCGTTGTATTTTATGAAGTTAAATTTTTTTCATTTTTCTTTTTGATAATGATTTCAAAGTTATTCTATTTTGGATAAGACAGTTCAAGGATGATTTGGCAACGATTTTAGTTAAGATATTTAAATAATGGATGGGTTTATCAATTGGAACTTTTTTGTATAAGATTTTATAAAGGAATATTTTGAATGATTTTAGGTTTCGTAAGGAAGTTTAGAAGTGTTTTGAATATTCATAAAGAAGTTTTTGGAAAGGGTTTGAATGATTTTATAAAAGGTTTGGTTATTTATAAAGGGGTTATAAACTGTTTTGAATATTTATAAAAGGATTTTAAATGAATTTGGAAGTTTGGAAAGTATTTTGAAATGGATTTGGATTTCAAGTAAAAGAGATTTCATGAATGGAATAGATTTGATTAAAAAGGATTTATCGAAAGAAATATAAAAAATTTGAGATCTGGGTTTCTCTAAACTGACTTTTTAAAAATGATGGTATGGAACATCCATTCCATACTTAACACCGAGGGAATAGTGTTTAGGGTGGTCCTTACCTCCAATTTAAATAACATTTGTTTAATCCTTTTTAACATGATTTGGGAATAAGAAGTTATTCGCAAATGTTTTGTGAATATACTTATGCCAGAGAGATAAGTGTATGAATGTTTTAGACAAATGTTTTGAAAAGAGATTTATTAAATAAAGATTTGTTTTGAGGCTTAGTGGTTGCTATAGATAAATAAATCTCAAATGGAATTGATTGTTGTTTTTTATTTGATGGTTAAATAACCAACTATCAAATCTGGACCTATTTTACTCAGGACGTATGTTGGGTATACTCGAGTTCACCGGTGAGGTTTCGATTGCTTAGTGCACCCTTCCAAAAGAATCGATGTTGAGTTAGCCGGAAATTACCGCTTAGTTCTGGGGACACCGGTTCCCAGATCTATCTAAACCACTACTAACTAATAACGAACGATGTTAAATCATTTGAAGTATGCCATGGAGTTATACTATTCTTCATGAGGGTGATTCTAAAATGCAAGATAATAATGTGGAATGTTTGTTCGATCCCGGAAAAACTTGCATGAACTCTATCATTGCATTTCTTCTTAGATGGCAATGTTAGCATTCCAAGATGGTCTGCTAAGAGGAAGAAGGTAAAGACATGACCTCACGAGCCTCACAAACTAGGAAATGGCAAAAACAGGGTATGCGGTAGAGCTATGTGGTCAGCTACCATTAGGAGCCACCATCCCATTCTAGGCTTTCAATATTCGAGTTATGTTGCGCGCAAACACCATGGTAGTATAAGGCCTCAGTTTCAAAAAGGGATGAGGTAATCCAGTTCACCATGTTAAAGGGGCAACAGGCTCTGTGTAGCAGAGGTACAAGAAGTTATTGTCAGACTTCGGTGCATTTTCTAGGGGTGTACCATAGGAAGGTAGTCCCTTACCTTGCCATAGTATGGAATTCATCCCAATACGTGCCTTCACGGGTTTGATTTTAGAGACTAGTATGTTAGAATTTAATATGGTAATAATTAAGTTGTTTATGTGCGGCGTGGTCTTACGAGATATCTTCGATTTCAAAGAGTTTTTAAAGTAATAATTAAGTTGTTTTAAGTTTACTCATACTAGACCCATGTCTGACCCGGAGTTTGTTTTCTTTTCCTAAACTCTTAGGTACTCAAATTTGAATGGGCATCCAAGTAGTTCGGGTTTTTTCGCAGATTTACTAGAAGGAGCTTGGAGCAGGTGGCTTCACCGGTAGCTAGTTATTTTTCTTCTTTTCCGCTGTATTATATGTATATTGCATTCAGTTAGGAAGGGACAGACTGTTATAACTATCCTAGGGTATAATTTATATTAGTATGACTCTGATATAACATTTTTGAAATGACTTTGTAATATATTATGTTGAGTAATATATATATTTTCCGCTACACTGTGAGATTATGTGCTGTTAGTTTCTTCTCTTCTATCTTTTCTTTCTTTCAGCCCTAATGATCGGTTTTTTCGGCACTTGAATGCTCGGTATGAAATATAGTGGGCGTATTAGTGTCGATTTTCGAGGGTCGAAAAATCTAGGTCGTTACGTTTGGTATCAGAGCCTAGGTTAAGCGAACACCTAGGCTTTTGTGAGGAAACTCATTAAGAGATAAGGTAATGGAATGCCTTATTATGAGTTTGAGTGTATTATATATACGAGTGCGTATTTGTTAGTGATATAAAAATGTTTTAATTATGTTAATTTATCGGTTGAGTGGCTTAAGAACTCTGGTCAAAACGTGAGGTGCCATGGTATCGATAGGGGTTTCCTAAACACTTGAACAAGGAAAACCAACACAATATTGTTTTAAAATGGTAAACGAAATAATTTACCTAGGATTATATTTTATATGTAAAGAAAAGGTTTTCAAAGTTGATAGAATTATTGGGTATAATGGGTGATAAGGAATGATTATATATGTCTATCATCATTTGGAAAAGATAGCTTTTCCAATATGAACATGATATGGAAGTGTATTTTAAAGGTATCTTAGTATAATTAGGTAGTAAGAATACGTACGCAAGGAAGGAGAGGACAGGGAAAGAGATCGAAGAAGTAAACCACAAAGGATGGAAAGATTGATAGATAAGCCGCCAAAGCAGTTGTGGTTTCCAATGAAGAAGTAGTTGAAGTTCAGAAGAAGTCGACAACTTCAACATAGAACGACAGCATCAATAAACATAAAAAGAGGAAATTTCTACCGCATTGGAAGAGGCCTTGGGAAGACAAATCAAAAGAGAGTGGTCCACAAAGGAAATTCTTTAAAAAGGGTAAGGAAATTAGTTGCTACTTATGTCATAAAATAGGACATACTATGGACTATTATATAAAAGGAAAGGAGGGACTAGTAATTCCTAAAGTTTTGGAAAAACATTGCTTCTTTTGCCAACAACTTGGACACATCGAGAAAAATTGTCCTATGATTCAAAGAGCACTACAGGACGGAGGAATTATTAAGAAGAAACCAACCACCTCGAGAGAGATAATTAGGGGAATGTGTACACGGAAAGTGGAGGAGAATGGTAGATGGGGATAAGTATCTTGAGTATGAACTCATAAATATGATTGTGTTTTAGAAAGTTATGTATCATATTTATCCTTAGTAATGTTTTGAATGCCGTGAAATTATTGTTGTTTGCTTTTAAAATCATTCTTTAAACTTAGGAAATGTCTAGTAAGGTTTGAAATAAAATGTTTTAATATGAATCAAGATAACCAAGAATTATGAATCCTAGAGTTTTTGGAACTAAGGGGTATGTTGTTGGAGAAGGGTCGCAAGATCAAAGCTTAATGGATTTGCTTCGTTATGCCGTGATTTAAGATTTTAAGTCAAAGGAAGTTCTTGGGTTCGGAATTGATCATGGAAGTTAAGAATTGGCTAGACTGGTGCGACAAGCAACGTAATGACATGATGAAGAATATCCAAGGATCATTCGAGAAGATAATAAGTAATGCTCTACGATTTGAAGATTTTGCGCCACGGCCATCTACTACTGTACCAACTGAAGATGAGAAGCGCATGTTTAAGACAAAGTTGTCCAAATATGGTTGCTTCGGATATGTAGAGAAAGATCACTTGGTTCAAAAAAGTAGTTGGTTAAAAAAAGAGACTAGAGAAAGCAAAGGCTAAGAGACAAAAGCTTAAGAAGCAGAATGCACCAAAGAATTTTTAAAACTGCCACGAGGAGGGTCATTTTGTTAGAAATTGTCCGAGCTCAAGGAAAGGAGGCAACCTAAACCCTTTGTTATTATCATAGAAACATCTGCTTTAGTAGCAGTAAAGGGAAAAGGAGTTGTGGAAGGATTAGTTTAGCACTGGCGAGATAGAGACTAGTATTAGGAATAGTATCGTACGTTATGCCTTATTGGTATCTTTTGTGTATGTATCTTTTGAATTGTACTTCCTATCTATGATAGGGTCACTTGGCGTGTATCTAGGATTGTGTGTTGCTTGAATGATATTCTATATCTATGAATCGTTTCTTTTATTTCTTTATGAACTATATATATTGGTAAACACATTTTGCATTTAAATTATATGAAAAAATAGAATGTGCATATTATTCAAATTATATTCGAAAAATGTTGCTAATCTATATTTAGGTATCTATGGGTTTGTTGTCTTTGTCTAGTTGCAGGGTATTCGACCTTGTAAGTGAAGCTGGAGTGCCATTATCATATGCTCAGTTTGGGATGGAATCTCACTGGTGACGTAGGAAGTAGAATGTTTACTTCCATACACTATAGATAAATTATGAAAATATTAGTAGTTATACTGACTTATAATAATCATGAACCAATAATATATTATGATTAGTTTTGGCAGTGAAATTCAACTATCATTATAAGGTACTTATATTGGATCAAACAACGCCCGAGTATGGACTACTTTGATAATTCCTTAATATATTTTTATTGATTAGGAACAAAAATTCACAATGACCACTGAGTATTATATCCCTTGTTTATATTTTCCCGTATATGTAAAGGGAAAAATGAATGAACTAAATATATTGACAATGTTGATAATGCGCCCTTTCGAATAGTTTTGATGACATTATCTAACTCAACAAGTATAAACGACAATATGTTGTACAACAATCAACATTAAAAGGTGTTTATCTAAATTAAGCTCAAGATAAGTATCATGCAATCATTGTCTAAGTAGGCTATTGTTCATTGCATCCTTTAGCGGAGATCTTAACTGTTTAACTTAAACATGGTCTAGTCACTTTTAAAATTTGAAATTGGAACGGTAGATCGGAGACAAAATGATTAACCATAGTAAAGTATATGACTATTCAAGGAAAATAAAACGAAATGACCCGTTGTATATTGAGAATGGAACCTTATTGTGTTATCAATAGTATATCATTTCAGACTATATCGGTGACACAAGAACAGGTTATTTTCAAAATCATGCAAATTTAGGCTTCAGCATAGGAATTGGATAAAGGCTATAACATGAATGCCAAAATATGCAGATGTCAACCTTTCAAAAATGAATTTAACTAACAAGTACATAATAAGTTATGAATAAGAAAATACATTAATCATATAATAAAGAAAAACTATCGATAATTTAAATATGCGGTGGAATTAATATATATAATGTGATTCATAGATGCCCATCTTGAGCATCTTCAACATGTCTAGTGAATCCTAGATCCAGAGGTGTTTCAAGCATTAAATATTAGCTAAGAACCTATAGGATAGTTAAATAACTTTTTTATGACACATTATTACTCAAAAAAGATGTAATAAGAGCTAAAGTTTGTTAAACATTCTGTTGCTATGTACATTTCATAGATTTATAGCTTAAAACCATGCATGTTATATGTATGTGCTAGTATGCTTGAAAAAAATTCGAGTTGAAGCATACCAGTAATGAATTCACAATATAATTGTAAAAGTTCAATGACAAATTTTAAGCATAATAATTTGGTCTGATAAAATAGATATGCATATAAATTTGATCCACTACTCAGTAAGAAAAACCTAATTGCTAATACAAACAGCTAAACCACATAACACATAGAGTCCAAATACTGAACAAATAAACAAATAAGTTAATAGTAGAAGGAATGAAAGGGACGTGAGTTAAAATGTTACTTGATAGTTTATACGGAACCAACAATATGAAAGACATAAACACGATGATATAACTTGTGAATGAAATTAAGTTATATGATTCTAATGATATTAAGATCCTCATATTAAAATATGAGTTCATTTAACTTCAGAAATAATAAAATGCTTTTACACCATTTGACCTTCAGATCTTTGTATCTTAAGGACAGCAAGAACAAAAGTGTTTCCATTATAATCCAAATTTAGAGTTAAACTAAGAGAAATGTTTTCTTGTTTTAATTCATGTTTAACCTTTTATTTAAAATAATAAAAAGAAAATTTCTCATGCTTCATATTAATTACTCTATGAATTATCTGCATATTAGCATGCATAATACAGGTACTTTTGTAAGAACAAAAATTCTACATGGAAATCTTACCGAGATCAAGTATTTTCAGTTGCCATGTAATTCAAATACATGCTTGTAATTGCATTTTTTTTAACATATTTGCATAATTGCTCATGTAACACTATTCCATAAAATTTGTACAGTAGTGGTATCATTATTTTTCATTTTATTACAATTTTTATTTATCCATATATGTTTGGGTATTTATAAACATACTTATTAAAAAATTACTCATACTTGTGGAATATGCAATGGCGTTACAGTACATAATTGGCAAAGAACACAATACAAACTTAAGGTAATTTGCAATTATTGTTAATGTAACACCACGTAATTTTATAAAATTAAATAACTAAATTAAAAAGGATAAAAATGTAATTTTACATATTGGACAAAATAGAATTTTTTATTAGAGATGAAATTAGGCTTCGGGACATATTCTATTGCATCTAAAATATCATTTATAGTTAGAAAACATATATAACTTACTGAATTTGGTTAAACAGGCTAGAAATTAGGAAGAAGTCAAACCCGGTGGCATTTTCGTAATATACCAATTTCACGATTTTTGCCTAAATTTGAATTACTTCAGCCTATAAATAGAAACTGAAACCTATTCTCTACTCACATTTTAGCCTAAAAATCTTACTTCTCATCTCAATCTTCTTCTTTATTTACCTCTAAACAAAATCAATTCCAAATTCACCAAATCAAATCCAAATTAAGCGGATAAATATTCGGAACCAATCACCACGAAGAGAGCTACACTTAGAACCAATCACCGTGAAGAAAGCTATACAAATTAATTGAAGCTATCGAGAAATTTGGTGTTTTCAAGGGAAGGAATTTCTAGATAGTGAAGGAGTAGGATTCACCTTGGATCAGAGAAGTGCACAACTAATCGGTGAGTGAGATTTATCATATTTGTGTATGTATATATTGATAAGACGTAGTAATTCACCACTTAAGATCTTAAATCAAGCATAAATGACGTAATTGAAAATTAAAAGGTGGTTTTTTTATACATGCCTGATTAGGATATAGTATGTCATGGATAATTAATTAAAAAGTTAATTTTTTATCGACTGTAATTAGTGAAATTTAATCTCCTTCTAATTTTGAAAAAGTGCAAAATATATAAGTGTTCCAAACTAGACATATTATATATCAAAATTGTAGTTCTTGACAACACAAACCCACTGATAGTATTCGTTCGTTGATTGGATATACGAATTAATCAGTAAACACATTGAAAGTTTTACGAATGTGGAATGTATACTATAACGACCCCCTATTTCAAACCATTCAAATCGACAATAATCCATACATGTCAGACTTGAATTGCTCCAAATAACAGATTGTTAATTTAAAATTGGCAAAAACTTAACATACACAGTGAATAAATCGATCATAGAATCACAAACACAGAGTTTACAACAATAAGCAACGGAAAAGATAAATAGTAGTTCATGAAGCTACTACAGAAATAACATAGTCCAAAACAGAATGCAACAGAAATCCCAATACACAGAAGTCTCTAAAACAAAAGTAAATGACAAGTCTGAAACATACAACTGAAATAACAAAAGTAAACTGAAAGCTAAAATAGATAAGATAGGTCTTCCAAGCGAACTCCAAGCTCCAAAAGATGAGTTTCAAAAGCTGTGACACTCAGGCTGACCCGAGCGTAAAGCAAAATACGAAACACTCGAATCAGGATTAACATTCTTATGTAGATAAATCAACTTAAGTGAAATGTCAAGTAAATGCAATATAACTTAAAGGGATGTTGGGATTCCATCCTTTAAGGATCTGATAAACTATCTATATACATAGTACGATACGCTACATATATAATGTCTACAGTAAAGTAAAATATCGAAATAGCGTTAAGAAGTTACCCATATCTCCCTTAACACATTTTATATAATGCCGTAGTCTATATAGTACTATAAACTCCATCTGCAGGTGGGCTATCAGGGAACACTCCATAGGTACGACATAAACCAAACTCGTAGAAGGCGCGATAAGGCATGTAACAAGGCACGCGAGGCAATGCCAGGGTAGGATTCTACCGTTTTGCACTCCTGGACCGGTGGTAACGCATAGTAGCTACTACCGCCTACCTCGAGACACGGTCCTATATCAAGGGTGTGCACACCAAATCAAATCACAAAGTAATAGAATGGTATCGAAGAAATGTGTCCGATCGGAGGTATGACCTCACTTGGCCCGGTATAACTCCTGCTTTAGCCACATCAAGCTGACTCGTGGGAGTCAGGGCTACGTAAATACCATACAGAATCGTTCGCCAAACCTTCCTACTTCATTCTGGAATCTCCACCATATACATAGTTATTAAAGTGATTTTCGGTATTGACAGAGAGTATGACAATATCTGATCCCGGTCTCTTTAACAACCAAACGCTTATTTCACACCGTGGTCATTTATAAAATTACTTTATAGATATTCAGATAAACCTTAATTACAAATTTAAATCAAAGTAAAATATATAAATCTAAATAAACCTTTTAAAATATTATATATCTATTAAATAAAAATTAATTTTATACAATTTAAAATAAATTAAAACTTTTATTTATCTATTAAAAATCTTATTTTATATATTTTAGAAAAATAAAACTATAAGTAAAATTTTATAAATTACCTTTAAACTAAACTCATAAATTTTTATATTTCTAAATCAAACATTTTTAAAATTCTAAATTTTACAATAATACCATAGAATACTTATATTGTTTCAAAAATCAACTCATATATTTCCTTTAAAAAACATTTGGAAATCCTTTTCCAAAAATAGATCAATGGTATCCGTATATAATTTTCTATCCCATGGTCAAGTGATATGGATATCTGTTATTTCCATCCGTAATAGTTTAAATTTACGGGTTTATATGATTAGCCCGCAATTCCAAAATTTAATAATAAATGAAAATCGCTTGGGTTTATCATTTCAACCCATAATGAATTTTCTCCTATTCTAAAGTCCGTTCGGGTATGTATCATTTCAAAACATAGTGATTTCTAAAACTAAGGTAACTTGCAGAGTGAGAACAATAAGGAACATAACATAACAATTACTAGCATATACGATCGATAATAATAACCATTAAATAAAAAAATCAACTAACATGTAACAGTGTCAATTTACATAAGTGATCGATTTCAAATAACATGTCATACTTAACAGTTAAAAGTTTACAATTCAAATTTAGCAGCATATTTAAATTGTTATTTCCTATGAAATCAATTTAGTAAGCATACGAACGTTAATTGTGAGTGATTGCTCACCATTCGTGGCTAGAGAACGATGGAATTGAAAGGCAACTAACACGGATACGGACACAGACACTGGCACGATACATCAAACAGTTACGACAAGCAAAACAGATTTAGCACGAAAGTTCGATGAAACATATATATATATATATAACATATATACTTTCATATATATATATATATAAATATATATATATATATATATATAGAAAGAAACAACACAAGCTAGCTATGACTCAATATATCAATGGATGTAAGTACACTCATATATATCTACACACTTATATGTAACAACAACTACTCTGGACAGCTGCAACTTTATGGTACCAATAAATATATAAGTGTACTTATGTGAGAGCTTTGAATACAAAGATTTGATATCTGCTGACAAATTTAAATACAACCTATATAATATTAACAATTGTACGCAACATATATTAGATTACAGCAAGGCACACACTTTTTTTTAAAGCACAAATAAACTATTTATGCTACACTGGATCAAGATAAATAAGCACACTTATATAAGCTTATTTTTGCAGCACATCTATATTGAAGGGAGCAATATATATATATATATATATATATATATATATATATATAGCTCTTTCTGCCATCAAAACATATACGAAACACAAATGCAATATATTTGCAGTAATATATGTATCCGGGTAGTACAATAGTCTGAGTGCAGCATATATCAATATATATATAAATATAAACTTTTGTGCCAGGATATATATATGCAACAACACCTATATGAGCTTATGAATATATATAAGAATTTTTTTGTAATAGAGAAGCACGTCTGGTGGAACGAGGCAGTGGGAAGGCAAGGTTCAGGGTTGGGTTGCCCAGCTAGGTGGGTAGGCGCCGAAGATGGCTTGCCGCGTGGACTAATAGGGAGGTGGTGGAGAGGGGTTGCGACAAAGAGGAATCTGGTGGTGGTTCAAGGAGTCCAGGCCGTGGTTTATGGTGGTGGTTTGTTGTCCGATGGTTGTGGCGTACAGTTCATGGAGGTGAAAGGGATGATGATGCTGAGGGCGAAGGAGCAAGGCTGGTCGAGGCGTCAGGGAGGTCAGGGCGAGATTCAGGTTGCTTGCGGTCATGCTTCGGTCAGGGAAGGGAGACGCGGGTCCAGCTTCGAGTTAGATGGGATTTGTTTGGTGACAGGCGGTGGTGTGGTGGTTTGGTTCATGGGAGAGGTCGCTTCGGGAAAAATATGGGGAGGCACGGGTATTAAGACTTCGTGTATTATGTGTTTCCTGATCTATCCAAAACCATCCTTGCATTCGATCTTAGCCATCCATTCGAGTGGACAAGATCTTTTTACTTTGTTGTTTCGGATTACCAGTCTGGGCCTTGGGCCATATGTATTCTGTATAAATACTTGTAATATGTGGTTCTGTTTTGTATTGAGAGAAATTATAATACAATTTACTATTTTCTAATATGGTATCAGAGCTAGAAAAAGCCTAACGGCATAATAATCCTTTCAAGATTCATAATTTCCTGCATCTTTTCTCTCTTTTCAAAAAATTCGTTTTTTTGTTTTCTCCTCAGTTAGTTTTTCATCATTGGAGAATTATACCCTCTGTTGATTGCAACCCTGCCAATAATCTTCCAACCAGATCACTGTGCCATGCCTAGCAAGAATTTGAAAAACTTCATATTCTTAACTGGCTGCAACAGTTCTTGGTGATTTCTCTCAGATTTGAAATCATCATCGAGTTTTTTTTTCTTTTCCTTTTGCCTGCAACAGTTCTTTCAATTTTTCTGAATCTGCATTGCCTCGCCAATTCCTCTGGCTTCAAAACACATTCAAGAAACCAGTATTAGTCAATCACAAGGATGTCAGACAAAGAAACAAGTGATGACAGATCATCAACCACTTCAAGAAACGTCAAAATGCAAACTGTGATATCCGACACAGGGTTAATTAAACCCAAAAGTCAGATTATCAGGATCCCACTTGATGAAGACAACTATATTCTCTGGAAATACCAGATTGAAACAGCCCTTAAGGGATATGGCCTTCAAGATCATATCAAAGGAACAATAGCCATACCACCTGCCATCATTGAAGAAGAAAATGGAGTAACAGTTAGTAACCCAGAGTATTCAAGATACCTAAAGCAAGATAACTTACTATCATCATGGTTACTATCATCCATCAGCACAAGTCTATTATCACAAATTGTTGGATGCAACTCCTCGTATGAAATTTGGTCATCAATAGAACAAATATTCAGTTCACAATCAGCAGCAAGAATTATGCATTTCAAAAGACAGTTGCAAAATTCAAGAAAAAATGATGTGCCAATGAGAGAATATCTTGCAAAAATCAAGAACCTATGTGATAGACTTAATGCAATTGGTCACAAGATTTCTGAAAGCGAACAAATCCTCACCATAACTAATGGACTTGATGATGAATATGAATCAGTGGTAACTTTCATAGCTTCACAACAGATCCTACCGAATTTATAATCTGTTCAATCTGCCATACTCGCTCATGAGGGCAGAATTGAACAAAGAAAGGCCATGCAAAATGAATTCTCAGTAAACTATGCTAGCAGTTCAAGGAACAAAGTGCAACAAAGCAACACAGCAAATCAAGAAAGCAGACAAAATGGTCAAAGAAGCAATTATACACAAAGAGGCAGAGGAAGGGGAAGATGGAGCAACAATAATAGAGTGAAATGCCAAATTTGCGAAAAATTTGGTCATATAGCCAGCAAATGCTATTTCAGATTCAATAAAGACTTCACTACTACACAACAAACTCAAGGAAACCCCAATATCAACATGACACAACTTGATCAACAGCAGAAAAACAAAAATGAAAGTTCTAGAACTCAGCCAGTCAATTCAGATGAAGCCAATCCAGACAACACAAACATGGATGACTGGTACCCAGACTCTGGAGCAACAAATCATGTGACAAGTAATCTTCAAAATCTCAACTTAGGCAACAAAAATTACACAGGTATGCAAGCTATATACTTAGGTAATGGTGGAACAACAAGTATATCACATGTTGGCACAGGAACTATTCAAGGTAAAAGAGAATTATATTTAAACAATTTATTGAGAGTTCCTGAGATCAAAAAGAATTTAATTAGCGTATCTCAATTTTCCAACGACAACAAAGTATACTTTGAGTTTCACCCAACTTTTTGCTTAGTTAGAGATTTGCTAAGTAAAGATATATTATTGCAGGGTAGTTTGAGTAAGGGGCTATACAAATTTAATGCTGTGAAGAAATCTGAATCTACAGTGAAGGAATATTGGTGCAACAATGTTCACACTGATATTCAAAATAAGAGAAATATCTTAGATCATTGGCATTGTAAACTAGGACATCCTAGTATGAAAATTGTAAAAAGATTTCTGTTGGATAATAAAATTTCTTTTCCTAATAGTGACATCTACGACATTTGCACACACTGTCAATTAGGCAAAAGCCACAAATTGCCTTTCAGTAATTCTGAAACTATATGTAAAAACCCTTTTGAATTGATAGCTGCAGACCTATGGGGACCAGCCCCATTGAACTCTACTCAAGGATACAGGTATTATTTATCTTTTGTTGATGCATATACCAGATATACTTGGATATTTTTTCTCAAATCTAAATCTGAAACTCATGATGTTTTAATCCAGTTTATCACATTAGCTGAAAAGCAGTTCAACTATAAAGTAAAAATCATGCAAACTGATGGAGGGTCAGAATTTTACCCACTTAAAAAATATTTTCAAGACAAAGGTATATTGCACAGAGTCACTTGTCCTTATACATCTGAGCAGAATGGGCTTGTTGAAAGAAAACATAGGCACATTGTTGATACAGGCCTAACACTTTTATCACAAGGGTCTTTACCCTTAAAATATTGGCAGGAAGCATTCACTACAGCTGTTTATCTTATAAACAGGATGCCAAGTAAAGTACTAGAACATAAGTGTCCATATGAAATATTATACAGTATTAAACCTGATTATGATATTCTTAAAACTTTTGGATGTTTATGTTTTCCCTGCCTTAGGCCATACAACAAAAATAAGTTAAGTTTAAGGTCAAGTCCTTGCACTTTCTTAGGATATGCCACAAATCAAAAAGGATATAAATGTCTTGACAAAAATGGTAGGATTTACATATCAAGGCATGTTATGTTTAATGAAAATAATTTTCCTTTTGCAGATAAAAGACTGGCAGATGACACAAACACAGCAAATGAATATACTGATCATGCCAAAATATGCTTGCCTGCTATACCAGAACTAACTATTCAAGAAGAACAGAAAAACAATGGAAGACTTGAAAGATCTCAAGATACTACAGAAACAAAGTCTGACTACAGTACAAATGATGCACATGAATGGCCAGCACAACAAATTGAAGAAAATGATGAAGCACTGATATCTGATAATTCAATACCAGCAGTCACAGAGATCACCCAACATACAAAAGAAACTGGGCATCATATGATGACAAGATCGAAAAGTGGAATTTTTAAGCCAAAAATATACAATGCCAGTACTGAAATTATGGAACCTGTCACATATGAACAAGCCATTAAAGATGTTGATTGGAGAAATGCAATGAAAGACGAATATGAAGCACTAATTAGAAATCAAACATGGGATCTTGTGTCACCACCAAAGGATAAAAACATTGTTGGATGCAAATGGACTTATAAGGTCAAAAAGGATGCTAGTGGAAAAATAGCAAGGTTGAAAGCAAGACTAGTTGCTAAAGGCTACTCTCAACAATTTGGTTTTGATTTTAACGAAGTCTTTTCTCCTGTTGTTAAACCCACTACCATCAGAATTGTACTTACCATAGCATTAAATAATCAATGGAATATTAAACAGCTGGATGTACAAAATGCATTTCTTAATGGAGACTTACAAGAAGAAGTTTATATGCATCAACCAAAAGGATACATAGCAAAAGGAAATGAAGAAAAAGTCTGCAAATTACGAAAAGCTATTTATGGCCTCAAACAAGCATCCGGAACTTGGTATGAAAAGCTCAAATCAACATTGGGAAATCTGGGATTCAACCCAACCAAAGCAGACAACTCATTATACATCAGAATCATCAATCATGAAGTCACATACATATTAGTATATGTTGATGACATCCTCATCACTGGAAGCAATGAGGATGCCATCAACAAAGTCATACAATTACTACATCAAAATTTTGCAATCAAAGACTTGGGGACACTTGATTATTTCCTCGGAATCAAAATTAGCAGGCCATCTCAAACAGAAATGTTTTTATCTCAAAGACAATATGCTTTAGAAATTTTGACTCGTGCTAACATGGATCAGGCTAAACCTCTACCCACACCTATGGTCAGTAATTTACAGTTGTCCAAAAGCAAGGGAGAACCCATTGACAATGTCAAACAGTATCGTAGCATTGTCGGAGCTCTACAGTATCTAACCATTACTAGACCAGATTTATGTTACAGTGTTAACAAGGTTTGCCAGTTTATGGAAAACCCCCTAGATTGTCACTGGAGGGCTGTTAAACGTATCCTAAGATACGTAAATGGTACTCAAAACTATGGTATACTGTTGACTCAAAATAAAGAGGTAAATATATGAGCTTACAGTGATGCCGACTGGGCTAGCGACGTTGATGATAGAAGATCTACCTCAGGCTACTGTGTATATCTGGGTGGCAACCCAATCTCCTGGTGTACCAAAAAGCAATCAACCGTGTCACGATCAAGCACCGAAGCTGAATACAGGTCTGTTGCAAGCACAGCAGCCGAGATTACGTGGTTGGAAACCCTAATTCATGAATTAGGGCCCAAGCTAAAAGAGAAGCCGCTGATTTGGTGTGATAATATGAGCACTATCTCCTTATCTTCCAACCCAATCCAGCACTCGAGAACTAAACACATCGAGATTGATCTATTCTTCGTTCATGAAAGAACTTCCATTGGAAGACTTGAGATCAGACATGTTCCATCTTTTCACCAGCGCGCCGATATTCTCACAAAGCCATTATCTTTTAAAAATTTCACGAGATTAAGAGAGGAGATGAAAGTTACTGATGGCAGAAAATTCATGGCGGCGAGAGAAAAGGAAATGGAACCCTAGCTTGAATTGAGGGTGGATATTAAGACTTCGTGTATTATGTGTTTCCTGATCTATCCAAAACCATCCTTGCATTCGATCTTAGCCATCCATTCGAGTGGACAAGATCTTTTTACTTTGTTGTTTAGGATTACCAGTCTGGGCCTTGGGCCATATGTATTCTGTATAAATACTTGTAATATGTGGTTCTGTTTTGTATTGAGAGAAATTATAATACAATTTACTATTTTCTAATAACGGGTGCAGCTTTGGTTTCGAAGAGGGAAAGCACGGTGAGAAGGAAAGCAGCTTTCAAAACTTAGCTTACTCTCTTAATATATTTTATTCTTAATATTTTCACAAAGCAAGTATCAAACCTGAAGAGGAACAGAAAAACTCGAAGCAAAATGGATTTCAACCAGGAGGAAAGGCAAGTAGATTCATGAGCAAGATCTGTTAATAATTTATTTCGAAACGAAGAAGGAGAGACAAATGAATGGACGCACACAAATATATGAAAGTCAAGAAATAGCAAAGGACATACGTTGATTTTCAGAAATTTATTAAAGCAAAGTAGCTTTTGATAGTACCGCTGTGAAATTCAAAAGTCAAGAAAGACAAAATGCACAAATAAGGTACCGGTACGACGAACTATTTTGTCGTTTCGCCGCGTATCGGGCGTCAAAATACAGAAATGAATATACCGTAGAGATCAGCACAACGAGATGAACAGAATGGTACATAGATATCAACGATATGACCAAGTTATAAAAACTCGATTTTTCGCTGCTGAAAAAATGCTGATAAAACGCTGAAAATAAGATAAACGGAGCTATAGTAGTCTAAATTTGACGAAACAAATTACGATGCCTCACTCGGAGAATGATTTACATTTTTATTATATAAAAATATTCAGATTTGGAAAATATTAATTTTTTAACAGATAAATTGATTAAATTTATACTTGAAATTTCACAAATAAATTAACCTTCATATTTTTTAATAAAATTTTACCGTTTACTATATTTAAATAGATGCATTTCAAATATCAAATTTTTATTTCAAATTTTTATTGTTTAAAATTTCAAGTAAAATTAGTTAATTACGTTATAAAATTCTTTAAAATTTTAGGTCGTTACAATATTCGATTCAACGATGAAACAGAGATAATACGATGGTCAAAGATCATAGGCATGAAGAGGACGTTGAGTGGATCTGATCGACCCAATGTGACTAGATTTAGCCTAATCGGCAAACCTTAATATGAAAATTTTGGTGGTTGCACGATCAGTTTTCGATGGTCGGGGTGGTACTAGCGAGTCGTGACTTAGAAGAGGCGGCTACTAGTGGCTTCGGATCATGATAACAACGTAATTAATGGTGGCAGTGGATGAAGAGTAACCACGACGTTGGGAACAAGCAACGTATCGACATGAAGTGTGGAAGAAGATAGAAAAATATAAATATATAATAGTTAAATAAATAATTATAAATTAAATAAACACCTTAACTTCAAATGCTTATAACTCTTGTATACGACGTATGTTTCACACGCAGCTAGTTGCATCGGGATCGTGGTAAGGCAAGAAACCTTTTAGTGCATTATTTATTATGCTTTGAGATACTTTAGAAGTCGTAATTGAGAAAGTTCATTGTACACTGTTCGTATTTTATGATGCGATAATCCGAGGAGTCGAGTTCTCAATATATGATAGTCCAAAGAGTTGAGTCATCAATATATGTTATAGTGCAAGGAGCCGAGTCTCAATATACTATAGTCCGAGAAGTTGAGTCTTCAACATACGATAGTCTAAAGAGTTGAGTCCTCAATAAAAGATAGTCTGAGGAGCTGAGTCCTCAATATACGATATAGTTTGAGGAGTCGAGTCCTTAATATATTATATTCCAAGGAGCTGAGTCCTCAACATACGATATAGTCCAAGGAGTTGAGTTCTCAATATATGATAATCCGAGGACCTGAGTCCTTGGTATTCGATTCGGTATTCGATTCGGTGTCACGACACGTTTAGAGGAGCCCAGTCCTTAGTATATGATTTGACAATAGCAGGTTGAGACTTTAGGGTCAAGTCGTAAGCATGTAATTAGGTATGAGCTAGATTTTAATAAGACCTTAGCATACGATGTCACTATAGTATTATACTATGTTTAGCTAACTCGTTGGGTGCAATTGGCACAGGTTAAGGTATGGTTTTCAAATATAAGTATTATCTTACTAGCTTATTAATACTATACACTTATCCAATGTGTTTCACTCACCAAACATATGTCTGACCCCTCTATCATTTTCTTATTTTTAGATATACTTTGATTGGTCGATTGAGAGGACTGGTGGTGACTTAGAGGCGTGATGGTACGACAAAGACGCATACTCATTTATTAGCTATCTACTATTTTTATTTCATTTATTTCCAAACATTATACTATTTCCATTACTAATTGTTATCCGGCATTTTGACCTGGCTATATTCAAACCGATTGGATAAGTTAGATTTGATTGTCGTTAAGGCCAGTAAGTCCAGAGCGATGATTGTGGGATCCAAAGATCAAGTACAAATGGTAATATGAAGCCATGATCAAACGAAATTGAGAGACATGCCATGCAGAATGCTCAAAGTATGTAATATAGTTTAACATAGAAATGGTATCAGCTATAATCCCTCTCACTCATAGGGATTGGCCTATTTCAGCAAAACAAGTGCAACTCAATGGGAAACAATCTATATCTTGAAATTCATAAGTCCAATGCATATGAAATTTTGGAAACAAGATGTGGGGACTCTAGGGAGCCTACCCTAAGGATCGCACCTCAAAAGGAATAAGAAAAAGGGATCGGCCCTTTTCCCTCAATAGGGATCAGTTTGAATCAGGTAACAACTCATATTGCAGCAAAGATCGAACAATAACTCAAGTTCTACTAATTCAATTGGCATGAAACTAGGAGGTTAAGCATATTACAACATGGGAAAGCTCCTATAGGGATCACACTCCCGAATTCCTCCAAAATAGGGACCGGCACTGACCCCTATTCCTTGGAATTTGGGCCATGGGATCCCTCTTATGGGTCCATGTGGTTTAGGAGATCCTTCTGCCAAATTTTCAAGGAGTTATTTTGCCATCTTCCTCTATAAATACATGCTTGATTATTTATTTTTAGGACTTTTACGCTGCTTGTTGGTTTGTACTCTATTGTAACTAAGGATTTTCATCAGATCCCTATTGTACTCAGTTTACAAAGTGATCAATAAAGCTATCTATTCAAAGTAGACGTAGGCAAACAATGCCGAACCACTATAAATCGTTGTTTTCTCGTTATTGCTTGGATTTCCTATTATTTAATTTCTTGTTCCTCTTCTTTCATTTTATATTCTTCACTTATTTCTCTACAAAATTTATGTTGGGTGTTTGTGCCAATTTGTAGTGCAAGCATTGGTCTAGGAAGAGATGTTGTAGTTGGAATTTATTTGATTATGTATTGTTATATTTTTCTAGGATTGTAATACTAATTACTATTATATTTTATTCCTTAAGTTATAAGTTTCAGAAAGTGTAGATTATACTATTTCATTACTAGTATATTTTTCTAAGTTAAATTGAACCATTGTGGACGGAATTTAGACTAATATATATAAGAATTATTATTTTGGAATTTTCTATTTTAATACCTATGTATTTTCAAAATTGAAGTTTTTTGTATAAAATCTTGGAAATATGCATTTATAAATTTGAAAATTATTCCTAAATTGGATATGAATATGCTTTGTAGCCAAAAAATTAATTCAAAAAGATGTTTTTTATTCATATACATGACGTGTTATTTAAAGGTGTTGGGAATTGGCTAATTATAAAATAAAATGATATATGCTTATACATATGAAAAAGTAGAAAAATAACCAATGTTATTCAAAAATTAGTTTTGAGTAATTATTATTGAAAGGGTTAAACTACAAAGAACCGAGTTTTGAAAGTTAAATGTTTTTAGATAATGATATTCTTAAGAAATGTTGAAAATGAATTAGCTTTGGAAATTTAAAATAATACTATTTGTTTTATATGGAGACTTAGAAATTGATCTGAATGATTAACTTGAGATAAATTTTATTTATGATTTCTTATAAAGTAAGAAACGTCTAAGGTAAAACTTTTTGAAAATTTATATATGTGAAATTTAAAGAATTTGATTTATTGTGTGATGTAATTTTATTAAACGTTTATTTAAATTAAGAGATAATTTTATGATTTTCAAATTTTACAAGTTGTGTAAAGAATAAGATCTGAGATCATTGGTTTTAATTTAAAAACTAGATTGAAAAGTTGTCGATGTTTTTATTGAAATTTGATTAGAGCTACAAATGAACTACACAGCCTATAGAATTTGAATCGATTAGGTGAACTAGCGAGGATAAACAACATGCCAATGTGCTTAGGAGAGCCTAGAAATGAACATTCTTGATTTGAGACATAAGGATTTGTAGTGAAAAATTTATAAGGATATTATTTATGAATTTTGGAAATTTTTAAACAATAACAATAAACCTATTTTGAATCGAGAATTTACTTTTAATAATTAAATAAGGTATAATTTAAATAAATATTTATATGAAGAAAGAGGTTAAGTTTCTTGGTCATGTGGTTTTAGAGAAGGGATTGTTAGTCGATCCAGATAAGATCGAAGCTGTGAACGATTGGAAGAGACCAGAAATGGTGACCGAGATCAGAAGTTTTCTTGGACTTGCTGGCTATTACCGAAGATTCATCAAGGATTTCTCGTGGATAGTAGCACCTTTGACTAAGCTTATCAGGAAAGAAGTGAAGTTTGTTTGGTCCGACAAATGTGAGGAAGCATACCTTAAGTTAAAGAATTTTTTGACCAATGCACCAATATTAGTAGTTCCAGATGGTAACCAAGGGTTGGTGGTATACACAGATGCGTGTAGGCCTAGATTGGGAGCAGTATTGATGTAGAAGGGCAAAGTTATTGCTTACACATCTAGGCGGCTTAGACCGCACGAAGTAAGGTATCCTACTCATGACTTGGAGTTGGCAGCGGTACTTTTTGCCTTGCAGATTTGGAGGCATTATCTCTTGCGGGAGAGATTAGAATTGTATACCGATCATAAGTCTTTGAGATACCTATTCTCTCAGAAGGAGTTGAATATGCGACAGTAGAGGTGGCTGGAGTTTTTGGCTGCTTATAATTTTGGTATATAATATACCCCAGGGAAAGGTAATAAAGTAGTGGATGCTCTCAGCAGAAGACATTAGAATGTGGTGTTGACGGAGTGGAAAGATCTGAAAGATTTGGCCAGCTGTGAAGTGCAGTTAAGATCGACTGCTAGTTCTAATTAGAATACTGCCATGTTGTCCTGTTTGGAAGTTCGACCATTGTTGATCGAGAGAAATGCTTCTAAATAGAAGGAGGATCCATTATTAGCTGAGAGGATCAAACGGCTTGAGGTTGGAATTGAGGTCGATGATTTGAAAGATTTTTGTCTTGACCAGAGAGGATGGTTGAGAAAGAAGGTACGGTTATGCACTCTAGATGTGGAGAACTTGAGAAGAGAAGTTCTTGAGGAATGTCATCGATCCAAGTTTATGATTCATCCTAGAGGGACCAAGATGTATCAAGATATGAAGAGGAGCTTCTATTACGAAGGCATGAAGAGGGATGTTGGCTTGTGGGTTAGGTAGTGTGTAAACTGTCAATAAGTTAAAGTCGAACATCAGAAGCCGAGTGGGTTACTTCAGCCTCTAGATATTCCAGTTTGGAAATGGGATTCGATATCCATGGATTTTATTGATGGGTTGTCAGGGTCAAGGAGAGGAAATGAAAGTATATGGGTTATTATGGACAGGTTAACCTAGAGTACTCATTTCATTCCAGTAAAGTCGACCAGAACGGTACCCGTTTTAGCAAAGTTATTCATGAAGAACATAGTTAGACTTCATGGGATTCCTAGTAGCATAGTCAGCGACAAGGATGCATTATTCAGTAGCGAATTTTAGAGGAGTCTACAAGAGGTATTAGGTACCAAGCTCAAGATGAGTACAACTTATTACCCACAGACGGATGGGCAGACAAAGAGAGTCAACAAGGTACTTGAGGACTTGTTAAGAGCTTGTATATTGGACTTTGGTGGATCTTGGGAGGACCACCTACATTTGATTGAGTTTTCCTATAATAATAGTTATCATACTAGTATAGGAATGACGTCTTTTGAAGCTTTGTATGGAAGACCATGCAAATTGCCAGCGTGTTGGTTAGAGATTGGAGATAGATTGGTCTTAGGTCCAGATTTTGTTAGAGAGGCGTCAGAAATGATTGAGTTAATCCGTGGTTGGATGAAGGAAGCACAATCCAGCCAGAAGAGTTACACAGATAAGAGGCGTAAAGACCTAGAGTTCTCAGTGGGAGACAGGATTTTCATTAAAGTATCACAAATGAAGGGTGTGGTACGGTTTGAAAAGTCGAGAAAGTTGGCATCAAGATATGTTGGACCATTCTAGATTTTAGAAAGGATTGGAAAGCTCGCTTACCGAGTATAGTTGTCGAGCAGTATGGTAGGTGTCCATAATGTATTCCATGTGTCTCATCTTCGCAAGTATGTGCATGATCCAGAGGCTACTATTCCTTAGACAGAGTTGGAGGACTTGGTAGTAGAGCCTGATTTAACTTTTGTTAGACAACCAGTTCGGGTTGTAGTGAGAGATGAGAAAAGATTGAGGACCAAGACAGTCAAGTTGGTGAAAGTTCAGTGGAGCGATAACGAGAAGGACTGTAAATTGGAGACAGAGGATAGGATTCAAGATGCTTATCCTGATCTCCTTCGAGGGTATGTTCTATATTTGTTTCATATAGACTTATTGGCCAGTAGGACATACTAGCTTTTGTTTGCATGGTTGTTATGCTTGTTTGTAGTCCATACTGAATTTCGAGGACGAAATTCTTTAATGGGGGAGCCTGTAACTCCTCTAATTTTTGTTTAGCATTATTTAGGACATTTAATTGGATAAATTAAATAGAATAATGTGATTGATTAAGGAGTTGAGATTTAATTGTCAATTAACTTGGCCTCAGCTAAACTAATAAATATATAAGTATGGTTTATAATTTATAAGTTAGGCAAATAAGAGGAGGGCAATATGGGAATAGCCACACCCATATACCCTTAAATCCTCCCTTATTCTCACCTACCATTTCATAAATCAAAATACACATAAAGAGAAGGTATAGCCAGCTATTAAAACACCTTAGGAGATCAACAAACTTGGAAGATCCAAGAGAGAAGCTAGAAGATTAAAGCTAGGACAAATCTCAAACTCCAACAACTTAATCAAGGTGAATAATAGTGTAAATCATCTCATTTTTCCTTATTTTGGTTCGGTTATGGATAGTGACCGAATGTATTTTGCTGTGTTGATCAAGTTTGGATCTAATAATCATTGTTTGGATAGAATAATGGTTTATGGTGATTTATTGGAATTTTTATGGAATTAAAATAATGGGTTTTAAAGTAATAACATTAGTAAATGACCTCCAAACGACTTGATTTTTGGATAGGTTGTGTAAAACATAATTTTGGAGATGAGTCTTTAATTTCATAATATTCAGAGTTAATAGGAATATTTTATGAATTTGCTAAGGTGAAAAAGACATTTATTTCGAGTCTTATTTATTAAAAATAATAAAATAATGAATTTTGCCACGAGATTTTTATATGATGTAGAAAATGGTATTTCAGATCTTTGGTGAATTTTTCCATGTGATTTCGATTTATTATGAATTTTCTATGCTAAAAAGGCTTAATAATAATGTTAAAATATTAATATAATTAATTATTTTGAAAATAATAAAATCTGATCTATAGCAGTTTTTCTGCAAAGTAAGCGTTAAAGTATGTTATTAAACAATAGAAATTTGACAATGAATAGGATTTGGTGAAAAATATATACTTTAATTAGCAAAATGACAGTTTTCAAGTTATTTACGACTCTGCCATTCGACCTTGTCGAAAGCACCTTTCGACGTCATCATTCTGCAGCAATTCTGGACCCTTCTGTAGCATTTTCGAAAGCACCTTTCGACCTTGTCGAAAGCACCTTTTGACTGCATCATTCTACAGTAGTTCTGGACCCTTCTGTAGCATTTTCGGAAGCACCTTTCGACAGTATACTTTCGTAGAATTTTTGGACCTTTCTGTTGTATTTTGAACGAACCTTTCGACAGCAGTTGTAAATGTAGCGAAGCCCTTTTGTAGCAGTTTTCACCAGCTTTGTTCAAATAGGCATAACTCTCTAACCGTAAGCCCGTTTTTCTATTGTGACCACTCTACGGAAAGGAAAACCATCATTTGAACACAATGGAATGGGTTAGAGACCTTAATTCTACACCTACAAAATGTTATAGCTAAAACAAAGTTTTATATTTTCGAATGAGTTGATTTCTTTTCTTTCGAATACATTTGCTTTGTTTTCTTTGCCTTCGAAGGGGATAGTTTTAAAGGAGTTGTAAAAAAATTCTTTTAGCCAAGTTTTATACTTTCTAAGGGGATACTTTCGAAAGTGTATGTTTATATGACACTTTATTTTTGGATATGTATGGTGGCTAACCTTATGTAATAAATGTGTTTAACCTTGGGGATACCGGGGTGGGTTTAATGAGTTCAACACAATAGTTGGGGATACCAATGCTTATATGTTTTGACACAATCATTGGGGGATACCAATGTAAATTATAAATGAATATAACCTAAATTAGTGATACTAATGGAAATAGGTTATCATGTGGATAGCATGGGATAATTAGAATCATGTGGGTAACATGAGTTAAGTGGCCAATTGATGGGTTCATAGTCATCCTAGGAAACTATGGGATGCTTGATGGATAGTCAACATCATGTCGGGGATGGATAGTCTCCATATGGTTAAAGAAGGGTTCATAGTCATCCTAGGAAAACTATGGGATGTTTGATGGATAGTCAACATCATGTCGGGGATGGATAGTCTCCATAAGATTAAATAAGGATTCCTAGTCATCCTAGGAAAACTATGTGATGTTTGATGGATAGTCAACATCATTTCGGGGATGGATAGTCTCCATATGATTAAAGAAGGGTTCATAGTCATCCTACGAAAACTATGGGATGTGAGATGGACAGTCTACATCAGCTTAAGTATAATGAACGTGGGATGGATAATCCCTCTTTGATGCAAATAAAGTCTAAAATGGGATGGGTAGTCCATGCAAGTATAAGACGGATGGTCAGTTGAAACTTAGATGGTTAGACTAACTAAAGTGGGATGGGTAATCCAATGTATATGATAAATTTCTATATTATACTATTATACTGTTTTGAATTGTTTAACCATTGTGGATGCAGGAAGCACAATATATGGTTTTGTAAAGGTTTTAGGATACCAGTGAGGGGAAAACCCATTCCGCTGTGCGATGTCGTCTCACTTGATATCTATTTGGTTTGACATGATAGATTATTATTCATACCAGGCTTTATGTCTGACTCAAAGTTTTTGTTTTCCCCTTAAACTCTCGGGTACTCAATTGATTTTGAGTAGTTTGAGGTTTAGGGTTTTTAGGTTCTCCTCTTAGACGAATAAAGTTTCCGAAGGCATGCAGGAGGCAGTTAGTTATTTAGAGTAATCTTTTTCTGCTGTGTATTTGGATGTAAAGGCAGATTTATTAGCCTTATTATATACTCCGATCATCTAAGGGGGCATCTTCATATGTCGCTCTTGGCATATGTGTAAAATTATATTTTGCTGAACGTGGTTAAAGTTTTGGGATTATGTAATGAACATGACATGTTTTGAATGGAATGTGGAAATATGTTTTTGAATTGTTAAATTTTTTCCATATTCTTGTGATCTGTGTATCAATGAATCTAGCACCGTCGTATTCGGTTGCTGAAGATTAATAACTATGGATGATTGCAACATCCATAGCGGTTATTTTTGGGCCTCCAAGTATGGGGATGTTACAACGACAGTGGACGAAGAAGAATGGTGGTGTTGGGTACCGGCAATGTATCGACACGAAGTGTGGAAGAAGATAAATAAATATTAATATATAATAATTAAATAAATAGTAAATAAATTTAATAAACACCTTAACTTCAAATGATTATAACACTCGCATATGACGTCCGTTTCATACATGTTTCATTTCATTAGGATCATGGCAAGATGAGGAATGTGTTGGTACATTATTTTTTATGCATTGAGATACTTTATAAAATGGTTATTGTTGAGCAAGTTCGTTGTACATGGTTCGTATTTGACAATATGATAGTCCGAGGAACTGAGTCCTCGATATATGATAGTCCGAGGAGTTGAATCCTTAATATACGATATAGTCCAAGGAGCCGAGTCCTCAATATCCAATAGTCCGAGGAGCCAAGTCCTTAATATATGATAGTCCAAGGAGTTGAGTCCTCAATATATTATATAGTCCAAGGAGCTGGGTCCTCAATATATTGTAGTTCGAGGAGCCGAATCCTCAATATACGTTATAGTCCGATGAGCTGAGTCCTCACTATATGATAGTCTGAGGAGCTGAGTCATCAGCATTCAATTTGGTATCACAACACATCTAGAGGAGCCGAGTCCTTAATATACAATTTGACGATAGTGAGTTGAAACTTTGGGGTCAAATCGTAAGCATGTTGTACCAGCCCATATTTTACATATCAGAGGATTGCTAGATAATTTTATTTTATTCGTATGAGGTCGTATGACTCTAAAATTTTGAAAAGTGATTCTTAGGGACATTTTCCATATCTATGATTTTTGTTGAATTTCCATGTAACCATTTTGACCCTAAAAATCTTGTTTTGACTATAACTTTTAATAGAAGCCGAGTTAGGGCCTTTAACCACTTCCACTGCTTCAGGATGATGGTTTTTCACTCCATATAGTAGTCATTATAGAAAAACAGACTTACCTTTTGAAAGTTATAATTGTTTTAAGTTTTGGCTATTATTGGCCTGCATTAGTGGTAATTAACTAAGCCTATGCTTAGGTCCACTAACTCATCTCGAAAATCGTGCGAATGGGAGGCTGTAAAAACTAATCTAAGTCATTTCCATCTTCTCCAAAACAACTTTAAACCGCCATTAATCCTAATTTCATCGAAAGCCTACATTTCCCTTACTACTCTTAGCCAAATAATCAATTATAGGGGTTATTAGCATATAGGATCTTGATATTATCATTTTGGCAGATTTGCATTCATCTTTCTTTCTATCCACTTCAAATATAAGGGGAGGAATTGGTATTTTAGGTATTCAGGGAGTGATTTTTGACCTCTCACTTTAGTATGCATGATTATATAGTAAGAAATGATGTTTTTAGCATGATTTTGACCATAAAATGTTTTCTAGCCTTAATCACTTTTTCCTAAATGTTTATGGCTGAAATGTAAAGGTTTTAAAGTGGTTTTAAATGGTCCTGCAACTCCTTTTGTTCATATTTATACGCTAGTGTAAAAGTTAGATTTTGATTATAGGATTTGTTTTATTATCTTGTTCTTATGTATTACATGCATGAATGAATGTATATGTGTGATATTCCATCTTTGTATGTTGTTCTTTGATGTGGTTTGCTAGTGCTTTCAAGTAATTAGGAAAGAGGTGGTCAAACTGGAAAATCAAAGGCAAAGATAGTCATAATTGGATGAAACTTGGAGGAGGGGCCCTAGGCATTAGGGGAGCTCAAGATTCAAGTCCCATCAAAATTTAGGCTAAGGGGTTGAGTTAGTATCGAGAGGTCGTATCGCTAATGAGAGGTCCTTTTAGTGAAAATTGTCTCGGTGGGTGATGGTTCTTTAAGTCAAGGCTAGGAGTATGGAGTGAAGGCCAAGTGTAGGAATTTGGCTAAGTATTGGGCTTGATGTCGAGAGCTTTGGAGGGCATGGAAACAAAAGCTTTTAGATTTAGCTTCAAGGATTTTGGAGTTGATGCCGAGAGCTTTTAAGTGAAGTGGTCGGGTCCAAGCACTTAGGAGATAGAGCTTTGGATGAGAGGGAAGAAAATGTAACTAAATTGGTTAAGTACACTTCTCGGTATCGAGAGGTCCATTTTGATGCCATCGGGGTGGAACATCCAGGTGGATGAGTGTAGGCTCTACAGGTCGTGCTGAAGGTGCTTGTTTGTTTGCTTGGGGTTTGATGGTGACGTAGTAGCATGATGATAGCTTCAGGACTTCGGTGATGGCAACTAGATGGTGAATGAAGTTAGGTTTCGATGATGGAGACTCAATGTGGAAAGGAGTCTTGAGAATGTTTGTCCATAAAGGGCGGGTTCTAGGAAGAATGACCCATGGATAGAACGTGAGAATGGTTCTATCGTGAAATGAAGGAATGTGGAATGGTTCCTCGAGAATAATGGAAACTAGTTGGAGCAAGGAAAAGGCTCAAATACGTGTGCTATGGAATCGTTGATTCTCAGAGTGTTTTCTAATGTACTGGAAAGCAGGGGTATTATGAGTGCACTCATGGGTACTTTAAAAAGCTACCTCGGATCATTGGAAAGGATCGATATACCCAGAACTGGTGGATTTGGGCCTGGTATCAGCTTTGGGCTAGAGACGAGTACATTGAAAACCGGGATTTTCGTTAGTCCCTGACATGGAAAAAGCCATACAAGTTATCATATATCTAAAGCACATTGAGTGATGGTGAGGATTATTTAATGGATGCTATGGTTGCTTTGGTTTTTTACTCCCATAGTCTATCACTTTAGGGATGTCACTAGAGATAAGTATTGGGGATAGGAAATACCTGGACCCCATCATCATGCTTGGTTTGCAGTATACATTTACCATATTTGTAGAGTAGCATATTATGTTCGTTATGTGCTTAATCTTTGGTTGCAGGGACAGGTCGGGTATTGTTCGTATACCTTTGTTCCTTATTATAACGACTTGTATAGTATTTTGAGATTCATTAGTCAATCACACCAAACTGTTGTCTGACTCGAGGCTTAATGTTTTGCTTCTTATTATCTTGGTTACTCTTAAATGAGTAGAGTAAATAGCAAGTCTAGGTGCGACACAGTAGCTGTGCAGAGGACGAACTAGATGGAGCTACCTCGTATGATATATGGATTTCTTTGCTTATTCCATTGTGCAACACTATGGAGCCTTGATGATTCTTGCTTATTACGATTATTATGAGACGGTTATTTGAGTTTATTTCTATTTGTATACTCTATTACTTGTTGTATAACTCTATGGATCGTTACTCTGATATTTGGATGACTTAGTTATTACTGTCTCACATTTTTTATATCTGTGATATATATATATATATATATATATATATTATATTTTATTCTATGCAATGTGAGAAATACGACAGGTTTTGTGATATTTTATTTCATTTTCAACCCTTAATGATCATCCTACATCGGTCGAGCACATCAGTAGTGCTCTATTTAGTTATATTGGGCGTCGGTGGTATTGGGCGGTTGTCACACATATGATTAGTATGAGCTAGAGTTTAGTGAGACCTCTGCATATGATGTCACTATAGCATTATATTATATCTATCTGACTTGTTGGGTGCAGGTGACACAGGATAAGGTATGATTTTCGAACATAAGTATTGTCTTACTAGCTTATTAATATTGTACACTTATATTATGCGTTTCACTCACCAGACGTATGTCTGACCCTATGCAGTTAAAGTGCTTAGCGGTTTCATAGCGGTGGAGGTGCAAAAAGTTATAGCGGGGATAAATCTGGGATATAACGGAAAATGGCACTGGTACAAAAGGCTTCATTGGATATAAAACCAAATATTTAAAGTTAATTTATACTCATTCTCACATCATTTGTGTAGAAAAAAATATTGTTTCATCTCATATAACAAAACTAAAGAATATCATGATTTATGTAGTCCAAATTTGATGGCTACAATATATTTCTAACTTATATGAAGCACAAATGCCTTAGAATTAGGTATTTATCTAAGCTTTGTTGATTTGGTTTAAGAGAGAACTAGTCAAATCAACCTTTGTATACTAATGTTGCTAATGCAGATGCTAAAAAGCTTGATTTAGCTGGTGTAGGGGAAAATAATATGGTTTAATGTGGATCTATTATTTAATAGCGCTTTATTGAAAAAGCGTAGCAGTCGAAGAGTGTTACGCGCTATAGCAAGGACGTTGTGGGCCTTTAGCGGGGCATTAACTGCATAGGTCTGATCCCTCTCTATAATTTTCTAGTTTTTATGTATATTTGATTGGTCAATTGAGAAGACTGATTATGACTTGGAGATGTGATGGTACGATAGAGATGCACATTCATTTATTAGTTATCTACTATTTTTATTCGTTTATTTCTAGACATTCTATTTCCATTACTAATATAAGATGAGAGGTCGTGGTTGGAATTTATTTGATTATGTATTGTTATATTTGTCTGGGATTGTATTACCGATTAGTATAATATTTTATTTATTCTGTTGTGAGTTTCAAAAAGTGTAGAATATTTTAGATAGCTCAGTGATATGTTTTATAAATACTAATAAAAAATGGTCTACTGTCAACGGCTTTCGCAATGATAGTGCCACATTTAGACGTGGATTGAGTTGTCGTAGATGGCGGGTCGTTAAAGTTGAAATTTGACATCTCCACTTATCATTGAAATTAGACGTTTGCACAATTTCTTTAAAATCTCAATACTTTAGCTGATTGAGCTACCTTCATGTATTATGTACTTATTTTTTTATTTTTGAAATCCCATAATATATCATATAATAAATATAAAAGGCTTTATAAGTTAAAATCATGCTATAAATGATCAAAGTACTCACGATTCATACAAATTAATTTTCATCTGCTTAAATTGTTAATGATAAAAGATGGAAACTTAATCTCAAATACGAAATGTTCATGAAAAGGTGAATACTTAATGG
Source organism: Allium fistulosum (assembly GCA_030737815.1). Taxonomy (NCBI): domain Eukaryota; kingdom Viridiplantae; phylum Streptophyta; class Magnoliopsida; order Asparagales; family Amaryllidaceae; genus Allium; species Allium fistulosum. The sequence goes on from CM060903.1 coordinate 446,431,338, forward strand.
CATAAAAGAGAATAAAACACTAAATTTTTAGTTGCTTGCCCTAATAACTTTAAAAATTACATTATTCGAAACATATAAAGAAAGTTTTTTTAATAATTACTTATCATTTTTCATTTTTTGGTAATTAATTTGCAGAAAGCAACGTTCTAGTAAGCTTTAAACTGTATATAGGGATGCAATTAATACCCCAAAAATCCTAAATCCATCCGTATTCGAAAAAAGGATAAATATCCGATATCCAGAAAAACGGATGCAGATACGAAGACATCCACATTCGAAAATTATACATCCAGTATTTTTCAAGAATATAGTTTAAATTATGTATATTTTAGTATAATGAAAAATATTTTATTTATTGTTTTATTAAGAAAGAAGTTAATATTATGTGCACTAAATTCATACTAACTGCTTGTACTATTTATTATCATCATATTTATATATTTTTAACACTTTAATAATCAATGAGATTGAAAATAGTTTATGTTAAACTAAAATTTTCTATTTATGTTTCTTGATTTATCGATCATTAGCTAATAGGACAATTATCTGATATATGACTATATCCACAAATACGGATACCCGATATCTGAAAATGATTTCGGATGTGGATACCGATATGGAACTATCTACACCTAAAAGTATCCGTTGACAGGCCTAATTGTATAATAAGCTCTCATTTCATATAAAAATATTCATTATTAATACAAATAAAATTTTAACCTACTAAATATTGTTTATTATAAAAGATAATAAATGCAAATTATTTAAGGAAAGGTGAATAAATTATAGCATAATGGAATAAAACACAAAATGAAACATAAATTTTGGTTTGTTTCTTACAATGACTTTGATATTACATTTAAAAAAAAGGTTTCATCATAATTACTTACCATTTTGAGCCGTTCGGTAACTAATTCTCAACAAGCAACTTTGTTCCATGACATTTGGATCGGCCCCTTCAAATTGTTGTTCGCTATGCAAAGAAGAAAAACAATTATATCTGTTGATAATACTTTTAAACTAAAATTTTGTAGATAGTAGCAAGTTCATAATTTTCATAACACAAAGCACAAAGTAAAAAAATTATGAAGATTGATTGTAGACAAAATTTTAAATACAAATGTAAATAATACATTATAAAATAAAATTAGTTAATATTAGATTCAATGAGAAAATGAATGTCAAGTTTGGGTAATTAAAATTTTATAAAAACTAAAATGATATCTTTGTCTATAATAAAGAGCTTTATCTTTATTGGATTGTGAATTTCTTCCTATTTATTTTAATTTATAGTATAGTAAAATTCATGTAAATGTCATAAAACATGATAAGTTGAAACATTGATAGTTGTATGGTTCATGTAAATATATAAAATATGTGAAACTCTAAATAGTTGTATGATTCATATCTATCAGATTTCGACTTATACAGACACATAAAATTATTAGCTAATTCTATTTAGATATATGATATTGCTGCGTAGCCCATTTAAAGTTAAAAAATTAGGACAAAATTGTTACTATGTCACTCATCCATCTTTTGATCTCTCATTGTATTTTCCTTCTTCTATTTCTCTTATCAATAACCCTAAATTTAGTTTCGGATAAATGTTCAAATCTTATGTTTGAATCGATTGGTTGTGATGATGATAATGCAAATCTAATGGAATCAGAAGAGGTTTGACTTGAACCTCGTGTTGTTTTGATTTTTTTAAATTTGAAAATTCACAGTTCGCAAAGGAGGTAAAACTTGAATTTTATATTGTTGCTTGATTTTCCTGGGATGATTATTTCTATGGGTGAATTTTTTATGGATTTGAATTTTACTTAGAAAGGGTATAAATGGAAAATTTAACAATAAGATATATATACTCAACAAAAACATAGGTATGATGGTTTTTCAGTTTTGTGGAGAGCTACTAAGCAACTTTTCAGGTTTAAATAGAATTGGCCAAAGTTGAAATAAAATCAACAACTACTCTACAAATTCTTTAAAGAAAGAAAACATGACAATAAAATCATCAATAAGTTAAAACACTGATAAAATCATGCAAGCTTGAAAAGGAAGAAAATCAAGTACGCTCTGCATTTGAATCAATTTAATTTATTTTATCTTCATTGAGGAAGGTAACTACCCACATGTAAATAGTTAAGAACATCCATAAATGGACTCCAAAAAGTTGATAGAGAGGAGTAATTTTAGGGGGACTCCAATCAAAAAGAAATTACAATTGGGACATAATATGGAGGGGAGGATGTTTCAGCCAAGCAATAACCAATGCTAATAGAAAATGGATGAGAATAAAAGTTGTCCCTTACAGCAAAACGTTTTTGTTTTCCCTTTTATGTACCCAATTTAATTTATTTTGTTTACCCCTTACAGTAAAACTTTCAAAAAAGGCCGCTTTATCAGTTTTCAAAGTACTTTTAACAATGTTATTTGTCAAGGTAAAATAAAAGTAAAACTCCAATAATGTGAAAGTTTAGAAACATTTTTGGAATAATACATTAAAGATTTTGAAAGATATTTATAAACATGCTAAATTTGCAAGTAACATAATTATCGTTACTATAAAAGTTAATTTAGGAGATTAGTTACTACCATAGCTACAACCTTATGCATAATCAGTTCAAATCCCAAATTTCTTAAAAAAATGATTAACTCAAAGATCTTTACCATGAAAACATTCTCATCTTGAATGGAGTTTAAGTACTGGTTGAATCTCATATCTGATATCTGCTTAAATTCATAACTATATTTGGCAGCATTAATAAATTTATAAAAATATGAATACATGGTCTTTTTTTAAATTTAGAAATATATATTCTAATATACAGCTAAAGTTTTCCAAGCATATATTATATATTTTAGATTTCTGTTTCAAGTGTATAACTCCGAAAATTTTGTAAGTTCATTTTTATCAACCATTTGCAACTTATAATACAGATGAGATTCACAATACGTAGGAAATGGCAAATAACACCAAAGGATGTCACATAAAGAATGTAAACATGGAATCCAATAATTATCATCCTACTTTGATAGTTTCATCCCAAATCAAACTATAAAAAGCATAAAATAACTAAGAAAATCAACATAATTGGAAAAACATATTATAAAGATCGTCTAAAAGTGAAAGAAGCAAAAAAAATCAAACAATTTGCACGACAATTGTTAAAATAAACCAATTAAAAAAATAACAAAAAAAATTAGCCACTCATAGTCCATAAACCCCCTTAGGAAAAGAAATTATGTAACGACCCATATTTTAACTTGTTAGAATTTATTAAATTAAATAAAATTTCTGAATAAAAATGGGTAGAAATAAATTTAATGATCTATTAATGTAAACTCATTGGATATGAAGTTAAAATGAATTCTTAAATGACAAATTGTGATATGAGGAGTGGGTAATAATTATTGGAATGTGATTCAATGATATTAATCTGTAGGTAATAATTAAAAGCAACTGAATAATAAGGGTCAATGTGAATAAATAATAAAATGAATGCTATTTAATAGGAGAAACCTAATTTTATTTATTAAATTGTATATGATAAGTTGACCTCTAATAAGAAAACATTTAATGAGAGAAGTTGATAAGAAACATTTATTTGATAATTAATGAGTGTATTTGTTGTATGAAATAAATTAATAAATGTTGGAATATATAAAATGTAAAGAAAACAGTTGTTACCCGACACTTTGGCCCGGCTACATGGCAATAGTCGCAGGACCTATAGTTGGACCTAGACGGGACTCAAGCTAAGAGAGGATTGGAAGTATGAGAGACCGACGTAACTTAAGTTTGGATCGACATATACACGTGGATCGGTGTATCTGGCACTGGCTCGGCCAAGGTGGTTCAGCATTGGAGTGTGGATATGGTAGACAGGCCAAGACTGGCTCAGCCAAGGTCGTTCGGTCAAGGAGGTTTGGCCACTCATCGCTCGGCCTTGGAGAGAAGGTTAACGTGGCTCAGACAAGGTCGTGCGGTCAAGGAGGTTCGGCTACTCATCGCTCGGCCTTGGAGAGAAGGTTAACATGGTTCGGCCATTCATCGTTCGGTCAAGGAAGGAAAGCCAAAGCCGCTTCGATCGATTGAGGATCGACATTGGAGGTTCAGCCTTAATGGTTTGGCATGTGTAGGTAGGCGTAGCTGGATCGGTGGACTTTGAGGATGTTAATAAATTCTTTGACTTACAACAGAGTGACGTGACTAACATTTCTTTGCTTCGAGTCATCTGCCGTTCGCTTCGATTCCCCTGAGAAGTTGCTTCGAGTCATTTATCAAGATGCCACGGTTCGGCATTTGTCGCTCGGCCAAAGTCGTTCAGCATACCTAGTTCGGTTGACTCAAAATTATCATAGCAAAACTATCTCGGCCTCGGGCTTGCACAGGGGATCGGCTTATCTTCGTTTATAAATAGAGGGGCAGGGGTACAGTTGAAAGGACCTTTTTTCGATAACTCCAGGAAGACTCTGCCAAATTTTTTACTCACTTTTCTTAAGTTAAAACTTGCATTCAAGTTGTTTATTCGCGGATTGTATCTGTACTCAATCAAGGGGAAAAGTAATAAAGAACATATTCAAAGTGGACGTAGGTAATTATGCTGAACCACTATAAATCTGGTGTTTCCTTTTCTATTGTTCTTTTTGCATTCAATTGCGTTATTTCTCTGTTTTAATTTACTTTCTTCATTAATCTCTCTACACAATTCTATTCAAGGGTGTTAGTGACCAATTTTGGTGCTTTCACTGAGAACGTGCAATCTCAGGCTGTTAGGATCTACTTTGCTGCAACTGGATTGAGGAAATCCCCCAAAGGAGATCCAAGTTCATGTTCAAGAGTCCATAGATACTACTCAGAGTTCCCGCAGATTACTCTAAGATGGCAAGACCACGTACCAAATCTGCCTCTCACAACGCAGATGTTAATGAGACCGCTAGCGCCCAGCAAGTGGGACCTAGCAATCAGCAAGCTAATGCAGGTGCAGAGCCCACCACCATCCTAAACCAACCAGAAGCCGTCACCAGGGCGGAGTTCAATGAGCTGATGAGGGAGCTCGTAGAAAGTAGGAGGCAACTTAACGAGCAGGTTCAAACAAATGCCAACCTGATGACCCAGATCGCCCAGCAGCAGTGTCAGAACGCTGGAGGAAGCCTAGCTTCCTACTCATCATCCGACAGCTCCGCTTCGTCGGATGGACACCACAGGTGTAGACCTCGTAGGATGGAAACGACACAAACCGACATAACAGAGCAATTGGTGACGACTCGCCAAGAACAAACCAAACGAAATGACCCAGGTTCCCTATATGGAACCGTGGCCCCTCATCTGCACCTGGGGAGTCACTCCCAAACTGGAATGGGAAACTTGGGATCTAGAGCACAAGTGGAAGCTAGTCCCCCACCTCACCAGGGTCGTGGCGAAGCGGGTCCTCAAGACGTGCACTTGGGAGATCACCTACCAGGGAGGCATTGGCCAGAACAGTCACGCAAGATAGATTCTGGCCTGCCACCTCCCATCCAGACTCCGAATATATCTGCTATGGTCGGACAACTGATGAGGGAGAATCAGGTCTTGTCCAACGATGATTGGGGCGTACCTAGGAGCCATACTCCATTCACGGATGCTATCTTACAGGCCGAGTATCCCTGAAGGTTCAGTATGCCCACTATTCTAGCCTATGAGGGGAAGATTGACCCTCGACAGCATGCAATGAGATACGAATGGATGATGGACTCGGCTAGGGAAAATGATGCAACTAAGTGCAGATGTTTCCCAATAACCTTGTCTGGGATTGTTACCATGTGGTTCACCAGACTTCCCCCGCGATCGATCTCCAGGTTTGATGAGTTAGCGATGAAATTTGTGGAGCAGTTTAGGATCCATGCCACTCGCCCAAAGGACGTGATGTCTCTATCCAGTGTGATCTAGGCTTTGGGGGAGTCGTTAAAGGATTATTTTCAAAGATTTCATGTTGCCGCTACCGAAGTTAGTAATCCAAATGACCATACTATTCTTATGGCCATGATGCGAGGAGTAGATCCAGACTCAGAGTTTGGTGATTGGCTGGCAAGAAAGCCTCCGACTACCTTGGAATGCTTTTATTCAAAGGCAAACCAATTCATGAGAGGGGAAGAGGCCAGGTGGACAAGGCGAAGCAGTGTGCCAGGGCCTAGCAAGGAAGCGGTGCAAAGCAACATTGCGTTGAAGCAATCTGGCGACAACTCTGGTAAGGTCTAGGTTAATGTTCATAATAAGCCAGAGTAGTCTAAAGGATCCGAAGGAGGAAATTCTGGAAGAAAAAAGGAAGCAGGAAAGTGGAAGCCAAGGATCCCAACCTATAACGAATACACTCCTCTGAACGCATCTCTGGAGAATATTTACTTATCAACTTGTAATACATTCCAATACTGAAAGCCGTGCCCAAAGGAATCCACTAAGGACCAAAAGCAGACTGGGAAGTATTGTCGCTTCCATGAGACTTACGGGCACAATACCGAAGAATGTAGACACCTCCATGATGCTATAGAAAAGCTGATCCGATAGAAGAAGTTACAACAGTTTGTTAAGAATCCGCAGGAAGGCGGACATGGGACATCCGACCCCAATCGCGGGCAGGCTCTACCCCGACCTAAGGAACCCTCTTAGACTGGAGGTAGACTGGTTATAAACACGATAGTCGATGGGCCCCACCCGGTAGACAGGAGTTGGCAATAAATGGAGCGTTATGTTAGTTCCCTAAAGCATGCGGCTTTCGAATGCTGCTCGAACACAGAAGACGGGACTCCAACGAAATAGCAGCGAATGATGACGGATGATATAGTATTCAGAAGCAGGGATGCCGACCGGGTGGAGGCACCTACCATTGACCTGATGGTCATTTCAGCCATGATTGGGCCGACATTCGTGAGAAGGATACTGATTGATTGTGGGAGTTCTGTTAATATTATCTTCAAAAAGGCGTATGAATAAATGAAGATGAAGGCGAAGGATCTGAAACCATCTAAAGCCCGTATTCACGGCTTTAATGGTGCAGCCACTGATGTAATAGGTTTTGTTGAATTGCCAGTTGAGTTAGGAGAAGGTGAACGTAGGAGCGTATGGATCCTACCGTTCATTGTTTTGGATGTTGATTCACCGTAAAATGTGTTTTTGGGCCGACCGGCCCTGGCGGAGTTTAGGGTAGCTTTGGCCCCGTGGTGTTTAACCTTGAAATTTCCGACAGATAGAGGAGTTGGTGTAGTGCATGGCGATCAAGTGACTGGTCGTGCATGTTATGTAGCTAAGCTGAGGGTGGCCCAACAAAGAGAGAAGAGGAAGGGTGTGGACAACTATGTCCGCATCCGTGTTGCTGAAAATTAACAAGTAATGCCCGAGCCTTGGCTCGGGCAATAGGGCCGGATCTATAGGGACATAGATCCAAGATACGATAATGAAGAACCCAAGGAGGATAAAGCAGCACCGGTTGAACTGACGGTTGACATTCCAGTCAGCCATGATGACCCATCGCGGGTGCTTAAGATTGGATCACAGCTTAACCCCTCGATGACTGAGGATCTTACGGATTTCCTCGAAGCAAAACTGGATGTTTTCACTTGGACCCACTCTGATATGTGCGGCATTTCTCCCGCCATCGCAAGTCATATGTTGAACATTGAACCAAAATATGTGCAAGTGAAACAAAAAAGGAGAGGCATGGACCCGGAAAGGTATGCTGCTCTCCGAGAGGAAGTGGATAAACTCAAAGCCAATGGGTTCGTCCACGATGCCCTCTATCCTGAATCGGTATCTAATCCTGTACTGGTAAGGAAGGAAAACGAGAAATGGAGGACCTGTGTTGATTACTTATACCTAAACAAGGCGTTCCCTAATGACAGTTTCCCTTTACCCAGAATCGTTCAGTTGGTCGACTCGATAGCAGGACACAAATTATTGTCATTTATGGATGCGTATTCGGGATACAATCAGATCCCGATGCATATTCCAGATCAGAAACATACTAGTTTTATCACAGATGTTGGACGGTACTATTATGTAGTAATGCCTTTTGGGTTGAAGAACGCAGGAGCAACTTATCAACGTTTGGTGAACCGGATGTTTAAAGACCAAATTGGTAGAACAATACAAGTCTATATGGATGAGATGCTCGTGAAGTCACGACAGTCAAACGACCATATTCGAGACTTAGCGGAGATGTTTGATATACTCAGGTACTACGGAATGAAAATTTGAAATGTTCCTTCAGTGTTGCATCGGGACAGTTTCTGGGTTTTATTGTCAATGCACGGGGAATTGAAGCCAATCCAGAAAAGGTTCAGGCTATTCGGGACATACAAGCAACCAGGACTATAAAGCAAGAACAAAGCCTGAATGGGAAAGTCGTCGTGCTGAGTTGATTTATATCCAGGGTGACCGACAAGTGTATTCCTTTCTTTGATGTGATAAGAAAAGGGAAGAGAAATTTTGAATGGACGTCAGACTGTTAGGATGCATTTTGAGCTTTGGTGAGACACTTGGAGAGGCATTCGGTTATGTCAAAGCCTGTAGACCATGAGGAGTTGTATGTTTACTTGGCCGTCTCTCAGCATGCCATCAGTATTGCCTTAGTTCGCGAAGAGGACCGAGTCCAAAAGCCAATGTACTATGTTAGTAAACGTTTAACAGGGGCAGAGGGAAATTATCCTATGATTGAGAAGCTAGCCTACTGCTTGGTGATCGCATCACGCAAGCTCCGTCCATATTTTCAAGCACACCGGGTTAGTGTTTATACCGATCAACCTCTACGACAGGTGCTCCAACGACCGAAAACCTCTAGAAGATTACTTAAATGGAACATTGAGCTGAGTCAATTCGATATCACTTACCTGCCACGGAGGGCTATCCAAGGGCAAGCGCTAGCAAACTTCATTGCAGAATTCACTATATCAAACGAGCCAAGCAGTGGTGATGTAATCCCCGTAGTTCGATGGAAGCTATATACCGATGGGCCATCCAACGACCGTTGTTCTGGGGTTGGTGTTATTCTTTTGTTATGCTTTAAATCCTGAAAATGAACTTGTTGTAACTCCTGAAAACCGATCAATTTGTTATGCTTTAAATCTCGATTTCCCAGCTACGAATAATGAAGTTGAATATGAAGCATTGATTGCCGGCTTGAAACTTACTAAGGAACTTGGAGTAAAATCGGTTGAAATCTTTTGTGACTCACAATTGGTGGTGTACCAAGTATGGGGAGACTATCAGGCAAAGGGGCAAAGGCTTGCCCCATACCTTGCTCGGGTTTAAGAGCTATTGGCAGATCTTGAGTATTACGATATTTCGCATATCCCGCGTGAACAAAATGGGGAAGCCGATTCATTGGAAAAATTCGCAAGTGCGGGTGATGCACAATAGATGGGCTTGGTTCCTGTCGAAACCTTACATGCCCCGAGTATAAACGAAATGGAAGTAGATTTTGTGTTAGGGACAAAAATTGAAAGGGAGTCGTGGATGACCCCGTTCAAAGAATACCTACTGCATGGAACTTTGCCTAAGAGAAAGAATGAGAGACGACAGGTTGTTTGCAAGGCCTCGCGGTATATAATGCAGGATGGAATAATGTATCGGAATGGATTCTCAGTTCCCTTACTTCAGTGCATCGCCCACGACGGGATAAAGCGGGTCTTAAAAGAAGTTCATAAAGGAGAATGTAGCGACCATACTAGGGGGCAGACATTAGCCAAAAAGATCCTCCGGTATGGATACTATTGGCCGACCGTGAATCGAGACGCCGCAGACTATGTAAGAAGATGCGATAAATGTCAAAAGTATGCGAAAATCCCGAGAGCCCCGCCGACGGAACTCACGCAAATGGTTAGTCCATGGCCATTTACGATATGGGGGATCGATATAATCGGCTCCTTGCCGATTTCCAACGAAATATGCAATTGTCGCAGTCGATTATTTCACCAAGTGGGAAGAAGCAGAGCCCTTGGCTACGATCACCACTAAAAAGGTCATCAATTTTGTTGTGCGAAACATTATATGCCATTTTAGCCTCCCACGAACTATTGTTACGGACAATGGAACTTAATTTGAGAGTAGGGAGTTCAAGGAATTCTGCCAAAAATATTGCATTGAGAAAAGGTTTGCGGTAGTCCCTCACCCTAAAGCCAATGGACAAGTTGAAGCCGTAAATAAAATAATCAAGTCCATATTGAAAAAACGTTTAGAGAAGGCCAGAGGCAAGTGGGTGGATGAGCTTCCGACAGCACTATGGGCTTACAGAACCACCCATAAGTCTGCGACTGGCCACACTCCATTCACCCTGGCATATGGCACTGAAGCAGTTATACCCGTGGAACTTGAAGTTCCCTCTCACCGGGTGACTCATTATGATCTTAGGACGAATCAGGATCTCTTACTAGAATCACTGGACTTTGTCGAAGAAAAATGTGAAGAAGCTGATTTAAGGGCGGCTGCGTATCGGCACCGAGTCACTCGATATTATAATGAAAAAGTTCGACCGAGAATCTTTGATGTGGGCGACCTTGTTTTGAAGCGAGTTTTTCCAGTCTCGTCACATATCAACCCCACATAGGAAGGTCCATACGTCATCGAACAAAAGCATGGAGAAGGAACTTTCAAGCTAGCGACCGTCGATGGCATGATGCTCCCCTGAGCGTGGAATAGTGAGCATTTGCGTCGTTATTACACAGTCTATTTCTTTTGCATTTTAGTAGCAGTTGTTTTCAGTATGTTTTTCCTTTTGTTGTTCTCTATTTCCGACAAGTAATAAGACAACTCAGTTTGTTCCTATTTTTTATAATTAATAAAGGCTTGAAGCTGTTTTTTCTACGAACTATTGATGTTTTTTTACAATTCCATGACAAAATTAAATTGCATTAATTTGTCTGGTGTACGAATGCACATATAAAATTAAAATTCGATCAATAAACGATTCAAAAAAATATCTAGGCCCCCGGAGCATGGACTTGAGTAGTCCCTGATGTGCGGACTAGAGTATAAATGATTCAAAGAATCTCTAAGTCCCCAGAGCGCAGACTAGAGTACTCTGAGTCCTCGGAGTGCAGACTAGAGTATAAACGATTCAAAGAATCTCTAAGTCCCCGGAGCGCGGACTAGAGTACTCTGAGTCCCTGGAGTGCGGGCTGGAGTATAAACGATTCAAAGAATCTCTAAGTCCCCATAGCGCGGACTAGAGAATTCTGAGTCCCCGGAGTGCGGACTAGAGTATAAATGATTAAAAAATTCTCTAAGTCCCTGGAGCGCGGACTAGAGTACTTTGAGTCTCCGAAGTGCGGGCTGGAGTATAAACGATTCAAAGAATCTCTAAGTCCCTGGAGCACGGACTAGAGTACTCAAAGTCCCCGGAGCGTGGACTAGAGTACTCTAAGTCCCCGGAGGGCGGACTAGAGTACTCTAAGTCCCCGAAGGGTGGACTAGAGTACTCATAAACGATTCAAAGAATCTCTAAGTCCCCGAAGCGCGGACTAGAGTACTCTGAGTCCCTGGAGTGCGGGCTGGAGTATAAACGATTCAAAGAATCTCTAAGTCCCCATAGCGCAGACTAGAGTATTCTGAGTCCCTGGAGTGGGGACTAGAGTATAAATGATTAAAAAATTCTCTAAGTCCCCGGAGCGCGGACTAGAGTACTTTGAGTCCCCGGAGTGTGGGCTGGAGTATAAACGATTCAAAGAATCTCTAAGTCCCCGGAGCGTGGACTAGAGTACTCAAAGTCCCCGGAGCGCAGACTAGAGTACTCTAAGTCCCCGGAGGGTGGACTAGAGTATAAATTATTCAAAGAATCTCTAAGTCCCTGGAGCGCGGACTACGATTCAAAGAATCTCTAAGTCCCCGGAGCACAGACTAGAGTACATTGAGTCCCCGGAGTGCGGACTAGAGTATAAACGATTCAAAGAATCTCTAAGTCCCCGGAGCATGGACTAGAGTACTCTGAGTCCTCGGAGTGCGGGCTGGAGTATAAACGATTCAAAGAATCTCTAAGTCCCCGGAGCACGGACTAGAGTACTTAGAGTCCCCGTAGTGCGGATTAGAGTATAAATGATTTAAAAAATCTCTAAGTCCTTGGAGCGCGGACTAGAGTACTCTGATTCCCCGGAGTGCGGACTAGAGTATAAATGATTCAAAGAATCTCTAAGTCGCCGGAGCGCGGACTAGAGTACTCTGAGTCCCTGAAGTGCGGACTAGAGTATAATCGATTCAAAGAATCTCTAAGTCCCCGGAGTGCGGACTAGAGTACTCAGAGGCCCCTAAGTGTGGGATGGAGTATAAATTATTCAAAGAATCTCTAAGTCCCCAGAGCGCGGACTAGAGTACTCTGAGTCCCCGGAGTGTGGGCTAGAGTATAAATGATTTAAAAATATCTAAGTCCCCGGAGCACGGACTAGAGTACTCTGAGTCCCCGGAGTGCGGACTAGAGTATAAATGATTTAAAAAATCTCTAAGTCCCCGGAGCATGGGCTAAAGTATAAATAATTCAAAATTTTCTAAGTCATGTGAAAGCGGACAGGCACTTACGTAACCCGCAAGACTTTGAATTTCAATTACAAGATAAGCGATGAGCTAAACAATGAAAGTCGTGGAATACAAAAAAGAAATTTTTTATTTACTAATCAAAAATTAAGTTCCATTACAACTTTTCCGAAGTCCGGAATCAAAATCTATCTACGACGACTATAAAAAAGAAAAAAGGAACAACTACATGACTTATGTTTATTCAGGCTGAACGAGGTATGACAAGATGATAGCTACTTCTTTGACTTTTTCTCCTTCTTCGGCTTCTCCAAAGGCTCATCAACTGAACGTTTTCTCCTGGACCCTTTTCTTCCCAGTGAGGTGGTATCCGGGGGAGGGAGAGGGACATCCAGAGGTGTGGTCCCCCCGGGGAGAATTATCTTCAGGGGCCTATTTAGAGGATCATCAAGTTCCACCACCTGAGGTTCAACCTTAACTTTGACTTTCTTTTTATCCTCTTCCATGATTTGTTCCTCCATGCTAAGCTTCGAAGTATGTCTGGAGGCGCCTGTGATTTCGAACTCGTCATGTTCATCTACAAGCAAGGGATTTTCAAGTTTATCCTCATCTAGCGCTCCGAGCACTTGAGCATCGGGTCCTGGGGTATCCCCAGTGTGGAGTGCCTCAACCACTTTCTCTTCCTTCTCTGTGGAAACATCGCTCCTTAGAGTTGGCTCGGGATCAGAATGGCCTACATGAAGTCATGAAAGATAAATGTTAGAATACATCTATTACTCGCCAAAAGCGATGGTTTCTTGAGCTCTAGAAGTAAAAGCTACATACCGGCTTCCAATTGACTCTCAGCTGTCTTGGGAGTCTCACCCTCAAGAATAGGAGATAGAATGTGAACACCGAGCCCAGGCTTCTCCGGGTCATAACCAACATGCTGCTTGGGAGGATCGAGTAACGAGCTATCGCCCGACTGAGCGGGAGGAGGAACTGGAGACTCAGTGTCGGATGGGCCAGCAATATCATCCTTACCCTTTGATGACGAGGAGTCTCTACCGAAGAGGGCTTTTGCTACAGACAAGTCTGAAGGCTCGTTTCCTCGAAGCACTTCCCTCACGAGAGCTCCCTCATCGACCTCTTCGATGCCCAGCTCAACCTTTCTAATTTTTATCAAAGTATCCCGTGCTTCTGCCAATGATTCGCGGTAACCCTCGCCTAGGAAAGATAGGTCACGATGCATGAGAACTCGCGCATTATACTCAGCAATGAGCGGATCAAATAAGCATTTAATTTCCTCTCTACCGGACTCAGTAGTAGCCTCGAGACGGGAGTCGACTTCTGTGAGCACCATTTTCTTACCCTCCTCGCGAGCTGCCTCCTTTGCCGCCTCAACCTTGGAAAGTTCCTTATCGAGCTTCGTCTTTAGGAGTCGTGTTGCGATAATTTCATCGCAATATCATTGTGACTCTTCCTGCGCGGTAGTTTTCTCTTCTTTCTCTTCGACAAGCAGCTCCTCCAGTTCTTTAACTCGTCGAGCGAGAATATCCTTTTCTTTCTGGATAGAGTCCCTCTAAAGCTAAAGCACCACTGCGTTGGAATGCCTCATCAATTTCCTTTTTGTGAGCGGCCTCCAAGCGACTAACCGCCTCGACCGTTTCCTTGACATTTTTCTAGGTGACCTCAAGTTGAGATTTGTACGAGGATAGCTCTTTATCTTGGGCTTTGATGATATCTTTGTCGTGAATGGCTTCATGTTTCAAGCGATCGATTTTGTGTTGATGTAACGACCCAAAATTTTCGATCGTGAAAATTCCAGATAGTTAGGAAAAGAAGAAAGAGAAAGAAGAAGAAGAAACAGAAACATGGCACTGATTCTTACAAAACGCAGCGGATCAAAATATAATATCAAATAATAGCAGTTATACAAAGGAAAATTGTATCTGTTAATTTACATTCAATACATCAGAGTTACAACATTTACATACACACTGGACAGATAAAATCAACAGGTCCCAGATAAACTACAATATGTCAAAGCGGGATACACTCATACGTTCCTGCCATCCAGCTCGCCTCCTGAGCTCTAAGACGTCTTAACCTGAAAATCTGTAATACTCAGTCTGACCCGAACTAAAACCCGAGCCTTCCATCTCTCTTTTTTTTCCTTTCTTTTTAAACTTTGTGTGACGACCCAGATTTTTGGACGTCTATTAGCCGGGAAATTAACTGATTTTATTATTGAAATATTAAGATTAATTAGTCAAACGAATAAATTGCTGATAATTAAAATATCAGGATATACATAAATTGATTTAAAACTGTAATAAATATTATAGAAGTGTGAATATAAATTTCACCATTTAAACTTTAGATCGAATATTCAGTGATGTATATACAAATATATACAAACTTTATGATGTTTAATGTATATATAAATGTGTAAATGCATATATATATGTATATACCCAGATGAAGTAAAATATGAGAAAGTTTGAATATAAACATAAATAAATATATATGTAATATCAAAACATACATAAGCAATGTATATGAATAGAAAACGTATGCAAGTAAATAAATGTGTGAAAGTTTGAAATTAGGTACAAGTATATGTGTGTGTTCATATTTAATAGGAATATGTAAATAAGCATGTGTATAAATAGGTGTAAATATATAAATATGATGACAAATGCATATAAGAATACATATATATATCTACATAAATGAATGTACATGTAAGTGTGTAAGGGTACATCATCATGGGCTATGCATGTAAATACATTAGGTAATTCTAGAAATATATAAACTGTAGGAATACATGTATGCAAGGCAAGAAATAATATATCTATGTACATACTACAGCTAGGGGATAAACATGCAAACATGTAAGTACACATGCAATTAATGCTATCAGTTCAAAGCCCACAAGAGAGTCATTTCGAAATGTTCAAAATCATTTCAGTCTTTTTTTTAAATCTTGTCTGGAAAGATAGGGAAGAAAAAATCTCTGATCAAAGAAATGTTTTGTACCAGCCAATTCATACCCCTATACAACTTTTTCTTTATATATCTTCTTATTCTATTGTCGTTCATTTTAAAAAACTTAGCATACCAGAGAAAATATAATCTTGCCTCTGAAGCTTAAATTTCACAACTCAACTAAGCTAAACAAAAGCAGATCAAAATCAATTTAAACATGCAGTTTTCAAGTGAAGTTCCAGGTTTCAAAACTCTGTCTCCCTGTTCAAGGTTTCATTGTGAGTAAACTTCTTTTCTAAAATTTATCAGTACTATATTTTGAAGCATGCTTGAAGTAAAGATTGTAGAAATAATTTCATGAATGAATGATTTGCTGCACGTATAAAAACAAAATGGAATATATGTGCATGTTGAGGATATGTATTTACATATTTCTGTTTGTATCACAGGCTCAACAACACTCAAAGGAAATTCATATCTCACTATTTAAACAGTTTCAAGTTCTGATCTTTAAATGAAATTTGTTTGTTTTTATCTAATTCAACTTTTAAAAATATTATAAAAAGTATAAATAGCAAGAATAACACTGGAAATGAGAAGAGCAGATTAGTTAATAAATCCTTCCTGATTGTTGCATGATTAGTTAATAAGGAAGTGCTGCTTCCTGGAAAAAATCTGGCACTGTCAGTGGTTTTTTCTGGTCTAATGCATTCTTAGCTTGTAGTTCTTTATTAGTGCTTTGAGTATGACTGATATTATTGCTGAGGAGATGTACTAGTTGTTTTGACTATGTAAATTCAAAATGTAATTGCTTTTTTCTTACTGCTATTTTGTTCCTTTTATAGTATATACGTCTTCAATTTATATCTTCAATTATATTATGATTTGCAGCTTATTTTAATAAATAGTTTCAGTCTGTTACAATTTTCATGCGCATTAGTTTTAGTTTTCTCTTTTCTGATGGTTTGTTGGCTTTTGAGTTATATGCTGTTTTAGATATAGGTAGTACTAGTTTTAGCGCATTTCTCAGCTTCAGTTATAGGTAATTACCAGTCTGTTGTTTCAGGCTTTTTATATTAGTTAGTTTTTTGATTTATTCAATGCTTTTGCTGTTAGAGTTATAATTTTAATTGTGACTGTTCTTACTAAATATGTGTTAATATTTTTATTATGTGAATTTCATACTTGTTATTGCAGGTAGTGGTCTTTTTGTGTTCTGCCATTTGTTTATATGCCTCATTCACAGTGTCATATTTGAAGTGCAGAATCTTAATATACTTTCTAATGAATTGGTAAAGCGTGCAGGTTAAGAGTGTCATATTAGTGCTTTACACTTGTCGCCGTGTCGGAATCCGTCGGAAGCCGTCGACAATAAGTTTTGTACCAATTAACAAATAGATTGGAGTAGGGATTAACAACTCTTCAACAGTTGTTACAATCGATAGTGCAACATTTGCAAGCGTCCTTGGCTCCTACCTATTATGGACTCGAGGAAATAATTCCTGCAAACAGGTACACTGTTTCACATATATGTTACTGCTTTTTTTCATATTAACTCTTGTATACACACAAATGTATGACAAACCATATTTTCATTCGAACATTATCAGATGAAAACTATGTACCAAATAGAACATACTATCGTACCCACATCTAAACATTGTTCTAAATTTGCAACACACATTTTTCTCTTTTACTTGACCATCAACAACTGATGTTTACAATTTTATCTATGTACATATAATTTCTATCGAACTAATTATTACTGCATACCAATCATCATTGACGATCTTTTGCAACCCCTAATTAGGTGGAAGCAGCGACTGCATTTTATGCTTATATCTACTTTTACATAACACATCAATTTGAGTTACTGAATGAAATTATAAGGTTCATTTTAACTATAAATTTTTTAAACCGAGACAATTAATACTATTAGTGCTTTACCAATTTAAATATCTTAGTAAAATTTAAATTTTATTGATAATATAGAATTATTTTTTCAAATAGGATCAAAAAAAAAACCAACGGAATGATTACAAAATGTGAGTACAAACAAATATCCTCTTTGGAGTGCGGAAAACAATTTACAAGTAATATTTAAATATTGCAAACAAAATGTTGAAATTTAGGAACTATAACTGTACATCTTGATCCGATCAGTTTTTCTTCTATGATTGGATTGTTATGGTCTTCTCAAAAGGACAACACTTTGGATTGGTTCCTGAATAGTAGTGTGCAAACAGTATTGAAAATTGTGTCTTGTGCATAAAATGCACAATTTCTCATCGAATTCAATCTCTCATATAACATAAAAATGTCACTTTGGGAAATGAGATGGGGGCTTTCTTTTCTTTTTCCTGCCTGTGTTGTTTTTTGTTTGGATGATTGCTAAAAGTTGCCTTCTAAAGCGTTAATAATTGAATTAAGAATTCATCTAGAGTTTGATGTACTTGACAAATCATGTACTTGACAATTCAGCCGATCAATCGAATAATAATGAACCTTTTGTTGAGCTTCTCTCTACGTTTACGGTCAAAATGTACATGATTAGCACTTCGTTCCTCTTGAGATATAATTCTATCCTTTAAATGTTGGAACGTTTTCTATTTTGTTCTTGTTGTATAGCTTGGGAACACTGAGCAAGATATATTTCAGAGCCTTTTGTGATGTATCTTCAGATAAAATGTAAAGTATATGATCAGTATCATGCCATTTTGAGAATGCTGATTGTTGAGAACCAATCAGACGATTTCGAGTAAATACTTCTAGTTCATTGACTTAGACGTTGATTGTTCCGAGAGAGCGAGATGGATGGCAATCATGATGATACATGAAATGGCTCTTCGCATTTTTGATTGAATTCATACCCTCGTCAGTCATCAACCCCTCAACTTTAGGGGTAGCTTTCATTATTATTATTTTGCTTTCACACATGTATAATGTTACTTTACTTAGTATCAGAGTCCAAAATACAAAAATGAAACGATGGACAGAGATGGTACGATTATTTTAGCTTCTTGCATTTTTTAAACTGTATAGCTGGTAGATCCTTCTCTCTAAACATAACTTTTAACAGAGATTTATAACGACAAAAATGAAATAACCAGTGAAGATGAAATTTTGAACTCACATTTTCTAGTGTTCTAATTTTGAGGACCCCATGCATGACAGAAATGCAGATTATAGTAAAGTTATACTGCCAGATTTAGTTGGATGAAATTTTTATAAATTTGTTTTTTGCATTAACTGTTTTCTGTTTATGAGGTTTGTGTACACAGCTTGATATGAATTAGAAGTTTGTATGCTCAAGGGTATTTGGAAGTGTTATTAGTGAAATAAATTGTGTTGATTTTCAAAAAGTCAAAAACAATCACTATTTTTCGCAATTTGAACACACTATTCATTCTTTGATCTATCTATATAGTTTATTGCTGTGTCCATGTTCATTTCATTTGTTTTCTCTGTGCATTTCATGTGTATTCATTTGTGCATTTTCTATTTAAATTGAGTTTGCATTTCAAAGTTTTATTAGCTCTCCTCTGTTACAAGGTTTTGGTTTCTGTTGTTCAATCACCTCAATCCACTTCCACATTTCTTTGCATTTTTTCCAATGCAGTTCTTAAAAGATTTCGCATAACATAAGTACATAACCTACATTTTGTGTTACATATCTGCCATTTCCATAAAAAAACCACATCCCTTTTCTTTTCAAGTTTGACAAATTCTCTGTTTTATTACAACATTTTCATTTCCATTCTCTGTTTTTTCAAAAAAAAATACATTTACTTCACTGTTCTTTACATTTGTGTTCACTGTTTTTGTGAATTTCATTGCAATCTGTTTTGTTACATTGCATTACAAACTCTGTCGTTCCTTGTTTTATACATTTGTGCTCTGTTGTTTTATGTGCTCTGCTGTTCTCAATTTGCTGCCTCATTTCCAAAATATTGATGGAACTAAACTGTTATAGCTAACAATAATTATCTCTAAACTAATAATACACCTCAACTTAGTTCATATAACTATGATATAGCTTGTAACTCCTTTACTTCTCACTTTAATAGTTAGTTTGCAATATATATTGAGAAAAGATATGGAGTTTAATAACTTGTTAATGAGTTTGATAACTTGCAGGATTGATACTAGGCCATGAAGTTGTTGCCCTGCTGTTGCTGTTCACTGTTTACTGCTGTATTTGAACTGATGTGACAAATATGTATCTAATTTGTAGGATTTCATGTAACTGAAGTATATGTATGTGTCTAATATTTGGACTGATGTGATTAACATGTATGTGACTAATGTGAACTAAACTGAACTACTTATGTGTAATATTTGTGCTCAAGTTGAAAGTGGTAAAGTTAAGCATTGATGCATTTTGTACTACTAATGGCTGCAGCGCTTCAGAATTTATGACGTTTTTGCATTAATTATGCTTTTTGTTTATGAGACAGTTTATTTAAATGGGTCGGGTCGGGTCGGGTTGATCCTTCTTTTAAATGGGTCGGCTCGGTTTGACCCATTTATTAAATGGGTTAAATGGGTCGGGTTTATTTATGTCTTAAATGGATCGGGTTAAATTCTACCCGACCCATTTATGATCCGACCCGACCCGTTTGACGGGTCTACTTTATATATCTTCTTATTCTATTGTCGTTCATTTTAAAAAACTTAGCATACCAGAGAAAATATAATCTTGCCTCTGAAGCTTAAATTTCACAACTCAACTAAGCTAAACAAAAGCAGATCAAAATCAATTTAAACATGCAGTTTTCAAGTGAAGTTCCAGGTTTCAAAACTCTGTCTCCCTGTTCAAGGTTTCATTGTGAGTAAACTTCTTTTCTAAAATTTATCAGTACTATATTTTGAAGCATGCTTGAAGTAAAGATTGTAGAAATAATTTCATGAATGAATGATTTGCTGCACGTATAAAAACAAAATGGAATATATGTGCATGTTGAGGATATGTATTTACATATTTCTGTTTGTATCACAGGCTCAACAACACTCAAAGGAAATTCATATCTCACTATTTAAACAGTTTCAAGTTCTGATCTTTAAATGAAATTTGTTTGTTTTTATCTAATTCAACTTTTAAAAATATTATAAAAAGTATAAATAGCAAGAATAACACTGGAAATGAGAAGAGCAGAGAAGATCAAACAATGTCAGAAAATTAATTGTTTAAATCTGGATTCTTGCTTATATTATCTGATTCGTAATTGAAAATTAGGATTTTTAAAAGTAAAATCAGATTTTTTAGGTGTGTAAATCGTGAGAATTTTTGGGTTGAACAGAATCGAGTATTTGCTCGATTTCTGGCGATCGGCATAAGGCGGAGGGTCGGGGTTTTGGCTGGGGCAAGGTTGTAGGCCGGGGATCGTAGGAGAAATGGAATTATATTTTTCTGGGCGTCGTTGATGATGAAGCGATGGGTTTTAGGGTTTTATGCAGTGTTTTAGTCGGAGTTGTTTTCTGGTTGTTGGCGTCGTCGTGGTCGCATCGGGTTGAACCGGTGGTGGGGGAATCAAAGCATGAAGCTCAAGCGGAGGTTCTGGTGGAACGGCGAGTTCACCAGTGGACGGTGGCGTCGACGTGGAGGAGATCTGTTGATCAGGTTGTGTTTCCTGGATTGTGTCGAACAACTTTTTTTTATTTACGACGTCGTTGGTTGTTCTGGGTGATCGGGATCGTTTCTGGGGTCGTAGGCGACTTGTTGGCATTGGCGATGATGATCGGAACGATGGCGATCATTGGTGCATGTGCACGCGTCCACGTTGGTCTGTGTTGTTTGTGAAGTTGGGGAAGAAGAGAAATTGCTCGAGTTTGCTCTCGGTAAATTTGGTTTTTGACTCGAGTATGTGTTCGTGTGGGTTTAGCCTGATATAACAGTTTTAAATTAAACAAAGTTAAAAGAAAAAGAAAAAGAAGAAGATGGGTTTCTCGGGTTCATGCGCGGGTAGTCGTAGGGATTGCTCGAGTGTTGTTCAGGGTAGCGCGCGTGAAGATGAGTGGTTGGCTCGGGAATTTCGAAGGTTTGCTAGGGTTGTTTGTAATGGTAACAGTTTTTTTTAAAAATTAAAGTAAATGTAGTTAACAAGTTTTAAAGCAAAGAAAATGCAAGTTTCAAAGCAAATTATTGAACAAAGTTTGTTTAAAGGTAATTATTTTAGGTTAATTATGTAATAAATTCCTAATGTTTTTCCAAATAAAGTTAATAATGTAATTAATTCAAAGTAATTGATTAAGGCTGTGATTAATTAGGAATAATTAATTAAATTAATTAAAGGATAGTTAATTACTTAAGGGGATAAATTAAAGGTTAATTACTTAGGAGAAGTAATTAAGAATTAATAACTGGTGTAATCAATTAAAGATTAATATAATTAATCAATGGGAAATTAATGGAGGTCAGAAATCACAGAAGGGTTAATTACTGTTTATGATTGATTTAGGCTGACTAATGAATGTAATTAATTAAGTACCATTAATTAATGTAATTAATTAATGTAATTAATGATGGTAATTAAAGATTAATTACCGCAAATAGTTAAGAATAATTAATTTGGGCAATTAATTAAAGAATAATTACTTTATTGAAGATAATTAATCAAGGATGATTAATTAAAGTGGATAATTAAGGATGATTAATTAATTGATTTGTAATTAAATAAATGATTATGTAAGGAAATCTAAGTGATTAAAAGATTAGCAATTAATTTAATTAGTGATAAAGAAATTAATTTTGGATGATCCTTCTTGCTTATGAATTATGGAGTGATATCTGAATGCCTTGGATTATTTGTTATCCCTGATATGTGATTGCGATGCTTTGTGAAAGGAAATGTTTTTGTAATATGATATGTTGGGTTGAACAGAGATAATGTGGTTATCTATGATGAATTGCTGTGTAAAAGTGACATCCTGTATTTAAAAATTTAACCACTTGAATAACTTGGGTTAAGATGACATTGAATTCGAAGAGACCGGAGTCGAGTGTTAGTAAATACCCGAAACCACTTCGATTCTTATAGACTGATATGTGAAATCAATAGACTGGAATGGAATGATTTAAGTGAATTGGACCATTTAATCTAAATTTTGGGTACTTAAAAATTGATGTGTGGAATAAGTGATGTCTATAACAAATTGTGAATTTGTAAACTGGTACGAGTTACCCCGGGTTTTATATAAGTTGTATGCTCTTGTATTCCATGTTAGATGGGCTTACTCACGCTGGTTTCCAGCCTGACCCGGGTGTTACTTTGATGTAATGCTCGGGTCAGACCGAGTATTACAGATTTCCAGGTAAGGACGGTCTGGAGCTCAGGAGGCGAGCTGGATGGCAAGAACGCATGGAGTGTATTCCGCTATGATATATTGTAGTTTGTCTGGGACATGTTGATTGTATTTGTCCAGTGTTTGTGTATATGTTGTAACTCTGATGTATTAAAGTGTAATTTGACAAGTACAGATTGCCTTTGTATAACTGTTATTATTTGATATTATATTTTGATCCGCTGCGAATGTGAGATTCTGTGTTTGTTTCTGTTTCTTCTTCTATCTCTTTCTTCTTTTCCTAACTATCTGGAATTTTCGGGATCGAAAATTCCGGATCGTTACACTTTGTTTATTTTTAAATTTCAAAACAGTAAAACAAGATAAACCCACTCGATCCTACTCGAAGCCAGACCTGAGCAAATCCTTCCTTTCCCCGAAACCAACCCCGAGTCACTCCTTTCCTCCCTTCGAAAACATCACTGATATACAGCGATTCCACGTGCTCGTGCATAGGAGATCGACGACGATCTAACCACCCATTCTACCATCGACAAGTTGTCGATGACCTCCACACTCGATTCCGACCACCTGATCGAAGAATCAAACTCGAAATCAAAGTCGAGTTCAATCGAACCCACAGAAACGAAACTAGTCACCCACAAATCTAACTCGACCTAACGCCTCCGACCACCAGAGTTCTCGAAACTTCGTCACCAGCTCTTCCGTTGACCTACGCTCCATTCCCCCACTCGCGATCGACTCCGACCCCTTAACGACGTCACAGCAACCCAATTTCCAACCTCGACCACAAACTAGGCTTAAACCCTACTTCGACGCTACGCCGCTGCCACGGTTGTCAGGAAATTCTCCGACTATTTTTGCCGTGACCCCCGACCTCCCAACCTTCTTCAACAACGACGTCGACCACCCTAACTTCGCCGATCATCGGAAATCGCTTAAAATCCCTTTCCCATTCATCCCATGATTTCTCTCGAATTAAAAGCTTAAAAATCAAAATTTTATTTTTAAAAATCATAGATATCGATAATAAATCAAACTATATACCTGGAATAACCAATTATTAAGATCGAGATTTTTATATATATGAATTTTTACTGAAATTCTTCCTTTATGTTAAAACTATCTTAAATTTTTACCTGGAAACATTTTTAAAGTTGATAGTTGGTTATTTCTAACAATTTTTGTTTATACATCAAGGTCTAAAGAGGATCAGGGAAAGAGATATTGATAAAATTATCAAATTTTAAAGCTTGTACAACTAGAATAGGGCCAACCTTTTGTATACAGACATGCACACAATCATTCACATACATATATACATGCATTCCTATTTAAACAATCATGCCATCATAATCACAATTTACTTATGTAATCACTACTTAGATCTAGATTTTTAAACAGATTTAAAATCCTTAAATAGAATTGTTTACTCACCTGAGAAACTTTGAACAGAGAACACTTTTGTGTTGAACAGCTGCTAGCTTGATCCTCTCCCTAAATCTTCTTGCTTGTTTTCTTGTTGGTTTAGTTGTTATTTTAAGTTTCAGTTGTAATATGACATGATTTCTTATTTCCTGGAATGCTAAGTTTGATGAACGAAATGAAATAAGAAGATTGATATATATATGAAGTGACCCACTTCTTTATGATTTATTTTTAGTGAATTTTCTGTTGAGTTTTTTTTTTCCACAATGTATATACATATATATATATATATATATGTCAATGGATCACTTCCCTTAATTTAATTTTTCCCAAGATCCTGAATTTTTACTAATATAAATATATCAGTATTAAAATAAATCCTATCATTTATATATGTGAAGATATATAAATGGTTCTTTGCTTATCAGAGTGATTAAAATAGCAAAGCAACTCATTCCTACCTTATTTCTCATATTTCAGAGATTTGGTGTCACATAGCCATTTCTATTTATTATATATATTTTTCTTTTTAGAACTCAAGCTTGATTAACTTTAGGATTAGATATCACTAGTTCTCTTATTTTCTTGTCCTACCTCACAAATTAATTGATCCCTGAATTTATAAGCCATACATTTTAATCCTGGAATTTTGTAATCTGATACTTATTGTTCTATATGAAGTAAAAGGTGTTCAACCTAACTCATGCTTATTAGTTTAGCTTGTGTTACTCATTTCAATTTCAAACAACTTTTATATCAGGTGAAATACCCATGCTTTGATTTATTAAGTTGCAATAATCATGTGAATATTGAAATTACAAACTGATTTAAAGGCTAAGCAGAGGAAAACAATACAGTCAGACCAGAGTGCTAACTCAAACTATCATGCTAAATGGAGACTAAGAACATGTGTGCAGTCAGTATGCCTAAGGCAAAAGGATCAGACAAAATGCAAGACTTCCCGGTGAACTTATAATGAAGACAACTGATGATTTCTAGGAAAGATAACAAATGTTAGTGGTCATTATTCTATTGAATGATGGAAATGCTCATTACAAACAAGACCACATGCCTCTACAAATTACTACAGGTTTTGACTATGACTCAATACTACCAGATTTGAATTAAGTATCCAGATAACAAGAATTAGATAAGTATAATTTACAGTGATGCCTACAAGTATCTAGCATGCATATGAGCTTATTACACCAAACAATACAAGTTTTTACTGGGAGAAAATCAAATGCCCAAAACCAGATTACAGGCTATGCCTTCCAGCCTTTGCATGGACTTATATCAATTATAAGTCATGGTCAAGCCTTACTGGTTAGCCAGGACCAGATTCAACCCATCCACTTAACAAAATTCATAGCATACTTTTCAATAACAGCCTCATCTTTATAATTTAAAATCACTTAAACCTTGCCAAGGGATGTATGTCCACATATCATATTACATGGCATACTTCCTTCATCACTTTTCCACCAGAAATCATCTAAATAAGTTGCTTAAATCAGTAACTCACAAACCCCACAAAATACTTAAGTTTTTACATGTTCTTTTCAAGTGAACAAAATAAGCATCATTGCTGAGAATACACAAAATAAAAGGAAGTTTGCCCAGATTATCTATTACAGATTATACTGCTACTTCCTTAAACATTTTTTTTCTTAATTCATGAAGATCTTCAAATATCCATGCAAGCAAGCCACTTATACATCTTTCCCTGCATCAATATTTTGGACTGCCTCCATAAAAATGAGACACCTCAATTATTGCAAGGCAACAAATAGGGTCAGAATAAAATTCTGATATGAGTGAAATCAAAATATAATAACTTGACATTTTAATTATTGTGCAGAGAATTTATGTGCTTGATGCTTATTTGGATTCATAATGTAAACTAGGTATATAAACATGTATAAGCCCCTACTAACACATATGCACACAAGCATCCATTCATCCATCCAATTCAGTATACATGTACACTTACTCCTATGGAATTAACTCATTTTAATTCCATAGCTCAGCTCTCAATCTCAATTTAACAATTTAATTTGGTCTTAACTCTTTGCCATTGAACACCATGTGTGCATTGCAAGGGACTCAATTCTGTTAACCCCTGCACAGAGGCCTACAGGACTTAAACAAGTCATGCACATACCCATCATCCCCCTTATGATGGATAGATCAAGGCTTTACCCCTAGATTAGTTTTATAATCTAGTGACCATTCTCATTTTCTTTCAGAAAAATTTATTAACTCTTGAAATGCTGTTATATTCTTTTCTTCTTTTTCATAAATCAGAGAGGGTTAACTCACTCAGGAATTTCAGCTAACCATACTAAACATTCATGAAAAGAATACCACATCCCATTTTTGTTCAAAATTTGTTTTAACACTTGCATATCTTCTATATTCAGGAATATCATGATCACTTAAACAAATCTTGTAAAATCATATAAAAATTCTTATACTCAATTCTACTGTGAACATAGGGTAAGGTTTTTGAGAAAAACCCATAAAACATTTTAGCTTAAGATCTGAACAAATCAGCACATAAATGATTTATTGCATTGTTCACCTCAAATTTAAAACAATCCAGACATGAGCATGAACCTCCTTTATTCACACTGCCTAGTTCATTTTTCAGTAATACCCTATTTCACAATAAAAATGTATTTATCTTACTAACCATATTTATAAACTGGTGTTTTAAGGTGCTGGATTTATATCAGTGATCATGGTATTTTTCTTATCAAACAATCAAACAAAGCAAATCAAAGCATCACCCAAAGATTTATCAAAACACCTACCATTTTCAGCATTCATTTATTCAAAAAAATAGATCAAGCACAAACATGATATGGTTTTTATAAAATAATATGGTTGCCCTTAACTTGGGTCTTAATGCCTTAAGCCTCATAGATTGATTAATCACTCACCTTCCTTCCTCTTTTCCCTGAGAATTCTTTAACTTGAACAATGGCTTTGGTTTGCTCTCCTTTCTTTTCTTAATATTTTCCGTTTTTCTGCAGCGAGACTGCTGCTTCCCCTTTAATTTTTAAAACATTGTTTAGGGTTTTAGTAGAGTGAAAAACCCATCTTATCCCCATACAGTTGAGAGAATTTTACATATGATGTTATGGCTAGAAATGCCATTTTCTTTTTGATTTCCAATTCGGGTATTTTCAGTTGCTTTAGCTTTTCTTTTCTTTTCTGATTTGCATGCTATTTGCATGTTTCATACACACACCTTATTTTCATGTGACTTTCTTGCATTGTTTATTTTCTTTATGCTAAACTGTAATGTATACATGTATATCCCTTTATCAATTGACTCCTTGTTAATATTTCAAGCTATTTGTTTTCTCTTGATGTATAAATGTATTCATATATTTAATTACCATAGTGTTGTTTTTTTTCATTTTTGTTTTACTGAAAGTAACTATTCCCTTCATTATATTTTTAACTTATTCTCAATATTTATTTTCAGACTGTATTATTTTTTTTTGAAAATTTTCCTTTTTCTGATTTTATTTAAATTATTCTTATCTCAATAATTTTGGGTCTTCACATACTCTCCTCCTAAAAGGAATTGTGTCCCATAATTATTCTCTCATACATTTCCATCCAAATGTATACAAAGCATAATTTCAATTGAATGAAATTTCAGAAACTCATTCATTCTAAATCAATCAAACACACATAAATAATTTTAAGGTTTCATCATAGTTTTAAACATACCTTTAAGCAGAAAATAGATTAGGATATTTATCCCTCATTCTATCTTCAGCCTCCCATGTACAATCATTCTCATCCAGACTCCACTGAATTTTTACCAATTTAATTATTTTGTTTCTTAATTTCTTCTCTTCTCTAGCCACTATGCCCACTGGTTCCTTTTTATAAACCAGGTTTTCTTGAATTTCAACATTTGTAGGGGATTCAAGAATAGTTTTCTTATCATGCACCCACTTTCTTAATTAAGATACATGAAATACATTATGTATGTTGCTCAATTCCTCTGGCAACTTCAATCTATAAGCCAAAGTTCCTATTCTCTGAACAATTTCATATGGGCCTATATACCTTGGTGATAGCTTTCCTGCTTTGCCAAATCTTAGTATTTTCCTCATGGGTGAAACTTTGAGAAATACATGATCCCCCACTTCAAACTCTACTGGCCTCCTCCTTTTATCTGCATAAGCCTTTTGCCTTTCTTGTGCTGCCTTCATTCTCTGCCTCACCAGTTCAATTCTTGCCGAGGTTTCTTTAATATGATCTGGTCCTAGCAACACTCTTTCACCTGCCTCTATCCAACATGCAGGAGACAAACAAGGCCTTCCATATAAAGCCTCATATGGAGCCATGCCTATAGTAGATTGATAGCTATTGTTATAAGCAAACTCAACTAAATAAAGGTGATCTTCCCAGTTGCCACCAAAATCAAGTATACATGCCCTAAGCAAATCCTCTAGAATCTTGTTTACAATTTCTGTTTGACCATCTGTTTGGGGGTGGTATGCTGTGCTTAGACACAATTCTGTCCCCATTGCCTCTTGAAAGCTTCCCCAGAACCTTGAAGTAAACAAGGTACCTCTATCACTAATGATAGTCTTGGGGATTCCATGTAATTTTACTATCTCCTTCACAAATAATTGTGCTAATTTGTGAGCATTTCTGTTTGAGTTCACTGGAATAAAGTGGGATGACTTTGTGAGTCTATCAACTACTACCCAGATACTATCACTACCTCTTCTTGTTCTTGGCAAACCATCCACAAAATCCATCGAAATGCTTTCCCATTTCCAAGTAGGCACTTCCAAAGGTTGTAGTAGGCCTGAAGGTCTTTGATAATCTGCCTTGACTTGTTGGCATGTCATACATTTTGCCACATATCTGGCTACTGCCCCTTTCATTCCTGGCCACCAATAATTTCTTTTAAGATCATGATACATTTTAGTACCACCTGGATGTATAGTGTATTTTGTCTTATGATGTTCATCCATAACTTCCAGCTTAAGTTCTTCTACACTGGGCACACAGAGTCTCCCTTTCTTCCTTAGGTAACCTCTATCATCTACTTTATAGTTTTCCACTAATATTCCTTGTGAAGCCATGTCTTTCTTCTCCTTTAAATTCGAGTCTTGATCTTGCATAATCCCTATTTTATCAACTAGTGTTGGCCTTAAAGAGATAAGACTCAATCTTCCATATTCAATCATAACTTTATGCACATTGTCTGGTGTACTAATTTCTTCCTTCATCTCCACTTCACTAAGGATTGTTAAATCCTTAAACTCAGTCATCATTAAGCTTGCTAATCTTGCCTGATGTCTACTCAATGCATCTGCCACTCTATTAGCCTTTCCAGGAGTATACAATATATCTAAATCATAGGCAGCTAAAAATTCCACCCACCTATGTTGTCTCATATTCAAGTCCTTTTGGCTAAACAAATACTTGAGTGATTTGTGGTCTGTAAACAATTCAAATTTAGTACCCAATAAGTAATGTCTCCATAGCTTCAATGCATAAACTATGGCAGCTAACTCTAAATCATGTGTGGAATATCTGGTTTCATTTGACTTGAGTTGCCTTGATGCATAGGCTATGACCCTTCCCTGTTGCATGAGTACTGCTCCTAAACCAGTCCCACTAGCATCAGTGTACACCACTAAGCCTTCATTTCCCTCTGGCACTTGCAAGACTGGAGCTTCCATCAATGCTTTCTTCAATGATTCAAAAGCTTGCTCACACCTCTCTGTCCACACATAAGGTTGCTCTTTTCTGGTTAACTTGGTTAGTGGAATAGCTATTCTTGCAAAGTCCTTTATGAACCTTCTATAGTAACCTGCCATCCCTAGAAATGATCTTACTTCAGTCACTGATTTTGGCCTACTCCAAGATTGCACTGCCATCACCTTAGTTGGGTCTACACTAACTCCTTGTTGTGATATAATGTGTCCCAAAAATTTTACTTCATCCTGCCAAAAGGTACATTTAGAGAATTTGGCCTTTAAATCATGTGCTCTCAGTCTAGACAAAACCAGATGCAAGTGTTTTGCATGATCCTCTTCTGATTTTGAATACACCAATATGTCATCAATAAAGACAACCACAAATTTGTCTAGAAAATCTCTAAATGTTCTATTCATTAAATCTACAAAGTATGATGGTGCATTTGTCAATCCAAAAGGCATTACTAAATATTCATATAGCCCATACCTTGTGTTGAATGCTGTGTATTTAATACTCTCCTCTTCAACCTTCATTTGGTGAAATCCAGAGGCTAAGTCTAGCCTTGAGAAAATTCTTGCTCCATTTAATTGATCAAACAAATCATCAATTCTGGGAAGTGGATATTTACTTTTAATGGTGACTTTGTTTAATTCCCTATAATCTATGCACATTCTCAAAGTACCATCATGCTTCTTCACAAATACAACTGGAGAACCCCAGTTTGAACTACTAGGCCTTATGAAGCCTTTCTGCTCCAGTTCTTCCAACTGATGTTTCAACCCACTAATTCTTTAGGACCCATCCTAGTAGGCTTCTTGATGATTGGGCTTGCTCCTGGGATTAGCCTTATTTGAAATTCTACTTGCCTATTTTCTAGAACACCTATGACTTCACCAAAGACATCTGGGTATTCATTTATAATTTTTATGTCTTCTAGTGTTAATTCTTTCTCAGTCATGCTACATATTCGGTTAAGGTAATTGATTTTAGCAATTTCACTCATGACTATAATATTTTTACCATTTTCTGTTTTCAGAGATAGTAAAATTTTCCAAATTCAAAATTGCTTTGAATTTGCTCAACCAATCTACCCCTAAAATAATTCCTATTCCAGGGTATTTCAATACAAACAAATCAGATTTAAACACATTTCCTCCTATGTTTAATTCTACTCCCAAACATTTTAATCCTAGCAAACAAGAGCTACCCAGGGGACTTTGAATAAACAAGGGATTATCAACAAAATAGCATGTGAGAGTTAATTTATTCACTATGTCTTGGGATATTAGTGAATGTGTTGCTCCAGTGTCATATATAACTGAGATGGGGTGATCTTTAATTAGAAGTATACCTTCCAATTGTCCAGAACTTCCCACTGCAGTTGCTTTTCCCTCAAGTGCTCCTACCTTTGCTCCTTTTTTGAATTCTGGGCAATTCTTTTTAATATGACCCTCTTTCCCACAGTTGTAGCAACTGAATGGGGTTTTCTTAGCTGCTTGACACCTATTACTCATGTGTCCTTCTTTACCACAATTGTAGCAAATGATCTTCTTCTTGACTTCTCCACTGGTTGCTCCTTCAACCTTCTGATTTGAATTTTTCTTGTTATAAGGGTGAGTTCTATTTTTCTCTTTCTTATTATTGTTGTTAGCCCTCATGCTCCTGAATTTTTCTCTGGCATTATCATGTTGTTCAAAAGAGAGAGTAAGATCTATGACTTGATCAAAGGTTTTGTCTTTGTAGGGTAGCATTGCTCTACTTAAATTAGCATTAAGTCCTTGAATAAATCTGGAATTCTTTAATTCTTCATTCCCTATGAGCATGGTTCCATACTTGGATAAACTCTCAAATTTTTGTGTGTATTCAGTTACACTCATTGGCCCTTGTCTCAGCCTTATAAATTCCTCCAGCAGTGTTGCCTTGGCTGTTGCTGGGACAAATCTTGCCTCAAGCATCTCCTTGAATTGATCCCATGTTATCTCATTTTCTGGCCTCCCTGTGATAATGACCTCCCACCAATCAAGTGCTGCTCCCTTGAGTCTTCTGGAAGCAATTTGCCTTTTCCTTTGATCATTTATTTGCATATCTGCAAATATCCTATCCAAAGTTCTCAACCATGTCTGCACTCCCATAACTCCCTCAGTGCCTTCAAAATCCTTGCCTCCTAAATTTGAAAATGTCTTCAATAGCTTAGATAATTCCTCATGAGGATTTTCTTCCCTGTGCACTGCTCCTTCTCTAAATGCCCTCACCAAATCTTGCAAATTGACCATTGGTGTTGTATTGGAAAGTCCTGCTCCATGACTTGGTGGTCTTCCTACCATGATTCACTATTCAATTGCATAGCTAGTTAGTCATATTTCTAATTTAATTATTTTCTGCAATTTATTTCTACTGTGGATATTTATTTCTATCATTACTATATATTTATGCTATGTTTTAACAACATAGCTCTGATACCAACTGAAGTGACCCACGTCTTTATGATTTATTTTTAGTGAATTTTCTGTTGAGTTTTTTTTCCACAATGTATATACATATATATATATATATATATATATGTCAATGGATCACTTCCCTTAATTTAATTTTTCCCAAGATCCTGAATTTTTACTAATATAAATATATCAGTATTAAAATAAATCCTATCATTTATATATGTGAAGATATATAAATGGTTCTTTGCTTATCAGAGTGATTAAAATAGCAAAGCAACTCATTCCTACCTTATTTCTCATATTTCAGAGATTTGGTGTCACATAGCCATTTCTATTTATTATATATATTTTTCTTTTTAGAACTCAAGCTTGATTAACTTTAGGATTAGATATCACTAGTTCTCTTATTTTCTTGTCCTACCTCACAAATTAATTGATCCCTGAATTTATAAGCCATACATTTTAATCCTGGGATTTTGTAATCTGATACTTATTGTTCTATATGAAGTAAAAGGTGTTCAACCTAACTCATGCTTATTAGTTTAGCTTGTGTTACTCATTTCAATTTCAAACAACTTTTATATCAGGTGAAATACCCATGCTTTGATTTATTAAGTTGCAATAATCATGTGAATATTGAAATTACAAACTGATTTAAAGGCTAAGCAGAGGAAAACAATACAGTCAGACCAGAGTGCTAACTCAAACTATCATGCTAAATGGAGACTAAGAACATGTGTGCAGTCAGTATGCCTAAGGCAAAAGGATCAGACAAAATGCAAGACTTCCCGGTGAACTTATAATGAAGACAACTGATGATTTCTAGGAAAGATAACAAATGTTAGTGGTCATTATTCTATTGAATGATGGAAATGCTCATTACAAACAAGACCACATGCCTCTACAAATTACTACAGGTTTTGACTATGACTCAATACTACCAAATTTGAATTAAGTATCCAGATAACAAGAATTAGATAAGTATAATTTGCAGTGATGCCTACAAGTATCTAGCATGCATATGAGCTTATTACACCAAGCAATACAAGTTTTTACTAGGAGAAAATCAAATGCCCAAAACCAGATTACAAGCTATGCCTTCCAGCCTTTGCATGGACTTATATCAATTATAAGTCATGGTCAAGCCTTACTGGTTAGCCAGGACCAGATTCAACCCATCCACTTAACAAAATTCATAGCATACTTTTCAATAACAGCCTCATCTTTATAATTTAAAATCACTTAAACCTTGCCAAGGGATGTATGTCCACATATCATATTACATGGCATACTTCCTTCATCACTTTTCCACCAGAAATCATCTAAATAAGTTGCTTAAATCAGTAACTCACAAACCCCACAAAATACTTAAGTTTTTACATGTTCTTTTCAAGTGAAAAAAATAAGCATCATTGCTGAGAATACACAAAATAAAAGGAAGTTTGCCCTGATTATCTATTACAGATTATACTGCTACTTCCTTAAGCATTTTTTTTTCTTAATTCATGAAGACCTTCAAATATCCATGCAAGCAAGCCACTTATACATCTTTCCCTGCAGCAATATTTTGGACTGCCTCCATAAAAATGAGACACCCCAATTATTGCAAGGCAACAAATAGGGTCAGAATAAAATTCTGGTATGAGTGAAATCAAAATATAATAACTTGACATTTTAATTATTGTGTAGAGAATTTATGTGCTTGATGCTTATTTGGATTCATAATGTAAACTGGGTATATAAACATGTATAAGCCCCTACTAACACATATGCACACAAGCATCCATTCATCCATCCAATTCAGTATACATGTACACTTACTCCTATGGAATTAAATCATTTTAATTCCATAGCTCAGCTCTCAATCTCAATTTAACAATTTAATTTGGTCTTAACTCTTTGCCATTGAACACCATGTGTGCATTGCAAGGGACTCAATTCTGTTAACCCCTGCACAGAGGCCTACAGGACTTAAACAAGTCATGCACATACCCATCATCCCCCTTATGATGGATAGATCAAGGCTTTACTCCTAGATTAGTTTTATAATCTAGTGACCATTCTTATTTTCTTTCAGAAAAATTTATTAACTCTTGAAATGCTGTTATATTCTTTTCTTCTTTTTCATAAATCAGAGAGGGTTAACTCACTCAGGAATTTCAACTAACCATACTAAACATTCATGAAAAGAATACCACAACCCATTTTTGTTCAAAATTTGTTTTAACACTTGCATATCTTCTATATTCAGGAATATCATGATCACTTAAACAAATCTTGTAAAATCATATAAAAATTCTTATACTCAATTCTACTGTGAACATAGGGTAAGGTTTTTGAGAAAAACCCATAAAACATTTTAGCTTAAGATCTGAACAAATCAGCACATAAATGATTTATTGCATTGTTCACCTCAAATTTAAAACAATCCAGACATGAGCATGAACCTCCTTTATTCACACTGCCTAGTTCATTTTTCAGTAATACCCTATTTCATAATAAAAATGTATTTATCTTACTAACCATATTTATAAACTAGTGTTTTAAGGTGCTGGATTTATATCAGTGATCATGGTATTTTTCTTATCAAACAATCAAACAAAGCAAATCAAAGCATCACCCAAAGATTTATCAAAACACCTACCATTTTCAGCATTCATTTATTCAAAAAAATAGATCAAGCACAAACATGATATCGTTTTTATAAAATAATATGGCTGCCCTTAACTTGGGTCTTAATGCCTTAAGCCTCATAGATTGATTAATCACTCACCTTCCTTCCTCTTTTCCCTGAGAATTCTTTAACTTGAACAATGGCTTTGGTTTGCTCTCCTTTCTTTTCTTAATATTTTCTGTTTTTCTGCAGCGAAACTGCTGCTTCCCCTTTAATTTTTAAAACATTGTTTAGGGTTTTAGTAGAGTGAAAAACCCATCTTATCCCCATACAGTTGAGAGAATTTTACATATGATGTTATGGCTAGAAATGCCATTTTCTTTTTGATTTCCAATTCGGGTATTTTCAGTTGCTTTAGCTTTTCTTTTCTTTTCTGATTTGCATGCTATTTGCATGTTTCATACACACACCTTATTTTCATGTGACTTTCTTGCATTGTTTATTTTCTTTATGCTAAACTGTAATGTATACATGTATATCCCTTTATCAATTGACTCCTTGTTAATATTTCAAGCTATTTGTTTTCTCTTGATGTATAAATGTATTCATATATTTAATTACCATAGTGTTGTTTTTTTTCATTTTTGTTTTACTGAAAGCAACTATTCCCTTCATTATATTTTTAACTTATTCTCAATATTTATTTTCAGACTGTATTATTTTTTTTTGAAAATTTTCATTTTTCTGATTTTATTTAAATTATTATTATCTCAATAATTTTGGGTCTTCACAATATAGAACAAAGTTTACAGGAGATAGGTATTTTCTGGTACAAACATTTCTTTTGGTCAGAGATTTTTTTATCTTTCTTCTTTTGACCAGACTAGATTTTTTGTGGCAATGAAATGATTTTTATGTATTTCGAAATGACCTGGTTTTGTGCTAGAAATGATAGCATTAAATGCAATTGTCCCTTTATATGTTTACATACTTATCCCCTTTGATTTTTTTGTATGAACATATATATTATTATTATTTTCTTGCATATACATGTATTCTTATAGTTAATATATTTTACTAGAATGATCTTGAGTGTTTACTTTACTAATTTATATAACATGAGTACCTATATATTTACTTATATCATTATACATATTCACCTACCATTTAAATACACTCATGTTTCACATATATTGATATATATATATATATATTCTTAAGTTTGAAATCGCCATTTGGAATTTATACATCCAGGTGTGTATATACATATAAATATAGATATTTATTTTCATATACTATACTTTTATAACCATATCTATCTAAACTCACATATTTATATATTTTTAATCATCAAAAGCTTACATATATATTTATACATTTACGGATATTCGTCTTAACTAAATTGGTGGAGTCTTGTATATATTATTTATTTTTTCTATAAGGTTTACCATATCCAAAGATTTATAAGCCAATGTTTATTATAGTTTTTAAGCCATTTATTTACCCAATATTTTAATTATCAGAAATTTATCTATTTGACTAATTAAGACTAAAATTCCAATAATTTAATTTAGTTAATCACTCAATTTTAGATGGCCAAAAATCTGGGTCGTTACATTCCTTCCTCCTTTAGAATTTTCGCCCTCGAAAAGGAACGAACGAGAATTTTTATTTACTGCGTATTATAGTCAAATTATTCTTTAAACATTTTTAACTCTTTTACTCTCTTATTTCAAAATTTCAAAATTTTAAACACTTATAAATAACATAATATAACCAAAATAGCTTTTATATAAAAAATACTTTTTATAACTCGATGTTTCAACAAGTCCATCCTTGTTCTCATAGAAATTCGGTCATACGTTGATCAGACGTAGGACTGAAAATCTATAAGTACTTGGTAAACCCGTTTCCAACACCCAGTGAAAATACTTGGAAAATATTTTGGTGAAAATATAGAAAACATTTTGGAAATAGAGGAAACATCTTTGGTTAGAATGCTCTGGAAATCATCACCCCCATCCATGGTTGCAGTTAACCCGATGGTTACGTTGTCATCCCAGCAAAATCCATAGATAACTATAGGCCTCCGCGCCCCTCGATTACACCATGGAACCCACTACAGATCGCAGTTACACCCGGGATTTACGTTGCTATCACAACAAAAACCCATATAACCGTAGGCATTAGTGCCCTCGAATTTCGCTGCCAAACGAATGAAACTCCTCCACTCGACCATAGATCGCAGCCTACCGATGTTACGTTGTCGTCCCGGCAAAATCAAGTGTAGACTGTTGGCTCTCATCCTCCACACGATTTTCGCTATAGTCCACACAGTAGATCGTAGCGACATCGAGTTACATTGTCGTCACAACATAACCCAAATGCCCCTGTAGGCATCAGCGCCCTCGACTTTCGCTACCAAACAATCCTCAGGAACTAGTTTGTCCGCACTCCTCACAGGATCAACTTTAGAACCCCCCTTGGGCTCAAGGCAGTACCACCGAGCGGCACTCCTGAGAAGTTCATTCAAGGGAGCACCTTCTTCCCCAGAGTCACTTTCAAAACACTTTATACTATACACATATAGTATTTTCCAAATCATACACCTAGTATGAATTTCATATAAATCTCCTTTCTCAAAATCGATTATCCCAAAATCGATAATTCACAAACTAGGCTTTCCAAATTCCAAATTTGATTTCCCTCAAAACTCAAAAGCCCCTTTTTTTATTTAGAAATCCATAGGTTCCCAAAACCCTTTTCCAAAATCATTTTCACAAAATCCTTTATATATACGTATATATATATAATAACCTTGGGAAATTTTTGAATCACTTCATACTTGTATAAACTCACTTTTATACTTCAAATATTTTCAAAATCCTTTTCTTCTGGCAATAAATTCAACAAGGGGAGTTTACCATATAATACATATATATGACTTACTTCATTCCAAATCAAATATTCAAATTTGATTATTCTTTTTTTAAAAGTCATTTACTATATTACTTAATTCCATAAAGTAAATTTTAATCATAGAAATATTAAATTTCCACCTTATTTCCTCATATATCTCACAAAATACACTTTTCATTTCAAAACCACTTTAAAATTCTTATCCACAACTTACAATATCAATTTCATTCAAACTCGTACGATGTCCATATATCATCCGTGCGCAATATCAATCTGATCGCTCACTCGATCACATAATTTCACTTCCGAACTAGTATTGTCCACCCGACTTCCTAGTGCGGACTCAGATCTGGTTTCTTGATCAGAAACCGTCATTCTCCTTGCATAGTCACAACTATGATAGAGAATATCCAGAACCAATCAAAAATCCATATCCAGGTTCGTCGTCGAAAATTGAGCGAAAAATTAATCCAATTCAAATTTTCCATTTGAATTTTATACTTATCCATCTTCAATTCTAATTTATTCAAACTAAATTCAATTCGAACTAATGAAATCTAAATCTCAACTTTAACCCTTCTTGAATTATATAAATTCGAGTTAAATTTTCAAATGTTGATTTAACCCCTTAAATCAAATTAACCTTTATTTTTAAATCAATAATCCAAATCTTTAAACAATTTAATTCTGAGTCCAATTCTCAAAATTTCATTTTAAATTATCTTTACTTAACTTATTTCAAAGTTCAAATAAGAGTTCAAAACAATTTTATCTTAAAAATTCAATTTATTACCCAATTTTATCTTCCAGTTTTGAAACCAGTTTTAAGCAATTTTAATTTACAAATTCAATTCTTAACATTCAAATTTTCAGTTCAAAGTAATTCCATGTCCTTAGTTTCAAATTCCATTTCAAAAGAAGGTGATTTTATTAGATCATACTGCCACAAAATATTTCATACATTGATAGACTACACACTAGCAGTTCAACATTACATCCATTTATCACAATAAAAGTCTTACAAAGTCATAAATTTAGATGTCTTCACCATCACCTAAGTTTTAGAGTCCTAGCTTTTCTATCAGAATCCTTCCTATGGACTTCCTTCCAATGGGCAAATCCCAAACATGCATTTTTCAATAGGATGTCCCCACTTATAGCATTTTCCACAAAAAGTTTCTACCCTCTCATCAATCCGGATGACCTCCGTGTTTCCTTCTGGATGTTCCACAACCTTAATCTTCTTCTTCTGTCTCTTGGGACAATTCCTCATGATATGTCCCAGCCCTTTACAATTATAGCAAATGGTTGACTCGTTGACTGGTTCCATTGGTTTTCACTTCACCTTCTTCACTTCAGGACAATGGTTAAGGAAATGTCCCTTCTTATGACACTTAAAGCATAATATCTCGGCGTGAAATCGTTGGAATGTACCCTTTAATTCCTTCCTAGTTTTACCACACTTAGCTGCGTAATGACCCTTATTGAAGCATCTATAGCAGGTGACATTATCATAAGGTCCTGGTCCATTTCTTTCCTTAATCCGATTTTCATACTCCTGAATTGTTATTTCCCATTCCTTATGTGCAGCTGCTCTTCGTTCCCTACGCCTTGCCTTCCATTCGTCACTCTTAGCCATTTCTCTCAAAGACTGAATTCTAGAGGGACTTCCTAACCTATAAATTAGACTTAATTAGAAGAATTCAACCCTTATATATCAATTTACTTACCTAGTTATACCTTAAGTTTAAACTACCTTTAATTCCAAACAAAGTTTTCAAACAACTTCTTATTTTAAAATAAGATTACTTTCAAAAATATTCTGAATAATATCATTTCTTTTAACAATTTAAAAAATGATTTCAAATGTTTCTAAACTTAGAATTCAAACTTCTCCACTTACATTCCTTCTAATTTACGAGTTATTCACATCTAATGGTTACTTCCTTAAAACATTTATATGTTTATTGGAAAACAATCATCCTATTTAAACTCAATAACCATTTATTTTCTGGTTTGAAACCATTTTAATTCATCTTATTTGTATAGTTCATTTTATCCAATCCTTATTTGGATATGTATATATATGTTACTTAATTTCTTATTTAATAACCAATTATTGCTTTATAAATATGATATAAGCTTTTATAAAATCATCCAGTTTTAAAACCATTTTTAAAACCTTTATATAGGAAAATAACAAGTACGCTCTCATATATATACATATATATATACACACTCAACTCATCCTAGGGTAATACTAACCCTATCCCTGATGAGTAAACCCACCAGAGCCAAGGTTTTCGCTTAACCTCGCCCTGATACCAAAAATGTAACGACCCGAAATTTTCGATCGTGAAAATTACATATAGTTAGGAAAAGAAGAAAGAGATAGAAGAAGAAGAAACAAAAACATAGCACTGATTCTCACAAAACGCAGCGGATCAAAATATACTATCAAATAATAGCAGTTATACAAAGGAAAATTGTATCTGTTAATTTACATTCAATACATCAGAGTTACAACATTTACATACACACTGGACAGATAAAATCAACAGGTCCTAGATAAACTACAATATGTCACAACGGGATACACTCATACGTTCCTGCCATCCAGCTCGCCTCCTGAGCTCTGGGACGTCATAACCTGAAAATCTGTAATACTCGGTCTGACTCGAACCAAAACCCGAGCCTTCCATCTCTCTTTTTTTCCTTTCTTTTTTAACTTTGTTTATTTTTAAATTTCAATACAGTAAAACAAGATAAACCCACTCGATCCTACTCTAAGCCAGACCCAAGCAAATCCTTCCTTTCCCCGAGACCAACCCCGAGACACTCCTCTCCTCCCTTCGAAACATCACTGATATACAGCGATTCCACGTGCACGTGTACAGGAGATCGCCGACGATCTGGCAACCCATTCTACCATCGACAAGTCGTCGATGACCTCCACACTCGATTCCGACCACCTGATCGAAGAATCGAACTTGAAATCAAAGTCGAGTTCAATCGAACCCACAGAAATGAAACTGGTCACCCACAAATCCACCTCGACCTGACGCCTCCGACCACCAAAGTTCTTGAAACTCCGTCACCAGCTCTTCCGTTGACCTACGCTCCATTTCCCCCACTCGTGATCGACTCCGACACCTTGACGACGTCACAGCAACTCAATTTCCAACCTCGACCACAAACTAGGCTTAAACCCTACTTCGACGCTACGCCGCCGCCACGGTGGTCAGGAAATTCTCCGATTATTTTTGCCATGACCCCCGACCTCCCAGCCTTCTTCGACAATGACCTCGACCACCCTAACTCCGCCGATCATCGGAAATCGCTTAAAATCCCTTTCCCGTTCATCCCATGATTTCTCTCAAATTAAAAGCTTAAAAATCATAGATTTCGATAATAAATCAAACTATATACCTGGAATAACCAATTATTAAGATCGAAATTTTTATATATACGAATTTTTACTGAAATTCTTCCTTTATGTTAAAACTATCTTAAATTTTTACCTGGAAACATTTATAAAGTTGATAGTTGGTTATTTCTAACAATTTTTGTTTATACATCAAGGTCTAAAGAGGATCAAGGAAAGAGATATTGATAAAATTATCAAATTTTAAAGCTTGTACAACTAGAACAGGGCCAACCTTTTGTATACAGACATGCACACAATCATTCACATACATATATACATGCATTCCTGTTTAAACAATCATGCCATCATAATCACAATTTACTTAAGTAATCATTACTTAGATCTAGATTTTTAAACAGATTTAAAATCCTTAAATAGAATTGTTTACTCAACTGAGAAACTTTGAACAGAGAACACTTTTGTGTTGAACAGCTGCTAGCTTGATCCTCTCCCTAAATCTTCTTGCTTATTTTCTTGTTGGTTTAGTTGTTGTTTTAAGTTTCAGTTGTAATATGACATGATTTCTTATTTCCTGGAATGTTAAGTTTGATGAACGAAATGAAATAAGAAGATTGATATATATAGAACAAAGTTTACAGGAGATAGGTATTTTCTGGTACAAACATTTCTTTTGGTCAGATATTTTTTATCTTTCTTCTTTTGACCAAACTAAATTTTTTTGTGGCAATGAAATGTTTTTTAAGTATTTCGAAATGACTTGGTTTTGTGCTAGAAATGATAGCATTAAATGCAATTGTCCCTTTTTATGTTTACATACTTATCCCCTTTGATTTTTTTTGTATGAACATATATATTATTATTATTTTCTTGCATATACATGTATTCCTATAGTTAATATATTTTACTAGAATGATCTCGAGTATTTACTTTACTAATTTATATAACATGAGTACCTATATATTTACTTATATCATTATACATATTCACCTACCATTTAAATCCACTCATGTTTCACATATATTGATATATATATATATATTCTTAAGTTTGAAATTGCCATTTTGAAATTTATACATCCAGGTGTGTATATACATATAAATATAGATATTTATTTTCATATACTATACTTTTATAACCATATCTATCTTAACTCACATATTTATATATTTTTAATCATCAAAAGCTTACAGATATATATTTATACATTTACGGATATTCGTCTTAACTTAATTGATGGAGTCATGTATATATTATTTATTCTTTCTACAAGGTTTACCATATCCAAAGATTTATAAGCCAATGTTTATTA
Organism: Allium fistulosum; assembly: GCA_030737815.1. Lineage (NCBI taxonomy): Eukaryota > Viridiplantae > Streptophyta > Magnoliopsida > Asparagales > Amaryllidaceae > Allium > Allium fistulosum. The sequence continues at coordinate 446,473,956 of CM060903.1, forward strand.
TAGTTTTTAAGCCATTTATTTACCCAATATTTTAATTATCAGAAATTTATCTATTTGACTAATTAAGACTAATATTCCAATAATTTAATTTAGTTAATCACTCAATTTTAGTTGGCCAAAAATCTGGGTCGTTACAGTTGACGTTCCATGGAAACCTCTGAAACTTTCTCCGCCAAGTGTACAAACGCATCATGTTGGACATAAACTTCATTGTTGCAGGCAATGGCGCTCTGTTTGACATGTTCGGGAATAGGATGAATCGCAGGGAGAAATTTCAATCCATCGAAGCATTCGGGAATGTGGCCTTAAGCTCAGCTAATTTGTCTGCTGTCAATGGGTCATGTGCGGAGGCTGGACGAGTCTTCCTAGCCGGAGTCATGGATTTCTTATGGGGCTCACAGGATTGCTTGGTGCTCGACGAGCCAAAGAGTTGGTCGCGGGGAGCTTCGAATTGAGATCACTTCTGAGCAGATTTCTCCCTATTGTGCTCTGACAGAGGGGGAAGATCGTTTGGACATGAGGAATGGCTGTAAGTTCTTCTTTTGGAAGACGATGACTCTCTGGGACGATAGTCTCTATCGCCGCTGTCATCCCTATCTCGGCGTCTACCTGATCCTGAATCCCGACTGGAATGGTAGAAGATAGAGGATTCGCGAAGACGGTCGATACTGTGTGTATGCCCCATATCACCTGAACAGAAACCAAGTACGGACGAGTTAGTGGGAATCATATCATGACTAAAATTTAAGTGTAGGGTGAAGTGTAAGTATTTGTGTGTGTCCTAGTGCTTTCCCCCGATAGACTAGTGTTTTTTGCTTTACTTATTGGAGTTTTCTCTCCTTGATGACGAGCCTGATCGCCTTCATCGCTTCTCGCGGGCGAATTTAGTCCCGTAGCCTCTGGGTCGTTGAAGCCATAATTTAGTAAGTCGTCAGGGATGGTCAGGTCTGATAGACCTTTTAGTGGACCCTTTAAATTTTGAGGAGACGACTCTTTCTCAACTGGAGTAATTGTAACTTTTGATGTTCCACCTACTGTTTTCTTTTTCAGCTTATAGGCTAGGCACTTTTTCCACTTTGAAGGTGGAGGTAGTTCATTGATGCCGGGTGCGTCAGTTATTGGTGCTAAGTCGGAACTTATATTCTCGTCAGTCGCTTCTAGCACCCCGGTCTCTTTAATTTCACCTTCCTCGGTTGTATTGGGGGCCCCCTACAGGGGGCACTGAAGGTCCGGCCTGCTCTTTGCCTTTTTCGACAGTGGATTTGGTTGTAGTGGCGCCAATTGGAAGGCTAGTTCGATGACCCTCCACCAATAATTCAAACTTTGAAAGCAATTCGTTCGAAATAACAAATTTAATGTCCCGGTCTCTCACGGGAATAGCTCGAATGACCTCGATGGCCTCAGAATACCCAGCGCCTTCAGGTCGTGGGCGGATACCTATAAAAGTCGAAAGAAGTTTAGAAAGGATGCACCTTGAGCCTTAGACAAATATTAATCTAAAAATGAAACCTACTCCCTTCCAGCCATCTTCTCACGAAACCAGGGGGCAGCGTACGTAAAACCACTCTTGCTTATACTGGGAAAATTTACTCCACCCGCCCGTCAGGTTTTGACATTTGGAATGTGGCTCGAGGAATATGAAGGATGGACTGTCGGAACGTCTCTTGAAGTGATAAATATAACGGATATCCTCGGGAGTAGGGAGTCTGAATAAGGTTCTTATGAAGTGGACACAAGTGCCATGAATAAACGAATGACTATTAGGGTGTAGCTCTGCCGGAGCAATCCCAATATACCACAACACTTTGCGGAGGAATGAATTGAAAGGTGGCACACTTTCGACCCAACACATGAACTTGTTGCACGCGGTATATCCGGTTGGGGGCAGATGAGGTCAATCTTGTCCTGATGGAACCAAAACGTCATCAAAGGGGATTCCTTGGATTGAGCACAACCGACGAAGAGCGGTTTCGCCAATTTTTGAGGCTTACGAATCAAAGGGATTATCTAGAACAACGGCTCCATCTACGGCGTCAGGAGTCGGGCCTATAACTACAGCAGATGGATCCTGAATACCATGTGTAGAGGTTGTCGGTGGATTCGAAGTTCCTACTACCTCCTGCCGAGAACTTGGCTCAGGCTTATCAGAGACTGTAACAAAGCTTGATTTTTTGGACATCTTCAACGAGCGTTTAGTATGGGTAGATACCTGTTTAAGCTATACTCGAAAGACAATTGATATCAAATATAACGACAATAATATTTCCCTCCTTGTTGTGTGGGAAATAGTGCGGCGATTCAAACATGAGTGCAAAGAAATTGAAATTTTAAAGAGAAGTGTTACATGATAATGCTTTAAATTGTTGTCCTTAGGGACCATCATCGCTGACCGTCCCCGGCGGTCTGTCAATGATTGGCAGTAGAAGTCTTGGAATCATACATTGACATCATAAAGTGTGAAGGTTGTTATTCGCATTTGTTGGATTAAATCTGCATTTATGATTAAAATATAAGGGAGTTAGTTCGAATTGGGTCCTTGGGCTTGCATGCTTTATTGTTTGTCATTGTCTAATGTGCTATGTTTGGTTGTGAAGATAAGTTACCTAGATGTATGATATGTTCAATTTAAACCGATTTTGGTTGCCGGTACCGAGCCCAATGCCCAATAACGAACATCACCCCAAACATGGATACCAATCCACACTATACCGTTCGATATCGAACCATTCTCCTCCGAATTACTGACCGACCCAATCACTTTCTATCTCCCTTTCTAATACCGACCCAGCCTCGCTTAGCCTATGCCCACTACACTTACAAATTCTTACCGACCCACTCGTTTTTTAGGTTCCCACCGACACACACCACCTCATGGGATGACGACGCTCTCTCTCTCTCTCTCAGCAACGACCTTTTCACTAGTGCAAAACAACCAACTGCCTACTACTACACATCGTCGACACTACTTCCTAAAGCCGTTTATGACTGCTCCTCCCAAATCGAAGTCTACTCAAACCAAACAAATTCCATTGTCGATGTCCGAACACTTATTCACTACGCTACTCTCATTTCATGCTCACCACACTGAGCGATATTCCAATGTGGCACGACCCCCTAGTTCGGGTTCTAGAAGATATGGTTTGGGAATTTTACAGTAATCCATGGAACCTCACCTATACGATAATTTAAGGACGAGACGAATGCTTTTTGAAACTTGAATCGAGATAAAGAGGCAGATCGGTGGAGAGGAGGGTTCTGGGTTGAGAGCTATGTTGGAGAAAGAAAAAGTGAAATAAAGAGCAAGTAGAAAAAAAGCACAAAGGCATGAAGCTTTTATATGGTAAGGGAGAAGATGAACGGGCTATACCCGACGGAACCAGTCAACGCATGTTTACTAGTTTAGTGAAACAGGTGCTGACCGTGTGGTTCGGTATTGGTGTGTCATTCCACCTTTTTGCCAAAGGAACCGAACGAGTAGTTCGACCTCCTTATGCCGATCCAATTTTGTTTTTTTAAAAACAAATGAAAAATGAATGATGAATGAATTGGCGAAAATAATAATTAAAATATAGAAAGGGTACACATGAGCGTATAAGCACATCATAGCGATGAAAGATGAGACTGTACAAAGGGACAGGTGCCATCGAGTCGGTTGAAAAATATTGGTTTCTGGATTCTAGCATGGTTTAACCTTCAAAAGGTCGTGTAGCTTCAGCTTTTGGAGAAGTTAGAACGAGATTTCGAAAGCACGGATTGCTCAATGGTTCAAAGCGCATCATCTTGACTCACATGACGTGCTTTGGGGGGCAAATGTTACCCGACACTTTGGCCCGGCTACATGGCAATAGTTGCAGGACCTATAGTTGGACCTAGATGGGACTCAAGCTAAGAGAGGATTGGAAGTATGAGGGACCGGTGTAACTTAAGTTTGGATCGGCTTATACACGTAGATCAGTGTATCTGGCACTGGCTCAGCCAAGGTGATTCGGCGTTGGAGTGTAGATATGGCAGACCGGCCAAGAGTGGCTCAGCCTAGGTCGTTCGGTCAAGGAGGTTCGGCCACTCATCGCTCGGCCTTGGAGAGAAGGTTAACGTGGCTCAAACAAGGTCGTGCGGTCAAGGAGATTCGGCCACTCATCGCTCGGCCTTGGAGAGAAGGTTAACATGGTTCGGCCATTCATCGTTCAGTAAAGGAAGGAAAGCCAAAGACGCATCGATCGATTGAGGCTCGGCATTGGAGGTTCAGCCTTAATGGTTCAACATGTGTAGGTCGGCATAGCTGGATCGGTGGACCTTGAGGAAGTTAATAAATTCTTTGACTTACAACAGAGTGACGTGACTAACATTTCTTTGCTTCGAGTCATCTGCCATTTGCTTCGATTCCCCTGAGAAGTTGCTTCGAGTCATTTATCCAGACGCCCCGGTTTGACATTTTTCCCTCGGCCAAAGTCGTTCGGCATACTTGGTTCGGCTGACTCAAAATTATCGTATGTAGGCCAAACTATCTCGGCCTTGGGCCTGCATAGAGGATCGGCTTATCTTCGTCTATAAATAGAGGAACAGGGGTACAGTTGAAAGGACCTTTTTACGGGAACTCCAGGAAGACTCTGCCAATTGTTGTAGTCATTTTTCTTAAGTTAAAACTTGCATTCAAGTTGTTTATTCATGGATTGTATCTGTACTCAATCAAGGGGAAAAGAAATAAAGATCATATTCAAAGTGGACGAAGGCAATTACGCCGAACCACTATAAACCTTGTGTTTCATTTTATGTTCTTCTTTTTGCATTCAATTGCGTTATTTCTCTGTTTTAATTTACTTTCTTCATTAATCTCTCTACACAATTCAATTCAAGGGTGTTAGTGACCAATTTTGGTGCTAACAGCAGTGGTTGTATTGTTTATGTTCATTTTGAAATTTAATATTGAACTTATTACAATTGAAATTATTGGAAACCTTTTAATTAAAATAAAGGGAAATTAATGGTAAATTTATGCAATATGAGCATCATCTATTTGTGTTAAATTAGATTTAAACATCGTAACGGAAACAAAACAAAGTTGTGATAAAAAATAGATATAAATGAACGTTTTTTAGTGTAATTTTATAAGAATAGGAGACTTGAATTCAAACAAAAGTTACATATGTTAAATAGTGGAAATAGTCAGTACAAAGTGATTGTAACAGTAAACGTTGAATGCCATTTAACAGAAGTTAAATGATTTAACTTTTTTATGAATAATGCAAATCAAATTTGTTGTTGTGGAATTTGAAATTTATTTCAATTTCATATTTAATTTACAACCATTTATATTAAACAAAAATTGTTAGTTTTGAAAATGTAATTATTCAAATCTGATTCAAGTGTGTAACCAACATTCAAATGGAAAATTTCGTGAAAACTCAACTTTTGGTCAAACTTAGTCAAATTTTGAATTTTAGTTGAAAATTCAAAAAAAAATTAATTTTATCGTTGGAAAAAATCTAGACTTAATTCTAAGAAGGATTCCACTTTTCGTTTCGTCAAATTGGACTTCTAGAACTGTAAATATGCAATTTACAGTGTATTCCCTTATACATGTATATATTGCATCTCCTATTGTAATTCTATTGTTATTCTCTTTACATTGACTCTTGGGTTTTCCACTTTGGCTATTGGGCTTCCTAATTTCTATTAGGTTTCCTAGGGATACTAATGGACACTCGGAAACTAAAGGGCCTCACACATTCACCTATAAGGACTTCTGATGAAACAAAGTACATACAATCTTTCTCACTTCCTCATTTCTTCTCTCTGAAAACTTCTCTTTATTCTTCTCCTTCCTCTCTCCTCTCCCCTTGCCTAAATTCCTAAATCCCTAAATTCCTAAACTAAAACTCCAATCTCCTCTCCTCTCTCCTCTCCTTTCCCTCTCCTCTCCTCTCCTTCCTCTCTCTTTCTTCCTCATTTTCATTACAATAGAACTTCTTCATTTCTGGCCGAAAAAGTGTCTTTTTTTCAAACCATTTTTTTTCCAGTAGCTTCAATTTTCTTTTAGATTAGTTCTTCAAATTCCTTAAGTTGCTATGCCAAAAACTCAATCTTTTCAAAGTGTTTTTGTACTCAGAGTTTCAACTCAGAAAACACCTCTATTTGTTTTGACCATAACTTCCTCAAGGCAGAAGTTTTTTGAGTGATTTATTTTGAAAGTGGAGAGAAAATAATTTGCAACAACTTTCTATTTATTCACTTTTACAGATTCAGTAATATTTTGGTCCAAATCTTTTCGTAAAAACGACCTATTTTCAGGTATGGTTTTGGTGAAATCAATGATCATTCGAAGTCGATCACCACCTCCTATCCACTTTGGCCGAGCACTACACCTCTTTGCAAGCATAGAATGAACCCTATGCTCCCTCTCCTGTTTCCCCTCTCTTCAAAAGAAAAAGAAAAAAAAGTTAAGAAGAAACATATTTGTTGCAAGCTTGTTCATATCATTGCTTTGTTTGAATCTTGGATTGCTTTAGATCTTGTTATTACTTTGGATTTGGATTTGTTTAGCTTGTGCTATGTAGTTAAAGCGCTCAGCAGATTCAATGCGGCGGAGGTACAAAAAGTCATAGCGGGGATACAACGAGGATATAGCGGGATATAGTAGATGACTCTAAAATAGCATATAAAACTCATATTTAATGTTTAAAAAAAATATATAAATGGTAATTAAATGAAAATTTAACATTAAATTGAATTATAATTAATACATAAATAATTTTAAATAAAAACATGTGCGAATATACTGTAAATAAACGTAAAACTGTTATATAACCTAATTGAATTTAGTAGAATATTAGAGTATTTTCATTTCTGAAAATATATTTAAAATTGAATTAAATAAATTAATTTCATAATTTTATAATGTATAAATGTCATTTTTCAATTCATTTCTTTTAAAGAAGATATAGCGAAAATAGCAGAATATAGCGAGAATAATGGGATATAGCGGAAATAGCGGGGCTTAAAGCGGAAAGGCTATATTTGGGGATATATGGAAAAATAATAGCGGTAGAAACCCGCTATGAGATATAACAAGGTTATAGCGGGGTGATAGCGGGGCATTAACTGCACAGAGCTTGTGATCTCCACTCTGTATTCATAGAGAAGTACTCAAATTTGAGTACTTCTCTCTTGTGTTGTTATCACCTTCATAGCCATGAAAGGTGAGAAATTACTCATGGCTAACATGGTTATGATAAGTGAATTGATGGAAATTGAAATTTCATTTAAATGTTAGTTTTAGCTAGGAATTTTGTTAGTAATTTTTTTTATATGAATTGTTATGATGTTCCCTTTTGACGTATATTTGACACATATATAATATGTTAGTTTGGCACATATATTATATGCTGATTTACAAGATATGTTATTTGTTTCTATGTGATATGCTATGAAACATGTATGGTTATTGTTATGTTATTTTATTTGTTAAATCACATTTCAAGTTCCTTTTTTATATATGTCATGTTATTATTATTTCAATCACATTACAAGTTCCCTTAGATGTTAGGAAAATCATTATGGGTTGAAATGATACACACCTGAACGATTATATAGATTAGGAAATTGTTGACTTGGGATGCGGGTTAAAATGATTTATACCCGGAAAATTTAATAATTTTGGGTTGAAATGATAAATACCCGAATCACTTGACCCTTGGATAGAAAACTATATATGGACACCATTGGTTGATTTTTAAAATAAAATTTTGAAAGTTTGAAATATGTTTGATTTAATAAAATTTGATTTTTAAATTTAATTTAAAGATTTATTTTAAATATAAATATATATAAAATTTAATTTTAAAAAAATTATATGTTTTAAAGTTTTAAATTTATAAGTTAATAATAAGTCTTAAAAAGGTAAATTATAAGATTTTTAACTTATAATTTTATTATTTTAAAATATAATTTAATAAAATTTAACAAGATAAAAAAATTTAATTTAATAAATTAAAATAATATTTAATAGAATTTAATAAAAATTAAATTAATAAAAATATAAAATATGTTTAAAATTATTTAAATTTTAAATTAATATAAATAAAATAGATTTTTGTAATAACTTTAATAAATAAGGATTTGGAAAGATAATTAAGATTAAATTGTAATTTAAAGATTTGTTTCAAATAAGATGTGATTTAAACTTATTTGTTTATGAGATTTTCAAAGGATATAATTTTAAATTGTAATAACTTGATTTGGTTAAAAGTGTTAAGTAAATTGTTTTAAAATTAAATATAATTGAAGTTAAATATTTAATTATTGATTTAAATTATAACTTGGGATTTAAATTATGAAAATGTTTTATAAAGTGACCACGGTGTGAAATAAGCATTTGGTTGTTAAAGGGACTGGGATCGGATATTGTCATACTCTCTGCTAATACCGAAAACCACTTTAACAACTGTATACGTGGTGGAGAAATCCAGAACGAAGTAGGATGGTTTGGCGAATGTTGCTGGAATGAAGTAAGAGAACGATGATGGATAGCCTTGACTTTCGGGTCATAATTAAAATGACTAAAACAGGAGCTATACCGGGTTAAGTGGGTTCGCTCCCCTTATCGAACACGCTTTTCGAAACCATATCTATTACTTTTGTGATTTGATTGGTGCGCACCTTTGATTATGGGAGTGTGTCTCGAGGTGGGCGGTAGTTGCTGCTATGCGTTACCATCAGTCCGAGAGTGAAAAACGGTAGAATCCTACCCTAGGCATTGCCTCATGTGCCTTGTCATATTTATCCTGATCGAGCCCACTACGACCTTGGTTTGTATCATACCTATGGAGTGCTCCCTGAGTATCCCACCATTTTACGGTGGAGCTTATAGTATTGTATAGACTATGATATTTATATAAAAATGTTATAATGGGGATATGGGTAACGCCTTAACGCTACTTTAATACTTTATTTTATGATAGACACTATCTATTTAGCGTATTCTATTATATATGTAGATAGTTTAACGGATCCTTAAAGGATGGGAATCCCAAGCATCCTTTGAGTTATTATTGCATTTCACTTGAGTTGATTTACTTACATAAGAATGTTAATCCTAACTTGAGTGTTTTTTTTGCTTTATGCTCGGGTCAACCTGAGTATCACAGCTTTCGAGATTAATCTTTTGGAGCTGGAGACTGTTTGGAGATCTATCTATTTATCTATTTAGCTGTTTCAGTTATTTCTGTTCAAACATTTGCCATTTGCTTATGTATTAGCGAACCTCTATGTATTTGGATTTCTGTTGTATTTGTTTTAGACTCTGATGTTTATGTAGTGGCTTCATGAACTACTATGTTTATCTATTTCGCTGCGTGATGTTGTAATATTCTGTGTCTGTGATTCTGTGATTGATTCTTATTTACCCCAAATTTATATAACAATCTATTGTTTTGAACAATTCAAGCCAGACATGGGTGGTTTATTGTCGATTTGAATTGTTCGAAATTGCGGGTCGTTACAGTTGGTATTAGAGCTTTGGTTTCGACAAACCTTAGCCTATGGGGTAACAGCTTATTAGAGATAGGGAAGTAATACGATAGAATAAGAAGAATCAATTACAGAATCATCCTTCCTTTCGAGCCTATCTTCTTAGTTAGAATTCACTTTGACTAGGATTCCTTTAAATCTTGAATCTCTATCTTTGTTCTAAAATCCATTCTTGAATCATCCTATGAGAAAGCGTATTTGTTAGTGTTATAAAAATTATTTTATATTGTGTTGTTTATTTTGTTAATTAGGATTACATTATATATATAAAAGTATTATTTTTGAAATTTTATATCGTTAGTTTTGATGTGTAGTTTGTCTGAGGTGATAATATTCGAGTATTCTCATTTATCGTCATTGAGGAAATGTTTATAAATATAGATTTAAGTGTATAACATGTTAATATGTATGATTGATTTATAAACAAACTGAATATTAAAAAGAAGAATATTATTTAAGTAAATGAAAAATGACCTTAGGTGACAAAGTTAAATGAAATAATTCCAATTGAAATTGAAAGTAAATATGAATGAATTGTTTAATGGATAATTTTAATAGTAAAGAGAGACACTATTTAAGTGAATGAATAAAGAACTTAAGTTATAAAGGTGAAATTAAATTTTAATTGAAATGGAATTAATGATTGAAGAATGAGATAGATTTTAACTTAAGCAGAGTTAAATGAATTGAATTAATGAAATAAGTTAATAAAATGAATTAATTGATTAAACTAATAAAGAAAATTTATATATCAGATAGAGTTGGAATGTTGTTTAGTAGCGTAATGAATTAAAAGTAAAACTTAAGAAGTGTTAATAAAATAATTAACAAAATGAGTTAAATGAAATAAACTTGATTTGAAATGAAATGAATTTAAATATAAAAATGAAGTGAATGTTAACCAATTGAATGAATAACGAATGGTATGAAAGGTAAAGTTAAATAAAATCAATTTTAATAATTGAAGGAAAGTCAGTTGGATTTATGAGAAAGCAAAATTATAAAGAATGTCTTTAAAGAAAAATTTGTTACTTTTGAAATAATTAAACTTGAATAAAGTAGTGTAAATATTGTAATCTAAGTGTAAATTAAGTTTTATAATAAAAGGATATACACTTAGTTAATGATTAAGAGAGGAATTCTTTTAAGTGGCTGAATGTGAACTTAAGAAGTAAACTAAATTATAGACCGTATCTTGTAAACTGTTGTAAATTAAATAGGAAAATAAGTGACTAGAATTGTAAGGAATGTTTATAAATTAAGTTTAGCTTAGTAAACTTGTATAAAGCTGTCTAAAAGAACAAGAATTTTAAATAAAATGTGAAAATGAAATTTTAAATTAAGTTGTAAAGAAACAAGTAAAGCGTAAGAGTTGTATAACTTGAAATTTAAGAGAAATAGAACTTAAAACCAAATCTAAAATGGTTAAATATTTTGCCTAAGCAAAATGAAACCTGAAATTGTGATGCTAAATGAAATCTATCTTAACTAAAGTAAGAATGAGAGTGATTTAAAATTTATAATGTCAATACAAAAATGGAATATGAATATTATGATTTAAATGTTTGAAAACGTAGAAGTTAGAGTTTTAGAACTTACAGATCTGATAAATAAAAGTAAAACAAAATTTAAATTTGGTTGAATATGAATGTTAAGAATAGAAAGTTTGAAGTCAAATTATGAAATAAAAATCTAACTTAAGTAGAGTTATTGGAAATGAATAAATGAAATAAGCTAATGAATAGAATTTATGAAATGAGTTAAATGGATTTTGATTTAAGAGAAAAAAATAGGGAACTTAGGTCGTAAATTTAAATTGAATATATCGAGTGTAAACGAAATGAATGTAAAGCAATTGAAACAATTGAATAGAATATATACTAGATTGAAAGGGAGTTAATTAGAATAATAATGATAAATGATGTTAATAAGTAATGAAAATGTATAATGTTAACATTCAAAAATGAAATTTATATGGTTTTGAGTTAATTGTTTGTATCTGGTACTATGCATTTCGAATCTATCTTATCTTTCCATTTGCTTATATTCTACTGTCTTGTTCCTTTTCGGGGATGAAAAGTTTTGAGTGAGGGAGATTGTAACGACCCATATTTTAACCTGTTAGAATTTATTAAATTAAATAAAATTTCTGAAAAAGATGGGTAGAAATAAATTTAATGATCTATTAATGTAAACTCATTGGATATGAATTTAAAATGAATTCTTAAATGACAAATTATGATATGAGGAGTGTGTAACAACTATTTGAATGTGATTCAATGATACTAATTTGTAGGTAATAATTAACAGCAATTGAATAATAAGGGTCAATGTGAATAAATAATAAAATGAATGCTATTTAATAGGAGGAACCTAAATTTATTTATTAAATTGTATAGGATAAGTTGACCTCTAATAAGAAAACATTTAATGAGAGAAGTTGATAAGAAACATTCATTTGATAATTAATTAATGTATTTGTTGTATGAAATAAACTAATAAATGTTGGAATATAAAATGTAAAGAAAACAGTGGTTGTATTATCTGTGTTCATTTTGAAATTTAATATTGAACTTATTACAATTGAAATTATTGGAAACCTTTTAATTAAAATAAAGTGAAATTAATGGTAAATTTATGCAATATGAGCATCATCTATTTGTGTTAAATTAAATTTAAACATCGTAATGGAAACAAAACAAAGTTGTGATATACCAATTTTTTTCATAATATAGCTAATGGTAGAAAATGTGGTAATACAATTAACTCTATATTAGTTAACAATATAGAGTTAGTTGATCAAAGAGACCTTAATAAGGCTTTTACTGATTATTATAAGGATATTTTTGGTTCTAAAATCAAACATAGAATCAATATTAGATGGATAGATCTGTATCCATCTGATTTTGTTATTGATTTATCTGAGTTAGATAATCCTTTTACCGAAGAAGAAATTAGAAAAGCAATTAATGACATGCCAAGTGATAAATCCCCGGGACCTGACGGGTTTCCTATTTTATTTTATAATACTTTTTGAGATGTGTTAAAATTTGACTTAGTTAATATGTTTAATGATTTTTTAATTGGTAATTTGCAATTAGGGAAATTTAACTTCACAAATGTTATTTTGTTACACAAAAAAGTTGGAGCTAAAAACTTAAAAGATTTTAGACCTATTTCTTTGATTAACGGTTCAGTTAAAATCATTTCTAAAGTTCTAGCTAATAGACTTAGTAAAAGAATGAATGAATTAATCGATTGTTCACAATCAGCTTTTATTAAAGGAGGAATATTGTAACGATCCGGATTTTCGCGCTCGAAAATCGACATCCATACTTTACATCGTACTCGAATGCCGTAGATTCGACCGTTCAAATCCGAGTCGCCGGAGCTTATAACAACATTAAGTAAATAACACAGCGGAATAAATGAATAATACATTGATATACAATATCTGATACAACAGAGTGATAGAAAGAATATCAATATACATCAGAGATATGATACAACAAATAGCAGCGGAAAAGAAAACGATAGATAACATCAGCAGCGGATAATCTCCATCTTCAAAACACCAATCCAGATATAGCTCGAACTCCCAATAACGAGGCACAAAGATAAGCAAGTGCAGTCTGATCCAAAGACTGAACTAGCTCCAGATAATCTACTAAACCTGAATATCTGAAAAACCCAACTCTAGACTGCTCGTGTAGGAAAATTATGAGCACCCAGAGTTTAGGAAAGGAACAATAAACTCCGGATCAGTCATGGGACTGGTGTGAGCAACAAAAACAGTTTATCTTTAAAAACAAATAGCAGAGAATTTTAAAGTCAATTCGCAATGCTTTTGAAAAATGAAACTACCATAAGACCTCCCACCACACACACAATGCAAACGCAGAATTGGAGGAGATTTCTTCTTATGATAGTCAAAGATGCTTACTACGCAAAATCAAATCATTTGATATTATTACTAGTGCATAGTGCAGAAAACATTTCGAAAGTAGAATATAAATCTTAGCCAGCATAGACATTTCGCACTTATGCCTACTATAGCTACCATGTTCAATAGCAGGTTACCACCACATTCCATGGCAGGTAATACAACTAAAACCGTACAAAGTTCGTATTTGGAAGATGGATTTCCAACAAATGGTCAGGCTAAGGAACTTCCTATTCCACGAAAGAAACGCCTCTGGCGGGACGTTCCGAGAACCAACTGTTCTCTGCCAAACAAGGCCGGCAACCCCTTTTCCCAAGGGATAAAAGAAACCTCAGATATGCCACCCCCGGTCCTTTGGGACCTTTAACCGAGGCGCCTCGAATCCAACATCACACGTCATAAATAAAGTGTGTCCACATGAGTAAGTATCTGGGCTCCATACCATGATACTACCCTTTTCCAGAAGGAATGGTCATACCCTAGGGGAGCTACCCCTGAAAACCTTGCCGCACGATTCCTGTTTCGACCATTACCGGGTTGTGAGGCTCGACGAAGTCTCGTCCACAAAGCTACGCTTTTTCAAAAAGCCACGCTTTGGGTCAACAGATGATCAACCTATGATCACAAAGATAAATGATCAAACAAATGATCATATCACAAATGATCAAACACTGATCATCACACAGCAACACTCAGCATGCCACATTACCAAATTGGGATATATCGCTGATAACTTCAACTACATAACCTCTGAGCTCGTACGTCTCAGAGAAGGGTGTTAAGCTAAGAGAATAAATTCTCCGCCACCAACAGAAATGTATTTGAAAGAAATCGGCTTTATATCTCAAAGTGTAATGTCAGACATGTATCCATATAAGTCTGTTCCGGGATCGAACAGAACCGAAGGCACTTCTCACGAAGCCCTTGCAAATCCGGATAATTTCCAATCACGTCCGGACTTCCCGTCACAAAAAGAGTGATATAAATCTCTATACCGGAGCAACTCAGTGCAGAGACATTCGACAGGTTGTCCTTTCATTTTCGAAAATATCCGGTCTTCATCACCGGTCTTCAAATGCCATCCATATACGACGTATCACTATTCGGAATGGGTTATACGACCCAAAGGTCCTTTCCCGGCTAACCCGAATAGTGAGCGCAATATTCAAAACATATGGATATTGGGATTTCAATTAAGTCACAACTTATTACCCAAAAATCTTTCTTCAAATGGTTTAAACAAGTTACCATTTTAATCTTTTTAAACAAAAAGATTAAATTCACAAAGTTCACTTAATTTCACAAAGATTCATTCATAGATTTTCCAAATCAATTTCCATTTCAGTTTAACTCGTTAAATCTTTGAATCAAAGATTTAACTGATAGCTTTCAAAACAATTCCATTTCAAATGGTTTAAACAAACATCATTTTAAATCTGTTAAGATAACAGATTTAATTCATAGCTTTTTAAAACAGTTCATTCATAACTTGGAAAAATAATTCCAATTCAATCTTGAAATTCCTTTAATTAAACTGGAATTTCATTTCTTATCTGAAAGCTTTTATTCCTTTGAAAACAAACAGTTTCATTTTGGAAATCTGATTCATTTATACGAGCTAAGGTTCTTTGGTCAAATCTTAATTCTCAAAATTTTACTTTTAAAATGGTTCAACTTCATACAAACACATTTATATCATCTTTAATTCCTAGTTTCGAATCATAGAATTCAATTTCACACTTGAATTCAAATCAAATTATTTAAATTTCAAAACTCGATTAAGTTATTCAAAATAACTTTTATATTTGAAATTTTATTTCAAAAGCTTTTCACTTTAAACCCCAAATTTCCAATTTCAAAATCAATTGAAATTAAAATTTCAATTTCAAAAACATCAAATTTAAATTATCTGTGACTTAACCGATTTCCACGTGAAATCCATATTTGTGTGTGTAAAATGTAGTCCAGGGGTTCAACACAATAGTGCAACACAATGAATCATCACAGTTCAAAATACAGGATATAGTTGATAAGCGATATAACTATAACGCTTATCGCTCATTCACAGATCATAGATATATATCACAGGTAAGTAAACTACAGATGATAACATAAATCAGGATGTATCACAAAGCATCATATATCAGGGATATCAAACAATCAAGTCATCCAATAGAATCCAAATATTCATAAGTAGGGTCAGTTAATTGTCTGATTAATTTAAATCAGATTAATTTCTTATGAATAAATTACTCATCCTGGTTAGTTAACATCAATAATTTACAAATCATTTTGATTAATTATTCTTTAATCATTTATTAATTAACCTTTGGTTATTAATTAATCAACCTTAATCATTAAATAATTAACCTTTAATTATTTAACCCACCATTAAATTAATTATCTCCAATTTATTTCTTTAATTAATTATTCCTCAATTTATTATCCTTCCTTAATCGCCTTCATTAATTAATTGGCCTTTAATTAATTACTAAATTGATTTTTTTCTAATTATTAAATCATTTTATTACCCTAATTATTTCTAAGATAATAATTTCTTTATTTATGATTTCATTAAATCATTTTGAGTGAAATTTAAACATTACCCTTTTTTTTGATTTGAATTTAAATTCCATTTCAAAATTAAACTTTTAAATAAAAGAATTTTATCGAAATCTAATTTAAACATTTGTTTTGAAACTATTTACTTTTTAAAAGTTTTTTTTTTAACTTAAACTTGTTTAAAAAAAAAACAAATTTCATTTTAAACTTTAAGATTCAAAGTTCATTTGAATCTAACTAAAACTGGATTTAACTTAGTTTAAATCTATTTTACAAATTTAAATTCCATTTAAATTTGCTTAAATTCAAATTTCAGACAGGTTTACAATAACTGTAGCCAGACTAGACTGACTCGAGACAACCCACTTTGCTTCGAGCCTAACACAAAAATACCCGAGCTCAACTTCGGGTTACGCCCCTCCATTTCCTACTTCGAGTCGAACCATGCTTTTCTCGAGATTGAACCCTGCTTTTCTCGAGATTGAACCCGATACGAACGTTTCTTCCCCAATCTTCGACAACCACCTGCTACGCAATATCCACGCGTGCACACGTTTGATCGTGCACGTGCACATCACTTCGCCGGAGCTCCGGTGAACTTCGAGTCCTCCAGCAAGTCGCAAACTAGCACTAAAAACGAAATCAAGGATCATCTCGATGCCAAACTTCCCAGATCGAAAATAAGCATTCCACTCTAAACCTGGAACTCGATCTCACCATACAAAAATACTTCGCCACGGTCGCTCCCACCATCGGAGACGCCACGACTTCGACCTTACCACGTCAACCCCTCGTTCTTCCATTCCCCTTAGTTTCGTACAACTCGATCAAACCGAGGTGATGAAACCACTTCGTTTCCAAACACATCGAAAACTCGATAACGAACCCTAATCACGCCTCGTCTCAACAATTTGTACAGTGGAAAAATTATTTAATAATTTTCCCATTACTATTGATTGTCAAACTTGCTTCAAGCAAGAGCTCATCGTTCACAATTGGTTCGATCATCAAAAATTGATCAAAATGCATATCTTGTTCAAATATGAACTGCACTTGGAATGCTTAATTAAAAATCATCATATTAATTTTAAAAATCCTATCCTTGTATGCTTATTCGAGTTATAAAATCAAATCAATAATTTTAAACTATTTGATTAAATCATATGATTTCTTCTTTGACTGTAAAATGAGTTACAGTGTCAAGTTCCTTCATTTTCAAGCTAACAAAATTCTGGACCATGGTTTAAGTTTAAACAAATATAATTTGTTTAAAATCCTAAGTTTAAAATGTTTTATAGGAAGACGTATTAAAATTTTCTACTTTCCTTTGCTCAGAAACTAGAATTACTGAAGAACAAACCATATACAACTTCTCAGAACAACAGAACCTACACAAGACTATCTATCCAACACATACTGATTATAAATCAAACACACAGATTCAAATTTATAAGGTTGAATGTGTACTTACTGGTAAGAACAAAGAAGTCTGGTTTTCAAAAAAAGAAATTTGCTCACCTGACTAAAGAGAACAGAGCATTCAAAATATTTTAAACTATGCTTATTCTCAGAGCTTTTAAATATTCTCAGATGTATATGCTAACCAGGTGGACATATACCAGAGAAAAATTTATTCATGCATTCATCAGACACATAATAGATTTAAGGAAAATTTGCTCACATGATTAAGAAAGGGACAGAACAATAACTTGCAACCAGAAATTTATAGGTGAAGTTACTCACCAGCATCAAGTCATATAAACAAATTCGAGGTTAAAACAAAAGGTTGCTCACCGGTTTTGATGAAAACAGAGAACTGGAGTTTTAAAGTCTGGAAAAGGATCTGCTCTTTTGGAAGCCTTGATTTTAATCTCTCTAAGTTTGATCTGAATCTTGTTAGTAGAGTTGTTTTTACTTGTTTGGAAAATCTGCAGTTGATCTTCTTCTCTTCTTTTCTGTTTTGTTGTATAAACTGAATTCGCATTGGTAAACAAATGGTGATGTTTGTTTCTCTTTTTATTTTTATTTTCTTCCAGGCTTTGCTTATTTTTTTCTTTTGTTTGAACGAACCAAAGGCTTGGAGATGTATAGATACTTAAGAAGGGGATGTGCAGCAGTAGAGTACTGAGACATTCTTTTGTAAAATTACTTTATTCAGGCTTTGTACTTTGTGGTGATGGGTAGGTTTGAAAACATTAAATGCAAGTATGTTGCTTTGTAAATCTGCAGCATGCCGTGTTCATGCTTTGTGGAGGTTTGCATTTAATGCAAACATGTTTTGTGATGCTTCCCATGCTTGTTTACAACATATGTTGTTAGGTTCAGTTGATAGGTGCTGTTTTAGTTTTATTGCTTTCTTTTGTCTACATGTTTGTTTACAGCCACTTACTTTATTTTTGTACATATTTTATCATATTGTTCTAAATAATTTCTTGTTTATAATAAGTTCTTTTCTTTATGCTTAAGTTAAGATGGTTATAGTTATATATATGTCTTTTTTAAACTTAACATCAATTTTTTATTTATTTTTTATAACTCATATATTTATATACATATATATTCACATATATGCAATATTTTTAATATTTTTAAATAAAAAGGATTTATACAGAATATATTTGATCCGGGGAAACTCGCTCTCAATTTTCCTAATTAATTTACAAATTTTTATCAAAAATTTATTTAATTACTCAATTAAATTCAAAAATGCATTTAATTATTAATTTAAATAAATTTAAATTCCAGGGTCGTTACAAATTTCCCCCCTTAAAAGAATTTCGTCCTCGAAATTCGCAGGCACGAAACAACACGGAGATAGACAGATTCAATCTCCTATAATTACTCGAACACAAGATACGGATTTCGAATTCAAGTCGGAATATCACAGAATACGTACCAATTGTTCCTCTTCGGACTTTGGTATTCACAGAAATTTCAATAGAATTTCAAATTTGGTTTCAAACGATATCGTTTTATTGATTTAATTCAATTTAGCCTTCATATTCTATTAATCAATTTAACTTTAATTTAAAATTTCCAATTTCAAATTCATTAAGGTTTAAATCGAAAAGCTGATAAGAAATCGATGAAGATACGAAGTAAGAATTCCTACAACGATTCGTAAGGCATCACCGCACCGAAACTTCTTCTTGTAGCTGGTACGAAGAAATCAAAAGAACTTTGGAAACGAATCAAAGAAAATTGATAGAGAAAGATTGTTTCCACTGTTGCAGGGTATTGACAATTTATAGTCGTTTTTCCTCGTCCCCTATCTCGTCTTCTTCTTGCACTCATACTCACTATCAGTGGATAGTAAGAGAATTTACTGAGACGTTTAGACGGATATCTGAGAATTACTCATTCTAGAGTTTACTTCACTCTATCTCTAATGAGCTACTTAACGTGTTATACTCCTGAGCTAAAGTTCAACCTTAGCTCTGATACCAAATGTAACGATCCGGATTTTCGCGCTCGAAAATCGACATCCATACTTTACATCGTACTCGAATGTCGTAGATTCGACCGTTCAAATCCGAGTCGCCGGAGCTTATAACAACATTAAGTAAATAACACAGCGGAATAAATGAATAATACATTGATATACAATATCTGATACAACAGAGTGATAGAAAGAATATCAATATACATCAGAGATATGATACAACAAATAGCAGCGGAAAAGAAAACGATAGATAACATCAGCAGCGGATAATCTCCATCTTCAAAACACCAATCCAGATATAGCTCGAACTCCCAATAACGAGGCACAAAGATAAGCAAGTGCAGTCTGATCCAAAGACTGAACTAGCTCCAGATAATCTACTAAACCTGAATATCTGAAAAACCCAACTCTAGACTGCTCGTGTAGGAAAATTATGAGCACCCAGAGTTTAGGAAAGGAACAATAAACTCCGGATCAGTCATGGGACTGGTGTGAGCAACAAAAACAGTTTATCTTTAAAAACAAATAGCAGAGAATTTTAAAGTCAATTCGCAATGCTTTTGAAAAATGAAACTACCATAAGACCTCCCACCACACACACAATGCAAACGCAGAATTGGAGGAGATTTCTTCTTATGATAGTCAAAGATGCTTACTACGCAAAATCAAATCATTTGATATTATTACTAGTGCATAGTGCAGAAAACATTTCGAAAGTAGAATATAAATCTTAGCCAGCATAGACATTTCGCACTTATGCCTACTATAGCTACCATGTTCAATAGCAGGTTACCACCACATTCCATGGCAGGTAATACAACTAAAACCGTACAAAGTTCGTATTTGGAAGATGGATTTCCAACAAATGGTCAGGCTAAGGAACTTCCTATTCCACGAAAGAAACGCCTCTGGCGGGACGTTCCGAGAACCAACTGTTCTCTGCCAAACAAGGCCGGCAACCCCTTTTCCCAAGGGATAAAAGAAACCTCAGATATGCCACCCCCGGTCCTTTGGGACCTTTAACCGAGGCGCCTCGAATCCAACATCACACGTCATAAATAAAGTGTGTCCACATGAGTAAGTATCTGGGCTCCATACCATGATACTACCCTTTTCCAGAAGGAATGGTCATACCCTAGGGGAGCTACCCCTGAAAACCTTGCTGCACGATTCCTGTTTCGACCATTACCGGGTTGTGAGGCTCGACGAAGTCTCGTCCACAAAGCTACGCTTTTTCAAAAAGCCACGCTTTGGGTCAACAGATGATCAACCTATGATCACAAAGATAAATGATCAAACAAATGATCATATCACAAATGATCAAACACTGATCATCACACAGCAACACTCAGCATGCCACATTACCAAATTGGGATATATCGCTGATAACTTCAACTACATAACCTCTGAGCTCGTACGTCTCAGAGAAGGGTGTTAAGCTAAGAGAATAAATTCTCCGCCACCAACAGAAATGTATTTGAAAGAAATCGGCTTTATATCTCAAAGTGTAATGTCAGACATGTATCCATATAAGTCTGTTCCGGGATCGAACAGAACCGATGGCACTTCTCACGAAGCCCTTGCAAATCCGGATAATTTCCAATCACGTCCGGACTTCCCGTCACAAAAAGAGTGATATAAATCTCTATACCGGAGCAACTCAGTGCAGAGACATTCGACAGGTTGTCCTTTCATTTTCGAAAATATCCGGTCTTCATCACCGGTCTTCAAATGCCATCCATATACGACGTATCACTATTCGGAATGGGTTATACGACCCAAAGGTCCTTTCCCGGCTAACCCGAATAGTGAGCGCAATATTCAAAACATATGGATATTGGGATTTCAATTAAGTCACAACTTATTACCCAAAAATCTTTCTTCAAATGGTTTAAACAAGTTACCATTTTAATCTTTTTAAACAAAAAGATTAAATTCACAAAGTTCACTTAATTTCACAAAGATTCATTCATAGATTTTCCAAATCAATTTCCATTTCAGTTTAACTCGTTAAATCTTTGAATCAAAGATTTAACTGATAGCTTTCAAAACAATTCCATTTCAAATGGTTTAAACAAACATCATTTTAAATCTGTTAAGATAACAGATTTAATTCATAGCTTTTTAAAACAGTTCATTCATAACTTGGAAAAATAATTCCAATTCAATCTTGAAATTCCTTTAATTAAACTGGAATTTCATTTCTTATCTGAAAGCTTTTATTCCTTTGAAAACAAACAGTTTCATTTTGGAAATCTGATTCATTTATACGAGCTAAGGTTCTTTGGTCAAATCTTAATTCTCAAAATTTTACTTTTAAAATGGTTCAACTTCATACAAACACATTTATATCATCTTTAATTCCTAGTTTCGAATCATAGAATTCAATTTCACACTTGAATTCAAATCAAATTATTTAAATTTCAAAACTCGATTAAGTTATTCAAAATAACTTTTATATTTGAAATTTTATTTCAAAAGCTTTTCACTTTAAACCCCAAATTTCCAATTTCCAAATCAATTGAAATTAAAATTTCAATTTCAAAAACATCAAATTTAAATTATCTGTGACTTAACCGATTTCCACGTGAAATCCATATTTGTGTGTGTAAAATGTAGTCCAGGGGTTCAACACAATAGTGCAACACAATGAATCATCACAGATCAAAATACAGGATATAGTTGATAAGCGATATAACTATAACGCTTATCGCTCATTCACAGATCATAGATATATATCACAGGTAAGTAAACTACAGATGATAACATAAATCGGGATGTATCACAAAGCATCATATATCAGGGATATCAAACAATCAAGTCATCCAATAGAATCCAAATATTCATAAGTAGGGTCAGTTAATTGTCTGATTAATTTAAATCAGATTAATTTCTTATGAATAAATTACTCATCCTGGTTAGTTAACATCAATAATTTACAAATCATTTTGATTAATTATTCTTTAATCATTTATTAATTAACCTTTGGTTATTAATTAATCAACCTTAATCATTAAATAATTAACCTTTAATTATTTAACCCACCATTAAATTAATTATCTCCAATTTATTTCTTTAATTAATTATTCCTCAATTTATTATCCTTCCTTAATCGCCTTCATTAATTAATTGGCCTTTAATTAATTACTAAATTGATTTTTTTCTAATTATTAAATCATTTTATTACCCTAATTATTTCTAAGATAATAATTTCTTTATTTATGATTTCATTAAATCATTTTGAGTGAAATTTAAACATTACCCTTTTTTTTTGATTTGAATTTAAATTCCATTTCAAAATTAAACTTTTAAATAAAAGAATTTTATCGAAATCTAATTTAAACATTTGTTTTGAAACTATTTACTTTTTAAAAGTTTTTTTTTTTAACTTAAACTTGTTTAAAAAAAAACAAATTTCATTTTAAACTTTAAGATTCAAAGTTCATTTGAATCTAACTAAAACTGGATTTAACTTAGTTTAAATCTATTTTACAAATTTAAATTCCATTTAAATTTGCTTAAATTCAAATTTCAGACAGGTTTACAATAACTGTAGCCAGACTAGACTGACTCGAGACAACCCACTTTGCTTCGAGCCTAACACAAAAATACCCAAGCTCAACTTCGGGTTACGCCCCTCCATTTCCTACTTCGAGTCGAACCATGCTTTTCTCGAGATTGAACCCTGCTTTTCTCGAGATTGAACCCGATACGAACGTTTCTTCCCCAATCTTCGACAACCACCTGCTACGCAATATCCACGCGTGCACACGTTTGATCGTGCACGTGCACATCACTTCGCCGGAGCTCCGGTGAACTTCGAGTCCTCCAGCAAGTCGCAAACTAGAACTACAAACGAAATCAAGGATCATCTCGATGCCAAACTTCCCAGATCGAAAATAAGCATTCCACTCTAAACCTGGAACTCGATCTCACCATACAAAAATACTTCGCCACGGTCGCTCCCACCATCGGAGACGCCACGACTTCGACCTTACCACGTCAACCCCTCGTTCTTCCATTCCCCTTAGTTTCGTACAACTCGATCAAACCGAGGTGATGAAACCACTTCGTTTCCAGACACATCGAAAACTCGATAACGAACCCTAATCACGCCTCGTCTCAACAATTTGTACAGTGGAAAAATTATTTAATAATTTTCCCATTACTATTGATTGTCAAACTTGCTTCAAGCAAGAGCTCATCATTCACAATTGGTTCGATCATCAAAAATTGATCAAAATGCATATCTTGTTCAAATATGAACTGCACTTGGAATGCTTAATTAAAAATCATCATATTAATTTTAAAAATCCTATCCTTGTATGCTTATTCGAGTTATAAAATCAAATCAATAATTTTAAACTATTTGATTAAATCATATGATTTCTTCTTTGACTGTAAAATGAGTTACAGTGTCAAGTTCCTTCATTTTCAAGCTAACAAAATTCTGGACCATGGTTTAAGTTTAAACAAATATAATTTGTTTAAAATCCTAAGTTTAAAATGTTTTATAGGAAGACGTATTAAAATTTTCTACTTTCCTTTGCTCAGAAACTAGAATTACTGAAGAACAAACCATATACAACTTCTCAGAACAACAGAACCTACACAAGACTATCTATCCAACACATACTGATTATAAATCAAACACACAGATTCAAATTTATAAGGTTGAATGTGTACTTACTGGTAAGAACAAAGAAGTCTGGTTTTCAAAAAAAGAAATTTGCTCACCTGACTAAAGAGAACAGAGCATTCAAAATATTTTAAACTATGCTTATTCTCAGAGCTTTTAAATATTCTCAGATGTATATGCTAACCAGGTGGACATATACCAGAGAAAAATTTATTCATGCATTCATCAGACACATAATAGATTTAAGGAAAATTTGCTCACATGATTAAGAAAGGGACAGAACAATAACTTGCAACCAGAAATTTATAGGTGAAGTTACTCACCAGCATCAAGTCATATAAACAAATTCAAGGTTAAAACAAAAGGTTGCTCACCGGTTTTGATGAAAACAGAGAACTGGAGTTTTAAAGTCTGGAAAAGGATCTGCTCTTTTGGAAGCCTTGATTTTAATCTCTCTAAGTTTGATCTGAATCTTGTTAGTAGAGTTGTTTTTACTTGTTTGGAAAATCTGCAGTTGATCTTCTTCTCTTCTTTTCTGTTTTGTTGTATAAACTGAATTCGCATTGGTAAACAAATGGTGATGTTTGTTTCTCTTTTTATTTTTATTTTCTTCCAGGCTTTGCTTATTTTTTTCTTTTGTTTGAACGAACCAAAGGCTTGGAGATGTATAGATACTTAAGAAGGGGATGTGCAGCAGTAGAGTACTGAGACATTCTTTTGTAAAATTACTTTATTCAGGCTTTGTACTTTGTGGTGATGGGTAGGTTTGAAAACATTAAATGCAAGTATGTTGCTTTGTAAATCTGCAGCATGCCGTGTTCATGCTTTGTGGAGGTTTGCATTTAATGCAAACATGTTTTGTGATGCTTCCCATGCTTGTTTACAACATATGTTGTTAGGTTCAGTTGATAGGTGCTGTTTTAGTTTTATTGCTTTCTTTTGTCTACATGTTTGTTTACAGCCACTTACTTTATTTTTGTACATATTTTATCATATTGTTCTAAATAATTTCTTGTTTATAATAAGTTCTTTTCTTTATGCTTAAGTTAAGATGGTTATAGTTATATATATGTCTTTTTTAAACTTAACATCAATTTTTTATTTATTTTTTATAACTCATATATTTATATACATATATATTCACATATATGCAATATTTTTAATATTTTTAAATAAAAAGGATTTATACAGAATATATTTGATCCGGGGAAACTCGCTCTCAATTTTCCTAATTAATTTACAAATTTTTATCAAAAATTTATTTAATTACTCAATTAAATTCAAAAATGCATTTAATTATTAATTTAAATAAATTTAAATTCCAGGGTCGTTACAAATATCACTGATGGAGTGGCAGTTGTTCAAGAATATATTAATTACTGTTGTAAGAATAACATAACTTGTGCGATTTTAAAACTTAATTTTGCTAAAGCTTTTGATTCTGTAGATTGGGATTTTCTTGTAGATATTTTTCATGCTAGAGGTTTTAGTCATAGATGGATCTATTGGATTTTGACTTTGCTTAGAACTGGAAACTCTAGTATTATGGTTAACGGCATATTAGGTAATAGAATTCAATCTAAGAGAGGTTTAAGGCAAGGGGATCCCTTATCGCCTTTATTATTTAACTTAGTTGCTGATGTTTTTGCTAAAATTATTAAAAGAACTGTGGATAATGGATCTCTTGGACATGTAGGCAATGAAATTTCGCGTAATGGTTTATCGGTTCTTCAATTTGCTGATGATACCTTACTTTTTTCTTCCCATCTTCCTAGACACATCATTACCCTTAAGTTTATCCTTTACAGTTTTGAACTTTTATCTGGCTTAAGAATAAATTTTGACAAAAGTTCCATGTTAGTTTTAAATGATTTTGATATAGTTGAAAACTTAGTTGCTAATACTCTTAATTGCAAAACTATGAACTTTCCTTTTGACTACCTTGGATTTGTGATTAGACCCATCAAATTTAAACATGACGACTGGATTATTATCATTGATAAAATTAAAAATAAGATTTCTAACTGGAATGGGAGATTTCTATCCAGAGCAGGTAGACTTGTTTTAATAAATTCGGTTTTATCAGCTCTTTCGATGTATTAGATGTCCTTGCATTTGTTCCCTAATTAGGTTATTGATAAAATTGATAAGATTAGAAGAGATTTCTTTGGAGTGGAGAAAACTCTAATAATAATATTAAATGTTTAGTAAATTGGGAAACCGTCTGTAAGGCCAAAAAGGAAGGTGGATTAGGTGTTATTAATTTGCGGAATATGCATTTGTCTCTTTTAGGTAAATGGCTTTGGAAGTTTAAAGATATAAATGATAACGCTATTTGGAAAGAGATCATTTCTAAATATTACTATAATGGAAATAGCAATTTATATCAAATTTCTTCTCCAGCCACTCAAAATATATCTAACTTTTGGAAAAACATTTTAAAATGTAATGAGATTTTTAATTTAGGTATAAATAGAATTGTTCACTCTGGTAATTGTACTTCGTTTTGGCATGACTGTTGGATTTCGATCTTGCCCCTTAAGATAGAATTTAAGGATCTGTATGAAATTTGTAACTTTAAGTATGCTTTAATCAATGAAGTTTATTCTCTAGATAATGACCCTCCTTGGAATTTTAGTTTTAACAGAATTTTAGTTGATTCAACGTTTAGACAACTTTCTTTGCTTTATGCCAGATTAAATCTTTATAATATTGATAATGATAATGATTTTATTAGTTGGGAATGGGATAAAAGTAAGAAATATACTTCTAATTCTTTCTACATATTCATTAATTTTTCGGGTACAATAAATAACTCATTTAAATATTTGTGGAAATCTAATGCTCCTCCCAAATCTAAAATTCACATGTGGTTAACTCTTCATGGAAAACTTAATACAATCGAATTTTTAAAGAGAAAAAATATTCAAAATGATAATAAATGTTATTTTTGTAATCTGTATCTTGAGGACATTAATCATATTTACTATAATTGTATAGATTCTAATTACATTCTAATTAATACTCTTAAAAATTTTAACTATAATATAACAACTAAAATTTCGGATTGTGATTTTTACTGGAATAATTATAGATTCAAGTTCAAAAAGAATATTAGATTTTTACTAGACACTTTATTCATTATTATTAGTTGGTTTATTTGGTTTGAAAGAAATCAAAGAATTTTTAATAATAATAATTGTCATTTTAACAAATTGATTTTTACAATTTCTTCTTTTTGTTTTAATTGGATCTCTAATCCCAAATATAAATTAGCTAAAAATATCCATTTCAAAAGGTATCTTAACAAGGTTAATCATAATATTAATTTTTTTAAACACAACAATAATTTTTTTAACATTAATAATAGTATTATTAATATTTTTTCCAATTTAGATGTTGATTTCACTTCTAATCATAACTTACTTATGATTAAAGGTTCTTAAGATAGAACCGTCTTAATATTTGTTCTAGTCTCTGTTTGGTATTGGTGTTTAGGTTTTTTATTTACACTGTTATTGTCCTGCTAGTTTTTTTTTAGGTTTTTATTTCCTTCCTTATTAATACATATATATATATATATATATATATATATATCTTGTCTAATTTTTTCTTTAGTCTTTTTTCGGTTACAGGTATGGTGGTTAGGATTTCAGGTTCACTTTGCAGATTTTCATATCTTCAGATTGCTGGGCACCAGATGGTAGAGAGGTCACCAGAGCAGAGTATCTTCATCCAGGACTACTAGCAGTTTTCTCCTCGGTTTTAGGTTTCTGCTTTCTTCTTTTTGGAGTACTTTTTTCAGGAGGATATTTTCTACATTTAGTTGGTTGGAGCTCCCTCATTAGTTCGGGACGTCATCCAGTAGTTTTTGTTTTTTCCTCTAGTCTTTTAGATATTTCTAACACCTTAATATCGAGCGGTGGGCATGCCGGAGCTCGATTTTGGGGGTGAGATGGGTGGTGGCCTTGCCGGAACTCATCTTAGGAGTATCTGAGTTTTGATATTTTTGTATTTGGATTTTGTTACCTGCCAGGCATGTTGGCAGCACTTTATATTCGTGATATATATATATATATATATATATATATTCGCATGTGTGCTCTCCACTATTCGTAGAGGATCACACATTTTTCTCAAAAAAAAAACAAAGTTGTGATATATATATATATATATGAACGTTTTTTAGTGTAATTTTATAAGAATAAGAGACTGGAATTCAAACAAAATTTACATATGTTAAATAGCGGAAATAGTCAGTACAAATTGATTGTAACAGTAAACGTTGAATGCCATTTAACTGAAGTTGAATGATTTAACTTTTTTTATAAATAATGCAAACCAAATTTGTTGTTGTGGAATTTGAAATTTATTTCAGTTTCATATTTAATTTACAACCATTTATATTCAAATAAAAAATGTTAATTTTGAAAATGTAATTATTCAAATCTGATTCAAGTGTGTAACCCACATTCAAATGGAAAATTTCGTAAAAAGTCAACTTTTGGTCAAACTTAGTCAAATTTTGAATTTTAGTTGAAAATTTAAAAGTTTTAAAATTTAAATTTTATCGTTGGAAAAAATCTAGACTTAATTCTAAGAAGAATTCCACTTTTTGTTTCGTCAAAATCGAACTTCTAGAACTGTAAATATGCATTTTGCAGTGAAAAACTCGCATAAATATACAATTGTTATAAAATATAAGGTAATAAGAAGACATTAGAGAAAGGCGAAGAAAATATTTCATTCACTACAGAGATTAATCATACATTTCCATTACATGAGCTCCTTTATATAAAGGCGTAGGAGCTTGGGATAGAACTTATCATATGATGTGGGTATAAACATAAAAACAATATTAGCATATTCACTATTTATATTTACATATATTATAACACTCCCCATTGAATATTCATCTTCAAATCCTTAGATGCTCGTATGCTATCTTCAAATTCTTGGATTGCTCCCTCTCATTATTATCTAATTTGCATATATCCATTCACCCGATATAGTTATTGTTTGTTGCCTTATTAAAAACCTTTGTTAGGAAAACCCAATGGGAAAAATTTTGAACGAGGAAAAGAGTTCGACTTGTAAAAGCATAGATATCATAAAATGATATTCCTTCTAAAGAGTTTGATACTTCGGGATCAAAATAATGCCTCATTAAAACCTTAATAAGAAAAACCCAATGGGAAAAGTTTTAGTGAAGGAAAAAGAGTACAATGACATATTTTATTTTCTCATTTCTTTAAATGAAGTTTGATACTTTTGGATCAAACTAATGCCTCGTTAAAACCATACTAAGAAAAACTATATGGGAAAAATCTTAGTGAAGGAAAAAGGGTACAATATAGTATGACATATTTCAATAATTTACAACATCAAATCTAGTTTGATACTTCTGGATCAATATAATACTTCATTAAAAAACCTTACAAAGGAAAACCCGATGGGAAAAACCTTAGTCAAAGATAAAAATACAATTTAACTTAAATAACATATTTGAGATGTTATTTCTTGAAAAGACGTTTGATTCTTCTAGATCAAGATAATGCCTCTTAGTAAGAAAAACCAATGGGAAAAATCTTAAATAAGGAAAAAGAGCACATTATAACTTATTTTCAAATGTTACTGGGGAGTTGATACTTCTGCATCAAGATAATGTCTCATTAAAGCCTTACTAATAAAAATCCAGTGGGAAAAATCTTAGTTAAGGAAAAAGAGTGCATTATAAAATACTTATGGATGTTTCCCCTGATTTAAAAGTTTCCTCTGTCGTATTCGTCTTTCGATAACTCAAATTAGTTATAGATAATTCTGGATCCATAAATATGTATCTCATTAATAATACAATTTATTAATAGTTTCCTTCGATACAATCAAAAATTCCAAGATTGTTTCTTCCAAATATGATTTGCATTTTATGCATTTTGTATGTTACTTTTATGAAAAACACTTCATGTGCTTTCATTTTTGTGCTTCAAATCAGTTTTGCGTATTGCAACTATACATCTTTGATAAATATTAAAATTTTCATTACAACAATACTAAAAAGCAGGAAGTAATATACTCATCTTGAAGTATATCAAGATTTTCATTACAACAATACTTAGAAGAATGTTGTATTTAAACTTCATGTCTTTTGCATTCTTTAAAACCATAAAAGTTATATAGGAACTTATATACTTTAATAAGTTTTTGTATATCGCAACACTACTTCAATGGATATTAAGAGTTTCATTACAACAATACTAAAAAATAGGAAGTAATTTACTCATCATGAATTATATCAAGATTTTCATTATAACAATACTTAAAAGTAGTTATAATCTACGCTCCTTGTTCTTTACCTTCTTTATAACCACCAAAGTTATTTATTTTCTTCAGGAATTTTTATACTTTCATCATTTAGCATGATTTAAACAATATTTATACCTTCGGGGTATTTTAAGTGTTTCAAACACTTTCACTTCTTCAATCAATTCAATTATCTCTAAAAATATCATGCCCATGGCACTTAACATGTTGTTGATACTATATGTGCTTTAGTAATTTTAGTGTGCTTTTGCCACTTTATATACATGTTTCTTATTATATTTTGTGAACTACAGGTCCATATTTCTTATTTAGGAGAATTTCATGATGGCCAATCATGTTTTTCTCTCTAATCCAGGATCTTTAATCCATTTATAAACATAAGCGCTTTATTATCTACAAATTTATCATCGATGATTATTTATTGTGACTTCTACACATGATTTATTGAGATCTCTTTATTTATCATGTTTTAGGTACCGAAACCACTTCCAGGGTTATTTGACAATCATGTCATGGATCTCTTTCAGAGCACCCTTCAATGTTTCTTCAAGAACACTCACCTACTTTATTTGGCATCTTTATTACTTACTCCAAAAATATTTTGAACTGACTTTTGTACCACATTTCATATGTGGTTTACACATTTTGATCATTCAGGGATTCAAATCTATATTAGAGAAAGTCTACTGGGGATATTACTGATAATTTATTCAAGTTACTTAATATTTTGCATCATTGTATATTTTAACAAATATTTAACATAGATAATCAAAATGAACTTGTATCCCTTTATTCTCCCCCTCAATGTTGACAAACATTGTCACATTAAATAATATCCTCTTTGGATTCTCATTTTGATCCATTATCATATTGCTACTAAAAAATACATTATATGTATATCAGTTATAGGAGGATGATCCTTTTATTAGTTGATAAGATGCATTCAGTTGATATTGCTTATTAGAGTTTGTTCTCATTCATTGATCTAGTCAATTGGAGGAATTTACTTATTGTATAGAACATTTGCATACATACATGACTTCGGGTCATTCAACATTTATGTTGATTGAATTTTAAATCACTAAATAATACCTATACGTGATCTATAAGATGAGCTCATAACAAACTTTAGGTTGTTAGCTGAATATTTACATATATGGATATATACGTGCATCCACGTATTACATATATATTATAAATTTTCATATTCTTTCTCATTTGAATTAGTGATTTTTAGAACAAACTATTACAAGGATCCAAACTATTAATTTCTATTTATAGATCAATGTCAATGTGGATCCATCAAAACTGCATGATAATGTTCAAAACATCTGACAAGCACCATTGTCCCAGTGGTTAAGTGATTCGACTTTGGTGCGAGAGGTCACAAGTTCGAAACTTAAGTAGCGTGATTCGAACATTTATTGACACATGATTTGTGATTTGTTATCCTAGTGACATGTTGTATCTAAGTACCATTTCAAAAAAATGTTCAAAACATCTAGTTTGGAACCATATCGAACTCTTGGTTCAAACAAAATATACACACTACTTCAAGTTGTTAAGTTTTATTCCTCAATTATATCTCAAATATCAGTTTTAAACATTAATTTAATATTACTTATCAGAGAATAATTTATAATTGCATATAGACATTTCTACATATCTCTTTTGAGAGTTCAATAAAAGAGATATATTTACAAAAAAAGGGTAGCTTCTAGATACTTGGAATTTTATAAAAATATGCAATTATATTTGTTGCACATGTAGATATCTTCAAGATGGTATTTATAGCTTTCATGAAATGTATAATATGACAAATAGACTATCTCTTTAGAAGAATATTTAAAGATATTTCTTCAAGAAATAATTATGCATATAATATTTCTTATGAAATAATAACTAGAAACATGACCTTTAAGATATAATTAGACACATCAACATAGCATAGTGTGTTCTAGAGATAATTTGATTTCTTACGTATTTGGGAGGTTTGATATAATTATAATGAAATACATGATGCACATTACACAGCTCTCAAACTTTTAGAATCGAATCTAAACTAAATTGAAATCCTTTATAACTAAATTTCTATGCATTTATTTGGTTTAATAAATTTACCAAATATATAAACAAATCTCTTCTAGAGATAAGTTATCATTTCCAAATTTATAAATCTCTTCTAGAGATATTTTATTAGTGAATATTAGGCTCAGTCTCTAATAAGTTTCAAAATACACAAAAACCCCAGTAAAAAAAGTATGTAAATTAGGTTCCTAGAATTAAGTTACTAAGTAATTGCATAGAGTTATGCAATTATTCACCAAATAATTACAGACATTTATGCAATTATATCCAAAAGTTGGATAAATTTATGCAATTTTTTCAGTGAATAATTGCGGAAATTTCCACAATTTTTTTGATGAATAATTGCCGAAATTTCCGCAATTTTTAAAACATGTCATCAAAATCATTAATGGATCCTTAAAGGATTTTAAAGATTAGATCAATCAGATCAGAAAAATGAATTACCATTTTGAGATCTATAATTAGATCTGAAAAAGAATAGATCTAAGTTCATAGATTAACACAATTGTAGATTTATAATTTTTTTAGAGATCGTGCTGATAACGTGTTATAAAATAGAAGGAAATAAGAAGACATTAGAGAAAGAGGAAGAAAATATTTTATTCGCTACAGAGATTAATCATACATTTCCATTACATTAGCTCCTTTATATAAAGGCCTAGGAGCTAGGGATAGAACTTATCCCACGACGTGGGACTAAACATAAAAACAGTATATAGCATATTCACTATTTATATTTACATATATTATAACAACAGTGTATTCCCTTGTACCTGTATATATTGCATCTCCTACTGTAATTCTAGTATTATTCTCTTTACATTGACTCTTGGATTTTCCACTTTGGCTATTGGGCTTCCTAATGACTATTAGGATTCCTAGGGATACTACTGGACACTTGGAAACTAAAGGGCCTCACCCATTCACCTATAGGCAATTCTGATGAAACAAAGTACGTACAATCTTTCTCACTTCCTCATTTCTTCTCTCTGAAAAACTTCTCTGTATTCTTCTCCTTCCTCTCTCCTCTCCCCTTGCCTAAATTCCGAAATCCCTAAATTCTTAAACTAAAACTCCAATCTCCTCTCTCCTCTCCTTTCTCTATCCTCTCCTTTCCTTCCTCTCTCTTTCTTCCCCATTTTCATTACAGTAGAACTTCTTCATTTCTGGCCGAAAAGGTGTCATTATTTTTCAAACCATTTATTTTTTCAGTGGCTTCAACTTTCTTTTGGATCAATTCTTCAAATTCCTTAAGTTGCTATGCCAAAAACTCGAATCTTTTTCAAAGTGTTTTTTTACTCAGATTTTCAACTCAGAAAACACCTCTGTTTGTGTTGACAATAACTTCCTCAAGGCAGAAGCTTTTTTGGTGATTCTTGTTTTGAAAGCGGAGAGAAAAGAATTTGCAACAGCTTTCTAGTTAGTCACTTTTATAGATTCAGTAATATTCTGGTCCAAATCTTTTCTAAAAGATGGCCTATTTTTAGGTATGGTTTTTGTGAAATCGACGATCATTCGAAGTCGACCGCCACCACCTATCCACTTTGGCCGAGCACTAAATCTCTTTGCAAGCATAGACCAAACCCTATGCTCCCTCTTCTCTTCTCCCTGTCTTCAAAAAGAAAGAAAAAAGAAAAGAAGAAACATATTTGTTGCAAGCTTGTTCGTATCATTGCTTTGTTTAGATCTTGGATTGCTTTGGATATTGTTATTACTTTGGGTTTGGATTTGTTTAGCTTGTGATCTCCACTCCGTATTCATTTGTGTTGTTATCACCTTCATATCCACGAAAGGTGAGAAATCACTCACGACTAACATGGTTATGTTAAGTGAATTGATGACAATTGAAATGTTAGTTTTAGCTAGGAATTTTGTTAGTAATTTTTTTTATATGAATTGATATGATGTTCCTCTTTGACATATAATTTGACACATAGATAATATGTTAGTTTGGCACATATATGATATGCTGATTTACAAGATATGTTATTTGTTGCTATGTGATATGCTATGAAACATGTATGGTTATTGTTATGTTATTTTATTTGTTAAATCATATTTCAAGTTCCTTTTTTATATATGTCATGTTATTATTATTTCAATCACATTGCAAGTTCCCTTAGAAATTAGGAAAATCACTATGGGTTGAAATGATACACACCCGAATGATTATATAGATTAGGAAATTGTTGACTTGGGATGTGGGTTGAAATGATTTATACCCGGAAAATTTAATAATTTTGGGTTGAAATGATAAATACCCGAATCACTTGACCCTTGGATAGAAAACTATATACGGACACCGTTGGTTGATTTTTAAAATAATTTTTTGAAATTTTGAAATATGTTTGATTTAATAAAATTTGATTTTTAAATTTAATTTAAAGATTCATTTTAAATAAATATATATATATATATAAACTTTAATTTTAAAAAAATTATATGTTTTAAAGTTTTAAATTTATAAGTTAATAATAAGTCTCAAAAAGGTAAATTATAAGATTTTTAACTTATAATTTTATTATTTTAAAATATAATTTAATAAAATTTAACAAGATAAAATTTTTTTAATTTAATAAAATAAAATAAAATTTAATAGAATTTAATAAAAAATTAAATTAATAAAAATATAAAATATGTTTAAAATTATTTAAAATTTAAATTAATATAAATAAAATAGATTTTTGTAATAACTTTAATAAATAAGGATTTGGAAAGATAATTAAGATTAAATTGTAATTTAAAGATTTGTTTCAAATTAGATGTGATTTAAACTTATTTGTTTATGAGATTTTCAAAGGATATAATTTTAAATTGTTATAACTTGATTTGGTTAAAAGTATTAAGTAAATTGTTTTAAAATTAAATATAATTGAATTTAAAAATTTAATTATTTATTTAAATTATAACTTGGGATTTAAATTATGAAAATGTTTTATAAAGTCACCACGGTGTGAAATAAGCATTTGGTTGTTAAAGGGACCGGGATCAGATATTGTCTTACTCTCTGCCAATACCGAAAACCACTTTAACAACTATATATGTGGTGGAGAAATCCAGAACGAAGTAGGATGGTTTGGCGAACGCTGCTGGAATGAAGTAAGAGAACGATGACGGATAGCCTTGACTTTCGGGTCATAATTAAAATGACTGAGTTATACCAGGCCAAGTAGGTTCGCTCCCCTTATCGAACACGCTTTTCAAAACCATATCTATTAC
This sequence comes from Allium fistulosum, assembly GCA_030737815.1. NCBI lineage: Eukaryota > Viridiplantae > Streptophyta > Magnoliopsida > Asparagales > Amaryllidaceae > Allium > Allium fistulosum. The sequence goes on from CM060903.1 coordinate 446,509,695, forward strand.
TTTTGTGATTTGATTGGTGCGCACCTTTGATTATGGGAGTGTGTCTCGAGGTGGGCGGTAGTTGATGCTATGCGTTACCATCAGTCCGAGAGTGCAAAACGGTAGAATCCTACCCTGGGCATTGCCTCACGTGCCTTGTCATATTTATCCTGATCGAGCGCACTACGACCTAGGTTTGTATCGTACCTATGGAGTGCTCCCTGATTATCCCACCAGTTTATGGTGGAGCTTAAAGTACTGTATAGACTACGATATTTATATAAAAATGTGTTAAGGGGGATATGGGTAACGCCTACTTTAATACTTTACTTTATGATAGACATTGTCTATGTAGCGTATTCTATTATATATGTAGATAGTTTAACGGATCCTTAAAGGATGGGAATCCCAAGCATCCTTTGAGTTATTATTGCATTTCACTTGAGTTGATTTACTTACATAAGAATGTTAATCCTGACTCGAGTATTTTGTTTTTTCTTTATGCTCGGGCCAGCCTGAGTATTACAGCATTCGAGATTCATCTTTTGGAGCTGAAGACTGGTTGGAGATTTATCTATCTATCTATTTAGTTATTTCAGTCATTTCAGTTATTTCTGTTCAGACATTTGTCATTTGCTTATATATTAGCGAACCTCTATGTATTTGGATTTCTATTGTATTTTCTTTAGACTCTGATGTTTATATAGTCGCTTCATGAACTACTACTTTTATCTATTCCGCTGTGTGATGTTGTAATATTATGTGTCTGTGATTCTATGATTGATTCTTATTTACCCCAAATTTATATAACAATATGATGTTTTGAACAATTCAAGTCCGACATAGGGGGTTTATTGTCGATTTGAATGGTTCGAAATAGCGGGTCGTTACAAATTAACATTGGGATTTAACTTGAAGTCATTCTCGTTGGATGAGGAAAGTCAATGAATACTGAAATTACTTTCATCCAACAAAGGCGAGTTAGATTAGATTCAATGTCTAAGAACAAAAGTAGAATTATACTTAAGATTTGAAGTGAGATGAAACTTGGATGAGAAATTTTAGGGATTGAACTGCATTTGAGGGAGGACCCGTATTTGAGGATAGAGAAGATTAAGGGTAGAAAAGAAACCGTACTTGAAAGCTTCCAGCCATATTAAGTGGATGAAGTCATTAAATTTCACCAAACTTAGGCAATACCCTAATTTGAGGACGTGTAGGTTTATCCTAGAGATGAGAAGAAGTGGGGAGAAAAGAGTGTATTTTGGTGGTTTGTTTGTCTTAGAAACCAATACATTTAAAATCCAACGATCGACAATATGTAATACTTAAGATTTCAAGATGTAGTTCAGAAAATTTTAGAAAAAAAGAAGACTAAGGGGCTATGCTTCAGCTTTTATAATTATAGAATATATTTGATTTTATATCTCAATAATAATTAATAAAATTTAGTTGATGAAAAATTGTTAGGTGTTGAGAATACAAGTTTAAATTTAAATTAAGATATATGCTCGGTTACACCAGCAGGAGACACTCAATGAGGGATGGCGGTGACATGAGTTGACGATGCATAGATGGATAGGTTGTAGGTACAAAGGTTACATCGATTTAAGGATCGCTCTGGTGACTGAGGCAGTGACAACATGCGATGATTTGATCGCGGCGGAGGCGGACTGTGCTGAAGTAAGAGGGATGCACGGCATAAGAGGAGGTGACTAACGGAGGTGATGGCTAATATCCTTATTTGTGCATGCACTATAAGAGTAGTCTGAATTTTAGTGAGTATATCCTTTCCCTTTCCCTAATTAATTGCTAATTTGGTTTCAATATGCTGATTGATTGCACAATCGGGTTGTTTTAGCCATTTGGCAATTAGAGTTATAATGATAATTTGATATAGACCTTTAACAATTAGATTTAGTGGATTTTAAATTCCATTTCAGATCTGAGTAATAATTGAAAATAATTTTAATACTTTATATATGATTTATATATATATATATGGATGATATGTTTGATATATGATGGTTTGATAGCTTTGGTTGATGTTTGTAGATGATTTCAGTTGAATTGTCTGATCAATGATTGTTTGGAATAGATGTATATTGGTTGAATGTTATACTATATACTATGATATTGATTGTTATAAATGAACAATTTGAATTTATTTTTGAACTATTTAGTTCAAATGAGTGATTTAAATTATTTATATGAAAACATGATATTAATACTTAAAACTAGTATGGTGTTTTAAAAGAGTTTTGTTTTGAGATACAGTTGAATTTATTTTAGATAGAAGTTGAGATTGCTTTATTAAAAATTAAGTGTGTATATATTTACTTGGATTTTTATTAAAATTAATAATTGTCTATTTGTATTGTTATTTTTAAAGCTTTAAAATTTGAGTTTGATCATGTTATACTTATGTGGATTTTTGGAAATAAGTTTGAAATATAAATAGCATTTAAGAAATATAAAGCTTTAATTTAATTTAAGTTTAATTGGTTTATTTGAATTTGTACAAATAAAGGAAGATTTTTTACTAAAATTCTTTGAAAAGAATTTTTGATAAATGACATTATTAGGAAGATTTTCATATAAAATGATTCGAACAATTTTGACCTTAATAAAATTTGGATTTTGTTTGAATTATTTTCTAGTGGAAAATACTATGATTTCAACTAAAGTTGAATTTAAAATTTGCATCAACATTTTTATTTGGATTTTGAAGTAGAAAAGCTTTTAATAAAATAAATATTGGTTTATTTTAGAAATAATTTGAATTTGAATTTAAACCATAACGGTTGAATAGTTTATTTATACAAGCTTTTCTATGAAAAGGAGTTTTGGAGAATTATTCGAAAGGTTATTTTACATATTTTGTAGAAAATAAACCAAAGGTATTTTGGCAGTATTTCTATTACTGAAAATTTTCCAATTTGAAAGAAGTTATGATACCATGTATTTCCATATTTGGAAATGATTTTGATGATTTAACTTTTTAAATAGGGTTGCTGCTTGTTTTAAAATCTGAATCGTAAGGGTTGGGTTATGAAGTGACCCACTTCTCTTATTATTTATTTGCAGTGATTTTTAGATGAGGTTTTTTTACACAATATAAAACAATGAATCACTTCTCTTAATTAATTTCCCAAGATCCAGAATTTTACCAATATAAAAATATTAGTATATAAATCAAATCATGTCATTTATATATATGAAGATATATAAATGTTTTTTTGCCTATTAGAGTAATTAAAATAGCAAAGAAATTCAATCACACAATATTTCTCACATTTGAGGGATCTTGTGTCACATAGCCATTTCTACTTTTTTTTTAATTTAGGCCTGATTAATATTTAATTCAAATATGACCTTTTATTATTTTCTTGTTTTATTTCCATCTTTGTTCTATTGCCTAGATTATTTGATTCTTGGATTTTCAAGCCATACATTTGATTTATGAGATTTTGTAATTTGATACTTATTGTTTTTGATTAAATAAAGGGTGTTTAATACAACTCATGCATATTTGTTTAGCCCGGGGTTCTTATTTCAAACACAAACAATTTTTGTGTCAGGATATATGCTCATATCATATTTTATAAAGTATGCAATGTTCAGATGAATATCAAGCTGATAACATAGTTTAGAGGCCAAGCAGAGGAGACAATACAATTGAACAGAATGCAAACTCAATCTATCATATCAAATGAAGACTTAGTATATACATGAAAGTAGTATGATTAAAGCAATGTCAAAATCAGACTCATGCCACACTTTCAGATGGACATATGGTGAAGACTACCGATGAATTCCCAAATAGTGGAATAATTGACATGCTTAATATCTAAATGAGACTACATGACAATGCATAATACAACTGACTTGTCTAAGACCAAAATGCAACCAAACTTAAATCAAATAGGTAGACAACAAGGCTCAGTTCAATATGGTTGTAGTAAAGATTATAAGTATATAGCATGCACCTCATCTTACTATACAATGCAATACAAATTCCCACTGGAAATCAGATATTCAAGTAGGAATTGCAGGGTAAGGCTTCAAGCTTTTTTTTCCACGGTCTTATATCAATTATAAGGCATGGTCAAGCTTTACTGGTTAGCCAAGACCAGGTTCAACTTATCACTTAACAATTTATTACATGCTTTTTCAAAAACTGCTTCAACCTTATAATTAAAAATTTATCAAATATTGCAAAGGAAGTATGTCCACATATCAGATTATATGGCATAATTTCCTTCATCATAATCCACCAGAGAGCACCAAGATCAATTGCTTAAATCAGTAACTCAGAAACACACATATAATACTTAAGTTTTTACATGTCCTTTGCAAGAAAACAAGCAAATTTCAGTTCTGGAGTTACTTTAAACATAACAGAGTTTTTCCTAACTTATTCATTACAATAATACTGCTACTTTTCTTAAACACTTTAAATTCATCAAGATCTCCATATATCCATGCAAGCAAGCTACTCATGCATCTTTCCCTGCAGTAATACTTTGAGATGCCTCAATAAAAATGAGACACCCCAAATATTGCAAAGGCAACAAATAGGGTCAGAAATAAATTCTGGTGTGAGTGAAATCAGGGATTAAAATAACTTGTAAATTCCTATGACTGTACAGAGAGCTGGTATGTGTGATGCTTCCTTGATTTAAATCATTTAACTAGGGTTTTTAGTAGAGGAAAAACCCATTTTATCCTCACAAAAATAAGAGAAGTTTGTATGCTTGTTTATGGCTAATTATGCCATTTTCTTTTTAATTTCCATTTCAGGTAAAAGCAATTGCTTTTCTTCTTTTCTGGGTACATGCTATTTGCATGTTTCTTATGTACATTATTTTCATGTGACTTAGCTTCATTGTGTATTTCCTTAAATCTGAATTGTTCACTTATATCTCTCTTTATAAATTTAATTCCTAGCTATTGTTTTTAACCATTTGTTTTTCTCTTGATTTATTTTAAAAATGAATTTATGCACAAATAATACTAAACTGGTTTTATGCAATTTTAATTGTCAGAAAGATTTATTTTATCACTTGATATTTCTCTGGCTACTCATATTTAATATATATATATAAGATATGTGTATGTAAAACTCACTCATACTTGATCATTTTCTTCTCAATATTATTCATTGAAAAATCACTATCCTCTCATTTAATTATTTCACTCACTCTTAATATTTATTTTCAAGCTATTCTATTCTTTAAATATTCTCTGTTAATTGATTTCCAATTTTTTCAAAATTATTTTTATCTCAATAATTTGGGTCTTCACATACTCTCCTCCTAAAAGGAATTGTGTCCCGCAATTATTATTATATTTGTTTTTTCCATTACATAGTATAATTTCATTTCAGAAATTTCAAAAACTCATGCATTCAAAACCAATCAAATACACATAAGTAATATTTAAATTTTATTATGATTTTAGGCATACCATTAAGTAGAAAATAGATTAGGATTTTTATCCTTCATCCTATCTTCAGCCTCCCATGTACAATCATTCTTATCTAAGCTCCATTGGATTTTAACCAATTTAATTATTTTATTTCTCAATTTCTTTTCTTCTCTAGCCACAATGCCCACTGGTTCTTTCTTATAAATCAAATTTTCTTGAATTTCAACATATGTAGGAGATTCAAGAATGGTCTCCTTACCATGCACCCATTTTCTCAATTGAGATACATGAAATACATAATGTATATTACTCAATTCCTCTGGCAATTTTAGCTTATAAGCCAAAGTTCCTACTCTTTGAATAATTTCATATGGACCTATATATCTTGGTGTTAATTTTCCTGCCTTGCCAAATCTCAGTATTTTTCTCATTGGTGAAACCTTGAGAAATACATAATTTCCTACTTCAAACTCCACTGGCCTTCTCCCTTTATCTGCATATGCTTTTTGTCTTTCTTGTGCTGCTTTTATTCTCTGCCTCACTAATTCAATTCTTGCAGAAGTTTCCTTCACATGTTCTGGTCCAAGCAATACTCTTTCACCTACCTCCATCCAACATGCAGGAGATAAACAAGGCTTTCCATACAAGGCCTCAAATGGAGCCATACCTATAGTGGATTGGTAGCTATTATTATAAGCAAATTCAGCTAAGTAGAGATGATCTTCCCAGCTGCCTCCAAAGTCAAGTATACATGCTCTAAGTAAATCCTCTAAAAAAAATTTAACAATCTCAGTTTGCCCATCTATTTGTGTGTGGTAGGCTGTGCTTAAGCTTAATTCTGTCCCCATGGCTTCTTGAAAGCTACCCCAGAACCTTGAGGTAAACAAGGTGTCTCTATCACTAATGATAGTCTTGGGGATGCCATGTAATCTTACTATCTCTTTCACAAATAATTGAGCTAACTTGTGAGCATTTCTGTTTGAATTCATTGGAATAAAATGTGCTGTTTTTGTGAGCCTATCAACCACTACCCAAATACTATCATTGCCTCCTTTTGTTCTTGGCAAGCCATCCACAAAATCCATTGAAATACTTTCCCATTTCCAGGTAGGCACTTCTAAAGGTTGCAGTAGGCCTGAGGGTCTTTGGTAATCTGCCTTGACTTGTTGGAATGTTAAACAGTTTGCTACATATTTTGCCACTGCTCCTTTCATTCCTGGCCACCAATAATTCCTTTTAAGATCATGGTACATTTTTGTACCTCCTGGATGTATGGTATATTTGGTCTTGTGGTGCTCATCCATAACCTCTTGCTTCAGTTCTTCCACATTGGGTATGCAGAGCTTCCCTTTCATCTCTAAGTAGCATTTATCATCTACTTCATAATTTTCCACTGATATACCTTGTGATATCATGTCCTTCTTTTCCTTTAAATTAGTATCTTGATTTTGCATTTCTCCTATTTTATTAACCAGGGTTGATCTTAAGGAGATGAGACTTAATTTCCCATATTCAATCATGTCACTGTGTGCCTTATCTGATGCATCAATTTCTTTCTTTATTTCTACTTCACTGAAGATTGTTAAATCCTTGAATTCAGTCATCATTAAACTTGCCAATCTTGATTGATGCCTACTCAATGCATCTGCTACTTTGTTAGCTTTTCCTGGAGTATATAATATATCAAGATCATAGGCAGCTAAAAATTCTACCCACCTATGTTGCCTCATATTCAAGTCTTTTTGGGAAAACAAATACTTAAGTGATTTATGGTCTGTAAACAATTCAAATTTAGTACCTAACAAGTAGTGTCTCCATAGCTTCAATGCATAAACAACAGCAGCAAGCTCTAAGTCATGTGTAGCATATCTAGTTTCATTTGGCTTGAGTTGCCTTGATGCATATGCTATGACTCTACCATGTTGCATGAGTACTGCCCCTAACCCAGACCCACTAGCATCTGTATATACCACTAATCCTTCATTTCCCTCTGGAACTTGCAAGACTGGAGCTTCCATCAACGCTTTCTTTAATGATTCAAAAGCTTGTTCACACTTTTCTGTCCACACATATGGGGACTCCTTTTTGGTTAGTGGAATGGCTATCCTTGCAAAGTCTTTTATAAATCTTCTATAGTAACCTGCCATTCCTAAAAATGATCTCACCTCAGTCACTGATTTGGGTCTACTCCATGATTGCACTGCCATGACTTTGTTTGGGTCTACACTAACCCCCTGTTGAGATATAATGTGTCCCAAAATTTTAACTTCATTTTGCCAAAATGTGCACTTAGTAAATTTTGCCTTTAAATTATGTGCTCTTAGTCTTGACAAAACTAGATGCAAATGCTTTACATGCTCCTCTTCTGATTTTGAATACACCAATATGTCATCAATAAAGACAACCACAAATTTGTCTAGAAAATCTCTAAATGTCCTATTCATTAAATCTACAAAATAAGATGGTGCATTTGTCAATCCAAAAGGCATTACCAAAAATTCATATAGCCCATACCTTGTGTTGAATGCAGTGTATTTAATACTCTCCTCCACAACCTTCATTCTATGGAACCTAGAGGCTAAGTCTAGCCTAGAAAAGATTTTTGCTCCATTTAATTGGTCAAATAAATCATCAATTCTGGGGAGTGGGTATTTGTTTTTGATGGTGACTTTATTTAATTCCCTGTAATCAATACACATTCTCATTGTACCATCATGCTTCTTCACAAATACCACTGGAGAACCCCAGTTTGAACTGCTAGGCCTTATGAAGCCTTTCTGCTCCAATTCCTCCAATTGTTGTTTTAATTCCACTAATTCTTTTGGACCCATTCTGGTAGACTTCTTGATGGTAGGACTTGCTCCTGGAATTAATCTTATTTGAAATTCAACTTGCCTATTCTATGGAACTCCTACAACCTCACCAAAGACATCTGGGTACTCACTTATTACTTCTATATCTTCTAGAATCAATTCTTTTTCAACCATGCTCCATATTTGATTAAGGCAATTTATCTTAGCTGTTTCACTCATGACTATAATATTTTTACCATTTTCTGTTTTCAAAGAAATAGTAAAATTTTCTAAATTCAAAATTGCTTTGAATTTACTCAACCAATCTACCCCTAGAATAATTCCTATTCCAGGAAATTGCAACACAAATAAATCAGATTTAAACATATTTCCACCTATGTTTAATTCTACTCCCAAACATCTTAATCCTAGCAGGCAAGAGCTACCTAGGGGACTCTGAATAAACAAAGGTGTTTCAACTAAATTGCATGTGAGAGCCAATTTATCCACTATGTCTTGTGATATTAAAGAATGTGTAGCCCCAGTGTCATATATAACTGAGATTGGACAATTTTTAATTAGAAGTATACCTTCCAATTGTCCAGAATTTCCCTCTGCGCTTGCTTTTGCTTTTCCTTCCAATGCTCCTACCTTTGCTCCTTTCTTGAACTCTGGGCAATTCCTTTTGATATGGCCTTCTTTCCCACAATTATAGCAACTGAATGGGGTCTTCTTAGCTGCTTGACACCTATTTCTCATGTGTCCTTCTTTGCCACAGTTGTAGCAAGTAACTTTCTTCTTAATTTCCCCAATGGCTACTCCTTCAACTTTCTTATCTACATTCTTCTTGTCATAAGGATGTGCTCTATTTTTTCCTTTATTTTGATTATTAGCCCTCATGTTCCTAAATTTCTCTCTTGCATTATCATGTTGTTCAAAAGAAAGAGTGAGATCTATGACTTGATTAAATGTTTTGTCTTTGTATGGTAGCATTGCTCTACTTAAACTAGCATTAAGTCCTTGAATAAATCTTGAATTCTTTGATTCCTCATTCCCTATGAGCATGGTTCCATACTTAGACAAGCTCTCAAATTTTTGAGTGTATTCAGTCACACTCATTGGTCCTTGTCTCAGCCTTATGAATTCCTCAAGCAGTGTTGCCTTAGCTGTTGTTGGGACAAATCTGGCCTCAAGCTTCTCCTTGAATTGATCCCATGTTATCTCATTTTTTGGTCTTCCTGTGATGATTACCTCCCACCAATCTAGTGCTGCTCCCTTGAGCCTTCTGGAAGCTAATTTCCTCTTCCTTTGATCATTTATTTGCATGTCTGCAAATATTCTTTCTAAGGTCCTCAGCCATGTTTGCACACCCATGACTCCTTCAGCGCCTTCAAAATCCTTGCCTCCTAAATTAGAAAATGTTTTCAGTAGCTTAGCCAACTCCTCATGAGGTTTTGCTTCCCTCTACATTGCTCCTTCCCTAAATGCCCTCACCATATCTTGCAAATTGACCAATGATGTTGCATTAGAGGGTCCTACTACAGTGCTTGGTGGTCTTCCTACCATGATTCACTATTCAATTGCATAGCTAGTTAGTCTTGTTTCTAATTTAATTATTTCAGCAATTTATTCCTACTGAGAATATTATATTTATTATTTAATTTTTTTTTCATATGCTATGTTCTTGTTAACATAGCTCTGATACCAACTGAAGTGACCCGCTTCTCTTATTATTTATTTGCAGTGATTTTCAGATGAGTTTTTTTTACACAATATAAAACAATGGATCACTTCTCTTAATTAATTTCCCAAGATCCAGAATTTTACCAATATAAAAATATTAGTATATAAATCAAATCATGTCATTTATATATATGAAGATATATAAATGTTTCTTTGCCTATTAGAGTAATTAAAATAGCAAAGAAATTCAATCACACAATATTTCTCGCATTTGAGGGATCTTGTGTAACATAGCCATTTCTACTCTTTTTTTTAATTTAGGCCTGATTAATATTTAATTCAAATATGATCTTTTATTATTTTCTTGTTTTATTTCCAGCTTGTTCTATTGCCTAGATTATTTGATTCTTGGATTTACAAGCCGTACATTTGATTTCTGAGATTTTGTAATTTGATACTTATTGTTTTTGATTAAATAAAGGGTGTTTAAAACAACTCATGCATATTTATTTAGCTCGGGGTTCTTATTTCAAACACAAACAATTTTTGTGTCAAGAGATATGCTCATATCAGATTTTATAAAGTATGCAATGATCAAATGAATATCAAGGTGATAACATAGTTTAGAGGCCAAGCAGAGGAGACAATACAATTGAACAGAATGCAAACTCAATCTATCATATCAAATGAAGACTTAGTATATACATGAAAGCAGTATGATTAAAGCAATGTCAAAATCAGACTAATGCCACACTTTCAGATAGACATATGGTGAAGACTACCGATGAATTCCCAAATAGTGGAATAATTGACATGCTTAATATCTAAATGAGACTACATGACAATGCATAATACAACTGACTTGTCTAAGACCAAAATGCAACCAAACTTAAATCAAATAGGTAGACAACAAGGCTCAATTCAATATGGTTGCAGTAAAGATTATAAGTATATAGCATGCACCTCATCTTACTATACAATGCAATACAAATTCCCACTGGAAATCAGATATTCAAGTAGGAATTGCAGGCTAAGGCTTCAAGCTTTTTTTTCCCATGGTCTTATATCAGTTATAAGGCATGGTCAAGCTTTACTGGTTAGCCAAGACCAGGTTCAACTTATCACTTAACAATTTATTACATGCTTTTTCAAAAACTGCTTCAACCTTATAATTAAAAATTTATCAAATATTGCCAAAGGAAGTATGTTCACATATCAGATTATATGGCATAATTTCCTTCATCATAATCCACCAGAGAGCATCAAGGTCAATTGCTTAAATCAGTAACCCATAAACACACATATAATACTTAAGTTTTTACATGTCCTTTGCAAGAAAACAAGAAAATTTAAATTCTGGAATTACTTAAAACATAACAGAGTTTTGCCTAACTTATTCATTACAATAATACGGCTACTTTTCTTAAACACTTTAAATTCATCAAGATCTCCAGATATCCATGCAAGCAAGCTACTCATGCATCTTTCCCTGCAGCAATACTTTGAGCTGCCTCAATAAAAATGAGACACCCCAAATATTGCAAAGCCAACAAATAGGGTCAGAAATAAATTCTGGTGTGAGTGAAATCAGGGATTAAAATAACTTGTAAATTCCTATGACTGTACAGAGAGCTGATATGTGTGATGCTATTCAAATTCATATTAAAATCTGAGTATCTGTATATATGTAAGCTTATCTAACAACATACACCCAAGCATTCATCCATTCACTTCATTCAGTTGTGCATGTACAAGCTCCTATGGATTAACTCCCTAAGTTCCATAGCATAATTTCTCAATCTCATTTTTATTTTATTTGGTCTGAACTCTTGCCATCGAACCCCTTGTGTGCATTGCAAAGGGGCTCAGTTCTGTTAACCCTTTGCACAGAGGCCTACAGGACTTAAACAAGTCATGCACATACCCATCATCCTCCTGATGATGAGTAGATCAAGGCACTACTCCTGAATTATTTTATAATTTAGAGACCATGCTTATTTAATTTCTGGGGAATTTTTCTTTTTAATTCCAGAGATGCTTATGTTCTTTCCTTCATTACATAAGTCAAGAATTATTAAACTCACTCAAAGATTATATCCTGATGTACAAAACATTCATGCAAAATTGCACACCTTATTTCAAAGTCATTTTTTTTTCTTTTTTGCTTAATCATATTTTCTAAAACCTGCTTGTATATTTATTTCTAGAAATTTTCCCATTGCTTACATAAATCTGAAGAAGCATATGAAATACTATATTTATTTTTACTATGAACATATGATATGGTTTTTGAGAAAAACCCATAAAAACATATTGGCTTATGATCTGAACAAATCAGCACATATTTGTAGTATTGCATTGTTCATATCATTTTTTAATGTAAACTAGGCATAAGCATGAATCTCATTATTCACACTGCCTAGTTCTTTTTTTCATTGATACCCTATTTCTCAGTAAAACATTTAGTTCATTTTCATATATAAACTAGAATATAAAATCTATTTCGGTAATTAGAATATTTGTTTAATTACCTATATTTCAAAACAAAAATTGAAACCGTCACAACAGATCAAAACAGATTAAAAGCTCAACCAAAAATTCAACCAGAATACCATCCATGATCAACATATTTTCATTCAGAGAATAAAATCAAACAGAAAAAACATAATATAATTTTTATATAAAATAACTTGGCTGCCCTTAACTTGGGTCTTAATGCCTCAAATCTCATAAGTGATTAATCACTCACCTTCCTCTTCTATTCCCCGAGAATGCTTAAGTTTGAAGACAGTGTGAGTTCTTCCCTTCTATATTTTTTTTTGAAAATATGTTTCTGTTTTTCCCTCAGAGAAAACCACTGCTTCCTTGATTTAAATCATTTAACTAGGGTTTTTAGTAGAGGAAAAACCCATTTTATCCTCACAAAAATAAGAGAAGTTTGTATGCTTGTTTATGGGTAATTATGCCATTTTCTTTTTAATTTCCATTTCAGGTAAAAGCAATTGCTTTTCTTCTTTTCTGGATACATGCTATTTGCGTGTTTCTTATGTACATTATTTTCATGTGACTTAGCTTCATTGTGTATTTCCTTAAATCTGAATTGTTCACTTATATCTCTCTTTATAAATTTAATTCCTAGCTATTATTTTTAACCATTTGTTTTTCTCTTGATTTATTTTAAAAATGAATTTATGCACAAATAATACTAAACTGGTTTTATGCAATTTTAATTGTCAGAAAGATTTATTTTATCACTTGATATTTCTCTGGCTACTCATATTTAATATATATAAGATATGTGTATGTAAAACTCACTCATACTTGATCATTTTCTTCTCAATATTATTCATTGAAAAATCACTATCCTCTCATTTAATTATTTCACTCACTCTTAATATTTATTTTCAAGCTATTCTATTCTTTAAATATTCTCTGTTAATTGATTTCCAATTTTTTCAAAATTATTTTTATCTCAATAATTTGGGTCTTCGCAGGTTAAAAGGTTCCTTTCCTGGGTGTCGATAGCAGATGAGTAATGCGATGATTTGTTATGATTTATTTCGATGAGCATTCGCCTTTTGAGGATATTTACTTATATTAGATTTATTGAAACCGTATTTCGAAATCTAGTTTGTATGATGTTATCTAATATTTTGGAAATGGTTTCAATAAACGAAAAGTGACAATATTAAACAAATAAAGGGGATATATTATTTGTGCATAATATTTTGGAAAGGTATTTTGCAATAAATCAGATTTGCAAATTGATTTGAGAAATATATTGCAATGATTGGTTTTATGCAAATTGAAAAATATTTTGACAGATTATTTGTATTTAAAATACAGTATTTTGATAGCATTTGTAAAGTAGACCTCTAGTATATGATTTTTACATATATGGAATTTTTGAAAATAAAGTGATTTTAAGATCCATTTTGAAATGATTTTGTGGAAATGATTTGAAAGAAAACCACTTGGAAAATTTATTCTAAAAATTGTTTTGATTACCAAGTGTTAATACCCCATGTATTGATTTTAATGACAACAACCATATAAACATTACTACTAAGGAATCTCCAATTTGTGCAGTGCTTATAGATATATTATGGTGACATTTACAGAGATAAACAAGAACTCAGTGAAAGAAAATGAATTATATATAAAGATTAATCAGAGCAAATGGAAGAACGAACATATTGAAGAAGAATGCTGAAAGGACAGAGGTGTGAAGTGATGAATAGTTGGTTGAGTCTTAGAATTCCTTATTAAAAACCCCATTGCAATTATACTAGAAGATCATCAAACACTTACCTCAACCGAATAACTAAAATTCACAAATAAGAGGTACTTTTGAAATCTGAAATTTGCAACACCTATTGGTGTTGCTATTTCTCTCTGAGAATAACTTGTATGTCGACATATGATTTTCTAGTATGTCGACATACTTCCCTATATGTCGACATATGATCTTCTAGTGTGTCCGCATACTTCCCGTTGGTCATTTTTTTAAAGTTTAAATCAAGGGATTTTCCCCCACCTCTTCACCAAAAGACATGTCTCTTCAACCACTATATATAGCCTCTGGAAAAAGAATTTTGCAACCAATTATCTCTTCTTTCTCTTCCATACTTTTTCAAAAGAAATCCATTACATGCTCTTTCATTTTGTTTTCAAATCCATACCATTTCACAATGATTCTTCAAGGAATTGCAAACCACACTATAAGAGAGTTTCTACTTGAATTCATATCATTCTCTCTCTGATTTCATCCTATTCCTCAAAGAATTCAAAGACATATTTCTATTGGAGGTCTATAGGATCATTGTACATGATCTGCAAGAATCTATACTGAAGATACGACAACTTGCCATACTCTATTATTATTTGTGAAAAGAAGAAGGTGTTCTTGTAGCTTGTAAAATCAAGAGGGTGTATCTTGTAGCCCATGAAATCAAGATTATAAAGGTGTTCTTGCCACCCATGGAAAGCAAGCAATTATACTAAAATTCTGCATGGTGTAGTGCAGGGCTGGATGTAGGGTTGATTAATCCGAACCATTATAAAAATCCATGTGTTATTTACTTTACTGCATTTTACTTTATTACTTACTTATTTATGTTTGCAATTTGAATAGGTATAGTGTTAAATTCATAAGTTAGTTTTATTGATTTGAAATTCACACTTCATCCCCTTAAAGTGTTTAGATAGCTCTAAGATCCATTCCACATTGTGTTATAGACAACCCATATTTTCCAACATTTAGTATCAGAGCACTAGTTTTCAAAAATTCATAACTTGATATTTGAAAAGTAACTGGTTTTGTAGTAGGACAATCTACTACTAAACACCCTTTATTTGCTGATAGTAATTACGCATATTGGGCTTGTATGATGAAAAAATATTTATAGTCTAATGGTTTGGATATTTGGAATATTACATAGAGTGAGTACACTGAACTCCACACTAAGTACTCATCATGGACATAAGACCAAAAGACATAAGCACTTATTATCTCAAAGACCATTAACATTTTATTTTGTGCCATAGATAAAAATGAATTTAATCGAGTTTCCTTTTGTAAGTCTGCATATAAAATTTGGAGAACATTGCAAGTCATACATGAGGAAACTAGTAAAGTAAAACAAACTAAGATATCTTTGTTAACCAATCAATTTCAACTTTTCAAAAGGAAACCAAATGAGTCTATCTCTGATATGTTGTGACGACCCAGATTTTCGACCTCCGAAAATCAACATCAGTACGTTCACTGTATTACATGCCAAACAATCGAATGCCAAAAATACCGGATCGTTAGGGAAAAGAAGAAAGAGGTAGAAGAAGAAAATGTAACAACAACACATAATCTCACAATCGCAGCGGAACAATATATATTAGATAACAACTGGTCTTTATACAAAAAGAACTATAACCGTTTTATACATTACATCATTCTTATCCCACCCTTTGGTCAGGGCTGGAATATTAACAAATTAAGTGGAAAAGGATGGATATCAGGATTGGAAATTGATTGGAAACAAGGCTGTGATTGATGTCGTCAAAATTTGACCGAGCTCCAATAAAGGCGGGATCGATTGGTAATGATGATCAAGGCTGGGAAAGGCTGCGTTTAAAATTTTAGGTCAAACGAAGTTCATTTGCTCAAGAAACTAATGGATACGTGCACAAGGAGATCTCATTCGTATCGGTCCAGTATGGATACGAACAACACATTCGTATCGGTCAGGTAGGATGGCCAAATGGATTTCGACTCAGTGGATATGAACTTGGATTGAATAGATGGGTGCATGATGGTTTGTTCGACTCGAAGGTTTCGTCTTGATACATTTCGTATCGATACAGTTCGTATCGATACAGTTCGTATCGATAGAGATGGATTCGGTTACTTGCCTTGGGGTCGACGCGTTCGTATCGATCAGGATGGCACTGGCTATGGATTTTGTATCGATACATTCGTATCGATGGGATGGTGAAGCATGACGGTGAATTTCGTATCGATCAGGGCTGGAATCGATACGAAGGATGGAGCAGTGGTCGCAGAAACTTGGACAAACATTTTGTATCGATCGTTTATTGATCGATACGAAGGACTCACTCGTGCATCGATTCAAAGGAGACCAGAGGACATATTCAGGATAATTGTGTTGGATGGATATGAAGGGTTCAGGAGCCATGTTCGTATCGATCGTATTCGAATCGATCGATACGAAGGAAGTACTTATGGCGGCACGAAAGGTGGATCTTACCTAGATCTTCGAGATATGTCATCGATGCCTACTCGATCGATTCGAAGAGAGGGGAATATGGAGACGAAGTGATGGATACGAACGCAACAGCCAACCGATGAACACGAGCACTACATCTCGTATCGATCATTACTCGTAAATCATAGGTCCAAATGCTATGAAATTTTCACAGGAGCTTACGTACGACCTAAGTAATGTTCACGCCAAGTTTCGACTCCATTGGACAAGATCTTGATCGATATGAATTACATTTGTATCGATCACGGATCGTGCTGAAACTTCATGGGATCGATCGCGTAGGCCCACTCTCATGCCAGAAGAAGTCTCCTGAAGTTTGAGCAAGATATTTGCATGGAATGCCTATAAATAGCACCCCAGAGCCTACAGAAAAAGGGATCTGGAGCTTCTCAACGTCCAGACTCTGCTCGATTCAACTTTGCACTCCATAGCTATTGTTGTACTCGAATTTTATCATCATAATCTGCTGTAATCAGTTGTAACCAGCAAGGAAAGTCAATAAAAGATTAACTTTTGGAGTGGACGTAGGCCGGAGATAGCCGAACCACTATAAATCCCGTGTCTCTGTCTGTTTCTTCTTGTTTAAAGTTTATTATTCTTCATTTTTATCCTCTACATTACTTATATCTGTGATCTATGATTATATACTGCTGATTTGTGTTCATACACTGGTGCTCTCACGATATTTGGGGTTTGTGACCAATTTTGGCTCAAACACTTTGGTGCTTTCACTGAGAACAACTAGCGCCCGCTATACCAAATTTGGAGTTCAGATTTGAAGGCTTAAGGATTCAGATTAAGAGCTATGACAAGGCAATCAAGTAGAAGACAAAGAGCCGAGAGAGGTCAGCATGAAGGAAGCCAGGAGGCATCATTAGGGACTAATCAGACTTCGGCTTTCATCACCAGAGACGAGATGGAGATGATGATGGGAGCTATGCATGAAGAGTTTCTGAAAAGGTAGGAGGAGATTATGCAGAACCTCCTCAGACAGTTTGGACAAGCAGGAACGGCTGGAGCTTCAGAAGTTCTGATCCATGGAGCTAGAGCAGAAGGACCAAACAGGCAATCGAATGGAGTAGCTCAACAAGGCACCACCCCCGATCAGCACGCAACTGCTAATCTGGATGGACCCAGACATGGAGGCACACCAACCGGCAACAATGGACTAATCCATGGAGGAATTCCAGGTGACACCACACAACAAGATCCTGGAAGGAATGTAGGAGCGCGGGATGAAGAGTATGTATCAGAATTCCCTCGGGGACTCGAAGGGCAACCCTTGACAGACAACGCTGGACTAGCTGAGATTATCAGGCGAACTATGCACGGAGGTTTGACAAACAGAGATCTGGAAGGATTAAATAGGAGTCCATTTACTCGTGACATCAGAATTGCTCGGAATCCACCAGAGTTCAAGCAACCTACTTTGGACATGTACAATGACAAGGCTGATCCTACCGATCACTTGATGAGATACACAAGACATATGGAAGTGCTAGGGGCATCGGAGGAAGTGATGGCCCGATGTTTCCCTCTGTACTTAACGGATATAGCTGCTTTGTGGTTCAGACAGCTGGAAGAAGGATCTATCAGGACATGGACAGAATTGGTGGACAGGTTTCTGAAGCAGTTTCGGGTTCATATCAATAGGCCGAAGAACGTGATGATGCTAACATCAGTAAAGCAAAGGACAGACGAATCGCTCAGAGCTTTCTTGACTCGGTTCAACGCAGCAGTTGCTTCGGTGGATCGACTGGATCCATCGATGGTTTTAATGGCAGCAGTGTCAGGAGTCAGAGAGAAATCGGATTTTAAAGTGTCGTTGATACGGGACCCACCAATGGATCTCGGGGAATTCTTTCACGAAGCTGAGAGATTGCTTCGGCAGGAAGATGCATGTTCAGATATGAAATTAAAGGAGGTGAACACGGTTGAGGATGGAGGGCCATCCAGCGGAAGCTCGGAAGATAAAGATAAAGGAAAAAGAAAGCTAGATGACGGATCAGGAAAAGCTAGGAAGAGGTGGAGAGAGCCAAAATTTTCTACTTACACAGGACTGAACGAGACGTTAGAACGGATATTCATGGAGACCCGGAACCGCCTTCCTTACCAAAGGCCAGCTAGGAGAGAACCCTTAGAACGTGAAAGGGCATCAGGAAGACATTGTCTCTTTCATGATTTGGATGGACATGATACCAACAGCTGCAGGCACCTAAAGGACATTACTTAGGAGCATGTAAGGAATGGATAGTTACAACAATATGTCGGGGCTCGGAATGCGGTGGTGGAGCAGGAGCAACCACCATCTACCTCAAACAACAATGGTGCGAGACCCAAGAATGATGGTCGATTGGTTATCAATTGACCGGGATGATATGAAATAAGTAGCAAACTACTGGCAAACGACCAAGTCATTTACTCATGTACGGGGACGGAGATGGCCCCTAGGCATGCTCTGAATGATGATAAACCGCGATGCTATGGTTTGTGAAATCTGCTTTCCCTTTTGGTTTGGACATTTGTCTTTTCTGGCTTGGTTTTCGAGTTTGGTTTGAACTCCTGATTCTGTTGGTTTTCTGGTTTGGACTTTCGTTTGGATGATTGTTTTCTATTTTGGGCATTGATTTGGATTTCTGGTATTAATTTTTGGCTTTCCAATTTGATTTGGATTTTGGTTTGGATTTTGATTGGATTTTTATCTGGTTTTCGGGAAATGGTCGTCGAATATGGACTATGCTCGGTAAGGGTCCGGAGGGACCAGGATTCGGCCTAGGACCTAGGCCCCACAACATCTATCAATTGCTATTTCAGGTCATCGAGTATGGACTATGCTCGGCAAGGATCCGAAGCGACCAGGATTCGGCTTAGGACTTAAGCCATGGTATTACTCAGCGTCCAGGGACACTAGACCACGGTCGTCAGGTGTGGATTGCGCTTGGCAAGAACCCGGAGAGGTTACAGATTTGGATATCGGCCCGGAGAGGTCCTGGGTTCGGTTATTGGTTATTGGATAGGGATGGATTAGGACTCGGATATCAAGTGCGGATGGATATGGAATTGGCTAAGGCTTTGGTTGCTGGATTTGGAATCAGAAATCGACTCAGAGCAGTCAAGAACGATGCACTTGGATGGGATGGATTGGTAATGGATTGGATTATGAATCGGATGGTATCGCTATGGACGGAATATGGACTTCGGATGTCGGATTCGAAACTATTCAAAACACACCTTCTTGTCACAAGGAATGTTTTAGGGGGAAAATGTTATCCCACCCTTTGGTCAGGGCTGGAATATCAATAAATTAAGTGGAAAAGGATGGATATCAGGATTGGAAACAAGGCTGTGATTGATGTCGTCAAAATTTGACCTAGCTCCAATCAAGGTGGGATCGATTGAGAATGATGATCAAGGCTGGGAAAGGCTGCGTTTCAAATTTCAGGTCAAACAGAGTTCATTTGCTCAAGAAATTGATGGATACGTGCAAAAGGAGATCTCATTCGTATCGGTCCAGTATGGATACGAACAACACGTTCGTATCGTTCAGGTAGGAAGGAAAAATGGATTTCGACTCGGTGGATAAGAACTTGGATTGAATAGATGGGTGCACGATGGTTTGTTCGACTCGAAGGTTTCGTCTTGATACATTTCGTATCGATACAGTTCGTATCGATAGAGATGGATTCGGTTACTTGCCTTGGGGTCGACGCGTTCGTACTGATCAGGATGGATTCAGGCTACGGATTTTGTATCGATACATTCGTATCGATGTGATGGTGAAGCATGACGGTGAATTTCGTATCGATCAGGGCTGGAATCGATACGAAGGATGGAGCAGTGGTCGCAGAAACTTGGACAAACATTTCGTATCGATCATTTATTGATCGATACGAAGCACTCACTCGTGCATCGATTCAAAGAAGACCAGAGGACATATTCAGGATAGCTGTGTTGGATGGATACGAAAGGTTCAGGAGCCATGTTCGTATCGATCGTATTTGAATCGATCGATACGAAGGAAGCAGTCAAGGCGGCACGAAAGGTGGATCTCCCCTGGATCTTCAAGACACGTCATCGATGCCAACTCGATCGAGTCGAAGAGAGGGGAGTATGGAGACGAAGTGATGGATACGAACGCAACAGCCAACCGATGAATACGAGTACTATATCTCGTATCGATCATAACTCGCAAACCACAGGTCCAAATGCTATGAAATTTTCACAGGAGCTTACGTACGACCTAAGGAATGTTCACGCCAAGTTTCGACTCCATTGGACAAGATCTTGATCGATACGAATTACGTTCGTATTCATCGGATCGAGCCGAAACTTCATGGGATCGATCGCGCGGGCCCACTCTCGTGCCAAAAGAAGTCTCCCGAAGTTTGAGTGAAATATTTGCATGGAATGCCTATAAATAGCACCCCAGAGCCTACAGAAAAAGGGATCTGGAGCTTCTCAACGTCCGGACTCTTCTCAATTCAACTTTGCACTCCATAGCTGCTGTTGTACTCGAATTTTATCATCATAATCTGCTGTAATCAATTGTAACCAGCAAGGAAAGTCAATAAAAGATTAACTTTTGGAGTGGACGTAGGCCGGAGATAGCCGAACCACTATAAATCCCGTGTCTCTGTCTGTTTCTTCCCGTTTAAAGTTTATTATTCTTCATTTTTTATCCTCTGCATTACTTAGATCTGTGATCTGTGATTATATACTGCTGATTTGTGTTCATACAGTGGTGCTCTCACGATATTTGGGGTTTGTGACCAATTTTGGCTCAAACAATCATCAGAGTATAATACATCAATAACACAATACTGGACATTTATAATAACTTATCCTCACAAAGCTGAATATACAGCCTAAAATACATAGTGGAATATAAACCAGATACGTGAATACGTCTTCGCCACCCAGCTCGTCTCTTGAGCTCCAATATCCTGTATTTGTAATACTCGGTCTGACCCGAGCATTATAATAAAATAACACCCGAGTCAGTTTGGAAAACCAGCGTGACAAAATACACTCAATTTGAATTATTTAAGTTTTCAAAATCCTTTGAAAATCAAAGGTATCTCATAAGACCACGCCACACATAAACACGACGGGTTTTTACCTTACGATAACCAAAACATTTCATATCAAATCCTCTGATATTATAATAGTGTTTAAGTACAAATACTTATTCAAATAGCTGAAATTGTTACATTAATTAAATTCCAGCATACTGGGCTCTACAATCAAAACCATAAAGGCACGTATTGGAGAATGGATTCCATACGAATGACTAGGCACTGGGGTACCACCTGTCACAGTACACGTCTAGAAACAGCGTACCGAGGACCACGCCGGGATCCCTGCCACACAAGACCGGACTATCCCTAACCTGGATAGACTGAATATGCTATCACCCCGGGTGTTCCCACCCTCTTTCGAGCTCCTTCCATACATCGTAGTAATAAAATAATATTTGAGGTTATCTAGAAGGGTGATAAACATACCCTACTTGGGTGCGACCCACTTAGCCTTGCTGCATCTCCCTTAATTTTCAACCATTCCCGGTTGATGAGGCTAGAGGCTACGATTACCTTTTAAATGAATTTTCACTTAGAATGCTCATTGTCCTCCGATGACAATGTTCTGATAGCATTCATCCATACGAGTCTGTCCTGGGTCCGAACGGAACCGAAGGCACTATTCCTACTACATCCATTTTGGAATAACCCTCAGGATTAGTAGCGATTAGCCCTTGCACTCCACTGCTCCATCTTCGACTCCATGCTCTTGTTTTCATATCAAAAACGTACTCGTTGGAACGAAGTGGTTTACGAATAACAAATCTGATCCCGGTCTCTTCGAAACAACGTTCGATATTTCTAGTAAACTCAATCCCGGTTCTTTAGGAAATAAACAGACGAAATAAGATCGGAGATCACCTCCTAA
This sequence comes from Allium fistulosum, assembly GCA_030737815.1. Taxonomy (NCBI): domain Eukaryota; kingdom Viridiplantae; phylum Streptophyta; class Magnoliopsida; order Asparagales; family Amaryllidaceae; genus Allium; species Allium fistulosum. The sequence continues at coordinate 446,532,307 of CM060903.1, forward strand.
CCGTTAGTGGACGGATTTTCTTATAAATGTCCTAGAAGAACAAAACAAGTTTATACTTACAGTATAGCACCTCGAATGGTAACTGTACCATATAATTCTCGTATTTCTCCTAGATATTTCCAAAGTTATATTTTGGGTCCAGATTTGATAGTCGGTTATTTAACTATCAAATAAACAATCATTCAACCCAATATTCCATTTTCCATTGAATAACTCCAAATCTCTTTTGAACTTAATTTTTATAAATTAAATCTCTTTATCCAAAATATATGCTTATCTTGTCGAGTGAAGTAAATTCACCAAAACTATTCTTTCAAAGATATTTAGAAAACCTTTAAAATAATTTGGAAAGTACCAATGCGGTATCAAACCATGGATTCATAGTTCAATGGTTACGTCTCTATCCCAGAGAAATTCAAGACTTAACTACAGGCACTCACTGCCTCCGATTTCGCCATGCGGGTATACCATTACTTCCCGTAAACTTTATTTAAAAATTTTCAATATAATACTTATAAAATTCCTATAATAATTTTCCAAGTAGATTTTTAGGCAGTTACTCTTTAAAATAAAAGTTATTATAAAATAATATTAATATAGAATAATTTATCTCTTAAAATAATAATACTGATTAATTCTTGAATAATAATTAACTTAATATCAATCATCTATAAAATTACTTAATTAATGCTTAAATATGCTTTAAAAACAATCTTTACCAAATAATAATTAATTCTCCGAAAATATTTCTTAAACACTTTTAAATTTCTAATTAATACTTAAAAATCCTCCTTCTTAAAATAAGCTTAACTTCTCAAGAAAAATATATTTCCAACTCCAATATAGCAAGTCTAATTATTTATAAATCCCCCTCAATTTATTTTCTAATTTGATTTACGTTCCAATTCAGTAAATTCCCTTTTTCACATTTCTAAAATTAAATCCACCATTTATTTTTAAACCAATTTACCCATCTCCTTATAATCCTCACCGTGAATTTAAAATTTCAATTTATCCACTGATAATTTACTTCACCTTATTTATAAACTTCGTTTATAAATTCCATAGACTCATTTCCCGTTTATCACTATTTTTAGAGCACTTAATCGATTTTAAATCGACTTATAATTTAAATTCCATTTTTAAATTAATTTCTTTGTTAACCAAAATATATCCCAAAATCCACTAATTTCAGATTCACTTCCTTTTTATGATTTAAAATCTTATTTAAACCGTAACATCAATTTCATATTTTATTTTCAAATTTCTTTTTATTGTTTTTTCTAAACTATTTTAAATCTCAATTTTAAAACCTTTTTACACTTAAACAAATCGCTTAATTTCATTATTAAAAATCCTTTTGTTTGTATTATTCAAAAATCTCTATTTTTCCATATCCCGGAATTATTAAATAGAATTTTAAAATCAAACTATTTATTTTTCCCAAATTCATTACTTTTAATTTATCCAACTTCACTATAAATATTATACTTTAAAATTCCCTTTTTATATTCCTTTAAAAATTCCATATTCATATTTATGATATTTAAAATGCCAAAAATATATCCAGCAATTCCATAGCATCCAATAAATTCAATTTCCAATATAATCTATTACAGATTATTCAAATAAATCATATCACTGAATATGAAAATAAATTCAACATTTTTGAGGAATCCAGTTGGATCCCTCCAACTTGTTTTCCCTGCATCCGCAGATGTTAATACAATATAAAAATACCAATCCCACTTCGAAGGGGATATCGCGGTATATAGGGTCATCCGCTATTATGCGGGGCGCATAGGGTCTCATCCGCTATATATATAGGAATATCAATCACTCTAATATATATACTACTATATATAATAACACATCCAATCGATAAAAATATATCAATTTCAACCAATAAACCAATAATTAATTTAACAATTTAAAATTAATTGCAGTATTCCAAATTTGAGTAAGATTAACTCACCTTGATTTTTAATTGACGGTTTCGCATTCCGTTTTTCACTTAAATTCGAACAGCGTTCGAATTTAACTGAAAATTCTACAAGCTCTAAATCGCTCCAATCCAATTACATGTCGAAGAATTCATCAATACGAATCCAACGCGACTGACCGCGTTGGATTTGGACCTAAAATGATAGAGATATGAATTTTATAAGAATCTTTTTATATAAAAAAACAATTTACTTATTTAAAATTATACCAAGCTCGGCCCGCTAACAACCAGCCCAAACCCGCTTCCCACCATCTTCTTCCTCCCTTTCACTTTACTCGCCTAGAAACCCACAACGCAACCCAGATCGTGCACATGCACAAATGAAAAACACCACCGACGATCGATTCGAGTCCACCATCACATCGCCCTCCTCCTCCTCATTCCGACCACCACGCCACACCCCAACCTTCCCATCGAAACACGACATGTCATCCACCCACACGACAGTGAATGTCGCGATCTCCTACAAGCAATCACGCATGACCAAAAACGCGCCTCTGAAGCTACTCGTCGATCAAAACCCAAATACCATCACCTCGTCAGCAAAAATCGATCACAGCTTCCAAAATCTGAAACCCTAGCTAAAACCAAGCTCGACAAAACTCAGCTGCACAACCTAAAATATATACCAGATTGTAGAGAATCGTGAATGTGTATTTTAGGAATTGGTTTCACCATTTTTAATCGAGTATTTGAGGAGAAAATTAATTTTGAAGTTAGCCATTTTTTCCTCTTTTTTTCTTTTTGCTGTGTTCGGCTTTACTGTTTTGAAAAGGAAGAGGGAACATGGTTTTAAAAATGTAAAAGATGTCGTGCGTGTATGAGGAGACAAAATGGTACAGTGAAAAAATAAAAGTTACAACTGAAAGAAGTTTGACTAATTAATAAAATAATTAAATTTCAAAATGTCTCGATAAATGCAACTTAAAATCTCGAACTCCTATCGAGGCATGTTGCCAGGCGTTTATAATGTTATACTCCTATTCCAAACGCAATGGAAAAGGTTTCGAGTCCTAATTCGATCGTATGGAGAAAATAGCTTTTTGGATCCAATTATTTTATTGAATTTTCGATATAAATTTCGGTGCGTTTATATCCTGTACGAACAAACAATAACCCAAACTCTAGAAAATTTGAAATCCGATAATAATACACTATTACGGATCCAATGGAACTAGTTTCGTCGAAATCCGAGACTGTGCCCCGGAAGGCTATTTTTAAATGTAAATTTAAACGAAATATTTTTAAAACTGAACAAATCACTTTCAAATTCAATTTTAAAACTTTTATTATCTTCATTATTATCAATATAAATTTTATAAACCTTTAAATTCTTTTTAACAAGCTTAAAACTCAGAATTCAATATTTTACCCAATTTCCAATTATTAAATTCAATAATTTAAATTTATCAATAAATAGTTATATTTGAAATTGAAGTTAAAAATTAACTTTTAAATATTTAAAATCAATTAAATATTCCAATTTCTAATATCCAAAATTCTGGGTCGTTACATATGTATTTTAGATTTCAGGATATATTATATGCATTAATATCATTAGGAAAGAAAGTTACTAAAAAGACCAAGTTAGAAAGGTCTTGAATTCACTTTCTAGTGAATGGGATCAGAAGACTTTGACAGTCAAAGAAGCCAATGATATTAGTACTATGAAAATGGAAGATTTAATTAGTAACATATTGTCTTATAAAGTAAAGTTGCAGGTTAGAAAAGAGTATCAATCAAGTGAGAAGAAATCACTGGCACTCAATGCTACAAACGGCAATCATGAACCAGATGGTGATGACGACGATGATGATGATGAGGAGGAAATCGATTTCATGACCTTCAAGCAATTCTTGAAATATAGGAAGATGAAAAAACTTCGAAAAACTAACAACTTTAATTCTAGAAATGGAAATGTTGTTAAGTGTTTCGAATGTGATAAACCCGGACATTTGAAAAGAGGCTGTCCCAACCTAAAGAAATCAAAGTACTCTTTTAACACTTTCAATAAGAAGAGGAAATAGGCTTTCAATGCAACATGGGGTGATTCAAACACTTCATCGAGTGATAATGATTCAGAAACTTAAAATGCCAACATTTGCTTCATGGAAAATGATGACTAGGTATGGAATTTTAATAAAGAAATTATGAATGTCTCAACTGATATGTATAATGGATATAAAACTCTTAGGAAAGAGTAAAAGAATAGTTTAGCAGAGATGGGTAGATTAAAAACGTTTAACAAATGTTAAATGAAGAAAAACAATGTCTAAAAGATGAAATTGAAAGACTTAATGGATATAATGATGAAAAGGATATAACATTTGAAAGTTTCGAAAAACTGAAAAGTGAAAATGAATCCTTAGAATTAGAAAAATTTTCAATGTAGTCAGAGATCATTGATCTGAATGACAAAATAACAATGACATCTCTGGACAATGTTATTCTTAACTGTAATAAAGATTTTGATAAAATGAAAACTGATATTGATAAATTTAACAAAGGGAAGGATAATTTAGAAAATTTATTATCTACATCTAAACCCACTAGCAATAAACATGGACTTGGATACACCATTAAGCACAAATCAAAGAAAAATAGAACTTAAAGTACTAAATTTGTTAAGGCTACCAAGTTCGAACTGAAACCTACGAAATTAAAGTTTAAACCTCCAAATAGGTTCATTAGTTAATGGGTTTTAGAAAGTTAGATAATAATAAGAAAGAGAAATATATTGATAATTTTATTAATAAAGTTCATTTATCTAATGATTATATTTTGAAAGGGCATTCAAACCCTTCATGAGTTTGGCTTCCCAAAACTTAACCACATGGACCCAAAAAAATAGGGTACCAATGTGCATATTTTATATTTTCTAGGTACGAACAATGGATATTGGACAACGGATGTTCAAAGTCTATAATCCATAGATACCGAGCGAGCATTATATACAATGATGGTGAGATGATGTGACGACCTACAAATCCGTCCCGTTCAGAGCTGACAATAACCACAAATGTCCAGCCCCAAACTGAAGGGAAATACGAATAATCATGAGAAACAAAGAAAGAAGAGAGAAGAAGAGAAAAGAAGAAGGGAGAAGAGAAGAAGAAAGAAGAAGAAAAAACAGAAGAAACTAAAACAATTACAGAACCTCACAATCGCAGCACAAAAACATATAATATCATATCAATGATCTTTACAAAACAGAAACTGTAATATCATATGCATACATCCATCGGAGTACAACAATCAATCACTAATCATCAGCCTGGACATTTATAATAACCTGTCCTTACAATTGCTGATAATTTAACAACAGTGCAGTCGAAAAATAAACATATACGTGAATACAACCAAAAGACTTCCAGCTCTCCTGCTAAAGCTCCAAAGCATCCAAATCTACATCTGTAAATATACCCTGTCTAACCCGAGCATTGAAAGGGAAGAACGCCCGGATCAGTCTGGTAAACCAGCGTGAGAAAATACATCTCAACTGAATTTATTTAAAGTTATCAAAGCATTCTTTTATCAAAAGAAAGGTATCTTATAAGACACGCCCACACATAAACATAGAAGGGTTTTTACCTTACGATAACCAAACCATTTCATATCAAATCCTGTTATATTATAATAGTGTCTACAATACTAATAATACTAGTCATAGTCGAAATTGTTACATTATTAAATTCCAGCATACAAACCACAAACGCGGGTTCTACAAACAAAACGACAGGCACGTAGTGGATTTTGGATTCCATACAAATGACCAAGTGAAGGGACACCTTTTGGCAGTACATCTCTAGAGGAATGTACCGAGGTCCAACAGATGGTCCTCTACCAACACAAGACCGGCCTTCCTCTTCCTAGATAGTACCGAATATGTCATCACCCCGGTCGTTGCCGATCTATCCGAGGGCCCTCATAGCATATATGCACAATAAGTTACATCCTGAATGTCATAGCGGGAAGAAATATATCTAGAAGGGGATGATCATACCCTAATGGTTGTGAACCACATAGCCTTGCCGCATCTACCCTGTTTCGGTCATTTCCAGGTGTGAGGCCAAAGGTCACGATTACCTTTCATATAGCACATCATCTTTCTTTGAATACCACAGTACCATTCTATCGATCGCTTGTTGACTTTCACAAACATACAACTTCCGAGCTCATACGTCTCAGAGAAGGGTGTTAAGCTAAGAGAAATTGCCTTCTCCGCCAACAAACAGATGTACATTTATAAAAGTCAACAATGCAATCTCAAAATGCAATGTCAGACATCCATCCATACAAGTTGTCCAGGAACAGGACAAACCGAAGGCACTCTCCTACCACATTCTATCGGGAATTACCCTAGGATTAGTAGGGAATAGTCCTTGCATCGGATATTTCATAATGAAGAGACTACTGCTACTATATGTATATTGGGAGTTTATCCCCAAACTATCAACATGCGGTCCTTTACTATGAAAATCCCAAATATCAATTTCTTCCAAACTGCACATTCAAACGCATATACATTGGTCCAAAGTGGTTCTCAGATAAATCTGACCCTGTTCTCTCCAAACCAACAACGATAAATATGCCAATATTTATTTGATAGTCGGTTATTTAACTATCAGAGCAACAAACAAATATCTAGCACCATAAACAATCACTAGGCCCTTCTTAATTAATTTTTTATTAATTAAATCACTTTCCGAAAATTCACTTCAAATTATCTTTAAAAAGACACATCCTCAAAACCATTTCAAAACTTATTATATTGGAAAACATTTCCATATACTTATATCTACAGTATAAGCATATTCACAAATCACTTCACCTCCAACTTAGAAAATATCTTCATATACTTATAGACGACATAAGCATATTTACAAATCAATTTAGGAAAGCTTTGTATTTTTCAAAACACGTTTTATTGGGTCAAAACAAATGTTGCGTAAAACATCGTTACGACGACCCAAAAACATTAGTATAGGGATCCAGTAAATAAATAGATATATAAATCCCATATACTATACAAAACATTTCCTTTCGGAAATCATTTACTATAACAACAGTGTTATAGTCCATACCTTCCTTACTTTTCGAAAACGTCTATTACAACAATGAATGTTGAAATCTATGTTTCCGATGTATATCTCATTTTAAATCATTTCTAAAACCATTTAACTCCGTTGAAAACCATCATTTCTCAAAACATTTACTTCCAAGAGATAAATTACTTTTAAAACATTAACTTCATCAAAACATCACTTTCAAAACTCCTTTAAATAAAAACCCATATTTAAATATCAATATAAAACATATCCATATTTATAAAACCATTTTTATAAATCTCCTTTTGATTTTATAAAACTTCTATTTACAATATTCCTTTATCCCCAAAATGCTATTTATAAATCCATTCTCTTATCAATCAATTTTACTATCATAATCCACTTATAAAATCCATTTACCAATTCAACCTCAAAACCTTTTACCAACATTTATGAATCTCAATTTTTAATCCACTTCCTTATATATAAAAATATCACCTTTATAAACCTTTTATATAAACTTATTCAAAAATCCATTTTCACAGTATTTCTCAAAACTATATTTTTAAAACATCAAAAATCATAACTTTTTATTTAAAAAAATTCCTTTCTTTTTAAAATAAATCAAAAATCATTAAAACATATTTATTTCCAAAATCACTTCGGAAATTTTCCAAATCAAAATCATCAATTTCAATATTTCCAAAATATTGAAAACAAGGCCTAGTGCTACCATAGCACTAAATAAGTCAAATCACATCAAAATATCATTATGGCATCCATAACATCATATATATGAAAATAAAATCAACAGTGGTAAGGAATCTTGTTGGATCCCTCCAACCTGTAACCTGCAACAAATATGCATATGAGAATTTGTACAATGTCTGCTTTAAGGCAGACGCGCGTACAAAGGGTCATCCGCTCATACACGGGAACGTATAGGGTCTCATCCGCTAAAATATGCGGGAATATATCCAAACCAACTAATATATATATATATATATATATATATATATATATAATATCATATATCATCCAAACAAGCATCAATCATCATAAATAAATTTATTCTCACTTATATAAAAATATAACCGAGCCAGAGAGGTGAGTTTACTCACTCTGGTTGCATTCGCCGTTGCAGCATTCAAAAATCCATTTTCACAGTATTTCTCAAAACTATATTTTTAAAACATCAAAAATCATAACTTTTTATTTAAAAAAAATTCCTTTCTTTTTAAAATAAATCAAAAATCATTAAAACATATTTATTTCCAAAATCACTTCGGAAATTTTCCAAATCAAAATCATCAATTTCAATATTTCCAAAATATCAAAAACAAGGCCCAGTGCTACCATAGCACTAAATAAGTCAAATCACATCAAAATATCATCATGGCATCCATAACATCATATATATGAAAATAAAATCAACAGTGGTAAGGAATCTTGTTGGATCCCTCCAACCTGTAACCTGCAACAAATATGCATATGAGAATTTGTACAATGTCTGCTTTGAGGCAGACGCGCGTACAAAGGGTCATCCACTCATACATGGGAATGTATAGGGTCTTTTCAGCTAAAATATGCGGGAATATATCCAAACCAACTAATATATATATATATATTATATATATATATAATATCATATATCATCCAAACAAGCATCAATCATCATAAATAAATTTATTCTCACTTATATAAAAATATAACCGAGCTAGAGAGGTGAGTTTACTCACTCTTGTTGAATTCGCCGTTGCAGCATTTTATTTTGAATAAAATTAAACGAGCGTTTAATTTTAAGCAAAATTCTTACATACACCAAACCCATCCAATCAAATTCCATTGCATAGTATTCGTTGTTACGATCGCAACGCAACTTGTTTCGTACAAATCCGACCTCGTATGAAGAAGATAAATATTTTTAAACATTCAAATTTTATAATAAAATTAATTATATTTAATTACAGTAATTAGCGTTAATTAATCAACATTTAATTATCTTCCCCCTACACGAAATCAACTCCCCAGCTCGAAACAAATGCACACAACTTCGATCGCCCATCACCGCTGTTAGGCCGCGCCAGAGACCACCAAGTCATCACCTCGAGTTGCCCCGAGCCTCCTCTACCTTCGCCAGTCGTCACAGCCCCACCAGAAGCCACCAGCATGCTCGAAAATAAAGGTGAACGCCGCCACTTTAAAGCTAAATCTACACCACCTTGGACTACCAATCATCGATCGGGTTATACGGATGTGATCATAGGCTCGAGTTCTTCAAGTTTGTAGTTCGGTGATTTGGTTGAATCGGCCTGGATTGATCAGAGAAATATAGGCCGTTGGATTTGGCTGAGAGGATAGTGGCGGCTGGTTTCTTTTAAATGGCTAGGGTTTGCAAATGAAGGTAGTTTAGGGTCCTTATATAGCCACTTAAACGACACTATTCACGCCAGAAATTTTCGAACTCCAAACGAAGCATACCACCCGGCGTTCCTAATGTTTTACCCCTATTGTGAACACAATGGATATATATCAGAGGCCAATTCCATCATATACAAAAGATAGGTTTTCAAAATCAAATTATTTTAATAAATTTCCTTAAATTAATTTCTATGCGTTTCGAACTCGCATGATCAGATGGTAAGTCCAATCGCCACGAAATTCGACAACATGCTATAATTCACTATTATGGATCCAATGAAACTATTTTCGTCGAAATCCAAGAAAGTGTCAAAAATGACTATTTTTACATGTTAATTAAATCAAATAAATTCCAATTTTTATTTATTCACTTTTAATTAAAATTTAAAAGTTTACTATTCTCATTCTAATTTAAATAGATTTTATATCAACTTAATAAATCATTTTCAATTATATTAAATTCAACATTCAATTATTTCCACAGTTTCAAATATTAAATTAACAATTAAATTATCAAATTAATCATTATATTTGAAATACAAGTTATTCAACTTATAAAATTTACTTTTGAATATTTAAAATCAATTAAATATTTCAATTTCAAATGACTAAAATTCTGGGTCGTTACATTCTCCTCTCCTTAAAAGAATTTCGTCCCCGAAATTACCAAGTAAGAAAATGCCATAAAATCCATTAACCTTTCAAAAACAATAGTTAAAATAGATTACCAAATTCATTCAAACCTTTTAACCTTTCCAAATCCATTAGTTAAACTTCTTATAAAAGCTTTTCTAAGTTTCAAATTCATAATTAACTTTTCAAGACCAATTAATACCATTCATAGTTATTTACTAATACTCTACCAAAAATCAACTAATATCTTTTCAACTTAAAACTCAAAATCAGAATTTTAGTTATCAAAAATTTTCCAAAATTCTCAAAAAATTTCTAACGCCTTAAATTTCCGAAAAATTTCGCCAGCGTATCCTTTGCGTAGTTCAATCGTAGTAAAATCACAACATATATATATATATATCACAAGTATACATCTCATCTTCGAGTATGAGGCATCCCGTAGGGAAAAATATAAAAGCACAATGCACAATCCGAGATATGTACCTTTTATTATATTAGCGAGAATATACAACTAATATAGCGCGAAAGCGAGCTCCAAATGTGAAGCATACGCCATCCACACCTACTAAACACTCAACAACAAATGAGAACATGTATATAGAAAGCAATATCCATATATAACATATACTAATACAACAACTATATATAAATATAGCAAATGCAACAAATGCAACCATCAAACAATTAATATCCGTCCAATTAATTCATAATCACATCAATTTACATTTTCTAATGTCAACATTCAATTTATTAAACCCCGTATGAGGTACATATATCATCCGTACACAAAACTATATCTGATCACTTGCTCGATCACACAATTCCACTTCCGAACTAGTATCGTTCACACGACCACTCTAGTGCTGACTCAGATTCGGTTCCTTGATTAGAAAACCATCATCCTCCTTGCATAGCCATATACTATGATAGAGAACACCATAATTAACTAGAAATCCACATCCAAGGTTCGCCTTCAAGAAATCGAGTGAAAAATCCTAACTCGGATAGGTGTAAATCACCTCGAAATTGTATACTCGAATCAGAATCAAACAGTTATGCGAATAAAATAATATACGTACGGCTTACGTATTTAGTTCCAATTGGTTTCTTATTATATCTCATTCTTTTATTCCCGATTCTTTTATTTACATTCAATTCCTTTTACATTCATTTAATCCGTATCAATTTAAAATCAAATGCAATTATTCATATTAATTCCACTTACATTCAATTCATTAATATTCACTTATTAATCTTCACTTCAAATTCAATTCATATTTAACAACATTTCATTCCATATACAATTTACTTAGTATATCTTCTTTAATACTAACCACACTAAATAACCATTCCATAAAATTATTTACTTAAGTTTATAAACATTTTACTACAGCTCTTCCTATGTTTATTATTACTTCACTTTACTCTTAAGTAAACTTCCATTTCTTAGTTTCATTACCAAATTTACTTTCCTTAACATTCATATTCAATTTCTATCAAACAACATTCTAAAATATATTCACTTCTTTTTACAACTCAAATTGAAGTGCATTTATAACTTATGTTCATATTCATTTCAAAATTCTAATTCTAATTCATTTAATTTGTTTCATTAATTCATTACAAAATCAACTTTCTTTCATCCCACTTTACTTAACTTTAAGTTAAATTTCATTATTTATAATTCAAATTCAATAGATTTCTTTTCTTCTTAATATTCTCATTCAACAAATTATACATTTGTTTTTATCTTAACATTATTCAAATCCATAAGTTATACAAATTTATTTACTTAAAGTTTCATTTCATTTTTTTTCTAATTCATTTCAACTCTAATTTAATTCACTTTCATTTAACTTTTCTTAAGTTAAACTTCATTTCATTTACTTCGTCTCATTTAACTTCCTTTGTTTAACTCTGCTTAAGTTAATTCTTTTATTATTTCATATACCTCAAATTCCAATTACAAATTTCCTTTTATTTTCTTAACCAAAATGTTCAACCATTTTTTGTAACGACCCGCTATTTTGCACTATTCGCATCTGCACATGTCGGACTTGAATAATTCAAAATACCGCGTTGTTAATTTAAATTTGGCAAACTGAACATATACAGTAAATAAATAATCACATATCACAGACACAGAGTAATAAATGCAGCGGAAATAAAAGATAGTAGTTCATGAAGCTACTATATACATATCAGAGTTAAATAAGATACAACAGATGTCTCGAATACAATAGTCAAATACAAGATCAGAATACATCACTAGAATCAACTGAATATCTAAAAGCTGGATAGATAGCTGGATCTCCAAGCGAAGTTCCAACTCCAAAGGTGAGTCTCGAATACTGGTACACTCAGTCTGACCCGAGCGTAAAGCAAAACACAAAACACTCGAGTCAGGATTAATATTCTTATATCAATAAATCCAACTCAAGTGAAATAGCAATTGAAATACAAGTAACTCAAATGATGTTGGAATAACCATCCTTTAAGGATCCGTTAAACTATCTACTATGTAGTAGAGTACGATAAGTAGATAATGCCTATCAGTAATATAAAGTATCAAAATAGTGTTAAGGCATTACCATTATCCCCCTTAACACATTTTATATAAGCGTCATAGACTATACAGCACTGTAAACTCCACCGTAAACTAGTGGGATATCAGGGAGTACTCCATAGGTATAACACAAAACAAATCGTAGTGGTCGCGTATATAGGGATACAAGTATGACAAGGCACATGAGGCAATACCCAAGGTAGTGAAACTACCGTTTGCCTGATCCGGACTGGTGAGAACGCATCGCCGCAGCGATCGCAACACCGCGAAACAACACTCCCAAATCAAGGGTGCACCAATCGACAACAAGTAATGAGTAGTTTTCGAAGAAGTGTGTTCGCTCGAGGTAGCTAACCCTCCATTTGGCCCGGCACGGCTCCTGTTTTAGTCATTTCCAATTTGACACAAGTGTCAAGGCTATCCATTATCGTTCTCTTTCTTCAGTCATCATGTACATCATTCCAACCACTTCATTCTGGATCACAACTCCGTGTATAGTTATTAAAGTGGTTTTCGGTTTAGACAAAGAGTATGTCCATAACCGATTCCGGTCTCTTTAATAACTTCCGTAATTATTACACTGATTGGTCTTTTAGTAAATTTCAAACCAAATCAAATTCAATTTCAAATAGAATTTGTAAACCAACATTTCATTCCTCCTTCTAAATCAATTTCCAAAATTTACGTTTCAAAACTTCCAAATTACCATTTCAAAATCTTATAATTCAATTTCAATTTATATTTAAACAATTCAAAAATTGATTCAAGTTCGTATATAAGTTCATTCCGAAATCATTTAAAATGATTTAATCTACATTCAAATCAATTCAAGTTCATTTATCGATTTCATTCAATATTCGTTAAGTAATTTGACATTCAAAACAATTTCTTTTTAATTTCCAATTCATTAAATCAATTACTTAAGTTCAACTTCATTGTATCAAAACTTCAATTTGAATTAAATTAGATTTGTCAAATCAATTCTTTAAATTACAAGTCTTACATTAATTTCAATAAATCACGTTTATTTCTTGTTAAAGAAATTCAATTTCACTTATTTATTTTCTTAGTTACAATTCAAAACTTAATTAATAAAGAAACTTAATTCACTTATTCAGGAAGTTCAATCTCACTTATTTTATAAAGAATTCAATCTTATTTAATTATTAAATAATTCAATCTTATTTAATTATTAAATAATTTCAAAACTTAATTATTAAATAATTTCAAAACTTAATTCAATCATTTCTCAAATTAAACAATGTTCTTTCATCAATTACATTGTTAATATTTTGTTTCATATTATTAAATATTAACATTTTCCTTTCATAAAAATTCAAATTCCAACTTCATTTCAAAACCATATCTTTTATTCAAATAAAATCTTTATGTTATTTTTAAATCAAATTATTGACCAATCGGATTTTATTTAATTCTCTATCCTAGGTCAAAGTTTAATTTGGGTATTTATCATTTCAACCCGATTCAAATTCAATTCAAAATCAAAGCATAGCAAAGGGAACTTGCAGTGTGATAACTAGGATGGTGTCAAAGTAAATAAACAAGCAATAACAACAATCCAATAATTGATTCAAATAATCCCGAAATAATCGTATTAATTCACATTGTTATTTGTGTAAATTAATATAATTATTTTTAGAATCTACACTATCATTTCATGTAGATTAAAGATTATTACACTAATATTTATACGGTTCTTCACTTGACATTTCTTATTCGATTTCATACCATAAATTCAAAGGGTTCAAGGGTAATTAACCATTTCTACGTGTCAAATAATTAAACATTTAAGAGGTCATATTTTATAAATTTAACTAATCAAATCCAACACATACATCAATTCAAACTTTAACTATCCTACGACAAATTTAGTTGCATGTTATTTATCACTTATACATTTACAATTTAACTGTAACGACCCGTAAATTTCGACCATTTAATTTGTTAATTTAAATTGATTTTTGTAATTTAATGTAGAAAGAAATGAAAATATTATAATTTATATTGGAGCGAATGTTAGGAATTAAAGGTTGCATTGGTAAATAAAATAAATTCTTGACAATTGGAATGAAATCCAATTGAAGAAATAGTGGAAACCATTATAATTGGTTAATTAAACTTGATTGTGTAATTAATGCTGGAAGAAATAAATTGGAAATAGTATTAATGAAATAATAACTGAATTTAATTGCAACTATACAAATGGAAGTAAATTTGAGTAAGTGGATGTCAATATTTATTCTAATTAATGTAAATAGGTGTAAATTAATGCAAGGAAATAAATTTAGCGTCATATATTGGATATGGTAGTTATTTCACAAAAATGGAAATAAAAGAGTTAATACGAATAAAGGTGAAATTGGAAGATTTATGTAACAAAACATAACCAAAGGTTAAATATGTTATAGGATAATAATTTTTTTGAATAATAAGAATGGGAATTAAGATTTGTTTATTTAATTGAATTTAAATTAGGAAAATTTGGTCATTGAAATTTAATTGGAATTAAGTGTTAAATTTTATGTTAATAGAGATTTAAACTGAAATTCAAGAATATTAAAATAATAGTTTTGAACCCAACATTGAATCCATCTACTTAAAAATTTATAGATGGAATAATCATTGATATTTAATTTAATAGAAATTTTGGGAACTTAATTTATAATTTTGAATATAATGAAATAGAAGATTTGACACTACAATTTATAGATTTATCAACTCTAAAATGGACATAAAGATTTGTTTAAATCATTGTAAATAATTGAGAAATATAAGGTGATAAAATTTGTGAGTTTAAAATTTAAAATTTGGAAGTTGATTTAATAATAAATTTTAATTTATTTAATTAATATAAAAAAAGCAATTTTGGCCATTGACTCGGATTTCGACGAAACCAGTTTCATCGGATCCGTAACGGTGAATTATAATAATGTTTCAAGTTTCGTAGCAATCGGACTTGTCGTTTGATCGTACGGACTCGAAACGCCTTGAAATTTATGCAATTGAAATCAATTTGAAAATATTGATTTTTGCATAACTTCTTCATACGACACAATTTGAACCTGAAACCTTTTCCATTGCATTTAAAATATTTTAAAACATCTATTTTGATATATGGGTTGATCCAATTTCGTTCCGGAGTCGAAACGGGCTTTTGGGCCATTCATCGTTCAGCGCGTTTATAGATCGGGTCCATCTATCCTATTTCGACTTTGCCTTTATATAACCCCGCTAAACCCTAGCCTCCGCCTATTCTCATTTGTCTGCGCATAAAATTTCATCAGCTCCTTCTCCTCCTCAATGGCAGACAAAAATTTCAGATCCAGATCCATTTCAAAATCAAAGTCAAAAATTCAAAGTCCTCAAAAAAATCTCAAATTAATATATGTTGAAGCTCTCGACGAGCGTAATTCATTGGTGTAATTCGTTTTTCAATTCGATGTATCGTTTGACTAGAAATCGCGGTCAAAATTGAATTGAGCGTTTTGACTGGTGCGTCTGATCGGAAAATCCTTTCTGGGTTTTGTAGAGGGGCTAGCGTGTTGTTCATTGGCGAAGTTTGGAGGCGAATTGACGGTCGGATTGGCGGCAAATCGCGAATTTGGGTTCGAATTAGTGGAGGCGGTCCGCGTGCGTGACATGCTCGGTTGGCTACTGTGTGCGCATTCGTTTTGGAAGAAAATGAGTGATGACGTGGCGGTGGTATGAATGTGTCCTCCTTTTGTTGTTTTTAATTTTGAAATTCAATCACAATTTTCGCAATATCTTGTGCATACGAACTCCGTTTCACGCGCGGTTTTTTTTGTTAGGATCGTATTGAAATTCCGGACCTGATGACGCTGGTTTGGACAAATTCTGAGACGGTCAAAATTTTGGGTTTAAATTGAATTTAAATTCAAAAGGTGAGTGTTTTAACCCACTCACAACTTCTAAGATTTCCTATGTTTGTTAAATTCATGTATGATGTGTTTAGAAATTTATTTATAGCTGTTTGGCATATATTTCATCATTTTCTCAGTTAATTGCATTCATCGTAATTAAGTGTTAATTTATTTATTCATTGCATTTAAAACTGCCAATTAATTGTTAATTAATTTATTCGTTGCATATAAACTGCCAGTTGAAAGTTATTAATTTTTATTGAATATAAACTATTTGTTGATGCCTGTTATATTTTATATGCTTTATATTGATGTTTTGTTTAAATTGGATGATGATTGTAATAAATGGTTGTTCATTGATATTTGGATGAATGGATGCTATATTTGGTATAAACTGCAAGTTATTATGCATTTTTCATTCCATTCGGGATTGCGGTTTGAAATGATATATAACCGTAGACCTTTATTTTTAAAATTACGGATTGAAATGATAAATATCTGTATCACTTGACCATAGGATAGAAAATTATATACAGGCACCGTGGTCTATATATAAAATATTTTAAGTGATTTTCTATGGGTTTTGGAAAATAAGGGTTTATATATATACTAATTTTGATATTATATAAATATTATTTTATATATGGTTAAATTTTAAAAATTTAAGCTATGTATAACTTGATGATGTTTTAAGTTTGATTTACAAATATTTCAAGTTTGAGCTTTATTTAAATGATATTGAATTTATTAAATAAATATTTCTAAACTAAATAATAGTAAATTGAATTAAGGTATATATAAGATTATCAGATTTGGTTGGGAATTTTGGAAATATTTAAAGTCTTGAAATATATCAAATTGAAATGTTTTATTGAAATTAAGGTATATTTGTTTTCAAAGTATTGGTTTTCGAAATTGTTATAACTTTGAAAGTAATATGGTTTGAAAAATGAATTTATTTGAAATAGAACTTATTTAAGAATTATCTGTGAATATATGGATTTGAAACCTATTGAAATTGAAAATTTAGAAATACAACTTCAAAATGTGGTTTGGGTTTAAGATGATTTAAAAGAATATTTCAAGTTATCTAAATTTAAGAAAGATTAGTGATTGGAAATTTGGTTTTATTTAAATAAGATATTATTGAATTGTTTTGGAAATGGAAATGATATATTATTGAATTGGGTTTTGAAATGGAAATAATACATTGATAATTTGGGTTTGAAATAGTAAAAATATTTTGGTTTTAAAATATATACTATTTTGAAATAAAGAATATGTTTTGAAAGGGCAATGATTGTGTTTTAAAAGTATATATATTTGTAAATGACCACGGTGTTATAATAACGATTGGTTGTTAAAGAGACCGAGATCGGATATGGACATACTCTCTGTCGATACCGAAAACCACTTTGACAACTGTGTACGCGGTGGAGTTTCCAGAATGAAGTAGGATGGTGGCGACGATCCTAAGGTATATACGTGGACCCAACTCCCGTGAGTTGGCATAAGGTGGCTAAAACAGGAGCGATCTCGGACCAGTGAGGTAGCACCTCTTCTCGGACACATTTCTTCGATATTATACTCTTACTTGTGATTTGACTAGATGGCCATCCTCCGATTTGGGAATGTTGTTCGAGGTGGAACGGTAGTGGCTGCTATGCGTATCCATCAGTCCGTGTGCGTAATTGGTATATCTACCCTGGCATTGCCTAGTTGTGCCGTGTCACCTACCATATCGAGCTTTACTACGATTATGATTTTAAGATCCGACCGCGTTAAGGTTCTCCATCCCCTTAACGCTATTTTCTATATGATTATACTTTACTGATTAGACACTACTGTATATAGCGAATATTACTACATAGTAGATAGTTTAACGGATCCTTAAGAGATGTGAATCCCGAACATTTCTTAAGTTACTGCACTCACGTTAGACACTGGATAGGAGATGTCAAACCCCGTAAACATCTCTGACGCCGTTTACACTCATATTTATTTCATTGATTTAACTTACATAAGATCTTTTAGTTCTGACTCGAGTGTTTTGTCTTTTCAATTCGCTCGGGTCAGCCTGAGCATTTCAGGATTTGAAGGCCCTATTTCTGAAGGATGAAGACGAAGATTTTATTATTACTATTTGTTATATATTCCACTACACCATTGTATTCCGCTGCATAATTATCATTCTCTGGTATGTGTAACTCTGATATGTATTGTATAAGTATAATCAAATGTTTTGTAAAACAGCTTCATGAACTGTTATTTGATTATTATATTTTATCGTTCCGCTGCAAGATTCTATTTTATTTCTTTTATTTCTCCACTTTTTCTTATTTACCCCATAACAATCCACCCTTCTGTATGGTTTAAGTTGGCACGTTTGTCTGCTTAAGCATACAAAAAGGTGGGACGTTACAGTTGGTATCAGAGCTTTGGTTTAGCGATAAACCTTAGCTTTGTGGGGTCTGACTCTTTATTAATAGGGTAGTAATACCCTATGGGAGTCGCTGAGTGTATATATATGAGAGAGCGTATTTGTTAGTGTTATAAAAAGGTTTTAATATTGTGTTAATCTGTTCCGTTTTGTATTTATAAATTCTGGTTGGTGCATGGGACGCTATGACATCAATAGGGATTGCTAAACACTTAATAGGACAGACCGACATAATATTTGTTTTAATATAGGTGAATGAAATAATTTTGCCTATTATATTTTCTATATATAAAGTAAAATATTTTATATAGATATATATTTGGTTGCTATAGATTGGGTGTTAGGTAATGAAAATATAAATAATCGTTGAAACTAAGTTGAAAATAAAATAAATAAAAACTGGAAATTTAGAGCTTAAGTTCCGGGGTTTTTGAAGACTTCTTTCAATTGATTTTGGAATATAATAATAATATTGTTAGAAGTATTTTCTGATATAAATATTTCAACATAATTTGAAAGAATTGTTTTAAAGAAAATTTTGGAAAGAGATAAGTTCTGTACTCCCCTCTCTGTCGCTGGAAAATAATTTCGGTGATGAGTGCACGCATCATCGACATTCATTTTTGAGTTTCGAAGAGGGAAGGCCACTGTAGTAGTTTTTCTGCAGATTTATTTTGATAAACAAATATAAATTTTAAATTGTTTTAAATATAATTAGAGACATATGTTGCAAGTATATACATCTATCTATTAATTTAAAATGATTTTTAAATAAAATCCGGTATTTAGTTCTTTAGTTTCCGTTAATTAATAGTTTCAATTATGTTAGTGAAATGAAATATAAGTAATTAATAATTGGAACCTTTAATGAAATATGAAATTTAATGCTAAGTTATAAATGAGTTTAAAAGAAAGTTGAAATGTGTAACTTAAAAACTAAAGAAAAAGTATTGAACAATGAATTAATTGAAAGAAATGAGATAAACTTGTATAACTTTTAATTACATCCTTAAAAGCATATGTAACTTACCAAATATTAAAAGTTGAAGTGTTTAAATTGTAATAGAATATTATACAAGTAAAAATTTGAAATAATGAAAGTATTCAATGAAATTGCTGTTAAATGGGAATTTAATGTTATAAGCTTAAGTATAATTGAAATTTTACCAAGTAAATATAGTTAAAGGTAAGTATGACAAATAGATGATTATAAACTTAAGTAATTAAAGTGTAAATAGATGAGGTCATACAATTATAAATGAATGTAATATAAATAAGAGAAATTGTAAACTGAAAGGGTTAAAGTAATTTCTAAATAGAAGTTGGAAGAAATACAATGAAAATAAAAAGATAAACCGTTATATGAATAAAAAGAATCAAACAACTAACGTATGAATGGAATGAATAAGAATAGACTAAAACTATTGCTGAAATTGTTGTTTGTCGTGGTTGTGGTTGTTGGGTAAGGAAACTTTAATTTTGTTGGGATGGATGAAAAATCCATTGTGTTTAATCTGAGACTGTTGAGTAAATGACGCACTCGATGGTTTATTCTTCATTCCGTACAATTTAAAAGTTCTGAAACCGAACAACTATTTGTTTGTTGATTGAATGGTTGTTTGTATTTGTGTGTGTATGCTGTTTGTGAAATTGATGGTTGTTGTATTGATTTGTTGTTAGTGATTGAAACCACTTAAATATTTCACTTTATATAAATTGTTAACCCTTTGGATTTAATAAGTGAAATGCAGGTTATGGAAGCAATTGCTACTGCTTTTGGTTTCATAATTAAGCGTTGTTTGCCCGACAAATAGGTACATTCTCGGATTACGGTTTTATAGCGCCATTTTATATATTCTCCCGTATTGGGATATAATATTTTGGATACTATATATGATATTTTGTTATATTTGATATTACATTTTCTCCCGAGTCTCTCCGTACAAAGGAGACTCTGCCGAAATTTTCCGTAAAATTTTGGCTTAGAAAATATTTTGAAATGTTTTCCAAACTTTATTTATTTAAGTATAAAAAAGAGTTAATGATTATAAAATGGGTATACTTTATTTAAAGTAATAACTATGGTAAATTATTGTTTATAAAGTTAATATTTTGAATAGGATGTATGGTTTATTTAATTCTTCTTTTCCCTTCTTTTTCTTTTCGGGGACGAAAAGTTTTGAGTGGGGGAGAGTGTAACGACCCGTAAATTTCGACCATTTAATTTGTTAATTTAAATTGATTTTTGTAATTTAATGTAGAAAGAAATGAAAATATTATAATTTATATTGGAGCGAATGTTAGGAATTAAAGGTTGCATTGGTAAATAAAATAAATTCTTGACAATTGGAATGAAATCCAATTGAAGAAATAGTGGAAACCATTATAATTGGTTAATTAAACTTGATTGTGTAATTAATGCTGGAAGAAATAAATTGGAAATAGTATTAATGAAATAATAACTGAATTTAATTGCAACTATACAAATGGAAGTAAATTTGAGTAAGTGGATGTCAATATTTATTCTAATTAATGTAAATAGGTGTAAATTAATGCAAGGAAATAAATTTAGCGTCATATATTGGATATGGTAGTTATTTCACAAAAATGGAAATAAAAGAGTTAATACGAATAAAGGTGAAATTGGAAGATTTATGTAACAAAACATAACCAAAGGTTAAATATGTTATAGGATAATAATTTTTTTGAATAATAAGAATGGGAATTAAGATTTGTTTATTTAATTGAATTTAAATTAGGAAAATTTGGTCATTGAAATTTAATTGGAATTAAGTGTTAAATTTTACGTTAATAGAGATTTAAACTGAAATTCAAGAATATTAAAATAATAGTTTTGAACCCAACATTGAATCCATCTACTTAAAAATTTATAGATGGAATAATCATTGATATTTAATTTAATAGAAATTTTGGGAACTTAATTTATAATTTTGAATATAATGAAATAGAAGATTTGACACTACAATTTATAGATTTATCAACTCTAAAATGGACATAAAGATTTGTTTAAATCATTGTAAATAATTGAGAAATATAAGGTGATAAAATTTGTGAGTTTAAAATTTAAAATTTGGAAGTTGATTTAATAATAAATTTTAATTTATTTAATTAATATAAAAAAAGCAATTTTGGCCATTGACTCGGATTTCGACGAAACCAGTTTCATCGGATCCGTAACGGTGAATTATAATAATGTTTCAAGTTTCGTAGCAATCGGACTTGTCGTTTGATCGTACGGACTCGAAACGCCTTGAAATTTATGCAATTGAAATCAATTTGAAAATATTGATTTTTGCATAACGTCTTCATACGACACAATTTGAACCTGAAACCTTTTCCATTGCGTTTAAAATATTTTAAAACATCTATTTTGATATATGGGTTGATCCAATTTCGTTCCGGAGTCGAAACGGGCTTTTGGGCCATTCATCGTTCAGCGCGTTTATAGATCGGGTCCATCTATCCTATTTCGACTTTGCCTTTATATATCCCCGCTAAACCCTAGCCTCCGCCTATTCTCATTTGTCTGCGCATAAAATTTCATCAGCTCCTTCTCCTCCTCAATGGCAGACAAAAATTTCAGATCCAGATCCATTTCAAAATCAAAGTCAAAAATTCAAAGTCCTCAAAAAAATCTCAAATTAATATATGTTGAAGCTCTCGACGAGCGTAATTCATTGGTGTAATTCGTTTTTCAATTCGATGTATCGTTTGACTAGAAATCGCGGTCAAAATTGAATTGAGCGTTTTGACTGGTGCGTCTGATCGGAAAATCCTTTCTGGGTTTTGTAGAGGGGCTAGCGTGTTGTTCATTGGCGAAGTTTGGAGGCGAATTGACGGTCGGATTGGCGGCAAATCGCGAATTTGGGTTCGAATTAGTGGAGGCGGTCCGCGTGCGTGACATGCTCGGTTGGCTACTGTGTGCGCATTCGTTTTGGAAGAAAATGAGTGATGACGTGGCGGTGGTATGAATGTGTCCTCCTTTTGTTGTTTTTAATTTTGAAATTCAATCACAATTTTCGCAATATCTTGTGCATACGAACTCCGTTTCACGCGCGGTTTTTTTTGTTAGGATCGTATTGAAATTCCGGACCTGATGACGCTGGTTTGGACAAATTCTGAGACGGTCAAAATTTTGGGTTTAAATTGAATTTAAATTCAAAAGGTGAGTGTTTTAACCCACTCACAACTTCTAAGATTTCCTATGTTTGTTAAATTCATGTATGATGTGTTTAGAAATTTATTTATAGCTGTTTGGCATATATTTCATCATTTTCTCAGTTAATTGCATTCATCGTAATTAAGTGTTAATTTATTTATTCATTGCATTTAAAACTGCCAATTAATTGTTAATTAATTTATTCGTTGCATATAAACTGCCAGTTGAAAGTTATTAATTTTTATTGAATATAAACTATTTGTTGATGCCTGTTATATTTTATATGCTTTATATTGATGTTTTGTTTAAATTGGATGATGATTGTAATAAATGGTTGTTCATTGATATTTGGATGAATGGATGCTATATTTGGTATAAACTGCAAGTTATTATGCATTTTTCATTCCATTCGGGATTGCGGTTTGAAATGATATATAACCGTAGACCTTTATTTTTAAAATTACGGATTGAAATGATAAATATCTGTATCACTTGACCATAGGATAGAAAATTATATACAGGCACCGTGGTCTATATATAAAATATTTTAAGTGATTTTCTATGGGTTTTGGAAAATAAGGGTTTATATATATACTAATTTTGATATTATATAAATATTATTTTATATATGGTTAAATTTTAAAAATTTAAGCTATGTATAACTTGATGATGTTTTAAGTTTGATTTACAAATATTTCAAGTTTGAGCTTTATTTAAGTGATATTGAATTTATTAAATAAATATTTCTAAACTAAATAATAGTAAATTGAATTAAGGTATATATAAGATTATCAGATTTGGTTGGGAATTTTGGAAATATTTAAAGTCTTGAAATATATCAAATTGAAATGTTTTATTGAAATTAAGGTATATTTGTTTTCAAAGTATTGGTTTTCGAAATTGTTATAACTTTGAAAGTAATATGGTTTGAAAAATGAATTTATTTGAAATAGAACTTATTTAAGAATTATCTGTGAATATATGGATTTGAAACCTATTGAAATTGAAAATTTAGAAATACAACTTCAAAATGTGGTTTGGGTTTAAGATGATTTAAAAGAATATTTCAAGTTATCTAAATTTAAGAAAGATTAGTGATTGGAAATTTGGTTTTATTTAAATAAGATATTATTGAATTGTTTTGGAAATGGAAATGATATATTATTGAATTGGGTTTTGAAATGGAAATAATACATTGATAATTTGGGTTTGAAATAGTAAAAATATTTTGGTTTTAAAATATATACTATTTTGAAATAAAGAATATGTTTTGAAAGGGCAATGATTGTGTTTTAAAAGTATATATATTTGTAAATGACCACGGTGTTATAATAACGATTGGTTGTTAAAGAGACCGAGATCGGATATGGACATACTCTCTGTCGATACCGAAAACCACTTTGACAACTGTGTACGCGGTGGAGTTTCCAGAATGAAGTAGGATGGTGGCGACGATCCTAAGGTATATACGTGGACCCAACTCCCGTGAGTTGGCATAAGGTGGCTAAAACAGGAGCGATCTCGGACCAGTGAGGTAGCACCTCTTCTCGGACACATTTCTTCGATATTATACTCTTACTTGTGATTTGACTAGATGGCCATCCTCCGATTTGGGAATGTTGTTCGAGGTGGAACGGTAGTGGCTGCTATGCGTATCCATCAGTCCGTGTGCGTAATTGGTATATCTACCCTGGCATTGCCTAGTTGTGCCGTGTCACCTACCATATCGAGCTTTACTACGATTATGATTTTAAGATCCGACCGCGTTAAGGTTCTCCATCCCCTTAACGCTATTTTCTATATGATTATACTTTACTGATTAGACACTACTGTATATAGCGAATATTACTACATAGTAGATAGTTTAACGGATCCTTAAGAGATGTGAATCCCGAACATTTCTTAAGTTACTGCACTCACGTTAGACACTGGATAGGAGATGTCAAACCCCGTAAACATCTCTGACGCCGTTTACACTCATATTTATTTCATTGATTTAACTTACATAAGATCTTTTAGTTCTGACTCGAGTGTTTTATCTTTTCAATTCGCTCGGGTCAGCCTGAGCATTTCAGGATTTGAAGGCCCTATTTCTGAAGGATGAAGACGAAGATTTTATTATTACTATTTGTTATATATTCCACTACACCATTGTATTCCGCTGCATAATTATCATTCTCTGGTATGTGTAACTCTGATATGTATTGTATAAGTATAATCAAATGTTTTGTAAAACAGCTTCATGAACTGTTATTTGATTATTATATTTTATCGTTCCGCTGCAAGATTCTATTTTGTTTCTTTTATTTCTCCACTTTTTCTTATTTACCCCATAACAATCCACCCTTCTGTATGGTTTAAGTTGGCACGTTTGTCTGCTTAAGCATACAAAAAGGTGGGACGTTACATTAACGACCAATGCAAACATCAACAATCAATCAATTAACAGCCAAACTGTATTATCATCGCATAAATAATTAACAGATAGTGGTGTCAGATGTCACAGGTGAACTGATACAGGTAATAACAGTATAAATAACTAACAGCAGCAATATTTCAATTGTTGTTTCAATTGAAATCAAATTTAATATAAAAAAAGAACATTAATCGTGAGTGATTGCTCATCTTTCGAGGCTGGATAGATTTGACAAAGAAATGAGCTACGAATCCAGGCACAAATTCTGAATCGAAGCAAGATTGGCACGAATTTCGACAGGCAAAGCTGTTAAAGAAGAATTGCCGAAATCAAATCAAAACATTCAACATAGCAATAAATAAAAACATGTCCTGCGTCAAAGTTTAACAATATAATTCTATGTGCTACCGAGATCAAAATGGTCTGAAATTTGGTATGAATAAAGATCAAAACTTGTATTTCAAACTGCAAAAGAATCACCTGATTTGGACAAGAGACGAGGAAAGTTACGATGTCACGAACATAGACTCAGGCAATGTTGCGACTGTCAAATGTTCAGGTCTGAAAACCCCTCTGGGTCTGACTTTCAGGTAAGAAACAGAGGACTGAACCACCTCGTATGAAGCTTAAATTTTATATACAGAAATTAGAAAACTTTATCTTTTAAACAAAAAGGGAATCACTGTATTCCGACGTAAGACGGAAGAGATACGATGCGTCAAACATGAACTCAGGTCGTGTTTGCAGCAGTGTAAAATAATTTCAAGTACAAAAGAACAGCTGCCTAGGTCTAACTTCCAGATCCTCGACCACTAATAAAAAAATGTCGGATTTTGCTGGAATTTGACATGCATAAACTAGGTAACTTCGACTCTTTTTTAAAAATGGAATCAGCCCATTCCGATAAAACATGAGTGAGATATGATATCGTGAACATGAAGTCTAACTGTTGTTCAAAAAAAATATATGCAAACAAGTGCAAAAATAGTTTGGTTGCAACTTTCAGGTATCAAACAGAGGACCAAACGGCCTTGAATTGGACTGAAAGTTTACATGCGTAAACTAGAGAATCTCATCTTTCAATCAAAAAAAAGAATCATTGAATTTCGATAGGAAATGAAAGAGATACGCTGCGTCAAACATGGACACTGGTCGTGTTTGTAACAGCGCGAATAATTCTAAGTACAGCTGAAAACATTCAATAGTCCAACTTTCGGACATCAAAACGGTGTAACAAATTACATCCGAATGAAATGAAATTTTGCAGACGTATACTAGAGAATCTCAACTACCAAACAAACAAAAATTCGTTGAATTTCGACAAGAAATACAGGAGATACACTGTAACATTTCGTATATAGCAAAACCTTAATATACATATATAAAATAGTGAAATGTAAACAGAGAAACAAAGAAGCTTCAGGCTGGAAGAATATATGCGACTACAAGCTTATATATACACAATATTAAAATCAATGTTTAATGAATTTAAATATACTACCTATAACAAAACATACTTAACCAAGCAAAATGAAACCCATGGCTGGAATGGATGATTCGGTTGCAGGCCTTACATTAGACATACATATACTAGCTTGAATATAAACTTGAATATATACCTTAGCTTCATAAAAAGAAGGCTAGAAAATGTCGGCTGGAGGAAGGCAAACAATGTGGTTGGCTTGGGTTTGCGCGCTCGAGTGAGTGACCAGGACAGGTGCTTGGGGTCTAGTGGCTAAAGGAATGAAGGCCGAAGGTTATGAGAGACGAGCAGCGGCAAAGAGGGGAGGAGAAAGTGGGTCCGGAGATTTTCGAGTTGCGCGCACATGGGGAGAGGATGCCGAGGCTTGGATCCAGTGTCGGTGGGAACGGAGGAGCTTCATGTGGTAGGCTTCGGCCATGGCGTTAGCTGATAAGTGGGGGGTTGTGTAGGATCTCGGTAGTGAAGGGTTTGGAGATTGGAGTCGATCATGTGATGTAGGATGCTGGAAAAAGGGAAGGGACATTGAACGGCAAATGAAAGGACACTCGTTTTTTTTTTCAAGGAGAGGGTGGAGCTAAAGATTGCAAAAAAAAATATGAATAAGCTCGGAGACGTTTATATTAATATATTTCCAAAGTAAGATCAATGGAACCAGAACTTAAATTTGAAGGGACAACACCAATATTTTTGGGAACAGAAGAAATGGCAAAAGTCAAGTATGAATTCAGAGAGTTATTAAATGCAAATAGCTATTGGTATAATACGGTGGGTAAATGAATGGACAAAAGAAACCAAAAGTCTCGAAATGCGGAACCGGTACGAAAAACGTTCCGTAGATTTCGCCGTCTTCCAGACTTCAAAACAGACAACGAATATACCGCGGAGATCAGCATGATGAGACGATCAAAACGGTATATAGATATTAGTGGTATGATTGAATTATAAAAATTCGAATTTTTCTACTAGTGGAAAATACAAGAAAAACACGGAAAAATAAGATCGACAGAGCTAAAGATGTACGAATTCGAAAAAACGAAAAATGACGTCATGCTCAGAAGACGATTTAGAATTTTTCTATGTAAAAATATTTAGGTTTCGAAAACATTTTATTTTCATTACTTTTTAACTGATTAAATTGAAGTAAATTTACGTGTGAAATAAACTTTTATATTTTTAGACGAAAATTTACCAGTCGCTATGTTTAACTAGACGTCTTTCAAATATCTAATTTTTATTTCAAAATTTAATCGTTTTAAAATTTCACATAATTTCAATTAATTACGTTATTAAAACGGTTAAAATTTACGGGTCGTTACACTCTCCCCCACTCAAAACTTTTCGTCCCTGAAAAGGAAGGAGGTAGGAGAATAGAAACAACTAGAAAGAAAATAGATTGGAATACAAGTAAAACAATTAATTTAAACCATATAATTTTCAATTTAAATTAATTAATATTCAATAATTTGGTTTAATCCATTTGATTTCACTTAAGTGAAATAAATCTTAATTATTTCTAAATTTATTATCTTATTATCCAATTATGTTTAATTAACAAATTTCTGAAATCATAAATCAGAATAGTCATTTAATAAAATCATATTTATTCATCAAATTTAATTTTTTCTTTATTCCAAATTATTATTAAGTTTATTTCACTTAATATATCTTATTACATATATTTAAACCATATAAATATATTTAAACCATATAAATTTCAATTTAAATTAATTTATATTCATTAATTGATTTTAAATTCAAGGTATTTCCATAAGTTTATCTAATTTTAATTTATTAATTAACCTTCAAAACAAAATTTACTTTTCAATTATCTTATTATTCTATTTATCTCTATTAACATTTTATAATTAAAATTTAAGTGTATAACATTTATTATAACCACTCAAATTTTATTTATGAATTCAATTTATATTATATATTATCCAATTACATATTCAACTTCTGAATGATTTAGGTAAGTTGTATTAGAATGCAGTTGAACAATATACAAATAAAATTTTCCCAATTCAATTATTCAAGTTTAAATATTTATTCCAAATTTTGGTTTTATTTATAATTAAAATCATGCTTTAACAAAATTTAAGAATTAGATTTCCGATTAACTTTAAACAATTTAGAGATATATATAATATATTTATATCAAATCAAATTAAATTTTAAAATAAGATACTTATATATATATAAGTGGAAATTAGCCACAAGGGCCTCTTTAGCAAGTGGAATTAGTTTCTAGGACACACAACTGAAATAATTACTTTCAAGGACAAAACGTAAAATAATTAGTTTCTAGGGCCTAAAAGCCTATGAAATTATGTCCTTGAAAGTAATTGGACTGCTGACTTTGTCCTTGAAAGTAATTATTCTGCTGACTTTGGCCTTGAAAGTAATTTCTTTGAATGTGTGTCCTAGAAACTAATTGGACTGCAAAGTTGATCCTTCTGGTGAAATGCCCCTATATATAAATATATAAATCAAATTATACTAAAGAAATTCAAATCAAAATATTTTTCAAAACAAAACCGTAGCAAAACTACAGAATAGTATCTCCACTTCGAAACTCGAAAATGAATGTCGATGATGCGGCCGCCATCACCGAAATTATTTTCCAACGACAAAGAGAAGAACACTGATTTCAACATTTTAAAAATTCTTTGAAAACGATTTCTATTCGAAAATATTTTAAATACTATACACTTTAAAACTTTCAAATCAAAGTTTGAAATCACCAGAAATTTAATTCTTAAATTCTTTATTTAAATTCCTTTCAAATCCCAAATCAAATTATGACCAACTTTCATAAATTCATTTATTTATATTATGCAATAATCAATGGTTTACAAAACAAGAAATGAAAATCAAATTATTATCATTTCTGACAACAAATTCATTAACAATTTAATTTCAGAAAACTTATATTTATATATAATATAATCATACAAAACTTTTATTTTATCTACCAAATTTGAAAACAATATTGTGTCAGTTTGCTCTGCTCAAGTGTTATGGAAATCCTATCGATAGCGTTGATCAGACGAATCGATCGAAAACCCAAATCAACATCAACAACTCAACAACACAATGTATATTAAAACATTTTAAATATTAATTTACAAATACACTCTCTCGCTCATCGATACAATAATGGATTTCAAAGCAAGGATAGAGATTCAAATTTAATGGACTCAAATCAAAGAGAATTTCGATTCGAAGATAAGTTCGAAACAAAGATATGATGATTAAATAACAAAGTAGAAAGATTTGATAAGTTTATATAAATCGCGGGCAACCTTCACCAGGTCGACCGTGACTTCAAGAATAAGATCATTGTAGAATTCCGAGGTAAATCGACATTCGAACTCAAGAAATAAAATTCAGGTATAGCAGGAGATAGATAGCATCGTAAACCGAGGATACAGAAATCTCCGGTAAATCAATGCCTATTGTAGAGGAGTTTCACCCCTTTACAAATCATTCGAAGATTGGCGAGACCGCCGATCTATTATAGATATCATTCAAAATGGAGTTATGGGGTGCTCCAGAATTGAAAGAAGACGAATAGTGAGGGACACGAATGAATTTTTGGAACCGCAGGGAACGTTCCAAAATTCAAAGGAATCGAGTCAAAAGGAAGAGATTGAAACTCGAATGAGAGTGATTCTGTAAATACATTTACCCTATATGTTAAGTTTTGCCTAGAGCTACCAAAGCTCTGATACCAACTGTAACGACCCGCTATTTTGCAGTATTCGCATCCGCACATGTCGGACTTGAATAATTCAAAATACCGCGTTGTTAATTTAAATTTGGAAAACTGAACATATACAGTAAATAAATAATCACAGATCACAAACACAGAGTAATAAATGCAGAGGAAATAAAAGATAGTAGTTCATGAAGCTACTATATACATATCAGAGTTAAATAAGATACAACAGATGTCTCGAATACAATAGTCAAATACAAGATCAGAATACATCACTGGAATCAACTGAATATTTGAGAGCTGGATAAATAGCTGGATCTCCAAGCAAAGCTCCAACTCCAAAGGTGAGTCTCGAATACTGGTACACTCAGTCTGACCCGAGCGTAAAGCAAAACACAAAACACTCGAGTCAGGATTAATATTCTTATATTAATAAATCCAACTCAAGTGAAATAGCAATTGAAATACAAGTAACTCAAAGGATGTTGGAATAACCAACCTTTAAGGATCAGTTAAACTATCTACTATGTAGTAGAGTACGATAAGTAGATAATGCCAATCAGTAATATAAAGTATCAAAATAGTGTTAAGGCGTTACCATTATCCCCCTTAACACATTTTATATAAGCGTCATAGACTATACAGCACTGTAAACTCCACCGTAAACTAGTGGGATATCAGGGAGTACTCCATAGGTATAACACAAAACAAATCGTAGTGGTCGCGTATATAGGGATACAAGTATGACAAGGCACATGAGGCAATACCCAAGGTAGTGAAACTACCGTTTGCCTGATCCGGACTGGTGAGAACGCATCGCCGCAGCGATCGCAACACCGCGAAACAACACTCCCAAATCAAGGGTGCACCAATCGACAACAAGTAATGAGTAGTTTTCGAAGAAGTGTGTTCGCTCGAGGTAGCTAACCCTCCATTTGGCCCGGCACGGCTCCTGTTTTGGTCATTTCCAATTTGACACAAGTGTCAAGGCTATCCATTATCGTTCTCTTTCTTCAGTCATCATGTACATCATTCCAACCACTTCATTCTGGATCACAACTCCGCGTATAGTTATTAAAGTGGTTTTCAGTTTAGACCGAGAGTATGTCCATAACCGATTCCGGTCTCTTTAATAACTTCCGTAATTATTACACCGATTGGTCGTTTAGTAAATTTCAAACCAAATCAAATTAAATTTCAAATAGAATTTGTAAACCAACATTTCATTCCTCCTTCTAAATCAATTTCCAAAATTTACGTTTCAAAACTTCCAAATTACCATTTCAAAATCTTATAATTCAATTTCAGTTTATATTTAAACAATTCAAAAATTGATTCAAGTTCGTATATAAGTTCATTCCGAAATCATTTAAAATGATTTAATCTACATTCAAATTAATTCAAGTTCATTTATCGATTTCATTCAATATTCGTTAAGTAATTTGACATTCAAAACAATTTCTATTTAATTTACAATTCATTAAATCAATTACTCAAGTTCAACTTCATTGTATCAAAACTTCAAATTGAATTAAATTAGATTTGTCAAATCAATTCTTTAAATTACAAGTCTTACATTAATTTTAATAAATCACGTTTATTTCTTGTTAAAGAAATTAAATTTCACTTATTTATTTTCTTAGTTACAATTCAAAACTTAATTAATAAAGAAACTTAATTCACTTATTCAGGAAGTTCAATCTCACTTATTTTATAAAGAATTCAATCTTATTTAATTATTAAATAATTCAATCTTATTTAATTATTAAATAATTTCAAAACTTAATTATTAAATAATTTCAAAACTTAATTCAATCGTTTCTCAAATTAAACAACGTTCTTTCATCAATTACATTGTTAATATTTTGTTTCATATTATTAAATATTAACATTTTCCTTTCATAAAAATTCAAATTCCAACTTCATTTCAAAACCTTATCATTTATTCAAATAAAATCTTTATGTTATTTTTAAATCAAATTATTGACCAATCGGATTTTATTTAATTCTCTATCCTAGGTCAAAGTTTAATTTGGGTATTTATCATTTCAACCCGATTCCAATTCAATTCAAAATCAAAGCATAGCAAAGGGAATGTAACGACCCGCCTTTTTGGACAGTTTAAATCGACAAATCAAACACACATGCCGATTCTAAACCATTCAAAAGGGCGGATGGTTAATGGGTTAAATAAGAAAAGAAAGGAAAAGAAAGAACAAAAACAAACTCAGAATCTCGCAACGGAAGAAACAAGATATAATAATAAAATAACAGTTCATGAAGCTGTTAAATAAATAAATTTGATTATTATTATACATCATAAATCAGAGTTACATACATATCAGAGATAATACAATAATGCAGCGGAAAAATAATATGGTAGTAGAATACAAATGATGTAATACCAAACTCCGTCTTCGTCCTCCAGAATAGATCTTCAACCTTATCTGAAATGCTCAGGCTGACCCGAGCGTAATGAAAAGGCAAAACACTCGAGTCAGGACTAAAATATCTCATGTAAGTCAAATCGAATAAGAAAATATGAGTGTGACGGCGTCATAGATGTTTACGGGTTTTGACATCTCCTATCCAGTGTCAACGTGAGTGCAATAACTTAAGAGATGTTACGGGATTTTCCATCTCTCAAGGATCCGTTAAACTATCTACTATGTAGTATAATACGCTATTATAATATGTCTACATTAAAGTAGAAGTATTAAAATAGCGTTAAGCCATGGCCCATTCCACCCTTAATACAGTTTATATTCCCAAGAGCATATACAAGACCGTAGTTTCCCCAAAACTGGAAGTCACCAGAGGGCAATCCATATACTAAAGGTACAAATTAAAATCGTAGTGGTCGCGCATAAATGGAATACAAGTATGACAAGGCACATGAGGCAATACCCAAGGTAGTGATACTACCGTTCGCCTGATCCGGACTGGTGAGAACGCAACGCCGCAGCGCCCGCAACACCGTGAAACAACACTCCCAAAATCAAGGGTGCACCAATCGACAACAAGTAAAAGAATAGTTTACGAAGAAGTGTGTCCACTTGAGGTAGCTAATCCTCCATTGGCCCGGCACAGCTCCTGTTTTAATCATTTCCAATTTGACACAAGTGTCAAGGCTATCCATTATCGTTCTCTTTCTTCAGTCAGCACGTACATCATTCCAACCACTTCATTCTGGATCATCACTCCGCGTATAGTTATTAAAGTGGTTTTCGGTTTAGATAGAGAGTATATCCATAACCGATTCCGGTCTCTTTAATAACTTCGAAATTATTTCACCGATTGGTCGTTTATTTATTTCAAAACCAAATCAATTACAATCTCAATTAAAATTTATAAATCAACATTTCATTTGTCTTTCTAAATCAATTTCCAAATTTACGTTTCAAAACTTCCAAATCAAAATTTCAAAATCTTATAATTCAATTTCAATTTCAATTTAAACAATTCAAATATTGATTCAAGTTCGTATATAAGTTTCATTCCGAAATCATTTAAATTAATTTAATTCAACATTCAAATCAATTTAAATTCATTTATCGATTTCATTTAATATCCGTTAAGGTACTTTATCATTCAAAACAATTTCTATTAAATTTCAAATCCATTACACTACCTTTTTAAGTTCAACTTCATTAAATCAAAACTTACAATTTTGAATTAAATTAAATTCGTCAAATCAATTCTTCCAATTACAAGTCTTACATTAATTCCAAAAATATCACATTTTCATTTCTTGTTAAAAAAATTCAATTTCACTTATTTACTTTCTTAAATAATTTTCCAAAACTTAATTAATAAAGAAACTCAATTTCAATTATTTATGAAGTAAAAATTCACTTATTCAAAAGTTCAAAATTTTCTTATTAAAGAATTTCAATTCAATTTAATCATTAAATAATTTAACCTTATTTAATTATTAAATAATTCAATAGTTTCAATTTAGTCCAATTCACAAATTTCTTTGCATTTCAATTAAATTCCAAATTAATTAAATCTCAATTTTAAATAAATTTTCAATTCCAAACTCAAACTTGAAATATCATTTCATAAAAATTTTCTTAGAAATATTCAGAGTTCGATTAAAAGTCCAATCTTTTAAAACAAATCAACTTTCGAAAATTTACGCCGTATTTCAAAAATTTTCTTAAAAATCTAAACTTCGAATAATTAAACAATTTCATTTACCAAGTTTAAATTCCAACATCTTGAGCTTCAATTCAAAATAATTCAATTTCCATAAATTCGATTTTATTATTAAAATCAATTCATTTAAATAATTTCAAAACAACTTTTAAAATCATTTAATTTAACCAACCCGGTGTCCGTATATAATTTTCTAACCTATGGCCAAGTGGATAATTATTTCAAATTTAATTTCAAGGATGGACATATATCATTTCAATCCAAATAGATGTCATAGGTATATCATTTCAACCTATTTCTTAATTTATTCGAAATGATTCGGTTTACAGTTTATATGCAATAAACAATATACATGATAATAGCATGATATATCAGAATAAATAAACAACCAATATCGACCAATAGCATCCATCACAACCAATCAACCATAAAGCCAATAACATTCACAACAACTTCATAATTATCAATATCAGGAAATTTGATCGCAATTAAAATTTAACTTTAATTTGACTGTCAATTTAATTTTCAACGGTGAATTCAAATGACAATCTATATGACAATTAAATTTTTATCAAACAACAACAAATAAATCCATATCACTTCATAATTTCAAATTTAACTACCATAAAGATATTCAGTACGTTGTGAGCGTTATAAAACACTCACCTTTTGAATTTAAATTGAATTTACATTCAATTTAAACCCAAAAATTTGACAGTCTCCAAATCCATCCAAACCAGCGTCAAAGTGTGCGGAATTTCGATACGATCCTAACAAAAGAAACCTCGCCCAAATCCGAGTCCGTATGCAAAAGTTATGAAAATTTGAAGATTGGAAAATTCTGGTGCTGAGTCGACTTCGAGTTCCCGCCTCAAATACCCGATGCCTGCTTGGAGTTTTTTGCGAAATCGACCCGATGACCCGAGTAGTTTTCTTCCCGACTCGAAGTAGCTCCAGGGTTTTTCCCCCTGAAACCCGAAGCGCGACCCGAAGCGCGTAAATCTTGAATTTTTTTTTTTTTTTTAGATTTTGGAATTTGGGAATTAGGTTTTGTCTGCCATTGGAATGAGAAGCTAAGAAGAAGATGAATTGTACGTACAGACAAATGAAGATTAGGGAGGCTAGGGTTTATAACTGTGTTTATATAGGTATGTTAGAGATAGAGTAGATAGACTGGATAGATGAACGTGCGGAACAAACTATGGCCCGAAAAGCCCGTTCTGACTCCGCAACGGAATTGGGTAAACCCATATATCAAAATAGGTGTTTTAAAATATTTTAAACGCAATGGAAAAGGTTTCAAGTCCAAATTCCATCGTATGAAGAAGTTATGCTAAAATCAAAATTTCAAATTGATTTTAATTGATTATAATTGCATTTATTTCAAGGCGTTTCGAGTCCGTACGATCAAATGACAAGTCCGATTGCTACGAAAATTGAAATCTTACAATAATTCACTGTTACGGATCCGATGAAACTAGTTTCGTCGAAATCCGAGATAGTTGTAAAAATGACAATTTTTACTGTTTAATTTCAATATAAAATTCTCAATTTTAAACTATTAACTTTTAAATCAAATTTCAATTGTTCACAAATTTTATTTTTAATTTCACAGTAATTAACAATCTTTTACAATGCAGTTTTCCATTATAAATCCAGTATAAAAGATTACATTAGATTCAGCGTTCAATTATATTGTAATTCAAATTCAAGTTATTTAATTCCAATTGAATTCTTTTATTTCGATTTACACTTTCATTATTGCATCAACCATTTACTTATACATTATTATCAATAGTTTATAATTCATTTACTTTCATTTTCTTCAGCTATCATCTTATTTAAATTCACAGTAATATTAAATTACATTCATTTACGTTGATTTCCATATTATAACTTCAATATTAAATGTACATTTTATTTATTTCGTTGTTTACAATCAAATTCAATTCAATTCAATTTCTTGTTACATTCAAATTTAAATCTTTACTTACGTTCAATTACCAGTTAACATCTTTATCAAATTACAGTTTCGGTTATTATTTGATTTCAATCAACTGTAATACTAAGTTACATTTATTTATATTAGTTTCAATAACATAAACTTCCACTATTAAATCTACCGTTTTATTTATTCTTTGTTTACAATCATAACCAATTTGGTTTACAATCAAACTCAATTCATTACTTACATTCAATACAGGTTAACATCCATATTTAATTTACAAATAAGTTATTTCAGAATTCAGTTTTGCATTTTAACTTGTAATTCACATTTAACAACACAAAATTTTATTTCCTTCGGATTTTTATCCAAAATTTTTATTTTAATTCGTATTTTTAAAGTGTTAAAAATACAGGTCGTTACATTCTCCCCCACTTAAAACTTTTCGTCCTCGAAAAGGAACGGAGAAGGGGAAACCATCATTTAGATATAATTCATTCAAAATATTCGACTTATTTGCAAAATTTAGTTATAGGATTTTTTTAAAATCTCAAAATTTTCTAACTCCCGGATTTTTGAAAAATTTCGGCAGCACCTCCTTTGCGCGGCTAGGACCGAAAAATTTCACAGTGGTAATAATTGCATGATACACATCTCATTACAAGAATGAGACATCCCAAAACATGGGGAACACAATAATATACCACAACATAAACTGTAATCTGAGAACATACCTTTTATTTAGCGTTTATTAGCATTTTAACTTACATTTTGCATTAAGCGCAGAAGCGAGCTCCACAAGCAAAGCGCAACCTCTTTGCTACCTACTAAAATGCATATAAAGATAGATCGATATACTTATCATAAACAACACACATATAACATGTTTAGCTTCAAAACTGAAATTCCAATTTCAGGACAGCAAACGAATCTCAGTTTTTGGTCACCTAAACGATAAAATTTGACAATGGAATCTAAACAAAAGTTGTTGCATTCGTTTCAGGCTTTCCGGAATGTCCAAAATCATTGAATTCGGACCTTCCGTTCAAAAGTTACGACCGTTTTACTAAATAGGAACGCCTTAGCCTGGCAATGAATTGCGCAGGTCAGCGACATTTGGTCACGTTTTCGACCCTCTAAATGACAGCAAAACACAAAACACTTAAAGTAAAAGTTTTAACTTAAGTTCTTAGCTTTCCAGAAAGTCCAAGATCATCAAAATCCGATACACCAGTAAAAAGTTATGGCAAAAATACTAAGAGTATATGCTACTGATTTTGCTTCCCTTTTACACAGGCCAGCGAGAAGATTCAAATTTTTAACTAAGTAAATGAAGGAATTTCTCAAGACAGTCTAAACAAAAGTCGTGCTACAGTTTCTAAGCTTTCCGAAAAGTCTAATATCGTTGAATTTCGTCCATCCATTTAAAAGTTATGCTTATTTCCGTTTCAGCATATATTGGACAATTTTGGATTTTTTTTTTCCAAAATTTTGCTTTTATTATTTCAAAGTACAAACCATCAAACTTCAAATTTCTAAAGATCAATCACAAATCCAAAGTCGTTTATTTTCTTATTTATCCATGAAATAAATTTACATTCGATTTGTTTCCGATTTATTCAAGTTTGTTTCATTCATAATTTAAATTCAAGTCAATTTGCTTCAATTTAATTTGAATTCAATTATATTTAATTCCACTTTGCTTCAAATTTGAATTTAATTATTAAAAAAAATTATTCCGT
The DNA here is from genome assembly GCA_030737815.1 of Allium fistulosum. Classification (NCBI taxonomy): domain Eukaryota; kingdom Viridiplantae; phylum Streptophyta; class Magnoliopsida; order Asparagales; family Amaryllidaceae; genus Allium; species Allium fistulosum. The sequence continues at coordinate 446,570,973 of CM060903.1, forward strand.
TTATTCAATTCCATTAATACTAATGAATTCTATTTAATCAACTATCATCCATCTAACAACCAATGCATATCAAACATTAACATCCATCCAAATCTATAATAAATCAATTATACATTTCCAAGTCAAAATTTTAATTTCATACACTTCCAACTTTATTGACATTTAATTTTATTCAAATTTAATTAGTTTCCATTTATTAATTCTATATTTAATTAATTTTAAATTTAATTCATTTTAAAACTTAAATTTCCTTTATATTTACAACTATCAATAGATCTTCACATTTTATTATTCACTCTCACACTGGTATATTATTCCTCTACTTATCCTTATTAGCATTTTAAACTTTTTAAGTATTTGGTAAGTTTTTGTTATGCAAATAGAATGTAGTTAAACAACATACAACCTCTTTTCATTCAAAGTTGAATTTTCAATTAATTAATTCTTAAGTCATTACTTAAATTTCACTATAATTTAATTTCACATTTACATTCACATATAGTATTTCCATTTTATATTAACATAATGGTGAATCACCTTTAAATGTTAATTTAAATTCCAATTATTTACTAACAATTTTATTTATATTTGCAAACCATTAATTAAATGCATATTTCATTTTTCAAACCTATACTTGTATATTATCCAATTAACAATTCATATAACATTTTTGAACTTCTTAAATGATTTGGTAAGTTATATCTATGCTATAGAATGAAATTTAATACTATGCGAGTTTTACAGTTTCAATTTTATTTTAAATTCATAATTTCCTAATTCTAAGGATTTCTACTTCAATTGATATTTCACTTAGCTCTTAGGTTCATTTCTTATTTCGCAATTCAGAAGTTCTGTAATGATTCAAGTATTAATTCATTTCAACCATTAAAGAAAAAATCATTAATTATTAAAGAACTCAAGAATTCCAATCCCGGTTTCATTTCAAATCAAGTTTTGAAATAATATATACTTATATAATTTATATATCAAATCATACTATAGAGAATACAAAATAAAATTCAATTTTTTTAATCAAAACAGGGTTTAGAAAAACTATTAAGTGATCTCCCCCACTTGGACTCTCGAAAATAAACGTCGATGATGCGTGCACTCATCACCGAAATCATTCTCTAGTGTCAAGAGGGGAGTATAACACTTACTTCATTTGAAAATCCTTTGAAAACAATTTCTAATCGAATATACTATCATATAATACTTATATATTATACATTTCGAATTTTTGTTAATAAATTTTCAAAACACCGGAATTTAAATTCTCCATCTTAATTTAAATTCATTTTTATTTTATTTTATTTACCATTTATATTCATTGTCAATCATATTTACAAGTTTCATTTCTTAAAATCGTCCAATAGTCAATAGTTAGAAATATTGACTAATCAACAATAAACGATGATAATCTAATATTATCATCTCCTAACAACCAATACAATCAAAATTTATAAATTTTCAAGATAGTTCTTTTATATAAAAATATAGTCCAAAACAATATTATGTCAATCTGTCCTATTCGAGTGTTTAGAAATTCACATCGATGCCTTGGCGTCCCAAGTACCAACCAGAATTCATAAATACTCAACGGAACAATTTAACACAATATAAAATCATTTTTATATCAAAATTACAAATACGCTCTCTCATATACACTCGAACTCATTCATAAGGTTTAACCCTATTTCAATGAGTTATTCCCCACTAGAGCCAAGGTAATCTAAACCAAAGCTCTGATACCAACTGTAACGACCCGCCTTTTTGGACAGTTTAAATCGACAAATCAAACACACATGTCGATTCTAAACCATTCAAAAGAGCGGATGGTTAATGGGTTAAATAAGAAAAGAAAGGAAAAGAAAGAACAAAAACAAACTCAGAATCTCGCAACGGAAGAAACAAGATATAATAATAAAATAACAGTTCATGAAGCTGTTAAATAAATAAATTTGATTATTATTATACATCATAAATCAGAGTTACATACATATTAGAGATAATACAATAATGCAGCGGAAAAATAATATGGTAGTAGAATACAAATGATGTAATACCAAACTCCGTCTTCGTCCTCCAGAATAGATCTTCAACCTTATCTGAAATGCTCAGGCTGACCCGAGCGTAATGAAAAGGCAAAACACTCGAGTCAGGACTAAAATATCTCATGTAAGTCAAATCGAATAAGAAAATATGAGTGTGACGGCGTCATAGATGTTTACGGGTTTTGACATCTCCTATCCAGTGTCAACGTGAGTGCAATAACTTAAGAGATGTTACGGGATTTTCCATCTCTCAAGGATCCGTTAAACTATCTACTATGTAGTATAATACGCTATTATAATATGTCTACATTAAAGTAAAAGTATTAAAATAGCGTTAAGCCATGGCCCATTCCACCCTTAACACAGTTTATATTCCCAAGAGCATATACAAGACCGTAGTTTCCCCAAAACTGGAAGTCACCAGAGGGCAATCCATATACTAAAGGTACAAATTAAAATCGTAGTGGTCGCGCATAAATGGAATACAAGTATGACAAGGCACATGAGGCAATACCCAAGGTAGTGATACTACCGTTCGCCTGATCCGGACTGGTGAGAACGCAACGCCGCAGCGCCCGCAACACCGTGAAACAACACTCCCAAAATCAAGGGTGCACCAATCGACAACAAGTAAAAGAATAGTTTACGAAGAAGTGTGTCCACTTGAGGTAGCTAATCCTCCATTGGCCCGGCACAGCTCCTGTTTTAGTCATTTCCAATTTGACACAAGTGTCAAGGCTATCCATTATCGTTCTCTTTCTTCAGTCAGCACGTACATCATTCCAACCACTTCATTCTGGATCATCACTCCGCGTATAGTTATTAAAGTGGTTTTCGGTTTAGATAGAGAGTATATCCATAACCGATTCCGGTCTCTTTAATAACTTCGAAATTATTTCACCGATTGGTCGTTTATTTATTTCAAAACCAAATCAATTACAATCTCAATTAAAATTTATAAATCAACATTTCATTTGTCTTTCTAAATCAATTTCCAAATTTACGTTTCAAAACTTCCAAATCAAAATTTCAAAATCTTATAATTCAATTTCAATTTCAATTTAAACAATTCAAATATTGATTCAAGTTCGTATATAAGTTTCATTCCGAAATCATTTAAATTAATTTAATTCAACATTCAAATCAATTTAAATTCATTTATCGATTTCATTTAATATCCGTTAAGGTACTTTATCATTCAAAACAATTTCTATTAAATTTCAAATCCATTACACTACCTTTTTAAGTTCAACTTCATTAAATCAAAACTTACAATTTTGAATTAAATTAAATTCGTCAAATCAATTCTTCCAATTACAAGTCTTACATTAATTCCAAAAATATCACATTTTCATTTCTTGTTAAAAAAATTCAATTTCACTTATTTACTTTCTTAAATAATTTTCCAAAACTTAATTAATAAAGAAACTCAATTTCAATTATTTATGAAGTAAAAATTCACTTATTCAAAAGTTCAAAATTTTCTTATTAAAGAATTTCAATTCAATTTAATCATTAAATAATTTAACCTTATTTAATTATTAAATAATTCAATAGTTTCAATTTAGTCCAATTCACAAATTTCTTTGCATTTCAATTAAATTCCAAATTAATTAAATCTCAATTTTAAATAAATTTTCAATTCCAAACTCAAACTTGAAATATCATTTCATAAAAATTTTCTTAGAAATATTCAGAGTTCGATTAAAAGTCCAATCTTTTAAAACAAATCAACTTTCAAAAATTTACGCCGTATTTCAAAAATTTTCTTAAAAATCTAAACTTCGAATAATTAAACAATTTCATTTACCAAGTTTAAATTCCAACATCTTGAGCTTCAATTCAAAATAATTCAATTTCCATAAATTCGATTTTATTATTAAAATCAATTCATTTAAATAATTTCAAAACAACTTTTAAAATCATTTAATTTAACCAACCCGGTGTCCGTATATAATTTTCTAACCTATGGCCAAGTGGATAATTATTTCAAATTTAATTTCAAGGATGGACATATATCATTTCAATCCAAATAGATGTCATAGGTATATCATTTCAACCTATTTCTTAATTTATTCGAAATGATTCGGTTTACAGTTTATATGCAATAAACAATATACATGATAATAGCATGATATATCAGAATAAATAAACAACCAATATCGACCAATAGCATCCATCACAACCAATCAACCATAAAGCCAATAACATTCACAACAACTTCATAATTATCAATATCAGGAAATTTGATCGCAATTAAAATTTAACTTTAATTTGACTGTCAATTTAATTTTCAACGGTGAATTCAAATGACAATCTATATGACAATTAAATTTTTATCAAACAACGACAAATAAATCCATATCACTTCATAATTTCAAATTTAACTACCATAAAGATATTCAGTACGTTGTGAGCGTTATAAAACACTCACCTTTTGAATTTAAATTGAATTTACATTCAATTTAAACCCAAAAATTTGACAGTCTCCAAATCCATCCAAACCAGCGTCAAAGTGTCCGGAATTTCGATACGATCCTAACAAAAGAAACCTCGCCCAAATCCGAGTCCGTATGCAAAAGTTATGAAAATTTGAAGATTGGAAAATTCTGGTGCTGAGTCGACTTCGAGTTCCCGCCTCAAATACCCGATGCCTGCTTGGAGTTTTTTGCGAAATCGACCCGATGACCCGAGTAGTTTTCTTCCCGACTCGAAGTAGCTCCAGGGTTTTTCCCCCTGAAACCCCAAGCGCGACCCGAAGCGCGTAAATCTCGAATTTTTTTTTTTTTTAGATTTTGGAATTTGGGAATTAGGTTTTGTCTGCCATTGGAATGAGAAGCTAAGAAGAAGATGAATTGTACGTACAGACAAATGAAGATTAGGGAGGCTAGGGTTTATAACTGTGTTTATATAGGTATGTTAGAGATAGAGTAGATAGACTGGATAGATGAACGTGCGGAACAAACTATGGCCTGAAAAGCCCGTTCTGACTCCGCAACGGAATTGGGTAAACCCATATATCAAAATAGGTGTTTTAAAATATTTTAAACGCAATGGAAAAGGTTTCAAGTCCAAATTCCATCGTATGAAGAAGTTATGCTAAAATCAAAATTTCAAATTGATTATAATTGCATTTATTTCAAGGCGTTTCGAGTCCGTACGATCAAACGACAAGTCCGATTGCTACGAAAATTGAAACCTTACAATAATTCACTGTTACGGATCCGATGAAACTAGTTTCGTCGAAATCCGAGATAGTTGTAAAAATGACAATTTTTACTGTTTAATTTCAATATAAAATTCCCAATTTTAAACTATTAACTTTTAAATCAAATTTCAATTGTTCACAAATTTTATTTTTAATTTCACAGTAATTAACAATCTTTTACAATGCAGTTTTCCATTATAAATCCAGTATAAAAGATTACATTAGATTCAGCGTTCAATTATATTGTAATTCAAATTCAAGTTATTTAATTCCAATTGAATTCTTTTATTTCGATTTACACTTTCATTATTGCATCAACCATTTACTTATACATTATTATCAATAGTTTATAATTCATTTACTTTCATTTTCTTCAGCTATCATCTTATTTAAATTCACAGTAATATTAAATTACATTCATTTACGTTGATTTCCATATTATAACTTCAATATTAAATGTACATTTTATTTATTTCGTTGTTTACAATCAAATTCAATTCAATTCAATTTCTTGTTACATTCAAATTTAAATCTTTACTTACGTTCAATTACCAGTTAACATCTTTATCAAATTACAGTTTCGGTTATTATTTGATTTCAATCAACTGTAATACTAAGTTACATTTATTTATATTAGTTTCAATAACATAAACTTCCACTATTAAATCTACCGTTTTATTTATTCTTTGTTTACAATCATAACCAATTTGGTTTACAATCAAACTCAATTCATTACTTACATTCAATACAGGTTAACATCCATATTTAATTTACAAATAAGTTATTTCAGAATTCAGTTTTGCATTTTAACTTGTAATTCACATTTAACAACACAAAATTTTATTTCCTTCGGATTTTTATCCAAAATTTTTATTTTAATTCGTATTTTTAAAGTGTTAAAAATACAGGTCGTTACAGGGAACTTGCAGTGTGATAACTGGGATGGTCTCAAAGTAAATAAACAAGCAATAACAACAATCCAATAATTGAAACAAATAATCCCGAAATAATCGTATTAATTCACATTGTTATTTGTGTAAATTAATATAATTATTTCTAGAATCTACACTATCATTTCATGTAGATTAAAGATTATTACACTAATATTTATACGGTTCTTCACTTGACATTTCTTATTCGATTTCATACCATAAATTCAAAGGGTTCAGGGGTAATTAACCATTTCTACGTGTCAAATAATTAAACATTTAAGAGGTCATATTTCACAAATTTAACTAATCAAATCCAACACATACATCAATTCAAACTTTAACTATCCTACGACAAATTTAGTTGCATGTTATTTATCACTTATACATTTACAATTTAACGACCAATGCAAACATCAACAATCAATCAATTAACAACCAAACTGTATTATCATCGCATAAATAATTAACAGATAGTGGTGTTAGATGTAACAGGTGAACTGATACAGGTAATAACATAAATAACAGTATAAATAACTAATAGCAGCAATATTTCAATTGTCGTTTCAATTGAAATGAAATTTAATAAAAAAAAAAAAGAACATTAATCGTGAGTGATTGCTCACCTTTCGAGGCTGGATAGATTTGACAAAGAAATGAGCTACGAATCCAAGCACAAATTCTGAATCGAAGCAAGATTGGCACGAATTTCGACAGGCAAAGCTGTTAAATAAGAATTGCCGAAATCAAATCAAAACATTCAACATAGCAACAAATAAAAACATGTCCTGCGTCAAAGTTTAACAATATAATTCTATGTGCTACCGAGATCGAAATGGTCTAAAATTTGGTATGAATAAAAATCAAAACTTGTATTTCAAACTGCAAAAGATCACTTGATTTGGACAAGAGACGAGGAAAGTTACGATGTCACGAACATAGACTCAGGCCATGTTGCGACTGTCAAAATGTTCAGGTCTGAAAACCCCTCTGGGTCTGACTTTCAGGTAAGAAACAGAGGACTAAACCACCTCTTATGAAGCTAAAATTTTATATACAGAAAGTAGAAAACTTTATCTTTTAAACAAAAAGGGAATCAATGTATTCCGATGTAAGATGGAAGAGATACGATGCGTCAAACATGAACTCAGGTCGTGTTTGCAGCAGTGTAAAATAATTTCAAGTACAAAAGAACAGCTGCCTGGGTCTAACTTCCAGATCCTCGACCACTAATCAAACGATGTCGGATTTTGCTGGAATTTGACATGCATAAACTAGGTAACTTCGAATATTTTTTAAAAATGGAATCAACCCATTCCGATAAAACATGAGTGAGATATGATATCGTGAACATGAAGTCTAACTGCTGTTCAAAAAAAAAACATGCAAACAAGTGCAAAATCAGTTTGGTTGCAACTTTCAGGTATAAAACAGAGGACCAAACGGCCTTGAATTGGACTGAACTTTTACATGCATAAACTAGAGAATCTCATCTTTCAATCAAAAAAAAGAATTATTGAATTTCGATAGGAAATGAAAGAGATACGCTGCGTCAAACATGGATACTGGTCGTGTTTGTAACAGCGCGAATAATTCTAAGTACAGCTGAAAACATTCAATAGTCCAACTTTCGGACATCAAAATGGTGTAACAAATTACATCCGAATGAAATGAAATTTTGCAGACATATACTAGAGAATCTCAACTACCAAACAAAAAAAAATTCGTTGAATTTCGACAAGAAATACAGGAGATACACTGTAACATTTCGTATATAGCAAAACCTTAATATACATATATAAAATAGTGAAATGTAAAACAGAGAAACAAAGAAGCTTTAGGCTGGAAGAATATATGCGACTACAAGCTTATATATACACAATATTAAAATCAATGTTTAATGAATTTAAATATACTACCTATAACAAAACATACTTAACCAAGCAAAATGAAACCCATGGCTAGAATGGATGATTCGGTTGCAGGCCTTACATTAGACATACATATACTAGCTTGAATATAAACTTGAATATATACCTTAGCTTCATGAAAAGAAGGCTAGAAAATGTCAGCTGGAGGAAGGCAAACAATGTGGTTGGCTCGGGTTTGCGCGCTCGAGTGAGTGACCAGGACAGGTGCTTGGGGTCTAGTGGCTAAAGGAGTGAAGGCCGAAGGTTATGAGAGACGAGCAGCGGCAAAGAGGGAAGGATAAAGTGGGTCCAGAGATTTACGAGTTGCGCGCACATGGGGAGAGGATGCCGAGGCTTGGATCCGGTGTCGGTGGGAATGGAGGAGCTTCGTGTGGTAGGCTTCGCCATGGCGTTAGCTGACAAGTGGGGGGTTGTGTAGGATCTCGGTGGTGAAGGGTTTGGAGATTGGAGTCGATCATGTGATGTAGGATGCTGGAAAAAGGGAAGGGACATTGAACAGCAAATGAAAGGACACTCGTTTTTTTTCAAGGTGAGGGTGGAACTAAAGCTTGCAAAAAAATATATGAATAAGCTCGGAGACGTTTATATTAATATATTTCCAAAGTAAGATCAATGGAACCAGAACTGAAATTTGAAGGGACAACACCAATATTTTTGGGAACAGAAGAAATGGAAAAAGTCAAGTATGAATTCAGAGAGTTATTAAATGCAAATAGCTATTGGTATAATACGGTGGGTAAATGAATGGACAAAAGAAACCAAAAGTCTCGAAATGCGGAACCGGTACGAAAAACGTTCCGTAGATTTCGCCGTCTTCCAGACTTCAAAATAGACAACGAATATACCGCGGAGATCAGCATGACGAGACGATCAAAATGGTATACAGATATTAGTGGTATGATTGAATTATAAGATTTTGAATTTTTCTACTAGCGAAAAATGCAAGAAAAACACGGAAAAATAAGATCGACAGAGCTAAAGATGTCCGAATTCGGAAAAACGAAAAATGACGTCATGCTCAGAAGACAATTTAGAAATTTTCTATGTAAAAATATTTAGGTTTCGAAAACATTTTATTTTCATTACTTTTTAAGTGATTAAATTGAAGTAAATTTACGCGCGAAATAAACTTTCTTATTTTTAGATGAAAATTTACCAGTCGCTATGTTTAACTAGACGCCTTTCAAATATCTAATTTTTATTTCAAAATTTTATCGTTTTAAAATTTCACAAAATTTCAATTAATTACGTTATTAAAACGGTTAAAATTTACGGGTCGTTACATTTTTAAAATTCAGTTTTACTTATCCTGTTCAAATTCATATGTTGTAAACTTATTTCTTATCTATACTATTTCAAATTATAAGTTCAAAATCTTATTTCTCATATTTATCAAATCATACTAGGAATTATACAAAACTTGATTTATCAAAACAAAACTTATTTTATCAAAACATAACTTCAATAGAAAATGATTAAGGGTAACAGTTTATCACTTAGAGACTCGAAAAATATTACTGATGATGCTGCAGCCATTACCTTCATTATTTCCCAATGACTAAAGTGAATATAATGTTATTTATTACTTTTAAATTCTCTTTTCTATTTATAAATCACATTTATAAATTTATTCTTATATATAACTTCACTTTTCACTTTGGTTATATAAAATCATTTCTTATTTGTTTATGTTTGTTTATATTTATAATAATAACACTTATTAAATCACAAACAATAGATGATAATAATCAAGTAGTACCATCCACTGGCAACCAAACATCCATATATAACTGTAATATTTCCTGAAAAATTATTCCTTTACATATAAAATATAATTTAGGTAAAATTATTTCATTCACCTCATTTTAAAAAGCGATACTGTGTCGGTTTGCCTTGTTCAAGCGTTTAGAAATCCCTATCGATAACATGGCGTCCCACGCCTCGACTAGAATTCGTAAGCCACTTCAACAGTTAAAGTAACACAATACAAAACATTTTATAATCACTAACAAATATACACTCATATATATAATACACTCAAACTCAATCTAGGTTGCTACTGACCCAATCTATAGTGAGTACCCGTCAATGCTTAGGTGTTAGCAAAATCCTAAGCTCTGATACCAACTGTGACGACCTGCAATTCCGTCCCGTTTAGAGCTGACAATAACCGAACATGTCCAGCCCCAAACCGAAGGGAAATACAAATAATCATGATAAAGAAAGAAAGAAGAGAGAAGAAGAGAGAAGAGAAGAAGAAAGAAGAAGAAGACAAAATAGAAGAAACTAAAACAATTACAGAATCTCATTGTCGCAGCGGAAAAACCTATAATAGCATATCAATGAACTTTACAAAATAGAAACTATAATATCATATACATACATTCATTAGAGTACAACAATCAACCACGAATCATCTGCATGGACATTTATAATAACCTGCCCTTACAATTGTTGATAATTTAAAACAGTGTAGCAGAAAAATAGACATATACGTGAATACCACCAGAAGACTTCCAGCTCTCCTGTTGAAGCTCCAAAGCATCCAAATCTACATCTGTAAATATACTCAGTCTGACCCGAGCATTGAAAGGGAAGAACGCCCGGATCAGTCTGGTAACCAGCGTGAGAAAACACATCTCAACTGAATTTATTTAAAGTATCTGTTTCCAATTCCATTGCATAGTATCCGTTATTACGATCGCAACACAACTTGTTTCGTACAAATCCAACCTCGTATGAAGAAGATAAACATTTTTAAACATTCGAATTTTATAATAAAATTAATTATATTTAATTACAGTAATTAGCGTTAATTAATCACCATTTGATTATCTTCCCCCTACGGGAAATCAACTACCCAGCTCGAAACAAACGCACGCGACTTCGATCGCCCATCAAGTCCACGTCGGAGACCACCAAGTCATCACCTCGAGTTGCCCTAAGCCTCATCTACCTTCGCCAGTCGTTACAACCCCACCAGAAGCCACTAGCATACTCGAAAATGAAGGTGAACCCGCCACTTCAAAGCTAAATCTACACCACCTTGGACCATCGATCATCGATTGGGTTATACGGATGTGATCATGGGATCGAGTTCTTCAAGTTTGTAGTTAGGTGATTTGGTTGAATCGGCCTGGATTGATTAGAGAAATATCGGCCGTTGGATTTGGCTGAGAGGATAGTGGCGGCTGGTTCCTTTTAGATGGCTTGAGTTTGAAAATGAAGGTAGTTTAGGGTCCTTAAATAGCCACTTAAACGACACTATTCACACTAGAAATTTCTGAACTCTAAACGAAGCGTACGGCTTGGCGTTCCTAATGCTTTACTTATTCCGAACACAATGGAATATATATCGGAGGCCAATTCCATCATATACAGAAGATAGGTTTTCAAAATCGAATTATTTTAATAAATTTCCTTAAATTAATTTCTGTGCGTTTCGAACTCGCACGATCAAACGGTAAGTCCAATCGCCATGAAATTCGACAGCATACTATAATTCACTATTACGGATCCAATGAAACTAGGTTCGTCGAAATCCAAGACAGTATCAAAAATGACTATTTTTACATGTTAATTAAATCAAATAAATTTCAATTTTTATATATTCACTTTTAATTCAAATTTAAAACTTTACTATTCTCATTCTAATTTAAATAGATTTTATATCAACTTAATAAATCATTTTCAGTTATATTAAATTCAACATTCAATTATTTCCATAATTTCAAATATTAAATTAACAATTAAATTATCAAATCAATCATTATATTTGAAATACAAATTGTTCAACTTATAAAATTTACTTTTAAATATTTAAAATCAATTAAATATTTCAATTTCGAATGACTGAAATTTTGTGTCTTTACAGATGAACTTTGGATATAATTCAAAAGGATATGTTATTGGCGTCTACAACGTTGGTAACTCTAAAACTTCTTATATTTCAAATATTTGACTTGATAAAATTATATCGTTCTTTGTATTGATTTTGATTCCTCTCATGAGTTTCTATTTATATACATTAATATTTATCTCTATCTACAAACTCTATACATATTGTCTAGTTTTTCTTAACCAATTCTTTTTCACCCTTTTTGTTGATGACAAAAGCGGAGAAAATATATAAATATACTAGGTAAAATGATAGAGGGAGTGCATAGAGTTAGCGGGAGTCAAAAATAAAAGAATTATATTTTATCTGTCAAATATTTATATGGTTATCATCATCAGAAAAAGGGAGATTGTTAATACCCTAGGTATTGATTTTGATGATAACAACCATATAAATATTACTACTAACGAATCTTCGAGTTGTGTAGTACTGCTAGATATATTATGGAGACATTTATAGAGATAACCAAGAACTCAATGAAAGAAAATGAATTATATATAAAGATTAATCAGACACAATGAAGAACGAACTGATTGAAGAAGAATGCAGAAATAACATAGGTGTTTGAAGTGATGAGTAATTGGTTGAGTCTTAGAATTCCTTGTTAAAGACCCCATAGCATTTATACTTGAAGATTGTCAACCATTGACCTCAACTGAATCAAAAAATTCCCAAGTAAGACTACTTTTGAAATCTGAAATTTACAACACTTATTGGTGTTGCTATTTCTCTCTGAGAATTACCTATGTATCGACATATGATCTTCTAATATGTCGACATACTTCCATATATGTCGATATATCATCTTCTAGTATGTCGACATACTTCCCGTTGGTTAGTTTTTTAAAATTTAAATCAAGGGATTTTCCCGCCACCTCTTCACCAAAAGACATCTCCTCAACCACTATATAAAGCCTTTGGAAAACAAATTTTCCAATCAATTATCTCTTCTCTTACTCTTTCTCTTCCATACTTTTGCAAAAGAAATCCATTGCATACTCTTTCATTCTCTTTGCAAATCCATGCCATTTCATTCCGATTCTTCAAGGATTTGCAAACCACACAATATCAGAGAGTTTCTACTTGAATTCATATCATTCTCTTTCTAATTTCATCCTATTCCTCAAAGAATTCAAATATATATTGCTATTGGAGGTCTATAGGATCATTGTATCGAATCCGCAAGAATCTGTATTGAAGGTACAACTACTTACCATACTCTATTGTTGTTTGTGAAAAGGAGAAGGTGTTCTTGTAGCATGTGAAATCAAAAAGGTGTATCTTGTAGCCCGTGAAATCAAGATTGTAAAGGTATTCTTGCCACCCGTGGAAAGTAAGCGATTATAGTGAAATTCTGCATGGTGCAATGCAGGAGTGGATGTAGAATTGGTTGATCCAAATTAGTACAAAAATCTGGGTGTTATTTACTTTACTACATTTTACTTTATACTTACTTATTTCTGTTTGCAATTTGAGTAGATATAGTGTTAGATTCATAATTTAGTTTTACAGATTTGAAATTCACACTTCATCCTATCTAATATTTAAATAGCCTTAAGATCCATTCCGCATTTGTTATAGACAACCCTCATTTTCCAACACCAAGCTTATTTGAAATTATTCATAGGTGTTGACTATAGTGATAAATTTGTGTTAATAACTGAGCAGAGTCATATTTAAATTTGCCAAACTCATTATGTTATTATTTTAGCTCCGTTACACTCATGGCTAGATTTCTAGCCTAATTGGTTTGTTATTTGCTTAACAACTTCAGATCAGACTGAGGTTGTTTACAAGTCAATATCATGGTTGTATACACATTTTGGGCTATGATATGAAGTTGGGGCAGATGACGATGGCGAGTATATACTATGTTTGTTCATATATTAAAATTTCATGGTGTGATGTAATTTTGAGAGGAGTTGTATATATGATGTGATAATGTATCAAATTTTAGATGTGATATAAAATTTATTATTTTTATTCACTCCGATTGTTAGTTGGGAATTTTTTTATTTATGTCTCTAATGCGGTATTATTCAATTCTAGAACTTGTGTACATTGCCTTGTATCAAGACGAGATACATACTATATAAGATATACTCAGGATTGAAATGTATTCTTTTTGACCCAAAGTAGTGTATACGAGAGATCGCTCCTTCCATGCCGATTGATCTAAGGTATCGAATGTAAACTCCCTTTTATATTTTAGTCACTAGAGTCGGGGCATCACACTAGGGATGACCTTTAGGTTTACTTCGCCATTCGAGCTAGGCCAATAGCTAGGTAGAGAAGAGTGCTTGACTACCCAAACCCAACCTAGGCACTACTTTTCTAGACACCCTACTAAATGGGTATGTTTTAATAAGTTTGCCTTGATATTGATAATTTAGGTAGCATATGCTATTGGGCTCTAATGCCATTAATGGAACTGGGCCGACGCAAGATGGGCTAAATAAGTGAATTTCAATTTTTTCACCATTTTAGATCTTATTGATTTAGATCTTATGAAGTCTAAATTGATTTTGATCCAATCTAAATAAATTATAAATGTACTCTTTTATTTTAGTTAATTTGTTAATATAAAGGTTTGACATATTTATGTTATCGATATATACATGTATATGTGTATCAAATACACACATACAATAATGTGTACATGGTTTAATATTCCCATATATAAGTACATGGATTTATATTGCAACCGATACATTAGTTCCTTTATATATGTATTTGTTGTCTATTATTATTATTATTATTATTTTAATATACAAATAATATAAAGTGTACATACACACACACACATACATACACACATATATATATGTATATTTGAAATGAGATATATATACACACACACAAATAAATTTATATATATATATATATATATTAAAATCAAATAGGTATAAATTTATTTTAAATACAAAACCAATTCAAAATTCAATATTTAATATATATATTCTCATGTGTGCTCTCCCCTATCCTTAGAGGATCACACATTTTTATCAAAAAAAAAATATTTAAAATAGCTTAAGGAATTTTCAAATTTGAAAACAAATCTAGATCTAAAATAATATCTTATTTGAAATTCGAATTTAAATACTATATATTTAATATATATATATATATACATGAACATACATACATATATTTTTTAGATCTAGATTTGTTTTCAAATTTGATTATTTCTTAACTATTTTAAATATTGAATTTTGGATTGGTTTTGTATTAAAAATAAATTTATACCTATTTGATTTTAGTGTGTGTGTGTCTATATATATATATATATATATATTATGTATGTATGTAAGTCGACAGGAACTCTCTTATAGAGAGGAACTTCACAACCATGGCTAAAAGGGGATAATCTTTTTATCTTCTGTTCCTAAGATAACCAAATTTATGAGAAGAATCGCTAGCCTCTGGATGTATCTAACTTTCAAATCTACTGTCGAAATACTACCACTACTATTGTCTTCACATGCACAGATTAAAACAACATGGAATTCAAATCCGAAACTTAATAGGATTGCAAGGTTGCAGAGATTATGCACGCACATAAGCAATCGGTTTGAAAATGGATAGGTTTCTATGTTTTAGAACCAATGCGATTGGGTATAGATCAGGCATGGGCTTGTTTTTCAAAAGAACACCAAGATTCAAATATCAAAGCAAGGTTACACGACAATTCCAGAGTAAGATGGAATTCGCTGCTATCTCTAAAGGAAAAGTAATACTTGTTATATAAAGCACCAAATGAAAATCGTGTCAAAAATTACAGTCTCTGGTCAATTAAAGGTAGTGGTATAATATCTAGTTTTTACATAAAATATTTTTTGGATGGATCGAGATACACTAGAATAGTCTGCCGATAAGAACATATATGGTTGAAGTTTCGATCGCAATTTAAAAAATGTGAACCCAGTTTCTCATATTGCAATCTCAATTTGGATTCATGAAATAGAGAGACAAAGTTTTTCAAATCTGGATAGAGAAGAGTAAACGATGATGGATTGCAATGGTAGATCTAATGCAATACTCAACTGTACTAAATGACATATCATCAACGTTGAAGGGAAAAAGTATGGTTGGGGAAGATAATAGTCACGTGACATTGCAGTTATTTATGTGAATGAGCGGTTAAGAGACATTCACACGTAGCTTGAAAATTAGCCATTGGGTCTTCATTGCTGCATCGTGGGCTAAACACTAACGTGAGGAAATACAGAAGATATGCATGTGATTCTCCAATCCGGTGGTTACCTTCTATAGATACAAAGGAAATGACGAGTTTGGCTTCAAATATACTAGGCATACTAGCACTATTTGATAACTGGTTAGAAGGAAAGAAATGAT
This sequence comes from Allium fistulosum, assembly GCA_030737815.1. NCBI lineage: Eukaryota > Viridiplantae > Streptophyta > Magnoliopsida > Asparagales > Amaryllidaceae > Allium > Allium fistulosum. The sequence continues at coordinate 446,587,349 of CM060903.1, forward strand.
TTTAAGAAAGATGTCAATTAACTTAGACGGATGCGGTGTCAATGGAACAATTCAATAGGCAGCGTCTTAAATAGTTATAAAATACGACGTACAAAGATGTATTTTTACATTATGAAATTTCTAGGCCTATTATTACAGGACCATTTTCTTTGGAAAAGCCAGTGGGGTTAAATAGCCCGCTACCATCTTATTAAATACACAGAGAAATACAAAGAAAGGTAGGAAAACCCACTAAATGCAAATTTCTAACAAAGGATAGGAACATAAAATGTTCAGAGGAAATAGTTCCTTTAAACAGTCTAGAGTTCCTTTCCATCCAAACCATATATGCAAAAAAATTAATCACTCGAAGCAACAACATTCCTTTTTCCGTTTTCGATCTTGTAGCTTTAAAAATGTTGAACCACTCCACCTTGGAATTAACACTAGGATTATGCAAATTAAGATGCCTTAATATTCTTTTCCATATATAGAAAGTGTAGCTGAAGGAAAAGAAAAATGACTTGTATTCTCAGAAGCCCTACCACACAACAAGCAAGAAGAGCATTGCAACATCCCTTTAATCGTTAAGTTATCCTGAGTATGCAAGCCATTTTTCATATTTTCCAAAGGTGAAAGTTTTCTTTAAGCAAAGAAGATGGTATCCATATTCTAGCGTGCCAAGGAAAGTTAATCAACTCGGAATATATAGAAATATACTTATAAACCCTAGAGATAGCATTGGCTTTGTCACACAATAAGAAGAAACATCATCAGACATAAATACTTTGCTTTCTACCGCAGACTACACATTTCTAGCAACACCAGAGCTTGAGTAAGGTAAGGAAAGAGAATCATCAGATAGAAGATTTCCAACTTTTTCATTCTTAGGAATACTAGTCGTATATCTTAGGTTGAAATGAATCATGCCATAGAGAATTACACTTCTGTAACAACCCGCATATGTATCGATTGTATATTTAAATATTTTATTTAAATATAACATCGTTCGTCGGATTATAGTCCAAAAAGCTACTTTTTGCAAACAGTCGAATTGAGGCTCGAGACCACTTCCATTGAGTTCAAAATGCCATTTGCGATCTTTTTGAGTATAAGCTTCGATATGTTTGGAGTAAGTTGAATTTTGCTACTTTTTCTATTTGGGTTTTGGGTTTGGATTCAGCCCACTAGCTAACTTAACACCCTAACTCAGCCCTCTCCTCTCCATTCACTCATTCTCATTCCTCAAACTCAAGCTTCAACTGAAAATGGTGGAAAGGAAAGGGAATTAGAAATTCCAAGCCCTAGTTCATTTGCAAAATCCAAATTCTTGCTCCAAAATTAAAGAGAAGCCATTGGTAAAGCCTCCTCTTCATCTTCTCCAACTCTTTCTTCCTTCTATTTCAGAAATTCCTAAACCTAAATTTGGGAAATGCTTGTTTTGATCTAGATTGAAGCTCGTAGAGTTGAAGTGGAGAACGGTTGGTCTTCTCTTTGCAATTGAGCTCCTTCTTCTTTGTTTTTGAGTTAAAAGGTGAGATTTTTATCCCACATCTTAGTCTATGATTATCTTTGAGTGTTAGGCATGAATTCCTAACTCTTATTCATGTGCATTTGCTTTGATTCGGATTGGTTTTGTGAATATTTCAATTTTTGGTGTTTCGAAGTTAAATCCTTAAAAATCATTGCTATGGGGTTTGATCATGTTTTTAGTGTGCATCGAAGAGCCTATAGGGCTAGGTTGTCGATTGGTGGAAATCCTTAGCGCCCGTTGCTCGCTCGATTGTAATTTAGAAGAGTTTGATCTTCATACAGTTAGGCTAGGAAGTGCTGGAAACAGGGTCCGGTCAACCGAAAATCTGGCCCGGTCGACCGACCTGCTACCAAAACACTTCCCAGGCTCTGGTCCGGTCAACCGACCAACATCCCGCGGATTTTTCAGGACTGAGTTCGGTCGACTAAACTCAGTGGGTCAGTCGACCGACCTGCTTGTCTCTGCCAGTTTGATATTTTCTTAGGTTTTCCGATTTTCGATTGATTCATATCGATTCCAATTAGTTGTTATTGCATATTTGACTTTTATAATTCCTTCTTGATTTCGTGCATGGGTTTTTATAAAATGATCTTTTCAAATTGTCTCGTTTCTCCAATTTATAATTTCTATTCAAAACACACGCACAACTTTACACTTCGAGCGAAGAGGGAGGAGAATTAAATGATTAGATAAAACGCGTGCAATGAACACGTGCGTTCATATTTTCAGTTAATTCCTAATCTATTCGTTTGAACGTTTTAACCTTTGGGTTTGGTTTACCGATGAGATAAGGTAAACGTTGTACTGCTTTGAGTGTGAAATTGACTAACGGATAGTAAACCGTTTAGTGCGAACGGGTGGTTATGGGACTCACGTTAACACTTTTCGGGTTCCTTTTCGGGAGTTTGTGACACATGTTGCCTTTGGGATAGTGTCTTCGGACTGTCTCCTTCTGGCTTGTTGCCTTTAATATCGCTTTTGGAGTTGGTCCTTTGCCCCGGCTCGAGAGATATTTGGGATTGTTGTTGCCCTATAGTATCGCTTTCGGAGTGGTTTCTTCACCCCCACTCGAGAGATATTGGGGTGTTGCTTTTTATAGCGCTTTCGGAGTGGTTCCTTCACCACCGCTCGAGAGATATTGGAGTGGTTTCTTCACCACCGCTCTAGAGATATTGGAGTGGTTTCTTCACCCCCGCTCAAGAGATATTTGGGTTTGTTGTAGTTGGAATTTTCTGTTGTTTCTTTGATACGTATATTCCCTAGGTATCGCCCTTCGGTGTTGGTCTTTTGAGCCACACGATGTATAGCGGGTACCTTGTGGAACTTGTATTACCTTCATTGGTATTTGTTAATTGCCTTTTTGGCTTATTTTGGAATATTGGTATCCTTTGTTTATTTGAGTTGCCGATGATATGATGCTTGTTTTGTTATGATTCATCTTATGTTAGATGATTGAATTATCTCCTTTAGAGATAATTGTTATACTATATAATCTTGTAGGTTCATTATCGTTCAGTTTATCTAACTGATTTGTTTAGCTAGACTGACCCGTGTATTTTATACTCGGGTCAGACCGAGATGTTTTCAGGTTAGGTGCTTTTGGACTTAGCCTCTTTTGCTTCCACATGGATTATTGCGCTAGTTTCTTTTGTCTTAGCTTTGGTGTAGTCTTTACCTGTTGTAACTCTGATATGTATTCTTGTGAACTCGTCTGTATATTGTGGTTTGCTATACCACTTGATATATATCATTTTGTATACTCTGTTTTGTATCAGTATATGTGTTTATGATGATCCATTGTTCTGTGATGTATATTACATTTGAGTTGTTATATTCTGTTCTGATAGATCCTCCAGCCACCTATGGTTTTGTGTTAAGTATTTATTGGATATGTCGATCCACTTGAGAAAAATAGATATATGCTACCTTGTCGACGTATTTAGTAGGTAATTAAGGCAAGGCTATAGATGGTCGCTCCTAACCAGCTCTACTCTCCGCATTAGCAGACGGTGTTACCTTGTAATGCTCTTTGATAATGTGGGTCTCGGAGTGGGGCGTCACAGCTTGGTATCGAAGCTGAGTTCAGAACTAAATATGATAAACATAGAACAGAAGCACATATTAAGGTACATCAAAGTGTAACAAGTGTTACAAATCTTTGAATCAACTTGCCTCTATTCCTTCCGTGTATTTTGGGTAGATAGGATTAGGGAATACGTCTAGGAATGTATTTCTATTCCGTAGTATTCCGTATTGAAATATCTACCTTGAGATTAATCTTTATCTTATTTAACTTTCAGCTTATGGCTGGAAGAGGCAGAAGACGACGTTCGGATGCTGGGCAATCCAGTGGCTCGCATTCGGACGGCGTTTATATGTCTGCTGATCAGCTCTTGGAGTTATTTAGGAGCACTCAGCCTCCAGCTCCTATTCGTGCATCTCCTCCATGCAAGTCTGCTTTTGCACGCCCGTGCAGTGATTTTTCTCATCTTGGTGGAAAGCCATTCAAAGGCTCCGAGTCCGTTCTTGAAGTTCAAGCTTGGATTCGCACGTGCGAACGTATCTTCTCTAGAATGGATATTTCTGATTATGATAGAGTTCTTGTAACTTCGAGCTTATTGCAAGAGCGTGCCCTTGATTGGTATGAGCTTCTTGTAGCCGAAATTGATGAGTCTGCTCTTTCTTGGACTCAGTTTTGGGAACGATTCGAACTCAAGTTCGTTCCTGAATCTGAGAAAGCTTTATTGGCCCGTCGCTTTCTTGAATTGAAGCAAGGGGAGTCTTCCGTTTCTGAATATGTTGCATCTTTCGAGGCCTTATCTAAGTATGGTCTTGAATTCATTAGCACTTCTTATAAGAAGAATCTGAAGTTTGTCTCTGGTCTTAAGATATATCTTAAGAAATCGTTGATGCTTGAGGTTAAGCTTTCTTTTGAGGAGTTAGTTGATTCTGCACTTCATCTCGAAGCCAACGAGAGGGAGTGCGATAGTGGTGATGATGTTGAGGTTCGCAGGAACCCCAACAAAAAGCAGTTTCCATCGGATAAGCGGGATTTTTTCCCTTCCAAGAAGAAAAAGCCCATTGAATCTGATTCTCAGTCTCAGTCTGCTGGAACACCTTCCATTCGGAAGTGTTTCAACTGTGGTTCTCCTGATCATATAATTCGAGCTTGTCCTAAGCCTCTCTTCTGCCGCTGCTGCAAGAAGAAAGGCCATCGTAGTTCCATTTGTCCTATTGCTCCGAATAATCCTCTATCTGGCAAGCCAAGGATAGCGGATGCTTCTGGAGGTTCTTCTCAGGGATATGGTATGTCTCCATCTATTTTGGCAGATTTCTATTTTCCTTTATGATTTCGATTCTAATTTGATGGCATCATTTTATTCTTTAAGCCCTCATGATGAGGAAGGTGTTAATTTTCTCATTCTTGCAGTTTGAGAATTTTCCAGTATTTTTTTTCTTGTCTTAGGATTATCACCTAAGAAATATCTTGAGTGGTGTTAAGTTCTTTTCAGCTCGACCTTGCCACCGGTTTTCATTTGATAGGAGTTACGGAAGTTAGTCTTTCACTTACCGCATTCCGCACTCGTTATGATTCTATATAGTGACTATTATGTCATTCAGTTTGTTCAGCTTATTTCATCCATTTTATGAATCGAGTATTCTACGAATATCTCGATGACTTCATTTTTGTATTTATTGATTTTGGATGGAAAACATCAATTTAAAATCTTTGCAAATCTTTTTCATAAGATTTATTTATAAGTATAATTGGATTTTGTTCTTAAACGAGCAAAGAATATTCTCAAAACTTTTAAGAGATATTTTTATCATATAGAAGATGATTTTGTGATTGTATTGCCCATTAAGTGCTTTAAGAATTCTGGTCGATGCGCTTGATCAACATTATCGATAGGAATCTCCTAAACACTTTGATGAGACAGTCAGACATGATATATTGACTTGAATTTTTTTTCTAAATGGGTGTTACATAGAGATAATTGTAATTTTTGAAGTTTTAGTTTTTCGAGAAAGAATATTATTTAAAAGAACTCTTTCTTTCCGGTGCTCTTATCCTTGTGACTCCCGAAAGGGAAATCGTGTTGCCAACGCCCTTTATGTAAGCAACAAGTGGTTGTTTCTTGGTTGATGTCCGAATGGAATGACCTTTTTACCTAGTTAATCGGACGTTTTGTTATACATCGTGTTGTTGACCTTCGGTGCATTTAACGTACCGTTTGTATTACGTCGGTGTTTCGAATTATTTGAGCTTAGGAATCCAGAGAATTCTCTGAGCAACCAAGTTAAGGCTTATCATTTCGTACACTTTATGGTGAACTTCTTATTTCGGATATTCTTTTGTGTTGATATTCTTTATGGTTATTACTCTTTATTTTCTTCTTAAGAATTACGAGGATGCAATTTCTTTAAGGAGGGGAGTCTGTAACAACCCGCATATGTATCGATTGTAAATTTAAATATAACATCGTTCATCGGATTATAGTCCAAAAAGCTACTTTTTGCAAACAGTCGAATTAAGACTCGAGACCACTTCCATTGAGTTCAAAATGCCGTTTGCGATCTTTTTGAGTATAAGCTTCGAAATGTTTGGAGTAAGTTGAATTTTGCTACTTTTTCTATTTGGGTTTTGGATTTGGATTCAGCCCACTAGCTAACTTAACACCCAAACTCAGCCCTCTCCTCTCCATTCACTCATTCTCATTCCTCAAACTCAAGCTTCAACTGAAAATGGTGGAAAGGAAAGGGAATTAGAAATTCCAAGCCCTAGTTCATTTGCAAAATCCAAATTCTTGCTCCAAAATTAAAGAGAAGCCATTGGTAAGCCTCCTCTTCATCTTCTCCAACTCTTTCTTCCTTCTATTTCAGAAATTCCTAAACCTAAATTTAGGAAATGCTTGTTTTGATCTAGATTGAAGCTTGTAGAGTTGAAGTGGAGAACGGTTGGTCTTCTCTTTGCAATTGAGCTCCTTCTTCTTTGTTTTTGAGTTAAAAGGTGAGATTTTTATCCCACATCTTAGTCTATGATTATCTTTGAGTGTTAGACATGAATTCCTAACTCTTATTCATGTGAATTTGCTTTGATTCGGATTGGTTTTGTGAATATTTCAATTTTTGGTGTTTCGAAGTTAAATCCTTAAAAATCATTGCTATGGGGTTTGATCATGTTTTTAGTGTGCATCAAAGAGCCTATAGGGCTGGGTTGTCGATTGGTGGAAATCCTTAGCGCCCGTTGCTCGCCCGATTGCAATTTAGAAGAGTTTGATCTTCATATAGATAGGCTGGGAAGTGTTGGAAACAGGGTCCGGTCAACCAAAACTCTGGCCCGGTCGACCGACCTGCTACCAAAACACTTCCAAGTCTCTGGTCCGGTCGACCGACCTACTGGTCCGGTCAACCGACCAACATCCCATGGATTTTCCAGGACTGAGTTCGGTCGACCAAACTCAGTGGGTCAGTCGACCGACCTGCTTGTCTCTACCCAGTTTGATATTTTCTTTGGTTTTTCCGATTTTCGATTGATTCATATCGATTCCAATTAGTTGTTATTGCATATTTGACTTTGATAATTCCTTCTTGATTTCGTGCACGAGTTTTTATAAAATGATCTTTTCAAATTGTCTCGTTTCTCCAATTTATAATTTCTATTCAAAACACACGCACAACTTTACACTTCGAGCGAAGAGGGAGGAGAATTAAATGATTAGATAAAACGCGTGCAATGAACACGTGCGTTCACCTTTTCAGTTAATTCCCAATCTATTCGTTTGAACGTTTTAACCTTTGGGTTTGGTTTACCGATGAGATGAGGTAAACGTTGTACTGCTTTGAGTGTGAAATTGACTAACGGATAGTAAACCGTTTAGTGCGAACGGGTGGTTATGGGACTCACGTTAACACTTTACGGGTTCCTTTTCGGGAGTTTGTGACACATGATGCCTTTGGGATAGTGTCTTCGGCCTGTCCTTCTGGCTTGTTGCCTTTAATATCGCTTTTGGAGTTGGTCCTTTGCCCCGGCTCGAGAGATATTTGGGATTGTTGTTGCCCTATAGTATCGCTTTCGGAGTGGTTTCTTCACCCCCGCTCGAGAGATATTGGGGTGTTGCTTTTTATAGCGCTTTCGGAGTGGTTCCTTCACCACCGCTCGAGAGATATTGGAGTGGTTTCTTCACCACCGCTCTAGAGATATGGAGTGGTTTCTTCACCACCGCTCAAGAGATATTTGGGTTTGTTGTAGTTGGAATTTTCTGTTGTTTCTTTGATACGTATATTCCCTAGGTATCGCCCTTCGGTGTTGGTCTTTTGAGCCACACGATGTATAGCGAGTACCTTGTGGAACTTGTATTACCTTCATTGGTATTTGTTAATTGTCTTTTTGGCTTATTTTGGGATATTGGTATCCTTTGTTTATTTGAGTTGCCGATGATATGAGGCTTGTTTTGTTATGATTCATCTTATGTTATATGATTGAATTATCTCCTTTAGAGATAATTGTTATACTATATGATCTTGTAGGTTCATTATCGTTCAGTTTATCTAACTGATTTGTTTAGCTAGATTGACCCGTGTATTTTATACTCGGGTCAGACCGAGATATTTTCAGGTTAGGTGCTTTTGGACTTAGCCTCTTTTGCTTCCGCATGGATTATTGCGCTAGTTTCTTTTGTCTTAGCTTTGGTGTAGTCTTTACCCATTGTAACTCTGATATGTATTCTTGTGAACTCGTCTGTATATTTTGGTTTGCTATACCACTTGATATGTATCATTTTGTATACTCTATTTTGTATCAGTATATGTGTTTATGATGATCCACTATTCTGTGATGTATATTACATTTGAGTTGTTATATTATGTTCTGATAGATCCTCCAGCCACCTATGGTTTTGTGTTAAGTATTTATTGGATATGTCGATCCACTTGAGAAAAATAGATATATGCTACCTTGTCGACGTATTCAGTAGGTAATTAAGGCAAGGCTATAGATGGTCGCTCCTAACCAGCTCTATTCTCCGCATTAGCAGACGGTGTTACCTTGTAATGCTCTTTGATAATGTGGGTCTCGGAGTGGGGTTGCACAACTTCTACCTAACTACGGTTCATGCCAAAAGGAAAGCAAGTGTTTGTTCTTCATGTAATTTTGGATAGTAGGCAAGGATAAGGGTTTGATCCTAAGAATGTTTCTCCATGTCCAACTAAAATCAACAGGGGCAGGCAAGGTCAGAAATGAGACTTTTTTAATAAGGTTATTCCTTGTCCAATTAGCCTAGAGATTAGAATCATAATTCATAAGTTTATTAATATGTGTAGAGAGAGCAGCCTCATTCCATTTCTTAATATTCATTACACCAAGCCCTCCTTTTTCATAAAGGCAACAAATAACTTTAAAGGACACAAGAATTAGTTTTTTAGATAAGGGATTGCCATTGCATGGAAAATGATTCAATGCAGAATTTATCATGGATATGAGTTTACATGGCAGAATAAAATTCTAGCATAATATAAGCGCATAGAGGTGGATATTGTCTTGACAATAATAGGTCTCCCAACTATAGATAATTTTGCAACTGGCTAAGAAGAAATTTTAGCGATTATTTTTTCAAATAAAGGTAAACAGTGATAAGAACTAACTTTGGAAGAGGAGAGAGGAGCACCAGGATAAACTTCATTATTATCAAAAGAAGATAAGGAAGACAAGGTGATCGGATTTGCCTTATCAACATTAGAGAGACCAGCAATTAATATTTTAGACTTGCTTTTATTAATAGACAACCCAGTCATATCTTTAAATGTAGACAAAACATTCAAAGCACCGCTAATTGTTTTAACATTAGTTTTAGTGAATATCATTAGATTATGTGCAAACATAAGGTTTAAAAATTCTAGGACATTTACATATAGGATGAACATCAACCTTATTCAGAACCATAGCATTATTGATAAGGGAAGTAAGGAGTTCCCTAACACATATAAAATGGTATTAGGAGGTAGGATCACCTTGCCTAATTCCTTGAGTACCAGCAAAATAACCAAATGTGTTACCAATCAGACTTAGAGAATATTTGACAGTAGAGATGCAATAATATATGCAAGCTAAAAAAGGACCGGGGAAATTCATGAAATGGAGAATATAAATGATAGGCTTTCACGGAATAGTATCATAGGCTTTTTGATTGTCTAGTTTGATAACACATCTAGGAGAGGTATTTTTTCTATTGTAGCCTCTCAACAACTCATTAGATAGTAAAATGTTATCAGTAATATCTCTTGAAGAAAGAAAAGCACTTTGGTTAGCATAGATGATTGGGAAAGAACTGCTTTCATCGTGGAAGCCATTATTTTAGATATACATTAGTAGATCACATTGCAACATGCAATGGGCCCGAACTAAGAGACATTAGATGGTTGCAAAACCCTAGGGATAAGAGCAAGCTTGATTGCATTGATCCCTAATAGCATTTTATTATGCTTAAAGAAGTTTTTAACAGCCTTAATAACATTAGATACTATAATATCTGATGTGCACGTAAATGTACATATTTTAACCACCATATTTAATATATTTAAATTAAATAAATGATCATATTGGGTGTTTTAACTTGTTTAAACCAAAATTCAAATTATTTTCAAATGGTCACATATTCATCTTCATATAGGGGGAAAATAGTTATTTTTGTGCATTTATTAATTTGTGAAAATTTACTTGGAATTTTAGTGAATTTTACAAGTGGCTTCATGAGGATATGCATGCATAAGAGTGAACACAAAGGAATGGAGATGGAAATAATTCAAAGTGATGATCATGGAGAACCCTACTTACCCACCTACCTTAATGTACACTTAGGAGCTAATGCACAAGTTAAAAGGCTATTAAATCTTCATGCACACTTAATGGATGATTATATGATGATAATGATTACTTGACCACCATACTTCCTATGGGGGTATTTGGGACATTCCCCAAAAAAGTGAATTAGGGTTTTAAAATTGTATAAATACCCTTTATGCTTCATGTGACCCCCTTCCTCTTTGTTAGTTTTTAGCTTAGAAATAAAAGAAAGCTTCTCTTTTCTTTTCATGGCTACTTAGCCATTTCTTTCATGTAATTTATTTTTTATGCAACTTTAATACATTGCTCTTTTCTTGTTTGCTTCCTTTCATGCAAGTAGTGTAGTTTGATTTTAATGCAAGTAGATTAGTTTTATTTCTTGTTCATTTAGCTCTTTTTCCTCTTCTTTTTGTTTCATGTTGCATGTTATTTGTGTTGATATGATAACACAAATGAGAGGCTAATCCCTTCAATTTAGGGGTAATGAAGCCTCTAATCTGTAGCTTCAACATTTTGATAATTATTGCTCTCTTTTGTGCTTAAATGAATGTTGATGTGATTTATTATTTCATGTTGGATTTGATAGTCTATGTTGTTCATAACAAATAGGCTATTCTTAAACAATCACAAACAATAATTACCTCTTCATTTACATATGATGATGGTAATGAAGTGAATGTTGAAATTAAAATTTGATGGTCTATATTTCTAATTAATAGTTAATAGACCATACTTAAAATAGATTTTGCTTTCAACTTTGTTGACATATTTCATGAGAATTAAAAGTGGTTTAAAGGTTGTGTTATAGTTTGATGGTTTATGTTGAGCTAACTAATAGCACAAATATGCCATACTTATAATAAACACATCATTTAAATTCACTTATGACCAAAAAAGAGAGATCATAATTTCATGTTTTGTTGAACTATATGATCTAGAGAGTGGAATTATCTCTAAATTATCATTTATTCTCATAGTTTTCGTTCACCTTTGTAGTTGTTAGTTTTTGCAATTTTTAGTAGTTAGCTTAAACTCTCAAATCTTGGTTAATTTGATTGAATAGAGATTTCAAATCAACAATTCCCTGCGGATCGACCCGTACTCGCCACGTACTAGAATTGTACGCCGTGCGCTTGCGGTTAAAATTTAAATTTAAATTCGTTCGATGGTTTTCTAAACCGATAGAATTTCCATCGTCGAACATGTTTTTGGAGCCGTTGCCGGGGATTTGTTTTGATTTTGAATTTTTTATTCTTCGAATTAGTTTATTTGATTTTTGTGTGGTTTTGTTTTGTGTGTGTGTGCATTTAAAAAAAATATTGTGTGTGTGTGATTTTTGTTTGCATTTGCTTGTGCGCATGTTGTTCTAGTTGTTTTGTTTGTTTGCATTTCCATATTTAAAAAGAAAAAAAACACACAATTTGTAAAAAAAAAAATTATTCGCATTTGCATTTTAAATTTCACATTTACATCTTTCTTCTTCTTTTCTTTTTTTATATACATTTACAAAGAAAAAAACTGCACAGTGCATTTTCTGTTCACTGTGCACATCACATAGCAGTGCAACCCTTCTCCATTCACTACTGCCAAACCCTGCTTCCAATCCATAAGTGCTTACTATACAACTGCTATCATCCTGCAGTGCACACCACCAGAACTCCACCATTTACAACTTCACCCATTACATCCTTCCTTCCTAAACAACATATCATCTCCTTTATTGCCATATTCTCCTCTGGCCATACATCCTGACCACCATTCAACAACCCAAATTCCTCACCAATAATTCAAACTCCTAAACCACTTCATCCCCAAACTATCACAACATCACCATAAAAAACTTGCCACATACATCCTCCTCAACACTCATTCATACATACCACCTCTGGTCAGATCTGAGTACACTGCAGTGCACATAAATTTTATAACAACCATCTTCTCACTGTTGATGTTATCCCGCCTCTTGGCAAGGCCGTGACACCAAAAAGTTGACTGAAAAACTAAAGATAGTTCGTCATAAAAGTTTGTTATACACTATTTCACCATGGATATCGATGAATTTTGTCCGAGCCCAGATCAGGCTACAATTGATAAGACATGACAAGCAAAGCCACGATAGCCAGCATTTCAAATTTTAGGTTAATCCGAGTTCGTGTGCTCAAGTTATGATCGATGCAAAATGAAGGAGGATACCCTTATTCGAATCCATAGGCAACACCTATGTTCGAATCCATCAACGTCTCCCTGTTCGAATCCATCAGCAGTTGGCCTCGATTCGCATCGATCAGCCATCATCAACTTCGCATCCATCGGCAAGCATATGTTCGTATCCATCGTCACGCACGACCTCGTATCCATCAAGCTTGGAGGACATTCGAATCCATGAAACTACTGCACTTCGTATCCCTCAGAATGAAGTCCTTCGAATCCATGAGGTCACCCCACTTCGTATCCATCCGATGACCCTGCTTCGAATCCATCATGTTGCAACGACTTCGTATCGATCAACTGTTGTGTATCACGATCGATACGAACGAACATCTGTTCGAGTCCATTCCCTCGAACTCACCAAGTCAAAGCGGCGAAAAACACGGAGTCGACTCCGTAAAACTCGGAGCAAAAACTGGATCAACCCGGGAAGCACGCGCCACATCATCGCGAGAAGCACACGCAGGCGATCGATTCGAAGGGATCGATTCGAATCGATCGATTCGAACCACGTTGCCACCGAGAAACTCCATTTCGTATCGATAATATCTAGAGATCTACCAGCCCAAATGCTATGAAATTTTCACAGAAGCTTGCATACATGTTGAAGAATGTCCACACCAAATTTCAGCTCGATCGGATGATTTTTTGATCGATTCAAATGGAGTTCGAATCGATCCCGAAGCGGGCCCAGATTTCGTGGACGCTGGCGCATAGGCCCCCTCACGTGCCAGAAGTGGTCTCCCTAATTTTAGGCGAAATATCAGCCACCTACACCTATAAAATAGAGCCCCTGGTCATTCAGAAAAGGGGTCGGAGAATTTTAAGAGCTAAAGAGCGCCCAGATTCTGTCAGATTTACTCCAAATCACCACGACTGCCTTAGATTCAGACTTAGATCATAAAATCCGTTGTACTACATTATAAGAAATTGTGATCTTCAAGTATCAAGCAATAAAGTCATCAACTTCAGAGTGGACGTAGGCAAGATCGCCGAACCACTATAAATCCTGTGTCGTTTACTGTTTTTATTGAGTTTCCTAAATGATTTGCATACTTATTTCTCTACATATTTGATATTTGTGATCTGTGATTGCGAACTGGTGCTTTCAACGACTAACGGGTGTTTGTGACCAATTTTGGCGCAAACATTTTGGTGCTTTCACTGAGAACTGAACTCAGGAGTTCTATCATTTGAAAGTTTAATCAGAAGGCTAAGAGATTTAGATCCGAAGAATCATGACAAGACAAACAAGTAGAAGGCAGAGACCAGAGCAAAGTCAGCATGAAGGGAGTCAAGAGGCTTCCTTAGGAGAAAACCAAGCATCAATCTTCATCACCAGGGATGAGATGGAGACAATGATGAAGAGACAGGAGGAAATGATTCAGAATTTGCTTCAACGAATTGGACAACTTGGAGCGCAAAATCAAGGAACAACCAGAATCCAGAACAAAGCAGGTTCATCTGGCGCAACGCCGGAGCTGGGGGGCATACACTTAGGACATGTTGATCCGAACCCGGGAAGAGAGACAAGGACATTTGAGCAACCTGGCGGCAATAGAGGGATGAACGCTCAGCCAGGGGGGCAGACACCCGAAAGCTCACACGGACTCGGGGGGCAGATCGAAGGTAGTGAACGAGGACTACAGCTTGGAGACAATGACAGATTAGCAGAGATGGTCAGGCGAGCCATGAGAGGCGGATTAGTAAATAGAGATCTTGAAGATGTGAACAGGAGTCCCTTTTCTCCTACGATTAAGTTGGCTAGGAACCCACCAGAATTCAAACTGCCAATAGTAGAAAGGTATGATGGGAGGACGGACCCTGCGGTCCATCTAACGAGGTATATAAGGAACATGGAAGTGCTGGGGGCATCACCGGAAGTCATGGCCCGGTGATTCCCATTGTATTTTGCAGACATAGCAGCTTTATGGTTCAGACAGCTAGAGAGCGGCTCCATTGGGACATGGACCGATTTGATTGAGAAATTTATGAGGCAATTCAGGGTTCACATTTCAAGGCCCAAGAATGTGATGAGTTTGGCAACGCTAAAATAGAAAGCTGGAGAGTCTTTGAGGAATTTCCTGACGCGGTTCAATGCGGCAGCAGCATCGGTGGATCGGTCAGATCCATCCATGGTTATGATGGCAGCTGTGTCCGGAATAACTGACGGCACAGAATTCAAAAATTCATTAACTAAGGATCCGCCTATGGATCTAGGAGAATTCTATCACGAGGCAGAAAAGTTTTTGCGATTGGAAGACGCTAATGCTGAAAGAGAAGAAGGAGAGGGAATAGAAGTTTATGCACTTAAAGACAAAAAGCCTTTTGAAAAGGATTCAGACCAGGATAAAAGAAAACGAATGGCTGAGGACAATGGTGACAGGTCAAAGCGACTGCGGAGAGAGCCACGATTCACCACTTATTCAGAGCTGAATGAGAGTTTGGAGCGAATCTACCAAGATACCCGAGAGCAAGTCCCCTACCGTAGGCCAATACGAAGGGACCCCACTGTTGACGAAAGGAAATCAGACAGATATTGCTTATTCCACGAACTGAATGGTCATAACACTAACGACTGTAGACATCTGAAGGATGAGGTGGAAGGGCACATCAGGAACGGTATGCTACTTCAGTATATGAGAAGGCGAGCTCCAGCAGTGGAGCTAGAGCGACCACCGTCTACATCAGCTAGGGGTGACCCCGAGCCGGGACACCGTATGGTTATCAATTAATTGAAATAACGATGAACAAGTCGTAAACCTCTCACCAATACGGGTAAGTCATTTACACATGTAACGCCCCACCTCTATGCTCATAATAACAAAGAGTATTAAAAGAAATACTGTCTATTATTATGAAGAATAAGGCTGGATAGGAGCGACCATCCGTATTTGGCCTTACACTAATATTGGTTATCTCGATAGGAGTGGTATATACTTTTTATTTTTCATCTATTATTTATTTACTCCCATCGACATATCCAATTATCAGTATAAAACAAACTACGATAGTTCATAATAGTTTAGGACATTAGATATAACAATAACACAGATAATATAAATGCGGAACACAGATTAACAAAAATCTCATATATATATAACCGATGTCAGTTAATACATAGTTGACACAATACATATGATACAACTACAACTGTCGACTCTAGAAGTTATATATACAAGTACATTATCGACTAATATACATGAATACATATCATTCTATACAATGATACGACTACTACAAAATGACCGACAACTTCAGAAGATGTGAAAAGTCTTCGATCCCGAACAGCAACTCAAAGAAAGAAATCTACAACCTGAAATACTCGGGTCTGACCCGAGTATTACATTCAAAAGAAAATAATACCCAGGTCAGTCTAATTCAAACCAGTTTATTAGTGCATATAGGCAGTAATAATTTAAATAGACGACAATTACAGAAATCTCGTATATCCGACTCCTCGATAAAAGAATCGGATAACGGCAGATATAACACTAAACAGTGTTAAACAACCAATCAGCAATCCAAAAAGATCAATCAAATCAAATTTCTGTGTGGCTGCAGTACACGCACGCGTGCACTGCCTCGCCACACAGTACGTGAAATCATCACGACGGTGAAAACTAACAACAATCAAAACTGTAGAAGTCAACATAAATAAACTTACAGGGTCAAACCCGAGTCTTTGAGACCGGATTCAACTCGCTGTAAAATCTCAAAAATCAATTTGAAACACTCACGAACCAACAAAGGCAAAATCAACTAACTCAAGCGAAAAGGAAGCGGTGAACAAGTTCACGCTTCAGATCAAAACTGTGATATCGAACAAGCCATGACAGCAGTCAATACCCAAATTTCTCAAATTCAACATGACAATCAAGAGCCCAAAGATAAGGTAATCCAACTGTAGTATGGTAACAAAAAGAAAACTGCATATACGACTAAGCAGTATACAGTATTAAAACTGAAATTTCCAAAGTGAAGCAAGAACTAATGTTCATGAACATGAGGGCAACATATATGATCAAGTGAAGTCTAACCATCACGTTCCAGTTTATCCAAGTTCAAAGTGCAGATATGATAATTTGAATGCAATAGTGGGACAGACCAAAATGCAGACCAAAGTCAAGGCAAGAGTATCAGACTACCAAGAAGAGAACAGAGCAATGAAGATTACAAGGAAAACATCACTGCTTCTTAAATAGGACAGGCCTGACCACACATGCAAATAGAAGCAAAGCCCAATTACATTAATGAACTTCGAATAGATTCTCATATTACCCGAGACAATATGCCAACATCTCAACCAAACAACAGAGGAAACAAAACAGATAGTGTAACAGGCTAATCATTTCACAAGTTAAAGACCTCAGCATCTCAACAGACATGAAGTCAGTCCACACTGAGCACAGGCAGGGTGGAAGTTAGCTTGAAGTTGCAAATTAACTTAAGTTAATGGTAGCATCACTACAGGCTCCAGGTCAAAGACAATAGAGACAGGCTCAACAGAACAAAGTGGAGATACCCATCACAACAAGACTCAGGTCAGTGAATATTTCAGATGTGCAGACCAGATTAGAGTCACAACAGATACAAGCTCAACCAAGTCAAGTGAAGATAGCCAGACAGCAAGACTCAAACCAGGCTCAGTGAATGACATATATGATAAATGTTCAGTGGACATGCATGGAAGCTTAAACAAGACTTAAGTGCTATATTAGGGAGTGCACAGACAACACATGAAGGCAATGCACCAGTTATTGTGACAGCAAGTAAAATCAACGGCACAAGTAATTTACATTTCAAAAATCAGAGTTAAGCCAGAAGCCCAACCCAGTCAAGTTGCAGTTATTGAAATCAATGCTACAGGAGATAAAAATCACTATGACCCAAATCAGCAAAGCATAAGCAATAGACAGTGATCATGTTAAAGTCGAAGTCAACCATAATAAGTTCGAACAATTCAAGTAACTAAAGCCGACAAGAATCGAAATCGTGGTGGTCACGAACGAACATAAAACTGTCAAACCCAAAACGAACAGCTCAAAGAAATCGAGCACAACAAATTAACTTCAATGGCCAAACATATCATAACAACATCGAATGACTCGGAATAAATCAGGTCAGAGCCACAATGATCAAAGAAAACGAACAGAGCCGTGTGTACAAAGAAATCACAAGATATTCGAATTGACAAAGTCGAAAATCGTCACAGGCATCTAACCTAAAACAAATGACCGAAGTAGCACAGGTCAATGTAAAGTATACCAAAGTCAAAAACAACGAAAGTTCAATATACAGAAGACTCAAGTCGAAAGCCCCAAGTAAAACAAACATATAATGGCCGAAGCCAACACACCAGCAGTAGCAAAGCCGATGTCAACATAGTGGTGTCGAAGACTATTTGTTTTTTTCTTTTTAAACCAAAGTAACTTTAAAACTGTCAGGGAAGCAATGAAGATCACCTAGGAATTGCAATCCCCAACTCAATGTCGTTTTAAATAAATGACAGTTTCGAACAAGTGATAAACAGATTCAATCAATAGCCGAGATAAACAATTACAAAAACATATGAATTCGAGCAAAATCTCAGTCAAGATGGACGAAACCAATAAAACACGAATTGAACCAAGACAGATAAAAATCATCAACAACGAAACACAATTAAACTATCGAAGCACTATACCAAGCCCGAATTAGATGTGAGTAAGTAATTTACTCACCTTTGCCTACGAATAGCACGAAATGGATTCGAAGCCGAGCACCCTTGCAATCGAGCGAAGCCAGTGCTTGAACTCGATTGAGCAGCCAAAGCCCTCCTCTTTCTCCCTTCAGATCGCTGAGGTGCGCGAACCCTAATTGCTCGAAGAGGACTGAACGAGACGAAGAGAATGCCGCCACCATTTTTATTCTTTTTGTTTGTTTTCTTTTTTTTTTAGGGTTTTAGGGTCGGTTATCACACGAGATAGCACGGTACAAAAGGAAACCCCATGGGCCAATAAAATTCCTAAAGCCCGCAATACTTAACAATTTTTATCAAAAGAATTTCCACTCGATAGAAACTCCAATCACCATTTATATAAACGAATGTCAACTTGAATAAAATTCGAATTGTAGTTGTTTAACCTATTTAAATCGTCATTTATAAACTAACGCGAAAAGACCGGGTCGTTACAGACTCCCCTCCTTAAAGAAATTGCGTCCACGCAATTATAGGGAATAAATGGGCAAAATGTAACATCCATATGAGCATGGCAATGTCAAATGCATAAACAAAGAAAATGTCAACGGGGAAGTATTAGATAAGAAATCAAAAGGTTCGACGGTTTCACATCAAAAGAATCAACATCGTGGGAATCAGGGATCAAAATCAGACGACTAACAAAAGCAAGAACAATCGAGTTCCAGCAACTAAAAGAGAAGGAAAAACAGAGCAGAAATCCCATACAGAGCACGAATTGAATGTGAGTAAATCAAATTACTCATCTGAATCGCCAGAGAAAAAGACGAAGCTCAAATCTCAAAAGTCGCAAATATTCAATCATCAAAACGATAATTGAATTTTCAAATCGCAAATATTTACTTATCTCAAACGATAATCAGAAGATAAATATTCGATTATCAAAAACGATAATCAAATTTTAAATTCAACAAATATTTAATTATCTAACAGCGATAATTAAATCCGAAAACAGCAAATATTTAATTATCAAAAGCGATAATTAAATCTCAAAGCAACAAATATTTAATTATCTAAAGCGATAATTAAATCTCAAATCAACAAATATTTAATTATCTAAAGCGATAATTAAATTCGAAATCAGCAAATATTTAATTATCAAAAGCGATAATTAAATCTCAAAGCAACAAATATTTAATTATCTAAAGCGATAATTAAATCTCAAATCAACAAATATTTAATTATCTAAAGCGATAATTAACTCCGAAATCAGCAAATATTTAATTATCAAAAGCGATAATTAAATCTCAGAGCAACAAATATTTAATTATCTAAAGCGATAATTAAATCTCAAATCAGCAAATATTTAATTATCAAAAGCGATAATTAAATCTCAAAGCAACAAATATTTAATTATCTAAAGCGATAATTAAATCTCAAATCAACAAATATTTAATTATCTAAAGCGATAATTAAATCCGAAATCAGCAAATATTTAATTATCAAAAGCGATAATTAAATCTCAAAGCAACAAATATTTAATTATCTAAAGCGATAATTAAATCTCAAATCAACAAATATTTAATTATCTAAAGCGATAATTAAATCCGAAATCAGCAAATATTTAATTATCAAAAGCGATAATTAAATCTCAAAGCAACAAATATTTAATTATCTAAAGCGATAATTAAATCTCAAATCAACAAATATTTAATTATCTAAAACGATAATTAAAAGCAACAAATATCCGATTGTCAAAAACGATAATCAGAACCCATATCAACAAATATATAATTATCACAAGCGATAATTAGAAACAACAAATATCCGATTATCAAAAACGATAATCAGAACTCATATCAACAAATATCTAATTATCACAAGCGATAATTAGAAACAACAAATATCCGTTTATCAAAAACGATAATCAGAACTCATATCAACAAATATCTAATTATCACAAGCGATAATTAGAAACAACAAATATCCGATTATCAAAAACGATAATCAGAACTCATATCAACAAATATCTAATTATCACAAGCGATAATTAGAAACAACAAATATCCGATTATCAAAAATGATAATCAGAACTCATATCAACAAATATCTAATTATCACAAGCGATAATTAGAAACAACAAATATCCAATTACCTGCAGATAATTGGAAACAACAAATATCTAGAAGTCAATTAAGAAGACTAGAAAATCAACATAAAAGCTTGGATCGATCCCATCAGATGGCGAGTTTTTAATTCGCCGCACGTGCATCAACAAATGGCCGAAGCCTACCAAGTACTCAACATAATTTTTGGCGCCCAACAAATGACTCGAAGGTCCAACAAATGACCCGAAGGTCTAGTACTGGTATTTGACCCGAAGGTCCATCATATGACCCGAAGGTCCAACATAGTGGCTCGAAAGCACACGAAAACATCAAATATTTCAATTAACGAGTCCGGAATTAACCAAAATAGTAAACGCACATGTCCCATAACCACGAGTTTTACTAAATTGTTTAATTCTCTTCATCGTTTCCTTGAAAGTGTAGAATCATCAAAACAACAGATATTCAATTAACGAGTCCGAAATTAACCGAAATAGTAAAAGTGTGGTTCCATACTCCGCACTTTTGCCAAATCGTTTAAATCACTTCATCGTTTCCTTGAAAGTGCAAAATTGTGTATTTTGTAAAAATACACTTTACATTCTCAAACGGACAAGTCCGGAATTAAGCGAATCAGTAAAAGAAAGGGGTCATAGTCCTCGATTTTGCTGAAACGTTTAAATCGCTTCCTCATTCTTTTGAAATCGCAAACTGTAAAATTTTTGAAAAGAATTTTGTTTATTTTGTAAAAATAACAATTCGCATCCTCAACTGAACAAGTCCGGAGTTAAGCGAATCAGTAAAAGAAAGGGGTCATAATCCTCGATTTTACTGAATCGTTTAAGTCGCTTTCTCATCCTTTTGAAAACGCAAACTGCTAAAATTTTATAAAACAATTTTCATTTTAAAACGATTTTCCAATCACGTGATTAAAACAACAATATTAGTAACAATTTTGATAAGGAAATTGTACTTCTCAAAATACCGTAAAAACGGTCACAAATCAGTATTGCGGAATAACCGCTAGAAAATCCACTTTTTTTAAAATTTTGGCTGTTACTGAAGTCAAAGCGACATAAATTTTAAAACATCAAATATCTCATCAAAGGATTCACATCAAAATGTGACATCAGTGAATTTTCATTTATTAAAATTGTCAACAAAACACCGTGCCTCAAAAATTCAGCATTGGTGTAAAAAGTCCGTTATAAAAATAACGGCAACAAAATACGCATCATAACCAAGCATCGGTTCAACGTAAAATAAATGCAATAACGTGCAATTCAAATTTTTGCACGTATTACAAAATGAACAAAGAAATCCTTCAAATGTATCTTCAGTGAAGATAATTCAAAACAGCAAAAATCTAATCACTAGATGATTAGTACAAAAGAAAGCCAGCGGAAATTTCAACAAAAATCACATATCCGCAATTTCCTCGAATCCTCAATTTGGATTCGAAATTCTCAAAGAAACAAATAATTACAGCTATGTAAACAACAATTGGAATTCATATCAATTTCGTATTTTGATTCTTAAATCAAAAAGATTATCAGTTGTACTCAGCGAAGACAGTTTCACTGTTTCCGCTGCGCACTCTGATAAACAGAACACAAATCAATCAAATCATCAGAACATAATTTCACTATTATTTTTAAATAAAGATATTTAAAAATTTCATCCAAATTTCAAAACATTAGTTTTGACTCAAACACAATTAAAACATCGACCAATAGTTGTAACATATGTTCCATCCGAGTTAAGTTTTATATTATGTCCATAAACCCCAAGCTCTGATACCAACTGTAACGCCCCACCTCTATGCTCATAATAACAAAGAGTATTAAAAGAAATACTGTCTATTATTACGAAGAATAAGGCTGGATAGGAGCGACCATCCGTAATTGGCATTACACTAATATTGGTTATCTCGATAGGAGTGGTATATACTTTTTATTTTTCATCTATTATTTATTTACTCCCATCGACATATCCAATTATCAGTATAAAACAAACTACGATAGTTCATAATAGTTTAGGACATTAGATATAACAATAACACAGATAATATAAATGCGGAACACAGATTAACAAAAATCTCATATATATATAACCGATGTCAGTTAATACATAGTTGACACAATACATATGATACAACTACAACTGTCGACTCTAGAAGTTATATATACAAGTACATTATCGACTAATATACATGAATACATATCATTCTATACAATGACACGACTACTACAAAATGACCGACAACTTCAGAAGATGTGAAAAGTCTTCAATCCCGAACAGCAACTCAAAGAAAGAAATCTACAACCTGAAATACTCGGGTCTGACCCGAGTATTACATTCAAAAGAAAATAATACCCAGGTCAGTCTAATTCAAACCAGTTTATTAGTGCATATAGGCAGTAATAATTTAAATAGACGACAATTACAGAAATCTCGTATATCCGACTCCTCGATAAAAGAATCGGATAACGGCAGATATAACACTAAACAGTGTTAAACAACCAATCAGCAATCCAAAAAGATCAATCAAATCAAATTTCTGTGTGGCTGCAGTACACGCACGCGTGCACTGCCTCGCTACACAGTACGTGAAATCATCACGACGGTGAAAACTAACAACAATCAAAACTGTAGAAGTCAACATAAATAAACTTACAGGGTCAAACCCGAGTCTTTGAGACCGGATTCAACTCGCTGTAAAATCTCAAAAATCAATTTGAAACACTCACGAACCAACAAAGGCAAAATCAACTAACTCAAGCGAAAAGGAAGCGGTGAACAAGTTCACGCTTCAGATCAAAACTGTGATATCGAACAAGCCATGACAGCAGTCAATACCCAAATTTCTCAAATTCAACATGACAATCAAGAGCCCAAAGATAAGGTAATCCAACTGTAGTATGGTAACAAAAAGAAAACTGCATATACGACTAAGCAGTATACAGTATTAAAACTGAAATTTCCAAAGTGAAGCAAGAACTAATGTTCATGAACATGAGGGCAACATATATGATCAAGTGAAGTCTAACCATCACGTTCTAGTTTATCCAAGTTCAAAGTGCAGGTATGATAATTTGAATGCAATAGTGGGACAGACCAAAATGCAAACCAAAGTC
This sequence comes from Allium fistulosum, assembly GCA_030737815.1. Taxonomy (NCBI): domain Eukaryota; kingdom Viridiplantae; phylum Streptophyta; class Magnoliopsida; order Asparagales; family Amaryllidaceae; genus Allium; species Allium fistulosum. The sequence continues at coordinate 446,610,837 of CM060903.1, forward strand.
AAGGCAAGAGTATCAGACTACCAAGAAGAGAACAGAGCAATGAAGATTACAAGGAAAACATCACTGCTTCTTAAATAGGACAGGCCTGACCACACATGCAAATAGAAGCAAAGCCCAATTACATTAATGAACTTCGAATAGATTCTCATATTACCCGAGACAATATGCCAACATCTCAACCAAACAACAGAGGAAACAAAACAGATAGTGTAACAGGCTAATCATTTCACAAGTTAAATACCTCAGCATCTCAACAGACATGAAGTCAGTCCACACTGAGCACAGGCAGGGTGGAAGTTAGCTTGAAGTTGCAAATTAACTTAAGTTAATGGTAGCATCACTACAGGCTCCAGGTCAAAGACAATAGAGACAGGCTCAACAGAACAAAGTGGAGATACCCATCACAACAAGACTCAGGTCAGTGAATATTTCAGATGTGCAGACCAGATTAGAGTCACAACAGATACAAGCTCAACCAAGTCAAGTGAAGATAGCCAGACAGCAAGACTCAAACCAGGCTCAGTGAATGACATATATGATAAATGTTCAGTGGACATGCATGGAAGCTTAAACAAGACTTAAGTGCTATATTAGGGAGTGCACAGACAACACATGAAGGCAATGCACCAGTTATTGTGACAGCAAGTAAAATCAACGGCACAAGTAATTTACATTTCAAAAATCAGAGTTAAGCCAGAAGCCCAACCCAGTCAAGTTGCAGTTATTGAAATCAATGCTACAGGAGATAAAAATCACTATGACCCAAATCAGCAAAGCATAAGCAATAGACAGTGATCATGTTAAAGTCGAAGTCAACCATAATAAGTTCGAACAATTCAAGTAACTAAAGCCGACAAGAATCGAAATCGTGGTGGTCACGAACGAACATAAAACTGTCAAACCCAAAACGAACAGCTCAAAGAAATCGAGCACAACAAATTAACTTCAATGGCCAAACATATCATAACAACATCGAATGACTCGGAATAAATCAGGTCAGAGCCACAATGATCAAAGAAAACGAACAGAGCCGTGTGTACAAAGAAATCACAAGATATTCGAATTGACAAAGTCGAAAATCGTCACAAGCATCTAACCAAAAACAAATGACCGAAGTAGCACAGGTCAATGTAAAGTATACCAAAGTCAAAAACAACGAAAGTTCAATATACAGAAGACTCAAGTCGAAAGCCCCAAGTAAAACAAACATATAATGGCCGAAGCCAACACACCAGCAGTAGCAAAGCCGATGTCAACATAGTGGTGTCGAAGACTATTTGTTTTTTTCTTTTTAAACCAAAGTAACTTTAAAACTGTCAGGGAAGCAATGAAGATCACCTAGGAATTGCAATCCCCAACTCAATGTCGTTTTAAATAAATGACAGTTTCGAACAAGTGATAAACAGATTCAATCAATAGCCGAGATAAACAATTACAAAAACATATGAATTCGAGCAAAATCTCAGTCAAGATGGACGAAACCAATAAAACACGAATTGAACCAAGACAGATAAAAATCATCAACAACGAAACACAATTAAACTATCGAAGCACTATACCAAGCCCGAATTAGATGTGAGTAAGTAATTTACTCACCTTTGCCTACGAATAGCACGAAATGGATTCGAAGCCGAGCACCCTTGCAATCGAGCGAAGCCAGTGCTTGAACTCGATTGAGCAGCCAAAGCCCTCCTCTTTCTCCCTTCAGATCGCTGAGGTGCGCGAACCCTAATTGCTCGAAGAGGACTGAACGAGACGAAGAGAATGCCGCCACCATTTTTATTCTTTTTGTTTGTTTTCTTTTTTTTTTAGGGTTTTAGGGTCGGTTATCACACGAGATAGCACGGTACAAAAGGAAACCCCATGGGCCAATAAAATTCCTAAAGCCCGCAATACTTAACAATTTTTATCAAAAGAATTTCCACTCGATAGAAACTCCAATCACCATTTATATAAACGAATGTCAACTTGAATAAAATTCGAATTGTAGTTGTTTAACCTATTTAAATCGTCATTTATAAACTGACGCGAAAAGACCGGGTCGTTATAACACATGTGCGAGATCACAAGCGGTCCATAGGCATGCTCTGAATGACTATCAACCCTATCGTTGTGGGAGTTTACACTTTGACATCCTTGCTTTGCTTCTGTTTCATCTTGATTTGAATATTTGAACTTGATTTTGTTTAACATTTCTGCTAAAGACTTATTTTCAATAAAAAAATGCTACTGGTGATTTCATAACGGCTATGCCACTTACACATGTACGGGATCGCGAACGGTCCCTAGGCATGCTCTGAGATGGCGATAAACCATTACAACAAAGAATCCGGGAATTCACCCGAACGTGAAACCTGGTATTGATGATACTAAGTCCCTCCCCGGGCACACTCAATTCGCCTCGAACGGCACCCGACTACGAACGGTCACAAATCGCCTCGAACGGCACCCGACCACGAACGGTCACAAATCGCCTCGAACGGCACCCGACCACGAACGGTCACAAATCGCCTCGAACGGCACCCGACCACGAACGGTCACAAATCGCCTCGAACGGCATCCGACCACGAACGGTCACAAATCGCCTCGAACGGCACCCGACCGCGAACGGTCACACTTCATCTAGTATAACCTTCGATCGCGAATGATCACACTCTGCCTCGTACGGCACCCGACCACGAACGGTCACAATTCACCAAGTATGACATTCGATCGCGAACGATCACATTTTGCCACGAACAGCATCCGACCTCGAACGGTCCCATATTACCTCAAATGACATACGATCGCGAACGATCGTCATTCATGGTCAGATAAAACCTATCAATTTCTTTACAGGTCATCAACAGGATATGAACATCCAGCTTATGGCATTACAAAACACACCTTCCTATCGCAAGGCATGTTTTGGGGGGCAAATGTTATCCCGCCTTTTGGCAAGGCCGTGACACCAAAAAGTTGACTGAAAAACTAAAGACAGTTCGTCATAAAAGTTTGTTATACACTATTTCACCATGGATATCGATGAATTTTGTCCGAGCCCGGATCAGGCTACAATTGATAAGACATGACAAGCAAAGCCACGATAGCCAGCATTTCAAATTTCAGGTTAATCCGAGTTCGTGTGCTCAAGTTATGATCGATGCAAAATGAAGGAGGATACCCTTATTCGAATCCATAGGCAACACCTATGTTCGAATCCATCAACGTCTCCCTGTTCGAATCCATCAGCAGTTGGCCTCGATTCGCATCGATCAGCCATCATCAACTTCGCATCCATCGGCAAGCATATGTTCGTATCCATCGTCACGCACGACCTCGTATCCATCAAGCTTGGAGGACCTTCGAATCCATGAAGCTACTGCACTTCGTATCCCTCAGGATGAAGTCCTTCGAATCCATGAGGTCACCCCACTTCGTATCCATCCGATGACCCTGCTTCGAATCCATCATGTTGCAACGACTTCGTATCGATCAACTATTGTGTATCTCGATCGATACGAACGAACATCTGTTCGAGTCCATTCCCTCGAACTCACCAAGTCAAAGCGGCGAAAAACACGGAGTCGACTCCGTAAAACTCGGAGCAAAAACTGGATCAACCCGGGAAGCACGTGCCACGTCATCGCGAGAAGCACACGCAGGCGATCGATTCGAAGGGATCGATTCGAACCACGTTGCCACCGAGAAACTCCATTTCATATCGATGATATCTAGAGATCTACCAGCCCAAATGCTATGAAATTTTCACAGAAGCTTGCATACATGTTGAAGAATGTCCACACTAAATTTCAGCTCGATCGGATGATTTTTTGATCGATTCAAATGGAGTTCGAATCGATCCCGAAGCGGGCCCAGATTTCGTGGACGCTGGCGCATGGGCCCCCTCACGTGCCAGAAGTGGTCTCCCTAATTTTAGGCGAAATATCAGCCTCCTACATCTATAAAATAGAGCCCCTGGTCATTCAGAAAAGGGGTCGGAGAATTTTAAGAGCTAAAGAGCGCCCAGATTCTGTCAGATTTACTCCAAATCACCACGACTGCCTTAGATTCAGACTTAGATCATAAAATCTGTTGTACTACATTATAAGAAATTGTGATCTTCAAGTATTAAGCAATAAAGTCATCAACTTCAGAGTGGACGTAGGCAAGATCGCCGAACCACTATAAATCCTATGTCGTTTACTGTTTTTATTGAGTTTTCTAAATGATTTGCATACTTATTTCTCTACATATTTGATATTTGTGATCTGTGATTGCGAACTGGTGCTTTCAACGACTAACGGGTGTTTGTGACCAATTTTGGCGCAAACAGTTGACATACAAAGCAACCATCTTCTCACCAAAACAACATTCAGAACTCCACGTTCAGTTCACTGAACTCCTCCCACACTTCCATACATTCCTGCCTTACATACATACATCATCTACATACATTCCACACTAGTTCATTCACCTTCATCAACTTCAAAATTCATAGCATACAAACTTCCTTCTTTCTCCCTGCAATACTCCACACTCTCCTGCCCTAGTCTCAACAACAAAAACCAAAGTTCCACCTTCAACCTTTAACATCATACATCCACCTTTGAACAAAACTGCATACATATTGCATCACTGCCTCAAAACTGTGCCACAACCACCGATATCCTAAACTCACATACTAACAGCTCAACTGAACTGCACACTGAACTGTTGCCACACAATACATACCAACTACTCTACTCCTTACTACACAGCAGCCTTCCCTGTTTTCAAAACAAATATCACTGTTACATTCATATTTCTTTCTCCTACCTACTGCCAAAACACTATCCACCCTACACAGCAGTTCATCCAACCATCTACCAAGAAACTGTCATTCATACCATTCCATATCATTCATATGTGACTTTTGCCAAAACAACATACTTCATCGTCAAGACATCTTGCCAGAACCACCCTCCTTTGCCGTGATCAACCATACAACGACCATCACCTTTTCCGCATACAACATTCTCCAGTCACCACAAACCCCATCGTTAACTTCTACCCACTGTCAAGAACATCACCATCCATCTTTGCAGCACATTCCATCAACTATCAGTCAACAGTGAAACTGCAATACGTCCACAATATCACAGCCTTGCAACAAAAACACAGCCGCAAGCAACAACACAACCTCCTACGTATGCAACTGTGCACCACCAATTCGCAAACTCCAACATATCCCTGATATGCTACACAACATTACAGTGTGCAAACTCCTACAAACCAACCATTAATATACCACTTCATCAAACTAATACAGAGCAACACTTCTGCATATACTTCTGCGCTTCCCCTTTGATCAACTTGCTGCCACTACCACTTCATCAAACAACAGCAGTTCCATCATCTATCCAACCTTCACTACATTTCACTACTCCATACAAGAAACCACCATCAGCCAATTTGCAAACAAAACAGCAATGAATCGATATCGTCATAACATTCCATAGCCACTTCATAGCCGAACATCACACACAACTGCTGTGACCACAGCATCTCCTTGGCACCTCGAACAACCTCCATCACATGAAATCACCATCGCCAGTAATCGCAGCTGCGACCATACATCACGAACTCCAATCGCGAACACCCAATCATCACTTCGAAGTGCTCACTTGAAACGAGATTTTCGTTTGGGAATTTCGATTTTTATATTGGGGATTTTGACTTTGAATTTTGTTTTGTACTTACGCTTATGATTGTATTTGTTTTGTGTTGGCATTAGAACGAGAATTGAAGTGGGCAGATCATTTGTTTGGGTCGGGTAGAAAAGTAGTGGGCTTATTTTCATTTTTTTTTTGAGTTTTTGTTTTTTATTTTAAGTTCTAAGTTCTTTTTATCTCTTCTAAAAAAACAAGTTTTTTTTCTCTGTTTCATTTCTTCCTTTATTCAAAAAAAAATACATCTTTGGTTTTGTTTGTTTTGATTTTCTCTTGTTTTAATTTCTTCTTTGATAAATTTATAAAAAAAAATTGTATATATCTTGTTTATAGTTGCAGGAAATAAAAGGAAGAATTGCTTGCTAAAACTGCTTCACGTAGCTTGCCAAAAAAATAGCTTGCTTGCTTGCTTAATATATATATATATATATATATTTGCTGCTTTAAAATAAATTGCTAATAATTCTGCACGCTCTGATATCCTGCTCTTATCACTTGTTTTTATTTGCTTTGCATTGTTGGTTGCTTGCATTTTATTTAAAAAATATTCAAAAACCAAAAACAAAATTAAATTTCATCGTAGTTGCATTTTTAATACACGTTTAATTTCTGTTTTGCATTTCATCATAGAGTTTTGATTAATAATAATGGTTAGCAATCAATAACACTTAATTGGATTTTGACAATTTGTCCTTTTTCAAAAATTTAATTTCTTGGTGTCTAGGCTACGGTAGAGTAATAATCATTTATAAATATTACGGTGATTCGTAAATATTATAGTGGTTGTTCCTCTGAAGGTACTTAAACCTTCGGCTGCATTGCTACAGTTATTTTTGGTGCACCGATAAATCCTATCCGTTACCTGGCTGAGAACTATCTTGTTGATTTAAGACAAAGTGTGATTATACAATTTTGGGTTAACTTAGGATAGAAAGTCTGTAATTAACCCTTGCATTCATTTCGTTGCATTAGTTCATGCATATTTAAAAAAAATCCAAAATTAAAAAAATTGTAAATATTTCTTAACTTAGTTTTTTTTAAATCCTTTCTTTTGAAATTTATTTTTCAATCAAAAATCAGAAATCAAAAAAAAATTGAGTTAGTTTTTTTTTCCAAAAAAAATATATATAACCTTTTCAAAAAAAATTTGAAAAACCAAAATACAAAAAAGAAAAAATTAATTTTCCATTTTGAAAAATAAATTCTATTTGTAAATATTTTTCGTTTATAAAAAAACCAAAAACATTCTTGAAAATGTCCGAATTTCCATATTCACTTGAATTTTACAATAGTTATGAAAATCAATATAATCCATATGATTTCACTCCAAATTCATATGGATATTTTAACGACAACTATTCTATAAACAATTCGAATTTTGAACAACAAAGTTTTCAAAACGATGACCAACCCTCGACTCTTGAAAATAGAATTTCATCTTTACTTGGACTCTCTACACAACAAAATCAAAGTATAAATGATTTGTGTAATTCATATTTGTGCGATAACTCAAATCCAATTTTCAAAATAATCAATATTTGAATTTACTTCAAAATTCAAATGCCTTCGAGTATAACCCACGCCAATTCAATTTCGAACTTCAAAACGAGTTTCAAAGTCAAAATGAAAACGGAAACAACTTTTTAAATGATTTTGGCAATGGGAATAATCTCGACCAGTAACAACCCTGTATTTTGTGATTATTTTAATTATATGTTTTAATTACTTTAATTTAATTTCCTGATTTAAGAACTTTATTTTCTTTTATTAAAATGGATAAATTTTGTTATTTTAAATATAATTTTGATTTTTATGTGAATAAATATAGTATTTTCCAGAAATGTGAATCTTGGTCATTATGGTCAAACTTTGACTTTTAATTTAAAAATTTAAAATTTTAAAATTTTGAATTTTATCTTTTATTATAAAAATAAATAAAATTTCAAGAATACAGCTTTTTGTTTCGTTGAAATCTGATTTATAATGTGAAAGTTATGCCCTTTTAAGTATTGTGTGTAAATTGTTTTATTTACCAAAATTGTTTATTTTAATTTATATAAATAATATTTTTGGTTGTCATATCTTGTTCAAAATTTGAATATATGTGTAATATGACATGTTATATATATTTTTTTATTTTTAAAACATTTTAAAAAGTGTTGTTATAATTTTTAAATGTTTATTGTACATTGTTTATATTTTTAAATGCTAGTTTCATTATATTAGCTATTTTCTTAATTATTTTCTATTTTTACTTAAATTATTTATTTATTTTCTTTTTCACTTTATTTTTCTCAGCTTTTTTATTTTTATTTACTGAAATGTATTTAGTTTATTTTGTTTAAAAGAATTTGGAAATTCAAAGGGACTTTGTGCTTGTAACTTGTGACTCTTCCTTTTCCTGCCCCTTCATTGTCTTGGCCTTTCACTTTCTTTTGCTATAGCCGTACATTTCTCATTGCCTTTCACGTGAATACTTCTCATCCTCATAATTTGTTCGGCCATTTCACTTCTGAGAAAAAAAATGTAAGTATAGCTTCCATTCTCTTCCTTTCTTCTTCATTTTCTCTTTGATTTTACCTTGCTTCTCTCTAGTTTTGCTTGGCCACAACCACCACCATCTCCACCAACCACCACCATCATCTCCTCCTCATTATCCACAGCCTACAACCATCCCTCTCCTCTATCCATAACAGGCCGTGACCATCCCATGGAGAAAACACCATAAAAACATCTCAAAAACCTTGCAAACTATGCATAGCCGACCTAAACTTCACCACCACCTTCATATCTTGCCTTGGCCACCTCCCCTTGCTCCACCACCATCATGACCTGACCCCTGACCATCAGCCTCCCCTCTGACCTGACCATGGCTGAACCTTAGATGCACCAAATCCTTACATCTCTTGACCCAAAACCTTCCATTCCTTGATCCAAACCCTTCCACTTGCTTGCCTTCACCTTCCATTTGTTTTGCCTTGCCATCTTCCTCTATGGCCGAGCTTAACATGCATGGAAACCACCATAGTCGAGTCTATATGCTCAAGACCCAACATGGCCGAGCCCATTTGACATAGGCCGAGCCTAGGTTGGCCTGTACAAGCCACTTTTGTTCAAGGCAAAGTGATATTTTCATCTTATTTTTAATTGTTTGCAAATTCAATGTTGTTGTTTATAATTTATGTGTTTGTTATTTATGATTACAATATTTATATTTGTGCTTATGTATGTTATATTTTGTGTTGTTTACAAGGCTCTCCATCCATTCAAATCTAATCGTGCCTGTCGTGCCTTTGGAATCGTTCTTGTGTGTTGTTTTGGTCTCTAGCTTTGTAAAAGGTGAGTCTTTCTCACTCTGACATATTTACTTATGAAATGGTGAATCGATAAAAAGTGCTTAGTAATTTAAAATGTTATGAAAGTATGATGATCATATGATATACTATGCCATGTTATTTCCATGTTTAAACTGTTAATTATCACCTGGCATCTGATATATGACCTTATATTGTGATATTAACATTGTTTATATTGTTTATGCATATATTCACACTGCAAGTTCCCTGTTAGAATAGAATCACTATGGGTTGAAATGATACATACCCTAACGGACATTAGAATAGGGGAAAATCGTTATGGGCTGAAATGATAGGCCTGAGCGATTATTTATTTATTTATTTAACGTGGGATTGCGGTTTGAAATGATAGAATCCGGTTTTTCTTTGTAAGCTGCGGATTGAAATGATACATATCCGTATCACTTGACCTAGGTTAGAAAACTATATACAGACCCGTGGTTATTATATAAAGTGTTTTTGAATATTTTTAAGTATTTTAAAATGTAAATTTATGAAAATTTGATTCAAACAGATTTTAAATGGTTTGAATGAAGAATTTATGATATTTCTATAAGTTAAAAATGTTGAATAAATGAATGATTTAAGTTGAATTTTGAAATATAACTTAAGTTTGGAAATTTGGATTTTGGTTTTAAAATGGTATTTAAGTTATATAAATAAAATGGAAATTTAATTATATTTGGAAAATGGGAAATATGATAATTTGATTTAAATTTGAATTTAAATGATTTAATAAAGTATTATTGATTTTTATATGAACTAAAATGGTTAAATGAATGAATGCTTAAATGTGAAATTTTAAATATAACTTGACTTGGAAATGGAAAATTTGGTTTTAATTAAAGGTTTAAATTAATTAAATAAATTGGAAATTTAGTTTAATTTGTGAAATGGTAATTTGAAGATGTAAGTGTTAAAGATGTAAGTGTTAATAAATTGTAAAAGGTAAAAATGGGAAAATTGTACACTTGAATGTGTTAAGTGAAATTATTGAAAATTTGGATTTTATTGTAAAAGTTTACTTTATAAAAATCATAAATTAAAAGAGTATTGTTAATGAACATTTTTGAATGTTAAAAATATGATTTTTTAATGTTTAAATGGTTTAAATTAAAGTTCATTATTTGCTAGAAATACACTAAAATCTGGAAAATACTTGTAATAGCATTCAGAAATGCTATGGTTTCTCAATTGAACTAAAACTGAATAAAAAGGGCTATTACAGCAGTTCTGAAATGTTGTAGTTGCTGTAGTAAATTAAAATGCTAAAAACTTAATAAAGGCCTATTACAGCATTTCTGTAAATGCTGTAGTTGTCTGCTATCTTTGCTGAAATAAATGAAAACCTTTAAATTGAAACCTGAGCTATTACAACATTTCTGGAAATGTTGTCTTTGCTGTTTTAAACTAAATTTCAACTAAAACTGAGATTTAACAGCATTTTTAAATGCTGTCTTTGTTGAATTAAAATGTTTTCAAGTATAACTTATAACAGCTTTTTCTGAATGCTGTGAAAGGCTGAAAATTTAAATGATTATGGTTTTTAACTTAGTAAATGAACTCAGAATAGTTTAAAACTTTGGAAATTGAATACTTGATTTGAAAGTATAATAATTACACTTTTAAATGGTTTAGATGAATTATTTTGATTGAAATATAAACTATTTAAAGGGTGACTTGAAATGATAATAAATGAATGATATCTTTGAATTTAAAAGGTATTTAAAGTTAAATATTTGGATTTGAACTCAAATGATGATTTGATAATGAAGTTTTGAAAAGATATGATATTTTGATATATTAAATGATTTGAAATAAAGTTTTTGAAAGATATGATATTTTGATATATTAAATGATTTGAAATGAAGTTTTGGAAAGATATGATATTTTGATATATTGAAATGATTTGAAATAAAATTTTGAAATGATTTGAAATAAAGTTTTGAAATGATTTGAAATGAAGTTTTGAAATGATATGATGTTTTAAATACATCGAAATGTTTTGGAATTGATTTAATCTTTATTTTGATAAAGATTTGGATTTGGAAATGATATTCTATTTTGAAGTATAAAATATTATTTAAAAATTATAACCACGGGTTATAATAACGATTGGTTGTTAAAGAGACCGGGATCGGATATGGACATACTCTCTATCGATACCGAAAACCACTTTGACAACTGTGTACGCGGTGGAGTTCCAGAATGAAGTAGGATGGTGGCGACGATCCTAAAGGTATATACGTGGACCCAACTCCCGTGAGTTGGCATAAAGTGGCTAAAATAGGAGCGATTGACGGCCCAAGGAGGTAGCACCTCTGATCGGACACACTTCTTCGATACCATTCTATTACTTTGTGATTGATTGGGTGCACCCCTTGATTTGAGAGTGTTGTTCGAGGTGGGCGGTAGTGGCTGCTATGCGTCAGCACCAGCCCGGATGCGTAATTGGTATATCTACCCTGGAATTGCCTAGTTGTGCCGTGTCACTTACCATATCGAGCTTTACTACGATTTGTGATTTCTCCTGTAGCCTGTGGAGTATCGAGGGTAGCCCCCATTTTGGGAGTATGCTAATACTGGATAGACTACTGGGATTATTACGTGTTAAGGGCTATATGGGTGATCCCTTGACGCTATTACAAAGTATGTTTATTTTATATTAGACATTATTATAACAGCGTATATTACTACATAGTAGATAGTTTAACGGATCCTTAAAGAATGGGCGATCCCAAGCATTCTTTAAGTTACTTGTACCTTTATTACAGTTCACTTGAGTTGGTTTACATTGTATAAGTATGTATGTCCTGACTCGAGTGTTTTGTGTTTTGCTTTATGCTCGGGTCAGACCGAGTGATACAGCATTAGAGACTCGCCTTTGGAGCTGGAGTTTGGCTTTGAAGATCCTGATATCTATTCATTTTGTTATCCAGTTGATTCTAGTTGTATTTTGAGTTGTTCCTGATTATCATACTCTTTCTCCTGTTGTATCTTGGTATTCCTATTGTATCTTAATTAACTCTGATGTATTTATATAGTAGCTTCATGAACTACTATTTCTTTGTTTCCGCTGCATTATATTACTCTGTGTCTGTGATCTGTGATTATTTATTTACTGTATATGATGAGTTTGCCAAATATAAATTAACAATTCGGTATTTTGAGCAATTCAAGTCCGAAATGTGCGGATGCGAATGGTCCAAAATATCGGGTCGTTACAACCACGATACGATTGAAAACTTTTGTCCATAACAACTTCAAAGTGAAAATTTTCAAGTTAATAATTACAAATTTGACTTTGTTAAGCAAATGAACGAAATTCAAGATGATCACATGGATTTGTTGTTTGAAATATATATGAAACAACGTGTTAAACAAAATCAAATCCCAACGTGTGACGAGTCAAAAGATAATCCATCTTTTACCCAAATTGATGATTTACAAATAACAACTAAAATAGAAAACGACAATCTTAACGAAGTTGTTGAAAATATGGTAATTGAGTTGGATTTCAATTCTTTTGAGGGCGTGGAACCAAATTTAAAAATCGATCTTCTTTTCACGATTTTAAAATTTTGAATACAACAACTTTGGATTTTGAACTTAATATATGCGATGAAGTTGTTGATTACCCAAATAAGGAAGACGAATTCAATGAACACGATTTCTTTGGACTTTTCGAAAACGAGTTGTCAAATTCTAATGGGGAAATGTTACATCGCCATTTTGATTTTAAAATCAATAATTTTGAAGAAGTTTCAACGATAAATTTGAATTTGGTAAGAATAAACTTGAACTTCAACCGATTTTTCTATCAACCCCGAAAATTGTCAAAAAGGAAACAACTCGTACGATTTTTAATAAAACGACATTCATTTTTCCAAATCCACATTTAACCTCGAAATCTTTTACGATTTGGTTTTCCAAGCTTAAGCTGTGTCTCGCATACTTGACGAGACAAATGAATCGGTCTTTGGAAGACCGTTTCATTTACTTTTTGACGATATACTTTCTGATCTCGTGTAAATACCGTTCATTTTCATGTAAATATAGGTCATCTTTTTATTTTTGTTTTATTTTTCTCCTTCTACTTGGGTTGACTGTAGGGACACAGTCAAAATCAAGTGTATGGGGAGACTCATCTTCATTTTTAATTTTTCATGGTTATTTTTGCATTTTCTTTTAAAAACTCAAAAAAAAATTAAAAAAAAACCCCAAAACAAATTTTTTTTATTTTTAAAGAAACACAATAGGATAAATATATGATTTTGGTTATTAAATTGAAATTATTGAAAATTTATTTGTCTTAACAAAAATAAAAATGAAGTTTGATTACAAATAACGATGGTTTAACTAGTATATAGGAAGGTTCATACGTAAGAATTATGAAATATATCTTAATTGAAAATTTTTGTTTTAAAAAGTGGTTGATTTAAAGTAAAGGATATAACATTTTTTTGTCTTCTAAGTTAAGTGGTACTAAGATGATATTGTAAAACTCTCTCTCCAAAAAATATCTTGTTGTATATATTTTATATTTATTAACACCTACGGTCAATAGGTGCACGCACTTGTGTGTACACTCGCCATGCTCTGTACCCTTCTCACGTAAGCCCGAAAGGCATTGCATGATCGGTATATCTGACCTCAGTTTATCTGAGCTAGGTGTATGTATATAAAAAAATTCTTTTATTAATAACGCCTAAAGTCAATAAGTGTTCACACTTGTGTGTTCACTCGCCATGCTCTGTATTCCCCTCACATAAGTCCGAAAGGCAGTGCATGGGTAATATATCTGGCCTCAGTTTATATGAGTTAGGCATATGTAAATATTGTTATATTAATAAAATTTTCAAATAAAAAAATAGAGAGAGTATGCAATTGAAATCCAAGCACTATTTTAACTTGTTTGATTTGACTTGTTATTGAAATTAAATGAAAACACCACTTTAATAAACTTTGATAATAAAAAAAGAATCCATTTCATAGTTGCACTATGCAATCAACCGAAACAACGAGTTAAACTATAGTCTATTTGCTTTAATAACTTCGTTTTTATTGGAAATTTTAATGAGTAAATGACTTAAATTTTCAAGATAATAAACGAAACCTATATTTAACTTATTTGTGTCGATTTAAAAGTAAATCCTTCATTTGAAAATATTTTCAAAAAACTTTTGTTCATCCCTTTGTAAATAAATCTTGCATTTTGTAAATATTTTCACTCCGCATTTGGATTTTGTGTGTAGTATCCGCTGAAAACCCTCACGAGACAACACTCGTCCTACTGGAGACACCCAAAGGTTTAACGGCTTGTTGCATATGCTCAATGCAATCATGCTCCCTACGAAAACAGATTTATCTTAGTTTTTCTTTATTGAGGACGAATAAAAAGATAAGTGTGGGGGTATTTGATGTGTACGTAAATATGCATATTTTTACCATCATATTTAATCTATTTAAATTAAATAAATGATCATATTGGGTATTTTAACTTGTTCAAACCAAAATTCAAATTATTTTCAAATGGTCATATATTCATCTTCATATAGGGGCAAAATAGTCATTTTTGTGCATTTATTAATTTGTGAAAATTTACTTGGAATTTTCTATGTTGTTTTGTACGAATTTTAGTGAATTTTACAAGTGGCTTCATGAGGATATGCATGCACAAGAGTGAATACAAAGGAATGGAGATGGAAATAATTCAAAGTGATGATCATAGAGGACCCCACTTACCCACCTACCTTAATGTACACTTAGGAGCTAATGCACATGCTAAAAGGCCATTAAATCTTCATGCACACTTAATGGATGATTATATGATGCTAATGATTACTTGGCCACCACACTTCCTAAGGCGGTATTTTGGGCATTCCTAAAAAAAGTGAATTAGGATTTTAAACTTGTATAAATACCTCTTATGCTTCATGTAACCCTCTTCCTCTTAGATAGTTTTTAGCTTAGAAATAAAAGAAAGCTTCTCTTTTCTTTTCATGGCTACTTAGCCATTTCTTACATGTAATTTATTTTTTATGCAACTTTAATACATTGCTCTTTTCTTGTTTACTTCCTTTCATGCAAGTAGTGTAGTTTGATTTTAATGCAAGTAGATTAGTTTTATTTCTTGTTCATTTAGCTCTTTTTCCTTTTCTTTTTGTTTCATGTTGCATGCTACTTGTGTTGATATGATAACACAAATGAGAGGCTAATCCCTTCAATTTAGGGGTAATGAAGCCTCTAATCATGTAGCTTCAACATTTTGATAATTATTGCTCTCTTTTGTGCTTAAATGAATGTTGCTGTGATTTATTGTTTCATGTTGAATTTGATAGTCTATGTTGTTCATAACAAATAGACTATTCTTAAACAATCACAAACAATAATTACCTCTTCATTTACATATGATGATTGTAATGAAGTGAATGTTGAAATTAAAATTTGATGGTCTATATTTCTAATTAATAGTTAACAGACCATACTTAAAATAGATTTTTCTTTCAACTTTGTTGTCATATTTCATGAGAATTAAAAGTGGTTTAAAGGTTGTGTTATAGTTTGATGGCTTATGTTGAGCTAACTAATAGCACAAATTTGCCATACTTATAATAAACACATCATTTAAATTCACTTATGACCAAAAACGAGAGATCGTAATTTCATATTTTGTTGAACTATATGATCTAGAGAGTAGAGTTATCGCTAAATTTTCATTTATTCTCATAGTTTTCATTCACCTTTGTAGTTGTTAGTTTTTGCAATTTTTAGTAGTTAGCTTAAACATCTCAAATCTTGGTTAATTTGATTGAATAGAGATTTAAAATCAACAATTCCCTGTGGATTGACCCGTACTCGCCATATACTAGAATTGTATTCCGTGCGCTTGCGGTTAAAATTTTAATTTAAGTTCGTTCGACGATTTTCTAAACCGATAGAATTTCCGTCGTCAAACAATATCCCAAGCAACCTTATAAAAATGAGCATTAAATCCATCAAGCCTAGGGGATCTTGAAGAATTCATATTGAAAATAGAACTTTTAATCTTCTTATCAGATACAACTTTAATTAAGGAATCCCTGTCATAATCAAAAATAGTAGGCAAAACTAATTGAGAAAAAGGAGACATGGAAATGTCATGAGAAACCTAGTTGGTAAGACGGCACTGAAAGTAATCCAAGAAACCAAATTTTATGGAATCTGGGGTGAAGCAAGGCTGACCATCCTTATCAAGAATGTTAACAATATTATTAGAGGCTTGTTTGATCTTGAGAGAAGCATGAAAATAAGAAGTGTTTTTATCACCATAATTCTACCACTAGGTCTAGATTTTTGCTTTAGCATCTTATTCTCTTCTATAAGGGCTTTAGAAAGACAATCATTCAGTCGATGTTCTTCGAAGATAGAGTAACATCATTAGGTTTTGATAGAAGATTATCCCGCACTTGCATTAATTTCTCCCTATAACCTGAAGAAATTTTAGCACCATTACATAAGTAGAAGTAGTCCATCTTTTTAGCTTGCCTTTGAGATTTCTTAACTTGCCCTAAAAAGAAAACATTGGGTTGCCATATACATTGATTTTACAACTATCAGAAAAAATATTAAAAAAATCAAAGTGATCTGTCCAATTATTATAAAATGAAAAGCAGGGATGACTTCTCACTACATTCGTACCACGGTACAGAACAAGAGGGGAGCAGTTAGATATGGAAGGGGATGGAATGATGATAGTGAGGTTAAGCCAAATAGATATGGAAGGGAGGTTGTGGTAACCTCTGTCAAGTCTATATTGAGTTCTAACACCAATTACTACTATTGTTCCATGTAAAGAAGCAGCCAGCGGAAGAAATGGGAATTAAACTAGAGGCAACTATGGAAATATTCAATGGTCTAGTGTGTTGCATTGAGAGGGGAATACCTCAACTTTTATCATGTGAAGATTTCATACAGTTCCAATTTCCTAAGCATAGCCAAGGAGCATTTGAAGGAAGTAAGGAATGGAGTAAATCAAGAAGGATTTGTCTATAAGCATTGCTATTCTCTGCATATATAGAAGTAAGAAAGAAAGAGGTATTGGTTGGAATATGAATGATTTTCAAATGGATGAATTGCCTATGAACAGAAATAGGAGAAAGAGAGAAGAGGAGGGGATTCCATAAAATATGCAACGACCCGCTATTTCAAACCATTCAAATCGACAATCATCCGCTCATGTCAAACTTAAATTGCTCAAAACAACATATTGTTAATTTATATTTGGCAAAACTTAGCATATACAGTAAATAAATCAATCATAGAATCACAGACACAGAGTTTACAACAATAAGCAGCGGAATAGATAAATAGTCGTCCATGAGGCTACTACATAAAATCTGAGTTTAAAACAAAATACAACAGAAATCCCGAACACATAGAAGTCACTAATACAAAAGTAACTGACAAGTCTGAACAAAACAACTAGAAATAACTGAAATATCTGAAAGCTAAATAGACAGATCTCCAAGCAAAGCTCCAAGCTCCAAAGGTGAGTCTCAAATGTCGTGACACTTAGTCTGATCCGAGCATAAAGCAAAACACAAAACACTCGAGTCGGGATAACATTCTTATGCAAGTAAATCAACTCAAGTGAAATGTAAGATAACTTAAAGGATGTTGGGATTCCATCCCCTAAGGATCCATGAAACTATCTACATACATAGTACAATACGCTACATAGATAATGTCTACAGTAAAGTAAAATATTAAAATAATGTTAAGGTGTTACCCATATCCCCCTTAACACAATTTTATATATATTCCCATAGTGTATATAGATACTGTAAGCTCCACCAAACCAGTGGGATACTCAGTGAGCACTCCATAGGTACGGTACAAAACAAACTCGTAGAGGGCGCGATAAGGCATGTGACAAGGCATGCGAGGCAATACCCAGGGTAGGACACTATCGTTTTGCACTCCCAGACTGGTGGTAACGCATAGCAGCTACTACCTCCTACCTCGAGACACACTCCCAAATCAAAGGTGCACCCAATCAAATCACAAAGTAATAGAATGGTATCGAAGAAATGTTCCCAATAGGGGGAGCGACCCCACTTGGCCTGGTATAGCTACTGTTTTAGCCACATCAAGCTGACTCAAGGGAGTCAGGGCTGCGTTCATACCTCATACAGACGTTTGCCAAAACATCCTACTTCGTTCTGAAATCTCCATCATGTACACAGTTGTTAAAGTGGTTTTCGGTATTGTCAGAGAGTATGACAATATCTGATCCCGGTCTCTTTAACAACCAAACGCTTATTTCACACCGTGGTAATTTTCATTTCAAACAGTTCATAATTCATATCAAATATCATATTCATTTCAAAATCATATCATTTTCGAAATCATATTCACTTTCAAAATCATATTACTTTAAATTGTAATTCACTTCCAAAATCACAACCACAAAATAGTTTTAACCATCATATCAAAATATTCACATTTAAATACATTAAATCTAAATCATAACAGTTTCAACTTAAACGGTTTAAATATTAAAAATAGTTTATATATTGAAATAGTTATAAATTTAAAATAGTTTATAAATTAAAAATAGTATATATATTAAAAGAGTTTATATCGAAAATAGTTTCAAATTAGAATTGTTTCTTCCAATTTCACAAATCAATTCAAATCAACTTTAGTTCCAAGATTCAACAAATCAATTCAGTTCAACGATTTCAATTTTAAAAGGCTAAAGGTTCAATTCAAATTCTCATTAAAACCATTTTTAATTTATATCAATTTCAAATCCAGGTTTGAACTACAAATTTAAACCACTTCCAATTGAATAGGTTTCAAAGTTTAAATACTCAAACAATTTACAATTACTCAATTTGATAAATTTCATTTATATTTCAAAATTCAACTTTAATTTTATTTAAATTTGAAAATATTCACTTAATCATTTTTAATAACATTTAAATAAAGTCCAAATTACAAATTTAAATAAAATCAATAATTAAATATTTAACTTCAATTATATCTAATTTTAAAATATTCATGTAATCACTTTTTATAAGCATTTAAATAGAATCTCAAATAACAAATTTAAATCAAAATTAGATATTCTATTTTCTTTAAATTTGAAAATATTCATTTAATCACCTTTAATTAAATCAAGTTATAAATCATATCTTTAAAATCTCAAAATTTATAAGTTCAAATCAATTCCTATTTAAATACAATTCTTAAACAAATTAAATTACAGATCAATTATAATTTACCTTTCTAACCTTAATTTATTAATGTTATTAAAAAATCTATTTTCAAAATATTAATATAAATTTTAAATAAATATTTAAACATAATATTTATATATTAGTTAAATTGAATTTTATTAGATTAACTCTTATTATTAAATTAAATCTATTTTAAATCTTATTTTATATATTTTAAAAATAATAAAGTAAAATTTTATAATTTACATTTTAAAACTTAACTTATAATTTTAAAATTTCCAAAATATATAATTTTAAAAATCTAAGTTTTACACATATATTAAAATTAAAATATCTTTATATTATATTTAAAATCAATATTTATTAATACCCATATATTTCCTTCCAAAACCTTGGAAACCATTTTTCAAAAATAGACCAATGGTGTCCGTATATAGTTTTCTATCCTATGGTCAAGTGATGTAGATATTTATCATTTCAATCCACAATAATTTAATATTTACGGGTATATATCTTTTCAACCCACAATCCCAAAATTTCAAAATCAATAAAATAGCTTGGGTTAATCATTTCAACCCATAACGATTTTCCCTAATCTATAATATCGTTCGGGTATGTATCATTTCAACCCATAAAGAATTCTTAAACAAACAGGGAACTTGCAGAGTGAGAATAATAAAATAATAATATAAATAACATACATATCATCAACAGGCATATATCATAATTGGCAATTCAAATATACTATATATACAACATGTTATTGGTGTAACATGGCAATCGTAGGTAAACAATTTTATACATTAACATATCATATTCAACGATCAATTTACTAACAAATTCAAATTTAATAATATATTTAAATCGTCATTTCATGTGAATATAAATTTATTAAATATAAGAATGTTAATCGTGAGTGATCGCTCACCTTTCGAGGCTAGAGAAACAATGATGGTGAAGAAGATAACACACACACGCACATGGATACGCAATAATGGGACAGCGAGACAAGAGATAAACTGTTGCGATACGGACAACGATTACACAAGGATAGGCAAAACAACAAGAACTTAAAATCGACGAATCACTAAATATAATATATATATACACTTTCCTCTTTTTTTTCAACATAAAAAAAGAGCAAGGAGGCTAGGGAAAGAAGAGCATGTTGATAGCTGCTCAGGTCTAGTTCGGCTACCAGGTGTGGGTTGCCGGGTGGATCTGGTCGCTGCTGATGGAAGCCAAGCGGACATGGCGGAGAGTTGCGAGGCTGGAGATGGTGTTTGCTAGCAAGGTGGTGCTGTGTTGAGGCTTGGCAGCAAAGCAAGGCGTGGCGAAGGGAGGGAGAACACGGCAGGGTGAGCTGCTGTGTTTGTCTACGATGGATCTGGGTCAGTAACGGAAGGGAAACGCAGCCATAGGTGATGGGTTTGGCTAGTGGGACGACTATCAAATCGCCCAGATACACAACTTGCAACCTTGGGCCAGCTATATCCATGTTTCTCTATCGCCTCGAGCAACATATTATCCTCTTCTTTGCTCCATGCTTCAAACTTCAGCATGGCACAAGTTTGAGGTGGGAGGGGATCAGGCGAACGGAAAGGCAGAGTCTGGTGATGACGTGGGTTGTGTCAATGGAGGCTATCATAAGGAGTTGTGGCACGGAGCCTAGGTGAAACAGTTGATCTATGAGACGACCCACCGCCTCGATACTCAGAAATCGACACTAATACATCCTTGGTATTCATGTGTCATAAATCTAAGTACCGGAGAGACAGATTATCATGGGGTAAAGAAAAAAAATAAAGATAGAAGACAAGACAATAATAGAATCTCACATCGTATTTAACTCATAATCATACATGTCATAACTTCAAATTGCTCCATCAGAGTTAATACAAATCCAGCAGGGATAGTTATAACTGCCAATCCATACATATGCTGGTAACTACCTAATACATAACACAGCGGAATAAATATGTGGCTTCTACAAAAATCCAAAATGCTCCAGGCTCCATGCTCCATTCCAAAATGCTCCCAACTTTCCTAACTACTTGGCTGTCTGGAAAAATAGGGCACCCAGAGTTTAAAGGGAAAAGAAATAAACTCCGAGTTAGTCATGGGACTACTGTGAGAACTCAAAATACGATGTATGAAAACAAAAAGGTATCTCATAAGACCACGCCGCACATAAATGTGAGAAATGCGGATTGCAGATCTTAAGGCTCTAATAACACTAGAGGGGGGTGAATAGTGTTTTATGGATTTTCTAAATCTTTTTGAAACTTATGTAAATTAATCACCAACAAATGCAATTCACGGACATAGATATAATCACAGAATCAGACACAGATGCAAATAATAAATAAAAGCAGTAAAGGAAAGAACACACCAGGATTTTATACTGGTTCGAAGTTACCCTACATCCAGTCCCGCACAAACGTAAGGATTTCTTATCAAAAATAAGCTCCCAGATTACACCCTCGATTTCAAGGCCACGAGGTACACCCTCCTGTATTCGAGTCCGGAGCAAACTCTTGATTTACCAGGCCATAAGATCACCTAATCGATTTCTGTGGCAACAATCACACCCAATTGATTTCAAGGCTCAACCGCACCTTTTACTCAACAGTTTGATTTACGAATAATCCTATAACTCTGAATAGTACCGAGATCTTATGGAGAGAGTGGCAGAGAATCAAACAAGAGATAATCAAGTTTGATTCACTTGGTATTTCGGCAGAGTATAGTTTGGGATTCTTTAGGATAAATGTGGAAGATGAAGAGAAGAGAAAATAAGTGAAATATGATGATAAATTCATTTAGAACTACTTATATTTATAGGAAATCAACATCCATATCTATTCGTGAAAGGATACGACGAATAGACACTTCTTTTGAAAATTTGAATTTTGAATTTAACGGGCACCATGTCGACATGGGGGGTTGAGGGATGTCGACATGCTCTAGGCAAAATTAGTGATATTGATTTTCTTATTAAAATTGGTTTCTATATTTTGTCAAAACAATTCTAAAACTTTGTAAATATATTTGAATATAGTATAAACATATAAAAGAGTTTAGAAAGTAATTTTTAATATATATAATCTTAATCTATAAAGTGATTTAAAATCTGAGTAAATATTTTAAAGCTAAATAACAAGAGATAGTTGAAAATCATTGACAATTTTGAAATCAAAATATTAAAAATGATAAAGATAGTTTTGAGGCTAAAATATTTCAAACAAGAGAGATGTCTTTTTGAAAAGATGGTTTTGAAAACATTTAAAATAAGAGATATATTTTTGAAAAACATTTTTATAAAATTAGTGGATATCAAAATAGGACTACTATATGTTCCACTAGATATTGTCATGGGTTCCATCCCACTAGGGTTCCATCCCTTTAACAGGCTCGAAGTAGATTCCATTCCACGAAAAAATTTCGAATAAAGATGTAAGTGCTTTCAAGAAGTTTAAACATAATTCTAGACTCAATACTTATCTTGTACTATTAAAATCTTGAACTCTTGATAACTTGATTTCTTGATACTCATGAGTCTTCAATCTTGATATCTTTGATCTTTAAATTCATCAGTCTTGTATCTCTATACTGTATAGTCTTCATTCTTGGTACCTGCATGTTTATATCCTGCATATATATATAATCACTATAAAGTTAGTATTTATATTTTATAACAAGTCCTAAGATTGTTGTCATCAAAACCATCCTTCTCAAGGACTAACAATCTCCCCCTTTTTAATAATGACAACCTATGTTTATAAAATATACTTCTCCTTCACAATAACTCCCCCTAAAACTAATAACTCCCCCTAAAACTAATAACTCTCCCTTAATCTAAGCCTAACTACTCTAACTACTCTATTTTATATTTCTCCCCCTTTGTCATCAACAAAAACTAATCCTAAACTAATATAACTCCCCCTTAGTCTTATATTGGAGTACCTGTGACAAATTAAGATGGAGTGTGTGTGTGTGTATAATAACATGAGTTAATTAATGAAAACATAACCAATATGATAGTTTAAATCCAATAAACATATACTATGTTTCATATAATTTTATACATTCCATTCAAATCAAATCAATTCTAATCAAAGCAAATCAAATCAAACAATTCAAATCAAATCAAACAATTCAAAAACAAGCAATTCAAACCATAAGGAGATCAAATAATTTAAGGAACTTCAACCCATTCTTCTTCTCTAAAGATAGGATCCTTTTTAATATCTTTCCAATCTTTATTATCTTGAATTAAAGTTACTTCAGGATTTGCATCGAGATCATCTTTGTTTAGGGAAAAAATCATCCAACGAAGGGCATCGAAATGCTTCTCTTGTTCTTTTATCATCTACATTTGACTTAGTTCTAAATGCCTTTGATTGTGGAGAATAAGAATAAGTATATTCTTGAATGAATTAAGAGTTTCTTCATGATTTTCACTTAAAGTTTGAGAAGAGGAAGCCATTTTCAATAAGTAGTTAAAAGATATAAACAGAGATAAGTAGATAATGAAGAGATTACAAATTTCTGGAATAAACAGGTATTTAAATAGGCAGAAATTCATTTAAAATGAATAGACATGTGTTAGTTATTTTAATTTCAAAATTTTAAAAAAATAACCAAATCAGACAGTTATATGTCGACATAGTGGGTTGGGGTATGTCGACATGGGTATGTTAATTTATGTGTCTTCTTTGTTTTGTGAGTATGTATATATAAAAACTTATATATTATACTAACATTTATTCTAGAGACACGATAAGGTAGAAAAACATAAGATAGATAAATGAGTTAATACATGAGATACTACATAACATGATAAAAGAGCAATACAAGTTCATACAAAATAAACTGGTGCATCTCATCCTAGTTTTTAGAATGTGCGAGAAGATGAGGAGGATGATGATAAGCCAATTTTCCAACCAACTTTAGCAAAGAACTTGTTCATATTAGTGGTCATTTTATCCAAGTTCTTACTAACGGATCTTTTGAGAATCAGTTGATTTTCCACTATGATCTTTTGATTTTTGAGGAGTGTTTTGTTGGAAGGATTGTTAGGATATTCAATACTTTCCAAGGAGGTATCTTTATTTTCTTCTTCAATTTCCATTTCCTCCCCTTCTTCTTCTTCTTCCTCGTTTTCTTCCTCCATCTCTTCATGTGCCAACCTTTCATCCTTTTCGGCAAGAGATTTATATTGTTGAAATATGAAAGGAATTTTCATAAGAGAAATATTGGCATGATTAAACGCTTTTCTTGAAATAAATTCTTCCCTTTTGTAATCAACACCAAAATAATTAAAAATCCGAGTGAGATAGATTCCATGATACAAAGTATTCTCACCCATTTCCAAATTTTTTAGGACGAAGTTCCTCTATAATCACTTGCGCCCAATTAATGTCACAATGACCAAAAACGGAAAAAAGAGCTTTAAAAACTTTTAAAGTCGGGTTATTGAAATTTTCGGATCTAGGAGTGATAGTATGTTGCAAAAGAAGATTAACAATACGTGCTTCAGACGAAAGTTACGATTTTTAAATTCAAAGTTGTCATCTCCTTCGTAAATGTGATGAAATGTCTTACAATCATGTTCATCAATGTTAAAGTAGAAAGATCCATTCCCGAATTCTTGCAATTGAGAATGTTGCCCAAAATTTCACAATTTAAAATAATTTTAGTGCCTTTAACACTATTCCAAATTTCATTTTCATTTCCTTCATGAAAACCGTGATTCGAATTTGCATAAAACATTTTAACAAGATCTAGATAACAAACAAAATCATTTTCAGAATTGTCAAAAAGACTAAGAATATGGTTCTCTTCAAGAAGAATATTGATTTTATATGTAAAAAAATCGCTAAAGATAGAAAACTTTCCCGTATGAACTTTTCCGTAATTAGCATAGCTTATATATGCCTTGATTGCTTTCGGATCATTATAGAGATACTCTTTGATGGTTTTAGACAGCCTCATTTGTGGATGAAGTGCTTGAAGAAGCCATTTTTGAAGAGAGTAGAAAGTTTGAAAGAGTGAAAGAGAGTTTGAAGTTTAAAATGAAAGTGAAAAGATATGATAAGATAAGGGAAAAAAATAGATATTCAATAGTCAAGTTCTCTGGTCAAGACGTACCTTTCCAGAACATTGGAGTTGGTGAAAAGGTGGAGGGAAGTTCAAAGATTTGAATTCAAATTTGAATTTCAAATTTCTGACAAGGATGTCGACATCATGGGTAGGACCATGTTGACATGGGTCAGAGAATTCATGTGACTTATATTTTCCTATATACTTTAATCTCTATATATTTATATATTATTTTTAATGTCTATATATTTTCTAGAGTAATATTTAATATAATAATATTACTTTAATAAAAAATATTATAATATTAAAAAATAAAAATAAACATAATAAAAAATTAAAATTCAAACAAAAACAATCAAACAATCAGTCAATTTTAAGCAAACAATTTCAACCAATATATTGTAAACGTGTTCCTTTTTCTAGACTCATATCTCTGAGATCATCGGAATCATGAATAGCCGTAAAGCACATATTTGAATTTTATGTCTTCTGATCATCATCGCTTGAGGATGAGTCTGAGTCTGAATCGTCTAGTGTAGCGGTATACACTCTCTTCCTTTTCTTTGTATAATCATTGCTTGCAGGAAACTTTTGCTTATCAGAGTGCAGGCAGTCTCTTTTGAGATGACCTGGTTCGTCATAGTTGAAACATTTGACGTGGTTTGATACTTCATTATGATTTCCAGAATTCCTATGATCATTCTTTTTAAAGTTGTTTATCTTTATGTATTTTAGAAACTTTCGAAAATTCCTTGTCATGAAGGCTATTTCTTCATCGTCATCACTTCCCGATTCTGATCCATCTGTTAATGCATTGAATGCAATTGACTTCTTTTCGAATGCCTTGCTATCTCTTCTCTCTTGCATTTGTACTTCAAATGACATTAAATTTCCAGTCAATTCTTCAATCTTTAAATTACTGATATCATTTGCTTCTACAGTTGCAAGATTTTCTGATCCCACTCCGGAGTAAGAGAATTTAGTATTTTTCTGACTTGATCTTCTTCAGAAAAACCTGTTCCCAATGATATTAGAGAATGCACAATATCCTGAAATCTACTATACATATCTGAAATGGACTCATTAGAACTCATTTTGAATAATTGAAACTGATTCGTGAGTATGGATATTTTGGTCTGTTTGAGTTTGCTTGTTCCTTCATGAGTAACTTGCAAAGTTTTCCAGATATCATATGCAGACTTACAAATAGATACTCTATTGAATTCATTCCTATCAAGTGAACAAAATAAAATATTCATTGCTTTGGAATTATTTTGTGCAATAGTCTTTTGTTCAGCAGTCCACTGTGAAAAATTAATTGTAGGTTCAGAATATTCAGTCTGTGTGATATTCCAAGTGTCTAATCGTATTTACTGTAAATATATTTTCATTCTACATGCCCAATATGCATAGTTACTACCATTAAAAAGTGGTGGTCTGGCACTAGACTGACCCTCTACAAATGAACTAGTGATAATGTTAACCGAACTAGTGTTGGTAGCCATTTTTTTAAAAACTTTTCAAAATACAGATTATGAAAACTTTGAAAACCTTGCTCTGATACCAAATGTGAGAAATGCGGATTAAGGATCTTAAGGCTGGAATAACACTAGAGGGGGGGTGAATAGTGTTTTATGGATTTTCTAAATCTTTTTGAAACTTATGTAAATTTAATCACCAACAAATGCAATTCACGGATATAGATATAATCATAGAATCAGACACAGATGCAAATAATAAATAAAAGCAGTAAAGAAAAGAAAATACTAGGATTTTATACTGGTTCAGAGTTACCCTACATCCAGTCCCGCACAAACGTACAGATTTCTTATCAAAAATAATCTCCCAGATTACACCCTCGATTTCAAGGCCACGAGGTACACCCTACTGTATTCGAGTCCGGGGCAAACTCTCTTGATTTACCAGGCCACAAGATCACCTAATCGATTTCTGGGGCAACAATCACACCCAATTGATTTCAAGGCTCAACCGCACCTTTTACTCAACAGTTTGATTTAAAAATAATCCTATAACTCTGAATAGCACTGAGATCTTATGGAGAGAGTGGCAGAGAATCAAACAAGAGATAATCAAGTTTGATTCACTTGGTATTTCGGCAGAGTATAGTTTGGGATTCTTTAGGATAAATGTGGAAGATGAAGAGAAGAGAAAACAAGTGAAATCTGATGATAAATTCATTTAGAACTACTGGTATTTATAGGAAATCAACAGCCATATCTATTCGTGAAAGGATACGACGAATAGACACTTCTTTTGAAAATTTGAATTTTGAATTTAACGGGCACCATGTCGACATGAGGGGTTGTGGGATGTCGACATGCTCTAGGCAAAATTGGTGATTTTGATTTTCTTATTAAAATTGGTTTCTATATTTTGTCAAAACGATTTCTAAAACTTTGTAAGTATATTTGAATATAGTTTAAACATATAAAAGAGTTTAGAAAGTAATTTTTAATATATATAATCTTAATCTATAAAGTGATTTAAAATCTGAGTAAATATTTAAAACAAGAAATAGTTTAAAATCAATGACAATTTTGAAATCAAAATATTAAAAACGATAAAGATAGTTTTGAGGCTAAAATATTTCAAACAAGAGAGATATCTTTTTGAAAAGATGGTTTTGAAAACATTTAAAATAAGAGATATATTTTTGAAAAACATTTTTATAAAATTAGTGGATATCAAAATAGGACCATTATATGTTCCACTAGATATTGTCGTGTGTTCCATCCCACTAGGGTTCCATCCCTTTAACAGGCTCGAAGTAGATTCCATTCCACGAAAAAATTTCGAATAAAGATGTAAGTGCTTTCAAGAAGTTTTAACATAATTCTAGACTCAATACTTAGCTTGTACTATTAAAATCTTGAACTCTTGATAACTTGATTTTTTTATACTCATGAGTCTTCAA
The DNA here is from genome assembly GCA_030737815.1 of Allium fistulosum. Taxonomy (NCBI): domain Eukaryota; kingdom Viridiplantae; phylum Streptophyta; class Magnoliopsida; order Asparagales; family Amaryllidaceae; genus Allium; species Allium fistulosum. The sequence continues at coordinate 446,639,149 of CM060903.1, forward strand.
TCTTGATATCTTTTATCTTTAAATTCATCAGTCTTGTATCTCTATACTGTACAGTCTTCATTTTTGGTACCTGCATGTTTATATCCTGCATATACATATATATATATATATATATCTAAACTATAATGTCAGTATTTATATTTTATAACAAGTCCTAAGGTTGTTGTCATCAAAACCATCCTTCTCAAGGACTAACAATAAACACGGAACGGGTTTTTACCTTATGATAACCAAAATCTTTATTACGTGAAATTAAGGGATATTATCTTTAATGACATTCTTTGAAAAACATTTCCAAATAAACTTATTAATCTTAGCCGAAATTGTTACATTATTAAATTCCAGCATACCACCTTGTAATACAAGGCTTTCTACATCTAAATTCGTACAAGCACTTATTGGAGAATGGATTTCCATACAAATGACAAGGTAAGGGACTACCTTCCGACAATACACCTCTAGAGGGATGCACCTAGGGTCCAGACACTGAATGCCAAAACCAACACAAGGCCGGCCTACCCTTCACACTGGATAGTACCGAATATGTCATCACCCCAATCGTTACCGACCTTTAACGGGATCCCGAGTCATACATTCACCACATACTTAAACATGGGTAGAGTAATCTAGAAGGATGATGGCATCTCCTAATTGGGAGTGACCCACTTAGCCTTGCTACTTCTACCCTGTTTTTGTCATTTCCGGGTGATGAAGCCTGAGGTAAACGATTACCTTTTCACATAGCACATCTTTTTCACTTTGAATGTCACTTTGCCATTCCACATACAGATGACTGATTTCTACAAACGTATAACCCCTGAGCTCATACGTCTCAGGAAAGGGTGTTAAGCTAAGAGAAGGTGTCTTCTTCGCCACCAAACTGATATACTTTTATAGAGATCACTCATTGTGATTTGGAATGAAAGGTCAGACATTCATCCATACAAGTTCATTCTAGGACTGAACGAAACCGAAGGTACTCTCCTACTCCATTAGTAGCGAGAAGTCCTTGCATAAGACATTTTCATAATAGAGCACTGCTGCCATCATATGATATGGTAATTTTCATCTCGAGGGACAAGTGGCAGACAACCCTACATCATGAAGATCTCTATCTTCAAAGTCATTTGTTTTCAAACACGTTTTACTTCGAACGTAGATTGGTTCGAAATGGTTTTCAGATAGGAATCACCCAAATCCGACCCCAGTTCTTTCGAAATCTAATCATCGAAAAAAATGATGTAATTAGATGATTATTTTTCGATTCATTCATTTTTATTCACCAAAATATCCTCGAGAGATATATATTTTCAAAATCTTCTTCTTTAAATACGGAATCATTTAAACCTCTCTTTTGAACATTTCTCAAATCATTTTTAAAGAGTATCTTTTGAGAAAATAGGGTTACAGGAATCACTCTACTTTTATTCAATATCAACTTCCATATTCAATGAGTGCTATGGGTGGAATAATGGTGAGATCACCTTTTGAATTCCACAAATAGGACAAGTTCCCTCTTCGGATTTTAATAATGAGTATAAGAAGATTATTTCTATAAAATCCAAGTTTAGCATTCGGGCTTTCCTTTTGATATGTTCCACCCCTCGCCTAAAAGAGAAAACCGAGGCCAGGTAAGTTCAGGGCGCTGGTTGCTTCATCCCTAACCTTAGTTATGCACCTTGTTTTCATTTTTAGATCTCACAGGCGGGACAAATGTACTATTCGTTTTCGCATACTCATTTTCCCTTTTTAAATCACTTAACTATTTGTTTAACCACCTTTGAAATAATTTTGAATTGTTCAAATCTCTTTTTAAAATACTTTATTATTTACCTAAAAAATGCTTACATAAGACTTGGGAAATAATTGTTTAGTACCAACCTTTATTTCTAAAGTTATTGAAAAGTGTTGCGAAAAAGTGTTGCAAATAGTGTTTTAAAAGTTATATTCTTTAAAACGACTTTTATATCATTTAGAAATCCATATTTTCAAATTAAATCACTTTGAAAACATCTTTAAAGATTTTTAGAATTTATTTCATATTTTCAAAACATTTAAAATATCAATTTTAAACTTTGGTCACTTTACTGCAAAAGCGCAATTTTTCTAGAAAACTGTTTTGGACATATTTTAAAATCTACTTAATGAAATCTTGATTTTATTTCTTTGTTTGAAACATATGGATATAATGTCCGAAAAATTCTTATCTTGAAGAATTCCGAGCTAAATTCCGTTCCGTATACTCTTTTCAACTTTTTGGCGCGAAATCGCGAACTACCTTTGCGCGACGCGACTAGTTTTGACATGTTTCATGTTTTTCATCCAAACTATGTTAAAATAAGTTTATATGTTTATAAAACATTTATAATACATTTTTAATCATTTTAGAGGGCATTAAATGATTCCATATCACTTTTCAATTTATTTTGGAAAGTGTTTTCCGTGTGAATCAATGTCGTGTATATCGTGACTTGTTTCAATATTTACATGCAATAAACAGCATATGGAAATCAATATCATAATCAAATATCCAAACAAACATATCAAAACATCACAACCAAATATATACATATAAATAGGAGTTCTCACTTTGTTTGGTTTTGGCGAACGGAAAACGGCTATAGCTTCGATACTCGTTGTTTTTCGCTCACGAATCTTTACGCACTTGGCGAATGGCTTGACTTGGCTTGGATGAGGCTAGGAGTGCTCGGCCTTGGTTTGATGGTGGAGGCTAAGGCCGTGAGTGGAGGAAGAGAAATGGAGGAGTTTTGAGGTGCTTCGGCGGAGTTTTGTTGATATTTTTCTTTGTTTTATTTTTGAGAATATTTTGGCATTATTTAATTATGGAAAGAGGAAATTAAAGAGTGGAAGAAAAGCTTAAGAAAGGAAGAAGTAGTTGTGTAAAAAGTAAAGAAAGTGGATAGCTATTTATAGAAAAAAATTTGCATTAAAAAAACATTTGGTAAAAAGACCAAAATACTCTTTTCTTATACTTTAAGCAAGCTAAAACTTAACATCACATTTCAAATCATTACTTTATGTCATTTTCAATTATGTATTAAGTAAAGAAAGTAATAATTATGTTTGATTGATTTGATGTTTACTTTTTGACTTTATAACTCTTTTTTGTCTTTTTATGCTTTCTTTTTCTTAATTATATTTTTTAATTTTCTAAGTATGTTTAGTAAAAGTAAACTTGATTAGTAACTTAATTAATACTTATACTATTTGTATATATGTTCATATATGAGAAAATAAAGGTGCAACGACGTAGCGACAACTTTAAATCGACAAAACGTTGATTTTCGACAAAATGTTTTACGATCACATTTTGAAGTTTTAGTTAAACTATTTATTTATGTAAACTAAATTTGAAAATAAATTTGTATAATGTTATTTAAAAATATAAACACTTATAAATTGATTAAAATAATTTATTTAACCATCGAAATTTACTTTTCTAAAATCAGCATTTTGTCACTTTTATCTGTATAAGTAAATGTTACTATTTTTGTGTATATTTTTATTTCCAAATCCTATCTAATATTATTTGAATCATAAAATGTGATATATTTTACATTTAAAATCACTTTAAATGTTATATTTTGAAATGGTCAAATTCTGGGTCGTTACATTCTTCCTCCTTTAAAAGAATTTCAGCCCCGAAATTAAGGAAGAAGCTTGCTCGGAAAGGAAATATATTTGATAAGATGGAATATATATACAAGAGTATGAATAAGTGACTATACCACAAGCGGTGAGTGCACTATGTCGATAGATACAGTCTATACATCAATCCTAAACTCAGGATATGCCTTCCTTATTCTGTCTTCTGTTTCCCAGGTGCAATCCTCTACATCTCCACTCCATTGAACTTTAACCAACCTTACAATCTTCCTTCTCAACCGCTTTTCATCATAATCAATGATTCGAACAGGTCGTCTAATAACTACCAAATTGGGTTCAACTTCTAAATCTTCTTGGGCAGCTGTTTCGATGATTTGTTTTGGATCATACACATGCTTCCGTAAATGAGATACGTGAAAAATGTTATGTGCACCTGATAATCTTTCTAGCAGTTGTACTCAATAGGCTAGTGGGCCGATCCGCTCGAGGATGGGAAAAGGTCCAATATATCAAGGTGCTAACTTTCCCATCCGACCAAATCTTACAACTCCTCTCATTGGAGAGACTTTCAAAATTACAAAATCTCCAACCAAGAATTCCAAATCTCTATGCCTCCTATTTGCGTAACTCTTTTGCCTGCTTTGTGTTTCTTTCATCTTTTTTCTGATCATGTCAACTTTCTCTGACGCTTCTTGGATCATATCAGGGCCAAGTACTAACCGACCGTCGGACTTGATCGAATATGCTGGGGATCTACATGGACGACCATACAAAGCTTCATACGGTGCCATGCCAATACTAGCCTAATAATTGTTATTATAAGAGAACTCCACAAGATGAAGATAATTTTCCCAAGAACCTCTAAAATCTAAGATGCATGCTCAGGAGATCTTCTATAACTCGATTTACCCTTTCAGTTTGTCCATCAATCTGGGGATGATATGCGGTTCTAATATTCAGCTTCATTCCCAAAGCTGTTTGTAATGCTTTCCAGAACTGACTAGTGAAGATTGGATCTCGATCGCTTACTATACTACTTGGAAATCCATGCAATCGGACAATTTCCTTCATATATATCTTAGCAAGGCTTGCAGTAGTTCGTGTTGGCTTTACATGGATAAAATGTGCACTTTTAGTTAATCGATCTATGGTAACCCAAATTCCTTCATTTCTCTTTCTCGTTCGAGGCAAGCCATAGATGAAATCCATTGATATTTGGTCCCATTTCCAAGTTGGAATTTCAAGAGGTTGGAGTAGCCATGCAATCTTCTGCTGGTGACTTTTAATATGTTGACAATTTGCACATCTGCTAACATCAATGGAAATGTCCCTTTTCATACTTTCCACCAAAATGTGTGCTTCATATCTTGGTACATTTTGTGAATCCGCGGGTGAATGTTAAGTTTAAATTTGTGGCATTCAGCTAATACCTCCTGCTTAAGGCTTCCAACATCCGAAACACAAATTCGTCCCTTCAATCGCAATACTCCATGGTTGTCTATTTCAAAGCTTGAATTATGCTCTTTACGTAAATTCTTATAAATTTTTCTCAAAAACTCATCTTCCTTTTGTTTGCTGATAATTCTTTCCAAAAGAGTTGGAGTTACTACCAGATAAGAAATAACGACGTACTTCCTGCTCTATGCATCTGCTACTACGTTGGCTTTCCCAGGTGTGTATAAGATATCAAGATCATATGATGCGAGAAATTCTAGCCAACGTTGTTGCCTCATATTTCGGTCCTTCTGGGTGAAAAGATGCTTCAAAGATTTGTGATCTGTGAAGAGCTCAAACTTTTCACTTATTTAAAGAGGGAATATTATTTACTAAGGTCAAACATATTAAAATAAACTATGAAGAATTTTTACCCAGCAAATAATGCCTCCATATTTTTAATGCGAACAAAACGGCTAATAACTCCAAGTCGTGCGTTGCATAATTCTTCTCATGAGTCTTAGCTGCCTACTTGCATAAGCAATAACCTTTCCGTGTTGCATTAGCACCGCGCCTCCTCCTTCTCCACAAGCATTAGTATAAACAATTAAACCACCACTTCTATTAGCTATAGCTAAGACTGGAGTGCTAGTCAACCTTTCCTTCAATTCCTTAAATGCATCTTCACATTTTGGCATCCATTCAAATTTAACATCCTTCTTTGTTAACCTTGTAAGATGGGAGGAAATTTTCGAGAAGTCCTAGACGAACCTCCGGTAATATCCTTCCAATCCTAAAAAGCTACGGACATCTTTTGGAGTTTGTGGCGTCTTCCAATCTTGGACTGCTCCAACTTTCTCTGGATCAACCAAAACTCCTTCTCCTGACACCACATGCCCTAGGAATCTTATTTCTTTTTCCTAAAAATGGCACTTCGAAAACTTGGCTTTAAGCACATTCCTTCTTAATATTTCTAGCACAATCTCTAGATGCCTCTCGTGTTCCTCTTCAGTCTTTGAATATATAAGAATATCATCTATAAATACTAACATGAATTTATTAAGCACGTCTCTGAATACTCTATTCATGAGATCTACGAAATAAGCAGGGGCATTACTTAACCCAAAAGGCATAACTAACCACTCGTAGAAGAAATCTGGACCTCTGAATGCAGTTAAATGAATGCAGTCTTCTGCTATTCTAAGTTGATGGAATCCTGAGGCCAGATCCATTTTTGAAAATACCCGAGCACCATGAAGTTGATCAAACAAGTCATCTATGTGGGGTAGAGGATACTTGTTCGTAATTGTTTGCTTATTCAGGTCTCGATAGTTTACTCATAGCCTTAGGGAACCATTAGACTTGGCAACGAAAACAACTGCTGCTCCATAATTTGAGCGACTTGGTCTTATCAATCCCTGCTTGAACAATTCATCGGTTTGATCCCTTAATTCATCTACCTCTCTAGGAGCCATTCTTCGCTTTTGGTGAACAACGGGTCTTGCATCGGGAATTAAATCGATACGAAACTCAATTTCCCGATGTGGGGGCAAACTTTTTACCTCTTCAAAAACATCTGAAAACTTCTTAACTATCGGTATGGTCTCTAAATTTCCTTGGGGTGAATCAAGTGCATATTGGAAACTATCTGTTACCATACCAGGCTCCTTACAACATATATCAGCCATCTTCCCTAACTTTTCTTCACCGATACTGTCCTCCTAATGCAATCAAGAACTGCTTCATAACTGGATAGCCAATCCATACCGAGCAAAACTTCAAATCTATTAAAATCCAGGACAAACATGTCGCATGAAAAATAATGGAAAAGATAGGTAACTTGGACATCTTCACAAATCATACAAAGGTTTGTTGTACCGCCTATGGGATTTAACACACATATAGGGGTATGTACTATTTTGGTGGTAAGCTCTAATTTTTCAGCCAATTCTTTGGAAATAAAACTACGGGAAGCTCCAGTATCAAATAATACTTTAACTATAATACCCTCAACAAAAATAGCACCCTCCATAACTCCTCTTTCTTTGGTTTCTTTCGAAGTAAATGGTTCTTCTTCCATTGTATAGGCCTTAACTGGTTGGACTATCTCTATAAATGGACAACCCATCATCATATGCCCTTGTTGGTGACAATTAGAACAAAGTGACATAGAAGAAATATTATTTGCTTGTTGCTTCTTCCTATAATTCTCAACTATATGTCTGTTATTCCCACAATGTCCATACTTGACACCTTTTGAATTCTTTCTCTTCTTTCCTCCCTGTTGCTTCTTTTCTTGTGGATTGAATTCCTTCTCATTGGGATAGTTGCTACTATTAATAATATTTAGTACTGATGTCAGTTTCTCCTTATCAAGAATTTCATATCATAAACCCATATCTACTAGGTTCGTGAATGATCCCTTAAGGTGAGCATTCATTCTATCATAAAATCTTTTCTCATCCCAGCTACAAAAATTTCATTCTTCTTAAGTGGAGTATCTATCAGTCCAGGCCCAAAGAGAGATAATTCATCAAAATTCCACTGACATTTCTCCTTGCTTTAGATCCATAAAACTTTTATAGAGACAGGACTTCCCAGCATCTGGTAGGTATCGTTCTTCAAAAACCTTCTTAAATCTTTCCTACGAAATATCATCTTCTAGTTCATTGATAGTAATTGACTCCCACCAAGATAAAGCTCCATCCTTCAATTGCCAAGACGCCAAGAAGCACTTTTGCTCATCCTTTATTTCTAATCCTTTAAAAATTCTCTCACATGAGCGGAGCCAATTCTGAACTTCAATAATTGATTCTGTACCCTTGAACGGTTTCCCGCCCACATTGGTATAAGTTAGGCAGAAAGTTGCCAGGTTAACCGGAGTTTGTACCAGAACTGCTCCTTTGTTACCCTTTCCTCGTCCCTTCTTAGTATTCATTTCCTACTACCTGAGTATGTTAAGATATCTTTTTAGAACACATAAACGAGATTATCTTAGGGAGTGGGATTTGAGTATTGATAGCTCAAATATACTTATTCGGACAAAGATTTCTAATACGCTCTCTCTTAGACTAAACTCATTATAGGGCATTACTAACCCTATCTCTAATGAGTAAACCCCATCAAGGCTTAGGTATTCGCTCAACCATAATCTCTGATACCAAATGAGATGACCCACCACCTCGATACTCAGAAATCAACACTAATACATCCTTGGTATTCACGTGCCATAAATCTAAGTACCGAAGAGATAGATTATCATGAGGTAAAGAAAAAAATAAAGATAGAAGACAAGACAATAATAGAATATCACATCGTATTCAACTCATAATCATACATGTCATAACTTCAAATTGCTCCATCAGAGTTAATACAAATCCAGCAGGGATAGTTATAACTTCCTATCCTTACATATGCTGGTAACTACCTAATACATAACACAGCGGAATAAATATGTGGCTTCTATAAAAGATCCAAAATGCTCCAGGCTCCATGCTCCATTCCAAAATGCTCCAAATTTTCCTAACTACTTGGCTGCCCGAAAAAGTAGGGCACCCAGAGTTTAAAGGGAAAAGAAAATAAACTCCGGGTCAGTCATGGGACTAGTGTGAGAACTCAAAATACAATGTTTGAAAACAAAAAGGTATCTCATAAGACCACGCCGCACATAAACACGGAATGGGTTTTTGTCTTATGATAACCAAAATATTTATTATGTTAAATTAAGGGATATTATCTTTAATGATATTCTTCAAAAAACATTTCCAAATAAACTTATTAATCTTAACCGAAATTGTTACATTATTAAATTCCAGCTTACCACCTTGTAATAAAAGGCTTTCTACATCTAAAATAATATAGGAACTTATTGGAGAATGGATTTACATACAAATGACAAGGTAAGGGACTACCTTTCGATAGTACACCTCTAGAGGAATGCACCTAGGGTCCAGATACTGAACGCCTAAACCAACACGAGACCGGCCTACCCCTCACACTGGATAGTACAAAATATGTCATCACCCCGATCGTTACCAACCTTTAACGGGATCCCGAGTCATACATTCACCACATACTAAGACATGTGTAGAGTAATCTAGAAGGATGATGACATCTCCTAATCGGGAGCGACCCACTTAGCCTTGCTGCTTCTACCCTACTTTTGTCATTTTCGGGTGATGAGGCCTGAGGTAAACGATTACCTTTTCATATAGCACATCTTCTTCACTTTGAATGCCACATTGCCATTCCACATTCACATGATTGATTTCTACAAACATATAACTCCCGAGCTCATACGTCTCAGGAAAGGGTGTTAATCTAGGAGAAGGTGTCTTCTCCGCCACCAAACTGATATACTTTTATAGATATCACTCATTGTGATTTGGAATGCAAGGTCAGACATTCATCCATACAAGTTCATTCTAGGACTGAACAAAACCGAAGGTACTCTCCTACTCCATTAGTAGCGAGAAGTCCTTGCATCAGAGATTTTCATAACAGATGTTGTCCCACTTTTCAGCAAAGTCGAGATATCAAGAAATTAACTAAAAATCAATGATTACTCATCAAAAATATCGATTATACCTCATAGGTTCACTATGGATGTCGATGAATTTTGTTCGAGTTTGGATCGGGCTACAATTGACAAGACATGACAAACAAAGCCATGAAAGATGACGTTTTAAATTTCATGTCAATCGGAGTTCGTATGATCGAGATATGATCGATACAAGTTAGGGAAGACATGTTGTTCGTATCCATTAGGGGAAGTCAGATTTCAAATCGATCAAGTTCGAATCGATCAAAAAGACTTCGCCTCGATTTGTTCGAATCCATCGAGTTCGTATCGATCCAAATGAAACTATTCATATCCAATTTCGAATCGACGAGCAATGTTCACTTTGTATCCATCACGAATGCTCTACTTCGTATCCACTCGACTTGGTTTTACTTCGCATCGATCACTCGGAGTCAATTCGTATCGATCCCAATTGAGTAGTTCGTATCGATTGATTAACGATCGATACGAAGTGGCACCTTCCGATATCGGTACGAAATGACCCCCAGCCATCAATGCGAAGTAGCCTGAAAACATTGGTACGAAGAGAGCTATAAATCATCGATACGAAATCAATGCTTTTTTATCGATACGAAATAGGACGCGAACCATCGGTACGAACAAGGTGCACATAAGACTCGATCAACTCGGCATAAAAAGTGGATCGATCCAAAGAATGTATGCCATGTCATCACCTGGGCACGTGCAACCATCGATTCAAACAAATCGATTCGAAATGGTTGATTCGAACCAAACAGCCTGCCGAGGAACACTAATTCGTGTCGATCATATCTCACAATCCATAGGTCCAAATGCTATGAAATTTTCATAGGAGCTTACGTACAAGCTAAAGAATGTTCACACCAAGTTTCGACTCGATTGGACAAAATCTTGATCGATACGAATTACGTTCGTATTGATCACGGGTAGAGTCGAAACTTCATGGGATCGATCGCGTAGGCCCACTCACATGCCAGAAGATGTCTCACGAAGTTTGGGCCAGATATTTGGATGGAGCGCCTATAAATAGCACCCTAGAGCCTACAGAAAGAGGACTTTCGGGATCCAGCAACGTCCAAACTCTGCCAAAATCAAGATTGAACTCAACTTTACTGTTTGTACTTGAAAATTACTGTTGTAATCCGCTGTAATCAGTGAAGAACATCAATAAAAGATTGTCTTTTGAAGTGGATGTAGGCCGGAGATAGCCGAACCACTATAAATCCTATGTTTCTATTTGTTATTCTTGACTTGCGATTCTTTGCTTTGCCCGGATCTGAGATTTGTTTTACAATATTGTTGATCTGTGTTCATACACTGGTGCTTTCACGACATTCGGGGTTTATGACCAATTTTGATGCAAACACTTTGGTGCTTTCACTGAGAAGAACTAGCACCCGCTATACCAGATTTGGAATTCAAATTTGAAAGACAATGACGTGATAAACAAGTAGAAGACAAAGAGCCGAGAGAAGCCAACAAGGGGGGAGCCAAAAGGCATCCTCTGGAGATGGAGAAGGACCATCTTCGATCTACATTACCAGGGATGAAATGGAGGCTATGGTAGATTCAGTTCACGAAAGATTGTTGAAGAACCAACAGGAAGCAATGCAGACTTTCTTTGAACAGATTAGAGCAGCAAGTGCGCAGAACCTTGGACCGGCTATAGCGGCTGCAAATGCGAGACAGGGAGCCAGAGTAGCAGGGACCACTGGAGGTCAGATCCAAAACCAGAATGCAGAGCTTGAAGGCAGTCAACAAGGACTTGGTGGCAGACCCTCGGAATCTGACATTGGAAGACCCATAAATGGAGCCCAACAGGCTAGATCCAACGTTAACGTTAATGAGCCACATGAAGAATATTACCCAGAATACCCTTCGAGATCTGGGGGGCAGGATAGAGGCATGCTGAGGGCACAACCATTGGATGGAGATGAAAAAATGGTTGGATTGGTGCAGCGAATTATGAGAGGAGGATTGTCAAGCGGAGGCCTAGACGAAGTTAGTCGGATTCCTTTTACTCCGAATATCAGAAATGCCAGGAATCCTCCAAAGTTCAAATTACCCATGCTAGATCCTTATGATGGAAAGTCAGACCCGACCATGCATATTACCAGATATATCAGACATATGGAAGTGCTGGGAGCATCCGAGGAAGTGATGGCACGATGTTTCCCTTTATTCTTATCAGATTTGGCTGCGCTTTGGTTTAGGCAGCTAGAGAAGGAATCGATCAGAACATGGGGCGAGCTAGTGGAATGCTTCATGCGGCAGTTCAGGGTCCACGTGACGCGACCCAAGAGTGTGATGACCTTAGCTTCGATGAAACAGAGGACCGGAGAGTCCATAAAAGATTTTCTATTGCGATTCAATGCAACTGTGGCTTCAGTAGATCGCCCGGATCCATCGATGATTTTGATGGCGGCGGTGGCTGGAGTTGCGGAAGGCACAAAATTTAAGGATTCTTTAGCAAGGGATCCACCACAAGATCTTGGAGAATTCTATCATGAGGCTGAAAGATTCATTCGGCTAGAAGATTCACGCACCGAGAGGCGAGAAACAAACGCTGTGCAAGGCGAAGGAACCTCCAAAGAACAGTCTGAAGTAGACAAAGGGAAGCGAAAGCAGGATGACAGATGCGATGGTCCTGACAAATGGAAGAAATTCCGAGAACCCAGGTTCAGACAATACACTGATTTGACGGCAAGCCTGGAACGAATTTACACAGAGACTCGGGGGCAGCTCCCCTATCGAAAACCACCCAGGAGAGATCCCACGGAACGGGAGCGTAGAAGTGGCAAATACTGCCTATTCCATGAGCTAGAAGGGCATACTACTGATGAATGTCACCATCTAAAGGATGAGGTGGAAGAGCATGTCAGAAGTGGTAGATTGCCACAATACACCAGAGATCGAACAACGGCCGTAGGACCTGAGCAACTACCACCTCCTCCTAACAGAACTAATCTTGGATCAGGATGATGACTCGTCATCAATTGATTACGACGGCAAGGGCCAAGTTTAGGATTTGAAATTTGGTCGATTAGATTCCTTAGATTTGATTTCAAAATAAAATGGCTATTCCACTTACACATGTATGGGAACCGGAGAGATCCCCAGGCATGCTCTGAGATGGTAATAGACCGCTCTGCCCGGAGAGGCTGTATCTAGTTTTTCTTGTTGCTTGAGATTGAGCATTCAGGATTTGAACTTAATAAATGAACTTGAATTTTATAAGACAAACCTTTGACCAGGGAGTTAAAGGATGAATATTGAAAATTAACCTGAAAATGATCGCTTTATGACCGTACCCAGAGAGGCGGGGTACGGAGTGCAAGAAGTGAGTTGCTTCGCCGGAGAGCGACAGGATCGACTCACTTAACGTCGTTCCCCATTCACCGGAGAGTGATTGGATCGGGGTTCGATAAGAGCCCGGAGTGGCTGTGATCGGCCTAGGATTTAGGCCAAGACATCGCTTAATGTTCAGAGACACTGAATCGGAGTGTGGGGGTGTTGCCGCTTCGCCGGAGAGCGACAGGATCAGCTCACTCGATGTTGTTTCCCCTTCACCAGAGAGTGATAGGATGGGATTCAGCAAGATCCCGGAGAGGCTATGATCGGTCTAGAGAGACCAAGGCATCGCTATATGCCCTCACTAGGTCCAGAGTGCAAGGGATAGAAAGCAGCACCGGAGCGCTACAAGATCTTTCTATTCGATCGTTAGGACTGGAATGGACTTAGCAAGGGTCCAGAGTGACCATTGATGGTCCGAAGAGGCTGTAGAATTTGATTACTGACTTCCACAAGTGGAAATGGATATTGATTCGGCTTCGAACAGCCACAAACTTGATTGACGATACTATAGCTGTGAAAAAAACATGAGCTCACAACATTCGATTTGAAGCTATTCAAAACAAGCCTTTTACCAAAAGGCATATTTTGGGGGGCAAAGTATTATCCCACTTTTTAGCAAAGTCGAGATATCAAGAAAATAATAGAAAATCAATGATTACTCATCAAAAATATCGATTATACATCACAAGTTCACTATGGATGTCGATGAATTTTGCTCGAGTCCGGATCGGGCTACAATTGACAAGACATGACAAGCAAAGCCATGAAAGATGACGTTTTAAATTTCATGTCAATCGAAGTTCGTATGATCGAGATATGATCGATACAAGTTAGGGAAGACATGCTGTTTGTATCCATCAGGGGAAGTCAGATTTCGAATCGATCAGAAAGACTTCGCCTCGATCTGTTCAAATCCATTGAGTTCGTATCGATCCAAATGAAACTATTCGTATCCAATTTCGAATCGACCAGCAATGTTCACTTCGTATCCATCACGAACGCTATGCTTTGTATCCACTCGACTTGGTTTTACTTCGCATCGGTCACTCGGAGTCAATTCGTATCGATCCCAATTGAGAAGTTCGTGTCGATTGATTGACGATCGATACGAACTGGCACCTTCATATATCGGTACGAAGTGACCCCCAACCATCAATGCGAAGTAGCCTGAAAACATTGGTACGAATAGAGCTATAAATCATCGATACGAAATCAATGCTTTTTTATCGATACGAAATAGGACGTGAACCATCGATACGAACAAGGTGCAAATAAGACTCGATCAACTCGGCATAAAAAGTGGATCGATCCGAAGAATGCGCACCACGTCATCACCTGGGCACGTGCAACCATCAATTCGAACAAATCGATTCGAAATGATCGATTCAAACCAAACAACCTACCGAGGAACACCAATTCGTGTCGATTATATCTCACAATCCACAGGTCCAAATGCTATGAAATTTTTACAGGAGTTTACGTACAAGCTAAAGAATGTTCACACCAAGTTTCGACTCGATTGGTCAAAATCTTGATCGATACGAATTACGTTCGTATCGATTCACGGATCGAGTCGAAACATCATGGGATCGATCGCGTAGTCCCACTCACGTGCCAGAAGAGGTCTCACGAAGTTTGGGCTAGATATTTGGATGGAGCGCCAATAAATAGCACCCTAGAGCCTATAGAAAAAGGACTTTCGGGATCCAGCAACATCCAAACTCTGCCAAAATCAAGATTAAACTCAACTTTACTGTTTGTACTTGAAAATTACTGCTGTAATCCGCTGTAATCAGCGAAGAACATCAAAAAAAGATTGTCTTTTGAAGTGGATGTAGGCCGGAGATAGCCAAACCACTATAAATCCTGTGTTTCTTTTTGTTATTCTTGACTTGTGATTCTCTGCTTTGCCCGGATCTTAGATTTGTTTTACAATATTGTTGATCTGTGTTCATACACTGGTGCTTTCACGACATTCGGGGTTTGTGACCAATTTTGGCGCAAACAACAGAGCACTGCTACCACTATATGATATGGTAATTTTCATCTCGAGGGATAAGTGGCAGACAGCCCTACATCATGAAGATCTCTATCTTCAAAGTCATTTGCCTTCAAACATGTTTTATATCGAACGTAGATTGGTTCGATGTGGTTTTCATATAGAAATCATCCAAATCTGACCCCGGTTCTTTCGAAATCCAATCATCGATAAAAATGATGTAATTAGATGATTGTTTTTCGATTCATTCATTTTTCTTTACAAAAATATCCTCGAGAGATATATATTTTCAAAATCTTCTTCTTTAAATACGGAATCATTTAAACCTCTCTTTTGAATAATTCTCAAATCATTTTTAAAGAGTATCTTTTGAAAAAATAGGGTTATAGGAATCACTCTACTTTTATTCAATATCAACTTCCGTATTCAACGAGTGCTATGGGTGGAATAACGGTGAGATCACCTTTTGAATTCCACTAATAGGACAAGTTCCCTCTTCAGATTTTAATAATGAGTATAAAAAAGGTTATTTCTATAAAATCCAAGTTGAGCATCCGGGCTTTCCTTTTGATATGTTCCACCCCTCACCTAAAAGAGAAAACTGAGGTCAGGTAAGTTCAGGGCACTGGTTGCTCCATCCCTAACCTTAGTTATGCACCTTGTTTTCACTTTTATTACGTGAAATTAAGGGATATTATCTTTAATGACATTCTTTGAAAAACATTTCCAAATAAACTTATTAATCTTAGCCGAAATTGTTACATTATTAAATTCCAGCATACCACCTTGTAATACAAGGCTTTCTACATCTAAATTCGTACAGGCACTTATTGGAGAATGGATTTCCATACAAATGACAAGGTAAGGAACTACCTTCCGATAGTACACCTCTAGAGGGATGCACCTAGGGTCTAGACACTGAACGCCAAAACCAACACAAGACCGGCCTACCCTTCACACTGGATAGTACCGAATATATCATCACCCCAATCGTTACCGACCTTTAACGGGATCCCGAGTCATACATTCACCACATACTTAGACATGTGTAGAGTAATCTAGAAGGATGATGACATCTCCTAATTGGGAGTGACCCACTTAGCCCTGCTGCTTCTACCCTGTTTTTGTCATTACCGGGTGATGAAGCCTGAGGTAAACGATTACCTTTTCACATAGCACATCTTTTTCACTTTGAATGTCACATTGCCATTCCACATTCAGATGACTAATTTCTACAAACGTATAACCCCTGAGCTCATACGTCTCAGGAAAGGGTGTTAAGCTAAGAGAAGGTGTCTTCTCCGCCACCAAACTGATATACTTTTATAGAGATCACTCATTGTGATTTGGAATGAAAGGTCAGACATTCATCCATACAAGTTCATTCTAGGACTGAACGAAACCGAAGGTACTCTCCTACTCCATTAGTAGCGAGAAGTCCTTGCATAAGACATTTTCATAATAGAGCACTACTGCCATCATATGATATGGTAATTTTCATCTCGAGGGACAAGTGGCAGACAGCCCTACATCATGAGGATCTCTATCTTCAAAGTCATTTGTCTTCAAACACGTTTTACTTCGAACGTAGATTGGTTCGAAATGGTTTTCAGATAGGAATCACCCAAATCCGACCCCAGTTCTTTCGAAATCCAATCATCGAAAAAAATGATGTAATTAGATGATTGTTTTTTGATTCATTCATTTTTCTTCATAAAAATATCCTTGAGAGATATATATTTTCAAAATCTTCTTCTTTAAATACGGAATCATTTAAACCTCTCTTTTGAATATTTCTCAAATCATTTTGAAAGAGTATCTTTTGAGAAAATAGGGTTACAGGAATCACTCTACTTTTATTCAATATCAACTTCCATATTCAATGAGTGCTAAGGGTGGAATAATGGTGAGATCACCTTTTGAATTCCACAAATAGGACAAGTTCCCTCTTCGGATTTTAATAATGAGTATAAGAAGATTATTTCTATAAAATCCAAGTTGAGCATTCGGGCTTTCCTTTCGATATGTTCCACCCCTCGCCTAAAAGAGAAAACCGAGGCCAGGTAAGTTCAGGGCGCTGGTTGCTCCATCCCTAACCTTAGTTACGCACCTTGTTTTCACTTTTAGATCTCACAGGCGGGACAAATGTACTATTCGTTTTCGCATACTCATTTTCCCTTTTTAAATCACTTAACTATTTGTTTAACCACCTTTGAAATAATTTTGAATTGCTCAAATCTCTTTTTAAAATACTTTATTATTTACCTAAAAAATGTTACATAAGACTTGGGAAATAATTGTTTAGTACCAACCTTTATTTCTAAAGTTATTGAAAAGTGTTGCGAAAAAGTGTTGCAAATAGTGTTTTAAAAGTTATATTCTTTAAAACGACTTTTATATCATTTAGTAATCCATATTTTCAACTTAAATCACTTTGAAAACATCTTTAAAGATTTTTAGAATTTATTTCATATTTTCAAAACATTTAAAATATCAATATTAAATTTGGTCACTTTACTGCAAAAGCGCGATTTTTCTAGAAAACTGTTTTGGACATATTTTAAAATCTACTTAATGAAATCTTGATTTTATTTCTTTGTTTGAAAGATATGGATATAATAGTCTGGAAAATTCTTATCTCGAAGAATTCGGAGCTAAATTCCATTCCGTATACTTTTTTCAACTTTCCGGCACGAAATTGCGAAGTACCGTTACGCGACGTGACTAGTTTTGATATGTTTAGTGTTTTTCATCCAAAATTTGTTAAAAAAGTTTGTATGTTTATAAAACATTTATAATACATTTTTAATCATTTTAGAGGGCATTAAATGATTCCATATCACTTTTCAAATTATTTTGGAAAGTGTTTTCCATGTGAATCAATGTCGTGTATATCGTGACTTGTTTCAATATTTACATGCAATAAACAACATATGAAAATCAATATTATAAACAAATATCCAAACAAACATATCACAACATCACAACCAGATATATACATATAAATAGGAGTTCTCACTTTGTTTAGTTTTGGTGAATAGAAAATCGGCCATAGCTTCTCTACTCGTTGTTTTTCGCTCACGAATCTTTGCGCACTTGGACTCGAATGGCTCGACTTGGCTTGGGTGAGGCTAGAAGTGCTCGGCCTAGGTTTGATGGTAGAGGCTAGGGCCATGAGTGGAGGAAGAGAAATGTAGGAATTTTGAGGTGGTTCGGTGGAGTTTTGTTGATATTTTTCTTTGTTTTATTTTTAAGAATATTTTGGCATTATTTAATTATGGAAAGAAGCCATTAAAGAGTGGAAGAAAAGTTTAAGAAAGGAAGAAGAAGTTGTGCAAAAAGTGAAGAAAGTGGATAGCTATTTATAGAAAAGTTTTGCATTAAAATAACATTTGGTAAAAAGACCAAAATACCCTTTTCTTATACATTAAGCAAGCTAAAACTTAACATCACATTTCAAATCATTACTTTATGTCATTTTAACTTAAGTATTAAGTAAAAAAAGTAATAATTATGTTTGATTGATTTGATGTTTACTTTTTGACTTTATAACTCTTTTTTGTCTTTTTATGCTTTCTTTTTCTTAATTATATTCTTGAATTTTATAAGTATGTTTAGTAAAAGTAAACTTGATTAGTAACTTAATTGATACTTATACTATTTGAATATATGTTCATATATGAGAAAATAAAGGTGCAACGACGTTGCGACAACTTTAAATCGACAAAACGTTGATTTTCGACAAAATGTTTGGTGGTCATATTTTGAAGTTTTAGTTAAACTATTTATTTCTGTAAACCAATTTGAAAATAAATTTTTACAATGTTATTTAAAAATATAAACGCTTATAAATTAATTAAAATAATTTATTTAACCATCGAAATTTATTTTTCTTAAATCAGCATTTTGTCACTTTTATCGGTATAAGCAAATGTTACTATTGTGTGTATATTTTTATTTCCAAATCCTATCTAGTATTATTTGAATCATAAAATGTGATATATTTTACATTTAAAATCACTTTAAATGTTATATTTTTAAATGGTCAAATTCTGGGTCGTTACAATCTGGGTAGGGACGAAGGGTAGTTGTGAGAGGGAGGAGGCAGGGTGTGGGTGGTCGAAGATCTAACGTGGGTAAGGGAGAGAGAGAATTGGAGATAGATGACGAGCAGATAATAGAAGATGAGCAGGCCGAACCATGAAATAAGGAAGCAATGTATAAAATTTCACATATAGTATTTTTTTTATATAAAATAGAATGACAGAAGAAGTGAGGAGAGCAAAAGATAATCATCAACCAGAAAATATTGAATAGGTGGGAAGTACAAAGGTCACGACTTAAATTTCTAGAATATTAAAAGCAAGTGACCATATATTTTCAGCCGATGGACAATGAAAGGACAGAGATAACCCAAAAGGAGAAAATACGGAACCGATACGGAAAATCGTTTTGCCGATTTTGTCGCGTACCGGACGCCGAAATGTACAAATGAATATACTGCGAAGATCAGCACGATGAGACGAATAGAATGGTATAAAAATATCAATGATATGATCATCCTATCAAAAGTAGATATTCGCTGCCAAAACTGCTGCTAAAATGCTGAAAATTAGATAAACATGGCTAAAGCAGTCCAAATTTGGCAAAACGAAATACGACGTCACACTTAGAAAATGATTTAAAATTTTATTATATAAAAATATTTAGATTTCAAAATATTTTATTTTCATCTAATTTCAACTGATTTAAATTTTAAATTGAAATTTCACACAGAACTAACTTAAATATTTTCCAATGAAAATCTGACACTTGTTACGTTTAAATAGACGTATTTCAAATATCAAATTTTCATTGCTAAAAATTTAATGTTTATTTTCATGAAAAAATTAGTTAATTACATTATTAAAATCGTTAAAATTTTCGGGTCGTTACAAAATAAGTAACCTAACAAAGAGGGCTTGAGATAAATTATGAAGAATATTCCAATGAGGGTTAATTGTAGTGGCAACATAATTTAATTTGGTCAGCTATAGACATAAGATGAATATTATGGGACAGAATGATTTTATTAACTTCAAGTTGCTTGGCAATGGAATTAACACCTGTAATATTCCAATAGCCTATTTTGTCTATCATTAAAACAAATGAGAGGAAGTAGCTCTGATTTTCACTCTAAAGGTTGAGGTAGACAACATTTCATTTGTAGGAAGAGTAATAAAAGTTTGATCAATAGAGTACTCCTCCCCTTGTCAAGAACACCAGTGTAACGACCCTGAAATTTTGATATTGGAAATCAGGATATTTAATTGATTTTAAATATCTGGAATTCAATTTAATTTGCAATTAAAATATCAAAGTGAATTTGGTAAATTAATTATTGAATTTAATCGTTAAATCTGGATAAAAATTTGAATCTTCAGTTTTGAGCTGATTAAAAATAATATGAAGTCTTAGAAAATTCATATTGATAATTCGGAAGGTACTGGAAATTTCAGAATTGAATTTGGAACTGTTTTGTTCAGTTTTGAAATTTTGTTGTTTAAATTGAATTTAAAAATAGCGGTCCGGGGCACAGTCTCGGAATTCGACGAAACTAGTTCCATTGGATCCGTAATATTGTATTATTATTGGATTTCAATTTTCATAACATTTGGAGTTGTCATGTGAGCGTATGATAGGTAAACGCGCTGAATTTATATCGAAATTTAATTTAAATAGTCGGTACAAAAAGCTGGTCAAATCCCCACAACTATTGTTTCCTTTTCATTAGCCGACTTACCTTTTCTCTGCTTAGTCACCTCATCAGCACGTGTCCTTCCAAATAACACGCGTCTGCTCTAAATTAATCAACAGGTCGATTGAAAATAAAAATAAAAGGAAGTCTTCGTTCAAAACAATTGAATGGCCACCCCTCTTCCTATTCAACTCAAATCAAATTGCAATTAAACAACAGCCGAATGAAAACTTTCTCTTCTCCCTCCCAATTCGTTCAAATCAAAATAAAATGGAGGCTCGTGAACTAAAGCATGGGCGACGAAGGCAGATGCGCTCGCGGGGGGAATCGTTCGATCGATCTGAAGGGGGTTAGCAGCTGGTGTCGTCGAAGACGAGGCAAACTCAGCAATGTGGGGAGTCAAGCGCGACATCACGTAGCGCAATTCGAAGGGGATGGAGATCTCGAGCTCGCGACTGGAAGGAGGAATTCGGCGGCGCGTGTCTGGTGATTCGCGAGCGACTTCGAGGCGGCGTGACGTGGGGTACTGGCGAGCTCGATCTCGCGTACGAGCTGGGGAAGGGTTGCGCGAGGGTTCGGTGATGGCTGGTGTCATTCGTGGGTCGTGGCCTTCTAGGGTTCGAGTTCGTGGCCGCGATGGCGATTGGTGATGGAGAAGTCGCATGGTGAAGTCTGAGTTCGTCAGTTCATCTTCACAGTGCCCTATAAGGTATTGCAGGTGATGATTTTTATGAATTCTATTGGAATTTGATATATACATGTAGATTAAGAATACAATAACAGTAAGTTTATAAAACTGTTTATTTCTCAATTTATATAGGCATATATATACACAGTAAAGGAAAAGGAAATTTTAAGTACTGTAAAATTCTAAGATCTGGATGAATTATATTATGTGCAGTTTGAAAGAGAAAAATTTAGGGAAATAGAAATAGAAATTTTAAATAAAACCTATATAGTTTATTTTTATAAGTATATAGTTTCAAAAGAAAATGGATATATACATTTTTAACATCACTGGTTAATTTAAAATTATCAAACAGAAATTTGTTATTCGATTAATTCGAATATTAATAATTTGTATAATATTTATACAAGGTATAAATCAAGGAAATCAAGTCAAGATAATTGGATCGAGATTGAAAACGGATTGCAAAATTAAAAGCAAAGGTGAGATTTTCTCACTCGAAGGAAAATTTGATTTTTACAGTTATTGATTTTATTGATTACTGTTTGGATGTGATATTAGATATAGTAGGATATATCTATATATATATAGCAATATATACATATTGGCATATGTATATATTGGATTGATTGATTTCCCGCCTTGTATAGCGGATGAGACCCTATTGTGCCGTTAGTAAGCGGATGATATTTTATAAATCCCATATACCGCGATATTCCACCTCGAAGTGGAATTGGTATTGTGCTAACATCTGTGGATGCAGGGAAACAGGTTGGAGGGATCCAACTGGATTCCTCAAATTGTTTGAATATTATTTCATATGTGAATAATGCGATTTATTGATAATCTGTGGATGATTTATTGATAATTGAAATTGTTGAAGGCTAAAATTTAGCCGAATGTATCGTTGGATACCAGAAATAAAAATGAATTGAATTTTGAAATTGAAGCGGAAAATTTTAAGTGAATTTATGGTTAAGAATTGAATTTATTGAAAGAAGGAATTTTTAAGTATTAAAATGAATTGTCGAAATCTTATTGAATAAATCCCAAGATATGGGAAAAGATTTTTATAAATGAAATTTGAATAGTATTATTCGGAAGATTGGAAAATTTATTTGAAATGAAATTTTAAATGATTTGGGAGATATAAAGGAAATTATTTTAAAAGCGATAAATTTGTAGAAATCCAATTGAACATTGATAAATCGATTTGGAAAATTATTTGGTATTTGAAGGAAAATTTATTTTTGTGTTGAGAATAAATTGAAAATCGATTTATAAAATGATTTGGGGTTTGAAATAAAATTGAGAAATCAATTTGAAAGTCGATTTGATGTTGAAAGTTAATATTTGAGAATGTAAATTCCGGATAGAATTTATAAAAGAAAGGGAATTTTGTTTTAAAATAAACGCTGAGTTATTTTTAAGTGTGAAAGTAAATTTATGGATTTTGAACGTAAATTTGTAATAAATCGATAAGGATTTATTAAATTGGTTTAAATGGACCGTTTTGAAGTAAAAGTGTATTTTCACTATAAAGCTGAGTATATTTTCCAAAGTGGATTTTAAAAATATAAATTAAAAGTTCTAAGTGGATTTTTAGAAGAAATATTTGGAAATATATTCCGCGTAAGGAAATTGATTTGAAATTTATTTTCAAAGGTTGAAAGGTGAAATGTGATTTGAAATTTATTTTCAAAGTGATGAAGTGTGGAAATAAATTTACTGATTGGGATGTAAATTTGAATAAATCGATAAGGATTTATTTAAGTGGTTTAAATGAATGTAATTTAGAAATTGTTTTCAAATGGTTGAAGTATAAACCATATATCGTGAAGATTTTTGAAATTTAATAATTTGGGAGAATTATTTAAATCTGATGATTGTGTGAATGTTATTGATAGTTAAATCACTGACTATCAATATTTGCCTTTGAAATGGCATTTGAAATTGTTTTTAAAACAAACGCTTATTATTCGGTTTAGCCGGGAAAGGACCTTTGTGTCAGATAACCCATTCCGAATAATAATACGACGATATGGATCGTATTGAAGACCGGTGATGAAGACCGGGTATTTGTGAAAACGATAGGATGACCTATCGATTGTCTCTGCACCGTTAGCTACGGTATTGAGATTTCCTTTGTGATGGGAAGTTTTATCGGGATTGTGAATATCCAGATTTGCAAGGGCTTCTTCGGAAGTGCCTTCGGTTCTGTTCGAACCCGGAACAGACTTGTATGGTTACGTGTCTGACATTACATTTTGAGATATAGAGCTGATTTCTTTCAAATACATTTCTATTGGTGGCGGAGAATTTATTTTCTTAGCTTAACACCCTTCTCTGAGACGTACGAGCTCAGAGGTTATGTAGTTGAAATTTATCAACAATATACTCCCAATATGGTAATGTGGCATGCTGAGTGTTGCTGTGACGATGATCATTTATTTGATCATTTGTGATCAAAGGACGGCTTTGTGAAAAATTGTAGCTTTGTGGACGAGACTTCGTCAGGCCTCAACAACCCGGAAATGGTCGAAACAGGAATGTTGCGGCAAGGTTATGAGGGTCGCGCCCTTTAGGGTATGTCATTTCCTTCTGGAAAGGGGTGGTATCATGGTATGGAGCCCAGATACTTACTCATGTGGATACACTTATTTATTATGTGTGATGATGCTACCGAGCGCTCGGATAAAGGTCCCAAAGGACCGGGTGATGACATATTCGTGAGTTACCTGTTACAGGGGTAACCCGGCCTTGTTTGGCAGAGAGCAGTTTGTCTCTCGGGACGTCCAGCCAGAGGTGATCCCATTCGGCAGGAGGAAAGGAAGTTCCTTAGCCTGACCATTTGTTGGAAATCCATTTCCCAATACGAAATTGTACGGTTTTAGTTGTAGAACCTGCCATTTACTTATGGTGGCGCCCCACTGTTTAGATGGTAGCTATAGTAGGCATACGATATTGGTCGTATGTTGGCTAAGATTAATATTATACTTTCGAAATGTTTTCCACACTAGACATTAATAATAATAATCCAATGGGTGGCGTAGTAAGCATCTTTGACTATCATAAGAAGAAATCTCCTTCAATTCTGCGTTTGCATTGTGTGTGTGGCGGGAGGTCTTATGGTAGTTTCATTTTTCAAAAGCATTGCGAACTAATTTGATTTTCTTTGTGAAAATAACTGTTTTACGATCTCACACCAGTCACCATGACTGACTCGGAGTTTATTGTTCCCTTCTAAACTCTGGGTGCCCATAATTTTCCACACGGGCAGCCTAGAGTTATGTTATCAGGATATTTTGGATATTCTAGAGCTTTGGAAGCAAGCTGGATGGCGAGATGTACTATCGTACTTGTTATTTATTTCCGCTGTGTATTATGTATGAAGACAAGTTTATATAACTGTCCATTGTTGTATTGAGTTGTATATTGACTCTGATTGATGTCTATATAAACTGATATAGTTCTTTGTTTTAAAAAGACTAGTGATTATCTATTATATATTGTTCCGCTGCGAAATGTGAGATTCTGATATTGTTTCTGTTTCTGTGTTTTTCTGTTCTTTCTTTTTCTTCTGTCTTTTTCTACCTCTTCTTTTAACCCTAATGGTTCGGTTTTCCGGCATTCGATTGCGCGGCATTTGACACAGTGGACGTATTAATGTCGACTTTCGAGCGTCGAAAAATCGAGTCGTTACAAGTGGTATCAGAGCATCCGGTTAAGCGACAACCCTGCTCTGTTGGGTGTTACTCATTAGAGATAGAGTCAGCGGTACTCTAGAATGAGTTGAGTGTAATAATAGATATGAGCACGTATTTGTTAGTGAATACAAAATTTTGTTTTGTATTGTGTTGACTTATCGGTTGATTGTTTATAGATTTTGGTCGGTGCAGTCTGGCTAACTATAATCGATAGGAGTTTCTAAACTCTTAAACAAGGTAAACTGACACAGTATTGTTTTAAATAGGGTAAATGAAATAATTTTTCCCAAAACTATTTTTGTATAAAAAAGAAATGATTTTCTATCAATTATTATTGTATATGGATGTTTGGTTGTTAAGAAAAGATAATATTGAATTATTATCACTGTTATATGAAAATTGAATAAGATATAATGATATAACCAAAGATTTGAAGATAAATTCATTTAACAAATGAAATTTATAAATATGGATTGAAAAAGATGAGGAAATAAATTCATATACAAATGGAATTTGTAAATATAAATTGTAATGAGATTTATAATTGAAATAGAATTTCGGAGAGAATATTTGAAAATAAATTCATTAATGGAATAATAAATAAGTTGATAACTTATACCATTTGAATTTTGATAGAATAAATTTAACTTAAAGGATGGTGTTAAATTAAAGAAAGTATAAGTGAATCAATTAAATAAAGCGAAAATTGATTGGGAATGAAATTCAAATTGAAAAGAAATGAATTTGTGAGTAAACAAATGAAGCTACAATTGTAAATGAATGAATTGAAAGTTAGTTAAATTAAAGTTGAGTTGTGAACTAAATTTAAAATGGGTTGAATTTGTAAATAAATTCAAGTAAGTAGAAATTAATTGTAATTTCCTTGTTATTAATTAAGTAAATTCGAGATGAATTGAATATGGAAATTTGAAATTTAAAAAAATGAATAAGTGAGTGTACTAATTGAATTAAATTAGTGAATGGAATAAATTTGATAAATGAAAATCAAATCAAGAATTGAAATTGGAAATTGTCTACAAGGAAATAAATTTGAGTTTTGAAGTGAAATAGCTTAAGTAAATATTAAATAAATGCTCGACTTAAGAAAATTTTGTGAAATGATTTCAAATGAAATGAATGAGAATATGGAGTGTAAGTTAAATTGAATGGAATCAATTTAAATGATTGTTAGCTCAAGTAATCATTTAGTCGCATGAATATTAACAAATCTGAATAGAAAGAATTATCGTTTGACAAAAAACGAGACTATATAAATTCTATGAGTTAATAAAAGCAAATAGAAATTGATTTTTGTATCAATTGAAATAGATATGAGTTAGATTCACTTAGAAATGAATTGAATATAAGAAAGTGAGTTGTTAATCACTTGAATTGAATAGAAATTGAATGTGAAATAGATGGAAGCGATTTAAGTTGAATTGAAATTTTATAAATTGCTAATGGAATTTATTTTGAATCTATTGCTTATGAAATCTATGTATTTGTTATTGAAATAAGTGAATTGTTAAATAGATTTCCTATATTTGTCACTTACGTGTTTAAACTGAGTAAGTGCAGGGTTTTGGAAGCCGTTTGGCTGCAATTTGGGTTGCGTAAATGCTAATAAAATAACTGCTTTGCTTAAAAATGCTAAAAGGTACGCCTACGCAATAAAAATAGGAAATATGAACTGTTTTCTGCTTTTTCGACCGAGTGGGTCGATGTATATATATTTATATCTTTTGTCAAATTGCAAAAGCTCCTCCGTACAAAGGAGACTCTGCAAAATTATCTGAAAAATTTGGAATTTTTGAAAATTTTTCACTAACGACAGAAGATTTAAAAATCGGGAATTGAGATAAAAGTGAATAAAACTCAATATTCGAAATTAGAAGATGAATCGAATTCAAGTAAAATTTGAAATGAAATTCTGAATGAAACTTTTGGAAATAAAAGTATTGAGATTTGAAATGAATTCAAATAGAATTGAAAATGCAAAGTTGAATGGAAATGAATGTATAACTTTGTTTGTAAAGTGAAAATAGATAATTATATTGAACTTAAGAAATGAATGAATGGTGGAATTCTTAAGTAAAATGGGTATTGGGAAATCCAATAAGTCAATTTGGACATTATCGTTCAGTAAAATATACAGGCATTGTAAAGGCTAGGAAAACGGAATTGGATTTTAATTTCGAAGATAAATTTGAAATTGCTCGGCAAAGGTATGTATTTAAATTTCGGTATGAAATTTGATGAGTTTCTGATTTTGCCACTTGGCATTTTGTTTTCTTTTGAAATCTGAGGGTCCGTAGGGACGTTTTGTAGTTGTATCGTATTAGCCGCGCAAAGGAGACGCTGGCAAAAATTTTCGGAAATTTCGGGTGTTAGAAAAGATTTTGAGAAAATTTTGAAAGTTTACAATTTGAATTCAAATTTGAATTGTGAAGTAAAATGAAGTTGTTTGAAACTATTTGAACAGTTAGTTAAAACGATAATCTTTAATAAAAAGATTTGTTTTGATAATTTGAGAAAACTGTTTGGTTTGGTAAAACGATAAACGGGTATTGGATTATTCTTCTTTACTTGTAATTCGGGACGAAATTCTTTTAAGGGGGGAAGATTGTAACGACCCTGAAATTTTGATATTGGAAATCAGGATATTTAATTGATTTTAAATATCTGGAATTCAATTTAATTTGCAATTCAAATATCAAAGTGAATTTGGTAAATTAATTATTGAATTTAATCGTTAAATCTGGATAAAAATTTGAATCTTCAGTTTTGAGCTGATTAAAAATAATATGAAGTCTTAGAAAATTCATATTGATAATTCGGAAGGTACTGGAACTTTCAGAATTGAATTTGGAACTGTTTTGTTCAGTTTTGAAATTTTGTTGTTTAAATTGAATTTAAAAATAGCGGTCCGGGGCACAGTCTCGGAATTCGATGAAACTAGTTCCATTGGATCTGTAATATTGTATTATTATTGGATTTCAATTTTCATAACATTTGGAGTTGTCATGTGAGCGTATGATAGGTAAACGCGCTGAATTTATATCGAAATTTAATTTAAATAGTCGGTACAAAAAGCTGGTCAAATCCCCACAACTATTGTTTCCTTTCCATTAGCCGACTTACCTTTTCTCTGCTTAGTCACCTCGTCAGCACGTGTCCTTCCAAATAACACGCGTCTGCTCTAAATTAATCAATAGGTCGATTGAAAATAAAAATAAAAGGAAGTCTTCGTTCAAAACAATTGAATGGCCACCCCTCTTCCTATTCAACTCAAATCAAATTGCAATTAAACAACAGCCGAATGAAAACTTTCTCTTCTCCCTCCCAATTCATTCAATTCAAAATAAAATGGAGGCTCGTGAACTAAAGCATGGGTGACGAAGGCGGATGCGCTCGCGGGGGGAATCGTTCGATCGATCTGAAGGGGGTTAGCAGCTGGTGTCGTCGAAGATGAGGCAAACTCAGCAATGTGGGGAGTCAAGCTCGACATCGCGTAGCGCAATTCGAAGGGGATGGAGATCTCGAGCTCACGACTGGAAGGAGGAATTCGGCGGCGCGTGTCTGGTGATTCGCGAGCGACTTCGAGGCGGCGTGACGTGGGGTACTGGCGAGCTCGATCTCGCGTACGAGCTGGGGAAGGGTTGCGCGAGGGTTCGGTGATGGCTGGTGTCATTCGCGGGTCGTGGCCTTCTAGGGTTCGAGTTCGTGGCCGCGATGGCGATTGGTGATAGAGAAGTCGCCTGGTGAAGTCTGAGTTCGTCAGTTCATCTTCACAGTGCCCTATAAGGTATTGCAGGTGATGATTTTTATGAATTCTATTGGAATTTGATATATACATGTAGATTAAGAATACAATAACAGTAAGTTTATAAAACTGTTTATTTCTCAATTTATATAGGCATATATATACACAGTAAAGGAAAAGGAAATTTTAAGTACTGTAAAATTCTAAGATCTGGATGAATTATATTATGTGCAGTTTGAAAGAGAAAATTTTAGGGAAATAGAAATATAAATTTTAAATAAAACCTATATAGTTTATTTTTATAAGTATATAGTTTCAAAAGAAAATGGATATATACATTTTTAACATCACTGGTTAGTTTAAAATTATCAAACAGAAATTTGTTATTCGATTAATTCGAATATTAATAATTTGTATAATATTTATACAAGGTATAAATCAAGGAAATCAAGTCAAGATAATTGGATCGAGATTGAAAACGGATTGCAAAATTAAAAGCAAAGGTGAGATTTTCTCACTCGAAGGAAAATTTGATTTTTACAGTTATTGATTTGATTGATTACTGTTTGAATGTGATATTAAATATAGTAGGATATATCTATATATATATAGCAATATATACATATTGGCATATGTATATATTGGATTGATTGATTTCCCGCCTTGTATAGCGGATGAGACCCTATTGCGCCGTTAGTAAGCGGATGATATTTTATAAATCCCATATACCGCGATATTCCACCTCAAAGTGGAATTGGTATTGTGCTAACATCTGTGGATGCAGGGAAACAGGTTGGAGGGATCCAACTGGATTCCTCAAATTGTTTGAATATTATTTCATATGTGAATAATGCGATTTATTGATAATCTGTGGATGATTTATTGATAATTGAAATTGTTGAAGGCTAAAATTTAGCCGAATGTATCGTTGGATACCAGAAATAAAAATGAATTGAATTTTGAAATTGAAGCGGAAAATTTTAAGTGAATTTATGGTTAAGAATTGAATTTATTGAAAGAAGGAATTTTTAAGTATTAAAATGAATTGTCGAAATCTTATTGAATAAATCCCAAGATATGGGAAAAGATTTTTATAAATGAAATTTGAATAGTATTATTCGGAAGATTGGAAAATTTATTTGAAATGAAATTTTAAATGATTTGGGAGATATAAAGGAAATTATTTTAAAAGCGATAAATTTGTAGAAATCCAATTGAACATTGATAAATCGATTTGGAAAATTATTTGGTATTTGAAGGAAAATTTATTTTTGTGTTGAGAATAAATTGAAAATCGATTTGTAAAATGATTTGGGGTTTGAAATAAAATTGAGAAATCAATTTGAAAGTCGATTTGATGTTGAAAGTTAATATTTGAGAATGTAAATTCCGAATAGAATTTATAAAAGAAAGGGAATTTTGTTTTAAAATAAACGCTGAGTTATTTTTAAGTGTGAAAGTAAATTTACGGATTTTGAACGTAAATTTGTAATAAATCGATAAGGATTTATTAAATTGGTTTAAATGGACCGTTTTGAAGTAAAAGTGTATTTTCACTATAAAGCTGAGTATATTTTCCAAAGTGGCTTTTAAAAATATAAATTAAAAGTTCTAAGTGGATTTTTAGAAGAAATATTTGGAAATATATTCCGCGTAAGGAAATTGATTTGAAATTTATTTTCAAAGAATCAAAGGTTGAAAGGTGAAATGTGATTTGAAATTTATTTTCAAAGTGATGAAGTGTGGAAATAAATTTACTGATTGGGATGTAAACTTGAATAAATCGATAAGGATTTATTTAAGTGGTTTAAATGAATGTAATTTAGAAATTGTTTTCAAATGGTTGAAGTATAAACCATATATCGTGAAGATATTTGAAATTTAATAATTTGGGAGAATTATTTAAATCTGATGATTATGTGAATGTTATTGATAGTTAAATCACCGACTATCAATATTTTCCTTTGAAATGTCATTTGAAATTGTTTTTAAAACAAACGATTATTATTCGGTTTAGCCGGGAAAGGACCTTTGTGTCAGATAACCCATTCCGAATAATAATACGACGATATAGATCGTATTGAAGACCGGTGATGAAGACCGGGCTGTCACGACCCGAAATTCCGTGCTCGGAAAATCGCATCATCGAAAAGAAAGAAAGGGGTGAGAGAGTAGAAAAGATAGAGAAGAAGAAGAAACAACCACAGAATCTCAACAGCGGAACGAATAAAATATAATATATCACATAATATCATATACATCAGAGTTATACAGATAATACAACACATACTAGACAGTTATAAACACCTGTCTAGTAAATACAACTCACACATCACAGAGATACAACACAGCGGAAATACAGAATAAACACATAGATATTGACACTGCGGAACCAATATATATCTATACGCTGAAGCCTCCTGCTCCATTGCTCCTCCATAGTTCGTCAAAGCTAACCTGAATCCCTTGACTACCCGTAAAAATTTGGGTACCCGAGAGTTTATGAAAAAAACAAAAATAAACTTCGGGTCAGACATGGGTCTGGTATGAGTAAACGGTTAAAGTTGCTTAACTTTTAAAAACCTTTGAAAACAAAAGGTATCACGTAAGACTTTCCACACATAAACATGGAAAAGTTTTTACCTTACGCTAACCAAAACTTTGATAGGAAATTCAGTGATATTATAATAGTGTCTAGGGTTTTCAAGTAAATAAGAAATAGCTGAAATTGTTACATGATTAAATTCCAGCATACATAGGTATACAATCAAATCCGATGGAACTTATTGGATTTTGGATTCCATACAATGGCTGGGCTACTGGGGTACCGCCCGTCACAGTACGTGGCCTAGATCACCGTACCGAGGAGTACGCCCGCTCCCCTGCAACACAAAGCCGGACCCGTTCCTTACTGAACAGTTCCAAACGAGACAACCCCGGCAGTTGGACGTCTCCACTGCCCACACAATCGAAAGAAAAAGGGACATCTAGACAGGAGAAAATCTCGCTCTCAAGTGGGTGCTACCCACGAAGCTTTGCTGCACCTCCCCTGTTTTAGCCATTCCCGGTTGATGAGGCTTGAGGCTACGATTACCTTTAGAGAACACTTCTCTTAGAATGCTCATCGTCCACCTGACGATGTTCTGAAAGCATTCAATCCATACAAGTTCGTTCCGGGTTCGAACGAAACCGAAGGCATTATCTCGTTACACTCGTATTGGAATCACCCTCAGAGTTAACGACAATAACCCTTGCATTCTGAATCACCATCTCGAATCTATAAGTACTATCTTCGTCAAACTCATTACGGAATCACCCACAGAGTTATACTGACGTATAGTTCTTATACCTCGAGTCTTCACTTGCTCCATTTGAATTTCACGACCTAACGTTATTTTGGATCGATGTGGTATTCGGGTCGCCAGACCTAGAATCCCGGTATACGGAAACCCGATCCCGGTCTCATCGAAATCCAAACCGTGTCTTTTAAGGCCAAGTTGTTTTAAAGTTAAAACAATTTAAATTCAATTATCTATATACACACAGATAGATAAATAACAATATCACAATGGATAATAACATCATCATCATAAACAGCTAATCCATATTATCTACTCAAACAGATAATCAATATCATCATACTGAACCAAACATCCATAACACAATAGGTATATATCTGAGATCACAATCAATCATGGAAATCAATATCATCCATCATATATAAACAAAGATTAATAATCACCTCATTTATAATTAATTTAAAATGAATTAAATTAATTACAAATCTCTAATTAATTTAAAGTAAATTAAATTAATTACCCCATCAATATTAATCTTGCTTACATAACCATTAATTAATTACAAGTTAATTAATTAATCATTTCCTACTTTTCCATCTTAATTAACCATTTTAGATTAATTATCTCAAATTATATTTAAGTAATTATCCTCTAATTATTTTACAAATTAATTACTTCATACCAATTATAGAAAGTAACCTTTTAAATTACTAAAATTAATTTCATTTCTTCTTAATTAATTACTCTAATGAATTGCTTCATTTATTAATTATTCCCAAATAAATCCATTTTAACTTGCATCATTAATTACAATAATTAATGATCTCTAATTACATTTATTTCATTTAGTAATTTATCTCCAATTAAACAAAATGTTAATCACCTTGATTAACTCCATTCAGTAATTAACTACCCTTAATTACTTCAATTAATAATTTAATTACTCCATAATTAATTATTCTCTAATTAATCCATTGATTAATTTATACAAAGTAATTATACTCAAATTACTTTCATTTTTACATCATTCCAATAAATTACTTCCTTAAGTAATTATACTCATCCCATCATCAAAGGTTTATTTAAATTAATTAACCCAAATTAATTAACTTAAATAATTCATATTAAACTTAATTAATTATAATGAGAAATAAATTTCTTAATTATTATCATAAGTACTTTATACTTAATTAATCCATAATTGATTATCTTAAATTAATAAACTTAATTAATTATCAAGATTAATCATATTAATCCATTATTTAATAATTCTAGTTAATAACCTTCATGAATTATCAACACTTCCTAAATTTACTTAAAGTAATTAAATTAAGATTTATTATCTATTTACAATTACATTTCATCTTTAATAACTCAATAATAAATCCTTAATTATTTAATTAATTAAGTATTCAATATCACTTAATTAATTCTTGCTTCATTAATTAATAATCATAAATTAAAATTCCACTCTTATTTAATTAATGATTCTTAATTATCCATTTATTTATCCTAAATTAATTATCTTAAACCTTAATTAACTAATTTAACTTTTAATTACTAAACTAATTAATCTCATCATTAATTAATCAAATTAGATAATTATTCATTTACTTAATAATTACAATCTTTAAATCTTCATTTATTTAAAAGATAAAGCATTTTCTTATTAATGGTCAAATTCACATTTATAAATGCCTTGAAATACTTTACTTTTGAATCTACTTTTCCATTTCATTTTAAGTTTTAGATTCAAGATAATTACAACTTAACTTAGCTAAATTAAAACATTTTAAATATACTTTAAACATTATAAAGTTTCTTAAAACATTTTATTTTTATAAAACTTATATTTATTAAAAACTAGGAGACAAAGTGAATTTGAATCCTATCTTTAACATTTTGATTTTACTTTGTTTTTAAAACCCAGCTTTTAAAATTTACAACTTTAAAACTGCCAGGCTTTTAAACTGGCACACAAACCAAATAACCCGAGCTCCCCCTGTTTTACTTCGAGTCGAACAGAGAAAAAACCCCGGCCATTCCCTTCATTTACTCGAGAAAACTCGAGTAACCCTCCAGCTCAAACCAAAACTCCTCAGTGCCACACAAATGCACGGTACACGTGCACCGTGGCTCCGGCCAACTCCGGCCTCCCACCAGCACGTCATTCCCTCGTCCACCAACCTCAGACCGGACAGTGCTCGCCCAAAACCATCACGGCCCCTCAAATCGAAATCGAGTAAAAGAACGAAGCCTGGAAACACCACTCAACACCATCTCAAAACCTGTCAACGATCCAATCTCACCGCCTCGACCACCGGAGGTCACGAAATTCTGGCCACGGCTTCACCTACCACCTCGCTACCATTCTCCAGAGTGCGGTCGCACTCGATCCATCATAGGGAGCGAATGAACCCAAGCAAGTACCCTCGTAAATACTAGGGTTAAAAATTTGATTCGATCACCATCCTCACCCCAATGCTTTGATTACCCACCTGGCATTTTCTCACCATCGCCGATCATCCTTCTTCCACCAGAAAGAACCCCGATCGTCAAAATACTCGAGATCAACAGAAAATCACAAAAACACATTTTTCAGACATCACTAAATATCACATTCACTACTTCATTAAAAATTGTGAATTTGTTATTAAAAATCCTATCTTCCATTTACAATTCCAGATATATAATTATATCAACAAATTACAAGATTTGATCTTTAACATTTTCAAGTAGTTCTGTATATTCACTTTTTTCCAGACAATGTTTTCTATCTTAAGTTATTGCAAATATTTTTAAAGCCTAGTTAAGTTTTAAAACAACAACTTTGTTTTAACTACTTAAGCCAAAATGAAATTAGAGTGGGAAGAAATTTGAAGTTGATCTAAGTTTTAAATCCCTGGAACATTAAAACAAAGATGTCACAAGCATTATCTAACATACTCACAAGTTACAGAGGCTTAAAAACCATCATACAACATATTTTCAAGCATATATCACAAGTTACTTCAATCATAGGTCGTATGCATCAAAACTGAAGGCATCTCATGTTAACAGTTAAAGTCAGGGGCTTAACTAAGATCAGGGATGTTTAAAATCAGTAGATATGCACACAACACAATTTCACACAAACTTGCACATACACATACATATAAAACAATCATTAACACAAACATTCCATATTATTTAAGGTTTATTTTAAAGTTTACTCACCTGTCTTTTTAAACAGAAAGCTTGATTTTTTTCTTGAAAACAAGAAGCTTGAAACTGGGATTTTGAAACTTGCATATTCTTTTGTTGTTGATTCCAGAAAATTTGATTAGCTTGAAACTTGAACATGAATTTGATCTGGAAATCTTGAAACTGAAATGTTTGGCCTTCTAGTTATTTTCAGGTTTGTATATTTTTTTCCATTCTTTCTTTCCTTAGGGTTGTATTTGTTTAAACTTATAGAACTGGAGTTGCTTGGCTTTCGTATACGAAATGAAACGAGGCAAGGTTGATAAATAAAACAAGTATACAAATTTGTTTACTGTTCTAGTACACAAAATTTCAGAGATTTTTATTTCTAAAAGAAAGCTGAAAGGAAATGTTTCGTGTACTTGGTGATGGCATTCAATGCCTTGCTCCTATTCAAGCCTACAACAGCCATACTTTTATTATTCTTTTAAGTACAAACTTGCATATGTATATTGTTTAACTTTAAGCTTATCATACTTTCCCCTTTACATTCGTATATACTGTAGTGATCTTGCATGCCTGCAAATATACATTGCCATAGATTATAAAATATCTTACTTATGCTATTATACTTATGTACATAGATATTTCATTTGTTTGACTAAAGCTAAACATACATACTCTATTTTTATTTCGTATACATTGAGATGTTTCTTGCCTGCAAGTATTTCTAAAGTGTACATAATATTTTACTTAAGCTTTTAGTTTTAAAGATTGTTATGGTTGTGGTATTATGTTAACTTGTTATTGTTTCTATTTCTACATAAGTGTATTTATTTCTATTTTAAAACATAAACTATCAAATATAAAGTTAACTATTATTATTTTATTTTATACTTACTTAAATATTTATAAGGTATATTTTACTATATATATTATTTTTATGAGAGTTTTATATAAATTTAAATGCCATAATTTTTTTTAAAATATATATAACAATTTTCATTTAAAATAAAAATCTACTTGTATAGACATTACATTATAAATAAAGCTTATTACATTAAAAATAATTCATAAAAGAGATTATCACCTTATTACTAATTTTCTATCAAGCTATACTTTAAAAAGAACAACAACCCCTTTGTTGAATTTGAACCTAAGCTAAAATCATTTAGACAATTTTAACTTAAATCTTGAGTATATTTTAAAGTCAAATGATTATTTATTAAATATAGAATTTAAATCAAATTTAAAACAGACATTGACTATTTACAATATATACAAATATATATATAAATAAATAGAAAACAATTTATTAGCCTTTAAAAGATAATTTATCAGTTAAATATCCATTTAAAAGAAGATTAC
Source organism: Allium fistulosum (assembly GCA_030737815.1). Classification (NCBI taxonomy): domain Eukaryota; kingdom Viridiplantae; phylum Streptophyta; class Magnoliopsida; order Asparagales; family Amaryllidaceae; genus Allium; species Allium fistulosum. The sequence goes on from CM060903.1 coordinate 446,675,869, forward strand.
TAAATCAATTCATATCTTATTAACAATTATATATCAAATCAATTTAATATTTTATATAGATTATTAAATTGATATTGCTCGAAATTCCGGGATATCACAGGGTATTTGTGAAAACGATAAGATGACCTATCGATTGTCTCTGCACCGTTAGCTACAGTATTGAGATTTCCTTTGTGATGGGAAGTTTTATTGGGATTGTGAATATCCGGATTTGCAAGGGCTTCTTTGGAAGTGCCTTCGGTTCTGTTCGAACCCGGAACAGACTTGTATGGTTACGTGTCTGACATTACATTTTGAGATATAGAGCTGATTTCTTTCAAATACATTTCTGTTGGTGGCGGAGAATTTATTCTCTTAGCTTAACACCCTTCTCTGAGACATACGAGCTCAGAGGTTATGTAGTTGAAATTTATCAACAATATATTCCCAATATGGTAATGTGGCATGCTGAGTGTTGCTGTGACGATGATCATTTATTTGATCATTTGTGATCAAAGGACGGCTTTGTAAAAAAGCGTAGCTTTGTGGACGAGACTTCGTCAGGCCTCAACAACCCGGAAATGGTCGAAACAGGAATGTTGCGGCAAGGTTATGAGGGTCGCGCCCTTTAGGGTATGTCAGTTCCTTCTGGAAAGAGGTGGTATCATGGTATGGAGCCCAGATACTTACTCATGTGGATACACTTATTTATTGTGTGTGATGATGCTACCGAGCGCTCGGATAAAGGTCCCAAAGGACCGGGTGATGACATATTCATGAGTTACCTGTTACAGGGGTAACCCGACCTTATTTGGCAGAGAGCAGTTTGTCTCTCGGGACGTCCAGCCAGAGGCGATCCCATTCGGCAGGAGGAAAGGAAGTTCCTTAGCCTGACCATTTGTTGGAAATCCATTTCCAAGTACGAAATTGTACGGTTTTAGTTGTAGAACCTGCCATTTACTTATGGTGGCGCCCCACTGTTTAGATGGTAGATATAGTAAACATACGATACTGGTCGTATGTTGCTAAGATTAATATTATACTTTCGAAATGTTTTCCACACTAGACATTAATAATAATAATCCAATGGTTGGCGTAGTAAGCATCTTTGACTATCATAAGAAGAAATCTCCTCCAATTCTGCGTTTGCATTGTGTGTGTGGCGGGAGGTCTTATGGTAGTTTCATTTTTCAAAAGCATTGCGAACTAATTTGATTTTCTTTGTGAAAATAAGTTTTTTACGATCTCACACCAGTCACCATGACTGACTCGGAGTTTATTGTTCCCTTCTAAACTCTGGGTGCCCATAATTTTCCATACGGGCAGCCTAGAGTTATGTTATCAGGACATTTTGAATATTCTAGAGCTTTGGAAGCAAGCTGGACGGCGAGACGTACTATCGTACTTGTTATTTATTTCCGCTGTGTATTCTGTATGAAGACAGGTTTATATAACTGTCCATTGTTGTATTGAGTTGTATATTGACTCTGATTGATGTCTGTATAAACTGATATAGTTCTTTGTTTTAAAAAGACTAGTGATTATCTATTATATATTGTTCCGCTGTGAAATGTGAGATTCTGATATTGTTTCTGTTTCTGTGTTTTTCTGTTCTTTCTTTTTCTTCTGTCTTTTTCTACCACTTCTTTTAACCCTAATGGTTCGGTTTTCCAGCATTCGATTGCGCGGCATTTGACACAGTGGACGTATTAATGTCGACTTTCGAGCGTCGAAAAATCGAGTCGTTACAAGTGGTATCAGAGCATCCGCTTAAGCGACAACCCTGCTCTGTTGGGTGTTACTCATTAGAGATAGAGTCAGCAGTACTCTAGAATGAGTTGAGTGTAATAATAGATATGAGCGCGTATTTGTTAGTGAATATAAAATTTTGTTTTGTATTGTGTTGACTTATCGGTTGATTGTTTATAGATTCTGGTCGGTGCAGTCTAGCTAACTGTAATCGATATGAGTTTCTAAACTCTTAAACAAGGTAAACTGACACAGTATTGTTTTAAATAGGGTAAATGAAATAATTTTTCCCAAAACTATTTTTGTATAAAAAAGAAATGATTTTCTATCAATTATTATTGTATATGGATGTTTGGTTGTTAAGAAAAGATAATATTGAATTATTATCACTGTTATATGAAAATTGAATAAGATATAATGATATAACCAAAGATTTGAAGATAAATTCATTTAACAAATGAAATTCATAAATATGGATTGAAAAAGATGAGGAAATAAATTCATATACAAATGGAATTTGTAAATATAAATTGTAATGAGATTTATAATTGAAATAGAATTTCGGAGAGAATATTTGGAAATATATTCATTAATAGAATAATAAATAAGTTGATAACTTATACCATTTGAATTTTGATAGAATAAATTTAACTTAAAGGATGGTGTTAAATTAAAGAAAGTATAAGTGAATCGATTAAATAAAGTGAAAATTGATTTGGAATGAAATTCAAATTGAAAAGAAATGAATTTGTAAGTAAACAAATGAAGCTACAATTGTAAATGAATGAATTGGAAGTTAGTTAAATTAAAGTTTAGTTGTGAACTAAATTTAAAATGGGTTGAATTTGTAAATAAATTCAAGTAAGTAGAAATTAATTGTAATTTCCTTTTTATTAATTAAGTAAATTCGAGATGAATTGAACATGGAAATTTGAAATTTAAAAAAATGAATAAGTGAATGTACTAATTGAATTAAATTAGTGAATGGAATAAATTTGATAAATGAAAATCAAATCAAGAATTGAAATTGGAAATTGTCTACAAGGAAATAAATTTGAGTTTTGAAGTGAAATAGCTTAAGTAAATATTGAATAAATGCTCGACTTAAGAAAATTTTGTGAAATGATTTCAAATGAAATGAATGAGAATATGGAATGTAAGTTAAATTGAATGGAATAAATTTAAATGATTGTTAGCTCAAGTAATCATTTAGTCGCATGAATATTAACAAATCTGAATAGAAAGAATTATCATTTGACAAAAAACGAGACTATATAAATTCTATGAGTTAATAAAAGCAAATAGAAATTGATTTTTGTATCAATTGAAATAGATATGAGTTAGATTCACTTAGAAATGAATTGAATATAAGAAAGTGAGTTGTTAATCACTTGAATTGAATAGAAATTGAATGTGAAATAGATGGAAGCGATTTAAGTTGAATTGAAATTTTATAAATTGCTAATGGAATTTATTTTGAATCTATTGCTTATGAAATCTATGTATTTGTTAATTAAATAAGTGAATTGTTAAATAGATTTCCTATATTTGTCACTTACGTGTTTAAACTGAGTAAGTGCAGGGTTTTGGAAGCCGTTTGGCTGCAATTTGGGTTGCGTAAATGCTAATAAAATAACTGCTTTGCTTAAAAATGCTAAAAGGTACGCCTACGCAATAAAAATAGGAAATATGAACTGTTTTCTGCTTTTTCGACCGAGTGGGTCGATGTATATATATTTATATCTTTTGTCAAATTGCAAAAGCTCCTCCGTACAAAGGAGACTCCGCAAAATTATCTGAAAAATTTGGAATTTTTGAAAATTTTTCACTAACGACAGAAGATTTAAAAATCAGGAATTGAGATAAAAGTGAATAAAACTCAATATTCGAAATTAGAAGATGAATCGAATTCAAGTAAAATTTGAAATGAAATTCTGAATGAAACTTTTGGAAATAAAAGTATTGAGATTTGAAATGAATTCAAATAGAATTGAAAATGCAAAGTTGAATGGAAATGAATGTATAACTTTGTTTGTAAAGTGAAAATAGATAATTATATTGAACTTAAGAAATGAATGAATGGTGGAATTCTTAAGTAAAATGGGTATTGGGAAATCCAATAAGTGAATTTGGACATTATCGTTCAGTAAAATATACAGGCATTGTAAAGGCTAGGAAAACGGAATTGGATTTTAATTTCGAAGATAAATTTGAAATTGCTCGGCAAAGGTATGTATTTAAATTTCGGTATGAAATTTGATGAGTTTCTGATTTTGCCACTTGGCATTTTGTTTTCTTTTGAAATCTGAGGGTCCGTAGGGACGTTTTGTAGTTGTACCATATTAGCCGCGCAAAGGAGACGCTGGCAAAAAAATTCGGAAATTTCGGGTGTTAGAAAAAATTTTGAGAAAATTTTGAAAGTTTACAATTTGAATTCAAATTTGAATTTGAATTGTGAAGTAAAATGAAGTTGTTTGAAACTATTTGAACAGTTAGTTAAAACGATAATCTTTAATAAAAAGATTTGATTTGATAATTTGAGAAAACTGTTTGGTTTGGTAAAACGATAAACGGGTATTGGATTATTCTTCTTTACTTGTAATTTCGGGACGAAATTCTTTTAAGGGGGGAAGATTGTAACGACCCTGAAATTTTGATATTGGAAATCAGGATATTTAATTGATTTTAAATATCTGGAATTCAATTTAATTTGCAATTCAAATATCAAAGTGAATTTGGTAAATTAATTATTGAATTTAATCGTTAAATCTGGATAAAAATTTGAATCTTCAGTTTTGAGCTGATTAAAAATAATATGAAGTCTTAGAAAATTCATATTGATAATTCGGAAGGTACTGGAACTTTCAGAATTGAATTTGGAACTGCTTTGTTCAGTTTTGAAATTTTGTTGTTTAAATTGAATTTAAAAATAGCGGTCCGGGGCACAGTCTCGGAATTCGATGAAACCAGTTCCATTGGATCCGTAATATTGTATTATTATTGGATTTCAATTTTCATAACATTTGGAGTTGTCATGTGAGCGTATGATAGGTAAACGCGCTGAATTTATATCGAAATTTAATTTAAATAGTCGGTACAAAAAGCTGGTCAAATCCCCACAACTATTGTTTCCTTTCCATTAGCCAACTTACCTTTTCTCTGCTTAGTCACCTCGTCAGCACGTGTCCTTCCAAATAACACGCGTCTGCTCTAAATTAATCAACAGGTCGATTGAAAATAAAAATAAAAGGAAGTCTTCGTTCAAAACAATTGAATGGCCACCCCTCTTCCTATTCAACTCAAATCAAATTGCAATTAAACAACAGCCGAATGAAAACTTTCTCTTCTCCCTCCCAATTCGTTCAATTCAAAATAAAATGGAGGCTCGTGAACTAAAGCATGGGCGACGAAGGCGGATGCGCTCGTGGGGGGAATCATTCGATCGATCTGAAGGGGGTTAGCAGCTGGTGTCGTCGAAGATGAGGCAAACTCAGCAATGTGGGGAGTCAAGCGCGACATCGCGTAGCGCAATTCGAAGGGGATGGAGATCTCGAGCTCGCGACTGGAAGGAGGAATTCGGCGGCGCGTGTGGTGATTCGCGAGCGACTTCGAGGCGGCGTGACGTGGGGTACTGGCGAGCTCGATCTCGCGTACGAGCTGGGGAAGGGTTGCGCGAGGGTTCGGTGATGGCTGGTGTCATTCGCGGGTCGTGGCCTTCTAGGGTTCGAGTTCGTGGCCGCGATGGAGATTGGTGATGGAGAAGTCGCCTGGTGAAGTCTGAGTTCGTCAGTTCATCTTCACAGTGCCCTATAAGGTATTGCAGGTGATGATTTTTATGAATTCTATTGGAATTTGATATATACATGTAGATTAAGAATACAATAACAGTAAGTTTATAAAACTGTTTATTTCTCAATTTATATAGGCATATATATACACAGTAAAGGAAAAGGAAATTTTAAGTACTGTAAAATTCTAAGATCTGGATGAATTATATTATGTGCAGTTTGAAAGAGAAAATTTTAGGGAAATAGAAATATAAATTTTAAATAAAACCTATATAGTTTATTTTTATAAGTATATAGTTTCAAAAGAAAATGGATATATACATTTTTAACATCACTGGTTAGTTTAAAATTATCAAACAGAAATTTGTTATTCGATTAATTCGAATATTAATAATTTGTATAATATTTATACAAGGTATAAATCAAGGAAATCAAGTCAAGATAATTGGATCGAGATTGAAAACGGATTGCAAAATTAAAAGCAACGGTGAGATTTTCTCACTCGAAGGAAAATTTGATTTTTACAGTTATTGATTTGATTGATTACTGTTTGGATGTGATATTAGATATAGTAGGATATATCTATATATATAGCAATATATACATAATGGCATATGTATATATTGGATTGATTGATTTCCCGCCTTGTATAGCGGATGAGACCCTATTGCGCCGTTAGTAAGCGGATGATATTTTATAAATCCCATATACCGCGATATTCCACCTCGAAGTGGAATTGGTATTGTGCTAACATCTGTGGATGCAGGGAAACAGGTTGGAGGGATCCAACTGGATTCCTCAAATTGTTTGAATATTATTTCATATGTGAATAATGCGATTTATTGATAATCTGTGGATGATTTATTGATAATTGAAATTGTTGAAGGCTAAAATTTAGCCGAATGTATCGTTGGATACCAGAAATAAAAATGAATTGAATTTTGAAATTGAAGCGGAAAATTTTAAGTGAATTTATGGTTAAGAATTGAATTTATTGAAAGAAGGAATTTTTAAGTATTAAAATGAATTGTCGAAATCTTATTGAATAAATCCCAAGATATGGGAAAAGATTTTTATAAATGAAATTTGAATAGTATTATTCGGAAGATTGGAAAATTTATTTGAAATGAAATTTTAAATGATTTGGGAGATATAAAGGAAATTATTTTAAAAGCGATAAATTTGTAGAAATCCAATTGAACATTGATAAATCGATTTGGAAAATTATTTGGTATTTGAAGGAAAATTTATTTTTGTGCTGAGAATAAATTGAAAATCGATTTGTAAAATGATTTGGGGTTTGAAATAAAATTGAGAAATCAATTTGAAAGTCGATTTGATGTTGAAAGTTAATATTTGAGAATGTAAATTCCGAATAGAATTTATAAAAGAAAGGGAATTTTGTTTTAAAATAAACGCTGAGTTATTTTTAAGTGTGAAAGTAAATTTACGGATTTTGAACGTAAATTTGTAATAAATCGATAAGGATTTATTAAATTGGTTTAAATGGACCGTTTTGAAGTAAAAGTGTATTTTCACTATAAAGCTGAGTATATTTTCCAAAGTGGCTTTTAAAAATATAAATTAAAAGTTCTAAGTGGATTTTTAGAAGAAATATTTGGAAATATATTCCGCGTAAGGAAATTGATTTGAAATTTATTTTCAAAGAATCAAAGGTGAAATGTGATTTGAAATTTATTTTCAAAGTGATGAAGTGTGGAAATAAATTTACTGATTGGGATGTAAATTTGAATAAATCGATAAGGATTTATTTAAGTGGTTTAAATGAATGTAATTTAGAAATTGTTTTCAAATGGTTGAAGTATAAACCATATATCGTGAAGATATTTGAAATTTAATAATTTGGGAGAATTATTTAAATCTAATGATTGTGTGAATGTTATTGATAGTTAAATCACCGACTATCAATATTTGGCTTTGAAATGGCATTTGGAATTGTTTTTAAAACAAACGCTTATTATTCGGTTTAGCCGGGAAAGGACCTTTGTGTCAGATAACCCATTCCGAATAATAATACGACGATATGGATCGTATTGAAGACCGGTGATGAAGACCGGGTATTTGTGAAAACGATAGGATGACCTATCGATTGTCTCTGCACCGTTAGCTACGGTATTGAGATTTCCTTTGTGATGGGAAGTTTTATCGGGATTGTGAATATCCGGATTTGCAAGGGCTTCTTCGAAAGTGCCTTCGGTTCTGTTCGAACCCGGAACAGACTTGTATGGTTACGTGTCTGACATTACATTTTGAGATATAGAGCTGATTTCTTTCAAATACATTTCTGTTGGTGGCGGAGAATTTATTCTCTTAGCTTAACACCCTTCTCTGAGACGTACGAGCTCAGAGGTTATGTAGTTGAAATTTATCAACAATATATTCCCAATATGGTAATGTGGCATGCTGAGTGTTGCTGTGACGATGATCATTTATTTGATCATTTGTGATCAAAGCACGACTTTGTGAAAAAGCGAAGCTTTGTGGACGAGACTTCGTCAGGCCTCAACAACCCGGAAATGGTCGAAACAGGAATGTTGCGGCAAGGTTATGAGGGTCGCGCCATTTAGGGTATGTCATTTCCTTCTGCAAAGGGGTGGTATCATGGTATGGAGCCCAGATACTTACTCATGTGGATACACTTATTTATTATGTGTGATGATGCTACCGAGCGCTCGGATAAAGGTCCCAAAGGACCAGGTGATGACATATTCGTGAGTTACCTGTTACAGGGGTAACCCGGCCTTGTTTGGCAGAGAGCAGTTTGTCTCTCGGGACGTCCAGCTAGAGGCGATCCCATTCGGCAGGAGGAAAGGAAGTTCCTTAGCCTGACCATTTGTTGGAAATCCATTTCCCAATACGAAATTGTACGGTTTTAGTTGTAGAACCTGCCATTTATTTATGGTGGCGCCCCACTGTTTAGATGGTAGCTATAGTAGGCATACGATACTGGTCGTATGTTGGCTAAGATTAATATTATACTTTCGAAATGTTTTCCACACTGGACATTAATAATAATAATCCAATGGTTGGCGTAGTAAGCATCTTTGACTATCATAAGAAGAAATCTCCTCCAATTCTGCGTTTGCATTGTGTGTGTGGCGGGAGGTCTTATGGTAGTTTCATTTTTAAAAAGCATTGCGAACTAATTTGATTTTCTTTGTGAAAATAACTGTTTTACGATCTCACACCAGTCACCATGACTGACTCGGAGTTTATTGTTCCCTTCTAAACTCTGGGTGCCCATAATTTTCCACACGGGCAGCCTAGAGTTATGTTATCAGGATATTTTGGAAATTCTGGAGCTTTGGAAGCAAGCTGGATGGCGAGACGTACTATCGTACTTGTTATTTATTTCCGCTGTGTATTCTGTATGAAGACAGGTTTATATAACTGTCCATTGTTGTATTGAGTTGTATATTGACTCTGATTGATGTCTGTATAAACTGATATAGTTCTTTGTTTTAAAAAGACTAGTGATTATCTATTATATATTGTTCCGCTGCGAAATGTGAGATTCTGATATTGTTTCTGTTTCTGTGTTTTTCTGTTCTTTCCTATTCTTCTGTCTTTTTCTACCTCTTCTTTTAACCCTAATGGTTCGGTTTTCCGGCATTCGATTGCGCGGCATTTGACAAAGTGGATGTATTAATGTCGACTTTCGAGCGTCGAAAAATCGAGTCCTTACAACCAGGACGAGAACATTAAAAGATAAGTTTCTTGGGCCTACCTCTGTTTTTTATTTGAGGAAGTATCAATTAGAAGAGGATTGGAGGTAGAGATATCAGGGAAAATGTGAAGAGGAATACTGATAGATTAGTAAGGGGAGATTGACAGAGGAAAGTCAAGCATTGGATTAGGATTAGAAGACACAAGAATGTTTTGACATGGTTTAACAAAGGGTCAAGGATGTGAAGAGGGGATTTAGTTAGATCATTTGAATTGGAGGATATGTTCACATCAATGTGCATGTCTATGCACACTATATAATCAAAAATATGAGACTTGTTAGAATTAGTAGGAGAGACGGTATTCGAAGGAATATCATCTGAATCATGAAAATAAGGAGAAATCAAATCCAAATCAGAGTTTTCAGTAACAACATCATCTAATAAAGAAAATGGATTTAATGAGATAATGTTAGAAGATTCCTTATTCACAAGTGAGCATTTTCCTTGAATTGAATTAATATCAGTCGAGGGAGGTGCACCAGACACATTTGAGTTCACATTTTCTAAGCCATTTGCATCTTGACTATCAGAGAAAGTAGAATCAACATTAAATGAGTGATCCAAATTTGTGTCAAAAACCCTAATAATTTCCATATCAGCAGGTTTAATAACAATAGAATCCAAACCGCTGACTTCACAAACACTTCCATCATTCTAGGAAGGTAAGTCAAGAACATTGGTATTGATTAATGAGGCCAATCAATCCCTAGATTTAGGATTATTTTTCTAGAAGCAAGTTTAGTTCTTCTCCAAACTTTTTGGATAGGTTTTAACTTTCTCTTCACTTGAATAAAGTTTACCTTATCTCCATTACCATGAAAATCACCAACCAAATCTTTTCCACTATTGCCTTTTCCTTTATTTGGATCATTCACATTTTGCTTGTCGTCTTATCACTTGCCACCTCAACATTTGAACTGGAAACCTCACATAGAAGAGTAGTATTTCCAAACAGGGTACATATTAGTGGCCTCCAAGAGTATTCAACTAAAACATTGGGACAAGAATAATCACCCACTAAAATAAGATCAGGAAGTTCTTTATCAGGGGCTACTTCTATTAAACACTTAGCATATTCAAATCTTTTTATTTTTTGGTGTTCTCATCATAACATACCGGTTTTCCCAAATGGAAAGCAAGCTAATTAATGCCTAATAGAGTCCATGTCAATATTGGAATTCTATAAAGATGCACCCATACTGGCACACTTTTGGTTGGGGATTGGGCAGAACCAAAAATTGGATTCCAAGTCAAGGCACAAACATTTAACCTTTAATAAACATATGGTCTTTTTTAAGAACATATAGCTTATCCTCTTGGCAAGTAAATTTAAAATAATGATTTTGTTTATCAAAAAGCATCTCATATGTTCCATTAAGTTTCCTAGTCTTATCTAAATGAGCTTTAACAGCCATGAAGTTTACAGTACTAGCAAGGAAAAAGCCTATTTAAAATTCTGGCCATGTCTTGATACCTTCCTTAACAACCTCCAAAGGAGGATCAAGAGATTTACCAAAGCAATGGATATTGAAATGCACCGGAGAGTATGCACCAGCATTCCTAGGCTTACCATTCATAAAGATGACCATTTGAGAGTAGAGTGAGGATGATCGGTTGTAGAAGAAGAAGAACTATTAATGGTATTATGACCAACAATGGAAGTGGAAGGAGGTAGGGTAGAGTTATGGTGGAGAAAAGTTGAAGAGGAGGAAAACAGTCCGGAGGTGGAGGAGGAGGAATAGGATGAGGAGGGGATCGGATATGATTACCGAAGGACGAGATATGGTTTGGTCAGAGGAAAGGAGGGTCAAAGGAGAGGAAAGTATGAGGATGTGGATGGGCATGCCATGAGAAGTCATGCTTACTTAAAAAGAATTGTAATTTTTGGATTGTTGGGCCATTTTTAGTTGATTGTACTCTATAATTTATATACTAGCGATAAGAACCCATTCAATATATATGTATATATGTATGTATGTATATATATGTATATGAATTAAAATAATTTTCTTATTTCGAAAATACATAAACACACACACACACACATGTGTGTGTGTATAATAAAAAAAATTTTAAATCATTATTTTTAAATATATAAATAGTATTATATATTCAAATATAAAACAAAATGTAATCTTTTTTATTTTCGGTCAAAATGGTTTCTGATAAAATCAAATTTAAGTAAAAAATCTAAGCGGTTTAAAAATAAAAAAAGAATTTATTTAATTTTCGCTCGGATATCTAATAAATTTGTTTTATTTAATTGTAATTTTGATTGTAGCTAACTATATATATATATATATATATAATTTTTAAAACTTAGAAATATGTATGTGTGTGTATATATATTGATTTTAGTTTTAATATATATGTATATATGTGCACACACGCAAAAATATAAGTGTATAAAATTTATTATACATATATATAATGTTTATAAAAAAATTTAAAATTCAAAATCTAATTTAAAATTATTTAAAAGTAGTATTACATTCGAATTATTTTTAATTCTATGGAAAAAATAGAAGTGTCCATATCAAAAAATTATAAGAATGTATACATATCTAGATAGGACATCGAACAAATTTATAAATTCGTGATAGTATATATTTCCAATCTATACACATATAATGGAATGAATGAATATATAAATAAATTGATACAAATTAGATGTTTCCTAAACTGTAGCCTTGGTAAAGCACCTTGAATGTTTAATCCGAAAAGCTCCTTGAATAAAATTCAATATCTTACATATAAGCTACTAACCGAAGAAATCACTACACATTGAATTTAATATGATTTGATTTATTGTTTTGGATTGGAAATGAGGAGGAGAGGAGGGCAACAATTTGCGGCCAGGACTATGGTAGATGGAGGTTAGAGAGTAAAATTGAAAATGAGGGAGGTGTTGAGTTTATGTGGGAAAAGAAAAGAGAGAAAATGGGAGATCTAGATCTCACTTTCACCTCTTCTTTTAAACCAATTCAAACCCATATTCAGCCAAACTAGCAGGCTAGTGGGCCTATACACATATCCAAACTTGATAAATATTTGAACCTTTTAAATCCAATTTAAATGTACATTGATATCGTATATCGATATGTACATATATAACTTTTTTTATATATATATATACTATATTAAATACTGATTCAAATAAATCAAATAAAATTTTATAATTAATATTTAACAAATATTAATTAATTTAATTAATATATAACAATTATAATTTAATAAATGTGCGGTAATTCAGAGTATTCAATATTGCGGTTGTGCGACAAATATGTGTAAATTCGATCAGTGATTAATATCAAATAATTCGAATATTAACATTCACACGTCATCTTAGCTAGTGGTGTGATAGTTTGGTTGAATTTATTGCTTACACAATTTTGGTAAAATCTAATTTTTACTATTTTAAGTTGTCAATGATAGTGACGATTATTTACACCAATTTTCTTTGTCAAATTATATCACATTAAAACTTATGGAATTTGGTTTTGGTCAAATCACAATATTCCACATTCAACTTATATAATCCAAACACAAAGTACTTGGTTCAATAATAATTATTATTATTAACCAAATCGCTCTAGCCAAAGAAATTGACTTGTAGTTAACTATAGTTTACCGTGATACTGACCTTATATAATGGAAAGATGAATTCTTTATTGGATAGTGTTTCGCTTCCAATGCTTCAACTCAGACCCAACTACAGTCATTCAATGAACGTTATGTCATGATTTAACTATAATCAAAATGAAGTGTCCACATTGAAGTTTAACGGTATTCTCAAGTCAATAGAACTATGTAATATTGTCACTTTGATATTTTCTGTTTGACCTTAGTTATATTAACCAATAGAAAACTATCGAGTGAGTCATTCCATGGTTATAAATTAACTATTGGTACGTAACCCCTCAGTGCATCCAGTAGCCATGAGTAATACACTACCCAACATTTGAAGAGCGTTACGTACTCCAGTCTCAACGGATGTTTTGATATCAAATCACAATACATCTTGGCTATGAATATTTAAAACGGTATGTTTATTTTCACTGTAATAAACTTCTCATGATCACTACACATTGTAACTACCATCACAAGCATATCATTTATGGATTTTATATTAAATATACTTAATTAAATAAATAATTAATATAACACATTATAACAAGTATATAATCAAAAAAGCCTTTTATTTTGAATGGTATTTTAATACATAGTTAATAATTTACAATAAATTACAAAATTGGCCTTAAGGTATATCTCCAACTCTATTAAGGAGAGAGGTTGATGTGCAAGTCTTGGATTGGATTGGATTACCTTAGGGAAAACTTTCACTAGGTAAGGACACTTATCTGCAATCGACTTCTAGTGGCATGATCGAATGTGACATTAGTAGGATTGACCCAACCTTCATTGGGTAAGGATGCTTTCCAACGAGCGACTACTAGCAACATGTGTGAGTATGTTGACTAATAAGGTCATATGAGTGGATTTTCCGTTAGACCATCGAGAGCTATCACATCCCTAGGCATGTTTGGATATTATAAGAGTTTGATTAATGATTATTATTATTGCTTAGTTTTCTCGCAATAATTAGTAGGATGATTAAGGCAATCTGGTCCAATCAAAGTCGGTCCACCTATTCTGCGATCGGCCTACATAGGCTGGCTTAGGCTTAAGTTGGTCTTAAACCAACCCTTCTACTTAGCAAAGCATCAAGACGGAGCACGTCTGTCCTATCCCCAAGCAGGCTTTACAAACTACTTATGAAATCATAAATAAGCCCTGCCCAGCTCGGTAAATTTCGACCCGACTCGAAGACTATCAGCTACTTCGTGCCAACCAACTTCCATCTGGACCTCAAATATGCTTGTCTACCTCATCGTCACTTCAGTCGCTAGCTGGCGTCACTCCAAGCCGCCTCAGGCAATTAGCATACTTGACAAGGCTAGTTCAAGCATGACCCACCCTTAGACCGACTTCAGTACAACTACCCATGACTGGTCCCAAGCAACCCCCATCTCACTTTATATCTAGCCCGGCACCATCTCCCAACTAGATTTTCAGCTACTTGCAGTCTCCTTCATTCCTTCAGCAGTCGACCAGCCACCTTAGCAAGGATTGCCACATAAGCACATAAGAGAAAACGATAACCTTCCTATCCATCTATGCAAAGCATTATAGTTGGAAAGTGGGACTGATATGGAAAACCATCAGAATTAAATGTGCCTTAAATGCTAAGTCTATGCATGGTATAGAGAGGGAATGAGTATATTTCTCATCCACGCATCCCCTTTCACCTTTATAGTTGTCTTCCATTTTCCCATGAAAACAGATCGACGATCAGGAACTCTTTCAACCAGTTTTACAGCACAATCTCAGCTGTTTATCATCCATTTCAACTACTATAAATGCCACATGCATTTCCACTTCAAAAGGATTGGAATATATAAAAATTCTAAGTATTATGCATGATTAAGAGCTTTTCACACAACGTATCAAGCCCTCGGAACTTGAGATTAGCTAGCTTTTTAATCTTAAGTACTTTATTTTCTTGCTACTCTTTTGTAATTCCCATTAATTTAAAAGAGAAATATTTCAAGAGATCTTCATAGTGGATGTAGGCAAGTTTGTCATACCACTTTATATTTGGTGTCATTTACTTTAATTGCACACATTCTTCCTCATTTTCAACCTTTCAACCTAGTGTTAGCAAGTAATCTTTGATCATTAGTCTAATTTTGAGGTTGGCTTAATCTCTTGTCAACATTAGTAATATTTGGTACCACTTTATAAGACATCACAGTTCCCTTTTAGCGGAACAACTACAAATTGTTGATCAGCCTCGAGCCTTTGCCTTTGACCATCTCAATGGAGATGTCCCTGCTGTCGGTAGGGTGCACTAGATTCTCTCGGTACACTATAGGTCTTATAGGGGTATGGCCAGGAATACACAGAGAGAAGGGTGGGCTGTGCATTCCAGGTCACCCTATATACATAGGGAGAGATCTCCTGCTCGCCATTACCATTCTTCTTCCCTTCAACGATCTTTCACTCCGTAATGGTGCGGTTGAGCCCATAGTCGGTCATAGATTAGAATGTCGATGCCGGCCTTAGGGAAAAAATGCATACCCTCTGCCAATAACTCAATAGAATGCAAGCATGAAGTGTTGGGGGGTAAGGAATTATCTGGTGATGAGAACAGAGAACCATTCTCCAATGAAATTTTGGACACTTACATCCATCGATGGTATGCCTTGTCGCCTACTGACAAGTATGATGGGAGTGCTAAACCATCCGTCCACATTATTATATTCAATTCCATCACCCGTGTAGGCTAGCTTTCTGGATTATCAAAATGTCTACTCTTTCCCTGCACTCTCATAAGACCGTCCTTCCACTAATTTTTGTATTTGTGACCGGGCAGCATCAGTTCCTTGGCTCAGCTGTGCATAAATTTCAAGACTCATTTCTTCACTTCGAGAACTCGTGTCATGACAGCTAGTTAACTAGGAAATGTTAGTACCTTAGATATTGATTTTACTGACAACAAACATCTAAATATAGGTACCGATGATTTTTCAAGTAGTATAGAATATTTTGTAGGATATTACATAGGTTTATACAAGTACAGGATAATCAAGTTTGAAAACTGATCGGTAAAAAGATTTGGGATCGAGATTCAGGGATAATCAATATTTTAAAGACTCGTGAGTTTAGATACAAAGATCAGAAGACTTCAAGACAATAGATCATAGGAAATAAATGTTAGAATAATTTGTCAGAGTCCATGGATAATAATAATATGTTCTTCAAATACTATCTTATCAAAATACTTATTATCAAAATATTTATTTTTCAAAGTATAATTTTACAAATATGTTATAAGAATTTTATATGAAGAGTATTTAAAAATTATGTTTGAAAGTTTTACAAATTATTAGAATTTTATAAACACTAATAGATTTTTTCTTTTTCAAAGTTAGCAAAGGTATGTCGACTTACCCTACCAAGACATATAGATCGTTGGAGAAATGCCTTCTGAATTTTGAATAGTTGTAATTTTTGGTTACATCTCTTCATAAATAGACACATCACTTCAAAAACTATATAAAGGGGACTGGAAAATGAATTTTTACAACTGCCTCCTATAGTTTCTTCTTACTCCAGGTTCTCATTATATATTTTGCAAAACCTACTTTCTATACTCTTCAAATTCACTCAACAGTTTCTACTGTACTATATTCATTCTCTATAATCTACTCACTAATTTGAAAGTATTATCTTATCATTTCAAAGATTCAAGTGCTGTCAAAGGGCTATAGGATATTTTATATCCAAAATACATATTTGTATTTAAAATAAACAGCTCTCTTCTATTATTTGTTTAAGTGTGCTTATTGGTCGTTCAAATCAAGTGGGAGTTCTTGTTGTCCGTTTAAATCAAGTGGGAGTGCTCGTTGCCCATTTAAATCAATTGGATAATCTTTTTGCCCGATTAAATCAAGAGAGTCTACCTTGAACTCGGAAGTCAGGAGGGTGTAACTCGTTGCCTTGAAATTAAGATTGTATTCAAGTTTGCTTGCTACCTGTTTAAAGTAGGCATTCAAAAAGAAATCTGTACATACAGTATACATGACTGGATGTAGGATTGGTTAATCCGAACCAGTATAAAAACTCCTAGCAACATCTCTGTGAGGAATGCGGGATATGGATCTTAAGGCTAGGAATAACACTAGAGGGGGGTGAATAGTATTTTTAAGAAATTACTAAATCTTTTTAAATTTATGTTAATTTGAACACAAATGTATGCAATATTCAGACACAGATATAATCTCAGAAACAAACACAGATGCAGAAATAAAGTAAATGCGGTAAAGGAAAGAACACATCGGATTTTATACTGGTTCGGAGTTACCCTACATCCAGTCCCGCACAACTAAGTACGGATTTCCTTTCAAAAGCAATTCAACAATTACAACCCTCGGTTTCAAGTCTACGAGGTACACCCTCTAGAATCACAATCCTCTGGGAAGAGATACTTGATTTACGGGCGACAAGTTCACCCAATTGATTTCCAAGGCTACAATCACACCTTTTCTTGCTTGATTGATTTCCAAGGCTACAATCACACCTTTTCTCGCTAGATAGATTACAAAGAAGCCTATAACTCTGAATAGCACTTAGATCTTGTTGAGATAGTGATAGAGAATCAAACCAGAGATGATCTAGTTAGATTCAATGTTGATTTCGGCAGAGTGATGATAGGATTTTGAATAAGAAAATGTGGAAGAAGAAGAGGAGTGAAAAAACCAGAAAAACTGATTAAAAATTCGTTGAAACTAACCCCTATTTATAGAAGAACAACAGTCATGTCCATTCGTGAAGAATTATGGCGAATAGACACTTCTTTTGAAATTCAAATTTTGAACTCAACTGTCACCATGTCGACATGGTCACCATATGCATGTCGACATCCCAAAGCAATTTTTGATGTTTTGATTTTCTTTAAAAATAACCTTTATCTTATATTAAAATTATTTTAAACTTTATAAATATACTTGACTATAGATAAAATACATAGATAAATATAGAGAATAATATATATATAATTTTACTATAATTTTATATTTAAATCTGAGTATAAAGATATTATATTTAAAAGATAGCTTAAAATAAACGATGTTTAAAAACAAGAATATTTAAGGCTAAAACATCTTTTTGAAAATCATTTGAAAAGATAATTTTTAAGGCTAAAACATTTTGAAAAGCAGTTTTGAAAATCATTTTGAAGTAGTTTTGAAAATCATTTTGAAGTAGTTTTGCAAGTTTCTTCCTGCAGAATATCTCATCATGTCAGGACTCGAGAACTTGTACAAAACCAGGATGTTCGTGGGTTTGTAAGCCACTTACCGTAGGTTTGTAAGCTACTTGTCATGGGTTTGTAAGCCACTAAAAAGGTAGAAATGGGTTCCATCCCAAAAGAAAAATGGAGTGAAGATTTCAGTGCTATTATGAAGTTTTAACAAAATTCTAGACTCGATACTTATCTTGAAATCTTGAACTCTTGATAATTTTGATACTTATGAGTTTTCAATCTTGATATGTTGAATCTCTATACTATACAGTCTTCATTCTTGGTACCTGCATGGTTAAATCCTGCCTACACATATATATCTAAACTATATTGTTAGTATTTATATTTTATAATCATATTCTAAGGTTGTTGTCATCAAAACCATCATCTCACGGACTAACAATCTCCCCCTTTTTGATGATGACAACCTTTGTTTATAAAATATTACTTCTATCCTAATAACCCCCCCTAAATCTAATAACTTCCCCTTAATCTATGCCTAACTATCCTATTTTATATTTCTCCCCCTTTGCCATCAACAAAAACAAACTAACTTCAAACTATATAACTCTTAGTCTAATATCCTATATGATGATAGTGTTATCATCAATTCAAACTTAGTCCTAAATTACAAACTCTCCTAACCAAGAATCTATATAATAATACTGTTAATAGAACATATATAAGAACACACATTTTTTATTAATTATATATTCATTAATATTTACATTTTTCGTAGAGATCGTAACAAAAACAAACAACAAACAGAAAAGGAAGAAAAGAAACTAATGTGTGTTTTTGAACATAGGAGATCTATGAACCAAACAATTTGGATAGTGGAAACAGAAATTTCCACGTTGTTCGACAGGATTTCCATCTTTGTCAAAGCACACTTCGCCAACGCAAATGACTTTGTCATTGTCTTCCACGTGCACTTCTTCCATGGGGACTACTTCTTCTTCTTCTTCTTCTTCGCTGGCCTCTTGTACATGATCTTCTGATGAGCCCTCGTCAATCAAGATTGGGTTGGCATGATTATCCATTAGAAATTTTTGCAAATTCCTAAGGATTTTGCCTTGCCTCTCTTGTTCTTTGCCCATTCAAAGTTGCATCACTTGGATTTCATTCATTAACTGAAGGGTATCTTTCAAAGAATCCTCTATTTTCGTTACACGAGCGAGCGTTGATTGTTGACACGGACCAGAAGTAGGCGATGGAAACAAAAAGGATGATTTTAAGTTTGATTTTGAAGAGGATACCATTGATAAATTGAACTCAGAAGATAGGACAGAGAGAAAATAGAGAGAATGAAGAAAAATTTCGAAATAAGAAAAATTTATAACCACTTATTTAAATTTTGGTGGGAAAAAAATTTAAAAATAAAAACGTTATATGTCGACATGGGTCTAGAGGGGATATCGACATGGTCCTTGAAATTTTGCCATTTTAATTTATTTTGAATTAATTATATTTGTTATTTATATTTTATATTTAGTTAATGAACAAATACCTAATTCTCTTCTTAATTTAGTAAATGTAGATTCATTTAAGGGTTTTGTTAAAATATCCGCAATTTGATTTTTTAGAATTGATATAGTCGAGAGTTATTACTTCTCTACTTATATTATCTCTGAGAAAATGGTGTCTGATATCAATATGTTTAGTTCGAGCATGTTGAGTAGTATCTTTGGATAAATTTATTGCACTAGTATTATCACAATAAATTGGTGATTTTGAGATATTTAAACCAAAATCTTTTAAAGTTTGTTGCATATATATTACTTGAGAACAAGCCAAAGCAGCAAAAATATACTCTGCTTCAGTTGTTGATAGAGAAACTGTGTTTTGCTTTTTACTAAACCAGGAAATCAGAGAATGCCCTAAAAAGTGACAAGTTCCACTTGTACTTTTTCGGTCTGATTTACAACCAGCATAATCAGCATCACTGTAAGATATTAAGTCAAACGAATCATTTTTAGGATAAAATAAGCCATAATCAAAGGTGTGTTTAACATATCTTATAATACGTTTACAGCTTTTAAGTGAGTTTCTTTAGGTTGGGATTGATACCTCGCACAGAGACAGACACTATGCTTGATATCAGGTCTACTCGCAGTGATATAGAGTAGTGATCCAATCATTCCTCTATATAATTTTTGATCTACATCTTTCGAGAGATCTTCTTTACTAAGGTACTCATTGGTTGCCATTGGAGTGGGTTTTCCACTCGTAGTAGTCAAACCAAATTTACTAACTAGGTCTTTAGCATATTTTTCTTGACTAATAAAGATACCATTATCTAATTGTTTTATTTGTAATCCTAAAAAGAAGTTTAATTCACCCATATGACTCATCTCAAACTCTTTTTTCATTATTTCAGAAAATTCTTTATTCATTTCAAAATTAGTTGATCCAAAAATGATATCATCTACGTAGACTTGTACTAGTTGAATATCATTTTTATTTCTTTTAATAAAAAGAGTATTATCTACTTTACCTATTTCAAAATTAGATTGTAACAAGTAAGATCTTAGTCTATCATACCAGGCTCTAGGAGCTTGCTTTAGACCATATAGAGCTTTCTTAAGTTTGTAAACATGATTTGAAAATTTATCATTTTCAAAAAGTGGTGGTTGTTTAACAAATACTTCTTCTTTTACAAAACCATTTAAAAATGCACTTTTAACAAATATTATGATTTGCGAAAGCAAGTAGAATCCTAATAGCTTCTAATCTTGCTACGGGGGCAAAGGTTTCATCAAAATCTATTCCTTCTTCTTGACAATAACCTTGAGCGACTAACCGGGATTTATTTCTAACAACCTCTCCTTGTTCATTCATTTTATTTTTATAAACCCATTTAGTTCCAATTATTGTTTTATTTTCAGGTCTAGGAACAAGTTCTGAAACATCATTTCTAGTGAATTGATTTAATTCTTCTTGCATAGCCAAAATCCATGAATCATCAGTGATGCTTCTTCTGGATTTTTGGGTTCAATAGTTGATATAAAATCTACAATACTCATTTGACTTAGTTAATTTCTAGTTTTAACAACATATTGCATATCTCCAGGTATATTTACTATAGGGTGATCTTTTAAAAGTCTAATCCTTTTATTAGGATGATTTAATTCATTATTAGTTTCAGTTGACTCTTGGTTTTGAGTAATTAAATCCTCTTCATCATTTATTTCTTCAAAATTTTTGAAATTTTCATCAAATGAAACATGCATTGTTTCTTCGATGGTATTAGTTCTTAAATTAAATACTCTGTATGCTTTACTTCTATTAGAATATCCGATAAAGATACCTTTATCGGATTTAGGATCAAACTTATCTAGGTTATCTTTTGTATTTAAAATAAAACATTTACTTCCAAAAATTCTAAAATAAGATACCTTAGGTTTCTTTGAGTAAATAAGTTCATAAGATGTCTTATCAGTTAAAGGTCTAATTAAAATTCTATTTAAAATGTAACAGGCGGTAGCAACTACTTCTGCCCAAAAATACTTTGGTAAATTACTATCAGAAAGCATAGTTCTCGCACACTCTTGAATCGTCCTATTTTTACGTTCTACTACTCCGTTTTGTTGTGGAGTTCTTGGAAATGAAAAATTGTGAATTATTCCCTTTTTATTGCAGAATTCTTCAAACTTTTCATTTTCAAATTC
Source organism: Allium fistulosum (assembly GCA_030737815.1). Lineage (NCBI taxonomy): Eukaryota > Viridiplantae > Streptophyta > Magnoliopsida > Asparagales > Amaryllidaceae > Allium > Allium fistulosum. The sequence continues at coordinate 446,697,671 of CM060903.1, forward strand.
CCCACCGTGATCACTACGGATGGTTATAATATTTTGAGAAAGTTGATTTTGAACCCTTTTTGAAAAATTCTTAAAACATTCAAAAGTATCACTTTTATGTTTCAAAAATATTGTCCATGTAAATCTTGAATAATCATCTACAATTACAAAAACATATTTACTGTGATTTATTGACTGAATTTGAGATGGACCAAATAAATCAAGATGAAGTAATTCAAGAGGTTTTGAAGTTGAAATCATATCTTTCAATTTAAAGGAACTTTTTCTAAGTTTTCCTAGTTGGCATGCATCACATAGACTATCTACTTTAAAATTCATTTTAGGAAGACCTCTTACTAGATCATGTTTTGATAGTCTAGATAGGAGTTTGAAATTCAAATGCCCAAATCTCTTATGCCAAATCCAAGGGTCACTTGCATTTCCAAAAGACACAAGTTATCATTTGAAATTTTCATACTAAGAATATAAATATTCTTTTTCCTAATTCCCTCAAATATTATGGTTGAATTATTATCTTCAATGTGACACTTATCTTTTTCAAATTTAATTTTAAATCCTTTATCGCATAGTTGACTTATACTTAGCAGATTGTGTTTCAGATTCTTAACTAGCAAAACATTAGTAATAATAGGAGTTTCAGAGTTACCGACTTTGCCGATGCCGATCACATAACCTTTTGAACTGTCTCCAAAGTTAACCAGTCCTCCGTATTTGTATATTATATCATTCAGCATATCTGGATTCCCAGTCATGTGTCTAAAACATCCACTATCGAGTATGCATTCGTTCTTTTTAATCTGAACAGTTTGTTTGTTCGGGATTGATTCATCAACTCCCATAAAGCATGATTCCTGCCCATCAAACAATCTTAGTAGACAACATGTATTTGAATATTGATTATATGCAGACTCAAGAGACAATGATGATCTGAATATTTCTAAACATTCATTAACAAATTTCTTAAACATAGCCATTTAAAAAAAACTTTTTCAAAAATCAGATTATGAAACTTTTGAAAACCTCGCTCTGATACCAAATGTGAGGAATGCGGAATATGGATCTTAAGGCTAGGAATAACACTAGAGGGGGGCGTGAATAGTGTTTTTAAGAAATTACTAAATCTTTTTAAATTTATGTTAATTTGAACACAAATGTATGCAATATTCAGACATAGATATAATCACAGAAATAAACACAGATGCAGAAATAAAGTAAATGCAGTAAAGGAAAGAACACACCGGATTTTATACTGGTTCGGAGTTACCTTACATCCAGTCCCGCACAACCAAGTATGGATTTCCTTTCAAAAGCAATTCAACAATTACAACCCTCGGTTTCAAGGCTACGAGGTACACCCTCCAGAATCACAATCCTCTGGGTAGAGATACTTGATTTACGGGCGACAAGTTCACCCAATTGATTTCCAAGGCTACGAACACACCTTTTCTTGCTTGATTGATTTCCAAGGATACAATCACACCTTTTCTCGCTAGATAGATTACAATGAAGCCTATAACTCTGAATAACACTTAGATCTTGTTGAGATAGTGATAGAGAATCAAACCAGAGATGATCTAGTTAGATTCAATGTTGATTTCGGCAGAGTAATGATATGATTTTGAATAAGAAAATGTGGAAGAAGAAGAGGAGTGAAAAAACCAGAAAAACTGATTAAAAATTCATTGAAACTAACCCCTATTTATAGAAGAACAACAGTCATGTCCATTCGTGAAGAGTTATGGCGAATAGACACTTCTTTTGAAATTCAAATTTTGAACTCAACTGTCACCATGTCGACATGGTCACCATAGGCATGTCGACATCCCAAGCAATTTTTGATGTTTTGATTTTCTTTGAAAATAACCTTTATCTTATATTAAAATTATTTTAAACTTTATAAATATACTTGACTATAGATAAAATACATAGATAAATATAGAGAATAATATATATATAATTTTACTATAATTTTATATTTAAATCTGAGTATAAATATATTATATTTAAAAGATAGTTTAAAATAAACGAAGTTTAAAAACAAGAATATTTAAGGCTAAAACATCTTTTTGAAAATCATTTGAAAAGATAATTTTTAAGGCTAAAACATTTTGAAATGCAGTTTTGAAAATCATTCCGAAGTAGTTTTGAAAATCATTTTGAAGTAGTTTTGCAAGCTTCTTCCTGCAGAATATCTCATCATGTCAGGACTCGAGAACTTGTACAAAACCAGGATGTTCGTGGGTTTGTAAGCCACTTGTCATAGGTTTGTAAGCTACTTCTCGTGGGTTTGTAAGCCACTAAAAAGGTAGAAATGGGTTCTATCCCAAAAGAAAAATGGAGTGAAGATTTCAGTGCTATTATGAAGTTTTAACAAAATTCTAGGCTCGATACTTATCTTGAAATCTTGAACTCTTGATACTCATGAGTTTTCAATCTTGATATCTTGAATCTTTATACTGTACAGTCTTCATTCTTGGTACCTGCATGGTTAAATCCTGCCTATACATATATATCTAAACTATATTGTTAGTATTTATATTTTATAATCGTATTCTAAGGTTGTTGTCATCAAAACCATCATCTCACGGACTAACAATCTCTCTTTCTTGTACATTACTTTTACTGCATTTATATATGTTTGTGTGTGTGACTACCGGCTAATATATATTAGTGTTGATTATCTATGTTTGAATTTAAATCTTGAAGTAATTTAGAAAAGTTATATATAAGTTATAAAACACTATTTACCCCCCCCCCCCTCTAGTGTTAAAGTAGCTTTAAGATCCATTTACATAGTATTACATCATTTCCCACATTTGATATTAGAGTATTAGGTTTTCAAAAAATCGTTATTTAATTTTTGAAAAATATAAATGGCTAGTAACACTGGATGTACATTTTCTAGCATTTCTGAAGAATAACAAAGTTGTAAAATCTTTACGATTTCCTCAAATAGACTAGGAACTTATAATATTAAAAAGTCACCTGATCATTTGGAAGTGAATAAAGTAAATTTGCAGGAGTAGGTATGTTATTTGGTAGATATTGAAGAAGCACCTGATAACCGTACATCACAAATCAAGAAAGACAAATGGATACTAAACAGTGGATGCTCAAGACATATGACTAAAAATTCCGAGATCTTTAAAGACATCGTTTACAATGATGGTGGAATAGTTAGCTTCAGAGATAACTCAAAAGGATACGTCATCGGCATATGCAATGTCGGTAACTCTAAAACTCCTATTAATTCTAAAGTTTTGCAAGTTAGGAATTTAAAGCATAATCTGCTTAGTATAATTTGATTTTGTGATAAGGGTTTAAAAATTAAGTTTGAAAAAGACATTTTCCACATCGAAGATAATGAGTGTAGAATTATTTTTGATGGAGTTAGGAAATGTAACATTTACATTTTGAGTATGAAAGTGCCCAATGGTAATCTCTGTCTTTTGGCCGAATCTAGTGACCCTTAGATTTGGCACAAATGATTTGGTCATTTAAATTTTAAACATCTATCCAAAGTAGTCGAATATGAACTTGTTAGAGGACTTCCAAAATGTGTTTTAGTGTCAATAATCTATGTGATGCTTGTCAACTCGGAAAACTTCACAAAAGTTCATTTACATCAAAAGACATGATTTCGACTACACATCCCTTAAAACTTCCTCACTTGGACCTTTCTGGACCATCACAAGTTCAACCAATAAATCATAATAGATATGTTTTTATAATAGTAGATGATTTTCAAGATATACTTGAACAATATTTCTTAAACATAAAATGATGCATTTGGAATGTTTAAAATTTTCACTAAGAAAATTCAAAATCAAAAGTCAATTAAAATTAAAATATTACGAAGTGATCATGGAGGACAATTCGAGAATGAAATTTTGAAAACTTTTGCAATAAGAAAGGAATTTTATATAACTTTTCTTTTCCTAGAATTCCTTAACAAAATGGAGTTGTGGAATGTAAAAATAGAACTATACAAGAATGTACTAGGACCATGCTAGATGGTAGTAAAAAATTTAGGTCGAAGCTGTTGCTATAGATGTTATATTTTGAATAAAGTTTTAATAAGACCATTGACTAAGAATATACCTTATGAATTATTTTTTGATAAAAAGCCTAAAGTATCTTATTTCAAAGTTTTTGGTAGTAAATGTTTTATATTAATAAAAAAGACAATCTAGATTAATTTGATGCTAAATCAGATAAAGGTATATTTATCGGTTATTCAAATAGAACTAAGGTCTATAGAGTTTTTAATACTAGAACTAACACTATTAAAGAAACTTTACATATTTCCTTTGATAAATTTTTAAAAGTAACCAATATTAGAAATGATGAGGAAGAAAATCTTAATTCAAGTGAGAATAATGAAACTAAAAATAATGAAACTACTAACAATGAAAATAATAATACTGATAATTCAAATTCAAATAAAAGAACGAAATTTTTGAAAGAACATCCTAAGGAAAATATTCTAGGAAGTATAGAATTAGTTGTAAGAAGTACAAATCAACTAGATAAAATGATTAGTGTAGCATTTATTTCAACCAACGAACCTAAAAATCCAAAAGAAGCATCATTAGATAATTCGTGGATTCTTTCCATGCAAGAAGAACTAAACCAGTTCACTCGAAATGATGTTTGAAAATTAGTTCCATGACCAGAAAATCAATATGTAATTAGAACTAAATGGGTTTATAGAAAGAAATTAAATGAACAAGGAGAAGTCATAAGAAATAAAGCACGTTTAGTTGCACAATGATATAGCCAAGAAAAAGGAATAGACTTTGATGAAACCTTTGCCTCTGTAGCTAGATTAGAAACCATAAGAATTCTACTCCCTTTTGCAAACCATAATAATTTTAAATTATTTCAAAATGATGTCAAAAGTGCATTTTAGAATGGTTTTATTAAAGGAGATGTATATGTTGAACAACCATCATTGTTTGAAGATGAAAAACTCTCTAATTATGTTTAAAAATAAAAAAGGCATTATATGGTTTAAAACAAGCACCTAAAGCTTAGTATGAAAGACTCAAATCATACTTAATACAATCTTATTTTGAAATAAGTAAATTAGATACTACATTATTTATAAAAAGAGTTAAAAATGATATTCAACTTACACAAATATATGTAGACGATATTACTTTTGGGTCAACAAATGACAACTGCATAAAGCATTTATTGATATAATGAATAAAGAATTTGAAATGAGTCACATGAGAGAATTAACATTCTTTCTAGGATTACAAATTAGACAACTAAACAATGAAATATTTATAAGTCAAGAAACATATGCTAAAGAATTAGTAAAGAAATTTGGAATGTCTAACACAAGCGATAAACCAACACCCATGGCAACTAGTGAGAAACTTAATAAAGAAGACAATTCAAAAGATGTAGATCAAAAACTATATAGAGATATGATAGGATCTTTACTCCATATCACAGCTAGTAGACCTGATATCATGCATAGTGTATGTCTATGTACAAGCTTTCAGTCGCAACCTAAGAAGACACATCTTAAAGCTATAAAACACATCTTAAGATATGTTAACAACAATTTAGACTATGGGATTTTCTACCTAAAAGAATATTCATTTGACTTGATATCATATAGTGATGTTGATTATGCTGGATGCAAATTTGACCGAAAAAGTATGAGTTGAACTTGTCACTTTCTAAGACACTCGCTTATATCTTGGTTCGGTAAAAAGCAAAATTTTATATCTCTATCTAGCATCCTAGAGGTAGAATATTTATCGGTAGCATTAGCTTGTTCATGGGTTGCCTATATGCAACAAACTCTAATAGATTTCGGTTTAAATTTAAAACAATCACTAATATACTGTGATGATGCTGGTACAATAAATTTATGTAAAAATCCAACACATCATGCCAGAACAAAACATATATATATAAGACACCATTTCTTAAGAGATAGCATAAATAAAGAAAATATTACACTAGAATTTATAAGTATAGAAAATCAAATAGCTGATATTTTATCAAAACCATTAGCACAAAATACTTTCATTAAATTAAGAAGAGAACTTGGAATATGTTCATTTACAAAAATCTAGAAATAATAAAAATTTATTTACACATTAAAAGGAAAATTAAAAAACAAGTTTACTTTATTTATGTCGACATACCTATGTACTATATGTCGATATACATGGCAGTTTTCAGAAAACTAATTTTCCCTCCTTCTAAAATTTAAGATCTAATTATATAACCAACACTTTGACTTTGGACCCATTTTCTCATCTTCTTCCTTCTAAAAACTGAATATTAATTAATTAAAAATGGATCCATCAAATTCGAAATGCCCTAGAGAAGAATCTAGCCCTTTTGTAACTTCCCTTTCTCCAAACTCATCAAAATTGAAGAAGAATTAAAGCATGTCCTCGCCATGCTTCTTGAAATTGATGTTTTGCAACTTCGTTTCAAGAATAAGCAAGAAAGGCAAGAGAAGGTATTAAGGAACCTACAAAAGCATGTTTTATATAATGAAGGAAATCCATTCATCGTCGTAGAGGATTCTGAACTCAATATTGGGGTTCATAATCCTTTGAATCAAGATGATGAAGAGGAAGATGAAGAAGAGGATGTTGATGCTAATATGGATTGTGATGACTCACCTCCTCGACCCTCAGATATCGACACTAATACATCCTCGATATTCACGTGCCGTAAATCCAAGTGCCGGAGAGGTTATCTTGGGGTAAAGAACATAAAGATAGAAGACAAAAAAATAGTAGAATCTCATGTCGTATTCAACACATAATTATACATATGAGTAGTACATGTAGTTACTCCAAATTGCTCTATCAGAGTTCTAGTAGGTACCAATCCAGTCGGAATAGTTGTAATGATCTATCTTTACAAGAGTTGGTAATACATAATAAAAAATACAAACACAGCGGAAAGTGACAGATAACTTCAACATAAAGACCCAAAATGCTCCATGCTCCCTTCCAAAATGCTCCAAGATTATCTAACTACTTGGCTGCCCTAGAAAATAAAGCACCAGAGTTTAAGGGGAAAGAAAATAAACTCTGGGTCAGTCATGAGAATGGCGTGAGGAACTCAAAATACGGATATTTGAAAACAAATGGTATCTCATAAGACCACGACGCACATAAACACGGAACGAGTTTTTATCTTACGATAACTAAAACATTTGCTACGCAAAATATGGGAATATTATTTTTAATGACAATCTTTTGAAAATACTTTTCAAATAAACCTATGAATCTTGGATGAAATTTTTGCATTGATTAAATTACAGCATACTAGCTACAAAGTGTGAGGAATGCAGATTACGGATCTTAAGGCTAGGAATAACACTAGAGGGGGGGGGGTGAATTGTGTTTATAAGAAATTACTAAATCTTTTTGAGATTATGTTAATTTGAACACAAATGTATGCAATATTCAGACACAGATATAATCACATAAACAAACACAGATACAGAAATAAAGTAAATGTAGTAAAGGAAAGAACACACCGGATTTTATACTGGTTCGGAGTTACCCTACATCCAGTCCCGCACAACTAAGTACGGATTTCCTTTCAAAAACAATTCAACAATTACAACTTTGGTTTCAAGGCTACGAGGTACACCCTCCAGAATCGCAATCCTCTGGGTAGAGATACTTGATTTTTGGGGCAACAAGTTCACCCAATTGATTTCCAAGGCTACAATCACACCTTTTCTCGCTTGATTGATTTCCAAGGCTACAATCACACCTTTTCTCGCTAGATAGATTACAATGAAGCCTATAACTCTGAATAGCACTGGGATCTTGTTGAGATAGTGATAGAGAATCAAACCAGAGATGATCTAGTTAGATTCAATGTTAATTTCGGCAGAGTGATGATAGGATTTTGAATAAGAAAATGTGGAAGAAGAAGAGAAGTGAAAAACCAGAAAATCTGTATTAAAATTCATTCAAACTAACCCCTATTTATAGAAGAACAACAGCCATGTCCATTCGTGAAAGGTTATGGCGAATAGACACTTCTTTTGAAATTCAAATTTTTGAATCTAACTGTCACTATGTCGGCAAGGGGTATTAGGGCATGTCGACATCCCAAAGCATTTTTTGATGATTTGATTTTCTTTGAAAATAACCTTTATCTTATATTAAAAACTATTTAAACTTTATAAATATACTTGACTATATATAAAATACATAGATAAATATAGAGAATAATATATATAAAATTTTACTATAATTTTATATTTAAATCTAAGTATAAATATATTATAATTAAAAGATAGTTTAAAAACAATCGAAGTTTAAAACAAGAGTTTATTTAAAAACAAAAACAAAGAATATTTTAAGGCTAAAAACATCTTTTTGAAAATCATTTGAAAAGATAATTTTTAAGGCTAAAACATTTTGAAAAGCAGTTTTGAAAATCATTCTGAAGTAGTTTTGAAAATCATTTTGAAATAGTTTTGCAAGCTTCTTCCTGCAGAATATCTCATCATATCAGGACTCGAGAACTTGTACAAAACCAGGATGTTCGTGGGTTTGTAAGCCACTTGTCGTAGGTTTGTAAGCTACTTGTCGTGGGTCTGTAAGCCACTAAAAAGGTAGAAATGGGTTCCATCCCAAAAGAAAAATAGAGTGAAGATTTCAGTGCTATTATGAAGTTTTAACATAATTCTAGACTCAATACTTATCTTGAAATCTTGAACTCTTGATAATCTTGATACTCATGTGTCTTCAATCTTGATATCTTGAATCTCTATATTGTACAGTCTTCATTCTTTGTACCTGCATGGTTAAATCCTACATATACATATATATATCTAAACTATAATGTTAGTATTTATATTTTATAATCTTATTCTAAGGTTGTTGTCATCAAAACCATCATCGCAAGGACTAACAATCTCCCCCTTTTTGATGATGACAACCTTTGTTTATAAAATATTACTTCTATCCTATTGACTCCCCCTAAAACTAATAACTCCCCCTTAATCTATGCCTAACTACCCTATTTTATACTTCTCCTCCTTTGTCATCAACAAAAACAAACTAACTCCAAACCGTATAATTCTTAGTCTAATACCCTATATGATTACAATGATAGTGTTATCATAGATAATCAATACTTACTTGTAAACCTAGAACTTAGTCCTAAACTACTAACATTCCTAACCAAGTATCTATATAATACTTATATATATAACATATATAGGAATCATATATAAGAACACACAACATTTATTAATTATATATTTGTTTAAATTTACATTTTCGTAAAACGTGACAAGTATACACAAAACGATGAAAACGAAAGAGAAGAAACTACTGAGTATCTTTGACAATTGGAGATCTATGGATCGAACAATTTGGATAATGGAAATAGAATTTCCACGTTGTTCGTCCAAGTTTCCGTCCTTGTCAAACCATACTTCGCCAACGCAAATGACTTTGTCGTTGTCTTCCGCGTGCGCTTCTTCCATAGGGACTACTTCTTCTTCTTCTTCGCTGGCCTCTTGTACATGATCTCCTGAAGAGTCCTCGTCAATCAAGATTGGATTAGCATGATTGTCCATTAGAAATTTTTGCAAATTTATAAGGATTTTCCCTTGCCTTTCCTGTTCTTTTTCCATTCGGAGTTGCACTATTTGAATTTCAGTTATTAACTGAAGTGTATCCTTCAGAGAATCCTCCATTTTCATCACACGAGCGAGCGTTGTACGTTGGAACGGACCAAAGGTAGGAGAAGGGAACGAAACGGTTGATTTTATGTTTGATTTGAAAGAGGAGGTCATTGATAAATTGATTTTAGAAGATAGAACAGAAAGAGAACAGAGAGAATGAAGAAAATTTCGAAAATAAGAAGAATATATAACCAATCATTTGAATTTTGGTGGGAAAAAATTTAAAAATTTAAAAAACGTTATATGTCGACATGGATATAGGGGGGATGTCGACATGGTTCTCAATATTTTTACTATTTGATTTATTTTGATTTAATTTTTAATTATACTTTTTTATTTATATTTTATATTTCAGTTAATGAACAAATACCTAATTCTCTTCTTAATTTAGTAAATGTAGATTCATTTAAGGGTTTTGTTAAAATATCAGCAATTTGATTTTCAGAATTGATATAGTCGAGAGTAATTACTTCTCTACTTATATTATCTCTGAGAAAATGGTGTCTGATATCAATATGTTTAGTTCGAGCATGTTGAGTAGTATTTTTGGATAAATTTATTGCACTAGTATTGTCACAATAGATTGGTGATTTTGAGATATTTAAACCAAAATCTTTTAAAGTTTGTTGCATATATATTACTTGAGAACAAGCCAAAGCAGCGGAAATATACTCTGCTTTAGTTGTTGATAGAGAAACTGTGTTTTGCTTTTTACTAAACCAGAAAATCCGAGAATGCCCTAAAAAGTGACAAGTTCCACTTGTACTTTTTCGGTCTGATTTACAACCAGCATAATCAGCATCACAGTAAGATATTAAGTCAAACGAATCATTTTTAGGATAATATAAGCCATAATCAAAGGTGTGTTTAACATAACTTATAATACGTTTTACAGCTTTTAAGTGAGTTTCTTTAGGTTGGGATTGATACCTTGCACAAAGATAGACACTATGCATGATATCAGGTCTACTCGCAGTGATATAGAGTAGTGATCCAATCATTCCTCTATATAATTTTTGATCTACATCTTTCGAGAGATCTTCTTTACTAAGGTACTCATTGGTTGCCATGGGAGTGGGTTTTCCACTCGCAGTAGTCAAACCAAATTTATTAACTAGGTCTCTAGCATATTTTTCTTGACTAATAAAAATACCATTATCTAATTGTTTTATTTGTAAACCTAAAAAGAAGTTTAATTCACCCATATGATTCATCCCAAACTCTTTTGTCATTATTTCAGAAAATTCTTTATTCATTTCAAAATTAGTTGATCCAAAAATGATATCATCTACGTAGACTTGTACTAGTTGAATATCATTTTTATTTCTTTTAATAAAAAGAGTATTATCTACTTTACCCATTTCAAAATTTGATTGTAACAAGTAAGATCTCAGTCTATCATACCAGGCTCTAGGAGCTTGCTTTAGACCATATAGAGCTTTCTTAAGTTTGTAAACATGATTTGAAAATTTATCATTTCAAAAAGTGGTGGTTGTTTAACAAATACTTCTTCTTTTACAAAACCATTTAAAAATGCACTTTTAACATCCATTTGAAATAATTTGAAATTATTATGATTTGCGAAAGCAATTAGAATCCTAATGGCTTCTAATCTTGCTACGGAGGCAAAGGTTTCATCAAAATCTATTCCTTCTTCTTGACAATAACCTTGAGCAACTAACCGGGCTTTATTTCTAACAACCTCTCCTTGTTCGTTCATTTTATTTTTATAAACCCATTTAGTTCCAATTATTGTTTTATTTTTAGGTCTAGGAACAAGTTCCCAAACATCATTTCTAGTGAATTGATTTAATTCTTCTTGCATAGCCAAAATCCATGAATCATCAGTTGATGCTTCTTTTGGATTTTTGGGTTCAATAGTTGATATAATAGCTACATTACTTCATATTGATCTATTTGGTCCATCTCAAATTCTATCAATAAATAATAGTAAATATGTTTTTGTAATTGTAGATGATTATTCTAGATTTACATGGACAATATTTTTGAAACATAAAAGTGATACTTTTGAATATTTTAAGAATTTTTCAAAAAGGGTTCAAAATCAACTTTCTCAAAATATTATAACCATCTGTAGTGATCACGGTGGTGAATTTGAAAATGAAAAGTTTGAAGAATTCTGCAATAAAAAGGGAATAATTCACAATTTTTCATTTCCAAGAACTCCACAACAAAACAGAGTAGTAGAACGTAAAAATAGGACGATTCAAGAGTGTGCGAGAACTATGCTTTCTGATAGTAATTTACCAAAATACTTTTGGGCCAAATGTGAGGAATGCGGATTACGGATCTTAAGGCTAGGAATAACACTAGAGGGGGGTGAATAGTGTTTATAAGAAATTACTAAATCTATTTGAGATTATGTTAATTTGAACACAAATGTATGCAATATTCAGACACAGATATAATCACAGAAACAAACACAGATGCAGAAATAAAGTAAATACAGTAAAGGAAAGAACACACCGGATTTTATATTGGTTCGGAGTTACCCTACATCCAGTCCCGCACAACTAAGTACAGATTTCCTTTCAAAAACAATTCAACAATTACAACCTCGGTTTCAAGTCTACGAGGTACACCCTCTAGAATCACAATCCTCTGGGTAGAGATACTTGATTTCCGAGGCAACAAGTTCACCCAATTGATTTCCAAGGCTCGATCACACCTTTTCTCGCTAGATAGATTACAATGAAGCCTATAACTATGAATAGCACTGGGATCTTGTTGAGATAGTGATAGAGAATCAAACCAGAGATGATCTAGTTAGATTCATTGTTGATTTCGGCAGAGTGGTGATAGGATTTTGAATAAGAAAATGTGGAAGAAGAAGAGAAGTGAAAAACCAGAAAATCTGTATTAAAATTCGTTGAAACTAACCCCTATTTATAGAAGAACAACAGCCATGTCCATTCGTGAAAGGTTATAGCGAATAGACACTTCTTTTGAAATTCAAATTTTTGAATCTAACTATCACTATGTCGACATGGGGTACTAGAGCATGTCGACATCCCAAAGCATTTTTTGATGATTTGATTTTCTTTGAAAATAACCTTTATCTTATATTAAAAACTATTTAAACTTTATAAATATACTTGACTATAGATAAAATACATAGATAAATATAGAGAATAATATATATATATATATAATTTTACTATAATTTTATATCTAAATCTAAGTATAAATATATTATAATTAAAAGATAATTTAAAAACAATCGAAGTTTAAAACAAGAGTTTATTTAAAAACAAAAACAAAGAATATTTTAAGGCTAAAAACATCTTTTTGAAAATCATTTGAAAAGATAATTTTTAAGGCTAAAACATTTTGAAAAGTAGTTTTGAAAATCATTCTGAAGTAGTTTGAAAATCATTTTGAAATAGTTTTGCAAGCTTCTTCCTGCAGAATATCTCATCATATCAGGACTCGAGAACTTGTACAAAACCAGGTTGTTCGTGGGTTTGTAAGCCACTTGTCGTAGGTTTGTAAGCTACTTGTCATGGGTTTGTAAGCCACTAAAAAGGTAGAAATGGGTTCCATCCCAAGAGAAAAATGGAGTGAAGATTTCAGTGCTATTATGAAGTTTTAACATAATTCTAGACTCAATACTTATCTTGAAATCTTGAACTCTTGATAATCTTGATACTCATGAGTCTTCAATCTTGATATCTTGAATCTATATACTGTACAGTCTTCATTCTTTCTACCCGCATGGTTAAATCCTGCATATACATATATATCTAAACTATAATGTTAGTATTTATATTTTATAATCTTATTCTAAGGTTGTTGTCATCAAAACCATCATCTCAAGGACTAACACAAAGTAGGTTCTACAATCAAATCCGTAGGCACTTATCGGAGAATGGATTTCCATACAAAGGGAGGTAAGGAACTACCTACCGTAGAATACAGCTCTAGAGGGATGTACCGAGGATCAACAACTTTTAAAACCTCTGCACTTGGCAAGACTGGCCTACCCACAGACCCAACTTGGTGGCGGACAGAACCAAATATGACATCACCCCGGTCGTAATCGACCTATCCGAGATCCCATAGCATACACAACATACTCGACATATGTAGAGTAATCTAGAAAAGTGATGACCATACTGTAATGGTTGCGAACCTCATAGCCTCACGGTATGCCCTGTTTAAGACATGTCCGGTTGATGAGGCCCGAGGCAACGATTACCTTTCACATAGCACACCCCACTTTGAATGCAACACTGCCATTCCATGATCACACAACAGATTTCTACAAACATATAACTCCTGAGCTCGTATGTCTCGGAAAAGGGTGTTAAGCTAAGAGAAGTTACCTTCTCCACCACCAAACAGATGATATGTTTATAGAGATCAAATCAATGTGATTAGAAATGCAACTTCAGACATCCATCCATACAAGTTGTCCAGGAAAGGGACAAACTGAAGGAACTCTCCTAAATATCCTGCCGGGAATAATCCCTAGATTAGTAGCGAGCAGCCCTTGCATCAAAGATCAAATGAAGATACCACTACAACATATATATGATAAGGGAAATTTCCCCCAAGGGTTTGAGTTGTGCAGTTAAAGCACTCGGCGGGTTCAATGCGACGGAGGTGCAAAAAGTCATAGCGAGGATACAGCAAGGATATAGCGGGATATAGGGATGACTCTAAAATAGCATATAAAACTCGTACTTAATGTTTTTACAAAAGTATAAATAGTAATTAAATGGAAAATTAACATTCAGTTGAATTATAATTAATACATAAATAATTTAAAAAAACATGTGCGAATATATTGTAAATAAACGTAAAACTATTATATAACATAATTGAATTTAGTAGAATATTAGAGTATTTTCATTTCTGAAAATATATTAAAAATTCAATTAAATAAATTAATTTCATTATTTTTATAATGTATAAATGTCATTTTTCAATTCATTTCTTTTAAAGAAGATATAGCGAAAATGGCAGAATAAAGCTGTGATATCCCGGAATTTCAAGGAATTTGAAACGTGATAATCTCTTAATTAAATTATTTAAAATTGATAAAATTGTTATTTTCAAATATAAATAACCAATTAATTAATAATGTGATGTTTTAAATTATGATTATAGATCGATTTTAAATAAGAATAATTATTTAATTTGTGTTATTTTAAAAAATAGATTTTTAATATACTTATTGTTTTCAAATTTAATAAGTGTGTATTTTAGAAGGAAGCTATGATTTAAAAATTTAAAATAAAGTCTTTCAAAAATATTTAAAGGAAAATCTATCTTATTCACATTTAATTAAAGTAAAGCTCTACTTATTCACTTTTGATCTATATATATATATATATTTGATGTAATTTTGGTATAATGTTTAAAAATAAAATAAAATAAATATTTAATTGTAAAGGGAATATTTGGTAGTTAAGTTTAAAATAAATCTTATCAATATTAAATATAAGTAAAACAAATATATGGTTCTAAACATAAGAAAACATGATATTAAACATAAGTGAAAATAAAATAAAATAAATAAATTTTTATAAATAAAGTGTTTGATAGTTTAAGGTTAAATAGGAAAAAATACATTAGTTAAATACATTAATTTTAAAAATAGAAATGAATATCTCAAATAAATTTATGGTTATGTAAAGATTTGAAATGATCATAAGATAATTTTAAAAAAATATAACAACTTTTAAATTTGACACTTAAGATAATTCTAGAATTGCATATATATTTACACTAGTGGAATGCATGTCGATATGCAAGGCAAAAGAAGGAATCATCTCAGTACATACGAATTGAGAAATGGGGATAAGTATGACAATACAAGACACTTTTAATAAATGCTTGTACAAAATGTTTCATTTCAGCCTCCATAGAAAAAAATCACTGACCAAACAAATAAAAATCTTGTACCAGCAAGTACTTACCTCTGCATACTTGTTTTCTATTTATCAAGCTTCTTTTCTTTTCGTTCATAAAACAATGAAACCTGGAAAATGTAAAACCTGAAACCTTTTCCGCAAAACTCAAACTTGAAACCAGAAAAGAATCAAAGTCCTGTAACCTTTTTTCTCAAGCATGTAACCATATTTCATCTTTAAACTGCAAGCCTGGAATCAAGTTTGAATCATCATGTTCCTGTCCTAATAGCATTCCAGGTTCTAAAGTTTCAAACAAGGCAAAGTTTCAGAAATCAAATATAGATGCAAGTTTCCAAATTCTAGGTTTTCAAGCCTTCCTGTTTTCAAAATACAAGCTCTCTGTCTATTAAAAAGGTGAGTAAACAATTTATTTAAAACTTAAGCAAATAAATCTGTTGCCTGTGAAGTTTTGAGATAAATGATGTTTGGTTTGTGCATGTTTGTTTTAAAACTGAATACATGTATATATATATATATGCATATAGAGAATTGTGTGTGCATTTTTATATTAAAACTGATGTTCTGTTTGTGGTTCAAAGCTTTAATTTGATAAAAATCATAAGTTCTTCCTTCCTGATCTTCTTTAGGCTCTAATTTGTAAACAAGAATCGTTTGTTTCAACAAGATATCAGTAATAAAAATATTTTCAAGTTGAATCAATGGTTGGTTGTAACAGAAAGTAAAAGAACAAGTAAATATGAAAACAATTCAAAATTCCAATCATAATGATTGTTTGTTTCAGGTACATAATTGTTTTTGTTTTCGAAATCTAGGATTTTTAAAATTAAAATCATGAATTTTAATTGAGTAATTCGAGAGATATGAATTGATGAACGGATTTTGGGTTTCTAGTTAATTCTGATGATCAGAATAGTGTTGAGTCTCGGGAACGAGGTTATAGCTGGGTGGAGGATTGTAGATCATCAGAAAATTGCTTGATGATTTTATCATTTGTCGTGGCGGGCTGTCGAGATCGATATAGGGTTTAAGCTGGTGTTTTATATGGGTCGGAATTCCTATTACTGTGTCGTCTTCAGGGGATCGAGTGGCGCGAAACTCGGTGGAAGGAAGCATGGATGGTCAGAGATGGTGTAGCCGGGGTTATAGAGTCGCCAGTGGTCGCCGTTTGTGGTTCGAGGTGTTTTCTGGTGATGTTCGTTTCCAGGCTGAGTGGGTTGCGGGTCGAATTCAATTCTCGATCGAATCGAGGTAGTTGAGTGTTCGCGTATTTGTGCCGTGGTCATATGCGATGTGTCGGAGGCCGGAGCGAAGTTCGTCGGCGATCAGAGACGTCGTGCACGTGAACGTGTACGTTTTTTGTGCATCTGGAGTTTGGTTTGTGGGAGACGAGCTCGACTCGGAGTTGTGCTCTCGTATTTTTGTTTGCGACTCGAAGTGGTGAGCCTGGCAGTTGTCTCGAAGGCGGCTCGAGTTCTTTTGTGATTGTCTCGGGTTTTGGCCGAGATGAATTTCTGGTGTTAAATCTCTAGCTAATGTTTTATAAAGAAATCAAAGTTTTATAAGTTTTAAAACAAAAGTAAGTTGAGTTATTAATGTTATAGATATTTTTCTAGTTTTAAAAGAAATGTTTAACAAAAATTTTAAATGTATATTAAATAAATTATTTTTTGAAAGTATGATAATCATGTTTTAAAATAACTATATGTTAAAATTTGTTAAACAACTTTGAAAGGTTTTCAAAGATTTAAAGGTTAAATTAAATGTTAAATTGCTTTTAAATTATAATTGATTTCTAAATGTTTTATTTTTAAATATCGTATAAAGATATAATTATGTAAACCAATTATAATAAAAAGTTTATCTTTAAGTAATTAAGATTTTGATTAATTTAAGATAATTTAAAGTTTTACTATCTTGAATTAATTAAGTTAATTAAGGAAAATTAAGTTTAATTAATTAAGTTAATTAATATAATTAAAGAATTAATTAAGAGTAATTAATTGATTTAAATTAATTCATTTAAAATAATCAAGGATTGAAAATTTATTAATTTGAGATTAATTAATTAAGTAATTAAGGTTAATTAATTTGTAATTAGAGATTAATTAATTTATAATTAAGAAATACTTAATGTGTAATTAAGTTTTAGTAATTAATAATTAGGTTTTATTAATTAATAATTAAGAGATAATTAATCTATAATTAAAGATTAATTAAGGGTTAATTAAATGTTAATTAAAGGTTGATTAACTGGTAATTAAGAAGTACTTTATTTGTTATTAAGTTTTATTAATTAAGATTTATTAATTAACAATTAAAGGATAATAAATCTACAATTAAAGATTAATTAATTTGTTTAAAAGGTAATTAAGGGGTGAAGTACCAATTGTAATTAATCAAATGAATGTGATAAATTTTAGTTAATTAATTTGTTAATTAATTAAAGATAATCATTGATGGATTGATTAAGTAAAAGTACTTAATAAGATTGAATAGTGGAATTACTTAGTGAAGTAATTAATGTATAATTACTGGATGTAATTAATTTAAGGGAATTACTTAATGGGAAGTAATTAAAGGGTAATTTCTTAGTAGAAGTAATTAAGGATTAATTACTTGGTGTAATTAATCAAAGGATTTATATAATTAATTAAGAAGTAAATTAATTAAGGTAAGTAATTACAGGATGGAAATTACTGTTTATGATTAAGGTTGATTAATGGAAGTGATTAATTAATGTAATTAATTAAGGACTAATGTGATTAATTATAGTTAATTAATTAATGACAGTAATTAATTAAGGATCATTAATTAATGTGAATAATGAAGTAATTAATGGTTAATTACTGTGAATGGTTAAGGATAATTAATTTGTGTAATTAATTAATGATTAAGTAAGCAAGATTTATGTGATGAAAGTAATTAAATTAATTTATTTAAATTAATTAGAGATGGAAGTAATTAATTTAATTCACTTTAAATTAATTATAGATGGTGATTAATAAATCATTGCTTATGGATGTTGAATGATATTTATTGCCTTGAATGGTTTGAGATCTCAGATATGAGATAAGTGATGTCGTGTGATATGGATGCTTTGGTTGAAATATGATGATAATGTGAATTATATGTTTATGATAATAATGTGAATTATCTGTTTGTGATGATGATATGAATTATCTATCTGTGTGTATATAGATAGTAGAATTGAATTGTTTCAACTTTAAAACAACTTGGACCTAAAAGATGGCGATTTGGATTTCGATGAGACCGGGATCGGGTTTCCAGATTTGGATATCCGAAAACCAGATCGATCCAAATTAACGATAGGTCGTGAATCTCAAGTGAAGATGAAGATTCAGAATGCAAGGGTTATTGTCGTTAACTTTGAGGATGATTCCAAAATGAGCGTAACGAGATAATGCCTTCGGTTTCGTTCGAACCCGGAACGAACTTGTATGGATTGAATGCTTTCAGCACATCGTCAGGTGGACGATGAGCATTCTAAGTGATGTGTTCTGATAAGGTAATCACAGCCTCAAGCCTCATCAACCGGGAATGGCTAAAACAGGGGAGGTGCAGCAAGGCTTCGTGGGTAGCACCCACTTGAGAGCGAGATATACCCCTGTCTAGATGTCCCTTTTTATTTCGGCATAGTGGGCAATTATTGGCCACAACTGTGGGGTTATTTTGTTCGGGACTGTCCAGTAAGGGATGGTTCCGACCTTGTGTTGTAGGGGATTGGGTGTGATCCTCGGTACGGTGATCTAGGCCACGTACTGTGACGGGCGGTATCCCAGTAGCCCTGTCATTGTATGGAATCCAAACTCCAATAAGCGCCGTACGATTTAGTTGTGCCCAACTGTGTTGGAACGTGAGATGTAAGCATTCCAGCTATTTCTGTATTTTACTTGAAAACCCTAGACACTATTATAATATCACCGGATTTCCTATCAAATGTTTGGTTAGCGTAAGGTAAAAACTTACCCATGTTTATGTGTGGGGAGTCTTACATGATACCTTTGTTTTCAAAAGGTTTTTAAAGTAAAGCAACTTTAACCGTTTACTCATACCAGACCCATGTCTGACCCGGAGTTTATTTCTGTTTTTCTTAAACTCTCGGGTACTCAAATTTTTACGAGTAGCCAAGGGATTCAGGTTAGCTTTGGTGAATTCTGGAGGAGCAATGGAGCAGAAGGCTTTAACGTATAGATATATATATAGTGTTCCGCTGTGTTGGTATCTCTGTGTAGTTTCTTTGTGTTGTATTTGAGTTGTAATAACTAGACAAGTGTTTATAACTGTCTAGTATGTGATGTATAATCTGTGTAACTCTAATTGATGTTGTATACTATGTAATATCTTATGTGATTAATATATATCCGTTCCGCTGTGAGATTCTGATGTTGTTTAGTTCTTTCTTCTCTATCTTTTCTCTTTTCTATCCCTTTCTTTCTTATAGATGATGCGACTTTCTGGTGATAGAAGGTCGGGTCGCTACAATTGGTATCAGAGCATAGGTTGAGCGAATACCTAAGCTCTGGAGTGGTGTCTATCTTGAGAGAGCGTACTTGTAATTTTTATCTATATACATACATACATATATATATATATATATATATATATATATATTTCTACCTATCTGTTGGGTTACCTGTTCGGGTTTTCCAACATACGTTATAAAGGTAGATGGGGTAGTGGTGTGTGTAGCACGACCACCAATGGTTGGAGTTTGAATGTTTGAGGTTGGAAGTGTATATGTCGAGACTGTAGACCTAATACCGTCTTGAGTGAGTTTTGCTTGATGTAAGGATTTCATTGATCTCTGAAGGAAACCTGTTAAAGATTTGAAGTTCATCATTTAAGTGCAAGTTTTATCGCGCTCGTGTGAGCGGATTTTTGAGAGTTTGGATCTGTTGGTTAGGCAGAAACAAGTTTGAGGGAGTGTGTCTGCATCGATGATGAGACCGAGTTTCAACTGGATGTTGTGTTTGGTTTGAGGTTCGAGTTTCTCAAAGGAGCTTTGGATTAAGAAGTTTTTGGCATCCATGGCAGCAGTGCAGCTGGGAGATGTTTTGTGCCAGTAGGTAGATCTTTTGGCTTAATAGTACCCTAGTGGTGGAATTCAGAAGCAGCAGAGCGGATCCATTTCTTCGGTGGATTGGTTAGTCAAGGACAAGCTGTTCTGATTTGTGAAGAGAGTATAGTATCTGTGGATATTGGTCTGGATGGGATCGCAAAAGCGACTTGTGATAGTTGAGTGATTCTCTTGGATAATCTTTTGCATGGATTTTTGGCATCCCTAGAGGATGTATGAGTTATAGAGTTGTCAAAGATTTGTCCAGAAGTTTTCAAGGAAGCCAGCAGTTTGTCCACATTTGGAAGTTTTATTTCTTTTGACCTGAGTATGGAAGAGTTACCGGTGATTCAGCTAAGGAGATGGATGATTTCTAAAGAAGATTTGGTGGAGTATTTGTATTTTCTCTTCTGTATCTAGTTTCGAGTTTCTTCCAGCTAGGGGTAGCTGAAGACAGTACCCTTGACTGAGGACTCATCTATTTCTTTGAGCAGTTCGTTTCCGATTGTGGTGGATCTGATGAACTGTGTGTCCAGGAGGTGTTGGTTAAGATTTTGCTCGAATTCATCGACATGCTCATCTACTTCAGATCAGAGTTGTGCATCGGAAGCAAGGTGGCAGCTGTTCTTGAGTGAAAGCAACCGGAAGTTGCAGTGTTTTGGGATTAGAGAATTTCTACAGGAAATTTTTCTGGATTTGAGGCTAGATTGGCAAGTGTTTTTGTTTTGTCTTTTCTGGATAGGAGAAGTAAGTTGTAATCTACTGATGATGGTGGAGTAGAATTGTATTCTGGATTTTTGGTAAACCTGGAAAGTATCTTTTTGTTGAGTTATTTTGATCCAGTTTGTTTATTGAAGCATCAATGAAGATTGAGTTGGTCAGGAAAGGATGTAGGCAGTCTAGGATCGTCAAAGGAGTTTTGTGGATAGGAAACAGAGGAATTTTGGAATTCAAAGTTGGAGACTTCGTTGTTGTTGAGATTTTCTCTGGTAAAGGGAGCAATAAGATTGGGTAAGACTGTGAGGTTAGCTCCGGAGTATATTGGATCTTTCTGTATTCTTGTAAGGATAAGTGTTTTGGATTACAGGAGTGAATTGCCAATTTGGAAGACTGGGATTCAATGTGTTTCATGCATCTCTGAGGGAGTATGTGTTTGGTCCATCACTGGTTTTGGAACCAGTAATTCAGAAGGGTTTGGTGGTTGATCAGGTCTTGAGTGTGGTCAGATCTCTTGTATAGATTATAGATCTAGATGAGTAGGAGCTCGGTAGCTCAGTAGTGTAGCTGGATTGGATTCAGTAGAGCGAGTATTCCAGTATCTGTACTTGGGAAACTCGAGAAATTTTTAGGAAGCTTATCCGGATCTGTTTCCGAATAACTAGTGTTGTTTGTTTGATTGAATTGTTTGTTTGATTGAAATTGTTTGTTGGTTTTGTATGGCTGATAGGTATGCCTGGATTGGTTGAAATAAAATAAAACTTTGGATTATCTTTTGTTTTAAATTTCGAGGACGAAATTCTTTTAAGAGGGGAGGAATGTGATATCCCGTAATTTCAAGGAATTTGAAATGTGATAATCTCTTAATTAAATTATTTAAAATTGATAAAATTGTTATTTTCAAATATAAATAACCAATTAATTAATAATGTGATGTTTTAAATTATGATTGTAGATCGATTTTAAATAAGAATAATTATTTAATTTGTGTTAATTTTAAAAATAGATTTTTAATATACTTATTGTTTTCAAATTTAATAAGTGTGTATATATATATATGTGTGTATTTTAGAAGGAAGCTATGATTTAAAAATTTAAAATAAAGTCTTTCAAAATTTTTTAAAGGAAAATCTATCTTATTCACATTTAATTAAAGTAAAGCTCTACTTATTCACTTTTGATCTATATATATATTTGATGTAATTTTGGTATAATGTTTAAAAATAAAATAAAATAAATATTTAATTGTAAAGGGAATATTTGGTAGTTAGGTTTAAAATAAAATAAATCTTATCAATATTAAATATAAGTAAAACAAATATATGGTTATAAACATAAGAAAACATGATATTAAACATAAGTGAAAATAAAATAAATAAATTTTTATAAATAAAGTGTTTGGTAGTTTAAGGTTAAATAGGAAAAAATACATTAGCTAAATACATTAAGTTTAAAAATAGAAATGAATATCCCAAATAAATTTATGGTTATGTAAAGATTTGAAATGATCATAAGATAATTTAAAAAAAATATAACAACTTTTAAATCTGACACTTAAGATAATTCTAGAATTGCATATATATTTACACTAGTGGAATGCATGTAGATATGCAAGGCAAAAGAAGGAATCATCTCAGTACATACGAATTGAGAAATGGGGATAAGTATGACAATACAAGACACTTTTAATAAATGCTTGTACAAAATGTTTCATTTCAGCCTCCAAAGAAAAAAATCACTGACCAAACAAATAAAAATCTTGTACCAGCAAGTACTTACCTCTGCATACTTGTTTTCTATTTATCAAGCTTCTTTTCTTTTCATTCATAAAACAGTGAAACCTGGAAAATAAAAAACCTGAAACCTTTTTCTCAAAACTCAAACTTGAAACCAGAAATGAATCAAAGTCCTGTAACCTTTTTTCTCAAGCTTGTAACCAGATTTCATCTTCAAACTGCAAGCCTGGAATCAAGTTTGAATCATCATGTTCCTGTCCTAATAGCATTCCAGGTTCTAACGTTTCAAACAAGGCAAAGTTTCAGAAATCAAATATAGATGCAAGTTTTCAAATTCCAGTTTTTCAAGCCTTCCTGTTTTCAAAATACAAGCTCTCTGTCTATTAAAAAGGTGAGTAAACAATTTATTTAAAACTTAAGCAAATAAATCTATTGCCTGTGAAGTTTTGAGATGAATGATGTTTGGTTTGTGCATGTTTGTTTTAAAACTGAATACATGTATATATATGCATATAGAGAATTGTGTGTGCATTTTTATATTAAAACTGATGTTCTGTTTGTGGTTCAGAGCTTTAATCTGATAAAAATCATAAGTTCTTCCTTCCTGATCTTTTTTAGGCTCTAATTTGTAAACAAGAATCGTTTGTTTCAACAAGATATCAGTAATAAAAATATTTTCAAGTTGAATCAATGGTTGGTTGTAACAGAAAGTAAAAGAACAAGTACATATGAAAACAATTCAAAATCCCAATCATAATGATTGTTTGTTTCAGGTTCATAATTGTTTTTGTTTTCGAAATCTAGGATTTTTAAAATTAAAATCATTAATTTTAATTGAGTAATTCGAGAGATATGAATTGATGAACGGATTTTGGGTTTCTAGCTAATTCTGATGATCGGAATAGTGTTGAGTCTCGGGAACGAGGTTATAGCTGGGTGGAGGATTGTAGATCATTAGAAAATTGCTTGATGATTTTATCATTCATCGTGGCGGGCTGTCGAGATCGATATAGGGTTTAAGCTAGTGTTTTATATGGGTCGGAATTCCTATTACTGTGTCGTATTCATAGGATCGAGTAGCGCGAAACTCGGTGGAAGGAAGCGTGGATGGTCAGAGATGGTGTGGCCGGGGTTATAGCGTCGCCAGTGGTCGGCGTTAGTGGTTCGAGGCATTTTCTGGTGATGTTCGTTTCCAAGGTAAATGGGTTGCGGGTCGAATTCGATTCTCGATCGAATCGAGGTAGTTGAGTGTTCGCGTATTTGTGCCATGGTCATATGCGATGTGTCGGAGGCCGGAGCGAAGTTCATCGACGATCAGAGACGTCATGCACGTGAACGTGTACGTTTTTCGTGCATCTGGAGTTTGGTTTGTGGGAGACGAGCTCGACTCGGAGTTGTGCTCGTGTATTTTGGTTTGCGACTCGAAGTGGTGAGCCTGGCAGTTGTCTCGAAGGCGGCTCGAGTTCTTTTGTGATTGTCTCGGGTTTTGGCCGAGAAGAATTTCTGGTGTTAAATCTCTAGAAAATGTTTTATAAAGAAATCAAAGTTTTATAAGTTTTAAAACAAAAGTAAGTTGAGTTTTTAATGTTATAGATATTTTTCTAGTTTTAAAAGAAATGTTTAACAAAAAATTTAAATGTATATTAAAATAAATTAGTTTTTGAAAGTATGATAATCATGTTTTAAAATAACTATATGTTAAATTTTGTTAAACAACTTTGAAAGGTTTTCAAAGGTTTAAAGGTTAAATTAAATGTTAAATTGCTTATAAATTATAATTGATTTCTAAATGTTTTATTTTTAAATATTGTTTAATGATATAATTATGTAAACCTAAAGAGTTTATCTTTAAGTAATTAAGATTTTGAATAATTTAAGATAATTTAAAGTTTTACTATCTTGAATTAATTAAGTTAATTAAGGAAAATTAAGTTTAATTAATTAAGTTAAATAATATAATTAAAGAATTAATCAAGGAATTAATTAAGAGTAATTAATTGATTTAAATTAATTCATTTAAAATAATCGAGGATTGAAAATTTATTAATTTGAGATCAATTAATTAAGTAATTAAGGATGATTAATTTGTAATTAGAGATTAATTAATTTATAATTAAGAAATACTTAATGTGTAATTAAGTTTTAGTAATTAATAATTAGGCTTTATTAATTAATAATTAAGAGATAATTAATCTATAATTAAAGATTAATTAAGGGTTAATTAAATGTTAATTAAAGGTTGATTAACTGGTAATTAAGAAGTACTTAATTTGTTATTAAGTTTTATTAATTAAGATTTACTAATTAATAATTAAAGGATAATAAATCTACAATTAAAGATTAATTAATTTGTTTAAAAGGTAATTAAGGGGTGAAGTACCAATTGTAATTAATCAAATGAATGTGATAAATTTTAGTTAATTAATTTGTTAATTAATTAAAGATAATCATTGATGGATTGATTAAGTAAAAGCACTTAATAAGATTGAATAGTGGAATTACTTAGTGAAGTAATTAATGTATAATTACTGGATGTAATTAATTTAAGGGAATTACTTAATGGGAAGTAATTAAAGGGTAATTTCTTAGAGAAGTAATTAAGGATTAATTACTTGGTGTAATTAATCAAAGGATTTATATAATTAATTAAGAAGTAAATTAATTAAGGTAAGTAATTACAGGATGGAAATTACTGTTTATGATTAAGGTTGATTAATGGAAGTGATTAATTAATGTAATTAATTAAGGACTAATGTGATTAATTATAGTTAATTAATTAATGAAAGTAATTAATTAAGGATCATTAATTAATGTGAATAATGAAGTAATTAATGGTTAATTATTGTGAATGGTTAAGGATAATTAATTTGTGTAATTAATTAATGATTAAGTAAGCAAGATTTATGTGATGAAAGTAATTAAACTAATTTATTTAAATTAATTAGAGATGGAAGTAATTAATTTAATTCACTTTAAATTAATTATAGATGGTGATTAATAAATCATTGCTTATGGATGTTGAATGATATTTATTGCCTTGAATGGTTTGAGATCTCAGATATGAGATAAGTGATGTCGTGTGATATGGATGCTTTGGTTGAAATATGATGATAATGTGACTTATCTGTTTATGATAATAATGTGAATTATCTGTTTGTGATGATGATATGAATTATCTCTCTGTGTGTATATAGATAGTAGAATTGAATTGTTTCAACTTTGAAACAAGTTGGACCTAAAAGATGGCGATTTGGATTTCGATGAGACCGGGATCGGGTTTCCAGATTTGGACATCCGAAAACCACATCAATCCAAATTAACGATAGGTCGTGAATCTCAAGTGAAGATGAAGATTCAGAATGCAAGGGTTATTATCTTTAACTCTGAGGATGATTCCAAAATGAGTGTAACGAGATAATGCCTTCGGTTTCGTTCGAACCCGGAACGAACTTGTATGGATTGAATGCTTTCAGCACATCGTCAGGTGGACGATGAGCATTCTAAGTGATGTGTTCTGATAAGGTAATCGCAGCCTCAAGCCTCATCAACCGGGAATGGCTAAAACAGGGGAGGTGCAGCAAGGCTTCGTGGGTAGCACCCACTTGAGAGCGAGATATACCCCTGTCTAGATGTCCCTTTTTATTTCGGCTTAGTGGGCAGTTGTTGGCCAAAACTACGGGGTTATTTTGTTCGGGACTGTCCAGTAAGGGATGGTTCCGGCCTTGTGTTGCAGGGGATTGGGTGTGATCCTCGGTACGGTGATCTAGGCCACGTACTGTGACGGGCGGTATCCCAGTAGCCCTGCCATTGTATGGAATCCAAACTCCAATAAGCGCCGTACGATTTAGTTGTGCCCAACTGTGTTGGAACGTGAGATGTAAGCATTCCAGCTATTTCTGTATTTTACTTGAAAACCCTAGACACTATTATAATATCACCGGATTTCCTATCAAATGTTTGGTTAGCGTAAGGTAAAAACTTACCCATGTTTATGTGTGGGGAGTCTTACATGATACCTTTGTTTTCAAAAGGTTTTTAAAGTAAAGCAACTTTAACCGTTTACTCATACCAGACCCATGTCTGACCCGGAGTTTATTTCTGTTTTTCTTAAACTCTCGGGTACTCAAATTTTTACGAGTAGCCAAGGGATTCAGGTTAGCTTTGGTGAATTCTGGAGGAGCAATGGAGCAGAAGGCTTTAACGTATAGATATATATATAGTGTTCCGCTGTGTTGGTATCTCTGTGTAGTTTCTTTGTGTTGTATTTGAGTTGTAATAACTAGACAGGTGTTTATAACTGTCTAGTATGTGATGTATAATCTGTGTAACTCTAATTGATGTTGTATACTATGTAATATCTTATGTGATTAATATATATCCGTTCCGCTGTGAGATTCTGATGTTGTTTAGTTCTTTCTTCTCTATCTTTTCTCTTTTCTATCCCTTTCTTTCTTATAGATGATGCGACTTTCTGGTGATAGAAGGTCGGGTCGCTACAATAGCGGGAATAACGGGATATAGCGGAAATAGCGGGGCTTAAAGCGGAAATACTATATTTGGGGATGTATGGAGAAATCATAGCGGTAGAAATCCGCTATGAGATATAGCAGGGTTATAGCGGGGTAATAGCGGAGAATTAACTGCATAGGGTTAGAGACAAGGAGCCCTTCATTCTATTTACTATCATTCCAAGTCTTTACTTTGAATACGTAAATTGGTTCGAAGCGGTTTTCGGATAAGAATCACTCAAATCAGACCCCGACACCTTCGAACCAATAATTGATAAAAAGATGTTAAGTAAATAGGTGCTTATCTTTTGACTAATTACTTCCCTTTTATCGAAAATATCTTCTAGAGATATATATCTTTAAAACATTTCTTTCTGGTATATACAGAATCATTAAACCTTATCATTTGATTAATTATTTTCTTTTTATCGAAAATATCTTCTAGATATATATATATATATATTAAAACATTTCTTTCTAGTATATATGGAATCGTTAAACCTTAATTTAACTTTAGGAATACCCAATCATTTTCATAAGTCATATTTGGAACGTTATTGAGTTGATAGAAATTATACTGATTCTACTCAACATCATTTTCTGTATTTAACCTTTACTATTCGTCGAATAATGGTGAAATCACCTTTTAAATTCACATGGATATTACAGATTCCCTCCTCAAAATTTAATATTAAGTATAAGAAGATTATTTCTATATAATCCAAGTTGTATTAAATTTGGAAAAATTAAACCCTTTATACTTGCCTCATTTCCGATATTTCGACCTTATCTATTCCTTGCCCAGGAAAGAGGCCAGGTGAGCCAGGGCACTGGTTGCTCGCGAACATCTTCTTAGTTTAAGCACCTCACACCTGGGTCTCACGAATAGAAAAATCCAGCCTACTCATCGGACTTAGATCCAAGATTAAATCACTTGATTTTAACACTTTTTCTTTAAATCATTTATTTAAACCTTTTAAAATAAATTATATAACCTTCAAATCATCTTTAAAATAATTAATTATTTATTTTAAAATATTTATAAAAGATTTGGAAAAGAATACTCAAGTTTAATGCCATATTTCAAAAATTATTAAAAGTGCTACGAATAGTGCTTTTAAAGCTTATTTGATCAAAACAAATTTTCTATCATTTAGAAATCCATTTTTATAAATCAAATCTATTTTAAAACATTTTAAAAGATTTACGAAATTTATTCAATATTTTTAAAGAATAAAAAATATCATTTATAAAGAATTTGTCGTTTTGGTTTTCGAACTGCCAAACCACGACTATTTCGAAAACTTGATTTACTCACATTTTAAAATCTACTAAACGAAATCTCAATCGTTTTCTTTTTTTGAAAAATATGATTATAAGAGATCGGAAAATTCTTATTTCAAAGAATTCCGACTCAGAATCCATCGTTTAAATGGTTTTAACTTTCTACGGCACGAAATCGCAAACTGCCGTTACGCGACGTGCCAATTTCAACTTCATTTTCGTTTCCATTTTAAACTTTGTATAAAAAAATTTAAATTTTTATAAAACATTTCTAAAATATTTTAGATCAAACTCAAAGAGGTTTAACATCTCATATATACCATTTCATTTGCAAAAAGGAAAGTGATTTCCTTTGTGATATTTCGACGTATATTTAAACGTGACTTGTTTCACACATCCAAACAACAATATTTCACAACCAAACATGATGATCAAATCATAGCAACCAAACAACATATCATTATCCAAAGTACATATATAAATATAAGTGGAATTTTCTCACCTCGAATTAAACTATTAACTTTAAAATAGATATAGCTTCGCTAACGTGAATTTAAAATTCACGAACTCTCGGACTCTTGCCTTTAGAACGCTCGGCCTTGACCATGGGATGGTGGTAGGTACTCACGGCCTTGGCAAGGAGGGGAGGAAGGATCAGCTATAGGGAAATAAGGTGGCGGTCGTGGGGTATTTAGGTGGAGAGGAGGAGTTTTGTGATAATTTTGTGGTGTTTCATAATACACACACACACTATATTAATTTAGTTTCATTTTGAAATAGATTTTGACATAATTTTTCTAAAGCAAGTGGCTGTTAAAATGGGGAGGAGAAGCTTTAGAAAATGAAAAGGAAATGTGGAATGAAAGTGAAGATGGAGTGTTGTATTTATAGGCAAAGGAAGGAGTAAAAATATCATGATATTTAAGTGCATATACATTATCACTTCATCACCACCACACCCATCTCCTACCTCCCTCCTTTCGGCCGAACATGCCCCTCCCCATGTGTGCAGCCCATGTGCATGTACTTGTGTGTAAGTGTGACTTTGGAATTCTTAAGTATTAAGGAAGTGAGAAAATATTTTAGATATTATATATATATATAAAAGTATATGTATATATGTGTGTGTGTGTTCACGTGCATGTGGATATGTTCATGGACGTTTACATGTATATGTGCATATGTATGTCATATATAATCCACAACGTTGCACAACTTCTACACGTTGAATCGTTACGAATTCCGATTTTAATTTCCAGTCATATTTTCTCTTCTTACTTAATATACATATTTTTAAACAAAATTTGATAATAATATTTCTATCACTATATAATAATTGAAAGGGTTCATTTAATAATTAAGTCATTTAAACTCAATTTAAATTCAAAAATCAATTATTCCAAAATAGCGACATTATTAATGATGTCATATATACTTTTAATTTTCCAAAATAAAATAAATTATTTTATTACATATTCTCACTCATATGGATAAATGAATGTATGTATCCAGCTCTATGCACGATGTCGGATGGTTAAAGTGTTATTTATCAATAAAACGATTTCGGTCATTTTATCAATATTTATTCCAAAGTATATATTTTTGTAAATATTTATTCAATGATATTTCCAATATTATTATTACTCAAAACATCATTATTTATGTTAAAAATCTTATATTTGAATATTTTGAAATTTTTCTGAAGTGACGAATTTCCGGGTCATTACATATTCCCCCCTTAAAAGATTTTCGTCCTCGAAATTAAGAAAAAGAAGAAGATAACTCAAAAATGAATTTATATTTGACAAAATGAAATATATAGAAGATATGATAAGTGTTGAATATGCAAGTATATGATTTTTGTTTGATGATAATAAAGATATATATATTCATTTAAATGTATTTGTTATTGTGCTATTTTATTTTTCACATAATTAAATAAATATTTGTTGAATAAAATAAATAACACAGAATTTAAATTCAAACAGATATTTTATTCATACAAATATTTTATTATAATTTTTGAATACTACAAAATTTGAGCTCTCACTATATATACAAAATTTCAATTACAATACAATTTCAAATTACAACACAACTTTTCACTATACAATTGTCATTTACATTTGCACCTCACTACATATCACTCGTTCACTCATATTTATTCTTCAACTATATTCTAATTTGTTCTCAACTTGTATCCAACATTTGAATTATCTGCAAAATAAACACTGACGTAGTAAAATTGCAAAAGAAATATTTTTTCAGTGTAAAATAAAATGTGTGTTTTTGAAAATATTATTTGCCTCAGTTATTTGGGTTGTTCTTCATCATCTTCATTTTGAAATCATCAAACACGAACAACTTGTGACATGCACAGTGTATCACTGTACATGCCATAAGACCATGCACACCGATATACACTTGATAAAACTGCAGGGACAGGTGAGCACAAGGTCAAACCCGACCCGAGGCTGGATTCAACTCAGGTGCAATACAAAAACATCACAAAATTGTCAAGTACAAGTTCTCATGCAACCAAAATCAGGGCCAACCAACACAAATCGGACCATGCTAACAAGTGCACAAATGTGTACACATGAGAATAGACTCGACAGTGAATTCATGAAGCAATATGAAATGAGAATTGAACTCAACCAAACAACAAAGGAGTGCAAAGCATAATGGAACCACAATAGAACTCAGATGAAAGCAAAACTAACCAAGTTCAGTTACAACATGAACCAGCACAGTGGAGTATGAAAACAGGTTAACTTCAAGTGAAAACTAAATGCACAAATGAAGCTTTCAAACAGAGAATAGAGCATATGCATTAGATCATACACACATATACATATTTGAGTATACACATATATCAGTTCAAAGAATAGAGAACTCAGCCTCAACCAAAAGGACCACCAGACCAGAGTATATGGATATACAAGCACTGCATACTGGAATAAACAAGCAAAGTGACATATGTATGCACATATGCATATAAGTACATATGTAACAGGTTAGAGACATGAACAACTAGAGTACAGGATGCAAATGCAACAGAGGTGACCACGGAGCATCAAGCCAAGCAAGGCATCACAAGCATACATATATACATGCGCAAACACACATGTATACATGTATATATATGCAGTGACAATATGGGATGTAGTGAAGCAGTAAACAAAACGACATATGCATATGGACATGTACTCGAAGCAACAAGACTACAATGCACCAGATCAACAAAACAGCTTCAGCACATGTATAAAGTGATGTACACATGAAGCCAGCAGCAACAAGTTCAACTAATATTTCAACCCAGAAATGAAGACTCCAAATGTACAAGAATGCAAGTCCAAAAACAACAGCAAGACTGTAACTCAAAAGGAGACAGCAAACATATATACATACAAGTATGTATGTATATACATGGAGAAAATAGATTACTAGTACAAGACAATACAAGGAAAATATCTCCAGTTAAATGAACTGACAAATATACATAGTTTAAATATTTCAGTTTACAAAATAGTTGCAAGTAACAAAGCATTTAATAGTTCGAAAAACAAGTGTTAGCAACTTACATGAACCGTGAGTCAATGAGCAAGTCATAGCCAAAAGTGCAAGTTTTAAATGAACTTGCAACAAGAACAATCAAAATATGCAGCAGTTTTAAACTTGTCAACCAGGGAAATAAATTCGAGATATATATGCACTCAAAGTATATAAAATAGTAGTAGTTTGATGAAAGTTAAAAAGTTGAAAATGTCGATATCTCAAGTCAAAACTGCCAGCAGAGATGAAAGAACAGCAGTTAACAAAAATTTGAAATGCCAAAGAATCAAAAGCCATGGTGACCAAGGTAGAATCGAACAAGTCCAGATTATCAAAATTCAAAAGGTCAAAATCAAAGGAGCATAAAGAACGGAAGGCAAATTCAAATGATGATAAAATGAACGAGTCAAGAATCACACGATCGTTCGATTAAAAATCAACGCATAATCTAGAATATCGAAGAATTCAAATCCAAATATACGAATCAAACATTTAGGGATTTATCCCTATTTAAAACCCAAATCATCATCGGCAGAAAAAGCATCGAGTTCAAGCATATCAATGAGAGTAAATAAAGGAAATCACATACCAGTATTATTCAATTCGAACTCAACAAATTGAAGTAGCCGAGTGAATTCAAAGCAAGACGATCAATCGACAAAGCAGTCAACGCGAAAACATCTATTTAATCGATCAACTGGAATCGTCGGTTTCAATTACCACAAAGCCCTAATTTTTTGAAAGAGGAACGAACGTTCTCGAGCAAAGGAAGGAAAAAGAGGCAGACATTTTCACGAGGTAAAAGATACGGGCCGAATAGAAGAAAATATTAAGGGAGGAAAATTTTCTTGTGATATAAACTTAAGTGGCCGGCCTTTACAATTTTTAATTGGGGTTTAATTTTATATAGGGTTTTGTGTTTGTTTTTAATTTGTATCTTTCTTTTAAACTTTTATAAAATTCTAGTTCTGTGACTAGGGGATGAACTACGGTGGTGTAGTTCAAGAATTCGCAACTCAGTGACTGAGTTGTGGCAGGGTTTTGAGCG
Organism: Allium fistulosum; assembly: GCA_030737815.1. Taxonomy (NCBI): domain Eukaryota; kingdom Viridiplantae; phylum Streptophyta; class Magnoliopsida; order Asparagales; family Amaryllidaceae; genus Allium; species Allium fistulosum. The sequence continues at coordinate 446,731,199 of CM060903.1, forward strand.
TAGAGTTAGGTTAGTCGATAGCGGGTGTCGCAAGTTTACGTGTGTAAGCGTCTGACTACTTAATTTCTAGCAGAAACCTTGACATAGGCTCGGTTTTGCCAAAGCTGGGTAAATCTGTGTTGTTCTATTTCTGCTTTTTACTATTCTGCTATTTTCTGTGTTGCAATTATTATATATATTTCCGCATTAATTTTTATTATTATTAGTATCACCCTATTCACCCCCCTTCTAGGGTGAAATTGATCCTACAATAAGTGACTACAGCATAGACTGTGAGTACACTTCATCGATACACATGCAACTATACATCAATCCTAAACTCAGGATAAGCTTCCTCTTTTACCTTCTATTTCCCAGGTGCAGTTTTTTACGTCACCACTTCATTGGAATTTCACCAATCTCACAACTTTCCTTCTCAATTGTTTCTCATCGTGAACCATGATCGAACTAGTCGTCTAACAATTGCCAAATTTGGTTCAACTTCTATATCTTCTTGGGCAGCCGTTTCTATAATCTGCTCTGGATCATGCAAATATTTCCTTAGATGGGATATGTGAAAGACATTGTGCATGCCAGACAACCTTTCGGGTAGTTCCACATGTTAAGCTAATGGACTAATTCATTCAAGAATGAGAAAAGGTCCAATAAATCGAGCTGCTAACTTCCTTGACCATCCAAATCTTACCACTCCTCTCATTGGAGAGACTTTCAAAAATACAAAATCTCCAACTGGGAATTCCAAATTTCTACGCCTTTGATCTGCGTAACTCTTCTGCCTGCTCTAGGCTTCTTTCTTATTCTTTCTGACCAAGTCTACCTTTTCTAAGGTTTCTTGAATCATGTCTGGACCAATTACTAACCGATCTTCAGTTTCAATCCAACATACCGGGGATCTACATGGCCGACCATATAAAGCTTCGTATGGTGCCATGCCAATGCTAGTCTGATAGCTGTTATTTGTAGGAGAATTCTACAAGATGAAGATAGTTTTCCCATGAACCTCCAAAATCTAAGATACAAGCTCTCAGAAGATCTTCCAACACTCGATTTACCCTTTTAGTTTGCCCATTGGTCTGGGGATGATATGCGGTGCTTATGCTCAGCTTCATTCCCCAAAGCTGTTTGTAATGCCTCCCAGAACTTAGTGGTAAAGAATGGGTCTCGATCACTTATTATACTGCTTGGGACACCATGCAATTGAACTATTTCCTTCATGTATATTTCTACAAGACTTGCAGCTATTCTCGTTGGCTTTACTGGGATAAAGTGTGTGCTTTTGATCAATCGATCTATAATAACCAAATGCCTTCATTTCCCTTTCTTGATCAATGTAAGCCATCGATGAAATCCATCGATATTTGGTCCCATTTCCAAGTCGAAATTTCAAAAGGTTGAAGTAATCCAGCAGTCTTTTGTTGATCGCTCTTGATCTGTTGACAATTCACACATCTGCTAACATGAATGGAGATGTCCCTTTTCATACTTCTCTACCAAAATGTTTGTTTTACGTCTTTGTACATTTTGTTAACTCCTGGGTGAAAGTTTAGCTTAGATTGATGGCATTCAATCAACACTTCTTGTCTTAAGTTGTCAACATCGAGAACATAAATTCTTCCCTTTAATGGTAATATCCTGTGGTTATCGACTTTAAAGCTTGAACTCTGTCCTTTGCTTATATCTTTAATAATCTCCTTTAAAAATCGATCTTCTTTTTGCTTGCTAGAAATTTTTTCCAGAAGGGTCAAGGTTACTAATAAATAAGCTATAATGGCATGCTTCCTGCTTAACGCATCTGCTACTACATTGGCTTTCTTAGATGTATATAGAATATCTAGATCATATGACGTAAGAAATTCTAGCCAACGATGCTGTCTCGTATTTATATCCATTTGAGTAAAAATATACTTCAAAGATTTAAGATCTGTGAAGGGTTCAAACTTCTCACCAATTTAAAGAAGGAATATTATTTACCAAGGTCAAACGAAGTTTATCAGAATAAACTATGAGATATTTTACCCAGTAAATACTGTCTTCAAATCTTTGGTGCGAACACAACGGCTAATAGTTCTAAGTCATGTGTTGCATAATTTCTCTCATGTAGTTTTAACTGCCTACTAGCATATGTGATAACTTTCCTATGTTGCACCAGTACTGCGCCTACTTCTTCCCTCAAGCATCAATTTAAATGGTTAAACTGCCGCATTCATCAATAATAGTCAGGACTGGAGCGGTAGTTAGCCTTCTCTTAAGTTCCTGGAATGCTTCTTTACATTTCGGCATCCATTCAAACTTAACCACCTTCATAGTCAACTTCGTTAAGTGATGCGAAATCTTGGAGAAGGCCTGAATAAATCTCCGGTAGTATCCCGCCAATCCTAAGAAGTTACGAATATCCTTCAGAGTTTGGGGTTGCTTCCAATCCATAATGGCTGTAATTTTCCCTGGCTCCATTGAGATTCCTTCCTTCGACACAACAAGCCCAAGGAGTCTTACCTTCTCTTCCCATAAGTGGCACTTTGAGAAATTAGCTTTGAGCACATTTCTCCTTAATATTTCTAGCACAATCTCTAGATTCCTTTCATGTTCTTCTTCAGTCTTTGAATATATAAGAATATCATCGATAAAAACTAACATGAACTTGTGGAGCACTTCTCTCAATACTCAACTCATAAGGTCCATAAAATAAGCGGGCGCGTTGGTTAGCCCAAAAGGCATAACCAACCACTCATAGAAATCATTTGGTACTCTAAATACAGATAAAGGATTGCATTCTTCTGCTATTCGTAATTGATGGAATCCTATAGCTAGGTCCATTTTCAAGAATATTCGAGCACCATGAAGTCGATCAAACAAGTCATCAATACAGGGTAGATGATACTTGTTCTTAATCATTTTCTTATTTAGGCCTTGATAGTCTACATAAAGTCTTAGAAAGCCGTTTAAATTTGCAACAAAAACTACTATGGAACTCCAACTTAAGCGACTTGTTCTAATTAGTCCGTTCTTTAACAACTCATCCGTTTGATTCCTTAATTCATTCACTTCATTGAGGGCTATTCTTTGAGAAGAATGAAAAATAGATCTTGCACTGGGAATCAAGTTGATTCGAAACTCAATTTCCCTATGTGGGGGTAAACTTTTACTTCCTCAGAAACATCCGAAAAGTCCTTAAGAATCGGTATTTCTTCTAGACGTTTTTGAAATGAATTTAGAGCATACATAAAACTATTCTTTACTGGACTTGATTCAATTTTAAAAGGTTCACTTCTACTATTTTCCATATACACCATCCTTTTAACACAATCAAGAACAACCTTATATAGATAACCAATCCATACCAAGTAAAATCTCAAATCCAATAAAATTGAGGACGATTAGATCACATGAAAATTTTTAGGATAGGTAGGCAACTTTTACTTTTTCACAAACTATATCGAGATTAGTTTTACCACCTATAGGGTTAGTGACATATATCGGGGTATATAATACTTTATGGTAAGTTTCAATTTATCAACTAATTATTTAGAAATAAAATTATGGGAAGCCTCAGTATCAAATAATACTCTAACTAGATTTTCATTAATGTAGATATTACCTTCAAGAGCTCTCTTGCCCTTCGCATCGTTCGAAGTTGAGGGTTCATTTTTAATGGCCAAAACTCTAACTTATTCTCCTTTCTTTATCAGTGGGTAATCCTTCTTTTGGTGCCCTGGTTTGTGACAATTGTAGCAATTTCTATCCTGAGCCTTATGATTCTTACAGGTGGTGGCAAAATGACCCTTCTGTTAGCAATTGTAACATGTAATAACCTTCAAATTGTTTTTTTACAGACCTCCTTCTGGCTTGCCTTGCCATGACTTCTTCCTAGAATGGTTGAACTTCCTCTTCTTCCAGTTATTGTTGCTGCTTTGAGTTATGGGTGGATTCTTTTTGTCTAGAGTTCCATATCAGAAACCCATGTCTACCAAATCTACAAAGGTTCCCTTTACATGCCCGGCCTCCTGCCCTGATATTGCCCCTTCATCCTAGCGATAAACATTTCATTCTTCTTTAAAGGAGTGTCTATTAGACCTGGTTCTAAACGGGACAATTCAATGAACTTGTTGGAATACTCCTCCACCGACATATCTCCTTGTGTTAAATCCATAAAACTCTGATAAAAGTGGGATTTTTTCCTATAGTGCGTATATATTGTTTTTCCAAGACTTCCTTAAACCGTTTCCATGAGAAATTATCTTCTTAATCATTCAGAGTTATGGACTCCCACCATGCTAAAGCCCCTTCTTGTAACTGCCAGGAAGCTAAGAACCTTTTCAATTCATTCCTAATATTCAATCCCTTAAAAATTCTTTCATAAGAGCGAATCTAAGTCTAAAATTCAATAATGGACTCCGTTCCTTTGAATGGTTTACTATTCAAGATGGTGTAATCTTGCATAGAGTAGCAAACTTAATTTGAGGCTATACAAAGATTATTGCTTCTTCAATTACTATAGCATTTAATCGACCATTTGTGGCCGTCGTTTTGCTACCTCCCATTCATCCTCTTCTATTACTCATCTCCTACTATCTGCATATAGTAAGGAACATCTTTAGAATTATAGACAAAATTATCTTAGGGAATGGGTATAAACTTGAATATACTTATTCGGATAAAATTTCAAATATGCACTAGAGCCTCTTCATATGTGATTTGTTCTTCTTCCGCATTTACATCATCAGCCTCCTCAATGACTGCATATATGATTGCATCATTGTTAACTTCCAATTGATGGATCCAAGTTCTATCCTCATCGTTCGCACAAGCAACTTTCATGCTATCCAATTGCCCATCGATCTCGTGTGGAGTATCAACATGATCATCACCATCATCGTCATCACAACCAGTCAATGCATCTTTGACGCTACGAATACAAAAAACAAAGGTAAGATATTTTGCATTATCTTAAGTCAAAATACAAGTGCCGAAGTATAATAGTACTCACTTTTCAAACGCTTGCAACTGATTTGGTTTATAAAGTTCTGCATCATATTTTGTTCCTAACTAGAAGAGACTCCAACCATTCCGCTGTATCTGTGAAGTAAGTTTGTAAACTCTCCACCTTGATGGCTTGAAAGATACGAAGGATACGCCGACCATTGTGTTTCTTATAACTGTGTGGTGGGTATATACTCATCTGCAGAGATTACTGGCGCTTGTGTTTCGACCACATTTTCATGTTCCACTTTCGCAACATATATTTCTATCACTCGCATTCCAACCGAAAAGGTAGAGATCAAATCATCATCGTCTTCCAAATCAATAGCGGATGCACCGTCATCCCGAACCCATTTCACCGCTAATTTTAAATCATATATCACAAGATTTACTTTTGTCACTTCAAATGCCCTTAGTTTAAGCTCTTCAAATACAATGATTTTTTTATTGTCGATCCTTTTCGCTTCCCGCCAACATATCTAAGTTTACCTTTATTATCAACCAACAGTTCCCCATCAAAGTAAAATATAGTCGAAACCTTTGACATTATCTACAAAATCAGTTGCAATACCACATTCAAAATCTACATTTGGTGACATAATTCAAAACATAAATTTGATGAATTAATACCTATTTTTCCAAAGTAGTTTTTTCTTTTGTAGGCAATCTTCAACCAAAAGTAGTCAAATCAATCTTTAAAAAAAAACCAAACAAGCAAATCAATATAATAACGTAACCAACGTATTTCAACAACATAGTTAACACTACCAAATGAATTTCACCAATATAATAAACTGCTTAGCTAGCACACATTACGGGTTACAACAAAAACAAACATTTTTGCAACAACATATTAAAAATACAACAGTTCAACATTAAAACCAAATAAGGCGACGTTATCCTAGTCCCAAACATCTACCAAAATTTAGGCCTCCCGCTACTTGCCCTTAGTTCTTCATTCGCCTTTTTTAGATGACTGATTTCGGCTTGCGATTCGTGGGCATACTCGAGTCCCCTTTCGCACAAGGGTTGATCAATCCATTTAAAATAATTACAACAAACAACTTCACGAGGATTCAGTCTATGTTCGTTGTACGAACTACAACTGAAAAATCTTCATCCGGCATTCTTTTCCTTTCTGCAAACAACCACTACACACATATCTCCGCAATCACAATTTGGATATGGCCGTTGTCCCCTTGGCATGGATGGACCAACAGGATGTATAAGCATAAGAAAATTTCCGTCAACTATAATTTGATGACCGGGTCTTTCGGCAGAAACAACTTCACGTAATTGAGCGTGTAAGGTAGATGTTCCAGAATGGAATTTACATGGTATTATTTCGAACTGTGTTTCCAAAACATGATCGACATCAAAGTCAATATGACTTGAGCTTGCAACTTCGATTTTCGCTTTAAGTGCATCACAATGTTTCATCAACGTTTCATCGTCTATCTCCCAAACATTCATGTCTACCGTCAAAATAAACAATAAACCATTACATGTAAATTAGGGTTTTCAATTTACTACAACTTACATAGTGTTTCCTAGTTCATTAAACATTAACAACTAATTCAACATTAACAACAACATTTCCTAGTAATTAACACTACTTACACCAATAACTCTTCCTTTTCAACACCATCAACAATAGCAAAATTAGATCTTAATTTTCAAAAGCATTAATTATTACCTTTGTTTTGTAACGATGAGTAAGAAGATTCCATATATAGTTTAGCAATTATTTTGTTGATAAGGTGATTGAGGACTTGGATATGGAAGAAAAATGGGTTTGGAATGGGCTTGGATTGGGAAATGGGGAGGGTTTGGGGAAGAAAGTAAAAATATGAATAAATGAAATCAGATCTATGCTCACTGTCTATTTGATGCTCGAAAATGAGCTTGCGCACTCAAGAATTGCGCAAGCCTTAAATATAGCTTGCGCAATTATGGAATGCGCATACTTTAGTTTAAAATAAATTTAATACTTGCGCACTCCATATTTGCGCAAGTTATAACCGAAACCAGGACTAGTTTGGCAATTAGTTTTTGCTGAGGCCTAGTTCTATAATTTGTTTTTTTAGGTGCCTTGATTGAAAAATTGTTCTACAATAAATGCATCAGCGATAACGTCAATGAGATACTTCAGTATAGAAGAATGGACTGTTACATGCAGTACATAAAATATTTATATGTGGAAAGGGTTGTTAAATTTATTTTATATCTTACCATTTTGGAAAATGTAAACATATCGTTAACTTTATGACATATTAATCCTTCTGCTTCTTTATCAAAATAAGTAACAGTTGTTGACATAGTTTGATCTAATATGTCGATGTCCAAACGGTATTTGACAAAGTTGCACACATTAGGTAACTCAAATATGAAAGCCAGTTTGAAAACGTTAACGGTACATATCTGTTCACGAGGTTATCTATCATGGTATGATGTTTACTGCAAATATAATTTGCACATTCTGTATAATTTGCACATTCCATACAGGCCGAATCTTTGCAGATAACACAGGATAAATAGCTCCCATGGGCTTCTGGTCTTTAGCTTCATGATAGTTGTAGGCACCTAATCAATTTTTCCTTATGGAAACTTTGTTAGACGAATTTTAAAATCTTGTTCGTAGAAGAATCGAATTTGTATCTAATGGCACCAAAGTTGAAGTGGGGAATCACATTGTTAAGCTGTATAACATACATTTTTCATGTATTATTGGAAACCGAACATACACAAACTATTTGTTAGCAATTAACTTGTTGAAGTCCATTGAAGTTATGTTTACATTATATACCGATAATACAATAATTATACATTCATGAGTAAGGCATGTGTTGTACTTTATACTTTTAAGTGACTATTCACTATACAACATTTATAAAATTAATATCAATATTTATAACCCATGCATTTATACAATTAATCTTTATACCTCATGCATATATACCCCATACATTTATAGCCCATGCATTTACATAATTAATATTTATATATTTACATAGTTATGATTAAGTGACTATTCACCATACAACATTTATATATGTTTGAATATGGATCATATATTATAATCTTGTGTTGCTTTAGAGTTCAAAACCCATAGAAGACAATATGTAGTCTTGGGCAAATAAACATTTAAGTGACCAAGGTAGGAATGTAATTAGTTGTTAATTTGGCTCTTGCATAGGTCTTGAAATGACAACATGCCAAAGGATTTTCCAGTAAGTATATTTATATCTATTTGTCAATCCTAATTATGTTCACTTGTATATTTTATTGGATAATCATTTTATCAATTTCATTAGTTGTTCAAATATGTCGAAGTAAATTATTTTAATTTTATACAGCATATATTCTTACAATATTAGAATGGTTATATGTACTTATTTCATTTTCCTAATAAGGCTTCCACTAGATTTTTATATTCCTCAAAACCCTAAAAGAAATGTAGACATCAGTCGATTCCTCTAATGGCTATTTGAACTCGCTTGGCTTGATATTCTGACCTTGAGTTTGCTTAATAGATCATTGCTCTGCAAGTGATGGATAAATCTTTATCGGTAATATCATAGATAACTCCTAATAATGGTGTTTCCAAATCTTTTTCTTAGCAAATAAAGAGAGATTATTCACTCTAACCTGTCATTTCTCGATGGCCTAAGTATAATCCATTTACCTTAAGTTTGCTTAACAAATACATGCATGTATCTTACCTCGTCTATGCAATATATTAATAGTACTACACATAATAGCTATAGCTTGAGTTTGCTCATCAAGTAGTGTGCATTCAATTTAAAATGATAGAAGGCAACTAGACTAAAGGTTCATAATCTTTGATATATTTTTAGTGATATCGATTTAAGAATAATATATTTCTTATGAAATACTCATGTGATTCAAGTGTCAGACATATCTGAATCACGGTATACGTATCATGCGTATGAATTTATTACAAAAATATATTTAGGCTTCTTATAGTCTCACTTATGTTATATTCATACATATATAATTACATAAGTTTGATCTATTTATAAATATTATAAATAATTTTAGAAAACCTAGTCGGTATTTATAGTGGGTTGTCTACATGTATAAAGAATTTGAAACAGGTGTTCAGCTACATGCACCAGAATAGCTAAAAGAAAAAATAAAGCACAGGAGTATGGCGAAAGTGCCAAACTACTAACCAACTAGTACCTAAACTAGTCTCCCTCCGAGGAGGAAGAACCACTCCCCTCATTCGAAGATTCAGGCCCAATAACATGATAAAACCCAGAGAAAAGAGCAGCTAATGATGGAATAAAATCCACATAATCAGAGCCATAAAGGTATTTCCTATACCAAGAGGAATCCAAGATAACACAAAGATTCAAATCACCTAACTGTCTTATAACCGAGAGCATAAGGCCTTCACCAGCAACATGGTAATATAGCCTCCTTTCTTCGCATCTCCACCAACATACTTATAGAACCTACCATCCTTAGGGTCAAATCTCATTTCGAAAGGCTCATAAATCCAAGCCTGCCTAGATGAGACCCAAAAGTAGTCATTTAAGGAGGGAATCGAATCTAGAATACTTGTAGAGCTGTCCTCAACATTAACAAAGCAAACATCAATAACAGGAGATATGATCCCAAGAGGCACATTATCATCAACTGAGCGAACATCAATAACATCAATAGGGGGAACATCGATGGCCGAAGGCATGATATCAGGTGTCGAAGGCATAGTAGCAGGGCAGACTTTCGGAACCGACTTCATGACTTGACGAGGAAGAGGGATCCTAAAAGAAAGAGGGATAGGTAGGACATTAGATCGTAGAGAACAAGCTTCAACAAGGTGACCAAATGTGTGACAATAAGAACAAATTTCTGATTTCCAACTATAATGAACATCGACAACTGATACATGGCCATAAGCAATACGAACAGATATCTTGGAGGGAAGAGGCTTATTTAGAGTTACTTCAATTAGAGCCTTCGCATACACAAGCTTGTTTCGAGCAACAGTATTTGCATCAAAACATATCAGTTTACCAATAATAGTCGCTAACTGATTTAACCCTATCATAGGTTGCAAAACAGAAGGTATATGAGAGAAATGAGCCCATACCTGAATATAGAGAATCTGTTCCTTAGCCTTGTCCACCGTCGGACTCCATGGAGTAATAAAGAAGGGTTAACCAGCTATAATGGAGGAATCTACCTGAAGCACTCGGAGCCTTTCTTCAATCCTAAAAAACTTAATAAAGAACAAGCTATTATCAAAATGCACTTGTAGTCAATCCCTAATATTCCAACATTGCCGGCAATGATCACGTACTGCTTGATATGGATGATTAGAGTTTAGAAAAAACACCACAAGATACTCCGACCAAAAGCAGCCTCTGCTTCCAATACCTCCATTAGGGGAACTATAGTACCATCCACCTCCTCAATATCAAAAGAACATGGAATGTATACGCCCACGTTCCTCGGCATCGCAGTAAAAAGTGACGACCACTTGGAGCCAGATATAGGAGATGTTCCCAAAACTTTATCAGGCAATATGGTAGCATTGTTATAATTAAATTAACTAATATGATAATTGTATGTATTTTATTAGTTAAATCATATTTAATTGATCTTAGTTCTTAATTTGGTTAGCAATTTTATTAAATTTTATTAAAAATAATTAAGAATTATTATTTTATTGATCTTAAACTATTTAAGAAGAATAGTTAACTATAACCTTTATAGTTATACATACATACAGATATATATTTATACACACACACATATCAGCATATATATATTTTAACTAATTAACATTTAATTATTTATTTATTATATAAATTATTTATTAATTAAATATTTTAATAATTTAAAAAAAAAATTATTTAGTTCACCTTAATCAATTGTAAGATAAATTTTCAACCATAACATTTATTGTTATATACATATAGCAATATATACATATATATTATTTAAATTAATTGAATTTTAATTAATTATATATTTAATTAATCAAATTAATTAAACAATTCAAAAAATATTAAATTAATTTCTTAAAGCTGTTTTAAAAATTTTAAATTTATTTTATAACATTTATAAAAATTTATTTTTATATTTTAAACTTAATGCTTATATTTTAAATTATATATTAAATTTTCAACTCTTAATGAAAATTAATCCAAGGCCCAAATTAAATATGAGCCTTACATTTGGACCAACCTTTTGAACTTACTCCACTCATTGGGTCAAGCCAGCATCCAATGATCGGAGAATATTTTTTATCCAACTCCAATCCTAGACACTACTATTCTAGACATCCATTGGATAAAAAAATTTATTAGTTGTCGCTAAATGCTGGCTAATTAGAATGCATAGACTATCCATGCTCTAATATCATTGTAGGAACTAGTCTGTTTGGCAGCGGGTGAAATGGGTAAATTTAAAAAAATCCTATTTGGATCTTAATTGGCCTATGAAATCTGTTAACTAGCATTATGTTCAATTTATATATGTTAAAATAAAATCATATTTTATTTTAAATATTTTATATTTATATAACTAATCATGTTAATTAAGTTTATTTAATGTTTGCTTTGATTATATCATATATATTCATATCATAACATGAATCATAAAATATACATCACACTCAAAATATATTATAAGTATGGTATGTGTGTGTTTATATGTATGTACATATGAGAGAGAGAGTGTGTGTGTGTATGCAATTTAGTTAGGTGTTTTATGTTCTATCATTTAAGTATGTGAAGGTCATACTGTTATTTATAGGGTATAAATTAACAAATTATAAATGTGACATGTGTTTGATTAATTATGAGTTTTGTTTTATCACCTCTGGGTATAAGAAATGCCACATGGACATATAAGGTGTAAATTGAAAAGAAATACATAGATATGACATGATAACAAAATAATATATTAGCATGTGTATAACATTATGTATATACATATAAATAAGGGGATTTATATCTATTGTATATACATATATATTATATTTACATATACATACGATAAGTTCATATGCATATCATGAATATGAATGCCTAAGTGTATATATATGTTTTAAATATACTATAATATATGTATATGGTTTGCATATACATAGTTAATAGTACCACATATATAGCCTAGACACACGCACGCACACACACACACAGATATATATATATATATATATATATATATATATATATATTACGACTAATAGGTTTATATATATGAGAATAGTTATATACTATGCATATAAAATTAAATATGTTTATTTAAATTTGCATGACTTATTAAAGCATATAGATTTGAATTTAAATTAATATTTAAAATTTTCTAAATCAAATCTAGTTTTGACTAAGTCAAAGATGTTTTAAATTTAAAATTAAATCAAAAGACCAATTAGTAATATCTTGGGTTCAAAATATTAAAATAAACATCCATAAAGTTAACCAACTCAATAAATTTATTTTGAATATATATATATATATATATATTTGTGTGTGTATGTATGTATATGTATATCAGGGATGGTGACATATTCAAAATAAGGTATTAAGAAATACTTTAATAGATCCAACGCTTTGTGACACATCATTATATGAATAGCCTCCTAAATTGCTTGAATTGCCATTTGATGTTGCTAGGATCGAATTGACCAGTTTAATTTTATTTAATTTGATTTTGTATGGAGAAAATAGGGTCTGATCAAGAGGCAGGGAGCAAGAAGTGGCCAACCCAAATTGAAGAAGGAAGAAGAGGTGAATGAATATGGAAGCTTTTGCATTTAAGAGAAATGGAAAAGATCTTCCACCTTCCTCTCTAACAAACTCATAATTAAAACAATTTCTAACAACTATATTATTTCTCTTTCTTGTTTTGCTGACCATACATGGTCTACTACATGTATGGACCAAAACATCCCAAGTCTGTTAAGTAATTAAATACGTTCAAAGCCTATATACATACATGCATACATATGTATCGTATATCGATATGCTTATATAACTTTTATATACACATCGATATGTGCATATATACATTCAAAACCTACCCCACTTACTAATAACACCCCAACAATGAACAAAATAATTAATATTTCTTAAATATTAATTAATTTAATTCATTTATAACACTTTATGAACTAATTAAATCGTGTGGTATTTAGGAGAATTTATAATTACGGTGGCATGACTTTGAGGTGTGAATTTAGCCAACGATTAATATTGAGAAATTCAAATATTAAGGTTTGTGTGTCATCTTTGCTAGTGGTGTGATAGTTTGGATGGAGTCATCGCTTATAAATCTCTTTGGTAAAATCATATTTTACATCACCTTAAGTGATACTAATAGCAACAATAATTTACACACATTTTCTTCGTCAACATTATATCATGATATATAGAGTTTGGTACTGGTGAAAAATCCAATATCATTCACACTCAACTTAATCAATCCATAAACAAAGCGCTTGATTCAACAGTAACATTTATTATTTAACGCTCTACTCTGGCTGGTGATTTTAACATTGGGTTGACTATAGTTGACCGTGATACTAACCTCATACAACCGAGGAGACGGATTATCTATTGAATAGTGCTTCACTTCCAATGCTTTAACACGGACTCAACTATGGTTGCTTGATGGTCACTATGCCATAATTTAGCTATAATCAAAGTGGAGTATCCACATTGAAGTTCCACAGTATTCTTAGATCATGGAAACTGTGTAATATCGCTACCTTGAGATTTTGCATTTGACCTAGTTTTTATCAACCAATAGGAAAACCTCAGATGCATCATTTAATAGTTATCCAATAACTATGAGTACCTAGCACCTTGGTGCCCTCAACAGTCATGAGTAATACACTACCCAATTTTGTAGAGATTTACGTACTTTGGTCCTAATGGATGACTCAATATCCTTTCTCGAAACAACTTGGCAATGAATATTTAAAACAAAATTTATTTTATATTGTTACTAGTTACTCATGATTTCAACTATTTGCAACCACAATGGACTTTCTTATTTATATTTTAAAATTAATAACTATGAGCAAATTACTCACGACTTGAAATCTTATAGGCACACTTGTGTAGGCTAAAGAAATGACTTAGAGGAATTTCAACAAGAATGGAGCAAAGGTGAGAAGTCGGTATCACCATGTCGGTGATGACTTCATATGCTTCATCATCTCATCCTCAAACTTTGTAGAGGCTCTACTCTTCCTATTTCATGCGTGCTCAAAGCAATATCAAAGGATTCTGATTAATTGAATATCAAAATTGAAGAGTTAGCAATCAGAATGGTAGAATAAACCAATTGATGAAGGAACCATCATCAACAACAACCAATTTGCTGGATTCAAACCATCTGGGTTGAACCACAGAAGTCGGAACCGACATGAAGAGGTCAGTACCAACTTTTGGTGTTAACTCAAATGGGTCCGCGATTTTGCACTCTTCTGGGCCGACTTCTAGACTCTACTACAACTCTGTTTGGCCCAATGTGACTACTACCTCTATAAATACAACCATAGAACAACTAAGAGAGGATCTGGGTTCTGCTACAGGAAATCTACCTTTTCTTCAACTCTTTCCTCTTCACAATAGTCACCAGGGCAGCTCCTCTAGGCAGTTCTAGGACTTAGAACTTTTCTAACTCTTGTACTTATGATTCTTTCTATTTCAAACTGTAACACCCCACCTTTATAACCATACTATCCAAGAGTATTACATAGTAACACTATCAGATAAAACAGGGAAAGAGGCTGCATGGGGTTCACACGTGAATATTCCATTGGACTAACACTGGTATGTATTAAAATATCTAATATAAAACTTACCTATACATACACAGTATCGGTACAAAGCAGTACACACGTGTGCCTTCAGGATAAAAAAATATATAATATATAGTGCATCTTGGAGTACACAGTCAATCGCAACGATAACATATGATATTTAATATAATAACGTCATAAAGATACAGTACAATTCAAATGTCATTTATATATACATATAATGAATTAATGTCATACTAATATCATGTACAATCCTAATATAATACTCCTCTAAGCCCAATGAAATACTAGCTGGTCATATTGTCCTTGTACCTGAAAAGTCTCGGACTGACCCCGAGTATTATAAAATAACACACAAGTCAGACTATGTCTAATCATGGATCATAGATAAGATGATACAGTATAAAAAAGGAAGAATAATATGATATCTCTAATAAAGATACTTAAACATCAAATGGCATATCAAAGTATATATATACAGAATAATCCTCAGGGCATTAATTACCTAAATATCTCAAATCCATATAAAGATGTCATCACCCATTTAAAACACATTAAATCAAAAATCACTTAATGAACACAAATGGGTGATTCATACATATCTGAAAACCATCGTTTAAATCTAGAAAACAACAATAGATGAGATATCACTAAGTATACTGGGCTAACACGAAGCTATGCTCAATATCTATCAATCTCATATTATAAGATATCATCATCAAAACTCTAAAATCATAAATAAAGATCTGAGCCAGCTCATAGTAATATACAAATATAATCAACAAGAAATAGGTTGTTTGCCTGTAAATAATTGGCCGTCTGCCTGAGAAGGATACATGGTTGATCTTACTCTGGACCTGTGCAGTTAAAGCGCTCATTGGATTCAATGCGGTAGAGGTGCAAAAAGTCATAGCGGGGATGTAGCGAAGATATAGCGGGATATATCGGATTACTCTAAAATAGCATATAAATCCCATACTTGTTGTTTTTACAAATATATAGATAATAATTATGTGAAAAATTAACATTCAATTGAATTATATTAATACAAAAATAATTTTAAATAAAAATATGTGCAAATGTATTGTAAATGAACGTAAACTGTTATATAACTTAATTTAATTTAGTAGAATATTAGAGTATTATCATTTCTAAACATATATCAAAAATTCAATGAAATTAATTAATTTCATAATTTTTATAGCGTATAAATATCATTTTTCAATCCAATTTTTTATAGAAGATATAGCGGAAATAGCGGAATATAGCGGAAATAACGGGATATAGCGGAAATAGCGGGGATTAAAGCGAAAAGGCTATATGTTGGGGATATATGGAAAAATCGTAGCGGTAGGAATCCGCTATAAGATATATCGGAGTTATAGCGGGGATATAGCGGGGCATTAACTGCACAGCTCTGGACACGGTCTCTAGTATAATCTCATCTATACATAGTATATGTCTATCTACTACTCACATACATGCATCCATACACCACATATACTAGAACCAGATAGGAGACTGATAACACGTCTGCTTGCTCCAAGAGCCAAACGTAGTCCATATGACACGACTCCTACAGTCATCGGTTACCATTACCTCTCCCATTTCGGTATCGTGACAATGATCCACCATAGACTCGATAATGCGTAGCCTCTTCGGCCACGACTGCCGACATGTGCCTCTATATGATAACTGACTGTTGGCCTATGCGACACAATGGACAACCAACTCTCTATCTCGTGATGCACATCAAACATCATAAGAACAAAAATGGTGTCGCGGATTCGGGGCGCGACCCCATGATCAGGCTGTAAGGGTGGACATTTACCAATCTGGTTCCCTCCCAAAACATAAAGGGAGTCGACAAAGGTAGACAGACACATAATGTACACAACTATATGACTAACCAGTAGCCTCCATACGTGCTCACTGCAGCGAGTCACACAACATACACAACATACCCCCGTATGAGTGTCATCCACGAGCAAAGAATAACTGAATAAATAACACAACGACGTCCCATACCACCGCATGTTACTAGTTGGTTTATTCAGTGCTCACATATCACACTCGCTCCTCCTATATTCTATATAACGAGTCCAAAGAATAACCTGAAAAGTATTAACAAAGTCCCATACCAAACGGTAACACTAATCAGTTTATTTTGATTTCTCGTTACACGGAAAAAATAACGAATTATCAAACAAAAAGAATGTCATCATCACATCATATTAAAATACAAATCAAATCAAATCAAGATCAATAGTAAATCATTCATAGAATCTTTACATAATTAAACAAGGAAGAAATATCGAAATAAAATAAAAATAGATTATTCTAATAAATATAATATAAAATATTCAAATAGTATTAAACAAACAATTGAATATATAATAATAAAACGTTCTCAACATATAATTTCAGGTAACAAAATTAACACTTAGAATTATATAATTAACTAATAAGTATATATTTAGAATTATTGAGATAATTAGTTAAATTAAAATATAAGATATTATATAAAATAAATAACGAATTTCTCAACCTTTTATAAAAATTAAAATATTAATTTAGTATTCAAATATAACATTAGAAAATCCTTTTTGTTCCCTTAGATAATCAAAGAAAATGAGTTGCAAACTAAATATCACCCATATGAATAATTCATAATTTACATTTCAAAATAACTTCAGAAAACTCATTACTTCCTTTAATTACAATTTCACTCTACTAACAATTCTTTTAATTATAATTCTTATTATTTACCTAAGTTATTAATTAATATATATATATATATTAAATATCAAAATAAATATATACAAAGGCTCAGCAAATGGCCACTAAACAAGGTATACTAATAGTATAACTCGAAAGGCATTGAAATATGTAAGGAATCGTGTGAACAAGTCATGGACGCAAAGAAGTATATGCAAGTAAGTACAGTAATAGGAAAAGAATATATATACATATATATACACACATATATATACATGTGTGTGTATATATATGTGTGTGTGTGTTTATACTAGAAACAAGAAGACAAAATGAATAGAAAACCATTAAATAAACATGCTATTAATGACAATTAGGACTATTTAAATAATATTGCAAAATCACTTTATAAATTTATTAAACTTATATTTACATAAATATATAATAGAATTTAAATATAATTTGGTTTTGTTAAATTTCAAATATAATGGTATATGAACAAGTACCCAACCGTAGGAATGTATATATATAACAAAGTTAATCAAATTATAGTATATGAGCAGATTTGTAAATACTAATATAGTTTTTTTTTAACTAAGCTAAATAAGGCCCAACCCACAAAGTGGAAACGGGTAGGAAACCCGAACAACACACACCACCTCACCCTCATTAATCTAACCCTAAAATAGATAGGGCAAACAACACAACACCTCCAGAAACTTCAACGCCAACAAAAAAGAGAAATGGTAGACAAAAAATACACTCTGTGATCCATACATTAATAAAAGATAAGCTTCAAGGAGGCTTCCACTCCATCATATCTTTGTAGCTCAGCCCTTGAGTCGTTGGAACAGGGCAAAAATAGCTTTGATGGGCTGTTTTTGTCTTCGTGTCCAAAAAGCTATTCGCTTTGCTATCAGAAATATCATCGAGCATTGGATCTGAGTAGATCTAAGCGGAAGCAGTTAAGTTTGAGAATTTCGTGAGTAAATCGAAACGGGTTGCTTTTGTTTCAGCTTCAGGAAGACGCATAGCATTGTTAGACTTAAGAACTTCAAGCTTTGTAGCAGTTGGATCTACAACGGATGGATCTAGTACTGGATGAAGTGTAGTGCTAGATTCGCCTTTAACCCAGTCAGATAAGTGATAGATCTGGTTATTTAGCTTGCTTAAGTAAAAGGAATCTCTTAATCTTTGATAATTGATGGCTATAAGGAACTTGTTGTCTTGGTTCATATGTCTGCAATACCTCTTAGTTGAATCAGGTAAAAAATTACTAAAATTAGTGTATGACTCAGTTAGATAGATGGAATTATAATTAACAATAGCCTTGTTACTTCCCTTGTAGGCATTGGGTTGTGATTCAAAAGGAGCATCTCCAGTAAGTTTGTCTGTGCTTTTCTTTTGAAACAAATCAGATAAGTGATTGTTGTTACTCTTAAACTTAGCTCCTAACCCAGCAACACTTGACTTGATGATTCTGTTTGAAAGGTGCCAGTTATCATTCTGTAAAGACTTAGAGTTGAACGAGCGGTAATTCCTATTCAAATCAAGAAAGTAATCAATATTGTTAGTAATAGGATTATCTATATCGTTTGATTTGAAACTAACAGAATTATGGTTACTTCCCTTATAGGAATGTTTTCTAGTTTGGATATTGGAGTGGCCGCCTTCAACTGGAGCATTGGTACTATGATGATTTGATGGCTTTCTTAAACATCAATTGCTACTAAGTTAAAGGGAAGACTCGGTGGGAAATTTTCCCCTTTGTAAGTATTCCTCAACCGATTCTTCGAATTTGTCAAAATCATAGATAATGTGACTTTGGTTGGTCATATTGTTTAACTTGCTAGCCTTTTGAAGTATAATGTTATATTCAATTTCAATGGCATTCCATAGTTGGATGCTATCTATTTCTATTTTATTGTGCAGTCTATTATTTCTCTCTTTCCCTAAAAAAATAAACAACTGTATTAAGAACTACTGTTGCTTTGTTGAATTCTGTTTTCCTATCTTTGAATATTTTCTGAATATGATGGATGCTAACTCTGATACTTTGGAGAGCCAAGTGTTGATTAAGGTTGGTTTTCCTTTTGGCTACGAACCAAATGTGTCTTGAATACTGACACTCAAAGAAGAGATGGTCTGTATTTTCAATTTCTGTTTTGCAAAAAAGGTAGTTGATATTTCCATTGCTTTTGTCCCATTTTTCACATTTTTCTCTGGTTGGTAATCGGTTTAGAATTGCAAAGTAAGTGCAGAAAGCCATTTTTGGGCAATTAGCTGAATTCCAAATAGTTTTGAACAAGTCTACTTCCATTTCCTCCCCTTTAAAGAAATCCCAGGTGTTTTTGAAAGAGAATTTTCCTTTTGATGGCAATTTCCAATTCCAAATGTCTTCATCTTGACTTGAATCAATTTCAATTTTACTAATTGTGGAGTTAGAAATGGAAGTTGCTAGTTGAGATTGTGTGTTCCAAGATGAATTTTGAATGATGCTATCTACTTTTGCATTGGCTTTTCCAAAATAATAGAGATTACTCCATCCTAACAAATTGACTAGAGATTTACCATTGATCCAAGGATCAAACCAAAGACTTGTTTGACTGCCATCTTTGAATTTTCTTTCTATTAATTTTGCACTTGTTTCCCTGCATTTAAGAATATTTTTCCAAGCATAAGAGTAATGGTTTTCTATAGGCATGGACCAAAAATTTTTGTTTTTGACATATTTAGCTTTCATCCGTTTGGCCCAAAGAGATTTGGCTTCAATAAATTTCCAGAATAGTTTGTAGTTGCAGGCTTCATTTATGTCAGCAAAGTTTCTAATTCCTAAACCACTAGCTTTCTTTGTTTTTGTGATTGTTTTCCAAGAGATTTTGTAAAGTTTCCCATTCCAAATGAAGTTAGCACATAGTTTTTCAATTTTCTCCATAGCTTTAATTGGGATATTGTGAGATTGCAACCAGTACATGACAACTGCTGTGATGACCGTATGGATGAGTTCAACTCTTCCAACAATTAATAGCAATTTACTGGACCAATTATCCATTTTACTTTGAATAATATCATGTAGTTTGGCACAATCTTTTTCATTGATTTGATTACAACTGAGAGGGAGTCCTAGGTATTTGATAGGAAGGTCACTTTGTTGAAACTTTAAGATACTGAGGATCTCCTTCTTGCTCTTACATGTTTTACCGAAATATATCTTGCTCTTATTTTCATTGATTTGAAGACCAGCATGATATCTGAGGCTGTCAAAAATATTATTAATGATTACAGCATTTTGAGTGTCTACATTTAGAAAAATTAATAAATCATCAGCATATAATAGATGAGTAATACAAGGAGTAATTGAATTTATTGGTTTTAGATTTTTATTCAACTGCTTCTTTTCCATTTGTAATGAAAGATATTCCATAGCTATGGTAAAAAGGTAAGGAGATAAAGGATCTCCTTGCCTTATTCCTCTATTACTATGGATAAATCCACAAGGGTAACCATTAATGAGAATGGAATATGTTACATTGCAAATACATTCTTTAACCAGGTTGCAAAAATTTTCATTGAAGCCTAGTTGTCTCATCATAAAAATTATAAAATTCCTATTTATTTTATCAAATGCTTTATGTAAATCAATTTTTATGCACCTATTTTTTTCCAGATTGATTAAAATTTCTTAATAACTCATGAGCTTGCAATGTATTCTCAACAATAAATCTACCTGGTATGAAAGCACTTTGGTTCTCAGAAATAAGAAATTTTAAAAATATTTTAATTCTATTACTTAAAATAGAGGCAATAATCTTATATAAGAAATTGCAACAGGCTATTAGCTTGTAATCCCTAAGGCAGTTAGAATTTTTAGTTTTTGGCACTAAAGTAATGAAAGTATAATTTATGTTTTTCAAAAGCTTGCTAGTGGAGAAAAATTCATTGACAGCCTCAAAAATCATGCTTTTTAATTCATCCCAACGAGTCTTATAGAATTTGGCCCCAAAACCATCAGGGCCAGGACTTTTGTCCTCCTTTGCTGAAAAAACAATTTTTTTAATATCATCTAAACAAATTGGAGCAAGTAATATATCCTTACTGTTAGCATGTAGCAAGAATTTAGAGGTGATATTGGGGAAACTACCTGGACTCCCTATAGAATTAAACAAATCAGAGAAGTACAAAATAGCTTCTTTCTCCAAATGTGAGGCTTCATTAATAATAGACCCATTGCTATTAAGTAGTTTTCCTATGTCATTACAGTGTTTTTTACCAAACATTTTGGCATAGAAAATTTACTAGGCAAGTCTCCACTAGTAAGCCAGTTTACTTTGGCTTTCTGCCTAAGATTAACAACCTCAATATGGAGAGATTTGGAAAGCTTTCTTTGCATATGAAAAAAATTATTTATAGTAATAGGGTCTGAGCAATCTAAGTCTAAACTGTCTTGCAATCTCACACATTCCTCTTTGATGTGGTTGATTTCATTGTTGTTTTTATTATTATTCCTAGTTTTAAGTTTAGCCTTAGCATGCTGGAGAAGCTTCCTAAACTTAAACTGAGCAGAACCAGGAGTTGTAAACTTGAAACAGTTTTGAGTAACTAGTTTATATTCTTTGTCATAGACCCAACCATTTTTAAATCTAAAAGGGAAATTATGCTTGATAGTACTGTCCTGAGAAAAGATAAGCTGAATAAGGGTATGATCACTAGTGGCTTGGGGTAAAGTATAGCATTTAAAATTAGGAAATTGATTAATAAAATTATGATTTACTAAAATTCTGTCCAGCTTACAATGAATATTTCTAAATTCACCTGATTTCTAAGTGAATATATTTCCTTTAATAGTAGGTTTAATTAATCCAGTTTTAAAAAGAAAATTAGAGAGGAATTCCAATTTCTTAAAAGGAATTGGAATTCCACCCTTTTTTCAGAAGCTTTCATAACAGTGTTAAAGTCCTCCATAATAATCCAAGGGAAAATAATGTTATGATTTAATTGTTCCAAAGAATTCCAAAGCATAATTCTTTCTTTGTCCGAGTTAGAAGCATAAACAAAAGTAACATACATTTAAAGACCCCCTTTATTTTTAAAATAACAGTGTATAAATTGAAAATTAAGTAAATAATGGCATAGCTCCCAAATGTTGGGATCCCAAATAGCAATAATCCTACCATTACCCCCCATAGAGTTATTATGAATTATATTCCAATTATTAAGATATTTGTAATGAAAAAGATTTATATTCTTTTTAGAAAGCTTATATTCCAAAATGCCAGCTAAGGTAGGCTTATGAGAATGCAATAAATTTGAAAAATTCAATTTCCTTTCAGGGGAATTAAGTCCCCTAACATTCCAAGAAATTATAGATGTGATTAAATATATAATAAAGGATATGTAAAAGGATATCACAACAGCTATAGTGAAAGATTACTGCTAACTTCTATGCTTTCAAAAGCTTTCCCTCCTCTTTTTTTGCAGTTTTTTCTACTTTGAACTTTTAAGAAATCCTCCCATTCAGGATTTTTGATGATATATTTATTCTCAAAGGATTTTGTATTTGTACTGTCAGTAGTATTATTATTCATGATATCCTATATATTCTTTTTTCTGGCTTTTTTCCTTTTGTTGCGTACAGGGGAAGAAGAAGAGGAGAGTAGGAGACCTACATTCTCTAATAAGGATTTAGAGATGACTGAGCCCTTAAGTAGGCAGTTTTTAGACGATATTGTAGAGATTTCCTTTTGTATATCTTTTGAGCTATTGTCTGTAATTAAAATAGCTTCTTCCTGCTAGGGGGAAGAATCAAGAACTATACATAATTATCCCCATGACTCCGTGTTTGATTTTTTGTGATTTCTTTTATATTGTCATTTGGAACTAAGTTAATTTGTACTCTAAAACATATGTAATTCTATAACTTAGATCAAACTGTTGAAAAATTCTCAAATATATCTATATATTTAAGTTTGAGAAAATTTTTGGGTTAGTTTAATCTAAATATATATAAGAATACACACATAAACACATTATATACTTTCAAATAACAGTAGAGGAACCGAAAAACAAATTAGCTAGAAAATCAGTTCAAGTATAAAAGTGTGCAGGTTATAAAACATAGAAATAGGCATATGTGAAATGACGGCGACCTAAAAATTTCCAGATTTCAAAATAATATGATGGCAACAATATAAAATATAACTCATAAAACAAATGAAGGCAACATAAAAATATTTATATATAATCTCATGCAAGCAGTCTCACCATAAACAAAATGAAGGCAATGGATCCCCATAGTTTATTGCATAGAATGAGTTTGCCTGGACCCTATCGGTTCCAGGTTATAGTCGATCCCATAGGACTGATCACGGCAATGATGAAGGCAAAGATTTCCTATTTCAGGCGATTCGCCTCCTATCTCGTTCGTTTGCAACTTGATGATACCTATTTGTTTATCTCAGGAAGTATATAAGGAATTAGTTCCAGAGAAACTTAAATAATTGGTATGAATAAGGACATAGGTACATGAGTGATGATCACTCACCCGATGTTAGTGTTCCTTGCTTCAACACCTTCGAACATTCACGCACAGAGAACTGTCGCTTCTCAAACACTCGATTAGCTTGCGTACATAGGTGTAAAATGATGTCTAAATGCTCCAGCTTAGCTTTAGAAAGCTTTGGAATTCATAATGATTAATTTTAAATTAATTTGATTTATTAAAAGATAGAGTTTGTTGAAATGTTGATTTTTTGAAGCCCCATAACGTAGTTGTTCTTAACGTATTTATAAATGGAGAAGAAGAATCTGGAGAAAGAAAGTTTCAGGTTTAGAAATATCAGGATACTTTAATTTGGGGTTTGGGCTTCTGTTATATAGTTTGGGCCTTGTTTTTGGTTAAGTATTATCCCTTCTTTATTGTTCTTAGTTTAATTCATGAAAAACATATTTATATTCAAGCTCATATACATATCAATATCACTATTTAAAATTTCTTAAGTACTAAGTTATCAGTTTATAAAATTTATTTCTCATATTTTAGGCTATTTTAATATCACATATTTACATTATAATCTCATTAATTAAATAGCTCATGTTTCATACAACATTTAATTCTAAAATAATTAAATTTTATCTCAAATTCTTTATTATATAATTTTAATATCTCAAAACAAACCCAAATTATTTAATTTACAAAAGTCCATTTTTAATAAAAAAATATCTATTATTAATTACTCCCAAATTTCAATTTATTTAATTAAATTACTATTACTAACTTAAAATAATTATTACAAAAAACTGGGTTGTTATACAAACCCCTTGTAATCTCATACAAACAAGATTAAATCAATAAGCAAAGTTATAAAGTTGATGCAAGCTTAGTTAACAGCCGAACCACTATAAAAATCTCTGTGTCTCTCTCTTATTTCTTTGTTATATTCTATCATGGTTGGTGCTTTCATATACTTATTTAGGGTGTTGATCCATTTTTGGGTTAACATTTTGGTGCTTTCACTGAGAACCGGTGTACCCAGGCTTAGAACTACCTCTCCACTTTGGATCGGATAGGTCCAGAAGTTAGATCCACGAATCCTATATTCAAAATCATTTGAAGACTTGCCGTTGAAGATCAATGGAAGAAAGAATGAAAACAACTTCTAAGTGATCTACCGGTGTAACAGTTTGTAGTGATGGACCAAATCGCCAACAGGTGGAAGTCAACAACACCACTGACTTACCAACGGTAGTTAATATTGGAAATCAAGCACCAGAATCTTCTACTCATCATGAAGTTGTAACGAAAGGAGAATTTAACCAGATAGTAGATCAACTTAACCAAAGGATGACTGATAGCCACAAAGCTCTTATGCACAAGATAGATGCTTTGCTAGCGCTGCGCCACTAACTACTCCAAGAACTAGGCTGGAAACAGCCGCCGCTATGAACAGGTGAATTCCACCGTTTCAGGCTTGCATAGGAGGGATAGCAAGCAAAAGAAAAAAGAGATAGTTGGTGGAGCAAGTGGAATTGTTATTGAGGGAAATGGAAGTACTCCACCTGCTGGAGCACAAACCGTTGTAAACCCAGACCTTAGAGCGAATGTACTACTGGGAAATATTCCAATGCTTTTCTCTAACTCTAAAGACGACGTGCAACTTGAAGGCCATAGATTGGAATTGAATGCTGATGTGAACTGGAAAAATGCTTGTAATGAAGTTCAAACTACCCCGGTAAGACCAACGGAGCGCCAACGGGACTCCATAGGAGAGGTTCTCCTGGAGAATGGAGAACCTAGGCTTTCGTCGATAAAACAAGACCGTTTTTGGAGTCAAATACTTGGTGTAGCCCCTGATAGTCGACCTGTAGACTACCATGCTAGTGAGGAGTACATCGGTGACATGGTCAAACGGTTGATGGAGGAGTATATCCTAAGAAGTTCACCATGTCGACTATCACGTCATATAACGGAACAACGGACCCTAAACAACATTTGTTCAAGTATGAATGGCACATGGGCGGAGCTAAAGCTATGGATGCCATTTGCTGCAGAAGTTCCCCTATCTTCTTGGAAGGAGTCTCTTCTATGTGGTTTATTAGACTTCCATCGAAATCCATTTCCACTTTTGATAAATTAGCAAAGAAGATTTCTGGAGCAGTTTGGGCTCTATGCTATATGACCAAAGGATGTGATATCTCTATCTAGCATGTCACAAAGACCTAAAGAATCAATGAAGCGCTTCTTGAGCCAATGGAACCACGCTCTTGCAAGCAAACTCCCTATGCGCATCCCATAAGCCACACCTTGATGTTTGAATGGGAATTGCGTTCAAGTATGCTTCATTCCTTTGCAGCTTCGAGCGGTGAAACTGCATGCGAGTATGCAATCCATTAGCTTCTTGAACCAATGGAATTGCATTCATGTAAGCAACCTGCAGAGCTGATGGGGTCAGATCGACTCGAAACCCATTCATTCATAGCTTGGACCAATGAAACCGCGTCCGAGTATGCTCCATCTATTAGTTTCTTGAACCAATGGAACTGCGTTCATGTAAGCAACCCGATGAGTCGATGGAAGCAAATCGGCTTAAACCACCGGATCGACGGGGAAAATCGATCCCTACCTTATGAGAACCGATGTTGCTCCGACAACATTGGGAAGGCCCAAACCATCGCACACATCTATAAGCCGTACCTCGCCACTTGAACCGATGGAACTTCGTTCAAGTGCGCAAAATTCCTTCTCTTCTTGGACCAACAGAACCGCGTCTAAGTAAACATCCATTCTTTTGTCACTTGAATCAATGGAACTGCGTTCAAGTGTGCTTCATTCCTTCGCTTCTTAGATCAATGGAACCGCATCCAAGTAAATATCCATTCTTTCACCGCTTGAACCGATGGAATTGCGTTCAAGTGTGCTACATAATTTCGCTTCTTAGACCAATGGAACTGCGTCCAAGTAAGCATCCATTATTTTGCCACTTGAACCAATGGAACCGAATTCAAGCATGCTCGCTTCTTGGACCAATGGAACTGCATCCAAGTAAGCATCCATTCTTTCAC
The DNA here is from genome assembly GCA_030737815.1 of Allium fistulosum. Lineage (NCBI taxonomy): Eukaryota > Viridiplantae > Streptophyta > Magnoliopsida > Asparagales > Amaryllidaceae > Allium > Allium fistulosum. The sequence continues at coordinate 446,758,263 of CM060903.1, forward strand.
TACTTGAACCAATGGAACTACGTTCAAGTGCTCCATTCCTTCGCTTCTCAGACCGATGGAACTGCGTCAAAGAAAGCATCCATTCTTACACCACTTGAACTGATGGAACTGCATTCAAGTGTGCTCTATTGCTTCGCTTCTTAGACTAATAGAACTGCATCCAAGTAAGCATCCATTATTTTGCCACTTGAACTAATGGAACTGCGTTCAAGTGTGCATCATACCTTCGTTTCTCGGACCAATAGAACAACACCCAAGTAAGCATCCATTCTTTAGCCACTTGAACCAATGGAACTGCGTTCAAGTGTGCTCCATTCGTTCGCTTCTCGGACTGATGGAATCATGTCCATGTAAGCATGCATTCCTACGCCACTTGAACCGATGAAATTGTGTTCAAAGTGCACTCCATTCCTTTGCTTCTTTGATCAATGGAATCGCATCCAAGTAAGCATCCATTCTCTCGCCACTTGAACCGATGGAACTATGCTCAAGTGCGCTTCATTCCTTTGCTCCTTTGACCGATGGAACTGCATCCAAAGTAAGTACCTATTCCTTAGTTACTTGAAATAGAGTTGCGTTCAAGTACGCTTCATTTATTCGCTGCTTGAACTAGAATTGCATTCAAGTATGCTCCATTCCTTCGCTGCTTGAACCAGAATTGCATTCAAGTACACTCCAAATTATCGATATTACCCCGTTAACATCAACAGTTTTTCAAAAATTCCCAAGTACCGACGTTTATTCGGCAATATTGGGAAATTTATCAGTCACAGGATCGACAAGTATCTGTCCCTACCCCCCAATACTCAACATTGCCCAGATATCGGCAATGTGAAAGGAGAATCCAATGGATTAAGATATTTGTAGGTCTATCGAGATAGAAACTAATATGCGGATAGAACCCCTATGTAACGACCCACCTTTCTGACCCCTGAGAACGACACTTAATACATCCCTGGTATTCATGTGTCGTTGCCCAAGTATCTGAAAGACGAGTTGTCATGGGGTAAAATATAAGAACACAACAATAATCTCACAAATGGAACGGTTAAATATAACATAAAAATAAGACAGTACATAAGGTTACACCCAACATGGAGTTATTAGAGTTACAAAGTACTACTATCAGTCTAGGTAGTTATAACAACCTGCCTTTAAATATACATACATAGAGCCAACATCTCATATCAACTATCGAGGATAACAAAATGATCGTATATGGAAATTAAATCTTATACTTTTTCACTGCTTGGAAAATATCCATAAACTTATCTCATCGGTATAAGTATATTCACAAAACATTTGGGAGGATTTCATATTTCAAAAGCATACTTAGATGGGTCAAAAACAATTGTCTATAAGAAATGCGAATGTTTTCCATTATAATTATAAAGATCATTTATGGAAATCAAATCTCCTATACTTGTCACGTTTCTGATATTCTCGACTTACTCTACCCCTCGCCTAGAAACAAAGGCAGGTAAGTCAGGGCACTGGTTGCTCCTAGCCTTGCCTAGACACTTCGGTTCCAGATCTCACAGATAGAAGATCAATCTACTCATCGGCTTTTAGTGCCAAGTATAGGACTACTTACTTTCCATAAATAACCTATTTAAATCATTATATGAATTTTCAAAGCTCCTTTAAAATACTTTAAATCAAGATTTAAACTTGAATTCAAATCATAACTTAAAACCATCATCTTTAAAGGAGAATACGATCAAGAGGGGTGAAGCTCCCTCTTAATCAAATGAGATAGCTAAAAGGCGTGTTATTTCCTTTTAACCAAAAAGTCACTAAATGTCACTCCTAAGTTAAAAGGTGGTGTAAGTTCCCTTTAACTAAACATCAAAGTTGTTGCTCATAAACTGGCCGAGCACAAATCAAACAACCAAACAAGAATAATAACAGACTCATTATTATTAACAATTTACAATCAATAGTTAACACAACATTTATTAAAATGTGAATGAGTCAAAGGAAAGAGATTAAGGTTACACTCACTGTAAAATAATTAAATTATACTCACAGAATAAGTTATACCCACTAAACTACAAAAACAAGTGTTAGTCCGTGAGATGATGGTTTTGATGACAACAACCTTAGAATAAGATTATAAAATATAAATACTAATAATATATTTTAGATATATATGTATATGTAGGATTTAACCATGCAGGTACCAAGAATGAAGACTGTACAGTATAGAGATTCAAGGTATCAAGATTGAAGACTCATGAGTATAAAGATTATCAAGAGTTCAAGATTTCAAGATAAGTGTCGAGTCTAGAATTTTGTTAAAACTTCATAATAGCACTGAAATCTTCACTCCATTTTTCTTTTGGGATGGTACCCATTTCTACCTTTTTAGTGGCTTACAAACCCACGACAAGTAGCTTACAAACCTACGACAAGTGGCTTACAAACCCACGAACATCCTGGTTTTGTACAAGTTCTCGAGTCCTGACATGATGAGATATTCTGCAGGAAGAAGCTTGCAAAACTACTTCAAAATGATTTTCAAAACTACTTCGGAATGATTTTCAAAACTGCTTTTCAAAATGTTTTAGCCTTAAAAATTATCTTTTCAAATGATTTTCAAAAGGATGTTTTAGCCTTAAATATTCTTGTTTTTAAACTTCGTTTATTTTAAACTATCTTTTAAATATAATATATTTATACTCAGATTTAAATATAAAATTATAGTAAAATTTTATATATATTATTCTCTATATTTATCTATGTATTTTATCTATAATCAAGTATATTTATAAAGTTTAAAATAGTTTTAATATAAGATAAAGGTTATTTTCAAAGAAAATCAAAACATCAAAATTTGCTTTGGGATGTCGACATGCCTATGGTGACCATGTCGACATGGTGACAGTTGAGTTCAAAATTTAAATTTCAAAAGAAGTGTCTATTCGCCATAACTCTTCACGAATGGACATGACTGTTGTTCTTCTATAAATATGGGTTAGTTTCAATCTATTTTAATCAGTTTTTCTGGTTTTTCACTCCTCTTCTTCTTCCACATTTTCTTATTCAAAATCCTATCATCACTCTGCCGAAATCAACATTGAATCTAACTAGATCATCTCTGGTTTGATTCTCTATCACTATCTCAACAAGATCTAAGTGCTATTCAGAGTTATAGGCTTCTTTGTAATCTATCTAGCGAGAAAAGGTGTGATTGTAGCCTTGGAAATCAATCAAGCGAGAAAAGGTGTGATTGTAGCCTTGGAAATCAATTGGGTGAACTTGTCACCCGTAAATCAAGTATCTCTACCCAGAGGATTGTGATTCTGGAGGGTGTACCTCGTAGCCTTGAAACTGAGGGTTGTAATTGTTGAATTGCTTTTGAAAGGAAATCCGTACTTAGTTGTGCGGGACTGGATGTAGGGTAACCCCGAACTAGTATAAAATCCGGTGTGTTCTTTCCTTTACTGCATTTACTTTATTTCTGCATCTGTGTTTGTTTCTGTGATTATATCTTTGTTTGAATATTGCATACATTTGTGTTCGAATTAACATAAATTCAAAAGGATTTAGTAATTTCTTAAAAACACTATTCACCCCCCTCTAGTGTTATTCCTAGCCTTAAGATCCATAATCCGCATTCCTCACATTTGGTATCAGAGCAAGGTTTTCAAAAGTTTCATAATCTGATTTTTGATAAAGTTTTTTTTAAAATGGCTATGTTTAAGAAATTTGTTAATGCATGTTTAGAAAAATTCAGATCATCATTGTCCCTTGAGTCTGCATATAACCAATATTCAAATACATGTTGTCTACTAAGATTGTTTGATGTGCAGGAATCATGCTTTATGGGAGTTGATGAATCAATCCCGAACAAACAAACTGTTCAGATCAAAAAGAACAAATGGATACTCGATAGTGGATGTTCTAGACACATGACTGGGAATCCAGATATGCTGAATGATATAATATACAAAGACGGAGGACTGGTTAACTTTGGCGACAATTCCAAAGGTTATGTGATCGGCATCGGCAAAGTCGGTAACTCTGAAACTCCTATTATTAATAATGTTTTGCTAGTTAAGAATCTGAAACACAATCTGCTAAGTATAAGTCAACTATGTGATAAAGGATATAAAATTAAATTTGAAAAAGATAAGTGTCACATTGAAGATTATAATTCAACCATAATATTTGAGGGAATTAGGAAAAAGAATATTTATATTCTTAGTATGAAAATTTCAAATGATGACTTGTGTCTTTTGGCAAATGCAAGTGACCCTTGGATTTGGCATAAGAGATTTGGGCATTTGAATTTCAAACTCCTATCTAAACTGTCAAAACATGATCTAGTAAGAGGTCTCCCTAAAAATGAATTTTAAAGTAGATAGTCTATGTGATGCATGCCAACTAGGAAAACTTAGAAAAAGTTCCTTTAAATTGAAAGATATGATTTCAACTTCAAAACCTCTTGAATTATTCATCTTGATTTATTTGGTCCATCTCAAATTCAGTCAATAAATCACAGTAAATATGTTTTTTTAATTGTAGATGATCATTCTAGATTTACATGGACAATATTTTTGAAACATAAAAGTGATACTTTTGAATGTTTTAAGAATTTTTCAAAAAGGGTTCAAAATCAATTTTCTCATAAAATTATAACCATCCGTAGTGATCACGGTGGTGAATTTGAAAATGAAAAGTTTGAAGAATTCTGCAAAGGGAATAATTCACAATTTTTCATTTCTAAGAACTCCACAACAAAACGGAGTAGTAGAACGTAAAAATAGGACGATTCAAGAGTGTGCGAGAACTATGCTTTCTGATAGTAATTTACCAAAGTATTTTTGGGCAGAAGCAGTTGCTACCGCCTGTTACATTTTAATTAGACCGTTAACTGATAAGACATCTTATGAACTTATTTACTCAAAGAAACCTAAGGTATCTTATTTTAGAATTTATGGAAGTAAATGTTTTATTTTAAATACAAAAGATAACCTAGATAAGTTTGATCCTAAATCCGACAAAGGTATCTTTATCGGATATTCTAATAGAAGTAAAGCATACAGAGTATTTAATTTAAGAACTAATACCATCGAAGAAACAATGCATGTTTCATTTGATGAAAATTTAAAAAATTTTGAAGAAATAAATGATGAAGAGGATTTAATTACTCAAAACCAAGAGTCAACTGAAACTAATAATGAATTAAATCATCCTAATAAAAGGATTAGACTTTTAAAAGATCACCCTATAGAAAATATACTTGGAGATATGCAATCTGTTGTTAAAACTAGAAATCAACTAAGTCAAATGAGTAATGTAGCTTTTATATTAACTATTGAACCCAAAAATCCAGAAGAAGCATCAACTGATGATTCATGGATTTTGGCTATGCAAGAAGAATTAAACCAATTCACTAGAAATGATGTTTGGGAACTTGTTTCTAGACCTGAAAATAAAACAATAATTGCAACTAAATGGGTTTAAAAAAAGAAAATGAATGAATAAGGAGAGGTTGTTAGAAATAAAGCCCGGTTAGTCGCTCAAGGTTATTGTCAAGAAGAAGGAATAAATTTTGATGAAACCTTTGCCCCCGTAGCAAGATTAGAAGCTATTAGGATTCTACTTGCTTTCGCAAATCATAATAATTTCAAATGGATGCATTTTTAAATGGATTTGTAAAATAAGAAGTATTTGTTAAACAACCACCACTTCTTGAAAATGATAAATTTCCAAATCGTGTTTACAAACTTAAGAAAGCTCTATATGGTCTAAAGCAAGCACCTAGAGCCTGGTATGATAGACTAAGATCTTACTTGTTACAATCTAATTTTGAAATAGGTAAAGTAGATAATACTCTTTTTATTAAAAGAAATAAAAATGATATTCAACTAGTACAAGTCTACGTAGATGATATCATTTTTGGATCAACTAATTTTGAAATGAATAAAGAATTTTATGAAATAATGACAAAAGAGTTTGAGATGAGTCATATGGGTGAATTAAACTTCTTTTTAGGATTACAAATAAAACAATTAGATAATGATATCTTTATTAGTCAAGAAAAATATGCTAAAGACCTAGTTAGTAAATTTGGTTTGACTACTACGAGTGGAAAACCCACTCCCATGGCAACCAATGAGTACCTTAGTAAAGAAGATTTCTCGAAAGATGTAGATCAAAAATTATATAGAGGAATGATTGGATCACCACTCTATATCACTGCGAGTAGACCTGATATCATGCATAGTGTCTGTCTCTATGTGAGGTATCAATCCCAACCTAAAGAAACTCACTTAAAAGCTGTAAAACGTATTATAAGATATGTTAAACACACCTTTGATTATGGCTTATTTTATTCTAAAAATGATTCGTTTGACTTATTATTTACTGTGATGCTGATTATACTGGTTGTAAATCAGACCGAAAAAGTACAAGTGGAACTTGTCACTTTTTAGGGCATTCTCTGATTTCCTGGTTTAGTAAAAAGAAAAACACGGTTTCTCTATCAACAACTGAAGCAGAGTATATTTCTGCTGCTTTGGCTTTTTCTCAAGTAATATATATGCAACAAACTTTAAAAGATTTTGGTTTAAATATTTCAAAATCTCCAATTTATTTTGATAATACTAGTGCAATAAATTTATCCAAAAATACTACTCAACATGCTCGAACTAAACATATTGATATCAGAAACCATTTCACTCAGAGATAATATAAGTAGAGAGGTAATAACTCTCGACTATATCAATTCTGAAAATCAAATTGCCGATATTTTAACAAAACCCTTAAATGAATCTACATTTACTAAATTAAGAAGAGAATTAGGTATTTGTTCATTAACTGAAATATAAAATATAAATAACAAGTATAATTAATTCAAAATAAATTAAATAGGCAAAATTTCAAGGACCATGTCAACATCCCCCCTAGACCCATGTCGACATATAACGTTTTTATTTTTTAAATTTTTCTTTTTAACCAAAATTTAAATAAGTGGTTATAAATTTCTCTTATTTTGAAATTTTTCTTCATTCTCTTTGTTTTCTCTCTGTCCTATCTTTTGAGTTCAATTTATCAATGGCCTTCTCTTCCAAATCAAACTTAAAATCACCCTTTTTTGTTTCCATCACCTACTTCTGGTCTGTGTCAACAATCAACGCTCGCTCGTGTAACGAAAATAGAGGATTCTTTGAAAGATACCCTTCAGTTAATGACTGAAATCCAAGTGATGCAACTTCGAATGGCCAAAGAACAAGAGAGGCAAGGAAAAATCCTTAGGAATTTGCAAAAATTTCTAATGGATAATCATGCCAACCCAATCTTGATTGACGAGGACTCATCAGAAGATCATGTTCAAGAGGCCAGCGAAGAAGAAGAAGAAGAAGAAGTTGTCCCCATGGAAGAAGCGCACGTGGAAGACAATGACAAAGTCGTTTGCGTTGGTGAAGTGTGCTTTGACAAAGATGGAAATCTTGTTGAACAACGTGGAAATTTCTATTTCCACTATCCAAATTGTTCGGTTCATAGATCTCCTATGTTCAAAAACACACATTAGTTTCTTTTCTTCCTTTTCTATTTGTTGTTTGTTTTTGTTTCGATCTCTATGAAAAATGTAAATATAAATGAATATATAATTAATAAAAAATGTGTGTTCTTATATATGTTCTATTAACAGTATTATTATATAGATTCTTAGTTAGGAGAGTTTGTAATTTAGGACTAAGTTTGAATTGATGATAAGACTATCATCATATAGGATATTAGACTAAGAGTTATATAGTTTGAAGTTAGTTTGTTTTTGTTGATGACAAAGGGGGAGAAATATAAAATAGGATAGTTAGGCATAGATTTAGGGGGAGTTATTAGATTTAGGGGGAGTTATTAGGATAGAAGTAATATTTTATAAACAAAGGTTGTCATCATCAAAAAGGGGGAGATTGTTAGTCCGTGAGATGATGGTTTTGATGACAACAACCATAGAATAAGATTATAAAATATAAATACTAAATATATAGTTTAGATATATATATGTATATGCAGGATTTAACCATGCAGGTACCAAGAATGAAGACTGTACAGTATAGAGATTCAAGATATCAAAATTGAAGACTCATGAGTATCAAGATTATCAAGAGTTCAAGATTTCAAGATAAGTGTCGAGTCTAGAATTTTGTTAAAACTTCATAATAGCACTGAAATCTTCACTCCATTTTTCTTTTGGGATGGAACCCATTTCTACCTTTTTAGTGGCTTACAAACCCACGACAAGTAGGTTACAAACCAACGAAAAGTGGATTACAAACCCACGAACATCCTGGTTTTGTACAAGTTCTCGAGTGCTGACATGATGAGATATTCTGCAGGAAGAAGCTTGCAAAACTACTTCAAAATGATTTTCAAAACTACTTCGGAATGATTTTCAAAACTGCATTTCAAAATGTTTTAGCCTTAAAAATTATTTATTCAAATGATTTCAAAAAGATGTTATAGCCTTAAATATTCTTGTTTTTAAACTTCGTTTATTTTAAACTATCTTTTAAATATAATATATTTATACTCAGATTTAAATATAAAATTATAGTAAAATTTTATATATATTATTCTCTATATTTATCTATGTATTTTATCTATAATCAAGTATATTTATAAAGTTTAAAATAGTTTTAATACAAGATAAAGGTTATTTTCAAAGAAAATCAAAACATCAAAATTTGCTTTGGGATGTCGACATGCCTATGGTGACCATGTCGACATGGTGACAGTTGAGTTCAAAATTTAAATTTCAAAAGAAGTGTCTATTCGCCATAACTCTTCACGAATGGACAAGACTGTTGTTCTTCTATAAATAGGGGTTAGTTTCAACAAATTTTTAATCAGTTTTTCTGGTTTTTCACTCCTCTTCTTCTTCCACATTTTCTTATTCAAAATCCTATCATCACTCTGCCGAAATCAACATTGAATCTAACTAGATCATCTCTGGTTTGATTCTCTATCACTATCTCAACAAGATCTAAGTGCTATTCAGAGTTATAAGCTTCTTTATAATCTATCTAGCGAGAAAAGGTGTGATTGTAGCCTTGGAAATCAATTGGGTGAACTTGTCGCCCGTAAATCAAGTATCTCTACCCAGAGGATTGTGATTCTGGAGGGTGTACCTCGTATCCTTGAAACCGAGGGTTGTAATTGTTGAATTACTTTTGAAAGGAAATCCGTACTTAGTTGTGCGGGACTGGATGTAGGGTAACCTCGAACCAGTATAAAATCCGGTGTGTTCTTTCCTTTACTGCATTTACTTTATTTCTACATCTGTGTTTGTTTCTGTGATTATATCTTTGTCTGAATATTGCATACATTTGTGTTCAAATTAACATAAATTCAAAAGGATTTAGTAATTTCTTAAAAACACTATTCACCCCCCCCTCTAGTGTTATTCCTACCCTTAAGATCCATAATCTGCATTCCTCACAACAAGGAATATACTCACAAAATATGTTATACCCACTAAACTATGAAAACAAGGAATATACTCACATAATAAGTTATACCCACTAAACTATGAAAACAAGGAATATACTCACCAAACTATGAAAACAAGGAATATACTCACCGAACTTATGAAAACAAGGAATATACTTACAGAATAAGTTATACTAGCTAAACTATGAAAGCATGGAATATACTTACATAATAAGTTATACTCGCTAAACTATGAAAGCATGGAATATACTCACATCCTATTTGCTTTGATGGAGACTTGAAATACTTCACCTTTGATAATGAATTTTAGTTCTTTTCTTTAGTTTGTGAATGAATTAAAATGAGATATGGACTTGGCTATTTATAGGTGAAGAGAAGGGTACTTTAGTAATTTCCTATAGCCTAACCTGATTCGACCAGATTTTGGTCCAATAGAAACCAGCCATATGGCCTAATTTGATTCGACCACATTTTGGTCCAATAGAACACATCCTTGTGGCTTAATTTGATTCGACCACATTTTGCTCCAATAGGAATTCTCCTTATCAACTATGGCCTTACCTAATTCGACCAGATTTTGGTCCAATGGCAACCATCTGCATGGCATAACCTGATTCGACCAGATTTTGTTCCAATGGCAACCATCCGCATGACATAACCTAATTCAACAGGATTTTGGTCCAATGGCAACCATCTGCATGGCATAACCTGATTCGACCAGATTTTGGTCCAATGGCAACCATCCATATGGAATATAATAATCATTATGCTATTTTGTTTTATTAGGCAAGTAATTATACTATTCTGTTTAATTATGCTAGGTTAATAATTCTTTCTTGTTTTATTAGACAAGTAATTATACTATTCTGTTTTATTAGGCAAGGTTAATAATTCTTTCTTGTTTTACAAGGCAACTAATTATACTATTCTGTTTTATTATGCAAGATTAATAATTCTCTCTTGTTTTATTAGGCAAGTAATTTTACTATTCTGTTTTATTAGGCAGGGTTAATAATTCTTTCTTGTTTTGTTAGGCAAGTAATTATACTATTCTATTTTATTAGGCAGGGTTAATACTTCTTGATATAAAATCGATTATTTAATCATTTAAAAAAAAATTAACTATTCATGTTCAAAGTGATTAAATTATGGGTCGTTACATCCTCCCCTCCTTAAAGGAAATTTCGTCCTCGAAATTAATCGAATAAACTCTAGATATCAAAGAACCCAAATGATATCATATATACCACACAAAGATATAAGGAAAGTGACCTTAACACAACTGGTGAGTACACTAAAAAGAAACAACAAAATACAAATAACAACTACATCAACTCGGGATAAGAATCCCTATTATAGTCCTCAGTTTCCCAAGTACAATCTCTAACATCTCCACTCCACTGAACCTTAACAAGATTCAAAACCTTCTTACTTAATCGCTTTATATCTCGAGCGACAATACGAATAGGCCGCCTAAGAATGGTTAGGTTAGGCTGAACCTCCAAATCAACTTATTGTCCTGGTTCTACTATCATCGAAGGGTCGTGTACATACTAACGTAAATGCGATACGTGAAATATGTTGTGCACATTTGATAGTCGATCTGGTAACTCCACTTTATAAGCAAGTTTACGAATCCGATCCAGTATGGGGAAAGGGCCAATATATTGAGGGGCTAACTTCCCTGTATTCCCAAACCTCACGACACTTCTCAGAGGAGAGACTTTTACAAATACCAAGTCCCCGACTAAGAACTCTAGATCCTTACGCCTTTGATCTGCATAACACTTTTTCCGATCTTGCGCTCCCTTCATCTTTCTTCTAATATCAGCTACCTTCCCATTGGCTTCTAAGATTATGTCGGGTCCAAGAACAAGTCTATCTCCAGATTCAACCCAACACGAAGGAGAACGACATGGACGACCATAAAGAGCTTCAAAAGGGGCCATACCAATGCTTGCTTGATAGTTGTTGTTATAAGTGAATTCGACTAAGGGTAAATGAACTTCCCAAGAACCCCCGAAGTCTAGAATGTATGCTCACAATAAATCTTCCAAGATCCGGTTCACTCTCTCCGTCTACCCATCTGTTTGGGGATGGTAAGCTGTACTTAGACTTAGCTCAGTCCCTAAAGCAGTCCGCAGTCCCTCCCAGAACCTACTGGTGAATATCGGGTCTCGGTCACTTATAATACTATGAGGAATCCCATGGAGTCTCACAATCTCCTTCACATACAAACTCGCCAGACTCGTAGCAGTCCTAGTCAGCTTAACAGGAATGAAATGGGCACTCTTGGTTAGTCGATCGACTATAACCCAAATGCCGTCTTTACCTCTTCTTGACCTAGGAAGCCCATCAATAAAGTCCATAGAGATCTGCTCCCACTTCCACTTTGGGGTCTCAAGTGGCTGAAGTAATCCAGCTGTATTCTTCTGATCACCCTTAATCTGCTGCAGTTTGCACAATGACTCACAAAGATTGAAATATCTTGCTTCATCCCCTTCCACCAGAATACCCTCTTCATATCTTTGAACATCTTGGTCACTCCTGGATGAAAAGAAAACTTTGAATGGTGGCATTCAGCTAACACTTCTTGCCTAAGTCCATTAAAGTCTGGAACACAAATACACCCATTCATTTTCAATATGCCCCGGGGGTCAATCCCAAAGATAGAAACAACACCTTCTTCAACATCCTTCTTAAGTCGAGGCAATATAGGATCTGCCTCTTGACTGGATAAAATTCTCTCTAATAATACTGGCTTAACTTCTAGGTTTGCAACCATTGCTACATTCCTACTCAGTGCATCAGCAACGGCATTTACTTTTCCAGGGGTATAAAGAACCTCTAGATCATAAGAAGCGAGAAACTCCAGCCATCTCTTCTGCCTTAAATTCAAATCTTTCTGGGTAAAAAGGTATTTTAAGGATTTGTGGTCCGTGTATAACTCGAACCTTTCACCCAAAAGATAATGCCTCCAAACCTTTAGTGCAAAGACAACAACTAAAAGCTCCAAATCGTGTGTAGCATAATTTTTCTCATGCTGCTTTAACTGTCGACTCGCATAGGCAATAACATTCCCAGGGGGTAAACCTTGCACCTCATCAAAAATATTTGTGAAATCTCGAACTACCGGCACATCTCCTAGCTCCGCTTTAGCCACTTCGAGTGAATAGAGAAAACTGCCCATTAACTTCTTAGGCTCTTCACAACTAATATCAACACCAACATCTCCTACATCACTAACTCTAACGAGCCTTCTACCACAATCCATGATAGCTTTAAACTTAGATAACCAATCCATTCCCAGCAACACTCCAAAACCCATAAACCCAAGAAAAAACAAGTCAAAAGGAAAAAGATGATTTCGACAAGAAATAGGTACATTTAGGCACACGGTGTCAAGATTTGTCGGACCTCTAATTGGGTTTGACACACAAAGAGGATTACTTATGATAACATATTTAAGGTTTAGTTTTTCCATTAGATCATAAGAAATAAAACTATGGGAAGCTCCTGTATCAAATAGCACCCTTAAAGGAATATCATAGATGGATAATGTACCTTGCAACACTTGCTTCCTTTTTTTATCTGAAGAAGTGGATGGTATCTCTTCAATGGTAAAAGTATGTCCTTGAGATCCCTTTTTAAGGAAAAGGGCACTCATTCTACATATGTCCCGGCTGGCCGCAATTAAAACATGTGGCAATTGGGCAATGATTTGCAAAGTGGCCCATCTTATTGCACTTGAAACAAAGAATGTTGGCCAAGTTGGTCTGCTTCTTCTGTGTTGGAGTGCCATCTTCGGGTTTCTTCCCTACACCCTGCTTCTTTCCCTTAAACTTACGCTTGAAGTTTGGCTTTCCTTCAACTGGTATAACTGATAAAGGCTTGGCACTTATTGCTGGTACTACACCCTTCTGGACTCCTTCCTTAATATCAAGAGCCTCAAACCTCAAAGCCATGCTAATAATGTTAGTGAACGTACTCATAAGATGATTGGTCATTTCACGATGGTACTCTGGTCGCATTCCATTCACAAACATTTCATTTTTCTTGAGCGGTGTGTCTATCAATCCAAGTCCAAAACGGGACAAAGCATTGAACTTATGCTCATACTGCGAAATAGTCATATCACCCTGCTTTAAGTCAATGAAACTTCTAAATAACTGAGTTTTTCCGGCTTCTGGAATAAACTGTGCTTCAAAAACTTCCTTGAATTGGGCCCAAGAAAACTCCCCCTCTGGAATACTAGCTGTTTCTAAATCCCACCAATCCATCACCGACTTTTGAAGTTGTCGTGTTGCCAACAGCCGTTTCTCCGCATCCTCCAGCCGAAAGTCTCCAAATATTCTTTCACAAGTTCGAAGCCACATCTGCACTCCAAGAATATCTTCAGTCACATAGAATGGTTTCCCGCCCAAAGTGGTAAAATTCTTACACAAAGCTGCAAAGTTCATAGGGGTTTGAACTTGCACTACCATTTCCTCTACCGGATCTACAGCTGACATAGTAGCATTTCTAGGTACCCTGCCATTGGTAGCCGTGCTAGTTCCAGATCCTCTCCTTCCTCCTCTTCTTGTAACAATTTTCTATTATCTGAACAAATAACAGGTATCTTTAGAATACAAAATAGTATTAAAATGGTTCAAGGAAATAACACAAAGGATCTAAAACTAGACTTTAGAGGATAAATATTATTATTATAAAAATTACAAATACGCTCTCTCAAGATTTACTTATTCTAGGGGATCACTTACCCTATCTCTAATGAGTTGTACCCCAATCAGGCTAAGGTGTTCGCTCAACCAAGGCTCTGATACCAACTGTGACGACCCACCTTTCTGACCCCTGAGAACGACACTTAATACATCCCTGTTATTCATGTGTCGTTACCCAAGTATCTGAAAGACGAGTTGTCATGGGGTAAAATATAAGAACACAACAATAATCTCACAATGGAACGGTTAAATATAACATAAAAATAAGATAGTACATAAGGTTACACCCAACATGGAGTTATTAGAGTTACAAAGTACTACTATCAGTCTAGGTAGTTATAACAACCTGCCTTTAAATATACATACATAGAGCCAACATCTCATAACCGTGGAAATAAATAGCTAGATAGATAAGGAGCCTCCTGCTCATCCACCATCTTCAAAAGAGCCCAAAGAAACCTGTCATTTCCGAACTACTCAAATATAAATGAGTACCCGAGAGTTTAGGGAAAACAAACAATTCGGGTCAGACAATAAGTCCGGTATGAGTAAACTCCAAATATAAAAAACAAAACACACAAAATAACCGGTGAGACCACATCGCAAAAACGCAGAACGGGTTTCCCCTCACAAGGAAAACATCCAAGCATAAAAGAATTGACACAAATAATTAAACATCGCGAAGAGTGCAAGACGCTTCCCGATGCAATTAAGAAAGAATCAATCCAAAGATTTGAATCAAAAATAGGGAAAAGGAATTTTTCCAACAATGACTAGGAGGGTGCGCCCCCCTTATCGAAAGTATACCTCTAGAAAATATACTTGAGAACTACGATGGCTCTCGGAAACCTCCAAGATGGACCCCGCCAACCTTACCGAGTATCCGAGTATTTCACATCTCCGTGCGCATACAACCGAAACCAATCTAGAGTAGATGTGAAAATACCCTAATGGGAGCAACCCCATATAGCTTGGCCCCCACTCTCTCTTTATTTAGTCATTTTCGATAAAGGATATCAATGCTCTAAATGAGCAACAAATCGTCTTAGATTGACGAAACAAATACAAAAGGAAGAAGGGTATCGAAATTGATAGTCAAGATATCAACTATCGGGGATAACAAAATGATCGTATATGGAAATTAAATCTTATACTTTTTCACTGCTTGGAAAATATCCATAAACTTATCTCATCGGTATAAGTATATTCACAAAACATTTGGGAGGATTTCATATTTCAAAAGCATACTTAGATGGGTCAAAAACAATTGTCTATAAGAAATGCGAATGTTTTCCATTATAATTATAAAGATCATTTATGGAAATCAAATCTCCTATACTTGTCACGTTTCTGATATTCTCGACTTACTCTACCCCTCGCCTAGAAACAAAGGCAGGTAAGTCAGGGCACTGGTTGCTCCTAGCCTTGCCTAGACACTTCGGTTCCATATCTCACAGATAGAAGATCAATCTACTCATCGGCTTTTAGTGCCAAGTATAGGACTACTTACTTTCCATAAATAACCTATTTAAATCATTATATGAATTTTCAAAGCTCCTTTAAAATACTTTAAATCAAGATTTAAACTTGCATTCAAATCATAGCTTAAACCCATCATCTTTAAAGGAGAATACGATTAAGAGGGGTGAAGCTCCCTCTTAATCAAATGAGATAGCTAAAAGGCGTGTTATTTCCTTTTAACCAAAAAGTCACTAAATGTCAATCCTAAGTTAAAAGGTGGTGTAAGTTCCCTTTAACTAAACATCAAAGTTGTTGCTCATAAACTGGCCGAGCACAAATCAAACAACCAAACAAGAATAATAACAGACTCATTATTATTAACAATTTACAATCAATAGTTAACACAGCATTTATTAAAACGTGAATGAGTCAAAGGAAAGAGATTAAGGTTACACTCACTGTAAAGTAATTAAATTATACTCACAGAATAAGTTATACCCACTAAACTATGAAAACAAGGAATATACTCACAAAATAAGTTATACCCACTAAACTATGAAAACAAGGAATATACTCACATAATAAGTTATACCCACTAAACTATGAAAACAAGGAATATACACACCAAACTATGAAAACAAGGAATATACTCACTGAACTTATGAAAACAAGGAAGATACTTACTGAATAAGTTATACTCGCTAAACTAAGAAAGCATGGAATATACTTACACAATAAGTTATACTCGCTAAACTATGAAAGCATGGAATATACTCACATCCTATTTGCTTTGATGGAGACTTGAAATACTTCACCTTTGATAATGAATTTTAGTTCTTTTCTTTAGTTTGTGAATGAATTAAAATGAGATATGGACTTGGCTATTTATAGGTGAAGAGAAGGGTACTTTAGTAATTTCCTATAGCCTAACCTAATTCGACCAGATTTTGGTCCAATAGAAACCATCCATATGGCCTAATTTGATTCGACCACATTTTGGTCCAATAGAACACATCCTTGTGGCTTAATTTGATTCGACCACATTTTGGTCCAATAGGAATTCTCCTTATCAACTATGCCCTAACCTGATTCGACCAGATTTTGGTCCAATGGCAACCATCCGCATGGCATAACCTGATTCGACCAGATTTTGTTCCAATGGCAACCATCCGCATGGCATAACCTGATTCAACCGGATTTTGGTCCAATGGCAACCATCTGCATGGCATAACCTGATTCGACCAGATTTTGGTCCAATGGCAACCATCCATATGGAATATAATAATCATTATGCTATTTTGTTTTATTAGGCAAGTAATTATACTATTCTGTTTAATTAGGCTAGGTTAATAATTCTTTCTTGTTTTATTAGACAAGTAAGTATACTATTCTGTTTTATTAGGCAAGGTTAATAATTCTTTCTTGTTTTACTAGGCAACTAATTATACTATTCTGTTTTATTATGCAAGATTAATAATTCTCTCTTTTCTTATTAGGCAAGTAATTATACTATTCTGTTTTATCAGGCAGGGTTAATAATTCTTTCTTGTTTTGTTAGGCAAGTAATTATACTATTCTGTTTTATTAGGCAGGGTTAATACTTCTAGATATAAAATCCATTATTTAATCATTTAAAAACATATTAACTATTCATGTTCAAAGTGATTAAATTATGGGTCGTTACACCCTATACCCAGGTTAGAGAAAATAAACCTCAATCAAAGTACATGATGTTCAGAACTGAGCATTTAAACCATAAGTTCCTAAAGATAGGAGCTATCATAGACGAGGGGCAACCGGAGAGTTGCCTAGAGTAGTCGGTCTCATACCAAGTATTTAGATTAGGCGCTCGAGTAAAAAAACCCTTTGGAATGGGGGGCCCACACACACTTGGTCAAAATGAATCAAACCATACCACAAGTATGTTATGCTAAACAAATAATTTTTGGCAATCACGATAAAGCTACGCAATATAGTACGCTGAATAATTGCGGAATTGGAAGGGAAATTTGTAATATCCCGGAAATTTTGACAATATCAATTTAATAATCTGTTGAATAATTAAATTGATATGGATAATCTTTGATAATAAGATTTGAATTTAATTTAATAATCTGATTAAATTAGTATTAATTGATGATTTTATCTTTTAAAAGTTAATAAGATATTTCTATTTGGATATATATATATATATTTATTTATATATATTGTAAGTAGAAGCTTTGGTAAATTGGGAATTTATATTTAATTTAATCTGGACTTTTCAAAGATATTTAAATAAGTAATTTTATAGTTTTAAAATACTTTAAGAAAATATTTAATTGGTTTAAGATATTTTTAACTTAAGTTTAAAATAAATAAGATTTACAAATTGGTTTGTTTTATTTCTTTTTAAATATTTCTTGATAATATAATCTCTTATTTATATTATCAAATATGTTATTTTCAAATAACAAGTATAATGTATTATTTTTAATATGTATGAATTTTAATGCTAAAAGGAATTGTTATTTTAAATGGAATAAATAGTGTATGTAAATATATATAACATAACTTTTAAATTGAATCTTAGGATTTAATTTTATTTAAACTTGAATTTAAAGTTTTGAAATTCAAAAGAATATATATTTAAATTGTTTTGGATTTTAGAATATTTGTATAAACTTTTATTTATAAATATAGTTAGTTTTGTTTCTTTTAAAAAGTAATTTATATATAGGATAAGTGTTTAATAAATCAAGAAAAGGTTTTATCTACTTTTAAAATAAATAAAATACTTAAAAAGACAAGTGTCATTATCCTAAGGTTTCATTTTAACAAGTGTAATTTAAGTAATCAATGTTTATGACAAGTGTCTTTTTATTTTCTTTTTCTTTTATTTTTATAAATCATAAATTTACTTACATATATACATTTGCCTATCTTCACTTCATTCTTTCTATTTTCTTCTTTTTAAAACCAAGAGAAGCTCAAAATTTTCTCTAAATTAACATCTGAAATCAGTAAACAAATTTTCCTCAAACCAAATCAAAGATTTGTAACACTCCTCAAACTTCAATTTCAAATCAACCTGTAATCAAGCTTGCAACTCAAATATAATCTATAGTTCATTCTTTTAAAATCTGGAACTCCAGCCAACATTCTTTTTCAAACCAAAGACAAAGACCAGTGTATTTTCTTTTCAAAATCTAGAAACAACTCAAAAGATCAACCTGCAACAATCTCATTTTCAAATCTCAAGTCAGTCTGCATTTTTCAAAACCTGGAAACATCTCAAAGCTGTCTGCATTCAATCATCAACCTGGAAGCCAACATGCATGTGTTCAAATCCAATAAGTAAAGCCCAGCAAATTCAAGTTTTAAAATCAAATTCAAGAAGCTTGCCAGTCTACAGTTTCAAAAGCTTTTCAATAAGATAGGCCTCTGTTCATCTTTGTTAAGGTGAGTAACATTTTTTTTTAGAGCTTAAATATAAGAAATCTGTTTGCATGTTAATTCTGAAAGAAAGTATGTTTGTGTGTATATATATATATATGTGAGTTTCTATGTGTATATGGATGAATAGATATGTGTGCATGTCTGTTATCTATGACCCTCTGTTCTTTGTTTTTAAGCTAAGATTTTGATTAAAATTTATTATCTTCCAAACTAATCTCTATTGGGACTTAAGTTTCATATAAAATATGTTTGCTTAATCATATATTTAGGTTTAAAATTTTATTTAGGTAAATTAAATTTTTAATTCTCTGGAAAACCAAGAAGAACAGTGCAAGTATAAGATATGTAAAATTTCAAACATCTAAATTCACCAATCCAGGTATAGAAACTGAATCCTTATCTAAAGACATGAATTTTAAAACTAAAATTAGAATTTTTAGTTTGTATTTGATTGTGTATTTCTGGTTTAACCAGAAATCATGTTTGGGGTTAGAACTGTCGATCTAGGATGTTTGGGTGGCCAGTATCTTTTTTGGTGATGGAGAGTTGATCGAAGTTGCAGGGAAAAATGGTAGTAGGTGGATTAAAGCATTGAGGCAGTGGTGATTTAGGATTTAAGATTTTAACCCTAGTTTATGAGCAAGTTAGGAAATTGGTTCGATTCTGTCTCTATGTTTGATCGAGTGCGAAGAAGCTTTGAGGGATGGTAGCTGGGTCGATGACAAGGGCATGGAAGGAGTTACAGCACTAACGGTGGTCGGAGGACGGAGATTTGGTCGTTGACAGGTTTGAGTTTTTGAGGAGTTCTATGTTTCCAGGTTTGGGTTAGAGCTCAAATTCGATTTCGAGTTGTTCTGGAAATTATGATGATCAGGGTTGTGAGGTTGGATGATCGGCGACGTGTAGAAGCCCTTGGCGATGATCGAAGTTGAACGGCGTCACCGTGCATGTGCACGGTGCACTTTCTTATTTCTGGTGATGTTGGTTTGAGTAGAATTGTGGTCTCGGGTTTCTCTCGAGAAATCTGATAATTTGCTCGAAGTACTTAGGGTTACGACTCGAAGTAATCTAGGGTGAGGCTCGAGTACATAGTTGTTGCCAGGTTTTAAAAAAATAACCTGTCTGTTTAAATTTTAAACTGAATTTAAAATTTGTAAAGAAATATTTAAACAGAATTTTTAAATCTAAAGTTTAATCGGGAAAAATTTAAATCTGTATCTTAGATTTGAAATAAAAGAAAGTTTTTAAATTAAATTGTTTAATAACTTTAATTGTTTAAATGTATATTAAATGGTTAGAATTTAAAAGTAAATTTGTTTTCAAATTCTTTAAGTTCTTTTATAAGATGAGTATTTCTTCAACATATGATTTTAAGAGTGTGTAAATGGATTTTAAACTTTGTAATAGTTAAATTTTCTTTTATTCATTTTAAATCTCCTATTTAAAATGGAATTTAAAAGTAAATTTGAAAGTTAAATGTTTCCAAAGGTGTTTTGAATGATAATTATCATTAATAAGGAAATGTTTTTACAAAGACTTAATGGTTTGTGATAAATTAAATTAATAAGGTATATTAATATAGATAATTAATTAATTCAATTAATTAAAGATTTGGGATAATTAATTTGTAATTAAGGATTTAAATTAACTTAATTAAGGTTTAAGATTAATTAAATTGAATTATTAATTTGTAATTATGGATTATAAATTAGAATATTAATTAATTATAGATAATTAATTAATAAAGTAATTAAAGATTAATTAAGTTATGGTTAACACTTAATTAATTAAATATTTAGAGATTAATAAATTGGTTATTAAGATTTATTAATTTAGAATTAATAAAAATTAGTATAAGTTAATTACTTAAGGAAGTAATTAAATAGTAGTTAATGAAGTCATTAACTATGGATTATTAAATAATAAATTAATAAGATTAATTTTAATAGTTAATTAAATTCATTAATTTGAAGATAATCATTTATGAATTTGTTTAAATGTAATTACTTATTGGAAGTAATTAAGAATTAATTACTTATTGTAATTAATTGAAGTTAATTTGATTTAGTTAAGTTAATTAATTAAGTTTAATTAATTTAGGATAATCAAGAGATGATTTGATAATAATTACTTAATGTAATTATTAAGGTAAGATTATTTAGGGAAGTAAATAATAAGATAATTACTGGAAGTAATTAGTTGAATAATGATTTTATTAATAGAAGTAATTTGAGTTAATTACTTTGAATAATTAATCAAGAGATTAATTAAGGAATTAATTAAGGAGTAATTAATTTAGTTAATGAAAGTAATTAAGGGTAATTAATTACTGATTGAAGATTAATCAAAGTGATTAATAAATATTGTTTAATTAAAGGTTAATTACTTAATGTAATTAATTTAATTAGGTAATTAATAATTAAGTTGTAATTAAGGATCATTAATTAATATAATTAATGATGTAATTAAGATTGGTTAATTAAGTAATAATTAATAAATTAAGTAATTAATCAATGTAATTAATTAAGGATTAATGTAATTAATTATAGTTGATTAACTTAATTAATTTTAGTTAATTAATTAATGATGTAATTAAAGGTTAATTACTATAAGTGGTTAAGGATAATTAATTTAAGTAATTAATTGAGAATAAATTACTTGAATGTAATCAAAAGATAATTAATCAAGATGATTAATTGAAATGAATTATTAGAGGATAATTAATTAATGGATTGTAATTAATTAATGGTTAAGTAAGCAGGATTTATAGAATGAAGTAATTAATTTAATTTACTTTAAATTAATTAGAGACATTATAAATCATTACTTATGGATGGATAAATAATATAGTATGCTTTGCATTGGTTGATATCTCTGATGAGATATATGCTGTGTGATATGGATGTTAGTTGAATTGTGATGATAATATGTATTATCTGTTATATTGAAAATGTTGATTATCTATTGTAATGTTGTAAATTATCTTTCTTTGTGTATAAAGATAATGAATTAAATTGTTTTAAACTTTAAAACAACTTGGCCTTAAAAGATACGCTTTGGATTTCGATGAGACCGGGATCGGATTTGCTACATTACAGCATGATAGGGGGTTCTCGCTTCGCGGTTTGGTGGCGAACGGGAGACTCTTACCCCTACATGTCCCTGAGAGGTAAAGGCCTTGTGAGGGTTGGTTGCGAGTCGAGAGGCTGGCCGTAAAAGCAAATTCGAGGTATCACTGTATGCCACGGTGGGTCTGGGATGGTTGCAAAGCCTACCAGTCGCCACTAGCTCGTCCCATTACAGTGGTATCAGAGCGGTAGGTTGAGTGAATACCTAGGCTCTGAAGTGGTGTCTATCTTGAGAGCGCGTAATTGTTAGTTATATAAAAATGATTTTATATTGTGTTAATTGATCGGTTGAGTGGTATATGGATTCTGGTCAATACGAGTAGCTAACGTTATTGATAGGGATCTCTAAACACTTGAACCAGGCCAACGGACACAATATTGTTTTAAAGAGGTAGATGAAATAATTTTACCCAGAAATAATTTCTATATAAAAAAAAATATATCATTTTAAATATATATATTTATGTATTTCTACCTATTTATTGGGTTACCTGTTCGGGTTTTCCAATATAAGTTATAAAGGTAGATAAGGTGGTAGTGTGTGTAACACAATTACCAATAGTTGGAGTTTGAATGTTGAGGTTGGAAGTGTATCTGTCGAGACTGTAGACCTAATACTGTCTCGAGTAAGCTTTGCTGTGGTGAAGGATTTTATCGATCTCCAAAGGAAACTGTAATGGTTCGGAGTTTATCTTTGAAGTTTGGATGAGTAAAGTTGGATCTGTCGGTTGAACAGAAGTGAGTGATGGTACCTTGATACCTCAGGTAATAGTAGCTGTATGATGAGATACAGTGACGATGGATGTTCCCGAAGATGTTTCCTTTGGAACAAGCTTAAGGAAGTGTATCTGCTTCGGTGTTGTGGCTGAGTTCAGCATGGTGTTTCTGTTTTGTTTGAGGTTCGAGTTTCTCGAAGAGCTTTGATTTGGGAATCTTTGGCATATGTGGCAGCAGTGCAACTCGGAGTATTCTACGCGTTGGCAGGAAAGTTTTCTGGCTGAGCAGTTTTTCTGGAAGTGAAGATCAGAAGCAGCAGAGTGGATCCATTTCTTCGATAAATTGGATAAATAAGTGTAAGCTGTTCTGATTGGTAAAGAGAGAACAGTCTGTTTGGAATTAGGATGGGTTGATCGCAAAAGTGACTTGCGATTGTCTGAGTGTTCTCTTGGGTTGTCAGAATTTTTCTGGATGTCTTCAGAGAAGTTAGAGATTTGTCCGCATCTGGAAGTTGAGTTTTCTTATCGATTGGATTCCAGGAGTGATACCGGTGGTTCAGTCTAAGTGGAAGGATGTTTCCTAGAGATGGAGTTGGCGAAGCAACTCGAGTTTTGCTGGAGTATCCGAGTTTTCTTTATGGATCAGTGAACCTTATTTCTAGAAATGAGTTGTCCAGTCTGTGCTTGTGTCCTACCTCATATCGGAGTTGAGCAGCGAAAGCAGTTTGGAGTGTATCTCTGGATGGGAGAAGTAAGTTTAGAATCTACTGATGTTGTGAAGTAGAGTTATGTTTGGATCTAGTTTGTGTTCTGATTTGGATAAGTAATTGGTCTACTTGATTGAATTGTTAGTTTGGATAACTGGAATTCATTGAGTTTTACGTATCTCTAAGGGAGTACGTATTTGATCTATCTTTGGTTTTGGAATCTGCAGTTCTGGAGGTTTGATTGTTGAGTCAGACTCGTCTGTAGTCTGATATTCTGTTTAGTTCTGTAGATCTAGATGAGTAGGAGATCTATAGCTTAGTTGTTTAGATTGTTTGTAGAGCGAGTATTCCGGTATATATATATATACTTGGGGAAACTCGAGGAATTTTATCTAGAATTTAGTCTAGATAGTTAGAATTTGATTGATTGGATGATTTGGTTGCTATGGTTGTTAGCATATGGATGATAGTATATGCTTGAGTTTTAAATTTAAATCTTTGATAAGATTATTAAATCACCTTTGTTTAAATTTCGGGGACGAAATTATTTTAAGGGGGGAGGAATGTAATATCCCGGAAATTTTGACAATATCAATTTAATAATCTGTTGAATAATTAAATTGATATGGATAATCTTTGATAATAAGATTTGAATTTCATTTAATAATCTGATTAAATTAGTATTAATTGATGATTTTATCTTTTAAAAGTTAATAAGATATTTCTATTTGGATATATATATATATATATATATATATTTATATATATTGTAAGTAGAAGCTTTGGTAAATTGGGAATTTATATTTAATTTAATCTGGACTTTTCAAAGATATTTAAATAAGTAATTTTATAGTTTTAAAATACTTTAAGAAAATATTTAATTGGTTTAAGATATTTTTAACTTAAGTTTAAAATAAATAAGATTTACAAATTGGTTTGTTTTATTTCTTTTTAAATATTTCTTGATAATATAATCTCTTATTTATATTATCAAATATGTTATTTTCAAATAACAAGTATAATGTATTATTTTTAATATGTATGAATTTTAATGCTAAAAGGAATTGTTATTTTAAATGGAATAAATAGTGTATGTAAATATATATAACATAACTTTTAAATTGAATCTTAGGATTTAATTTTATTTAAACTTGAATTTAAAGTTTTGAAATTCAAAAGAATATATATTTAAATTGTTTTGGATTTTAGAATATTTGTATAAACTTTTATTTATAAATATAGTTAGTTTTGTTTCTTTTAAAAAGTAATTTATATATAGGATAAGTGTTTAATAAATCAAGAAAAGGTTTTATCTACTTTTAAAATAAATAAAATACTTAAAAAGACAAGTGTCATTATCCTAAGGTTTCATTTTAACAAGTGTAATTTAAGTAATCAATGTTTATGACAAGTGTCTTTTTATTTTCTTTTTCTTTTATTTTTATAAATCATAAATTTACTTACATATATACATTTGCCTATCTTCACTTCATTCTTTCTATTTTCTTCTTTTTAAAACCAAGAGAAGCTCAAAATTTTCTCTAAATTAACATCTGAAATCAGTAAACAAATTTTCCTCAAACCAAATCAAAGATTTGTAACACTCCTCAAACTTCAATTTCAAATCAACCTGTAATCAAGCTTGCAACTCAAATATAATCTATAGTTCATTCTTTTAAAATCTGGAACTCCAGCCAACATTCTTTTTCAAACCAAAGACAAAGACCAGTGTATTTTCTTTTCAAAATCTGGAAACAACTCAAAAGATCAACCTGCAACAATCTCATTTTCAAATCTCAAGTCAGTCTGCATTTTTCAAAACCTGGAAACATCTCAAAGCTGTCTGCATTCAATCATCAACCTGGAAGCCAACATGCATGTGTTCAAATCCAATAAGTAAAGCCCAGCAAATTCAAGTTTTAAAATCAAATTCAAGAAGCTTGCCAGTCTACAGTTTCAAAAGCTTTTCAATAAGATAGGCCTCTGTTCATCTTTGTTAAGGTGAGTAACATTTTTTTTAGAGCTTAAATATAAGAAATCTGTTTGCATGTTAATTCTGAAAGAAAGTATGTTTGTGTGTATATATATATATGTGAGTTTCTATGTGTATATGGATGAATAGATATGTGTGCATGTCTGTTATCTATGACCCTCTGTTCTTTGTTTTTAAGCTAAGATTTTGATTAAAATTTATTATCTTCCAAACTAATCTCTATTGGGACTTAAGTTTCATATAAAATATGTTTGCTTAATCATATATTTAGGTTTAAAATTTTATTTAGGTAAATTAAATTTTTAATTCTCTGGAAAACCAAGAAGAACAGTGCAAGTATAAGATATGTAAAATTTCAAACATCTAAATTCACCAATCCAGGTATAGAAACTGAATCCTTATCTAAAGACATGAATTTTAAAACTAAAATTAGAATTTTTAGTTTGTATTTGATTGTGTATTTCTGGTTTAACCAGAAATCATGTTTGGGGTTAGAACTGTCGATCTAGGATGTTTGGGTGGCCAGTATCTTTTTTGGTGATGGAGAGTTGATCGAAGTTGCAGGGAAAAATGGTAGTAGGTGGATTAAAGCATTGAGGCAGTGGTGATTTAGGATTTAAGATTTTAACCCTAGTTTATGAGCAAGTTAGGAAATTGGTTCGATTCTGTCTCTATGTTTGATCGAGTGCGAAGAAGCTTTGAGGGATGGTAGCTGGGTCGATGACAAGGGCATGGAAGGAGTTACAGCACTAACGGTGGTCGGAGGACGGAGATTTGGTCGTTGACAGGTTTGAGTTTTTGAGGAGTTCTGTGTTTCCAGGTTTGGGTTAGAGCTCGAATTCGATTTCGAGTTGTTCTGGAAATTATGATGATCAGGGTTGTGAGGTTGGATGATCGGCGACGTGTAGAAGCCCTTGGCGATGATCGAAGTTGAACGGCGTCACCGTGCATGTGCACGGTGCACTTTCTTATTTCTGGTGATGTTGGTTTGAGTAGAATTGTGGTCTCGGGTTTCTCTCGAGAAATCTGATAATTTGCTCGAAGTACTTAGGGTTACGACTCGAAGTAATCTAGGGTGAGGCTCGAGTACATAGTTGTTGCCAGGTTTTAAAAAAAAACCTGTCTGTTTAAATTTTAAACTGAATTTAAAATTTGTAAAGAAATATTTAAACAGAATTTTTAAATCTAAAGTTTAATCTGGAAAAATTTAAATCTGTATCTCAGATTTGAAATAAAAGAAAGTTTTTAAATTAAATTGTTTAATAACTTTAATTGTTTAAATGTATATTAAATGGTTAGAATTTAAAAGTAAATTTGTTTTCAAATTCTTTAAGTTCTTTTATAAGACGAGTATTTCTTCAACATATGATTTTAAGAGTGTGTAAATGGATTTTAAACTTTGTAATAGTTAAATTTTCTTTTATTCATTTTAAATCTCCTATTTAAAATGGAATTTAAAAGTAAATTTGAAAGTTAAATGTTTCCAAAGGTGTTTTGAATGATAATTATCATTAATAAGGAAATGTTTTTACAAAGACTTAATGGTTTGTGATAAATTAAATTAATAAGGTATATTAATATAGATAATTAATTAATTTAATTAATTAAAGATTTGGGATAATTAATTTGTAATTAAGGATTTAAATTAACTTAATTAAGGTTTAAGATTAATTAAATTGAATTATTAATTTGTAATTAAGGATTATAAATTAGAATATTAATTAATTATAGATAATTAATTAATAAAGTAATTAAAGATTAATTAAGTTATGGTTAACACTTAATTAATTAAATATTTAGAGATTAATAAATTGATTATTAAGATTTATTAATTTAGAATTAATAAAAATTAGTATAAGTTAATTACTTAAGGAAGTAATTAAATAGTAGTTAATGAAGTCATTAACTATGGATTATTAAATAATAAATTAATAAGATTAATTTTAATAGTTAATTAAATTCATTAATTTGAAGATAATCATTTATGAATTTGTTTAAATGTAATTACTTATTGGAAGTAATTAAGAATTAATTACTTATTGTAATTAATTGAAGTTAATTTGATTTAGTTAAGTTAATTAATTAAGTTTAATTAATTTAGGATAATCAAGAGATGATTTGATAATAATTACTTAATGTAATTATTAAGGTAAGATTATTTAGGGAAGTAAATAATAAGATAATTACTGGAAGTAATTAGTTGAATAATGATTTTATTAATAGAAGTAATTTGAGTTAATTACTTTGAATAATTAATCAAGAGATTAATTAAGGAATTAATTAAGGAGTAATTAATTTAGTTAATGAAAGTAATTAAGGGTAATTAATTACTAATTGAAGATTAATCAAAGTGATTAATAAATATTGTTTAATTAAAGGTTAATTACTTAATGTAATTAATTTAATTAGGTAATTAATAATTAAGTTGTAATTAAGGATCATTAATTAATATAATTAATGATGTAATTAAGATTGGTTAATTAAGTAATAATTAATAAATGAAGTAATTAATCAATGTAATTAATTAAGGATTAATGTAATTAATTATAGTTGATTAACTTAATTAATTTTAGTTAATTAATTAATGATGTAATTAAAGGTTAATTACTATAAGTGGTTAAGGATAATTAATTTAAGTAATTAATTGAGAATAAATTACTTGAATGTAATCAAAAGATAATTAATCAAGATGATTAATTGAAATGAATTATTAGAGGATAATTAATTAATGGATTGTAATTAATTAATGGTTAAGTAAGCAGGATTTATAGAATGAAGTAATTAATTTAATTTACTTTAAATTAATTAGAGACATTATAAATCATTACTTATGGATGGATAAATAATATAGTATGCTTTGCATTGGTTGATATCTCTGATGAGATATATGCTGTGTGATATGGATGTTAGTTGAATTGTGATGATAATATGGATTATCTGTTATATTGAAAATGTTGATTATCTATTGTAATGTTGTAAATTATCTTTCTTTGTGTATAAAGATAATGAATTAAATTGTTTTAAACTTTAAAACAACTTGGCCTTAAAAGATACGCTTTGGATTTCGATGAGACCGGGATCGGGTTTCCGTATACCGGATTTCCAGGTCTGGAGACCCGAATACCACATCGATCCAAATTAACGATAGGTTGTGAATCAAGTGAAGATGAAGATTCAGAGTGCAAGGGTTATTGTCGTTAACTCTGAGGGTGATTCCAAAATGAGTGTAACGAGATAATGCCTTCGGTTTCGTTCGAACCCGGAATGAACTTGTATGGATTGAATGCTTTCAGCACATCGTCAGGTGGACGATGAGCATTCTAAGTGATGTGTTCTTTTAAAGGTAATCGTGACCTCAAGCCTCACAAACCGGGAATGGCTAAAACAGGGGAGGTGCAGCAAGGTTAGTGGGTAGCACCCAAGTAGGACAAGGTTACCTTTGTCTAGATGTCCCTTTCTATTTTCGACTTAGTGGTGCGGTTGCTGATCCCAACCGTGAGGTATCTTGTGCGGGAATTATCCAGTAAGGGATGTTCCGACCTTGTGTTGCAGGGGATTGGGAGTGATCCTCGGTACGGTGATCTAGGCCACGTACTGTGACGGGCGGTACCCCGGTAGCCCTGCCATTGTATGGAATCCAAACTCCAATAAGTGCCGTACGTATTAGTTGTGCCCAACTATGTTGGAATGTGAGATGTAAGCATTTCAGCTATTTCTGTATTTTACTTGAAAACCCTAGACCCTATTATAATACAATCGAATTTCCTATCAAATGTTTTGGTTAGCGTAAGGTAAAAACTTACCCATGTTTATTTGTGGGAAGTCTTACGTGATACCTTTTCTTTCAAAAGGTTTTGAAGTTAAACAAGTTTAACCTGTTACTCACACCAGACCCATGTCTGACCCAAGTTGTTTATTTCTGTTTTATAAACTCTTGGGTACTCAAATTTTTACGAGTAGCCAAGGGATTCAGGTTTAGCCTTGACAAATTGTGGAGGAGCAATGGAGCAGGAGGCTTCAGCGTTGTAGATATAGATAGTAGTTTCCGCTGTGTTGATCTTGTTTAGATCTTTGTTTTGTATTGAGTTGTAATAACTAGACAGATGTTTATAACTGTCTAGTATATGATGTGTAATCTGTGTAACTCTGATAAGTGTTGTATATGATACTATGTAATAGTTATGTGATATATTATATTTTGTTCGTTTCCGCTGTGAGTATTTGTGTTTGTTTCTTTTCTCTTCTTCTTCTTTTCTCTTTCTATCCCTTTCTTTCTTATTAGCGATGCGACTTTCTATGGAGAGAAAGTCGTGGTCGTTACAAAATTGGTCCGGCCGCCTAGGCATCAATGTTTCTATGGTAACATTGGGAAACCTTGACTATCAAATCAACAAGAGAGTTGGACTCCTTAGAATTCGGCAGCACCCAGAGATAGATGATAACAGGAAGAACTTATCATCACCGAGAGATAGACGACGACGGAAGGCACTTCCAGAATCAAATCATTGATGCACAAGTTTATGTAGACAGAAGAAGGTACTCGACTGAGTTCTCGAACCCCAACTTGCAAGAATCTAGCATAGCCCAAATATCGCCAACGTCTAGAGGAAATAACTTGTTTTTCAAGAATCTAACACCACTCGAAAACTAGTGATGTCAGGAATAACCCTCGACCATCATAGATTCATCACGGCATGGATTTTAGCCTCGATTGGAATATTCAGCAATGTAGAGATGAATCAATTACCTCGACTCCTGCTTGCGGAAAACCAGCCATTGTCCAAAGACAGATGATGGTAAGGAGAGAATGTCGGGAATTGAGCAGCTAAACCATCGATTCCCGAAAATTGGAACTAACGAATAAGGTAGATATCCGCAACAACGTCAATGGCCCAGCAAAGTACGTATGGCATAGAACAACCAAGGGGAATTATCATAGATTCAAGACAAGCACTACCGAACTCTACCGATCCGTGATCATGATGGGAATAGTGTAGCGATACTGGGGGAAATGTTGTGAATCGCCCCCACAGTACCTAATTTTCTATAAGCGCCCGGAGTTTAGCACTTGGGAATAATTGGTTTCGCAAATGGAAGTCGGTTGCAACAAAAATCGATCGGAGGAAATTCAACCCTCCACAAACAAGAATAACCATGGAATTGGTTAAGCAATGCTCCTGTACCGCTAAAGGGAGCACTTAACAGTTATAAACAAATCTAAGTAAATGGAAATGCCGACAATACTTCCTAAGTACCGGTGTTGCCCTGGAAATGCCGAAAAACATTTTACTTTCTAGAAATTATTGTTGCCTAAAAATAGACGACAATAGGGAGACATACCATTCAACGACCAATCGGATGGTTCGACTCTTCATTATAGAAATTAGCCGTTGCCTGAAGATAAGGCGGCACCGAAGGAAATCCCGAGGATCAAGCCGCTCATGTGCTAGTTTCTAGGGATAGAAGCTAGTGCATAATCAAAATTCCAATATTCAACTTATAAAAAAATTTGATGCAGCCCGGAGATAGGTAGCCTCGAGAAAATATTGCTTGGAACCAAGCAGCTAAATCATCGGCTCTCGGAGATAGGAACTGGCACATGAACGTAACTTTCGTGATAACATTAGCAGTCAAGCAAGGCACGCACAAAGTTTCACAAACAGAGCATTCTAGTAACAAATTGCCACTAAGGAAAATAAAGGTCTTAGCATTAACGAATTCGTCATTGCCCGAAGATTCATAACATCAAAGAAAAATCCACAGAATTGAGTTATTCATGCGGAAGTTTCCGAAGATAGAAACACACTGATGCATGATCGAAATCTCAACACTTGGATTAGAAGAATTTACTATAACAAAAGACGGAAATGACACATCCTTCCAATACATACATCCAGAATGACATTGGCCAATGATTTCAACTTGGAAGAATTCGTTCGTAGTCAAGGAAACCTAGTCTCCCGAAAATGTATGGACTTAGTACTTAGAAAGATAAGCCTATAGACTGGGGCATATATACATACACTTGGCCGAAATGAACTCGACTAGGACTAAACAAGAACATCTATGGAATTGCCTAAACAGTGTTACGTCACAGCTCTGGATAGAGATATGTAATGAAATACGCTATCCTTGCAATCAACTGTTGGTGGCAAAGCGGAACAATTCACCACGATCGATACGAAAAAGGCCAACAGATAAGGGGAAGCAGTGAATAAAAAATTCTCGACACCGACAGGAATCTCTCAGTACCAAAAGGACCGAAATTGAGTCATTGATGTTCCAGTTTTCGGAGATAGAAACTAACAAACGACTAGAATTTTAGCCACAACCTATGGGAATCAGCCGTTGCTTGAAGAATGGTAATGTCAAAAAGGTGTAATCACCAACCTTCAGGAATTTTATTGTTCCCCGGAAATGGGCAACATTAAGGAAGGATAATCGAATAATTAATGCGCTAGTTCCCAGTGATTGAAACTATGCTTAACCGAACTTCAATAACAGTGTTGGTGACCAAGTAAGACATTCTTGGTAGAGGATAAGTGAGGATAGCTATGGAAAATTGAGAATGAGTATAGTTGGACTTTTTCCCAATCCAAAATGAGGATTGGGGAAGCTTAATTAGACATGGGGCAGTTAAATGATTTTCTCCATAACATATAGCTACTACTGGTACCCAGAGTTGGACATTTTAGACCTTCCATAAACAAGATTCAGTTCTTAGCAAAGATTATCCAATAAGGAAATGAACATTTTAGTTGCTTTCTGAGACTGTTAGGAGCAACACAAAAATAGGGTTATCCACGACTAGTAGTTAGTTTAAAGGAACACGACCAAGGACATGCAAGAATGGATACATAGTTGTTTAAATAACATCCAAATGTCACCAAGCATGGCACTTTGGCAACTGTGTCTAGGGCCGAATAAAGGATTATTACCAAGAAGTTGCTGAGTTTTTATTTATCCACACAAAGATAGCTAAGACTATTCCCGCGTTAGCACAACTAAAAAGAAGACTGACAGGCCAACAAGCTTCGGGGAATTGCTGCTTGCTCCTCCCACTTCGTCCAAGGCTCTTAAGGCCGTGTATCATTTACATGAGGAGGCGGATTTAGCGACAGCTCTATAAGAGCAATTGTGTCTTGTGATTCAGCCATAGACAATCGTCCCGTCATGACAGGAATAAAAGGCGAAGCTTACGCTGCAAAGGATCCAGCTTCTGGAGGAGTGGAAGTTCCTTCACCAGACTAAAGATAGGGTGATCGAAAAGTCATTCTCCAAAATAAAACTTGGCGTTCAACATTGTCAGGTATGTTTTATTTCGAATAATATCCTGTATAACCGACGGTCAGAATCCAAGGGAAGTCGACGTACATCAACCAGTCAGGTTCTGAGAATTGACTGGGGCAACTGCAGTGTGTTATCTATGCAAAGTGAGTTCAGTGTCCTGAGCACCATGAGCAGACCATTTTGTGTAGATAGCTCACTTGTGCTAGAAAAACAAGTCATGTCGTACTTTAAGATTATCTTTTTTGGGGCGTACCAATTATCGATGAGAAATCGATAATGGAGCCATTATCCGAAGCGACGTTGGAAGTTTTTCTTTTTAGGATTACTGAAAGTACAGAAACGGGAGAAGCGATATGATGGAATCGGTCACTATGTCTGATCTTGGAATAAATCATCGCACTAGAATTCAAACAGCGATAGGAACTTGACAAAGTTCTCAAAAGAGACAGTTGAAGATGGAGAGCAAGACTTGGCTCCGGAATGGTGTACATTCGTTCGAGGCAAAACTTAGCTTCACCACCAACCGAGTGCAGTCCGAAATTCAACCATCTTCCATCAAAGTTTCCACCATCCTAAAATCCGCAAGGAATTTTTATACCAAACTAAAGCACTACGTAATCTCTGGGGTATAAATAGCATTGCCAGTGTAAATAGTTGCAATTCTAATCAAAACCCGAACAAGAGGTTAATGGACAATCAGCCAAGTAAAAAAGCAACGTCCCGAGATGACAACCAAGCGATCAACTAGAATTCATAGGATAGCAGCACGGGACTTGTCTCATTCTAGAGCACACTTTGTTTTCAACGAAAGCATATTTTGGGAGGCAAATGTAAACAGGGTTTTTAACTAAGTAGAAATCTTTAGGAGTTAGAGCGTCAATGTAAAGACGAAATGACTTGAAATCTTCTAGGCACACTTATATAGGCTAAAGAAACGCCTTAGAGGAATTTCAACATGAATGGTGCAAAGGTGAGAAGTCGGTATTACCATGTCGGTGATGACTTCATATGCTTCATCATCTCACCCTCAAACTTTGGTGAGGCTCTACTTTTCCTATTTCATGCATGCCCATAGAAATATCAAAGGATACTGATCAATTGAATATCAATATTGAAGAGTTAGCAATCAGAATAGCAGAATAAACCAAGTGATGAAAGAACCATCATCAATAACAACCAATTTGCAAGACTAACTACATAGAATATCTCAAAATAAAGTACCATGAAGAATGAAAATGGATTCAACCCATCTGGGTTGTACCATAGAAGTCGGCACCGACATGAAGAGGTCTGTATCGACTTCTGATGTTAAATCAGATGGGCCCATAATTTTGCACACTCTTCTGGGCCAACTTCTAGACTCTACTACAACTCTCTGTTTGGCCCAATGTGTAACGTCTACCTTTTCGACCCCCAAATGTCGACACTAATAAATCCATGGTATTCACGTGCCAAGCACCTAAGTGCCGAAAAGGCATAACGTTAGGGTAAAATAAAAGAAGAAAAGAAAACGAACAAGAAAGAAGATAATGCAATATCAGAATCTCACCACGATGAAATATAATATCAAAATGATACTCTTACAAAGGAAAACTATATAGATACTAAAATCAGAGTAAACTAGCCAATCATCAGCCTAGACAGTTATAAGAACATATCCTCACAATTGCTGATATAAAAATAAACAAAGTAATGCAGCGGAAATAAAGAAGATAATGCAATATCAAAATCTCACCACGATGAAATATAATATCAAAATGATACTCTTACAAAGGAAAACTATATAGATACTAAAATCAGAGTAAACTAGCCAATCATCAGCCTAGACAGTTATAAGAACATATCCTCACAATTGCTGATATAAAAATAAACAAAGTAATGCAGCGGAAATAAAATCTACGGTAGGTAGTCATCCAGCTCCTCTCCTAGAGATCCAATGAATCATCAACGATATCTGGAAATATACACGGGCTGACTCGAGCATTATAAGAAGAATAACACCCAGATCAGTCTGGTAAACCAGTGTGAGAAAACTCAAGTAATTTAAATTACTATATTTGTAAAACCCTTTTAAAGAATAAAGGTATCTCGTAAGATCACGCCGCAAATAAATACGGACGGGTTTTTACCTTATGATAACAGAACCATTTTATAAGAATATTTAGTGATATTATAATAATGTCTAGGGTGTTCAATATAAATATAAAACATAGCTGAAATTGTTACATTGGTTACATTTGACAACATGTTTAGGTATACAAACAAAACCACTAAGGGACGTTCGTATAAATGGATTTTCCATGGAGATCTCCTCAATGAGACCGATCTCCTATGACAAGGATCAGAAAATACCTTTCGAGCACCGTATTCTCTAGATAAAATATTCCATAAGGTAAACACAACTGGGCCATCATCCGTAAACTCGCGTGAACAATGTGTACCAAGTATCAATAACTTCCCACTGGCAACATCTATAAGCATACTCTAGATATGGAGTTGTTGTACCCCTCATGGGTCAGCTAAACCCCAGGATCATGCATCCTACTCTATCTTTAGTTATTTTCCCAATCACGAGGCTACGGTCGGCATCTTCACACGAGTTTTCAACAAAACTCGATCACATAATGAATCACATATGAATTCCATCATCTCAATAGATTCCAGAACCATGCATGGTTTCCTTCATTCACTTCCAAAATAAAGAACCCTTATCTCAGCCTTGAAGTGGTTTTCGATAAGTACAACACTTACCGATCCTAGTCTCTCCAAGACTGAGTCAATGAATTTGGTTTTATTCAACAATAATGAGAATGATCGCATAAGGGAACTAAGTCCTGAAAACTTTCTTATAAGCAAGTAACATACCTGCATTATCATTTCATGCAAGGCATGGTCAAGTTACATAAACGAATTTTAATCCCTTTTTAATTAATTTATCCTTTATTAATTAAAAACCTTTTTTATTAGAAAAACATCTTTTTATCTAATAAAACTTCTTTTATAAATCAATACTTCATTAATTAATAATCCTTTATTAATTAAAACTTCCTCTATATTCTTGTATAAATATATTTAACATTCACCTATACTCTTTTCAATACTAAAAAATATTCATATACGTATTCCAATGGTATAAGTGTATTCACAAATCGTTTAACAAGTTTTACTTACTTGAAATACAATCAAAGAGATTAAAATAATTACTACCAAAACATTGATATAATAAAGCCCTTTTCTTTTTTAAATTAAGCAAATAACATTTTCTACATCTTTATAAAAGATTTCAATACTTGTTATTATCTTTAAAATTCCATTGTTAAAGATTTATAATATTTCTTCCAAAATATAATTCAAGGGCTTAAAAACAAACGTTGCTAAAACATTGTTTACAACAAACCCAAAACAATTCCATTTAATCATGTTCTTTAAAACTCTCCTTTTAAATGTTTAATTACATTCAAGGGTTAAAGACAAGTGTTTCTAAAAACAATTGTCACAACAAACCTAAGCATTTCATACTTTGAAAACATTCCTCTTTAAAACTTCCTTCTTAAAGATTTATTTATATTTAGGGGTTAAAACAAGTGTTGCTCAAAAAATTTGTCACAAAAAACCAAAAACCATTGACTTGTATTTTTTAACTAAATATCCAATAAAGTAAATATCTAAATGATGCAGCAGCGGAATAACAAAATTGTATGTGACGATGAAAGTAGCAATCGATGGAACAGAAGATACCGGATGGCCCAAATTCATTGATCCGAAGATACCGAATTCTAGCTATCCCAAACACGTTGATAGCGCACTATACCGTGTTTAAAGATCTACGATTCTTCATACATTGATCTAGCACACTAGATACCGTGAATCGGCTTCAGCAGTCGTTGAATCGAGCGCACTCGATTACCGAAAGTGGAGATAGGAGATCACACTCAACTACCAATTTAATGAAAGCACAAAGCTAACAAACAAAAGTTTTATTCAAAATCAATCACCATTACAAATGATACCACCCCGCTATTTATAGAGTTTTACAACACACACGACTCAACATGTGACAACACTTAGGTCGGCAACGACCTACGACCTAAAATAATGCGACCTAAAAAACCAGCGACTTAGTATAGGTCGTTAACGACCTAACAGATCAACATTACAACACAATCAACATACATCACAAAGCCTTCATGACCTAAAAACAAGTAGATTACAACAAGTAAACGACTTACAGTATTTACAACAGTCACAACATCACGACTTAACACTAGAGCGACCTAAAACAACACAAAGCGACCTAACTCCACGCGACTTAAGTCTGAACAGCATATGCGGCATTAGGTCGTTGGCCCCCTTGAGCGACCTAAAGAATAGCGGCATAAGGTCGAGCGACCTAAAAGAAGTGGCCTCAGGAAATCTTCGCGACCTAAGGCCTCGCGACCTATAGTGAGCGACCTATCTTCCCATATCTTCCCACGACTTATCTTCCAGCGACCTAAGATCGGACGACCTATATTCCAGCGACCTAAGATCGAGCGACCTATCTTCCAGCGACTTAACAAAGGTCGTAACTCGTCTTTCTTGCAACATAAGGTCGAGCGACATAATAACATATGCGCTGTCTTTATCTCCTTAGGTCATTTGCCTGCCTTAATACTGATTCCGTTAACTCGTGAACGACCTTCCCTAGGTCGTGAGCGACCTAAAGTTTCATTAGATCGTGAGCGACCTAAAATTTCACTAGGTCGTGAGCGACCTAAAAGCTTTGAATAATTCGAATCAGATGAGCTAGTAGATCGCGCTGCATCATCCTCCCCCGGTTGACAAAAATTCGACCTCGAATTTGCACCTTCCTCTTCCACAACAAGTTCATCCCCATGATACAGAATCAAATATTTGACATTGAAAACATCAGACGTATGAACATTATCCGATAATCTCAGCTGATATGCATTCTCATTGATTTTCTTCAAGACTTCCATTGGTCCGATTTTTCGAGCTTTCAACTTATTATACGTTCTTACTGAAAAACGATCTTTTGTTAACACGGCGTAAACCAGATCACCTTCTCTAAAATTCACACACCTTCGCTTTTTATCTGCCAGTTGTTTATACTTCTCATTTGATGCAAGCAATCATTCATGAACAGTTTTGTGGCATTCCTGCAACTCAGTCACAAAATCACCAGCTCGCTTAACAACTCCCTTCTGATATGGCACTGTTGACAAATCCAACGGTCCCTTTGGCAAGCTTGAATATACAACCTAAAACGGACTGAATCCAGTACTTCGAGTGACTGCATGATTATGTGCAATCTCTGCTTGACATAGCTTTATATCCCAGCTCTTCAAGTTATCTTTCACGAGACATCTCAACAAGTTCCCCAACGATCTGTTAACCACTTCTGTTTGCCCATCTGTTTGCGGATGATAGGCGCTACTAAAATTCAACTTCGTGCCGACCATCTTCCACAAACTTAACCAAAAATGGCTTAGAAATCTAGTATCCCGATCTGAAACAATCGATTCAGGTAGCCCATGCAATCGATACACCTCTTTAAAGTATAATTAAGCAACTCGGACGGCATCCGCTGTCTTCTTACACGCTATGAAATGTGCCATTTTCGAAAACCTGTCCACCACAACAAATATAGAATCATTTCCCCATTGAGTTCTAGGCAAACCCAAAACAAAATCCATGCTCACATCTACCCACGGTCTAATAGGTATAGGTAACGGCATATATAATCCTGCATTTGTAGCGGTTCCCTTCGACACTTGACAGGTATGACATCGCTCCACAAACCTCTCAACTTCTTTTCTCAACGACGGCCAAAAGTAAGACTGAGAAATCAGCTGTAATGTACGATCTCTACCTACATGGCTTTCTTCGTGTAACTCCTTCACAATTTTCATCCGTAAGCTGCAATCTGGTACACATAATCGATTTCCTTTAACCAGAAAACCAACCACCAATACAAACTCATCCGTCTTTCCCTCCTTGACTTCATCTATAAACTTTCCAAAGTAAGGATCTTCAACACACAATTCTGGAAGTACTTCGAACCCCATCACTTCAACTTTCATGGTGGTTAATAAATGATTTCTTCTGCTCAACGCATCTGCCACATGGTTTGTAACTCCATATTTGTGTTTCACAACAAATGTAAACTGCTGCAGATATGCAACCCATGATGCATGCCTTGCTAAAATTTTCTCCTGTCCTTGCAGATGTTTCAAAGCCTCATGATCAGTGTATAGCACAAACTCCTTGTGAAATAAGTAATGTCTCCAATGTTTAATGGCTTGCACAACAGCATAAAATTCCACATCATACGTACTGTATCTCATCTTCGCTCCTGATAACTTCTCACTGAAATATGCAATAGGACGCCCCCTCTGACTCAACACCCCTCCAATTCCAACCTTGGATGCATCAGTATGTAGCTCAAACAATAACTGAAAATCCGGTAATGCTAAAATTGGTGTTGTCGTCAACAGTTCCTTGATTCGCTCAAAAGCAACCCCTGCTTCCTCCGACCATGAAAACTGCTTTCCCTTCATACAATTAGTAACAGGCGCCATCACACTACTAAAGTGTGGTATAAACCTTCGATAAAATGAAGCCAACCCGTGAAAACTTCGAACTACCGTTATAGTCTTGGGCTGTGGCCAATCTCTAATTGCTTCGACTTTACTCTGGTCCACCTGTATTCCTCCTTCCGATACAACATATCCCAAAAATAAAACACTTCGTGCCATAAACACACATTTCTTCATAGCAGCATAGAATTGTTCTTCACGAAGAATAATTAACACTTTCCTCAAATGCTGAACATGCTCCTCTGTACTAGCACTGTAAATCAAAATATCATCAAAGTAAACCACTACAAATTTCCCAATGTACGGCCTGAAAATTTGATTCATCACCCTCATAAATGTGCTTGGTGCATTCGATAGACCAAACGGCATGACCAGCCATTCATATAATCCTTCCCTCGTCTTGAACGCTGTCTTCCACTCGTCTCCTGGTCTAATTCGAATTTGATGATAACCACTTTTAAGATCAATCTTCGAAAAGATTACAGATCCGCTGATTTGATCTAACAGATCATCAAGCCTCGGCATCGGAAATCTATATCTAACAGTTATCTTGTTCAGTGCCCGACTATCAGTACACATCCTCCACGTCCCATCCTTCTTCGGCACTAACAATGCTGGTACAGCACATGGACTCAAACTTTCCTACACACGCCCCTGTTCAAGCAATTCTTCCACCTGCCTTCGCAATTCCTCGTGCTCTTTTGGACTCATTCTGTAGTGTGGTCTTTGAGGTAACACAGCTCCTGGAACAAGATCAATTTGATGTTGAATGTCCCTCAACGGCGGTAACTCTGTTGGTAACTCTGTAGGAAATACATCGTCAAATTCTTCCAGTACTGGTTTTACTTCTTCAGGAACTTCAACCACTTCATTGCTCTCTCGCCCAATCAACAAAAACACTTCAGGCTCCTCTTCAACTTCTTTAACAAACTCCTTCAATAACAAAGTTTTAAGTTCTTCAATCTCCTCCAACTTGTTTTCTTCTTGTTGTCGCTTCTTGGAAACTAAAGTAATTTTGGTGCCTTCAAACATGAAACTGTAGCTGTTCGTACGTCCATCATGTTGCACAGCTCTATCATACTGCCACGGTCTCCCCAACAACAGATGACATACGTCCATATCCACAACATCACACCAAATTTCATCCTTGTATTTCTTCCCAATTGAAAAATTAACACAAGCCCTTCGACTAACTTTCACCTTCCCACCTTTCCTCAACCAAGCTAACTTGTTTGCTTCTCAGTTTTCATTGATAACTTCTTCACAGCTTCTGTAGAGATAATATTATCACAGCTTCCCGCATCAATAACAAATTTGCAAACCCTTCCCAAGATAGTACATGTTGATTGAAAGATGTTACTCCTCAACCAGCTAGTCTCTTCCTCCTGCTTCGGTGTCAAGCAATTTCTCCTCATCATTAATGTATATCCATCATCTCCTGACAATAATTCTTCCACCTCAACTGGTAATGAATTAGAACATTCAGCCTCCTCATCTTCATCCTCAACCTCAGCTATCATCGCTCGTTTCTTTGGCTTCGGACATTCATTGCTTTTGTGACCAAATTCTTG
Organism: Allium fistulosum; assembly: GCA_030737815.1. NCBI lineage: Eukaryota > Viridiplantae > Streptophyta > Magnoliopsida > Asparagales > Amaryllidaceae > Allium > Allium fistulosum. The sequence goes on from CM060903.1 coordinate 446,799,352, forward strand.
ACAATTGAAACATTTGATACCACTATTGACTCTGGTCTTAGCAACTTCACTAACAACTGGTTTTGCACCAGGCTTAGAAACATTCGCATTGGTACTAGCCCCTTTCACTTGATTGTTGGAATTTGTAAACACACCACCACCTCTCCTGCCTTGCTTTTCCCAAGCTAGAGCTTTTTGATGTGCTTCAGCGACAGATCTGGGGTCAAACATATTCACCATATCTTGAATCTGCATTCTCAACCCTCCAACAAATCTAGCTGTCAACTGTTCCTTTGTTTCCATAATATCATTTCTTGCAATCAATTGATAAAATTCATCAGCATAGTCATTCACAGTTTTCGTCCCTTGCCTCAGATTCTGCAACCTCTAATATATAAGCGATTGATAATTATAAGGTAAGAATGTAGCTTTCAATAACTTCCTCATCTTCTCCCATGATTCAATCTTTGACTTCCCCATCCGTTCACGTGTAAGTTTGGTTTGCTGCCACCACGCTAAAGCTCTACCCCTCAACCTTGTAGCAACCAACTTCACTCTACGATGTTCTGGAACCTCCTTGAAGTCAAAAATCTCCTCCACATTAGACAGCCAATCTAAAAACTCCTCAGCTTGCATACCACCCTTGAATTCTGGAATTTCCGTTTTCATCCCCGACTCCCATCTATGATCATATTCTAAATAATTTCTTCCTTGACATCGTCCTTGTCCATGAACACTACCACCATCAAACTCCTCTTCAAAATATGATGTATATCGATGTCGATCCTGACCACCAACATCTCTACTACCATCATTTCTTCCACCAACATCCCTTTGATCTACATTCCTCCGATCACGACCATTCACATTCCGATCACGACTTCGATCATCAACATTTCTATAACAATCTCGATCCATACTTCTATGGTTACTATCAATGCTTCTCTCTCGATTGGAATGTGGTGAAACTCTACTTCCCCCATGGTTAGGTTCAGGTGAAACCCTTCTCTGATTTTGATTCATCTCTAACATCATCTTCTCTATTCGACCAATTCCTTCATTAAGCTTCTCATTAAAGTTTTCGTTAATTCTTTGCTCCATCTCACCGGCCTCTTCTCTTCTATACAATGCTTCAACATTTTGATGGCGATTAGCTCTTCTTGGCAGCATTTTCAAACTTCAATTCTCGGACTTAATTCCCAACGTGATGCACGGCTTCAAACACTTCACTTAGCTCGGCTTCACTTGATGTAGCTCGGCTTCGCTAACTCCTCAAACTCTTCGATAAGAATTGGATCCAAGACTCGGCTTAGCTATGATTGGCTAAGTCTAGCTCTGATACCAAATGATGCAGTAGTGGAATAACAAAATTGTATGTGACGATGAAAGTAGCAATCGATGGAACAGAAGATACCGAATGGCCCAAATTCGTTGATCCGAAGATACCGAATTCTAGCTATCCCAAACACGTTGATAGCGCACTATACTGTGTTTAAAGATCTACGATTCTTCGTACGTTGATCTAGCGCACTAGATACCGTGAATCGGCTTCAGCAGTCGTTGAATCGAGCGCACTCGATTACCGAAAGTGGAGATAGGAGATCACACTCGACTACCAATTTAATGAAAGCACAAAGCTAACAAACAAAAGTTTTATTCAAAATCAATCACCATTACAAATGACACCACCCCGCTATTTATAGAGTTTTACAACACACACAACTCAACATGTGACAACACTTAGGTCGACAACGACCTACGACCTAAAATAATGCAACCTAAAAAACCAGCGACTTAGTATAGGTCGTTAACGACCTAACAGATCAACATTACAACACAATCAACATACATCACAAAGCCTTCACGACCTAAAAACAAGTAGATTACAACAAGTAAATGACTTACAGTATTTACAACAGTCACAACATCACGACTTAACACTTGAGCGACCTAAAACAACACACGCGACCTAACTCCACGCGACTTAAGTCTAAACAGCATATGCGGCATTAGGTCGTTGGCCCCCTTGAGCGACCTAAAGAATAGCGGCATAAGGTCGAGCGACCTAAAAGAAGCGGCTTCAGGAAATCTTCGCGACCTAAGGCCTCGCGACCTATAGTGAGCGACCTATCTTCCCATATCTTCCCGCGACTTATCTTCCAGCGACCTAAGATCGGACGACCTATATTCCAGCGACCTAAGATCGAGCGACCTATCTTCCAGCGACTTAACAAAGGTCGTAACTCGTCTTTCTTGCAACATAAGGTCGAGCGACCTAATAACATACGCGCTGTCTTTATCTCCTTAGGTCGTTTGCCTGCCTTAATACTGATTCCGTTAACTCGTGAGCGACCTTCCCTAGGTCATGAGCGACCTAAAGTTTCATTAGGTCGTAAGCGACCTAAAATTTCACTAGGTCGTGAGCGACCTAAAAGCTTTGAATAATTCGAATCAGATAAGCTAGTAGATCGCGCTGCATCACTAATTATAATCCCAAGTATAATCAATAATAAAGGTTAAAAACAAGTGTTGCTAAAAACACTGTTTACAACAACCCAAAACTATTTACTTATTCATTAATAACTTTAAACATTTATTTAAAGATCAAAGCATATCCACACTTATTAATTAAGGCAATACACTTTTAAGTATTTCCACAAAACCATTTAACTTAAGTGTTAAAATACAAATTCCCTTTATTATATTTATAAAATACTTAATTTAATATTTAATACTTATATATATAGAAATATCTTTAAAATACTTATTAATATGTTAAAATGCTTTTAAAACTACTTAAAATATATGATAATTATTTATACAGAATATTAAGTAAAAATAAGGAATTTTTAAATAAAAAGAAAAACAAATTTTAATTTTAAAAGCTACTTAGTTTAGAAAGCCATAGTTAGTTATTAAAAATATATTTAAACCTGAAATTAATTTTAAAACTCTCTGTTATAAGTTAGAAAACAATCCAAAAATATTACAAAAAAATATTAAATTTAAATATCATTTTTAAACAATTTAGTTCAAGATAGAAAAGGTAGCATTTATTGAAGTGCTATCTAAAGTTTTGTTACTATTGTCAGCATTGTTTTGCTACAACTTTGAGCCTAGATTTCAACACTTAAAAAAATTGATTTTTATTCACTCTTTTACATTAGTTAGTATACTTTGGTTACTTGGAAACCATGAAGAAAAATCCTAAGGAATAACTTCCAATTATTTCAGAGAATTTCCCGAAAACAGGGTATTTTACCGAACTACACTTATAGCGACTATTCCGCGATTATATTTTGCATTACGTTCAACTAGCTACCAAATGAATTTGGATTCAAAAATTTCCTAATAATAACAATATATTATTTACTCCTTAAATATGAAAAGAAACCTCCAAAGAATTTTGTAGAAAAATATCGTCATTTCGCTAAATAAAAAGAGTCGTTACAGCGACATTTTTACTTCAATATTTTATTACTTTGGTTTACTTCCTCTATAACTTTCCGACACATATCCTTTTCTTTTCTAAACACTTATAGAAGTGTAAATAATAACAAAACAATTTATTGTTCAGATATGTCATTAAATCTCCATTTTCATAAGTTATAGTTCAAGGGATTCAAAGTGCGCATATAGCGACTATCGCTATACGGACAATTCCATATTAAATTCAATATCTTGTGTGATTCTCTTTTATACACATATATGATTCCAAATTCAAACCATATCACTACTAAACATGTATTAACATATGTACAAATAATCATGTCCATTTTAGATGTTTAAATGTGCTTAATTTAAACAACATAATCTCATTCACTTTTAGGCAACTACTTTTATAAATCATATGCTTTTGGAAGCATATAATAAAAGGTTATGACTTTAAGTAGTTAGTGTCTATTATTATATATAATAGCAAGCATTATTTCAAGCAATATCAACATGTTTATTTAACATGTAATTATTAATATTCAACGTGAGATTAACTCACTTTTATCAATCCATATCTCTTCCTACCAACATCTATATATAACCACACTCCACTATCATTTTCTACTCAACCAAAACATCACCTAAAACCCTTCCTTATTTTCCTTTAACTCATGGCAATCATCTCCCCTCTCCTTGAACTCGCGGCCATGACATGGAGGAGGGGGTTTTGCTTCCTTTCTTACAACTTTGACTTGTTAAGAGGTGATGTAATATTGTACTGAGGATATAGGAAAAGTTTGGAGAGAAAAGAGTTGGTTTAATATGATTTCTAGAAAGTTAGAGACGAGAAAAAAGAGGATGAAGACATTATTTAAAAGTGGATTTGTGTAGAAATAAAGTGAATGTGTGTGTGTATTTATAGAGTTAGGAAACGTGTGGAAAAAAATCTCAAAACCCCTTCCTTAACCATGAAGCAAAAGGACTCCAAGCATGCAAAGCCATGCCCTTACACACACCTTACCTCTTACACACAATACCCTTACATCAAGCCTTAATTTAGAGGTCCTTTATTCCTTAATGTTTCCACTTACTTTTACTAATTCAAACTTAGTTTAGTTAACATTTAGCTTAGGAAAAAGATGAGTTTGATTCTTATCATATGTTTACACATGTAACTATTCAAGTTGCGATATATTTATGCAACTTGTATTGAATAAAAAGTTAAGTTTTAACAAAACATTTTCCGGTTACATTTTCAATATTTATCCAAAGTGTATATTTTTGTAAACACATTTCAAAAATAAGTTTTCTAACATTAGTTATCAATAAAAAGTGTTTAACAAGGTTATAAAATCATATTTAATCATATTAAATCTTGGATACAAACATTTAACAGATATTTAAATACGAAGTGTTTGAAATTCCGGGTCGTTACATTCTCCCCCTCTTAGAATATTTCATCCTCGAAATTCCGACACAAGTAATCATAGAAATAACCATACTTTAATACTAACCGGTATTATAATCAATAGCAACATATCTTATTGTTTGCCTAGGTCAAAATCTGCTCATCGCATGAGGATGATAAATAAACTACTAAGTGTACCTTTTGCTCAATACCCTTAGGTTATTACTTAGTCGATTATTCGTATTACCTTAAACAATCCGAAGAGTCTTTTCACGAACCTGCCACAAGCCAAACAACATAGTATGTAATTATACTTAAGCTCGTATGATGTATATATATCATCTCGATGCAATATTGATCTGACCACTTGCTCGATCACATAAATTTCACTTTCGAACTAGTATATCGCACTTGACTTCTTTAGTGCGGACTCCGATCTGGTTCCTTGATTGGACACCTCCGTTCTACTTTCATAGCGATAAACTACGATAGAAAACCTAGGGATCGTATCAAGAATCTGTATCAACTGTTCACAGTGAAGAATCTAGTGAAAAATCCTAGTTCAGATCGGTGTATACCACCTTGACATCATGTACTCGAATCTTAGATCAAGAATAGTTATGCCAATAAAATGATCTACTTGCAACTCACGCACTTAACTCAATTGGTTACTTAACCAAACCACACCAATTTCTTTCTAATCCTCATTTATTTAAACAAATTCATTTCTTATGTAGTATTAAAATCATTTATGCAACGTCTCTTAAAACATTACTTAAGTTTTTAAAAATTTCATAAAGACTTATCTTTATAAAATATTACTTAATTACATAATCATTTCAAAAAGCCGCAACTTTATTTATAAAACATTTCAGTGTCTCAAGTTCATATTCATTTACCCAAATAGTATCCTCTTTTTTTGAAACCAGGGAAACCTGTTCAATCACTACCGACATTGTGATTCATGAACAATAAACCTAGGGAATAGACAGCTGGCCTCACAACCGCTATTCTAGGCTAGCCAGACCTTTCGGTTGACATGGTGCAGGAGGTGGGAATCGAACCTCAAACCTCCCATGAGGGAGGCGTATCGCCCCACCACCCAACCAAGCCCGCGGACAATAGTATCCCCTTTTACTATTCAAATTATTTATAAAACATTTCATAAATTGTTGACTAAGTTTATAAACATTTCTATAACAACTTAACTATATTTAAAAAACATTCCCTTAAACATAATTTCATTTTAAAATATTTCAAGACTTAGGTCCATTACTAGTATAATACTCACCTACTTCCAAAGAGTATATACAAAACATTCTTTTACAACTTTTTTCCTTCAAAAATTTCGACGGAGACCAAAAATAAATTTGGATCTTATAATTGAGTCAACCATCTAAACTTCTTTATTTATCGGGCAAGGCAAGTAGCTAGGTAGAGTAGGAATGTGGTATCCAAACTCAATACTGTAGTCTACTTTCCTTAGGAGACCCTAAAGTAAAGACGTTTATTAGTTGTCCCAATAACATCGAGTGTTCTTTTTAACAAGGAGTCTTAACAAATTTTAAACTTGGTTTCAACTTACTATCTTTTCAAATTAAGAGTTATACAAGTTTTATATTTTCATAAAAATACTTAGCCTCAAATATATTAATTCGGAAGTTTTCGACTATCCAGAATTGTCGAAAAATTTATTTTATTTCAATAATTGGAAACTAATTAAATACCATAATAAGATTCACAACCAAACTACCGTAATGCAAAGGATACATGCAATCATATATATCTTTATTGAAAACTTAAGTATTTAAACTCTGAGTTTTATTTCAAGTCATTTGAAATAATAATATATACATATATCTTTTAGATATCAAATCTTATATTTCGAGATTAAACCAAAATCAAAACCAATTTCCAAAATATTTTCTTTTAAAATCTGTAGAAAATGTTAATATAGATCGAGTAATAACAAAATGATACAAGGAACTGGATTCTACCAAATAGTATCGTATATCCCCTTTACTAAGAAGGGTAATACTTAAGAGAAGTGCTTTCCAACCGAACACATCTCATGCCCAATTTTAGTCACTTTCGAGTTACTTGAACTAGCTAATATAAAAATACTTTGTTTCCCGAATCGACTTGTTGTTTCCGAGAGTAATATCGAACTCAAACAAATCTTAAAGCTCTTTTAATAACATTAGTCCTTTAGAATAGTTTCAAATTATACTATTATTATTTTCTCAAAAACCCTTAGAAACCATTTCCAAAAACAACTGGATTTAAGTTCACAAATTCTCAATTTAAATCCTTTATAATTCATAATTATACTAACCGTATTTATATAAGTCAAATTTATATAAACCATATTTATACAAGTCACATCTATATAAATTACATTCTTATATTAAATCATTTCATAAGAGTTTATCTTTTTAATATCTTACCTTCTTCTGGATTATGCTAAGAACCTTTTTATTAAAGTTAACCTTTTTAACCTAACATTATCATCGAACGCCTTATAGTCAGATTGAGAAACTTAATTCATAAGGAGTTCGTTTCAATGTTTCCATAAATTACTATCTACCTAACCCATGTTGTAAAAAAGGTAAATTTAATAAACATTAGCCAATGGCCATAAAATGGCCGAGCACGACTAATCAAGCAATGAATGATATAATTTAATATTATCATTTCCTAACAAACAAATACATTTTAAATAACTATGTTAATTATTTGAAAATTATTCTTTTATATAAAATATAATCCTACGTAAAATTATTTCATTTACAAATTTAGAAAATAATACCATGTCGGTTTGTTCTATTTAAGTGTTTAGGAATCCCTATCGATACGCTGATCAGACGCGTTGACCAAAATCCATAAGCACTCAGCAGACCAATCAACACAATACAAAATATTATTATAGCACTAACTAATACGCTCCTAAAATGGCTCAAAGTTGGGTATGGAAAACAATGATAAATATAAGGGTTTTGCTTCTGCATACTAAACTTCTCCTATCATCAGTGAGCAGTTCCAAATTTTGGACTACTCCATGGATTGAAAATGGCCTTATTCTCCAAAGAATGCTCTCACATGATAATATTATTCAGTCTGGCATTTCCTTACATGCTAGAGCTACATCCTATCTCTAATGGAAAAATCTCTCTTCCACAGACAAGTAACTCCTCAATAAATGCATTATGGATATTATTTAATGATAAACCCTATATCTATAGCCAAAATGAAGAATATAAATGGTCAGATATCCTTCAAGACCACTCTACTCATATTGTCTACTCTGCTAATGCAGGAGAAAATCATCTGCCTTTTTCCCCTGGTACAAAAGGGTCTGGAACATAAATGTAAATGAGAAGCTTAATTTTATGCTCTATAAGGTACTTAGAAATGCTCTTCTGGGTAATTTGGCAGTGAAAGGTATGGCTATCTCGACTATGTGCATATTTTGTTCTTCTGCGGTTGAGGATATTCGTCATTTATTCTTTAGATGTGCCTTCACTCGATTCTTATGGACTAAAGTAAAGTATAGGGGTGGTTTAGGATCATCTCAGATTGATAGTAAGCTTGAATGGATGAGTATATATAATGCTACAAGATGGAAGCAATCATCTACTTATGAAATATTAATATTGCTGAAAGTCACGGTTTCGGTTATATGGCAAAAAAGGAATCAGAGAATTTTCCTTCATAAGATCAAGAATCATATGTAGATATATAATCAGATATGCAGCAAAATCTTATCTATGATAACAATGTCTTCTCACCCCTTTGATACTCCCACTATAGCTAAATGGTCCTAGCTTGGTTGATGTGTCCTTCTTTCCTCATGTCTTTCTTATTTTTTCCTTCCTTTTCCTTCTTCATTTCTATCTTACTTGCTTCCTTGTATCTCATTTATAATGTAAGTATCTGCTTATTGATAAAAATATATGGTAGGGGGCATTTAACCCCGCTGGCTTTGCCAAGAAAAATGCTCTCATATGTATAATACCTCAAACTCATAATAAGGCTTTCCATTACCCTATATCCTAATGAGTTATACCCAACCAAAGCCAAGGTTATCGCTTAACCTTCAGCTCTGATACCAAAAAGTAAAGTCCTCCTTTTAGACCCCTAAATGTCAACACTAATACATCCACGGTATTCACGCGCCGAGCACCCAACTGCCAGAAAGGCAGAATGCTAGGGTAGAATAAAAGAAGAAAAGAAAATGAACAAGAAAGAAGAGAACACAATATCAGAATCTCACCATGGAACTATGACATATAATATCAAAATGATCCTTTTACAAAAGAAAACTGTATAGATACTATAATCAGAGTAAACTAGCCAACCATCAGTCTGGACAGTTATAACAACATGTCCTCACAATTGCTGATATAAAAATAAACAAAGTAATGCAGTAGAAATAAAATCTAAAGTAGGTAGTCATCCAGCTCCTCTCCTGGAGCTCCAATGAATCATCAACGATATTTGGAAATATATACAGGCTGACATAAGCATTATAAGAAGAATAACACCCGGATTAGTCTGGTAAACCAGCATGAGAAAATTCAAGTAATTTGAATTACTATATTTGTAAAATCCTTTTAAAGAATAAAGGTATCTCGTAAGACCATGCCGCAAATAAACACGAACGAGTTTTTACCTTACGATAACCGGACCATTTTATAAGAAAATTTAGTGATTTTATAATAATGTCTAGGGTGTTCAATATAAATATAAATCACAGCTGAAATGGTTACATTGGTTACATTTGACAGCATATTTAGGTATACAAACAAACTGCTAAGGTATGTTCGTATAAATGGACTTTCCATGGAGACCTCCTCAATGAGACCGATCTCCTATGACAAGGATCAGAAAATACCTTTCGAGAACCGTATATCTCTAGATAAAATATACCATAAGGTAAACACAACTGGACCATCATCCGTAAACTCGCGTGAACAATGTGTACCAAGTATCAACAACTTCACGCTGGCAACATATATAAGCATACTCTAGATATGGAGTTGTCGTACCCCGCCATGGTCAGCTAAACCCTAGGATCGTGCATCCTACTCTATCTTTAGTCATTTTCCCGATCTCGAGGCTACGGTCGACATTTTCACACGAGTTTTCAACATATCTCGATCACATAATGAATCCCATATGAATTCTGTCATCTCAATAGATTCCAGAACCACACATGGCTTCCTTCATTCACTTCCAAAACAGAGAACCCGTATCTCAGCCTTGAAGTGGTTTTTGATAAGTACAACACTTACTGGTCCTAGTCTCTCCAAGACTGAGTCGACGAATTTGGTCTTATTCAACAATAATGAGAATGATTGCAAAAGGGAACTAAGTCCTGAATACTTTCTCATAAGCAAGTAACATACCTGCACTATCATTTCATGCAAGGCATGGTCAAGTCACATAAATGACTTTTAATCCCTTTTTAATTAATTTATCTTTTATTAATTAAAAACCTTTTTTATTAGAAAAACTTCTTTTTATCTAATAAAACTTCTTTCATAAATCAACACTTCATTAATTAATACTCCTTTATTAATTAAAACTACCTTTATATTCTTGTATAAATATATTAAACATTCATCTATACTCTTTTTAATACTAAAAAATATTCAGATACGTATTCCAATGGTATAAGTGTATTCACAAATTGTTTAACAAGTTTTACTTACTTGAAATACAATCAAAGAGATTAAAACAATTACTACCAAAACATTGTTATAATAAACCCCTTTTCTTTTATAAATTAGGCATATAACATTTCCTACATCTTTGTAAAAGATCTCAATACTTATTATTATCTTAAAAATTCCATTGTTAAAGATTTATAGTATTTCTTCCGAATATAATTCAAGGGTTTAAAAACAAATGTTGCTAAAACATAGTTTATTACAAACCCAAAACCATTCCATTTAATCATTTTCTTTAAAACTCTCCTTTTAAATGTTTAATTACTTTTAAGGATTAAAGACAAGTTTTGCTTACATTTAAGTGTTAAAGACAAGTGTTGCTAAAAACAATTGTCACAACAAACCCAAACATTTCATACTTTGAAAACATTCCTCTTTAAAACTTCCTTCTTAAAGATTTATTTATATTTGAGGGTTAAAGACAAGTGTTTCTCAAAACATTTGTCACAACAAACCCAAAACCATTTACTTGTATTTTTTTCTACTAAATATCCATTATTAAATATCTAATATATTCCCAAGTATAATTAATAATAAGGGTTAAAAACAAGTGTTGCTAAAAACACTGTTTACAACAACCCAAAACTATTTACTTATTCATTAATAACTTTAAACATTTATTTAAAGATCAAAGCATATCCACACTTATTATTTAAGGCAATACACTTTTAATTAATTCCACAAAACCATTTATTTTAACTTAAGTGTTAAAATACAAACTCCCTTTATTATATTTATATAATACTTAATTTAATATTTAAAACTTATATATATATAGAGAAATATCTTTAAAATACTTATTAATTTGTTAAAATACTTTTAAAACTACTTAAAATATATTATAATTATTTATATAGAATACTATGTAAAAATAAGAAATTTTGAAATAAATAGAAAAACAAGTTTTAATTTTAAAATCTACTTAGTTTAGAAAGTCATAGTTAATTGTTAAAAATATATTTAAAATTGAAACCAATTTTAAAACTCTCTATTATAAGTTATAACACAATCCTAAAAATATTAGAGAAAAATATTAAATTTAAATATCATTTTTAAATAATTTATAGTTTAAGATAGAAAATTTTGCTATTATAGAAGTGCTATCTAAAGTTTTGTTACCATTGTCACCATTGTTTTGCTACAACTTTGAGCCTAGATTTCAATAATTAAAAAAATTATTTTTGATTCACTGTTTTTACATTAGTTAGTATACTTTGGGTACTTAGAAACCACGTAGAAAAGTCCTAAAGAACTGCTTCCAATTATTTTAGAGAATTACTTGAAAACTAGGTATTTTACCGAACTGCACTTACAGCGACTATTCCGCTATAACTTTTTGCATTTCGTTCAACTAGCTATCAAATGAATTAGGCTTCAAAAATTTCCCAATAAGAACAATATATTATTTACTCCTTAAATATGAAAAGAAACCTCCAAAGAAGTTTGTAGAAAAATATCGTTATTTCGCTAAATAAAAAGAGTCGTTATAGCGACCTTTTTACTTCAATATTTTGTTGCTTTGATTTACTTCTTCTATAACTTTCCAACACATATTCTTTTCTTTTCTAAACACTTATAGAAGTGTAAATAATAACCAAACAATTTATTGTTCGGATATGTCATTAAATCTCCATTTTCATAAGTTCTAGTTCAAGGGATTCAAAGTGCGCATATGGCGACTATCGCTATATGGACAATTCAGTATTCAATTCAATATCTTGTGTCATTCTCTTTTATACACATATATGATTCCAAATTCAAACCATATCACTACTAAACATGTATTAACATATGTTCTAATAATCATGCCCATTTTAGATGTTTAAATGTGCTTAATTTACACAACATAATCTCATTCTCTTTAAGGCAACTACTTTAACAAATCATATGCTTTTGGAAGCATATAAAAAAAGGTTATAACTTTAAGTAGTTAGTGTCTATTATTATATTTAATAGCAAGCAATATTTCAAGCAATACCAACATGTTTATTTAACATGTAATTATCAATATTCAACGTGAGATTAACTCACTTTTATCAATCCATATCCCTTCCTACCAACATTTATATATAACCACACTTCACTATCATTTTCTACTCAACCAAAACATCACCTAAAACTATTCCTTATTTTCGGTTAACCCACGGCCATCATCTACCCTCTCCTTGAACTCACGGTCATGACATGGAGGAGGGGGTTTTGCTCCCTTTCTGCCATCTCCGACTTGTTGAGAGGTGATGTAATATCGTACTAAGGATGTAGGAAAGTTTGGAGGAGAAAGGAGTTGGTTTGATATGATTTCTAGAAAGTTATAGAGGAGGAAGAAGAATATGAAGACATTGTTTAGAAGTGGATCTGTATAGAAATGAAGTGAATGTGTGTGTGTATTTATAGAGTTAGGAAATGTGCGGAAAAGATCTCAAAAACCCCTTCATTGACCATGAAGCAAAAGGACTCCAAGCATGCAAAGCCATACCCTTACGCACACCTTACCTCTTACATACCATACCCTTAAATCAAACCTTAATTTAGGGGTCCTTTAGTCCTTAATGTTTCCACTTACTTTTACTAATTCAAACTTAGTTTAGTTAACCTTTAGCTTAGGAAAAATATGTGTTTAACTTTTATCATATGTTTACACATGATAACTATTCGAGTTGCAATATATTTACGCAACTTGTATTGAATAAAAAGTTGATTTTTAACAAAATGTTTTCCGGTTACATTTTCAGTATCTATCCAAAGTGTATATTTTTGTAAACACATTACAAAAATAAGTTTTCTAACATTAGTTATTAATTAAAAAGTGTTTAATAAGGTTATAAAATCATATTTAATTTTATAAAATCTTGGACACAAATATTTAAATAATTCAGATATTTAAATATGAAGTGTTTGAAATTCCGGGTCGTTACACAATGCTACTGCTATCTCTATAAATACAAACCATAGAGTAACCAAGAGATGATCCGGATTCTGTTATCACTATGCAGGAACTCTATCTCTTCTTCAACTCTTTCCTCTTCACAATAGTCAACAGGGCAGCTCCTCTAGGCAATTCTAGCACTTAGAACTTGTCTAACCGTTGTACTTGTGATTCTTTCTATTTCAAACCTCTTGTAATCTCATACAAACAAGATCAAATCAATAAGCAAATTTATAAAGTGGACGTAGGCTTAGTTTGTGATTACCGCCCATGACCCCTGCACCGAATCTAGAGAAAGTGCGCTGTAAGGTGTGCCAGGCAACCATGGACGATTGTCAGGGTAAATTAAAAACAACAGAAGTCTATCGTATTACTCACAGCGCATGGACAAAATACAATAGAACATATGTATAGTGAAGCTTCGCAGAATAGAATCCCATCATATAAAACTTCATAATAGTTGAATACAAACATCTGAATAGTCAATACAACAAGCCTCACTACATATCATTCAGAGAATACAAAGCAGCGGAACATCCAGTACATATAGTAAAAAAAGTAATATGCAATACTCCAGCTCGTCTCCGTCATCAGCATCGTGGAAAGCAAGAACAGCACCTGTCACCTGCTACCTAGTCTGCCCATCCCAAAATGGACGAACAGCCCAAGGCAATAAGAATTAAAACATAAAGCCTTGAGTCAGACAACAGTCTTAGTGAGCGGTAAATTAACTAACAACATACCAAAAGAGTACAAAGGAAAAAGGAATAGGAATACAACCCTCCCACTCCAACCTCTTTCTACAGTGATAGCCCCCAGACACACACTAAGCAGAAGCAAACATAGCAGAGCAAAAAATGTAAAGTAAAGAAATTATCACTCGAGTCAAGGGCGATGTTTTCCAAGCACAAACTCCCAAGGCCTAAACCAAGATCAGATAAGCACCCAGAAAACACTGCTCTTGAGACCGAATGACGATACAACCAAACATCCATGGCTCTGGCTATCACTGTTATCGTTGCTTCGATATCACCGTTAATTGAATGACCGGTACATTCTTTCAGCCGTCCGTCAAGGGCTAATGGAAACCCCGGTTCTAGACATAACTCCCGCACGTCGTCGCAGCCCGTGCCTAGGACTATCGAATCTGCCCAGAGTACTCGACCATCAACAGTTGGCCGTTGGGACTATCGAATCTGCCCAAACGTACTCTTGCTTAGAGCATGATAGAACCTTCAACAACGATGCTATCCAAGCCTCCTAGTCATCCTCCTTGACGACTATTTCCATACTAGCTCAAGCGCCTCTCAAGCATCCATTACCCTTAACTCGAATCATATCACCGAGTTACCAACGTGCTTGGGATGATCCTGTCTGGATTAGACCAAGACTATCTCATATCATACTTCGCTTCATCACATCCTCGCAAAGTCTCATCTCAACATCATCATCATCGAATCTATGCATAAGAGCTTCATCACCCGCTACAAATGCCACAAGCAGCTTTTCCAATTCAAGAGCCTTTCCCTTAGCTTTTGAATCATCTTTGGTCTAAATCAAACCATCAATCATCTAATTCATAACAATCAATCCAATCAAACATTAATCCAAGCAATCAAGCATTCAAATATGGTCTAAGTAGACAATTACAACAATAATGGCATTTTCGTAATTAAAGAGTTGAAAGTCCAACAAGCATGAAAACATGAACAATATCTCTACAAACTTGATGAATGAACTTGCATAGGTTAACATGTGATAAAATGGATGTAACATCATCATGAACAATGAATCTATATGGATCTACACTTAGGATGAATAAAATGCATGGAAATCACTATTTCAACACCAAATCGAGCCAACAATCCGATATACTCCTTTGGATCCGTGTGAGAGATAATCACCACTCACCAAATCACCCAAACAAACCCAAATTAACACGCTTCAGATCTGGACAGCGAAGGATCAATCTCGATCTATCACCAATCCGCTTCAAACGATGAAATCTCACTTCAAAAGATGAAGATCTTCAATCTAAGCTCTTGAATCTTCAATTTGATCTTCAACTTGGATGGATGGAAGAACTAGATTAGAGTGGAGAAAAGAAGTGAAGAAGTGTAGAAGTCGAGCTCTCAAAATGGCAGCACTTCGTCGCTTCGAAATTTGGATCCCAAAAAGTGAGAAAAACCCTTCCTATTTATAGCTGAAAATTCACTAAGTCGTAACTCGGCTATCTCCATAAGTCGTCTCCGACTTACGACCTAAGAGACTCTTCGACCTAACAATGCGCACGACTCAACAGCTGCAGCTTAGCGCACATTCGACACAACTACACAACTCCTAGGTCGCTCACGACTTAACACAGCTATCCTCCTTAGGTCGCTCACGACCTAATAGCTACGACTTAACTCCTCAGCGACCTATCGCTTGCGCCTCTTCGACCTAAAACTTAAGAGGATACGACTTAGCACAACAGCGCACCCAAGCGACCTAACAGATGCGCTTCCATGCGACCTATCAATCCAACGACTTAAAACAATGCGCGACTTAACTATGCGCGACCTAATTCTAAGCCAAAACCCAGCGACCTAACAACTCACGCGACCTACGACTTAACAAGTGCGCGACTTACGACTTAGAAATCACGCGACCTAACACTTAAGCTATTCCTGCGACCTAACAACCCACACTACAAAACTACTCACGCGACCTAACTGGGTTATGTCCTAACTCCTTAAGTCGCCTAACTCTTAGGTCGCTAACACGCTAACCCTCTTAGGTCGCTAACCTATAGGTCGCTCCAAGATACTAAGTCGCTACATTCTATAAGTCGCTGGCTTTCTTAAGTCGTCTACGTCCTATCCCACGACTTACTCCCTTCACGACCTAAACTTCCAAACGCTCTAACTCTTAAGTCGTTCAATCTATAAGTCGGTCACGACCTATCACTTAGGTCGTTCACGACCTAGGACTTAGAAAAATTCCGCCTAAAATCTGAAACGACTTAAAATGCTAAAAATTCCAGATTTTGACGAACTTGTCGATCCGTAAAAATACGGGTCGTTACATTCTCTCCCCCTTAGGAATTTCGTCCCCGAAATTCCACACAATCAAAGCAATCAAAGACTATTCTGCACGCCTACCATCCATAGCAATCAGCAAACCATGCATCCAATTCTAGCTTAGCGTGCAGAATTCTAAAACTAGAACAAGTTACAATATCGTGAGATGACACGACACCTTAGGGCCATACCTTGAAGAGTTCAGGATGAGCTGCCTTCATCCTCTCTTCCACCTCCCACGTACAATCGTTATCATCATCACTCCATTGTATCTTGAGCAACTTAACTACCTTCCTCCTAAGCTGTTTCGTGTCGGTCTCTACGACACGAAGCGGCTTACGAGGTCTTCTATCGACTGGATCAACTTCGAAGTCTTCACAGCTAACAGCAGAAACCACCGTATTCGAGTCGTGCACATACTTCCGTAGATACGATACATGAAAAACATTGTGCACACTCGACATCTTCTCAGGTAACTCCAATCTATAGGCGAGCTTTCCAATTCGCTCGATGATCGGGAATGGTCCAACAAATCTCGGAGTCAATTTTCCTTTCTTCCCGAATCGAATAACATTCTTCAGTGGAGAAATCTTCACAAAAACCATATCACCAACGTCGAATTCCAAATCCTTTCGACGCTTATCGGCATAACTCTTCTGACGGTCTTGGGCTGCCTTCATTCGTTGCCGAATGATCTCTATACAATCCGAATTCTGTCGAATCATCTCTGGCCCAAGTAACAGCTTTTCTCCAGTTTCTAACCAACATGTCGGAGAATTACACGGTCTTCCATACAATGCCTCATACGGTGCCATACCAATACTTGACTGGTAACTGTTATTGTATGAAAACTCCACCAAATGAAGGTGATCTTCCCATGATCCTCCGAAATCCAAAACACAAGCTCTGAGGAGATCTTCCAAAACTCGGTTGACTCTCTCGGTCTGACCATCTGTTTGAGGGTGATAAGCTGTACTCAAACACAACTCGGTTCCCAAAACTTCCTGGAAGCTCTTCCAAAATCCACTAGTGAACAATGGATCTCGATCACTCACTATACTCTTCGGAATACCATGGAATCGAACTATCCACTTAACATACAACTCGGCCAACTTTGATGCAGTCCTAGTCGATCGAACAGGAATGAATCGTGCACTCTTAGTCAAACGATCTACAATGACCCAAATCCCTTCATTTCCCATTCTGCTTCTAGGTAGCCCATCAATAAAATCCATCGACACTTGCTCCCACTTCCATGTAGGAACTTCTAATGGCTGAAGCAATCCACTTGGCTTCTTCTGCTCGGCTTTTATCAACTGGCAGTTCATACATTTGGAAATAAAATTTCCAACATCCTTCTTCATACCTTCCCAGTAGTAGGTTCTCTTCATATCCCGATACATCTTATTTCCACCTGGATGAATTGTCAGCTTCGAGTGATGACTTTCCTTCAGAACTTCACTCCTCAATTCATCTATATCGGGAACAACTAGTCGTCCTTGCTTCCGAAGCCAACCCTCTCGATCGACCTCAAATCCTTTATCCTTTTCTGGATCAAATCCAGATTCCAAATCATGAATAATCTTGACAAGCTTATCATCTCGCTTTTGGCCCTCGCCAATCCTTTCCACAAGAGTGGGTCTTATCGATAAGTTTGCCAACATCTCAGGCTCCAATTCACATCTAGGCCTGAAGTCAAATCCAGCTAAATACTCGAGACTCTTCCATTCTGAAAACATGGCTCCCAATCCTGCATGTCTTCGACTTAACGCATCTGCCACTGCGTTACCTTTTCCCGGAGTATAAGCTATACCAAAATCATATGATGCCAAAAACTCTAGCCAATGTTGCTGCCGAAGATTCAAATCTTTTTGGGAGAAAAGATACTTCAACGACTTATGATCCGTAAACAACTCGAATCGAACTCCCAACAGATAATGTCTCCACATCTTCAGAGCAAAAACAATCGCCGCTAACTCCAAATCATGAGTCGGGTAATTCCTTTCATGCGGCTTCAGTTGTCGACTTGCATACGCAACAACTTTATCCCTCTGCATCAGCACTGCTCCAAGTCCAGTACCACATGCGTCGGTGTAAACCACCATCTCATCATTCCCACTAGGAATAATCAAAACAGGAGCACTCGTCAATCGTTCTTTCAGGATTCTGAAAGCTTGCTCACACTTATCATCCCATCTGAACACTAGGTTCTTCTTTGTCAATCCTGTTAACGGTGCAGCCACCTTGGAGAAGTCTTTGATAAACCGTCGATAATATCCTGCTAATCCAAGAAAACTCCTCACATCAGATGCATTCTTAGGTCTAACCCAATCCTGGATTGCTGCCACCTTAGCGGGATCAACCGCTATTCCACTTCCAGAAATCACATGGCCTAAGAACCTCACTTCACTCTTCCAGAAGTGACACTTCGAAAACTTAGCCTTCAGCTGATGTTTCCGCAAGATCTCCAAAACGATACGCAAGTGTGTCTTGTGCTCTTCTTCAGTTCTAGAATAAATCAGAATATCATCCACGAACACAAGTACGAACTTGTTCAACTGATCTCTGAACACTCTATTCATAAGATCCACAAAATATGCTGGCGCGTTAGTCAATCCGAACGGCATTACCAGCCACTCAAAGAAACCAGATGGTGTCCGAAAAGCAGTCTTCGGCACACTATCCTTAGCTACTCTCAACTGGTGAAATCATGTTGCCAAATCCATCTGAGAAAACACCTTAGCTTCGTGAAGCTGATCAAACAAGTCATCTATTCTCGGCAATGGATACTTGTTCTTCTTAGTCACCTTATTCAGCTCACGATAATCCACACACAATCTCAATGACCCATCTGCCTTGGTTGCAAACACAACTGGTGCACCCCACTCGGACACACTACGCCAAATGAATCCTTTCTGGAAAAGATCATCAACTTGCACCCTCAACTCCTGCTGTTCCCTAGGCGCCATCCGCCTAAGAGGCATCACAACAGGTCTGGCTCCTTCAACTAGATCTATACGAAACTCGATCTCTCTATGCGGCGGCAACCCTTTGACTTCGTCAAAGACATCCTCGAATCCATTAGCGATTGGCACCGATGACAGTCCATCCCGTGGAACAACCAGCGAATACATGAAGCTCATGAAGACGCCTTCCTCGTGCTTACATCGTATCACAACCTTTCGCCCCTCCACATTCTCGACTGTCACTTCCAACCTCTCGCAATCAAACTTTGCCGCATACTTCCTAAGCCAGTCCATACCCAAAATAATTCCGAACCCCGCAAAGTTCAGAACAAAGCAATCACAAACAAAAGAGCAACCATGACTCGACACAATCAGACCACGGCATAACATACTCAAACAAGACGAACCCCCAACTGGATTAGTCACAACCAATGGCCTATCAACAATATCCGGTTCCAAACCAAACCGGCCTACTAGTTCACTACAAACGAACGAATGCGACGCTCCAGTATCAAACAGAACTCTAACTGGAACACCACATAGGAAAAGAGTACCTTGAACCACCACACTCTTTCCCTTCTCTTCAGCGGTAGGAGCTTTCGAAGACGACGGAACAGCTCCCAAAGCATAAGCTTGCACAATCTGCTTGTCCCTCCTCGGTTCTGGACAATTCTTCCTGAAATGCCCCGGCTTGTCACAGTTGTGACACTTCATTGGCACCTTAAGATTCTTACAATCCTTCGAGAAATGGCCCTTCTGTTGACAATTGTAGCAAGTCACCTCGCCTTTCTGCTTCTTCTGGCAATCCTTACCCTTCTGCTGCTGCTGCTTCCTCTTCTGGTTTCCACCCTGCTGTGGTTTAGACTCTCCCTTGGTCACAGCAACAACAAATCCTTCCTTAGGAAACAGACTCTCATGCCTGAGAGCTTTCTCCACAAGCTTCTCAAATGAATCGTCCAAATGATCCACCAACTGTCTCCCAAGATAACTGTCCAAGCCTGTCACAAACTTCTCATTCTTCTGATATGCAGACTCAATATATGACCGGGCATACTTGGACAATGCTTCAAACTCAGAAACATACTCAAGAACTGGTCTTCCTCCCTGCTTGAGCTCTACAAACTTCTTGAACAGAACAGACTTCTGAGCTGTAGAAATGAACTTAGCTTCAAATCTGACTTGGAATTGCTCCCAAGTAATCTCTTCTTCCGAAGTATTGATGGTAATAGAATTCCACCAATCAGAAGCTCTCCCTTGAAGCTGTCACGATGCCAACTTCCTCTTAGTCGCATCCTCAATTCCCAAATCACCAAAGATCCTTCTACAAGCATCTATCCATCTCTGGACCTCAATAGTTGATTCTGTTCCCAAGAAAACCTTCCCTCCAAGAGCAGTATAGTCCTTGCACAACTTAGCAAAATCCACTGGTTTTGGAGTTTGGACTTGAACTCCAACATCTAATGCTGCCCCCGGAACTGGTATCCTTCTCATGATCGAAGTCATCATAGCTTTGAACATAGCTGCATAATCAGCAGTCCCCTCAGTAGCACGACCTTCCCTAGTAGCTGGTCTCCCTCTTCGACTCATTCTCAATATCTATAAAAAGGAATGATTAGCACATCTTAGAGAAACAACTGCATAAAGGACTCAAACTCAACTAAACTACTATATTATATATAGTATTCATCCATCAAAATACAATTATGTCTCTCATACGTAGTTACGTCAGCGAGCGTTGGGTAAAATCGATTAACCAATGCTCTGATACCAAATGTGACGACCGCCCATGACCCCTGCACCGAATCTAGAGAAAGTGCGCTGTAAGGTGTGCCAGGCAACCATGGACGATTGTCAGGGTAAATTAAAAACAACAGAAGTCTATCGTATTACTCACAGCGCATGGACAAAATACAATAGAACATATGTATAGTGAAGCTTCACAGAATAGAATCCCATCATATAAAACTTCATAATAGTTGAATACAAACATTTGAATAGTCAATACAACAAGCCTCACTACATATCATTCAGAGAATACAAAGCAGCGGAACATCCAGTACATATAGTAAAAAAAGTAATATGCAATACTCCAGCTCGTCTCCGTCATCAGCATCGTGGAAAGCAAGAACAGCACCTGTCACCTGCTACCTAGTCTGCCCGTCCCAAAATGGACGAACAGCCCAAGGCAATAAGAATTAAAAACATAAAGCCTTGAGTCAGACAACAGTCTTAGTGAGCGGTAAATTAACTAACAACATACCAAAAGAGTACAAAGGAAAAAGGAATAGGAATACAACCCTCCCACTCCAACCTCTTTCTACAGTGATAGCCCCCAGACACACACTAAGCAGAAGCAAACATAGCAGAGCAAACAACGTAAAGTAAAGAAATTATCACTCGAGTCAAGGGCGATGTTTTCCAAGCACAAACCCCCAAGGCCTAAACCAAGATCAGATAAGCACCCAGAAAACACTGCTCTTGAGACCGAATGACGATACAACCAAACATCCATGACTCTGGCTATCACTGTTATCGTTGCTTCGATATCACCGTTAATTGAATGACCGGCACATTCTTTCAGCCGTCCGTCAAGGGCTAATGGAAACCCCGGTTCTAGACATAACTCACGCACGTCGTCGCAGCCCGTGCCTAGGACTATCGAATCTGCCCAGAGTACTCGACCATCAACAGTTGGCCGTTGGGACTATCGAATCTGCCCAAACGTACTCTTGCTTAGAGCATGCTAGAACCTTCAACAACGATGCTATCCAAGCCTCCTAGTCATCCTCCTTGACGACTATTTCCATACTAGCTCAAGCGCCTCTCAAGCATCCATTACCCTTAACTCGAATCATATCACCGAGTTACCAACGTGTTTGGGATGATCCCGTCTGGATTAGACCAAGACTATCTCATATCATACTTTGCTTCATCACATCCTCGCAAAGTCTCATCTCAACATCATCATCATCGAATCTATGCATAAGAGCTTCATCACCCGCTACAAATGCCACAAGCAGCTTTTCCAATTCAAGAGCCTTTCCCTTAGCTTTTGAATCATCTTTGGTCTAAATCAAACCATCAATCATCTAATTCATAACAATCAATCCAATCAAACATTAATCCAAGCAATCAAGCATTCAAATATGATCTAAGTAGACAATTACAACAATAATGGCATTTTCGTAATTAAAGAGTTGAAAGTCCAACAAGCATGAAAACATGAACAATATCTCTACAAACTTGATGAATGAACTTGCATAGGTTAACATGTGATAAAATGGATGTAACATCATCATGAACAATGAATCTATATGGATCTACACTTAGGATGAATAAAATGCATGGAAATCACTATTTCAACACCAAATTGAGCCAACAATCCGATATACTCCTTTGGATCCGTGTGAGAGATAATCACCACTCACCAAATCACCCAAACAAACCCAAATCAACACGCTTCAGATCTGGACAGCGAAGGATCAATCTCGATCTATCACCAGTCCGCTTCAAACGATGAAATCTCACTTCAAAAGATGAAGATCTACAATCTAAGCTCTTGAATCTTCAATTTGATCTTCAACTTGGATGGATGGAAGAACTAGATTAGAGTGGAGAAAAGAAGTGAAGAAGTGTAGAAGTCGAGCTCTCAAAATGGCAGCACTTCGTCGCTTCGAAATCTGGATCCCAAAAAGTGAGAAAAACCCTTCCTATTTATAGCTGAAAATTCACTAAGTCGTAACTCGGCTATCTCCATAAGTCGTCTCCGACTTACGACCTAAGAGACTCTTCGACCTAACAATGCGCACGACTCAACAGCTGCAGCTTAGCGCACATTCGACACAACTACACAACTCCTAGGTCGCTCACGACTTAACACAGCTATCCTCCTTAGGTCGCTCACGACCTAACAGCTACGACTTAACTCCTCAGCGACCTATCGCTTGCGCCTCTTCGACCTAAAACTTAAGAGGATACGACTTAGCACAACAGCGCACCCAAGCGACCTAACAGATGCGCCTCCATGCAACCTATCAATCCAACGACTTAAAACAATGCGCGACTTAACTATGCGCAACCTAATTCTAAGCCAAAACCCAGCGACCTAACAACTCACGCGACCTACGACTTAACAAGTGCGCGACTTACGACTTAGAAATCACGCGACCTAACACTTATGCTATCCCTGCGACCTAACAACCCACACTACAAAACTACTCACGCGACCTAACTGGGTTATGTCCTAACTCCTTAAGTCGCCTAACTCTTAGGTCGCTAACACGCTAACCCTCTTAGGTCGCTAACCTATAGGTCGCTCCAAGATACTAAGTCGCTACATTCTATAAGTCGCTGGCTTTCTTAAGTCGTCTACGTCCTATCCCACGACTTACTCCCTTCACGACCTAAACTTCCAAACGCTCTAACTCTTAAGTCGTTCAATCTATAAGTCGGTCACAACCTATCACTTAGGTCGTTCACGACCTATGACTTAGCAAAATTCCAC
Source organism: Allium fistulosum (assembly GCA_030737815.1). Lineage (NCBI taxonomy): Eukaryota > Viridiplantae > Streptophyta > Magnoliopsida > Asparagales > Amaryllidaceae > Allium > Allium fistulosum. The sequence continues at coordinate 446,823,364 of CM060903.1, forward strand.
CTAAAATCTGAAACGACTTAAAATGCTGAAAATTCCAGATTTTGACGAACTTGTCGATCCGTAAAAATACGGATCGTTACATAGTTAATAGCCGAACCACTATAAAAATCTCTATGTCTCTCTTATTTATTTTACTTTATTGCTATTTCTATTATCTTTGCCTTATTTTATCAGGGCTGGCATTTTCACATACTCATCTATGATGTTAATCCATTTTTTAGGTTAACATGATGGGATATTGTAGATGATAAGGAGAGCAACTACAAGGTCCCTCTTACTTGTGCCTAATGTAGTCAGGGGAAGTGTTATTAAATTAAAAGTTAATTAGGATTTAATATTGTAATGGTGAAGAGTTATTGCTTGGTGATGATTTTCAGTTTTGGAATGTATAAGAAGAGAAATCATTGGGGTTGTCATTGTGGAGGCGATCGAAGAAGTGGTCCTCGATCCGGAGTAGGTGGGTATTAAATTCTTACTTAGAAGAGGATATGTATGGTTTTATGTAGTTAATATCAGATAATATTGTTGATATGTCGCCAATATATCTCATATCGCTCTTTAGCCAATATTTTATCCAAACTATCGCTTAAAATATCATTATCGGTATATCGCTTGATATTTGTTGATATATTACTTCGATGTTTAGTGTAAAATACCCAATATTTTTTTAGAATATCGATCGCTTTTGTATGTGTTAGAGAAAATAAATTTACAAATAAATATCTCCAAATTCTCAATGTTTATTTTTTGTATATGGTGAATGCAATATGTAGACCATATTAGACATCTCAATGTACTAATTTTCTCTTTTAATCGTATTTTTCAGTCTTCTTCATTAACCATTCAATAAAGAAAACTCTATTTATTTCATTGTATTATATGTTATTTTTTGTGAAGTCTTTACTAATAAAAACAAGATCGCATAAAAGCTACTTTTCCTTTTAGTCATTTTTATTCGATCGCCATTTCTAATTATTAAGTTAGCTTATGAAAATCCATTTATTGTTTATTATCAAGGACTAAGAACTAAATTTTTAAGAGAAGTAAATTTATATATTTGACATATCGATAAAGAACGGGCTAGAAGTGGTAAATGGTATCAAACAATATTACTTGTTTGGTAAATTAAGTGAAAACTGAAACAAAGATGGTATGCATATGGAAAAAATAAAAAGTAAGATGGATGATTAGAGGACTGAAAACAATGAATAATGTATAAAAATAAAGGAAATAATAAAAAGCACATTATACAAATTTTTTGGTTTTTATGATCCTATTTTGTGATTTGTATTTAACTCATATCCCAGTAAACAGATTATAATCTATAAACTATATGCAGTCTGTCTCTAATAGTAATATGGCAATGTTGATCCAAGTATTTAAAAACTTATCACCATTGTGACATTATAACATAATACAATATAGTTTATAACATGTTATATACATGTATGATATTTTACCGATATTATCATGATATTTTAAAATATCTCATATCGATACTTGACTGATACGTACCCGATACCAATATTAACTACTTAGGACTATGGGTATAGTGGTCAATGAAAGGATATCAGTTGGTTATGGTAACGAGTAGGGGATTTTAGAATGGAGAGGAGATGGTGCACGGTAGTGAATAGATGGATCTCGATTAGTGACCATTATCAGGAACATAGTTGTCGGACAACCTTACTTTGTGTTTATTCTAGGCACCGCGTTTGCCTTATTGGACCGGGAATTTTTCAAGGTGTTTGCATAGTGCTTTATGAGCCATTTGGGCTTTGACTACTTGATCATGCTGGTAATTGGGTAAAAATCATTTGGAAGTTATATGTGATATTTTCATATAATAATGAATTTCTATAATCTATCTGCATTATTATGTTGATAGTTAACCTTATCATTCAGGAATGTCGAAAGCTTTTGCATACCTTCATAGGGCCGACCCAAAGATTTCATTGCCCCAGCCCAAAATGATTATCAAAATTCGTTTAAAAAGGAAAATTTTTCAAAACAAAGCATGTTGACTCCGCTAGGTTTCAAACACTAGTCATAAATAAAATGGCTTTAAATCCTTATCCCCAGACCATTGCTTCACCTTTTACTGCAAGGCTTATACCTTATAACTAATATTTTTACATAAAGTATCTTTAAGTTGCCCTAGGTCCAGTAGGTTGCCCCAGCCCAAGGACTTGATGGGATGCCCTATGGGCTGGCCCTGTACCTGCACCAAGTGGACTCGTTGGTAATGGAAAAAGATGACTTGTATATAACCATTGCATGTATAAACTATACGTAGTCATCTCCGGTACCATCTGAACATAACTTTCATATATATATGATGAAGTGCAAAAGTTTTCATATAAAGCAATCATGGTCTGCCATGTATCACTTCCTAAGCTAAGGATACGTTATCACGTGTCATCATCTTAGCCATAAATCCATCTTAATACAAGAAGAAGTTGTTGGAACTGGGCCAGTCCACAATGGAAGTTACGGATGAATTCAAATTTTATTACCATATCGGATCTTTATTGGGCCTATGAAGTCTAATTTATTCAGAATATTTCTAATTTTTTTTAAATAAAATCTTTATTTTATTTAAAAATATTATATATATATATGTATGTGTGTGTGTGTGTCATATACACATATACATATGTGTACATGTGTAACATATCAATCCATGCAAAGTATAACATGCCCGTGTATAGATGTTGAGATTTACATCGCAATGGACACGTTAGCTCATCCAATATACAAATATATTATCTGGATGTATGTTTATTGTAACAACCCAAATTCCAGTAGGTCCGGATTTTTCGCAAATATGCTAAAATCCAAGTCCATTGAAGCCTGAGTTGGGTATCTCGTATCCTGCAAATAGGAAAAAATAAATATATCAGAGCTCAAATAAATATCTCACTGCGGAACTGGCTAAAATATAATAGTAAGTAAATACTCACCAAGGTAATAACACTATCTAAACAAGTGTCTCAAAGCTGGAAAACCTCTGCCATCTATCTAACCTGTGGGATGATATGAGAAGGGGGTCAGAACTAAAGTTCTGGTGAATGGACAAATTATACACTTCTAAGCATAATTCTACATATACCGTCCTATTTCCATTTTCTGTTACATTAGGTTTATAATACTCTCGCCTCTGTGCGTGAATTGTACCCATCTACTCCCTCGTAGATTAAGACCTAATAATATATATATATATATATATATATGTAGCTACATGCCCAAAGATCGCATCAGTCCTAGGTAATACCCATAGTACCTTCCGTATCCTCCTCGAAAAGGACTCCATCGTCTCGCTACTAGAGCATACTGTAACCACATCTGTAAAGGACAGCTTCGTGACGCCTACAATACAGATGTTCCATCGTCTACTATGAAAACGTGAAACTGCATCCACACTAGTTTATACTAGTGCTCGGACATCCACAATGAACCACCCAGTGCGTACCTTGAGGACTACACGTAATCGCTTTGTCTACTCCCTGAATTCTGCCAACAAGGTCTACCTTGTACGGAACTCGGTCGGAGATTTTCTATATCTGTAAAGGTCCGCTTCGTTAGGCCTACAATACAAATGTTCTACTTGTTTTGTCTCTTATCTCATCATGGCTATGGCCCCACGCAGCCCCCCCTTAACTAATCGAAAGACCTTTTAAGAGCTAAGTGGTTATGCCCTACTGCAAACAATCTAAACATCCAATTGGCTGTGCCCCTCATCCAATGTCTCGATAGTAAAAGAATCATTGGCCTATTGGTTTAACTCTAGTCTTTCCCTAACTCACTCTGACTTATGATGGCTGATCTCCGCATGTGACTATCATTTTGGGTCCTGCCCACTAAAACCTACTCGCAATGCAAAAGCAAAGGTCCACTTCGTTAGGCCTACAATGCAAAAGCAGTCAAGGCATGCTCTCTTGATGGAACACCTACAGACCTGCCTTCGGGGGTGCAGCTTTGTTAGGCCTACCCCAGAGGGCCATCCTAGAGTATCCTCACATCCCGTTGATGTCTCGTACTTCCTTCTAGCCCAAAATAACTAAGTTGGACGTGCTCTTTCTGTACTAAAAAAAATCTGCGATGAACTGCTTCGTTAGGGTCTTTATCCAGATTCTCTTTCGGGCTGCTCCAAACGCACCTTACCATTTTATTAGACCCTACGTCTAACCTTTTATTATGCATTTAGTTTACTTTTCTTATTCTGTTGGCTACTTCTTTACCCTAATCAGCATGCCCAGCCCCACCTATGTATGAGACCATCAGTCATAGACCTGAAAGGGAATGCTGCCGGTATGGGCCACTTCTATTATTTTGCTTATTAACTTAATCCACGATCTATGTTTGATAAAATAAGTCTCTTCTACTTCTTTCTTTTTAATTATAACCTACTTGTTACAATTATACTTGCAATTGTCACTTTTATATTCCTTTCTTTCTTTTATAACCTGCATATTATAAATGTAATTGCAAGTGTCTCTTTTTTATTCTAGTCTGTCTTCTTTTATTATGATACTAACTTTTTCTTAGTTCTTTTATATTATATAACAGTCTTAACTTGGGACTACGTCCAACTGTCATAAGTTACTTATCATAATACTGCTCTACTTTTTACTCTATTATCTGCGCAATAAATGCAGATCTGGTCACATTTTATGTTTATTGTTTCTAGTCTTGTCAAATAATTAACTTGATTATTTCCTCTTCTTTAATTTCTTTAACGCTTCACGTTATTCTATTTTATTCTAGGAAGTAGTTCTATTCTATTTGGTTGGTTACAAAAATTGTGCTAAAAATCCATTTCCATATTTTAATACTAAATAGTGCCATAAACAATAACTCGTAACTGCAAGATATTTCTCTTATTGTTTCTTTAATTATTGGGTAATGAAAAATACAATAATGTCTCTATGTTGCACTAATTCCATTTTTCTTGCTTTTATTCTTCCAATTACGTTTATTGTTATCCTTACAATATTAAACTATGGAAATGTATTCCCTTTTCTAAACCAACCAACTAATCTATCACTAACTTCCAAATCAAGTTATTAGATTTTCCCCTTTTTAATTCATTTCTCCCGTTTTAACATAATTAACTGTAAATTTCTCGCTTTTAGGCTTATGCCTTTCTCTACAACTTCTAAGCCTAATATTACTTATTTTAATTGGATTCCTTTCTTTTTTTCCGTATAAATAAGATTTAAATATAAGTACACTTCTCTTATAAAATTTACAGTTTTAACGTAACTAACTAGTAGAACTAACTACTAAAATATATGCTGAATTAAATATTTAACGAGAATCTAATGATATTATATATCATAAACATAAAAGAGATATAATTTAAATCCACTCACCTGTCGTCCTTAGCTTTACTCCATGGCCTTCCTGGATCCCTTCTAAAATGTCTAATATTTTTATTAAAAAGATATTATCCCTAGAAGTATTTTCTATTTAGGGTTCAGCCTCAGGCAAAGAACCTAATTGGGAGAAAATCTGATTGTGAGAAAATAGCTAGGCCTATGGTTCTATTTATAGTGCAGTTTGGAAATCTCAAACCATCGGATTTTTGGATTGAATCTAGTGCAACCACGTCACAGCCTCGTTGTGAATCGTTGGATCTAGAAAACAACGCCTTAGATCGCACGAAAATTAGATTACAAGACTTCGGCACGTCTTTGGATGATTTCTCGTCCAGGGCTACACGTGAGTCGACCCCCGTGTTTTACGGGTCGACCTACCATAGGGTCTTACTTCTTTTTTTTCGTTTAATTTTGGTTTCTTATTCTTCTCGTAACTTCGTCATATTAACTCGGATTTCGACAAGTTATATATGGAAATTGATCAGAAAATCGCCACGAACACAATGGTATAAGTTTCAAGGCCATATTTTGACAATTCCAAAAATGCTTATTTTCACTATTTAACAAATATTCGGGTTATTTAATTATCTAAAAATGCGGGGTGTTACATTCTCCCACCCTTTAGGAAATTTCGTCCCCGAAATTCTATAAGGGCAAAACTATGTAATTCATCGCATCAAACACATCCATCTTGTGTACATCCAATTTTACGACCATCCGTGTCCTTGTGCAAAGTGTCATTCAACATAAAATATATGCATGTATATGAATTTCTAAGCGGTACCTCCTATATGAATGCTTTTCTTCTTTAAAAACTCCTTTTTAAAATATGATGCACGCATCCTAAATATACTTGCAATTTTTATATGAATGCAACCTTTTGAAAACTCAAAACATTTTTCATCTAATTTTTCTCACACTCCTACTGAATAGGGGCGTAGTTCAGTGAATTTTACATCCAAATCCTACCACACAACTTTTAATATTCGAATTTCAGAAAAATTTAATTTTTTTTCCAAACTCGATTTCTTATGTTAGAAAGAAGGTAGAAAGCGGAATACCTCACATTTACCGTTTTACTTTTGCGCACCTCTTTCTCCGTACTTGGAACTTATGCCGCTATTCTATAAAAGTCTCTATTTCTTTCCCAAGCACGGTTTACATATGAAAAACTTCCTTTCCAAATTTTTTCCAAGCTTAATTTTTGGAAAAAAAATGTATTTTTATTTTGCAATTCTCATTTATTTTTATTGACGTTTCTGTCGCTTTCTTTAAATTTGTTGTTTTCTTTTAGTTACTCATTTTGGCTTTTACTTTTCTTTTATTACTTACATCCTATGTTTTTATTCTCTTCTTGGGAACATCATAGAAAAAGAGCATCATACTAATCATCATTGATTTCCTACAATAGGAACTAAATGCTTACATAGGAGTACAATCTCACAACTAAAAGAGAAAACAAGTCCTACTACAAAGCGATACTAGATAGGTAAATATAGCAGCTAAACACAGCTATCATCTAGGGCTAGAAGGTCTAGGACCATGTCCACCCTAACACAGAAAGGTCCTACTCTAGGAATCCAAGCAACTCATATGCTCCTCCTGCCGCCTATTACTCGTTACTAACTTACGGTGGATTACTCATGATGAATAAGATATATTCATCTCTTTAATTACATACTCAAAATGGATTAACCAAGTCTCATTTACCGCAACGAATAAGGATTTCAACCTATGCAGTCTCTATCTAAAAAGGCAACTAAGCTTGGGGAAATTTTCTCTTTACCTTTACCTTTCATTTTTCCCAACTAAGGTCTACCTATCCAACCACGTGTGTCTTACTATCTTACTAATATCACTTCACTATTCTTCTATAGTCTACAGACATGAAGCAACATTCCTAGGTTCTCACTAGTGTCATATACACTTTACGGGAACTTTTATTATTACTACTAAAAGTAATCACTACTATCTCCTACATAGCCTTACATTTTTCCCGTCAAACCTAGGAAATGATTCCTATCTACTCCATATTTAAAAGTTTGGTTTGGTATTTATCATTTCATTTCAAAAATTAAAGCTTCTAAATTTCTGAAACATCAAATCCCAAAATTTTTGCCTTTAAAAGTTTTACTTTGAAGTTTCTATTAAATTCAAAGGTACTTGGTTACTTAACATTTTATCTTTCTAGACTTGCCTCTTTACAGCTCTTTGAATTTAAATTAATCCCCAAACCTAGAGGGGAAAACTTACAAATTCTAAGTTCAAAACTTATTCCTCTTTTCCTTTTAAAGACCTTTACAGCTTTCCATAAAAAAATGGACTTTTAAATTTAACTGTTTAATAAGTTTTTCTCTTCCAAAAACTTATTTACTTTTTCACCAAAACATTTTTCTTTAAAACATGCCTTGCTTGTCCTTAAGACATTTTTTTTCTTGACTTCGAAAAAGTCCTCACATGTTTTCAAAACATCTTCTTTTCATAGATTTTCAAATTTACAAAAACTGGAGTACATAAGAACAATTATTTTATCAAAAATCCCTTAACTTTCTTACTCTTCCAATTACCTAACCTTGGAGGAGTTTCTAACTTACTACAAATGGGGACTTTCTACAAAGGCAAGCAACCAATGCGCATAACAATGGAAAAATATGAAATTTCCATTGCTTAGCTTTCCTACTAAGGCTCTCTATAATATCCCTCCTAACTAACACTGTCTCTAATTATTACACTTTTTATTACACCTAATGGTTTTATACGTTAATGTATTGGAACTACTTTCTCTTATGAGAAACCATTAACGCTAAAACCTTCTATGAATCCTTTAAAAGAGGATTTCATGTTTATGTGAAATTACAAGAAACTTATTTTATATTTTATCGAAATAGGCTATACAAAAATATGATGCTTTCCATACCTTGTACACCTCTTTCACGTATTCCTTATAACTTGCACAAAACATCTTTATTTGTGAATTGGTTTCATAGAAAATTATATCATTATGCATTTCATTCCAATAGATTAAAATATGTTTAGTCTATATTCACTTACAGTAGACATTTCCTACGAAATTTATTAATTTCCTAATATTTAACTTACATCTTTTTTTCAGAAGAACTCATTTTCAAAACTGTTTTAATATTTTCATAACTAGAAACATTTCCGTATACTTATTTAAATAATAAGTGTACCTACAAACCACTTTATTTCTATACTTAGAAATTATCTTCAAAACACATTTTTATTTGGGTCAAAATAGATGTGGCGTAAAACACCGTTACTACAACCCAAAAATACTAGTATATGGATCCAATTAAAATAAATATTAATAAATCCTATATGCTACGTAGAAACATTTCCTTTGGGAGTCACCTACTATAACAATAGTGTCATAGTCTATGCTTCCTTTATTTTTCACCGAAACATCTATTACAACAATAAATGTTGTAACCTACATTTTCGATACTTAACACACTCTAGGTTTTTATATTTAAAATCTTTGTTTACCTAAAAGAAACTAGCAAGCTATACATGCTCTATAATTCTTCAAAAAGAATTTCACTTTTAACAAAATTTACATCATATAAAAACCAATTTAAATTTCATACCACTTTTTTTTCAAAAACCCAATATTTACTCCCTCAATCATATTAACAATTATATTTTCAACTTTTCAATTCAAAAAGTTTCATTTTATTGGGCTGGACATAAAGTGGATTTTCTTCTTACTACCCTAGTAATACCCTTCCTAAACCTTGTAAATCTCATTTCCTTACTAAAATCTCTTATTCCTTCCAAAATAAAAATACTTTCCCTACTATCCCTAGGGAACTTTCCCACTTCCTATAACATATGGATACCAATCTTCTCTCAAAACATAGCTTGTTGTACACTATAAATCGGAAATAACATAGGGCTCAACATTCTTAGGTCATCCCAAACCCAACTAGAAAACTATGCATAAATATACTTCTAAAAACTTTCCATATGTTAAAATCTACAATTGGGGACTAATTGGATTTTAGTACATAATATATTTATATTTTATTCAAAAATACAAATACGTTCACTCATATTTCCTAATTTTCTTAGGATCTACAATCCTAAGCTCTGATACCAAATGTAACAACCCAAATTCCAATGGGTCCGGATTTTTCGCAAAAATGCTAAATCCCAAGCCCACTGAAGGCCGAGTTGGGTATCTGGTATCCTGCAAATAGAAAAAGATAAATATATCAGAGCTCAAATAAATATCTCATAGGGGAACTAACTAAAATATAATAGTAAGTAAATACTCACCAAGGTAATAACACTTTCTAAACAAGTGTCTAAAAGCTGGAAAATCTATGCCATCTATCTAACCTATGGAAAGATATGAGGAGGGGGTCAGAACTAAAGTTCTGGTGAATGGACAAATTATACACTTCTAAGCATAATTCTACATATACCGTTCTATTTCAAGTTTCTGTTATATTAGGTTTATTGGGTTTATAATACTCTCGCCTCTGTGCGTGAATCGTGCCCGTCTACTCTCCCGTAGATTAAGACTAACCAATATATATATATGTAGCTACATGCCCAAAGACCGCATCGGTCCTAGGTACTACCCATAGTACCTTCGTATCCTCCTCGAAAAGGACTCCATCATCTCCCTACTAGAGCGTACTGTAACAACATCTGTAAAGGACAACTTCGTGAGGCCTACAATACAGATGTTCCGTCATCTACTATGAAAACGTGAAACTGCATCTGTACTAGCTTATATTAGTGCTCGGACATCCACAATGTACAACCTTGTGTGTACCTTAAGGACTACATGTAATCATTTTGTCTACTCCGTGAATTCCACCAACAAGGTCTACCTTGTACGGAACTCAATCGAGGACTTTCTATATCTGTAAAGGTCTGCTTCGTTAGGCCTACAATACAGATATTCTACTTAGTCTGTCTCTTTTCTCATCGTGGCTATGGCCCCACGCAGCCCCCTTTCAACTAATCGAAAGACCTTTCAAGAGCTAAGTGGTTGTGCCCTAATTCAAACAATCTAAACATCCAATTGGTTGTGCCCCTCATCCAATGTCTTGATAGTGAAAGAATCATTGACCTGTTGGTTTAACTCTAGTCTTTCACAAACTCGCTCTAACAGATGATGGTTGATCTCCGCATGTGACTATCCTTTTGGGTCCTGCCCACCATAACGTACTCACAAACTAGAGTACGGTGTCAGGCGAATATCTTACTCCATCATTAACCTTTTGACTGCCTACAAAGATCCGCTTCGTTAGGCCTGCAATGCAAAAGCAGTCAAGGCATACTCTCTTGATGGAACACCTATAGACCTGCCTCCGAGGGTGCAGCTTCGTTAGGCCTACCCCAGAGGGCCATCCTAGAGTATCCTCACGTCCTGTTGAAGTCTAGTACTTCCTTCTAGCCCAAAATAACTAAGTTGGACGTGCTCTTTCTGTACTAAAAAAAATCTACGATGAACTGCTTCGTTATGCTCTTTATCCAGATTCTCTTTCGGGCTGCTCCAAACGCACCTTACCATTTTATTAGACCCTACGTCTAATATTTTATTATGCATTTAGTTTACTTTTCTTATTCTGTTGGCTACTTATTTACCCTAATCAGCATGCCCAGCCCCACCTATGTATGAAACTATCAGTCCTAGACTTGAAAGGGAACGCTACCGGTACGGGCCACTTCTATTATTTTTCTTATTAACTTAATCCAAGAACTAAGTTTGATAAAATAAGCCTCTTCTACTTCTTTCTTTTTAAATATAACCTACCTGTTACAATTATACTTGCAATTGTCACTTTTATATTATTTTCTTTCTTTTATAACTTACATGTTATAAATGTAATTGCAGGTGTCTCTTTTCTATTCTAGTCTGTCTTCTTTTATTATGATACTAAATTTTCTTTAGCTCTTATATTATAGAACAGTTTTAACTTAGGACTACGTCCAACTGTCATAAGTTACTTATCATAATACTGTTTTACTTTTTACTCTATTATCTGTGCAATAAATGCAGATCTAGTAACATTTTATGTTTATTGTTTCTAGTCTTGTCAAATAATTAACTTGATTATTTCCCCTTTTTTAATTTCTTTAACGCTTCAAGTTATTCTCTTTTATTCTAGGAAGTAGTTCTATGCTATTTGGTTGGTTACAAAAATTATGCTAAAAATCTATTTCCATATTTTAATACTAAATAATGCTATAAACAATAACTCGTAACTATAAGATATTTCTTTTATTGTTCCTTTAATTATTGGGTAATGCAAAATACAGTAATGTCTCTATTTTGCACTAATTCCATTTTTTCTTGCTTTTATTCTTGCAATTACGTTTATCATTATTCTTACAATATTAAACTATGTTAATGTATTCCCTTTTCTAAACCAACCAACTAATCTATCACTAACTTCCACATCAAGTTATTAGATTTCCCCCTTTTTAATCCATTTCTCTCGTTTTGACAAAATTTACTGTAAATTTCTCACTTTTAGGCTTATGCCTTTCTCTACAACTTTTAAGCCTAATATTACTTATATTTAATTGAATTCCTTTCTTTTTTTCCATATAAATAACGTTTTAATATAAGTACACTTCTCTTATAAAATTTACAGTTTCAACATAACTAACTAGTAGAACTAATTACTGAAATAAATGCTGAATTAAATATTTAACGTGAATCTAACGATATTATATATCATAAACATAAAAGACATATAATTTAAGTCCACTCACTTGTAGCTCTTAGCTATACTCCATGGCCTTCCTGGATCCCCTTCTAAGGCGTCTAATATTTTTATTAAAAAGATATTCTCCCTAGAAATATTTTCTATTTAAGGTTCAGCCTCAGGCAATGAACCCAATTGGGAGAAAATTTGATTGTGAGAAAATAGCTAGGCATAGGGTTCTATTTATAGTGGACTTTAGGAATCTCAGACCGTCGGATTTTTGGATTGAATCTGGTGCAACCATGTCACAAGCACGCTATGAATCGTTGGATCCAGAAAACAATGCCTCAGATCGCACGAAAATCAAATTACAAGACTTCGGCATGTCCTTGGACGATTTCTCATCCAGGGCTATGTAACGACCCGCTATTTTGGACCATTCAAATCGACAATAAATCCACACATGTCTGACTTGAATAATTCAAAATATCATATTGTTAATTTAAATTTTGGCAAAACTCAGCATATGCAATAAATAAATCAATCACAGAATCACAGACACAGAGTAATACAATAATACGCAGCGGAATAGATAAAATAGTAGTTCATGAAGCTACTATATAAACATCAGAGTTAAATAAAATACAACAGAATATCTCAAATGTAATGAAGTCTCCAGTACAACAGATGACTTCTCTGAACGAATCAACTAGAAGAGCTGAAAGCTGAGGCGATAGTTGGATCTCCAAAGGAAGCTCCAAACTCCAAGGGTGAGTCTCAAATGCTGTATCACTCGGTCTGACCCGAGCGTAAAGCAAAACACAAAACACTCGAGTCAGGATTAACATTCTTATATAAATAAATCCAACTCAAGTGAAATATCAACTGAAATACGAGTAACTTAAAGGATGTTTGGGATAACCATCCTCTAAGGATCTTCAGAACTATCTACAAGGTGGAAATATACATTTTAACACCGTGGTCATTTCAATTAAATTTATACTTCAAAACCCAAATATCATTTCATTTCAAATATATCTATTTTCCAAAATAGTATATATATTAAATGATTTAAAAAGTAAAGTATTTATAATTTCCTCAAGTCTCGCAAATCGATTCAAATCAACTTCAAATTCCAAATTCAAATTTATTCAAAGCTCAATTCTTCAATTTAATTCAGTTCTAAATATACCCTTTATTTTCAATATATTAGTATTCAACATTTTCAAAGTTAGATTTAACAGTTTCATATAGCTCTTGATTTAACTTCATTATTATTTAATCAGGGAATATTCACTTAATAGATTCAATATCATTTAACTAGCCTTAAATTTCCTTTTTACTAAATATTTCCTTAAATTTATTTAAACAAGAAATATTCATTAAATTATTTAAATCAAACTCAAGTTATAAATTATATCTTAAATTTCAATAAGTTTTAAATCGGTTTAATTAGATAAAATTCTTTAATGAATCCAATTTCAACTAAATTCGAATTATCTTTCTAACCTTAACTTATTCAAATTATTACCAAAATCTATTTTGAAATATATTTTAAATACTCAACATATTATATGTATTTAAATCAATCATTCCCATTTATATATAATAATTTAAGGCTCAACATTTATTAAAACCATATATTTCTTTCCAAAACCATAGAATTCATTTTAATATATTTATATATATGGACCAACGGTGTCTGTATATATATATTTATCATATGGTTAAGTGATACGGATATTTATCATTTAAATTCGAAATTTAAATATATACGGGTAGATATCATTTCGACCCGTAATCCCAATTTCAATTCAAATGAAAATCGCTTGGGTTTATCATTTCAACCCATAACGAAATTCTCCTATTCTAAAGTCCGTTCGGGTATGTATCATTTCAACCCATAGTGAATTCTATACTAACAGGGAACTTGCAGAGTGATAACAAATACAAAAAAATATAACAACAGGCATATATCATCAGTATAAATAACAGATACGGGTGTCAGATGTCACAGGTGAACAGATACAAATAATAGTAATAACAGGCATATAATACTAGATACTGGTGTCAGATGTCACAGGTGAACAGATACAATAATAGTAATAACAGGCATATAATACTAGATACTGGTGTCAGATGTCACAGGTGAACAGATCAATAATAGTAATAACAGGCATATAATACTAGATATTGGTGTCAGATGTCACAGGTGAACAGTTATAGATAATAGCATATATAACAATGTAAATAACTTCAGCAGCATATTTCAATTGCTATTTCAATTGAAATCAAATTTAAATAATAAAAGAACGTTAATCGTGAGTGATTGCTCACCTTTCGAGGCTAGAGAAATTTGACACAAAAATGAGCTACGAATCCAGAGCAAAGTGAGATGGGCACGAATTCGATGAAGGAAATATGCATAACGGACCAAAAGCTGATAAAATGGTAATTGATGAGAATCAATATGATTTAATTTTGATATAAACAGAAAATATTTATTATTATTATTATCTCCTTGAAATCAATATTTTTAATTTAAGACAAATATTAAAAATAAATAAAATTAAAAATTCAAATGTTAAAGTCTGAATATATATGTATATATAAATCATATCTTAAAAACCAATACCCAAAGTCAATACTTAAACTTATAAAATAAAACCCAAGTATTGTCAAAACTTGATATATATTCAAACTCTCAACAAACTGAGCAGACATATAAACTATTATATCTTGCACAGTAACAGCTTATATATATATTTACATATATACACAATTTAAAGTCAAAAACTTGATAAGCAAATAGATATTGCCTTTCAACACACTTTATACATATAAACAAAAATGCGCCAATCAGGCTAGGACAAACAAAAATCTGTATTTATTAAAATTTTATTACCAAATCTGTATTAATTTTATAAACTATATAAACTGGCATGCAACTTTATAACAAAATATATATATATATTGTGCAAAGTAAAATACTATCACCTATATAATATAGAGTAGTAACCTATATATAAAAATATACTTATAGAAAATGTACTATAACACATATATATATACAGCCACCCGCAACATATTATAAAACACTATACTTAACTTGCTTCTATATGTAAACCCATACAATTTCACATATACACTTATATAACTTAACAACTTATATATACATACATATAAAATAAAATTATTACAACCATAACTTATACAATCATGCTGCAAATATATATATACTTATATAGCTGAGATATAACACCCAACAGCTTAAATATATACAGCTACATATTTTATTACTTTAAATATATATACACTGATATCTATAAAATTTGAAAATCTATATACACATAAACATCACATATCTACATATCTAATATAGGTTGTGCAACCATTACTGAATATATAAAATATAATATACGTAAATCTAATATATCACAACATTTTAAACATACTAATACTCCATACTATATATAAAATCTTAAGTATGTGAATAAACTCACCATTTTAGTCATCATCAGAGGAAAAAGAAAAGACACGCAGGAGTTCAAGAATGGTGGTGATGGCTGCTCGGCCACGGAGGCTTTAGGAGGGATGGCTGACGTGTTCAAGGTGGTCAGGGGACGGCCGCGGCCATCAGGTGGGATACGGTGGTGGGTGGATCGGGTTAAGGCCGGAAGGTGGGGTTTGGCGAAATGTTAGGGGCGCTATTGGTGGTGGCTACAGGGGATAGTCGAGTGCGCTGCTTGGTGAAGCAAGAGGAGTCGGAGAAAGGGAGAGAACGTAGGCGCGCGGGCGGTGAAGACGAGAGGTCGAATGGGTTCGGTGATAAGAGTGGAGAGGCCGGTGGGAGGATAAAGTCTGGACAATGGTGAAGTGGCGAGGTGGACAACAGGTTGATGCCCGGGGAGTTGAGGCCGAACGGTGGCAAGTTGGAGGTGATTGCTGGGTGACTCGCCGAAGAGGGGCTCTGGCGGTGCAGGCGGAGGAAAAGAATGGGTGGTGGTCTTCGGGTTGGAAGGAGAATGGAGAGATGGGTTTGGTTTAGATTTATATTTTTAAAGAGAAGAGGAAGGGCAGGCTTAGCATAGAAATGGAAGAGGAAGTGTAGGGCAGCTAAGAAATGGAACGAACCAACGTGTTATAAATATAAATTATAAATTATAATGGTTGTTTTAGTTTCAGAATGCACAGAGAGGAGAGGAATGGGCAAAATCAACGAACACTCTTTGAAATAGAATAGTAAAAGCCAATGGTTGAATTGAAACAGGCAAGTATAAATTAATAAAAGCAAATAAAAGTGAACAGTAGAAATAAAGTAGCCGGTAGACTAAATATAAAGTGAAAGAATGACAACGGTCACAAGCCTTGATTTAGCTGAGAATTGAAACCAATTAATTGTCTGGACAGCAAGTTTCAAATTTGAAAACGATAGTAAGTTAAAAGTCACACTTTTATGGTACCGATACGACGCACCGTTTTATTACTTTCGTCGTGTACCGGACCTCAAAATACAGAAATAAATATACCATAGAGATCAGCACGACGTGACGATCAAAACGGTATACAGATACTAGTGGTACGATCATCCGATCGAAAGTCGATAATCGGTACCAGAAATGCTGCTATTTTGCCAGAATTAAGATAAACGGAGCAGTTGAAGTCCAAATTTGGAAAAACGAAAGATGACATCTCACTCAGAAGAAGATTTAGAAATTTACTGTATAAAAATATTCAAGTTTGGAAAACATTTTATTACCGACAATTATTAACTGATTTGAGTTTGAATAAAATTATACAATAAAATAAACTTCAATATTATAAATTGAAAATTTACCATTTGTTATATTTAATTATACGTAATCCAAATATTAAATTTTTATTTCAAAATTCAATTATTTAAAATTTTCACAAAATTCAGTTAAATACATTATTAAAACCAATCAAAATTTATGGGTCGGTACACTCTCCCCCACTCAAAACTTTTCGTCCCCGAAAAGGAAGGAGGTAGGAGAATAGAAACAACCAGACAAAAAAGATTAAAAGACAAGGATAAACAATTAAGTTAAACTGTATAAATTTTACTTGAAATATTCATTTGAAAACTTCATTTGCAAATCAATTATTTTTAATAATTTAATACTTTCAAAACCCATTTGTAAAATTTCTTTCTTCCTTTTTAAATACCATCTATATGTTTAAATAACACCTTTATAAATATATGGAAACTATTTGAAAATAGTTATTTACATTATTACTTATATTTACAAAAGAGGCTATTGGAAAACATTAAATCCATAATTCATAAATTTATTAATCTATCTCAAGATATTTTTCAATTATTATTAATAAATCGATAATCATTTACTTTAAATATGTTTTATTTGATTAATAACTTCTAAATATTTAACACTAATAATTTACTATTAAACCATATAGTATATAAATAAACAATACTTAAAAAGGATATAGTCAACAAGGAGAAGAAGGAGGATTTCGAAAAGCAGAATATAGGTGAATAAATAAAGCTGAGCAGATAAGGTAGATTCAAGGAATAGTATCGGGCACGAATAATTAATTTAGAACCATAAGGGTTTTGATTCCAAATATTGATACAAAATTTTCTTTGTTAGAAATACTTTTATTACAAAATACCTTTATATCGAAACAAATTTCTTTAAAAAATACTTTTATAACTCGATGTTTCAACAAGTTTATCCTCGTTCCTGTAGACTCTGGCAGTGCGTTGATCAGGCGCAAAGCTAGAATTCTCCAGGTACTTAGTAGACCTGTTTCAACACCCAGTGAAAATACTGGAAAAACTTTTTTAAAAACAGATATGGAAAGTACAATCCAATCAAAAACACAAACAAAACCTTTGTCTAACCATGGTTCGCAGATACACAATGGTTACGCCTGGGTCCCCCAGGAAACAATCCATATCCGTAAGCTTTCTCAGCCCTGCGAGTTACGCCATGATGACTAGTAGAATGCAGGATACACAATGGTTACGCCTGGATCCCCCAGGAAACAATCCGTACCCCCAGGCAAGACTCAGCCAAGCATTTGCGCTACTATTCGCGACCTACACAGATTACAGGATACACAATGGTTACGCCTGGATCCCCCAGGAAACAATCTGTACCCCTAGGCAAGACTCAGCCAGGCAGTTGTGCTATGCAGTCACGAGAGAACAATAAGACCATGGGTAACTCCATGGAATTCGAAGGACACTCGAGTATCATATCCGAAAAACCAAAAATCAGAGAGAATAATATCGATAGAATGAATCCAAGATGTGGCCACAAATCGGATATCAAGCAGAAGGCACTTTCCATATCTTTACTTCGAAAATATGTATCATATAGTACCCTTTCAAATCACTTTCAAATATCGTACTTATATAAAATCCATTATATATAAGATTTAATTTTCAAATCAAATACTTTTCCAAAATCAAAAGTATATCAAATCACATTTATGTAGACTTCAATTATATAAGATTTCACTTTCAAATTGAGTACCCTTTCAAATCTATAGTTTTCGAGTCAATTTCATATTCATACAAATCAATTTTATATAAGTTCGACAACTCCCAAATCAAGTATTTAGTAACACAAGGTCCTCAAATTTCAATTTGTTTCAATATCAGTTCAATTTCAAAATCATATACAATTTCACCAAATTATTTCTTCTCAAATTAGATATCTTTAGTTTCAAAGTTTCCAAAATAATAGATTTAGAAAATAAATCCAAATTTCCAAATTAATATAATTTAAGTCAACCAATTCATTTCCAAAATCAAATGTTTTCAAAATCATCTTATACTTACGTAAGGTCCATCTTATATAACGATCAAATCTTTATAAAAATAAATTTCGCTGTATGAAGGGCCATATGGGATTGAATATCTTTGCTTTTATGGGTTATATATCTTTGTAATTTAAATTGGAAATTTTCTTTTAGTAAGCAAAGATATTCTAACCCGACAGCTTTCAATTTCAGCGTCAAAAAAAATATTAATGATATTAGAATATAAGATGTACATACATCATCATTTCGCAGAATCTCATTTGATCGCTCGCTCGATCACACAAGTTCGCTTTCGAACTAGTATTGTCCATTCAACTTCCCTAATGCAGATTCCGATATGGTTTCTCGACTAGAAACCATCAGTCTCCTTGCATAGCCATATACTACGATAGAGAATTCTAGAATCAAGCCAAAAATCCATATCAAATATTCGCCATCAAGAATCGAATGGAAAATCCTAACACGAAATGGTGTAATTCACCTCGAACTTGTGTACTCAAACCTGGATCAAATTAATTATGCGAATAAAACAGCATACGTACAAATTATATATTTATTCCAACTTGTTAAATATATAGTTTCATAAAGATGTTACTAAGTTAAAACATTTAAACTAAACTTTATTCAAAATATTTTGAAGACCAATTTCTTTTCAAATCATTTCAAATCTAAATTTCATATTAGAAAATTTTAAAATTGCCTTATTCATTTTCTTAACAAAACAGTTTCAACTTATTTAAATCATATTACTTCATACTTAAACATTCAAAACAAACTTATATACTTTATCAAAATACTTTTCAAATTTCTTAGCTTTGAAAAGTTAACCTTGATTTGGAAGTACTCGAACTCCAAAATAGTCGAAGAAATCATTTTCAAATTCAAGAGTTGGAAATTATCAATAAATCAGTAAATAAATTTTAATATATAGGTTTATATCAAATTCGGAACACGAGGACTGAACACCGGCTTATTTCAAATCATTTCAAATATATATATATACATATATCTTTCGAATATCAAATCTTTCTTCGGAATTTGAAATCAAAATTGGTTTCGCAAAATCACTCGCATAGCAATGCTACTAGAGTGGCCTCTCCCTCACTCTGAAACTCGAAAATCAATGTCGATGATGCGTGCACTCATCACCGAAATTATTTTCCAGCGACATAAGTGAGTTCTGGACTTCTATTTTCTTGAAAACTTCTTTGAAATTTCTTCGAAATCATTCGAAACTTATTAAAATCATTTGAAACATTTCTTATTCGGAAAATACTTTTAAATCATATTATTATTATAATATATTCAAAATCTTAAAACCAATTTCAAAATACCGGAGTTCAATTCTCGAATTTCAAATTAAAAAAAATCCTTCAGTTATAAATCATTTTTATATAACTCAATTTCTTATATATTTTTTCAAAATTACAAATCCTTTCGAAACCTCAAATTCTTATTTTAAAGGGTTTATAATCTTTATCGAAAACATTTCACTTTTATATATAGAATATAATAATTTCGATATATAAAACAATTTCTAAAATATAAACAAGCCTGATTTTTCAAAGGATGGTTCAAGAATGGATTTCAAAACAAAGATAGAAATTCAACTTAGAGGGACTCTAATCAAATAGGATTCTGATTCGAAGATAGGCTCGAACGAAGATGAGATAATAAATTACAAAACAGTAGTCGGATACCCTTATATAAATCGCGGGCAACTTTAACCGGTCAACCGTGACTTCAAAATAAGATTGGTTCAGAATTCTGAGGCAAATCGACATTCGATCGCCAGAGATAGAATTTGGCATAACAAGAGATGGCAACATCAAAACCGAGGGATATATAAATCTCCGGTGAATCAATGCCAATTGTAAAGAAGTTTCACCCCTTCACAAAACATTAAAAGATCGGCGGGATCGCCTATTCTTATAGAGATTATTCGACGTGGAGTTATGGGATACTCCAGGATCAAAAGAATACCAATAGAGAGGGACAAGAATGAATTTTGAAACCGTAGGGAACGTTCCAAAGTTCAAAGGAAATCGAGTCAAAAGGAAGAGATTAAACTCGAACGAAAGCAATTCTGTAATAAATTTACTATATATGCTAAGTTTTGCCTAGAACCTGGCTCTGATACCAACTGTAACGACCCGCTATTTTGGACCATTCAAATCGACAATAAATCCACACATGTCTGACTTGAATAATTCAAAATATCAGATTGTTAATTTAAATTTTGGCAAAACTCAACATATGCAGTAAATAAATCAATCACAGAATCACAGACACAGAGTAATACAATAATACGCAGCGGAATAGATAAAATAGTAGTTCATGAAGCTACTATATAAACATCAGAGTTAAATAAAATACAACAGAATATCTCAAATGTAATGAAGTCTCCAGTACAACAGATGACTTCTCTGAACGAATCAACTAGAAGAGCTGAAAGCTGAGGCGATAGTTGGATCTCCAAAGGAAGCTCCAAACTCCAAGGGTGAGTCTCAAATGCTGTATCACTCGGTCTGACCCGAGCGTAAAGCAAAACACAAAACACTCGAGTCAGGATTAACATTCTTATATAAATAAATCCAACTCAAGTGAAATATCAACTGAAATACGAGTAACTTAAAGGATGTTTGGGATAACCATCCTCTAAGGATCTTCAGAACTATCTACAAGGTGGAAATATACATTTTAACACCGTGGTCATTTCAATTAAATTTATACTTCAAAACCCAAATATCATTTCATTTCAAATATATCTATTTTCCAAAATAGTATATATATTAAATGATTTAAAAAGTAAAGTATTTATAATTTCCTCAAGTCTCGCAAATCGATTCAAATCAACTTCAAATTCCAAATTCAAATTTATTCAAAGCTCAATTCTTCAATTTAATTCAGTTCTAAATATACCCTTTATTTTCAATATATTAGTATTCAACATTTTCAAAGTTAGATTTAACAGTTTCATATAGCTTTTGATTTAACTTCATTATTATTTAATCAGGGAATATTCACTTAATAGATTCAATATCATTTAACTAGCCTTAAATTTCCTTTTTACTAAATATTTCCTTAAATTTATTTAAACAAGAAATATTCATTAAATTATTTAAATCAAACTCAAGTTATAAATCATATCTTAAATTTCAATAAGTTTTAAATCGGTTTAATTAGATAAAATTCTTTAATGAATCCAATTTCAACTAAATTCGAATTATCTTTCTAACCTTAACTTATTCAAATTATTACCAAAATCTATTTTGAAATATATTTTAAATACTCAACATATTATATGTATTTAAATCAATCATTCCCATTTATATATAATAATTTAAGGCTCAACATTTATTAAAACCATATATTTCTTTCCAAAACCATAGAATTCATTTTAATATATTTATATATATGGACCAACGGTGTCTGTATATATATATTTATCATATGGTTAAGTGATACGGATATTTATCATTTAAATTCGAAATTTAAATATATACGGGTAGATATCATTTCGACCCGTAATCCCAATTTCAATTCAAATGAAAATCGCTTGGGTTTATCATTTCAACCCATAACGAAATTCTCCTATTCTAAAGTCCGTTCGGGTATGTATCATTTCAACCCATAGTGAATTCTATACTAACAGGGAACTTGCAGAGTGATAACAAATACAAAAAAATATAACAACAGGCATATATCATCAGTATAAATAACAGATACGGGTGTCAGATGTCACAGGTGAACAGATACAAATAATAGTAATAACAGGCATATAATACTAGATACTGGTGTCAGATGTCACAGGTGAACAGATACAATAATAGTAATAACAGGCATATAATACTAGATACTGGTGTTAGATGTCACAGGTGAACAGATACAATAATAGTAATAACAGGCATATAATACTAGATACTGGTGTCAGATGTCACAGGTGAACAGTTATAGATAATAGCATATATAACAATGTAAATAACTTCAGCAGCATATTTCAATTGCTATTTCAATTGAAATCAAATTTAAATAATAAAAGAACGTTAATCGTGAGTGATTGCTCACCTTTCGAGGCTAGAGAAATTTGACACAAAAATGAGCTACGAATCCAGAGCAAAGTGAGATGGGCACGAATTCGATGAAGGAAATAGGCATAACGGACCAAAAGCTGATAAAATGGTAATTGATGAGAATCAATCTGATTTAATTTTGATATAAACAGAAAATATTTATTATTATTATTATCTCCTTGAAATCAATATTTTTAATTTAAGACAAATATTAAAAATAAATAAAATTAAAAATTCAAATGTTAAAGTCTAAATATATATGTATATATAAATCATATCTTAAAAACCAATACCCGAAGTCAATACTTAAACTTATAAAATAAAACCCAAGTATTGTCAAAACTTGATATATATTCAAACTCTCAACAAACTGAGCAGACATATAAACTATTATATCTTGCACAGTAAACAGCTTATATATATATTTACATATATACACAATTTAAAGTCGAAAACTTGATAAGCAAATAGATATTGCCTTTCAACACACTTTATACATATAAACAAAAATGCGCCAATCAGGCTAGGACAAACAAAAATCTGTATTTATTAAAATTTTATTACCAAATCTGTATTAATTTTATAAACTATATAAACTGGCATGCAACTTTATAACAAAATATATATATATATATATATTGTGCAAAGTAAAATACTATCACCTATATAATATAGAGTAGTAACATATATATAAAAATATACTTAAAGAAAATGTACTATAACACATATACATATACAGCCACCTGCAACATATTATAAAACACTATACTTAACTTGCTTCTATATGTAAACCCATACAATTTCACATATACACTTATATAACTTAACAACTTATATATACATACATATAAAATAAAATTATTACAACCATAACTTATACAATCATGCTGCAAATATATATATACTTATATAGCTGAGATATAACACCCAACAGCTTAAATATATACAGCTACATATTTTATTACTTTAAATATATATACACCGATATCTATAAAATTTGAAAATCTATATACACATAAACATCACATATCTACATATCTAATATAGGTTGTGCAACCATTACTGAATATATAAAATATAATATACGTAAATCTAATATATCACAACATTTTAAACATACTAATACTCCATACTATATATAAAATCTTAAGTATGTGAATAAACTCACCATTTTAGTCATCATCAGAGGAAAAAGAAAAGACACGCAGGAGTTCAAGAATGGTGGTGATGGCTGCTCGGCCACGGAGGCTTTAGGAGGGATGGCTGACGTGTTCAAGGTGGTCAGGGGACGGCCGCGGCCATCAGGTGGGATACGGTGGTGGGTGGATCGGGTTAAGGCCGGAAGGTGGGGTTTGGCGAAATGTTAGGGGCGCTATTGGTGGTGGCTATAGGGGATAGTCGAGTGCGCTGCTTGGTGAAGCAAGAGGAGTCGGAGAAAGGGAGAGAACGTAGGCGCGCGGGCGGTGAAGACGAGAGGTCGAATGGGTTCGGTGATAAGAGTGGAGAGGCCGGTGGGAGGATAAAGTCTGGACAATGGTGAAGTGGCGAGGTGGACAACAGGCTGATGCCCGGGGAGTTGAGGCCGAACGGTGGCAAGTTGGAGGTGATTGCTGGGTGACTCGCCAGAGAGGGGCTCTGGCGGTGCAGGCGGAGGAAAAGAATGGGTGGTGGTCTTCGGGTTGGAAGGAGAATGGAGAGATGGGTTTGGTTTAGATTTATATTTTTAAAGAGAAGAGGAAGGGCAGGCTTAGCATAGAAATGGAAGAGGAAGTGTAGGGCAGCTAAGAAATGGAACGAACCAACGTGTTATAAATATAAATTATAAATTATAATGGTTGTTTTAGTTTCAGAATGCACAGAGAGGAGAGGAATGGGCAAAATCAACGAACACTCTTTGAAATAGAATAGTAAAAGCCAATGGTTGAATTGAAACAGGCAAGTATAAATTAATAAAAGCAAATAAAAGTGAACAGTAGAAATAAAGTAGCCGGTAGACTAAATATAAAGTGAAAGAATGACAACGGTCACAAGCCTTGATTTAGCTGAGAATTGAAACCAATTAATTGTCTGGACAGCAAGTTTCAAATTTGAAAACGATAGTAAGTTAAAAGTCACACTTTTATGGTACCGATACGACGCACCGTTTTATTGCTTTCGTCGTGTACCAGACCTCAAAATACAGAAATAAATATACCGTAGAGATCAGCACGACGTGACGATCAAAACGGTATACAGATACTAGTGGTACGATCATCCGATCGAAAGTCGATAATCGGTACCAGAAATGCTGCTATTTTGCCAGAATTAAGATAAACGGAGCAGTTGAAGTCCAAATTTGGAAAAACGAAAGATGACATCTCACTCAGAAGAAGATTTAGAAATTTACTGTATAAAAATATTCAAGTTTGGAAAACATTATTACCGACAATTATTAACTGATTTGAGTTTGAATAAAATTATACAATAAAATAAACTTCAATATTATAAATTGAAAATTTACCATTTGCTATATTTAATTATACGTAATCCAAATATTAAATTTTTATTTCAAAATTCAATTATTTAAAATTCTCACAAAATTCAGTTAAATACATTATTAAAACCAATCAAAATTTATGGGTCGTTACAGGCTATATGCGGGTCAACCCCCGTGTTTTACGGGTCGTCCCGTAGGGTCTTACTTCTTTTTTTCGTTTAATTTTGATTTCTTATTCTTTTTGTAACTTCTTCATATTAACTAGGATTTCGACAAGTTATATATGGAAATTGATCAGAAAATCACCGCGAACACAATGGTATAAGTTTCGAGGCCATATTCTAACAATTCCAAAAATGGTTATTTTCATCGTTTAATAATTATTTTTGTTATTTAATTATCTAAAAATGCGGGGTGTTACATTTATATACTTTTACTTATTTACATAAAATTGTGTAAATATATGTATATATATGAATATAAATTATAAATTTAAATAATTTTGTACAATATATATATAAACATAAGTATGAAATATTAACAGTATATATATAACTATATAAATATGTTTAAATCATTTATAAAATATATTAAATATAAAAAAATTGTTGTAAGGTCGAAAACATCAATTGTATAAATATGATTTTTTTAAATATATAAATGTATATATTAAATACTTTTATATATATATATATGTGTGTGTGTGTGTGTTTACAATAATATATTTTTTTAAAACCCTACTCCGTAGAGTAGAGCTAGGGGGTCCAGATGACTTGCCACAACTAACCCCCCATTTTGCCAGCCCAACACATAGCATCAATCCCCCAAGCATTCTCAGTTTTTCGAGGGATAACCGCTCCATGTCTTAAGGGTTACACAGCGCAATTTGTTAGGACTCGGACCTGCGATCTCAAGGAACTTCGTTCCATGATCGCTATTAATACAAATAAAATAAAAATAATTTATATTAAATATATGACTACCTGGTCATGTGCATGGTTCTATTTTATTTTATCTTACAATATATATATATAATAGAACTATACGAAAATTATTAAAAATTAACAAAAAATATTTTTTGAATTTTGAATTTCCAGTAAATTTTAGATGAAGATTTTGTAATTTGAAAATTTATGATATAATTTTATAATTTATAAACAATTTAAAATCTATTATTAATTTACAATTGATATTTAAATATTTAAAAAAAATAAAAAATATGTTTTTTTGCTGAGAGTATAATATGAATTAGTCTAATTTGTTAAAATAAAAAAAATTATAATACATATATGTATTTATTGATTTACTGATTTAATTATTATATAAAAAAAATTGTTACTGCCGAAAATATTATACTTATTCAACATTGTGTATAAAATTATATTTTCATATTTTGCACAGTTATAAAGTGGTATTTAAATTATAAACTATACATGTATATATAAATACTATATATTAAATTATTTTAATTAATAAAAAAAACTTTTAATGGTTGAGCCATGCTGCAAATAGGTGTGTTTACATAAAAAAATTACTAATATAAAAAATATATACATACAACCGATTAAAATTGTGACAATATTTTTATATATTGGAATCGTCACCTAACTAATGGTATAATATATGAAATAGACAATATATATAAATAAATCTCTATAAACATGTTAGGAACATACCTTATAACCAAAGCCTATAAGTTTACCTTGATACAATGAGATCTGATCCTCGAACTAATTTCAAATCAAGAAGAGTGATGGTCCTTAAACAGTTGTCCACTAGCTATCGAATAATACTTGATTTGATTTGACTTGAACTTAGAAAATTTGAGAGATGAAGGGGAATAGTTTAGCCAGAAATGAAGGTATGTGATTACTCAAAAAGTCTTCTAAAGATTGAGGGTAGAGATGCTTATATAGAGGAGAGTTAAGAGATATTTTAGGATCAAGATTCTACATCATCTCTTACCAACTCTCTTCCAATTTAGCCCTCCATCTCAAGACCTCTGCATCACCATCATATGGCCGCCTATATCCCCTATTATGGCCGAACAAACCAACTCCATTTATGAGCTTTAAACCTATTTATGGCCCGAACAAATATTTTGCATTTAAGTCTAATTTAAACGCTTATCCATATCGTATACCGATTAAAATATTTATAACTATTATAAATATATTTAATAATACTTGTTTATCAAATCAAAATCAAATTTATAACTAATGTTTCAAATATAGTTACTTTAATTAATTAATAACCATTACAAATTAATTAAATCCCTTGGTCAAAAGAGAATTCATCATTTTGGTTGTATGACTCGTTAGGTGTGAATTTAATCAATGATTAATATCGAACTATTCGAATAATAAAGTTCACATGTCACTTAGTAGGTGGTGTGACATTTTGACCAAATTTATCGCTTACCTGTTTTTGGTACAATCGAATTTTAATTTGTTAAGCATTTCCCGATTGTGATTTTTATTTACACCAATTCTCTTCATCAAAACTATATCACTTTCGACTTATGGAATTTGGTAATGGTCAAAATCCAATATCGTCCATATTTAACTCAATAGTCGAAACACAAAGTCCTTGGTTCTATAATAACAATTATTATTAGCCAAACTACCCTGGCCAGTAATTTTGATTTTGAGTTGACTGTAGTTGACTATGATACTAACCCTATATAACCGAGGGGATAAATCCTCACTTGAATAGTGCTTCACTGCTAATACTTTAGCTCAACCCAATTATAGTCGCTCGATGGATGTCGTGCCATGATTTGAAAATATTCAAAGCATAGCTTTCCTATTAAAGATCGACAGTATTCTCAAGTCAAGAGAATTGTGTAAATCAGGCACATTGATATTTACAATAAACTATAGAATTTCCCCAAGAGCATACCCCTAACTCCATTAATTTCCCACTTGCACTTGGGATCAATTATGGAATCTCAATCTCCTCCCTTCAAACAACTTCGAGCTAGATCCTTGGTGAATTGATCTACTATGTTGCCTTGGTATCTACCATTTGTATCATGGCCTCTTTCTTCTCAACGAATTCTATAATAAGGTAGAACTTCTAAAGTATATGTCATGACTTGTTATGTACTTTAGGCTCTTTTGTGATCTGCATCATTGCATTGTTATCATAGAACAATGCCATAGCATACTCGATATTGGGAACCACTTCGAGCTCACTCAAAACTTGCGCATCCAGACTACCTCTTTAGCTGCTTCATTAAGGGCAATGTACTCGGCCTCCATCTTGGAATCAACAACTGTTTCTTGCTTGGAACTTTTTCAACTAATGGCTCCGTTATTAAGCTTAAAGACATAACCATACACTGACTTACTATCATCTATATCACTTTGAAAGCTCGAATCTATATACCCCTTCATAAGGAGGTCTCCATTCCCATATATGAGGAATAATTCTGTTGTATTTCTTAAATACTTAAGTATACATTTTATGGTCATCCAATTTTTTTCCAGGATTAGACTGGTATTGGCTTATGCATCCTAATGTATATGCCATATTCGATCTAGTACATAGCATAGCATACATTATGGATCCTATGGCTGAAGCATATGAGATCCTCTCCATATGCTCTTTCTCCTCATCAGTATGAGGAGCATCCTTTTGAGAAAGGACAATTCCAAAATGCATTGTAACGTTTCCACACTTGGAATTCTTTATACTGAACCTTTTCAGTATGGTATCTATATACAGCGACTGGGACAATCCCAACAGCCTCTTAGATCTATGTCTATTGATCTTTATACCAAATATATAGGATGCTTCTCCCAAATACTTCATGGAGAAGTTCTTGGAAAGCCAAGCTTTCACTGATTGCAACAACGAAGTGTCATTGCTATTTAATAATAGATCATCGATATAAAGCACTAGGAATATGATAGTGTTGCCCTATTCCTTTCCATATACACATTCTTCCTCTATGTTTTGATAAAAATCAAACTGTTTGAACACCTTATCAAAACACTTGTTCCAACTCCTTGAAGCTTGTTTAATTCTATAAATGGACTTCAACAACTTGCAAGCTGTAACACCCTATAATTTGGCATTAGTTATTAAATTAGTTAGTTAGTTAATTTAGCCCTAAAAAGAGAATTTGTGCAAATGATAGAATTTGACCATGAAACTTGCGCCATTGCTTTTGTGGTGAAATTCTGAGCAACTTTCATATTTGTAGTTTTGCGATCGGAGTCCAAACGAAGAAATTACGGAAAAAAAAACGAATTCGAAACGAAAATAAATAAATAAGAAAAATTAACTAAATTAACTCATACCCACAGGTCGACCCATCATGGATGGTCGACCAGGGGCGGTCGACCCCTATGTAGGGGGCGGTCAACTGTTCCCTGTGTGGCAGCTATGGTTAGCCTAGTCCCAACGACCCGGATTTAATATATTTTGATCTAACAGTTGAGGTTGATTCTTACGCCTATAAATTCAGGCCTAACACTCCCTTCTCTTCTCATATTTTTCTAGAGGCAGTAGCAAAGCTCTGCCATTTCTTCTTCTCCACTTTCTTTTTAAATTATAAAATTAAGATATTTGTATTTATATTCATGCAAATCGGAGAAGAATAGAAATTTAATAAAAAGGAGAAGAGAAGAGAATCAACTATACACGTATTCGAGGTAATTTATATATTTGTATATATTTTATCTCCCAATCCAAAATCTCTTCTCAGATCTGTATTTCTAAT
The DNA here is from genome assembly GCA_030737815.1 of Allium fistulosum. Classification (NCBI taxonomy): domain Eukaryota; kingdom Viridiplantae; phylum Streptophyta; class Magnoliopsida; order Asparagales; family Amaryllidaceae; genus Allium; species Allium fistulosum. The sequence continues at coordinate 446,853,525 of CM060903.1, forward strand.
ATATGTATATACACTGTTATACATATTTCTTGGATTAAAGATAATTCAGAGATGAATTTAAGGTTCTTCTTCAGATCTGGAGATTTGGATTACTTTTAAAAGGTGAGTAGGAAATTTTATATATTGTTTATGATTTTAAGTCTATTCCGCTAGCATACGTTTGACTTTTATGCCTAAATCAATTTTATTTGTGAATTGTAAGCTTAAATTAGTATAGAAAACTATTGCATACATATTCTTGTTTTAGACTTAATTTGAAATATCTTTACACCTAAATCTGGAAATCGGTCCCAAAGACTTTAAATTTTGAATGTAGTATATTTTTATTCCAGATCTGTACTTGATGTAAAACAGGATTTTGGATTATACCCAAATTTGTGTTAAGTTGTAGATTTTCCATAGTTTAATTTGTGGGCAGAATATCCGTTTGATTTTTATAAATTTGTTTACTTTTTTCACTTTTGATTCAAAAAGGTGATGCTTCATTTAACAAGGAATAAAACAAAAAGGGAAGATATGTGGAAAGTACAGATTTATTCTATGTGGTTTACATTGTTTATTCTAAATAAAAAGAAATTATCCATTCCTTGTAATTTAAAATGTAGTAAATCTTTTCGTTTGTGTTAAAACCAATTTATAAAAATCATAGCGAAAAATCTTTCTAAAGAATTAATTCTAGCAAATTAAATATGGAAAACATATCCTAGTTACATACTTATGACTAGATTATATTTGGATAAGAATAAGTAGTTTATACGTATTTATTGCGTTAATAACGTAGAACAGTGTTTATTCGTACGTTATTTATACGTAACGTTCGTTGCTTATTATTATATTTAGGAAAGCGAATAGGTAAAATTTGGAAATGTAGTAATTCCAATTAATGGGCAATAAATTAGGAACTGCCAATAATTAATATGAAATAAAGGATTTGTAACACCCCATATTTTTATAACATTATCCAAAATATTTAATTAGTCAAATTAAATAAAATAATGTGAAGATTAATGGGTTGAGATTTGATTATACTAAGGGTAGTTATGCCATGTTCAATATAAATCAAATAATATGATATAAACAAATGTGTTAGGAAATAAGGAAGGGCAATATGGGAAATAGAAGAGGCTTATACCCTAAACCCTTAGGAAAAGAAACTCACGTTCATTTCATTTTATCAAACTAAAAACATCTAAGGTCGGCCACCATTATTGTTCTCAAGGAAAGATTAAAGCTAGGATTCAAGAGAAGGAAGATAATCAACTAATTCAACACCAAATCTCACATCTTTTAATCTCAAAGCTAAGGTGAACAATTACTACATCCCATTTTCTTTTGGTTTTCGGTTTTAAGACTAGATCTAAAATGTTTTTGCATGTACATGCCATGTTTAGATGATTAAAGTTATACACACACACACACATGTGTGTGTGTGTGTGTTTGTTGGTGAATTATACATGTTCATGTTAGTTTCTATGATATGTTTAATATGAAAACTCTATTAAATAACATCCAAATACCTTGAAAATTTAAATATGGGTTAGAAATGATATTTTAGAGATGGGTTTCGATTTTCATAATTTTCTAAATTTATGTGGATTTTATATTAATTTTCTAGTGAAGAAAATGATTTATTGGGTTATAAATTATATTTGGCTAAATAAATAACTAATTGGGTTTGAAATTTTTATATGTTGGAAAACATGTTAAAATAGATTTTCTGAAATTTTTTCAGATTTTTCCTATGTATATTGATGAATATATAAAATTATTTAAGGTATAGACTTAAATGTTTTATATATTTTATTAATTAGAAGAGGCATTTTATAAAATAAAATTATTATTTAATACTGAAATTAGTGGCAGCACTTTTCTGAATAGTATTTGTTAACCAATGAGAATTTGACAAACAAAGGCAGGTTAGTTGAGAAGTTATCCTTTTTAAGTTAAAAACAAAGAAATCATACTTTTAGCATGTTTTAGCCTTTTACGGCATCAAACCTTCCGACCCAGACCTTTCGACAAGGTCGAGAGGTTCAAAGCTTTTGACAAGGTCAAAGTTCAATGCATATGGTATCAAGTATCTTGGTACGTAATGAATTGAACAAGGTTGAAGGGTTCTAATTTGAAAGGTTGATGGCCAAAGAGGTTGGGGTATGTTTGTTTTATAAACCAAAAGCCTTCATCTGCTCGCTTTCGAAAAGGAGCTTTCGACTTGGTTGCTTCCGACCAGGTCAATTACTTAAAATAAAGGTTTTAAACCTTTCGACAAAGTCGAAAGGTTACTACTGCTTTGTTTTGTTTTGAACCTTTCGACAACATCGAAAGGTTTACTTGTTTTAAAACCAGCCGCTTCTCCATGCTTTCGAAAGAAAGCTTTCAACTTAGGTGATTAATCTTTGTTTTTCTAATTTAAGTATAACCTACGCTTCCAAAGGAGTTGTTTTAAAGGTTGAAGCCTATTGTTTAAAAGTTAAGTTTTAAAGCTTTCAAAGTAGAGCTTTCGACAAAGTCGAAAGATTTTAAAAGTAGATTTTCCAATTGTTTTAAATTGAACCCAGCAAGTCTTCGAAAGGTTTATGTTTTAAAAGGTTTAATGCTTTCAAAAGGATTGTTTATTCAATGATTTCGAAAGGTTTGCTTTTCAATTGTTTCGAAAGGTCTGAGTTCAATGTTTTCGAAAGGTTTTAGTTTAATGGATTCGAAAGGTCTGAGTTCAACATTTTCAAAAGGTTTTAGTTCAATGGTTTCGAAAGGTTTGAATTCAATGATTTCGAAAGGTTTGCTTTGAATGGTTTTGAAAGGTTTGAGATGGAAGGTTTTCCCAAGTTTTTCTAAGGCAATGTTTTAAAGTGATTTTTTAAAGAAGAATGTCCAAAGTTTTTTTTTCCTTCGAAAGGTTGGTTTATTCAATGATTTTGAAAGGTTTGATGAATGGTTTCGAAAGGTAAGGTTTTGGCATATTGGTCTAGATGATTAAAAGTTTTCACTTGATTTTGGAAAGAGGTACTTTCAAAGATTTAGAAAGGAGAACTTTCAAATGTTTATGTGTTTTCATCAACTTAAGTTTGAGTAAAGAATATATATAACATGATAATGTGATTTTGAGTAAAGCATAAAGATTATATATTTTCCTTGTTTGAGTTTGATTTAAAGGTTTTAAATCATTTTGAAAATGTTTTCAAGAAAAATTATGGAAGTGGATCCTTAAGTGAAAATGACTCAGATATTAGAATACCATATGGGACTAGTATGGGGTCGTGCCCTATACATTAGCTATTAGCCCCAGCTAATTGTTGCCCAAAATTCCAGTGTGCAATGCTTTGTCACAGGTAGACTACAATTATGATTACACACCGAAAGGAATATATGTTTGAATACAGATAGGTTATTGGTGAGCCCGAAAATCCATTAGGATCTGGAAGACCTAGAAGATGAGTAAGTTAGGGATAGACCGTCCAGAAGCGAAGTATTTAACAAATAGTTAAGGACAGACAGTCCAGAAGTGAAGATCAGACACTTTAGGGTTCTGATTTATTTTTGAGATAAGAAGACAGGTCGAAGACAATAAAGGAAGACAACTTAGGGTTCAGATTTGATTTTGAGAAGAGGGAAAGTTTTGAGAGGAGGGAAATATATTCTACGAAGAGGGAAAAAAGAAAGTGGAGGGAATAATTAAAAGAAACGCGGCCACCAAAATATTGAGAGGGAAAATGTGTAACTAAAACAAAAAAATTTGATAACTTAAACCAGACGACATATAAAATGTTGTCTGAATAAGTGGCTTGTTCATAGAGATTTCACCAGCTACTCAGACAACAGATGAAAGATTCTGTGGCTCTTCAGACAACAAATGGTTTTGTCATGTGTTGTGTGAAAAAGTGGGATAATAGAAAATCTACCTTATGTCGTGTGATCACTGTTATTTGATTCACTTTGTGGCATAGTGAATGGATAAAAGGGAATGATAAAAATGTAATAGATATAAAATGTTGCTGATTTGAAATTAGTAGTCATACATAAATGTCTTAGGAAATGTCGGTTAGGATTTTGTGGGCAAATTGACATTTATGAGCATAAAAAGGAGATTTATGGGTAAATAAGTATTTAAGGTAAATCTTATCGCCTTAAATAAAAAAGGAATTAGTAAGATAAGTTCAATGTCTACCTAAGATAAAATAAGTAAAGACTTAGGATGGTTAATTGGACATAGTAGATTAGTGATGCGATGTCAGTGGAGTCACTCGACAGAAGACTGCCTTTCACTTTGAGGCTACTAGCAATTAGGTGCATTTACTACTGAAGTGAGATATCACTAATCCGAGGACCCATGATGACGTGAGAGATTGGACCTGCTTTCTTAATAAAAAGGTAATAAATGGTCCAAATTTGGAATTAAGAGCGATGAGAGATATCTCCATAGGGGTTCGCTTCTGATTTGGGGTATTAAGTGGCCATAGGGTCCACCTCTCTCCTAAAAGGAAGTATTAAGTAACCTAGTGAGATTCGAAATAAATAAGGATGTCCCTTAAAGGGTTTATTTCAGTGTTGAGGTATTAAGTGGCTATTTTAGGGCCCGCCTCCCTACCAAAAGAAGTAACCTAATGAGATTTCTAATTTATAATTAAAAATGATAGTGGATAATCTAGAGAGGGGTTCACTTTGGGTTTTTGGATTAAGTGACTGATCTAAGGGTTCGCCTCTCTCCTAAAAAGAAGTATTAAGTAACCTAGTGAGATTCCAAGTGATGTCAGCTAGATAGTACTAATGAGGAGTCTGTCTTAGGGTTATGTATTAAATGGCAAAGACCTACCTATAAATAGGTGTTAAATGGTCAAGGGTCTGCCTAGTCCTTATTAATGAGGTATTAAATGGCTTGGGTATAGTCTCTCTCATTACTAAGGCCTTAATAACGATAGTACCAGTAAGGAGTCCGCTTGGGGTAAGGTATTAAGTGATGTAGGACCTGCCTAGAATATAGGTATTAAATAATTAGAAGTCCGCCTAGTCCTTTTTAAGGTATTAAGTGGCTTGGGTATTGTCTCTTACATGGCTACGATTTTATTGGCGATATATATGGTAATAGTTTTACATTAAATGTCGGAAGCCTTAAATAGTGGTTAGAGGTCTTTGTAGCTAGGACCCACCGACCATTGACAACATTGTTAGAAAACCACCTTGGGAATAGGTCTTAAATGACAGGGTCTACCTTGATTGAGGTCTTAAATGGCAGAGTCTGTATATTTCTCTTTTAAAAGTGCTTTATGATGATTATGTAAGCCTGCTTCATATTTAGAAGTATTAAGTGGTAAATGGGTTTGGAAGTATTGGGTGGTTGATAAGGCTTTAATAGTATTTTATACCTTGGGAAGGAATAAGTAAGTAATCGTGTATGCAATGCAAGGTTAGATTAGAATTGCTAACCTTATTGGACATAACAATTAAATAGAAATTAATCGGTATAAATTTATGTTATGGATAATTTATAGATTTTTCAATCACCAGAACGTTGTTTTCACCCCCTCCTTATTACAACCCATAGGATAGATTTCAGAGGAACGGGTCACTAGAGCTGGATGTGGTTTATTGTTGGAGAAGTCTTCTCTCTCTCATGCTCGATGCTGATGTGACAACCTGTTAACTAAGGAATACCATTTATTCCAAGGTAATAGTCATAATCGGTATACTTATCCTATTATTGTTCCCGTTGTAAGTTTACATTTCTATCAATCTTTGATAATGCTCATGCTTATTTGCAGGTACCAAATCCAACGATCTATGCTTTGATGGACTTGAATTTTGATTTTTTTCAAAATTTAGGTCCATTGATGTACAGGTTGTTACATTTGGTATCGGAGCTTAGGTTAGTAGATCAGAGGGATTAGGATAAATTAAGAGAACGTATTCGTACTTTCCTATTTAGTAACATTATATTTTTATATTAGATTCTAAGAATTATGACTATAGAAGCAGTTGTAGTTCCACTCCGAAGGAATGGGCAAAGCAACTTTGGGTTGGAAATATCTTAGAGTTATGATTTTCACGCCGACTCTGAGGTACCCCTCAGAGTGTTGGCGATGTGTAAGGCGCTACTGATGAAGAGCATGAGTACGACCTATGGCAGAATCCTGGAGACTAGAGGTGTTCGACTTGATGGTTGAGATACTAGCTACCTTGTGATTTTGGATTTTGATGATGAGTTCTAATCGACAACACACATTTATTCCAAATGGGCGGGAAATTAGAGTTTGTATGTTGAAATTGTCTGAAGGCAATTTTTTACTAGGGTGCATTCATTGGTCACCTATTTGATGGAAAAACGAATTTTTATTTGAATAACTAATGTCAATTCCTTAGTCTAAAACCTATAAGAGAATTTTTATAATTTATAATTTTAGAAATAGCTTAGAGTTTGGAAAAAAGGTTTTCAAAGGATTTCTTTTCCCAAGGGTTTATTTTGAAATTTATTTTGGGAAAAGTTTTGAAATTTTAATTTTTAAAGAAACACATATACTACTAGGTTGGTCGTGTTAAGAAATTTTTAGTTTATAAAAGATTAATTTTTAAAATCCTTAAATATTTATATATATCAGTAAGGGTTTGATTTTGATTTTTGGCAAAGAAATAGTTTTTCCATTTGGAAATTTGTGTTTTAAAAGAAGGTTTTTGAAGACCCTGAAATATATATATATATATATATATATATAAGTTTGATTTCTAAGGAAATTTTTTGTATGAAATAGTTCCTATTATTTAGAAAGTATAAAGAAGCATCTATTTCGCTTAGTGATTTTCCGATTTATAAAATCGAGGTTTTTAAAATCTTCTCTCTTTAAGGTACAGACAAAATAGGAATGACATTCAATTTTATTGAGATATGTAGTTTGAAGTGTTGTTGTACCCACCAGCTATTGGAAGAAATATTTTCGTGCGAAGTAGGCAGGAAATAGCAGCAGGAATATTTTCGGGTTTTTGGAATTGTTGTTGGTCGCAGCAGTTTTGTTGGGACTACTGTGAATTGCTGGAGCATGGTTCAGGACAAGGCGGTAGGCTCTGATACCGTCGTGATGAGGACGGGAAAATTTTCGATCGTGTCAATCGTAGGAGACGGCGCGAAATGATTATTATTATTTAATATGACCCTAATTGGGTTTAGGTTCAATTAACGCACACAACCCATCTAGCGGTTGACCACCTAGCAGTAAACCTAGAGTGGGCTACCAATTAACGAGTTTTGGCACAACTTGAATTGGAACGGGACTATAAAAGTCGCATCTGAATTTCTCCAATTTCCTTTTTTCATTCCTCCTTCTTCAACAAGGCGAACCTAATCTCCATCCTCCTCCTCCTCCAAGTAGCAGCCTCTCCCTTCCATTCCTCCCTTGGTTGATGCCATTTTTCTGTATGTGCAGCAGCCTCGCCTCACTTTGTGTTGGTTTTGCATGTTAGGTCTCGCCCCATCACCACTCCAAATCTAAACCCTATTTCCTTCTTCAGACCACTTCTTAGTCTAAGACACCTTTCTCCACTGTCGGTTTTTCCTTGCACCATTATGCTCTCAACCATCAAGAGGCCACATAGCTGAACCAGAATGAGCAGAAGGTTTTTCCACTTTTGGACTGGAAGAGCTATTCGTCGTGGTAGGATTTGCACCGTTCCTGTACATCGAGACTTTTGAGCGAGAATGTTACCCATGCTGCATCTACCTTTTCGATGTCCTATTGGCGCAGAATTTCGATAGAGGCAACAATTTGATTCGTTTAGGGGTGAAGGTGTCTTGATTGAGCCGACTAATAATGATCTCGCTGAGATTTTGGAGGCCTCCATGAAGGATGCAGACTTGGATGATTTTGAATTAACCGACTCAAAGATTTTGCAACGGATCCTTTCCTAGGATGTCGATGTTTGGAAGATGGATAATCTACGACCAACTACCCGTCTGATTATGTGCATCATTCGGCATAACATCATCCCTAAGACATGAAGTTATGACTTGATTTATCCCATGGTGCGGAAGACCGCCTATGCTAGTATTGGCGGCATCACCATCAATTGGACTCGCACCCTTTTGATTCAATTTGTTGATCAAGGATTAGCACTCCACAGAGTCACTTTCCATATTTTCACCTATCCACTTCCATCATTTGGTATTACGGGTGAACCTCCATGGAGGAGTTTAGTAGAAGGTTCCTTCTGCCATCATTAGATCCATCCTTAGGAAGATGGAAATTCTGAAGACGTCAGGAACACCGGTAACGCCAGTGACATGATATTGGGTGCATAGCCACCATGCTACGACCATTTAAGGGTCGCAGTAATGGATCGAGCTCCAGTTATGGAGCAAGATGTCTTAATGTCTATAGGCATTGTTTTAGGAGTTACAGTGTTGTTGTCTTTTCCATTCTGGCATTTGTTATTTTCTTTTAGGTTGTTTGAGTTGTAACTGTTAGTTGTCTCTTGTAAAAGGCACGTACGATATTATGAGTTTCTATTTATTTATCGTCATATAGTTTCTGCACATGCGAGCCGCTCCTATATATGCATAGTAAAGAAGCAGTATAAATATGGGAATTTCATAAAGACACTTGACTAACGGTAAATGCACTATAAGACTAAAAGTTTAGAATAGTAGAAAAAATTTAGCGAAGGACGTGATAAATTTGTTTTGGTATCACGGGTCATTGCTCATGTTCCTTAAAAGCTAAAAAATTTGAATAATAGATGTGCTGACATTTTTCCTTTATGTAAAATTTCAAGTTTTATAGGTAAATGTTAGTTGTAGAATTTTAATATTTGGTTTATGCGTTTAGCGCATAACTAACTTCCGACTACGTTGAAATTGTGGCTTGATTTATCAAAATTTCTAAAAGGAAAATATTTTGAAAAGTTTCCCCTTGATTCGAATAGTTTCTCTTTTGAAAAAAAAGATTTTATGTTTTAGTTGTTTTTGGCTCTTAAATTATTTTTAGAATTTTTGTCCAAAAATTTGATTTCAAGGGAAAATGCGCATCTAAGTAATTGGGATTTTATTTTCCAAACAACGAACAAATTTGAAAAGTGAGAAAGATTTTTGTAAAATATTTGATATTGAAGGCCACATGTTATGCATAGGGAAGGCATAGAGTTAGAATTTGTGAATTTAGCGGTGCATTAGGATTGATGATGCGATAAATGCAAGCGATAATAAGGGAAAAGCTATTTTAGCCTTGGAATTTCTATTTCCATACCTTGTCAATGACGTGCGTGGGTCTATTTTTAGAATCGAATCCGTTTTAAAGCTTGAAAATAAGCCTCCTTATGCGTTTTGTATGTGGAAAATTTGGAGTAAATCCGGGGCAGCGAGGAATTCCCACTGTACTACGGAAATAGGAAGATTATAGCATGGTAATAATGTTAAATTCTCCGCCTAAATTTCTTTTTTCAGCATAGGAGTAAAGTTTAGGAAGCGATTTATCAATGCGTTAAATTATTGGATGGTAGGAAGTGGATGCAAAATTGATTGCTTCATATTTATATTCATAGGAGTATAGGATTTTTTGTTGAAAAGATTTTTCAAAAAGTTGCATACATGTAGAACTGTCGGTATATATATATATATAGGTTGTTTGCATCATACTTTTCCAAAATGCTTTCAAAAGAAATGCATTCATATAGGATGATCTGATTTAGAATCATTCTGCATATGTATTTTCTATGTGGTAATATAGTAATACACTATGCACTTGTGCGCGTTTGGTTGCAAAATTGGTTGTACACTCATTTGTTGTGTAGTTTAGGATAATTAGGATCCAAAACCATGACTTAGTCATTAGTGAAATTTCGGGGACGAAATTCTTTTTAAGGGGAGAAGAATGTAACCTCCCATAATTTGGCATAAGTTATTTAATTAGTTAGTTAATTAATTTAGCCCCAAAAAGGGAATTTGTGTAAAGAAGGAATTCGACCATGAAGCTTGTGTCGATGCATTCATGGTAAAATTCTGAGCAACTTTCATATTTGGAGTTTTGTGATCGGAGTACAAACGAAGAAGTTATGGACGAAAAACGAATTCGGAACGAAAATAAATAAATAAATAAATAAATAAGAAAAATTAACTAAATTAACTCAGACCCACAGGTCGACCCACCATCATGGGCTGTCGACCACTAGGTAGGGGACGGTCGATCATTCCCTGCGTGGCGGCTAGGGTTAGCCCTAGCCCAACAGCCCGGATTTAATATATTTTGATCTAACGGTTGAGGTTGATTCTTACGCCTATAAATTCAGGCCTAACTCCCCCTTTTCTCATATTCCTCTGGAAGCAGTAGCAAAACTCTACCATTTCTTCTTCTCCACTTTTTTTCTAAATTATAAAACTAAGATGTTTGTATTTATATTCATGTAAATTGGAGAAGAATAGAAATCTAATAAAAAGGAGAAGAGAAGAGAATCAACTATATGCATATTTGAGGTAGTTTATATAATTGTATCTATTTTCTCTTACAATCCCAAATCTCTTCTCAGATCTGTAATTCTAATGTATGTATATACCCTTTTATACATATTTCTTAGATTAAAGAGGATTTGGAGATGAATTTTAGGTTCAACTTCAGATCTGGAGATTTGGATCGCTTTTAAAAGATGGGTGGGAAATTTATATATTGTTTATGATTTTGAATCTATTCCACTAGCATATGTTTGGCTTTTATGCCTAAACCAATTTTATTTGTGAATTGTAGGGTTAAATCAGTATAGAAAACTATTTCATACATATTCTTGTTTTAGACTTAATTTGAAATATGTTTACACTTAGATCTGGAAATTAGTCCCAAAGATTTTAGAATTTGAATGTAGTATATTTTTATTTCAGATCTATACTTGAGTGTAAAATAGGATTTTTGGATTATTGCCCAAATTTGTGTTAAGCTGTAGGTTTTTCATAGTTTAATTTGTGGGCAGAACATCCGTTTGATTTTTATAAATTTGTTTACTTTTTCCAATTTTAATTCAAAAAGGTGACGCTTGATTTAACAAGGAATAAAAAAAGGGAAGATATGTGGAAAGTACAGATTTATTCTCTGTAGTTTATACTGTTTATTCCAATTAAAAAGAAATTATCCATTCCTTGTAATTTCAAACGTACTAGATCTTTCCTTCTGTGTTAAAACCAATGTATGGAAATAGTAGCGGAAAATCTTCCTAAGGAATTTAATTCTGGCAAATTAAATATGGAAACATATTCTACTTACAAATTTATGGCTAAAATATATTTGGATAAGAACAAGTAGTTTATACGTATTTATTGCACTAATAAAGGAGAATAGCGTTTATTCGTGCGTTATATATGTGTAACTGTAACGGACCGCTATTTTGGACCATTCGCATCCATTATAAGTGTATAGGTAGACACTCATGCCGGAGTTGAATTGCTCAAAATACCGCGTTGTTAATTTAAATTTGGCAAAACTCAGCATATGCAGTAAATAAATCAATCACAGAATCACAGACACAGAGTAATACAATAATACGCAGCGGAATAGATAAAATAGTAGTTCATGAAGCTACTATATAAACATCAGAGTTACAAATAAAATACAACATAATATCTCGAATACAGTGAAGTCTCCAATACAACAGATGACTACTCTGGACAAATCAACTAGAAGAGCTGAAAGCTGAGGCGATAGTTGGATCTCCAAAGGAAGCTCCAAACTCCAAGTGTGAATCTCAAATGCTGTATTACTCGGTCTGACCCGAGCGTAAAGCAAAACACAAAACACTCGAGTCAGGATTAACATTCTTATATAAATAAATCCAACTCAAGTGAAATTTCAACTGAAGTACAAGTAACTTAAAGGATGTTTGGGATAACCATCCTCTAAGGATTTTCAGAACTATCTACTAGGTGGAAATATACATTATAACACCGTGGTCATTTCAATTAAATTTATACTTCAAAACCCAAATATCATTTCATTTCAAATATATCTATTTTCCAAAATAGTATATATATATATATATTAAATGATTTAAAAGTGAAGTATTTATAATTTCCTCAAGTCTCGCAAATCGATTCAAATCAACTTCAAATTCCAAATTCAAATTTATTCAAAGCTCAATTTATCAATTTAATTCAGTTCTAAATATACCATTTATTTTCAATATATTTCAAAGTTTTAATATTCAACATTTTCAAAGTTAGATTTAACAGTTTCATATAGCTCTTGATTTAACTTCACTTATTATTTAATTAGGGAATATTCATTTAATAAATTCAATATCATTTAACTAGCCTTAAATTTCATTTTTACTAAATATTTCCCTAAATTTATTTTTGAACAAGAAATATTTATTAAATTATTTAAATCAAACTCAAGTTATAAATCATAACTAAAATCCCAATTTCAATAAGCTTTAAATTGGTTTAATTAAATAAAATTCTTTACTAAATTCAAATAATCTTCCCAACCTTAAATTTTTACCAAAATCTATTTTGAAAGATAAATTTTTATACTTAACATATTATATGTATTAAATCCATCTTAATTAAATTAAATATCATTATTAAATCTATATATATCATTACCATTTATATATAGAATTTTAAAAATCAACATTTGTTAAAACCATATATTTCTTTCCAAAACCATAGAATTCAATTTCAAAATATTTATATATATATAGACCAACGGTGTTTGTATATATATTTATCATATGGTTAAGTGATACGGATATTTATCATTTCAATCCGAAATTTAAATATATACGGGTAGATATCATTTCGACCCGTAATCCCAATTTCAATTCAAATGAAAATCGCTTGGGTTTATCATTTCAACCCATAACGAAATTCTCCTATTCTAAAGTCCGTTCGGGTATGTATCATTTCAACCCATAGTGAATTCTATACTAACAGGGAACTTGCAGAGTGATAACATATACTAAAAAAATATAACAACAAGCATATATCATTAGTATAAATAACAGATACGGGTGTCAGATGTCACAGGTGAACAAATACAAATGATAGTAATAACAGGCATATAATACTAGATACTGGTGTCAGATGTCACAGGTGAACAGATACAGATAATAGCATATATACAACAATGAAATTAACTAACAGCAGTAATATATCAATTGTCATTTCAATTGAAATCAAATTTAATAAATAAAAGAGTGTTAATCGTGAGTGATTACTCACCTTCGAGGCTAGATAGATTTGATAAAGAAATAAGCTACGAATCCAGGTACGAATCTCAAAGCAAGGCAAGATTGAACGTGAATTGGACGTACAGGGCTGATAATCAAGAATTGATAAACTGAATCAGAATCAGTTTGATATATACATAAATATTTGTTATTTTATTAAAATTATTATTTAGTCTAAGAAAAAATTTAAGATAAAATATATATAGTTAAAAAAAATACATACTTAAAAGAAATCAATTTAGTTCAAAACCATTTAAAATTCATGTATAAAAAAAATCAATTTAGTTTTAACCGAGCCCATGTATACTCTCCTTATAAAACCATACTCAAAACCAATCTACAAATGCAGACACCACGTAATATATGCAGACAAAAGTATGTATAAACAAATATGCAGACTTAACCTTATATTTACTAATATATATAAATATGTGACTAATGTATATATACCGTACCACAAAAAAAAATTAATACAGCTTGCATAAAACACTTAAACACCTAAATATAACACATATACCTCCTATACTTACATACACATATACGGTTAACAAAATTTACAATATTATAATTTATATACTATACAACATAAAAGTATAAGTTTATATAAAATAATATAACTTTTAAAAAAACAGAGACTAGTATAAAACACCCCTATAACAGACTTAATATAAACTACCAATATATATATAAACCAACTTTAGAAATCAAATATTATAAACAAATATACTTAAAGTTCTCAGCAACTCGCTGATATAAACAATATATAACGACTTATATAACTTACACGTACAAACTAACCTATCATAAGAAATAATCTAACACAAATAATATACTGACAGTAGTATATATGACATACAGCAGTATACTTGTATAAGTAACTATTATATATCTGACCCTTCTTTTTATATAAACTAACATATACTAACACACAATCAACCCAAGTACTTATCTTATTTAATGTCGGTGACTCAGTATCCATAAACAAATTGATATAACTCCATTTATAACTGTGATATCCCAGAATTTTTAGGCAATATCAATTTAATAATCAGTTTAAATAATTAAATTGATTGATAATTTTTGATAATAAAATTTGAATTGATTTAATAATCTAATTTAATAAATATTTAATTAGTGAATTTTATCTTTTAAAACCTAATAAATTGATTTCTATTTATAATGTATATATATTTGTATATATTGTAAATAGAAAAGCTTTGGTTTGTATTTAATTTACATATGATATGTTAATTCATTTAGTAATAGTAGTAATTTATAATCTCTTTTATAAATTATTTTAAAATTGATAAATTTGTTATTTCAAACAATAATTATAATAGGATTATTATTTCAAATTTAATGTGTTGTTTTAAATTGACTTTAAATTGGATTTTTTAATATAATTTGAATTTGAATTTAAATTAATTTTGAAATTCAAAAAGGGGTAATATTTTAAATATTTGGATTTTTTTGATATTTGTATAAGCTTTTATTTATATATATAATTGGTTTTATTTCTTTAAAAATTATCTATGTATATAAATAAGTATTTGTAAATTTATAATTTAAGTATAAAAGCCTTTATTAACATTTTAAAAATAAGTATTAATTACTTAAAATACAAGTGTTATCATATTAAGACTCAAAATAACATGTGTTAAGTTATGAACAAAGATATATGACAAGTGTTGAATTCTAAAACAAGTGGCATTTTTAGATTTAATCTTCTATTATTTTAATAAATGATTTTCAGCCTAAATACATATACTTTTCTCTATCCATTTCTTTGACAAATTCAAAAGCAAAGAAAATTAAGTAAACTCAGATCTAAACTGAAAAAAAAGAGAAAGAAACAAACCTGAAATCGTTTCCTCTCAAAAACAAATTTCTCATAAACAATCAGTAATAAAATCCCTCATCTCAATAATCTGTAACAAAATCTTCCTCAAACCAGAGATTATCAAAATCAAATCTCTGTAACCCATTTTCCAAAATGCAACTAAATCAAAGTCTGCATCTTTTTCAAAACCCTGGAAACAAAAGCCTGTTTTCTTTTCAAGTCTGGAATCTAAGCAACCTGTCTACATTCTTCTCAAACCTGGAAGCCAACATGCATGTAGTTTAATCAAGTTTAAAGCTTCTATAACTCAAGTTTTTAAATCAAAAGGGCATGCAAGTTTACAGTTTTCAAAAGCAAGGCAATTTCAGTTTTAAAATTCAAAAGCAGTTCAAGGATAGGCTCTGTTTCAATACATATAAGGTGAGTAACATTTTTGTTAAAATTTTCTTAAATATAAATCAGTTGCATGATTTTATCTGGAAATAAATATGCTTATATGAATGTATATACCAATTATTTGAATGTTTATAAATGTATGAATGTGATCAAATGTGCATGTCTGATGCTTTCTTGCTCTTCTCTGTTCTAGTTATAGATTGTTAAAGTTTAGATAAAATTTCATTTCTCTTCCTCTGATTTCTGATAAGGTTTAGATTTCAAACAATGAATGTTTGTTTAAGTCATAGATTTTATCTTAGAAATGAATTAAAGTAAGTTAATTGGATGTTATCTGGAAAAATAGAAAGACAGTGAAAACTCTTTAAATCTTGTTAAAATCAAATCTTGAAAATTTCTATTCCAGGGATATAACATAAATCTACACTGTGAAATATGATTTTTAAGATGAATATTAAGAATTTTAGTTGGGTTTTGAGTTTGCATTTCTCAGTTGACCAGAAAATGGGTTTTAAGTCATTGTGGATGATCGGAGTGACGAGGAGGGTCGAAATTACTTCTGGAGGTGGCGTAGGGGTTGTCAAGCTTGGCAAAAATGGTGGATGATTTTATTCACCACCGTGGCATCAGGAATTGGATGATTTAGGGTTTTATCCTAAGAAATGTCGGGGTTGTAGTCTGGGTTGCCATGACGTCGTGGGTGATTCGAGTGGCTTAAGATTTGGGGAATCGTAGCATAGAAGGTTAGTGGAGGTGTGGCCAGAGATTGCAGCGGTTCCAGTGGTCGGAGACAGGAGTGCGAGGCATTTTCTGATGATGGTTGCTGTGCTTTTTGATCGAGGTAACTCGATTTCGATTTTTCATGTTGTTCGAAGAGGCGATGGTCGTTTTCTGGTAGATGGATGATCGTCGACTTGTGGGGATGCTCGGCGATGGCTGGAGTAGGGTGGTGCATCGGTATACGTGCACGTGTGCACCTATTTGTCTGGTGATGTAAGTTTGGGGAAGAAGGATGTTTGCTCGGGTTTTGTTTGCAGTTTCCTCGTGCTCGTCTCGAAG
Organism: Allium fistulosum; assembly: GCA_030737815.1. Classification (NCBI taxonomy): domain Eukaryota; kingdom Viridiplantae; phylum Streptophyta; class Magnoliopsida; order Asparagales; family Amaryllidaceae; genus Allium; species Allium fistulosum. The sequence goes on from CM060903.1 coordinate 446,870,008, forward strand.
TAGAAGACGCAAGGTAGCCTCGTGTGTTACCTGGGTTTTTATTGTTTGCTCGGGTTTGATTTCTGATTGTAAACAGGTTTTAAAATTTAAAAAGGGAAATCAAGTTTTGATTTCAGAAAGCAAAACAAATAAATGAAATTTGGTTTTAAAACTCTTATGATTTCTTTATAAATAAAACATGTTCTTTAACATTTGTTTTAAAAAGGTTTTAAATTTTGTTAAAGTTAAGTTGTTAATTCAAATTTAAATCTTTAATTTGAAATGAATTAAAGAAAGATTTTAAGGTAAAAATGTTTCAAGCTTTGTTAATAATAATTGAGTTGTTAAAGGTTAATACTTTAATTTAGAAAGTAATTAAGGTTTAATGATATAGGAATCATTAAATTAATAAGGTAATTAAAGAGTAATTTAATAATTTAATTAATTAATAATCTAGTGTTAATTAATTAAATAGTTAGGATGATAAGTTAATTAATTGAGTGTTAATTAATTTGGAATTAAGGATCATTTATTTATATAAGTATAGATTATTAATAAATGATTAGAAATTAATCAAGTGATTAAAGATTAATTAAGAAATTAATCTAGAAATTAGAAATTAATTAATTAATAATTAAGAATTTATTAAGTTGAAATTAATAAATAGTTAATTAAAGCTTAATTACTTAAAGAAGTAATTAAAGAATTGTTAATAATTAATGAGGAATCATTAATTAAGGATAATTAATTAATATGATTAATTTTGATAATCAATTAAGATTAATTAGTTAATATGAAAATGGGTTAAGTATAATTACTTAATGGAAGTAATTAAGGTAATTAATTAAATAAATTTGATTAAGTTAAATTAATTAATTAAATTAATTTAAGATAATCATTTAGAGATGTGATAAATATAATTACTTAAATGTAATTAGTGAAGAGTAATTACTTAGGAAAGTAATTAAAGTTAATTAGAGGATGTAATTAACTAAAGAAGATTTTTAATAATAAAAGTAATTTTAGTTTAATTACTGTTGTATAATTAATCAAGGGATTAATTAAAGGATAATTAATTTTGGAGAAATTAATTTATGGAAGAGTAATTAAGGGTAGTTAATTACTAAATGTTACTAATCAAAGGTGATTAATAAATGTGGTTTAATTAAGAATTAATTATTAAATATAATTAATTTAAATGATGTAATTAAGGATTGGTTAATTAAGATTAATTAATAAATAATTAGTGATTAAAGTAATTAATTAATTATAATTAATTAAGGATTAATGTAATTAAGTATAATTAATTAATTAATGAAGTAATTAAAGATTAATTACTGAAATGGTTTAAGTTAATTAATTTGTGAAATTAATTAAGAGTTAATTACTTACAGTAATTAAAGTATAGTTAATCAGGAATGATTAATTAAGATGATACTTAAAGTATGATTAATTAATTGGTTTAATTAATAATTAAGTAAGCAGGATTTATAAAATGAAGTAATTAATTTAGTTCACTTTAAATTGATTAGAGATGATATAAATCATTACTTATGGATGGATAAATAGTATTGAATGATTTGCATTGTTTGATATCTCTGATGAGATATGATTGATCTGTGATATAGATACTTGGTTGAATTGGAATGATAATATGAGTTATCTGTTTGTGATGATAATGTAGATTATCTATTGAGTTATCTATCTGTGTGTATATAGATAAGAATTGAATTGTTTTAACCTTAAAACAACTTGGCCCTTAAAAGATACGTTTTGGATTTCGATGAGACCGGGATCGGGTTTCCGTATACCGGGATTCCAGGTCTGGAGACCCGAATACCACATCGATCCAAATTAACGATAAGTCGTGAATCTCAAGTGAAGATGAAGATTCAGAGTGCAAGGGTTATGGTCGTTAACTCTGAGGGTGATTCCAAAACGAGTGTAACGAGATAATGCCTTTGGTTTCGTTCGAACCCGGAACGAACTTGTATGGATTGAATGCTTTCAGAACATCGTCAGGTGGACGATGAGCATTCTAAGTGATGTGTTCTGATTAAAGGTAATCGTGACCTCAAGCCTCATCAACCGGGAATGGCTAAAACAGGGGAGGTGCAGCAAGGCTTCGTGGGTAGCACCCACTGAGAGTAAGGTCATCCCTGTCTAGAGAGTTCCTCCTTTTATTTCGGCTTAGTGGTGCAGTTGGCGACGGCCATCTGTGGGGTGATTTTATTCGGGATTATCCAGTAAGGGATGGTTCCGGCTTTGTGTTGCAGGGGATTGGGAGTGATCCTCGGTACGGTGATCTAGGCCCCGTACTGTGATGAGCGGTACCCCGGTAGCTCTGCCATTGTATGGAAATCCAAATTCCAATAAGTGATAACGGACTTGATTGTATACTTATGTATGCTGGAATTTAATGAATGTAACAATTTCGGCTATTTCATATTTATTTGGAAACCCTAGACCTATTGTAATATCACTGAATTTCCTATCAAATGTTTTGGTTAGAGTAAGGTAAAAACTTACCCATGTTTATTTGTGGGGAGTCTTACGTGGTACCTTTTCTTTTAAAAGGTTTTGAAGTTAAACAACTTTAACCTGTTACTCACACCAGACCCATGTCTGACCCAAGTGTTTATTTCTGTTTTATAAACTCTTGGGTACTCAAATTTTTACGAGTAGCCAAGGGATTCAGGTTTAGCTTTGACGAATATTCTGGAGGAGCAATGGAGCAGGAGGCTTCGGCGTTCGTAGATATAGTATTCCGCTGTGTTGATATCTGTGATAGTGTCTTGTCTTGTATTTGAGTTGTAATGTCTAGACAGATGTTTATAACTGTCTAGTAAGTGATGTATATGCTGTGTAACTCTGTAAATTGTTGTATACTATGTAATAGTTTATGTTATTAATATAATTTATTCGTTCCGCTGTGAGATCGTTGTTGTTGTTTCTTTCTTTCTTCTCTTCTTTTCTATTTTCTACCCCTTTCTTTCTTATTATCGATGCGTCCTTCTATGGAGAGAAGGGCGGGTCGTCACAATAACCATAGATAATCCACTTATATATATCCTAACACACTCACAGGTTATAAAATATATACATATAACGTTCATATATAATATAGTATGCCTGTAGTACTGCAAAAGGAGTAGGCTCGGTTGTGTTTCCAATATACAAGTGCGAAAATTTCTTTAACAAAACATATATATATATTAAATTTAGTATGCTTATGTAAACTACAGTATGCATATCTTGATTCGAAAAAAAAAACACTACAAACTTACTTGTAAAATATATGAAAATTTATAAACCTTATTTATCTATTTATATAACAGGGGGAAGAACATCGCGCTCTGCTCTGGACGATTGGGATGAGGCCGGAGCTGCGATAGAGGAGATGAACGGTAAGCAGGTGCTCGGTTGGCAAAATGTTGAGGAGGGATGGGTTTCTCGATTTTGGGCTGGGAGGAATAAAGGAGGAGGGAACTTAAACCCGAAGGGACTGTGGCTCAAGGTTGATGGGTGGATCGCTGAAGTTGAGGCAGATCTCGGCCGGCTGTAGATCTGGAGGAAAAATGAAAGCCTGCATGATGATAGGGATAACAGATCTGGTGAGGCTTGAGATCGATGGGCAGATGCGGGCTTGGGTATTGGTTGTAGGCTGGAGGTGAAGGGGACTTGGATTTGATCGGTTTCTGGTGGCAGAGGCCAAAGAACGGAGGAGGTGGCGGTTGTTGTGTTGTGGCGATTTACAGTGGAAGTGGAAAATGAAAAGAGGAAGGAGAAGTGAGTGCACTTGTTTGCATCGGAAAGAAAATAAGGAGAAAGAACGAATGCAAAAGAAATGAAAAACAATTGAAAGAGAAATGAAAATATACGTGCACCCAGAAGACGTTTGTCTTTTCAGATTTTTGACTTTTGAGTGTCAAAACCGTCGAATATAAAAGGACACAGGTTATATATGTGATTAACACAATAAGCTAAACCAGATGGAGGACACAGAATTGCAAATGGATCCAATTTGGCGAATCGACACATTTTGCATTCTGTTGGTTTCGTCGTGCACCGGACTCCGAAATACACCCGATGAATACATCATAGTGATCAGGGCGATGAGACGGACAAGAGGAAACAGAAATATCTGCGTCAGGACCTTCCTATCAAAAGTCCATACGGACCCTGATATACGTTGCTATTCAGTACGGAAAAATCCAAACGGAGGTAGAAACATTCGAATTTCGCGAAACGAATTTCACAGTCAGATTCAGAGTGATCTGAATAAATTTTCTCTGTTGACATATTTTGGTTTCGGAAAACTTTTAAATTCACTGTTATTAACCGGTTTGATTTGAAATGAAATTTCACAGGAAAATAAACTTCAATATTATCAGATGAAAATTTACCAGTTGCTATATTAAAATAGACGTATCCCAAATAATAAAAAAAATTATTTCAAATTTTATTGTTTAAAATTTCACAAATTTCCAGTTAAATATACCTTTAAAATCGTTAAATTTTGCGGGTCGTTACACTCTCCCCACTCAAAACTTTTCGTCCCCGAAAAGGAAGGAGGTAGAAGAATAGAAATAACCAGACAGAAAAGATAGATTGAAAGTCAAGATTAAACAATTAATTTGAAACTATATAAATTTTTTACCTTAAATATTCATTTGAAAACTTCATTTTCAATTCAATTATCTTTAATTCTTTAATACCTTTCAAAACCCATTTGTAAAATTTCTTGCTTCCTTTAAGTGCAATTTATATGTTTAAATGACACCTTTATAATTATATGAAAACTATTTGAAAACAATCATTTACATTATTACTTATATGTACAAAGAAGCTATTTGAAGACATTAAATCCATAATCTATAAATTTATTAATTTATCTCAAGCTACTTTTCAACATTATTAATAAATCAATAATCATTTCTTTAAATATGCTGTATTTAATTAATAACTTCTAAAATATTTAACACTAATATTTTCTATTTATAACACTATTTTTTTTTATATATATTAAACCATATAGTATATAAATAAACAATATTAAAAAGGATATAGTCAACAAGGAAAAGAAGAAGAACTTGGAAAAACAGAATATAGGTGAATAAATAAAGCTGAACAGATAAGGCAGATTCAAGAGAATAGCATCAGGCACGAATAATTAATTTAGAACCAAAAGGGTTTTAATTTCAAATATTAATATAGAATTTCTTTGTTAGAAATACTTTTATAATAAAATATTTTTTATAACGAAACAAATTTCATTTCGAAAATACTTTTATAACTCGATGTTTCGACAAGTTTATCCTTGTTCCTGTAGACTCTGGTAGTGCGTTGATCAGGCGCAAAACTAGAATTCTCCAGGTACTTAGTAGACCTGTTTCAACACCCAGTGAAAATACTGGAAAAACTTTTAAAAACAGATATGGAAAGTACAATCCAAACAAAACACAGACAAAACCTTTATCTAACCATGGTTCGCAGATACACAATGGTTACGCCTGGGTCCCCCAGGAAACAATCCATATCCGTAGGCTTTCTCAGCCCTGCGAGTTACGCCATGATGACTAGTAGAATGCAGGATACACAATGGTTACACCTGGATCCGCCAGGAAACAATCCGTACCCCCAGGCAAGACTCAGCCAAGCATTTGCGCTACTATTCGCGACCTACACAGATTGCAGGATACACAATGGTTACGCCTGGATCCCCCAGGAAGCAATCCATACCCCTAGGCAAGACTCAGCCAGGCAGTTGCGCTATGCAGTCACGAGAGAAAAAATAAGACCATGGGTAATGCCATGGAATTCGAAGGACACTCGAGTATCATATCCGGAAAACCAAAAATCAGAGAAATATCGATAGAATGAATCCAAGATGTGGCCACAAATCGGATATCAAGCAGAAGGCACTTTCCATATCTTTACTTCGAAAATATGTATCATATAGTACCTTTTCAAATCACTTTCAAATATCGTACTTATATGTAATACCCCAAAATTTTGTGAAAAATCATTTTTGTAAAATGATTTAATTTTGAAATATTTAGATTTAAATATGGTGAAATTTCTGGAATAAATAGTGTGCAAGTATATGTGTGCACGTGCACACTGAAATGGCACAAGAAAGAACTCCAGATTTCTTGGATTTAAAACAAGAATTAAAGAGCAATACAAACATGATTTTGCAACATGGTTATTTGATTTCTGAGATTTTATGGGTCATCTTAGAAAATAAGAAAAGTAAGTTTTACTTTAGATCAGTAAACAAATTTATTTAAAACCCAGAAAAGAAAATAATATATATATATTTGTAAATTTGTATACATATAGGTGCATATGTTTCTGAATTTAAAAGAGGAATTAAAATAAGCCTAGATAAGATATGTATACAAATATACATTTTTAAATACTGAAAAGTACATATATATATATATTAGCAAGTGAAACCATAACATTAAAATGACATGAAATGTGATACAAGTCAATATGCTTGTGTAGGCAAAAATAGCAAAGGGGATTTTCAGAAATAATTAAAATAAATAGAATAGTCACACTTTTGACATGACTAAGTGGGTGGCCATTTTCTGAAAAAGTAAAAGAAAGAAAATGCAGCCTTTAAATTGGTTAATATGGTCGGGGTAATATGAATGAAAAATGCATGATGCTAAGCCAGGACAGAAATGGAATTCTGTTTCAATAAAACCCTAGAGGAAAAATGCTTATAAATAGGCAGTTTAGCCAGTAGAATTATTTTACCCCGAGCTGCATAAAAATAAGAAAAGAAGAAGAAAATATTGAAAGGAAGGAGAAAACACTCAAACAAGAATTTTCTGGATTAATAAGAAGAAACATTTAGGTGAGTAATCTCACTGAGTTCATGGCATTAAGACCTGAGTTGAGGCAGCCACTTTTTATATTGCCATTTATGTATTTCTGGTTTTGATGTATATGATTTCATCAATGCTTTTTGGATGTTTTATTTTAAATCTGATATGATTTAATATGGATGATTTTGATGATCTTTGATTGGTTGAGACATTTGTCTTTGGATGAGTATCATACTGTTTTATTTATACTCATAAATGTTAAAGTTTTGGATCTAAAAAATTATATAGAGAATACTCTCAACTGTTATAGATCTATGGCATGTAAACCTTATAAAAATGATTGGAGCTGCATTATACTTGGTATAAGTGCTGAGGCTTGAAAAGAAAAATGTTAAGGGTGCAATAGAAATTTTCTAAGTGCTGAGCCCTTAATCAAAAAAAAAACCCACAAGCTAAAATTATGATTGAACCAGATCTTGAATCTGAATCAATCATAAAGGCTTGCAGATCAGTATAACATGCCATGCCTCTTTTACAGTTGAAAATGTTCTTATATTTACTAAGATCAAGACATATTGACCCCATTTAGGAAATGACTGTCTGATTATTTCTGAGGGGAAATTATGCTAGAAGAAATTATGGATGTTTCCATGTTTGCAGTGACATGTTCACTTAGCATATTTGATGTTAGGATTTAAGACAATACACTAGTAAATAAACTAGGGAAGGGAAGGCCAAGATGACTGCTGGAATGCTTGTCATATTTGAAGTATGCAAGTTGGCACATGGTTTGTTTAAGCCCTGAGATCTTTGTGCAATGATGTGAATTAGTTCATTGCAATGTGTCCCAGTGATTCCTTAATAGCAGATGAGGCAGGGATTTAAATTGAATATTACAACCTGTAAATGAAGAAATAGGAATGTGGATATTTCTTAGGTTGAATGGTATGGAACCAAGATGATTCCAGTAAATGAAATTGATGCCAATAGATAATCATGTTTGCATGATTATGTATGCAAGTGAAGGAATGATAAGTGAATATATCATACCTGAATCAACTTAATTATACTATGTTAAAATATTTGATTGCAGAAATTTGCTTAAATAACAAGTTAGTACCCTTATATTCTCTATTGCTTAATATCATGAATGAATTGATGTTATTCATACCAGATCATAGATCTGACCCTTGTTTGCTCATGGCATCTGGGGTGTCTCATTTTAAAATGAGGCAGCCACTTATGTTCTTTCAGGTAACCCAGGCACTAAGTAAAAATGAAGTTATGGCTTTTATGGAGGAGTGAATGAACATGCTAGCTAGTCTCAATAAGAGTTTAAATTGATTATATCTGCATGTATTCAGGAAAAGTATTATGTTTCTAAGACTTCCAGTCATGTAATGAATTCTATTATGGTTAGATGAACTAGTTGTATCATGTTAAATATATTGTTATGCACTAAGGTTTAAAATCTCAAAGGAAAAATCTGACTGGGAAACAATGAAATGATTTTAATTATTGATATGAATGTTTGGAAGAGAAATATGCACATGTAGTTGAGCTACTGTTTTGTATAATTTATATTATGTATTAGTTAACCTTGAGACATAACAGAGCATTGAGTTTTAGAACTAAAATCTGGATTTAGCAAGAAGTAAACTTAAAGGATTTTATTTTCTTTTTACTGAAATGCTTTGTAAACAAATCTGAATTCATTTCTGAATTGAATTAGGAAAAGTAAAATGTTTTTCTAAAAGCTTCAGATAGAATGAAATGAAAGGTATCTCCCTTGTTTTTGAACTAGTGTATAGCATATACAAGACTCATGAGTTAACCAGCCTCAACTAAATGAAGTATTGGTTGATCATGATAGACTGTATCTTGAAAATATAGATGTATTTCAAAGCACAGTACATTTAGCAATTGTTTCACTCAGTTTTCTGGAAACTGGGCAAAGGTAATGACATGTACATAAATACCTGTGTACATGTTGATAAATTGGGCAAAAATATAAATTTAAATTCTTAAAACAGTTGTAGGAATGGGTTTTAAAAATAGTTATGTAAAAAGAATTGTTTTGTATGTTAGGTTATAGGCAAAATCAAATATATATGCACAATTATAGGTAGGTATCAGATTTCTAACCATACAGGAGAAAAATAAAAAGAAAAACCAAAAATTGTGTTTGAACCGACCAGCATAGCACTCGAACTCGTGACCTTTCATGTATAAGTTAGGCGCGTTTCCATTACGCCTAGATGTTGCTTGTGTTCACTTAGGATCCACTTACTTTTATACTGAATTTGATATTATCCAGACTTTAACATAATCATCTATAGTAAAAGCTTGTTTACCACTGATTATTACTTGATCATTTCTTAATCCTAATGACAGACTAAAGTACATGTTTCTAGTGGATATTATGGCCAAAAATCTGAATACAATAATTTATCTGAATTGCTAAAAATCTAAATCAAACAGAATGTTCTTGTACAAAAAATGAAGTATACACTCTGAACTTAGATAAGAAGATCACATACATCTTCATATGTATGTGTATGTTATTAGATATACACTGATATATTTATATTGGTAAGTTATTTTGATCCTGGATATATTTTGTTTATTGGAAAAAAGAAAATGACCTTGGAAAAGATATTTGCAATGAATGATATATCTATATATCATCTCTTAGCAAAAAAAAAAATCCTTATGAAATTAGGGTGGAAATAGGAGGGTCATTTCATTATATAAAATCCATTATATATAAGATTTAATTTTCAAATCAAATACTTTCCAAAATCAATAGTATATCAAATCATACTTATATAGACTTCAATTATATAAGATTTCACTTTCAAATTGAGTACCTTTTCAAATCTATAGCTTCGAATCAATTTCATACTCATACAAATCAATTTTTTTTATATAAGTTCGACAACTCTCAAATCAAGTGTTTAGTAACATAAGGTTCTCAAATTTCAATTTGTTTCAATATCAGTTCAATTTCAAAATCATATACAATTTCACCAAATTATTTCTTCTCAAATTAAATATCTTTAGTTTTAAAGTTTCCAAAATAATAGATTTAGAAAATAAATCCAAATTTCCAAATCAATATAATTTAAGTCAACCAATTCATTTCCAAAATCAAATGTTTTCAAAATCATCTTATACTTACGTAAGGTCTATCTTATATAAGGATCAAATTTTTCAAAATAAATTTCGCTGTATGAACAGCCATATGGGATTGAATATCTTTGCTTTTATGGGTTATATATCTTTGTAATTTAAATTGGAAATTTTCTTTTAGCAAGCAAGATATTCTAACCTGACAGCTTTCAATTTCAGCGTCAAAATATCGATGATAATATAATATAAGGGGTACATACGCCATCATTTCGCAGAATCACATTTGATCGCTCGCTCGATCACACAAGTTCGCTTTCGAATTAGTATTGTCCATTCGACTTCCCTAATGCGGACTTCGGTATGGTTTCTCGACTAGAAGCCATCAGTCTCCTTGCATAGCCATATACTATGATAGAGAATTCTAGAATCAAGCCCAAAATCCATATCAAATATTCGCCATCAAGAATCAAATGAAAAATCCTAACACGAAATGGTGTAATCCACCTCGAACTTGTGTACTCAAACTTGGATCAATTCAATTATGCGAATAAAACAGCATACGTACAACTTATGTATTTATTCCAACTTGTTAAATATATAGTTTCATAAAGATGTTACTAAGTTAAAACATTTAACTAAACTTTATTCAAAATATTTTGAAGACCAAATTCTTTTCAAAACATTTCAAATCTAAATTTCATATTAGAAAATTATAAAATTTGCCTTATTCATTTACTTAACAAAACAGTTTCAACTTATTTATATCATATTACTTCATACTTAAACATTCAAAACAAATTTATATACTTTATCAAATAATTCATACTTCCAAAAAAATTAGCTTTGAAAAGTTAACCTTGATTTGGAAGTGCTCGAACCTTCGAAATAGTTGAAGAAATCATTTCAAATTCAAGAGTTGGAAATCAACAACAAATCGATAAATCAATTTCAAAAGATAGGTTTATATCAAATTCGAAACTCGAGGACTGAACACCGGCTTACTTTAAACCATTTCAAATATATATATGTATACATATATCTTTCGAATATCAAATCTTACTTTGGAATTTGAAATCAAAATGGTTTCACAAAATCACTTGCATAGCAAAGCTACTGAAGTGGCCTATCCCTCACTCTGAAACTCGAAAATCAATGTCGATGATGCGTGCACTCATCACCGAAATTATTTTCCAGCGACATAAGTGGGTTCTGGACTTCTATTTTCTCAACTTCTTTTGAAATTTCTTCGAAATCATTCGAAACTCATTAAATCATTGGAACATTTCTTTTCGGAAAATACTTTTAAATCATACTATGATTATATATTTCAAAATCTTAAACCAATTTCAAAATACCGGAGTTCAATTCTCGAATCTCAATTTTAAAATCCTTTAGTTATAAATCATTTTTTTATATAAATCAATTTCTTATATAACTTCAAAATTTCAAATCCTTTCAAAAATTCAAATTCTTATTTTTAAAAGGTATATAATCTTTATTGAAAACATTTCACTTTTATATGTAGAATATAGTCAAACTTATCAAAATAATAATTTCAATATATAAAACACTTTCTAAAAATACAAACAAGCCCGATTTTTCAAAAGGTGATTCAAGAATGGATTTCAAACAAAGATAGAGATTCAATTTAGAGGAACTTTAATCAAATAAAATTCTGATTCGAAGATAGGATCGAACGAAGATGAGATAATAAATTTCAAAATAGAATATGGATATACTTATATAAACCGTGGGCGACCTTAACCGGGTCAACCGTGACTTCAAGAACATAATCGATGCGAAAATCTAAGGCAAATCGACATTCGATCGCCAAAGATAGAATTCGGCATAACAAGAGATGGCAACATCAAAACCGAGGGATATATAAATCTCCGGTGAATCAATGCCAATGGTAAAGGAGTTCCACCCCCTTTACAATTATTCAAAGATTGGTAGGATCGCCTATTCTTATAGAGATCATTCGAAGTGGAGTTATGGGATACTCCAGAATCAAAAGAATACAAATAGGGAGAGACAAGAATGAATTTTGGAACCGCAAGGAACGTTCCAAAGTTCAAAGGAAATCAAGTCAAAAGGAAGAGATTCAAACTCGAACGAAAGTGATTCTATAAATATATTTACTATATATGCTAAGTTTTGCCTAGAGCCAAAGCTCTGATACCAACTGTAACGGACCGCTATTTTGGACCATTCGCATCCATTATAAGTGTATAGGTAGACACTCATGCCGGAGTTGAATTGCTCAAAATACCGCGTTGTTAATTTAAATTTGGCAAAACTCAGCATATGCAGTAAATAAATCAATCACAGAATCACAGACACAGAGTAATACAATAATACGCAGCGGAATAGATAAAATAGTAGTTCATGAAGCTACTATATAAACATCAGAGTTACAAATAAAATACAATAGAATATCTCGAATACAGTGAAGTCTCCAATACAACAGATGACTACTCTGGACAAATCAACTAGAAGAGCTGAAAGCTGAGGCGATAGTTGGATCTCCAAAGGAAGCTCCAAACTCCAAGTGTGAATCTCAAATGCTGTATCACTCGGTCTGACCCGAGCGTAAAGCAAAACACAAAACACTCGAGTCAGGATTAACATTCTTATATAAATAAATCCAACTCAAGTGAAATTTCAACTGAAGTACAAGTAACTTAAAGGATGTTTGGGATAACCATCCTCTAAGGATTTTCAGAACTATCTACTAGGTGGAAATATACATTATAACACCGTGGTCATTTCAATTAAATTTATACTTCAAAACCCAAATATCATTTCATTTCAAATATATCTATTTTCCAAAATAGTATATATATATATATATATATATTAAATGATTTAAAAGTGAAGTATTTATAATTTCCTCAAGTCTCGCAAATCGATTCAAATTCCAAATTCAAATTTATTCAAAGCTCAATTTATCAATTTAATTCAGTTCTAAATATACCATTTATTTTCAATATATTTCAAAGTTTTAATATTCAACATTTTCAAAGTTAGATTTAACAGTTTCATATAGCTCTTGATTTAACTTCACTTATTATTTAATTAGGGAATATTCATTTAATAAATTCAATATCATTTAACTAGCCTTAAATTTCATTTTTACTAAATATTTCCCTAAATTTATTTTTGAACAAGAAATATTTATTAAATTATTTAAATCAAACTCAAGTTATAAATCATATCTAAAATCCCAATTTCAGTAAGCTTTAAATTGGTTTAATTAAATAAAATTCTTTACTAAATTCAAATAATCTTCCCAACCTTAAATTTTTACCAAAATCTAGTTTGAAAGATAAATTTTTATACTTAACATATTATATGTATTAAATCCATCTTAATTAAATTAAATATCATTATTAAATCTATATATATCATTACCATTTATATATAGAATTTTAAAAATCAACATTTGTTAAAACCATATATTTCTTTCCAAAACCATAGAATTCAATTTCAAAATATTTATATATATATGGACCAACGGTGTTTGTATATATATTTATCATATGGTTAAGTGATACGGATATTTATCATTTCAATCTGAAATTTAAATATATACAGGTAGATATCATTTCGACCCGTAATCCCAATTTCAATTCAAATGAAAATCGCTTGGGTTTATCATTTCAACCCATAACGAAATTCTCCTATTCTAAAGTCCGTTCGGGTATGTATCATTTCAACCCATAGTGAATTCTATACTAACAGGGAACTTGCAGAGTGATAACATATACTAAAAAAAATATAACAACAGGCATATATCATTAGTATAAATAACAGATACGGGTGTCAGATGTCATAGGTGAACAGATACAAATGGTAGTAATAACAGGCATATAATACTAGATACTGGTGTCAGATGTCACAGGTGAACAGATACAGATAATAGCATATATACAACAATGAAATTAACTAACAGCAGTAATATATCAATTGTCGTTTCAATTGAAATCAAATTTAATAAATAAAAGAGTGTTAATCGTGAGTGATTACTCACCTTCGAGGCTAGATAGATTTGATAAAGAAATAAGCTACGAATCCAGGTACGAATCTCAAAGCAAGGCAAGATTGAACGTGAATTGGACGTACAGGGCTGATAATCAAGAATTGATAAACTGAATCAGAATCAGTTTGATATATACATAAATATTTGTTATTTTATTAAAATTATTATTTAGTCTAAGAAAAAATTTAAGATAAAATATATATAGTTAAAAAAAAATACATACTTAAAAGAAATCAATTTAGTTCAAAACCATTTAAAATTCATGTATAAAAAAAATCAATTTAGTTTTAACCGAGCCCATGTATACTCTCCTTATAAAACCATACTCAAAACCAATCTACAAATGCAGACACCACGTAATATATGCAGACAAAAGTATGTATAAACAAATATGCAGACTTAACCTTATATTTACTAATATATATAAATATGTGACTAATGTATATATACCGTACCACAAAAAAAAAATTAATACAGCTTGCATAAAACACTTAAACACCTAAATATAACACATATACCTCCTATACTTACATACACATATACGGTTAACAAAATTTACAATATTAAAATTTATATACTATACAACATAAAAGTATAAGTTTATATAAAATAATATAACTTTAAAAAAAAACAGAGACTAGTATAAAACACCCCTATAACAGACTTAATATAAACTACCAATATATATATAAACCAACTTTATAAATCAAATATTATAAACAAATATACTTAAAGTTATCAGCAACTCGCTGATATAAACAATATATAACGACTTATATAACTTACACGTACAAACTAACCTATCATAAGAAATAATCTAACACAAATAATATACTGACAGTAGTATATATGACATACAGCAGTATACTTGTATAAGTAACTATTATATATCTGACCCTTCTTTTTATATAAACTAACATATACTAACACACAATCAACCCAAGTACTTATCTTATTTAATGTCGGTGACTCAGTATCCATAAACAAATTGATATAACTCCATTTATAACCATAGATAATCCACTTATATATATCCTAACACACTCACAGGTTATAAAATATATACATATAACGTTCATATATAATATAGTATGCCTGTAGTACTGCAAAAGGAGTAGGCTCGGTTGTGTTTCCAATATACAAGTGCGAAAATTTCTTTAACAAAACATATATATATATTAAATTTAGTATGCTTATGTAAACTACAGTATGCATATCTTGATTCGAAAAAAAAACACTACAAACTAACTTGTAAAATATATGAAAATTTATAAACCTTATTTACCTATTTATATAACAGGGGGAAGAACATCGCGCTCTGCTCTGGACGATTGGGATGAGGCCGGAGCTGCGATAGAGGAGATGAACGGTAAGCAGGTGCTCGGTTGGCAAAATGTTGAGGAGGGATGGGTTTCTCGATTTTGGGCTGGGAGGAATAAAGGAGGAGGGAACTTAAACCCGAAGGGACTGTGGCTCAAGGTTGATGGGTGGATCGCTGAAGTTGAGGCAGATCTCGGCCGGCTGTAGATCTGGAGGAAAAATGAAAGCCTGCGTGATGATAGGGGATAACGGATCTGGTGAGGCTTGAGATCGATGGGCAGATGCGGGCTTGGGTATTGGTTGTAGGCTGGAGGTGAAGGGGACTTGGATTTGATCGGTTTCTAGTGGCAGAGGCCAAAGAACGGAGGAGGTTGTGGTTGTTGTGTTGTGGCGATTTACAGTGGAAGTGGAAAATGAAAAGAGGAAGGAGAAGTGAGTGCACTTGTTTGCATCGGAAAGGAAATAAGGAGAAAGAACGAATGCAAAAGAAATGAAAAACAATTGAAAGAGAAATGAAAATATACGTGCACCCAGAAGACGTTTGTCTTTTCAGATTTTTGACTTTTGAGTGTCAAAACCGTCGAATATAAAAGGACACAGGTTATATATGTGATTAACACAATAAGCTGAACCAGATGGAGGACACAGAATTGTAAATGGATCCAATTTGGCGAATCGACACATTTTGCATTCTGTTGGTTTCGTCGTGCACCGGACTCCGAAATACACCGATGAATACATCATAGTGATCAGGGCGATGAGACGGACAAGAGGAAACAAAAATATCTGCGTTAGGACCTTCCTATCAAAAGTCCATACGGACCCTGATATACGTTGCTATTCAGTACGGAAAAATCCAAACGGAGGTAGAAACATTCGAATTTCGCGAAACGAATTTCACAGTCAGATTCAGAGTGATCTGAATAAATTTTCTCCTGTTGACATATTTTGGTTTCGGAAAACTTTTAAATTCACTGTTATTAACCGGTTTGATTTGAAATGGAATTTCATAGGAAAATAAACTTCAATATTATCAGATGAAAATTTACCAGTTGCTATATTAAAATAGACGTATCCCAAATAATAAATTTTTTTATTTCAAATTTTATTGTTTAAAATTTCACAAATTTCCAGTTAAATATACCTTTAAAATCATTAAATTTTGCGGGTCGTTACAGTAACGTTCGTTAGTTATTATTATATTTAGAAAAGCAAATAGGCAGAATTTGAAAATGTAGTAATTCCTATTAATGGGCGATAAATTAGGAATTGCCAATAATTAATAGGAAATAAAGGATTGTAGCCCTAATTAATGTGTAATTAATGGGAAATAATGAATAGGATTAGATTAGGAGTTACCATTGGTTAATTAAATACTGTAACTCCAATTAATGGGCAATTAATGGAAATGAATTTGGGATTTATAATTAATGAGGAGAAATGAATAAAAAGGGACTGATAAAAATGGAACAGTTACATAAATGTCTTAGGAAATGTCCATTAGGATTTTATGGACGAATTGACATTTATGAGCATAAAGAGAGGGTTTATGGGTAGATAAGTATTTAAGGTAAATCTTATTGCCTTAAATAAAAAGAGAATTAGTAAGCTAAGTCCAATGTGTACCTAAGATAAATAAGTAAAGACATAGGATGGTTAATTGGACTTAGTAGGTTAGTGATGCGAGGTCAGTAGAGTCACTCGACGGAAGATGGCCCTTCACTTTGAGGCTACCAGTAGTGGCGACGTGAGAGATTGGGCCTATTTTCTTAATTGAAAAGTATTAAATGGTCCAAATTTGAAATTGGGCAAGGAATATCTCCATACGGGTTCACTTTTGGTTTGAGGTATTAAGTGGCCGTGGGATCCTCCTCTCTCCTAAAAGGAAGTATTAAGTAACCTAGTGAGATTCCAAATAAATAAGGATGTCTCTAAAATGGTTTGCTTCAATTTTGAGGTATTAAGTGGCTATCTTAGGGCCCGCCTCCCTACTGAAATAAGTAGCTTAATGAGATTCCTTATTTATAATTAAGAGTGATAGTGGATATCTAGGGAAGGGTTCGCTTCGAGTTTGAGGTACTAAGTAACTGATTTAAGGGTTCGCCTCTCTCCTAAAAAGAAATATTAAGTAACTTAGTGATATTCCAAGCGATGCCAACTAGATAGTACCAGTGAGGAGCCCGCCTTGGAGTTAGGTATTAAATGACAAAGGCCTACCTATAAATAGGTGTTAAATGGTCAGGGGTTTGCTTAGTCCTTATTAATAAGGTATTAAGTGGCGTGGGTACAGTCTCTCAAATTGTTAAGGCCGAAATAATGATAGTACTAGTGTGGAGTCTGCCTGGGGATAAGTATTAAGTGATGTAAGACCTACCTAGAATATAGGTATTAAATGGTCAGAAATCTTCCTAGTCCATTTAAAGGTATTAAGTGGCTTGGGTACTGTCTCTTACATGGCTACGATTTTATTAGCGATAGACGTGGTAATAGTTTGATATTAAATGTTAGAAGCCTTGAATAGTGGTTAGAGATCTTTGTAGCTAGGACCCACCGACTATTGACAACATTGTTAGAAAACCACCTTGGGAATAGGTCTTAAATGGAGGGGTCTACCTTGATTGAGGTCTTAAATGGCAGAGTCTGCCTATTTCTCTTTTAAAATATTTTGTGATGATTATAGAAGCCCGCTTCATATTTAGAAGTATTAAGTGGCAAATTGGTTTGGAAGTATTGGGTAGTTGATAAGGCTTCATAAGTATTTTGTACCTTAGGAAGGGGTTAGTAAGTAATCGTGTGTGCAATGCAAAGTTAGATTAGAATTACTAGCCTTAATGGTCATAACAATTAAATGGAAACCAATCAGTATAAATTTATGTTATGTATAGTTTATAGATTTTCCAGTTACCAGAACGTTGTTTTGACTCCCTCCTCATTACAGCAAACATGATAGATTTTGAAGGAACAGGTCACTGGAGCTAGATGTGTTTTTCTATTGGATAAGTCTTCTTTTCTCTCATGCTCGATGTTGATGTGACAATCTGTTATCTAAGGAATACCATTTATTCCAAGGTAGTAGTCATAATCAGTATTCTTATCGTATTATTGTTTCCGCTGTAAGTTTAGATTTCTATTAATCTATGATAATGATCATGCTTATTTCAGGTACCAAATCCAACGATCCGTGCTTTGATGAACTTGGGTTTCGATTTTTGTCAAAATTTAGGCCCATTGAGGTATGGATTGTTGCACAGGCCTTGCTTTCACTCCCACTGACACCAGAACCCTCGGGCTACAATATATAAATTGTTTCTTTTAGATCACTATTTAGAAAAGTCGTCTTTACATCTATTTTCCATATTTTGTATTTGTAGAATGCAGTGATGTCTAGAATAATCCGAAAGGACTTAAGCATGTCTTCAGGTGAAAAGGTCTCGTCATAATCAAGGCCTTGAATTTGACGAAATCCTTTCGCAACTAGTTTTGCCTTATAAGTCTCTACTTCCCCATCTGCATTTAGATTTTTCTTAAAAATCCATTTGCAGCCGATGGGTTTTATCCCTTCAAGTATGTCCAATAAAGCCCAAACTTTGTTTTCGTACATGGAGTCTATCTCGGATTTCATAGCACCAAGCCAAAATGAAGATTTTTTACTCTGTAGTGCTTATAGGAAAGATAGAGGAGTGTCGCCATCTAAGATACAGTCCTTCTTCTCGCCATCCATGAGGAAACCGCGGTATCACGATGGTGCGTGAGATTCTCTACCGGATCTTCTAATAGTTGTGTATTTTCATTTACGGTGAACTTGATGCTCCCACCGATTCGATCTCAGTGTTAACTTCTTGGATCTCATCCAAGTCTACGACCTCACTTCTAATTTCCTTTGATAGAAATTCCTTTTCAAAAAAGATAGTGTATTGAGAAACAATAACCTTTTGTTTCTTAATATTGTAGAATATATATCCCATTGAATTTTTGGGATATCCTATAAATTTACACAGTACCGATCTTGCCTCTAGTTTATTTAGACCAACATTCTTATTGTATGTTGGACAACCCTACACCTTCAAATATTTAATTTGGGGTTTCTTACCATACCACATCTCGTATGGTGTTTTAGGCACAGATTTAGTGGGTAACAAGTTCAACATATGCACCGCGGTTTCTAGCGCATATCCCCAATAGGACAGAAGTAACCTAGCCTTACTCATGATGGATCGAACCATATCTAATAGGGTTCGGTTCCTTCACTCCTACACACCGCTGTATTGTGAAGCATATGGTGGAGTAACTTAAGAGAAAATCCTATTATCTTTTAAGTATTATTGGAAATCCTATCCAACATACTCACCTCCTCGATCTGATCGAAGAATCTTAATCTTACGACTCGTTTGGTTTTCTACTACAATTTTATATTCAATGATTTTCATATACATCAAATTTATTCTTCATAAAATACACAAATTCTAATCTCGAGAAATCGTCAATGAAGGTAACAAAGTAAGAGCTATTATCTTTGATAATTATAGGCATCGAACCACATACATCACTATGTACTAACCTTAAGAGTTCATCAACTCTTTCATTACTCTCACTGAAGGGGTGCTTACATATTTTACCTTTGAGACACGACTCACACGTGTCAAATGATTTGGAATCAAGTGACAGGAGAAATCCATCGGTTTGTGTAGTCATTTCTCACTTATCTGACCGAGCATACACTGCCAAAGAGAACTATCATTTATATCATTAGAAGAATTTTTCATGGAGCACACATAATTAGCATTAATCACATAAATGTCATTTTCAAGAATACCATTGCAGACTGTATTTCCATATAAACTAATGTTCATTACATTATTTGCACAATGAAATGTATATCCAGTCTCAGACAACCTACAAATAGAAATAATTCCACAAATAAAGTCTTTTACAAAATAGCAATTATTTAATATTAATACTAATCCAGTGGGCAATTTTAAATGATAATCTCTTATTGCCGTTGCATTTAGCATAGATCCACCACCAATTTGGAGCCTCATCTTTCCTCTTGCCACGCAAGCCAGTTCCTAAGCCTCTGTAACGAATTATGTATATGAGTACCAGATCCAGTATCTAAGACCCAAGACATTTTATTGGTTACAAAATAATTTTGAATCATAAAAATACTTGATAGAGCCGTAGAACCATTCTGCTTTCTTCCTCTGATAATCTTTAAGTAGTTAGGATAATTCCTTTTCCAATAACCTTTCCTGTGATTGTGGTGACATTCACCCTTGTCATCGATTTTCTTACTTTTCTTGTTTTTCTTACCTTATCTTTTCCACTTATTTGAACTATTCGAAGATGATGCACTAACCTTTACAGCAAGTACAGCCCCTGGATCCTTAGATTGAGACTCGTCGACCTCAACATATTAAGGAGCTCTATGAGAGTCACATTCAATTGATTTATGTTATATTTCAGTATGAACGGTTCATACTGAGGTGTAAGGGAACCAAGGATCAAATCTACTTATAATTTATTGCTTATCTGTATGTCTAATTATGAAAGCCTATCAATATAGCCCTTCATTACTAGCATGTAATTGGCCACTTTCTGTCCTTTGGTCATCTTGGTATTGAACAGCTTCTTCGTAAGCTTGTACCTTGTAGAAAGCGACTGTTCACCAAAAAGAACCTTGAGACTATCAAATATCTTATGGATGGACATATTTTCATGCTACCTCTACAACGGCTTGTCTAACGTAGATAGCACGAAAACTTAGGCAATCTTTAGTTCTGACACCCATTTTCATAAGCAAGTCGTAGTTCGGGGTTTGCACCACCAGTGGGTTGTTCTTTGAGTTCGCATGTAATAGCTGACCATAGACGCTCGTAAGTTAACACTATTTTAATTGCGCTTAGTCAGTCAGTATAGTTTGGTCTAGTAAGCTTGTCGTTTTCAGAAAACAGTTTTGGAGTTGTCATTTTCTGCAAGTTTAAATGGTAGATTACTAGGACAAATCATAGTAAATGTACTTATAATATTAGTAGTGTTAAATTTATGTTTCATTTTACTAATAAGCTCCTACTAGTCTTTTATGTTTCTCCAAACCCTAAGTCAAATATAGAAGTTTTTCGATTTCACTAATATGCGTTAGGACTCGTCCACCTTGGAATTTTGACCTTTAGTTTGCTCAACAAATCATAGCTCCATAGACGATGGATAACTCCTTATCGATTGTATTATATACAACTCCTAACTCTTTGTTACCTTGTCCAAATTTCACTTTGACCATGAGTTTGCTCAACAAATCAAAACAAAATTATTCACTCATACCTACCATATCGCGATGACCTAAGTATAGTATATGTACCTTGTGTTTGCTCAACAAATACATATAGGTATCTTACCTCGTCTATTCAATATATTAATAACACTACACATAACATTCCTAGCTTGAGTTCGCTCATGTGCTCAACAACTAAGGAGTATGCAAGTAATTTATTAATATACGTATGGTAGAGGACGACATTATATAAAGATTCATAATATTCAATATATTACATTGAGGAATATCGACTTATGGATAATGTAATTCTTAGGAATTAGCCTCGTAATTCAAGTGTTTAACACATCAGAAATCATACGTACATTTATGTATGTATTTATTCCTTAAGTCTGTTTAGGGTTTCTTAACATTCCACCATTAATTTATACATTTATATTATACAAGTTTTATTAGTATATAACTTTTATATTTCATATTACTTATATAATAGTATTATGTATTATATTATATTATATTAGTTAAACCTTGTTTAATTAAATTTAATTAATTAACATTTTAATTAATTTATATTATCTTAATATAACATTTATATTTAACATTAATTATATACTATAACCTTTATAGTATAACATATATCATATACATGTGTATATTATTTAATTAATTAACCTTTTAATTAATTTATTTAATTAATCTATTTTAATTAAATTATATTAATTTCAAAATTCATTTCATATACATACATGTATATTTATGTTATTTTAAACATTTTAAAATAACACAACATATATCATAATATATAATACATGTATACATTTATTAATTAATTAACTTATTTAATTAATTTATTTTATTAATCTTATTAATAAATTTTTAAAGAAATTAATATATATATGTGTTTTCAAACATTTTGAAATTTTATTATATTATAACTTTTATAATATACTTATATCTCATTTTAATTTTAACTTTTAAATTTAAAATCTTATATTTTTCATTTTTAAACAATTTTGGAAATTATCTCAAGCTCAATTCAAATTGGACCTTTTCTATTAGGGGCAACCTTTGGGCTCACATATCTGTTCGGACAGGCTGGTAGTTAGGTAACACGGATTACTTGATTACCCAAACCCAATCCTAGACATTGCCTTTTTAGACACCCTACTATCTGGGTTGTTAGCTCAATAGTTAATCCTAACATGACTAATTTAGACTGCATAGGCTATTAGGCTCTGATACCGCTGTTGGAACTGGGCAAGCCTACACCATAAGTTACTTGTGAATTTCAATTTTTTACCGTATTAGATCTTTATTGAGCCTATAAAGTCTAATTTATTTAGATCAATTCTAAAAAAATTTAAAATAAAATATATTTTTTTTGAATTTATAAAATGATATAGCATTATCTAATTTATGTTATATTATATATATACGTGTATTACATACACATATACATGTGTGTGCATGTGTAACATATCGATCCATGCAAGGCGTAATATGCCTGTGTATGGGCATTAAGATTTACATCGCAATGGACGAGTTAGCTCATTCAATATACAAGTATATTTTCCATACATATGTTTATATACTTTTACTAATATATATATAAAATAATGTAAATATGTGTATGTGTGTGTTTTATAATCTTTTTTAAATAATTGTTTGTGTGTATACATATATATAAACATAAGTATGTAATATTAACAATATATATATATATATATATATATATTTACAACTATATAAATATGTTTAAATCATTGATAAAATATATTAAATACAATTTTTTTTGCTATAAGGCCGAAAGCATTACTTGTATAAATATAATTTTTCTAAGTATATAAATAAATATAAATGTATACATTAAATACTTATTTATATTATAATAAATATATATTAATATAAATAAAATACAAAATAATTTATATTGAATATATGACAACCAGGTCATGCGCATGGCTCTATTTTTTTTAATTTTTAATTTTACAAATATGTATGTTTATCATAATTAACTCATATGAAAATTATTAAAGTTTAATAAAAAAATATTTTTCGAATCTAAATTTGAATTTTAAATTTTCAGTAAATTTTAGATGATAATTTTGTTATTTGAAAAATTATTATATCTTATATATAAAGAAAATACTTCCCCTAGCGAAGCCTTTTTCGGATTGACGAAACTGCCCTTGATTTAATGAGAAGGAAGTAAAAATGTAGCACACAGTCAGTAGGTATGGTTGTAACTCCCTGACCCATGCTCGCTAATAACCACAATACCAATTTATCCGCATTTGTTTCACCACTCCCAGACCATCGTTCTTCTTTTGATTCCATGACAATTACAACAAAATGAGGGTATTATTGTCTTTCTCATGTCCACCATGTTCCCAGTTTGATTTCCACGATCCATTTCATCACCACATCACTTTCCCAACCATTTCTTCCTCACGAACCTTGAAAATCGAAAGAGAAAAAATGTTTAACATTAAATCAACTTACAATTTTAGAGAGTGACAAATCAATGAATTTCCTAGGATGGGGACAACTTCAAAATCTATTTTGAGAATGGTTGCTTGGAGATGTCTGATTGATTCATAGTAGAAGAGGATTGGTCTAAATCTTTCGGTAAGGTGATCGACTTTCTATGGTCATTTCTTAAAACATCGATCAGAAAGTTATACTTTTTATCGATTTTAATTTACGATTTAATTTCTAAATGTTAACCTCGGCGTGAACATCGATCATCAAACAGTGAAAGAAATGGAGGTGCATCCAATGTTGATTTGATGTAATCACGTGCAGTACTCACAAATTAAAGTCAGATCTGTGAACAAGCTTAGTAAAGGAATACTAAGGTCAGTAAAGATGTTACCTTTATCATATTCTTAGTTTTGGGAATGTAATTTTATACCATCAGAGTTAATTTGTGGTATTAGTTCATTTCAGGGTGCAAATTCACCAGCATCTTTTTGGACAATTTCAACTTGAATCGACAAAAAGTGAAGAAGAAAGGCAAATTCTTTTGATTGTGATGAGAGGCTTTGGACCAAGGTAGCGAACTATTATGAAAGGATGGGTTATTTGAGAAGGCGATATGTGTTGAAAGAGGCATTACCGTTTGTTATGGACTGTGTGCGTAAACTCAACTTTTCCTGTCACTCTTTGCTTGCTACCAATATGCAGATCTAGTCAATCTTTCTCTTTTCATTGTCTCCTTCAATATACACTATGAGTAAACTCAATTTTTCATATTACTTCTACATTGCTAATAGTAATTAGTTATAGAATTGAGCCTATAGTACTTCTTAGTTTTCATTTACTCTCAGGCTTTCTCAAGCAAAGTTCAGATTGTTGTCTTTGATTCAAAAATGATGGTTTATATTAGAATACCTTAAGTAGTTTTCAAATGAAACCGCATTCATGTGTTGCATTTTCTAAATAGCACACAACTAAAAACTCATAAAAAAACTTACATGTAGAAGCTGTAATGATCATCATACACAAGATTAAGATAATAACACCATCATAAGTTTCATATTTATATATAATGGTGTTGTATATGAACGACAATATGAAAAAACATGTGTACTTAGTTACCGTGAGAAAACTTTTTAACAGGAATTTATTGTCAAGGATAAAAATTTTCAGCATTTTAGCCTCAAGGACAGACCTTAGTATTTTAGTCTGAAGGACAGCTTTCTTTAGGTATCAGTTTTTATAGTTTTTAGGTATCAGTTTGTAGTTATCATTAGCAGTTTTTAAATATCAGTTTTTAGTTCAATAGCAGTTTTGGAAGAATGTTTGTCCTTATGAATAATTTTGAAAGAATGTTTGTCCTTATGAATAATTTTTAGGAGAATGTTTGTCCTTGTGGTTAAATATTGAGGTCGTGTCCTTGAGGCTAAAAATATACAAATTTTTGTCCTTTATATTAATTCCCCCTTCTTTTTAATTGCTTAACAAAATATGTGAAAACGGTTACCAACTTCATCCCCACGTCACTACCCCCAACTCCATTTCTTAACATAGCGATTTTAAACAGTATTGTTGTTTGGATATTTTTGGTTCACAAACTAAAAATTAAAACAGAGGTATTTGACTGACATTCTCCTACCTTTATTCGCTATCTCTGATATCTTCTGTTTGTGCTTGGTTTTTTTAGTCGTTTTAGTTATGATAGATGAACGCTAAATTGATCGACTTTCTCTATTTTTTTTCCTTTTGCCCCAATTGAAAACAATCAACAACAATTACAGTTTTACAGCCAAGATTAATCAAAAAAGGCCATTTGTATGCAGTTAGTCGTATAGAGTGTAAGAAAGTCGCCGGTGATATTAAGCGAGGTTGTAATTCATCAGGTATGATTTCATTTATCAACTCATACTATTTAGTATCAATTTTATAATGAGTAGTATGTTCAAAATTAATTTTTCCAAGTACAACACATGTCGTTTTTATTTCTGTAACCATCATAAGGTATTAGTTAGTGCTTTGTTGCCTTCGTTGCTATTATAGGTACAGTGTTTATTGAAATGTTGATTAAAAAGATTTTTGTTCGACTTTGATACGTTCGTATTCGGTGCGCCACTTCCGACTATATGATTTTTAGTTTAATTGTATCGTTTGATCCTAATTAGATGATGATCTATAATTTAGCAAGTTAGCATCGATTTTGGTAAAAAAGTTAGTTTCTTTTGATATGTATATATGTAATTAGAGAGTTGTGTTCATTTTCATTTTCAGATGGTTATGTCGTCATTCAACCTCAAAAATTCCAGATTTGAGTTTTGAGTGCATGTTTGCTTAAATTATTGGTTATGAATATTTCCTTGATAATTTAAAAGGAGCCCCATCCAATTTAATTTTATTCTCGCCTTTGGTTTAACTAGAGTACATTCCTCTTTTATTTGTGCAATCTAAGCTGAGTTTTGTGGAAGTGTTTGACCTATTACAAATATGATCAGTACTAATTTTGTTTCAGTCATATATCATAACATCTACGTACACCATTCATTTCTAAGCCGCAAGTAAAAGGAGGTATGAAAGTAAAATTTTAAGCTTGCATTGGAAATGACCAGATGTTTACTTAGACTTGCTTTCATATCTTTTACCAACATAAACGCTATGCAAACAATAAGATGCATGAAAAGATTAATGATACATTGTTCTTTGACCATAGTTCTTAATGGCGCACGACGCAAAAACGGAGCAAAGCCTCTCCAAAGAATTTGTGTGCATTGTTCCATGTTCGATAAGGTGTATCATTATGATATATGGTTTTTAGAGCTTAATTTTGTTGAGTATTAACAAAAAGTTTGCTTTTAAGGCCTTTTTTACTGTACAGTATCATTTCTAAGCTAATCAGTTATCATGTGACTAATATGTCTGTATATTGAATTAGCATTGTCACCCATTTTAAACTACGTGGACAGTTGGCCTTATTTTAAAATGTAAACTATATCATTGTAGTTTAATGCAGTCACTGGACATCTACTCATCAATATTTTTTACTAGATCAATTGTTAGTTCTTTAGCCTTATTCCCCTAAGTTTTGTTGCAATTGAACTTTTTTTCTTCTACTAGCTTTGTAGCTGCTATTCACCATTTGTTTCAGATGAGCTGCAAAATTGATTGTGCATACATGCTCTTACAAAATAGGAGTTTACTAAAAATACAACCAGGTACCACCCATAAGCCATTGAATAATGGTTTGATGTATAAATTTTATTTTTTTTACTTGATAATTGTGTTTGCAGTGAGAGTGGATGAATGCAATTTGTTTCCTGATAACCTGTTTATTCATTATTTAGTAATTGAAATGCTTTAGAGTTGCCCTTTGTCAACTGTTAGTGGGTTATGTTAAATATAATTAAATCACCTGTTTTACGGTGTTTTCATGTCTAAGTTATCCGTGATATTCTTCTATGATGTTCATACTACCTAATACATCAATCAATTACAAACTATATGTACTTCCATTTCATTTTAGTTTCGTATTAACTGTCATTTAATTATCCGATAAATATGCTATTTCAAGGTAGTGGTGTAGACGTTTTAATTTTTTATCCTGCTCATTTTTTAATTATTTTTTAGCTTTTTAACTTTGATTTACATTCATGAATATATTTCCCCTTATTTTTTAACAAATTAGATCGATTTTTGAGGCAAAAAGGCATATATTTATGTATGTGTATATTAATGCATATACGCACATTTTCCTATGTATATGTGTAGTTAAATGATACTTTTCTACTAAGTTATATTCTATTTCAAATCTTGATCTATGTTTAATGTGTTAGAAATTCTTTACTGTTCGATCTTTCATGATTAATGATGAACAATTCAAGTAATAGCCCAAGGATCACCAATACCGAATATTTCACAAACAAAACTTAATATGATTTTTTGTTTAATATGACGTACGTTGATTAACATCGGAAGATGTAATGGCTGTCATCTTCTTCTTCTGACTTTTAATAATTACTCTTCTTCTCAGAATTCGGTTTCTCTCTCTAACCCTATTTCTTTATGTGTTTCTTGATGGAGAAGAATACATCTATCTGCCAGGAGAGAGAGGACCCAATCCTTTATATAGCATTTAACTCTAAATCTGGTACGTCCATCATATACCAATTCAACGCTTAAGATTAATCACAGACCTAATGTTCTAATTATAGAACGGTCAATTTATGACTTAATTAATCGGGTCACATTAAGATTAGAAACTGCATAACGTTAAAGGTAAATGAAACATTCTATTTATGACCTAATTAATAAGGTCACATTAAGATTAGAAACTGCATAACGTTAAAAGTAAATGAAACGATTGCAGTTTCTAATAGCAGATTTATAACATTCTCCCACTTGACCCGATTATTCATAATATCAAGTGTTGAACATCATACTATGATAAATTGCTGAGAGTTATGGCGGTTGTGCATTATTAATTCAATGCATTCCCTTCCATATACTACAATACCAGCAATCCATCATTTTATACTCATAATTTATATAAAACAGCATAATGGTCCACATAATGTCTTATATCATAATGATTAAACATAATATCTTTATAAGACTCTTTCTTGTTTAAAATTGCATAAAGTACGTACTACCACATTAAAACAAGTGACACATAATTGTATATCAGAAATACACAAAGGAGCTCAGAATGTCACACATCAATTATTATTAATACAACCAAGACCCATTCTTTGAACATGTTCCTTAAATTGTCTTGGATGTAACCCTTTCGTCAAAGGGTCTGTAATCATAAGTTCAATCATGATGTGCATGATTGACACTCTTTGTTTATGAACCTCATCTTTCACAACAAGATACTTCAGTTCCATATGTTTGGCACCTTTAGAGTACTTGTCATTTTTTGAGAAAAACACTGCTGCAGAGTTATCACAATAAATTTTCAGCGGCTTGCTAATGGTGTCGACAATCGCAAGTCCTGAAATAAAGTTCCGCAACCATAATGCATGAATTGTGGCTTCATAACATGCCACAAATTCTGCCTCCACAGTAGATGAAGCAATGATAGTTTGTTTCGCACTTTTCCATGATATGGCTCCTTGAGCAAACATAAACAGGTAACCAAAAGTCGATTTTCTAGTATCGATGCATCCAACAAAATCTGAATCGCTATATCCAATCACCTCCAATTCATTGGATCTACTATACATGAGCATGTAATCTTTCGTGCCTTGTAAGTACCTCAACACTTTCTTTGCAGCTTGCCAATGTTCCCTTCCTGGATTACTTTGATACCTCCCTAACATACCGACCGCAAAATTGATATCCGGTCTAGTACAGGTTTGAGCATACATTAGGCTACCAACTACAGATGCATATGGAATTGATTCCATTTCCTTTTGTTCAACATCATTCTTAGGACATTGCATGAGATTGAATTTATCACCTTTCTGTACAGGAACTTTCCCAGGTGAACACTTACTCATTCCAAATCTCTCTAGAATCCTTTCGATATATCCTTTCTGAGACAATCCCAATATTCCTTGCGATCGATCATGAAATATTTCTATTCCAATCACATAGGATGCCTCTCCCATATCTTTCATTTCAAAGTTCGTTGAGAGAAATTCCTTAGTCTCATGCAATATGCTTAAATTATTTGCAGCAAGCAAGATGTCCCACTGATCTTTTGGTATAAACAGTGATCAACCGTATTTTTCTTAAAACCAAAAGATGTAATAATGGTATTGAACTTAATATACCATTGCCGGAATGCTTGTTTAAACCCATATATTAAATTCTTAAGTTTACACACCAATTGTTCTTTACCTTTTACAGAAAAACCCTCAGGTTGATCCATATAAACATCCTCATCAAGATCTTCATTCAGAAAGGCTGTTTTCGCATCCATTTGATGCAATTCCAAATCATAATGTGCTACTAATGCCATTATTATTCTTAGTGAATCCTTTTTTGAAACAGGAGAAAATGTCTCCTTGTAATCAACACCATCTTTCTAAGTGTAACCCTTTGCAACAAGTCTAGCTTTATACCGTTCGATATTACCACTAGAGTCGTGTTTGGTTTTAAAAACCCATTTGCATCCGACTCTTTTACAGCCATGTGGTAACTCAACGAGATCCCAAACTTCATTCTGTTGCATGGATTTTAGTTCTTCTTTCATGGCATTAATCCATTCCTTTGACTCTTTACTTTCTACAGCATGTGAAAACGAAACTGGGTCCTTATTGATTCTTATATCATAATCTGATTCTTGCATATAAACCATATAATCATTAGAAATAGCTGACCTACGATCTCTTTGAGATCTTCTTAATGCTACTTGTTGTGGTTCATGCATATCAGCATTATGTAAGTCATTTCCTTCAGGAAGTACTTCTTCATTTATATGTTGTTCATCATCATGTTGTTCTCCAACAGCTGGAACAACATTTGGAGTAATAGTAGATGGAGGAACTATTCTAGGCAATGTAACATTTACCCTTGTTTCCTTTATTTCCACTATTTCTCTTCTAGTACTCCCACTGACTTCACCAATCTCAATGAATATTGCATTACCAGTTTCTACAATTCTTGGACTATGATTAGGACAGTAAAACACATATCCTTTAGATTTTTCAGGGTAACCAAAAAATACCCACTAATCGTTCGAGAATCTAATTTCTTTTCATGTGGATTATAAATTCCCGCTTTCGCTGGACAACCCCAAACATGCAGGTGTCTTAAGCTAGGTTTCCTATTAGTCCATAATTCAAAAGGAGTCTTTTGAAAAGCTTTACTAGGAACCCTATTCAATAAATAATTAGCGGTTTTGAGAGCATACGACCACAAATTCTTAGGTAGTGTAGAATCTGACATCATACTCCTAATCATATCTATTAACGTCCTTTTGCGCGTTTCTGCTACACCATTTTGCTATGGTGTACCTGGCATTGTGTATTGCGCACAAATGCCATGACTTTCGAGGAATTTTGCAAATGGACCTGGACACTGGCCTGACTCATTATATTTGCCATAATATTCACAACCTCTATCAGACCTTATGATTTTCACCTTTTTATCTAATTGCCTCTCAACTTCCTTTACAAACGTCTCAAGGACATTCACAGATTGAGATTTTTCATGAAGTAAATAGACATAACCATAGCGGGAAAAATCGTCAATAAAAGTGATGAAATACTTTTCTCCATTAAAGGCTGGAGTGTCCATAGGTCCGCAAATATCAGTGTGTATTATTTCAAGAAGCTAATTGCTTCTAGTGGCTCCTTTCTTATTATGTTTGGTTTGTTTACCTTTAATACAATCCACACATAATTCTAGATCACTAAAGTTCAAATTTGACAAAATTTCATTACTTACTAATCTCATCATTCTTTCTTTGGATATGTGACCTAGTCTTTTATGCCATAAGAAAGCAGAATTTTCATTCAACATGCTACGTTTGCATCCAACATTATTTATTACATTCAACAAGGAATTCGCATATGTGTCATTCAGTTTCAATTTATATAAACCATCAATTAGAATACCAGAACCAACATTATCAGTATTCTTATATAAATTAAAACAACCAGATCCAAACGTACATCTAAAACCAGAAATATCCAACTTACTTACGGAAATAAGGTTTCTAGATAATGAAGGTACATAAAGGGTACTATATAAGTCTAATACATATCCACTTTCTAGAATTAGACGATAAGTCCCAATGCCTTCTATTGTGGATTTCATTCCGTTTCCCATAAAGAGAAAACGATATTCATTTGGATTTATGGTTCGGATCATAAGAAATCCCTACATATTATTGGAGACATGAGTTGTAGCACCAGTATCAAGCCACTATGTATTATTAGGAACTTCAACTAAATTTGATTCAAAACATATGAAAGATAGATGATTACCTTTCTTTTCGAACCAAGCTATCCTTTTCAGACAGTCATTTTGATAATGTCCTTTCCTTTTACAGAAATGACATCGAACATCCTTTAGTTCCCTCTTTTCCTTATCCTGCCCATTCTTAGCAGGTGCCTTTTTCTTCTTGAAATGACTTGATTTTCCATTCTTTTCTTTACCAGCTTTATTACTCACAAAACTTACTAAGTGATTCACTTGATTTTTCAAACGTACTTCTTCCTGAACAAGTCTACTGGCCAATTCATTAACATTCCACTTATCCTTTATAGTGTTATAGTTAATTTGAAAAGGTCCATATTCAGAAGGTAGCGAGTTCAGGATAAACTGGACAAGAAAAGAATCCTCTACTGTAAGTCCAAGGGAGTTTAACCTTGCTGCAAGATTAGTCATCTCTATAATGTGCTCTTGCATAGTTCGCGACCCATCAAACTTCATGGTCGTGAGTTCTGCCATAAGAGTACCAGTGAGTGACTTATCAGCTGAACGAAAATGCTCTTCCACAAACTGCATATATTCCTTAGCACTTTCTATTTGCGGAATTGTTGACTTGATGTTGTTAGTAACAGTCATCTTAATAAACATAAGGCTCAATCTGTTACTACGTTCCCATACTTTATGGTGTGATTTTTCTATCTCAGTACTAGCTGTTGTAAGAGCAACAGGTTTATCCTCAAGGAGTGCCAAGTCAAGATCCCAAACACCTAAATGGAAATTGACTTGTTCTCTCCATTCAGAAAAATTAACACCATTGAACAATGTAACAGATGAAGCATGTGAATTCATGGGAACTACTGCAAATTAAATAAAAAATGAAATAATTATATGCTCATAGCTAACGCGATTCAGATATGTACATAATAGTATAATATAGCACTCCTTTGGGTAGATACTATCTTATACTTAACATAATTAAATACCAAAACATAAGTAAGTAATAAATATATTCAATTAAATAGAATTGATATCTTTGGATGATCAACATTTATTTAATCAAGATATCTATTAAACCTCATCATGTCAACTAGTTATAGAACAAGACTATCCTTTAAGTAAGTTCTCAGGTTCTATCATTAGTGACGCCAGTTTTCAATTGGTATTATTATAACTGGCAATTTCTATCAATAATCATTATGACACTTATGCACTAAATGATTATTCTGATTTTGACCACTTTGGTGATTAACAAAATCATAAATCTCATGTGCATAAATGACTTATAAAACAACCTTGATCGAACATCATGAGTAAAGCATAGAACAGATCAATTGCAATCATAGGAAATATTCAATTATTGATTGGTGGCTCTGATACCAAATGTGAGAAATTCTTTACTGTTCCATCTTTCATGATTAATGATGAACAATTCAAATAATAGCCCAAGGATCACCAAAACCGAATATTTCACAAACAAAACTTAATATGATTTTTTGTTTAAGATGGCATACCTTGATTAACAGCGGAAGATGTAATAGTTGTCATCTTCTTCTTCAAACTTCTAATAATTACTCTTCTTCTCAGAATTCGGTTTCTCTCTCTAACCCTACTTCTTTATGTGTTTCTTGATGGAGAAGAATACATCTATCTGCTAGGAGAGAGAGCACCCAATCCTTTATATAACATTTAACTCTAAATCTGGTACGTCCATCATATACCAATTCAACGCTTAAGATTAATCACAGACCTAATGTTCTAATTATAGAACGGTCTATTTATGACTTAATTAATCGGGTCACATTAAGATTAGAAACTGCATAACGTTAAAGGTAAATGAAATGTTCTATTTATGACCTAATTAATAGGGTCACATTAAGATTAGAAACTGCATAACGTTAAAAGTAAATGAAACGATTGTAGTTTCTAATAGCAGATTTCTAACATAATGCTCTCTACTCTGATCCCTATATAGTTTGGTTTCGGTTATTGTTTAATACCAGCGTTGACAACAAGATAGTGCTATATCAGAAATGCAAAATACTATACATGTAGGCAGTGAGGATTAGGTTTATGCACACTGAAATGAAAGCGTGAGAATCTAATTGCCATGAAGCGATAGCTGAAGGACATCACTATTGCATGTATCAATGTGTATACATGTTAAACTCAGAAGCAGCATACTATTTAGCTAGAAGTTGCATGAAAACTGAGGCCGTACCAAAAGCAAAAATGAAGTAAAGTGCAGTAAACTGCAGCTGAATACCAACTTTATGGAGTAGTGGAAACAATTTGTAGCATAAATATGAAGTTAAATTTCAGAGACTGTGGCCATGAAGGAAAGAGGCGGAACATAGATAATATGGGTAGTGATTGGATCTACATAATGTGTACTTTGTGAATGTTTGCAAAATGAAGCTGCGGATAGCATGGGTACTGATAATGGTTAAGCAAAAATATGAAAGTGACGAAAACGTGTGTAGTGTGTGAACAGAGAAAGATTTATAGATATGCTGATTAATACACTGCTATAAGGTTTGGAATGCGCGCCAATCAACATTGTAGCTATGAAAACATGCAAACCTCCTAAAATGTTGCAGAGAGGTGAGAGGTGTGCTAACTCAGAAGACACGTAAATGAAAGCACATTGAAACTGTCGAAGTAGTTGGTAGCGTAGGATGTATCAAGGGATTCAGAGTAGCAATTTGTACCTCCCATGAATGTCACTATACATAACAGTAGTATAAACTTAACTATACAGAGTGGCAAATGTAAACTGATTTATTTGTAATAAATCCAAAATTGACGGTATGAAATAATAATGTAACTATTCAACACTATTAGTGTTTCGACAAATGATTGATTTGTGAATGTATATATATATAATCCAAAAAGCTTACAAATGGTGGTTTTCAATGTCAGTTATAGCTGTGCACTCTTATTTGTTTATATTGAATTGGATTTTAACTCATCATACTACTGCGAATTGGATTTGACATTCTAACAAACAATTGGACTGTAACTACTTGACTATGTAAGAATTCAACAATATAATCACTATCCAATGGTAAGCTTAATACAACTTAAGTTTATTGATTCAAATTTGCGAAAGTACATTAATAATTACTTTCATAATCAACTGAGGTGTTGGAGGACAAAAATCTCACCAAAATGTTCAATAAATGATTCATTAGTTTATTTATTTTTTAGCTTTTAGTTGCTCTTTAACATTTACATAAAGAAGTTAAAGTCATAAGACTTACGGCCAAAAGAAAAATATTTTTATTTTTGCTGATAACATAGTAAATAGTTTAAAAATAAAATAGTATCGAATATTATAAAATTATATTTTCCTGCAAGCAACTACGTTTAGTAAAGGTTGTAGAGCAATTATATGGATATGTATTTTTGAATTAATGAAAGTTTGTTAAGTTTTTTTAATTTGTAGGCAATAGTTTATATGATGCATATGAACGGCAGAACACTCATGTTAGAACATAGCATTTATAGTAGTCACATTATTATATCTTTATATATAAAGTTCAAACTTTACATAACAGTGCATCCATATCCACTTCTTGGACAACCCCGCAGCATGTCACTGATCTAATTTTTATAGCAACTTTCTAATAACCAGACTCTGAAAGCCGCTATGTACATGCCATGGCTATGACTCTATTACGCATTCAGCTTTTTCTAAGCCACCATCACTTTTTTTGCACAAAACTACGTTGGTGACACAAGGAGGTCGGAGAGATACACGGACCTGCTATTTTTTTGTTTATTATGTCTCTGGAGTGAGCTGTTGACTATGTTAACATGTTTGAGTTTCTGTAAAAAGGTGGTAAAATAGATAAATAGATCCTTTTGTGTGAATAGATATTCCTTTTTCTATGTTTAGGCTGATGGGAAACATGCTGGACATGGATGGTGGGAACGTATACAATAGGGTGGCTATGGAATACTGAATTCCATTTGTACCAAATTAATCCACTTGCCCTTAATTATAACTCAAAATTTTTATTCTGAATTTTTTTTTTGAAATGGTACTTTATATACAACATGTCACTAGGACAACATATCATATGTTAATAAACGTTCGAATCACGCTACGCAAGTTTCGAACTTGTGACCTCTCGCACCAAAGCCAAATCACTTAACCACTGGAACAATGGTGCTTGTCATTGTAACAACCCGAGATTTGCATTACCAATTAATAAATAAAAGTTAGGATTTTTATTTATTTTAATGAAGCATAAAAGGATTTGGAATAACAAAATTTATTTGAAAAAGGCTATTTTAATTAAATGGGAAATATGGGATTTTAAAATGAGGTTAAAATGTTATTTTTGGAAAGTTAAATATTTTAGGAGAGATTTTAAAATGGGGTTGGATAAGAAAAATGAGTTTTATAAACATATATGAACACTTAGACTAATTTTTGAAAACATGTAAATAACTCTCTTCTTATTGGGTTACTAAACCTAGCCCAATAACCCACCCTAAACCTCCTCTATAAATTATCTCAAACTCTCCTAACCTCATTCATTCATCCCCAATCAAAACCCTAATCATTTCCTAAAGCTTTCATAATAAAAATGGCCTCTATCTTCATCTCCTTCTAGTTTTAGCTTATGCAAGTCATTCTATGCAAAGGTAATGCAAATACCCACCTCAAATCCATTTTTATATCTCTCTAACTTCTGAAATTTAATTGGTAACACATGTTTTATGTGTTTTTTTGATCTTATAGCCTCCTAATCATCTTTTGCTAACTTGGGTTGATGTTATAGTGTCTTTGTTGCTTTCTAGAGAGGTATATTGCTAAAAACCTCTTCTAATATGTGTTTAATCATCTTTTGATTTGGGTAATCAGTTAGTAACACATGTTTTATTATGTAACATGTGAATCATAGCTCTTTGATAATCTTTGCTTTCATTTGGGGTGTGCACATAAGGTGCTTGTAATATATGCTAGCTGAAATTATAATTAGTTTATTGCTGTTAGTAAATTAGGCATATCTCATTCATATTAAATCGGAATTAAGATTTTCTTGAAGTTTTGGAAAGCTTATTCCATAGCCTATAACTTTTATGTTTTGAGCTTTGCCTACTTTTGTGGTTTAAATGGTCGAAATCACGTTTGTTTGTCGCTGATCTGACAACAAACTACAGGGTTGATAAAATAAAACCCTGAAATTGATTTGGCCATAAGTTACTCGTTTCTTATCCAAATCTAATAATTTTGGATGTTTTGGAAGCTTAGATTTAGGGCTAAAACTTTCATGTTTTGAGTTTCATGAAATTTCAAAGTTAATTGGGTCAAAACTGTGCATTCTTACTACTGTCCCGAGAGCACATTGACAGTGATATAGAATTTAAATCTGAGAATTGTTTTAGTCATAAAATTTTCATCCCCGATCGAAATTTGACGATCTTGGTCATTCCGGAAAGCTTAGAAACTAAGCTACAACTTCTATTTTATTCATTTTGTCAGAATTGGAAGTTTACTATACCAAAATTGTGGTTTTTCATCTCTGGTCTGTTAGTGCATAACTATAGGCCTTAGTCTCTTTTCTCCCGTTGTTTTCAGTACAGAACCCCGACTTTGCGATGCCATCCCGGGCTCGTCCTTTGTCGGATTTCATCGATTTTGGTCTCGTTGGAAAGCTGGAGTTCCGAACTCCATCTCTAGAAAGTTGATTAGTATCCGAGTTCATTTGACTCTTCGAAATTGCTATCGAAGAGGGACCCGGATCTCAGCCTGAAATAGTGTATTCACTGTTTCCGGGTCCGACTTTGGAGCGTCGCTACGACTTCGTTTCAAGTCGGAATCAAGTAACTCTTTTTGCGTTCTGAAGTAGGAATGTCGGACTGCGTTCCTACCAATTTTCATGCCATTCGAATTCAGTTTGCTAGTCCGAATAATTTTCCAAACTTGGGTTCGCGTCAGTTTTGGACTATTTTCCAACACTTAGAATATTTTCAGTGATTTTCTGGTTTTATCGATTTCTTTGAGATTTGTCTCTGGATTTCGTACACGGGCATTATAAAAAGGTTTTAAAAGGATTTTTCACTCCGAAATGGCTTTCGAAATTATTATATAATATTATTTTAATTATTAAATTAATTACTCCATAATAGGAGAGTTTTCAAAGGCCATTTTAAAGTGATTTCAAATCAATTATAAAACCGTTTCGCACCATTATTTTCTATAATAAAATCTCACACTCACTTTTTAGCACGTCGAGCGAAGTGGAAAGGTGCTTAAACGGTTAGGAAATCTCCGGCCTATGGAACCGTGTGTATTTTCTTTCCGGTTAATCCCTGACCTATTCGATTGATCGTTTTGACCTTTGGGTCTAGTTTACCGATGATACGAGGTGGACTTTTTATTGTTTGGAGTGTGAGCTTGCTATTGGTTAGTAAACCGTTTAGTGCGAACGTGGGGTATGGGACTCATTGTTAACACTTTACGGGTTCCTCTCGAAGAAGTTTGTGACACATTAGCCTCTGGGCGGCCAGTACTGGACCTCTGGGTCACCACGCCTCTGGGCAACCGTCTCTGGACACCTGTTCTATGGAGCAGTTTCTTTTTTGGCATGTGCCTTTGGGCCTTTATCCTTCTGGGAAGGATCTCGCCGTCTCGCGCGTTCCACATCTGTGCGAGTGATCGATCACAACTCTACAGTACTTGGCAATAACGACTCCGGTCGGTGCACGTGCTATACTTGTATTATCTGATGATTTTTATATCCATTCGAGTACCGCCATTCGGTGTTGGTTCTATGGAACCATACAATGTAAGTGTGATTACCTTGTGGATTCACAGTGTCTCTGGACACTACTTTTCAGTGTTTGATTTCATTGACTTTTCAGTATATCCCCATTGCTCTTTGGAGCATCGATCTTTGCTTGGGCATTGATTACAGAATCTGGTCACTCTTGGGATTATTGCCTATGGGCAACTTTATATAGCTTTGGCTACGCCAATGATATGAGGCGATTTTATTTATTCAACACTTTGGTGCTGATATTCTCTTTGGAGATTTTTACTATTGATTAATGATTAGGGACCGTC
Organism: Allium fistulosum; assembly: GCA_030737815.1. Lineage (NCBI taxonomy): Eukaryota > Viridiplantae > Streptophyta > Magnoliopsida > Asparagales > Amaryllidaceae > Allium > Allium fistulosum. Next base: position 446,909,022 of record CM060903.1, read on the forward strand.
ATTATATTCATGTGGTCCAAAATACTCTTTTCTTAGGAAAAGTACTGTTTTGTTTATGTACCGCATTATTATATATGTCAGTTATTACTGATTGTTTAGCTAGCCTGACCCGAGTGTTTTTCGCTCGGGTCAGACCGAGTTGTTTCAGGTTAGGTCTCTGGACTTAGCTTCTGTGCTTCCGCTTGGACATTATCTGCTATGCTGATAGATAGCTCTTTATATTTGTCCACTATTTTGATACTCTGATTATTCAGTCTCTTATGTACATATTTTTGACTCACTTGTGTGAGTGGTGGCTTTGTACCCACCTTATGATATATTTGGATCTGTATTGACGATGTATTGTTCTGAGACTCTGTGCTGTTATGTGATACTGTTCTGTGATGCTATTTCATTATGTTATTATGCTTTGTTCTGATAGATCTTTAGCCATTTGTAATTTCGTTATAAGTATTTATCGAATATGTCGAACCACCTAATTGAGAAAAATTTAAATAGATTCCACCTTTCGACGTATTCGGTAGATAGTTATAGCTTGATTATAAATGGTCGCTTCCACTATACTCTATTCTCCGCTTTAACAGACAGTATTACTACCGTAATACTCTTTGTTACAGTGGGTCTCAGAGTGGGGCGTTACAGTTTGGTATCAGAGCCAAGGTTCAGAATTAAGCATAACAAACACAGAACAGACACGTAGTACAATACGTTATAATACGATCCAAATGGAACATATCCACCTTTAGATAAATAAGTTAGGAATATGTGTAGGAATCTATTATATTCCATAATATTCCTTAATGAATTATCTATCTTTGAATCGTGCTTAACTAAATCTACCGATCATATGTTTAAAGAGTGTCCCAAGCCTCTTTTCTGTCGCTATTGTAAGAAGGAGGGTCATCATTATTCCACTTGTCCTACTGCACCTCCTAGATCTGGCAAGCTTAATGCTGCCAAGGCTCCTAAATCTTCAGCTCAGCCTCGAGGTACGCATCCTTTCGTTCTCGAAGGTTCTATTTTATTTCATGGTAGATCTTGTAGAGTTCTCTTTGATACGGGTGCCTCTCACTCATTCGTATCAAAGGAACTAGTTGATACTTTATCTTTGGATGTTACCTGTTTGGTTTCTTCACTAAGGATTGTGAATCACATCGGCAAATCCACGACCCTTAGCTTGCTTTGTGAGGATATAGATATTGATCTTTGTGGCTTTTCTTTCCGTGCAAATCTCCACATTATGGAGTATTTGGGCTTTGATATGATTCTTGGCATGGATTGGCTCGTTCAGCACGACGCCAAAATTATTTGTTCGGAGCGGATATTATTCATTCATCACCCTGACTCGTCCTCTCCGTTGGCTATTGTTCTTCAAGATGTTGGGCTTTCTGATGTTACTTTATTTTCTCTAGATTCACGAGATGATGAGGTAGACATATCTCGTATTCTAGTTGTTCGGGATTTCCCCGATATATTCGAGCCAGTATCGGGCCTGCCGCCAAAGAGGGCCATTGAGTTCCGCATCGATCTCATTCCAGGCTCCCACCCAGTTGGCGTCCTCCCACGAGGATGTCTACTAAAGAGAATGAGGAACTCAGGAAGCAGTTAGTAGAGCTTGAAGCGAAGCAGTTCATCCGATCCAGTTCTTCGCCATGGGGTGCTGCTGTGGTCTTCGTTAAGAAGGCTGATGGCTCTCTTAGGCTTTGCATTGACTATCGCAAGCTCAATGAGTTGACCATCAGAAATCGCTACCCATTTCCTCGGATAGACGATATGTTTGATCAGTTGAGCGGTGCGAAGGTCTTTTCCCAGCTCGACCTTGCCACCAGATTTCATCAGCTCCGAGTTGCGGAAGATAGCATTCCTCTTACCGCTTTCCGCACTCGTTATGGTTCTTTTGAGTGGTTGGTCATGCCATTCGGCTTGACGAACGCTCCGGCTTTCTTCATCGATCTCATGAATCGAGTATTCCAGGAATACATCAATAGATTCGTTCTGGTTTTCATCGACGATATTCTTATTTATTCTAGATCCGAGGCAGAGCATGCTCATCATTTGCGGATCGTCTTGGATACTCTTCGTCGGCATCAGCTTAAGGCCAAGCTCTCCAAGTGCCATTTTTGGGAGAGCAAGGTCAAGTTCTTGGGCCATATTGTATCATCTGAGGGTATTTCTGTCGATCCTTCCAAGATCGAATCTATTCAGAATTGGAAGTAGCCCGAGAACGTTCATGATATTCGCAGCTTCCTTGATCTGGCGGGTTATTACCGTCGATTTATCAAGGATTTCTCTCGTGTTGCACTTCCCCTCACGACTCTGACTCGTAAGGGGGTTCGCTTTATTTGGTCTGATAAGTGTGAAGTTTCTTTCCAGCGATTGAAGGAACTTCTCACTCGTGCTCCTATCCTTGTGGTTCCGGAGAGTAACCATGATCTTGTTGTTTACACCGATGCTTGTTGTAGCGGGCTCGGTGCTGTGCTTATGCAGAAGGATCGGGTAGTTGCTTATGCTTCTAGGCAGCTACGTCCGAATGAGGTTCGCTATCCGACTCATGATCTTGAGTTGGCAGCTATCGTCTTTGCTTTGAAGACGTGGCGTCACTTTCTATTAGGCGAACGCTTCACTCTTTACACCGATCACAAGTCGCTGAAATATCTATTCAGTCAGAGGGATCTCAATATGAGGCAGCAGCGATGGCTTGAGTTTCTCGCCTCAAATGATTTAGATATTCAGTATACCCCTGGCAAGGGTAATCGTGTTGCAGATGCACTTAGTCGCAAGCACTCGGCGGTAGTTTCTATGATGATTGCCGAGTGTGATATTCTTAAGACCCTATCTTTGTGTGATTTTAGAGATCGAGCTCCATCTTCTGATTCTCCGGTCTTATTATTCAGCTTGGAAGCTCGTCCTATCTTATTGGATCGCATTGCCCATGCTCAGCGGCAGGATCCAGACTTATTGCATCTTATTCATCTTCTCGAGTCGGGATCCAGTGATGAGACATTGCTGGATTATTCTCTTGATTTTCAACGGTGTCTTCTTAGGAGGAACCATATTGTTGTACCATCTGATTTATCACTTAGGCGTGACATTCTGGACGAGTGCCATCGCACTAAGTACACTATACATCCCGGTTCGAGTAAGATGTATGCCGATATGTGCCGGCTATATTATTGGGAGGGTTTGAAGAGAGATGTTGCAAGTTATGTGAGCGGTTGCATGACTTGTCAACAGATCAAGGCCGAGCATCAGTGTCCATCTGGTCTTCTTCAGCCTTTAGAGATTCCATTATGGAAATGGGATCAGATATCCATGGATTTCATTGACGGTCTGCCTCGATCGAGGTCAGGCCATACTTCTATCTGGGTTATTGTTGATCGCTTGACCAAATCGGCTCATTTCATTCCGATTAAGTCCACTCGAACTACACCTCAGTTGGCCAAGCTCTATGTGAAGGAAGTCGTACGACTTCATGGCATTCCTAGCTCTATCATCTGTGATCGAGACACTATCTTTACTAGTCACTTCTGGAAGTGCCTACAGTCAGCTTTGGGCTCAAAGCTGAATCTCTCGACTGCTTATCATCCTCAGACTGATGGTCAGACAGAGAGGGTGAATTGTGTTTTAGAGGATCTTTTGCGCTGTTGTATTCTGGATTTCGGAGGTAGTTGGGAGGATTACTTACCGCTTGTAGAGTTCTCCTACAACAACAGCTTTCAGTCTAGTATTGGCATGGCTCCTTTCGAGGCTCTTTATGGAAGGCCATGTCGTTCTCCTGCGTGTTGGTTAGAATCTGGCGAGAAGCTCCTTCTTGGTCCAGATTCAGTTCGGGAAACTTCTGAGAAGATCGTGCTTATCCGTCTAAGAATGAAAGAGGCACAGGACCGTCAGAAATCCTACACGGACAACCGTAGGAAGCCTCTTGAGTTCTCCATTGGTGATCATGTCTTTATTCGGGTCTCTCCCATGTAGGGGGTTGTGCGTTTCAGCTCTACGGGGAAGTTGGCTCCTCGCTATGTTGGACCATTTCCTATTACGGAATGCATCGGCCCCGTTGCTTATCGTGTGGCTCTACCTGCTCACTTCTCTGGAATACACGACGCGTTCCATGTTTCCCAACTTCGCATGTGTGTTCGCGATCCTGATTCTATCATTGAGCCGCATGTTGTGCCTGATTTAAAGATCTTACCTGATTTATCTTTGGAGCAACGACCTCTTCGTGTGCTGGATTCGGAGGTTAGACGCCTTCGCAACAAAGAGGTCCCACTCGTGAAGATTCAATGGTCACCAAATCCTAAGGACTGCACTTGGGAGACCAGAGAATCTATCGAACGCTCTTATCCTGGCTTTCTCCCATCTTCTTCTGCGGGTGAGAATTCTCTATTTTATCTCTATCACTTCTTTTGGGGATCTGACGTTATAGACGACATCTATCTTAAGGAATTGCAGGGACGCAATTTTCTTAAGGGAGGGAGTCTGTAACAACCCGGGATTTGCATTACCAATTAATAAATAAAAGTTAGGATTTTTATTTATTTTAATGAAGCATAAAAGGATTTGGAATAACAAAATTTATTTGAAAAATGCTATTTTAATTAAATGGGAAATATGGGATTTTAAAATGAGGTTAAAATGTTATTTTTGGAAAGTTAAATATTTTAGGAGAGATTTTAAAACGGGTTTGGATAAGAAAATTGAGTTTTATAAACATATATGAACACTTAGACTAATTTTTAAACATGTAAATAACTCTCTTCTTATTGGGTTACTAAACCTAGCCCAATAACCCACCCTAAACCTCCTCTATAAATTATCTCAAACTCTCCTAACCTCATTCATTCATCCCTAATCAAAACCCTAATCATTTCCTAAAGCTTTCATAACAAAAATGGCCTCTATCTTCATCTCCTTCTAGTTTTAGCTTATGCAAGTCACTCTATGCAAAGGTAATGCAAATACCCACCTCAAATCCATTTTTATATCTCTCTAACTTCTGAAATTTAATTGGTAACACATGTTTTATGTGTTTTTTTGATCTTATAGCCTCCTAATCATCTTTTGCTAACTTGGGTTGATGCTATAGTGTCTTTGTTGCTTTCTAGAGAGGTATATTGCTAAAAACCTCTTCTAATATGTGTTTAATCATCTTTTGATTTGGGTAATCAGTTAGTAACACATGTTTTATTATGTAACATGTGAATCATAGCTCTTTGATAATCTTTGCTTTCATTTGGGGTGTGCACATAAGGTGCTTGTAATATATGCTAGCTGAAATTATAATTAGTTTATTGCTGTTAGTAAATTAGGCATATCTCATTCATATTAAATCGGAATTAAGATTTTCTTGAATTTCTGGAAAGCTTATTCTGTAGCCTATAACTTTTATGTTTTGAGCTTTGCCTAATTTTGTGGTTTGAATGGTCGAAATCACGTTTTTTTGTCGCTGACCTGACAACAAACAACAGGGTTGATAAAATAAAACCCTGAAATTGATTTGGCCATAAGTTACTCGTTTCTTATCTAAATCTAATAATTTTGGATGTTCTGGAAAGCTTAGATTTAGTGCTAAAACTTTCATATTTTTTGTTTCATGAAATTTCGAAGTTAATTGGGTCAAAACTGTGCATTCTTACTACTGTCCCGAGAGCACATTGACAGTGATATAGAATTTAAATCTGAGAATTGTTTTAGTCATAAAATTTTCATCCCCGATCGGAATTTGACGATCTTGGTCATTCCGGAAAGCTTAGAAACTAAGCTACAACTTTTATTTTATTCATTTTGTAAGAATTGGAAGTTTACTATGCCAAAATTGTGGTTTTTCATCTCTGATCTGTTAGTGCATAACTATAGGCCTTAGTCTCTTTTCTCCCGTTGTTTTCAGTACAGAACCCCGACTTTGCGACGCCATCCCGGGCTCGTCCTTTGTCGGATTTCATCGATTTCGGTCTCGTTGGAAAGCTGGAGTTCCGAACTCCATCACTAGAAAGTTGATTAGTATCCGAGTTCATTTGACTCTTCGAAATTGCTATCGAAGAGGGACCCGGATCTCAGCCTGAAACAGTGTATTCACTGTTTCCGGGTCCGACTTTGGAGCGTCGCTGCGACTTCGTTTCAAGTCGGAATCAAGTAATTCTTTTTGCGTTCTGAAGTAGGAATGTCGGACTGCGTTCCTACCAATTTTCATGCCATTCGAATTCAGTTTGCTAGTCCGAATAATTTTTCGAACTTGGGTTCGCGTCAGTTTTGGACTATTTTCCAACACTTAGAATATTTTCAATGATTTTCTGGTTTTATCGATTTCTTTGAGATTTGTCTCTGGATTTCATACATGGGCATTATAAAAAGGTTTTAAAAGGATTTTTCACTCCGAAATGGCTTTCGAAATTATTATATAATATTATTTTAATTATTAAATTAATTACTCCATAATAGGAGAGTTTTCAAAGGCCGTTTTAAAGTGATTTCAAATCAATTATAAAACCATTTCGCACCATTATTTTCTATAATAAAAATCTCACACTCACTTTTTAGCACGTCGAGCGAAGTGGAAAGGTGCTTAAACGGTTAGGAAATCTCTGGCCTATGGAACCGTGTGTATTTTCTTTCCGGTTAATCCCCGACCTATTCGATTGATCGTTTTGACCTTTGGGTCTAGTTTACCGATGATACAAGGTGGACTTTTTATTGTTTGGAGTGTGAGCTTGCTATTGGTTAGTAAACCGTTTAGTGCGAACGTGGGGTATGGGACTCATTGTTAACACTTTACGGGTTCCTCTCCAAGAAGTTTGTGACACATTAGCCTCTGGGCGGCCAGTACTGGACCTCTGGGTCACCACGCCTCTGGGCAACCGTCTCTGGACACCTGTTCTATGGAGCAGTTTCTTTTTCGGCATGTGCCTCTGGGCCTTTATCCTTCTGGGAAGGATCTCGCTGTCTCGCGCGTTCAGCATCTGTGCGAGTGATCGATCACAACTCTACAGTACTTGGCAATAACGACTCCGGTCGGTGCACGTGCAATAATATGTACCGCATTATTATATATGTCAGTTATTACTGATTGTTTAGCTAGCCTGACCCGAGTGTTTTTCGCTCGGGTCAGACCGAGTTGTTTCAGGTTAGGTCTCTGGACTTAGCTTCTGTGCTTCCGCTTGGACATTATCTGCTATGCTGATAGATAGCTCTTTATATTTGTCCACTATTTTGATACTCTGATTATTCAGTCTCTTATGTACATATTTTTGACTCACTTGTGTGAGTGGTGGCTTTGTACCCACCTTATGATATATTTGGATCTGTATTGACGATGTATTGTTCTGAGACTCTGTGCTGTTATGTGATACTGTTCTGTGATGCTATTTCATTATGTTATTATGCTTTGTTCTGATAGATCTTTAGCCATTTGTAATTTCGTTATAAGTATTTATCGAATATGTCGAACCACCTGATTGAGAAAAATTTAAATAGATTCCACCTTTCGACGTATTCGGTAGATAGTTATAGCTTGATAATAAATGGTCGCTTCCACTATACTCTATTCTCCGCTTTAACAGACAGTATTACTACCGTAATACTCTTTGTTACAGTGGGTCTCAGAGTGGGGCGTTACAGTCTTATTCTGAATTTTACTTATGTATGACACGGTTTATGTGCAACGAAATGAAAATTTTATAGAGATTCTAATGGCTTGGCAAAATAATTCCTTTCCATCAACACAAGAAATGCTTCATGCAAATAGAAAAAAGGTAAACAATGTCATATCATGTTATATGTATTTAAAGAAGTACATACTTCTATATTCAGTCACTAGGGTTTAAAACAAAACTAAATTTGCAAAAACCAACATCAATTCATACACATCATTTTGACTAATTTTCCTATAACATGTACAGTACACAATTATATATATAATAACAGCAAAAGCTACATGAAGCATCATTTTCTTTGCAATTATGCTATTTATATATCCATTAATCCGACTTTTATATTGGAATAAAATACCTTACACCCATAATTTACGTACGCTAACAATATGGTTTCACCTAGGATGCAATGACCAAAAATAATGCAACAACTAACAATTTAAAACTCATTTCCAGCTTTGTCAAATTTATCTATGTGCACGCCCATTGGGCGTGCATGCATACTCCTAATTATATAATTAAAAATATTTAAAATCTATTTTTAATTTATGATTTATATTTAAATATTTTTAAAACATAAAAATGTGTTTTTAATTTTTTGCCAAGAATGTAATATGTATTAGTCTAATTTTATAAAATATAAAACATAATTTATAATACATATACGTATTTATATAATTATTTATATGATTAACTGATTTAGATACTATAACAAATAATATAAATATATATAAATATATTTTGTTACTGGAGAAAATATTATACTTATTGAACATTATGTATAAAATTATATTTTCATATTTTACATAAGTATAAAGAAGTATTTAAATTATAAACTATATATGTATATATAAATATTATATATTAAATTATTTAAAATAATAAAAATTGTTTTTTAAAGGTTGAGCCGTAATGCGTATAGGTGATTTACATACAAAAATTTATTAATATAAAACACATATACACATGCAACCAATCAAAATTGTGGCAATATATTTATATGTTGGAATCGTCCTCTAACTAATAATATAACATATGAAATAAACATTATATATATAAACATGTTAGGAACATACCTCATAACAAAAGTAAGTAAGTATATCTTGAAATGATGAGATCTGATCCTCGAACTAATTTTCAATCAAGAAGAGTGATAGTCCATGAATCGTTGACCACTGGCTATCGAATATCACTTGATTTGGTTTGATTTTCACTTAGAAAATTTGAGAGATGGAAGGGAATAGTTTGGCCAGAAATGAAGGTACATGGAGACTCAAAAGTCCTCTAAAGCTTGAGGGTAAAGATGCTTATACAGAGGATAATTAAGAGATATTTTAGGATCAAGATACTACATCATCTCTTACCAATTTTCTTCCACCCTATCCCTTCATCTCAAGACATCTCTAGCACTATCAATTGGCCACTTGTATCCCCTATTACGGCCGAACAAACTAGCCCCCTTATGGGATTCAAACCTACTTATCTCCTGAACAAATATTTTGCATTTAAATCTATTTAAACGCTTATCGATATCGTATATCACTATTATAATTATATTTAATAATATTTGTGTTAGAACCCGATTATATGATTAGTTTAATGATGATAACTATATATATACATATCTCTTGTAGCATCTTTTATACAGGACTTTAAGGTAAATAATGACTCGTAGAGACAAGAAGCAGAAGAAAGAAGAATTAATTATCGATAAGTCAAAAAGTATGTTTTTTTATTCTTAGAATTAATTTGTAAAATCTCCTAAATGATTCATATACACATATCACTGGTACACAAGATTTTCGAAACAAAGACCAAAAGTGATTACATTTAAATTTTTACAAAGTTTTTAATAGAAAAAACAAACATATGAAGTTTTAGTCGACTGAATTCAAATCTAGCCGACTGAGGGTGTCTCAACTGAATTCAAATCCAGTCAACTGAATTCAATTCCAGTCAACTAATTTAACCATTTAGTCTTTTTTTATTTGCTTCTTGGGAATTTTTTTTACAAATAGTCAATAGATTTGTTATCATTTCCAGTCAACTGAATAAACAATAACGGCTATATTAACTAAATTTTCTTAAACAAAACCATGAAGAGATATGACTCTTTAATGGTTCTTCTTCAAAAGGTGTGATTTTTGAACTTAAACAACTTTTCAAAATAACTACTAACTACTATAAGTAAGACTAAACAAGAAGTTTTGAGTAGAACTTTCTATCTTGATTTCTAAATCTGCTTGCGACTATTTTCTCTCTAAAAAGTCAATACTGTTCATTCACTCAAAAATCACTACTTGCACTTTCTTGATCACATTGCACGCATCATTAAATCATCAAAGGAGATTATAAGAAGATTGCAACAAAATTCAAAATCAGTGTTGGTAGAACACATCATTGTCAAGTGAGAAAAATCTTGTAATGCCTATTCCTCCAAGCTAAGTGAGGGTGTTTGATTAGTGGAAATCCAAAGGGGAGCTTCGAGACTGAAAGTAGGATGGGTACACATTTACATTAATAAGCCATATTAGAGATCCTTTGCACATTCATTTGGTATCAAAGCCTAGTGTTCTACTGATCGTAACAGCATCCTAAAAAAATGACCAAAAGAAGATATAGTTGAAGCACTACAGGTAATAAAAACCATCATGCATGTTACATTGCTACAAACATGACTGCGTACGACACCGAGCCAGAATGCACCACCACACCAGACATTGATAAGGTACTAACTACTTATAATCAATTATATAGGTTTTGTGATGTTTTATTTAAAAAGTTTAAAAATCTTAAAAAGGAGCATATAGAAAGTTGGGATAAAATAAATAAATATGAGATAGAAATTAATACGTTGAAAAATGAAAAACATATTTTAGAAAATGAAAATAACACCATAAAAATTTCTTTCGAAAATTCTGTTTCTAAAACTAATTGTAGAAATAGTACTAGATATGCTTTCATGTATAGTAAAAATGTTAATGCCGGTACTATATTTCAAGTAATATCAAAATTCAATTTTTATAGAAATTCCATTACTTCTACGACCGACGATATTTCTAATATCTCTAGAAGTTCAAAACCATTGTCATAAAACATAAATCAAAATTATCTAAGTATTCGGGTTTCCATTAATTGGAAAAACAAAGAAAATACATTAATGATTATTTCGGTATAATAACTAACGATGAAAATTTTATTTTCAAAGGTTCCACCAAACCCTCCTGGGTATGGTTACTATTAACAAATTTCCTTGTCAATCCCAAATATTCAAGACAAATGAGTCTTGGTTAATAAAGACTCGAATGGCCTTATGTTAACCTAGAAGAAGTACGTGACTTCAAAGTGAAGTATGCATGTTCATGATGTCGACTTTCAAGAGGAAAAGTGTAACAACCCAGTATTTTGCATCAATTGATTATCGTAATTAAACGATTAATTGATTGTTAATTGCTGTTGAATATTTTAAATTAGCTGAAATTCTTTTGAAAATTGGTTAAGTATATTTGAGCCTTGCAAATTTGAATCTCGGCCCATCCATTTTGATGTCGTATTGTTTGAAGTATAACCGATCCCTCTTTTCATTTGCATTCGTTCAAAAACCCTATAACCCGATCTTCCTCAACCATTCCAATTCGTAACCCTAAAACGAAAAAAAAGAAAAATTAAAAATGGCGGCTCGATCTTCCTCCTGCTCGTCTTCAAAGCTAGGGCTCGTGAGAATCGATGATGACTTCACTTCCCTTGCGGCTGCTCAATCTAGCTCTCGTTCGTCTCTTCGAGTTGCTCCCACAGCCGCTTCTATTAGGTCGAGTTCGTCGCCGCTTCGAAGCAAGGTGAGTAATTTCAGTTACTCACATCTAATTTAGTTTTGGTGATCCCTCTGAGTTTGATGACTTTGTGTAATTCGATGGGCACGGTTTTGATTTATTTCGTGACAATCACGGCTTGATCGATTTTGACTTTGAACAGTTCATTTTCATTCTTATTACCTTCGATGTTATTTTACTTTGACTTCGACTATTTTTGGTTTCGTGGTTGTGTTGGTTGGCTTCAATGATGGAAATTGTTTCGGCCTTGATTACTGATTTTCCTATTTGCTTGAATAATACAGTATTGATTTCGATTGCTTTCTGACTTGTTTACTGTTGATGATCACCTGACTATGGCTTCTTCTTTTAATTTGTAAACTCTGCGACCTTATTCTGGGTTGACTTTTATGTTATGACTTCGGCCTTTACTTGAAGCATCATTGATGACATTTGTTGTTGTGCACTCTGGTTTCCAGATGCATGTTTGCAGTGTCATTGTGGCATTTGCTTGCACTGTCACTTGTTCATATTGCTGGTTGCATTTCTTTCATCTTTGATCCCTGTTGCACTTCACCTGTGATATTTGTGTAGTCTGATATCATCTGAATTTGCAGTCTTCATTGCTATGTCTATTTGTCACTTGAACCTGTTTCTCTGACTTTTGTGTCTATATATTACTTGTTGTTGAGTTTGTTGTGCTGACCTGAATTTGCATTAGTGTACTTAACTCAGTGGTTCTTGAGTTACTTGTTGCATTTCTTGTGCATTCTGACTTGTATACCGTGACTTCATTGATGTCATTTGAAGTTGGTTGTTACATCACTGTTTCACTTCTGCCTAGTCTCTGACCTGATCATGTCTGATCATGTTAGTTGGTCTGGTCATTTGTAGCATGTTGTTCATTTGAGTTTCAGGTGCATTGACTTGTAGTTGTGCATTCATGTCATTTGTGCATTAGTTTTCATTGTGTCTTCTGATGCATACTGTTTGTCATGTATACAGTTGCTTTGTGGTTGTGCATTGTTATACTGCATGTTGCATATTCATGTAGTCTGGTTCCACATGCATTATTAGTTCATCCAAGAGTTCTTGATCATGGTTTGGATTGATGTTTTGATGCTTGTACCTCCTGGTCTCTGCTGTGCACTGTTTTCCTGTCTGTAGTCTTTGTGCTACTATTTCCTTTCTGTTGCATATCACTGTTTCACTTGTACATTGTGAAGCAGTGTTGCACTTGGTTCTGGGCTTGTTCCCTTTCACTTGTGCAATTCTCTATTTCAATCTATCTTGTATTGAACTATAGCTTGACTTGAGTCTCTGCTTCCTTGACCTATGTACATGCACAGTTCTAATCTGTGTTCATGCAAAGTTTTATTGTTGCAGTGATACTTTGAGTTGTTTCTAGTTGCATTGTCATATTGTTCATGTGTACATTTGGATTTTTGGTCGAGGCCATTTGATTTTTCCAATTACACCTGAGTTGAATCTGATTCGGATTTGACCTTGTGCTCGTTTGTGAACTTCCGTTGATCTTTTATGCATTTCCTATTATAGTGGCAAGGCAGTACATGCGTGCATGTACTGCAGCCCTACTAGATCTGATGTTTTCTATTGCTGGAATTGTTTTATGTTGCCAATTCAATATATTTTGAATCGTATTTTGATTTGGTTTAATTTGATGATTTTGTTGTAATTGTCGTTTAGGCAATTCTGATGTTTTCTAAATTATCTTTTCTGATAATCTCTTCATTTATCTTTGTTGATATTTTGAATCTGCTGATTTGTTGTATAACACTATTACGTGTTATATTCACCGTTATCCTATTTCCTTGTTAAAGGATCGGATAGGTGAATTTATTTCGACTGTCGTCTAATTGTTATTTAATTATTATTGCTTCCGTGCATTAATAACTGAGTTTGAATTAGACTGACCCGTGTATTATTTTCTTTTGAATTTAATACTCAGGTCAGACCGAGTTATTTCAGGTTGTAGATTTCCTGCTTTGAGTTGATGTTTGAGCTACGAAGACTTTTCATATCTTTTGAAGTGGTCTGCGTCTTTGTGTTGTAGTCTGTGTACTGATTAGGTTGATATGTATTCATGTACATTAGTTGAATGTATTTGTATACATATATAAATAACTTCCAGAGTCGACAGTTGTAGTTGTATCATATGTATTGTGTCAAATGTATTGTAACTGACATCAGTTATTATATATATGAGACTTTCTGTTTTATCTGTGTTCCGCATTTATATTATCTGTGTTATTATTCTATATTTTGTCCTAAACTATTATAGCCACTGTGTAGTAGCTTTGTGTTTGTATCGGTATGTCGGATTTCCTCCAAAAATGAAATGCATGTTATACTATCTGACATATCGGTGCTCGCACAAAGCAATTACATAGATGGTCGCTCCTCAACAGCCTTATTCTCCGCGCTAGTTGATAGTATTACACCGTAGTGTTCTTGGCTAGCGTGGGCATAGAGGTGGGGCGTCACAGCTTGGTATCAGAGCCTGGGGTTTAGGACAAGTATAAAACATAACTTAGATGGAGCATGTGTTACAACTATTTGTCAATGTTTTATCTCTCATCTTTACATATGATTATCTTTGATTGTTTGGTATGAATTCCTAACGCTTATTCATGTGTATTTGATTTTGGTTTCGTGAAAGTATTTTGGCTTCTGCCTCCGTTTGCTTTGCGAACTCAAGTGGGTTTTTGATGATGAGGATTTTGTTCTTGTGTTTTCGGCTTTGAATTGATTTAGCCGATGTTGATTTTGTTCGAATTTGGCCAATTAAAGCTATTTTGACCTCTGGACTTTGTTCCACTTTTGTGCTATGCTATGGGTGTCATTGTGCACCTGTTACACTGTGATGAAAAATAGCTCGACCGTTTCCAAATTGAGTGATTTTGATTTTCACTCATGTCTAGTTCGAATCTCAGCGATTTTGAACTTGATATTTTGTGTTTTCCTCGTCTTGATTTCCATTCGACTTCGGTCACTTTGTTTTTGTGAAATTGCTAATTTCTTGATTTCCAAGACTCTGATTTTGTTTGCCGTTGAATTCTTTGATGATGATATTGATTCGTTTTATACTCGACTGTGACCATTAATTGTTGACTTCGACATTGACTTGATTCTTATTTTTGTTGAAGTCATTTATGCATTTATGCTCGTTTTGCTTTGTTTTTCCAATTGATGATCGATTCTTCTTTTCCAATTAGTTGTTATCACCGTTGTCGACTTTGATAACTTCTATTTCTGGAATTTTTGGGTATTTCTACTTTGATGAATTTGGAATCGAATTCTTTGGATTTTATTCACGTCTTCGGATGTGAATTTTAGTGAATTGATTTGGTTTCCAAATTTAATCGATTCTTGATCATTTTCCCGATTTGTTGCTATCATTTATTAGCAACTTTAATGACATTTTCTTCGGGATTTTTGTGAACATACTTTTTGATGGATTCAGTATCGATTTCTTTGGATTCTATTCACATCTTTGTATGTGAATTCTTGTGATTGATTGTTTCTACAATCATTTTTGTGATTTGTCACTTTAAAAATATAAAGGTTTTCTATACTAGTAGTAAATATTAAAATCCTTTTCTCCAAACGATTTCAAAAATATTTTACTACAAAACTCTTTTTCTTAAACCATTTTCCAATCTATTAGTATATACAAGCCTTTATTTCACTCGGATGAGAAATCTAATTAAACGGCTTAGCAGAACAAGTGGTATGAAACGCTTGCGTTTACTTCATCGGTTAATTCTTGGACGTGTTCGACTAAACCTTTTTGTGACAATTTTCTAATGAAGATCTACAGTTTGTTAGTAAATATTTGAGTTAAGATAGTGGTTATGGGACATGAAGCCTAACTCTTATATTCACTAACTTAGTGTAATTGACACTTCTTGATGATCATGACGATCATTTTTGTGATTTGATTTAGGCTAGCAATTGTGCGATGCCTCTTTGTCTACGAGGGAGACTAAACCCCGTTTGTGTGATGTTTCACCATCACATAGAAGTGGGGTAGCGACCCACGGTCTTCGGGCCATTCTTGTGGAGCTTCGGCTCAAAAATTAATGGTTGGCCACCATGAGATAGCTTCTCATTCTTGTGATACCGGTCGGTGAGTTTTCATGCTCCCATTTTGTGATAGGCATTCCCCTTTTCTTTTTATGATTTAGACTAGCGATTGTGCGATGTCTCTTTCTCTACGAGGGAGACTAAACCCCGTTCGTGTGATGTTTCGCCATCACATATGTGGGGTAGCGCCCCACGGTCTTCGGACCATTCGTGTGTCAAAATTTAATGGTTAGCCACCATGAGATAGCTTCTCGTTCTTGTGATACTGGTGTTTTGAGTTTTCATACTCCCGTTTTATGATAGGCCTCCCCCTCTTCGTGTTTTTTGGATTTCGTGTGTCGATTTCTAGAATTTTTGTGATTTTTGGATTTCGTGCGTTGAATTCTAGAATCTTTATGTTTTCTGGATTTCGTGTGTAGATTTCTAGAATTTGTGTTTTCTGGATTTCTTGTGCTGATTTCTAGAATTTGTGCTTCATCAATTTTCGTGATTTCTATTGATAAGTTTTATCAATTTTTTGTGCATTGGTGAATTCGTGTGTCATTGACTTGTTATGAATACAAGTTTAGGGTATGGTATCCCTTTCTATCTTTAAGAAGATTCTTGTGACATTTTTGATGAATGAAAATTCATTGGTATTATATTTTGATGCCAGTTATTTTGATGAGATTTTGACGTGTTAACTTCAGTAACCGTCAATTTTAAAATGGATTTACAAGCGGTTCTCCCGCAATGCTGATTTTGTTGTCCATTTTTACAGTATTTTGAGAAGTGCAATTTTCTTATCAAAGTTGCTACTGATGTTGCTAATTTAATCACGTGTTTTCAAAATTCGTTATTTTTAAAAGTTGTTTCAAAATATAAATTAAAATTGTTTTCAAAAATTTTATAGTTTGCATTTTCAAAAGAATGAGGAAGCGATTTAAACGTTTCAGCAAAATCGAGGACTATGACCCCTTTCTTTTACTGATTCGCTTAATTCCGGACTTGTCCGTTTGAGAATGTGAAATGTTATTTTTTTTAGAATACACAATTTTGCACTTTCAAGGAAACGATAAAGAGATTTAAATGATTTAGCAGAAGTACGGAGTATGGAACCATACTTTTACTATTTCGGTTAATTCCGGACTCGTTAATTGAGATATTTGTGATTTCTGATTATCGTTTTTGATAATCGGATATTTGTGATTTCTGATTATCGTTTTTGATAATCGGATATTTGTGATTTCTGATTATTGTTTTTGATAATCGGATATTTGTGATTTCTGATTATCGTTTTTGATAATCGGATATTTGTGATTTCTGATTATCGTTTTTGATAATCGGATATTTGTGATTTTTGATTATCGTTTTTGATAATCGGATATTTGTGATTTCTGATTATTGTTTTTGATAATCGGATATTTGTGATTTCTGGCATTTGTGATTTCTGATTATCGCTTGTGATAATTAGATATTTGAGATTTGATTATCAATTGTGATAATTAAATATTTGTAAATTTGACTATCAATTGTGATAATTAAATATTTGTAAATTTGATTATCGTTTGTGATAATCGAATATTTGTTGATTTGAGATTTGATTATCGTTTTTGATAATTGAATATTTGTTGATTTGAGAAATTTGATTATCGTTTTTGATAATTAAATATTCGTTGATTTGAGATTTGATTATCGCTTGTGATAATTAGATATTTGAGATTTGATTATCGTTTTTGATAATCGAATATTTGATGTTTCTGATTATTATTTTCGATAATTAGATATTGTTGTTTTGTGATTTCTGAATTCTAATTGTCTAATTGATAATTGAATATTGCTGATATTTGCGTTCATTCAGTTTTGTTGTTTTCTGATTATCTATTTGATAGTTATATTTTGTTGAGAATTGTGAATTTCTTTTATGAAATTAAAAGATTTCTTTGATGTTTGAATTCTCTACCTTTATTTTTCTAGCTTAACCAGTTTATGTTAGGAAATTTATTGTTAATGACGACCTTAATTATGAAAATTGCGGGGACGCAATTTCTATAAGGAGGGGAGTCTGTAACAACCCAGTATTTTGCATCAATTGATTATCGTAATTAAATGATTAATTGATTGTTAATTGCTGTTGAATATTTTAAATCAGCTGAAATTCTTTTGAAAATTGGTTAAGTATATTTGAGCCTTGCAAATTTGAATCTCGGCCCATCCATTTTGATGCCGTATTGTTTGAAGTATAACCGATCCCTCTTTTCATTTGCATTCGTTCAAAAACCCTATAACCCGATCTTCCTCAACTATTCCAATTCGTAACCCTAAATCGAAAAAAAAAGGAAAATTAAAAATGGCGGCTCGATCTTCCTCCTGCTCGTCTTCAAAGCTAGGGCTCGTGAGAATCGATGACGACTTCACTTCCCTCGCGGCTGCTCAATCTAGCTCTCGTTCGTCTCTTCGAGTTGCTCCCACAGCCGCTTCTATTAGGTCGAGTTCGTCGCCGCTTCGAAGCAAGGTGAGTAATTTCAGTTACTCACATCTAATTCTGTAACAACCCGAGATTCCGTAATTATTTTGTTATCGTCTTTAGACGATCACTATTCCTAGCTAATTGTTTTGGAGTTTTAAATCGGTTTGAAATTCCTTGAGAAAAATTGGGTAAGTATTGTTGGGCTTTAAAAATTCAATTATCCACTTCTTTTGTGGCGGAGATAATCGTGTATAACCGTTCCTCTCTCCTTCAATTTCGAATACCCGACCCTCATTCAAAATTGTTTTCGTTCGGGAAAACCCTAGAGAGAAAAATAAAAACACGAAGTATAATGGCGGCTTCACGTTTTCTTCGCTCTCGAATTATTCCTCTTCGTCAAAGATTAGAACTTCGATCGAATTTGGGGCACACGACTTGTGTAGCTCGATCGAGGGATCGTAGCTGGCCTTGTCGATGAAACTTCCCTCGCCTTGCTCGGCTTCTTCGATTGCACTAAAAGGTGAGTAATTTCAGTTACTCACATCTAGTTCAGCTTAGTGATTTCCTCTGCTTGTTTGGATTTTGATGTTGATTTCGTTCTCGTTCTTGTATTATCGGCCTTGGTTTCGATTGGAGCGATGTTATTCACTTACTTCTAATTCACTTTACCGTTAGTATATAATTCGATTGCCGTTGAATTTTGTTGTACCCATTTGATTGAATTTTTCACTGAGCATTCTCGGCCATTTGCATTTTGCCTTCGGTCTCCTTTTGATTTGCGAACTCAAATTGGGTTTTACTGTTGAGGAACTGGTCGATTTTGACTTTGTTGGTTACAGTAGTATTTTTCATGTATATCGGCTTGGGCTCCGATTATACTTCAGTTGTTTAAAAAAATTGAATTTGTGATGGTTGCCACTGGTTGGTTTCGACTGGGTCGTTGTGATGATTTTCTCGACTTACACTGATGCTTACAGGATTTGATTTGGTTTTGCTTTCTTGGCTCAGGCATATCTTGTTGTTGAGTTGCTTCACCTTGTACACTACACTTGTACATATTATCACTGGTCCTTTTATACATGTTTGAACTGACTGTTCTATATTCTTAGTGCATTGGTTTGAGGTAGAATTCAGCTTGTACTCTTGTCTCTTTGATGTTGTCTATGTTGGCCTTTTGTGATTGCCACTATGTGCATTGAGTTCTGTTAGTTGTCAGAGTAGCTTGATCTTTTGGGTCATTCACTTGATACTGTTTTTCCCCTGTAGCCTGATTTTCACATGTTCACTTCCTATTACGTGTTCATGTTGTTTGCAACACTGTCCTATGCTTGTTGCAAAGATACTCCTTTCATTCTGGTATACTCTATGTGGTCACTGTTCTGTTATTGTTGTTATGCCATTGTTAATTATATTTTGACCAGGTTATGCTGATCAGTTGAGTTCGACACTTGAGTTGTCGTGGTTTGACGGTTTAGTTCCTGGTTAATTGCTGTTTCAACTGCAGTTTTATTGTGCAGATTGTTTCTTGCTTTCTTTTGTGCAGTTCGACTTTGTGATCTTATGGAGACTGCAGTTTTGTTGCAGTTGACCCTCGTATTCATTGGTGACTGCAATTTCTTTTTATATGCCGTTGTAGCCCTTGTTGGTTTGCAATGCATTAATACGTTTGGGTTTGTTTTCTAATTTCCTTGAATTTGCCTTGTGGTTTTCTCTTTACAGTTGGGTGAGGCAACTTGTATATAAATTAGCTGTCTTGACCACTTGAGATATTGGATTTGTTTCCAAACTTCCTTGAGTTGAATCCCGATTTCGGGATTTGACCTTGTGATCATTTGTGATTTCTCTAAGCTTTTGTGTATCTCCTGCGATAGTGGCGAGGCAGTACACGCGTGCGTGTACTGCAGCCCTATCAGATTTGACAGTTTTAAATTGATTTAGTCGATTTGATAAATTGTTTAATTATCTCTGTCGATGATTTAAATCTGCTGATTTTTGCTAAACACTGTTAAGTGTTATATTGACCGTTATCCGGTTTCTTTGTTTAAAGAATCGGATAGACGGGAATTATTGTGACTGTCGTCTATTTAAATTATTACTGCCTATATGCACTAATAAACTGGTTTGAATTAGACTGACCTGGGTATTATTTTCTTTTGAATGTAATACTCGGGTCAGACTCGAGTTATTTCAGGTTGTAGATTTTATTCTTTGAGTTGCTGTTCAGGATATGAAGACTTTTCACATCTTCTGAAGTTGTTCGTGTCATTTTGTAGTAGTCCTGTCATTATATAGAACGATATGTATTCATGTATATTAGTTGATAATGTACTTGTATATATAACTTCTAGAGTCGACAGTTGTAGTTGTATCATATGTATTGTGTCAACTATGTATTAACTGACATCAGTTATATATATATGAGACTTTTGTTTTTATCTGTGTTCCGCATTTATATTATCTGTGTTATTGTTATATCTAATGTCCTAAACTATTATGAACTATCGTAGTTTGTTTTATACTGATAATTGGATATGTCGATGGGAGTAAATAAATAATAGATGAAAAATAAAAAGTATATACCACTCCTACCGAGATAACCAATATTAGTGTAAGGCCAATTACGGATGGTCGCTCCTATCCAGCCTTATTCTTCATAATAATAGACAGTATTTCTTTTAATACTCTTTGTTATTATGAGCATAGAGGTGGGGCGTCACAGTTGGTATCAGAGCTTGGGGTTTATGGACATAATATAAAACATAACTTGGATGGAACATATGTTGCAACTATTGGTCGATGTTTTATTTGTGCTTGAGTCAAAACTAAAGTTTTGAAATTTGGATGAAATTTTTAAATAACTTTATTTAAAAATAATAGTGAGATTGTGTTCTGATGATTTGATTGATTTGTGTTCTGTTTATCAGAGTGCGCAGCGGAAACAGTGAAACTGTCTTCGCTGAGTACAACTGATAATCTTTTTGATTTAAAAAATCAAAATACGAAATTGATATGAATTTCATTTGTAGTTTACATAACTGTAATTATTTTGTTTCTTTGAGAACTTCGAATCCGAATTGAGGATTCGAAGAAATTGCAGATATGTAATTTTTGTTGAAATTTCCGCTGGCTTTCTTTTGTACTAATCATCTATTGATTAGATTTTTGCTGTTTTAAATTATCTTCATTGAAGATACATTTGAATGACTCTTTGTTCATTTTGTAGTACGTGCAAAAATTTAAATTGCACGTTATTGCCTTTATTTTACGTTGAACCGATGCTTGGTTATGAAACGTATTTTGTTGCCGTTATTTTATAACGGGATTTTACACCAATGCTATATTTTGAAGCACGGTGTTTTGTGGCATTTTGATGAATGAGAATTCACTGATATTACATTTTGATGTAGATTGTTTTGATGTGATTTTTTGACGTTTTAAAACTACTGTCGCTTTGGCTTCAGTAACCGTCAAATTTTTTTTTAAAAAAAAAGTGGGTTTTCAAGCGGTTGTTCCGCAATGCTGTTTTGTGACCGTTTTTACGGTATTTTGAGAAGTACAATTTCCTTATCGAAATTGTTACTGATTTGCTGTTTTAATCACGTGATTGGAAAATTGTTTTAAAATGAAAAATTGTTTTAGAAAATTGTAACAGTTTGCGTTTTCAAAAGAATGAGAAAGCGACTTAAACGATTCAGCAAAATCGAGGATTATGACCCCTTTCTTTTACTGTTTCGCTTAACTCCGGACTTGTCCAGTTGAGAAGGTGAATTGTTATTTTTACAAAATAAATATAAAAAAAAAATTTATTTTCAGAAATTTAACAGTTTACGCTTTCAAAAGAATGAGGAAGCGATTTAAACGTTTCAGCAAAATCGAGGACTATGACCCCTTTCTTTTACTGATTCGCTTAATTCCGGACTTGTCCGTTTGAGAATGTAAAGTGTATTTTTACAAAATACACAATTTTGCACTTTCAAGGAAACGATGAAGAGATTTAAACGATTTAGCAAAAGTGCGGAGTATGGAACCACACTTTTACTATTTCGGTTAATTCCGGACTCGTTAATTGAATATCTGCTGTTTTGATGATTTTGATGAATTTTACACTTTCAAGGAAACGATGAAGAGAATCAAACGATTTAGTAAAACACGTGGTATGGGACATGTGCGTTTGCTATTTCGGTTAATTCCGGACTAGTTAATTGAAATATTTGATGTTTTCGTGTGCTTTCGAGCCACTATGTTGGACCTCCGGGTCATATGTTGGACCATCGGGTCAAATACCAGTACTAGACCTTCGGGTCATATGTTGGACCTTCGGGTCATTTGTTGGGCGCCAAAATTATGTTGAGTACTTGGTAGGCTTCGGCCATTTGTTGATGCACATGCGGCGAATTAAAAACTCGCCATCTGATGTGATCGATCCAAGCTTTTATGTTGATTTTCTAGTCTTTTTAATTGATTTCTAGATATTTGTTGCTTCCAATTATCTGCAGGTAATTGGATATTTGTTGATATGAGTTCTGATTATCGTTTTTGATAATCAGATATTTGTTGTTTCTAATTATCGCTTGTGATAATTAGATATTTGTTGATATGAGTTCTGATTATCGTTTTTGATAATCAGATATTTGTTGTTTCTAATTATCGCTTGTGATAATTAGATATTTGTTGATATGAGTTCTGATTATCGTTTTTGATAATCAGATATTTGTTGTTTCTAATTATCGCTTGTGATAATTAGATATTTGCTGATATGAGTTCTGATTATCGTTTTTGATAATCAGATATTTGTTGTTTCTAATTATCGCTTGTGATAATTAGATATTTGTTGATATGAGTTCTGATTATCGTTTTTGATAATCGGATATTTGTTGCATTTAATTATCGCTTTAGATAATTAAATATTTGCTGATTTGAGATTTAATTATCGCTTCAGATAATTAAATATTTGTTGATTTTAGATTTAATTATCGCTTTAGATAATTAAATATTTGTTGATTTGAGATTTAATTATCGCTTCAGATAATTAAATATTTGTTGATTTTAGATTTAATTATCGCTTGAGATAATTAAATAATTGTTGATTTGAGATTTAATTATCGCTTCAGATAATTAAATATTTGTTGATTTTAGATTTAATTATCGCTTGAGATAATTAAATAATTGCTGATTTGAGATTTAATTATCGCTTCAGATAATTAAATATTTGTTGATTTTAGATTTAATTATCGCTTTAGATAATTAAATATTTGTTGATTTGAGATTTAATTATCGCTTCAGATAATTAAATATTTGTTGATTTTAGATTTAATTATCGCTTGAGATAATTAAATAATTGTTGATTTGAGATTTAATTATCGCTTCAGATAATTAAATATTTGTTGATTTTAGATTTAATTATCGCTTTAGATAATTAAATATTTGTTGATTTTAGATTTAATTATCGCTTGAGATAATTAAATAACTGTTGATTTGAGATTTAATTATCGCTTCAGATAATTAAATATTTGTTGATTTTAGATTTAATTATCGCTTGAGATAATTAAATAATTGTTGATTTGAGATTTAATTATCGCTTCAGATAATTAAATATTTGTTGATTTTAGATTTAATTATCGCTTTAGATAATTAAATATTTGTTGATTTTAGATTTAATTATCGCTTGAGATAATTAAATAATTGTTGTTTGAGATTTAATTATCGCTTTAGATAATTAAATATTTGTTGATTTTAGATTTAATTATCGCTTGAGATAATTAAATAATTGTTGATTTGAGATTTAATTATCGCTTCAGATAATTAAATATTTGTTGATTTTAGATTTAATTATCGCTTTAGATAATTAAATATTTGTTGATTTTAGATTTAATTATCGCTTGAGATAATTAAATAATTGTTGATTTGAGATTTAATTATCGCTTCAGATAATTAAATATTTGTTGATTTTAGATTTAATTATCGCTTTAGATAATTAAATATTTGTTGATTTTAGATTTAATTATCGCTTGAGATAATTAAATAATTTTTGATTTGAGATTTAATTATCGCTTCAGATAATTAAATATTTGTTGATTTTAGATTTAATTATCGCTTGAGATAATTAAATAATTGTTGATTTGAGATTTAATTATCGCTTCAGATAATTAAATATTTGTTGATTGTAGGTTTAATTATCGCTTGAGATAATTAAATAATTGTTGATTTGAGATTTAATTATCGCTTCAGATAATTAAATATTTGTTGATTTTAGATTTAATTATCGTTTAGGATAATTAAATATTTGTTGAATTTGAAATTTGATTATCGTTTTTGATAATCGAATATTTGTTGAATTTGAAATTTGATTATCGTTTTTGATAATCGAATATTTGTTGAATTTGAGAAATTTGATTATCGTTTTTGATAATCGAACATTTGTTGAATTTGAAATTTGATTATCGTTTTTGATAATCGAATAATTGTGGAATTTGATGTTTTGTGATATTCGTCTTCGATAATTTGACATTTGTTGATTTGTTTTCTGAGTATCGTATCGATGATTAGACATTGTTGCTTTGTGATTCTCTGTATTTTAATTATCTTATTGATAAATGAATATCGTTAATGATTGCATTTATTCAGTTTTGCTGCTTTCTGACTATCTATTGATAGTTAAATTTTGTTGAAAATTTGTGAATCTCTTTTATTGGAAATTAAAAGATTACTGTGGCATTTGAATTCTTGACTGTTATTTTTCTAGCTTAACCAGATTTTGTTAGAAAAGTAATTGTTATTGACGACCTTAGTTATGAAAATTGCGGGGACGCAATTTTTATAAGGAGGGGAGTCTGTAACAACCCGAGATTCCGTAATTATTTTGTTATCGTCTTTAGACGATCACTATTCCTAGCTAATTGTTTTGGAGTTTTAAATCGGTTTGAAATTCCTTGAGAAAAATTGGGTAAGTATTGTTGGGCTTTAAAAATTCAATTATCCACTTCTTTTGTGGCGGAGATAATCGTGTATAACCGTTCCTCTCTCCTTCAATTTCGAATACCCGACCCTCATTCAAAATTGTTTTCGTTCGTGAAAACCCTAGAGAGAAAAATAAAAACACGAAGTATAATGGCGGCTTCACGTTTTCTTCGCTCTCGAATTATTCCTCTTCGTCAAAGATTAGAACTTCGATCGAATTTGGGGCGCACGACTTGTGTAGCTCGATCGAGGGATCGTAGCTGGCCTTGTCGATGAAACTTCCCTCGCCTTGCTCGGCTTCTTCGATTGCACTAAAAGGTGAGTAATTTCAGTTACTCACATCTAGTTCAGCTTAGTGATTTCCTCTGCTTGTTTGGATTTTGATGTTGATTTCGTTCTCGTTCTTGTATTATCGGCCTTGGTTTCGATTGGAGCGATGTTATTCACTTACTTCTAATTCACTTTACCGTTAGTATATAATTCGATTGCCGTTGAATTTTGCTGTACCCATTTGATTGAATTTTTCACTGAGCATTCTCGGCCATTTGCATTTTGCCTTCGGTCTCCTTTTGATTTGCGAACTCAAATTGGGTTTTACTGTTGAGGAACTGGTCGATTTTGACTTTGTTGGTTACAGTAGTATTTTTCATGTATATCGGCTTGGGCTCCGATTATACTTCAGTTGTTTAAAAAAATTGAATTTGTGATGGTTGCCACTGGTTGGTTTCGACTGGGTCGTTGTGATGATTTTCTCGACTTACACTGATGCTTACAGGATTTGATTTGGTTTTGCTTTCTTGGCTCAGGCATATCTTGTTGTTGAGTTGCTTCACCTTGTACACTACACTTGTACATATTATCACTGGTCCTTTTATACATGTTTGAACTGACTGTTCTATATTCTTAGTGCATTGGTTTGAGGTAGAATTCAGCTTGTACTCTTGTCTCTTTGATGTTGTCTATATTGGCCTTTTGTGATTGCCACTATGTGCATTGAGTTCTGTTAGTTGTCAGAGTAGCTTGATCTTTTGGGTCATTCACTTGATACTGTTTTGCCCCTGTAGCCTGATTTTCACATGTTCACTTCCTATTACGTGTTCATGTTGTTTGCAACACTGTCCTATGCTTGTTGCAAAGATACTCCTTTCATTCTGGTATACTCTATGTGGTCACTGTTCTGTTATTGTTGTTATGCCATTGTTAATTATATTTTGACCAGGTTATGCTGATCAGTTGAGTTCGACACTAGAGTTGTCGTGGTTTGACGGTTTAGTTCCTGGTTAATTGCTGTTTCAACTGCAGTTTTATTGTGCAGATTGTTTCTTGCTTTCTTTTGTGCAGTTCGACTTTGTGATCTTATGGAGACTGCAGTTTTGTTGCAGTTGACCCTCGTATTCATTGGTGACTGCAATTTCTTTTTATATGCCGTTGTAGCCCTTGTTGGTTTGCAATGCATTAATACGTTTGGGTTTGTTTTCTAATTTCCTTGAATTTGCCTTGTGGTTTTCTCTTTACAGTTGGGTGAGGCAACTTGTATATAAATTAGCTGTCTTGACCACTTGAGATATTGGATTTGTTTCCGAACTTCCTTGAGTTGAATCCCGATTTCGGGATTTGACCTTGTGATCATTTGTGATTTCTCTGAGCTTTTGTGTATCTCCTGCGATAGTGGCGAGGCAGTACACGCGTGCGTGTACTGCAGCCCTATCAGATTTGACAGTTTTAAATTGATTTAGTCGATTTGATAAATTGTTTAATTATCTCTGTCGATGATTTAAATCTGCTGATTTTTGCTAAACACTGTTAAGTGTTATATTGACCGTTATCCGGTTTCTTTGTTTAAAGAATCGGATAGACGGGAATTATTGTGACTGTCGTCTATTTAAATTATTACTGCCTATATGCACTAATAAACTGGTTTGAATTAGACTGACCTGGGTATTATTTTCTTTTGAATGTAATACTCGGGTCAGACCCGAGTTATTTCAGGTTGTAGATTTTATTCTTTGAGTTGCTGTTCAGGATATGAAGACTTTTCACATCTTCTGAAGTTGTCCGTGTCATTTTGTAGTAGTCCTGTCATTATATAGAACGATATGTATTCATGTATATTAGTTGATAATGTACTTGTATATATAACTTCTAGAGTCGACAGTTGTAGTTGTATCATATGTATTGTGTCAACTATGTATTAACTGACATCAGTTATATATATATGAGACTTTTGTTTTTATCTGTGTTCCGCATTTATATTATCTGTGTTATTGTTATATCTAATGTCCTAAACTATTATGAACTATCGTAGTTTGTTTTATACTGATAATTGGATATGTCGATGGGAGTAAATAAATAATAGATGAAAAATAAAAAGTATATACCACTCCTACCGAGATAACCAATATTAGTGTAAGGCCAATTACGGATGGTCGCTCCTATCCAGCCTTATTCTTCGTAATAATAGACAGTATTTCTTTTAATACTCTTTGTTATTATGAGCATAGAGGTGGGGCGTCACAGTTGGTATCAGAGCTTGGGGTTTATGGACATAATATAAAACATAACTTGGATGGAACATATGTTGCAACTATTGGTCGATGTTTTATTTGTGCTTGAGTCAAAACTAAAGTTTTGAAATTTGGATGAAATTTTTAAATAACTTTATTTAAAAATAATAGTGAGATTGTGTTCTGATGATTTGATTGATTTGTGTTCTGTTTATCAGAGTGCGCAGCGGAAACAGTGAAACTGTCTTCGCTGAGTACAACTGATAATCTTTTTGATTTAAAAAATCAAAATACGAAATTGATATGAATTTCATTTGTTGTTTACATAACTGTAATTATTTTGTTTCTTTGAGAACTTCGAATCCGAATTGAGGATTCGAAGAAATTGCAGATATGTAATTTTTGTTGAAATTTCCGCTGGCTTTCTTTTGTACTAATCATCTATTGATTAGATTTTTGCTGTTTTAAATTATCTTCATTGAAGATACATTTGAATGACTCTTTGTTCATTTTGTAGTACGTGCAAAAATTTAAATTGCACGTTATTGCCTTTATTTTACGTTGAACCGATGCTTGGTTATGAAACGTATTTTGTTGCCGTTATTTTATAACGGGATTTTACACCAATGCTATATTTTGAAGCACGGTGTTTTGTGGCATTTTGATGAATGAGAATTCACTGATATTACATTTTGATGTAGATTGTTTTGATGTGATTTTTTGACGTTTTAAAACTACTGTCGCTTTGGCTTCAGTAACCGTCAATTTTTTTTTTAAAAAAAAAAGTGGGTTTTCAGGCGGTTGTTCCGCAATGCTGTTTTGTGACCGTTTTTACGGTATTTTGAGAAGTACAATTTCCTTATCGAAATTGTTACTGATTTGCTGTTTTAATCACGTGATTGGAAAATTGTTTTAAAATGAAAAATTGTTTTAGAAAATTGTAACAGTTTGCGTTTTCAAAAGAATGAGAAAGCGACTTAAACGATTCAGCAAAATCGAGGATTATGACCCCTTTCTTTTACTGTTTCGCTTAACTCCGGACTTGTCCAGTTGAGAAGGTGAATTGTTATTTTTACAAAATAAATAAAAAAAAAATTTTGTTTTCAGAAATTTAACAGTTTACGCTTTCAAAAGAATGAGGAAGCGATTTAAACGTTTCAGCAAAATCGAGGACTATGACCCCTTTCTTTTACTGATTCGCTTAATTCCGGACTTGTCCGTTTGAGAATGTAAAGTGTATTTTTACAAAATACACAATTTTGCACTTTCAAGGAAACGATGAAGAGATTTAAACGATTTAGCAAAAGTGCGGAGTATGGAACCACACTTTTACTATTTCGGTTAATTCAGGACTCGTTAATTGAATATCTGCTGTTTTGATGATTTTGATGAATTTTACACTTTCAAGGAAACGATGAAGAGAATCAAACGATTTAGTAAAACACGTGGTATGGGACATGTGCGTTTGCTATTTCGGTTAATTCCGGACTCGTTAATTGAAATATTTGATGTTTTCGTGTGCTTTCGAACCACTATGTTGGACCTCCGGGTCATATGTTGGACCTTCGGGTCAAATACCAGTACTAGACCTTCGGGTCATATGTTGGACCTTCGGGTCATTTGTTGGGCGCCAAAATTATGTTGAGTACTTGGTAGGCTTCGGCCATTTGTTGATGCACGTGCGGCGAATTAAAAACTCGCCATCTGATGGGATCGATCCAAGCTTTTATGTTGATTTTCTAGTCTTCTTAATTGATTTCTAGATATTTGTTGCTTCCAATTATCTGCATGTAATTGGATATTTGTTGATATGAGTTCTGATTATCGTTTTTGATAATCAGATATTTGTTGTTTCTAATTATCGCTTGTGATAATTAGATATTTGTTGATATGAGTTCTGATTATCGTTTTTGATAATCAGATATTTGTTGTTTCTAATTATCGCTTGTGATAATTAGATATTTGTTGATATGAGTTCTGATTATCGTTTTTGATAATCAGATATTTGTTGTTTCTAATTATCGCTTGTGATAATTAGATATTTGCTGATATGAGTTCTGATTATCGTTTTTGATAATCAGATATTTGTTGTTTCTAATTATCGCTTGTGATAATTAGATATTTGTTGATATGAGTTCTGATTATCGTTTTTGATAATCGGATATTTGTTGCATTTAATTATCGCTTTAGATAATTAAATATTTGCTGATTTGAGATTTAATTATCGCTTCAGATAATTAAATATTTGTTGATTTTAGATTTAATTATCGCTTTAGATAATTAAATATTTGTTGATTTGAGATTTAATTATCGCTTCAGATAATTAAATATTTGTTGATTTTAGATTTAATTATCGCTTGAGATAATTAAATAATTGTTGATTTGAGATTTAATTATCGCTTCAGATAATTAAATATTTGTTGATTTTAGATTTAATTATCGCTTGAGATAATTAAATAATTGCTGATTTGAGATTTAATTATCGCTTCAGATAATTAAATATTTGTTGATTTTAGATTTAATTATCGCTTTAGATAATTAAATATTTGTTGATTTGAGATTTAATTATCGCTTCAGATAATTAAATATTTGTTGATTTTAGATTTAATTATCGCTTGAGATAATTAAATAATTGTTGATTTGAGATTTAATTATCGCTTCAGATAATTAAATATTTGTTGATTTTAGATTTAATTATCGCTTTAGATAATTAAATATTTGTTGATTTTAGATTTAATTATCGCTTGAGATAATTAAATAACTGTTGATTTGAGATTTAATTATCGCTTCAGATAATTAAATATTTGTTGATTTTAGATTTAATTATCGCTTGAGATAATTAAATAATTGTTGATTTGAGATTTAATTATCGCTTCAGATAATTAAATATTTGTTGATTTTAGATTTAATTATCGCTTTAGATAATTAAATATTTGTTGATTTTAGATTTAATTATCGCTTGAGATAATTAAATAATTATTGTTTGAGATTTAATTATCGCTTTAGATAATTAAATATTTGTTGATTTTAGATTTAATTATCGCTTGAGATAATTAAATAATTGTTGATTTGAGATTTAATTATCGCTTCAGATAATTAAATATTTGTTGATTTTAGATTTAATTATCGCTTTAGATAATTAAATATTTGTTGATTTTAGATTTAATTATCGCTTGAGATAATTAAATAATTGTTGATTTGAGATTTAATTATCGCTTCAGATAATTAAATATTTGTTGATTTTAGATTTAATTATCGCTTTAGATAATTAAATATTTGTTGATTTTAGATTTAATTATCGCTTGAGATAATTAAATAATTGTTGATTTGAGATTTAATTATCGCTTCAGATAATTAAATATTTGTTGATTTTAGATTTAATTATCGCTTGAGATAATTAAATAATTGTTGATTTGAGATTTAATTATCGCTTCAGATAATTAAATATTTGTTGATTGTAGGTTTAATTATCGCTTGAGATAATTAAATAATTGTTGATTTGAGATTTAATTATCGCTTCAGATAATTAAATATTTGTTGATTTTAGATTTAATTATCGTTTGGGATAATTAAATATTTGTTGAATTTGAAATTTGATTATCGTTTTTGATAATCGAATATTTGTTGAATTTGAAATTTGATTATCGTTTTTGATAATCGAATATTTGTTGAATTTGAAATTTGGTTATCGTTTTTGATAATCGAATATTTGTTGAATTTGAGAAATTTGATTATCGTTTTTGATAATCGAATATTTGTTGAATTTGAAATTTGATTATCGTTTTTGATAATCGAATAATTGTTGAATTTGATGTTTTGTGATATTCGTCTTCGATAATTTGACATTTGTTGATTTGTTTTCTGAGTATCGTATCGATGATTAGACATTGTTGCTTTGTGATTCTCTGTATTTTAATTATCTTGTTGATAAATGAATATCGTTAATGATTGCATTTATTCAGTTTTGTTGTTTTCTGACTATCTATTGATAGTTAAATTTTGTTGAAAATTTGTGAATCTCTTTTATTGGAAATTAAAAGATTACTGTGGCATTTGAATTCTTGACTGTTATTTTTCTAGCTTAACCAGTTTTTGTTAGAAAAGTAATTGTTATTGACGACCTTAGTTATGAAAATTGCGGGGACGTAATTTTTATAAGGAGGGGAGTCTGTAACAACCCGAGATTCCGTAATTATTTTGTTATCGTCTTTAGACGATCACTATTCCTAGCTAATTGTTTTGGAGTTTTAAATCGGTTTGAAATTCCTTGAGAAAAATTGGGTAAGTATTGTCGGGCTTTAAAATTTCAATTATCCACTTCTTTTGTGGCGGAGATAATCGTGTATAACCGTTCCTCTCTCCTTCAATTTCGAATACCCGACCCTCATTCAAAATTGTTTTCGTTTGTGAAAACCCTAGAGAGAAAAATAAAAACACGAAGTATAATGGCGGCTTCACGTTTTCTTCGCTCTCGAATTATTCCTCTTCGTCAAAGATTAGAACTTCGATCGAATTTGGGGCGCACGACTTGTGTAGCTCGATCGAGGGATCGTAGCTGGCCTTGTCGATGAAACTTCCCTCGCCTTGCTCGGCTTCTTCGATTGCACTAAAAGGTGAGTAATTTCGGTTACTCACATCTAGTTCAGCTTAGTGATTTCCTCTGCTTGTTTGGATTTTGATGTTGATTTCGTTCTCGTTCTTGTATTATCGGCCTTGGTTTCGATTGGAGCGATGTTATTCACTTACTTCTAATTCACTTTACCGTTAGTATATAATTCGATTGCCGTTGAATTTTGCTGTACCCATTTGATTGAATTTTTCACTGAGCATTCTCGGCCATTTGCATTTTGCCTTCGGTCTCCTTTTGATTTGCGAACTCAAATTGGGTTTTACTGTTGAGGAACTGGTCGATTTTGACTTTGTTGGTTACAGTAGTATTTTTCATGTATATCGGCTTGGGCTCCGATTATACTTCAGTTGTTTAAAAAAATTGAATTTGTGATGGTTGCCACTGGTTGGTTTCGACTGGGTCGTTGTGATGATTTTCTCGACTTACACTGATGCTTACAGGATTTGATTTGGTTTTGCTTTCTTGGCTCAGGCATATCTTGTTGTTGAGTTGCTTCACCTTGTACACTACACTTGTACATATTATCACTGGTCCTTTTATACATGTTTGAACTGACTGTTCTATATTCTTAGTGCATTGGTTTGAGGTAGAATTCAGCTTGTACTCTTGTCTCTTTGATGTTGTCTATATTGGCCTTTTGTGATTGCCACTATGTGCATTGAGTTCTGTTAGTTGTCAGAGTAGCTTGATCTTTTGGGTCATTCACTTGATACTGTTTTGCCCCTGTAGCCTGATTTTCACATGTTCACTTCCTATTACGTGTTCATGTTGTTTGCAACACTGTCCTATGCTTGTTGCAAAGATACTCCTTTCATTCTGGTATACTCTATGTGGTCACTGTTCTGTTATTGTTGTTATGCCATTGTTAATTATATTTTGACCAGGTTATGCTGATCAGTTGAGTTCGACACTAGAGTTGTCGTGGTTTGACGGTTTAGTTCCTGGTTAATTGCTGTTTCAACTGCAGTTTTATTGTGCAGATTGTTTCTTGCTTTCTTTTGTGCAGTTCGACTTTGTGATCTTATGGAGACTGCAGTTTTGTTGCAGTTGACCCTCGTATTCATTGGTGACTGCAATTTCTTTTTATATGCCGTTGTAGCCCTTGTTGGTTTGCAATGCATTAATACGTTTGGGTTTGTTTTCTAATTTCCTTGAATTTGCCTTGTGGTTTTCTCTTTACAGTTGGGTGAGGCAACTTGTATATAAATTAGCTGTCTTGACCACTTGAGATATTGGATTTGTTTCCGAACTTCCTTGAGTTGAATCCCGATTTCGGGATTTGACCTTGTGATCATTTGTGATTTCTCTGAGCTTTTGTGTATCTCCTGCGATAGTGGCGAGGCAGTACACGCGTGCGTGTACTGCAGCCCTATCAGATTTGACCGTTTTAAATTGATTTAGTCGATTTGATAAATTGTTTAATTATCTCTGTCGATGATTTAAATCTGCTGATTTTTGCTAAACACTGTTAAGTGTTATATTGACCGTTATCCGGTTTCTTTGTTTAAAGAATCGGATAGACGGGAATTATTGTGACTGTCGTCTATTTAAATTATTACTGCCTATATGCACTAATAAACTGGTTTGAATTAGACTGACCTGGGTATTATTTTCTTTTGAATGTAATACTCGGGTCAGACCCGAGTTATTTCAGGTTGTAGATTTTATTCTTTGAGTTGCTGTTCAGGATATGAAGACTTTTCACATCTTCTGAAGTTGTCCGTGTCATTTTGTAGTAGTCGTGTCATTATATAGAACGATATGTATTCATGTATATTAGTTGATAATGTACTTGTATATATAACTTCTAGAGTCGACAGTTGTAGTTGTATCATATGTATTGTGTCAACTATGTATTAACTGACATCAGTTATATATATATGAGACTTTTGTTTTTATCTGTGTTCCGCATTTATATTATCTGTGTTATTGTTATATCTAATGTCCTAAACTATTATGAACTATCGTAGTTTGTTTTATACTGATAATTGGATATGTCGATGGGAGTAAATAAATAATAGATGACAAATAAAAAGTATATACCACTCCTACCGAGATAACCAATATTAGTGTAAGGCCAATTACGGATGGTCGCTCCTATCCAGCCTTATTCTTCGTAATAATAGACAGTATTTCTTTTAATACTCTTTGTTATTATGAGCATAGAGGTGGGGCGTCACAAATTCAGTTTTGGTGATCCCTCTGAGTTTGATGACTTCGTGTAATTCGATGGGCACGGTTTTGATTTATTTCGTGACAATCACGGCTTGATCGATTTTGACTTTGAACAGTTCATTTTCATTCTTATTACCTTCGATGTTATTTTACTTTGACTTCGACTATTTTTGGTTTCGTGGTTGTGTTGGTTGGCTTCAATGATGGAAATTATTTCGGCCTTGATTACTGATTTCCCTATTTGCTTGAATAATACAGTATTGATTTCGATTGCTTTCTGACTTGTTTACTGTTGATGATCACCTGACTATGGCTTCTTCTTTTAATTTGTAAACTCTGCGACCTTATTCTGGGTTGACTTTTATGTTATGACTTCGGCCTTTACTTGAAGCATCATTGATGACATTTGTTGTTGTGCACTCTGGTTTCCAGATGCATGTTTGCAGTGTCATTGTGGCATTTGCTTGCACTGTCACTTGTTCATATTGCTGGTTGCATTTCTTTCATCTTTGATCCCTGTTGCACTTCACCTATGATATTTGTGTAGTCTGATATCATCTGAATTTGCAGTCTTCATTGCTATGTCTATTTGTCACTTGAACCTGTATCTCTGACTTTTGTGTCTATATATTACTTGCTGTTGAGTTTGTTGTGCTGACCTGAATTTGCATTAGTGTACTTAACTCAGTGGTTCTTGAGTTACTTGTTGCATTTCTTGTGCATTCTGACATGTATACCGTGACTTCATTGATGTCATTTGAAGTTGGTTGTTGCATCACTGTTTCACTTTTGCCTAGTCTCTGACCTGATCATGTATGATCATGTTAGTTGGTCTGGTCATTTGTAGCATGTTGTTCATTTGAGTTTCAGGTGCATTGACTTGTAGCTGTGCGTTCATGTCATTTGTGCATTAGTCTTCATTGTGTCTTCTGATGCATACTGTTTGTCATGTTTACAGTTGCTTTGTGGTTGTGCATTGCTATACTGCATGTTGCATATTCATGTAGTCTGGTTCCACATGCATTATTAGTTCATCCAAGAGTTCTTGATCATGGTTTGGATTGATGTTTTGATGCTTGTACCTTTTGGTCTCTGCTGTGCACTGTTTTCCTGTCTGTAGTCTTTGTGCTACTATTTCCTTTCTGTTGCATATCACTGTTTCACTTGTACATTGTGAAGCAGTGTTGCACTTGGTTCTGGGCTTGTTCCCTTTCACTTGTGCAATTCTCTATTTCAATCTATCTTGTATTGAACTGTAGCTTGACTTGAGTCTCTACTTCCTTGACCTATGTACATGCACAGTTCTAATCTGTGTTCATGCACAGTTTTATTGTTGCAGTGATACTTTGAGTTGTTTCTAGTTGCATTGTCATATTGTTCATGTGTACATTTGGATTTTTGGTCGAGGTCATTTGATTTTTCCAATTACACCTGAGTTGAATCTGATTCGGATTTGACCTTGTGCTCGTTTGTGAACTTCCGTTGGTCTTTTATGCATTTCCTACTGTAGTGGCGAGGCAGTACACGCGTGCGTGTACTGCAGCCCTACTAGATCTGATGTTTTCTA
Organism: Allium fistulosum; assembly: GCA_030737815.1. NCBI lineage: Eukaryota > Viridiplantae > Streptophyta > Magnoliopsida > Asparagales > Amaryllidaceae > Allium > Allium fistulosum. The sequence goes on from CM060903.1 coordinate 446,944,863, forward strand.
TTGCTGGAATTGTTTTATGTTGCCAATTCAATATATTTTGAATCGCATTTTGATTTGGTTTAATTTGATGATTTTGTTGTAATTGCCGTTTAGGCAATTCTGATGTTTTCTAAATTATCTTTTCTGATAATCTCTTCATTTATCTTTGTTGATATTTTGAATCTGCTGATTTGTTGTATAACACTATTACGTGTTATATTAACCGTTATCCTATTTTCTTGTTAAAGGATCGGATAGGTGAATTTATTTTGACTGTCGTCTAATTGTTATTTAATTATTATTGCTTCCGTGCATTAATAACTGAGTTTGAATTAGACTGACCCGTGTATTATTTTCTTTTGAATTTAATACTCGGGTCAGACCGAGTTATTTCAGGTTGTAGATATCCTGCTTTGAGTTGCTGTTTGAGCTACGAAGACTTTTCATATCTTTTGAAGTGGTCTGCGTCTTTGTGTTGTAGTCTGTGTACTGATTAGGTTGATATGTATTCATGTACATTAGTTGATAATGTATTTGTATACATTTATAAATAACTTCCAGAGTCGACAGTTGTAGTTGTATCATATGTATTGTGTCAAATGTATTGTAACTGACATCAGTTATTATATATATGAGACTTTCTGTTTTATCTGTGTTCCGCATTTATATTATCTGTGTTATTATTCTATATTTTGTCCTAAACTATTATAGCCACTGTGTAGTAGCTTTGTGTTTGTATCGGTATGTCGGATTTCCTCCAAAAATGTAATGCATGTTATACTATCTGACATATCGGTGCTTGCACAAAGCAATTACATAGATGGTCGCTCCTCAACAGCCTTATTCTCCGCGCTAGTTGACAGCATTACACCGTAGTGTTCTTGGCTAGCATGGGCATAGAGGTGGGGCCTCACAAAAAGTAACGTGCATGACAAAAGATCTCGTAATATGCATGTCATAAGATGTATCATAGTCAAATATGTTTCATCACTTGTATTATGCTTGCAAAGTTTATTATACAAGTCTGTATGTGCAAAAGTCACCACTTTACAATAGGCTCTACAAATCCCCAATTCAATTTAGGGTTTACAACTTTGAAAAATGTAAGAAATGAGATGAGAAGAATCTGCCCCATCTAAGTTTCCATTGGGTCCATATTTATAGGGGTGGAGGTAGGTGGATCGATTATCACGTCATGCGATATAGGGTGGATAGACGATATTCAATATCCCACCCGAATTGTCAATTCTTGGCATTTCCTGTTATGTTGATGATATACGACATCCTTGTTCAGAAATTCAACATTCTTCTTTGTATTGTCGATATCCAACATCCTTCCATGTGTTGTCAATATTTGACATCCCTCTACATTATTGATACTTGACATCCTTCATGGTTCTAAAGAAATTTGATATCTCACTTTATATTGATACCATTCGACATCTTTCTGGATATTGGCGAAATGCAGCATCTTTGATAACTATAAATATTTGATATCCCTAATATTCTTCGAAGCTCAGCATCCTTTGCTGCTTGTATATGCTTTACAACAATTATAATTGTAAAGTCTCGACATCTAAGTATTCGACATCTTTTAGAATGCATTATCTCTCGTTGATTGTCTTTAGGTTTAATATCTTCTATACCATAGTCTTTTGGCATTTGTTGTCATTCGATACCACTTCGGGTTTGTTACATGCTTGATATCATTAGAAACTATTTTGGGATACGATATCTCTCCCTCCTTATAGGCTCGACAACCTCCAGGGTTGTTGAGATTCGACATCTCCCCTTCCTTTATTCAAGCTCAATTATTCTTGTAGTTCGACATCCTTAGAGATTTGATGCCTTTATGTGTCATCTCCTCTTTGTTGAAGTTCGATAACCCTCATGTTGTCAGTCACTTGGATTCGACATTCTTGGAAGCTTACCATCCTTTCTTAGGCGTTCTACATTTTGTATTATAGAAGTTTGGCATCTACATGAAGTGTTTGAAGTGCGATATCCCTTGCTGAATGCTTTACTATTTTCCTTTCCACATCTTGAATTTCGACATGTTCCCTTACATATTCAATACCTTTATTTATGGTAATGTTTTGCCCCCCTTGGGTAGAAGAAATATTGACTTTTCAAGTTAACACCTCGATATTGACGCTGCCGCCTACTGGCATTCCATTTAAATCTTGCTCATACGTTTAAAATGAGATCAATGGCTCTCATCATTCCTCTTTTCTTGTATAAATCCTCATCTTATTCCTCTTTAACCTTTTTACCTGTAAGTTAAACTCAAGACATAAATTCTAATTTCCAATTCGACTCAAGAAATTTCGATCTTCTTTAGCACTCGGGCTCAATCTTAAGGTTTAATTTTTATTTCTATTTGATTTAAACACAAGATTATAGAGGGGTCTTCGATTTCGATTTAAACATTAGGGTTTAATTATGTGTCTTTGTAAATTTTCTGGGGTTTAATTAAAGTCGTATACTTATTATAATCCTGAGGAGTTTGGTATCTGAATTAGCATGCTATTTGGGGTATCATTCTTTGTCGGTTGATTGAAATTTAATGGCTATTATTACCAATTCAAAAACTTTCCAGATAGATGGCTTTCTAGGGCTTTATTTATAATAAAATCGATATCCCTTAAGATTTCAACATTCAATTAAGAATTCAGTTAACTGTTAAAAACTCGAAATCCTCGTACAAACTCGATATCTGCTTGGTTTTGAATATTATCCTTTTGAAATCCGACATTTAACTTGAAGTTCAATATCCTAAAAGGTTTCACTCCTTAGTTATTGTTTCAGCAACTAGTTAGAAGTTCGGTATCCATCTAGGAATTCCACAACTGTTTTGAAGGATGGTTTTATTAGTTATAAACTCAACAACCCATAATGAGCTGCTATCCCTTTACAAATTCGATAATTACTTAAAGAGTTAATTTACAGGCTGCAAATTCGATATCTTGTTTAAGTCCGATATGCCATCACGAGTTCGGAATGTAGTTATCATATTGTAGACTTATAACCTTTATATGTATTTAATACCTTGTAAATTCGATAAATGGTTAAAGCATTTCTAAATAAATCTAACCCTACTCATTATTTGAGGATTCAACAACCTTATAACTTCGATACCAAGTTACTGATTTGACATCCTATTATAATTTTTATAAGATGCTATTAGTAAGATACTTTAATTGAACCTTATTGACCAGTAAAGACTAGACATCCTGTCACAAGCCCAATGGTTGTTAATGAATTTCCAAAGTAGTTATAAATTTCTCAAGTATTCTACAAACTCGACATATTATTATAAGTTTGACATCTTGGAATGAACTATTTAATGGATTATTAACTTGTTATAAGTTTCATAGCTACTAGTCCATTAGGTAGGATAGGTAACTCCAGAGGGATTCTTTGCTTTCTCTCCTATTCACATCTAGCACTCAAGCTACCTTCTTTTTCTTGAATTTCTTATACAGTTCTTGCAACATCTGGTTATTGCTCCAATTCAAGTAACTCCTAATTCGTACGCTTATTTGAGTTGCCTAGAGATACTTGCTAGGGAAACCATCCTTCCTTCACTTAGTGCTGAAACTCTCCATTCATTGGAAAATCCTGTAAAAGTAGGAAAGAAATTGGAGGGTTCTATATATCGTCTTCTTCCTCAACTGAAGAGCTTGGTTACTAACATGATCAATAAAGCAAGGGATTGGGAGAACCAATTCTTTTATGTTAAGTGGTATACCCCTCGAATCAAAGGGTCATTTTCTGTTCCCAGTAAGTTTTACTATTTTCTATTGTTTATATTATATTATGTTGTTCTCTTATGACAATTATTCTCTTTCAGAATCCATTTTCAAAGGAACTGATTCTTCCATTGCTACCACAATTAATGCCTTAATCGAGGCTTCTAAGAGTAAGGGGAAAAAACTCACACTTCTGACTGAAACAACATCCGAAAATACTCTCTAATCCTGGAAAGCCACAAGATACTTGGAGATCCTCATATGGTTAAGGGAGATTTTCATGGAAAACGAGCATTGGTTTTTGTAATTGGAAGACTTTTTCTTCTTCTTTCCCTATTCAACGTGATTCTTCTAGTGAGTTTAAATCATAGTTAAATGAAGTTTCTTATGTCGGTGTCTTACAAAATTTTCTTTGATTTAGGTTCTTCTACTACTGCCGTAGTTTCTAAGCATAAGAAAGCTAAAGCTCGAATTTCTTCTTCGGTTGAATCAACTAAGGCTGCCCCTGTTGGGGACGCTATTGCTAAAGCCATTAATGCTATCAAAAGGAAGGCAGTCTCCAGCGTTCCAACCGATGTTTCAGTCGCTCCTCCAAGTAAAAGGGATAAACTCGGGGAGGTTTAGACTTCCGTTGTTGTTGCTGAGGAGTCGAATGTGGATGTCGCCTTGACCACTAAAGACCCAAGATGATTTGGGCTGTTCAGATCATGATGATCATAAGCACACAGTGGATGTTCATACTCCGGATCCTTTGCTAAACATCTCGCTTTCTATTTCTGCTTCTGGTTTCCAAAGTTTATTCAATAAGTTAAGTCTGACTCCCTTTCCTAACGAATCTCTTCCTTTAGTCGCCCAAGCTCCAACCATCTCTATGGGCTTTAACGATCTTATTAATTGGGTTGTTCAACCTCCCACTATGCTTCTCTCATGTCGCTGCAGCCATCAACTTTCTCTACAAATCATCTTTATGTTATGTATAAGCAGCTTTTATTGGTATGTGTCTTTTAGTATTTTGACTAATCTTGACTCTAATTTTGTATATCCTTTCTTATGCTTATCGTACATTTCAGCTAGCCAAGCATATGTTTATCCTTCAACATGCCTTCTAGGGACCCATTGGTCAAGTTGCAGAGCACAAGGAATAAGTTTCCACATTAAAGGCTAAAGTTGGGCTTTTGAAGAATCAAATGATTGATATCGCAGTGGAAAAGGATAAGGCTATCCTTAAGATGGGAAAACTTGCCTCCTCCCTTGATGAGGAGAAGAAAGCTAAACTGTTGCTTGAAGAGAATGTCAAGACTTTGAAGACGGAAAAGGCTGAAATGGCCAATAAGATAAAGTCTCTGAAGAACCAGCTGGAGAACAAAGATGCCACCTTGGATTGTGCCAATAATATTATAAAAACTGCTAAGAAGAAAGTCTCCTTCTTCCTGGATCAGACTCTTACTAAGATCACCGAGAAATGCTATGAAGTTGCCCTTTTTGTAGCTTATAATGACAACATAGACAGATGTACTGACCAAGACTTTCCTTCTCTCACAGATCTGAATGACACATTCAAGAGAAAGTTTGCTCTTATGCTGTGAAGAGTTCAGGGATCACTCCAAGATGAATTTCCTAAGAAGGAAGCTGTTAATCCAAAGGATTTGTTATCTTTTGATGATCCCCCACTTGGAGGAGATAAGGATTCTAATAAAGGGAGGAAGATGGATGATGATGACAATGATCATAATAATAATGACGATGGAGATGGGGGCAATGGCAATAAAGATTTTGAAGGACCAAGAGATGGCGGTAGCGGATCGGGCGGACAAGGATTAGGACCCTCCACTCATGGTATTGATTTTTCTTATCTTTTTTATCCTTACAATGCTTCTCAAGAAGACACCCCATTGAAGGATGTCCCCAATATTAAATCAGATAAGGAGAAAACTCGGGTTTCTACTTCATAAGCCCCCATAGTACAGGTATAAATTTAGCGATCCTTACATGCTTGTAATTTATTTATTAACTTTAGTTAATAAGCTTACTTCTTAATTAAGGAAAAGGAATAAGTATTACTTTAAGTTTTTATATGAGAAGAGTGAGAAGAAGGTGCAGCAATTAAATAGAGAGATTAAGAAAGAAGTTGAAGATTATAATTGTTTATCTGAAAAATATAGGCATCTTTCTGCTTATGCCACTCGATTAAGGAATTTTAAAGAAAAACATGCAGGCCATTACTGAACAAGTCTCGCCTTCATCGGGAGAGAGTTATAAGAAATGCAGAGCTAATTACTCTTTTTTGGATGCTTATTGACGATAAAGATGTTATAGTAGAGTTTCTACTCTAAGAGTAGTTTCATCGATTTCTCTTTCTTAGGGAAGGAGAGCAGGGGTTTACTTAGACGCCTCCATAGTAGACACTTAGATGAACATGGGTCTGATCCCTATCCTAAGGAGTGCTGGAATCTTCCCAAGGTGGCAACCATTCTCTTCCCTCAAACACTCTTCCTCCCGAGAACGTTAAATTTAACAAGGAGATATTTATTTCTGAATTTTACAAAGGATCAATATTGTATGAACCTAAGTAATTTTGTTTTTAATGCGCGATTCAGATAGTTTTATGAATTTCAGTGTTTTCATTTCTTTTCATCTTAGCTTATTTTTCATAAATCATACAGATTAAGGAATCATTGGGTAGTCCTATTTCTATGGATTTCTTAAATAAATTTATTAAAAAAGGGTTCGTTCACAAGACTATGGAATTGTTTATGTGAAGCAGTGGATGCACAGGATGAGAGCTATTCCAGAGAATTCTTTGAGCCCTTCTGGATCCGTGTTTCGGGACTCCCACTGCTACTATGTGGGGATGTCGACCTGCGTCAACTTCTGTATCCCATAAGAGACTTCATTTCCTTTGACCGCTATTCTTGGGCTGCTCAAGATCATTGTTTTGCTTTTGTTGGAATCAGGCTAGATAAGTCCGTCTCCATCCCAGGTTCACTTATAGCTCAAGTTTTTTGATCACGACTTCGCGTTCAACTTCCAGCACTGGAATCATCAACATCCACCCATTGACCCAACGTTCGTCATCCTTGGAGAAGCTGATAGCCTTAAGCTATGGGCAGAAAAGCCTATCTACTTATTCAACAACGATGGTCTTCAGACCTGGCAGGTAAGCCCTCGCCCCCTCTTAGCTTTGCCGATGAAGTTATGTCAGTCGAGGCCGAGTTGCAAGACAAGAGGGAAGAGATAAAAGTTGGAAAGAAGGTGATACCAATTTCTTTAGATGATGAAGCTGCTCCTTCCAGAACCGCTACCTATGGAGATCACTTCAGAAGACAGAGACTACTTCTTGGCTCAAGACATGGATCTCTATATAAGAGAAATCTAGGTCATAGTGGTTATAAGGCAAAGCTCCATTAGTGGATCTTCAAACGGACCTCAAGATCTTCAACACCCCGCCCGCCCTTGCTCCTACTGAAACTCGTGCCCAATCCTTGCTCCCTATGGTGTCAACTCCGACATTAGGAGGAGCAGCTGCCTTCTTTCCTTGAGTGGGGGTCACAACCTCGAAGGTAGCGTTTTTGTTCCCAATATTCTTTTTTCGCTTAATCGTGCTGTAATTATTTCTACTACTTCTAAATTTGGTATTAGCTAATCTCCGAAAGTTGTATATGTACTAAAAAATTTGGAAAAGCAAAGAGCTTTCGAGACCTAATGAAGATCAAGTCTTGGAATGTTCGTGGCCTAGGGTATAGGGATAAGAATGCACTAAAGTCCCTAAAGTTTGACCTTTTCTTCATTTAAGAATCAAAGCTTTACAGCCCTAATCATGGTACAATTAGACTCATTGGGGAAGTTTGTTGTCTGGGTGGACCTCTTTGGATGCAGTTAGGTCCAAAGGTGAGATAATTACTATTTGGGATGAGTCTAGATGGACCCTATTACAATCTTTTTCCACCCCTAGTGTTCTACATGTAATCCTTCAACATATCCCAACCGGGATAATCTACTCTTTCTTCAACATCTATGGCCCTCACACTTCTTCGATCCATTCTGAACTTTGGAAGTCTTGTTCCAATTTTATCTCCCATTTTAATGGTCCGTGGATCTAAGCAGAGGATTTTAATGTTATGTGTTTCAACTCAGAAAGAAATAATTTGGGTTCGGATCCATATATGGATGGGTTCAACGACTTTATCTTCTCGTGCGACCTTATCGACTGACCTATAAGTAACTGTGCCTTCACTTGGTCTAATAAACTGCAACTCCCTCTCTTGTTAAGCTCAACGGTTTCTTCTTAAAATTATCCTGGGAAGATATGCATCCTTTTATTTCCCAATTTGGCCTCCCAACCATCATTTTTGGTCACTGCCCTATCCTCTTAGACACTGGAGATGGATCCCTTCACAGACCACAATTCAAGTTCGAAAATTTGTGTATCCTTGAACCTGGCTTTGATGACATGGCTGAGAAATTGTGGAGCCCCTTCAAGGTCTCTGGCCTTGCAATTAAAATATTAGCCACCAAGCTTAGGCTTTTGCGCAAGGCACTTATGAGGTGGTCTACTGGGCTTTGGGGTGATTTGAGGAAAAGGAAAGATAGACTCCAAAACCAGATCTTAGACCTCAACATTTTGGAAGAAAGCTCCCTCCTTTCGCAATCGGACAGGGAATCGCTTCGTGCATTAGAAGCTGAGCTAGAAAGAACTTTAAGGTAGGAGGAGCTGGCCTTGAAGCAAAGATCTCATTCTCAATGGCTCAAAGAGGGGGATCTCAATACCGCCTACTTCCGTATAACTGCTAATGGAAGACGCAGATCCAACCAAATATTGACCATCATCCATAACAATAGCTAAGTTACTGATGAGAATGAAATACTTCACTTTTTTACCTCATACTTCAAATCCTCTCTCTAAAACCCTTTTCCCACTTTTGATATCATCAACTGGGAACCATTGCTCCTTTCAGCACCCCTTCCACCACATATTGTTTATGTAGAATTTCAAATGGATGAGACCTAGGTTGCGCTTAATTACATGACTGGCGACAAGATTTTAGGCCCTGATGGTTTCCCTCCCTCCTTCTTTAAGCGTTATTGGGGATTCCTAAAATTTAGTATAGTGCGGGTTTTTTGAAAAGTTCCACTCCAGCCCGGATCTGATATCCAAACTCAATTACGCAAACATCATTCTCATCCTTAAATTTGAAGGGACTTCTCTAGTTAAAGATTTTCAACCAATCAGCCTTCAAAATACTATCTTCAAGCTCGTCTCCAAAGTTATATCCAACCATCTTAAGTTCATACTGCAAGACCTTATCTCCCTAAGATAATCTACACTCACCCCCGGTAGATCGCTACTTGACAACGCGGCATCAGTTCATGAAGCCATTAACTACAGTGCATCCAATAGCGTCAATTATACAATTGTCAAACTGAACTTTTCTAAGGCTTTCGACTCCATTTCTTAGAACTTTATCTTAGATTCTTTGAAAGCCAGGGGTTTCCCTATTCGATTCATCACCTGGGTCAGTTATCTGCTTGCATCCTCCTCCTCTTCAATATGTGTTAATGGAAAGAGGGGAGATCTCTTCTTAAACCGAAAAGGGATCGGGCGGGGGATCCCCTATCGCCTCTTCTCTTCAATTTGGTTGTTGATTGCTTTGCCCACATGATTGACTTAGCATGCAACTTCAGACTTCTATCCTATCCTGGAAACGAGGTAATGCATTCTGCTTCGAGCTCCTTTTAATTTTCCAATGACACAATCCTTTTAACCTTGCCAACTCCCTCGTCTGTCGCTATCTTGAAACTACTGTGATACTGCTTTGAATTAGCCTTTGGACTCATGATTAATTTCTCCAATAGTTCTGCTACAATGATAAATGAGGATGAAGTGTTAGGATCTTTAGTTTCCTCCACTCTAAATTACACCGTTGAACCTTATTCATTACATTATCCTGGACTTAAGCTGAGAACCTCAAAGCCTAGGCATGAAGACTGGAATGTGTTGCTTGAAAACTGACAAAGCGCCTCGCTGGTTGGAAGGGTACCTCACTTTTTCTCGTGTCGGAAGACTAACTTTGGTGAACTCTATTCTTAGTTATGTGCCTATGTATTGGCTCTCCTTTTACAAGGCTCCCATCTGGGTCCTTAATAGGATTGACACATTACGCCATGCATTCTTTTGGAAAGGCACTGTAAATATCTCGACATCTAACTTCTTGGTGGCATGGGGCAAAGTGTGTATACCCAAGTCTCATGGTGGGTTAGGAGTCATCAACCTTGCCCTCTTCAACAAAGGGCTTCTCTCCAAATAGGGTTGGAACCTACTATCAGGGTGCTCAAGCCTTAGGCCAGGTGGATCAACCATTGTCACTATGCAGGTGGCTTCACCTTTGCGGATCTTGGATCAACCCCACCTGCTACATTCTCGGCGTTCTAGAAAAGAATACTTTCATGTTGCCATCAGCTGCAAATTTGCACTGACATCGAACTGGGAAATGGAACTCGTACTACATTCTGGACCGACCCTTGGTTATGCACCATGGCCCTTTGCCCCCTATTCCTAATTCTCTACTACATCATGACTAAAAAATCAATTTTAGTGAACCAAGCTTCCTATAGAGGGACCTACAATATTCATTTCTCTAAAATCATCACAGGCCGCAACATTGTATCGCTCTGCTACCTTCTACATCTCACGGTTTATACTCAACTAATGGACTTTGATGATCAGTTCGTCAAAGGTTTAAGTGGGTCAGGTTGCTTCTCGGTTAACTCCATATACATTTCTGGTGCACTTTGGTATGACACTTAACTAGCAACTTATGGGTTGTTAAAACCCTCACAAAATATAAGATCCATGCCTAACTTGTCTTATTTAGCAATCTACATACCACTGTCTGTTTGGCCGATAAGAACATGGGAAGTCCCCAGCCTTGCTTTTTATGCTTGGACTGGTTGACTCTTGTAGCCATATCTTCTTCGACTATGACTTCTCTTTCTATGTCTGGACTTTGTGCGCATCCAACCTGCGTATCTGAAACTCATTATCCGAACACAATTTATGTACCTTTGGGAGACTTTCTCTCCCTCATCTGTCGAGGCCTTACCGACCCTGGCCTTTTTACGGGTAGTTTAGTTAGAAAGAAACGATCAGTGCTTCAATTACAAACCTAACTCTTTTCTAACATTGTCTTACAAAATCATGTATTTGTTTAATGCTTGGACAGGTGGAGCTCATGGTAGACTCCAGTTCTTTCTTCAGGAGTCGGATTCAGCGGAAAGCAATAATCAAGGGAGCTGGTAGACTTTGTCTGTGGTATTGCATTGCAAGTCTGTTTGTATATTACTATGTTCTAAGCTGTAGGATGGGTTATATTTTGCTAGGTTGTAGATTAAACTTCGTTGTGCATGCACTTATGTCATTTTTTTGGGTTTGTATTATTATGTGCCTCTTGAACTATTATGGCCACCGACTAAGATTGTTGGTCGAACTATTTTAATTATCTATATGCATCATATGGCTGTGCAGCCCAGTGTTGCATAACCATTATGTCAAAAAAATTCTTAAATTAAAGAGGGACTTCAAAGAGAAATCATTAATTCTCAAAACCACTCGATTAGAAAAATATTGCTTCCTTAGGGATCTCCAGGAAGTTTACGCATGGTTTCCACACTTTCATTTTGATTTCTTAGGCAACGAAAAGGACAATTTTCTTAAAGAAATACGAACTTATTACGCCAAATTGTAGATGCGGAAGCCAGTCCTCCGATCAGGAAATGGGACTACCATCAATTCCCACCAGTCGATACCCCACTAGAGTTTAATGTTCCTTTTCACTTTACTCTTTCTATGTCCATGAGTTCACTAAAAAAGGCTCAAACTGCTGTCTTTAAACTTTAAGAATATATATATATATATAGCTTATATTTGTTAATGTAATTTTGAATTTGTTTGTGTTTGTAAACCTTCTTGTTGCTAATAAAGAATGCATTTTCTTGTGTATTAATTTCTTTTTCCTATTATTTATTTTTAATAGGAGAGTCAATTGACGCTTGCACTCAGTGACCCAGATCTTCTTTCTCGACTAGAGAATATCAAAACCAAGATACGCTTAGACATTAAGAAACGCCCATCCTAAGGAGCTTTGGCCATATCATATCCCGATAATCTAAAGGCACACGATTGGCACGATAAATATTATCAATTGAGATCAACACTGAGCAGTATGAAGGAAATGACCTCAATTTTGGAGGAAAAAAATCAAGGAGAAGGATAAAGAAATTAAAGAGCTAAAAGAGAACATAGCTTCAATCGGTTAATCTGATTTCTAGATGAAAGGACTGAGTTTGATGCGGAAATTTCTCGGTTGCATCAGAAAATTGAAGATCTTCAAGTTGATTTATTAAAGAGCCAAGAATCGTGCTAATCTTTAGAGCTCATTGCGAGCGGAGGCGAGTTTGACCTTCCTACTTCTACTCCTGCAAAGTCAACTAGATTTAAGTCCTCGGTTAGTAAGAAGAAATTTTCTACCCTGGAGAACCCACTTTCGGGTATAGATGGTGGAGAGATTTCCAAGTGGTGTCGAGCATACAAATATGGGTGTACCCAATTTCTCAAAGGAAAATGAGACAAAAAGTTTCAGAACACCTCAATGATTACCAAAGTCAAGTTGAGGAATTGGGACGTGGAAATCACGCTCTTGAGCAAAAGGTTAAAGAGTTATAGAACAGAGTTAAAACCCTCGAAAGAGCAAACAAGACTCTCGATCGTGCATTAAAGGTTCAAATTAACTCGATTGATGATACACACACTATACGCAGGAAGGAAAAGAAGCTTAAGAAAGTTTTAGATTTGGTACTTTGCCACATTATTGAACCCTCTTCGGCTGTTGAAGATTTGAAGAAAAGGGCACAAGACCTTGATTCTTAATAATTGAAGTGACGTTGCCTAGAAACTCTTGATTGAATTCTCTTACTATTAATCTTTCTTGATATCTGTAAATTTTGTATGCAATATATAATATGTAAAATGGTAAATAAATTCATACCTGAATGAATGATATTCTAAATTGAACCTGTATTTTCTTTCCTTTTATCCTGTATTTGAACTCGGGGAATTGTCGGAGATTTGCAACTCACTTTAGTGCTTTAGTCTGATTCCATATGATTTGTAACCTTCAATTAAGCATAGATTTTCTTGTTCCTTATTCCCTTAACGAATGCTTTAGACAAGAATTTCCAGTTTTTCTCTGGAAAAACGTAGAATAAGTAATGATGATGATTTTCATAATTTCAAGAAATTATTCCTTTCTCAAATCGATTATTTTTCTTTGTAAATGCTAAAGATTATTTGGTGAAATTTGGTGAAATAGTTGTCTTATTGATCTTTAAAATCCCAAAAGTTTGGTTTTGAAATTCAGTTTTCAAAATGATTATAAGAGAAACTTTAAATAAGTTGGATCAATTTGCTTTTTCATCTATCTTTTATAGGTAATCATGGTTGCTTTAAATATTAAAAATTCATTTGGTAATTACAATTTCATCTGTATTGAAGACCAAAAATCTTCTAGTGATAATATTATTTGGATAGAAAACCAGAAATCCATCTGGCAGTAACTTGAATATGAGATCAGAATACTGTCTTGCGATAACTTTGAAATAGAAGACCAAAAAACCATATGGCAAGAACTTTGAAACAGAAGACCAGAAAATCATCTAGCAATTACTTGAACAAAAGACCAGTAAACCATCTGGCATTTACTAGAATAGAAGACCAGAAAACCATCTGGCAATTGAAGATTGCTTTACTTTAGAGCACAATAGCTTACATTTGATTGTTCTTCTTCTGGAAGATTGCTTTTGATCCATTCTTTATGATAGAGTTTGATTGATTTCCTTTACCCCTTATCACTGTCTTGGGTAATGATTTAGGCCTCGATTGAATTCCTTATTACCATTCTTAGGTAATGACTTAGTCTTTGATTGAACCATTATCACCATCTTAGGCGATGATTAGGTTTTGATTGGACCCATTATCACCATCTTAGGTAATGATTTAGGCTTTGATTGAGCTCTTTTGTTCCTTATCTCCTTCTTGGTGATGATTGAGTCCCTTATTACCTTATGGATAATGATCTAGACTAGTCGGTGTGTTTGGTTAGCTATCTTAGGCAAAACCAAAGTCTTACCCATCCTCCCTCTAGGATGCGCTCCAATCAAGCCTTATAGGCGGAATTAAAGGCCGGTTCGATGCTTTAGCCAGACCACCTTAGGCGGGACCAAAGTCTTACTCCATCCTCCCTCTACGAGGTGCTCTGGCTATGCCATGTAGGCGGGATCGAAGGCTTGCAATGCTTTGGCCAGACCATCTTAGGCATGACCAAAGGCTTACTCTGACCTCCCTCTAGGAAGTGCTTTGATCTGGCCCTTGTGGTGAGATCAGAGACTTTTCTTTTGCCCCTTATTATCTTATAGGTAATGGTTTAGGCTTTTCCTTTATTTCATAATTCCTTTTCATGAAGTGTTTCGCTTTGTTATGGATTTGCTTAAACTTGGCTTACAAACTCATTAAGCTTTCCCTTTCCCTAGAAGCTTTCAATCATTCATTTTAAGGCTCGACATTGGTTAGTATCATGCCTATTTATTCGTTGATATCGGCAATAAGTGCCTCCAAGATTCCATTCATTTCTTGGTTGTCTCTTCTTGGAAGGCCAATAGTTTAGTTTTCCTTAGCTAGGAAGTAGATATTCTCGTAGGAAGTGATAAGAGAGCGCACCTTGGAAGATCTGGAACTTCTAGGGCACTGTTCTTTTCATTCCCATTTAACTTTCTTGTAACACCATGTCGGCACAATAGTACCATGTGTGAACTTTGTTTTTAAAGATTCTAGAGTTTTAACTAGTGTAGAAGAGCCTCACATTTGGGCAAACTTATTGAAGTCTTTTGTTATTTCTCTTTCGAAAATAGTTCCCTTAGATTGTAGTTGTATGACCTTTCTCATTCTTAAAAATAAGCCACCCTTTTTTGTATTCTTTTCTCTCGGGCTAGGATAATAGCCATGGGTTGGGGTAGAGCCAACATGAAACAGATTTATACTCCACTTACCCTGATTATAAGGAGTCACTTGTCTCTTTTCTTTCATAATTTTTACTGCCAACAACCTCAATACTTGTTCCTCATGAAACCGAGGGTCATGGGTGATTTGGTAAACTGGTTTGTCCAAGTGAGGCTCAAAAGATCCTTGTTCAGAGATAGTTATTATGCGACTTAATGGGTTATGCTGGATGCGGTAAGTCCTTCATAGGAAGCAAAACTCTCTAAAGTTCTTTGTTGGGATATACAAGATATGGGAAGTCCTTTAGGGAAATATGCACATTGGGAAAATCCTTTATATCCTTTATATGCAAGCTAGGGAAAGTCCTTTATCGAAATATGTAGGGAGACGCTGTTCAGGCCTTCCTTCTAGTGCCAAAATGTTAACAAATTTCCTTGTCAACCAAAAATATGCAAGGCAAATAAGTCTTGGTTAATAAAAGACTCGAATGGCCTTATGTTAACCCATAAAATATATGAAATTCAAAGTGAAGTATGCATTTTCACGATATCGATTTTCAAGAGGAAAAGTAATGTGCATGTCAAAAGATCTCGTACATGTGCATAAGAAAGTTATGTGCATGTCATAAGACGTATCATAATTAAATATCTTTATTCAGTTGTAATATGCTTGCAAAGTTTATTATTCAAGTCCTTACGTGCACAAGTCACCACTTTGCAATAGGCTTTACAAATCCCAAATTCAATTTAGGGTTTACAACTTTGAAAAATGTAAGAAATGAGATGAGAAGAATTCGACCCATCTAAGTTGCGACCGGGTCCGTATTTATGGGGGTAGAGGTAGGTGGATCGGTTGCCACGTGTCATGCGATATAGGATAGATGGAGAATATTCGATATCCCACTTGGATTGTCAATTCTTAGCATTGCCTGTTATGTTGATGACATATGACATCCTTATTCGCATTGTTGAAATTCGACGTTCTTCGTTGTATTGTTGATATCCTTTCCTATATTGTCAATATTCGACATCCCTCTATATTGTTGATACCCGACATCCTTCGTGGTTCCAATGAAATTTGATATCTCTCTTTATATTGATGCAATTTGACATTTTTCTGGATAGTGATGAAATGCGGCATCTTTGACAACTGTAGATATTCGATACCCCTTACATTCTTTGAAACTTGGCATCCTTTGTCGCTTGTATATGCTTTACAACAGTTATAATTGTAAAGGCTTGACATCTGAGTATTCGGCATCTTTTAGTAATGAGGTATCTCTCTTTAATTGTCTTCATGTTCAATATCTTCTACACCATAGTATTTTGGTATTTGTTGTCCTCATTCGATGCCACTTCAGGCTTGTTACATGCTCGATATCCTTAGAAACTATTTTGGATACAATATCTCTCCCTTCTTATATGCTCGACAACCTCCAGGGTTGTTGAGGTTCGACATCTCCCCTTCCTTTAGTCAAGCTTGATTACTCTTGTAGTTTGACATCCTTAGAGATTTGATGCCTCTATGTGACATCTCCTCTTTGTTGAAGTTCGATAATCCTCATATTTGTCAATCACTTAGAATTCGACATTCTTGGAAGCTTGCCATCCTTTCTTAGGCATTTGACATCTTTTATTATAGAAGTTCGGCATTTTCATAAAATGTTTGAAGTGTGATATCCCTTGCCGAATGCTTTACTGTTTTCCTTTCAATATCTTTAATTTCAACGTGTTCCCCTATATATTAGACATCTTTATTTATAGTAACGGTTATCTTTGATCTAACCTCCCAGACCCTATCGTAGGAAGTAGGTACCAAAATATATAAATTATTTTTTGCAGGTATCCAAGAATGACAAAAGGATGAGATAGATTTCGAATAATAAATGTTATGTATATATGATGGAGAACGAGCATGAATTGATAATGGAACTGTGACAAATTCGATATATCTAACTCATTTTTTGTTTTATAAATAGTTTAGGGTTAGTATATTTTAATTTTAGAGTATCACGAAGTAATAACATTGAAAAAATAAGTTAGATACTCTTTTTATATAAGACATTTCTATGTGACTTGTTCTTATTTTGTGTATTTGAGCTCTTACTCTTGTGACTGCATCTTTATATATTTCCATGAACATATATTCTTATCTATGCATCTATTTTTTTTATATAGTCTTATGTGAGTATAATCATTCTTGTGTTCATTCCATTATGCATATGTCTTTTGTTTTCATTGTAATTTTAATCCTTTTTTGATGACAAAGGGGGAGAAAGTACGGTGAAAGGAGAAGCATTCATTAAGAGGGAGATTATACATAATCGTACATATAGTTGTCATCATCAAAAAGGAAGAGAATGTTAAACCTTGATTATACGATTATTTTAGTGCTAACAACTATATATATGTATCTCTTGTAGCATCTTTAATATAGACCTTTGAAGGTATCAATGCCTTGAAGAGACAAGAAGTAGAAGAAAGAAGAATTAGTTGTCTACAAGTCAAAAAGTATATTCTTTTGTTCTTAGAAATAATTTGTAAAATCTCCTAGATGATTCATATGCATATACACATACCATTGATACATAATATTTTCAAAACAAAGACCAAAAGTGATTACATTTAAACTTTTACAAATTTTTTAATAAAAAAACAAAAATATGAAGTTTTTGTCGACTGAATTCAAATCCAGTCGACTGAGGATGTCTACTGAATTCAAACCCAGTCAACTGAAGTTTCCATTTAATCTTCCATCTTTGATTTTCTTCTCGGAATGTTTTCTACAAACACTCGGTGGACTTGTCATCATTGTCAATCGACTGAATGAACAGTAAGACTATGTTAATTGAATTTTCTGAAACAAAACCTTGAAGAGATGTGACTTTTCAATGGTTCTTCTTTTAAGGGGTATGACTTTCTGAACATAAACAACTTTTCATAATAACTATTAACTACTATAAATAAGCCTAAATAAGAAGTTTTGAGTAGAACTTGCTATCTTGATTTCTGAACGTTCTTGTGACTATTTGCTCTCTAAAAAGTTAATACTATTCATTCACTGAAAAATCACTCTCGCACTTCCTTGATCACATTGCACACATCGTTGAATTATCAAAGCAGATTATAGAAAGACTGTAACAGAAGTCAAAATCCGTGTTGATAGAACACATCATTGTCAAGTCGTCAAACTCTTGTAAAGCCTATTCCTCCGGGCTAAGTGAGGTGTTTGATTAGTGGAAAATTTGATTACAAAGGTCCTGTTTATCTGTATGATGATTTCTGAATATGCGGTTATTGCTTTCCTTCCAAAGAAACCATAAGCAAGTACAAAAAGTGATTTTGACAATGTCATTGGTGAAATTCTGGTTAGAGACTTGATGAATCACATTTTGAACTTCTATCTGGAGAGATAAAATACTAGAACGACTAGTAGGCCACTTTATGTTTAATACGACAAAGTTTCCAAACGTAGGCAGAGTAGCCGCATTCCTAAAACAAATGATTAATATTTTCCTTATGTCTGTTACAAAGTACATACAGAGGATCAATAAATAAACCTCTTTGTGATAGCCTTTTTTTACAGGCAAAAAGTTGTTGGTAGCCTTAATAAGACAAATAGCCATCTTTGGTGTATGCACTCGACGCCATACTAAAGTAGCCCAAAGTTTATTCTCAAAAATAGTATGAGTTGAGTTCCAAACCTGCTTAAAATTATATCGACCATTACTACTACAAGACCAGTACCAGTAATCTTCGTCATTATCATGATATATGGGTGTATGTTGTATTTCAGACCTCATGTATAAAAGAAAATTAAGTTTATCGCATCTCCAAGTGCCTTGAACAAGAATTTGATCCACCATCATGTGTTAAGTCCTAGTACAAATTGATGTTTCTTTCCCAAGTTTATTGATGAGATTTCCACCTTATAACATGACTTACTGAAAAGATAACTCTCACCAAGTTAAAACAAATAAAAAGAATATACCTGATTCTTCACTAGCATGTGAATCATCTGCTTTAATTCCATAATTGTATTCTGGCATTCAGTTAGTTTCTTATCATTAGCCCTTGATAAAATAAACTTGGTGAGAGTTATTCCTCTTCCCATTGCTCTTAGTCGCCCAGGTTTGTCTTGTCCTAGCACTTGTGCAAGAGCATCATTACTTGGTGAGCTAGATTGTGATTCACTTTCACAACTTTTTATCTTCTCCTGTAATACGAGTGTCAATTTATACTAATAGCCTTACTGACATATATAATGACTTCCTTTGTAAAAAGTTTTTTGAGGTTCGATAATGCTTCTTAAAATGCTAATAGCCTATATTCTCAGTCAACTATTACTTGGTATTACTATACTAATTATATGTGAGGAATTTCATACCAGTTTATGTACTCTTAAGCAAAAATTGACGTTGCCAAGACAAACCAGTCATAGTGTATCAATTACTATTTTCAACATCTGGTAAACTGTGTCATGATTTGTCAATATCAGTCTACTCAAAAGGGGCTAAGGCTAACCTGGCATCAACTATCTAACCATCTATATTCAAAACTAACCAACATACAGTATAACAATTTAACTTCCTACGAACCCCTTAATAGTACATTTTGTGTACAAATTTCGTGTAGGTTGTAAAATATTCGTGTAGGTTCCAAACTATTCGTGTAGGTTCCAAAATATATCAATAAGTATCAAAAGGCCTTACAATAACATCTGCAACAGTCGTATTCACCGGTGCACCGTTTTTTCGAGTGCGAGATTTAATCCAAACTCGAGCTCTAGAGATGGAAGACGGATCTTCACTCTGCTCTTTCTGCATTAAAATGAAGACTAATTTATTAGTGAGATATCTTTAACATTGATAAAAAATGAAAGAACGAAGAAGTCTAAGTCGTATAATTTTGAATCCAAAATAATTTCTCACCATTTCTTCAGTTAATCGAGCCATTCCTTTGCGGCTGCATGTGTGTGGGAATTGCTTCCGTCTTATGGCTTTGTATTTCTCACTTTGTGTCTACAATAAAATGTGATTATTGTTAATCAATAATAAGGATCTGATTAATGATTAAATATATTTTTTACCTTAAAGCTGGACTTGTTTTCAACTTAACAAAATCTCTCCACTCCTTCATACTATCGATGTTGTCTGGTTTTAACTGAAGTATTTCTTCTTTGGTTTTTGCTTTTCCTAACTCCCTAACGAATATACTTTTCAAGGCCCTCCAAATAGTTCCCATTTGATGAAATATAGACACTTTTTGCCAGTCTTCGTATAATTTAAATCTAGCCTAATATCAGTATGAAAAATGAAAGCAAGATTGTAAATATAATAAATTGCTTAAACTGATTATAAAGTGCCTACTGCTATGATTTATGAAAAATGAAAGAAAGATAGTTATGTACGTGTGGTTAGCAGAATCTTGTAATGTCATGTGTACAAACAACAACGTAACAAATATATCATGCAACTGTTATACTATTCCACAATAACAATCGATGATTTATAAACTACTGCATCATAACCGTGTTCATTATATGATTGTGTACAAACAGTAAACACAACCCAAACTTTTGATGCATTTGGAAGTTATCTGTATTATCCTTGAAGTGAGTCAAATCGCTGAACAATATAATAAGCTTTGAGATAACTGAATGATATTTGATATATTTTTGAAGCCAATTATAGTAAAATATCAACACCTACTTATACTAGTTTGACAAATAATGGAATGCGTATGTATGATTAATTAACTTAAATATTCAAAAATATCGTTGCTAGCAGAACAGTCAGCGGTACTATAAAATACAATTTACCAAACAATTAGTAATATAAATTTCAATGACGGTAAATTTTAAAATTGGCGGACAATCATACCGTATTTACTACATACAATATTGTGCACAATGCATGCGTTACCTACATTAGACCAAAATGAATCAAGTTTGTATATGATACATCAGGTCTTAAATAATTGGAATGTGTCGAAGAACAATCATAAACATTAATTTGATTGTTCAACATAGTCCATCTAAAGAAGTAATTTACCCATCACTAGTAGTGTTATTCCTTTTGTTAACCCCACACGTAAAACCAAAATGAGAATCAAACGCATGGGAATCCACATTCAATCTATTCTCAACTTGTTTCATGTTTCTTATATCAACTAGTCTTATTCTATCATCAAATTTTACCTATAAATACCCACACCTAACATCCTCTTTCTTCGCGGTTTCAAATACATCAATGGCAACTATTTCCTCTTCAACAATCTACAATATATTTTCAGTGCAGACCCAAAAATATACTACTTATCCCATAAAATAAAATATGGTATTCCCACAAAACAGTCAAGTGTACAAAAGATCAGTAAAAAAAACAGTTAAGTGTAAGATAAAATTTAAAAAATCATTATCTCATACCTTAATGGATTCCCTCAAAACAATTTTTCTATCATCATCGAGTAGCCTCCAATCATCAAGTGTAAACGGAACAACCCCTCGGACCAGTGGTCCTAAATAAGAAGATAAACTAACTGATCCAGGTCCTATTGGCTCTGCCGTTGAATTAAATTCTACTTCAACTCTACTCATAGCATCTGAAGGAAGCCTTTTCATTTTTGTTGGACCTCTAGTAGTTCTTTTCCCTCTTGGATTTGCATTTTCATGAACCGGTCCATCATCTTCCAATGAAACTTCATAATTTTCGCCAATTTGCATTGCATTGTCTTCAGGTGCTTGCACGTTGTCCTCAAGTGCTTTAGCTACTGTTTCATCTTCCATCACATTCGAATGGCTACGGTCGATAAGCTCTTCACTGACTATAGACTGATTTAATGCAGCTTTTGGTACCTCAGTTTCTTTTTGTTTGGCGTTTCCTCTCTTCCTCTTTGCCATTATTCTGCAAATAAAAATAAATAAAGAGTTAAGTTGATGTAATAGTATTAGAAGCAACATAATGTATACATAATATTTACAGAGAGTAATATGTCAAGCTTTCTAGTGATATTTTGACAATAGAGTTAATGATATTTTGACAGATAAGCAATTTCAGTCGAATGATGTAGTAGGTAATTTGAAGCAGCTGCTAACTCTGTGGACGTGAATAACATAAACACTTGCTATTTCAATATGGCAATCCCTATCAGATTGAACTCAATCGATTTATTTCAATCCAGCAAAATTATTCAGAACATAACAAAAGAACTATAGATCCAGTGAGAACTGTTCTGTCTACTTGTGTGTGATTTATCAATAATACAGAACGCATAACACCATATCATCAAATAGTAGACATACAAAACCCAAAAAAACAAGCACATACTAATATAACAGTAGAAAAAGAACTCAAAAAGGATGGGAAACCCATCACTAATCTCATTGTTGTGTGTGCTGGTTTTTTGGGTTTGGAGACATTCAGACTCATCACAATGCACAACAAAGTGTCACTCATTTTCCGGTTTGGGTAAGAAAAGAATCATATGCACACTACTTACGCAAAAATAGAATATATACTCATTATCTTGAACCAACAGCAATGAGACTTTTACAGATTGAACCAACAGCTAATTATTACTGATCCTATAAATAAATTAACAAACCTTGTTTTAACTACTCAAATATGCCTTCGCAATCCTCTCTAACATAGCTAACATTGTCATCAGAATCATCAACATCCATATCGATTTCTCTGTAATCTTCCCCAACATAGTTAACTTCATCAACCGATTCATTTGTCTCTAACTCATGAAAGCCTCTTGGTGGTGTCTTCATTACCACATACCAATTAGAGTCATCATTTTCTTTTAAATAAACAACTTGTTTTGCTTGAGATGCAAGAATATATGGATCTTTTGAAAATGAAGCTTGATTTTGATGTAAATTTACAAGAGTGAATCCATCTTCAACCTTTACACCATTTCCAACATTTGCCTAATGACATTTAAAAATGGGAACATAAAACACATGATAATCTAACAAAAATATATCGGTCAATATCCCATAGTAAGTAACTACGTCAACCACTTGAGATATATCTTTTGCACTAGCTCTACACATGGTAGTGGCATCATAAGTAACCCCACTATTTTGAGTTTCTCTGTCAATGTCTTTTGTGTGAAAACGTTGTCCATTGATGATATATCCTTTATAGGACAAGACGTCATTCTTTGGACCGTATGCAATCCATTTTAACATTTTATCATGATCTTTTGAGCAATAGGTATCTGTAAAAAATATTTAATATATATGTCACAATGTTCTGAAACCAATGTTAGTTTATTATAAAATTTAACCAACCTTCTTTTTAATCCAATCGGCGAAGTTATCTGTATGTTTTTTCCAAAGTAAGGTTGCGCTTCTTCCTATACGTTTGTCTGAATCTTGCAACTCCTTCAAATGCAAACTGATAAAGAAAAAATTATGTCGACTTATACTTGCAATTAAGTACATCAAAACAATATATACATACTATAAAATTCACTTACACTAAAAACGGTTCAACCATTGCCATATTCATTAACACGACCAAATGAGCATTTTTTCTCATTAGAAGATAATGTAACTATCTTAGACGCAGAAATTGGACGTCCTTCAAGTATTATAGAATTTTCGTAGTCCTCATTTCGAACACCTTTCTCTTCTATGTGTCCTGTTTTTTTCAAAAAATCACCAAAATATCTCATACATTCTTCAGCAAGATAGGATTCAGCAATACACCCCTCAGGTCGTGCGGGATTTCTTACATAATCTTTAAGTGTTTTCATATATCTTTCAAAAGGATACATCCAACGAAAATAAACTGGCCCACACAACCGTGCTTCTCTTCCAAGATGAATTGTCAAATGTATCATTATATCAAAAAAAGAGGGAGGAAAATATCTTTCAAGTTCACATAATATTATAATAATCTCATCATCAAGTTGCTGTAGATTTTCTCTATCAAGCACGCGCTGACATATTTTATTAAAGAATGAACATAAACGAACTATTGCTTCCCTTGGTTTCCTTGGCAATAGTCCTCTTATTGCAGCTGGCAACAACTATTGCATTAGAACGTGATAATCGTGAGATTTTAAACCACTAATATTGTAATCCTCCAATGAAACACAATTTTTCAAATTTGAACAATAACCATCAGGTCCCTTGAAATCATACAACCTGTTGCAAAAGGTTTTTTCTCATAATTTGATAATGTATATGGAGCCGGCGGAAGATATGTTTTTTTTCCGCGAGCTTGTGCATAAAGTCCATGTCGAATTCCCAAATCCTCTAGATCTTTTCTCGAGTTAATTCCATCTTTTGACTTTTTATCATGCAGTATCGTGCCCAAAATGCTTTCACCGACATTTTTCTCTACATGCATCACGTCTAAGTTATGACGTAAGGGAATGTAACAACCCAGTATTTTCGTACCAATTAAATTTCGTCTCTAGACGATTGAAATCGATTGTTAAGTGCTATTGCAGTTTCGAATCGATTTAAACCCTTTTAGAGTTGTGAAATTCTTTTATAAAATAGTTTGGGCTTTGAAACTTGTTTTGGCCCATGCTTTTTCCTTTTGCCGTGATAATCACCTAGACCAGCCGGCCCTTCCTCCTTTTTACTTTAGCTCGTTACTTCTCTTATTCTTCTTTGAGAGAAATGATGGCGGGTTAGCTACTGAATTAGGGCTTGTGAAAAAAATTGGGGACTTCGTTCCTCTTGCGCTCTGATTTTTTTTGGGGTTTTCGAAGTGCCGTTCCTACTTCGATCGCGTTGATGGTTATTCGAGAATTTTGCCTGGCACGATCGATTTCTTCTTCGTCTTGCTCACGGCTGCCTCCTCGAGTGTTCGTCTCCACTTCAAACAAGGTGAGTAATCTTGTACTCACATCTAATTTAACTCTCCAGTGCATGATTTTGGATTCGAATTTATATGGGTTCGAAACCTTGATTTTCGTTCGTACATTCTTTGTTTGAATTTGTCACCTAATAAAGCTTGGTCGTTGGATTTCGTATGGATGTTTGAGATGATTTACGACTTGTTCAATTCATATATATTTTTCTTGATATCCACGATGTTGAATTTGCCTTGTTCGAACTTTCCCTGGTCATCACGTTTCAGACCTGTTCGTATGCGTATATTTTTTTGATTATATTGTTCGAACTTGTTGCCTTGGTAATCATGGTTGTGAATTTCTGAACTCGTCTGTTGACATTGGCTTTGACTTTGCACTAGTACCATTCACCGTTGATCTAAGTACTTCCAACTTGTTTCTTCTTTGACCTTCACTAATATAGTTGTCTTTGTGATTTATTCTGGCCTTGTCGACTTCACTGTGAACTTTGGCTCTGAATCATGGTAGTTCACTGTATTGTGCTTTTGTTTTGTCATTCGACTTACAGGTGCATTGACCTGTACCTGTGCACTTGTGTACTTTGTGTTCTGTTCATTAGCTTGGTAGCAATCCCTATAGTATTTGTGAAATGCCATGACTGTTCTTCGTTCCACTGTGCACTGCTTGACTCGAAATCTAGTTGCATCCATGCGATGATATATTGTTACTGGTGCAGTTTTGGGTTTCCAGTTGTACTTGGTTCATGTCAGATTTGTTCATGTCTTGTTGTAGTTCCTTGGTCTTTGCATATGTTGTCTGGGTTCACACTCCAATGTTCCTTTGCATACTTGAAACTGTTTATTGAACTTGAGTTGTTAGACTTCTTGGTTGCTTTGTAGTTGTGCATTGCTATACTGTTTTGAGTTCGAGACTTGTTCATTCTTTTTGTACCACTGCTTTATCTTCGAACTGCACTCGTTTTTGCTCCATGATGAACTTGATAAATGCACTTCCCCTAGGACTGCATTATAGTGTGCCTGTAGCTTAACTTCAGTCAAATTGGACTTGAGTTGTTAGACTTCGATCACTTGGTTGATTTCTTCTTTCTGGACACTGTGATTTCTGGAAATTGCAGTTGACTTTGTAGACTTTGATTTTAGGAATTTCTGGTCTTGTGATGTTTCACTTACTTCACCATTACTTGGTGTTGTCTGCATTTCACTTGACCATTTGTATACATCCATTCATGTATGTATACAGATGTATGTTCACTTTTGCACATTCATGTGTTTGCTGTCTTATATGATGGCACTTGACTTATAGCCTATCTTGTTTTGGTGATGTTTTCATTTGTGCATCACTTGTCGCCTCTTTTATTGGTTGCACTGTTTCGTTTCACTGTGCAGTCTTGCCCTTAAATATGTGTGGTGGCTGCATTGCTTTATTGTTGAGATTTTGTCCTTGTGGGTTTCATTGCATTGATGCGACCCTATTATCTTCTTGGTTTGGTCTCTTCCTCTCTTAACCATTTTGGCATTTCTCTGCCTTGTTCGAACTTGTTTGGTTTCCGTTGCTTGAGATGGCCAATCACTTCAATTCACTTGGTTGAAGTTCTTCTCTACTGTCACTTGCTTATTGCATTTGTTGGCACTGGGAATTCTTGAGCCTAGTCTTTGTACCTGTTTTCAACTGCTGTTTTATTGTGCAGTTGTTGTGATGGCGAGGCAGTACACGCGCGCGTGTACTGCAGCCACCCAGAATTGACAGATTTTAATCGATATCTCTTTTATTCTTAATTCATCGACCTGTTGCGTAATTCGTAGGCTGTATTGGCGAGGCAGTACACGTTAGCGTGTACTGCAGCCAATTAGCATTGATATTTTTAAATTGACATTTCAATTGCTTAAACTGCTTTGGGTTTCTGTTTTGTGGATTAACACTGTTTAGTGTTATATCTGCCGTTATCCAATTCTCGTATCGAGAGTTGGATATACGAGATTTCTGTGACTGTCATCTATATTGAGATTGATTATTATTGCTTCTATGCTCTAATAACTGATTTTGAATTAGACTGATCCGAGTATTATTTTCTTTTGAATGTAATACTCGGGTCAGACCGAGTATTTACAGGTTGTAGATCTTTAGCTTTGGGTTGCTGCTAGAGCTATGAAGACTTTTTATATCAGTTGAAGTGGTCTTCGTCTTGTTGTAGTAGTCGGTGTGTCTGTTTTAAGATGATAATGTATTCATGTATATTAGTCAATAATGTACTTGTATATATAACTTTTTGAGTCGACAGTGGTAGTTGTATCATTTGTATTGTGTCAAATGTATTGTAACTGATATCAGTTATTGTATATATGAGACTTTTCGTTCCATCTGTATTCCGCATTTATGTTATCTGTGTCATTTTTATATTTATTGTCCTAAACTATTATAGCCACTGTGTAGTAGCTTTGAGTTTGTAACGGTATGTCGGATTTCCTCTAAAAGATAAAATGCATGTTTTATTCTATCTGACATATCAGTGCTCGCACAAAGCAATTACATAGATGGTCGCTCCTCAACAGCCTTATTCTCCGTGTTAGTTGACAGCACTACACAGTAGTGTTCTTGGCTAGCGTGGGTATAGAGGTGGGGCGTCACAGCTTGGTATCAGAGCCTGGGGTTTAGGACAATTATAAAACATAACTTAGATGGAACATGTGTTACAACTATTTGTCGATGTTTTATCTCTCATCTTTACATATGACTATTTTTGACTGTTAGGTATGAATTCCTAACGCTTATTCTTGTGTTTTCGGCTTTGAATTGATTTAGCCGATGTTGATTTTGTTTTAATTTGGCAAATTAAAGCCATTTTGACTTTTGGACTTTGTTCCACTTTTGTTCTATGCTATGAGTGTCATTGTGTACCTGTTACACTGTGATGAAAAATAGCTGGACCAGTTGCAAATTGAGTGACTTTGATTTCTCATTCACATCTAGTTTGAATCTCAGCGAGTTTGAACTCGATATTTTGTGGTTTCCTCATCTTGAATTCCATTCGACTTCGGTCACTTTGTTTTTGAGAAATTGCTAATTTCTTGATTTTTTTAAGACTCTGATTTTGTTTGCCGTTGGTTTCTTTGATAATGATGATTGATTCATTTTGTACTCGACTGCGGCTATTAATTGTTGACTTCGACATTGACTTGATTCTTACTTTTGTTGAAGTCAATTATGCATTTCTACTCGTTTTGCTTTGTTTTTCCAGTTGATATCGATTCTTCTTTCCTAATTAGTTGTTATCACCTTTATTGATTTTGATAACTTCTATTTTCTGGAATCTTTGGGTGTTCCTATTTTAATAAATTCAGTATCGATTT
Organism: Allium fistulosum; assembly: GCA_030737815.1. Lineage (NCBI taxonomy): Eukaryota > Viridiplantae > Streptophyta > Magnoliopsida > Asparagales > Amaryllidaceae > Allium > Allium fistulosum. Next base: position 446,972,830 of record CM060903.1, read on the forward strand.
CTTTGGATTCCATTCACATCTTCGTATGTGAATTCTTGTGATTGATTGTTTCTACAATCATTTTTGTGATTTGTCACTTTAATAATATAAAGGTTTCCTATACTAGTAGTAAATATTAAAATCCTTTTCTCCAAACGATTTCAAAAATTATTTTACTACAAAGCTCTTTTCCTAAATCGTTTTTCAATCTATTAATATATACAAGCCTTTATTTCACTCGTATGAGAAATTGAATTAAACGGCCTAGTAAAACAAGTGGTATGAAACGCTTGCGTTTACTTCGTCGGTTAACTCCTGGACTTGTTCGATTGAACCCTTTTCGTGACAATTTCCTAGTGAAGATTTACAGCTTGTTCGTAAATATTTAAGTTAAGCAAGTGGTTATGGGACATGAAGCTAAACTCATATATTTACTAGCTTGGTGTGATTGACACTTCTTTATGATCATGACGATCATTTTTATGATTTAGACTGGACCTCATCGGTGTGATTTCGTCTCACACATATCTCTTGGGCTTTGAGGATTGTCTAGACACCAGTGTGTGATTTCGTCTCACACATATTGCACGGTTAGACTAGGCCTCATCGGTGTGATTTCGTCTCACACATATCTCTTGGGCTTTGAGGGTTGTCTGGATACTCTTTGTGTGATTTTTATGATTTAGACTAGCAACTGTGCGATGTCTCTTTGTCTGCGAGGGAGACTAGACCCCGCTTTGTTGTAGGGTAGCGCCCTACGGTCTTCGGGCCATTCCTGTGTGAAAATTTAATGGATGGCTTCCATGAGATAGCGTCTCGTCATGTGATACCGGTCGGTGAGTTTTCATACTCCCATTTTTGTGATAGGCCTTTCCCCTTTTCTTTTTATGATTTAGACTAGCGATTATGCGATGTCTCTTTATCTGCGAGGGAGACTAGACCCCGCTTTGTTGTAGGGTAGCGCCCTACGGTCTTCGGACCATTCCTGTGTGAAACTTTATTGGTTAGCCACCAAGAGATAGCGTCTCGTTCATGTGATACCGGTGTTTTGGAGTTTTCATACTCCCATTTTTATGCTAGGCCTTCCCCCCTTCATGTGTTTTCTGGATTTCTTGTGATGATTTCTAGAATTTGTGCTTCACCAATTTTCGTGATTTCTATTGACAAGTTTCGTCAATTTTTTGTGTATTGGTGAATTCATGTGTTATTAACTTGTTATGAATACAAGTTTAGGGTATGAAATCCCTTTCTATCTTTGAGAAGATTCTTGTGACATTTTTGATGAATGAAAATTCATTTGGCATTATATTTTGATGCCAGTTATTTTGATGAGATTTTGACGTGTTAACTTCAGTACTCGTCAATTTTGAAATGGATTTACAAGCGGTTCTCCCGCATTACTGATATTGCTAATTTAATCACGTGTTTTCAAAATTCTTTATTTTTAAAAGTTGTTTCAAAAAAAAAATATATATAAATTAAAATTGTTTTCAAAATTTTTACAGCTTACATTTTCAAAAGAACGAGGAAGCGATTTAAACCTTTCAGAAAAATCGAGGACTATGACCCCTTTCTTTTACTGATTCGCTTAATTCCGGACTTGTCCGTTTGAGAATGTGAAATGTTATTTTTAAAAACACACAATTCTGCACTTTCAAGGAAACGATAAAGAGATTTAAACGATTTAGCAAAAGTAAGGAGTATGGAACCATACTTTTACTACTTCGGTTAATTCCGGACTCGTTAATTGAATATTTACGACTTTTAATTATCGTTTTTGATAATCAGATATTTGTGAAATTTGATTATCGCTTGAGATAATTAAATATTTTTCGATTTGATAATCGAATATTTGTGATTTCTGATTATCGTTTTTGATAATCAGATATTTCTGAAATTTGATTATCGTTTGAGATAATTAAATATTTTTCGATTTGATAATCGAATATTTGTGATTTCTGATTATCGTTTTTGATAATCAGATATTTGTGAAATTTGATTATCGTTTGAGATAACTAAATATTTTTCAATTTGATTAATCGAATATTTGTGTTTCTGATTATCGTTTTTGATAATCAGATATTTGTGAAAATTCGATTATCGTTTTAGATGATTGAATATTTGCGATTTTGAGATTCGAGCTTCGTCTTTTTCTCTGACGATTCAGGTGAGTAATTTGATTTACTCACATTCAATTCGTGCAGTACGTGATTTCTGCTCTGATTCCTTTTCTTTTAAATGCTGGAACTCGATTGATTCTTGCTTTTTGATAGTCGTCTGATTTTGATTCCTTGATCTCAATACCTTCCTGTTGACCTTTGCTTTGCTTATGCAACCGACATTGCCATGCTCTTATGGTTGTTACCCTTTTATCTATTTATTCCTTATGATTGCGAGGACGCAATTTCTTTAAGGAGGGGAGTCTGTAACAACCCAGTATTTTCGTACCAATTAAATTTCGTCTCTAGACGATTGAAATCGATTGTTAAGTGCTATTGCAGTTTCGAATCGATTTAAACCCTTTTAGAGTTGTGAAATTCTTTTATAAAATAGTTTGGGCTTTGAAACTTGTTTTGGCCCATGCTTTTTCCTTTTGCCGTGATAATCACCTAGACCAGCCGGCCCTTCCTCCTTTTTACTTTAGCTCGTTACTTCTCTTATTCTTCTTTGAGAGAAATGATGGCGGGTTAGCTACTGAATTAGGGCTTGTGAAAAAAATTGGGGACTTCGTTCCTCTTGCGCTCTGATTTTTTTTGGGGTTTTCGAAGTGCCGTTCCTACTTCGATCGCGTTGATGGTTATTCGAGAATTTTGCCTGGCACGATCGATTTCTTCTTCGTCTTGCTCACGGCTGCCTCCTCGAGTGTTCGTCTCCGCTTCAAACAAGGTGAGTAATCTTGTACTCACATCTAATTTAACTCTCCAGTGCATGATTTTGGGTTCGAATTTATATGGGTTCGAAACCTTGATTTTCGTTCGTACATTCTTTGTTTGAATTTGTCACCTAATAAAGCTTGGTCGTTGGATTTCGTATGGATGTTTGAGATGATTTACGACTTGTTCAATTCATATATATTTTTCTTGATATCCACGATGTTGAATTTGCCCTGTTCGAACTTTCCCTGGTCATCACGTTTCAGACCTGTTCGTATGCGTATATTTTTTTGATTATATTGTTCGAACTTGTTGCCTTGGTAATCATGGTTGTGAATTTCTGAACTCGTCTGTTGACATTGGCTTTGACTTTGCACTAGTACCATTCACCGTTGATCTAAGTACTTCCAACTTGTTTCTTCTTTGACCTTCACTAATATAGTTGTCTTTGTGATTTATTCTGGCCTTGTCGACTTCACTGTGAACTTTGGCTCTGAATCATGGTAGTTCACTGTATTGTGCTTTTGTTTTGTCATTCGACTTACAGGTGCATTGACCTGTACCTGTGCACTTGTGTACTTTGTGTTCTGTTCATTAGCTTGGTAGCAATCCCTATAGTATTTGTGAAATGCCATGACTGTTCTTCGTTCCACTGTGCACTGCTTGACTCGAAATCTAGTTGCATCCATGCGATGATATATTGTTACTGGTGCAGTTTTGGGTTTCCAGTTGTACTTGGTTCATGTCAGATTTGTTCATGTCTTGTTGTAGTTCCTTGGTCTTTGCATATGTTGTCTGGGTTCACACTCCAATGTTCCTTTGCATACTTGAAACTGTTTATTGAACTTGAGTTGTTAGACTTCTTGGTTGCTTTGTAGTTGTGCATTGCTATACTGTTTTGAGTTCGAGACTTGTTCATTCTTTTTGTACCACTGCTTTATCTTCGAACTGCACTCGTTTTTGCTCCATGATGAACTTGATAAATGCACTTCCCCTAGGACTGCATTATAGTGTGCCTGTAGCTTAACTTCAGTCAAATTGGACTTGAGTTGTTAGACTTCGATCACTTGGTTGATTTCTTCTTTCTGGACACTGTGATTTCTGGAAATTGCAGTTGACTTTGTAGACTTTGATTTTAGGAATTTCTGGTCTTGTGATGTTTCACTTACTTCACCATTACTTGGTGTTGTCTGCATTTCACTTGATCATTTGTATACATCCATTCATGTATGTATACAGATGTATGTTCACTTTTGCACATTCATGTGTTTGCTGTCTTATATGATGGCACTTGACTTATAGCCTATCTTGTTTTGGTGATGTTTTCATTTGTGCATCACTTGTCGCCTCTTTTATTGGTTGCACTGTTTCGTTTCACTGTGCAGTCTTGCCCTTAAATATGTGTGGTGGCTGCATTGCTTTATTGTTGAGATTTTGTCCTTGTGGGTTTCATTGCATTGATGCGACCCTATTATCTTCTTGGTTTGGTCTCTTCCTCTCTTAACCATTTTGGCATTTCTCTGCCTTGTTCGAACTTGTTTGGTTTCCGTTGCTTGAGATGGCCAATCACTTCAATTCACTTGGTTGAAGTTCTTCTCTACTGTCACTTGCTTATTGCATTTGTTGGCACTGGGAATTCTTGAGCCTAGTCTTTGTACCTGTTTTCAACTGCTGTTTTATTGTGCAGTTGTTGTGATGGCGAGGCAGTACACGCGCGCGTGTACTGCAGCCACCCAGAATTGACAGATTTTAATCGATATCTCTTTTATTCTTAATTCATCGACCTGTTGCGTAATTCGTAGGCTGTATTGGCGAGGCAGTACACGTTAGCGTGTACTGCAGCCAATTAGCATTGATATTTTTAAATTGACATTTCAATTGCTTAAACTGCTTTGGGTTTCTGTTTTGTGGATTAACACTGTTTAGTGTTATATCTGCCGTTATCCAATTCTCGTATCGAGAGTTGGATATACGAGATTTCTGTGACTGTCATCTATATTGAGATTGATTATTATTGCTTCTATGCTCTAATAACTGATTTTGAATTAGACTGATCCGAGTATTATTTTCTTTTGAATGTAATACTTGGGTCAGACCGAGTATTTACAGGTTGTAGATCTTTAGCTTTGGGTTGCTGCTAGAGCTATGAAGACTTTTTATATCAGTTGAAGTGGTCTTCGTCTTGTTGTAGTAGTCAGTGTGTCTGTTTTAAGATGATAATGTATTCATGTATATTAGTCAATAATGTACTTGTATATATAACTTTTTGAGTCGACAGTGGTAGTTGTATCATTTGTATTATGTCAAATGTATTGTAACTGATATCAGTTATTGTATATATGAGACTTTTCGTTCCATCTGTATTCCGCATTTATGTTATCTGTGTCATTTTTATATTTATTGTCCTAAACTATTATAGCCACTGTGTAGTAGCTTTGAGTTTGTAACGGTATGTCGGATTTCCTCTAAAAGATAAAATGCATGTTTTATTCTATCTGACATATCGGTGCTCGCACAAAGCAATTACATAGATGGTCGCTCCTCAACAGCCTTATTCTCCGTGTTAGTTGACAGCACTACACAGTAGTGTTCTTGGCTAGCGTGGGTATAGAGGTGGGGCGTCACAGGGAAGCTCCTGGAAAACCAAGAGTGTAATACTTCAACGATATAATATTTTATTGTTAATCAAGTGTAAAATAATAAAACTTCACACTAACCTCCCAATATGGCAAATCGAAGAATATTGATATTTTTTCCATCTTGATAGCTCCATTTTCATAGGATCATTAGCTTCGGTTTCTCTATTATGGCAACTCTTCCTTTTCTTCATTTGTCTCTTTTTATTTTGCTTGCTTTTCTTCCCATTTTTATTGTTTTTTTCATCTTTAATTTCTTTTCCAAAATTATTTGGAAAGTCTTTTAAAATATTAGAGATGTTCCTTCCAGTTAAAATTCTAGGCCTGCTTCCATTCTCTACAGTATTATTAAACCAAACCTTTTGTTTTCTCATTTGATTAGAAGGATGTAAGAATCTTCTATGACCCATATAATCAGTCTTCCGGCTATGATTCAACCACCGATGGTGAGTATTCACGCCGCATGATGGACATGCTTTTTTACCCTTTATGCAGCATCCGGCGAGATTTCCATAAGCTGGAAAATCATTTATCATCCATAACAAAACTGCTTTTTGAGATTAAAAACTGTTTTAGTAAATGCATCAAAAACTTCAACTCCATTATTCCACAAATGATGCAAATCTTCTACCAATGGCGCCAAATAAACATCAATATCGTTCCCCGGTTGCTTCGGACCAGGAATTAGCAATGTTAACATAATATTCTCCTTCTTCTTACACAACAAAGGCGAGAGATTATATGTTACAAGCATTATTGGCCAACAACTATATTTAGAATTTAACATAGAAAATGGATTAAAACCATCAGTAGCAAGACCAAGTCTGAGATTACGTGGATCCATTGAAAATGATTCTCATTTCTCATCCACTACATTCCACGTTATAGAATCCACCGGATGGCGCATTTTTCCATCGTTACTTTTGTTATTAAAATGTCATCTTAAATCTTCTGCCATTGTTTGTGATCAAAACATTCTTCTAAATCTTGGAACTATTGGAAAATATCGCAATACTTTTACCGGGATCCCTTGCATAACCTCTCCTGTACGTTGATTAGTCTTCCATCTCGAAAATCCACATTTTGGAAAACTATCCAAATCTTTGTACTCTTTTCTAAAAAGACAACAATCATTCTCACAAGCATGAATTTTCTCAAAATCCATATCGAAAATTTTAAGAAATTTCTTCACTTCATATATGGTTTTAGGAAGTACATTATCCTTTGGTAACAACGACTGTTGCACGATTAGAAGCTTATCAAAACCATTATCAGATAACACAGTCTCACATTTAAAGTTATATAAGACAATAATGGCAGATAACTTTGTTTGATCTGGACAATCAGGATATAATGGGGTTTCCGCATCTTCTAAATTTTTTAATAAATCATCTTCTCGTCTCTGCACATTATCATCATCGTTATCATTAGTAAAAAAAGAATGATTGATGAAATCTTCATTTTCGTAGTGAATGCCTTTGAATAAGTCATATGCACCATCCAACTTAATTTTTTTCCCTGTGTCTATTTGCTCGCCGTGATTATACCATATACCGCTTTTATATTTAGGATCCACTCCCCTTATAATCAAATGCTCGACAATGGTGACTCCAAATTGGTGAGTGAGGTTTCGACAATCCAAGCAAGGGCATAACATTTTTTCCATCTTTCCTAAACTTTTCTTTGCAAAATTCACAAAATTCCAAGCCCCTTGTTCGTACTCACTACTAGTTCTGCAATTGCAAAATTAACAAAAAATAAATATATTTTTTCAAAATCAAAACATATCTTTGCTCGCAGTCACTGGTAGTTTACCTGTGTAGATGCACCCAATCCTTATCCATCTTGAGATGCGATACTACTTAAGCAAGCAAATTTCTAAAACTTAAAACAATATTCAGTTAGTTGTATTTTGCTGGATACAATCATACTAGAAAGATGGTTCAATGATATAGCCCTATGTTGATGTGAGTGTCGACTGAAAGTGCTTCTACGATTACTGAACCGTTAAACGTTGGGCAAGGTGAACTTTATATTCGTTATTTAGGTGTCCCTCTCACTTCGATTAATTTAAAAGATAAAGACTGCAAGATCCTATAGAGGGAACCAGATGTAAAATATAAGGATAGGAATTTTAATTTCCGAGCTTAGCTGGTGGATTGGAGTTGATTAAATCTACCATATATCCAACTATTCAATACTGCTTGCAATGCTTTATTCTTCTATCTGCCGCCATCAAATAAATAAATCATATAGTTCCAAATTTTCTCTGGAAAGGAAAGCTATTAAAAATTCCTTGGGACGAGGTTTGTAAAATAAAGGAAGAAGTGGGGTTGGGACTGCGACAGCTAGAGGATACTAACTTAGCTTTAAACTTGAAATTTATTTGAAAAATCGTAAAATCAGAGGGTATTTGGCCCAAATGGATGAATGAAAAATATGTTAAAAATTAGTCTTTTTGGGAAATCCATGCTAGAAATGATGATTCGGGAGTTTGAAAGAATCTTTTAAGAAATATAATTGATGCACTTAAATGTATGGAAAGAAAAATTATAGATTGGAAAACCACTTCTCTCTGGTTTGATCCATGGTCACAGGGAGGGAAACTAATAAATAAATTGGGAATTGAAACATTTGAAAGAGTGAGAGGGGAAAATATGCTTGTCGGTGATATTTAAGAAAATGGCATTTAGAGAATCGACACGCTTAGCTTCCCACAACAAACTTCAAATGAAATATCAACTATAAAAATTCACAATGATGATCAAAGAGTTATTGGATTTGGTCATGCTTTAAAAACGGGAAACACAACTTTAAAGCTATCTGGAATTCTATTCGTGCTCAATGTACCAATGTTCATTGGTCAAAATTTGTGTAGCATCAAATCCATTTACGCAAAATGACAAATTGTGTTTTTAAAGCTACCACCAATAGACTTCTGACTAACCAGAGATTCATACGGAGAAATTTCATGATGGATCCTACTTGCATTTTATGTAACACTAGCAATGAAGACCTTAATCATCTGTTTTTTGAATGTCCATTCAGTGCTTATGTCTAGAAATGGTGCAAAGTTAAGCTCAAGTGGCCAGCCATGCATACTGAAGTTCGTAACTTTCACACAGAGATTAAAAATTCGACTCATAAATTCAATTGCACTAGTTATAATATCTTTAATACCTATTTTATTTTCAGTGCATCTTGGACACCGAGTATCAATCATCTGATTTCATTGTAATATTTGTTATCAGGTCTCAACACATGTATTTTAGAAATTAAACTTGATTAACAGACAACTATAATATAAATCTACCGATTAAATTTAGAAAGTGATACAAAATCAAAATTACCAATTTTAGACTGTCTTTGTAACAATTTGTGCGTTGACGTGGCTATGGATCTTTTTAAATCCATTCAATTTCAGCAATCAAAACTGAATATTCATATTTTCAAAAAAAAAATCAAAATTACCAACAACTCCTAGAATTTGGTCGATGAGGTCGTTGAAGCTGAAGTGAATCAATCTACGCAGTCGTTGCTGGTGGAGTGAGTCGATGAGGTAGTTGCTGGTGGAGTGAACCGATGCGGTTGACGACGTTGCATGCTGTTGGCGTTAATCGATGCGGAATCAATGATAGTTGCCAGAGGAATGGATAGATGCGATGCGGTGATGGCAGCTGGAGTGAATCGATGTCGTAATAGTTGTTGGAGCGAAATGACGCGATGTCGTGATGTGAATCCAAGTGATCGTGAATTTAGGTTAAAATTTAGTTGAGAATTTTGGTCGATAGTGAAAGGGAAGAGGAAAGTGAAACGGAGGGAACTTTGATTTTTCGCGGCCTTTTTTTTACTAAGTTACAAAAGATGCCGCCTTGATTCGATTTCCCGCTTTTGTAAAAATGGTAGGTTAATACAGCGGAGTGTTGTTTTCATAGCTCATTTTGTAGTTATATTTTTTTAACTTAAATCGTTTTATATAGCACTTTAATTACAACGCTATCATATAATGCTATAAACCCTATTTTCTTGTAGTGCCAGAGATTTTGACTTTAAGTTGACTTGACTTAACTGTGATACTAACCCCATGTAACTGAGGAGACGAATCCTCCCTTGAATAGTGTTTTACTTTCAATACTTCCACTTGATCCAACTATAGTCACTCGATGGATGTCATGTCATGATTTGACTATAATCAAAGTGGAGCTTCCATATTAAAGATCGATAATATTCTCAAGTCGAGAAAAATGTGTAAATCAGTCACATCGATATTTTTTGTTTGACCTTAGTTATATTAACCAACATAAAACTATCGAATGAGTCATTCCATAGTTATTCAATAACTATCACTATGTAACCCCTAGGTGCACCCAATAGTCATGAGTAATACACCGCCCAACATTTGGAGAGCGTTACGTACTCTAGTCTCAACGGATACATCGATATCCAGTCTCGATGCCTCTTGACTAGGAACATTTGAAATAACGTGTTTTATGATAGTGCGGTACAATACTCATGATTACACCTATTTGTAATTACCATCATAGACATACCATTTGTGGATTTTCTATTTAATATAATTTAATTAAATATTTAATTATTTATAATATGTTATAACAAATATACAATAAGAAGAAAAACGCTTTTATTACGAACGAGAATTGATTACAAAGTTAATGAATTTACAATAAATTATAAAATTGTCTCTAGAGTATACCCCTAATTCTATCAGAAATGTTGTTCATAATTTTTTTTAAAAGGATGAAATTATCTACCCGTAGATTGTCATATGCCATTCATCCAAACGATATTATTAAACTAGTCATACCAATTAATCAATATGAAGATCTCTAGAGATGTTAGAGCCGCGACACATGTCAATTCTAAGTTTACTCAACACCCATGTCATCGATCCATATGAGCTTAAAGCCTTGAACTACCATAACCAGAGGGCTATTCCACTATGAAATGAGACTTCACTCAGCTTCTTTCCCTTTGTAACTCATTTAGTGCTTAAAATTTTCTTAGGAAGCTTGAAGGAGTACTATGATGATAGACTAGGAGGAAAGTCATTTGCGATCTTGCAATAAAGTATGTAATAATGAAATTTGGACGGTGAATGTATGATTATTCATCATCCGAATCACATTAATAACTTCTTGTGCATCTTTTACTATCGTTCTTTATTCATTTTCTCGTTTTCTGTTAAGGCCGGTACACTTTTTAGTGTCTAGTTTTCACTTGTCTTACGAGGTTTAAACGAAATTTAGCCGAAACACACCTTGTTTGACGCACATGACCCTTACGTTAGATGCAAGAAAAAAATTAATGATGTAAACCTTCCATTTTCGAATTTTTGAGCATCCGCGTTGACCAATAACTTGATATCACGTATACTCTGACGTACATTTTGTTTGAAAAAAACACGTAGGTCTACTAATTGGTTGTCTAAAAACGATTTCAATGACCAAGAAAAACATCAAATCCAACTTTATACAAGGATGCATAATATCATATGATATTGGAAATCAATCCAACCTCACCAAGTTTCAATCGAATATGAGTTGCAATTTATAAGAATATACTATATATGGATCATTCCAATCATGTCTAAACCAACCCAACCTGTGTGGGTTAAATAATTGTGCGGGTTGGTTTACTTATTTATTTTTCTGCGTGGAGATTAGTTTACTTCCTCTCATTTGTTATTAAGACTAGAAATGATAGGACATCTGATTGACCAAAATCATTTGAGGACATTCATGAAATTTTTGATGTATTTTGACATGGAACTCCAATTAAGTTTATGGAAAGATCTGAATTTACAAACTAAATTTTTCAATAATGTATCTCCCTTTTTTAAATCATAGTTTCATTTGTAAATCAGATTTACTCAATTCAAACTAATCATGTTTAATCCGATTCAACTGAAGTTTTATGCACCCGTAGTTTTATACATCATTTCAAAAATTGCAATATTAATTTTAGGTGAAAACGGACAAACATGAATGTACCAATAGCCCAGCCCAAATATTATTCCAGTTTTTTTCCAAACCCGTTACCGACCCTAATCCTTACCATATAAATCACATATTCCCACTCTTAAAACCAGCTGCCCTATTCGTACTCTCGAAACCCTAAATCAGCCGCCACATCACTCGCGCTCAGAAACCTAGCCTAACGTAAAAACATGGCGACTGCTCCGACAAATTCCGTCCAGTGCTTCGGCCGGAAAAAGAACGCGGTGGCCGTCACCCACTGCAAAGCCGGCCGCGGGTTGATCAAGGTTAACGGAGCTCCAATCGAGCTTATCAAACCTGAAATCCTTCGATACAAAGCATTCGAGCCCATCCTTCTCCTGGGTCGAAACCGCTTCGCCGGCGTCGACATGCGTGTCCGTGTCAAGGGTGGTGGTCATACCAGTCAAATCTATGCCATCAGACAGAGCATCGCTAAGGCGCTCGTAGCATACTACCAGAAGTTTGTAGATGAGCAGCAGAAGAAAGAGATCAAGGATATCCTTATTCGTTATGATCGTACCTTGCTTGTTGCGGATCCAAGACGATGTGAGCCCAAGAAATTTGGTGGTCGCGGTGCTCGTGCGAGGTTCCAGAAGTCCTACCGTTAAGGATTGTTACTCTGGTTGGAGAATTTATCAGGTTTTATTTTTGTGGAAGTCCATATCTGTTTGAGTTGGATCATTATGCTTTAAGTAGTTTATTTGGTCTTAATCACATGAGTTACTTTTGCTGTTTAATGTTTTGATTGTGAGTTTATTAGTACTTGTTTTGTTTGGGATATTTATGACGTTGAACTATTTATCACCCATGGCATTTTATTTATTGTTGTTCGTTTACTGTACTATATGAATAAGTTAGCAAATGTGGTTTTCATGCTAAAGGAATAACTGAATTTACTTGGAAAAATGAAAATGTAATGTTGTAAAATTTTGAAATTGTAAACAAAAAATGGATGGCTTGAGTAGGTGCGATTGCATTCGCTAGAAGTTGAATGCTATTGGATTCCAACTTACCTTTTTTAACACTCAACAATTGAAGCTTTTATGCATCTACACAGTCAAAATAATATCTTGAACAACAGCCTTTAGTTTATTCTGTGTTATTTAGTCGAATCTGAAGGCATGAATGGTTTTCAAGGGGTAGTATCTGGATGCATGGAGAGAACTGTTAACCTCTTGTGTCTTCATCCAAACAAATAGACAATAATAAACCTTCTATGTTATTTTGGCAATGGCAATACCAAGTCATGGTTAATAGAAAGAGATCAATGAAAAGTAAGTTACATTTTGTCTAGTTTAAAGCAATGGATTGGATTGCGTGTTTCTCAAATTTTTGTATTGGGAGAAGTGGATCATTGGAGCAAGGATTCACTTATAGACCTGCATATTTTGGGCCACTAGATCTTTGATTTTGTGGTTTAAATTAATTAGTGCATTTTAACTAATGACTTAAATTTTATACAAATGTCCAGCATCGGCTAAGTTTGAGATTGAGAAATGGCACCTTTGTGTTTGTCTGATTCTCATTTTGGACCCTAGTCAGAACATTAATGTATGTACAAATATGTGTCCCTTCAAAATTGTTTGATGTTTTTCTGTTGTCCATACAATGTTTGTTATATGGCCTCATTCAGTCTGCGAATGTTTTATGTTTTATGTAACAGTACGCGAATGCGGTCTGATTTGTTCATACTTCTAATTTTAGCAATATTGAAGCTTATGAATATTTTTATAAGAAGAATTAAATTGGATAAGAGCATAGTTATGAGAGACGCGCTATGGCGCGGCGTGAAGTGTGCCTCTTCCGTATGGTGTAGCGCACATGAAAAAGACGCGGCGAATGGCGTAAATGGAACTTACGATGCAAATGGCGAGTTGTGCAAAAATGGCATGCTTTTTGTAATATTATTGTTTTTTACTTCCTTTTTATTTATTTTCCATTTTGCAGAATCCAAACTAATCTTCAACCAAAAAGTTTTGAATTATTTATTTATATTATTGCCACATCGAACTACGATGGGCAATTAGAACTAGGATTCGCAATTTCGAACCAAGTCGATTCGAGCTTGGTTTCTACCCATGGATCCTGGATCAGGTCTAATTGGTGAAAAATAACATGAAGATCTGATTCGACTCGAAAGGTTAGACAAAAAAGCAAGTATACATATTTATAATGTTATTACCCAATTAGAGCCGATCTGATCCGAATCAAACCTTGGGCCATGTTAAAGTTTTACAACATACAAGTTAGACTCAACAAAACTCAATTCGACTAGAGTCGAGACAAGCGGAGTCGGGTCCAAATAATACACGATGGGTCTAGTTACCATAGTTGCACCGATCGCATTCCCCAAATTAGTCTCGAACGAACTTCGAACTATTAGTTCTAATTACTATTGCACCAAACAAATAGTCTCGAATGGATGTTTTTTAAGTCTCTAATGAATTTCGAATTGTCTGTTTCTATTACGGTCACACTGAATAAATTGTCAATCGATATGAGACAGACGGGGAATCTTATGAATCTGATTATGTTGATATTGACTTAGAAAATATGATAGCTGAATGAAATTTAGATTTCTAGCTTATCAGGAATATGTACTATTATTTTGGGTTTTAATTTTAAAAGACTATTATACTTGAATTTTATGCTTATGACATTATATTTGATGATGCTTTTGCAAATCGTCAAAAAAAATTTATTTAATTTTATAAGACTATTATACTTGAATTTTATGCTTATGACATTATATTTGATGATGCTTTTGCAAATTGTCAATTTTTTTATTACAAATGTTAAATATGAATTATATTGAACTTTTTATTATATATATATATGTATATATTAAATTTATAAAAAAAATTCTAAACATGCGCGGTAAATTAAAAAGGCGCATGCCGCGTGTCGTGTGTCAAGGCTTCAAGGAGGCTTTGCGCCATTAATAACCATGAATAAGAGGAATAAATTTTAGGGGAATTTTTTAAAAAAGCTCAAATTTTTATAAGTAGAGAAATTATGGAAGTTTATACCTTTACTTAATATTTTTTAAACTCCTTTTCAAAATTATTTATTCTTATTTTGTTCCCTTTCTTACTTACCTCTGACAATATTATTTTCCACCTCTTCTAAACCTGTTGTTCTACTCTTTTCCTTGACAGTGTTATTTTCTCCCGCTTCTAAACCTGTTGTTCCACTTGGATGCAACTGCATTCATCTCCCTAGTTTCTTCATTTTTCCACTCTTCAACCCTTAAAATATTTTGTTTTCATCTTTGTTGCGAATATTTAAATGAAGATTGTGAATGGTTCAAGAATCTTCATGTTCTTATTTTAGAATTGTGAATTTCTTCCTTTTCAAAGATCAAGTTACCGCCACACCTTCTTTTGTATACCATGTGATGAATGGAGTAGAGCATGAAAGTTTGCTTTGTTTGTAACCAAAGTGTTAGGGTGCGCTTGCGATGAAAGGAAACTGGGTATTTGAACGGAGAAGATTGGTGAACATGGAATGCGTTTGCGGCTATGAACGTGGTATTTGAGCGGGATATTTAATTTGTGATTTTTAATTTAATTGATTTATAGTTAATTAATCATTTGTTCTGTTGTGTAATATACGTTTAATAATTACATATAATAAAAATTAAATTACTCGATTTAACATTAAACCACAACAATGCATTTAAATTCAAGTACAACAAGCAAATAAAATAAACTAGAAAAATTAAAAATAATAAACTAGGAAATTTAACAAAACAGACTAATGACTACGAAACGGACTTAACTGCTACGATATGAATCCAAGTATCTCATCATCAAACAATGTTTTCAAATGATCCAAGTTTGCGGGATCTTGGTGAAAAATCATACCAATATCTCATTGCTCCACTTGTGTAACAACATTCAATATTGAGTAACAATGCTGCACGGCGTTGGTGAAACGGTCACTCTAAACAAACCACTGTCCAGAAACATGCTTGCTCGAGCTGCTATGTTTAGTCTATCTGCTATATCTGGGCTGACCGGGTGTGCTGTCTTCGGTCACCCAAGTGTTGTACAAAGCTGTATCGACAGCAGTGAAAGGCCTTTTTGGTGGCGTTGGAGATATCTGATACTTGCAGGTGCCTTTTGCCTTGCAACCTCCAAATAGTTGATCCAGTTCTCTGAATTTGTTCGGGCGTTTCTCCTGTATTTCTTGTATCTACGCGCAGGACCGTTCCATCACTCCTTGGAACCGTCCAGCCGATCGTTCTCTATACTTCGGAGCCTGTCTTCTATTTGTAGAAGTTCGTTCCAATTGCCCCAGAAACGTTTCAGGTTGTCCAATTTATTTTTCATCTGTGTTTGAGACCCAGTCGAGATTAAACCGTGTGTTGAATTTCGCCGTTATGGACGCATAAAATCTATTGACTGAATTC
This sequence comes from Allium fistulosum, assembly GCA_030737815.1. Lineage (NCBI taxonomy): Eukaryota > Viridiplantae > Streptophyta > Magnoliopsida > Asparagales > Amaryllidaceae > Allium > Allium fistulosum. The sequence continues at coordinate 446,988,749 of CM060903.1, forward strand.
CTTTTGCCAGGCAGGAAATCTACGCACATATCAATGAACAGCTCATCCCTTTCGCGTGTCCATAAAGCTATGGGTTGGGAGGAAGCGGAACTAGAAGAGTACGCCATAATGTTGAAAAATGAAAATTTGAAAATGTAAAAAAAAATATATATATATGTTGCTGATACGGAAACATAAACACAATAGCGGAGAAAAGTACATGAGAACAAGCTTGGAGAAAAGTACATGAGAACAAGCTTGAACGGACCAGGAAAAATTCGAAAGGGGGATTTGGCGGTCTTGGTTGGTGTGGAGTGGAGGAGGGGTGGTGGATATATATAGGGGTGAAGGGGAGCGGTATGGATATTGCCCTTTGTGGGAAACGGCACGACGCGTCGGACGGCATCGTACCAATTTCCTTCAACCAGCTAAACGGTCCATTTTTGGAGATTGGAGCGTTGACACATCCAAATTGTCCGACGTTTCGGACGTGTCAAAAATGCGAACGTGCCATATTTTGGCTGCGAATGACACTTTAGTGTTCTGTTCGAACTGTATGGAGTTGTAGAAACTTTATCCATTTCCAAGGTCAAGTTACCGCCACACCTTTTGCCGTTTATCTTGATAAAAATCGAAGCCATTTGATTTCAACTATTCGACTGACATTAAATGAGTTGAGTGTTTTTTTTTCTTCTACTAGCTTCTCATTTTCTATTTTTGATAACCAGCATACTCTTTTTCACTGTCAATATCTGGTAGCCTATATTTCAACCCTTTCACTATACCACGCTCCATTATTTCTAAACCATTTTTAGTATTTTCAATACTGATGAACTGTACTAATTGATCTCAACCACTAGATAGATATTCTGATAAATAAGTCAATTTATGCCGTTTCAGGCGTTTTGACCCCCCTTTAAACTGCTACGATAAAAAAACAAAGGAGGTATGAGCTTTTACATGTTTACAGAGGCACAAATGATATTTAATTATGGCTTTTCTATAAGCCAGTCTTGTCAGTGTATTGCATTATTCCTATTGGGTTATAGCAAGTGCCCATTTACATTTTTAAGTTTCAGTTACTGCTAAGTGGTTTCCTGATGTTTATATTGGATTTATTTTATAAATTGACCGATGCGGGCTAATCTCAACAAAATTTAAAAACAAAATAGGGCTTAAATTATTATGTGAGACTTATTTGGTTACAATTGATGCTGTTAATGATTTTTCAAGGAAAAATATCTGTGGTAACTCAGTCTTCATCTAAATGAAGGAACAATGAAACCTTTACTTTTCAAGTTTCTCAATTTAGCTATTCCTACATATAATGTCTCTCTTGTTATTAGTGTATTTCATACAGTGAACTTTGTTCTTAGATGATTGTTTCTTCATTGTTTAGTATACTTTAGTATGCTCAATTCCTATGTTCTCAATCCCATGAATTTTCTGGCTTCGCACAATCTTCAGCAGTCATTTTTTATTAATTAGTCAAACCGGTTAATTAGTTTAGTGAATGGTGGTGATTGTTTGGGAAAAAGGGCATATGAAAGTTGGTGACATAGAATTTGGACAGGGCGATGATATTGGATTTAGCGGTACAAATCATATTGAGTTGAGAGAGGTAACCTGAGATCAATTGATTTGAAAGGCTACCAAGATTAAAAGCAAAAATGCCATCAAATTCGACATGTTTACCTCCCCACACACAGAGAGAAGTGCAAATGCTGAAGAGGAAGGAAATTGGTGTCTGCTACTCTATTTAGATTACAGTGCATGTCGTGCATTTTCAGAGTTAGCCATCAAACCATGTTCATATGTGCCCCTGTACCATGAATTCGAAATCCTACGATTAGTGGTACTTAGTGCTTAGTCTGCTGCTGGATGTATCTGCCGCATTTGTGTGGATCTGAATTTAGAGGGAGGTGTCATCATTTTTCCTTAAATTGATACAAAGATAGAGGTGGGCAAAATTGCCTCAAAAGTATCTTGAATATATCTGGGAAATGTGAACACAGGTCCGTGACATTTTTACGTCGCTTCTGTAGTTTTGTTCTCGTTTTGCATTGATGTCCGAGGCCATCTGTAGCAGTGGCGGTATGAACAAGAGTTGAATTATTCCAACTTCTTTTTGGCTTTGGCACCTTCTACCGATGCCGGTTTGAGCGTGCTAAATCAATGGAAGTTGAAATGGTTCGAACTTTTTCCTGTTGACCGTGGAGCGCAAAGCGGCTATTAGAAAATCATATTTTAAAAACCATTTAGCAATTAGTAAATAATATAGATTAGAATTTTTTTAGAAATTCATTTAGTTTCTAAATGGTTTTTTGGAAAACTGGTTAGCTCTTAAACAATTTAGTAAAGTATTATTTTATTTTTTTCTTTCTTACAAAGTCCTCATTTGTAGTTGGCGTAGTTGATTCTCCCAACTTTTAACTGTCTTCCTCCAGGATGCTCTTTGTTCACGACTCAATTTTCCAGCATTGAATTGGCATGTAACATACCTACAATGCATGTTCATTTTGTGGTGGTTATTAGAATGTTTTTGACGTAAAAATGGATTATATCAATTGCCAACCTAATCACTGTATGGGTTCACTAGCAGTTTTAATCCGTTTAGTTCGGTCGGTTTGGTTTGGTTTCGATACTAATTAGTTTTTAATCGACCTATTAAAAAAATTTGTTCAATTATCGGTTTAACCAAAGTAGCCCAACTTTTAGTATTGGCGAAATTATTATTGATTTTTTGCATTAGTTTAATGATCTAAATAAATTTTATTTATCATATATATATATGTCAAAATGACCATTAAAAAGCATAAGAATATACTAAATGAGAATACGATGATTTTTTTATATATATTTTAAAGTACAATGAATATTTCAAGTATAAAATATGAATTATTTGTAGTTCGGTTAAATCAGGTAACCAACCAAATCAAATTTGGTTCAGTTGGTTTGTTTGATTTGTTTTTTATTAATATTGGTTTTAGTTTGATTTAAAAAGTATCATTATTGGATAAACCAAATCAACCAAAGATTCATCTCTATTTATAACTGGGTCTCTGAGAAGAAACTTCTGACTTACAGGACTAATTTTTTAGATGAACTAATAAGCACTTCCTTTACTTGTGTAGCAGTTAAAATCCCTCATGTTTGATTGTAACAAATTGCCGACAATCGACATGGCTAGTTCGTATAGTTTGTGTATTTATATTTTTTTAATTATTATTTAATTTATATTACAAATTGATGCTCAACACTTCTGTAGTGGTTATGTTACCTTTTGTTCTGAAGGTGGATTATATATTTCTGTTTTTGGATCACTAACTCGATGTCATTAAAAGATATTTTACATGTATGTTGTTTATATATTTAAATGTAATGTTTTGAAGAGATGCAACTTTTATTAAAATTTTAAAATTCACCTTCGCTCCAACAAAAAGACAAGCTTTTCAAGTTTTACAAATCTCTTGTCAACTTTTTGCAACGAAAATATGCTTTTAAACTGCATGTTAAGATGTTGATAATTACATGTAGAACTCCATATATTTACAATTTGAACCGTGAATTTTTGTTTTACAAAACTACAGTTAGAACCGTAAATATTTACATTTTAAACTGCTACAGTTTTAGATTTATGTGTGTGTAATTTAAAATGTATGTTTTTGTTAGAAATTTTGCTACGGGTATTTCGTGAAATTTGTTTTTATATTAGTTTTTGAGGTATTAATTTTAAAAATTAAGAGAGATCCTAATTTCTACTATTTTTATCAAAAAAATATATTTATTGACATTGAATTATGAAATGTGAAATGTATATTAATAATGCATATATGCTTAGATTAATTTTTAATGAAACTTTGGATCTAAAAATATAGTAATTAATAAGGGACAGTTTGGCACAGATCCCTAATAAGTTTCAAAATACACAAAAACCCCAGTAATTTTTTTTTATAAATTAGGTCCCTAGAATTAAGTTACCGAATAATGGCATACACTTATGCAATTATTCAGTGAATAATTGCATACATTTATGCAATTATATCAAAAAATTGCGGAAATTTCCGCAATTTTTTCAAAAATTTACGGAAATTTCCGCGATTATTCACCAAAAAAATTGCGGAAATTTCCGCAATTATTCACCGAAGACATTGTATAAATTTATGCAATTTTTGGATATAATTGCATAAATGTCTGCAATTATTCAGTGAATAATTGGATAACTATATGCAATTACTTAGTAACTTAATTCTAAGAACCTAATTTACATATTTTTTTTATACTGGGGTTTTCATATATTTTGAAATTTATTAGGGACCTAAGCCTAATATTCACTATTAATAAACCAAAATTGCGGCAGATAGTTAAAGTTTGCGAAATATTCTACAAATATGTACGATTTTTTGAAAAAATTCAAAAAAAAAAAAAAAAATTAAGTGTAGGTACATCCGATTATTATTCATGTTTAATTTTCGATAAAAAACATAGATTTTTTATTTTATTTTTACTGAAAGGTGGATGTAATTTATGCTTTGTTAGCCAACTTCTATGCCGTAGTATGCTTTTACTGTTTTTATTTTCTCCTCTCCCATCCATCCTAAGGTTATTTAAATCTCTCCCGTCCAACTATTAATCTAAATTAGGAGTCTGACACAGCATTGCTGGTCAACTAATTTGTTGGTTTCCTTTTCCTTTTCCTGGAACTCTGAAAATTACAAAATCATATTTTCAGCCGGAAATCTGGTTTGAACAATCAGTGACATGGTTAACGGATACATGGTAGCATATCCACAATTGAAACCATTTTCATTTTTCGGATTTCTATATCCACGTGGGAATACAAATGGATATTTTATAATTATCTACTTCCTTCATACTTGATGGACTAAGAAACTTAAATGAAATTTTTTGATTCAACATAAACCATTCTTAGCAATAGTGCTAATATAAGTACAAACTAAAAACACGACGATAGAAATTAGTTTTGCACAAAAAATATTCATTTATAGATGTAATGTGCAGCATGAGTTATTATCTTGATAAAACAATAAATATGAATCATTTTATCAATAAAAATATGCATAACCTCAACCGTTATCTTGGTAAATGATGGGTAAATTTTGGATTTTATGTTTATTTCTAATACGATTTTAGCCTATGAATTTTGAATTTTTGAGATGGCAATCAGACATCTCTTTTGCGTTCCTCTAAATATCACATTAGATATTATATATTAGATATTTGAATAGTCTTATTGTTAAAGAATAATGGATGCTCACAAAATCCACTCATATAATGAAAAGTGACATTTTAATATTTACGTATGACATCTTATATTAGGTAAAGAGAATGTGACTGAAAACAGAATGATAATTTAGAAAACAGAATTATATTTTAAATAGTGACATTTTCATACTCGTGGGTGACATAAGAAAATGTATGATAGGAAAACACAACGATATTTTACTGTATGATACGGAGTAAGCATCTAAAGAGATTCAAAATCCACGAAGGGTAAATTATGGATGCTCTGTTTGCCACACCAAATGAGGACAAAAGAAAAGTGATTCGTGAAAGAATAACCCGTTTTTGTTGGCATTTTAAATGAGAATTAATTGTTGTAGATTATTAATTGTTTGTTTAAATATGGTTAACAAGAGAATAAAATAATAATGTGTGTGTAGTTGTACAGGGGATCAAAATTAACTGCTATCATTAATTAGTGCTAACGTCCGATACGTGTTACGTCAACTGCAAAATTTGATCAGTTCTCCTCAACCAGTCAAATCAGTGGGCCCTCTCTAGAAGCATTTGAAGCGACGCGGACTTAAACAGATCAAACAAACACGCATCCTATGTTTATTAATAGTTGGGTTGAAAGCGCAATCTTTTGGTCCGACCGCAAAGTTTTAAAATTGCCCGTTACATGTAGTAATAGCTGTAATATATTTTATGTCACACTCTTTTGGTGTTAGTATGAAATACCAAAAATGCATCTGTATAGATATTACTAAAATTTAACATCACTTAAAAATAGGATCTGACAATTAAGCTTTCTTTACAAATTCAAAATTTCCTCTGCAAATATTTATCATGTTTTAATATCACTTAAATATAGGATCTAACAAATAAACTACTTTACAAATTCGTTTTTTATTAATTAATAAAATAAACAATAATTTAAACTAACAAAAAATTAGATATCGCAACATAGAAATAAAAATTCAAATTAACTACGTTTGATTCAACACAAAAATATGACTAAATATTTGTGAACATCATTTTCATTTGAACATATTAAACAACAATTTGTAGAAAAACAATTCAGATGTTTTAATCACGCGCGAAGCGCGTTCCATAACGCTCGTATTAACAAGAGACGAGGAGCATACCTTCCAAGTGTAAATAATTTTGAGTTAAAAATGAACATTTATTTTAAGTTTGTTCCCAAAAGTCATGTGTCTTTTTTGAAATCTAAAACTATTTATTTTTAGCGTGGACTCCACTATTTATTTTTTAATACAAATAATGAAGGGTTGTTATTTGTCAGATACACGAGGACATACAATTTGGGACAAAGAAATTGAAACTCATTTATACTGAAAGATGTGAACCATGTGTTGCAAATGTTTGCAGAGGCGCCCCTTTGCCTTTTGGGTAGGCACGTGCCTACCCCAGTATCTGGAGGAAAAAAAAACGGTTTTCATGTAAAACTTTCTGTAGTATTTTTCAAAGCAAAAGCTTGTGCTATTGAAGGTAAGTTGTCTGATGAAATGCTTGAATGGAAACGGACATAAAAGCAATGTTTTGAAGCCCTTCTTTGTTTATCCATTATTTCATGCAACTCACGATGAATTCCATGTTTACCTATCAATACATCTATTTACCTAACTTAGGTTCAATCTGAACGACAGAAAATTGAATCATAAACAGAGACTTAGACGGCTTCAGTGATTGACATGTAATTTGCATTTATATTTGCATTGGTAGATCATCTATATTTATTTTATAACATAACATATGCGAAATTCACATTAGATCAAAACACACAGACACATAACTATTCAAGTGATAGTTAAAAAAAAAATTTCGTCGACTGCCATCTTCGAACCCTTGCCTTTTTTAATTGTGCCTCCGCCCAGCTTCCAATCCTGACTACGCCACTGAATGTTTGTGTACATGTATGTCTATATATTATATGTACGTATGTATATATGTATGTATGTATATATATAGGTATGGGCAAGAGACGGCTACACCTCAATTGGTTACACCTCTTGTAATTTGTCGCGTACATGAGGACATACAACTTGAAGACATAGGAATTTGATCCCATTTATACTGGATGATATGAACCGTGCGTTGTAATTGTGTGTGTAGAGCAAAGATCGGCTATATCTCAATTTGATTACACCTCTAATCTCTCTGGTTTACACCACACATTCCGAATTAAGTTATATATATATGTGTACATAAATACACATATGCACATGCATATACATATACGTATGTATGTATATGTATGTATCAATACATACATATGTACATAGGGCTGTCAATTTCCTACACGACCCGAAACCCGCACGGAAATTAGCAGGTTAACCCGACCCATTAATTTGGCGGGTCATTTTCGGGTCAACCCGAATTTGACCCGTTTATAAACGGGTGGGTTTCGGGTTGACCCGCTAACCCGAAATTGACCCGTTAACAACCCGTTTATATTTATATAGGTCGGGTCGACCCATTTACGACCCGACCCGTTTATGACCCGTTTGTACCTTATACGGGTTATACGGGTTGACCCGACCCGTTTACGACCCGTTCCGACCCGTTTACGACCCAATTATACCTTATACGGGTTGACCCGACCCGTTTACGACCCGTTTACACCTTATACGGGTTGACCCGACCCGACCCGACCCGTTTATAATCGGGTTACACGGGTCGGGTCGGGTCAACCCGTTTATAAACGGGTCGGGTTCGGGTTGAGCTTTTCTGACCCGTTTAATAAACGGGTTGACCCGACCCATTTAAAATCAACCCGAACCCGACTTGACCCGACCCAAACCCGACCCGACCCGACCCATTGACAGCCCTATATGTACATATACGTATGTGTACTACTACTATGTATGTATGTATAGATTTTATCTAAAAGAAAATACTGGTTTTTATCTTTGTCCGGGTGATACTGTCTAATGATCAAGAAGAACCGTCCAACAACCGAAAAAGTGAAGAAATCGTGATACATTCAAAAATGTTTTTGATCCTCAAGATTTAAAAGTCATTACTTATGATGACCTTGCATGTTTATATTTGGTGATATAACCTTCATAGATATAGGTGGCGTTCTTTGGTTAAACGAAAATGACATTTGAAAGAGTCATGAAAGGAAAATGCATTCATGTGTTGCGAAAGAAGCATTAACAAAGATTACTAATTTTGTTATTGTTAACTATATTGTTAACGTATTTGTATTGTTTTAAAACAGGTATATTTTGAGAATGTAACTTAATCTGAAATTTCGATAATTCAACTATAATAATGATACAAATACAGTAACACTAGTACAAAAATTTCGAATTTCAAATACAATAACGATACAAGTGCAGTTACAAAATACAAATTACTTGTGTTATGCAAATAGTTTCTAACGTAGTCCAACAATTAGTTCATTTCGTAAGTTATCTCGAACGATTGATTTAGAATTTGTTTCATCTTCTTTCAATTAGTTCACGGTTGTTATCCCCAAATGTTGGAATATTGAAGTGATTTTCTAAAAATTCTTTTGAAACTAGATCAGAACTATCTTCATATGCCATAATTTCAGGGTTTCATCTTTGTACCTTCATATGAAATTGTTTATGTTCATTCTAGCAGCAACAACATTTACTTGAATTTTATCTTTGTATGTCGGCACGTTATGTAAGGTTGCAAATTTTTTCTTCTAAACTCAAAAGGTTCTTTCAATTGCCATACATAGACTCAAATGGTATTTGAAAGTTTCATTTTTGATTTTTGATTGATTATGTGTTTTATTAAAATATGGAATATAATATCTAGCATTGTGCTAAGGACGTAAATATCCATCCATTAGCAGATATCCCGTGTCAACTAATAATGTTGTCCTATTGGTGGATGATGAATTCAAATTTTTCAATATTTAAAACTGAATGAAAAACCCTAACATCCTATGTGGTTATTTCCCACCATGCCCTTACAAACCTAAATGCTAAATCAAACGCACATATAACCATAATATTCTACGTAACAAAGCTTTTAAGTCTAACATATCGTTGTATATCCATAGTCGGCACATGTACTACTACATATGTAACATTAATGGCCTCCATACAATTATTAAAGAATGGATAATATCAGTGCAATGTCCTAGTTTGTTCTGAAACTCTATAAAATTGAAGGTCTATCGGTCTAATAATATCCTTGAACATTAATTTAACAATTTTCACAACTTCGTGAAGATAAACACAACCGGATTGGTTGCTTGTTGAAATCTTTCAACTACGTGTCGAGTAAAAAGATCCAAAGCACTTTTATATAGAAAGATAGCCACCGTGTCCTTAACGCACATGTTATATGTCGACTTCAAATCGTGGTCTTTCAACCACTCACATGTCAAAAAACAAAGTTTTTTTAATTTAAAAGTTTAGTTGACAATGTTCCATACAATTTATCACTAATCACAACACCAGAAAGGCAATTTCCTCACGGTTATAAGCGTTAAAATAGGTACCGTGGGCAAATTCAGTCACACTTTTGCTCACGGTTATAACCGTGATAAAATAGTAATTTCTCACGCTTATAACCGTGACAGAATAGTATTTACTAACGGTTATAACCGTGACAAAATAGTAATTTCTCACGCTTATAACCGTGACAGAATAGTATTTACTAACTGTTATAACCGTTACAAAATAGTAATTTTTCACGCTTATAACCGTTGTAGAATAGTATTTACTAACGGTTATAATCGTTACAAAATAGTAATTTCTCACGCTTATAACCGTGACAGAATAGTATTTACTAACGGTTATAACCGTGACAAAATAGTAATTTCTCACACTTATGACCGTGACAACTAAAACAGTATCAAACAAACTATATAGCACCAATATTTTATTACAGCTATAAACAATCTATACAAAAAATATATAGTATTAACATTAAGAAAACATACGATCAATAATTAGAACAACACCAAACATTTATGTTTCATTCAAACACCACAAAAGATACTTCATACCAACACCACAAATTATAGCATCCAAGCATAGTATATATAACAAACTTTAAAACACAGTTTCAGAATATAACTACATAGTGTTCAGTAACTTACTAATAACGCAAACGATACTCGAGCCAAATCACAAAACCCCCTTCAACCAATTCGGATAGTGTGTAATGGCCATTTTGTGGTGCTTCATAAATTGAAGCTTCTGGATCGTAAACATTCTCCACCCAAACAACTTGCTCTCCTTCAATCACCTTTCTACCATGACATATCTTTTGCATCCCAATGTGTCATTTTGCCACTTCCGTCAAATCCACTGACAATAGCGTTACTGGTTGTTTCTCTCTCGTAGAAGATCCCATTATTCCATTTAGTGGAGCACCTAAGCTATCTCCAGCACTGTTGAGATTTTGCTCTGTATTAGAAGCGGCTTCTCCTCTTGGTGTCGACACATTTCCTCCAATATGATTTACAAGCATCTTTATACATTGTCTCATATCATTTATAGCTAAACTCATTGTTTTCATCTCTTCACGCATTTCTGTTTTCCATTGTTGATTTGCATTCTCTTTGTAATTGGTAATGGCTTTTGAAGCTTGAGAGAGTCTTACTTGCTTTACAGTAGACGTAGAGCTAATAGCTCAGCAATAGCTTCGCTTTTTATCATCCCGAAAAGCTTCGACAACGGAATCTTTTTCAAAATCTTCTAAACTTTTTATTCCATCTTCTCTATTAACACTAGCTTTTGATTTTTGTCTTTCTTCGGCTTCTTCTATCAATGCCTACACAATTCAAAAAATTGACAGTGTCATATTTTATAATTTGATTTCTACATAAACATAAAGACAGCAATCCTTGTATAATTTGATTTCTACATGAACATTTCAATGACTTCAGTATTCTAGATGAATAATTTTTTTTTGATTCTATGCACAATTGAATGGAAATAAAAGCGACTTGGAATAAATTTTTGGTACCTGGTAAACTAATTGTAACATAAGCATCAAATGTATGTTCGTTGAGAAAGGGTTCAAAGAGTTATGGCAGCAAGCCACTAAAGATGTCATGAAAAATTTAAGGGAAAAGAAAACAGAAAAAATTGAATGTAATTAAGTTTAGTAGTTAAGAGCGATTCAAAGTGATATTCAGATGTTACTGCATACAATCGTGTATGTTGTCTAACAACTTTACCAAAATCCTATGGAAGAGAGTTTGCAGATGCGATATATAGAGGAGATACAGAACCTGAACAACAATGACAATTTGTTTTAAACAGTTTGCCTACCAAGATTATGATTATAAAGATTGGTGAAGATGTCTTCATTCGTTGCTATGTTGACTAATCAATTTAAGGTACAACAATTGATGTTTACAAACAATGCTGAAGTGTCTATATGTTGTATTGTGACTTATTATCACGCCATCTGAAAATTTATATGAAATTGTTTAAGGTACTGAGGTAAAGACAGCCATTAATACATAAACGAAGCATTAAACAACATGCTAACATAACATTTCGCTAAAAAATAATTTATACAACAAACAACAACTGCAGTCTACACCAAACAACTTCTCCTTCCTATTTTAGACCGTTGCAAACTTGTAGCTGATTTGTCATCATTTTTAGTTTTAATTTTTGTGCCTGGTTACAGTTCGCTTTTGTTTTGCTTTTTCACTTCTTTAATTCACAAATATAGACCGTTGAAAAGTTGTAGCTGATTTGTCATCATTTTGGTTCACAGCATTGGGTTTATATTCAATTATCGAAGCTGCTTCTCATTTAGATTCTCAAGAAACTCTTGATCCTGATTATACAGTTAAATTCCCATAAAGAACGAGACTGCCTTTATCACTATAAAATTAGTAATCGACCAAAGGATCCACCTTTTGTTTATCATACCATACACTGTGAAGATTGGTAGGATTTAGAGGAGCAATATATATAGCCATAGTAGTTAGGATGCTGAACTTAATTGAAAAATATGGTGTAGGAAATTTTTTTGGGGTTCTAAGTTAATTATTGAAGTAAATCTGTAAACATCACAGTAAAGAATGGAGTTTGTTTATGCATAAACTATAAACATAGTTTGAACAACCGATCAAAATTGGACCTAACGTGCTCTTCACTAATGTTTCGTTTATAGATATCAGTTGGGATCATGCAAAAGGTATGGTCCAAAATTTAACTCTTGTGAGCTGCACGCAACAAATGCAGTCTGTTATTTAAACCTGATCAAGAACTGAAAAACAATGAATAACAGTGATACAGAACAAATATAAACAATGGCAATATCAAAATCATCAACATCACCGATGCTCTTAGTGCTGCTACTGCTGAATGCCTTGACCTGGACCAGTGCTCGGTCAATTATTGCAGAAGCACCAGGTCATATGTCGATGGCTAACGCTGGCTATGCTCCTAAATCAGTTGAGTTGTACATTAAAAAATGCGATGACCTTAACAATGCATGCCAAAGTTCAGATGAGTGTGATTTTTCAAAAGTATGTAGTGCTTGTGCCAATTCGTGTAGGAAGCAGTGTGAAGCTCAAAATGACAGTTGCAAGTCCAAGTGTAAACTGGCCATTTAACCCAATGCCTTCTTACTATATAAGTCCCTGTGCATGGCTGGCAGTAATATTGTTGTGCTATTCTATTTCTACAAATAAAATGTTGCAGTAAAATAAAATAAACTCTATGGAGTTGTCTATTATACTTCAGCTTGAAATGAAGTTTTTTTAATCATAATTTACACTAAAATATTTCGGCATCTGATGCATAACCATAGCGGTCATCTAGAATACCAAACACACAGGTTAGTAGATATGCCATCACTTATTTTCTAGTCTAATGTTCTAAAGCTATATTTATTTGTAATAGCATACGTGTATCCATGCACATGAATCATTATTCCATAGCGTAATTTCCCAAAAGGAGATGTTTTCATCCATTTGCTCTGGAAAGGGTAGCTAACATGTTCCTAATACATCTCTCAACTTTTTTCAGTACAAGCCCTTTCCTGAATTTTCAAGTATACAAAAATTGAAAATTTTCTTTGTTAATTTGTCGAAGAAATTTCAATTCAGTTGAATCGATTTTATTAACGATAGTTGTTTGAATTTTAGAACTTTGGGTGCACATGGATTGGGTAACTAGTCCAATTTGATTCAAGATAATTACATTGAAACAAATTAGTCTTAGAAACAGTATCAAAAAATCCAATTAATTATATAAGTTGGATCAGGTACGAAACAAGAATTTTATTGGAGAGGGGTCGGTTATATTGATTAGATCAGGGACGAAATCGTTATTTCATAACCGAAAGGAACTAAAAAACGTTTGTCAACGCCGAGAAATTATTTCTCCTTGTTCATATACGAGTCCACAAGTAATCAGAGTTTTACAGTACAGAAATAACTTTAAAAAAAATTAAGAAATGATGGCTATAGACATAATAGAGTTACCAGTAGAGAACTAAAAGTTGTTATTTTGGTCCATGTATTAAAAACAGAAATGCAATGATATTAGTTATTAGCTTTGAATTTTCATTTACACTAACAAAAAAATATACTGCATGGTCAACCAATAAACGCTAAAACATTCTGCAGTTCTCTGTAGAAAATAGTTGATCACAAAGTAGGCCTGCATATAGTTTTAGAAGTAAAATTTGTGTTTGTACTATGATAAATACAAAAACATGTATCATCACACTCTCTATTTATTGTTCAAAGGACCATGGATTAACAAGCTATTCTATAGCAAAATCACCGGATGATTTATTATACAAGCGGAAAAGGAGTGTAGACTTTGTCATTTATTGTTCAAAAATCTATTTCTTTCTATAAATGGAAGGGCTTATTCCTTATGTGTACAAAGCAATTGTACGATACAAGAACGGAGGTCAAATCCCTTTGGGAAATTCATGGACCAGCAACAATCACCTCCTCACTACATCGTACACTCCCACAACCCCAAATCACAAATCAATCACCAAATCAACCTTCCTTCATCTACGCCCAACCCAATCAACCGCCGCAACCTCAGCCTTTTGACCAAAATTAAACTTCGAATCGCAACCCATTATCAATTTTTTTTACAATAATGCAGCGATAAGTGTTTGCCTATTTCGATTTTTTATATTTTGTTTTCTGTTGTAATTATTAGAGGAGAAAGAATTATTAAAACATACAAAAGCAAATCAAAAACGAAAATTATTACCTGAGGCGGGCGACTCGCAAAGGAAGATTTAGGAAGAAATCGGAAGGCTGCGATGAGGAAGTATGTTTGTATGCAAATGGAAGTAAGCTGCAATCGACGGGCGATAGGGCTACTCGCAATGAAGGAAGGCTGCGACTCAATGAAGGAAGGCTTTAACCTAATTAGATTTTAGGAAGAAAGATACAAGCCAGAACCGTGACAAACATCTGAAGCTAGGGAGTGGAACGTAAATGACAACTCTGCCCAATGTCTTCTGCTTATTTACGAAAAGCCCAAATTTTGTAACGGAAATAACCGTGACAAAATAATATAACAGTAATAACTGTTACAGATTTCCAACAATAATAACCGTGACAAAATGAAATGAAAATTGTGTGACAAAATGGCCTGTTTGGTGTAGTGAATCCAATAACTTATTTTATGTGACGAATTATGAATTCGATGCATTAAAGCTTTCTATAGCGTTTTAAGTCTCATAATAGCTTATACATCGGTCAAATCATTAGTATTAGAGTCTAAATGATCATCTTCATAGTACTATTTAACTATTGATGTTTTTGTTTGAAGTTAAGAAAAATGGAGACATGGTGAAGCCGAATAAGATGATGGATTGAAGATGGACGCGAAATGAAGTAGACGAAGATAGTTTATAGGGTAATTGAAAGTAATTAACCGTTGACATTGAATGCACCTTAAGTCGATCATTTAACTTGGGTACTAGGCGTCATAATTTTTTTTAACCTTCCTATAAGCGAATGATTATATTTTGGTTTGTACAATGTAATATGTTTTCATGTATAGATTTTGTGCGTCTGTTCTCTTATTTATGAGAAGATAGAGCAGATGAATGTGTTGTATACAATGCAACAACACGTTAATTAACACTGAAAATATTTTCCTCTGTAAGCGCTTTCTAAGACTGAGTAACACTACTGGATTGTATGCTACAAACTACAAAGTGAGAACTAAGTTTGAGTCCTCATTTGTAGATTTACTCCATCAAAAGTTTCTTTTAACCTAAACTTTTTAAAGTTCGTCTATGATTATTATTAGTTATGTTGTCATCTGTCTGTATGATGCCTCCATATTAGTTCAAATGTAAGCAAAACGGTAACTTCCGTTAGAAACCTTCTTAAAAATTCATTTTTACAATTAATCAAAAAATTA
This sequence comes from Allium fistulosum, assembly GCA_030737815.1. Taxonomy (NCBI): domain Eukaryota; kingdom Viridiplantae; phylum Streptophyta; class Magnoliopsida; order Asparagales; family Amaryllidaceae; genus Allium; species Allium fistulosum. The sequence goes on from CM060903.1 coordinate 447,004,363, forward strand.
TACTATTTTCTAAGAGTTAAGTTAGGATCGGTTGGTTTTGAACTAAAAATGACAATCTAAATTGTAGCAGAAAAAATTGAAAATTGAATCAAAACAATTTTTTTTTATATTAATTCTACAAATATGCCAAACCGAACTAAAAAGACAACTAAAAAGAAATCATCATATGTTATGCAAACGTTTAGTTCACTCAAAGACAAATTTAAATTTACGTTTCAAGAGTTTTTATTAATTATTTTTATGTTTATAAGAAAAATTGACTTATTTTCTCTTGGTAAACTCTATTTTTATTATCGAACCAATCATAAAAGTTATTGTAACATCGTAAATTTTGATGATATTATAGTAGTTTGGTTAATTTATTAAACCTATAACGGAGTAAAATTATTTTACAAATTGAATTTTAACTAATTTAATTTAATTATCAATCTGTGCCAACCGAAATAAATCGTTCAACCATAATTTGGTTCTCCCCTAGAGTTATGTTTTACAGGATTTTGCGAATATTTATAGAAATAACATGGATGTTAAGGTTGCTCAGCGAATTAGATCCAATTGGTTCACTTTGATCCAAGTATTGTTGGATCTTGGATTGTTTTTGTTCACATTCGATCCATTTGGTTCTTAAATTCATTCATACTCGTTGAAAATTATGGAATCGAAGTGGATTGGATAGTGGTTACCAGTAGTGATTTGTTCCAAATTTTTATATAGATATCATTTGTATAAAACATCACACACAAATGTTAACCATTTTAATTAAAGGTAACAAGGAATTTTTCTTTAAAGTGCATTAAGTAACCGTTCAACGTTTATTTTTCATCATCTAATAAATTTTTATTTAGGGTTCATACCATTATTCTACAAAGGGTGTTTGTTCAAAAAAGTTGGCTTTGTTAGTCAAACGATGTTAGTTAACAAAGGTAAATTCGTCATCTTGCCTACAAGAAGAGGAAATTGAAGTTAGGAATTTTTTAGTTTTGAACTCATTTTGCAAACTTATTACACAAATACCCGGTTTTAAAACTAATATCATTTACAATCTTGTTTTCGTTAGCTCAACGATGGGATAGTCAAAACACACTGGCGCTATTTCAAATACCAGTACATTAATTTTTTTATGTTAGAATACGGTGGGACGATTTATGAAAAGTCGCTAGTGGACGAGTTTTGGAAGGTCGTCCAAAACGTTAATTATTTTTTATTAGTTAGATATACTGGGTAGATTTTTCAAAACTTTTGAAAAGTCGTCTCAGCATATCATAATAATAAAAAATACTTTATACCGACACAATTTAAAATAATGTCAGCTTGTCTTGATAAAAAACAAGGCTATATATAATTTTTGGAAGTGGACTAATTGTGTAATTACAATAACAACAACAACTAAGCCATTATTTCCAAACAAGTTGGGATCGGCTAGAGATGGAACCCAAAACTACTAATTGTGTAATTACTTCACAAAAAATAAGTCCAAATCTAAAAAATTCCTTGAAACTAAGCATACGCTTGCATTACCTTTTTTAGTCTCTGAATTCACAACACAAAAGGACACCATTTTTATTTTATAGAACTAGATTTAGGCCCGTGCTTCGCACACGGGTACGTGGAGAGTTTAACGGTGGTGTATTATATGAGTTCTTATTCCTGTTGTCTTGTATTTGTTTTGGTATGATGCAAAGCTTAATAATAAGGTATACGGTATTCATTATGATTGCAATGTAGCAATTGGAATATATCTGATTTTTGTAACCATGATGGTAAAAAGTCATGTTGGAAAATTACTTAATGAGTAGCAATAGGTACATGAATGTTATTAAAAGACAAAGGAAGAGCACATAGTGATAGAGAAGAGCGAGAAAAAAAACAAAATGTTAAGTACAGAAGGAAGAGTAGGAAGTTTATTATGTGACAATGGAATTATTTATTTTTTGTCCTGCGCCTTTCTCCAACTTATTTACTGGGCGGTTATATTTATTTCTTTCTGCGCTTTTCTCCACATTGAGTGCGGACAGAGCGTAGTGGACTGCCAACATCTTCTTCATCCTACGAAAAATAAAATGTTGTTTAGTACCTTTGCTTAGGTTGGTACCAACAATTATAGTTATGGAAAAACAAAAATCAGGAAAGTTTTATAGTAGAAATGGGAAGGTTAATATGGACTCGTACAGTATTATAATGAAAAGTTGACAGTGGAATATATGTTGAAAATAATAATTAATTAAAACTATATAAATGGTAGAAATGGTTCCTGGAGAGTTCCTGTGTCGTCGATGTTTAATATGTGAGTATCTAAAATAGCGGTTCACTCTGCATACTGCAAAAGAAGACAGTCAAATACATCATAGTCATCCATTAGAAGTGAGGAAAATAAAAAAGAAATACCCGCCTGCTCTTTTATGTTTCTCTAGTAGGCAGAAAATGCGTACAAAGGCTTCCCTATGAATTTTGCATAGGTAGCTTTTGCAGTCAGATAAACCAATAGTAAGAGAGTTGTAGGAGCAAGCTGTACAATCAAACCAGGTTCTGTAGGCATGTAGTCTGACTCTTTTTTCCCTCAATATCAATCTTCGTTTTGCACGGAACAGTCGACAATGCTGCAGATAGTAAAATAAAGAGTGTAAAAGTATAGATCAACAGTGTATCTGTGCTACTGTTAGTAAATCATGTACAATGGTCTAGATGTATGTGGGTAAAGGCAGAACAAACAAAAATATTAGTTATATATCACAAAAGAGAATAATCATGTGATGGCAGTGAGTAGGTAGTAGGGTTGAGTGGACGTAGTAAACTTAATGTGTTGGTTATAACGAAAGGGGGAAGATCTGTTAGATTTTTGTAGAAAAGTATTGAAAGGGTGTAGGTTTACTTACCAATCGACGACAGTTGTGATCGTGCAAATCAGAAATTGTTCTCCGTATCATCGGTATCATTCAGGTTGGTGAACAAAAAGACAGCAGATTTTGTCCAAATTAGAATACCTAAAGACATTGGGCTATCAAGGTCAGCACTGTTTCATATAGTAATAAGGAGTAGATTAATTACCTTAAAAGTACTTGTGCCGCCTATGCTTTTAGTGCGAATACCTAGCATGTATTGAATGTTTGAGTAAAACAGAACTTAAATTGAAATTGCTCACCAACTGTCTTAAAAAAAATCAAATAAATTAGCTAAAATTTAGTTTTGTATTACGGACATACACCCAGTTTGGTTTAAAAAATGAAGTATATACACGCAACCTGCAAAATGTAGTTGCAGAATAACTAATATGTCTTTGTAGAATGAAAATTAAAATTGATAGTCAGCGTTTGGGAGTTCAAATAAGACGGATAGATGATAGGTCCATGTACTATAAGCTTCATCACCTCTTGATTAGAGTACAAAGAAAAATAGAATGTAGGAAAATTTCACTACAAACATTCAGTTATTTGTTGTGAAACTAAGTAAATTGCTTACAAAGTTCTAAGTGCTAAATTTGGTTTACCATGCGTTTCAGCATGATTTTTGTTTTTTAAGCATAATATTAAATTATCAATATACATAGAAATAACTTGTCATAAATTTTGTTCGCATCTTGCAGATTATTACGAAAGAATCCCTTTTGGATGCACAGGTAAAATTTAAAATTTCTTGCTTAATTATCCCATCTTATGCAAAATTTCTAAAAAACCAAACAATGTATTTGGATGTTGAATTATAATCATGACAGAAAAAAGATTTGAGAAAGGTAATGGACCTGTTATCTATAAGCGAGCAGCATGCAAGGACACTATTGATTCACTACAGATGGAATGTTGATAGGATATTTGAATTGCTTGAGCAGATGGGAAATGAGCTATTGTTTTCTAAAGCTGGTATTACAATTGTTAGAAATGAAGAGGTGGATCTAAGTTCCTCATCCGTATACACATGTAATATCTGTTTTGAGGAGATTTCTACTGATTCGGTCACTGAAATGGATTGTGGCCATTGTTATTGCAATTCTTGTAAGTGTTGTATCCGTTTTAAAATTAATGTTTGTAGTGTAATAATCATGCGACCAATAAAAAGAGTTTCAAATTTTACAAACAATATTTGAGAAATACAATGTGAATATGTTGTTAAAAATATATCCTCTGTAACTGATCAAAGTGGACATAGGTTGGTGGTAGCTAACAAAATCAATTTTATCATATACTCATACACATTTTATTACTGATAGCTGGCACCCGCGCTTTCAGCAAGGGCTTCGACTTTTCGTCATTGCTGCCAATGGCTAGGGAACAAAATAAAAAACCATTTAAGAAGCTCTACTTGGATGACAGTTGAATATAACAAATGCATGTTTCAAGAGTTGTGCATTGGTAAACAACTGTTGTGTATAACAGCCAAAGCATGTCGTGTTGCGTGATATGAGGGCTGGGGACGTTTGACATGATATTATTACAGTGCATCTACTGTTTGATCCTTTTGTTACCCGAGTCAGTTTTAAAATGCGTCAAAAACCATTAATGTAATGATTAGGTGAAGAAATTTGAGCAATAGTACAGTTAAGAAGAAATAAACATGGTATCATATGCCAAAAATTAAACAGCACTGTGAATGAAAAATAAGAACTAACCGTAACGGTAATCTGTACCAGAAGCGAGAAGCCATCTTACTGTCGAATGGTTATCCAGTTAGATGATTAGCACATATATTGCGTATCTCTAACCATTCAAAAAGATATTATAATCATACTGCAAGGTAAACACTTGATATATAATGCAAGATTGGGTAAGGTATAAATGACAAAGTATTACTTACATTTAGGGAGGAGCTGGTGAGTGGAAAAGAACAAAAAAAAGCGTTATCAAACTTAAAATCTAGAAAATATAGTTTTTTCTTACTGAATTCGATTAGGTCAAGTATTCAATGTATATATCTACTAAAATATATCTATGACATAGTTACAATTCACAATATGCTCAGTTTCTTCCTCTAAAATTATGCATGGAGAAGAAAATGTCCCAGAAAGAAAGTGCAAGCAATTCAACTTAGGATGTCTAGCAACTTAATCACTGCTCACACAAAATTTCCAATTTCCAAATCACGTAAGACAACTTAAAAATTTTCTAAACCAAGAATTGAGAAGAGGCAACAGTTTTTACGTTATCCTAAAATGGCATTGGGCTTATTATTGTTTCAAACGTATGATATTTAATGAACATATGAAATTACAGTATAATAAAAGATAGGCAATAGCGACAGCCAACACATCAAAATTTAGTTCTGACTGATCATGATGATATGTTTGCATCCAATTAAATGCATCTATGGATTTTCCCCAAGCAAACTACTTCAATTTGCAGGCAAAAGTAGATATATGTTTCTCTTCACTTATATACAACAACAATTTTGTTGAAGTAAATGCTCAAATCTCATTAAATGGGATATTTGCTACCCGGTAAGAATTTTAAACTCACCTGTTTGGAAGATTGCGGCAGCTGGAAGGTCCAGCGGCAAAGGAAGGGCGACTGTAGCAGCAGCGGAAGAAGAGGCAGGTAGAGTGAAGGCGGCCGGTAGCAGAGAGGAGGGAGGAGAGGAAAAAACGTGCAGAGCAGGGTTGAATAAGCGGAATTAAGTGAATGACAGAAGTAAAATTGGAGGAGGAGTGGAGAAATTGGGGCAGGAATTAATTGGGTGAGGAGCAAGTATGGGGTGCGAATGAGGAGGAAGGGGATGAACGTGGGGATGAGGGATTTAATTAATTAAGGGGGAGGGCAAATGGCAGAGAAGAAAAAGTAGAAGGGGAAAAAAACACAGAGAACGTAAATGAGCAGAAATAATAAGAAGTACCGATTTTAGATTGTCCAAGTCAGGAGAGGTGGTTTCCTGTTTTCTATTATAGATAATAGATTTGAAGACCTAAATATTAAAATACGTTTTTTCTCTTAAATCAGGAATAATGCAAATGTTCAAATTGCACAGGAATAATGTAAACGTTAAAATTTCATGCATGTTATATGATCAGCCAATGACAATATAACGAGTCTAAAGTTAAAAATGAATCTTGAAAAAGTACAAAAAATCCGAGGAGAATTGTGGAACCCTAGCCAGAAAAGACTGCATCGCTACAAGTCAATGTCAATTTTAAATCAATAATGGATATAAAATCTAAGTTGGCTTTGAGAATTAACTAGGTCGGTTGTTCACCTGGCTTTGATAATAAGAACCCACCAATCGATCGATGGTTTTCTATATTTAAGTTTAGCGTATTCAAGTTATCAATTGTACCCCTGTTAAGCCTATATGGTTTGCTCCTCGTTTCACGACAAGACAAGAAATCATTTGTTTTGTTGTTTTTAGCTTTGGGTTTTCGTCCATACAAAAATGCACATCACGCGTGTATATTGTCGAAAACGACTAATTTAGAAAAAGAAGTTAACATACAAAACAGAAAACAATTTTTTTTTATTTTCCGTTTTTTGGAAAATAACACAAACACGTGAAACAATTCATTTATCGGTCGTCCTTCTATTTCTTTAGTTCTTCCATCCGTCTTTTTATCATCCGTTCCGTCATCCCTCCGTTCTTTTCATATTTGACATACATATTGAAAATTGAAAACACAAAATTCGATTTTAAACCAAACACTTTCTTAGCTTCTATGAGCCTATGCTTCAATCTTGATTTTGTTAGTTAAGCTTATGTGCCCCCATTCAATTATTACTGTAGCCAGCGTAGTTTTTTGGAAAGACCAATTTGGTTGAGTTTTTTCTGGGATGAAAATCACCATACACAGTCATCTCCAATCACCTTAATCATCATTTGAAGCTTATGAGATCCGTTAAGGTTAAATATGACAAATCACAGTTTTTCATTGACTTCTTTAATGCGGATGATAATTCCATTATCATTTGCAATAATTTTTTTCTTTATCGTTACTCATTGGATCTAAACAGTCGACATAGCTTGTATACATATGCATTATATTCCCATGTGGTTCTATTTTCCTGAATACCCCTCCCTGGATTACTGGCCACTTGTTGGAATTAACTGGATTGTTTGCCATCTTGGTAAGGTTGTGTGCCTTGACAAATCAACTATGAAACTAAATAAATTCGAGTAAGCTAAGGTGTTTGTCAAAGTTCATCCAGACCTTTTCCTATCGTCCTATCTTCTTATCAGTCTTGTTAGCGGAATTATTTCTTTAATTGATGTTCCATAAAGTTCGAACCCAGATACTTTTACCTTCTATCAAGTTTGTCGACGTGTTTCTAAAGTGTGTTCTGTGTCTTCTCTATATCGTCCTTCGCTGTTTGAGTACTTTTTTCATCCAACTAGGAATGTTTTCACTACCTCCATGAGTCGAGTCCGCCCATCCAGCAGTGGCAGTAAAAGGCCTTCATGGATGTTCCCTATACACCTTTGTCATTGTTGAATCCTTGCTTCCCTTTTCTTAGGCCATCTATAACGCCCCACGTTTACATTCATACTATCAAAGAGTATTACTAAAGAATATTGTTTGGTAATACAGAGAACGTCGCTTATTAGGAGCGGCCATACACGAATATTTTCTTGGACTAATACCGATATGTATTCTTACCTCAAAAATATATGTATCTAATATCGACACAAAAAACACGTAGATTTACATAGACAGAACAAAATACAATATACATACATATATATACATACATATATACATACACACACACACACACACACACACATATATATATAAATGAACATAGAGTCACAGATCGAAGCAAAAAAATACAATATATCACAATATATATATTACAACAACGTGAGTATAAAATGGGGTTTCTGATTTACTTCAACAATTTACGTCTTTTTAAGTACAAAATCTACAACTCATAGTCATTTCATCAAAACAAATACAGGGGGACATCCCAAGGAAAATAAACATTGCAAACTTCTCAAATTGCAATATAGTGTATGTATATTTGTCTTCTCTAAAGCCCAAAATTCAAAGTGGCTAATGTCTATGTACCTGACAAGTCTCAAATGGAACTAATAAACGAATCAGAATATATCTAAATAAAAAAGGTAAGAACATGATGATAATCCTCAAAATAGATGATATAAGAATTGTAACGTCCCGACTTTCCAGTCCCGGAAAATCGAACCATTTGTGTTAAAGAAGAAGAGGTAGAAGAAGAAGAAACAGAAAATCAACAACAGAATCTCACATCGCAGCGGAATAAAATATAATATATACAAAACAGATCTTTACTCAAACAGAAAGATATATCTGTTTATACAATACATTTACAGAATACATCATCAGAGTTCATCACATCAATGATATACATCCAAATACACAGCGAAAAAATAAACAAATACGGAAGTACGTATCGCCATCCAGCTCGTCTCCTGAGCTCCACAGCTACAATCTGAACCTGTTTATCTCGGTCTGACCCGAGCATCATATAAGACAATACCCGAGTCAGTCTGGAATACCAGCGTGAGAAAATCACACTCAATTGATTTTTTTAAAGTTCAAAAATCCTTTTGAAAACAAAAGCATCTCGTAAGACCACGCCACAAATAAACATGTCGGGTTTTTACCTTACGATAGCTAAAACACTTTTTATCAAAATCCTCTGATATTATAATAGTGTCTATTCACAAATACTTATTAAAATAGCTGAAATTGTTACATGATTAAATTCCAGCATACTAGCCACAACGTGGGTAATACAAACAAAACTCGTACAAGGCACGTAGGGAGAATGGATTTCCAACGAATGACTAGGCACTGGGGTACCACCTGTCACAGTACGTGGCCTAGATCACAGTACCGAGGAGTACGCCCGCTCCCCTGCAACACAAGACCGGAATCACCTATGGGCAATTCCGAATATGATCACCCCACGGTTGGGATCAGCAACCGCACCACTAAGCCGAAATAATAGGGACATCTAGACAGGGATGACCATACTCTCCAGTGGGCGCTACCCACGAAGCCTTGCTGCATAACCCCTGATTTTCAGTCATTCCCGGTTGATGAGGCTCGAGGCTAAACGATACCTTTATAGCACATATCCCTTAGAATGCCCATCGTCCACCTGACGATGTCACGAAAGCATTCGTCCATACAAGTCCGTCCCGGGTCCGAACGGAACCGAAGGCACTATTCCTACTACATCCATTTTGGAAATATCCTCAGGATTAGTAGCGACTAGCCCTTGCACTTCACTGCTCCAGCTTCGACTCTGAACACGTTTCACGAAACGTACAAACCGAATCGAAGTGGTATTCGAGTCTCCAGACCTAGAATCCCAGTATACGGAAACTCGATCCCGGTCTCTTCGAAACGATCAGCGCATTCGGCCAATATTGATAGTCGGTTATTTAACTATCAATTAACATCCACAAGCAACCATCACACAATAAATAATTTCCCACATTATTTACTTGCCCAAATATCTTTCCAAGATATATTTCTATTTTCAAACTCCTTTTGAAAACAATTTCAAAACAGTTTCCGCTTACGGAATACATTTCCCAATAATTATTTCCACTGAATCACCAAGTACAAAATACCTTTAATTTTAAAATAATTTAAAAACACTTTATTTAAATATACTTTATAACATTGAAATTTTAAAACTACTTTAATACTTTATCAATAAATATAATTTAAGAATATTTAAAATAAAACCACTTTATAAATATAAGCTAACTTCCTCCTTAAAACATAATACCAAATTACTTTTATATAATTACTACAATAATACATTTTTGAAAATACTTACTTTGGAAATTAACCTTTAGAAATAATCAATTTCCTAAAACATGCATTTTTAACAAATTAGAACTTTTTAACTTATATTAAAAATTGCTTTGAAAACGTACTTGGCTATCCAGAGAAATACACTTCTCTTCACATCCTTTAAAAATAAATCAACACTTATTTTTAAACCAATTCATATCCCTTTTATAAATTCCCTTCTTGAATTTATATTTCAAATATCCTCTTATATTCCATTTCACTTTATAAACCCAGTTTATATCTCCAAAATCTCATTTCTCTTTAAATTTCAAATCCCAAAATATTTAAATCAATTTATAATTGATTTCCCAATTTATTTTACTTTGAAATAAATTTCCTTACTTAATCCATTTATTACCAATTTCATTAACTTCCAGATTTTATTTCTCATTATGATTTAAAATCTTTAAACTGACACAAGTTTCAGATTTCCCAAATTCTTCTTTCTTTTTAATTACATTTAAACCTTGAATTAAAATAAATTATTTATTCCTTTAAATAATATCACCTAAGTTTTCTTTAAATTCAATATTCTCTGTTTATTTAAAATTCTTCTTTTCCATATTTAATTTATTCGAATTCACTAGAATTACTTAACTTAAATTTATTCTTTTATTTCTTTCCAAAAATCCAATTCAATTGCTTTTGATAACTCATTATACTGGAAATTCAATCCAACCAGATTATCCAATATAAATCATCACAGGATATCAACAATCATATCACAGAATATTTAAACAAAATTAAATGTTTTGAGGAATCCATTGGATCCCTCCAACCTGTTTCCCTACATCCACAAATGTTAGCACAATACCAATTCCACTTCGAGGTGGAATATCGCGGTATATGGGTTTTATAAAATATCATCCGCTATTATGCGGCGCATAGGGTCTCATCCGCTATATAAATGCGGGAATATCAACAACTCAAATATATACATATGCCAATATGTATATATTGCTATATACTACTATATATAATATAGCATATTCAATCAATGCAACCATTCAATCAATTATTTAAATTTAACCATTTTAATTTAAATTTAACTGAGTGAGATTAACTCACCTTTACCCCTTAAATTTTTCAATCCATCCAGACCAGTTTGATTCTTCCCAGATTTTTGACCTTGAATAAATATTATATAACTTATCAATATTCGAAATAGTCAAACAGTTAATTACCATTTAATAGATTTAATTAATCAATAATTTAATTTAAACTATTTCCTTTTTAATAAAATTATTTTTAGCGACAAATAATTAAACAAGTTTATTAGACAAATTAATCACTGCTTAATAGGTTTTAAATTTTAACTTATAATTTGATTTAAACCAACTTTCCTATTTCTGACCAAATCATACATTTTATAACAGATTTTACATATATACATATGTATACTAACTAACGTCGTATATAGTTTTAAATTTAACAGTAAGCTATATATATAGTTATTATTTACTTTGGATCTTGAATAAAAATTCTTTTTACTGTAAATTCCTGATAACCTAAACAATAAGGTAAATTAAAATTTTTACTTAACAATAAAATTTAAAACAGTGAGTTAAAACAAAATAGTAATTACCTTACTGTTAACTTTTTTTTTTTCTGTTATCAATTCCGATTAAAACTAAAGAAAATAAATCAACAATTTTACCTTACGATAGGATTTAAAACCATGATGCCAAAACCCTAACTCGAGTTCTCCCCTCAGATCGAGCTCGCGATCCAAACGCCGCCTCCTACGTGTACGCGCAAACCAAGCTCCACCGATAATCGTCACAGCGCCCCCACAAGTGCGAACCCGAGTTCCAGCCTCGCGATGCCCTAAGTCCCAAGCCTGGCCGCGCGATTTGAGGAAGACGAGGAACCTCACGACCCTTGCCTCGCGATTGATCGAACAGCGACCCCCACTTGTATTGCGATTTCGAATCGCGATATCCCCTTCCCTCTTATATTTTTGAACTGTTAGTTTAAGAAAGGGATTTGATTTGTATGGCAACAACGGAGGGGAGACGCGATTTGAATTTGTGGGTGATTTTGTTTGAAGAGGCTAAGAGACGCGTTCCATTAACTGTTTCAGCCATAGAAATCGAATTCGATTTTATCTTCTTTTTTTTCGTTGTTGAATTTGATATGTTATTTGCTTCTGAAAGAAGGCGACCATTATAAAATAAGAGGAACGACGTGCTTGAAATGAAAGAAAGAACTGGTAACGTGGAGTTAATTAACTCGTACATCAGTAGGTAGGTCGGCTGAGAAATATAGGGTAATGGTCGAGTTGATTTTTTCCTCTGCCCTTTATAAATTTTATTAAGGTATAAAATTTCTAGTTATAACAACTCAAATTTTCGATATAAATTCAGCACGTTTATATATCGTACGATCACACGATAGCTCCGAGAGCTACGAAATTTGAAATCCGGTAATAATACAATATTACGGATCCAATGGCACTGGTTCCGTCGAATTCCGAGACTGTGCCTCGGACGACTATCTTTAAATTCAATTTAAACAATATATTTTTAAAACTGAACAAAACATCTTTAAATTAAATTTTAAACGTTCTATTATTTTCAGTACTGTTAATATAAATTTTATAAGCCTTCAAATTATTTTTAACCAGCTTAAAAATCCAGATTTACTATTTTATCCAACTTCAAATAAATTTAATTTAATTATTAAATTACTCAATAACCAGCGATATTTGAAATTTAAGTTTATAATTAACCTCTGAATATTTAAAATTAATTAAATATTCCAATTTCAAATATACAAAAATTCCGGGTCGTCACAAGAATTTTCAAAACATATAATATCGACTAGCATATGAGATATAAGCATACAATAAGCAACAAAACCACTGTAGCATAATACATAAAAGCAAACATTGGGGTCATGGTGAAACATACAACAACCAAACTTAATCAATTTTTTATCCAATTTATCCCAGACAATCAATAAAGATATACAATGGAAATAAAGGCCAGAACATAGATACGTGAGTTAAGAAGTAACTCACTGCCTCATCGTTTTCACATAATATTTTAACACCTGGGGAATGCCTCTAATTTCACAGTGACACACAGTAGCAACTTTAATCAACTGAGTTTCACATCTTTGCCTTTATTATTAATTAAACATTTATTAAGCCACTCGGTTAATTTGATTATCGATCAGTTTAGTTGCTACGTTCATCCAAGGTTACACATTAACCTATTACTGGAAGTTGAATTCCTCGCTTGAGGTATTCACTACCTCTACTCAGAGATGTGAGCGTCCTTGCACAATCCATTTGCTGCACAAATAATCCTCACATCGCTGGAAATACTCGCTTCCATCGTCCTCATAAATTTTTTGTCAGAACCTCGTTGTTGTGCCCGTGCAGCGGACCGTTTGACCAGTTACAATGAGGTCAAATTGTCACGACTAGGGGCGCTACCTCGACATCGATCAGCTAGGATGGACAACTAGCACATCTAGTATTTAATGTAATAACCATCATATTTTAATTTTTTTCATGTAATCCTTGCTTACCTTTTGTTATTGTTCCCAACTCTAAAATCATTTTGGTCTTTAATCTATATATAAGTGAGAAAATGCATTTAAACAAAATGTTATAAAATATCTTAACAAAATTTTCACACAATGTCGCATGTATTCACATACAAGTATAATGCTCTAAATTATCCAACAAGTCCATTATTATTATTATTTCCTTAAAATATCATTTAGTTTCGAATAATGCATAATTTAAAATCGTAGAATTTATTTCAAAGAAGACTTGCTCGAAACCATCAATAAATCTTAAAACCTTTTAAGAACTAATTTATATTATTGTTATTTCTACTTTAATATTATGGGAATACTATAAAGAAGTCAGTAATTTCCAAATATCTTCGAAACATCAAATTAAAAGTATTTCTCGAATCCAAAAATATTTCCAAAATCTAAATATATAATTTCAAAATCAATATTTAAAAATCCTTATTTATTTTCAAATCCGTTTAAAACAACTTTAGAAATCAATTTATTAAACTCAATTTTTCTTTTTATAAAATCTTCTAAATATCGTATATTAAAATTCCAACTTATAAATTGTACCTCATAAACAATATTCAGGATTTCTTATTCACTTCATTATCCTTTTAAATGCTTTGGAATAATAATTTATCGAACTATACTTCACTTTTTATAAAAAATCTCCTAACTACTTGCACTAAAATATCGATATTGATCTATATATATATAATCTTCACTTGAATGACCGAATTCTATAACCCTTCATTTATATTTATAAAACTCTATACATTCTAACACTCTTGAAAATCCCTATTTTCATTTTTAAAAGAAATTTTATACCCAAACAATTTCCAACAAATCATTTTATTTCCCGACCACTTTTAGTTTATTTATGAATATATTTCAATCTAATTTTAAAACCCTATAATAATTTTCCGATGCTATTCAAAATCTTTTGAAATAAGAAAATCAATAAATCCAAAAATATAATCCATGGAGCGAAATTATCCAAAATCATCAACCAATCATCAAAATAAATTTCATCGCGTGACCTGAGTTGAATAACTCGAACTCCGGTCATCCATACAATGCACACACAACATAAAATTAAACTACGCAAATCAAAATGCAACTGGACATCATCTTCTTTGCATTTTGACAATTCAAGATATACACCATCAAATCCGATATCATATCCAATTTCACACAATCAATCCAATATCTCAAACAAACAATATGATATAAATATAGTTGTGAGTTTATAAACTCCCCGAAATACTGAGCGAAGTCTTATTGCCTTCTTCTTTGCTATCCACTGCCTAAATGCCAGCCACAACCGTCTTCTCCGCGGCTTGCTCGAACCCACCTCACTCTCACACCATTTACCCAAAGCATCCATGTCATCTCTGCCCTAGCTTCCACCAGCCATATGCCTAAGTCGTCACCAGCCATAAATTGTAGCTACCTCCCATTGTCATTGCTGCCAACACACTACGTACTGAGTGAGTTCACTCTGTTACGATGAGAGATTGTTTCTTCCTAATGTCGATGGGTTGAGGGATAAAGTACTATGAGAGTGCCATCATTCGAGATTGACAATACATTCTGAAGGCAATAAGCTGTATCGTGATTTGAATCAAACATTTTATTGGGAAGAGATGAAGAAGGATGTCGGGTCATTCATCTCAATGTGTATGAACTTTCAACTAGTAAAGGATGAACAAAAGAAGTCAAGTGGTTTGCTACAACCACTTGAGACTCCTGAATGGAAGTGGGAATAGATATTAATGGAATTCATCGATAGATTACCGAGGAGTAGCGGGGGATATGATAGCATTTGGGCCATAGTTGATAGATTGACGAAGAGTCTACCGGCAAAGAGTGCTCGATTCATACCTATAAAGTCTATTAAAACGACATCCAAATTGGCGGAGTTATATATAAAGTGGATTATGTGGATCCCATGGTGTACTAACGAGCATTGTGAGTGATCGAGATCCATTATTCACTAACAGGTTTTAGAAGAGATCACAGAAGGCATTGGGAATTGCATCTAAGTAAAGCTTACCATCCTCAGACTGATAGTCATACCGAGTGGGTGGATCATAACTTGGGGGGTCTCTTGCATTATGATTTTTGGGGCTTATGGGATGATCACTTGCATTTAGTAGAGTTTGCATACAACAACAGTTATTAGTCTAGCATTGGTATGACACCATTTGAGGTATTATATTGCCAACAATGCAATGGTCCTTCATGGTGGTGGAAAGTGGCATGAATCTAATACCAGAGCCATATATGATCAAGGAGATATCAGAGAAGATTGAGATCATATGACAATGAATGAAAGCTGCTCAGGATAGGCAGAAGAGTTGCGCTGATAAGAGAAGACATGATATTGAGTTCTCTTTCTGCGATATGGTGTTTGTTAAGATCTTTCCACTAAAGAATGTTGTTCGACTCGGTACTAAAAGGAAGCTGGCACCGATATTCATAGGTCCTTTTTCAATACTTGAGAGGATTGGGACCTAACTTACATAGTCGACTTACCTTAGGAGATGGTGGGTGTGCATAATGTATTTCACGTTTCTCACTTGCAGAAGTTTAAGCATGGCTCAAGCATGATTATTACACTACATCAACTTGATGATATCGAGATTGAACTAGAAGTTTTGAGACCTCGTAGTCCTAGTTGTATCATCGGACATAATACGAAGCAACGTAAGAGGAAGACGGTGGAGTTAGTGAACTAGGGTGACAACGATTGTAGGAGATCAAGGACGGCATGAGGACTGCACATCTAGATCTCTTTACTTGGTGAGAGTTTTGTTTGTCGTGTTTAATTTCACTTTCGATATAATATAGAGTAGTTTAGTATTCAACATGCTAGGATAGGCATATATATTATTTCCACTTATGTGTTAATGTTTGATGTTTGATATGATTGCTTATGATTGTTGTTAAATATAACGGTTTATGATTTTTGTTTAATGATTATAAACATATACATATGTTTGCGCCAAAAATGGTCACAAACCCCAAGTGTTGTGAAAGCACCAGTGTATGAATACAAATCAGCAATATTCAAACACAAATATCAGATCTAAACAAGCAACAAACAACAATACAGAAATAATGAACAGAAACACGAGATTTATAGTGGTTCGGCTATCTCCGGCCTACGTCCACTCCAAAGTTTTATCTTTTATTGATTCTCCTTGCTGATTACAGTTATTTTATACTGTAGTACAACTGAGTTTATATGCTAAGTCTCGATCTAAAGCAGCGGTGGTGATCTGGAGTAAATCTAGCAGAATCTGGGCGCTCTTTAGTACTTATAATTGTCCGATCCCTTTTCTGAATGACCAGGGGGTCTATTTATAGGTGTAGGAGTCTGATATTTCGCCTAAATTGAAGGGAGACCAGTTCTGGCACGTGAGGGGGCCCACATGCCCGTTTCTGGAAATCCGGGCCCACTTTGGGATCGATTCGAAGCTACGTTCGAATCGATCAAGAAATTGTCCGATTGAGTTGAAATTTGGTGTGAACATTCTTCAACATGTGCTCAAGCTACTGTGAAAATTTCATAGCATTTGGACTTGTAGATCTCGAGTTATGATTGATTCAAGATTGCATTTTTCATTATATCGATTCGTTCGAATCGATATGGCTTCGACTCGATATGGCTTCGAATCGACATGGCTTCGAATCCATGCTTCTGCACGTGAAAATGGTGTCGTGGTACGGGTTTCTCGGGTCGATCCTCCTTTTTCTCCAAGTTTACCGGGTCGAATCCTGGGTTTTAGCCGCGTTTGCTTGGTGGACTCGAGATGTTGGATTCGAAGGTTCGCCTCCTTCGAATCGATGGAATCGGTACTTGTTCGAATCGATCTGGGTATGCTACTGTGGATCGATTCGAACATACCCTAACCCGATGGATTCGAACTCTCCTTGACCTCACCGATTCGAAGCATTATACTTTGTCTTGATCGATTCGAACATGTTGTCCCAGAGCAAACGACTGAATCCATCTTCATCGATACGAACCGTATCGATACGAAGTGCGGTGAACTTCAATCGATTCGAATCTTCATCGATTCTAACCAGCATCCATCGATGCGAAGTACATCGATTCGAACTGTGCTTTGTGTATTTTAATCCATTCATATTTTGAGCATACGAACTTCGATTAACCTGAAATTTGAAATGTAGCCTTCTCTAGCATTGATCATCATCTCCAACCGATTCCGTCTTGATCGGAGCCCGGTCAAATTTTGACGACATCCATTGCGGTCTTGTTTCCAATTGAACTCCAATCCTGATATCCATCATCCCTTGCCAATTCGTTGATATTCCAGCCTTGACCAAAAGGTGGGATAACAACATATATATATATATATATATTCGTTAAATGTGTTTGCTGTAGTACTATTGCAATTGCATAGAATGTAATAAATACTTGTAAAATGAAATAAATGAATCACAATTTTATTTGAACAAATATTTTATTTCAAATTCAAATAGTACACATTTAGCTTCCACTATATTTACATTTTCAAATACAATACAACTTTCACTATCACTCTCATATATACAGAATTTGCATACACTCTCACATACAATATCAACTCACTCACTCACACTCAGTCGAGTTTGTTTTTGATGTTGATCTTGATTTGCTTGCTCCAGCTAATGTCCATCCATCTACTATACCTGTCAAATAAACAATGTAGTAAACTGAAAAAAGAAACAAACCTAAATAGAAAAAATAAAATTGAATTTGAATACTAATATTGCCTCAGTTTATGGGTTTGTTTTTCTTTTATATTAGACAGGGACCAAAAATAAATATACACGAGCAACATATGACATGCACAGTGTATCACTGTACATGCCATAGGGGCCATGCATATATACAAAATCCATTCACCCTTGCATCAATAAACTGTAGGGACAAATATACATGGTCAATCCCCAAGCAAGCTCGGGCTCAACACAAGTGCATCAAGCAGTGTACGTAGGTGCAACCATGTTTCAGCCTCTGCTCAAGTGCACTTATCAGAAGCAGCAAAAGAAAGCACACTAATATACACATTTACATATATGTATATATATGTACACAGTGAATGGAAAAGTAGTTTAGAGCTTTAGATGAACCAACGTGTACTACAACATCTAAGGCCAAATGCACACAAAAGTGAATAAGCCAAGAGAGAAATGCATGCACACTGGATAGATCCAATTATAAGTTCAACAAAGGAATGTAGAGTGCACATAAGTTCTCAACTAAGAAAACAACCTAGTACATGCATACACATGTACATTAGGTATCAATTTTGAGCAATAGAGCAGTGGACACAACAAACAACTCAAACCAGAAACATCAAGCAAGATACAACATCACTTGAACATAGTTCATCATCACTGGACAAACAACAACAGTAAAGCACATAGAGGCAACTCAGAGATACACACACCAGCAAAACAGTTCAACAAGTAATACCAAAATCAGAAAGCATCAACATATTCGATCGAGCCAAAATGTATTCTCAGAAAGCATTCGAGCAATGTCGTTTTTAAACAAGTCAAGATCCAATGGGTTAAAGTATATTCGAACGTATATTCAAAAATTTCGAATATATATCACAATGGTGACAAAGTCATAAATCTAAAAGGCATACGTTCAAAAATCCATGGTCGAGAAAATCAAACTCTGAAAAATTCAAACCAAAAGTATATACGAAAATATAGGAAATGATTCATATAAATTCCACCGAAAATCATCATTGGCAATGATTCGAGTTCGAGCAAAATCAGAAAGCAAGCCTTGACATAAATCACGAATCAATTTATAACTCGAATCAATGTCAAGATCAATACAAATCGAAAGGGGCAGAAATCATACCGAATATTAATCAAAGAACTCTCGATGAGGAAGCAGTCGCAACCATAAATCGCCTACCAATTGAACAACGTAAGCATAAGAAAAGAAGCAAGGCGATTCAAAGCTTCAAATTCAAAGTGGCAGCTTCAATTTACAGAAACCCTAATTTGAGAACGAAGCAAAAAAGGAAGACGACACGAAAATAATGAATACGAGCTAACAAAGAAAAAAAAAGATTGTTTTAGTTTATTTGGGCCGCATTTCCTTTAGTTACAGTTAGAGCCAAATTGTGTTTATGGTTTCTTTTATTTTATTGTTATTTTAATTTGTAAATTGTTAAACTCTAGTGTTAATTAGGTTATGAGCTATATGGCATAGTTCGAGAATTCACAACTTTGTGGCAGAGTTGTGGCATGGTCTTGAGCGTAGGGTTAGAACAAACAGGTAAGTGATAGTCATAAATTTACAAGGTCTGTAAGCGGTCGTTTGTTTAATTCTAGTGGAAACCTTAGGGGCAGTAGTAGGCGGATTTGCAGAAGCTGGGTAAATTTGCATGTCATTTTTATTTCCACATTTACTCTGTTATTATCAGTACTGCAACTTTTATTTATCTGAATTTTTTATAAACCCTATTCACCCCCTCTAGGGTTAATTCGATCCTACAAGTGGTATCGGAGCTTGGTAGAAAAAATTCATTTTTTTAACTATGGCTAGTTTTAATAATGCATTTTCTGAAGGTCAACCTATTGCCAGGCCACCTATATCTAATGGTACCGATTATTCGTTTTGGAAAACTAGGACGAAATTTTTTCTAGATACCATAGATGCATGGGATACAGTTGAATCTGGATATAATTTACCTACGGAAATAATAGATGGTAACGAAGTTCCTAAACCAAAAGTTAAGTGGAAGCCTAATGAGCTTAGTTTACATCGTTCTAATGCTAAGGTTATGAATTCTATTATTTCTGCATCAGATAAAGTTGAATAATGTCGTGTTTCTCACTATGAAACTGCGTAGGAAATTTGGCATACGCTTAAAGTTACTCATGAAGGAACATCGCATGTCAAGGAATCTCATCTAGTAATGCTTAGCAATGAATACGAGAATTTTATGATGATGAAAAATGAAGATATAAAAAATATGTATGGACATTTTCAAAATATAGTATTCAAATCCAAAACTCTGGGAAAAGCTTATACAGAATTGGAGATGGTTCGAAAAAGTTGGAGAATCCTTCCTAAATAGTTCGAAGCGAAATCGATTGCAATTCAGGAATCCAAAGATTTGACAACGCTTGAATTGAAGGAGCTAATAGGAAATCTCATCACTTACGAGATGGAATTAAAAGTCAGAGAAGAACGTGAAAGTGGAGACTCGAAAATGAAATCATTAGCTCTAAAAAGTAAAATCGACGATGATGGCGATACCACGGTTGAGCTAGCACTATTGATGAAGCAATTCAGAAAGTGGACTCGAAAGCCTGGAAATCCAGCAATAAATCAATGGATAAAAACCAAAATTGTCAAAGTTCTGGATGATTCTGAAGTGGAGGAAATCAAATGCCATAAATGTAAGAAGCCGGGTCACACTAAGCCAAACTATCCGCAGAATCGATTTGACAAAGAAAAGAAGAAGAAGTAAAGGAGTTTCGCGGCCACTTGTGTGACGCCCCACCTCTATACTCACACTAGCCAAGGACACTACGGGGTAATGATGTCGACTAGAATGAAGAATAAGGTTGTTGATGAGCGACCATCTATTTAATTGCTTTGTGCGAGTACCGATATGTCAGATAATATGACTTGCGTTTCATTTCAAGAGGAAATCCGACATATCAAATACAAACTCAAAGCTACTACACAGTGCCTATGTGGGCTTCGGAAACAAATATAGAAATAAGCATAACACAAATCAGTCACAGATATTCATATCACTAAGGAGGAAACAGATATGAATATAACACATAGGAATGTACATCAAAATAGTGGTCATAGAAGATCCACAATATCACAAAAGAATAAGTATACATCAAGGAGTCTCTATTTCAAATGTATAAAAGCAAAAACTACTAAGCTAAAGTAGTTAGCCAAAAGTCAGAACCTAGCCCCTGCTAAGAAGTCAAGTGGAAGCACCTGTAACACCTCGGTCAGACCCGAGTATTATTTAAGAAGAAAAATAATAAACGGATCAGTCTAGCTATAAATATCATATGAGATGAGAAAGAATAAGAGATATCACAAAATATATGATAACAATAATGTCATACTTTGACAAGCATACATTTGATAACAACAAAAATCATACAATATCTCAAATCATCTCAAATATCCAAAAAGAATATCACATTCTTTAGCTTATTCACCAATCCTCAAATATTGACAAAACATATCAATGTCAATCGCAAAAATTGGTGAAACACAAATTCCAGAAATTATCAATGAGAAATCCAGAAAACACAAAGGGGGAGGCCTATCACAAACGGGAGCATGAAAACTCACCAACATGTGTATCACAAACGGAACGCTATTCCAAGGTCGCTAACCATCAAGTTTGAGCCGAGGCTCCACAAACGGCCCAAAGACCATGGGTCGCTACCCCACCGATTTGTACCGAAGCTCCACAAACGGGGTTTAATCCCCCATACAAACAAAGAAACATCGCACATCGCTAGTCTAAATCACAAAATGATCACCATTGATCGATAAGTGTAAATCACACTAAGCTAGTAAATAAATAAGTTTAGCTTCATGTCCCATAACCACCGGCTTAACTTAAATATTTACGAACAAATTGTAGATTTCCACTCGAAAATTGTCACGAGATTTCAATCGAACAAGTCCAAGAATTAACCGACAAAGTAAACGCAAGCATTTCATACCACTTGTTTTGGCAAGTCGTTTAATTAGATTTCTCATACGAATGAGGTAAAGGTTTGTGTATACTAATAGATTGGAAAATGATTTTAAAAACGAACTTTGTATTAAAAGTAACATTGAAATCGGTTTTGTAAAAGAGTTTGAGTATTTACTACTAGTATAGAAACCTTTGTATTTAAAAGTGACAAATCACAGAAATGATTGTAAAAACAATCTATCACCAAAAATCCACATTCGACGACGTGAATTCAAACCATAAAAATCGATATCAAATCCAATCAAATGGATATTCCCAAAAATCCATAAATGAAGTCATCAAAGTCGATAATAATTGACAACAACTAACCGGATCAACAAAAATCGATAAAATTTGGAAATCCACTCAAAAACAACCAAAATAGGCAAAATTGAACAGTTCCATACGTCTGAAATTACCACCCAGACGTCCGAACCACTAACCAGACGTCTAGTTGGATTTCCAGACGTTTGGATTTTGCCTTTGCCTTTTTTCTTTTTCCAGTGACCAATTCCAAACGTCTGGATTTTTCAACCAGACGTCTGGATTTTTCAACCAGACGTCTGGATTTTCAACCAGACGTCTGAAATTTCAACCAGACATCTGGATTTTCAATCCAGACGTCTAAAATTTCCTGCTAGGCAAAAAATCAGCCTAGCCCAAAAGGGCAAAAATCCAAACCGAAATGCGATTGAACGAGTGATGGATGCTAGGAATTTATGCCAATCGACAACCCAGTCCTATAGGCTCTTCGATACACCACCAAAACATGTCCAAACATCCAAGATAGGATCTTTAAAGATTTTGACTTCAAAAATCAAAAATTGGAATATTCACCAAATCAATTCAATTCAAAAGCAATTTGGCATGCAATAGGTGTTAGGAATTCATACCTAACAACAATGAAGGCTATAGACGTCGATGTGAGTTCAAAAACTCACCTTTAAACCCAAAACAACAAGTGAGAAGCTTTAAAACAAAGGAAAGATCAACCACTCTTCAACTTCAACTCTAGAAGCTCCAATCTAAGGTCATAAGAAAATATTTCCTAAGCTGAGTTATAGGAAATTTCTGAAATTGGAGAGAGATTGAGATGGAGAAGATGAAGAGGATGCTTACCTAAGCTTCTCCTTGATTTATAACTTGAATTTGAATTCCTAAGAGAAACTAGGGCTTAGGAATTTTAATTTCCTCTTCCCACCATTCTTTCTAGGGCTTGAGAGTGTTAGGAAATGCTATGAATGAATGAAGAGGAGTGGAGTGGGAGTCGTTATTGTAGAGGAGTTGGGGTTACATTGTTAGGTTAGTGGGCTGAAACCCAAACCCAAAGCCCAATAGAAAAATAGCAAAATTCTACTAAACTCCAAACATATTGATGTTTATATTCAAAAAGGTCGCAAACACCATTTTGGACTCAATGGAAGTAGTCTCGAGTCCGGATTCGACCGTTTACGAAAAGTCACGTTTTGGACTTATAAATTCAACTAACGATGCTATATTTAAATAAAACATTTAAATATACAATCGTAAAATATGCGGGTTGTTACAACTTGGGATAATAGTGAAGGAGAAGAGGAGAACACCGATGGTGAGAAAGAAGAAGCAAATAAGTGCCTGATGGGAGAATTTAGCGACAATGACGATGAACCGAGTGAGGTATCAAAATTATCACATACTGATTTATTATTGTTATACCATGAGGTAAACTGGAGCTATGATAGACTTAAAGGAATATATAATAATTTCGAATCGGAGAAAAATAATATACTTGGGATAAATAAAGAGTTAGAATCTATGGTTGAACACATTAAAAGTTTTAACTCAATCTGTAAGAGGTGTCAGTCTTTAGAAGAAGAAATTAATATGTCTAAAAATAAAATTGAAACTCTCAAAAAATGAAATTTTGACCTTGAAAAATAAAGACGACATAAAAAGAGAAAATCCCATCAAAAAATGCACCTCACTTTTTAATGAAATAATGCCCTTAGAGCTATGGTTTAACAACTTGAATCAACAATAAAGAAATTTTCAAAGGGAGAAAAATCACTGAATATGTTGTTAAGAAATCAAACTTTTGTTGAAAATAAAAAAGGACTTGGTTTTGATAAAGTTGAACCGATTAAGAAAAAGAATTCTAATAATGTCAAATTTCAAAAATATTTTTCAAAATGTTTAATTTGTGGAAAAAGAGGGCATAATCAAAACAAATGCTGGAATAGAAACAAAAACAAAACTATTAAACATTTTCAGATTCCAAAAGGTACAAATGCAAATGTTTTGAAATTTAAACAAGTTTAGGTTCCCAAGGGCACAATTGTAGGCACTGACGGTTTGTTATATATACGATTTTGGGTACCAAAGCTACGAATGAATATAAGAGTGGTGCTACATCATTTGTTAGACCACTCGACTTTTTTAACAATTAGGTACAAAAGCGGGCTAAGTAACAACTTCGATAGAGACATATTTCGAGTTGTTCTATATGATTAATGAGCCAAAATTTAAATATTCCTTAGCCTAGAATGATGAGGTGGAGATCTACACATTTTGGATATTATGACATCGAAGGTAAGTAGAGGTATGATCTCTAAACCTGATTTTCTCTTCTTATTGTTAATTCTGTTTTTGTTGACACTGTTGTAGTAAATTTGCCATACCTTGACCTCTTTAACTCCGATTTGCAAATTCAAGATGTTCTCGAAAATAGACAGAAAACTCTATAAGTTTTAATTTTCATGTTTTTCCAAAATCTGAATTTAAACAGGTGAAAAATTGCAAATTATTTAGAGTGTTGTTTGAAAGTAGTTTCAGAACTTCTTGACACAACTGTAGTATTTCGATCATAACTAGAACTTTTTTACTTCAATTTTAGAAAATTTTGGAGTTTTGAAAAGCTAACTAATAGCACTACAACGTTACTATTTTAAGTTTTCGCTATTTATTTTGGAAGATATTGAAAAACAACAATCTTTTCGACACAGTACTTGAAAAACATTTTTGATTTACACAAACAAATTGCAGTATTTCATCCATAACTTTTAATTGATTTATCGTTTTGACATGAAACCAATTTTGATAAGTGACAATTTTGAGTATATAAAACTTTCATGTTTTCCGCTAAGTTAAATTACGGACTTAAAACTTTTAAATAGTGGTTTAAAATGGACCGAGTTTTCAAAATAGGAATTTTCAATTGCTTTTGTAGAATTGTTATCTTTCGTTGTCTTGTTCATGACTAACAAAGTAATGGTTGAAGAAATTTTGTGTTTGATTCAATATAAATTCTTCTGCCTTTGACTGATATAAATGATCTTGCTGAAAATTTTGAAAATCGATTCAAGTGATTTTGAGAAGTAATAGTTTTGCTTGTGTTCTTATATACCGCTATATGTCATCTTGGTCAATCCAAATACAAGTGGTAACAAACATCATGATGAAATCATATTTTCATAAAATAATTATTTTCAACTGAATTTCAACCAGCACACATTTTCACAAAACCCCCTGTAGAAAATAGATTTTCACATATCTTAATTTTTTGTTTTTTAAAAATAATTTGGATTTTTACTTTGATGAAAATACACTTGTTTATTTTGATAAGGAATTTACTCTAGAAAAGATAATCTTTGACTAATTGAACCTTTTTGAAACTTATCAAAATTATTAATAGTGTTTGAGAAAGTGATGAATAGTGATTAAATTATATTTCATAACAAGAGGAAGTAGAATTTAAAATTTCATGAAAATTAAACAAATTTTATAATATTTTTTAAATTAGTACTTATTCCATGATCATTTCCATCACTATCGCCTTTCCTTCAATCCATACACCATAATTTAATATAGTGTGCAGAAGTTGGTATTTCAAAACAAGGAAACATATCTTTTTGTAAAAATTATATTCCAAAGTATTCACTCTCATTTAAAAGTCCTCGCGGCTATTTATGGGTGAATTACTTGAATCTCCATATACGTGCTTCCATTCTCATTTAAAAGTCCTCATAGTTATGCATAGATGGGACTTATATAAAAGAGGGATAAATATTCTAGTAGATTCTAATCTCATTTAAAAGTCCTCATGGTAATGCATGGTTATAAATACTCGACATTCATTTTTAATAACTATTAACCTCATTTAAGAGTCCTAACGGTTATGCATGGTTAGAAAGTGCTTAGTATTTTTTTGGTATAATATTTAAAAGGAAGATTCACAAATTACTCCTTTACTGAAAATACCAAACTGATGTCACTGTATAAAATCCCTAAACCATAATCTTATCATTTCTCTAAAGTGGAATTTGCTTCTAATAAATAAAATATTATGATTTTTGTTTGATTAATTAGAATTTGCGATACATATTCCTCTCTTGATTTGATATTACAATTTTAATCAAAATTCATTACTATTTCAATTACTATTATTAATTTTGATGATAACAAAAGGGGGAGAGAGGTTAAGGTTTTGTTGATTGAGTAATAATCTTACCGATATTCGATAGTGTTTTTATTATTCAAGAGTTGTTTTGAAATTATTTTTGAAAAGTCAATTTTTCATTTTCAATTGCACGCATCTATGTAGGGGGAGTTTAGTTGTAGGGGGAGCGTCTAAATAGCGGGAGCTTGAACTCATCACACCAAACACATTTATTTAATTCAAAATCTTAATATATGTTTGTTATCATCAAAAGGGGAGATTGTTAAATATGACGGTTTATGATTTTTGTTTGATAATAATAAACATATATATATATATATTCGTTAAATGTGTTTGTCATCGTACTATTACAATTTCACAAAATGAAATAAATGAATCGCAATTTTATTTGAACAAATATTTTATTCAAACAAATATTTTATTTCAAATTCAAATAGAACACATTTAGCTTCCACTATATTACATTTTCAAATAAAATACAACTTTCACTATCACTCTCATATATACAACATTTCTGTACACTTTCACATACAATATCAACTCACTCACTCACACTCGCTCAAGTTTGTTTTTGATGTTGATCTTGATTTTCTTATTTCAGTTTTTGTCCAGCCTTCTACTGTACCTGTCAAATAAACAATGTAGTAAATTGGAAAAATAAATGAACCTAAATAGCAAAAATAAAATTGAATTTTAATATTAATATTACCTTAGTTTATGGGTTTGTTTTTCTTTTCATATTTTAGACCGGGACCAAAAATAAATGTACATAAGTAACATATGACATGCATGGTGTATCACTGTACATGCCATAGGGGCCGTGCATATATACAAAATCCATTCGCACTTGTATCAATAAACTGCAGGGACAAATATACAAGGTCAAGACCCAAGCTCGGGCTCAATGCAAGTGCGTCAAGCAGTGTATATAGGAGCAACCATCTTTAGACTCAACTCAAGTGCACTTATTAGAAGAAGCAAAAGAAAGCACTTCAATATACACATGTACATATATGTATATATATGTACACAGTGAATGGAAAAGCAATTCAGAGCTTCAGATGAACCAATGTGTAATACAACATCTAAGGCCAAATGCACACAAAAGTGAACCAGCCAAGAGAGAAATACATGCACACTGGATATATCCAATTATAAGTTCAACAAAGGAATGCACACATAAGTTCTCAACTAAGCAAACAACCAAGTAGATGCCTATCAATTTTGAGTAATAGAGCAGTGGACATAGCAAACAACTCAAACTAGAAACATCAAGCAAGATACAACATCACCTGAATAGATTTCATCATCACTGGACACCCAACAAATAATAAAACACATAGAGGAAACTCAGAGATAAAAACACCAGCAAAATAGTTCAACAAGTAATACCAAAATCAGAAAGCATCATCTCATATTCAAATGAGTCAAAATGTACTCTCAGAAAGCATTCGTGCAAAGTCGTTTTTGAACAAGTCAAGATCCAACGGGTTAAAATATATTCGAACTTATACTCAAAAATTTCAAATATATCACAATGGTGACAAAGTTAGAAATCTAAAAGGCGTACGTTCAAAAATCCATGGTCGAGAAAATCAAACTCTAAAAAATTCAAACCAAAAGTATATACGAAAATATAGGAAATGGTTCCTATAAATTCCACCCAAAATCATCATTGGTAATGATTCGAATTCGAGCAAAATCAGAGAACAAGCCTTGACATAAATCATGAATCAATTTATAACCCGAATCAAAGTTGAGATCAATACAAATCGAAAGGGGCAGAAATTGTATGAATATCAATCAAAGAACTCTCTACGTGGAAGCAGCCGCAACCATAAATCGCCTATCAATTGAACAACGTAAGCATTAGAAAAGGTGCAAGGCGATTCAAAGCATGAAATTCAAAGTAGCAGCTTCAATTTCCAGAAACCCTAATTTGAGAACGAAGCAAAAAAGGAGACGACATGGAGATAATGAATATGGGCTAACAAAGAGAAAAGAGATTATTTTAGTTTATTTGGGCCGCATTTCCTTTAGTTATAATTAGATACAAATTGTGTTTAGGGTTTCTTATATTTTTATTGTAATTTTGTTTTTTAAATTGTTAAACTCTAGTGTTAACTAGGTTACGAGCTATGTGGAGTAGTTCGAGAATTTGTAACTCTGTGGTAGAGTTATGGCTGGGTTTTGAGCGTAGGTTTAGAACAAACAAGTAAGCGATGGTCGCAAGTTTAGAGGGTCTATAAGCGGTCGTTTGTTCAATTCTAGTAGAAATCTTGGGGGCAGCAGTAGATGGGTTTGCCAAAGCTGGGTAAATTTACGTGTCGTTTTTATTTCCGCATTTACTCTGTTATTATCTGTGCTGCAACTTTTATTTATCTGTGAATTTTTTATAAACCCAATTCATTCCCCTCTAGAGTTAATTCGATGCTACAATTGTTAAGCACGCAGGGTAACTATGTTTGACTTTGCCTTGGTTGTATTGGAGATTTCTATGGGGAAGTTCCTAAAGGGGGAGAGTGTTATAAGACCATTGCATATCGGAGGATTGTAAAATATTATTTTTAAATTCATATTGAGTCGTATGGTGCAATAACTTTGGGTGATATTGAGTACTGACATTCTTTTAACCTTAGAAATTGATTTGATGATTTTATCCTTGAAATTTTGTAACGGCTATAATTTTTGATAGGAGACAAATTAGCGTCCGAGATCGCTTCCATTGGAAATATATGATGGTTTCTATTTCCATAGAGTTATCATAATAGCCTTTTAGGCTTACAGTTTTGAAGATATGGGTATTTGAGATAGTCTTTTAGATAGCTTGGTGTGTTGTTAGTGAGGTTTCGATGAAGCCCAATAACCCATTATGGTTTTGGATCTTATATTGGCTGCTAAAGCAAACCTCAAATCATTTCTTTCACCCAATAGATCTAAACCTCCATTAAACTTCTATTTAGCCAAAACCTTCTCTAATCTCTTCCAAGTCAAGCTAAATCTATAGATAAGGGTAAATTAACAAGGGGATTAGTAGAGACTTCCAGTTTAACATTTTTGAAGAGGAAATTTTGGGGCTTTGCTATCTATTCTTGGATTTTCCTTATTTTGCATGTAAATCTTTGATTTTACGAGTTTGGTAAGTGATTTATCATCTCAAAACATATTATATTTACCTATATGTTTTGGCATGTTTTGGATCTAATTTTAAAGTCAAAAATATGTTTTATGCTATTTTGAATTATAATATGAAGTAAAAATGAATCTAAAATGATTTAATCATATGTTTTTGGTGGGTAATTGCCTATATAGATGTTAGGCTATATTTTAGATGTGCTTTGAGATGATTTGCAATGTTTTGATGTATGGTTTCATGCTTGGATGATGATTGTATGTTGTTGGTGCTTGTTTGTATGTTTGAATGGTTGTAAATACTCATTGGAGCGAAAGACAAGTGATTATCGATTCTATAGTCGAAGGTATTCGTGTAGAAGAAGTAGCGATGGACTCATCGATTCGATACACAAAGGACGTGGGATGCGTAAATGTAGAATTGACCTTTGATAGTTCAGCTTTAGAGTGTTTGAGGTCGTATTGATGCATAGAGGACGCTTGCGGGTCGAAATAGCAAGTGTAGCAATGGAATCAGCATAAAATAGAAGTGCTCGAAGTGCTACAGGATTTTTGATTTGGGTATAGCGGTCGTCTTGGTGGCGTCCAATGGTAGACTTTGGGCTGGAGCAGAGGTCGTTCGAGCTAGTTGGTTCGGTGGTGGCAAACTAGATATTAAATGTTATCTAGTAGTTACTTCGGTCCGATGGCTGAACAACTCTGGGCAGAGCAAGCGCAAGATAAGGAAATGTAGTTGGGGGTTGAGTACTTGGTAACAAAATTGTAACAACCCGCCATCTACAACGTCCCTACCCACGTCTAAGTGTGGCACTGACATCGTGGACCATTGGTGACAAATCATTTGAGTAAATTATAAAGTAAATGGATCATAGAGCTATCTACAATGTTCTACAATTTCTGGAACTCAAAGCAGAAGGAATAAAATATAATAGTAATCGATAATGCAATCCCAAACAAACAAAAATATACTTTTAGATAAACTCCAGCTACAACATCTCTCCATACTAGTAACAAAAACAATATATTGTTTGGGAATAAATGAAATAAAATAGTGGATGGCTAATAAATAAATGCTTTTCTCCATCATCCCATCATGCCTCCAAGTCACCACCAGTTCTCTCTATCGACCTATCAGAGTAAAACTAAAATAAAGAAAATGATAGAGGGGGTTACATATAAGTATGGTGAGTGAAACACATCATATAAATGTATAATACTAATAAGCTAGTAAAACAACACTTATGCTTGGAAACCATACCTGAACCTGTGTCATCTGCACCCACCAAGTCAGCTAAACGCAATATAATACTATAGTGACATCATATGCTAAGGTCTCATTAAAATCTATCCTATATCTAATCATATGGACACGAGTAAGACCAAAGTCCCAACTTGTTATTGTCAAAAACATATGGGACTCGATACTGAGGAACTATATGTCTCAGCCCACTATCGTCAAAACGTAAGAGACTCACTACTAAAGGACTATACGTCTCAGCCCACTGTCACCAAATTGTATGCGACTCTCTACCGAGGAACTACATGTCCTGGACCACTACCACTATATAGTAAATAACTTGCTACTAAGGAACTAGACATCTCAATTATCGTCAAATCATAAGCAACTCGCTACCGGGAAACAAAATGCCACTATCAGCAAATCTTAAGCGACTCGCCACCGAGGAAATAAATGTCTCAGCCAACCATTGCCATGCATTATGAAAAATGTGTAATGAATCTATCAAACACGACATTTTTCTAATGTATCTCAAAACATAACAAAAAATGTACCATAATATTCCTCGTCTCACCATGATCACGATGTAGCGAACCGTGCATGAAACAGATGTCGTATGTCAGAGTTTAGAGAATTTGAAGTATACAGTATTATTTAATTAATTTGTACACAATTTTATAACCGATTGATTAATTATTATTTTCATTTTCTCATTCTGCATGCTACAGTGACTAGAGAACTTGATCTCACGTCCAACCGATGCATTCTCACTGTTGTCGTCGACGCCTTAAGCAAAACCACCTCGATCCAACATCGTCATTACAAACCTATTGCCAGCCATCCCAATTCTGAACACCCGACTGCTGGAATCACCTACGCCATAGCCGTTGCACATTTCTAATGAGATCTCAGCAAATTCCAACCACTTGGGTTGATCACACTACATCGTGGCAACCACTCGATCTCCTCTACGCATCCATGTCCCCCAATCATTGTATCGTCATCATTTCACCATTGGATCGAAACGGATAGTCCACATTTATTGAACTTCTGGTGCATTTACTATTTAATCCATACACCCCCAATTGATGAATAAACGCCACCAGTTGATTAACATCATCGAGGACTGCTATTTTGATATATGATATATCTAGTTTGGGACACTTTTGTATTATGCACTTTTAATTAGGGAGTGATTAACTTTAGCTAATTATAATCGATAAAAATTCATTTTTTAATCATCCAGTAATGGAAAAATACATCATAATTAGGTGTGTATAAAAAATCACTTTTAATTATCGATTTTGTCATTTATAATTTGATTTAAGATTACAAGGGATGAATTACTACGTCTTATCAATATATACACAAATAGATGAATTCCACTTACCGATCTGCCATGGCCCATGCATCCTCTCTGATTCGATGTGAATCCTCCTCCTTTTTTGCTACCCACAAATTCCTCATCTTCAAAGCTCCAAAGTCATTGATAGCATTGATTTATTTGCGTAGCTCGGTGGTAAATTATATATATAAATTCGTTTAATTTGGATTTGATTTGGTGGATTTGAAATTGATTTAGGGATTAGGGTTTTATAAGTAGAGACTGGGTTTATAAAGAAAAGATGGTATAGTTAAGGATCAATTTATAGGCTAAAAACAATAATATCTAGGTCGAAATTTCATAATTAATATATTACGAAAATACCACTAGGTTTGACTTCTTCTAATTTTTAGTCTGCTAAACCAAATTCAACAAAGTTATATAGGTTTTCTGATTAACGACATTCCAGCCACAATAGCATAGGACCCGAAGCCTAGTTCCAGAAAACTTATTATTTTGTCTTTTATGTAAAATTATGATTTTACCCTTCTTAATTTAAATATTTAATTACAGAAAATTATGGGGTGTTACATTATTCCCTTCTCAGAAGAATTTGATCCTCGAAATTCCAAGAGGCAGACAATGCAACTCACTATACAACGTACAAACATACAATACAAACATAGCTACGTCCATCTAACATCCATCATACAACACAAGCAAAAATGCAACCAAGACCATATAACGCATATGATAGATAAAAATAGAATGATATAATGTAGGATGAGTGCAAATGCAACTAAATTAGCCTCCTATATGAATGCACATGCACGACAACCAAAAATGTATGCAAACATCCTAATATATGTATATTTTTACATGTATGTGCACTCATACATCCATATGCAACATCCATACAAAGTGTAAGTAAATAACCATATCTATACACACAATCAGTATATGCATTTAATGAACCAATAAATATCATATACATAATCATCGAGCATAAATTAGAGCACCTAAATATAGGAATTTGTCCTAAGTTGGAATGTACATATATAAGCCAACACGGTATAATCTGAATTGGTATAACTCAAACAAAGCAACCATAACAAACAAAACACATCATAAGGACGTGCATACAACCAATCCTGACATCCATACATCCAATCCTGACATCCATACACCCATGCCTATGTCAACTAGCTAGCTATAGCAACCTTGTAAACAAACAACGACCTAACGAACAAACTAAATACAAGAGAAACTTAATGGAAGAGAGCTTGTGATGGGAAATTCGGATTCTCTCCTTGAGTTTCTTCGTATTCCTATTCATACCTTTTCCTTGTCCTACTTAGACCAATTTCATTTATTCATTCTTATGTCATACCACGTCAAACTGACTAGGCTCTACCATAACCGCTAAACCATCATTGTATGTTCACAAATGGGTTAAACAAAATGTGTATAAACACCCACCAATGATTTCAAGAAGACCACTCAAGAGTGCTGACTTCACTATTCTCTATATAATTAGGAAAGGCCCAACTATTGATAGC
Source organism: Allium fistulosum (assembly GCA_030737815.1). Lineage (NCBI taxonomy): Eukaryota > Viridiplantae > Streptophyta > Magnoliopsida > Asparagales > Amaryllidaceae > Allium > Allium fistulosum. The sequence goes on from CM060903.1 coordinate 447,038,115, forward strand.
GCTAGCTATCCCTATAATATCTTAATGGCTAGTCCTTCACCTACACTATGCCACAAATCATAAACCTCTATGTATGCCTATTCTATGCGTTTTCCATTCTTTTGCTTATCACAGAGTTGTTTCTAATCATATAATGTCCAAGTATAACCTCTAATTGAATAGACTTCACTACTTGAATATCTCCATAGTCAAATACCTTGCAACATACTCTGCCACTTGCTTCTTCATTCTCAGCTAGTAGAAAACATTCTTCGTACCCTTTAACATACCTTACTAAACTCATTTAGTCTATACGCATGACAACACGATAATAGGCAGTGTCTCTCCTCTAAGTGGACTAACAGTTAGGATACTTAGGTGAACCCCATACTCTATCACCATTTAATTTATAGATACCAAAAATGAATGATGCCTTATTTTTGGTGAACAAAATATTACTATAATGAACTCATAAACTAGTTGTGCATTTTCACTTATTTTTCACCTGTATTGGACAATGATATTAACTTATGCACGATTGGCCATTATTTCGTAAAATCAACTTCATAAGATAATTCTTTCAATCCAAGTGATGACTGAAAGGAAGTAATCTTACCTCTCAGTCAATTTTTTTCCAAATCACTAAATTTTGCATTCCTTAAAATCGCATTCGTACATTAGTACATGCAAGTCAAGACATTTCCTTAATGTTTTGAAATCATACAACACTATATACTGTAGAAATAAAAATTAACTCCACGTACTTATGAAGTCCTATAAACTCATATAGCTAGATTACCCTTATATACATTGTCGTATTCCAAAAACACTTTACATAGACAATGGTAGACATCCTCTATCGATAACTATCTTATACAACCAATCTTCTATTATTCAACCATTTAGGAATTGTTTCACTCAACTATGCTCTCATGCTTCTTGTAACGACCCGCCTTTTCGACCTTCGAAAGTCGACACCGAATACATCCACGATATTCAAATGCTGAACATCTAATCGCCGGAAAGGCAGATTGCTAGGGTAAAATAAAAATGAATAGAGAACAAGGAAATCAGAATCTCACAGCAGAATCGACAACATATAATATAACAAAGACGGTAAAAACTGTCACTCCAAAATACAGAGTACATCAGAGTTAAAAACAAACCTTATCTGCTGGACAGTTATAAAATTCTGACCTTACAATTGCTGATAGATATACAATATAATATAGTGGAAAATAAATCACTACGATAGGTGAACATCTAGCTCTTCTCTAATAACTCCATATCACCAAAGCCAACCTGGGAAAAACTCGGTCTGACCCGAGCATTATAATAAAATAACACCCGGGTCCGTCTGGAAAACAAGCATGAGAAAACTCAAGTAATACGATGAATATATAAAAATTCTACGAGACCATGTCGCTAACATAAACAGGTTTTTACCTCACAAGAACAACATTCATAAATGAAGAAATGGGAAACAAATCAGAACAATAATCCAATCAAGAAAGAATGAAATTAAACAACAGAAACAATCCAAATAAATGGGTGGGTACTAGTAAGGACAAATCCCATGCTGAATGAATGGGCATAAATAATATCAAATTCCAGACTTAAAAGAATGGTCATAAATAATTGAACATAGAGAAGAGCACAAGGCAGTTCTCCATGCAATTAAGGAAACAATTCAAAGATTTGAATTAACAACAAGGAAAAAATAGAAGTTTTTCCAACAATGACTAGTAGGATGCACCCCCTACTGAAAGTATACCTTTAGAAATATACTTGAGAACTCCGATGGCTCTTAGACATGTCTAAGCCGGACCCCGCCAACGGTTACCGAGTATCCGAGTATTTCACATCTATATGCGCAAAACGAATCCAATCTAGAGTGGATGTGAAAATACCCTAATGGGAGCAACCTCACATGGCTTGGCTTCCACTCGCTCTTTGGGGTTAGCCATTTCTGATAAAGGATAACAAGGCTCAAATGAGCAACACATCGTCTTAGAGTGACGAAATATAAAGAAGAAAGTAGAATCAAAGTCGATAGTCGATAAATCAACTATCGGGAATGATAAGATGGTTGTTTCAAAATTGCGCTTGATTTTCACATCACAACATTTTTAAAGACACTTTTAAAATTACTCTTTAAAATATTCTTTTAAAGGGAAAAATTATATTTTCTAAGTGTATTAAAACCAAGGTCAAAACAAATGTCAAAACATTGTTTATTATAAACTCAAAACAATTTACACTTAGCTTTTAACAATTCTTTTTAAAAGATCTTCTTGTTTATAAACAATCATGTATAAATTTTAAAACAATATTTATTACCACCAAAGATAATAAATAAATTAAATTACTTTTACAAATTAAACAAATGTTAATCATCCTGAAGGATAATTCATAACATCCATTTATAACTTTAAAATCATATTAATTTACCCAAAGAAAATAAGTTGAATTTAAAATCCCTTTTATAAATTTAAGTCAACGTTAATTATCCCGAAAGATAATTAATCAAATTTATAATATCCTTTAATAAATTGATCAATATCTTTATTTAAACAATTAATTATTTCTGAAACACTTTTCTTAATTAGTGAATTAATTTTAAAATACTGAATTAGTTAATTCACTTTAAAACACATTCATTAAATTAAATTTTATCACTTTATTAAATAAAAAAATTAAATTAAATACATTTGTTAAATTAATTAATTAACTTTAAATATCATTAGTTAAAATGATTAATTACATTCAAATATCATTAATTAGAATGGTACTTAAATTTAAAATAACATTAATTAAAATGATAAATTAATTTAAACATTGTTAATTAAATTGATTTAATATATTTAAAACATCATTAATTAAAATGATTAATTAAACTTAGACATTATTAATTAAAATGATTTATTAATTTCAAATATCATCAATTAAAACGATTAATTAAATTTAAACATCTTTAATTAAAATGATTTAATTACTTAAAACATCATTACTTAAAATGATTACATTAACTATATGGATTAATTAAATTCAAACATCATTAGTTAAAATGATTTGATTAACTTCAAACATCATAAATTAAAATGATTAATTAATTTAAATATCATTAATCAAAATGATTAATGAATTTAAATATCTATTTTATGAAAATACAAGCTCAAGACAACACACACGAAAGGTTTTGGAGATGATATTCAATAATTGACGATATAGCGAAAATTGCTATAACGACACTTAAACAATTTAAATAGAATATGGCGATTAATTACAACTAAACATCAATATAAGCAGCATAAGGAAATAAATAACAATTATTGGCGAGAAACCCCTTAGGGTCTCTCTACAAATATTCCCTACAAAACAATGGCCACAGACAATATATATAATCATATGGGTTTATGGTGATTAAGTTAATATGTTATCCGTTTTCAAAAATGGGATTTCAACCAGTTAATCAATCAAACAACAACAACAATATCTAAACTATAAACCAAGCATTCAACAATAAATTTATATCATCACAGATATTATTTAGTTAATTTAAAGGTGAGTAAACTTATAGAAATTCCAGTTATCATCGAAGCGTTCGGGTTTGAACTAAAATCGAAAGAGCATTTGACTTTAGTACAAAATTCTACAAGCTCCAAACTCCCCCAACTCAATTCAAAATGTAGATAATGCTTTCACGAGTACAACACAACTCACAGTTTTCGATTTGGATCTCATAGTTATACATTTTATAAGATTTAGATATTAATTAAATAATTAATTAGCTAATTATTCACTGTTCCACATCACTACCGCACAAACCATCTTCTTCCTAAAACAAATGCACAGTGATATGCATCACTTGTACATAAACAAACCCATCCACCATGCGCTTCCACCATCCTTGCTGGAGCTACGCCAACGAAAACACAAGCCGCCGCCTCTTATGTGCTCCACTTTGCGAGTGCTACACATCCACGTCAACAATCCCAAGCTCGATCCAGGTATGGCAAAAACGACCTAAGCACCTGGATGGACAAATGTCAGGTCGCGATCCTCTAAAACGAGCTGCACTTCACCAAAACCCCGACATCAATGCTCCTCTCTTCCCTAAACCCAAATCCAAACTCCAATACTCCCATCGACGCTTAAATTTAGAGAATTTCCAAACCCCAGTTTCCTAATACATACGACAATCTTCCAAAACCCGATCGCACTCTACAATATGTATATTGAAATGAAGATCCACTCTCAAGAAATCCAAAGATATTTATTTTAGAATTTTTTGATGAATAGATTTTAAGTTATGAATTTTCGAAGCTTAAAGGTAATGGGTTTTCTCGTTTTTTTTGTTTACTGGAATGGATAAAAGAGGAACGAGAGAATGAAGAAATTGAGTAAAGTATTTGCCGACTTTGGTTTATCAACAAAACACATTTTTCCTTAGCCACCAAAATGTTGAAGCAAGTACATGCAATATATTTATGTAAGGTTTGCAACTTTATTCTTGTTTCGGTGAAAAGAAAGGAATGGAACGACAAAGAAGAAAAAGCAAGTAGTGTTTTGGTCGGCTTGATATTTTTGATTTACTATATATTGAAAATTTTCGACATCCTGCCATATAAATTTTCATTCGCATATAAACGGCGAACAAAAAAACGAAAATACGGCCGTGCTCAAAACATCGACGCGACCCAAAAATAAATAAAATATATAGTGGTTATTTAATTCTAAACAAATCACCAAAAACACTGTCGTTTGCCGATAAATCATCAAACAAAAATTTCTATATTTTCAAATTAAAAATTATGGTAAAATTAATTAAATTAAAATAGAAATACATCAATAGGAATTGAGTCGTAAAAATAAAAATAATTATTTTGATTATTTATTCGAACTGTTTATTGCTGCAAAGGAGTTTACAAAATGAGTTCACGGTCATTATTTATAAATTAAAAAGAGTTAAATAATGTTATTCAATCCATTATGTTAGTATTCAATTTAAAATATAGTTATTTGAAATACTATTCAAATATTAATTCATAATTCAAATATTCTTAAATAATCTCTATAATTGAATATAAGTTCTTAAATTCCAAAATCCAATTATTTAAATATTTAAAAGCAATCCAATATTTAAAATTCAATGAAAAATATTCTGGGTTGTTACACTTCTCATCCCCTTAGGTAAGTGTACCCTAGCTCTTAATCTAATGACAAATATTCTTTGAACATTTAATTACATATGTCTCAACAATTCAAAATGATAAATTTAAATTCGTTATTTTCTCTTAAGTATAAATCGTCTTAGTATTGTTTATTATAAATGTTCTTTATCTCTGTATCTCAAAATAGTATTTTTTCCCCTTTAAATCGATGATATACTTAAAAAAAATCTTTTTTTCAACATATTACTTTAATATCTCGAACATCATTATTTAATCCAAAAGCAATACTTTTCGTTAAATTTCCTTTAAAACAATAATATTACTATTGCTTTACATCAAAACAAAAATATTTATTTTGAATCATTTTTCACAACCACTTAATTATTATCTAATTCAAAAAATAAGTTTCTGTATTAAATCCCAAAAATCCTTTTTATTGTAATTTATATAAAAAATAGTACCAATTTAACCTGAAAATATTCATGGCAAATATCTCTTTTTATTATTACTCTCAAAATACTTCTTATTTTTATTATTTAAATAATAATAAATATTCTTTTTTATAAACTCCATAAAACAATCATATTATCTTTGCTCAAAATTTAGACGGTCTTTCAAAAATCCTATTACTATTTATTTAAATTCTAATTACTTTATAAATAACAGTAAATTCTTAATTCAAAATATATATTTTCCTTGTTATTTCAAAATTGTAATAAAATTCATAAATAATACTCCCATTAACTTTAAATACACATCCCTAAATCACAAATCCACAATATTCATTTCTAGCAAGTCCTTAGCACACTAGCATATTGACTATCATAGTTAGTTCACTATAATCAATTCAAACTTTATAGGTTAAATAATTCTTTTCTAGCTCCACTCAAAATTCAATTAAAGATATCAATAACTTTCCAATTCAGTTTTTGAATAAAAATCGTTGTTCTCACATCTTATTCTTCAAAAAACTAGTAAGATTTGAAAACCATAAAATTCTTTGTTAAACTTCAATCAACGTTTAATTTTGATCATCGCATTTTTTTTTCAAAAAATTATTTAAATTCTACTTTAAAAAAATTTCACAAAAGTTTAATTTAGATGTTTCATACTAAATAATTTCGTAAGAAATCATAACTCAAATTTATTTCAATTTAACCACTTCATATCTGTTTATATGTTCTCGAAAGAACAATTAATATTATACTTTCAATTTCCAAAGCTAATTTATTTTCAATATCATTACCTAAAAACATTTAATTTCCAAAACTGCAATTCTTTATAATTATAACAATTCCATATTATTACTCAAAATATAATTTGATTTGAATTACTTCGGTTATTATCTGAAATATACATACTTCATATTTACAACATTATTCCATTCAATTTATAACCATGTTATCATATATATAAGAATAAATCAATTTATTTTATAATTAGCCAAAATCCAACGCCTTTAAATTACATCATGTTTATACATAAAAATATATTTTTAAATTCTCTTTTGTCTACTAACTATATTCATACTCAATTTGAAAATAATTTTCAAAATATTAAAGTATTTACTAATGCATCTTTTCAAGGGTTTATGTCATAAATTCTTTAGTTTCCAATCAAAAGTAGATACATATTGAAATTGAAAGTTTTCACAAGTTTAAAATAATAATTTTAAATCCTTTTCTTCCTTATTTTATTTAATTTAAATTCATTCCAAAATGGTTCATATTTGACATAGGAAAAAAACATGTAAAGCGTACCATTTTAAATGTTACCTTTGTAAATTAGAAATTTTCATAAAAGTGTAAAGGAAGTGTAATATTTTAATTTTATTTCCAAAGCGTGATAAAAATATAATAACATTAAATTCATTTAAAAAGATGTGTTTTTACTTATCAAGTTTCTTTAGCAAAAGAAAAGTACATAATGAAATATAACAGCAACAATGTGCCTTACACAAATAAATTTCAAAAATAATATCTTCAAATTTTTTATAGAAAATTACTACTTAATAAAATTTTCATATTGAAGCTTAAAATAAGGGGTTATTATTTCAACACTTTAAAAAATTCAACTTCTATATTTTCCAAAAATCTTAAATATTAATGTTTTCAATGTTTAGGTAAAACATTTCAAATAACTAGAACTTTAATTGGAGTAGATCATAACTTATACAAGCCCAAATATGCTATTGAACTAATTGCTTCTATTATGTCTTATCAACATCACACTTATATTCTTTGAACTCAAGGGAACTATTCTTCTTTTCATTTATCCTTAATCCCACAAGTACTTTACTACTACAGTGCTACTTGGCATATAAACCCTATTTTAGCAATTTTTTATGGAATAAATTATAACAAATGCGACGGATTTATCTTCCACCCTAAACTATTTAAATCCCAATATTTAATTAATTAATAGTTGTTTACTTCTACAAGGTATAAGCCAACAACTACCTTCATGAGTCAAAATATATGGTTTATGTCGTAAAAATAATATATAATAATAGTACAAATACGCTCTCTTATACATCCTAACTTAGTAGGAATCTACAAATCTAAGCTTTGATACAACATGTAACAACCCACCGTCTACAACGTCCCAACCCACGTCTAAGTGTAGCACTTACATCGTAGATGTTTTTGATGATGGATCATCTTGAGTAAATTGTAAAGTAAAATAGATCACAAAGCAATCTATAATATTCTACACTTTTTTGAAACTTATAGTGGAAGGAATAAAATATAATTGTAATCAGTATATAGTCCCGATCAAACAAAAATATACAATGTCAATTAAACTCCATGTAACGACCCTGAATTTGATCGCTTAAAAATCTAGCTATTTAAAAATATTTTTAAATAATTAATTAATAGATTCTATAATTAAAATAATTTTTTTTTAATTAATAATAAATGATGGTGAAATCATTTTATAATTTTGTTTACGAAGATAATTTGTTCGAAGAAAGATTGAAAATGTGACCGGAATTTATTTTATGAATTTTCGATTTTTCATCGGCTAGAATTTGTCGGAATGTCGTAGCACACTTGGATACACACACTCACATATTAACAAATGTTTTGGACATAAAAATTCATATGTGCACATGCTTACACACTTAAGTATGCATATAAAAAAAATAGGTTAAGTTTTATTATAAAAATGTATATATATTATATAATAAAAGATGCTCTTTTGGACAAAAAGTACAAGGGTTGTACTTTCATGTTTTTTTGACTCATGATGTGAAGGGGGAACAAGGGGACAACGAATTTTAGAAGAGAGGGGGATGGTGTGAGGTTTCACAAAATGAGGGGAGGGTAAGATACAGGGTTATTTTCATAATTTTGCATATGCACATTGTATAAAAACAATTTTCCTTATTTTTCTTTTCCATTTTTCATTCTCTTATCCACTTTACAAATTTACTAAGAGCTTTGAGAACTTCCATGGCTTCCTTTTCAAGCTCTAAACTATAAAGATCTTCCATTTCTACTCAAAATCTCATTTTAAATTAGTTTAAACACTTAAAAATCCACCTCTTCACTTCTTCCTTCAAATTCAAGCACCTTTCGTCCAAAAAATTTCAAGGCTGAACCCATATTGCCTCAAGGCCAAACCCTTCTATGCTAAAGACAAGTCCATTTCCAAGTTTTCATAGCCAGTTTCAAGTCACCTTTTAGGATTCAAGGATTTCAAGTCGTTTTGCAAAAAATTGACAAATTTTCAATTTGTTTCCGGTGAAAAAAATTCTAATTTTTGGAAAGAATTTATCTTTGATTTTACGTTGGTTTATTATATATGAGTATATATTATGTTGTGTTGGACGTTGTAATGGATTGGATGGGTTTATGTGTGCTAACTTATGGTTTAACAAGTGGTTTGAAATTATTGAAATTATGGTTTAGCAAGAAGTTTTAATTAATGACTTAATTAAGTTAAAGGTGTAATTAATTTTTAGTCAATCAAGTTTAATTATTTTAATTATTATTTAATTAGAATTTAATTATTTAGTTAATTATTATTTAATTAGAGGTTAATTATAAATAAAGGTTATTTAATTAAAGTTTAATTTATTTTAAAATTAATTAAGGTTTAATCATGATTTAATTATTATTAATTAAGGTTTAATTAAGCTTTAATTATGATTTAATGGAGATTTATTTTACCACTTTAGTTATTTATTTTCAATGTTCCTTTTTAAGTGGATTGTTTTAAACTAAGGATCTCTTGTCCATACCATTAAGTAGCCGAACAAATTAAAGTAGTTAGAATAAAACGTTGACATGTTTTATTGGAAATAAGTCGACTTGTACTTATCACAAATACCGCATTTCGGGAACGTGATGAATACAAGGGAGTTAATTTTGATAAGCCGATTATGAAATTTAAACATATGGAATCTATTTCCATATGTAAATCTTTACACCTTGATAGTGGAATTGCTCACTATAGTTAACTTAACCCTTAACTATTATCGAATGTTGGCTCGAAGAGACCGGGATCAGATAACAATAGTTATCCATAAACCACTTTGAACCAACGTAAGCATGCTATTGGAAGGTTTGAAGTCATGCCCAAGATGAAGATTTTGAAGTGCAAGGGCTATTTGCTATTAACCATGAGGGTGATTCCAAAATAGGTGTAGTGGAAATAGTGCCTTCGGTTCGTTCATCACCTGAATGACTTGTATGGATGAATGCTGACATTGTGTCATCACTTGGAAGGCAATGCCAGTATTCCAAGCGTGTAGTGCTTTTCAAAGGTAATGACGTAACCTCAGGCCTCACCAACCGGGAATGGAAAAAATAGGGTATGCAACAGGGCTATGTGGGTCGCTCCCATTAAGGTATGTCATCACCAGATCTAGACTCGATATTTGTCCCATTTTTATATGCTTCTGTAACTACCCGCATGTTTAACAATTTTTATTTAAATGTTTAATTTAAATGTAGCGTCGTTAGTCGGATTTTAGGGTCCGAAATGTTACTTTTTGCAAACGGCCGAATTGGAGCTCGAAACTATTTCCATTGAGTTCAAAATGGCGTTTGCGATCTTTCTGAGTATAATCTTTGATATATTTGGAGTAAGATGACTTTTGCCACTTTTTTTTCTATTGGGCTTGGGTTTGGGTTCAGCCCTTAACCCCACTTAACCCCTTAGCTCTCTAACTCTTCATCCATTCACTCCCATTTCATTTTATTTCCTCAAGCAAACTGAAAATGGTGGAGAGGAAGAGGAATTAGAAACTACAAAACCCTAGTTTCTTCTTGCAACTTGAATTCTTGCTCCAAAAATCAAAGAGAAGGATAGGTAAGCCTCCTCTTCATCTTCTCCAACTTTTCTCCTCTTCAATTTCAGAAATTTCCTAACCCTAATTTGGGAAATATGTGTATATTCTTAGATTGAAGTTTGTAGAGTTGAAGTGGAGTGTGATTGGTTGTTTCTTTGCAATTGAGCTTCTTCTTCTTTGCTTGTGTGTAAAAAGGTGAGATTTTTATCTCACATCTATGTTCATAATCATCTTTGGTTGTTAGGTATGAATTCCTAACACTTCTTGATGTTTATTTGCTTTTTGATATGAATTGGTTTTGTGAATATTCCAATTTTTAGTGTTTTGAAGTCAAATCTCTTAAAATCATAGCTTTGATGTTTGAACATGCTTTCGGTGGTGTTTTAGAAAGTCTATAAGGCTGGGTTGTCGCTTGGCATAAATCCCTTGTGATAACCCGGGTTTTGGAATATTTGTCACTGATAAATTAACTAGATTTATTAGTAGAAATACTGATTTATAAGTTAAATAAAATTTCTGGTAATGGAAATATATATAGGAATAAGTATTGGTTTGAAATCCTCCTAGTATAATTATTTAAATTGGCAAAATTAATATTTCCAAACAATGATAATAATATGCTGTTTATATATATATATATAAATAGATTTTTAAATAGTAAAATAAATACCAAAGCTTTATAAAACATTTTAAATAAAATAAAGACATGTGTTAAGTTGTTAACACCCAAATTAACAAAAGTAAATCATTTAACATAAGGAATTTATAAATAAGGCTTTATATATTTGTAAGTTTTAAAATGCATAGAATTAACATTTATAATAAATAAATTCATTGTTTGACAATTGTAACTTTTATGCCATGCAAATTTACAAGTGGCCAATATGTTTTCTTTTCAAATTTATAATGAAAAAAAAATCAAAGAAATTAAACCAGGTTTTCATCTTCTTGCCACTTTCAAAAACCTGGAAATCAAAAGAAATAAAAAAAAACAACTGATTCAAACATCCGCCTAAAATCATCAAGCAACTTCAGATCAGTTTTGAAAGCCTTAAATCATCTCAGCAATTCAAAGATTCCAGTAAAAAACAAGATCATCTCAAACCTCAATAAGCTGAGCAATCAAGCAAATTCGAATTTAAGCCAAAGATTTAAAAGTTGCAAATAAATTCAAACAAGTCCAGATTCAACTCTAATACCAGAAAATCAACTCAACAACAAAGTTCAATTCCTGATCTAACTCAAGTAATTCCAGATTAAAGAAACTTCCAAGTTCTCTGTTCAAATAAAAAGGTGAGTAAACCAAGCTTAAAAACTGTTTAAATCTGATGCATGTGAATGATATTTAAAAGGATTGATGTGTTAGTTGTTTTGCATGAATGAAATTATGTTTGCATGTTTATAAAATATGAAGTGTTAAGTGTGCATGTCTGGATATATATATATATATATCCTCTGTTTTCTTTTATTTTACAGGGTTTAAACAAAAGTCAAAATTTAAAATCCCCTCATTGAATCTCTGATAGGCTGTGAGATTCGAATAAGTTATGCTTGTTTAAACATGAATTAAGTTTTACAAATATATTAACTAAATTTAGTTTGAATATTATCTGGAAAATCAAGAAGACAGGGAAAATTTTAAAACATGTAAATTTCAAAAACCTTGATTCTCTGATTCATATATATATTCTGAATCGACTTTGAAAACTAGGATTTTTAAAGGGAAATTCACGATTTTTAAGTAAGTAAATTGTGAGGATTCGAGGATTGGTCAGATTATGGGTTTTGGGGCTTTTCTGGTGATCGGGGAACTCGGGAGGGTCGTGATCGCCACTGGAGATTGCTGGGGAGTTGTCGAGTCTAGGAAAAATGGATGGTGATTTTCTTAGACACCGTGGCGGCGGGAATTGGTTGGAGTAGGGTTTAAGCCCTAAGTTTGGTCGATTCTGGAACCTGGTTTGCTGCGACGTCTTGGGTGAATCAGAGTTCATCAGATTAGGGGGAAAGTTGATGGGTTGGTCGGTGAACCTTTGGGCAGAAGTTCATGGTCGCTGATGGTCGGCACCGTGGGTTCGAGGAAGTTTTAGGTGATGGTTTCTGGTTCCAGGTTGTTCGAAGTTCCTTGAATTTGATTTTGGACTGGTAATAGAGATTGGATGGTCTGGATCAGGTGTAGAGGTGATCGTCGATTAGTTAGAGGTGTCGTGGATGGTCGGAGTCGCCTCGGTCGCTGGTGCATGTGCACGGCGTGGTTTGTGTACCTGTGTTTTTGGGAAGAAGGCTTTTACTCGGGGACGTACTCGAGATCGAACTGGTTTGACTCAAAGAGAATACGTGAATGAAATTGCTCATGAAAATTTAAATTTAGATCGGGAAAAATATGCTTATGCTCGGGTTTTAGATATGGGAATAAGTTTCAAGGAAAAGAAAATACAAGTCTTAAAATTTTAACTTAGTCTAGTCTAAAATAAATTCTTAACTCAAATTCTTTTGAGAAAAATAAATATTGATTTAAGATAGAATCAATCAGAAGGTTTGAGATAAAATGTTTTGAAGTAATTAAGTTTTAAAAGTGTTTCAATATATACATAACCTTTATTTTAAAGCTTATTTTACATAAACTTAATTTTGTAATTAAGTAATTAATCAAGATAATATTTTATCTTAAATTATGGAAGTTGATTAATTTGTAATTAATCAAAGTGATTGATTAATTGTAAGAAATTAGTATAAGTAATGAAAGATTAATTATTTAAGAAATTATTACTTAATAAAAGAGATTAAATGATTAATTACTCCAAAGGATTAAATTTTATGTGAATTATTAATTAAAGATTAATTAATTTATTAAGGAAAATAGTTGAAGTTAATTAATCAAGGATTGATTAATTAATGAAGATAATTAAAAGATGATTAATTATTTAGAGTAAATCATTTAATGAAATTAATTAATGACAAATACCTAATGAAGTAATTATAGGAATAATTACTTAATGTCATTAGTTAAGGTGGGTAATTAATAGACAATTACTAAATGTGATTTATTAAAGGATAATTACTTAAGTAAGTAATTAAAGGTTTGATTAATTAAGGAAACTTATTAAGGGTTAGTTAATTAATGAGTGTGATTAATTAAAGGATAATTAATCAATATAAGTAAATTATAAGATAATTAATTTAAGTAATTAATTAAGGATAATTACTGTAAATGGAAGGTTAATTAATTTGGGATATTAATTTAAGACTAATTACTTAATATAATTAAAGAGGATAATTAAGGGATGATTAATTACTGTTTTGTAATTAATTAATGTAAGTAAGCATGATTAAAAGTGATTAAAGTAATTAATTTAATTTATTTAAATTAATTAGAAATGGTGTGACTAATTTATCTTGTTTATGAATGATTGGATGATATTGAATGCCTCAGATTATTTGGTATCTCTGATATATGAGATGAAATGTTTCGTGATATGATATGTTTGGGTTGATCAGTGATAATATGGTTATCTATCGATGATAAATTGCTGTGTAAAAGTGACATCCTACATTTAAAATTGAATTGTATTCACTTGAATAACTTTGGTTAAGATGACATTGGATTCGAAGAGACCGGGATCGGATATCAGCGATATCCGGAACCACTTCGATTAGTAATCTATAATTCTTTGTAGATTTGATATGTGAAATCAATAGGATGGAATGGGATAAATTGAGTAATCTGGACCATTGGAACTAAGTAACGATACTTAGATATTATTTTGTGAAATAATTGTTTACTATAATAAGATAAGAACTCGTAGTGAGGTACGAGTTATCTTGGGTTTCAAGGAAACTTTACAACTCTAGTATTTCAATTTAAATGAGTTTACTCACGCTGGTTTCCAGCCTGACTCGGGTGTTACTTTGTGGTAATGCTCGGGTCAGACCGAGTATTACAGCTTTTCAGGTAAGAACGTTCTGGAGCTCAGGAGGCGAGCTGGATGGCAGGAACGTATGGAGTGTATTCCGCTGTGATATATTGTTATTTATTTAGGATGAGTTATTTTAACTGTCCAGTGATTGTGAAATGTTGTAACTCTGATATATTAAAATGTAATTGACTGATACAGATTTCTTTGTCTAACTGATATTATTATTTGATATTGTATTTTAATCCGCTGCGAATGTGAGAATCTATGTCTTGTTCTGTATCTTCTTCTATCTCTCTTCTTTTTCTCCTAACTATCTGGAATTTTCGGGTTCGAAAACTCTGGGTCGTTACATCCCTAGTCTGCGTCGCTCGTCCGATCGCTTCCGTTTGGATTTTCGCCCATTTTTGGGCAAGGCTGATTTTTGCCTACCAGGCAATTTCAGACGTCTGGAACAAAATCCAGACGTCTGGTTTCAAATTCAGACATCTGGATTGGAAGTCCAGACGTTTGGAATTGGTTCCTGGAAAACGAAACAAGGCAGAGGAAGAATCCAGACGTCTGGAAATCCAACCAGACGTCTGGCAGACGTCTGGTTGGAATTTCAAACGTCTGAAATGTGCTGTTTTGCCTATTTTGGACCAGAAAACAGAGCCAGACGTCTGGATCAAACCCCCAGACGTTTGGAACTGTTCACTTTGCCTATTTTGGGCTGTTTTGAGTGGATTTTCCATTGTTTTGTTGATTCGTGTTGATTCCAATTAGTTGTTATTGCATTTTTGACTTTGATGATTCCTTTTTAATTCCATTCACGGGTTTTATAAATGATCTCTTCAAATCGTATTAAAAACTCGCTTCTCCAAATTATAAATTCTATTTAAAACACACACACACAATTTCGCACCCCGAGCGATGTGGGAGGAGAATTAAATGATTAGATAAAACGCGTGCAATGAACACGTGCGTTCATCTTTTCAGTTAATTCCCAATCTATTCGTTTGAACATTTTGACCTTTGGTCTGGTTTACCGATGAGATGAGGTAAACATTGTAATGCTTTGAGTGTGAAATTGGCTAATGGATAGTAAACCGTTTAGTGCGAACGAGTGGTTATGGGACTCGTGTTAACACTTTTCGGGTTCCTTTTCAAGAGTTGTGACACATTCCGCCAGTTAGTGGTGTCCAGTACTGGGCCTCCGGACCTTCACCACTACGGTTTGTTGCCTTTGGGATAGTGTCTTCGGACTGTCTCCCTAGGTTTGTTGCCTTCGGGTATGTTGCCTTCGGGTTTGTGCCTTCGGGTTTGTTGCCCTATAGTATCGCTTCCGATGTTGGTCTTTTTGAGCCGCATGGGTGATATTGGGTTTGGAGCCTTTGGGCTTATGGAACCTTATTATACAGTACTGAGCTCGAGCAATCTTTTGTTGTTTTGATTGATATGTATATTCCCTAGTGCATCGCCTTTCGGTGTTGGTCTTTTTGAGCCGCATGATATGTAGCGATCATTTAGTGGAACTTGTGTACCTTCATTGGTATTTGTTATTTGCCTTTTGGCTTGATTGGGATATGATATCCTTTGTTTATTTGAGATGCCGATGACATGAGGCTTGTTTTGTTATGTTCATCTTTTGTTAGATGATTGTGTTATCTCTTTTTAGGGATATTTGTTATACTTTGTAGCCTTGCAAGTTTATTGTTGTTCAGTTTATCTAACTGATTTGTTTAGCTAGACTGACCCGTGTATTTTATACTCGGGTCAGACCGAGATGTTTCAGGTTAGGTGCTTTTGGACTTAGCCTATTTTGCTTCCGCATGGACTACTCCGCTAGCTTCTTTTTGTCATAGCTTTTTGTGTAGTCCTATTTTATTGTAACTATGATATTTATTCTTCTGGAATCGTTTGTTATTGTGGTTTGTTGTACCACTTGACATGTATTATTTTGTATACTCTGTTATGTATCGGTATATGTGTATATGATGATCTACTGTTCTGTGATGTATATTACATTTGAGTTGTTATATTCTGTTCTGATAGATCCTATAGCCATTGTAGTTTTGCTTTAAGTATTTATTGAACTTGTCGAACCACATGAGATGATAAAAACCACTTTTCGGCGTGTTCAGTAGATAGTTAAAGTAAGACTACACATGGTCGCTTCCATTATACTCTATTGTCCGCATTAGCAGACGGTATTATCCATATAATACTCTTTGTTAATGAGGCTCTCGGAGTGGGGCGTCACAGCTTGGTATCAGAGCTGAGTTCAGAACAAAATATGATAAACACAGAACAGAAGCACATATTAAGGTACATCAAAGTGTAACAAGTGTTACAAATCTTTGAATCATCTTGCCTCTATTCCTTCCGTGTTTTGGGGTAGATAGGATTGGGAATACGTCTAGGAATGTATTTTTTTATTCCGTAGTATTCCGTATTGAAATATCTACCTTGTGGTTAATCTTTATCTTCTTTAACTTTCAGCTTATGGCTGGAAGAGGCAGGGGACGACGTTCAGATGCAGGGCAATCCAGTGGCTCACATCCGGATGGCGTTTATATGTCCGCTGGTCAGTTCTTGGAGTTATTTAGGAGCACTCAGCCTCCAGCTCCTATTCGTACATCTCCTCCACGCAAGTCTGCTTTTGCACGCCTGTGCAGTGATTTTTCTCATCTTGGTGGAAAGCCATTCAAAGGCTCCGAGTCCGTTCTTGAAGTTCAAGCTTGGATTCGCACATGTGAGCGTATCTTCTCTCGCATGGATCTTTCTGACCATGATAGAGTTCTTGTAACTTCTAGCTTATTACAGGAGCGTGCCCTTGATTGGTATGAGCTCCTTATAGCCGAAATTGATGAGGCTACTCTTTCTTGGACTCAGTTTCAGGAGCGATTTGAACTTAAGTTCGTTCTTGAATCTGAAAAAAATTTATTGACCCGTCGCTTCCTTGAGTTGAAGCAAGGGAAGTCTTCTGTTTCTGAGTATGTTGCATCCTTCGAGGCTTTATCTAAGTATGGTCTGGAATTCATTAGCACTTCTTATAAGAAGAATTTGAAGTTTGTCTCCGGTCTTAAGAATTATCTTAAGAAATCTTTGTTGCTCCAGCTCAAGCTTTCTTTTGAGGAGTTGGTTGATTCGGCACTCCATCTCGAAATTATCGAGAAAGAGTGTAATAGTAGTGAGGATGTTGAGGTTTCCAAGAACCCCAACAAGAAGTAGTTTCCATTTCAGAAGAAGTCTTTTCCTTCTAAGAAGAAGAAGACTGGTGGTGCTAATTCTCAATCTTAGTCTGCTAGAACACCTTCCTTTCGGAAGTGTTTCAATTGTGGTTCTTCGGATCATATTATTCGAGCTTGTCCTAAGCCTCTCTTCTGCCGCTATTGCAAGAAGGAAGGTCATCATGTTTCTACTTGCCCTACTGTTCCTGGGGGTGCTAAGTCAGGCAAGCTTAATGCTGCCAAGGCTTCTGAAGGTCCTTCTCAGCCTAAAGGTATATCTCCATCTATTTTAGAAGGTTCTATTTTGTTTCATGACCATAGTATACGAGTTCTTTTCGATACGGGTGCTTCACATTCTTTCGTATCGAAGAAGCTCGTCGATGATTTATCTTTGGATGTTTCTTGTATGGTTACTTCATTGAGGATTGCGAATCCTATTGGGGGATCCGCGACCCTTAGCTTGCTTTGTGATAATGTTGAGATTGTTTTATGTGGTTTTTCTTTTCGTGCGAATCTGCACGTTATTTCTTGTCTGGGATTTGATATGATTTTGGGTATGGACTGGCTAGTGAGATATGATGCCAGGATTATTTGTTCGGAGAGAATTATATATCTTCGACATTCGGATTCGCCTTCTCAGCTATCCCTTGTTCTTCGGGATGTGGACAGTTCCGAAATGGCTTTATATTCTCTTGATTCGCGAGATGATGATATATCTCGTATTCCGATTGTTTGTGACTTCTTTGATGTTTTTGAGCCGGTTTCGGGTTTGCCACCCAAGCGGGCGATCGAGTTCTATATTGATCTCATTCCAGGCGCGAAGCCAGTTGGTCGTCCTCCCACGAGGATGTCTACAAAAGAAAATGAGGAACTCAAGAAGCAGCTTTTAGAGCTTGAGTCCAAACAGTTGATCCAATCCAGTTTTTCACCGTGGGGTACCGCGGTTGTCTTCGTGAAGAAGTCCGATGGAACTCTTAGGCTTTGCATCGACTATCGCAAGCTTAATGAGTTGACCATCAGGAATAGGTATCCTTTGCCTAGAATCGATGATATGTTCGATCTATTGAGTGGCGCTAAGGTCTTCTCTCAGCTCGACCTTGCCACTGGTTTTCATCAACTCCGAGTCGCGGAAGATAGCATACCTCTTACAGCTTTCCGCACTCGATATGGTTCTTTCGAGTGGCTCGTTATGCCGTTCGGTTTGACGAACGCTCCAGCTTTCTTTATCGACCTTATGAATCGGGTATTCCGGGAATATCTCGATAAGTTCATTCTCGTGTTCATTGACGACATTCTTGTTTATTCTAAATCTGAAGCCGAGCATGCTAATCACTTGAGAATTGTCTTGAGTACTCTTCGTCACCATCAGCTAAAAGCCAAATTCTCCAAGTGCCATTTTTGGGAGGATAAGGTTAAGTTCTTAGGCCATGTTGTATCTTCCGACGGCATCTCTGTCGATCCCTCAAAGATCGAAGCCATTCAAGATTGGAAGAGGCCTGAGAATGTTCATGAGATCCGTAGTTTCCTTGGATTGGCGGGTTATTACCGTCGGTTCATTAAGGATTTTTCTCGTGTTGTGCTTCCTCTCACCAGCCTTACTCGGAAAGGCATTCGTTATATTTGGTCCGACAAGTGTGAAGCTTCCTTTCAGACATTAAAGGAACTTCTCACTAATGCTCCTATTCTCGTAGTTCCCGAAGGGAATCATGATCTTGTTGTCTAGACCGATGCTTGTGGTAGCGGTCTCGGTGCCGTGCTTATGCAGAAAGATCGGGTGGTTGCTTATGCTTCTAGGCAATTGCGTCCGAATGAAGTTCGCTATGCCACTCATGATCTTGAGTTAGCCGCCATTGTCTTCGCCTTGAAGATTTGGCGCCACTATTTATTAGGCGAGCGCTTCATTCTCTATACCGATCATAAATCGTTGAAATATTTGTTCACTCAGAAGGAACTCAATATGAGGCAACAGCGTTGGCTCGAGTTTCTTGCCTCCTATGACTTTGATATCCAGTATACCCCTGGTAAGGGTAATCGTGTTGCTGATGCGCTTAGTTGCAAACATTCGGCTGTTGTTTCTATGATGCTTGCCGAATGGGATATTCTCGAGATTCTATCTTTTTGTGATATTCGTGATCAATCTTCATCCTCTGATTCTTCGATAGCATTATTCAGTTTGGAAGCTCGACCCTCTCTATTGGATCGTATTGCCCAAGCTCAGCAGCGTGATCCTGATCTTGTGCATCTTATTCATCTTGTTGAGACTGGATCCAGTGATGAGACGTCATTGGATTACAATATTGATTCTCATCAGTGCCTTCGCAAGAAGAACCGGGTTATTGTGCCTTCTGATTCTGCACTTAGGCGTGACATTCTTAACAATTGTCATCGTTCTAAGTATACCATTCATCCTGGTTCTAGCAAGATGTATGCCGACATGTGTCGCTTATATTATTGGGAAGGCATGAAGCGCGATGTAGCAAGTTATATGAGCAATTGCATAACTTGTCAACGTATTAAAGCCGAGCATCAGCGCCCTTCTAGTCTCCTTCAACCGTTAGAGATTCCATTGTGGAAATGGGATCATATTTCGATGGATTTCATTGATGGTCTACCTCGTTCGAGGTCGGGCCATACTTCTGTTTGGGTCATAGTTGATCGGTTGACCAAGTCCGCTCACTTTATTCCAATTAAGTCCACTCGGACTGCTCCTCTTTTGGCTAAGCTTTATGTGAAGGAAGTCGTTCGACTCCATGGTATCCCTTGTTCCATTGTGAGTGACCGTGATCCCTTATTCACGAGTCATTTTTGGCGGAGTCTTCAGCAAGCTTTGGGCACAAAGCTAAATTTTTCTACATCTTATCATCCGCAGTCTGATGGACAGACTGAACGGGTAAATCAAATCTTGGAAGATCTCCTCCGTATTTGTCTTTTTGATTTTGGTGGTAGTTGGGAGGATCATCTACCCCTTGTAGAATTTTCCTACAACAATAGTTTTCAGTCCAGTATCGGTATGGCTCCTTTCGAAGCCTTATATGGAAGGCCATGTCGATCACCTTCTTGTTGGTTGGAATCTGGGGAGAAGCTTATTCTTGGCCTAGATTTTGTTCATGATTCTTCTGAGAAGATCGTTCTTATTCGTCAGAGAATGAAAGAGGCACAAAGCCGCCAGAAATCCTATGCGGATAACCGTAGGAAGCCTCTCGAGTTCTCGGTTGGTGATCTCGTCTTTATTCATGTTTCTCCTTTGAAAGGGGTTATGCGCTTCAGTGTGACGGGGAAATTGGCTCCTCGCTTTGTAGGACCATTTCCTATTACTGAACGTATTGGCCCTGTGGCTTATAGAGTTTCACTTTCAGCTCATCTATCCGGAGTTCACAACGTGTTTCACGTCTCTCAGCTTCGGAAGTGTCTTCGAGAATCGGATTCTGTTATCGACTCTCCAGATTTGCAAGGGCTTGAGATCTCACCAGACTTATCTATTGTACAGCAGCCTATTCGCGTACTTGACACGGAGGTGCGACACCTTCGAAACAAAGACGTGCCGCTCGTTAAAGTTCAATGGTCCGCTAATCCCAATGACTGTACTTGGGAAACCGGAGAATTTATTGAGCAATCTTATCCGGGTTTTCTATCTTTGCTTTGAAACGGTGAGTATATCTTTTCATCCCAAGCTTAATTCCTTTTCTTTTGTTTGTTTTTGTATGTAGTTGTTACAAATATCGTCTCTAGGAAATTGCGGGGACGCAATTTTGTAAGGAGGGGAGATCTGTAACAACCCGCATGTTTAACAATTTTTATTTAAATGTTTAATTTAAATGTAGCATCGTTAGTCGGATTTTAGGGTCCGAAATGTTACTTTTTGCAAACGGCCGAATTGGAGCTCGAAACTATTTCCATTGAGTTCAAAATGGCGTTTGCGATCTTTCTGAGTATAATCTTTGATATATTTGGAGTAAGATGACTTTTGCCACTTTTTTTTCTATTGGGCTTGGGTTTGGGTTCAGCCCTTAACCCCACTTAACCCCCTAGCTCTCTAACTCTTCATCCATTCACTCCCATTTCATTTCATTTCCTTAAGCAAACTGAAAATGGTGGAGAGGAAGAGGAATTAGAAATTACAAAACCCTAGTTTCTTCTTGCAACTTGAATTCTTGCTCCAAAAATCAAAGAGAAGGATAGGTAAGCCTCCTCTTCATCTTCTCCAACTTTTCTCCTCTTCAATTTCAGAAATTTCCTAACCCTAATTTGGGAAATATGTGTATATTCTTAGATTGAAGTTTGTAGAGTTGAAGTGGAGTGTGATTGGTTGTTTCTTTGCAATTGAGCTTCTTCTTCTTTGCTTGTGTGTAAAAGGTGAGATTTTTAATTCACATCTATGTTCATAATCATCTTTGGTTGTTAGGTATGAATTCCTAACACTTCTTGATGTTTATTTGCTTTTTGATATGAATTGGTTTTGTGAATATTCCAATTTTTAGTGTTTTGAAGTCAAATCTCTTAAAATCATAGCTTTGATGTTTGAACATGCTTTCGGTGGTGTTTCGGAAAGTCTATAAGGCTGGGTTGTCGCTTGGCATAAATCCCTCGTCTTCGTCGCTCGTCCGATCGCTTCCGTTTGGATTTTCGCCCATTTTTGGGCAAGGCTGATTTTTGCCTACCAGGCAATTTCAGACGTCTGAAACAAAATCCAGACGTCTGGTTTCAAATTCAGACGTCTGGATTGGAAGTCCAGACGTCTGGAATTGGTTCCTGGAAAACAAAACAAGGCAGAGGAAGAATCCAGACGTCTGGAAATCCAACCAGACGTCTGGCAGACGTTTGGTTGGAATTTCAAACGTCTGAAATGTGCTGTTTTGCCTATTTTGGACCAGAAAATAGAGCCAGACGTCTGGATCAAACCCCCAGACGTCTGGAACTGTTCACTTTGCCTATTTTGGGCTGTTTTGAGTGGATTTTCCATTGTTTTGTTGATTCGTGTTGATTCCAATTAGTTGTTATTACATTTTTGACTTTGATGATTCCTTTTTAATTCCATTCACGGGTTTTATAAATGATCTCTTCAAATCGTATTAAAAACTCGCTTCTCCAAATTATAAATTCTATTTAAAACACACATACACAATTTCGCACCCCGAGCGATGTGGGAGGAGAATTAAATGATTAGATAAAACGCGTGCAATGAACACGTGCGTTCATCTTTTCAGTTAATTCCCAATCTATTCGTTTGAACATTTTGACCTTTGGTCTGGTTTACCGATGAGATGAGGTAAACATTGTAATGCTTTGAGTGTGAAATTGGCTAATGGACAGTAAACCGTTTAGTGCGAACGAGTGGTTATGGGACTCGCGTTAACACTTTTCGGGTTCCTTTTCAAGAGTTGTGACACATTCCGCCAGTTAGTGGTGTCCAGTACTGGGCCTCCGGACCTTCACCACTACGGTTTGTTGCCTTTGGGATAGTGTCTTCGGACTGTCTCCCTAGGTTTGTTGCCTTCGGGTATGTTGCCTTCGGGTTTGTGCCTTCGGGTTTGTTGCCCTATAGTATCGCTTCCGATGTTGGTCTTTTTGAGCCGCATGGGTGATATTGGGTTTGGAGCCTTCGGGCTTATGGATCCTTGTTATACAGTACTGAGCTCGAGCAATCTTTTGTTGTTTTGATTGATATGTATATTCCCTAGTGCATCGCCTTTCGGTGTTGGTCTTTTTGAGCCGCATGATACGTAGCGATCATTTAGTGGAACTTGTGTACCTTCATTGGTATTTGTTATTTGCCTTTTGGCTTGATTGGGATATGATATCCTTTGTTTATTTGAGATGCCGATGACATGAGGCTTGTTTTGTTATGTTCATCTTTTGTTAGATGATTGTGTTATCTCTTTTTAGGGATATTTGTTATACTTTGTAGCCTTGCAAGTTTATTGTTGTTCAGTTTATCTAACTGATTTGTTTAGCTAGACTGACCCGTGTATTTTATACTCGGGTTAGACCGAGATGTTTCAGGTTAGGTGCTTTTGGACTTAGCCTATTTTGCTTCCGCATGGACTACTCCGCTAGCTTCTTTTTGTCATAGCTTTTTGCGTAGTCCTATTTTATTGTAACTCTGATATTTATTCTTCTGGAATCGTTTGTATATTGTGGTTTGCTGTACCACTTGACATGTATTATTTTGTATACTCTGTTATGTATCGGTATATGTGTATATGATGATCTACTGTTCTGTGATGTATATTACATTTGAGTTGTTATATTCTGTTCTGATAGATCCTATAGCCATTGTAGTTTTGCTTTAAGTATTTATTGAACTTGTCGAACCACATGAGATGATAAAAACCACTTTTCGGCGTGTTCAGTAGATAGTTAAAGTAAGACTACACATGGTCGCTTCCATTATACTCTATTGTCCGCATTAGCAGACGGTATTATCCATATAATACTCTTTGTTAATGAGGCTCTCGGAGTGGGGCGTCACAGCTTCGGTATGGTTGCCGATCACAACCGTGGTGGTGATGTATTTGGTACTACTAGTCAAGTGGTAAGCCAGTTCCGTGTAGCAGGGGTACAAGATGTTCTTGTCAGACCCCGAGTGCATTTTATCTAGAGGTGTACTCTTCGGAAGGTAGTTCCTTACCTTGCTATGTATGGAACCCAATTTCCAACAAGTGCCTTTGGCTTTAGTTGTGTACCTATTAAGCTGGAATTTAATTAATGTAACAATTTCGGCTACTTATATATTTACTTGAATACCTTAGACACTATTATAATATCATTGGATTTTTCTATATAAAGTGTTTTGGTTATCGTAAGGTAAAAACCCATCCGTGTTTATGTGCGGCGTGGTCTTACGAGATACCCTTGGTTTTCAAAGTGTTTTAAAATAAAATTTCAATTGTTTTTAATTTACTCACACCAGACCCATGTCTAACCTGGAGTTTTATCTTCCTTCTCTAAAACCCTTGGATACTCAAATTTTCATGAGTAGCCAAGTGATCCAGGTTTTTCAGATAGCATTTTGGAGGAGCTGGAGCAGGTGGCTTCACCGATAACTAGCTAGTATCTATTTCTACTGCGTATGTATATATATGTATTTTGGACATTTGATGTAAGGACAAGTAGTTATAATTTTCCTAGTGTGGAGCTTGTACTATTATGACTCTGATGTATTTTGACAGTAGTGACTGTATATAATTCTATGTTATATATTATATGTTGTTCCTTTCCGATGTGAGATTCTGTGATTGTTAAATTTCCTTCTTATCTTTCTTTTTCTTTTACCCATAATGACTCGTCTTTAGATTTAAGGAAGTCGGTTCGTTACAGTTGGTATTAGAGTTTAGGTTGGGTGAACACCTAGGCTTTGGGTTGGAGTCAACTTCGAGAGAGCATATTTGTAATTTTTATTCGCATATCTATATATATTCCTGATAATTAAATATCAGCTTGATAGGGTTGATTAGTTCCATTGTTTTGGAGTTATCTCATCTAAGTATTCTAAGTGTTATCTTACTATGTCTAGGTAGTAAGAAATGAGCAACAGAGGCAGATGAGGTAGGGGAGCAAGTAGCACTACGACTACAAATGGTCGAACCCCAAATCCTAGAAGAGTTGGGATTGTCGAAGAAGTAGCACCAGTGTAGCCAAGAATGAACTTTGCAACCTTGTGCAAAGACTACACTAATCTGAGAGGAAAACCGTTTAAAGGAACAGAGCCTATTGTGGAAGTGCAAGCCTGGTTGCGATCTTACGAGAAGATTTTTAAGGGTCTCGACTTATCAGATGAACATAAAAGGTTCTTAGCAGCATGGCAACTACAAGAAGGGGTAGCAGCTTGGTGGGACTCCCTTACAATGAATGTTTTAGAAGAGGAGATCTCATGGACCCGATTTAAAGAACTTTTCGAGGACCGGTTCTTACCAACAGCAGGGAAGACGAGGATGTATAGAAACTTTATGGACCTGAAGCAAAGGGATTTATCTGTAGCAGAATATGAGACCAAGTTCAATGAGCTATCTTGTTTTGGTCCGGAATTGATCAACACCCTGTTGAAAAAGAACGAGATGTTTATCTTGGGCATGAGAGAGGAATACCATGAAAGAATGACTGCTCATGTTAAGAGTTCTTTTGTAGATGTGGTTGATATGGCTCTAAGGTACGAGGCCTTGGAAAAGAAGAAGCTTACTCCAGTAGCACCTAGTGGAAATGCAAGTGGGAAAAATTCCAACAAAAGGAAGTTCAACCCTAATCGGATGAATCAAGGAAAAGGGAAGCCAGGAAAAGTGACTCAAGGGAATTGTTTCAAGGATTTTATTTGCCACAAGTGCCAGCAGAAGGGCCACATTGCGAAGTTTTGTAGGAATTCTGAAGTTCAATCGCAGCAGCGGCAACAACAAAATGGACCTATCTCTCCAATGGTACAGAAGACCCTCTGTTTCAACTGTCATCAGCCTGGGCATATGGTAATAGACTATCCACTCATGAAGAAAGTGCAGCAGCCCAAGGTGTGTGCTATAAAGGATGAGCCATCGACTTCAGCGGACGTGAAAGGGAAAGGCATCCTTGAAGGTACCTTACTTATTAATGGCATTTATGTTCGAGCATTGTTTGATACTGGTGCCTCTATAGCTTTATTTCCTTAGAATTAGTAGACGAGTTTCACCTCATTCCTAGTATTGTAGAAAACCCTATGTGCGTATCTAACCCCATAGGTGGGGTAACCCACTTGAATATGATCTGTAAGAATGTGCCAATTTCCTACCTTTTCCATAACTTTTCTTGCGACCCGTGTGTCTTAGAATTTAGAGGATTTGACATTATTTTAGGTATATATTGGTTATCCAAGTATGAGGCTATCTTAAAATGTGATAAGAGAACTGTATCTTTAGTAACCAATGTAGGGATAAAGGCTAAGGTATCATGTAAGAAACCCGATATCCATATGTGTAGTTTCCTTTATTCCCTTGAAGCAGCTTAAGAAAATTTAGGGTCTATTGAGGTTGTTAGGATTTTTATTGATGTGTTTGAAGAAGTTAAAAGCTTACCCCTCATCGAGAAATAGAATTTCGAATTGATTTAGTTCATAGTGCAATGCCTGTGATTTAACCCAAGCGAAGGATGGCCCCGAGGGAGAGAGAGGAGTTAGTAAATCAAAGCCAGGATTTATTGGAGAGAGGATTGATTAGACCCAGTCATTCGAGTTGGGTTTTAGCAGTAGTTTTTGTGGCTAAGTCTGATGGATCTTTAAGACTATGTGTGGATTATAGGGAATTGAATAAGCTGACCATTAGGAACAAGTACCCCTTACCTCGCATCAACGACCTCTTTGATCAACTCCATAGGGCTACGATTATTTATCAGATGGATCAAGCTACTGGATTCCATCAGTTGAGGGTTGCTGAAGGTAGTATACCCTTAACTGCATTTAGGGGCCCAGACTTTTTCTTTAAGTGGTTTGTTATACTTTTCAGGCTAGCCAATGCACCTGCATACTTTGTAGACCCGATGAATCCTGTTTTCAGAGATATCCTTAATAAGTTTGTGTTGGTTTTCATCGATGAAATTCTCATCTATTCTAAGTCTGAAGAGGAGCATAGACACCATTTGGAAGTGGTGTTAGAAACTTTACGGAGGTAGGTTCTGAAGGCAAAGTTCTCTAAGTGCCATTTTTGGCAGTTGAGGTAAGATTCTTAGACCATATTATGTCAGGGGAAGGCATTTCTGTAGACCCAGTGAAGGTGGAAGCTGTGCAAGAGCGGAAGCAACAGCGAACTCCTACCGAAGTTCGTAGTTTCTTAGGCTTGGAAGGGTACTATAGAAGGTTCATACAAGATTATTCCATGATTTCTTCTCATTTGACTAAACTAACTAAGAAGGGTGAGAAGTTCATATGGTTTCGGGAACGTGATGAATACAAGGGAGTTAATTTCGATAAGAGGGTCATGAAATTTAAACATATGGAATCTATTTCTGTATGTAAAACTTTACACCTTGATAGTGGAATTTCTCACTATAGTTAACTTGACCCTTAACTATTATCGAATGTTGGCTCGAAGAGACTGGAATCGGATAGCAATAGTTATCCAGAAACCACTTCGAACCAACGTAAGCGTGCGATTAGAAGGTTTGAAGTCATGACCCAAGATGAAGATTATGAAGTGCAAGAGCTATTTGCTACTAACCATGAGGGTGATTCCAAAATGGGTGTAGTGGAAATAGTGCCATCGGTTTGTTCATCATCTAAACGACTTGTATGGATGAATTCTGACATTGTGTCATCGCTTGGAAGGCAATGTCAATATTCCAAGTGTGCGGTGCTTTTCAAAGGTAATGACGTAACCTTAGGCCTCATCAACCGAGAATGGCAAAAACAGGGTACGCAACAGGGCTATGTGGGTCGCTCCCATTAGGGTATGTCATCATCAGATCAAGACTCGATATTTGTCCCATTTTGGTATGCTCCGCCACGGTTGCTGATCACAACTGTAGTGGTGATGTATTCGGTACTACTAGTCAAGTGGTAGGCCGGTTCTGTGTAGCAGGGGTATAAGATGTTCTTGTCAGACTCCAAGTGCATTTTATCTGGAGGTAAACTCTTCGGAAGGTAGTTCCTTACCTTGCCATGTATGGAACCCAATTTCCAACAAGTGCCTTCGGCTTTAGTTGTGTACCTATTATGTTGGAATTTAATTAATGTAACAATTTCAGCTACTTATATATTTACTTGAAAACCCTAAACACTATTATAATATCACTGGATTTTTCTATATAAAGTGTTTGGTTATTGTAAGGTAAAAACCCATCCGTGTTTATGTGCGACCTGGTCTTATGAGATAGCGTTGATTTTCAAAGTGTTTTAAAATAAAATTTCAATTGTTTTGAATTTACTTACACCAGACCCATGTCTGACCTGGAGTTTTATCTTCTTTCCCTAAAACTCTTGGGTACTTAAATTTTTATGAGTAGCCAAGTGATCCAAGTTTTTCAGATAGCATTTTGGAGGAGTTGGAGCAGGTGGCTTCACTGATAGCTAGCTAGTATCTATTTCCGCTGCGTATGTATATATATGTATTTTGGACTTGTGATGTAAGGAAAAGTAGTTATAATTGTCCTAGTGTGGAGGTTGTACTATTATGACTCTGATGTATTTTGATAGAAGTGACTGTGTATAATTCTATGTTATATATTATATGCTGTTCCTTTCCGTTGTGAGATTCTGTGGTTGTTAAATTTCCTTCTTATCTTTCATTTTCTTTTACCTATAATGACTTGTCTTTCGAAGTAAGGAAGTCGGTTTGTTACACTCCAACTACAACATATCTCTATACTGGTAATAGAAAAAATATTATCAGGGATAAATGAAATAAAATAGTGGATAGCTAATAAATAAACATGCATTTCCATCATATCATCATGCTTCCAAGTCACCACCCGTCCTCTCTATCGACCTATCAATGTATAACTAAAAAGAAGAAAAAGATAGAGGGGGTCAGAAATATGTCTGTTGAGTGAAATGCATCGTATAAGTAAAACTAATAAGCTAGTGAAACAACACTTATTCTCGAAAACCATACCTTAACCTGTGTCACCTGCACTCAACAAATCAGCTAAACACACTATAATACTATAGTGACATCATATGCTAAGGTCTCATTAAAATCTCTCCTATGTCTAATCATATGAATATGAGTAAGCCCTGTTAACTAGATTTTTAACCCAGCAGAATTCAACAGGAGTTAGAACATTCAGATTAAGCCAGAATGACATGAGATTTGACCCAAAGGCCTAAAACAACTAGAAGATGGACTCAAGAAATATGAGACCAAAATACACAATATTTTCAGATCGACACCAGTCTGATCCTATTGGATCGGTACCGATCCAAAATATTGAATGGTGGTTGCTTCTAACCACTTACATTGTACTCCCATCTCTCTGCCCAACATATCTATCAAGTTTGGTGACATTCCAAGCATCCAAGTTCAAGAAGCAAAGACTTATCCAATTTCGACTGCAGTTCAATCAAATCCATAGGTGAATCACCATCAAAACACATCGAAAAGCTATAAAATTACGTGGAGAGCTTCACAACCAAGAAAGGAAGCCATTTGAATAGAAAGGGTACAAAAATTGTACATCTATTCGGATCGATACTGATCCAGTCCAATTGGATCGGTACCGATCCGATTAGTTTGTTCCTATGGTACCCAATTTTCTTGAGCGGCTTCTGCATGATGGATACGGGCTTAGTGAAACGACTTTGGCCCAAGTGCTCTCCAACTCCTATAAATACCATCCCATTTGCATCAAAAAAAGATCTGGTCCGATCTTTGCTAAACTAATGGCAACAACTCTGTCATTGTTTCTTCACTCTTCCTCTTCCACACAACAACCATTAAGGGTCAACTGAGATCCTTCCGGTTGTCTCTAAAAATGTTTGCTAGCTCTAACTTAGGAAAGAAGAATCATATTTTAATCCACACTCCTTTATAATAGCAGTTGGTCAATAAAAGCTATAAACTGGATGTAGGCTTCATTAATAGCCGAACCACTATGAAAATCTCTTGTCACTTTATTATTTCTACTCGTTTTACATTTATTTTTTATATCATTTGCTTTGAGAAATAGGGTTGGTGCTTTCACACTCAAACCGGGGTGTTGATCCATTTTTTGGCTTAACATTTTGGTGCTTTCACTGGAAACTCGGTGAATTCATGCATAGATCTTGCTTTTCTCTTTGGATCTGCCAGATCCAGAAACTAGATCCATCAAGTCAGCTTTAGGGCATTTGAAACTTGTCATTGAAGATCAATGGCAGGGAGAAAGAGAACCGCCTCTAGAAAATCAATAGGAGCTGTTATAGTTGGAGGAAAGACCAATCCCTAGCAAGTTGAAGTCAATAACACCAATAATCTGCTAATTGGAGCGAATACTAGAGCTAACACTGAAGATCAATGCCGGGATCTTCTACCTTGCACGAGGTCGTCACTAAAAGCGAATTGAACAAGATGGTTGACGAAATCAACCAAAAGATGGAGAACATCCAAAATGCTCCTATGGAAAAATTAAATGCCCTCATAACCTTGCAATCACTAGCTGATCCAAGAACCATGCCAAAACCCGCGGCTGCCACGGAGTAGGAAAACTCTTTCGTTTCTGGCCTAAACAGAAGAAACGGAAGGCAGAAGCAAAAAAGGAGTAGTGGGTGGAGCTGCAGGAATTATCATAGAAGGAAATGCAAGCACTCTTCCAACTAAAAAGAAACCTACTATAAACTTGAATCTAGGGGCAAAAACCCCACGAGAAGATATAGCAGTGCATCTCTCCGACTTTGAAGATGGCGAGCAACTCAACGACAACAGGTTGGAAGAAAATGCTAATGCACTCAATACCGGCAGGGAGGCCCAGACTTCTCCTACCCGACCAACTGCAAGCTAACGTAACTCTGAGGGAGTGGCTCTCTCGAAGATAGGAGAGCCTAGGCTTCAGTCCACTTACCAAAATCGCTTGCAAAATTAAACACTTCGCTTTGTCACTGAAAGCCAACCTATGGACTACCAGAAAACAGAGGCACATATCACGGATATGATCAAGCGCTTGATGGATGAAAGTAAGGATAGGAGAGATGATGAATCGGGATCCGCTCCAAGCCAGAATCCCTTCACCGATGACATTTTGAATGAAAAGTACCCTAAAAAGATTACTATGCCGACTATTCCATCTTACGATGGAACTAGAGATCCAATAACCCACTTGTACAAGTATAGTTGGTACATGGACAGAGAAAACGATTCAAATGCTGTTCGATGTAGATGTTTTCCTATCTTCCTAAAGGGAATTGCTTCTATGTGGTTCACCAGGCTCCCACCAAAATCCATCTCCACTTTCAATGGATTAGCATCAAAATTCCTTCATCGGTTTAGGCTTCACATGGCACAACCAAAAGCATGATGTCCTTATCTGGCCCATTCCAAAGACGAAATGAATTTTTGAAATCCTTCATGAGTCGGTTCAAAACCGCAGTAACTGAAGTAGGTAACCCAAACGAAGATATGGTCTTCATGGCCTTGGTCCGTGCTATCCAGACACTGAATTCGAAAAATGGATCAAAATGAAGAAACCTACCACTAGGAAGGACTTTAACTGGAAAGAAAGCCTGTACTTGAGATTGGAAGGCAGAAGAGCTAGAAGGAAAACCTGCTACGAATGCTGGCCAGAACAGTGTGGTAGCTAACCAATCCGCAAACACCTATGGAATCGCTGCATGAAATGTAGGGAAAGATGGGAACCAGAAAAGGAAGAAACATAATTTCAATAAGCGAAACAGAGGTGACAAGTGACTTAAAGGTTTCAGGCCCGAAAATTACACCCCGCTCAATGATACTCCAAAAAATATCTACCTTGTAACACAAGGGACGGAGGAGTACAAAAAGCCACCTAAAAAGGAAGCAACTGAACAACAAAAGCATTTCGGAAAGTACTACCAATTCCATGAAACACATGGTTACAACACGAATGAGTGTCGACACCTAAAGAACCTGATCGAAGAGCTGAACTGGGAGAACAAACTTTAGTAGTACGTGAGAAAGCCGCGGAATCCTGACTAGCCTTCTGCACCCCAAGCACCTAATGCCTGAGGAAACCAAGCTGGAACCAACAAAGAGAGATCCAGATGGACCGACCAAAGACTCATCATCGAAACAATATCTGGAGTACCTCATCCCACACAAATGAGTTGGGGAGAAATGGAGCGATATGCAAGCTCATTGAAACATGCCCCAAAAGATTCGTGCTTTGCGATTGAAGATGGAACTCCTGCCAAGCAGAAGAGAATCCTGAATGATGATGTAGTATTTCAAAATCGAGATACTAAAGGAAAAGAAGCTCCAACCATCGACCCCATGGTCGTGTCGGTAGGAATCAGACCAGCTATGGTCCGACGAGTATTGGTGGATAGTGGCAGCTTTGTCAATATCGTATTCAGACACGTGTTTGATCAAATGAAGATCAGTATAAAAGACGTATCCACTTGTCGAACAAAGATCCAAAGATTCACCGGTGAACCTATGTAACCTGTCGAAACAATTGACTTGCCCATGGAACTTAGGGAACGCGATTGAAGAGTCATCCTCATCTAGACCTTTGTGATCGTAGATGGAATATTCGCCTACGATGCTTTCTTGGGTCGACCTGCTTTGGAAGATTTCAGGATTACTTTAGCTCAGTGGTGTCTAACCATGAAATTTCCAATGGAGAATGTAGTTGGAGTGATCAAAGGAGACCAAAGTGTCGCTGGAGAATGCTACATCGCAGAACTGCGTGAGTCTAGAAGAAAAGCAAAGGGGAAGAATGTCGGCAAAACTCTCCACATTCATAAACCTACCACAAAGCAATTACAGAGCCGTCCCTGTCTTGGGGATCATAGCCGATTCGATAAGGCTTTGGACCATAGAAAGAAGAGTTTGTGGGTGGATCGGGCAACACTGGCAGAATTGACGGTGCTTATCCCAGTAGATATGGATGACCCAACCCGGGTCCTGAAAATTAGGTCACATCTTGTAAACAAGATGCGATAGGAAATAATCAAATTTCTTCATGCCAACCTAGACGTACTCGCTTGGATGCATTCCGATATATGCGGGGTATCGTCAAAAATACCATGCCACGCACTCAACATCGATCCTAAGTATACACCAGTAAGGCAGAAGAGGCACAGCCTAGGACCTGAACGGTCTAAAGCGCTTAGAGAAGAAGTGGATAAGTTGATGACAAATGGTTTTATCCGTGATGCAACCTATCCCGAATGGGTATCTAACCCATCTTAGTCAAGAAATCCAATGGAAAATGGCGAACTTGTATCGACTACTCAGACCTAAACAAAGCTTGCCCAAAGGATAGGTTTCCACTGCCTAGAATCCACCAACTTATGGACAGGACAACTGGACATGAATTGCTATCATTCATGGATGCCTACTTAGGATACAACCAGATCACGATGAACAAACCCGACCAGGAAAACACTGATTTCATCACTGATCTAGGATTATACTGCTACAAAGTAATGCCATTTGGCTTAAAGAATACTGGGGCAACTTACCAGCGACTGTTGAAACGCCATGTTCATACATCAAATCGGGAAGACTATGAAGTTTATGTAGATGATATGCTAGTTAAATTGTGCATAGCCGCAATTCACTTGGACAACCTCACCGAAATGTTCGAAATACTCCGCAAGTATAGTATGAAACTCAATCCACTTAAATGTCACTTCGGGTATCCTCTAGATAGTTCTTTGGATTCATTGTAAGTGCCTTTGGCATCAAAGCTAATCCCGAACAAATTATAGCTTTATGTGAATTGAGGCCCCGAGGAACAAGAAAGAGTTATAAAGCTTGAACCAAAAGACTATAGCGCTAAGCCAATTCATCGTAAAAGCAACCAACAGATATATACCGTTCTTTGATGCACTAAAGAAAGGAAAGAAGAACTCCGAATGGAATCAGGCTTGTTAGACGTCATTCGAAGAACTGCTGCCACATATGGAGCCTCCACCAATCCTATCCAAGCCAGTAGATGGAGAAGACTTGTTTATCTACTTAGTAGTCTAGCCCCATGTTTTAAGTGCTGCAGTTGTACGTGAAGAAGCTAGGTCCAGCGACACGTATATTACATCAGTAAACGATTCACTGGAGCCAAGAAGAATTATTCGAAGTTGTAAAAACTAGCCTATTGCTTCTTGATCGCATCCAAAAAGTTATGACCATACTTCCAGGCACACCCGATAAAAGTACTAACAGACCAACCCTTGAAGTAGGTGTTGTACCGCCACGAGACCTCCAGATGGCTTATCAAATGGAATATTGAATTGAGTCAATATGAAATCACTTACCATCCTCGAAGAGCAATCCACAGGCAGGCACTGGCATACTTCATTACTGAGTTTACAATATGAGATAACAAAGAAGAAGTTACTCCAGAAGTGGAGACACACTAGAGGTTGTTCATCAATGGTGCATCCAACAACTTTTGCTCGGGGGCAGGAATTATGCTTGAAACTCCCGAAGGACGTTCTGTTTTCTACGCCTTACGCTTGGAATTCCCTACAACAAACAATGAAGCATAATATGAAGCATTGATAGCCGGACTGAAAGTTGTAAAGGAACTCATGATAAAGTCCATACATATGTATAGCGACTCTCAGCTAGTCGTCTATCAGGTGAGAGGCGAATATCAAGCCCGGGGAGAGAACCTTGCCCCATACCTATCCAAAGTGCAGGAATTGTTGAACGACATCGAGAATTACACCATAACTTATATCTTGAGGGAACAAAACATGAAGGCGAATTATCTAGCTAAACTGGTCAGTTTCAGAGAAGCTCAGTCTATGGGATTGGTCCTAGTTGAAACTCTGACTGCTCCAAGCACAGGCGAGATGGAAATTGACTGGATTTTTGAAATGACCAAAGAACCAGAGACAAGGATGACACCGATCAAGGACTATCTTCTCAAAGGTAAACTCCTCGCAGACATGAATCAATGAAAAAAGCTCCTTCGAAAGGCACCACGATTTGTAATACAGGATGGAATACTTCATCGAAAGAGATTCTCTACCCCCTGCTCAGGTGTGTGACTGACGGCGAAGCTCGAAGAATCCTCGGGGAAGTGCACGAAGGTGAATACGGAGATCACACCAGGGGCAAAACCTTGCAATGAAAGTTCTCCGATATGGGTATTTTTGGCCAACGGTCAACTGCGATGCAGCAGATTATGCCAAACGGTGCGACCAATGCCAAAGATTCGACAAATTGAAAGAACTCCTTCAATAGAGATAACACAGATTGTCAGCTCGTGGCCATTCATAATCTGGGGAATCGATTTGATTGGTGTATTGCCAATAGCCAGAGGAGGAGCCAAATACGCTATCGTTGATGTTGACTATTTCACCAAATGGGCCGAAATGGAACTGTTGGCCACTATTACCACAAAGAAAGTTATTAACTTTGTTACTAAAAACATTATTTGCAGGTTTGAAGTGCCACAAAAAAACATCACGGATTACGAGACTCAATTCGAAAGCGCTAAATTCAAAGACTTTTGCAAACACTTCTGAATCGAGAAAAGCTTTTCCACTGTTGCACATCCGCAGGAAAACGGACAAGTGGAGGCAGTAAACAAGATCATCAAGTCCACCATCAAAAAGCGGCTAACTAAAGCTAAAGGAAATTGGGTCGATGAACTTCCACTTGCACTATGGGCTTACAGAACAATGCATAAATCTACAACCCGACACTCTCCATTCACCCTAGCATATGGTTCAGAAGCAATGATCCCAGTCGAATTGGAAGTCCCTTCTCATCGAAGTCAAAACTTCAATCAAAGGCAAAACAAGTAGCTCTTGCTTGAGTCGCTCGATATGGTCGATGAGAAGCGAGAAGAAGCCGAGCTAAGGACTGCCGCTCACCAGAAAAGGGTCGCATGACATTTCAACTCCAAAGTCCGTAAGCATACTTTCGAAGTAGGAGACCTTGTCCTCAAACGGGTCTAGCTTGTATCGGGAACATTTGGACCAAACTGGGAAGGGCCCTATGTGATCGTCCAGAAGCTAAGGGATGACACGTTCAAGCTAACAACCGTTGATGGAACCCATATTCCCCATGCTTGGAGCAGCGAATCGTTGTGTCATTACTTTATCATGACTATCTTATGCTTTTCCTATTTTTGCATATAAGCCATCCTGGGATACCAAAGGCATTATAAATAGGTAGAACTTACCCAACTTTTATTTCAATTAATGAAATTGCTTTGCTTTTTGGACCAATAAAACTGTGTTCACATAAGTAACCTGCCGAGCCGATGGGGTCAAATCGGCTCAAAACCATCTGATCGCTACTTGAGCTAGTGGAACCACACTCAAGTACGCCCCATCTACCCACCGAGTTGATGGAAGAAAATTGACCCAAATCGCTGATTGGCGGAACTCGATCCCTGCCTTCTAAGAACCGTGTTGTTCCGACAACACCGGGAAGGCCCGACTAAAAGCCGTGCATTTTGTAAGCCGCACACTCTCAAACCCTTGGATCAACGAAACTCGATCCCTTCCATTTAAGAACGGGTGTTGCTTCGGCGACACCAGAAAGGTCCGAATCAAAGCCGCGCATTTCATAAGCCACACACCGCCTCTTGGATTGTGGAATCACGTCCAAGCGAACACAATTACCTAAGCCGCGCATCTGGTAAGCCGCACATCGCTTTTTTTTTGAAAAACTGCAACCGAGCAAGCCTCGATCCTACTGTGCGCATTTCTTAAGCCATACACCACTGCTTGGATAAGTAAAATTTCATCCAAAGACGAGAAGCTCCCATATTACAAAGAGCTATACATCGACTCCGGAGCCAAGGAAATAGCACTCCAAGAAGCGACACATGTGCATAATAGCCTGAACGTCAGCATTGCGATGGAATCACTTAACAGTATTTTAAGTAATCGGTGTTGCTCCGGCATCACCAATCACTTAGAGAAATTCTTAAGTGCATAAATCACTTGTCGTAAGGCTGCTAAAGAGCTTCATGGATATCTTAAGTCAGAAATCAGAATGGGATATCTAAAATGAGGACAATAAAACCTTAAGTTCCCAAAGATAGGAGTTGTAGTATAAACCCGACTAGAGGCATCTGGAAGACTACCAGGAGCACCTAGTCTCATATCAAGTGTTCGACGTAAATAGTCCCGTGAACTAGGAGGCGTGCATATACCAACACTCAGCCAAAATAACAAATACTTCATAGTTTTGTTACCCTAAACAAAGAATTTTGACAGTAATTACGGGACTAAACACTACACCAAACAGGCCATTTTGTCACACTTTTTTCGTTTCATTTTGTCACGGTTATTATTGTTGGAAATTTGTAACGGTTATTATTGTTACATTGTATTATCACGGTTATTTCCGTGACAAAATTTGGGCTTTTCGTAAATAATTAAAAGATATTGGGTAGGGTCGTCATTTATGTTTCAATCTTTCCTTCAGTTGTTTGTCACGCTTCTGGCTTCTATCTTTCTTCCTTAAATCTAATTAGGTTAAAGTCGTCGCTCCAGCCTTCCTTCATTGCGAGTCGTCCGCCTATCGCCGTAATTTCAAAGCCTCCTTCCGTTTCTTTTGCCAAATCCGCCCATCTCTTCCGCCAAATCCGCCCTTCTTCAAAGTCAGGTAATAATTTTCGTTTTTAATTTGGTTTTGTATGTTTTAAGATTGTTTATTTAGGGTTTTGTATGTAATTCAATTCGATTAATTACCTATTCGCTCCAGTGCACTTTTGAAGTGATTGTTTATTTAGGGTTTTTTTCAATAAGGCGTAAATTGAATCTGTTTTTCGAATGATTCTGTGTTTTTTTGACCAATATCATATGTATCTGTACTATGCATTTTCTAACCCTGAAACCCATGAATAGAACTAGTAAACATTTTTGTGACATTTGATCCTTTGTAGTTTGTATAATCAGGAGAGCTATTTGGTTAATAGTAGACTAAGTTAATATTTCACAAATTGGTTGCTTAAGAGTAGCTATTCTGAAGCTGATATGCATGGATGATGGATTAGTGAATAAATATGTTATAGTTTGTCTTATAGCTTTTATCCTTTTATCCTACACTTATCCTTTTATTTTTAATAGGCAATCTGATGTTTTGATCATAGAGTACCAACTGATGTTTCTGAGATGTATTCATATGAAGTATATTGTAATGCGATAGTTAGGATAGGACATAAATATTACACATCAGATATCATTTTCAACAAAAACTAAACTTGCTTTGAAATATATATTTCTATTGTACCTAGGTATTGTGCTAGTTAGCTTGCTATCAATTTTTGTAGTTAACAAGATGAAACATGGAATTAAGTTGCTGCTCAAAGAATCAAGAACCTTGCAAAAAAATAAATCGATTTGTGAATACAAGATTTAGGATTTTTTTTCCCGATAACATGCTTGATGTTGGATAATTTCTTCAGTGAAAAAGAACCATTTCTCCTGAACACATACTAAAAAAATATGCAGTACAATTCATATAATTTAAATAAAATTTGGAGCAGTTTGCAGTTTGTCTATACAATTTAATGCTTGAGAAAATTGCACATTGTTTTGCCTCATCATAATATAATACCTGCCTATTTTACAAAAAAGAAAAGGAGGAAAAGAGAAACTTTCGTCCATGACTATCTGTAGATTGTTTCATTAGAGTGAAGCATTTGTGCCATGCTCGCCTCCATTGTGCAACAACATAATCCTTTTATTGTTGTTACAGGCTTACAGCTGTCCTATGACATTTGTTTATTTTTATTTTTGAGAATGCTACGTTGAATATATTTCTTTATATGTTTATATTACTAGGACCATGTTATGCTACCTTATTCTTATATGTTTATATTGATGGTAATTCCACCGCTAATTGTACTTTATGGTTTGCCTTCTGCCTTGCTAGGAAACTCGCGTTGCCGTTAATCTAAAATCATCTGCAATGGATGAAAAGCTCGCATCTAGAACTGATGCCACAAATATGAAGTTGTGATGGCGTTTGTGTTTTCCAAATCGATGTGGCACTCTGCGACTTAAATGAAGTCGCTTGAGTCCCGATGATGACTGTGATGCTACAGGTAATTGTCTGAAAATGTTTGGTTGGATTTATAACTAGCAATGCTAGAAATGTATTGTCCAATGCTTGAAGTGTATTATATTTGGTAATTGTCTAAAAAAATCCTTGATTTTGTTATGCATTTAAGTTGGTTCATCACTTGAATATTGATTTCTCATTATATATTTTGCTCTGGTCATTTATAAATTGGTGATACTAATGTTATTAATATTTTTTGTATATTCTTTTATTTGTGTTGGCACTCAACATTGAATTTAAACAAAATAATCATAGTGGGAATATTTATGCAAAATGGTAATGTGTAAAGAGTTGTATTTGATTAAGTGAATGATATATTGGAATTATTCATTTATCTAACATGATGTAAACAAACTAATGTAGTATTTCATCATCTTCTCCCTGGTGTTTCTATTAGTTTATCTGAAGCTAGAAAGCTAGTGGCCTACAACAATTCAACCAAGTAAGTAGTAGAAACATTATAGTGTATATGTACTTTGTTCTTTGAACATGACATATTGTAGAATTAACAACTGGATCAACGTATTTTTGAGAATTCTAGAATCAATCCGTGTCAGGTATAAACTAAAGCCATTCACTTTGAAAGGTATAATCATCTTGATCTTTTGATGCTATATATCTTCTTTCTCTGATTGTGATAAGATATATTATCTGCTTATACATGCTTTGCTTAGTTTTGCGGTTGATTTGCTTGAAAATTCTTATGTTCCTCTCTTGTCATAATGCCCAAACCGTTGTTGACAAAGCAATATATGCAATTATTCACCATCCACTATGATTTTGAAATTGCCTTTGGATAAGTTCCAACTCTATGTTAATATGCAATGTTTTGGTGTGGCTTGTTGGACACTGTAGTTTGATTCTAATCCATTTCCAAATGTATGCACAAAATTTGCATTTGAAAATAAGTTCTTAACACTTTCTGCACTGTGATTACATAACACACAAGTTGGGTCAATTGCAAGATTTTGTTGTTTAAGTCTGTCAATTGTTGCTTGAAAATTGATTAGGCATTATAAATACAAACTTCCATTTATGGAGAATGCCTTATTTTCGAACAAAATTTAACCATGAAGTGTGATTAAACTTGCCTCTTATTTCATTTATTGTTGTTACATGCTTACAGCTGTCCTATGACATTTCTTTATTTTTATTTTTGAGAATGCTACGTTGAATATATTTCTTTATATGTTTATATTACTAGGACCATGATATGCTACCTATTTTCTATCCCTGTACTTATCAGTAACACGGGAGTCATTTTCATTTACAACTGTTGGATATATGATTTTATGCCTGAAAATCAACTTTATTAGTATGGAACAAGAGTGATTATTGTGTATATCACCATACTTTCTCTTGGATATCTAGAATATAAATACCTTAACCTTAAAAATTATCACCAATAACTAGTTGAGCAATAAAACCAAATTTCACTAGCTTAAAATTTGTTTATATAGTTATTAGAGTTATTTGCTCCAAAACTTTTCTGTGTAGTATTTTGAAGTGTCAAAGATTTTGGTTTTTGTTTTACATGTGATATGTTTGCATGGTTTGATTTTATAGTTTTACTTTGTGAAAATGATAAAAGATGCTCGTGAACACGATAGATTAAGAAACTTACCGAATAGACAGTGAAAACAATGACTATTGGATTATTTTGAAAAAATTTCATGTATTAATTTTTATCATAAGAATATCGGCAAACTATTTTGAAAATTTTGGAATTTAGTAGTTTGATACATATCGCATTGTTTCATGGCTATTGGTTTATGAAGATGATATTGCAGAATTCAGGAATTTTTAAGCTCTAGTGTAAGTTCTTGTTATATTTACATGCTTTTGTTTCACTCTTTTCCTTCGGGCTTCTTACCAGAGAGATTTTCCCACAAATTACAAACCATAACTTGTCTTTATGTCTGTATGGATTGCCAGGCTGTGAAGATGGAAAGTATATCTGGGCAGTGAGATTGAAAGCCACCCTTGATAGGGCTAAAAGGCTTACTGAAGAATATTCAGAATCCTTCCTTCAGAAATACCATGACAAAGTAAAGGTATAGACTCTGGAGATAATCTATCTATAATTCAAAAATTTTGAACTTTTTTCTTCTGAATTGAGACAGAATTAGAATTTTCTTGTATATTGGTTTAAATGAATTTCATAGACTGGAAACCCACCATGCTAGCATAAATAAAGAGCATCCAGATAAATATAGCAATCCTCAAAAGAGTTGCACTTAATTTTTCGCGGATAGCTCCAAGTACATGCTTTAAAATAAACAGCAGCTACAATCTTTCTCTTTGTAAGGTCTTTTGCTAAAATACATATATATGTTCCATGAATATCATCCATGTAAATCTGCAAGGGCATACATTATTTGAAGTGGAATGACTGGATTTCAAAATGGAGTGCAACTGAGACTGATATAGGGTAGGGATGTTATGTGTACGCACCATAGAGCTTTGCAAAGGAAACACATATCGAATGGCTAAAACAAAGTATGTACAGTTGGCTTTATTCACCTCTTCAGTTTGCAATCACCTTCAAAATCGCAATATCTTTTAAAGGTAGAGATTTATAGCACACCTTAAGATTAAAATCACCATGTATAAGCAAACAATTATATGAATATACATGGACCGCCTGTACACGGTACAAATTAAATAGTGTAACTCTGGTACAGATTCATTACTTTATAACATAAATATTACCACTGTTTAGTGTTTATACATCTTGCAAAAATTAATAGTATATATTTACTGATACAAATTTTTCTTTGATTACAGTTTAGAGTTTTACTGAGTAAAGAAGAATAACGTAAACAAATAAAAATGCTATATTTAACAGGGTTGGAACAATGGAAAGAAGATCAATGGCGATGCGGAAATAAAAAAGGAAATGCAAGAACTTATGAAATGCGTGCTTTAGAAATCTGATGATAGCGGAACCAAACAAACTTTCCTCCATGTTGCAAAAACCTTCTATTATGTCGCGCACTGCACCACTGCAAAACTCAACAACCATATTTCAAAGGTGCTTTTTGAAAGAGTAGCATGGGTTCATCATACTGTCAACGTACACCATGAACTGTCAATGCCCCCCTCCATGTAAAAATGTTGCCAACGTAAGGTAGTTCAACTAGTTCAGTTTTTGATATGCATTCAATAAATTCAATGTCTGTTGTTGTACTTTGCACTCTAGAGTTAATCCTTTCTTCATTGTAAAGGGTTGCATTAAAGTCCCCTACTAAAATCCAAAGGATTTTTATAATTGTTGCTTGCTCTTGAGTATATTCCCAAAGTTTTCACCTTTGTTCCACGGTGCTTTGTGCATAGACCACAGTGAAAAGTAATGTTAGTCCTCTTGGGTTCTGTATGATAGATATTATACACTGATCATTTTGTGCATTATTAAAGCGTTCCATTATTTTGTATCCTATAATAACAGAATCCTACCCTTTTATTGTCTTCATTATCACAAGCAAAGTGCCATTCTCCATTAAATCTTCTTGAAACTGTATTTTATTGACAGAAATTTGTTTTCTAAAAGTACAATAAAAGAAAAGGATTAGGAGTTTACTACCTTGATACATCTAGTTGTTTTGAGGATGAATGCATTCGCCTAACATTCCAGACACACATCACCGTTTATATTATTTTGAAAGATGGGTCCATTTCTTCCATGTGAGTTTGGCTGCAACTTTTTTGTAGTGAAACTGAGCTTCCATGTTGCTTGCTGAAGTTATTGCTTATTTGATGAATATCAGTACTTATCTTCAATAACTTGAAAATTTTCAAGACGTAATACGGTTTTCATCTTTAGCCTTATGAATGCACCTGCTTTGCTCCTTTTTTAGGTCGTATTGATATGATTACTTGATATTTTTAAATCCTTTTAAATATCAGTACTTTGTTTTTTTAGTTTGTTTATTAAATAAATTATTTTCAATGAAGGAAAAAACTGGAAGTGAGAAAGGCGTATATTAAGGGAATGGGAAGCACACCTCCCCTTATTCTGGCAATTAGTGCCACCAAGTGAAGAAGATAGTCCCGAAGCATGTGCAGAGTTTGAGAAAGTAGCAGCAGCTGGTCATGTTCCTGTGCAAACAGCTTAAAAGTTAAAAGCAAACTGCTGGACGTCACTTGTAAATTAGAGATTGCTGGTATTATTTAGGTACATTGTAAAGAAACCATCTGAAGACAATGTACAGAACTTTGCCTGTCTTGCTGGACATGGATTTTAAAATTAGGGTAATTTGTAGGTTTTTCTTCTTTTTCTTTATAATTGTTATGCAGTAATTTTCCTGTACTGAAAATTGATTGTTGTGTAACGTGTATATGCAACTGTATAATGTGGCTTCTGCCAAGTACTGAACCGAAGCTGTACTGAAAATTGATTGGGAATTACCAAGATTACCAACGGTTATAACCGTTAGAAATTACGGTTTTTCCCAACGATTAAATCCAGATTTAACACACTTATAAACGTGATAGATATGAAATTTCCCACGTTTATAACCGTGATTCATCATTCTCACGCTTATAACCGTGAGTAAACACCATAACTCTCACACTTATAACCGTGAGCAATACCCAAAATTATCACGGTTATAAGCGTTATTTTTTCTGTGATAATATTTGCCCACGCCACTTGGAACAACGCTTATAACCGTGGGGAATTTAATTTATCACGGTTATAAGTGTGATAAAATGGCCTTTTTGGTGTTGTGAAATAAAATAGTATAGGATAAATATCAACGACTACTTACATGTACAAAATCATGCTGAATAAAAAATAGTGGTAAATGAAAATCTATAGGATCTTTATATAATGCAACTTATATATGTAAGTATGAGAGTGTATGTTACAAATTACACTAAACAGAGAATAATAACTTAATATAAAGAAAGTAAATAATAAAAGTGATCATACCAAATATTTTATACTGGTTCAGACCTCCCGTCTTACATCCAGTCCCGAAGCTCCCCTTCGATATTTCCATTAACCAAATAATCCTTGCTTCGCCCGGAGGAATAGGCTAATACAAAAAGTATTTATTTGGCAACCTTGTGTTCCAAATAACACGGATTTTGACTAATAGTACAATTCTTCCT
The DNA here is from genome assembly GCA_030737815.1 of Allium fistulosum. Classification (NCBI taxonomy): domain Eukaryota; kingdom Viridiplantae; phylum Streptophyta; class Magnoliopsida; order Asparagales; family Amaryllidaceae; genus Allium; species Allium fistulosum. The sequence goes on from CM060903.1 coordinate 447,082,464, forward strand.
ATGATCTCCTTTGAGTATGTGAATGTGAGTACTTTGAGTTGTAGGAAGTGATTTAACAAAAATAATATATTGCTTATGATAGATTGAGATATGTAAGCAATGCATGCGCAAATATGTAAATATAGTGTAATAAGAAATCAAGAGAATAGATTAGAATAGTTAATCCAATTCTCAATCTTTGAAGTATATATAGATTTCAGTAGATGCATATGAGGAGTTGTTACTGTTTAAATAAAATTTATTTGTTTTAATGGCTGCAACCATTAAAGAAGGGATGCTATTATTCAATATGAAATGAAGCATCTTTTCAGATTGGAGCAGTTGGTATATGATTGACGTCTTTAGCTTCAGGAATTAAATTCCTGAAAATATTCACAGATGTCTATGGCTTTCCCATAGACGTCCGTGGATGGCCAGATTTGAATATCATAGTTTTTTATATGCCAATGTTGAATTATGAATTTGTGTTTGTGCATATATATACTCAAAGAAACCTTACAATGTTTTTCTAAGACTCTTAATACTTTATAACCTTACTAATCATAGCATGGTCCATAAGTCTTTGTTCGTCTTTGAGTCTTGATATCTTTCAACATGACGATCTTTTGTAATATATACCTATAATCTTGATAAGATATAATATATGTGATTGTATAGTTATTGTCATTGAAACTAAGGAATGGAGATTCTAACATTCTCTCCCTTTTTCGTGATGACAACTATACAATCGTTAGTTATAATAATAACTTGTGGTTAATTTTATCTCCCCCTATGTATCTACATATTATCTCCCTTTTATATATGCATATATTATTCCCCCTTTGTCATTATAAAAAAAAGTGAATTATGCTGACATAAAATAGATATATAATCATAGATGTCAACAGAAAAATTAGACCATAAAATAAAGTTTTAACAAGTGACATACAAAATGGAAATAGAAGTTTAAATAACATAGGTAATAATAGAACATAAATGATTAAATAAATGAAGTAAGTTATACCAGTTAGAAGAATAAGAAAATCCACCATAATTTTCATAATACTCCCAGTATGTTGAAGGATCTTGCTCATATGCTACTGGCCAGTTAGTTTGATTGTTATACTCCTCATTTTCTTGAATGGAAAGTCCTTGAAAAGCCATGTAAGGTTGATGTTGAAATTGGTAAGTGTAACGACCCACCTTTTTGGACAGTTTAAATCGACAACTCAAACACCCATGTCAACTCAAACCATTCAAAAGGGAGGATTGTTAATGGGGTAAATAAGAAAAGAAGAGAAATGGAACAAGAAACAATCACAGAATCTCGCAGCGGAAAGATAAAATATAATAATCAAATAAACAGTTCATGAAGCTGTTTAATATACTTTTGATTATCATTTATACATCATTTATCAGAGTTATACATATACAACAGAACAAATAAAATAATGCAGCAGACAACATGATGCAAGGATAATAATAGTAATAGTATACCAAATCTTCGTCTTCGTCCTCCAGAATAGATCTTCAATAAGCTGAAAAACTCAATACTGACCCGAGCGTAATGAAAAGACAAAACACTCGAGTCAGGACTAAAACACCCTTATGTAAGTTAATCAATCGTAAATAAATATGAATGCAATGGCGTCAGAGATGTTTACGGGGTTTGACATCTCCTATCCAGTGTCAACGTGAGTGCAATAACTTAAGAGATGTTATGGGATTTTTCATCTCTCAAGGATCCGTTAAACTATCTACTATGTAGTACAATACGCTATTATAATATGTCTACATTAAAGTAAAAGTATTAAAATAGCGTTAAGGCGTTACCATAATCCCCCTTAACACATTTTTATTCCCAAGAGCATATACAAGACCGTAGTTTCCCCAAAACCGGAAGTCACCAGAGGGCAATCCATATACTAAAGGTACAAACCAAAATGTAGTGGTCGCGAATAGGATAATCAGTATGATAAGGTACATGAGGCGATACCAACTAGGATACTAGTAGTTGCGTGATCCGGACTGATGTTGAGCATAGTAGCTACTACCTCAACACCACGAAACAACACTCCAAATCAAGGGGTGCACCCAAATCGAATCACAAAAGTAATAGATATGGTATCGAAGAAGTGTGTCCGCTAGAGGTGGCGAACCTCAATGGCCCGGCGCGGCTCCTGTTTTAGTCATGTCAGGGGTCATCCAATATCGTTCTCTTTCTTCAGTCAACGCGTTCACCAAACCATCCACTTCATTCTGGATCAACATTCCGCGTATATTAGTTATTAAAGTGGTTTTCGGTATCGACAGAGAGTATGTCCATATCCGATCCCGGTCTCTTTAATAACTACGTATTATTACACCAATGGCTCTTTTACATTTCAAATTGATTCAAAATTGATATCAAAATATCATATTCGCTTCAAAATCAAATCCATTTCAAATATCATCATATCTATTCAAAATGTAAGATTCCGTTTCATAAATCATTTTTCGCATCAATATCTCATTTTGATTTCAAAATCATTTCGAATTTCAATTTAGGTTGCAACTTCATTTAACCTAATTCGTATTTAAATTCAAGATTTAAATATAAACATTTCACCTTATTGACCAGCTTGAAATTTTTAGAAAATAGTTTTAAGTAGTTTAAAAGTAGTTTAAATAATTAAAATAGTTAAAAATACTTAAAATCTTTAAATGGATTTCAAATAGATAAATTAGTTTAAAATAATTTAAATGGGGTTACAATAGATTAAAATAGTTTAAGTATTTAAAGATGGTTTATATAACAGAGAAATTTGGAAACAAAATGAAACAGCTTCAAAACAAAACCATTTCAATTATAACTTCCCAATTCAAATCGATTTCAATTTCCATTCTACCGATTCAATTTCGATTTCAATTCAAAACAATGTCAACTTTGACTTCAAATTAATTCAATTCTACATTCACCTTCAATTAATTTAATTTCAATTTATATCGATTTGGAGCTTGATTTTTCAAAATATCAATGTATAACTCTTAACAAAATTATTCTTCAATATTCAAATTTAAATCCAAATTTCAAATAGGGGCATTTCACCAGAAAGACAAACTTTGCAGTCCAATTAGTTTCTAGGACACACATTCAAAGAAATTACTTTCAAGGTCAAAGTCAGCAGAATAATTATTTTCAAGGACAAAGTCAGCAGTCCAATTACTTTGAAGGACATAATTGCATAGGTTTTTAGGCCTTAGAAACTAATTATTTTGCGTTTTGTCCTTGAAAGTAATTATTTCAGTTGTGTGTCCTAGACACTAATTCCACTTGCTAAAGAGGCCCCTGTGGCTAATTTCCACTTTCAAATATGATTCAATTCCAAGCTCAATTTTAAAATATCATTTTATATCACTTTTACTTAGTAATACTCAAAGCTCGAAATAGTGTTCAATCTTTAAAACAAATAAATTTCCAAAATTCAATCATATCCCAACTTTAAATTTCAAAGTCTCAACTTAAATTATTAAGCAATTTCTTTTAACTAAAATTTATTTCAACATTCAAACTCAATTTTTGCGATAAATTCGATTTCTATAAATTGATTTTATTTATAACTTTTAAATCAAAACATTTAAATGAATTTCAAATCAACGATTTTTAAAATTATTAATTTAACCAATCCGGTGTCCGTATATAATTTTCTATCCTATGGCCAAGTGATTATTTATTTCAATTATATGTCAGGGATGAATATATATCACTTAAACCAACCACAGTGTCATATGTATGTATAACAGGATATATATAAGCAAATAAACATCCAAACATTTAAATATCAACCAATAGCATCCATCGAAATAAATCATCCAATAGACAATACAATTCACGGCAATTTCATAGTTATCAATATCAGGAAATTTAATTTAAATTTGACTATCAATTTTAATTTTCAACGGTGAATTCGAATGACAATCTATATGACAATTAAATTTTATCAAACAACGACAAATAAATTCATATCACTTCATAATGTCAAATTTAACTACCATAAAGATATTCAGTACGTTGTGAGCGTTATAAAACACTCACCTTGAATTTCAATTTCAAATCAAATCGAACGACGTTCAATTTGACCTAAATTTTTAACAGGCTCTAAATGTCTCCAAATTGGTCCCCGAGCATATTGCTTGTCGCCACGATCCCATCACCGCTTGTTTCATCCGATTCCGATCTCGTACGAAGGAGATATAGGGTTTTTAAGTTATCAACATTTCAATTCATAAGACAATTTATATTATATTTAAATTAATTCATACCCAAAGAAAAAAGAAACCCAGCCCACTCAAGCTTCTTCCTCAAAACTCCCTTTAGCCATTCCTGTGCACAAACCCCATGGCCGTACATGCCTCCTTCATTGATACGAAGCTAGACAACTCCGTTCAACGAACCAATAATGCCATCGATCTTCTCTCCTGAATCTCCACCTCCCCGTACCATCAACTTCGAGCTCGAACCCTTCAATCAAAACGCATGCGAACCCCTCCTTATCGGCCAAGGCCAGGTCGCACGACCCAAAATGCCACCGAGCTTCACTATAACGTGCGTCCAGATGCTATTCGACGAGGAGAATCCAAATACGAGCTTTATTTCTCGAATCGATGAATGAAAACGAAGTGAAGCTTAACCCTAGCTTCAAAACCTCTCACATCTTCACTGTCGCACTCCCAAACTCTAAGGCCGCACCTTACAAACTACCACCAGATCGAAGCAAACGATGAAATTTGATTTTTAAAATCGGTTTTGTGATTTTTAATCGAGTATTGGAAGAGAAAGAAATTTTTGAAGTTTTGATTTATTATTTTCCTACTGCCTGAAGCTTGCGTGCAAATTTAAAATGGAGGAGACATGATTCTTGCGTGTGGGAGGCTTACTACAGTGATTTGAAATGAAATAAAAGAAGTTGATGTGAAAAGTTGACTAGACAATATATTAATTTAAATTTCAAAATATCCCAATTTATGCAACTTAAAATCTTGAACCCCTATCGAGGCGTGCCGCTAGTCGTTCATAACATTATACCCCTATTCAGGATGCAATGGAAAAGGTTTCAAGCCCTAATTCGATCGTATGTGCGAGTTACGGAAATAAACGATCAATTTTAAATTAAATCGATTAAATTAGTTTCTAAGCGTTTTGAGCTGCCACGGTCAAACGACAACTCCGATTGCTATGGAAATTGAAACCCGATAATAATAAACTCTTACGGATATAATGGAACTGGTTTCGTTGAATTCCGAGACTGTGCCCCGAAAGGCTATTTTAACTCGTCGATTAAATCGACGACTTTTCAAAATTTATAGAATTGCTAAAAATTCCAATTTTAAAATCTTATTACCTCTATTATAATCCCAATATAACTTACATTCACTTTGGAAACCAATTTGAATCATATTAAATCAAATTTCAATTATTCACTCTATTTTCATATATTAAATTTCAATATCAAATTAATCATATCAAATTCGGAATTTAATTATTCAAACATTTGTAATATTAAATTTAAACAAATTTGATTATTCTTAAATCACTATCTTTTGAAATATTCAAAAACGAACTTATAAAATTTAACCTTTAAAACGAATTCAAATTATAGAACAACCATTTCCATTAATCAGTTATTCAATTTCCGTTATTCAATTATTCAATAAATTCCAAATATTAAATTTAAACAATTTTGATTATCCAATAATTCATTATCTTTTGAAATATTTGAAATTGAACTTATAAGATTCAAGTTTTAAAACCAATTCACATCTTAGAACACTATTTCCATTTTACAGTTATTCAATTATTCAATAAGTTTTAAATATTTACTTTAAACAATTTACCTATTCAATATTCAATTATTTGATTTTTAATAGATTTTACTTATCAATCAATTACTCTATTATACCCAATGAATTCAACATTTATTATCCTATCCAACTATTGATTGCAAAGGCATTCACTAAGTAGCATTTATTTTTCAATACTTATTGCTATTCAAATCTTCGAAACTAATCTATTAAAATTTGTATTTCTACCTAAATAATTCACAATTCTTATTCACTTATTTACATTTGTTTTCCATATATTCCCTTATGACCAAGTTATAACATTTGAGTCAATTCAATTAGATTGGAACTCCATTCAATCTATAAATAATTACTTGGATAATTATTGTTGCAATTCATTCCAGTTATTATTATTCCAAATGAATTACAAATTTTTTTTTCTAACATTAAATCACGAAATCTTATTAAATTAGCTATTTTAATTATCGAAAATTTACGGGTCGTTACACTCTCCCCCACTCAAAACTTTGCGTGCTCGAAAAGAAAAAAGAAGGGAAAAGGAAGTAAGTATAGAATTCAACATTACATATATTTTATTCAAAGTTACCAACTTATAAAACAATGAAATTCCATTTATAAAGTCATAACTACGCTTCCACTAAGTTACTCCGAATGGCTTTCTAACTTTAAAAGTTAGTTATCAAAACAAGTTATAAAATTTTAAAACTTGAAAATTTTTCTAACACCCGGATTTACAAAAAATTTCGGCAGAGTCTCCTTTGCGCGGCTCGATCGGTACAGCTACAAAACGCCACTACGGGCCCCAAACCAACAAAAGAAAAACCAAAAGCTAAGTGGCTCATCAAAAATCACCAAATCCAATGACAAAATAAACATGTACCTTTTGTCGGGCAATCCAATTTTTCTTGATTTTAAATACCTACATCTCATTTACCAATGATATCCAATTATATAATTTTTAAAAGAATCATTTTATATTTGGCATCTTAAACTTCCAATATTAACTTTAATTAAGTCCGTAAGCCGTACATATATCATCCGTGAGCAATATCAAATCTAATCGCTTATTCGATCACACAATTTCACTTCCAACTAGTATCGTTCACACGACTCTCTAGTGCGGACTCAGGTTTGGTCCCTTGATTGGAAACTGTTACTCTCCTTGCATAGCCATATACTATGATAGAGAATTTCAGAATCAAATCAAAAATCCATATCCAGGGTTCGCCGTCGAGAATCGAGTGAAAAATCCTAACTTGGATCGATATAAATCATCTCGAAATTTTGTGCTCGAATTTGGATCAAATCGTTATGCGAATAAAATAATACTCGTACAACTTACGTATTACCTTTCAATAGATTTCAATACAATGTATCTATATTATATTTCTTTTGCTTACCTTCATTTCATTTACAGTTAATGATTTATAGTACAATATTCATATCCCTAATTTACTTGGTATCTATTTCTTTACCAAGTATATTCTTTAATACTACCATTTCATAAACATTATTCGATAAAATTTACTTACTCAAGTCCATTTTTAAACATTATAAAATTTTAAATTCCTTTCCAATTGATTCTTAGCCATACCAAATTCCTTTGTTTACATTTACTTCATATTCATAGTTTCGGTTAATAACAAATTTATTTGTGGAACATTTTATTAATCATCACTTTAGTTTATAGTCATTCTATAAAAGTCTAACTTCTTATATATGACTTTTCTTAGTTTATAGTTATCTCAAAAGTTACAAATTTATCTTCACACATATATTATTTTTTTTATTGCAAATTTATATTTAATTCTACAACCAGTTTACAAAGACCTTGTGTAACAACCCGCATATTGATCGATTTTATATTTAAATATTTCATCGTTCGTCGGATTTTAGTCCGAAAAGCTACTTTTTGCAAACAGTCGAATTGGGACTCGGGACCACTTCCATTGAGTTCAAAATGCCGTTTGCTACCCTTTTGAGTATAAACATTGATATGTTTGGAGCTAGCCAAAAATTCGACCATTTTCACTTTGGGTTTGGGTTTGGGTTCATCTCACTAGTCATCCTTATACCCCAAACTGAACCATCCCTCCCCATTCACTCTCACTTCCGCCTCTTTTCAGTTCTAAAGCAAAAATGGTGGGAGAGATGGGAAATTAAAACTCCAAGCCCTAGTTCCTCTTTCAATCTCAAATTCTTGCTCCAAAATCAAAGAGAACCCATTGGTAAGCATCTCCTTCTTCTTCTCCAACTCTTTCTCCTTCTAATTTCAGAAATTCCTAAACCTAACTTTGGGAATGTTCTTCTTTTAAGCTTTGATTCAAGCTTGTTGTGTTGGAATTGAAGAGTAATTGTTCTTGCCATTGCTCCAAAGCTTCTTCTTCATTTGTTCGGGTTCAAAGGTGAGATTTTTATCTCACATCTATGTCTACAACTATCTTGATGTTGGGTACGAATTCCTAACAAGTATTCATGTGCTATTGCTTTTGATTTGGAAAGAATTGGTATTCATTGAACGGCTTAGCAAAACAAGTGGTATGAAACGCTTGCGTTTATTTCGTCGGTTAATTGATGGACTTGTTCGATTGAAACTCTTGTGACAATTTTCTAGTGGAGATCTACAATCTGTTCGTAAATATTTGAGTTAAGCAAGTGGTTATGGGACATGAAGCTAAACTCTTATATTTACTAGCTTAGTGTAATTGACACTTCTTGATGATTGATGATGATCATTTTATGGTTTAGACTAGCCATGTGCGATGTCTCCTTGTCCATGTGAAGGACTGTACTTCATTTTATTGAGCTTCGTCTCATTTCTTTGTGGGCTGGCAACCCATGTACTTTTAATGTGTTTTGATTCATCTGATGTACCGTTTGTACTACATCGATGTCTCGACTATCCGGTTCATTGGACGTACCGTTTGCACTGCGTCAATGTTCCGAATTGTTTTGTATTTCGATTCATCTAATGTACCGTTTGTACTACATCGATGTCTCGACTTTCCGGTTCATTGGACGTACCGTTTGCACTGCGTCAATGTTCCGAATTGTTTTGTATTTCGATTCATCTGATGTACCGTTTGTACTACATCGATGTCTCGACTTTCCGGTTCATTGGACGTACCGTTTGCACTGTGTCAAAGTTTCGAATTGTTTTGTATTTCGATTCATCTGATATACGGTTTGTACTACATCGATGTCTCGACTTTCCGGTTCATTGAACGTACCGTTTGCACTGCGTCAATGTTCCGAATTGTTTTGTATTTCGATTCATCTGATGTACCGTTTGTACTACATCGATGTCTCGACTTTCCGGTTCATTGGACGTACCGTTTGCACTGCGTCAATGTTCCGAATTGTTTTACACGTGTTTATGAGTTTTCATGCTCCCGCTTGGGTTTGGCCATCCTCTTTCTTGTGATTTCTGGATTTCTAATTATTGATTTCTGGGATTTATGCTTCACCACCTTTTTCAGTTGGCATTGATATGTATGTCATTTATTGTGGCTTGGTGAATTAAATTAAGAATATGACATTCTTTTAATCTTTGAGAAGATTCTTGTGATATTGATTAATCTCTGGATTGATTTTTGATTAGATACTTATCACAATATGGTATTATGGTTATCTTACGTTTTTGTCATATCTCTTATTCTATATCACTTTATCTGATATTTACAACTAGACTGATCCGTTTATTATTTTCTTCTTAAATAATACTCGAGTTAGACTGAGATTTTACAGGTGCTTCCTCATGACTTCTTATCTGGAGCCATCTTCTGACTTTTGGCTAACTACTCTAGTTTAGTAGTTTTTGTTGTATACATTTGAGATTTAGACTCCTTGATGTATACATATTCTTTTGCCTTGTACTTGTATCTATTCTTTTGTGTTATCATGGATCTTATTTGACCACTATTCTGATGTACACTTTCATGTGTTATATTCATATCTATTTCCGCCTTTTGATATGAATTGTCTGTGACTGATTTGTGTTATGTTTATTTCTATATTTGTTTCCGAAGTCCATATAGCCACTGTGTAGTAGCTTTGAGTTTGTATCGGTATGTCGGATTTCCTCTTGAGATGAAAAGTTATATTTTTATCTGGCATATCGGTACTCGCACAAAGCAATTATACAGATGGTCGCTCCTCAACAGCCTTATTCTCCGCGCTAGTCGACGGCATTACCCCGTAGTGTCCTTGGCTAGCGTGGGTATGGAGGTGGGGCGTCACAGCTTGGTATCAGAGCCAAACTTCGGAACAATGTTGAATAATCTAGCAAGGATCATGGCCTAAGTCTTTCTTAGGATTTGTGCCTTAGGATTTATTCGAGTCTTCGTACCGTTCTATCCTACTTTCTTTTATGATTCCTTGTTTTATCTATCAAGATTGCTTGATATTTATTTTGAGAATAACCTTTTCCTCTTCTTTCTTTCTTTCTTAAAGAAGAGAAATGGTTAGACCAGGCCGTCCCAGCGTCGGTCAATCTAGTGCTACTCCCCAGGATGGAGTATTTATGTCTGCACAACAACTTCTTGATCTTGTCAAAAATGCTCAAGCAGCCGGACCCATTCCAGAGCCTATTCATCCTAGATCCGGTTTTGCATGCTTGTGTAGAGATTATATTGATTTGGGTGGAAGGCCATTCCGGGAATCCGAGAGTGTCATAGAAATCCAAGCTTGGCTTAGATCATGCGATCGCATCTTTTCTCGCATGAATCTTGTTGATCTCCATCGAGTCCAAGTGGCTTCTAGCATGCTCCAAGAAAGAGCATTGGATTGGTATGAGCTTCTTATTTCTGAAATCGTTGAAGCGGATCTCACTTGGGAGCAATTCCGGGAAAGGTTCGAACTAAAGTTTGTGTCGGAGGCTGAAAAAGTAACCTTAGCACGGCGATTTATTGACCTTGTTCAAGGTGAATCTTCTGTGACAGACTATGTTGCATCTTTCGAATCTCTTTCAAAATACGGGGTTGAATACATTAACACCCCGTTGAAGAAGAACCAGAGATTTGTTTATGGCTTGAACAAGAATCTCAAGAAGCCATTACTTCTGAAATTGGAAGTTTCTTTCGATCAGCTTATTGATATCACTCTTCGTCTTGAAGAGGCCGATAGAGAGTGTGATGTTGAAGTTGTGAGTGCTAAACAAAACTTCAACAACAACATGAAAAGGCCTATTAAGTTCAAAGGCCCCAATCCCACTCCCAACAAGAAAGGGAAGAAAGAAACTTCGATAGCAAAGTCTCCAACCTCTAGTCGTGGATGATGCTATAATTGTGGTTCTACGGACCACTATGCAAATGAGTGTCCGAAACCATTTTTTTGTCGTTATTGCAAAGGTCCGGGACATCTTTTATCTTCATGCCCCAAACTTCCAAACAAGAGAGAGGGAAAGCTAAATGTTGTTCAAGTCCCTAGTGACACTTCTCTTGGTCAAGGTATCCATTCTATCCTTGATGACATTTATTTTGTGATCATTTTATTCGAGTTCCTTTTGATATGTGTTTCATCTCATTATTGTATATCAAAAGAACTTGTCGATTCTTTTTCTTTAAACATTTTTGGGCTTGTTGACTTCTTTGAGGATTGCGAATCCGATTGGTGGATCCGCAACACTCAATTTGCTTTTTATTGATGTCGAAATTATTTTATGTGATTTTTTTTTCGAACCGATTTCCACTTAGGCTTCGGAATTAATTTTTGTGAAAGGATTGGCTTAATCATTGTGAAGCCCATATCCTATTTTTCCAAGCGGACTATTCATCTTCGACATTTTCAATCTGTTAAGCAGATTTCTATTTTTCTTTGTGATTTCAATTTCAAATTTTTGGTGGCATCAATTTTTATTCTTTAAACCCGCATGATGAGGAAAGTGTTATCCTTCTCATTTATGTAGTTTGAGAATTTTCTGGTATTTTTGAGTTTGTCTTAGGTTTATCACCTAAGCAATCTTTTGAGTGGTGTTAAGGTCTTTTTAGCTCGACCTCGCCACCGATTTTCATTTGCTAGGAGTTGCGGGAGTTATATATTTACCGCATTCCGCACTCGTTAAGATTCTTATGAATGAATTATTATGTCATTCAGTTTGTCCAGCTTATTTCATCCATTTTATGAATCGAGTATTCTACGATCTCGATGACTCCATTCTTGTATATATTGATTTTGGATGAAAATAGAAATTTAAAGTTTTGCAAATCTTTTTCATAAGATTTAATTATAAGTACAATTTGATTTTTGCTCTTAAGCGAGCAAAGAATATTCTTAAAGGTTTTTAAGAAACATGTTTATAATATAGAAAATGATTTTGTGTTATTTTGCCCATTGAGTGCTTTAAGAATTCTGGTCGGTGCGCTTGATCAACGTTATCGATAGGAATCTCCTAAACGCTTTGATGAGACAATCAGACACAGTAAATTGACTTGTAAAATAAAAGTTTTTCTGAAAAGATTATTACATAAAGATAATTGTAATTTTAAAAAAGTTTTAGCTTTTCGGAAAAGAAGATTATTTAAAAGAACTCTTTTCCGATGCTTTTATTCTTGTGATTCCTGAAGGGAACCAAGACTTTATCTTTTGTACCGATGCTAATAGTATTGGTTCGGATGCCGTTCTCTTGCTAAAGAGAACATGCTATCAATTGGGCTTCTAAATCATTGAAGCCGATCGGGACTAGGTATGCCACACATGATCTAGTGCTTACGGCTATTGTTTTTTCTTTTAGAGTTTGGCATCATCATTTTGGGGGAGAAATTTGTTCTCCACCTTGATCATAAATCTTTGGAATATTTATTTTCTCATTAGGAACTTAATTGGTGTCAACAATGTTGGCTCGAGTTCCTTGCATCTTATGATCTTGATATTCTTTGTTTATTCCCGGATGGAAGAATCGTGTTGCCAATGCCCTTAGCCTTAAGCCGCAAGCGGTTATTTCTTTGATGATATTCGAATGGAATGATCTCGAGATTTCCTCCATGTGTGAAATTCAAGATCGTGAATCCAATTTATGTTCATCTCTTGTTTTGGGTAGCCTTGAGGCTCATCCTTCTCTTTTAAACCGCATCCTTGAAGCTTTAAAGTAAAATTCCCGAATTGGCTTTTCTTAGTTAAAGTTGTAGGGATCAAAATAAGGTTGATAGTTTGAAAAGTTTTGAAATCGATGCTCGTGGTGGCGTTAGAGTGTTTGGTAGACTTATTGTGCCAAACATTTTTGATCTTCGAAAAGACATTTTAGAAGATCCTCGTCGTCCTAAATTTTCCATTCATCCCGGTAGTAGTAGCGATATTATTATTGGGATGGAATGAAATCTGATATTGCTAACCTCATTAAGCGTTGCATGACTTACCAACTCATTAAGGCCGTGCATCAAAGGCCCGGTGGGTTATTGCAACCTTTGTATGTTCCAATTTGGAAATGGGATCAAAATTTCCGTGGACTTTATTGGTAGTCTTTCCCGATTCTCGTTCGGGTCATGACAATCTATGGGTGATTGTAGACAGACTTACAAAGTCCACCCATTTTCTTCCCGTTCGGTCCAATCGGACCATACCTCTTTTTACTAAACTCCTGGTCTAGTTAAATTGCATGGAGTTTCTACTTCTATGGTTAGCAATCGCGATCCATTATTTTGCTAATGGATTTTGTAAGGTCTTCAAAAGCTTTGGAAACAAAGCTTAATTTTAGCACCGCTTATCGCCTTTTTATTATCGGCTCAACCTTTTGCTATCTATGACGTTTTCCACGTCTCTCTACTACGGAAATACCTTAGGGATTCCGATCTTTATTTTTGAGCCTGGTTTAATTGAAGAAACTGAAGTTTCACCAAATTTGGCTTATGAGCAGCATTCTATTCGTATCATTACTTCGGAGGTTGAACGCCTTCGAAATAAGGATATTCTTCTTGTGAAAGTTCATTGGTCCTCAGGTCTTAAGTATTTCTCTTGGAAATCTTGAGAATTCATCGAGCGAACACATCCGGACCTACTTTCTTGTGCTCTTTATGGTGAACTTCTTAGTTCAAATTTTCTTTTGCGTTGTTATGCTTTTATGGTTGTTACTTTTTATTTTTCTTCTTAAGTATTGCGAGGACGCAATTTCTTTAAGGAGGGGAGTCTGTAACAACCCGCATATTGGTCGATTTTATATTTAAATATTTTATTTAAATATTTCATCATTCGTCAGATTTTAGTCCGAAAAACTACTTTTTGCAAACAGTCGAATTGGGACTTGGGACCACTTCCATTGAGTTCAAAATGTCGTTTGCGACCTTTTTGAGTATAAACATTGATATGTTTGGAGCTAGCCAAAAATTCGACCATTTTCACTTTGGGTTTGGGTTTGGGTTCAGCCCACTAGTCATCCTTATACCCCAAACTGAACCATCCCTCCCCATTCACTCTCACTTCCTCCTCTTTTCAGTTCTAAAGCAAAAATGGTGGGAGAGATGGGAAATTAAAACTCCAAGCCCTAGTTCCTCTTTCAATCTCAAATTCTTGCTCCAAAATCAAAGAGAACCAATTGGTAAGCATCTCCTTCTTCTTCTCCAACTCTTTCTCCTTCCAATTTCAAAAATTCCTAAACCTAACTTTGTAAATGTTCTTCTTTTAAGCTTTGATTCAAGCTTGTTGTGTTGGAATTGAAGAGTAATTGTTCTTGCCATTGCTCCAAAGCTTCTTCTTCATTTGTTCGGGTTCAAAGGTGAGATTTTTATCTCACATCTATGTCTACAACTATCTTGATGTTGGGTATGAATTCCTAACAAGTATTCATGTGCTATTGCTTTTGATTTGGAAAGAATTGGTATTCATTGATATGGCAAGAAGTGCTGGAAATCAGGCTCCGGCCGACCGAATGCAGGGTCCGGTCGACCGACCTGCTACTTGAGCACTTCCATGCCTCTGTTTTGGGAGTGCAGGAATTTTGGCTTCGGCTGACCGACCAGGAAGTCCGATCGACCGACCTGCTTCCCGAGAATTTTTCAGAACAGTGTCCGGTCGACCGAGCTCTGATAACGGCCGACAGACCTGCTCCTATTTTCCCTAGTTTGCCTATTTTTGCTCATTTTGATTGGTTTTCCAACTTTAATCGATTCGTGTTGTCTCCCTTTTGTTGTTATCATTTATTATCGACTTTGATGACATTTTCTTTGGGAATTATTGGAAATATCCATTTTGATGGATTTGATATCGATTTCTTTGAATTTTATTCACGTCTTTGAATGTGAATTTTTATGATTGATTGTTTCTACAATCACTTCTATGATTTGTCACTTCAAAATATAAAGGTTTTCTATACTAGTAGTAAATATCAAAACCCTTTCATTAAAACGATTTCAACACTATTTTATTACAAAGCTCGTTTCTTAAAACTGTTTTCCAATCTATTAGTATATACAAACCCTTACTTCATTCGTATGAGAAAATATAATTAAATGGCTTAGCAAAACAAGTGGTATGAAACGCTTGCGTTTACTTCGTCGGTTAATTGATGGACTTGTTCGATTGAAACTCTTGTGACAATTTTCTAGTGGAGATCTACAATCTGTTCGTAAATATTTGAGTTAAGCAAGTGGTTATGGGACATGAAGCTAAACTCTTATATTTACTAGCTTAGTGTAATTGACACTTCTTGATGATTGATGATGATCATTTTATGGTTTAGACTAGCCATGTGCGATGTCTCCTTGTCCATGTGAAGGACTGTACTTCATTTTATTGAGCTTCGTCTCATTTCTTTGTGGGCTGGCAACCCATGTACTTTTAATGTGTTTTGATTCATCTGATGTACCGTTTGTACTACATCGATGTCTCGACTTTCCGGTTCATTGGACGTACCGTTTGCATTGCGTCAATGTTCCGAATTGTTTTGTATTTCGATTCATCTGATGTACCGTTTGTACTACATCGATGTCTCGACTTTCCGGTTCATTGGACGTACCGTTTGCACTACGTCAATGTTCCGAATTGTTTTGTATTTCGATTCATCTGATGTACCGTTTGTACTACATCGATGTCTCAACTTTCCGGTTCATTGGACGTACCGTTTGCACTGCGTCAATGTTCCGAATTGTTTTGTATTTCGATTCATCTGATGTACCGTTTGTACTACATCGATGTCTCGACTTTCCGGTTCATTGGACGTACCGTTTGCACTGCGTCAATGTTCCGAATTGTTTTACACGTGTTTGTGAGTTTTCATGCTCCCGCTTGGGTTTGGCCATCCTCTTTCTTGTGATTTCTGGATTTCTAATTATTGATTTTTGGGATTTATGCTTCACCACCTTTTTCAGTTGGCATTGATATGTATGTCATTTATTGTGGCTTGGTGAATTAAATTAAGAATATGACATTCTTTTAATCTTTGAGAAGATTCTTGTGATATTGATTAATCTCTGGATTGATTTTTGATTAGATACTTATCACAGTATGGTATTATGGTTATCTTACGTTTTTTTCATATCTCTTATTCTATATCACTTTATCTGATATTTATAGCTAGACTGATCCGTTTATTATTTTCTTCTTAAATAATACTCGGGTTAGACTGAGATTTTACAGGTGCTTCCTCATGATTTCTTATCTGGAGCCATCTTCTGACTTTTGGCTAACTACTATAGTTTAGTAGTTTTTTTTGTATACATTTGAGATTTAGACTCCTTGATGTATACATATTCTTTTGCCTTGTACTTGTATCTATTCTTTTGTGTTATCGTGGATCTTATTTGACCACTACTCTGATGTACACTTTCATGTGTTATATTCATATCTATTTCCGCCTTGTGATATGAATTGTTTGTGACTGATTTGTGTTATGTTTATTTCTATATTTGTTTCCGAAGTCCATATAGCCACTGTGTAGTAGCTTTGAGTTTGTATCGGTATGTCGGATTTCCTCTTGAGATGAAAAGTTATATTTTTATCTGGCATATCGGTACTCGCACAAAGCAATTATACAGATGGTCGCTCCTCAAC
This sequence comes from Allium fistulosum, assembly GCA_030737815.1. NCBI lineage: Eukaryota > Viridiplantae > Streptophyta > Magnoliopsida > Asparagales > Amaryllidaceae > Allium > Allium fistulosum. The sequence continues at coordinate 447,099,261 of CM060903.1, forward strand.
AGCCTTATTCTCCGCGCTAGTCGACGGCATTACCCCGTAGTGTCCTTGGCTAGCGTGGGTATAGAGGTGGGGCGTCACAGCTTGGTATCAGAGCCAAACTTCGGAACAATGTTGAATAATCTAGCAAGGATCATGGCCTAAGTCTTTCGTAGGATTTGTGCCTTAGGATTTATTCGAGTCTTCGTACCGTTCTATCCTACTTTCTTTTATGATTCCTTGTTTTACCTATCAAGATTGCTTGATATTTATTTTGAGAATAACTTTTTCCTCTTCTTTCTTTCTTTCTTAAAGAAGAGAAATGGTTAGACCAGGCCGTCCCAGCGTCGGTCAATCTAGTGCTACTCCCCAGGATGGAGTATTTATGTCTGCACAACAACTTCTTGATCTTGTCAAAAATGCTCAAGCAGCCGGACCCATTCCAGAGCCTATTCATCCTAGATCTGGTTTTGCACGCTTGTGTAGAGATTATACTGATTTGGGTGGAAGGCCATTCTGGGGATCCGAGAGTGTCATAGAAATCCAAGCTTGGCTTAGATCATGCGATCGCATCTTTTCTCGCATGAATCTTGTTGATCTCCACCGAGTCCAAGTGGCTTTTAGCATGCTCCAAGAAAGAGCATTGGATTGGTATGAGCTTCTTATTTCTGAAATCGTTGAAGCGGATCTCACTTGGGAGCAATTCCGGGAAAGGTTCGAACTAAAGTTTGTGTCGGAGGCTGAAAAAGTAACCTTAGCACGGCGATTTATTGACCTTGTTCAAGGTGAATCTTCTGTGACAGACTATGTCGCATCTTTCGAATCTCTTTCAAAATACAGGGTTGAATACATTAACACCCCGTTGAAGAAGAACCAGAGATTTGTTTATGGCTTGAAAAAGTATCTTAAGAAGCCATTACTTCTGAAATTGGTTGTTTCTTTCGATCAGCTTATTGATATCACTCTTCGTCTTGAAGAGGCCGATAGAGAGTGTGATGTTGAAGTTGTGAGTGCTAAACAAAACTTCAACAACAACATGAAAAGGCCTATTAAGTTCAAAGGCCCCAATCCCACTCCCAACAAGAAAGGGAAGCAAGAAACTTCGATAGCAAAGTCTCCAACCTCTAGTCGTGGACGATGCTATAATTGTGGTTCTACGGACCACTATGCAAATGAGTGTCCGAAACCATTTTTTTGTCGTTATTGCAAAGGTCCGGGACATCTTTTATCTTCATGCCCCAAACTTCCAAACAAGAGAGAGGGAAAGCTAAATGTTGTTCAAGTCCCTAGTGACACTTCTCTTGGTCAAGGTATCCATTCTATCCTTGATGACATTTATTTTGTGATCATTTTATTCGAGTTCCTTTTGATATGGGTTTCATCTCATTATTGTATATCAAAAGAACTTGTCGATTCTTTTTCTTTAAACATTTTTGGGCTTGTTGACTTCTTTGAGGATTGCGAATCCGATTGGTGGATCCGCAACACTCAATTTGCTTTTTATTGATGTCGAAATTATTTTATGTGATTTTTTTTTCGAACCGATTTCCACTTAGGCTTCGGAATTAATTTTTGTGAAAGGATTGGCTTAATCATTGTGAAGCCCATATCCTATTTTTCCAAGCGGACTATTCATCTTCGACATTTTCAATCTGTTAAGCAGATTTCTATTTTTCTTTGTGATTTCAATTTCAAATTTTTGGTGGCATCAATTTTTATTCTTTAAACCCGCATGATGAGGAAAGTGTTACCCTTCTCATTTATGTAGTTTGAGAATTTTCTGGTATTTTTGAGTTTGTCTTAGGTTTATCACCTAAGCAATCTTTTGAGTGGTGTTAAGGTCTTTTTAGCTCGACCTCGCCACCGATTTTCATTTGCTACGAGTTGCGGGAGTTATACATTTACCGCATTCTGCACTCGTTAAGATTCTTATGAATGACTTATTATGTCATTTAGTTTGTCCAGCTTATTTCATCCATTTTATGAATCGAGTATTCTACGATCTCGATGACTCCATTCTTGTATATATTGAATTTGGATGAAAATAGAAATTTAAAATTTTGCAAATCTTTTTCGTAATATTTATTTATAAGTACAATTTGATTTTTGCTCTTAAGCGAGCAAAGAATATTCTTAAAGGTTTTTAAGAAACATGTTTATAATATAGAAAATGATTTTGTGTTATTTTGCCCATTGAGTGCTTTAAGAATTCTGGTCGGTGAGCTTGATCAAAGTTATCGATAGGAATCTCCTAAACGCTTTGATGAGACAATCAGACACAGTAAATTGACCTGTTTTAATTGAAGAAACTGAAGTTTCACCAAATTTGACTTATGAGCAGCATTCTATTCGTATCATTACTTCGGAGGTTGAACGCCTTCGAAATAAGGATATTCTTCTTGTGAAAGTTCATTGGTCCTCAGGTCTTAAGTATTTCTCTTGGAAATCTTGAGAATTCATCGAGCGAACACATCCGGACCTACTTTCTTGTGCTCTTTATGGTGAACTTCTTAGTTCAAATTTTCTTTTGCGTTGTTATGCTTTTATGGTTGTTACTTTTTATTTTTCTTCTTAAGTATTGCGAGGACGCAATTTCTTTAAGGAGGGGAGTCTGTAACAACCCGCATATTGGTCGATTTTATATTTAAATATTTCATCGTTCGTCGGATTTTAGTCCGAAAAGCTACTTTTTGCAAACAGTCGAATTGGAACTCGGGACCACTTCTATTGAGTTCAAAATGCCATTTGCGACCTTTTTGAGTATAAACATTGATATGTTTGGAGCTAGCCAAAAATTCGACCATTTTCACTTTGGGTTTGGGTTTGGGTTCAGCCCACTAGTCATCCTTATACCCCAAACTGAACCATCCCTCCCCATTCACTCTCACTTCCTCCTCTTTTCAGTTCTAAAGCAAAAATGGTGGGAGAGATGGGAAATTAAAACTCCAAGCCCTAGTTCCTCTTTCAATCTCAAATTCTTGCTCCAAAATCAAAGAGAACCCATTGGTAAGCATCTCCTTCTTCTTCTCCAACTCTTTCTCCTTCCAATTTCAGAAATTCCTAAACCTAACTTTGGGAATGTTCTTCTTTTAAGCTTTGATTCAAGCTTGTTGTGTTGGAATTGAAGAGTAATTGTTCTTGCCATTGCTCCAAAGCTTCTTCTTCATTTGTTCGGGTTCAAAGGTGAGATTTTTATCTCACATCTATGTCTACAACTATCTTGATGTTGGGTATGAATTCCTAACAAGTATTCATGTGCTATTGCTTTTGATTTGGAAAGAATTGGTATTCATTGATAGGGCAAGAAGTGCTGGAAATCAGGCTCCGGCCGACCGAATGCAGGGTCCGGTCGACTGACCTGCTACTTGAGCACTTCCCTGCCTCTGTTTTGGGAGTGCAGGAATTTTGGCTCCGCCTGACCGACCAGGAAGTCCGATCGACCGACCTGCTTCCTGAGAATTTTTCAAAACAGTGTCTGGTCGACCGAGCTCTGATAACGGCCGACCGACCTGCTCCTATTTTCCCTGGTTTGCCTATTTTTGCTCATTTTGATTGGTTTTCCAACTTTAATCGATTCGTGTTGTCTCCCTTTTGTTGTTATCATTTATTATCGACTTTGATGACATTTTCTTTGGGAATTATTGGAAATATCCATTTTGATGGATTTGATATCGATTTCTTTGAATTTTATTCACGTCTTTGAATGTGAATTTTTATGATTGATTGTTTCTACAATCACTTCTATGATTTGTCACTTCAAAATATAAAGGTTTTCTATACTAGTAGTAAATATCAAAACCCTTTCATTAAAACGATTTCAACACTATTTTATTACAAAGCTCGTTTCTTAAAACCGTTTTCCAATCTATTAGTATATACAAACCCCTACTTCATTCGTATGAGAAAATATAATTAAACGGCTTAGCAAAACAAGTGGTATGAAACACTTGCGTTTACTTCGTCGGTTAATTGATGGACTTGTTCGATTGAAACTCTTGTGACAATTTTCTAGTAGAGATCTACAATCTGTTCGTAAATATTTGAGTTAAGCAAGTGGTTATGGGACATGAAGCTAAACTCTTATATTTACTAGCTTAGTGTAATTGACACTTCTTGATGATTGATGGTGATCATTTATGGTTTAGACTAGCCATGTGCGATGTCTCCTTGTCCATGTGAAGGACTGTACTTCATTTTATTGAGCTTCGTCTCATTTCTTTGTGGGCTGGAAACCCATGTACTTTTAATGTGTTTTGATTCATCTGATGTACCGTTTGTACTACATCGATGTCTCGACTTTCCGGTTCATTGGACGTACCGTTTGCACTGCGTCAATGTTTCGAATTGTTTTGTATTTCGATTCATCTGATGTACCGTTTGTACTACATCGATGTCTCGACTTTCCGGTTCATTGGACGTACCGTTTGCACTGCGTCAATGTTCCGAATTGTTTTGTATTTTGATTCATCTGATGTACCGTTTGTACTACATCGATGTCTCGACTTTCCGGTTCATTGGACGTACCGTTTGCACTGCGTCAACGTTTCGAATTGTTTTGTATTTCGATTCATCTGATGTACCGTTTGTACTACATCGATGTCTCGACTTTCCGGTTCATTGGACGTACCGTTTGCACTGCGTCAATGTTCCGAATTGTTTTGTATTTCGATTCATCTGATGTACCGTTTGTACTACATCGATGTCTCGACTTTCCGGTTCATTGGACGTACTGTTTGCACTGCGTCAATGTTCCGAATTGTTTTACACGTGTTTGTGAGTTTTCATGCTCCCGCTTGGGTTTGGCCATCCTCTTTCTTGTGATTTCTGGATTTCTAATTATTGATTTTTGGGATTTATGTTTCACCACCTTTTTCAGTTGGCATTGATATGTATGTCATTTATTGTGGCTTGGTGAATTAAATTAAGAATATGACATTCTTTTAATCTTTGAGAAGATTCTTGTGATATCGATTAATCTCTGGATTGATTTTCGATTAGATACTTATCACAGTATGGTATTATGGTTATCTTACGTTTTTGTCATATCTCTTATTCTATATCACTTTATCTGATATTTATAGCTAGACCGATCCGTTTATTATTTTCTTCTTAAATAATACTCGGGTCAGACTGAGATTTTACAGGTGCTTCCTCATGACTTCTTATCTGGAGCCATCTTTTGACTTTTGGCTAACTACTCTAGTTTAGTAGTTTTTGTTGTATACATTTGAGATTTAGACTCCTTGATGTATACATATTCTTTTGCCTTGTACTTGTATCCATTATTTTGTGTTATCGTGGATCTTATTTGACCACTACTCTGATGTACACTTTCATGTGTTATATTCATATCTATTTCCGCCTTGTGATATGAATTGTCTATGACTGATTGTGTTATGTTTATTTCTATATTTGTTTCCGAAGTCCATATAGCCACTGTGTAGTAGCTTTGAGTTTGTATCGGTATGTCGGATTTCCTCTTGAGATGAAAAGTTATATTTTTATCTGGCATATCGGTACTCGCACAAAGCAATTATACAGATGGTCGCTCCTCAACAGCCTTATTCTCCACGCTAGTCGACGGCATTACCCCGTAGTGTCCTTGGCTAGCGTGGGTATAGAGGTGGGGCGTCACACCTTGCTTGACTCAATGGCCTTCTTTCTTAAGTTCACTTACTTGTTCCATTTATCCATTCATCATTTCATGCTATATTTAAGTATATAACATTTTTATCACAACCAAAATTTTCCATTTATATACAGTTTAATTCCTTTTGAGATTTCCTTACTTGTATATTTCAATTACTTTCAGGTTCTGTTTATTTGCACAATATCTCATTACATATCCAATACATCATTTTAACTTTTAACATTTGGTAAGTCTTGTTATATGTTATCAGAATGTAATTTTGGTATTATACAAATTTATAGAATTTCATTTTACTTAATTAGAATGTTCACAAATTTAATTTGTTTAAATCCTCTTTACCTTTCAACTTTAAAGGTACACTTCAACTCTAAAGTTTCCCAAAACAATAAGCTTAGATATCTTAATCCTCCTATTTTATAAATTCTAGTTATTCACATTTCATTCAAATAATTTGAAAATTATTAATTAACAGAACTTAGAAATTTAAATGCCCGGTTCTTTTCAAATCGTTTGAAATAAATATATACCCTTATATCTTTAATATATCAAATCATACCTTTGGAGTTTAAACCGAAACCTATTTATCCAAAATAATTTAGAAGAAAAGCAAAGCTTCTTAGAAGTCTCCCCCACTTTGAGACTCGAAAATGAACGTCGATGATGCTGCGCAGTCATCACCGAAATTATTTTCCAGCGACAAAAGAGAGGAGTACTAAATTCATTCCTTCTTAAAAATCCTTTCAAAATATTTCCCATAAATATTTTCCAACTAATATCACAATATATTTTCTTCAAAGCTTTGAGAATCATTGTCAAAACCTCCGGGTCTTAAATTCAATATTTTCCAATTTAAATCTATTTTAATTTATAAGTCACCTTTATAAAACATTCTTATAGGATTTTCTTTCTTAAAACATTCCACAAGTGTTTTATCATTGTTCATTTTGTAATTCACCTTATTTATTAAATAACAATATCCAATTAATGATAATAACTGATATTATCATTCCTAACAACCAGGTAAGCTAGATAAGTCACAATAATTTCTGAAAATTTTTCTTTATATACAAATATAATTAGAGCAAAATTATTTCATTTACCCAATTTCAAAACAATACTATGTCGAATTGTTCTGTTTAAGTGTTTAGAGATCCCTATCAATGACGTTAATCACTCGTATTGACCAGAATCCATAAGCCACTCAACAAATCAACTAACACAATATAAAACATTTTATATCACTAACAAATACGCTCTCTCATATGTATACACTCAGCGACTCATCATAGGGTATTACTACCCTATTTATAAAGAGTCAAACCCCACAAAGCTAAGGTTATCGCTAAACCAAAGCTCTGATACCAACTATAACGACCCACCTTTTTGGACAGTTTAAATCGACAACTCAAACACCCATGTCAACTCAAACCATTCAAAAGGGAGGATTGTTAATGGGGTAAATAAGAAAAGAAGAGAAAAGGAACAAGAAACAATCACAGAATCTCGCAGCGGAAAGATAAAATATAATAATCAAATAAACAGTTCATGAAGCTGTTTATTATACTTTTGATTATCATTTATACATCATTTATCAGAGTTATACATATACAACAGAACAAATAAAATAATGCAGCAGACATCATGATGCAAGGATAATAATAGTAATAGTATACCAAATCTTCGTCTTCGTTCTCCAGAATAGATCTTCAATAAGCTGAAAAACTCAGGACTAACCCGAGCGTAATGAAAAGACAAACACTCGAGTCAGGACTAAAACACCCTTATGTAAGTTAATCAATCGTAAATAAATATGAATGCAACAGCGTCAGAGATGTTTACGGGATTTGACATCTCCTATCCAGTGTCAACGTGAGTGCAATAACTTAAGAGATGTTACGGGATTTTTCATCTCTCAAGGATCTGTTAAACTATCTACTATGTAGTACAATACGCTATTATAATATGTCTACATTAAAGTAAAAGTAATTTCCCTTTAATTACTTATATCAAGTAATTATGCTTTATTAAATCATATTTAGTAATTGTCTATTAATTACCCACCTTAATTAATGACATTAAGTAATTATCCTATAATTACTTCATTAAGTAACTATCACTAATTAATTTCATTAATTGATTAATTCTAAATAAATTAATGATCCTTTAATTAATAACTTGATTAATTTATCACATTTATAAATTAATCCTTTAACTTTGATTACACAAATTAATTACTAATTACCTTAATAATTTAATTAATTAATAATTTCTTAACTGATTTCATAAATTAACCATCCATTATTAGATAATTATACTTTGATTATTAACATACTAAAGTTATTTTGAAATCTTTTGACTAACTAAAGTTTAATCACTTTCTAATTAATCATTATATCATATTCAAGAATTTTATTAAGTTAATTATCCGAACATAATTATTTAAACAAACAAATTTAAAATATGCTTTATCTTTAAAAATTTAAATCTTAAAAACTTGTTTCAAAATTTGTTTTAAAATTTCACTTAGATCTTGGAATCCTTTCTATTGAAAACTACAACATTTTTAAATACGAAATCTGGTCTACACATCTTCCTTTTATAAAACTGTTCATGTTTTCAAATTTTTAAAACCCTGGTTAAAAAATTTACAAAATACCGAGTCCATGGCATAAACTCACGAACAAAATCTCGAGTCACTCACAACCCTCCTGCCACTTCGAGTCGAACCACCATCTTCATCGAGCTTGAACCCGAGTACTCCTCGTTTTCCCCAAACTTACAAACGACACCAGATATACACTAACACACGTGCACGTGCACCATCATCTGACCAACTCCGGTCATCGCCGCGATCATCCACACATCGTCGACAACCTCCCCGATGATTCCAACAACCCAGGTCCATCAATCTCGCCTGAACTCGAAATCGAGCAAGACGACACTTTTCTGGAAGCAAACTACCACCACAAATCGACCCACTGCATCGACGGTCGATCACTGCTTCGCATGCCACCGACCTCCGACGAAAGCCCTCTCATGCAGCCACCTCCGAGCCAACCCATTCGAATTCCGGTCGCACCATTTCTCCTCAAAATCACTGCGTTGCCACCATAACCGAAGCTGTTCTTAAACCCTAAAATCCATCGCCCAACCCAATCCAAGCCTTAATCCAACAAATGGCCACGGTCGAGCTCTTTACCATTCCCATGCGCACCTCCCAGCGTCGCCGTCCCGATGCCTCCTCCACCCACGGTGGTGAAATTAATTTTTAAAGAGAAATTGGTCATCTTAAAATCTCTTACATTATAAACTACTAAAAATCACAATTTTACTTCTAAAATTCCTATTTCTATAAAAGAATCCAAATAGCATGCTTGAATCCTTGTTTTAAATACATTGAATTTTCACCAAATTTGGTTATTCACTGTAAAACTTATCATTAGTTAACTACACAGCATAATCTATTCATAGAATTATTTTTAACTTAAACTACACAAAAAATAAACGTTTTCTTAGTTTACAGCATCAATAGATTTGAATTAAATTTAGAGATATAGATTTTTAAACTTGGTTTAGTCTGTTAGAATCAAACAGAGGCCAGATATTTATACACAGACATGCACATATGTATATACTCAGTAATTCAGCTATTTTTCAAACAAAATAAATTCATGCAAATCATATTTTCAACATTACTTCACATATTTAGCATATGCATCAAAGTATAACCCAGATTTAGCTTTTGAAAGGGGTTTACTCACCTGTATTTGGATAACAGAGGATAGACTTTTCCTTTTGATCTGGAATCGATTTGAAACTGAAACTCGCATCTTTGTTTGATGTATATTGAGTTGAAATCTTTGCTTGTTTACTCAGGTTGAAAACTAGCAGAAGTAGAATTTGAAGTTGTTGCTAGTTTGAATTTAATTTCTTTTTAGTTTTAGAAGAAGATGAAGAAAGAAAATGGATTGAGGAAGTGAAAATGAATATACCAGTCCTGATTTCTTACTTCTTATCATTTGCATATATTTCAATTAAAAAGAAACTAAGCCACTTGTCTTTTGCATGTTATATAAAAGCTACAAATGTCAAAACAAATTATTTCCTTATGTTTTATTTATTATTTTTATTTTATTAATAAATTTTCTTTTTGCTTATATTTATATAACTTTTAAAGAAAAATGATATAAAACCTAATTACTCACTAATTAATAACCATATATATATATATACTAGTTGTAAAATTTATTTTTAAGATATTACTTTGAATTTCAAACCCAAGTTCTATTTACAATCTACTTGTATATATATATTTTTTATTTGATTTTGAAAAGATAAATTTTGCCAATTAAATATTTATATCAAGAGATTATCAAATAAATATTTATCCAGATATAAATATTTATTATCAGAATTATTTATTCAATCTATAAATCAGTATTCCTATTAATTAATCCAGTTAATTATCAATTAACAAGTGTCCAAAAATCCGGGTTATCACATTCCTCCCCCCTTTAAAACTTTTCGTCCTCGAAAAGGAACGAAGCCCGAGTTTATTCAATACTTAAAATCTGATAAATTTTTCTTTGATCATTTTTAAAACACTTTTTAAAATCTATATAATATTATTCCAAAATAGTTTTTATAAAAATACTTTTTATAACTTGATGTTTCAACAAGTCCATCTTCGTTCTCAAAGAAATTCGGTCATACGTTGATCAGATGTAGGACTGAAAATCTATAGGCACTTAGCAGACCCATTTTCAACACCCAGTGAAAATACTTGGAAAATAATTTTATTGAAAATATAGAAAACAGTTTTTGAAAATAGAGGAAATATCTTTGGTAAGAATGCTCTGGAAATCATCACCCCCATCCATGGTCGTAGTTACATCACGGGTTACGTTGCCATCGCAGCAAAAGTCCATGTAACTGATTACACCATGGAACCCACAACAGATCGCAATTACATTCCAGGGTTACGTTGCCGTCGCAGCAAAAGTCCATGTAACTGTTGGCTCTCAGCGGCACACACGATTTTCACTGTCAAAATGAAACTTCTCCACTCCTACATAGGTCTCAGTCTACCGATATAGAATCAAACGTAGACTATTGGCTCTCAGCGGCACACATGACTTTCGCTATGTTACCATAGTGTCGCAGTCTACCGATATAAAATCAAACGTAGACTGTTGGCTCTCAGCGGCACACACGACTTTCGCTATGGTCTGCAGTAGATCGCAGTGACATTGAGTTACACTATCTTCACAGCATAACCTAAATGCCTCTGTGGGCACCAGCCCCTCGACTTTCGCTACACAAATTATCCTCAGGAACTAGTTTTGTCCGGACTCCTCACAGGATCAACTTTAGAATCCCCCCTTGGGGTTCAAGGCAGTACTACCCTGTGGCACTCCTGAGAAGTTCATTTTCAAGGAAGCGCCTTTTCCCCCAGAGCCAGTCTCAAAATACTTTGTACTATACACTTATAGTATCTTCAAATCATACCCTTAATGATTTATATCAAAATCATCTTTACACAAAATCGATTCCCAAAATCGATAATTCTCAAACTAGGCTTTCCAAATTCCCAAAATTGATTTTTTCCAAAAATCAAAAGCCTTTTTAGAAATCCATAGGTTCCCAAAACCTTTTCCAAAATCATTCCCATAAAATCCCTTATATATATAGAGATATATAACTTTTAAAAATCTTTGGATCACTTCAAACTTGTATAAAATTTCTTTTATAAATATTTTCAAAACCCTTTTCTTCTGGCAATAGATTCAACAAGGGGAGTTTATCATATATAACAAAGATATATAACTTTATTTTATTCCAAATCAAATATTCAAATTTGATAAATCTTTTATAAAGTTATTAACCATATTACTTTTCATTTCAAAAACCATTTTACAGTTCTTATCCACAAATTTTCAATATCAATTTCATTCAAACTTGTACGATTTACACATATCATCCGTACGCTATATTAATCTGATCGCTCACTCGATCACACAATTTCTCTTCCGAACTAGTATCGTCCACCCGACTTCCTAGTGCGGACTGAGATCTGGTTTCTTGATCAGAAACCGTCATTCTCCTTGCATAGTCACTACTATGATAGTAAATATCCAGAACCAATCAACAATCCATATCCAGGTTCGCCGTCGAAAATCGAGCGAAAAATCCCAACTCGGATCGATAATACTATCTCGAAATTCTGTGTTCGAATCTGGATCAAATCACTATGCGAATAGAATAATATACGTACACCCTATGTATCAATCTTTATTGGTTATTAGCCAAATCAATTCTCTTTTCTATTCACATTTCCTTTAATTCTATTCACTTATTCTCAATTGCTTCCATTTCCAAATTGAGTTATTACTTCAATTACAAACAGTTTGAACTCTGACCAATTTAAATTTAAAAATAGCTTGAAAAAGTTTAAAATAGATAAGTAGTTGAAAAATAGTTATTAGTTTGTAAAATAGCTGTAAAATAGTTAAGTAGGTATAAAATAGTTAGATAATTGCAAAATAGTTTTTAAAATAGTGATTAGATATAAGTAACTGAAAATAGTAATTAGTTTATAAGACAGTTTCAAAATAGTTAAATAGTTCCAAAATAATTGTAAAATAAGTATAAGATAGTTTTGGGTTTAAGAAGAAAGATTGTATAGTAAATAGTTTGGAAAAATATATTTGTATTAAAACAATTTATTTTGAAAATAATCCAGAGCCAAACTGTTTAATTTCCCAATCTCCATTTCCTATTAATTTCCCATTAATTCAGTTTAAATTTCCTCTTCCATTTAAATTGACTCAATACTTCAATTTCCATTGATTTAATCCCAATTCAAGTTGAATTAACCTTAATTCCTTTCCAAATTCAAATCAAATTCCATTTGATTTTTAAACTTATTCAACTTTAATCACAATTCCAAATTATTTCAAATCAATTTGGATTAATTTCAAATTTTAAACTTCATATTAATATTCTTTCCACTTATAAGTTCAAAAACTTATCACTTTGGGTTTTCATATCACATTCTAAGGAAAAATTTAAAACTCAACACTTAGAGTTTATTTCAAATCATCTTTGATATTATGTATATCCACATTTATACATATTTATTTCCTTTACACACCAAGTTATACCTTAAATTTTTAAACCACCTTTGGTTTTTAAATTCAAAACAAATTTCTTTAAAACAATTTCAAGTTCTCTGGATTTAGATTTAGAACTTCACAAATTTAAATTATCTTCAATTCCAATTTATAAGTCATACTCACCTAAAAGTTTACTTCCCTAAAACATTTCATTTTACTTAATCATTAACAACATTTTATTATTAAACACAACAACCATTTATGATAATAACCAAGATTATCATATCTAGAAACCAATTCATTATTATCTTTATTTTGATAACACTTCTACAAATTCAAGATTTTAATTTCAGTTTGGATCCATTTCAAACTTATCTTCATTCAATTTCAATTTGGTTGTATTACTATTACCACTTAATTCTTATTATTTTATTTTATTCCAATGATTCAACAACCAATTTTTTTATTTTATATATTTAATAATTAGAAAAATTATTTCTTTATATATCAAAAGATAAACTTATATAAAAATCATTTATTTTTAAAACCATTTTAAAATCTTTATATAAGAAAATAACAAGTACGCTCTCATATATAATACTCTTAACTCATTCTAGGGTACTATTGACCCTATCCTTAATGAGTAATCCCAACAGAGCCAAGGTTCTCGCTTAACCTTCAGCTTATTTGATTTTGAAAAGATAAATTTTGCCAATTAAATAATTATATCAAGAGATTATCAAATAAATATTTATCCAGATATAAATATTTATTATCAGACTTATTTATTCAATCTATAAATCAGTATTCCTATTAATTAATCCAGTTAATTATCAATTAACAAGTGTCCAAAAATCCGGGTTATCACATCAACACTCCGCGTATATTAATTAGTTATTAAAGTAGTTTTCGGTATCGACATAGAGTATGTCCATATCTGATCCCAGTCTCTTTAATAACTATGTATTATTACACCAATGGCTGTTTTACATTTCAAATTGATTAAAAATTGATATCAAAATATCATATTCGCTTCAAAATCAAATCCATTTCAAATATCATCATATCTATTCAAAATGTAAGATTCCGTTTCAAAAATCATTTTTCGCCTCAATATCTCATTTCGATTTCAAAATCATTTCGAATTTCAATTTAGGTTGCAACTTCATTTAACCCAATTCGTATTTAAATTCAAGATTTAAATATAAACATTTCACCTTATTGACCAGCTTGAAATTTTTAGAAAATAGTTTTAAGTAGTTTAAAAGTTGTTTAAATAATTAAAATAGTTAAAAATACTTAAAATCTTTAAATGGATTTCAAATAGATAAATTAGTTTAAAATAATTTAAATGGGGTTAAAATAGATTAAAATAGTTTAAGTATTTAAAGATGGTTTATATAACAGAGAAATTTGGAAACAAAATGAAACAGCTTCAAAACCAAACCATTTCAATTATAACTTCCCAATTCAAATCAATTTCAATTTCCATTCTACCGATTCAATTTCGATTTCAATTCAAAACAATGTCAACTTTGACTTCAAATTAATTCAATTCTACATTCACCTTCAATTAATTTAATTTCAATTTATATCGATTTGGAGCTTGATTTTTCAAAATATCAATGTATAACTCTTAACAAAATTATTCTTCAATATTCAAATTTAAATCCAAATTTCAAATATGATTCAATTCCAAGCTCAATTTTAAAATATCATTTTATATCACTTTTACTTAGTAATACTCAAAGCTCGAAATAATGTTCAATCTTTAAAACAAATAAATTTCCAAAATTCAATCATATCCCAACTTTAAATTTCAAAGTCTCAACTTAAATTATTAAGCAATTTCTTTTAACCAAAATTTATTTCAACATTCCAAACTCAATTTTTGCGATAAATTCGATTTCTATAAATTGATTTTATTTATAACTTTTAAATCAAAACATTTAAATGAATTTCAAATCAACGATTTTTAAAATTATTAATTTAACCAATCCGGTGTCCGTATATAATTTTCTATCCTATGGCAAGTGATTATTTATTTCAATTAAATGTCAGGGATGAATATATATCACTTAAACCAACCACAGTGTCATATGTATGTATAAGAGGATATATATAAGCAAATAAACATTCAAACATTTAAATATCAACCAATAGCATCCATCGAAATAAATCATCCAATAGACAATACAATTCACGGCAATTTCATAGTTATCAATATCAGGAAATTTAATTTAAATTTGACTATCAATTTTAATTTTCAACGGTGAATTCGAATGACAATCTATATGACAATTAAATTTTTATCAAACAAGAACAAATAAATTCATATCACTTCATAATGTCAAATTTAACTACCATAAAGATATTCAGTACGTTGTGAGCGTTATAAAACACTCACCTTGAATTTCAATTCCAAATCAAATCGAACGACATTCAATTTGACCTAAATTTTTAACAGGCTCTAAACGTCTCCAAATCGGTCCCCGAGAATAGTGCTTGTCGCCACGATCCCATCGCCGCTTGTTTCATCCGATTCCGATCTCGTACGAAGGAGATATAGGATTTTTAAGTTATCAACATTTCAATTCATAAGACAATTTATATTATATTTAAATTAATTCATACCCAAAGAAAAAAGAAGCCCAGCCCACTCAAGCTTCTTCCCCAAAACTCCCTGTAGCCATTCCTGTGCACAAACCCCATGGCCGTACATGCCTCCTTCACTGATACGAAGCTAGACAACTCCATTCAACGAACCGATAATGCCATCGATCTTCTCTCCTGAATCTCCACCTCCCCGTACCATCAACTTCGAGCTCGAACCCTTCAATCAAAACGCATGCGAACCCCTCCTTATCGGCCAAGGCCAGGTCGCACGACCCAAAATGCCACCGAGCTTCACCACAACGTGCGTCCAGATGCTATTCGACGAGGAGAATCCAAATACGAGCTTTATTTCTCGAATCGATGAATGAAAACGAAGTGAAGCTTAACCCTGGCTTCAAAACCTCTCACATCTTCACTGTCGCACTCCCAAACTCTAAGGCCGCACCTTACAAACTACCACTAGATCGAAGCAAATGATGAAATTTGATTTTTAAAATCAGTTTCGTGATTTTTAATCGAGTATTGGAAGAGAAAGAAATTTTTGAAGTTTTGATTTATTATTTTCCTACTGCTTGAAGCTTGCGTGCAAATTTAAAAGGGAGGAGACATGATTCTTGCATGTGGGAGGCTTACTACAGTGATTTGAAATGAAATAAAAGAAGCTGATGTGAAAAGTTGGCTGGACAATATATTAATTTAAATTTCAAAATATCCCAATTTATGCAACTTAAAATCTTGAACCCCTATCGAGGCGTGCCGCTAGTCGTTCATAACGTTATACCCCTATTCAGGACGCAATGGAAAAGGTTTCAAGCCCTAATTCGATCGTATGTGCGAGTTACGGAAATAAACGATCAATTTTAAATTAAATCGATTAAATTAGTTTCTAAGCGTTTTGAGCTGCCACGGTCAAACGACAACTCCGATTGCTATGGAAATTGAAACCCGATAATAATAAACTCTTACGGATCTAATGGAACTGGTTTCTTTGAATTCCGAGACTGTGTCCCGGAAGGCTATTTTAACTCGTCGATTAAATCGACGACTTTTCAAAATTTACAGAATTGCTAAAAATTCCAATTTTAAAATCTTATTGACTCTATTATAATCCCAATATAACTTACATTCACTTTGGAAACCAATTTGAATCATATTATATCAAATTTCAGTTATTCACTCTATTTTCATATATTAAATTTCAATATCAAATTTATCATATCAAATTCGGAATTTAATTATTCAAACATTTGTAATATTAAATTTAAACAAATTTGATTATTCTTAAATCACTATCTTTTGAAATATTCAAAAATGAACTTATAAAATTTAACCTTTAAAACGAATTCAAATTATAGAACAACCATTTCCATTAATCAGTTATTCAATTTCCGTTATTCAATTATTCAATAAATTCCAAATATTAAATTTAAACAATTTTGATTATCCAATAATTCATTATCCTTTGAAATATTTGAAATTGAACTCATAAGATTCAACTTTTAAAACCAATTCACATCTTAGAACACTATTTCCATTTTACAGTTATTCAATTATTCAATAAGTTTTAAATATTTACTTTAAACAATTTACCTATTCAATATTCAATTATTTGATTTTTAATAGATTTTACTTATCAATCAATTACTCTATTATACCCAATGAATTCAATATTTATTATCCTATCCAACTATTGATTGCAAAGGCATTCACTAAGTAGCATTTATTTTTCAATACTTATTGCTATTCAAATCTTCGAAACCAATCTATTAAAATTTGTATTTCTACCTAAATAATTCACAATTCTTATTCACTTATTTACATTTGTTTTCCATATATTCCCTTATAACCAAGTTATAACATTTGAGTCAATTCAATTAGATTGGAACTCCATTCAATCTATAAATAATTACTTGGATAATTATTGTTGCAATTCATTCCAGTTATTATTATTCCAAATGAATTACAAATTTTTTTTTCTAACATTAAATCATGAAATCTTATTAAATTAGCTATTTTAATTATCGAAAATTTACGGGTTGTTACAGTAAGGGTCGGATAAGGACATATCATGACTATCTTCTTCCTCCTCTTTAGGTTGTTATTACTCAATAGTCTTCCCTTTGTCTTGAGAAGTTCCATCATGAGACATATGAGCATGGTAAGTTGGTGTTTGAGTTCGAGGAGGTGGTGTAGGTGGCGGAGATGATGATGATCGAGAGGATGATCTGCCACGTACATTTCTCATCACTTTTCCTCAGGTGGAGACGAATTTTTCTGAAGTTTTTTCCATCTTAGTCATTCATGTTGAAAAAGATCGTTCCAAGCCAGTCATTTTATTGTTCAAAGCCCGTTGGTTGGCCGTGATTAACTTTTGATTTTTAAGTATTAAATCACGGATCGATTTGCATTGGTTCAATACGAGCTTCTTGAATCTTCGAATCGGAATAGTATTCGGTAGTATGACTAGAGGACGCAGGTTGTTATGGAGGACGAGGTGAGTGGGTTTGTTGAGGAGAAGGAGGTTGTTAAGGACCTGTATACATTTGCTATTGTTGTTGCTTGGTCCATTGGGCCAGCGAGATGATTGGGGGTGGTCGTTGGGGGAAGGCGCATTAAAGATAAAAATCTTATACCGCTCTCCTCGATAGGGATTTCTTCAAAATGAGAGATATAAGAAGGTACCCCAAGGTCATGTAAGAGACGCATAATGTACGGTGCATATATAAATTGTGCGTCGGTGATGAGACCGGAAGCTTTTTATTTCATCATGAATAAACTTAGCCCAATCTACTTGTATTCCACCACATATAGCATAAAGGGCTTTGTGATCGTTTTCGTAAATTTTTTCATGACTTCCTAAGCGGGGAATTATTATATTGATTATCATTCGATTTAATAACTAAGCCTTTGGTCGTAAGTAGACTAATTTCCACCGTGGCATTCGATCTTCCCGAATTTGATGTGCGATTTCATCATGAGGCAAATTTCTCTGGTCGGGAATTTCTTCTAAATCGAGTACGGACGAAGAACAATCTAATATACGACCAATTGTGTTTACGCTTATTTTCAAAATGCGACCATAAACACTTGTCTATAACCAACCGACGTCATTCTCAGGCGTTCAGATAACATTGCTACATAAGCTGGCGTAAAAAATAAAAATTGCAAGTTGATCGATTTGTACCTCATTTTCATCAAAATTGATCAAATCTCGACAGCCGGAGGCAATGGTTAGTTCTTGAATTCCATATTTGCCAAACTTGCATAATCTGTAGAAAGGGCCTGAATGAAGCCTTTTTTTGTTTTAGCTCGTCAAATCTCTTATTAGAAATCGTGCTATTTCGAATCCACTCTTGGATGTGGGCATCGGTGACTAGGGTTGTTTGAGAAGATGGAGATTGACCTTTCTTAGATCTTTTGTTAATGGGAGCCTTTGCCTTAGGAGCCTTTTTTTTGAGCAGTTGGAGCTTTTAGGAAATAGGGTTTTAGTGTAGATTGGAAATAGCTTTGTGAATAGTTGAAAGGGGGCAAAAAATGACTATATAGGGCTGTTGTAAATTGAAGCCGAGTGCAGCGACAGACGTTTGTGGGGGTGCCACAGACGTCTGTGGTTTCAGAATTTTTTTTCCTAAAACCAGTGACTGACGTCCATGTTCGCAGAAGTCTGTGGTTTCAGGAAATAATTTCCCAAAACCTATGACAGACGTCTGTGGGGTTTCACAGACGTCTGTGGTTTCGGAAAATTATTTTCCTAAAACCATTGGCAGATGTCTGTGATATTGTCACAAACGTCTGTGGTTTGTGTATTCATAATATACGTCTTTCAATGCAAAAATGTTAAACTTTTTATTAAAATTTCAAGAGAACTTTTACAGACAACAATATATATAAAAATTACAATATTAGGAAAATATTTTAGAAGAAATGCTATCATAATTTTAGTTTTTGCTAGAGGGGTCGGATTTTTTTAATTTTTTGTACGTCCCATGAATTCAGTTCAACCTTTTGTCGTCGATTAACGGTTTTAGCGGAGAACAACTTGGGCGAGCTGGAGTGTCAATCTAGTCTGTGCTTGATGGTCCTGGCTTGCATGAATTTCTTGGAGTAATGTGATACGCTTTTATAGGAGTGTCTTGTAAACAATGAGATTTTTGATGTATGCAATTTTTTGTTGATGAATGACCATAAATTGCTAGAATACATTTTGGAGAAAGTTTAGATGAGATCCTTGACATCGTTGTCATAATACATTTCTTGTTGAACTCCCATCATTTATTGTTGATAGTGATATATTTCATCAACTTTGTTGTTGAGAGATGTGGATTGTAGATCAATTGACCGTTTGGCTTTCTTTTCCGTAAGAGAAAAGCCAGTGTGATACGTAGGTGATGCAATGATGTTTACAGAGGCTGATCGATTTGATGGTAGTGTGGATTTAGTTGGTGATACGTAGGTGCTATTCGATAAAGATGAGCTATAGTCGAT
The DNA here is from genome assembly GCA_030737815.1 of Allium fistulosum. Taxonomy (NCBI): domain Eukaryota; kingdom Viridiplantae; phylum Streptophyta; class Magnoliopsida; order Asparagales; family Amaryllidaceae; genus Allium; species Allium fistulosum. The sequence continues at coordinate 447,119,103 of CM060903.1, forward strand.
GGTCGAATAAGTAGAGTCGTGATCGAAAGACATTTTGAGTAGAAATGGTTTGCAAACGAATATGTATTTAGTTTGCAGAAGAAATTGATTTATATATAAAAGTTGTTTTACTATATATAGAAGTTTATTTGTTAGAATAACTTTTTTAACCATATAATATTAACAAAAGTTAGTTAGTTTTTATGAGGATAAAATTTCTGTAATTAATTTTACAAAATTTATTCTGTGTAATTTATATGAGTAAAATAAATCTTAGTTCACCAATTCAGTGTAAGAACATATTTCGAGATCTCGTCTTAATTTTATAAAAGTTAGTTCGCTCAGTAATTTGGTAAAAATATTCGCAATTTGGTTTTCGGTATCTACAAATTCAAGTGATATAATTCCCTTTTCAACATTATCTCTTAAGAAATGGTGACCAATGTCAATGTGTTTTGGTCGATAATGGTTAATAGGATTTTTTGATATAGCACTAGTATTATCACAATATATAGGAGAATTTGTTATAATTTTATCGAAATCTAGAAGAGTTTGTTGCAGATAGATAACTTGTGCGCATGCTAAAGCCATCGAGATGTATTCAGCTTCACAGGTCAAGAGCGAAACATGATTTTGTTTTTTACTAAACCACGAAATTAAAGACAGACCAATACAATGAAATGTGCCACTTGTGCTTTTTCTATCTGTTTTACAACCTCCAAAATTAGCATCACTATATGACACGAGTTCGAACGAGCTGCCTTTTGGGTAAAAAAACCGTAATCTTTAGTGTTGGTTAAATATCTTAAAATTCGTTTAACCGATCGATGATGTGATTTCTTTGGTTGTGCTTAAAACCATGGACATAAACATATGCTCATTATAATATCCGGTCTACTAGCCATTAAATATAATAGTGATCCTATCATACTTCGATATAATTTTTGACCAAAATCTTTTCCATTTTCATCTTTATCTAAATGTAGAGTAGTACTCATCGGAGTCGGTTTGCTTGAGATAATTTCCATTCCAAAGCATTTTAATAAATCTCGACAGTATTTTTCTTGGTTTATAAAAATTCCATTTTCTAGTTGTCTTATTTGCAAACCCAAAAAATAGTTTAATTCACCCATATGTGACATTTCAAATTCATTTTTCGTAATGTCATAAAATTCATTGCATACTTTTTCATTAGTTGAATAAAAAATATTGTCATCAACATACATTTGTACGACTAATTTGTCATTGTTTTCTCGTTTTATAAATAAAGTAGAGTCTATTTAACCAATTTGAAAACCAGAATTTTGTAAATGAGTTTTCAATCTTTTATGCCAAGCACGAGTACTTGTTTTAATCCGTATAAAGCCTTTTTAAGTTTAAATACACGATCAGGATATTTTTCTTGAACAAATAGTGGAGGTTGTTCAACATAAACCTTTTCTTTTATTGAGCCGTCTAGAAAAGCACTTTTTACATCTGTTTGAAAAAGTTTAAAATTATGATGACATGTGAAAGTAAGTAATTTTCGTATTGCTTCAAGACGTGCTATCGGAGAAAATGCCTCTTTATAATCAATTCCTTCTTCTTGATTATATCCTTGTGCTACTAATCTTGCTTTATTTCGAACAATGTTTCCATTTTCATCCGCTTTATTTTTGAAAACCCATTTTATTCCAATTACAAATTGATCGTATGGTCTTGGTACAATTTCCCATATGTCATTTCTTTCAAATTGATTAAATTCTTGCATTGCAATAACCCAAAAATCATCTTTTGATGCTTCTTTATAATTTTTAGGTTCAAAATTTGATATAAATACAACTTAACTCATTTGATTCAACTGTTTTCTGGTTGATATTTTTGTATTTAAATCACCAATAATATTATTAATTGGATGGTCATTTAATATCCTAGGTGGTGAAGTTATCATATTATCATTATTATTATTGATATTATTATTATTTTCATGTGTTGGTATATTAGTTTTATTTATAACTTCTTCATCATCATCATTTTTATTATTTGTAAAGTTTTCATCAAATGATACATTTTGAATATAAATGCAACTTGACTCATTTGATTCAACTTTTTTCTGCTTGATACTTTTGTATTTAAATCACCAACAATATTATTAGTTGGATGGTTATTTAATATCCTAGGTGGTGAAGTGATCACATTATCATTATTATTATTGATATTATTATTATTTTCATGTATAGGTATATTAGTTTTATTTATAACTTCATCATCATCATTTTTATTATTTGCAAAGTTTTCATCAAATGATACATGCAAACTTTCTTCTATAATATTTGTTCGTTTATCAAAAAGTCTATATGCTTTATTTCAATCCAAATAGCCAACAAAATTTCCTTCATCAGCTTTAGAGTCGAATTTTCCTAGATAGTCTTTTGTGTTTAAAATAAAACATTTTGATTCAAATACTCGAAAATACGGTACTTTATGCCTTTTTTTGAAAAATATTTCATAACATGTGTTTTTAGTCATCGGTCTATGTGTTACACAATTCAATATGTAACATGCGGTAGCAATAGCTTCAGCCCAAAAACTTTTGGTAGGTTACTACTATTTAGTAAGGTTTGTGCACATTCTTTTAACGTTCAAATTTTTCTTTCTACAACACCATTTTGTTGAGGTGTACGTGGAAATGAAAAATTATCACTAATTCCCTTTTTGTTGCAAAAATTTGTAAATAGTTCATTTTCAAATTCGCCTCCATGATTCGTATACTTTTAATTTTTAAGTTCATCAAAGTTGTAATTCGTTTAGAAAATTTTTTGAAACATTTCAAAGTGTCACTTTTATGTTTTATTTGTTATGATTTATTTAGCATATTTGAACAGTTCAAAAATAACGTCCAAGTATATCTTGAAAAATCATCAGCAATTATAAAAACATTTTTGTTATGATTTATCGAGCGTACTTGAGTCGGTTTGAATCAATCTAGATAAACTAGTTCGAGAAATTGCATTGTGGAGATTTACTTTTTAGATTTAAAAGAACTTTTCTTTAATTTACCAAATTGACAAGCATCACACAAGTTTTTAACTTTGTAGTTGATCTTAGCTAATCCTCTAACTAATTCATTTTTAGTTAGTTTGTTGATATTCTAAAAATTATGTGACAAAAACGTTTATGCCATAACCATGGATCATCATGATTTGCGGCTAAGTATAAATTTGTGTTGTTTTTGACTTTCGTGTTTAAAACATATATGTTTCGATTTCTAAATCCTTCAAAAACTAGATTTTTATTTTGGTCAAAGATATTGCATTTGTTTTTGTTGAAATCAATTTTAAATCCTTTATCACATAATTGGCTTATACTTAATAAGTTATGTTTTAAATTTTCTACCAATAAAACATTAGTAATAACAAGAGAGTTAGAAATACCGATATTGATGACTTCTCCAATGCCAATGACAAATCCTTTTGAATTATCTCTGAATGTCACAGTGCCACCATCGATATATGTTATATTAGATAACATACGAATATTTTCAGTCATGTGCTTGGAGCAACCACTATCAAGTATCCATTTATTTTTACTTTTTATTTTAATTTTGGGTACCTGGAAAATAAGAAAAATTTAATTGGTACCCACATTCTTTGTTTAGGGTCCTATGTGTTAGTGGAAAATGGTAGCCATATCCACGAGGATTTGGTTCCGTTAGAAATGTAATTATTATTATGTATAACTTTCTTTAAATATTCATCAATACACTTTTGTCTAATTTGTTTATTATTTGTTTTAGGAATCCATATTTTGACCATACTTGTGTATGAATTTTTAATCTTAGCTTCTTACTTTGGCTTTTTGAATTTTGTGTATAATGTGTTATACATCTTTGACTTTATTTGCCTTTAGAACCCAATCCATTTCGGTTTTCAGATGATTTAGATATTTTAATCAAATTTTCTAAATTTTGTTTTCCTTCATTGAATTTTGTCATATTATTTGTTATTTTATCTTACTTACTTTTAAGATCACAAATTTCAATTTTGCTAGAATCTAAATTTGCTTGTAATTCTAGTTTTTCTTTTTCAAGATTAACTTTTTCTAACTTATAGTTTTCTAAATCATGTAATAAGATGTCATTTTGAGATAATAACGTTGCGTAATTTTTTTGAGTAATTTCTAATTCTTCTTCTAAGATTATTTCTTCATCTTTTGGCAATCCAATTTCTAATTCTGCTCTTGTTAACTTTCCTACATATTCCTTATTTTTTTTTATTCTCTATATTTATTATCTAATTCAATGCTAATTTCCATTATTTCATCATAAGTAAGTTCAGGACGTACCTCATTGGTGTTAGCCATAAAACACACATTTGCTTGTTCCGAGTTGCTTTCACTATCACTGTTAGATCAAAAGGATGAATCTGAATCGTCCCATGTTACTTGAAAAGCTATTTTCTTTTTTATGAATTTCTCAAACTTGCTTTTCTTTTATCATTATTGAGCTATGGACAATCCTTCTTCATGTAGCCAAAATTTTCATACTCGTAGCTTTTAATCGATGTTTGATTTGAGGAGTTTGGTTTGCCACCATTTTGAAATCTGGTCATCTTCTTGAACTTCTTGAATTTGTTGTAGTTTTTGGCAATAAAAACAATCTCATCTTCGTCTAAGTCCAAATCTTCGTTACTTGCTTGGAATGCTATGTTTTTCTTTACATGATTTTGATCCTTTTTAGCCTGCAAGTTAGCTTCATACGACAATAGATTTCCTATTAGCTCTTCGATTTTGAGTTGAGAAAGATCATTAGCTTCTTCGATGGCTAAATTTTTTCTTTCCCATTCATTTGTCAAAGAGTTTAAAATTTGTGTGGCTAAATCAAAATCTGTGAATTTGACTCCAAGTGCTATGAGATCGTGTTAAATGGTTTGAAATCTAGCATACATATCAATAATTGATTCATTTGCTTTTATTTTGAAAGATGAAAATTGATTTTTTAAAATTTGAGACTTTAGTTTGTTTGACTTTAGTTGTTCCCTCATGCATGACTTGTAAAGTGCACCATATATCATATGCAGTGGTGCAAAGCATGACACGTGAAAACTTATTTTTGTCAAGTGAGAAAAATAGTACATTCATAGCTTTGGCACTGTTAGATTCCGCTGCATTTTGTGCATCAGTCCAAGTGCAAATGTCGGTGTTAAGTGCTTCATATTTTTTTTGAGTTGCCAGCCATATTTCTAACCTATTTGCTTCCATATAGATTCTCATACGAGTTGACCAGTAAGCATAGTTAGAACTAGTAAATAGTGGAGGTCGTGCAGTTGATTGACCTTCTTGAAAAGTACTTTCCATATTAATGATTTTTCAACTACGTGTTACTTTAGATTGAAATGACCTCGCTCTGATACCAATTGAAAATATATAGGATCTTTATATAATGCAACTTAGATATGTAAGTGTGAGAGTGTATGTTACAAATTACACTAATCAGAGAATAATAATTGAATATACAGAAGGTAAATAATAAAAGCGATCACATCAGGTATTTTATACTAGTTCAGACCTCCCGTTCTACATCCAGTCCCGAAGCTCCCCTTCGGTATTTCCTTTAACCAAATAATTCTTGCTTCGCCCGAAGGAATAAGCTAATACAAAAAGTATTTCTTTGACAACCTTGTGTTCCAAATAACATGGATTTTGACTATTAGTACAATTCTTCCTATGATCTCCTTTGAGTATGTGAATGTGAGTATTTTGAGTTGTAGGAAGTGATTTAACCAAAATAATATTTTTGTTATGATAGATTGAGAATGTGTAAGCAATGTATGGGCAAATATGTAAATAGAGAGCAATAAGAAATCAAGATAATATATTAGAATAGTTAATCCAATTCTCAATCTTTGAATATATATAAGTTTGAGTAGATGCATATGAGGACTTGTTACTATTTAAATAAAATCTATTTTTTTAATGTTTCTGCAATCGTTAAGGAAGGGATGTTATTATTCAATATGAAATGAAGCATCTTTTCAGATTAGAGCAGTTGCTATATGACAAATGTATGTGGCTTCAAGAATTAAATTCCCAAAAATATTCACAGACGTCTGTGGCTTTCCCATAGACGTCTATGGATTGCCAGATTTGATTATCACAGTATTTTATATGCCAATGTTGAATTATGAATTTGTGTGTGCATATATATACTCAAGGAGATATTACAATGTTTTTCTGAGACTCTAAATACAGTATTATAACCTTACTAATTATAGCATGGTGCATAAGTTTTTGTTTGTCTTTGAGTCTTGATATCTTTTAGCATGATAATCTCTTGTAATATATACCTGTAATCTTGATAAGATATAATACATGTGATTGTATAGTTTTTGTCATTTAAACCAAGGAATGGAAGTTCTAACAGTATATAAAAGGCTAGATAGGTGAAATTATAACCAAAATTTCAATAATTTTATCACGTATAACATTTTTCATGTACAACAACAAACAGTGGGGGCTGTACCCGCACAATATCGCCTAGGAAAAGGAAAATAAAAACACCACTGTTGCAACAACAAGAAGAAATGCTATGTATAGACTCTACACTTATACAAAAAGCAACCAAAAAAGAAAAAGCTCCACTTCACAGATCATGGCTTCTTGTCACTACCTCCCCTGCTGCCTTTCCTGCCTCTAATCAGCAACTTCTCAAGCTTCTCCAAATTCCCTCCCGAAGTGATCTCGCTTATCAAACACAACCTCATTTCAGAACAAATTAGGAAATGCAACTTATAGATGAGGGGGACCAGCAGGAAGAATATAAGGCACACGCCTAGAATTCTGGGGAGTGGTAGTCATGATAGTATGGATGGAAGAGGTCATAGCACCAGAACCAGGGACATTTATCCTAGTGGAAGCAGGAGGCTGTGAAGCGAATTCGTGTTCTTGATCTCTTTTTGGTCTCTTCAATGGATCTCCCCAGTCAGTCGAACTCTTCTTTTTTCATAGCTACCTCTCCTATCTCTGCCTTGATCTCTCTTGGCATGGCGACGTTCTTCTGCCTCTCTCTCCTTCCTCCTTTTCCTCTCCTTGTCAGTCTCTCGGGGAGTATAGTGCCTTGACGAATGTCTCTACGTACGCCGAGACTCCGAAACTCGATCAAGATCGTCGTATTGACCATGAGACATGATTCCCGCAGCAAGCGATAAAATGGCTTTAGGAAAAGGCGTTCTATGGACTGAAAAATCCTAAAGAAATATAATATAAAGTGTGTGATCCTTGTGAAGTGTGTGTTGCAATTTGATGACCCTAGTGGAATAAACAAACCAGATCGGTCACCAACTAATGTCAGAATAATGCCTCCTGTAGGGCTGATCTGAGTAGACTAGAAAGGCTACCCTTCCGAAGTAGAGTCGTCCATCAACTCATCCATATTCATAAAAATGTTACTTGTATCTCCTAAATCAATATTAGCATCTTACAATAGAGAGCTAGGCACATGTTCAATCTAAGGAGAAGCTCCATCGATAAGCTCTTTCAAAGAAGGTGAGGGTGCATGACCGAGGCTTAATTCCGAGGACTTGTCGCCTTATTTGATGTCACCCTCATCAGTGTCCCAATCTATTTCTTCCTCACTTAGAAGATGCTCCTCGTCGATTTCTCTTTTTTCCTTCTATTCGATAAGCGGAGCCTTGCCCTTTCATTGAATAAATTCTTCATCTTTCTCTTTTGGAATCAAGGGCATTTTGGATGGACTATCGGCCCCGATTTGAATTTCAACCTACTCGGGGGTCTCCTCTGACCCATCGGATGGGCTACTTTCCTCTTCATCATCATCATCATCATCTTCACCAAAGTCATGTGAAGAAGAAATAAAACGGGTTCGGGCTCTAGAAGGGGAAGGAGCACAAACAAATCTGACAGATCTCTCAGGGTGTAAAATCCCATACAAAAGAAGGTTCTCATCCGTGAGTAAGAATCTAATCGTGGACTCCTGAGCATCGACCGCTTCTAAGGTGTTAAGAACGGTGCTGAGTGCCAAGACATTATTAATTTTTGGAAGAACCGCAAGGAATATATGATTATTTAGAAAATTTATAGCAATTAAAGGAAACTCCGAACACGATGAAGGAGACTTACTCCCTACTGTCCGTAAACGGGTGAATCCTTCTGGACACTTAGCAAAAAAGAACTGATTCTTAAATAAAGGAACTTTGTTGGGAAGATCCGATATAAGCTTTCGGCTCTACTGTGATTCAATATAAACAAGTGATGGATTAACCTCTCTCTTCTTGAATAATAGGAGATACCGCAACTCAACGAAGCTTAGGGCGCGGTTAAGAGTCTGCATGAATAGAACGTACAAGCATGTCAACACGGCGTATCCATTTGGAAGAATCTAGAAGTGGGCTAACCCTATATTCCTAAAGGTTGTCATCAAGAAGTGGTTGAAAGGAGGCACCACTCTGTACATGCACATATATCGATGACATGCCACATACCCAGGAGGCGGTCTATGGGCAAAGTCTTCTCTTGAGGGAAAAAGTACTTGTCCTTCGGAATACCATATTGTAAGCAAATGCTTCGCAACATCTTATGTGTAATAGTTATAGAAGCCTTTTCTGAAGGATCAAGTAGGGCTCTGAAATTAGGAGGAGTACGGTCAACGCCAGGCTCGATCAGAATCAGACGGCCATATTGACCTGTAGTCGAAGGAGCGACAGACCCAGTCGGGATCGTTGATTGACTCTGCTTCAGAAAGAGGCGAGTTTCTTCAATAGATTTGCACTGTGAAGATTTACACGCCATTCTACACAACAAAGCTTGCGTTCAAAATGGTCAAATATGCCTAATCTCTAAACTATAAACACTTATGCGGTCGACACTTGAAATCCAAAAAACGATTGATGTGTTCCAACCAATCGGATTCCATGTGTTAGCTGGAGGCATATGTAATATGCAATCTAATTGAGAATAGGTTTGTTGTCCTGAACACCGCAAACGTTACATCTTATATAGCTAGGTCATTCATGCTAGGAAAAATGATCCGTATCGGTCACTGAATTTATTATTTCTATACTTACCCGTTATCCCATTGTCCGTAGCGACACAGAAAGCTCTTCCTATTCCAGGAACACCAAGTGTGCAATAACAGGACTGTTCTGGTGCAAGTAGCTCCCGAACAATACGTCCAAACTAAATGAAAATCTTCAGTATTAGTCGAATTGAGTTTTCTAGAGGAGGATAACATCATAAGTTATGAACAAGGCAATAAGCCAAGCTATTCTCACTCTCCTAGAAAACCAAAATCAATCCGCAATCACCACTGTCTCCACTGCCAATCCAAGTTCACCGCTAATCACCACCAAAGTATCAAATTGGAGAATATTGTTTGATCTTTAGCTTAGAGAAATCCAAGTTAGGACTTCAATTGGGTTAGATCGGTAGTCTTCACGAAGTTGGGGACTTTTGGCGACAATTCCTTGCTCCAATCATCGGCAATGGCTTCAGGATGCGACAACTGATGGTGCTGGTGGTGGAGATCGTCGATGGTGGCTCCCTATTGTACGGAATAATCGGATCGGCTCGATCTAGGGTTTGAGAATTTAGATCTGTTGGAGGTTGGCTTGTATGAAAATGGAGTGAAGTGGAAGAGTTAGATTAGCTGCATATATGAAGGCTGAGGAAATTTTCAAAAATTTCTCAAGTACTCGGATCGGCACCGACCTGAATTATTTTACTCATACCTCTTCAAGCTTCTCCGACATGACCTCTTTGATGTTCATATGCATCCTAGAGATTATCAAATTAAGCTCACTTTGTAATCATGAGCAGTGAAGATCCACACCAAAAGCTGTATAGCTAACCGGCATATCACAGAAAACTTCTCTAGATAATTCGACACAATCATCAACACTCTTTGAAACGGGAATCCAGAATATCTAGTTCCAGAGCACACCTTGTTTCCAACGAAGGCGTACTTTGGGGGGCAAATGTTAATTGGGTTTTTAACCTAGCAGAATTCAATAGGAGTTAGAACATTTAGATTAAGCCAGAATGACATGAGACTTGACCCAAAGGCCTAAAACAACTAGAGGATGGACTCTAAGAAATACGAGACCAAAATACACAATCCTTTTGGATTGGCACCGATCCGATCCAATTGGATCGGTATCGATCCGAAATATCGAATGGTGGTTGCTTCTAACCACTTACATTGTACTCCTATCTCTCTGCCCAGCATATCTATCATGTTTGGTGACAATCCAAGCATCTAAGTTCAAGAAGCAAAGACTTATCCGATTCAGACTACAGTTCATACAAATCCATAGGTGTCACTATCAGAACATGTCAACAAGCTACGAAATTATGTGGAAAGCATCACAACCTAGCTAGGAAGCCATCTGAATAGAAAGTGTACAAAAATTGTATAACTATTCAGATCGGTACCGATCCAAATAGTTTGCTCCTGAGCAGCTTCTGCATGATGGATACGGGCTTTTAATGAAACGACTCTGGCCCAAGTGTTCTCCAACTCCTATAAATACCAATCCCATCCGCAACAGAAAAAGGATATGATCTCTGCTGAACTAACGGCAACAACTATGCCATAGTTTCTTCACTCTTCTTCTCCCACACAACAACCATTAAGGGGAAACTAAGATCCTTCCAGTTGTCTCTAACAATGGTGGCTTGATCTAACTTAGGAAAGAAGAATCATATTGTAATCCAAACTCCTTTGTAATAGCAGTTGATCAATAAAAGCTATAAAGTATATGTAATCTTCATTAACAACCGAACCACTATAAAAATCTCTTATTTCTTTACTTTTTCGCTCTTTTTACTTTTGTTTTCTATATTATTTGCTCTGAGAAAAAGGGCTGATGCTTTCACACTCAAACTATTTGTTGATCCATTTTTGAGGTTAACGAGCCCAAAGTCCTAAATTGTTATCGCTATTCAACTCGATACCGAGGAACAATATATCTTAGCCCACTATCACCAAAACATAAGAGACTCACTACCGAGGAACTATACGTCTCAACCCGCTACCGCCAAATCATAAGTGACTTGCTACTTAGGAACCATAATTCAGCTCAATATCACTATATTGTAAATCACTCGCTACTGAGGAATGATACGTCTCAGCCCGCAATCCTTAAATCATGAACGAAGCGCTACTGAGGAAGTAGATATCTCAGCCCACTATTGTCAAATTGTAAGTGACTTGCTACCGAGAAACAAAATGTCACAACCCACTATTGCCAAATCATAAGCAATTTGCTACCGAGAAACAAAATGTCTCAACATACCATAGCCATGCATTACAAACAACATATAATGAATCTACCAAAACAAGACATTTTTCTAATGTATCTCAAAACACTCCAAAAACCATACCAAATTATTCCTTATCTCTCCACAACCACGATGTAGTGAACCGCTTGTGAAATATAGGTCGTATGTGAGAGTTATAAGCGTTGGAAGTATATGGTATTATTTAATTAATTTGTACACAAATTTTATATTTAATTAATTATTATTTTTATTTTATCATTTCGCAAACTACAGTGACCAAAGAATCGATCTCACATCCAACTCCTCCTTCCCACCGTTTAGGCGCCACCTTGGACAAAACCACCCTGATCCAACACCGTCTTTTCAACTCCATCACCAACCATCCCAATTATGAGTACCCTGACTGCTCAAATAACCTCCACCATACCCTAGTCGCTGCACCTTTTTGATGAGATCATGGCGAAACTTTGGGTTGGTCAGGCCATATCATGGAAACCAACTCGACCTCCTCTACGCACCTGTTACGACCCGCCTTTTTTTGGACAATTCAAGTCGATAATAAACCACACATGTCTAACTCAAACCATTCAAAATGGTAGATTATCAATGGGGTTTAATCAAAAAATAAGATAAAAGAAGGAGAGCAAACACAAAATCTCGCAGCGGAATGACAAAATATAATAATCAAATAAACAGTTCATGAAGTTGTTTTACAATATAAATTTGATTTCGATGTTTACAACATAATCAGAGTACAATCAACAATCATACCAAAATAATGCAGTGGAATAATAATAGTAAATACGGTCTAGCAAACTCCATCTTCATCTTCAAGGAATAATGTCTTCAAACACTGAAATACTCAGGCTGACCCGAGCATAATGAAAAGACAACACTCGAGTCAAAACTAAAAGTTCTTATGTAAGTTAAATCAATAACAAGTAAATATGAGTGTAATAGCTTCAGAGATGTTTACGGGATTTTCCATCTCCTATCAAGTGTACAACGTGAGTGCAATAACTTAAGAGATGTTACGGGAGTTTCCATCTCCTAAGTATCCGTTAAACTATCTATATGTAGTAAGATACACTATATATGCAGTGCCTATCAGTAAAGTAAAGTATTGAAATAGCGTTAAGGCTTTACATTGATCCCTCTTAACACATTTTTAAGTATGTAGTCTACGCAGGTCCTGTAACACAACCAGTAACATCGGTAGCCACTGAGTCCCCTATAGGTACCATACGAAAACAAAATCGTAATGGTCGCGAATAAGGATATAGAGCATGACAAGGCACGTGAGGCGATGCCCATGGTAGGATACTACCATTTTGCTTTTCCTGACTGGTGGTAACCCCTAACGGCCCACCGCTAACATCCATCCCATAATCAAATCAAGGTGCACCAATCGAGTCAAAACCAATATAGTAATAGAAAGAACAGATGTCGCTAGAGGTAGCTAGTCTCATTGGTTAGGTATGGATCTTGTTTTAGTCATTTCAAATTGACACAAGTGTCGAGGCTATCCATCATCGTTCCCTTTCTTCAAATCCAGCAAATGCCTCCAATTCAACCTCTACATTCTGGATAACATCCACCGCGTACACAATTGTTAAAGTGGTTCTGGTATTGACAGAGAGTATGCCAATATTCGGCCCCAGTCTCTTTAACAATCAAACATCATTTTTCACACCGGTTGGTTCTTTCAAATTTCAAGGACAAGTCGTATTTCATATTCATATCAAAATATTAGATTCACTTAAAAAATCATTTTGAATTCAAAATAGGTTATACCTTTATACCAAAACATTCGTATTTAAATCTAAATAGTTCCCCTTTAAAACAATTTTGAGTATTGAAAATGGTTTTGTATAATTAAAACAGTTTGACTATTGAAAATAGTTTGGATAATAAAAATAGTTTTAATATTGAAAAATAGTTTGGAATAATTAAAATAGTTTTAAAGATTGAAAATAGTTTGAATATAAAATAGTTTTAATATTAAAAATAGATGGATAATTAAAATAGTTTATATATAAAAATAATTTGGTTATTAAAATAGTTTATATTAAAACTGTTTCTCTCTTTCACAACAAGGTTCAAATTTCAAATCATAACGAATTCTATTTTCGACTTCCAATTTCAAGTTAACTTCATATTTAAATTTTGATTTAAATCAGCCCAAATTCAAAACAATTTTAAATTTTACTTCAAATTCAATTTAAACGGTTCTATTCAAATGACATAAGTTTCAATTCAAATTCTCATTTTAAACAATTTATTTTAAAACCATTTCACGTCCTAAAATTTGAAATACCAATTTAAACCATTTTAATTAAACTAAATTCAAAGTTTAAATTAAAATATAAATCTTCACAATTATTCACTTCCAATAAATTCAAATCATATTCCAATATCCACTTTAAGATTTCAAATTAAATCCTTAAACAATTTCATTTAAATAGTTTCAATTTCAACATTTCAAATCTCGAATTAGAAAATAATTTAATTCGTATAAATCAAAATTTTATTTTCTTTAAAACAATCTCATTTATACCAATTCAAATTCAAGATTTTTGAAACCATTTAATTTAACCAAATCCGGTGTCCGTATATAATTTTCTACCCTATGGCCAAGTGATCATTTATTTCAATTTTAATTACATGAATGGATATATATTTTCAGCCCATAATTAAATGACATAGGTATATATCATTTAAAGGTATATACCATTTAAATCTATTTCATAATTCATTTCAAATATTACAAGTGACAATTTATAAGATGTCAAATAATAAATAGGATAATAATAGGGATATATCAAAATAAATAACTATCATACATCCAACATATCAATCAATAGGCATCCAATTACAATCAACATCCAAATCAACCAATATATCATAACAGTTACTAATTATCAATCGTTGGTGTTTAACTAGCAATTAAATTCAATATTAATTTAAATGTCAATTTAATTAAATATAAAATACAAATTAATTTAAATGTCAATTTATACTGCCAAACAACAACCAATAAAATTTTATCATTTTATGATTTCAATTTAACTAACATCAGAAAATTTAGTATTGCGTGAGTGGGTTAAATCACTCACCTTTGATTTTAAGCCCATTAAAAATCCAACAAAAGCTCAAAATCTCAACAGTCTCCAAATTCAACCAAACCGATTTCATATTGTCCGGAATTTCGATACGAGTCCAACGGAAAGAAACCGCACGCAAATCCAAGTTAGTATGTAAAAGTTATGAAGGTTAGAACATTTGAGAATTTAAATTTTAAATTAAAATAATACAGGGATAAAAACGTAAATAGCTCGCCTTCTCAAACCCTACGTTCACATTCAAACCCAATAGCCGCCGCCAGCCGCCACCTTCAAGTACCTTCTACCGCCACTATGACTGTCTATACCCAGATCGGTCATTACCATCGTCACTGTCGTGCCATGCTGCACCTCTGCATGGTTGTGAGACCACCTCTGGTCACCCCGTGTGACTCTACCGGCATCGCCTTCTATCTTGATTTCTGGCGATCCTCGGCGCTCTTGCAATGATCGGAGTCGATGGATGCACTCCTCTTGGCCGCCTCTACGCCGCAGTGCTTGCCAATCGCTCCAACGTCGAAGATCCAACGTCGATTTGCAAACCCTACAACGACGGTTGAGAATGTTTAGCCAATTTTTGGCCAAACCAAGCTTCGATTGCGAAAAAAATTTCCAGCCGCTGACTCCATTCGTCGAGAGCTTCGCGATGATATATTATATGATAGGATTGGAGCAGTTTGAATTTTTGGATTTGATTTGAAATTAGAATTTAGGTTTAGGATATTCACCATTGGGAAGGAGCAGATGGGTGCTCAAAAGTACGTACAGAAAATAGAATAGAAAACTATTAATATTTCTTAACAGCGTATATGTAGACAAAGATGGAACATGAATGGATGGAATAGATCGATTGGGCCCAAGCGATAACAAATGCCCGAAAAGTCCGTTTCATTCCCGAAACGAAAACAGATCATCCTATATGTCAAAATATAAGTTTTCAATATTTTTAAACTCAATGAGACTAATTTCAAACCCTAATTCTATTGTATATAGAAGTTAGCTTTTAAAATCAGATCATATTTATTTTTTGCGTGTTAAATAAACGAATTATCATTAAATTGATTTAATCACCTTTAAATTCTAAATTAAAAGTTTCCTATCATCATCCTTGATTAAACAGAATTTAATAATCTTTTAAAATTAAATTTTTCATGTTAAATTCAAGATTTAAATATTAAATTAATTTCAATGTTAAATTATAACAGTAATAAAATCCCAGTTCATTATATTTTAATTTCAAACAAATTCTTTTATTTTGATTTACATGTTCTTATATTAAATTGACAATTCTCTTATGTAATTTTTTTAACATAAGTTTCCATTTTATTATACTCATCACTCTACAGTTAACGTCTTTTCTCATATTAATTGAAATATTTAATTACATTAAATTTCATTGGTTACCAAATTAATTTCAAAACGGATTAAATAATGAGATGAGATATAAAACGATTGTTCCTTCTTAGTAATTTAAACACATTTCTAAATTTATTGTTTAAAAACAAAGGTTAATAAATCTACGTACTATGATTTCTTATTATATGCTAACATAATTAAAATATTGCTTATCCCATTCTTTATTAACATTTATTATTACTATCGATGGAATTTACATTCAAACAGTTATTAATTATATTTAAATCAATATCATTAAATTATATTATAATATGCATTACAATCTTTTACCTCATTAAAATTAGTTGTTTTAGCATTTATTTAAGGTCAAAATTTATAATCTAATAAAATCCACATTAATAAATCATAAATTTTATATTTCTGACAATATTAAATTTCAAAGTCTTATTAAATTGAATATTTTTAATTATAAAAAATACGAGTCGTTACAGCACCCATGTCCCTCGATCATCGTATCATCGCTGTTTTACCCTTGGATCAGAATGGACGGTCCATGTTTATCATACTTTTGATGTGTTTACCATTTAGTCTGTACACTCAATCGATGAATGAACACCACCAGTGGATTTGCATCGTTAAGGACTATAATTTTGATATATAATATACCTAGTTTGGGACGCTTTTGTATTTCACACTTTTAGTTAGGGAGTTATTAACTTTGGCTAATTACGATCGATAAAAATTCATTTTTAACCATCTAGCTACGACATACTACATCCTAATTAGGTCATATAAAAAATCACTTTTTAGTTATCAATTTTATCATTTATATTTTGGTTTATGATCACAAGGGATGAATTACAAAGTCTTATCAATATATACACAAATATGATGAATCCCACTCACCGATCAGCTATGTATCCTCTTCGATCTAACATGAATCCTTCTTATGCTTCACTGTCCAAAAATTCCTCGTCTTCAAAGCACTAAATTTATCGATAACGTTGATTTATTTGCGTAGCTCTCTCTATGGTGGTCAGTTTTATATATCAATTATTTAATTTGGATTTTATTTGGAATTGATTTAAGGATAAGGATTTTATAAGTGGAGGGAAGATTTATAGGAAAAAGAGATAGGCTTAATGATCTATTTATAAGCTGAAAATAGTAATATCTAGGCTAAAATTTCATAATCGATATATTATGAAAATGACACTGGGTTTGACTTCTTATAATTTCTGGTCTGTTTAACCAAATTCAGAAGTTATGTATGTTCTCTAACTGTAAATTGCATTCCAGATGCAATAGGACAGGTCTCAAAGCCTAGTTCCATCTCTTGTAAAAGTTCACTATTTTTCTTTTTATGTAAAACTACGATTTTACCCTTATTAATTTAATTATCTAATTAAAAATATTTGTGGTGTGTACAAAAATCAGTTTGGGTCTTGGCTTCGGTCTAGGGGTGGCTACGAGTTGGTTGTGTGTAGAACCATACAAAGCATGCGGGATGGAGTCTTGGCTATTGGCTTTGCGCTTGATATGTATGTGCTTTGAGGCAGACCTTGGGCTACTTTAGGGATCTTAGGGGTTGGATTAGAGTAAAGATGTAAGACTCTGAGATGATGTGAGACGACTAAGGGGTTCATGTGGCCACTGGTGAAGTGTAGTGGCTTTGATGATTAGATGTAACGAGTGACTATGGCATATGGTGATAGAACAAGCGGAAAAGTTCCGTATGATAGCTTGTGGCATAAAAATAAGGTGGTTCTACTATCGGTATGTGTGCTAGGGATCAATGGATAATTCTAAGGTTGTGATGCTCGTTGTGTGGGATAGGGTAGTCTGTATGTACCTAGGGGTAGTCTTTATGTTCCTAGGGTTAGTCTTTATGTACCTAGGGATAGTCTTTATGTACCTAGGGTAGTCTTTTTGTATTCGTGTTATTGGATGTCTATGTGTGTCCAATCCCTAGCCATCTCTACTGGAATGATTTGAGCATCCAGGACCTTGAGTAGTCGATGACCATATGTGTGGATTATTAGGGTTTTCGTACATCCAACGACACTTGAGTGAGAGATGCTGGACCGAGTGATGGTTGTCATATTTGTTGTGTGCTTGATAAGGATGGTATACTGTTGTGCTATACCCTACTCCCTATATTGTACCTAGTGTAGTACAGCCATAGGTGTTAGTAGTAGTTTAGCATATATAGTTTTTGTATGCTACCTTATTGGATGTAGGGACAGGTCGGGTGTGGTTCTATATACCATATATCCTTATTACTATATGTGGTTTTTATAATATTTTGAGATGCTCACACCAGACTGTTGTCTAACTTGAGAATTTATGCTTTGCTTTTATAATTTTGAGTTTCTTAAATGGGTATATTAGTGATAGCAGGTCTGGATAGCGCATGGAGTTCACTACGCCATAGATGACCTTCTGCAACATTTTTGCAAGGTGTTGCCAGCTAAAATGTTGCGACAGCTATAAAATTTTGGTCCTACTGCAACGTTGTATTTTTGGTGTTACCTTAGCCATAAAAATGTGTTGCTCTAGCTAAACAAGTGTAATAGGATGCAACAATTTTAAATAGTGTTGCTATAGATGTATTCAAATTAAAAAATTAATAAAATTAGCAATCCGCGTGAATACGATCCAACGGTCTACATTTAATCTGATTGTTAAAATGGATCACCACTACAATTTGTCTCAAAATTTCGTTTTCCCGCTATACTTTTCATAACATTTCGTTCTCACCCCCAATTTCCAAATCCCTAATTTCCAAATCATATTTTCGTTCCTTTTTTTTTCTTCCAATAACAAAATCTCGTCCTCTTCTTCTGCTTCCTCATTCGCTTCCGCCACCAAATTGTCACCCTCACCCCCAGCTACCCCCTGACCCATCGTGACCATCTAGCTCCAACCAGAGCCCCGTCACAACACCAAAACCCGAAGCCAAACAAATTTTTCCGCTCAAACCCCCTTTTTCCACCGCTGTCGTCGCCATCAGCTCTTCTTTCTCGTTCCTCTCTATGTGAAAATTAGGGCATGCGATTTTTCTTTCTCGTTCCTCTCTGTGAAAACTAGGGCACGCGATTCCAGTTGCTTTGATGCTCTGATTGATCGAATCTAGTGTGAGAAACGTTCCTGGTAGCTTGCTCCTTCGTTCTCCTTAATTGATTGCTCGAATTGCTTTGACTTCGTCGTCGGCTGCGATGTGATATTATTTGGTATGTTTTCTGCCTTCTGGTTTACTTGATTATTGTCGATTTTGGTTACACTCGCACGCTTTTGCCGATGATGAATTGGGACTTATTTATAGGCTTTATTTCCTATAATCTCGAGTTTAATCTTTCTATTGGACTTTGAGAAATCTGGTATGTTGGATTGCGATGATGTATTGGTATGTTGGATTTTGGTTCACTGGCTTGATTTTGCTTTGCCGATGATGAATTGCGATGTGATATTATTTGGTATGTTGGATTTTGGTTCACTGGCTTGTTTTTTATTTCTGATCTGAGCTTGTTAGCTCCTTTCTGCTGCATTTGTTAAACCAGAACTTGAACCTTTGTTAAACTTGTTCACATACCTTTGTACCTTGCTGCATTTGTTAAACCAGAACTTGAAGTATTTGTATTCTGCTGTCCTCTTGAAAACTGCTTCACTTGAAAACTTCTGCATTTTTGAAAATCAGAACTTGTATATCATTTTTGAAAATCAGAACATGAACTGATGCTCCAAGTCCTCTGTATATCATATTACTGCCTATGTTTCTCTTGTACATGCCTGATGCATTCACTGTTTTTGCTTGATGGGCTGCCTATGTGTACTGCTGTGTTTCTTGCACTGGCTTGTCTACATTTTGCTGAACCTGGTTCTTGTTTGTTTTGTTGGTTGCTTGGCCCTGAGTTGAATCCAGTCGATGACTCGGGTTTGACCTTGTGCCGTGTATATCACAGGTTGTTCGTGCAAATATTTGGTCCCTGTTAGAAAAAAATATGAAAAGAAACAACCCAAATACCCGAGGCAAATAATATAACAAAAATATTTTCATTTTCTCTTCGAGTTAAATATTATTTTCCAGATTACTGCTTTTGAATTATATGTGACAGGTATTGAAGACTGGATAGCTGGATACAAGCTAGAAGACAGAGTCAAATCAAATGTGCATGAGTGTATGAGTGCATGAGCTTGAAGATAGGTTTCAAAGAAGGCTCGATCTTCCGAAATCGGGGCCCCGGACCCCCGCCGGCGCTGCGCCCGGACCCGCTACTCGGCTCGCCTTCGGCTCGGCACTCTGCTCGTCATATATTTGTCAGTGTCGGTGTCTGTATAAATTGAAACTGCATATGTAATGAGTGAACTGAGTGATGTAGTGAGGAATATCTATATATGTGAATATCAGTGTTATATATCATTGAATTGTAAAATAGTGGAGTCGGGAATTTGTACTATTTCAAATGTTGAAATAAAATATTTATTTAAATAAATTACTGTTTGAATATCAAATTTTGTGCAATAGCATTTTATCAAATAAATATTTATTTCTATTAAAAAATCAAATATGCTCTACATTGTGGGCCCCACAACTTCAAAAAGTTAATATCTATAGCAACATTTTTGGAATGTTGCTATAGATACCTATGAGTGTTGCCATAGACCCAAATAGGGTTCTATTGCAATAATATTACTTATGTTGCCTTAGATAGTCAAAATGTTGCCTTTGAGGTCTAAGGCAACGGCAAAAATTGCATCACCCTAAAAGTGTTGCCATAGACCTACGGCAACATTTTTCTGGCCTGAGCCAACATTTTTTTTTGTGTTGCAGAAGGCCATTTACAGCGTAGTGGTTGTATGAAGTACGAGCACAAGGCTACGCTTTCGTATATCTACATTTTTGAGCTTACTATCATTTATATTCCGTTGTGTAGTAGTGTGGATCTGTCTTTACTTGCATTATCTTTGGGACTATTATTATAGTTTATTTGGAGATTTAGGATGTATAAACTCTATTTCTTCTGGTTTGTATAGTCTTGTGAACCTGTTGCAAGCTGATGTTCTTATTTATGGTTCGTTTGATCATATCACCGTCTTGTCTATTTTACATCTATTTGATTATTATATTTTGTTTATACGTTGTGAGATGTTCTACATGTTTTGTGATTTGTATTTTTGTTACTTTACCACCAGGACAATCGTCCTACGTCGGCCAAATGCCGCTACAGCGTACTCTACAGGTCATATTGAGTACAGAGGTGTAGGGCGGCCTTTACACTTCCCTTTTTACAAAATTCTAATTTGATTTAAATCTAATCTTAAAATTAAACTAAAAATGATTCCATGATTACCTATAATCAAAATGTTTTGGCATTAAATATTATATCTGAAAACTCACATAGATATATAAATTAAAACCACTTTAATATGATATCATAATTAGAATTGTTTCGACAATTGTAAATTTCATATACATGTTCATATTCAAATTCAATGTTTTTTCACATATGTTCCAATGGATTGATAAATTTAAAAGGAGCACAAATAAGTTGAAACATAAAATATTTCAAAATTATATATACACAAACATGACAACAACATTATTTTTTAATTGCAACAAAATATACCATTATATGAGATATTAAACATATCTGAATATATATTTGTTAAATATATGTATGTGTATAAATAAATTTATTTTTAAACTAACCATAATTAAAACCAATTTTAAATCCAAACTTTCATAAAACATTGCTATCTAATTCAACACCAATGCATATATGTGTATATTTTGTACTTTTATAATTGCAATGATTAACAGTTTGGAAACAAATTAGAAACTCACAATTAAATTTCAATTAATAAATAAAATCATTTGGAAATGTATTCGGTAATAAAAATATACATATAAGGGATGGTGACATATGTAGAATAAGATATGAAGAATTACCTAAATATATCAGCCCTTTGTAACACCTTGATATGAAATTCCTCCTTGAATTCCTAGAATCAACACCCAATTTTGCAAGGATCGGATGGACCACTTGTTTTGATTTTATTTGATTTAATTTTGTGTAATAGGAACAAAAGAATTTCGACCATGAATGAAGCTAGGGGTCGAAGGCCATGATTTGGAAGAGCATAGAGAAAAAGAGAATTAAAAATTAAAAATGAAAGACAAGATTTGTTTAAAAGAAAGAATAAGAACCTTTCCTCTCCTTTCTATTAAACTTTCCACCTTCAATTTATTAACTAGTCTTAATTTGATCTAATGTAAATCCATTTTTCTCTCTACCAAGGCTAGACATACATATTCCTATGTGGAGAAAACTTTCCAAAAGCCCGTTTAAGAAATTATCTTTGTTAAAAGCATGTTTATATGTATAATGATATCATATATCAATATTTCTATATATAACTTTTATATGTACATCCAATAATATATAACTACCAAAACATCTAATAAATTAATAATTAATATTTCTTAAATATTACTTAATTTATAACATTTTATAAACAAACTAAATTGTGTGATTTTCAAAAAATTCACAATGCGGTTTGTGACTAAGAGGTGTGAATTTAGTCAGCAACTAATATTAAACAATTCAAATATTAATGTTCACACGTCACTTTAACTAGTGATGTGATAGTTTGGTTGAATTCATTACTTATAGATCATTCTGGTAAAAAAATATTTTATATAATCTAAAGCAGTGATAATAGTTTGCACACTTTCTCTTTGTCAAAAACTATATCACATTAGAATGTATGGAATTTTGTATTGGCTAAAACTTTAGTATTATCCATATTCAACTTGATCAGTCCATAAACAATTACCTTGGTTTGATAATAACATTTATTATTAAACCTACTATTTTGGCAAGAGATTTTGACTTTGAGCTGAGTACAATTAACCATGGTGCTAACCTCATAAAACTGAGGAGGTGAATTCTCTATTACACAGTGCCTCGCTTACAATGCATCAACTCAGACCCGACTATGGTTGAATGTCGCTTAATGGATCTCTGTGCCATGATTTAAATATATCTAACTGGAGTATTTACATTGAAGATCTACAGTGTTCATAAATTGAGGGAATTGTATAACATCATCATTCTAAGGTTTCTTGTAACGACCCGTATTTTTCGATAATTAAAAATATTAATTATATAAGATTTTAGAATTTAATATTGTGTGAAATTAAAAATTTATGATTTATTAATGAGAAAAAAAAGTAGAATGTAATTTAATAATGTTGATTTAATGTAATTGATAACTAATTTGATGTAATTTCAATCAAGTGAAATAATTGTAAAGTTAATTTGGTGATAATTGTAAATAAGGAAATAAATTAAATGTTGTATTAAATGGTGATATTGTATGTAATTAATTGAAATCGAATATGAAATCAGTGATGTGTAAGTAGTTATACATTTGGTTGTAAATATGGTTAAAATACTTAAAAGTAATAGTTGTTTATTTATCATCCCATTTTAATATGTTGAAATAATTTGGAAATCAATAAAAAATTAATGTAAATCAAATATTGCAGTAAATATGAATTAACGTGATAATTGTACAATATTGATGTAATAAAATGTAAACCAATGTTAATTATATGCATAAGGTGATAGTTGATATAATAATAAGAGTGGAAATCAAAATAAAAGAATTTATTCGAATTAAATTATAATTAACTAGAATTTATTACAGTTGTAATTGGACGCTGACATTAATGTAATGTTAACTCTTGAATTTGACATGGAAATTTTATTTTAATGGATTATAAATTTATATGTAATCAAAAATGATAAATTTGTTAACTTTTAAATTTGAATTGAAATATGATTAAACCGATTTAATAATAACTTATTTAATTGACATGAAAATTCGCCATTTTGACCACTGTCTTGGATTTCAAAGAAACCAGTCTCATCGGATTCGTAACAGTGAATTATTGTAGGATTTCAAGTTTCGTAGCGATTTGACTTAACGTTGTATCGTGCGGGCATGAAACACGTAGAAATAAATTAAATGAATTCAATTTAAAATAAGCTGATTTTAAAAAGCTAACTTCTGTATACAATGGAATTAAGGTTTGAAACTAGTTCCATTGAGTTTAAAAATATCGAAAACCTATATTTCGATATATTAGATGACCCGTTTTTGTTTCGAAAACGAAACGGGCTTTTCAGGTTGTCGTTATCGTTTTGACCCAATTCGATATGTCCATTTGATTCTTACCTACCTTTGCCTATATATAGGCTGTTATAAACCCTAGCAGCCTTTTCATTTTATATTGTCTGTACATACATTTCCTTCTCATCTCCTTTTTCCTCCCAATGGCAGAAAACCGTAATTTCAATTTCACAAAAAAAATTGGTTGCTCAAGGTTTACTTCGAGTGAGGAAGAGGTTCACTTTGGGTCAGAGACGAGGTTTCTTCCGGTTTCTATGTGAATGGCTCCGGGTCGGTGGAGATGGTAGCTAGTAGTTGGCAAGTGATTGGCATCGGGTCGCGCTTCGAATTTCAGAGGTGAAAACTCTACAGCAACTTCGGGTCAAGAACCAAATGACTCGGGTCTTGGGTCGTTTTTACAAAAACTCAGAGCGAGCACTGGGTTATTTGAGGCGGCGGACCAAAGTAAGACTCGAAGTCGAAATTTTCCAATCTTCTATCGTTAATAACTTTTGCATACGAGCTCGAATTCATGTGCAATTTTTTCCATTGCGATCGTATCGAAATTCCGAACATTATTGAACTAGTTTGACTGCATTCTGAGACTGTTAAATTTTTGGGCTAATTTTGGATTTTAAATCGACGACAAATCAATGGTGAGTGTTTTAACCCACTCACAAATGCTGTAACATCCCACTATTTTGGACCATTCAAATCGATAATAATTCACACATGTCGGACACGAATACTTCAAAACAATGGAGTGTTAATTTAAAATTTGGCAAAACTCAGCATATATAGTAAATAAATCAATCAAAGAATCACAGATATAGAGTATATAACAATAATGCAGCGGAATAGATAAATAGTATTTCATGAAGCTACTATATAAACATCAGAGTTAGAAATAAAAATACAACAGAATATCTCAAATCAGTGAAGTCTCTAGTACAAACAGATGACCTCCCTGAATAAATCAACTGGAAAGCTGAAAGCTGAATCGATGGTTGGATCTCCAAACGAAGCTCCAAACTCCAAAGGTGAGTCTCAAATGCTATATCACTCAGTCTGACCCGAGCGTAAAGCGAAACACAAAACACTCGAGTCAGGATTAACATTCTTATATCAATAAATCCAACTCAAGTGAAATATCAACTGAAATACAAGTAACTTAAAGGATGTTTGGGATAACCATCCTCTAAGAATCCGCGGAACTATCTACAAGGTAGAAATATACACTATAACACTATGGTCATTTCAAATTGATTTATTCTTCAAACCCAAATATCATTTCATTTCAAACATATCTATTTTCCTAAATAATTTATAAAGTAAAGTATTTATAATTTCCTCAAGTCTCACAAATCGATTCAAATCAACTAAAATTCCAAATTCAAATTTATTCAAAGCTCAATTCATCAATTCAATTCTGTTCTAAATAGACCATTTAAATTTTCAATATATTTCAAAACTTTAATATTCAACATTTTCAAAGTTAAATTTAACAGTTTCATATAGCACTTGATTTAACTTCATTATTATTTAATCAGAGAATATTCACTTAATAAATTCAATATCATTTAACTAGCCTTAAATTACATTTTTACTAAATATTTCCTTAAATTTATTTAAAAAAGAAATATTCATTAAATTACTTAAAACAAACCCAAGTTATAAATCATATCTTAAATCTCAATTTCAATAAGTTTCAAATCGGTTTAATTAAATAAAATTATCTTCCCAACCTTAACTTATTCAAATTATTACCGAAATCTATTTTGAAACATAAATTTTAATACTTAACCATATTATATGTATTAAATCAATCTTAATTAAATTAAATATTATTATTAAATCTATATATATATAATTACCATTTATATATAATAATTTAAGAATCAACATTTATTAAAACCATATATTTCTTCCCAAATCCATAGAATTTATTTTCACAATATTTATATATATGGACCAACGGTGTATGTATATAATTCTATCATATGGTTAAGTGATACAGATATTTATCATTTCAATCTGTAATTTAAATATATACGGGTAGATATCATTTCGACCCGCAATCCTAAATTCAATTCAAATGAAAATCGCTCGGGTTTATCATTCCAACCCATAACGAAATTCTCCTATTCTAAAGTCCGTTCGGGTATGTATCATTTCAACCCATAGTGAATTTTATACTAACAGGGAACTTGCAGAGTGATAACGAATATGATAATAATATAACAACAGTAACAGACATATATCATCAATGATAAATAACAAATAATGGTGTTAGATGTCACAGGTGAACAGATATAGAAAATAACATATATATATATATATAGCAATGTAAAAATCTAACAGCAGCATATTTCAATTGTCGTTTCAATCGAAATCAAATTAATAAAGATAAGAACATTAATCGTGAGTGATTGCTCACCTTTCAAGGCTAGAGAGATTTGAAATGGGTTACTGATCCAAGACGAATTTCTAAACGAACAAGATTGGCACGAATTGGATGAACACAGCTGATAAATAGAGATCGATGAAAATAGATCAGAAACTGCTTGATGTAGACCGAAACAAAATATATATTATTCTAATATATTATTTTTTTAACCAATATAAAATTTGAAAATCGTTAAAATTATATATACATTCGTTTTCAAAATCATAGCTTTAACCGAAAACACATATATAAATCAACATATATACATGTTCAAACTTTTTATATTAATACACTTATACATTTTTATATATATAACAGAGCATATACTTTTAAAAGTCAAATTTTCAAAGCTTTATAAAATACAGACCTGGTAATAATGTATATAAACTAATGAACATATGGTAACCTATGTTTATAAAACACGAAACTATGATACATAGATATATTAAAATTTAAATTTAATATTATTAAAAATCAAAATCTGTACATACTTTAAAACAATATACATATATATAAAATATATAAAAATGTTGTAGGAAATCATCTCGGAAAAATCAAAGTTTATGTATTATATTTAAAACCCATACCTACCAATCTAACCAGGCATGTTATAACCTCATATAATATGTATACAGCAGCCAATACAACTTGTACAAATTTTGACATAGAACTATTCTATAGTTTATATTTTTTTTTCATATTAATGACCTGTAAGTCACTGTATAAACATACTATTATAAAAT
Source organism: Allium fistulosum (assembly GCA_030737815.1). NCBI lineage: Eukaryota > Viridiplantae > Streptophyta > Magnoliopsida > Asparagales > Amaryllidaceae > Allium > Allium fistulosum. Next base: position 447,146,201 of record CM060903.1, read on the forward strand.
AAAACTGCAACCAGACTTTATACATATCAAAATGTATGACTACAGCTATAAGACATATACGTATATATCAAATACATAATATATATACACGAAATCAATAAAATATGCCGGTTTTAAATACATATATACATAATATATATATTTAAGCATCCAACCTATAGTACACTATATATATAACAACGGCTTGTATTATATTTTTAAACAAACAACTTTTATCGAAATCATATATATGAAATATAACCACTTTTATTCTGTGTTTACCGGACTTCAAAACACAGAATTGAATATACCGCAGAGATCAGCACGATGGGACGATCAAAACGGTATACTGATATTAGTGGTACGATCATCCGATCAAAAGTCGATAATCTGTACCGATATACGTTGCTATTCCGTACGGAAAAATCCAAACGGAGCTAGAAACGTCCGAATTTCACGAAAAAAATTTCGCAGTCAGATTCAGAGTGTTTTAAATAAATTTCCTCATGTTGACATATTTAGGTTTCGGAACATTTTTAAATTCAACTGTTATTAACCGATTTAAATTGAAATAAAATTTCACAATAAAATAAACTTCAATATTATCAGATAAAAATTTACCAGTTGCTATGTTTAAGAAGACATATTCCAAATATAAAATTTTTATTTTCAAATTTTATTGTTTAAAATTTCACAATATTTCAATTTTTTAAATAAATAAAAAATCACTCAAAATTTTGGGTCGTTACACTCTCCCCCACTCAAAACTTTTCGTCCCCGAAAAGGAAGGAGGTAGGAGAATAGAACAACCAGAGATAAAAGTAGATTGAAAGCAAGGAAAATCAATTAATTTAAAACCATATGAATTTGCTTGAAATATTAATTTGAAAACTTCATTTGCAATTCAATTATCTTTAATACTTTAATACCTTCCAAAACCCATTTGTAAAATTTCTTGCTTCCTTTAAAAATACCATTTATATGTTTGAATAACATCTTTATAAATATATGAAAACTATTTGAAAGCAATTATTTACATTATTACTTATATTTAAAAAGAAGCTAATTGAAAACATTAAATCCATAATTCATAAATTTATTAATTCTCAAGATACTTTCAAATATTATCAATAATCATTTACTTTAAATATGTTTTACTTAATTAAAACTCCTAAAATATTTATGACACAAAAATTTTCCATTAAACCATGTAGTATATAAATAAACAATATTTAAAAAGGATATAGTCAACAAGGAAAGGAAGGTGGATATATAGGTTAAATAAATAAAGCTGAGCAGATAAGGTAGATTCAAAAGAATAGCATCGGGCACGAATAATTAATTCAAACAATAAGGATTTCAATTTCAAATATTAATACAAAATTTCTTTGTTGGAAATACTTTTATAATAAAATACCTTTATAATAAAATACTTTTATAACTCGATGTTTCAACAAGTTTATCCTCGTTCCTGTAGACTCTGGTAGTGCGTTGATCAGGCGCAAAACTAGAATTCTCCAGGTACTTAGTAGACCTGTTTCAACACCCAGTGAAAATACTGGAAAACTTTTAAAATAGATATGGAAAGTACAATCCAAACAAAAAAACAAACAAAACCTTTGTCTAACCATGGTTCGCAGATACACAATGGTTACGCCTGGATCCCCCAGGAAACAATCCATATCCGTAAGCTTTCTCAGCCCTGCGAGTTACGCCATGATGATTAGTAGAATGCAGGATACACAATGGTTACGCCTGGATCCCCCAGGAAACAATCCGTACCCCTAAGCCATCTCAGCCAGGCGGTTTCGCTACTAATGCGACCTACATAGATGCAGGATACACAATGGTTACGCCTGGATCCCCCAGGAAACAATCCGTACCCCTAGGCCATCTCAGCCAGGCAGTTGCGCTATGCAGTCGCGCTCGTAAGACCATGGGTAACGCCATGGAATTGGATGGAAACACGAGTATCATATTTGGAAAACCAAAATCAGAGAAATATCGATAGAATGAATCCACAATGTGGCCACAAAGCGGATATCAAGCAGAAGGCACTTTCCATATCTTTACTTCGAAAATATGTATCATATAGTATCTTTTCAAATCACTTTCAAATATCATACTTATATAAAGTCCATTATATATAAGATTTTATTTTCAAATCAAATACCTTTCCAAAATCAAAAGTATATCAAATCACACTTATATAGACTTCAATTATATAAGATTTCACTTTTCAAATTGAGTACCTTTTCAAATCCATAGTTTTCAAATCAACATCATACTTATACAAACCAATTTTTATATAGGTTCGATAACTCCCAAATCAAGTATTTAGTAACACAAGGTTCTCAAATTTCAACTTGTTTCAATATCAATATAATTTTCAAAATCATATACGCTTTCACCAAATTATTCTTCCAAATCAAATATCTTCAGTTCCAAAGTTTCCAAAATAATAAATTTAGAAAATAAATCCAAATTTCCAAATCAATATAATTTAAGTCAACCAATTCATTTCCAAATCAAATGTTTTCAAAATCATCTTATACTTACATAAGGTCCATCTTATATAAGGATCAATTTTTTTTTTCAAAAATCAATTTCGCTGCATGAAGAGTCATATGGGATTGAACATCTTTGCTTTATAAAAGGTTTTTAATTTAGAATAGTTTTGTATATAAAATAGTTTGTATGTAAAATAGAATAAAATAGTTTGTTTAAGAAGAACAAAAGAAAAATAGTTTTGAAAAATGGTTTTAAATTGATAGTAGTTTTCCATAAAGGAAAAATTCCAATTAAATTACAAAGATATCCAACCCAACAACTTCCAATTTCAGCGTCAAGTGTATCAATGATATTAGAATATAAGATGTACATATATCATCATTTCGCAACATTACATTCGATCGCTCGCTCGATCACACAAGTTCGCTTTCAAACTAGTATTGTCCATTCGACTTCCCTAATGCGGACTTCGATATGGTTTCTCGACTAGAAGCCATCAGTCTCCTTGCATAGCCATATACTATGATAGAGAAATCTAGAATCAAGCCCAAAATCCATATCAAATATTCGCCGTCAAGAATCGAATAAAAATCCTAACACGAAATGGTGTAATTCACCTCGAACTTTTGTACTCAAACTAGGATCAAATTAATTATGTGAATAAAACAGCATACGTACAACTTACGTATCAATTCCAACTTGTTAAATATATAATTTTATAAAGATGTTACTAAGCTAAAACATTTAAACTAAATTTTATTCAAAATATTTTGAAGACCAAATTTTTTTCAAAACATTTCAAATCTAATTTTCATATTAGAAAAAAAAATTCAAAAATAGCCTTATCCATTTACTTAACAAAACAGTTTCAACTTATTTAAATCATATTACTACATACTTTAAACCTACATACCAAACTTATATACTTTATACTTTTCAAAATTTCTTAGCTTTGAAAAAGTTAACCTTGATTTTGGAAGTGCTCGAACCTTCAAAATAGTCGAAGAAATCATATTTTCAATCCAAGAGTTGGAAATCACCAATAAATCAGTAAATCAATTCCAAAAGATAGGGTTATATCAAATCAAATCCAAAACTCAAGGACTGAACACCGGCTCATTTCAAATTGTTCAAATATATACATATATCTTTCGAATATCAAATCATACTTTGGAATTTGAAATCAAAATGGTTTCACAAAATCACTCGCCTAGCAAAGCTACTAAAGTGGCCTATCCCCCACTCTGAAACTCGAAAATCAATGTCAATGATGCGTGCACTCATCACCGAAATTATTTTCCAAACGACATAAGTGAGTTCTGGACTTCTATTTTCTCAAACTTCTTTTGAAATTTCTTCGAAATCATTCGAAACTCATTAAAATCATTTGAAACATTTCTTATTCGGAAAATACTTTCAAATCGTATTATTATATAAAATTTCAAAATCTTAAAACCAATTTCAAAATACCGGAGTTCAATTTTCAAATTTCAAATTTAAAATCCTTCAATTATAAATCATTTTTAGATAAATCAAATTTCTCATATTTTTTTTTAAATTACAGATCCTTTCTAAACCTCAAATTCTCATTTTAAAAAGGGTATATAATCTTTATCGAAAACATTTCACTTTTATATATAAAATATAATCATACTTATCAAAATAATAATTTCGATATATAAAACACTTTCTTAAAATACCAACCCGATTTTCAATGGATTTCAAAACAAAGATAGAGATTCCAATTAGAGGGACTCCAATCGGATAGAATTCTGACTTGAAGATAGGCTCGAACGAAGATGAGATAACTAAATTACAAAATACAACATAGATATATATTTTTAAATCGCGGATGACCCTACGGTCAATCATGACTTCAAAATAAGATTGGTGCAGAATTCTGAGGCAAATCGACATTCGATTGCCAGAGATAGAATTCGGCATAACAAGAGATAGCAACATCAAACCGAGGGATATATAAATCTCCGGTGAATCAATGCCAATTGTAAAGGAGTTCCACCCCTTTACAAATCATTCAAAGATTGGTGGGATCGCCTATTCTTATAGAGATCATTCGAAGTGGAGTTATGGTATACTCCAGAATCAAAAGAATACAAATAGGGAGAGACAAGAATGAATTTTGGAACCGCAAGGAACGTTCCAAAGTTCAAAGGAAATCGACTCAAAAGGAAGAGATTCAAACTCGAACGAAAGTGATTATGTAAATAAATTTGCTATATATGCTAAGTTTTACCTAGAGCCAAAGCTCTGATACCAACTTTAACATCCCACTATTTTGGACCATTCAAATCGACAATAATCCACACATGTCGGACACGAATACTTCAAAATAGTGGAGTGTTAATTTAAAATTTAGCAAAACTCAGCATATACAGTAAATAAATCAATCACAGAATCACAGATACAGAGTATATAACAATAATGCAGCGAAATAGATAAATAGTAGTTCATGAAGCTACTATATAAACATCAGAGTTAGAAATAAAAATACAACAGAATATCTCAAATCAGTGAAGTCTCCAGTACAAACAGATGACCTCCCTGAATAAATCAACTGGAAAGCTGAAAGCTGAATCGATGGTTGGATCTCCAAACGAAGCTCCAAACTCCAAAGGTGAGTCTCAAATGCTGTATCACTCAGTCTGACCCGAGCGTAAAGCGAAACACAAAACACTCGAGTCAAGATTAACATTCTTATATCAATAAATCCAACTCAAGTGAAATATCAACTGAAATACAAGTAACTTAAAGGATGTTTGGGATAACCATCCTCTAAGGATCTGCGGAACTATCTACAAGGTAGAAATATACACTATAACACCGTGGTCATTTCAAATTGATTTATTCTTCAAACCCAAATATCATTTCATTTCAAACATATCTATTTTCCTAAATAATTTATAAAGTAAAGTATTTATAATTTCCTCAAGCCTCACAAATTGATTCAAATCAACTAAAATTCCAAATTCAAATTTATTCAAAGCTCAATTCATTAATTCAATTCAGTTCTAAATAGACCATTTAAATTTTCAATATATTTCAAAACTTTAATATTCAACATTTTCAAAGTTAAATTTAACAGTTTCATATAGCACTTGATTTAACTTCATTATTATTTAATCAGAGAATATTCACTTAATAAATTCAATATCATTTAACTAGCCTTAAATTACATTTTTACTAAATATTTCCTTAAATTTATTTAAACAAGAAATATTCATTAAATTACTTAAATCAAACCCAAGTTATAAATCATATCTTAAATCTTAATTTCAATAAGTTTCAAATCGTTTTAATTAAATAAAATTATCTTCCCAACCTTAACTTATTCAAATTATTACCGAAATCTATTTTGAAACATAAATTTAAATACTTAACCATATTATATGTATTAAATCAATATTAATTTAATTAAATATTATTATTAAATCTATATATATATATATATACCATTACCATTTATATATAATAATTTAAGAATCCACATTTATTAAAACCATATAATTCTTCCCAAATCCATAGAATTTATTTTCACAATATTTATATATGTGGACCAACGGTGTCTGTATATAATTCTATCATATGGTTAAGTGATACGGATATTTATCATTTCAATCCGTAATTTAAATATATACGGGTAGATATCATTTCGACCTGCAATCCCAAATTCAATTCAAATGAAAATCGCTCGGGTTTATCATTTCAACCCATAACGAAATTCTCCTATTCTAAAGTCCGTTCGGGTATGTATCATTTCAACCCATAGTGAATTTTATACTAACAGGGAACTTGCAAAGTGATAACGGATATGATAATAATATAACAACAGTAACAAACATATATCATCAATGATAAATAACAGATAATGGTGTCAGATGTCACAGGTGAACAGATACAGATAATAACATATATATATAGCAATGTAAAAATCTAACAGCAGCATATTTCAATTGTCGTTTCAATCGAAATAATATTAATAAATATAAGAACATTAATTGTGAGTGATTGCTCACCTTTCGAGGCTAGAGAGATTTGAAATGGGTTACTGATCCAAGACGAATTTCCAAACGAACAAGATTGGCACGAATTGGATGAACACAACTGATAAACAAAGATCGATGAAAATAGATCAGAAACTGCTTAATGTAGACCGAAACAAAATATATATTATTCTAATATATTATTTTCTTAACCAATATAAAATTTGAAACTCGTTAAAATTATATATACATTCGTTTTCAAAATCAAAGCTTTAACCTAAAACACATATATAAATCAACATATATACATGTTCAAACTTTTATATTAATACACTTATACATTTTTATATATAATAGAGCATATACTTTTAAAAGTCAAATTTTCAAAGCTTTATAAAATACAGACCAGGTAATAATGTATATAAACTAATAAACATATGGTAACCTGTGACAACCCATCTTTCTAACCACAGAAAGACGCATCATCGTTAAGAAAGAAATAGATAGAAAATAGAAAGAAAGAAGAAAGAACAACACAATATCAGAATCTCACAGCGGAATGGAACAAAATATAATACATCACATAACTATTACATAGTTTTACACATATCAGAGTTACATAACATCATCCAAACAAGACGGTCCTATAGATATACATATCTGCCATTTCATACATCCCAAAGTACAACATACATCACTAACACAGCGGAACTAGATAGATAGATATATACGTCTGGTCTTCTGCTCCAAGCTCCTCCAGACATCAATAGCCTAAAACCTGATCACTTGGCTACTCATAAAAATTTGAGTACCCAAGAGTTTAAGAAAAACAAAAATAAACTCTGGGTCAGACATGGGTCTGGTGTGAGTAAACGGGTTAAAGTTGTTTAACTATGAAAACCATTTGAAACAACGGTATCACGTAAGACTTCCCACACATAAACCCGGGTAAGTTTTTACCTTACGCTAAACAAAATATTTATAGGAAATCCAGTGATATTATAATAGTGTCTAGGGTTTCCAAGTAAATAAGAAATAGCTGAAATTGTTACATGATTAAATTCCAGCATACTATGTCTACAATCAAAACCGTAGGGTCTCGTAGGGAAATTGGGTTTCCAACAATGGCTGAGCTACTGGGGTACCGCCCGCCACAATACTGGCCTAGATCAGCGTACTGAGGATTACGCCCAATCCCCTGCAACACAAAGCCGGAACCATTCCTTACTGAACAGTTCCAAATAAGATAACCCCGCAGTTATGGCCAACAACTGCTCACACAGCCGAAATAAAAAGGGACATTTAGACAGGAGTATATCCTACTCTCAAGTCGGTGCTACCCACGAAGCCTTGCTGCACCTCCCCTGTTTTAGCCATTCCCAGTTGATGGGGCTTGAGGTCACGATTACCTTTATAGAATACATCTCTTAGAATGCTCATCATCCACCTGACGATGTTCTAAAAGCATTCAATCCATACAAGTTCGTTCCGGGTTCGAATGAAACTGAAGGCATCATCTCGTTACACTCATTTTGGAATCACCCTCAGAGTTAACGACGATAACCCTTGCATTCTGAAATTTCATCTTGATCTTCAATTGAAATGTCACGACCTATCGTCTAATTTGGATCGATGTGGTTTTCGGAGAATCAAAACTGATTATTCCGATCCCGGTCTCATCGAAATCAAAATGTGTTTTAAAGGCCAAGTCGTCTAATTAAACTTAACAATTCAATTTATATAATATTGATCCCAAATAATCATATACAATCAAAACAGATATATCACAGGGTAATATCATTAAATAGTGATCACAATCCAGATATTCAAAAGTCAATCAATCAAGAATCATCAGTGTATAGTTCAATTGATTTAATCAACTTATATTGACTTAATTTGTTCTCTTAAGAATTAATCAACATTTGATATATTAAACATTAATTTATTAATCAATTAATTTCAAAACATTTAGATAACCATTTCCTAATTATCTTTATAATCGATTTAATCATCTTAATCAATTTTCACATAATAACTTCCCTTATAATTAATATTTAATTACCTATTTATTTATCACTAATTACTTAATTAATTACTAAATTAATTTGTTATTATTAAATTTAGTTTTGTTAACTTTTAATCGTTAATTAGTTTTATATTGTTTAGTTTAAAAATCTCTTAAGTACAACTTATTTAAACACTAAATTAATAATAAATTTCTTAATTAGAAATTTAATTTGATCTAAACTGTAAACCGAGATTTTCTTAACATCTTAATTACTTCGCTGTTAGAATTAATTAGCATAAAAAAAATCCTTCATCTTGTTATAAAAACAACTTGATTTATAACTTTACAGATTCTCAAGCTAATTCAAACCACCTGAGCCAAATGCCCGTTAACCCGAGTCAAATCCCGAGTCTCCCTCCATTTTTCCCCGAGTCATTTCCCAGCTCCTCTCTTCCCTTATTCTTTGTCTTTATTTAGTTAAGTGTTTAAAACTGTTAATTAATACCCTCTGCAAACTCGAGAAGAACCCGCGGAAAACTTTCACTTGCTCGAGTTCTAACTCGAGCCACCCCCACGCTAACCACCTGACACCAACAACCACGCCGTGCATGTGCACCGGCCCTCGACGTCACTCCGATGGTCGACGTGTCCTCCAGCAAACCACGACCGAACATGACATCGACCCCAGACCTCCCTAAAATCCAAATCTGCTCCCAAACAAAATCGAGCATAGCTTGAGCCATCACGACCAAAACCAACGACCAAAGAAATGTCTCATCGCCGCGCTTCCAACCACCAGTCGACTCGAACTTCCAGCCATGGCTTCGAAAACCACCGAGCCTTCGTTCCCCAAAGCCTCGTGCCACTCGACGCAAGAACGTGGCCACGTTGATCAAAAATTCAAACCCCTCGAAAATTAGGTTTACAAACTGGAAATCTACGCCACCATCACCTCGACGAACTGGAACAGCTCCAGTCATTTTTCCCGTCACCTACGTAGGCTCCTCCACCTCCTCGCACAACCCTGACTCCTCCAGTTCGTGACGCCGCCGGAAATCGAGCAAAATACCCATTCCGATCATCTTCGAACCGCTCTCAAACCACTACACTAAAAATCACCAAAATCATTTTAAAAATCGTAGCTTTAGGTAAGAATTCGATTTATATTCATGAATCAATGTTTCGTTAAATTCGAAAATTTCAAATTTTAAAGCTTCCTCTGTAAAAACTATTTTTTTTCTCCTATATACATTTATACTTTATAAAACTATTTTTAAAATTATCCCTATACATCAATAAACAATTTCCATTTGTAAATCAAAGTCTAATATGGACTTGATTGAGATATTCCAATTTTTTAAAGGCAAAACTATGGACTGACACACAAAGAACAGGATAAATATATATATATATATATATATATATACATACCTATATATACAAGTCCAGATAGATTCAAGCAGAAACTTAAATACAAATCAATATCACCATATATGTTTAGTTAAACCAGATTAACTATATTTCTAAAAATATAATGTTTACTCACAGTAAAAGTTTTGAGCAGAGAACAACCTTTGCTTTTGAAAAGTATCAGCCTGATGTTGCTTGTTCCAGACTTTAAATTTGATGATAACTACTTTGATTTGTTGTTGTTGTTGATCAAGTTGTGTTGCAGGTTTACTTGTAATATGTTTATTCTTAGTATTAGATTTATGAACAAAAATGAAATATGGGATGATATATAAAAGAATGTATGCAGAGTTGTCAAAACTGGTTCCAGATATTTCTTGTACTGGAAATATGTTAATTATATTTTTGGCCAAAGATTTTTATTCAAATGGAGGCTGAAAAGATTTTGATTGTGCTAGCATTAATTACTTGGCTTGTTCTATAAGCTAATATACATATCTATATATATTTTTTATTAGTGCAGCCTGATTAGTGGAGTGCATTCATATATACATATATAACTTTTATCTTTTTTTTTCTTGTTACTTGTCTGGTTTGCTTTCATGAACCTTTAGTGCTTTATAATGTTATTATATTTTAGTATTGTCTTAAATGTTTATGTTATAGTTTACATAACAATAGATTTTATTTAAAATATTATTTGTTGCTAATATAAATACTTATCTTTATTTCTTTCTAAAGTTAAACTATCAACATTTACTTGCTTATTTATTATTTGTTTTCATACTTCTATTCATTTCATACTTCTATTGATAATATATATTTATTTTTATAACCATGTTTTATTTTACACCTATGTTTAAATATTGATAAGGTATATTTTATTAACATTAAAATACATATATATATATAGCTGTTTAGTTAATATTTAATCAATCTGATTAAATACTCATTAATATAATGTTGCTAAATTTCCGAGATGTCACATTCCTCCCCCCTTAAAAGAATTTCGTCCCCGAAATTTGAAAATTCAAAAGCTTTTATATTAACAATCCAAACATACATATCATCATACATTAACAACCATCCAAACAAGTCATCCAAACAACATCACTAGCTATCCGGACACAAATCCGGATAAGCTTTCCTAAAGCTATCCCAAGTTTCCCAAGTACAGTCTCTAGGATCCTCGCTCCACTGCACTTTTACCAGCTTCACAACCTTATTCCTGAGCTGCTTCTCATCTTGATCTACAATCTGGACTGGATTCCTGACTATAGTCAAGTTCGGTTCGACCTCCAGATCTTCCTGAACTGCTGGTTCCACAATCAGTGATGGATCATGGACAAACTTCTTGAGATGGGATACATGGAATACATTATGAATTCCAAACATCCGTTCTGGCAACTCAATTCTATAAGCCACAGCACCAATTCTCTCTAGCACTCGGAATGGACCGATATATCTTGGTGCAAGTTTTCCCGTCTTTCCAAATCTCACTGCTCCTTTAATCGGGGAAACTTTGACAAAAACTAAATCTCTAATCTCAAATTCCAATGGTCTTCTCCTTTTATCTGCATATTTCTTCTGACGGTCCTGAGCAGCTTTCATCCTCTTCTTGATCAGCTCAACTTTTGCAGAGGCTTCTCGAATCAGATCTGGTCCAAGCACAAGACGATCTCTTGATTCCATCTAACAAGATGGGGATCTACACGGTCTTCCATATAAAGCTTCATAAGGTGCCATCTTGATACTTGCCTGATAACTGTTATTATAGGAGAATTCCACTAAATGAAGATGGTCTTCCCAAGATCCACCAAAATCTAAAACACAAGCCCGTAGCATATCCTCTAGAACTCGGTTCGGTCTCTTCGTTTGTCCATCTGTCTGTAGGTGATATGCTGTGCTCAATCTCAAACTCATGCCCATAGCCGTCTGCAAAGCTTCCCAGAACTTACTAGTGAAAATAGGGTCACAGTCACTTACTATACTGACAGGAACTCCATGTAACCTGACTATCTCCTTCAAGAAAATTTCAGCTAAAGATGCAGCAGTACGGGTTACCTTAACTGGAATAAAATGGGCGCTCTTAGTTAACCGATCCACAATCACTCATATTCCTTTATTTCCTCTCTTTGTTCTTGGTAAACCGTCGATGAAATCCATAGAGATCATCTCCCATTTCCATTCTGGAATCTCCAACGGCTGCAATAATCCGGCTGTCTTCTGTTGGTCGCCTTTGACTTGCTGGCAATTAGCACAATTATTCACAAATGAAGCAGCATCCTTCTTCATACCTGGACACCAGAAAACTCGCTTCATATCTTTATACATTTTTGAGATTCCCGGGTGAATACTCAGTCTGGAACGATGGCATTCAGATAAGACTTCCTGCTTCAAATCTTTAATATTCGAGACACAAATTCTACCTTTAATTTTCAACGTTTCTTGATCATCAATCTCAAAACTAGGGCACTGCCCATTCTTAACTTCTTCAATGATTCTCTTCAACTTCTTATCTGACCCCTTCTTACTCGCAATTCTATCCATAAGAGATGGAACAACTTCCAAAATAGACAGAACCGCATTCCTGCTTAGTGCATCTGCAACCACATTCCCTTTGCCCGGAGTATACAGTATGTCCAAGTCGTAGGATGCTAAAAATTCAACCCATCGTTGCTGCCTCAGATTAAGATCCTTCTAAGAGAAAAGATACTTCAATGGTTTGTGGTCCGTAAACAACTCGAATTTCTCTCCCAGAAGATAGTGCCGCCAGATCTTCAGAGCAAAAACAATGGCCAATAACTCCAGGTCGTGCGTAGCGTAGTTCTTTTCATGAGGCTTTAATTGCCGACTCGCATACGCAATAACTTTACCATTTTGCATCAGAATTGCTCCCAAACCAACTATACAAGCATCTGTGTAAACTTCAAATTTGCTCTTGCCATCCGGAATAGAGAGCACTGGTGCACTGGTGTGCTTCGTCTTCAATTCTTGAAAAGCTTCTTCACACTGAGGTGTCCATTTAAATTTGGCTCCCTTCCTTGTAAGCTTAGTCAGATGCGAAGAAATCTTTGAATAGTCTTTGATAAACTTCCTATAGTAGCCAGCTAATCCTAGAAAACTTCGAACTTCGGTTGGTGTCTTCGGTTGCTTCCATTCTAGAATAGTAGCTACTTTAGCAGGGTCTACAGAAATGCCATCACCTGAAACGATATGACCCAAAAATTTAACTTCAAACTTCCAGAAATGGCATTTTGAGAATTTGGCTTTCAGAACATGTCTCCTCAAAGTCTCCAATACAATTCTCAAATGCTCCTTATGCTCCTCCTCAGATTTGGAATAGACGAGAATAACGTCGATGAATACCAAAACAAACTTATTCAGCAAATCCCTAAAAACTCGATTCATCAGGTCTACGAAATAAGCTGGAGCGTTGGTTAATCCAAATGGCATCACCAACCATTCGTAGAAACAGTTAGGCCCTCTGAATGCAGTTAAGGGAATGCTATCCTCGGCTACCCTCAACTGATGAAAACCTGATGCTAAATCTAGCTGAGAGAAAACTAATGCTCCATGCAACTGATCAAAGAGATCATCAATACGAGGCAATGGATATTTATTTCGGATAGTCACTTTGTTCAATTCTCTATAATCAACACAGAACCTTAGCGATCCATCCGACTTTGTTACAAAGACAACGGCAGAACCCCAACTGGAAAAACTAGGTCGAATCAAACCTTTCTCTAAGACTTGGGTCTGCTTCACTAACTCTTCTTTCTCCTTCGGTGCCATTCTCCTACTAGGCTGAACAACGGGTACTGCCCCCGGAATCAGATCAATCTGAAACTCTATCTCTCGATGTGGAGGTAAACACTTGGCTTCTTCGAATACATCAGGAAAATCTTTAACCACTACGATGGATTCTACGCCTTCCTTCTCTTGAGAAGTCTCAACTCCATGTAAAAGACTACTCAAGTGAACTTCAGAACTATCACACGTCACTTTAGCAATCCTGCTCAGATCAGTTTCCAACGAAACCGTTCTCTCTTCACAATTCAGGACAACTTTATGTCTATCAAGCCAATCCATTCCCAGAATAAGATCAAATCCTTTGAAATCTAATACATAAGGCTCACATGAAAAACTATAGGAAAGATAAGTAATTCGCAAGCCTTTGCAAATCATATTAAGTCGGGTTACTCACCCTAAGGGATTAGAGATGCAAATAGAATTTTCCACTACACTGGGGATAAGGTGAAATTTTACTACCGTCTCCAAAGAAATAAAACTGAGAGAAGCTCCAGAATCAAATAATACTTTAACATAAATGCCATTAATAAGCAAAGTACCTTCCAAAACTCCCTTGTCCTTAGAATAGGTTGATGGTGCACCTTCCAAAGCAAATACTATATTCGGCTGGACTTTTTGAATAAGCGGGCAATCTTTTACCATATGTCCCGGTTGGTGGCAGTTGAAACATAGTGATTTCTGAACCATTGCTGATCCTGGACCATACTGATGCTGCTGCTGCTAAGTTCCTTTCCTGGGACATCTATTAGCCAAGTGACCCTCTTGCTGACAAATATAACACTTGTGAGGTACGTCGCTCCCTCCTGGTATCTTCCCTTTGCCATGCTTTTTCCAATTTGGATTGAACTTCTTCTTATTTGGATTGGAAGAATTTCCTCCCGATGCTGCTATAGATGCCACTAGTTTCTTACTCATCAAATCCTCATATCTAAGAGCCATATCAATTAACTCTACAAAAGATCCTTTTAAATGTGCTATCATCTTTTCATGAAATTTTGGCCTCATTCCCAGCACAAACATCTCATTCTTTTTAAGAGGAGTGTCAATGAGTCCCGGTCCATAGCGAGATAGCTCATTGAATTTAGTCTCATATTCAGCTATAGTCATACTTCCCTGCTTCAAATCCAGAAAATCCCGATACAGACGAGTTTTCCCAACTGTTGGCATGAATTGCTCCTCAAATAGCTCTTTAAATCTACCCCAAGAAATATCATCTTCTGAAACATTCACTGTAACTGCATCCCACCAAGCTGCAGCACCCTCTTGCAATTATCATGAAGCCATTGCCTTTTTCTGCTCATCAGACAAACTCATACTCTTAAAGATGCGCTCGCAAGAGCGTAGCCAAGCCTGAACCTCAATTATAGACTATGATCCTTTAAATAGCTTTCCTCCGAGATTGGTGAAGTCCTTGCATAAAGCAGCAAAACTAACTCGAGGCGGTGCTGGATCCACAGCCTTACTTGTAGCCCGACTTCTTCCATTATCGGTCAATGAACTGCCCCTACCTCTGCCTCTCCTTCCAGAACTCATGTTGGCAACCTGGACAGGTAACCCAACAAATTTTAGATAGTTATATAGTTATATATAAAAATTACAACTACGCACTCTCCAGATAGATATTATTTCTAAGCCTAGGTATTCACTCAACCTACGGCTCTGATACCAACTGTGACAACCCGTCTTTCTAACCACAGAAAGACGCATCATCGTTAAGAAAGAAATAGATAGAAAATAGAAAGAAAGAAGAAAGAACAACACAATGTCAGAATCTCACAGCGGAATGGAACAAAATATAATACATCACATAACTATTACATAGTTTTACACATATCAGAGTTACATAACATCATCCAAACAAGACAGTCCTATAGATATACATATCTGCCATTTCATACATCCCAAAATACAACATACATCACTAACACAGCGGAACTAGATAGATAGATATATACGTCTGGACTTCTGCTCTAAGCTCCTCCAGACATCAATAGTCTAAAAACTGATCACTTGGCTACTCATAAAAATTTGAGTACCCAAGAGTTCAAGAAAAACAGAAATAAACTCTGGGTCAGACATGGGTCTGGTGTGAGTAAACGGGTTAAAGTTGTTTAACTATGAAAACCATTTGAAACAAAGGTATCACGTAAGACTTCCCACACATAAACACGGGTAAGTTTTTACCTTACGCTAGCCAAAACATTTATAGGAAATCCAGTGATATTATAATAGTGTCTAGGGTTTCCAAGTAAATAAGAAATAGCTGAAATTGTTACATGATTAAATTCCAGCATACTAGGTCTACAATCAAAACCGTAGGGTCTCGTAGGGAAATTGGGTTTCCAACAATGGCTTGGCTACCGGGGTACCGCCCGTCACAGTACCTGGCCTAGATCAGCGTACCGAGGATTACGCCCAATCCCTTGCAACACAAAGCCGGAACCATTCCTTACTGAACAGTTCCAAATAAGATAACCCCGCAGTTGTGGCCAACAACTTCTCACACAGCCGAAATAAAAAGGGACATCTAGACAGGGGTATATCCTACTCTCAAGTGGGTGCTACCCACGAAGCCTGGCTGCACCTCCCTTGTTTTAGCCATTCCCGGTTGATGAGGCTTGAGGTCACGATTACCTTTATAGAATACATCTCTTAGAATGTTCATCGTCCACCTGACGATGTTCTGAAAGCATTCAATCTATACAAGTTTGTTCCGGGTTCGAACGAAACCGAAGGCATCATCTCGTTACACTCATTTTGGAATCACCCTCAGAGTTAACGATCGATAACCCTTGCATTCTGAAATTTCATCTCGATCTTCAATTGAAATGTCACGACCTATAATTTAATTTGGATCGATGTGGTTTTCGGAAAATCAAAACTGATTATTCAGATCCCGGTCTCATCGAAATCCAAACGTGTTTTAAAGGCGAAGTTGTCTAATTAAACTTAACAATTCAATTTATATAATATTGATCACAGATAATCATATACAATCAAAACAGATATATCACAAGGTAATATCATCAAATAGTGATCACAATCCAGATATTCAAAAGTCAATCAATCAAGAATCATCAGGGTATAGTTCAATTGATTTAATCAACTTGTATTGACTTAATTTGTTCTCTTAAGAATTAATCACAATTTGATACATTAATCATTAATTTATTAATCAATTAATTTCAAAACATTTAGATAACCATTTCCTAATTATCTTTATAATCAATTTAATCATCTTAATCCATTTTCACATAATAACTTCCCTTATAATTAACATTTAATTACCTATTTATTTATCACTAATTACTTAATTAATTACTAAATTAATTTGTTATTATTAAATTTAGTTTTGTTAACTTTTAATTGTTAATTAGTTTTATATTGTTTAATTTAAAAATCTCTTAAGTACAACTTATTTAAACACTAAATTAATAATAAATTTCTTAATTAGAAATTTAATTTGATCTAAACTGTAAACCTAGATTTTATTAACATCTTAATTACTTCACTGTTAGAATTAATTAGCATAAAAAAAATCCTTCATCTTGTTATAAAAACAACTTGATTTATAACTTTACAGATTCTCAAGCTAATTCAAACCACCTGAGCTAAATGCCCGTTAACCCGAGTCAAATCCCGAGTCTCCCTCCATTTTTTCCCCGAGTCATTTCCCAGCTCCTCTCTTCCCTTATTTCTTTGTCTTTATTTAGTTAAGTGTTTAAAACTGTTAATTAATACCCTCTGCAAACTCGAGAAGAACCCGCAGAAAACTTTCACTTGCTCGAGTTCTAACTCGAGCCACCCCCACGCTAACCACCTGACACCAACTGTCACGACCCGACTTCCTACGCCCAGGAAGACGTATCGTTTTGAAGAAAAGAAAGAGGTGAGAAAGTAGAAAAGAAAGAGAAGAAGAAAAAAACAACAGAATCTCAACAGCGGAACGAATAAAATATAATATATCACATAAATATCATATACATCAGAGTACACAGATAATACAACACATACTAGACAGTTATAACACCTGTCTAGTTAATACAACTCACACATCACAGAGATACAACACAGCGGAAATACAGAAATAATCACTGACACAGCGAAATCACTATATATCTATAGGCTGAAGCCTCCTGCTCCATTGCTCCTCCAGAATTCGTCAAAGCTAACCTGAATCCCTTGGCTACCCGTAAAAATTTGGGTACCCGAGAGTTTATAAAAAACAGAAATAAACTTCGGGTCAGACATGGGTCTGGTATGAGTAACCGGTTAAAGTTGTTTAACTTGAAAATCATTTGAAAACAAAGGTATCACGTAAGACTTCCCACAAACAAACACGGGTAAGTTTTTACCTTACGCTAACCAAAACATTTTATAGGAAATCCAGTGATATTATAATAGTGTCTAGGGTTTTCAAGTAAAGCTAGAAAATAGCTGAAATGCTTACATCTCACATTCCAACATAGTTGGGCACAATCAAAACGTACGGCGCTTATTGGAGATTGGAGTCCATACAATGGCTGGGCTACTGGGGTACCGCCCGTCACAGTACGTGGCCTAGATCACCGTACCGAGGAGTACGCCCGCTCCCCTGCAACACAAAGCCGGACCCGTTCCTTACTGCCCACACAATCGAATATAAAGGGACATCTAGACAGGAGTATATCTTGCTCTCAAGTGGGTGCTACCCACGAAGCTTTGCTGCACCTCCCCTGTTTTAGCCATTCCCGGTTGATGAGGCTTGAGGTCACGATTACCTGAATAGAACTCATCACTTAGAATGCTCATCGTCCACCTGACGATGTTCTGAAAGCATTCAATCCATACAAGTTCGTTCCGGGTTCGAACGAAACCGAAGGCATTATCTCGTTACACTCGTATTGGAATCACCCTCAGAGTTAACGACAATAACCCTTGCATTCTGAACCACCATCTCGAATCTATAAGTACTATCTTCGTCAAACTCATTACGGAATCACCCACAGAGTTATACTGACGTATAGTCCTTATACCTCGAGTCTTCACTTGCTCCATTTGCATTTTACGACCTAACGTTAATTTGGATCGATGTGGTATTCGGGTCTCCAGACCTGGAATCCCGGTATACGGAAACCCGATCCCGGTCTCATCGAAATCCAAACCGTGTCTTTTAAGGCCAAGTTGTTTTAAAGTTAAAACAATTCAATTTAATTATCTATATCAACACAGATAGATAAATCACAATATCACAGATGGATGATACACATATCAGCATATATGAATAAACTATATCATCACCATACATCAATCAAGCATCCATATCACAACAGATATTACTCATCTCATTTCTGAGATTACAATCAATCAATGGGATATCAATATCAATCATACATCATACATAAGCAAGGATTAATAATCACATCGATGATAACTAATTTAAAACGAATTAAATTAATTACCTTATCCTTTAATTAATTTAAAATAAATTAAATCAATTACTTCATCATTATTAAACTTGCTTATATTTCTATTAATTAATTATCACTAAATTAATTAATCACCATCCCATTATTCCATTTAATTAATCATCCCTGATTAATTTCCCTTAATTACATTGAAGAAATTATCCTTTAAATTATTTCCCAGATTAATTATTTTTAATCACAGATAGAAATAAATCTTTACATTACCACATTTATTAATTAAATAAAGTTAATTATATTATTTAATTTATTACATTAATAAATCTTCCATTTATTAATTACACTAGATGAATCCATTTAATTCCATATTAATAATTGGTCTCAAATTACATTCCAATTTCATTTATCAAAGAAATTAATCACTAACTAAACCAAAATATTAATCACTCTTGATTAATCACATATAGTAATTACCTCTCTTAATTACTTTATTAATTACATTCCATAATTAATTATTTCAAATTTATTCTTTGATAAATCTTACAAAGTAGTGATACTGAAATTACTTCGTTATTAAACAACATTTCGTTAATTACATTCTGTAATTATCCATCAATTACTTCTCTAAGCAATTGTGCTTATCCCATCTTAAATTTGATTTATTACTTAATTATTTCTCACTTAATAATTACACTCAAACCATTCTAATACTGACTATTAAATCAATTGATCTAATTAACAATTAATAATTTATTTTATTGATCAATTATAAAATAATCTAGTTTAAGACCTTCATTTAATTTCACATCTACCATAATTAACTTACATAAATTATTATTATTAATAAATTTAAATAACCATCTATTAATTAATGAAAGTCTTGTCTATGATTTTAATATCATATTAATCTCTTAATCCATTATTTTAACTTCAATTCATATTTTTAAACTTATAATTACAAAGTGACTCCTTAATTCATTTAAACTAAATAAATATTTAAACTTGTAATTACAAATTTAATTAATATAGATTATTTATTTTCACTCTAATTCCTGAATAATCAAAGAATTTAAATCTTAAATCCTAAAGAAGACCTCAATTTGAAAATTGATTTAAATTCCACTTCCAAACATTTATTCCATCTTTTTAAACTTTATTTTAAAAATCCAAGTTTTAAACAAATCAATAATTTAAACTTTGTTCATTTTATAAAATTATTCTTTAAAAACTTAAATTTCAAATTTAAAAACAACACTTAGCTATAAAGCGATTTTAGACCAAAATCCCTTTTAAATTCGAATATTTAAATTTATTTAAAATATTTAAATTTAAACTTTCTTTTATTTCAAAATCTGGTTTTAAATCATTTACTTTAACTCAGTTTTAGCCTTGGTTTCAAATTTAAACTTAAAGATTTAAAATCTGGAAACTTGTCACTGACCCGAGTTCCCATCAGATTTGCTTCGAGAAAAATTCAAATATACCCGAGCCAAACCAAAGTTTACCCGAGTGAAACACGAGTTATATTGGCTATTGTCAAAACTGAGAATTTGACTTACCCGAGACTTCCTTAATTTACTTCGAGTAAAAATACCAAACACCCGAGTAAAACATAAGTTTTCCCGAGTAACTCCCCTCGTTTTTTTCCAGTTGCAATTTCACCAGCCTGACAACGTGGTGCACGTGCACACCAAAAATCGACGCCTCCGACCACCACTACATCGACGAGCAAGTCGAGCAACCCCACTAGTTCCGATCCCAACTATCAGCTTCCCTCCGATCCTTCTCGAATTCGAATTCGAGTATCTCGAGACCTGGAAGCACAGTTTCGCGACCAAACACCCACCTGTCATCGCCTCGTCTTCGCAAACCCGTCCACCAGAAAATCTCAAACTCCGGTCACGACATCGTCCACTGCCTAGCTACCCTCGCCCAAAACCCGAAGACACTCGATCCACCCACTTGGTCGCGGCGATCGTTTCTTCCAACACAGTGAAAACTAGGTTTACATACTTCAATTCCATATTTCCACTGCCTCAAAGCTTTAACCCATCAACTATCATTTTTCCCTAAAACTTCGATCAATACTCCATCTCTAGACCGAAGTTCGTCACCTCTGGTTGTCGAGATCACCCATGGCAGCCAAAAACACTTAAAACTGGGAATCCAGAACTGCTCTTCAATCCCAACATTATAAATCATGAAACTTGTTTTAAAAAATCCTATTTAAGTATGATGTTCCACCCTATATACCTGAATCTGTCGAACAAGAGATTTGATTTTTATACTTAGTTGAAGTTGAACCTTGTTCTTCTATCCCAGGGACACAAGCTGGTTAGTTTAGCTTAAGTAAATCTTGAATACTTAGATTGTAGATAAACAAACTATTTTTGTTTATATTTTACATTCTACCAATTGCTATATCAAGAGGGAAAGAGTTGTTTTACAAATCTGTTTAAAGAGAAGGACAACAAGCAACAGAAAATTTCAAAGCAGACACAGATATATACAGGCATATATATAAACAAAATACATGTCATCACATAGAAAACATGTCATATTAACCTAAGTTATATGTTTCAAAATAAAAGTTACTCACAAAGAATTTCAGAGATCGAAGAACAGAGCGGGGTTATTTGCAACAGTTTAAGCTTGAAATCTGGAAAATGTCTTCCTTTAAACTCTCTGGCCCATCACCTTGCTTTTGTTTAAATGCTTGATGTTTTGCTGAAGCTTATTTAAGATTTAAAATAGAGTTTCATTTTGTAATTGCTTTGCTCGAATTGGAAATGAGAAAGATGATATGGGAAAGAATATTTGACAGGCTGAAGTATGAAATGGTTTATAGGGTTGGTATTTTATTTTATTTTTCTTGTAATGGTCAGAGATATTTTGTGAAGTATGGAGGCTGGAAACAACATTTTATACACTCGAATGACCCTAGGTTGGCTGCAAGAAATGGAGCATTAATTGTTATGTACTTTATGGTTTGTTTATTCATACTTATCTCATATTTTACTCTTGCCTGTTACTTCAACAACAAGCTACAACATTCATATTTTATAGTTTGCTTTGCTTTGATCTTTCTTATCTCGTTCCCAGGCCTGCCTATCTGTATTCGACATCAGTTTCTATGCCATCCCATACAAGCTTTTAGACTAGGCAGATCATATTTAAAAGCTGGAAATTTCTTATGTATTCTATTTCTTGCTTATATTTTGAATTTTGATAAAAAAATAATATTGTTTTCCATTGTTCACTTGCCTTTGATTCTTTTCTTTGTTCAACTTGTTATGTTTACTTGTCTGTAAAGATGGTAATTGAATGTTGTTTAAGATGTTTAATACATTTGTTTCATTGTAAATTTATATATTTATTTCTAGCTTTATGTTTCCATATTTATATTTGAAGTTGGTAATCATTTTTATTTATTCTTTGGAACATAGTTGAAATGTTAATGGATGTTATCTTGTTATGTTTACTTGTCTGTGCACATTTCTAGCTTGACAGAGGATTGTAAATGAGTGTTGTTTAAGGTGTTTAATGTGCATTTGTTTCATTGTTAACTTATATATTTATTTCTAGTTTACATACTTATGTTTATAGATGTTTCATTTTATTTTTATGTTTATAACATTTGAACTTAAACCATTAATATATATAATTTACTTTTGTTATTTCATTTTAAAACTTAATTATAAAATATTACATTTATTTATACTATTTCATACTATTTCCAAAACAAAAGTTTACCAAAAATATTAAAATAATAAAACATATCTTTATTTATAAATTTTCAAAACAGATCTTGTCTATTTACAGTGTATACAGATATATATATATATATAGATTATAAACAGAAAACAATTTACCAGCTTTTAAAATATGAAATATCAGTCAAATATTTATTTAAAAGAAAATTATTAAATCATTTCAAATTTTATTCACAATTATTGTCAAATCAATTTAATTTTTATCACAGATTATTAAATTGATATTGCCAAAATTTCCGGGATGTCACACCAACAACCACGCCGTGCACGTGCACCGGCCCTCAACGTCACTCCGATGGTTGACGAGTCCTCCAGCAAACCACGACCGAACACGACATCGACCCCAGACCTCCCTAAAACCCAAATCTGCTCCCAAACAAAATCGAGCATAGCTTGAGCCATCACGACCAAAACCAGCGGCCAAAGAAATGTCTCGTCGCCACGCTTCTGACCACCAGTCGACTCGAACTTCCAGCCATGGCTTCGACAACCACCGAGCCTTCGTTCCCCAAAGCCTCGCGCCACTCGATGCAAGAACGTGGCCATGGCGATCAAAAATTCAAACCCCTCGAAAATTAGGTTTACAAACTGGAAATCTACGCCGCCTTCACCTCGACGAACTGGAACAGCTCCAGTCATTTTTCCTGTCACCTACGTAGGCTCGTTCACCTCCTCGCACAACACCGACTCCTCCAGTTCGTCACGCCGCCGGAAATCGAGCAAAATACCCATTCCTATCATCTTAGAACCGCTCTCAAACCACCACACTAAAAATCATCAAATTCATTTTAAAAATCGTAGCTTTAGGTAAGAATTCGATTTATATTCATGAATCAATGTTTCGTTAAATTCGAAAATTCCAAATTTTAAAGCTTCCTTTGTAAAAACTATTTTTTTTCTCCTATATACATTTATACTTTATAAAACTATTTTTAAAATTATCCCTATACATCAATAAACAATTTCCATTTGTAAATCAAAGTCTAATACGGACTTGATTGAGATATTCGAATTTTTTAAAGGCAAAACTATGGACTGACACACAAAGAATAGGATAAATATAGGGGCATTTCACCAGAAGGACAAACTTTGCAGTCCAATTAGTTTCTAGGACACACATTCAAAGAAATTACTTTCAAGGCCAAAATCAGTAGAATAATTACTTTCAAGGACAAAGTCAGTAGTCTAATTACTTTCAAGGACATAATTTCATAGGTTTTTAGGCCCTAGAAACTAATTATTTTACATTTTTTCCTTGAAAGTAATTATTTCAGTTGTGTGTCCTAGAAACTAATTCCACTTGCTAAAGAGGCCCTTGTGGCTAATTTCCACATAAATATATATATATATATATAGACATACCTATATATACAAGTCCAGATAGATTCAAGCAGAAACTTAAATACAAATCAATATCACCATATATATTTAGTTAAACCAGATTAACTGTATTTCTAAAAATATAATGTTTACTCACAGAAAAAGTTTTGAGCAGAGAATAAGCCTTTGCTTTTGAAAAGTATCAGCTTGATGTTGCTTGTTCCAGACTTTAAATTTGATGATAACTGCTTTGATTTGTTGCTGTTGTTGATCAAGTTGTGTTGCAGGTTTACTTGTAATATGTTTATTCTCAGTTTTAAATTTATGAACAAAAATGAAATATGGGATGATATATAAAAGAATGTATGCAGAGTTGTCAAAACTGGTTCCAGATATTTCTTGTACTGGAAATATGTTAATTATATTTTTGGCCAGAGATTTTTATTCAAATGGAGGCTGAAAAGATTTTGATTGTGCTAGCATTAATTACTTGGCTTGTTCTATAAGCTAATATACATATCTATATTTATTTATTTTATTAGTGCAGCCTGATTTGTGGAGTGCATTCATATATACATATATAACTTTTATCTTTCTTTTTTTTTCTTGTTTCTTGTCTGGTTTGCTTTCATGAACCTTTTGTGCTTTATAATGTTATTATATTTTAGTATTGTCTTAAATGTTTATGTTATAGTTTACATAACAATAGATTTTATTTAAAATATTATTTGTTGCTAATATAAATACTTATCCTTATTTCTTTTTAAAGTTAAACTATCAACATTTACTTGCTTATTTATTATTTGTTTTCATACTTCTATTCATTTCATACTTCTATTGATAATATATATTTATTTTTATAACCATATTTTATTTTACACCTATGTTTAAATATTGATAAGGTATATTTTATTAACATTAAAATACATATATATAGCTGTTTTAGTTAATATTTAATCAATCTGATTAAACACTCATTAATATAATGTTGCTAAATTTCCGGTATGTCACATAACCTATGTTTATAAAACACAAAACTATGATACATGGATATATTAAAATTTAAATTAAATATTATCAAAAATCAAAATCTGTACATACTTTAAAACAATATACATATATATAAAATATATAAAAATATTGCAGGAAATCATCTTGGAAAAATCAAAGTTTATGTATTATATTTAAAACCCATACCTACCAATCTAACCAGGCATGCTATAACCTCATATAATATGTATACAGCAGCCAATACAACTTGTACAAACTTTGACATAGAACTATTCTATAGTTTATATATATATATATTTCATATTAATCACCTGTAAGTCACTATATAAACATACTATTATAAAATAAAACTGCAACCAGACTTTATACATATCAAAATGTATGACTACACCTATAAGACATATACGTATATATCAAATACATAATATATATATACACGAAATCAATAAAATATGCCGGTTTTAAATACATATATACATAATATATATATTTAAGCATCCAACCTATAGTACACTATATATATAACAACGGCTTGTATTATATTTTAAACAAACAACTTTTATCGAAATCATATATATGAAATATAACAACCGAATTTTTTTTATAATGTATACTGTATGAAATGTTCATGCAAACTGTATATGTAAAAAAAAAAATATACTTATGATAACAGAGTATATGTAATACTAAAACTAACAATTTCATTCAACGAGCTTTATATATAAATTATCATATTATGAATACATATAACTTTCAAATCAGTATACATAAATATATACTCGTACAGATTAAAACCAATATTATAACTTATATAATATATATATATAGGTGCAAACCAAAACATATCACTTGTATAAAACATATATATCACTTACGTATATTCTGCAAATCTGATATTTTGATAACTCTTATAAACAATGTTTATATAGACACACATATTAGATTTAAATCCAATATTATAAAGATCCCTATAACTTATATACTTTTATATAACAGGACTTGTTTTCAAACAAATGAACAAATTTACAAACAACCAAAACAGACTCATAATATAAACTGTATGCAAATAAATCAATGCACTTGCCTTAAGCGAGAGAAAGGCCAGACAAAATGGAGCCGCATGGAATCAGGGGAATCGGCTACACGTGGGTGATTGGGTTGGTGCACTCGGCTTAGCAGGGAGGTGTGAGGAAGATGGTGGGTTGTGGCCAGCTAAGGCGGAGGGAGGAGCAGCTGCGGTGGCTGTTGCGTGAGTTGATGGGTGAAGAGTAGTGGAGTGGGAATCTGTGGTTGACTGGGAAGTTTGATGGAGGGCATACGTGGGCGAGCTGAGGTTGGAGGCGGACGTGGTGGTCTGGGCGATGAATGAGGTGGCAGAGCGGGGTAGCTGGTTGGTAAGGAAAAAAAATGGGAAGTGGAAGCACAGAAATATGGAGGAGGCTAGCAAGAATAAGGGGAGAGGAGAGAGGAAGAATGCAATGTATATTTTTTTTCTCAAAGCAAAATAAACGGACGAAAAGAAACAAAAAAAAAAGAAAAAAAAATTATATGTAAGCACAAAACAAATAGAGCGAATGAACAGGTGGACGTTGGAGATGTACAGGCACGAAAACCAAAAGGCTTCAGATTATATAGAAATGTTATACTTTTTTTCAATTCGAACCGTTCCCAAACAGTGAACGGTCAAAAACAAACAGTACATGAAAAAACTGAAACAACGGTCAAATTCCTTGATTTAGCTGAAAAGTTATTAGAGAAATTTAATGTTGCGTGGCAGTCACGGTTAAGATTTGAAACACAGAGAAAACAAACGGTCAAGGATCCGGTACCGATACGGTTATCGGTTTCACGGATTTCGCTGTTTACCGGACTTCAAAACACAGAATTGAATATACCGCAGAGATCAGCACGACGGGATGATCAAAACGGTATACAGATATTAGTGGTACGATCATCCGATCAAAAGTCGATAATCGGTACCGATATACGTTGCTAATCCGTACGGAAAAATCCAAACGGAGCTAGAAACGTCCGAATTTCGCAAAACAAATTTCGCAGTCAGATAATAAATTTCCTCATGTTGACATATTTAGGTTTCAGAACACTTTTAAATTCAACTGTTATTAACCGATTTAAATTGAAATAAAATTTCACAATAAAATAAACTTCAGTATTATCATATAAAAATTTACCAGTTGCTATGTTTAAGAAGACGTATTCCAAATATAAAATTTTTATTTTCAAATTTTATTGTTTAAAATTTCACAATATTTCAAATTTTTAAATAAATAAAAAATCACTCAAAATTTTGGGTCGTTACAAATGCTAAACCATTTTATGTTAGTTAGATTAAATTTATGAAGTAATTAGAAATTTATTGATCGATGTTTGGTATTTTAAATTGTCATTTAAATTTAATTTGAATTTATACTGAATTAAATTGCCATTTAAATTTATATTGAATTGAATTGAATTGTTAGTTAATTACCTGATAATGATAACCAGTTAATTATTGTGACTTATTGGTTGATTTGGATGATGATTGTGATGGATGCTTAATTGTTGACATTTTGGATGATTTGATGTTATGTTTATTTTATATATTGTTATCACACTGCAGGTTCTCTTAGTTATTGTTAGGAAAATCACTATGGGTTAAAATGATACATACCTAAATGTTCTTATAGATTAGGGAAAAATTGTTATGGGTTGAAATGATAGACTCGAGCGATTTTATGGATTTTGAATTTTAACTCGGGATTGCAGGTTGAAATGATATATACTCGTAAATTTAAATTTATTGCTAGTTGAAATGATATATATTCGTATCACTTGACCATAGTGTAGAAAATTATATACGGACGCCGAATTGGTTAAATTAAATGATTTTAAATCCTTAAATTTTTGAATCCAGTTAAATGATATGATGAAATAATATTTGTTTATATGATTTTTTTTTAAATTCAAGCTTCAAAATGTTGAAATTGAAATTGGTTTTAGTGAATTGTTTAAAAAATTGAAATTGAAATTTTAAAGCTGAATTTTGAAATATAAATGAAATTTATCAAAATTGAGTTATTGTAAACGTTGAATATTTTTAACTTTGAAATCTATCAAATTTGAAGTGGTTTAAATTTGTTGTTCAAACATGGATTTGAAATCGATATAAATTGAAATGGTTTAATGAGAAATTGAATTGAAAGTTTAAAATTGAGTTTTGTTGATTTGAACCCTGGATATGGTCCAGATTTGGTGAAATGAAAGAAACAGTTTGATTTGATACTATTTCAAAATAAATTATTTAATATAAACTATTTAAAAATATATTGTTTTAAAATTTTGATTATGTAGAATTTCAAAACTATTTACTATATAAACCATTTCCAATAATCAAACCAATTTATATTAAACTATTTGAACTGTTTTAAAATCCTTAAACTATTAAAACTAATTTAACTATTAAAGCTATATAAAACTATTTTAAACTATTAAAACTATTTTAAACTATTAAAACTATTTTAAACTATTTTAAAGCTATTTTAAACTATTTTAAAGCTATTTTAAACTATTAAAACTATTTTAAACTGTTTTTAAACTATTTTAAACTGTTAAAACTATTTTAAAGCTATTTTAAACTATTAAACTATTTTAAAACTATTTCAAAACTATTAAAACTATTTTAAAGCTATTTTAACCTATTAAACTATTTTAAACTATTTATGACTATCCAAACTATTTTCTAAAATTCAAACGGAGCAAGGTTGAATCATTTATATTTAAATCCTTGATTTAAAAGAGAATATGGTTAAACGATGTTATAAACTACGTTGGAATTTGAAATGATATTTTTGGGTGAAATGACATAATTGAGAGTTTAATCTATTTTGTGGATATGATTTCGAAAGTGAATATGATTTCGGAAGTGATATGATTTTGAAGTAAATATGTTATTTTGATATCAATTTTGAATCAGTTTTGGAAATGTAAAAGAACCATCCGGTGTGAAATAACCATTTGGTTGTTAAAGAAACCCGGATTGGATATTTTCATACTCTCTGCCAATACCGAAAACCACTTTAACAACTGCGTACGTGGTGGAGAATCCAGACTGAAGTAGGATGGTTTGGCTAACGCTACTGTATGAGGTATGAACGTAGCCCTGACCCCCTCAGGTCAGCTTGATGTGACTAAAACAGGAGCTATACTGGGCCAAGTGAGGTCGCTCCTCCGATTGGGCATATATCTTCGATACCATATTTATTACTTTGTGATTGATTTGGTGGCCACCCCTCGATTTGATTTTATGAGTGTGTTTCGAGGTGGGCGATAGTAGCTGCTATGCCTTACCACCGGTCCAGGAGTACAAACGGTAGAATCCTACCCTGGCATTGCCTCGCGTGCCTTGTAACTTGCCTTATAAAGCCCACTAGGAGTTTGGTTTGTGTCATACACTATGGAGTGCCCTCTGATAGCCCTCCAGTTTATGGGGGAATTACGGTACTGTATAGACTATGACATTTATATAAAAATATGTTAAGGGGGATATGGGTAACGCCTTAACGCTATTTTAATACTTTATTGTACTGTAGACATATTATATTAGTGTATTGTACTATGTATGTAGATAGTTTAAGGATCCTTAGGAGATGGAATCCCAAACATCTCTTAAGTTATTGCACGCACGTTAGACTCTGGATAGGAGATGTAAAATCCTGTAAACATCTCTGAAACCAATACACTCATATTTACTTATTTTGATTTAACTCACATAAGATCTTTTAGTTCTGACTCGAGTGTTTTGTCTTTTCATTACGCTCGGGTCAGCCTGAGTATTTCAGTGTTGAAGACTTTATTTTTGGAGGACGAAGATGAAGATTTGTATACTATTTATTTTACATATATTCCACTACATCATGTTGTTCCGCTGCATTTTTTTAATTTTATTCCCGCTACATGTATAACTCTGTTATGTATTGTAAAGTGTAATCAATTGTGTTTGTAAAACAGCTTCATGAACTGTTTATTTGATTATTAAATTTTGTCATTCCGCTGTGAGATTCTGTGTTTTGTTTTTCTTTCTTTTCTCTTTTTTTTTTCTTATTTACCCCATAACAATCCTCACTTTTGAATGGTTCAAATCCGACATGTGTGGTTTATTGTCGATTTAAACCGTCCAAAAAGGTGGGTCGTTACAAGTGGTATTAGAGCTTTGGTTTAGCAGTAACCTTAGCTTTGTGGGGTCTGACTCATTAAAGATAGGGTAGTAATACCTAGAATGAGTTGTTTTGAGCGTATACACATGAGAGAGCATACTTGTTAGTGTTATAAAATGTTTTTATATTGTGTTAATTTGTTCTTTTTAGTATTTATAAATTCTGGTAGGTACATATGACGCTATGGTATCGATAGGGATTTCTAAACACTTAATAGGGCAGACCAACATAATATTGGTTTTGAAATATAGGTAAATGAAATAATTTTACCTAGTATTATATTTTGTATATAAAAGAAAATTTTATAAATGGATATAGATGTATATGATATGTTTGTTTGTTAGGAAGTGAAATTTTATAGATATTAGTTGCAAAATAGGATTTACAAATAAAATGAATTTAATTGGAAATTTGAGAACTTAAGTTCCGGGGTTTTGAAATTGGTTTTAAAAGGATTTTGGAACATAATATTAGTATTATTTGGAAGTACTTTCAGATATAAATATTTTCAATGTGATTTGAAAGAAATGTTCTAAAAAGAATTTTTAAAGGAAATAAATTCTATACTCCCCTCTTCTGTCGCTGGAAAATAATTCCGGTAATGAGTGCATGCATCATCGACGTTCATTTTTGAGTTTCAAAGTGGGAAGATCACTGTAGTAGTTTTACTGCATATTTGTTTAATAAACAAATCTTAATTTTAAATTTCTAAATATGATTTGATATATATATATATAAAGATATGGGTATGTATATTATTCCAAAGTGATTTAAATAAATCCAGAATTTGAATTCTTAAGTTCTTGTTAAATAATGGTTTTCAGTTGTAGAAATAAAGTGGAATCTTAATAATTGGAAACTCCTAAAATGAAATAAATTAGATGCTAAGTGATTAATGAAATATATAAGAAATTGAAAATTTGTAACTTGTAAATCAAAAGATATGAAATTTTAGAAGATGTAATTATTGAACATTTTTGTTAACTAAAATGAATAAGATAAACTTGTGTAACATTCAATTACATTCTTAAAACATATATATAACTTACCATAAATGGTTAAAAGTTGTAATGTTAAATAGTAATATGTAATAGAATATTATACAAGTAAAATCTTAATAATAAAATGCTTCAAACGAACAATTGTTTATAAATGAAGAATTTGATGTACCAGAAATGTTATAAACATGAGTTAATGTTTTGAAATGCTTAACAAATTAAATTGAATAATAAAGGTGAATACTATTTAAATAAATGAGTATAAACTCAAGAAAATGACTAAAAAGGTTAACCGATGAATATTAATATTAAAATGGATATCAAGGATTATAAGTAAATAATAAATGTGAAATAAACTGAAATAAAATGCATGTAATACTTAAATAATGAATTCATTGATGATTTTAAATAGTGCATGAAAAGAAAATTTATGTAAGTAAATGAATGAAAGAGGAAAAATGACATTGTACTAATGAATGAAAATAAATGAAAGTAAATGACGAAAAAGAAAAGACAAAATCAAGAAAACTTAAATAATGTGTTAAATTCTTTGTTGTTTGGCTTATGGAATGTTTAGGAAATGATACTTCAATTTGTTTAAGGTTGTATAAATAATCTATTAAGTTATTATCTAAGGCTGTTGAGCGTATGGTACACTTAGTGGTTTATTTATCAACCTTGTACGATTAAAAGTTTCTGAACCTGAACAGAGCATTAATTTTGATTGTTATGGATGTATGATTGATTCCATTTATGCATATAATAGTTATATTGTTGTTTGCATATGTTCTGTGTTGATTTGCTTTTGTTACTAATTGTAAACAACTTAATATTTGCTATTTTACATAATTCTCACTCTTTGGATTATATAAGTGAAATACAGGTTATGGAAGTAGCTACTGCTTTTGGTTTCATAAATAAAGTTGTTTGCCCGACAAATAGGTCGTTTTTGGATTACGGTTTTATAGTAATATTTTATTGTTTTCCCATGGTTTGGGATGTTTTATTTTGAAACATGTTATATATATATTGTTATTATGATATTATTATTTTTCCACACCTATCCGTACAAAGGAGACTCTGTAGAAATTTTTCATGAATTTGAGACTTAGAAATTGTGGAAGTGAAAGTATTTTCAACCTTTTATTAAACTTGAATATGAAGATTTAATTGTTTATTAAATTGATATAATTTACTTAAAATACTTAATTATGTGAGTTTAAAGTGTTTATAAATTGATCATTTTGAATAAAAATACATTAGTTTCTTAATTCATTCTTGTTCCTTTTCGAGGACGAAAAGTTTTGAGTGGGGGAGAGTGTAACGACCCGTATTTTTCGAGGATTAAAAATATTAATTAAATAAGATTTTAGAATTATTGTGCGAAATTAAAATTTTATGATTTATTAATGAGAAAACAATTAGAATGTAATTTAATAATGTTGATTTAGTGTAATTGATAACTATTTTAATGTAATTTCAATCAAGTGAAATAATTGTAAAGTTAATTTGGTGATAATTGTAAATAAGGAAATAAATTAAATGTTGTATTAAATGGTGAGATTGTATGTAATTAATTTGAATCGAATACGAAATCAGTGATGTTTAAGTAGTTATACATTTGGTTGTAAATATGATTAAAGTTCTTAAAAGTAACAGTTGTTTATTTATCATCCCATTTTAATATGTTGAAATAATTTGGAAATCAATATAAATTAAGTGTAAATCAAATATTGCAGTTAATATGAATTAAGATGATAACTATACAATATTGATGCAATAAAATGTAAACCAATGTTAATTATATCCATAAGGTGATAGTTGATATAATAATAAGTGTGGAAATCAAAATAAAATAATTTATTCGAATTAAATTATAATTAACTGGAATTTATTACGGTTGTAATTGGACGCTGACATTAATGTAATGTTAACTCTTGAATTTGACATGGAAATTTTATTTTAATGGATTATAAATTTATACGTAATCAAGAATGATAAATTTGTTAACTTTTAAATTTGAATTAAAAAGTGATTAAACCAATTTAATAATAATTTATTTAATTAACGTGAAAATTCGCCATTTTGACCACTGTCTCGGATTTTGATGAAACCAGTTTCATCGGATTCGTAATAGTGAATTATTATAGGATTTCAAGTTTTGTAGCGATCAGACTTATCGTTGGATCGTGCGGGCTCGAAACGCGTAGAAATCAATTAAATGAATTTAATTTAAAATAAGCTGATTTTAAAAAGCTAACTTCTGTATACAATGGAATTAGGGTTTGAAACTAGTTCCATTGAGTTTAAAAATATCGAAAACCTATATTTCGATATATTGGATGACCCATTTTCGTTTTGGAAACGAAACGGGCTTTTCGGGTCGTCGTTATCGTTTTGACCCAATTCGATATGTCCATTTGATTCTTACTTATCTTTGCCTATATATAGGCTATTATAAACCCTAGCAGCCTTTTCATTTTATATTGTCTATACGTTCATTTCCTCCTCATCTCCTCTTTCTTCTTAATGGCTGAAAACCCTAATTTCAATTTCACAAAAAAAATTGGTCGCTCAAAGTTTACTTCGAGTCAGGAAGAGGTTCACTTCAAAGTTAGAGACGAGGTTTCTTTGGGTCTCTATGTGAATGGCTCCGGGTCGGTGAAGATGGTAGCTAGGGGTCGGCAAGTGATTGGCATCGGGTTGCGCTTTGGGTTCCAGAGGCGAAAACCCTGCAGCGACTTCGGGTCAGGCACCAAATGACTCGGGTCTCGGGTCGTTTTGGCAAAAACTTAGAGCGAGCACCGGGTATTTGAGGCGGCGGACCAAAGTAAGACTCGAAGTCAAAATTTTCCAATCTTCTAACACTAATAACTTTTGCATACGAGTTCGAATTCACACTCGGTTTTCTCCGTTGCGATCGTATCGAAATTCCGAACTGTACGGAACTAGTTTGGTTGCATTTTGAAACTGTTAAATTTTTAGGCTAATTTTGGATTTTAAATCGACGACAAATCAAAAGTGAGTGTTTTAACCTACTCACAAATGCTAAACCATCTTATGTTAGTTAGATTAAATTTATGATGTGACTAGAAATTTATTGATTTTTGTTTGGTATTTTAAATTATCATTTAAATTTAATTTGAATTTATATTGAATTAAATTTCCATTTAAATTTATATTGAATTGAATTGTCAGTTAATTACCTGATAATGATAATCGATTAATTATTGTGACTTATTGGTTGATTTGGATGATGATTGTGATGGATGCTTAATTGTTGATATTTTGGATGAGTTGATGTTATGTTTATTTTATATATTGTTATCACACTGCAAGTTCCATTAGTTATTGTTAGGAAAATCACTATGGGTTGAAATGATACATACCCGAATGGTCTTATAGATTAGGAAAAAATCGTTATGGGTTGAAATGATAGACTCGAGCGATTTTATGGATTTTGAATTTTAACTCGGGATTGCGGGTTGAAATGATATATACCCGCAAATTTAAATTTATTGTAGGTTGAAATGATATATATTCGTATCACTTGACCATAGTGTAGAAAATTATATACGGACACCGAATTGGTTAAATTAAATGATTTTAAATCCTTAAATTTTTGAATCCAGTTAAATGATATGATGAAATAAAATTTGTTTATATGAATTGAATTTTTTTTAAATTCAAGCTTCAAAATGTTGAAATTGAAATTGGTATTAGTGAACTGTTTAAAAAATTTAAACTGAAATTTTAAAGCTGAATTTTGAAATATAAATGAAATTTATCAAAATTGAGTTATTGTAAACGTTGAATATTTTTAACTTTGAAATCTATTGAATTTGAAGTGGTTTAAATTTGTTGTTCAAACATGGATTTGAAATCGATATAAATTGAAATGGTTTAATGAGAAATTGAATCGAAAGTTTAGAATTGAGTTTTGTTGATTTGAACCCTGGATATGGTCCAGATTTGGTGAAATGAAAGAAATAGTTTAATTTGATACTATTTCAAAATAAATTATTTAATATAAACTATTTAAAAATCTATTATTATAAAATTTAGATTATATAGAATTTCAAAACTATTTACTATATAAACCATTTCCAATAACCAAACCATTTTATATTAAACTATTTTAACTTTTTTAAAATCCTTAAACTATTTGAACTATTAAAACTAATTTAACTATTAAAACTATATAAAACTATTTTAAACTATTAAAACTATTTAAAACTATTTTAAAGCTATTTAAAACTATTTTAAAGCTATTTTAAACTATTAAAACTATTTTAAACAATTTTAAAGCTATTAAAACTATTTTAAACCGTTTTTAAACTATTTTTAATTATTAAAACTATATAAAACTATTTTTAACTATTAAAACCATTTTAAAGCTATTTTAAACTATTAAAATATTTTAAAACTATTAAACTATTTTAAAGCTGTTTTAAACTATTAAACTATTTAAACTGTTTATGACTAACCAAACTATTTTCTAAAATTCAAACGGTGCTAGGTTGAATCGTTTATATTTAAATCCTTGATTTAAAACGAATATGGTTAAATGATGTTATAACCTACGTTAGAATTTGAAAAGATATTTTCTGGTGAAATGACATATTTTGAGTAAATATGATGATTTCGAAATTAGAGTTTAACCTATTTTATGGATATGATTTCGAAAGTGAATAGGATTTCGAAAGTGATATGATTTCGAAAGTGAATATGATTTTGAAAGTGATATGGTTTTGAAGTAAATATGATATTTTGATATCAATTATGAATCGGTTTTGGAAATGTAAAAGAACCATTCGGTGTGAAATAAGCATATGGTTGTTTTAGAGACCCGGATCAGATATTGTCATACTCTCTGCCAATACCGAAAACCACTTTAACAACGGTGTACGTGGTGGAGAATCCAGAATGAAGTAGGATGGTTTGGAAAACGCTACTGTATAAGGTATGAACGCAGCCCTGACCCCCTCAGGTCAGCTTGATGTGACTAAAACAGGGGCTATACCGGGCCAAGTGAGGTCGCTCCTCCGATCGGGCACATTTCTTCGATACCATATTTATTAATTTATGATTGATTTGGTGGCCAACTGATGTGCACGTAAATGTGCATATATATACACCCATATTTTATCTATTTTTATCTATAAAAATGTCATATTTGTGTATTTTAACATGTTTAAACCAAAATTCAATTATTTCCAAATTATCATATATTCATCTTCATATAGAGGCAAAATGGTCATTTTTGTGCATTTGTCAATTTGAGAATTTTTACTTGGAAATTTTTATAGGAATGTGGATGCATATGGAAGAGAGTTTCATGAAGATATATGCATGCACAAGAGAATACAAAGAAAGGAAGATTGAAATAATTCAAATACATGATCATGGAGGACCCCACCCACTTGCCTAAATCTACAATTAGAAGCTAATAGACAACTAAGCGGAGATTAAAGCTTCATGCTTATTTGATGATGGATTAATTAGAGGCTAATGGTTACCTGGTGGTCACACTTCCTAAAGGGCACTTTGGGAAGCACCCTAAAAAGTGAATTAGGGTTTTATGTATGTATAAATAACCCACTTATGTACATGTAGATATCTTCTCACTCTTGTAAATACTTAGGAAAATTAGCAAGCAAACTATAGGGTCAAAGTTACATGAAATAAAAATGGCTTCATAGCCTCTTTCTCCTTTCTTTTCTACTTGTTCTTATTCACTTTTATGTTCATGTTTATTTCTATGCTCTCTTTCATTTCATGTTCATAGCTTAGATTTACATTTATGCAATTAGTTTATTGTTATTTCATGCAAGTAGTTAATCTCCTTTCTTTTAATTAGTTTCTACTTCTCTTTGCTTTCCAATGTTGAAATTTACATGTGTTGATTTGATAACACAAATGAGTAGCTAAACCTCTTCAATTTAGGGATAATGAAGCTCTCTAACTTTATGTAAATTCAACATTTCTATGAATTATGGTCTCTTTTATTTGTGCTTCATGAAAGTAGATGTTGATGTAAGTTTATACAAGTGGGTTTGATAGTCTATGTTGCATTTGCAAATGGGCTATTCTTATTCAACATAAACACAAATTGCATCATCATTTGCTAATTGATTTTGATTTTGAAATGAAAGTAAAAACAAAATTTGATGATCTATATTACTAATTACAATAGTAAATAGATCATACTTAAAATAGCTTCTGCTTTGACTTCATTTTGATGAGAATTGATAAGTGGCTTATTTGTTGTATTATAGTTCGATGGTTTAAGTTATGTTAATTAATAACATAAATAAATCATACTTATGATAAATGCAACAATTATTTCACTTAATATCAAAAATAGAGATCATAGATTATTTGTTTGTTGATTTACAAAAATTTTGAGAGTGGATTTGCCTCTAAATTATTTTCTAATCTCATAGTTTTTAATCTCATTTTCATTCTAGTTTAGCTTCATTTTGTTTAGAATTTGTAGTTAAACAATCTTCTCTCCACTTGGGTCTAATTTGATTGATTAGAAAATTTTAAAATCTTAAAAATTCCCTTCCGATCGACCCGTACTTGCCACGTACTAACATCGTACGCCGTACGCTTGCGGTTAATTTTAATTCAAAATTTATCGATGATTTTCTAGCTCATAGAAAAAAACGTCGTTAAAAAAGTTTTTGGTGCCGTTGCAGGGGAATTTATTTGATTTTAAATTTCTATTCTTTGAATTATTGTTGTTTGATTTTATTGTGTGTTTGTTTTGTGTGAACTTGCATTTTTTTTAAATATTATTGTGTGTGTGTGATTTTTGTTTACATTTTGTTTGTGTGTTTGTTTATTAATTCTAATTGCATTTGAATTTCTATTAAAAAAATCAACATACACAATTTAAAAAAAAAGAATTTATCATATTACATTTCATTTTGCAGTTACAATTTTATTTTTACAATTTCTTTTTGCATTTGCACTTTCCATTTATAATTTTGCATTCTCTATTCAGTTTGTTTGTACAACCATTCTCTGTTACTAATTTCTTTTCATTCTCTGTTCATTTGCATATTCCTAGTTAGATACTCCTTGTTATCAACTTTCAGCCACTTCATAGTAACCATCCACCAGCAAACAGTTCAAACAACCCACTGCCATCAACTTTACTGTTCCACTGATCACCACCTGAAATACTCCTTCACCAAACACACCATTCTATCATCATCAGAACCCCTTCTTTTGCACAGACAACTAACCCATACAAACCATCAAGTGCACAATCACTTCTGTGCACATTTTCCTTACTACCAAAAAATTTCACTGCCTTCTCCTTCATTTCACCATCCACTACAATTTCAACAAAACCGACATCACTATCACCATACCTTCACACCTCATCCGCTACACTGCATCAAACCTTTCACTGCCCCATACCACTTACTGTCATTCAACCATCTCCACATTAACAATCCACCAGAAACAACTGCACTTTCCACTTCACTGCATACTTGTTCACTTCACAGCAACTCCCCCTGTGCACCTGTGCACCATCACATTGTTGTGCATCACTATTCTCGACCAAACCATCGTTACCCAACATCTCACTGTTCTAATGTTCTAAAGCTTCATAATCGACAACACAGCCAACAACATATCACCAAACTTCCACTGATCATAACTCTCATCACAGTCATTTCCGCTCCGCTGCATTTTCAAATACCACTTACTCCCATAACCAAAAGCAATCACCATCCCTCTGCCACATTGCACAAACCACTTCTAACCATCAATCCTAATTCTAATGCCACCAAGCAAGTGCCTCCTGACAAACACTTCCACCACTGCTACATCCCTTCCCACTTCTTCACAAACAATCCTACCAACACCTTACTGCTCCAAACCAATGTCTGACTGCTGCCTTTCAACACCCTCCATCACCCAGTAATAAACAACCACCTACCACATTTCAACATCCTTGCTACCATACCCCATTCAACTAACAAAACCATCATAGCAGATATATTACAGCCACCAAATTTCCTTTGTTGACTGCCATCATCATTTCTAACAGTTCTCACAACAACATCCAAACTACAGAGGCTAACAGTTCCACCCTCAGCACATCACCTCTCTACTGTAACAACCACCGCAGACCAAAAAAAGGAAGAAAACACCTGACCTTCAATATCCTCCACCACCTGAAAATCACCATTCAAGCTTCACCGCAAACCTCTGCAGCAACAGCTAAACACACCACTTCATTTACGACTACAGTTCTGCAAGCCGCTACCCCCCAAAACACCACATCCTCACCTCGAATCAAACCCGCAAATACCCCAACTTCACAATCCACTAACTCCAACCTTCAATTCGAAACCCAGAATCTCGTTAACATCCCTCACCAATCGTCAACAAGAAAGTCGAAATGTGATTTGTGGAATTTGTGGGAATTTGTGAAATTCGTGAATTTGAGTTATTGATTTTTGTTGTGAGTTTTTTTTAAGCTGCGTGAGTTTGTTTTAAATTGATTTGGGCCGGAGTTTGTTAGTGGGTTTTTAAATTATTTTACATTGCGTTTCCTTTTTGTAAAGTAAAAAAAACAAAAAAAAAATCGAAAAAAAACAAATTTTTTTTGCCATTTCCATTTGTTTGTTTTTATCTTTGAAATAAAAAATTCTTTTTCCTTTTGTTAAAAAAAAAAATTTCAATTTGTATTATTTTCTTTTCTTTTGTTTTACTGGTTTTGTTGGTTTTCCTTTGATATAATTTTTATATATATCTTGTTTTTATTTTCAGGTTGCCAAAGCAGAAAATTAAGAGGAATTGCTTTGCTTTACTTGCTAAAAATTTGCCACTAAAAAAATTGCTAATAATTCTGCACGCTGTAGTATCGTGCTCTCATCTCCAATTTTATTTTAATTGCATTGTTGGTTGCTTGCATTTGCATATATATAAAAAAATCCAAAAACAGAAACAAACTTCATTTTAGTTGCATTGTAAATTCAAGTTTAATTTTTGTTTTGCATTCATCTCATCTTGTTTTATTTTCTAAGGGCAATACCCCAATTCACATAAGTTGAGGGATTTCATCACCCTTTCCTTATCCCACAAATCGCATTCATCGTAGAATTTGACTAATAATAAAGATTAGACATTTGACTTAAGGTTGTCGCGAGTTCACCTAGGGCTTAATTGTATCTTGACAATTATCTTCTTTGAACAAGTTTATTTATTGGTGTCCAGGCTACGGTAGAGTAATAATCATTTATAAATATTATGGTGATCTGTAAAATTATAGTGGTTGTTTCTCTGAAGGTACTTAAACCTTCGGGTGCATTGCTATGGTGATTCGTGGTGCACATATAACCCCTGCCCGTTACCTGGCTAAGAATTATTTTTCTTGATTTAAGACAAAGTGTGATTATACAATTTTGGGTTAGGAGCTGCTACGGACAGAAAATTGTAATTAAGTCCTTTGCATTCATTTAGTTGCATTAGTTTATGCATATTTAAAAAAAATCCAAAATAAAAAAAAATTGTAAATTTTACTTGACTTAGTTTTTAATCCCAAAAAAAAACTTTT
Source organism: Allium fistulosum (assembly GCA_030737815.1). Taxonomy (NCBI): domain Eukaryota; kingdom Viridiplantae; phylum Streptophyta; class Magnoliopsida; order Asparagales; family Amaryllidaceae; genus Allium; species Allium fistulosum. The sequence continues at coordinate 447,187,226 of CM060903.1, forward strand.
TCCTTTCCTTTGAAAATTTTCAATCAAAAAAATATAAAATCTTTTCAAAAACAAAAAAAAAATTGAAATTCCCAATTTGCAAAAAAAATCCTTTTTGTAAATATTTGAAAATATAAAAATTCAAAAAAAAAACAAAAAAAATGTACAAAAACAAAAACATATAAAAATTTGAAAAGCAAAAATCAAACTTTTCTTTTGAAAAATAAATTTTATTTAGTAAATAGTTTCCTTTCTTTAAAAAAAATATTGTTTCACTTTATTTTCCAAATCTTGTTTCATTCTCTAAACTCATTTCTAACTTCTTTCTCTTCTCGACTTTCACTTGTGCATGAGTACTTGGACTCGTGACACAACAACAAATCTTTGGACTCGCGACTCAACAACTAATCGTTTAACTCGAACAGACGATCCTCCCGAAATGGCGAACGAGAACGCCCCTCGAACTCTTATGGATAGAATCTTTCCCGATAGAGTTTCTATTCCATCGTGCATCACGTTACCCGCCCCTATGGGTAACCATTTCGAAATTCATTCGAACCATATTGCCACGCTTTCAAAATATGGCAATTTCGAGCACAATGAACCATACATTTTCTTGATTAAATTCGAACAAGTTTGCGCAACCATGAAACTCCAACAACGTTCCGATGACGGAATCAAAATTCGATTAATCCCATTCGCTCTTACGGATTATGCTGAAAAATGGTTGTATAGCTTACCATCGAACTCGATTAAAACTTGGGAAGAATTCGTAAAAGCGTTCTTAAAAATGTTCCACCCCTTGGAAAAAAACAAGTAAAATCCGAAAAGAAATCATCAATTTTCATCAATTTAGGGGAGAATCATTTGGAAAATATTTTGAAAGATTCAAAGAGCTTTTGATAAAATGTCCACACCATAACTTCGAAAAATGGATGATTGGCCAATTCTTATACGATGGACTCGAAAATAGCTCACGAACCATGCTCGAATCAATGTGCCAAGGCAACTTTCTTGCCCGACATTACGATGATGCTTGGCAATTTCTTGAAAACCTCGCTGAAAAGTCGTCCCAATGGGAACGTTTAAACGAAAAATCAATTTACTCACGATCGAGCGCACACTCGATAGGATCATATTTGGCCTTGGAAGCTAAAATCGACGTAATGATTAACAAATTCGACAACATTTTCTCATCAAACCAAATGAATCAAGCTTCCCAACCCATGTGTTATAGATGCAACGATCCTAATCATATAGCCAATCAGTGCCCTAATTCTGTCGAACAAATCAATGCTTTCAATAAAGCCAAAAACGACCCGTTTTCTCCAACGTACAATCCTGGCTGGAGAAATCATTCGAATTTTGCTTGGAACCAAAACAATCCCAACACGAATATTCGTCCCAATTTTTAAGCATTTCCGAATAATGCTTCGAATCCTCCCTTTCAGCCCAACCATATCCAACCAAACTTTGCGGGTCCGTCTCATAATCAACCGCAACAATCAAATTTTCAACAAAATTCTGCTCATCCTCCCCAAGACGATAAACGTTTAAGTTCACTTGAGAAAACTCTTGAAACGTTGGCTAAAGCAACTACTCAAGGCCTTCAACCAAAAAGCAATTTGCAAAATTTATTGACCACATATATGACAAACACAAACCAATCGATTGCAAAACTTGAAATGTAAATAAGTCAATTAGCCACGTCTGTAAGTGAACGCGAACGAGGAACATTCCAAAGCCAGCCCATTCCAAATCCCAAAAATCAAAACGCAAATTCAAATCAAACCTATGTTTTTCAAGATAGCAACGTTACCCAATTGATTGCTATCACAACTCTATGTTTCGGTAAACATATCAATAATAAAGTCGTTAATCCAAACGATTTACTGAAAACCTCTCTCGACACTTTTAAAACAACGAACGAATTTGAACAGAACGAGGAGCCAATCATCGAATAGAATGCCAATCAAAATTCCTCTTCTTCTACTCAAGTAGACCTACCTACTGAGTATCGCGTCTCATTTCCACATCGTCTTCGACCCAAGAAACACTCGGACCAAATGGAAAAGATGTTGGATATTTTTAAACAAGTGAAAGTTAACATCCTACTTCTTGACATCGTTCAGCAAGTCCCCACGTACGCGAAATTTCTTAAGGACTTATGCACCCAATAGAGACACACTCAAGTGCCCAAAAAAGTCTTCTTAGCCGCCAGTTTGAGTGAAGTCTTGTCCCAATCCATGCTTGTTAAATACAGATCCTGGCCGCCTTATGATTTCGTGTACAATTGAGGACAAGACGATTAACAAATGTTTGATAGACTTAGGCGCGAGTGTCAATTTAATTCCATACTCTGTGTACGAACAATTAGGCTTAGGTGAGCTCAAGACCACAAAAGTTATGCTTCAATTCGCTGATCGCTCCATTAAGAAACCCATGGGAGAAATCGAGGATGTGCTTATTAGATTCCATTCATGTTTCCAAAAGTAATTTTCATCGAACTGTTACGACAATTGATTAAGGCATTTGAGGTGGCTAATAATGGTCGGCCTAAAATCAATGGAATTTGACTCGCAGGGTTTGTCACGGGTTATGTTTCGATTTCTCCGATAGCTCATGGGTTAAGCCAATTCATGTCGTGCATAAAAAGTCCAGGCTTACCGTTATAACAGACGATGCTAACGAACTCATTCCTACTCGTACTCAAACTGGTTGGTGTGTTTGCATTGATTATCGAAAACTAAATGCCGTAACACGTAAAGATCACTTCCCTCTTCCTTTTATTGACCAAATGCTCGAACGTTTAGCCGGCCATGAATTTTACTGATTCCTTGATGGTTATTCCGGCCATAACCAAATTCCAATCGCTCTCGAAGGTCAAGAGAAAACGACTTTCACATGTCCATTCAGTACCTTTGCTTATCGACGTATGATATTCGGTACCTTTGCTTATCGACGTATGCCATTTGGACTTTGTAACGCTCTTGCTACTTTCCAACGGTTCATGGTTGGCATCTTTTCTGACATGATTGAATGCTTTCTAGAAGTTTTTATGGATGATTTCTCTATCTTTGGTGATTCTTTTTCTAATTGTTTTTATCATCTTGAGTTGGTTCTAAATCGATGCAAAGAAAAACATTTGACTTTGAATTGGGAAACATGCCACTTTATGGTCAAACAAGGCATAGTCCTTGGACATATAATCTCAAATAAAGGCATTGAGGTAGATAAAGAGAAAATCGTTGTCATTGCAAACCTACCCATTCCCAAATCTGTTAAGGACATTCTATCATTTCTAGGACACGTTGGCTTTTACCAATGCTTTGTGAAAGACTTTAGCAAAATCGCTCGTCCTTTGACGACTCTTCTCTAAAAAGACGTTCCATTCGATTTCAACTCTGATTGTATCTCGTCTTTCGAACGGCTCAAAAACGAACTCAGTTCTTCTCCTGTAATTTGCTCACTGAATTGGGATCTCCTATTTGAAATAATGCGTGATGCCTCGAACTTTGTAGTTGGAGCTGTCTTAGGACAACACATCAACAAAATCCTTTAGGTTATCTACTATTGTAGCATGACTCTGAACGATGTTCAACTTAATTACACTACCACTGAAAAAGAGCTTCTAGCGGAAGTTTTTCTCTAAAAAAATTCTGACAATACTTGATAGGGTCACACATTACTGTGCACACGGACCATTCTACGCTTCGATATCTCTTCGTTAAGAAGGACGCTAAGTCTCGCTTAATTCGTTGGATCCTTTTACTATAAGAATTGGATCTCACAATCAAGGACAAAAAGGGATCCGACAATGTCATAGTCGATCACTTGTCTCATCTTCCCAGCGCACCATCACGTTTGCCCATCAATGAAAACTTTCCCGATGAACAACTTCTTTCGATTTCTATCGACCCATGGTACGGTGATATAGTGAACTACTTAGTCACTAATGAAACTCCCTCATCTTGGTCCAAACAGGACAAATGCAAATTCATGTCCCAAGTGAAATATTTCTATTGGGACGATCCATACTTGTTCAAGTATTGTCCTCATCAAATAATTAAACGTTGCATCCCAGAAAATGAGATCGGGAGTGTTCTTTCCTTTTGCCACGATCAAGCGTGCGGTGGACATTTCGGTCCGTGAAAAACTGCGGAAAAGGTGCTTCAGTGTGGTGTCTACTGGCCTTCCCTTTTCAAAGACTCATTCGAATTTTGCAAAACTTCCGATCGTTGCCAAATGCTTGGAAGGATTTCTCGACGAAATATAATGCCTCTAAACCCCATTCTTACGATCGAAATCCGCTTAAAACCCTCACGAGACAACAGTTGTCCTACTGGGGACACCCAGAGGTTTAACGGCTTGTTGCATACGCTCAATGCAATCGTGCACCCTACGAAAATGGATTTATCTTAGTTTTCCTTTATTCGAGGACGAATAAAAAGATAAGTGTAGGGGTATTTGATGTGCACGTAAATGTGCATATATATACATCCATATTTTATCTATTTTTATTTAAATAAATGTCATATTTGGGTATTTTAACATATTTAGGCCAAAATTCAATTATTTTCAAATCATCATATATTCATCTTCATACAGGGGCAAAATGGTCATTTTTGTGCATGTGTCAATTTGAGAATTTTTACTTGGACATTTTTTATGATTTTTATTGGAATTTGGATGCATATGGAAGAGGGTTTCATGAAGATATATGCATGCACAAGAGAATACAAAGAAAGGAAGATGGAAATAATTCAAATACATGATCATGGAGGACCCCACCCACTTACCTAAATCTACAATTAGATGCTAATGGACAACCAAGTGGAGGTTAAAGCTTCATGCATATTTGATGATGGATTAATTAGAGGATAATGGTTACTTGGTGGCCACACTTCCTAAAGGGCATTTTGAGAAGCACCCTAAAAAGTGAATTAGGGTTTTATGCATGTATAACTAACCCACTTATGTACATGTAGATATCTTCTCACTCTTGGAAATACTTAGGAAAATTAGCAAGCAAACTGTAGTGTCAAAGTTACATGAAATAAAAATGCCTTCATAGCCTCTTTCTCCTTTCTTTTCTACTTGTTCTTATTTACTTTTATGTTCATGTTTATTTCTATCCTCTCTTTCATTTCATGTTCATAGCTTAGATTTACATTTATGCAATTAGTTTAATGTTATTTCATGCAAGTAGTTAATCTTCTTTCTTTTAATTAGTTTCTACTTCTCTTTGCTTTCCAATGTTGAAATTTACATGTGTTGATTTGATAACACAAATGAGTAGCTAAACCCCTTCAATTTAGGGATAATGAAGCTCTCTAACTTTATGTAAATTCAACATTTCTATGATTTGTGGTCTCTTTTATTTGTGCTTTATGAAAGTAGATGTTGATGTAAGTTTATACAAGTGGGTTTGATAGTTTATGTTGCATTTGCAAATGGGCTATTCTTATTCAACATAAACACAAATTACATCATCATTTGCTAATTGATTTTTGATTTTGAAATGAAAGTAAAAAAAAAATTGATGATCTATATTACTAATTACAATAGTAAATAGATCATACTTAAAATAGCTTATGCTTTGACTTCATTTTGATGAGAATTGATAAGTGGCTTATTTGTTGTATTATAATTTGATGGTTTAAGTTATGTTAATTAATAACATAAATAAATCATACTTATGATAAATGCAACAATTATTTCACTTAATATCAAAAATAGAGATCGTAGATTATTTGTTTGTTGATTTACAAAAATATGAGAGTGGATTTGCCTCTAAATTGTTTTCTAATCTCATAGTTTTTAATCTCATTTTCATTCTAGTTTTAGCTTTATTTTGTTTACAATTTGTAGTTAAACAATCTTCTCTCCACTTTGGTCTAATTTGATTAATTAGAAAATTTTAAAATCTTAAAAATTCCCTAGGGATCGACCCGTACTCATCACGTACCAACATTGTACGCCGTGCGCATGCAGTTAACTTTAATTCAAAATTTATCGGTGATTTTCTAGCTCATATAAAAAACGTCGTTAAACCCCACCCCTCGATTTGATTTTAAGAGTGTGTTCCAAGGTGGGCGATATTAGCTGCTATGCGTTACCACTAGTCCGGGAGTGCAAACGGTAGAATCCTACCCTGGCATTGCCTCACGTGCCTTGTCACATGCCTTATCGAGCCCACTACGAATTTGGTTTGTGTCGTACACTATAGAGTGCCCTCTGATAGCCCTCCAGTTTACGGAGGAATTATAGTACTGTATAGACTACGACATTTATATAAAAATGTGTTAAGGGGGATATGTGTAACGCCTTAATGCTATTTAATACTTTACTTTATTGTAGACATATTATAATAGCGTATTGTACTATGTATGTAGATAGTTTAACGGATCCTTAGGAGATGGAATCCCGAACATCTCTTATGTTATTGCACGCACGTTAGACACTGGATAGGAGATGTAAAATCCCGTAAACATCTCGGAAACCGATACACTCATATTTACTTATTTTGATTTAACTTATATAAGATCTTTTAGTTCTGACTCGAGTGTTTTGTCTTTTCATTACGCTCGGGTCAGCCTAAGCATTTCAGTGTTGAAGACTTTATTTCTAGAGGATAAAGATGGAGATTTGTCTACTATCTATTTTACATATATTCCATTGCATCATGTTGTTCCGTTGCATTTTTCTATTTTATTCCTGCTGTATGTATAACTTTGATATGTATTGTAAAGTGTAATCAAATGTGTTTGTAAAACAGCTTCATGAACTGTTTATTTGATTATTATATTTTTTCATTCCGCTGTGAGATTTTGTGTTTTGTTTTGTTTTTCTTTCTTTTCTCTTCTTTTTCTTATTTACCCCATAACAATTCTCACTTTTGAATGGTTTGAATCCGACATGTGTGGTTTATTGTCGATTTAAACTATCCAAAAAGGTGGGTCGTTACATTTCTTGTTTAACCTAGTTGTTATTAACTAGCATGAAACCCTCGGACAAGTCATATCTAGCTATCCAATAATTACAAGTACGTAACCCCTTGGCGCCGCTAATAGTCATGAGTAATGCACTGCCCAACATTTGAAGAGCATTGCATGCTCTGGTCTCAACCGATGTATCGATATCCTTTCTCAAAATATCTTGATTGGAAATATTTAAAATAATATGTTATTTTATATTGTGAATTCTCTAATGATCGCAATTCCTTGTACTTATTATTAGATAGCATGTCATTTAAGGATTTCTATTGTAATACACTTAAATTAATTTATCATAATATAACAAGTATAAAATAGAAAACAAACACCTTTTATTTCAAACGTGATTTTATTGTAGAGTTAACAATTTACAATCAATTACAGAATTGTCCCTAGGGCATATCCTTAACCCTCTCACAAACATTTAGACTTCTCTTCCCATGTTTGGCCATCCATATATAGTCTGTTACATAGATTGAAACATCCCAAGGATAATTAGGCAATTAAATATAGTTAAAGCATGTTTATATATATATATATATATATATCAATACATACATGTACAATTTTCATATACACATCCAAACAATTACTAATAGCACCGATAAAATTTATAGGATGTATCCCACTTACTAATAACATTCAATACCTAAAATATAATAATAATTAATATTCATTAAATATTAGTTAATTAGTTTAATCTATAACACTTTATAAATAATTAAACCTTATGATATTTCGAAGGATTCACAAATATGATTGTGTGAATCAAAGATGTGAATTCAACTAGTGACTACTATTTAAAAATTTAAATATTAACATACACACGTCAGCTTAACTAGTGGTATGGCATTTTGGTATAAAAATAAATAAAATATTTTAGCCCACCTTGAGCGATACCAATATTGACAATAATATATGTACATTCTCTTCGTCAACACTACATTACTTTAGGACATATAGAGTCAGGTACTGGTCAAAACTCCAATATTATCCACATTCAACTTGATCAGTCCATAAACAAAGTCCTTGGTTCAATAATAATATTTATTATTAACCATTCTACTCTGGTCAGAGATGTTGACTTTGAGTTAACTATGGTTGACCTGATACTAACCTTGTACAATTGAGGAGATAAATTCTCTATTGAATAGTGCTTCACTTCCAATGCTGCTTCACTTCCAATGCTTCAGCTCAAACCAACTATAATCGCTTAATGGTCCCCATGCTATGGTTTAACTATAATCAAAGTGGAGTATCAGATTGAAGTTCCATGGAATTATATAGTCGAGGGAACTGTGTAACATCGTCACATCCAGATTTCATGTTTGACCTAGTTGTTATCAACCAATTGAACTCAGTCGAATCTTTCTAACGTATCCAATAACTATGAGTACGTAAACCCTGGGTGCTTCATCAGCCATGAGTAATACATTGCCCAACGTTTGAAGAGCATTGCTTACACTAGTCTCAATTGATGAACCGATATCCTTTCTCTAAACATCTTGAACATGAATATTTAAAATAAACTGTTATGTTATATTGTGATTAATTACTCATGATTGCAAATACTACTACAATTACATAATATTTTATTTAAGGATTTTCTTATTGATATACTTAAATTAATTACTTACGTAATTATATTACAATATAACAAAGAACACAAAGGATAACAAACACCATTATTATGAACAAGATTGATTATAGAGTAAGATATATGTAACAAATTACATAATTGCCCTTAGGACGTACACTAAATCTCTTAAGAATCATTTAATTAGTTTCTTGACTCCAAATTCTTTAGTTATAGTAAATTCGAATAATTAGTAGTTGTTATCGACATAATTAAGTAGCTTCGCACTCAATTTCTCAATTATATAAGGATATTACTAGGGTTTTTATAACACCTTGGTTGAGATTTCTTGATTTTAAACAAAAAATATGATTTAATTTATCTTAATTAATTTTAATATGAAATTGGGGGAATTTTATTTAGTTTTGTTTCCAATTTGAAATAAAATTTGGAATTAAATAAATAAGAAATTTATTAAATGGGTTTTCCAAATGAGATAAATATAAATGGGAAATTTATAGTATAATGATTAGAAATTAATATTAATAAATTTCTAAGATGAAATATCAAATTTTACAGACCTAAGTATAATTTTTGCGCACCTTTATATAATTTAGATGAATTTATATACATATATTTCATAATATGTGAAAACAAGCATGGAATTGTATTTTTAACCGTTTGGGACATTTAATCATGTCAGATTGATAAAAAATTATTTTCTAACGTTTTATATGATGGTATCAGGTCTAAATATTATTTTTGTGAAATTTTATTTAATTTATATGAATTTATTAGACGCGATTTCATAATATAAGAAAATCAGCCCGGTTTTGTGTAAAAAACGATTTGGGGTATGAAATCACATCGGAATGGTATGAAAATGATTTCTAAAGTTAAGATACATATGTATTTAAATTTATATATTTAATTATGGATTTATAAATATATATTCTAAGATATAAGATTTATTTAGTGAGAAATGGAAAATAAACAATATTTTAAGATATGAAATGAATTATATTGAAATAAAATTATTAAATATACAAAAAAATTATATTAAAACTATAAATTGAAATTTGAAATTTTAGGTCCTACTATGATTTTAATTTGAATTTATAACGATTTTTAAAGATAGTTTGAAGATATATATGTGAAAATGCTATATTTCTATTTGTTGGAAACTAGCTTGAAAACACCGATTTGTACAACAATTTTGAAATGATTTCTATTCAATCTTTTTGATGGAATTAAAGTGGAAAGGTAGTGGAGAATCATATCTAAATTTAGAAGAAAACAGATCGAGAATACGATTAAAAACGAGTGAGATACAAGCAAAAAAATAATCAAAAAAACACATATAATAGGCTGCCTGTTTCAACCGGCCACAACAGGTGCAACGGTTGGACATACTTTAATCAGGTTTTCTGATCAATCGGAGCCAAATTAAAGGTGATTTGGTCTGGGATTCTTCTAGGGTATTCGGGCGGCGATTAGGCTTCATCTTTGGACTAGAATTCCATGTTAAGCTTGATTGAAATTTGAGAAATCAATTCACAGTTTTGTAAATCATTATTAAGTGAAAATTGGTGTTGTATAAGTAAGAAAAACAAAATAATTAATGCATTTTCTCTTATATGTTCCATAGTAAATATTATGCGCATGGGTAATGTATTAGTGATTTGGAAGGAAACAAGTACGCATGCATTTCTCCTCTATTTCTCATTTCAACCTAAAACAAAAACCTGAAAAACAAAACCTCTTCTATTCAAAACCTTAGAATGAAATCTTCCCCAAACCTTAAAAAAACAAAGGGCTTTTGATCAATAATCGTATAAATCAAATTCAGGTAATCTTCTCCATCCTTTAGTGTATCTATTGTGTTGATTAATCTTAGTTTTGGGTTAGGGTTGTAATTTTTCTTCTCCAATTTCCAAGATAAACGTAGGTTTTGTTGCTGAGAGAGGATAGTCTAGGAGAGTCTAGGATTTTGGCATCTATATGAGTTCAAATTGGTGAGTTAACCACACATTTCTAGACTATTATTGAATGCATGTGGCTGTTTGTTGAGTTGGATGAATTTAGTGTTGAATTGATTTTAATCTCTTGTATTGTTTACATTTCTTGCTACACTGTTCTCAGTTTGTTGAATCCCACTTATCATGAATTGCATCCAATTGTTGATGTTTATATGCTTGCATGTTAGGTAAATCATTGCTTAAGAAGTCAAGGAGGTCAATGCTGGAGAAACAAGAGCCAACGGACGAACAAAGAGCCATCAGCATCGCTTAGAGTTCAGCCTAGGAACTGCTACTAGTCCATCGGTCCCACAAAACCAGTGCACCGATCTTGACATAGGCTGAGCCCTAGGTTACGCCATGTGGCCTCACATTCGCCCGTTCGTTCGTCGGTTTAGATCCTTTTTGTCGTTTGATTGATTTTGATGCTCCAGCTCATGTTGATTTTAATGTAAATTTTGGAGTTTTGATTATGAATTTGTGAATTCATCTTGGTTTACTATGCCATGGAAATACTCTATGGATCCGTGATATAACACACAAGTTTTATCGCACAATTTCAACAAGAGTTTTCAAAGGAACGATTTCTAATCCAAACCGTTTTTGTAGAACTTTTCAAGTATGAATATACTTTCTATAAAGGATATCTGGAATATATATATTATATATAATTATAATATCTTTGGTTTTAAAGTTGATTTGAAACAAGGGTTTAAAATTGTACTTGTATACATATATTTGACCAAAGACTTTCCTATATATATATATATTCTAGCTTATAAAACTATATTTTACAAGGATGATTTTAAAGTAAAATATTTTATGAAATTTCACGTTATCAATTGAATGAGAAGGTTATTTAAACGGTTTAATAAAACGAGTGGTATGGAACGCTAGCGTTTATTTTTTCGATTGATTTCCGGACTTGTTCGATTGAGCCATTTATACACACTTATGGAGTTTACTATCCTATAGTAAACGTTTAGGTAAACTCATGTGGTATGGGACGTACGGTCGTTACTTATTCAGTTGCTATTTGAGAGTTCATGACACTTATATCGACGAGTTTATAACTCACCCTTGGAGTTTTTATAAGTCATATATATATCTTGGAGTTTATAGGTCTTGTTTCTATCTTAGAGTTTATAGGACTTGTTCCTATCTTGGAGTTTATAAGACTTGTTCATATCTTGCAGTTTATAGTCCTCATACTATCTCGGATTTTATATACATATACGTCTATCTTTGAGTTACATGTAAATAGGTGAGTTTATTCACCAATCTTGGAGTTTGGCGCATTTTCCCCCTTTATGTGATTTCTAGATTTCTAATTATGAATTCTAGATTTTATGATTTTTGTGTTACCACTAAATAGTTTCGGTGGTTTTACTTTTAGAACCTATGTTGGGTTTTGATATTTGGTAACTACATTCTCAGAGTTCATTTAAGCATTTTTGATGTTTTCCAATACTCATCTTTTTGTTTATATTTGAAATCTACTTCCTTTTATCCATTATTTATCTTGATTAACTCATTCATTATAGTCTAGACTAACCTGTTTATTATTTTATAGTAGTCGAGTCAGATCGAGATATTTTAGTGTTTTAGTAGATAGCTTTAGAGAGGATCTCACTCTAGATATCCAGTTATCTTTCATATTTCTAGCATCTCAGATTTATATGTATCTATTCTTGTAGTGTTGTATCTATTATCAAGTTTAGACTCATTTAAATGTACATATTTGTATCCATGAGATGTAGTACTTATGTATATTATGAATCGTAATGACCACAGTCTTATATTTGACATCATGTATCTATTTTCTCCATTTAGTTTGTATCCATTGTATATTCCGCTTTGTACGGTTTATACTATGTTATTCTGTGTTATCTAAATATTGTATATTGTTCTTAGTTAGTATTATAGCCACTATGGTTTTTATTTTAAGCTTGGATTGTGTTTGCACAAAAAATGGACAAACACCTCAAAGTCGTATGATTTAGTAGATCTTATGTTGTTCTTAGTGTTTTTGGAGATTTATGCAAATATATGAAAAGCAGGGGCTAAACTGTAAAAAGACACACAGATTTATAGTGGTTCAGCCAGAATGTGCCTACGTCCACTTTATATGTTATTTCTCTTCTCTTGTTTTTATTACAAGTACAAGGCTTTGATACAAGTAAAAGAAAGCCGTTTGTAAGTTCTATCCGTGCTTGAGTTCTCAAACTTGTTCTCCATTGTTGTACCCCTGCCCCTCTATTTATAGAGTGAGGCTGGGGGTAGGGGTCTTGGATGTGTATAGTTGCTGATGGGCCTGGGCTGATGTGATCTGGCCTGGTACGTCTCGGTTCGGTAGCATTCTGGTTCGGTGACTCGGTGATAGGAGATGGTTCGGCAGTGGAGTTGGTTCGGTGGCTCGGTGATAGGAGATGGTCCGGTAGTGGAGTTGGTTCGGTGACTCGGTGATAGGGGATGGTTCGGCAGTGGAGTTGGTTCGGTGACTCGGTGATAGGGGATTGGTTCGGCAGGTTGTTCTAGATGGGTCGGTAGGCCCCTGATTCGGCAGTGGCTCGGTGAAGTTTGGTTCGGCATCGCTCGGAGATGCATCGATTCGGTTGTAGGATGGTTTGGCCGAAGATCACACAACACTTGCCCCCCAAAGTAGGGCGTGTGTATGCACAGGGCATGCTTTGTTTAAGCCTGGTCGTCCTTGTCCGGTCTGCGTGCCGAATGGATTGGTTTGGTGGCCTCTCCCTTGCCTATAAATATGGGAGCTATGCCACCATTGTTTCCTTACCGTCTGAGATAGCCGAACCGACTGATTGCCGAATTAAAATTTCTACCCTTTGCCGAATCAGCTGTGTTAGCCGAACCAGGTGAGACCTTTTTACTGCCGAATGAACTTTCATACTATACTACCAAATGAACTTTTATACTGTACTACCGAATGAACTTTTATACTGTACTACCGAATGAACTTTGGGTTTCTAAGCACCGAATGAACGGTGGAGTACGATTGCCGAATGAACGTGTACTCTGGGTGCCGAATGAACTTGTATTCTCATTTTTTTATATCACGATCGAAATTCCGGACTACATGTACTTGCTTGTTTATATTCTCCGTTATAACAACATGTTTTTCCGCTGTTTGTAGATAATGTCTCGTAAAGCAGAAACTCGATCAGATAAAAAGAAGTCCCAGGGCGAAGGAGAATCTTCCGCAGTGCCCCCTGCTCAGCCAGGACCAGAACGTCATGGAGCTGCCCCGAGATCACTGGTGGACGGGTATGGCCCTCAGGAGCTTCTGAACTCCCCGCCCGATTGCTTTCCCAGCTCTCTCAAGGAAGAGCAGCTTGATGTCATCTCCCGTTCTTTCGGAATTGATAGGGCGCGCATGCTGTTGCCAGGGAGAGAAGTTATGCCATATGACCCTCCCGAAGGGTACTTTGCCTACAGCAGATACCACTGTATGTGTGGTGCCATCCCGCTTCTTAATGCTTGGGTACTCAGCTTTCTTACATATCTAAAGGTGGCCCCATTCCAGCTTCAACCCAACTCTTATACTATACTGGTGAGCCTCTTTGTCATCTTTCAGAGGAAGCACGGGCGTGCTCCTTCCAACCGGGAGATCCGATACTTATATAATCTGAGGGGCTATAAGAAGGGGTCCCCATACATCAGCTTGGAGTCAGCTGTAACCTTCAAGCTGGTCTTGGATCTGTATTCTAAGTACAGCATGTTCAAGAAGGAATGGTTCTTCGTCAGGGACGACTCTGTTTCTATTCGGCGTTTCACCTCTGGATGTAAGTCGATGCTTTATTTATAATTTCCATTCTGGTTGCGATGCTTTTTCTCACACGTTTTCATTTCTTGCTAGCGACAGGTGGATTTGCGGTTGTGGAGACTGATCGCCTGGTTCAGATGGCGGCTGAGATAGAAGCTATCCCCGGGAGAGATAGATCGGCTGCTTATCTGATCAGAAATGCGACTCTTCTGGAGTATAATTTGATCCTTCCACAGCAGTCAGTAGTCAAGCAGAGGGAAACGGCGGAGGAGAGGGCGGCTGCTCAAGCTAAGGGAGGTGTCATAGTAGAGAGTGGCAAGAGGAAACCTTTCTCAAAATCTCTAGTGGTCGGAGGTAAGAAGCTTAAGAAGTTGGATGGTCCTTCCCCCAGCACATGTCCACTTACTCCGGGGAAGGAAGATGTGGAGGAGGAGAGAGGTGAGGGTGGAGATGACCGGGAAGGTGGTGATGGTGGCGATGGCATCGGGGCCTTGCTTCCTGGGCAAGCAGGCGAGATTCAGGAGTGGACGGACGATGCATTCCACCAAGCTTTCGAGGGGCCGGACGGAGAGCCGGCTTTGGTAGAGAAATCCGGGAAAGCTGACAAGGCCGGGACCGGTGCAAGCGAGTCTTCTCAGACTATTCCAGCCAAGGTGGCTCCGACGACTCAAGGTGAACTTTTGACTCCTGCAGGCTCCATTTATGATAGGGACTTAGGAATATTTTATGATCCGCTCCCGTCCTGGAATGAAATCCAGGACTCATTGCAGTATCCTACTCCTCCCCAGGGTTTGTATAACTAATGTGTTTCCTTTCTTCTTTTAACTTTTAGTTTACCGCGTTTCTCGAATTATGGATCAATGTAAGTTTGTGACACTTGTTCCTTATATCAGGAGCAGGTAAAACGGCCAAGGCCTCAGATCTTTGGCACAGGCTTGAACAATACAAGCTCTCCAAAGCTTCTGCCAAGCCGAAGCCTTCGACCCACCATTCCGGGGATGTAGTCGGCTACCGTCCTCTTCTCGGGGTTATTGAAGAGGGTATTCAAAAGAGAAAAAGGAGTCATCCCTTATCCGAACCTTCACTTGGTCCTCAGCCCCCAGTTCAGCCTCTTCATGATATCACGGAGGAGGATACTGAGTTCGCACTCTCTCCGCACCCGTCTGAAAATCCTACCGTTACTCCGATTGATCGTCCTGGCTTGGCTCATAATCCATTTGCGGGTCATCCAGATCTGGATCCAAGTTCCCATGATATTACCTTTGACGAGGTTACCGGTGAGCACCTTCTTCCCCGCAATCCCATGGTATGGGTGCTTGATGAGGCCAAGTCCTTAGATCTCGATTTACTTACTACTCGGATAGTTACCATGAGAGAGGAGGCCAAGGCTAACGTTGATCGGGTGGTGGAGGAGACTAGGAAGCTGATGGGGCATCATGCCCAGCTGGTTAAGGCTGGAGAGGAGATTGGGAGTGCCAACATCCGACTACGATTGATGGTTTCGAACCAGGCCAAACAACTTGCTGATCAGGCCATTCAGATTTCTCAACATGAGGCTGCCTCCGGGCGGTTGAGGAAGACTATGGAGGAGGCTAGTAAGGCAGAATTGCGGAAGATGGAGGCTGCCTGCAAGGAGCAGATAAATATGGCCATCTCGACAGTGGACGAGGTTCGGAGGGCGGATCTCGAGCAGGTAGAGGAGCTGTCGGGGAAGCTTGAAGCCGCAGAGCTTGCTTAGGTCAGGCTAAAGGAGGAGATGGAGGCGATGAGGAGGTCCCTTCAGGCTGACTGCTCGCGATACCGACTGAAGAGGGATGCTGCCATTACAAGGCTATCGGTTTCTGAGGCTCGTATGAGGGAGTTTGAGGAAAATGAGGGGATGATGGATGATATGCTGCAGGATATGTACTTTCGCATTTGGAAGCAGGGCAGCTTATCTTGGATGGACGACTACCCCCGGGTTATGGCTAAGATTTACCTCAGGGCTTTAGAGGAGGCCAAGGCTGAGGCGGATAAGGAGGGTGGAGCGGCCTTTAGGATGGATGTGGTTACCGCTCAGTTCACCAAGGAGGAGAAGATAGCGGTGAAAGAGGGGATGCGGTTGTTCGTGGTTGAGGAGGCAGGTGTGGAAGTAGGGGATGACGACCAAGACGATCAAGGGGAAGTTGCTGGTAACCTCTTCTTCATTAGTTTCTTCTTTTGTTAACTCTGTTGCTTATCACTAATGATTTCCTTTTCTGACCGGACAGGTGGGCAACAGGACAAGGACAAGACTCCAACGCAGCTGGCTCCCTGATTAGACCTGGAAAATTCTTTTGGTGGACTTGACATGGCTGTATATGTTAGTCTTAAAACAGTAGAGTAACTTTTAGGTTGTAATTCTTGCTACTTGTAATAAATAGCTCTATTCTTGATGTGTAATTTTTTAACTTAAGCTGACTCCGTTGTTTTTTTTTTGAATGCTTTTGCTATTTTCACATGTTTTATGAGAAATATAGCTATGCATATGCTTGTAATTCAGTTGTGTTTAATGCCAAGTTCTTGCTTAAAGCATAATTTCATGCCTTATAATACCAGTGTGATGTATGAATAAATTATAGTCAGGAATTTGTATAAAAGAAGAAAATACCGCCTTTCATGTTCTAATTGTAGATGGCAGTTTTGAATATTTTTGTACGACCGAGGATGGAGCTCAGTTGAATGTCCTGCTATCCAACCGTGAATTCCCACTCCCGCTGGTGAGTATCTTCTATCCTGTGTCCTGTACTTCAGGGATTGTTATAGAGGATAGGAGAAAAGTTCTTTAAATAGAATTGAAATATGTGAAATAGTAAAACTTCCAATCATGGAAGGCCTTCGATGTGCTTAAGTTCATGGCAAACGGGCCTTGTAGTCACTTTCCCTAGCTGTGGGTCTTGGAGACATTTGTCACCCATCTTACGCCTCCGCGGGGAGTTAATTCTTTTTTACCACAGCCGCACTTAAGACACATCGGAGCCGAGATCGCGCACAGTAACTACCCGGGCCATTATGGCCCGTAATCGTGGGTATTATTCGATTTACTGTGGCCGGCTAGCGTGGGTGTCGATCGTCAACCGTGAACTACCCCTGGCTGGCCACACCTTATGTTGGGGTTTATAATCGGTTCACAGTTGCCGACGAGCCGAACGCCGTAATGAGCTGCCTCGGCTATAGTCGGCCTTCTCGGTGGCTTATAATCGGCTCATTACAGTTGGCTTTAAGGGCCGTCGCGAGCAATGAGTTAACCCACAGCAGAGGGATGCCGGAGCAAAAGTATCTCATTGACGAGGGCATAGATTCGCATAGTACCTGTTAGGTCTTGTTCTGGTGAAGTTGCGCTGTGGAGTGCATTGAGTGGAAATGCTATACGCATAGGATTTTGTTCAACAGAAAAGGATAACATTAATAAGCAGCCAAGATATAAAGGAACAAGTTAAAAGAGAGACAAGATTTTTTAAAGTGGTTCGGCATGAAGAGGCCTACGTCCACTGATTCTCTTTGTTAATTCACTTCATATGGGCAGTACAAGTTAAGAAAAGTATCGACGGAGGTGTTGGATGTTCCATGCCCTCTGGAACACCTCTCCGTCCACTGTTGACAAAATATAAGCTCCATTGTGGAGATCTTTATGAATTACATATGGTCCATCCCAGATTGGGTCTAGCGCTCCGGGGCGAGGGAAGATTCGCTTGAGGATAAGGTCCCCTTCTTGCAAGGTACGATGCTTGACTTTGGAGTTGTACTGTGCTGCCACTTTTTGTTTGTGGGTTGCTGCTTTAAGGACTGCATCATTTCTTCTCTCCTCAACTAGATACAAAGACATGTGAAGGAGTTCTTCGTTCTCTTCTGGGTTATAATGGATCCTACGGTGGGAAGGCACAATGGTTTCAACTGGGAGCATAGCCTCCGATCTGTATGCCAAAGAGAAAGGAGTATGCCCCGTTGATGTTCTGAAAGATGTGCGATAGGCCCACAGTGCCGTAGGGAGTTCATCCACCCAAGCGCCCTTTGACTTTTCGAGCTTCTTTTTTATTAGAGTTTTCAGAATTTTGTTGACTGCTTCGACTTGTCCGTTTGCCTGGGGATACGCTACGGATGAGAAGCTTTTGTGAATTCCGTGCTCTTGGCATCAGTTGGCGAATTCCTCGCTGTCAAATTGAAGTCCATTGTCTGATATGATTTTGAGTGGGCTCCGTACCTGCATAGAACATTTTTGATCAAGAAGTTAATAACTTTGGCTGAAGATACTTTATTCAGAGGTTCCGCTTCCACCCATTTGGTGAAATAGTCGACTGCCACTATAGCATATTTGGCCCCACCTCGGCCCATTGGTAGCTTGCCGATTAAGTCAATTCCCCATATTGCGAAGGGCCAAGGGATGGTCATTTGAGTAATCTCAGTTGTTGGTAGCCGCAGAATCTTAGCAAACTTTTGGCATCTGTCACACTTTTTGACGAAATCTAAGGCGTCCTTGCTTAAGGTGGGCCAGAAATATCCATATCGGAGTATCTTTTTTGCTAATGTTTGCCCTCCGGTGTGATCTCCGCAGCTTCCCTGATGGATGTTGGATAAGATTTCCTTGGCTTCCCTCCCAGCGACACACCTTAATAACGGGTTAGAGAATCCGCGCCGATAGAGGATGTCTTCTTGTATTGTGTAGCGGGATGCTTTCCTCAAGATTTTCTTGACTTCGTTATGCCCGTTGGGTAGTGTGCCATTTTGTAGGTAGTCTTGGATGGGAGTCATCCAAGTTGCTTCTTCGGTTGCAGCTATCAGATTCACTTGCTCAAATTTTGGGGTCAGTTGCTTTGAGATGGTTACTGCCCCGAAGACGGCGATGCCTCTCATACTTGCTTGCTTTGCCAATTCGTCGGCCTCTTGGTTCTCTTCCCGAGGGATGTGTTTGATTAAGTAGTGGTCCAATCGGCTGAGAAGTAACTTGGTCTTCTTTAAATATGCCATGAGTCATTCTTCTCGAGCTTGGAATTCTCCTAGTATTTGATTAACAATAAGTTGAGAATCGCTGTGAAGACACAAATAATTGGCTCCGATGTCTATGGCAAGTTCTAGTCCGGCTATCACTGCTTCATATTATGCATCGTTGTTGGTGGCAGCGAACTCCAACCTTATAGCAGAGTGCAGTTTGTTTCCCCTGGGAGTGATTATTACCACACCTGCCCCCGAGCCTTGTTCGTTCGATGCACCATCCACAAAGAGATTCCACTTGATATCTTCTGCTATTTCCAATTGTTCCTTATCCTCGTTGGTAGTGAATTCTGCAATGAAATCAGCCATGGCTTGTCCCTTGATGGCGGTGCGAGGGTGATAGGTGATATCATACTGACTTAGTTCAATGCACCATTTAAGTAGTCGCCCAGAAGTGTCAGGACCATGGAGTATCTGCCTCAGTGGTTGATCGGTCAGAACTTTGATGGAATGGGACTGGAAGTAGTGACGCAGTTTCCGTGATGTGATTAGTAAACAGTATGCTAGCTTCTCAAGTTTAGGATATCTGACTTCTGCCCCAGTAAACCTTTTGCTGACGAAGTAAACTGGCCGCTGCGTGCGGTTGTCTTCCCTTACCAAGGCAGCGCTTAGGGTGTGAGATGACACAGCAAGGTATAGGTATAATTCTTCGCCTTCGCTTGGAGCCGAGAGTACCGGTGGTTTTTGGAGGTGTTCGATTAAGTTAAGGAAAGCGGTTAAGCATTCGTCAGTCCATTCGAACTTTCCTTTGTCTTTCTTTAGGGCTTCGAAAAAGGGGACGCACTTGTCCGTTGCCTTGGAGATGAATCGGCTTAGGGCGGCCACTTTTCCATTTAGGCTTTGCATTTCCTTTCGAGTGGAAGGTATCTTGATATTCCTTAGCGCTCGGACTTGTTCAGGGTTTGCTTCAATCCCCCTGGCATGAACGATGAATCCTAAGAACTTTCCTGATGACACTCCGAAGGAGCATTTTAGAGGATTCAACTTCATTCCATACTGGCGGAGTACTTGAAACATCTTTCCTAGGTGGCTTACGTGATCTTTGGCTTTCCTTGACTTTACCAGCATGTCATCCACATATACTTCCATAGTTTGTCCTATTAGCCCTACAAACATCTTGTTGACGAGGCGCTAGTAGGTGGCTCATGCATTTTTAAGTCCGAAAGGCATTACCTTATAGCAGTATAAACCCCGATCGGTGATGAAACTAGTGTGGTCTTGGTCGGGAGCATGCATAGGAATTTGGTTATATCCTGAGTACGCGTCCATAAAAGATAGGAGCTCGTGCCTGGCTGTGCTGTCTACAAGTTGGTCGATTCGGGGAAGTGGGAAGCAATCCTTTGGGCAGGCGTCGTTTAGGTTGGAAAAGTCAATGCAGGTTTGCCACTTCCCATTAGCCTTCTTTACCAGCACCGGGTTGGCGATCCATTCCGGGTAGATAGCTTCTCATATGAAGTCATTGACGAGTAGATTCTTTACTTCTTCATCGAGGGCTGCTGATCGCTCTGCCCCCATACTTATCTTTCTTTGTTTTACGGGCGCCTTGGTAGGATCAATGTTTAATACGTGGCATGCTATGTCGGGGGAGATTCCGGCCATGTCAGCATGTGACCATGCGAATACATCCAAGTTGTGGTGGAGAAAATCGATGAGTTGTTCCTTCAATTCGGCTTTTAGTTGGGACCCAATTTTCAATAGTCTACTTGAGTCGTGCTTGTCTACAGATATAAGCTCCATAGCCTCTGCAGGCTCGGCGGTGGCCTCCTCCTTTTTGTCCCTAGGGTCTAATTCATTGAAAGGGTCGCTGGTATATCGAAGAGGAGGGGCTTTCTTTAGTTGTTATGCTTCTAGACTTTTTGTGCAGAGGGCAATCTCTACACCCTTCCCTTTATCCTTCCTGTGGTTGTTGCGAAGTTCAGTCACATAGTAGTCTCGAGCAACGTCCTGGTCTCCTTCTACTTCCCCTACTCCATTGTCCGTTGGAAATTTCATCTTTAGGCACCATGGGGCTAGGACAATTTGGAAGTCAGACAAGGCTGGCCTTCCTAAGAAGGCGTTGTAGGCCGAATGGTTTTCTATTAGCACGAACGTCTGTTTCCGTACAACGGAGCGGGGATGGCTTCCAATCTCAACAAAGAGGTCCAGTTGCCCGAGGGGCATCTTCGCATCTCCAGTGAAACCGTGTAGTGGTTTATCGCAGGGAGATACATCCTTCATTGATAATTTCATTTTGTCGAATGCATGTTTGAACAGGATGTTCACTGAGCTTCCAGTGTCTACTAAGATTCGGTAAACTTCGGCGGGACCGAGCCGGGCAGAGATAACCATGGGATCCATGTGAGGGTACTGCCTTCCTTCCAGGTCACGCTTACCGAATGTGATGTCGTCACTTTCTTTCAGTTTCGGGTGGCGTTCTTCTATAACCGAATTGACACAGTTTTTACTGTCTCTGAGCGACTTTCCATCTCTTTCCAGCTTCTGTCTGCGATGTGCGGTCCTCCCGAGATGGTATGGACCACGATCTTCTCTTGACTAGAGCTGCTAGTGTTGCGGTTTCCTCTGCCGATCTCCGGTGAGGGTAGCCTTGGGTTCTCATTGGCAGGAGCTGGAGTCCTGTCCTGACCTTTTACATAACGTTCCAGTTTCTTCCTTCTGATGTGTTCCTCAATCAAGTCCCGGAGATGATGGCATTCATTGGTATCATGCCCATGAGATTCGTGGAAACGGCAGAACTTTCCAGACTTCTACGCGTTATCTGATTCCTTCTTGTATGGTGGGCGTTTGTATCTAACTTCGCCCTGGGTGGCAAGGAAGATATTTTCGACGGTCTCGTTCAAAGGAGTGTAAGTGTCGAATCTCGGTCCAGGCCGATATAGGCGCTTTTCTCCCTTCTTGCCCCAGCATTGTCTCTGGAATCATTTCTTCGAACGTCCCTTGCTACAGCAGGGGCGTTGCTGTGAGTTGCCTTATTTTGCTGTCCTGACTGCCCCTCAACGGCGGCATCCTCAAGCCTCATATATTTCCCGGCTTCATGGAAGAAATCGGGTAAAGTGGCTGGTTTTTCTTTCGTCAACCTTCTAGCAAATTTAGTGTCCGGATGCACACCACTACAGAGGGCCATTAGGATGAGCTTCTCATCGGCATCTTGGACCGCGGCTGCTGCGGCATTGAATTGGGTTAGGTATTGCTGCACCTTCTCTCCATGTTTCTGTTTGACGCTGGATAAGGAATAAGCGTCCTTAGGTTGTTCCACATGGATGCGGAATTGACTGATGAACTTTTCTTTCAACATTTCCCACGAGCTGATGGATCCTTGGGGTAGATGACAGAACCAGGAGGTAGCGAGATCTGCTAAGAAGAGCGGAAAGCATTTGCACAGTACTCCCTCTGTCGCTCCACTCATGAGCATATGTTGTGTGTACCTTTGTAGGTGTACAACGGGGTCGGAGGTTCCTTTGTAAGGTTCCATTGTTGGCATCTTCCATTCTCGGGGAGTGATAGCAATTTCGATATTGCGGGCGAAAGGGCTGGTTACCCTAGCGCCTATCCCTCGATCCCTTTGCTCCCGTTGGACGCACTCTCTGAATAGGCGTGCCATCCTTTCATCAGAATTTGGACCAGATAGAAATGAGTTTGGTTCTGTTCTGTGGGATTGATTCCGTCCAGATGACCTGTAGGGATGGTATCGTCTATCATTCCTCATATTTTCTAGTGGCTGCCTTTGATCTTCTGGGAGCATGCTAGGGTCAGCTACAGTTGGCCCTTGCCTTGATCTTCCCCTGCTGGGTTCTGATCTAAGCACTTCCTCTGGTCCAACTTCGGGCTGGACTCTAGCTCGACTCTGTTCACCGGCGTTTCCGTGGTTAGGAAGTATGACAGGCTCAGCTACAGTTGACCTTCGCCCGGTACCTCCCCCGTTGGGTTCGGTACCAAATGTTTCCTCAGGCCTAACTTCGGGCTGTGCCCGGTCTCGGCTCCTACCATGGCTACTTCTGCCGTTAGCTCCTTCGAAGAAGGAAGATCTTTGTTGTCTCTGAGATCCTTCAGATTGGGACTCACCCCATGATTCAGTGTTGCGGTTGAAATCTTCAGCATCCCTTAAGCGTGACATGAGATGGTCCACCAAAGCTTCTTGCTGGGACGTGAAGCGGTTAGTTACTTCAACCACAACCCTGTCTAGATCTGCCCTAGTAATTGCTGCGGGCTGTTCTGTGGCAGGAGTGGTCGTATTAGCCTGTCCTTCATTTGTTACTGTTGCTGGAGGAGGACGATTTACTTGATCCGTGACCGCTGGATCTGGAAGACTGCTGGAAGCGATGTTTTTTCCTTTGTTAACATCTTTTTTCTGCTTGGGAGGCATGTTTCCAGATGATGGATGATGTTGTTAGGAAAAAGGTTAAGTGGAAGAAGCTGAAGCTTCGAGCTTCAAGTTCTCAGTGAAAGCACCAAAAATGTTTGCACAAAAAATGGACAAACACCTCAAAGTCGTATGATTTAGTAGATCTTATGTTGTTCTTAGTGTTTTTGGAGATTTATGCAAATATATGAAAAGCAGGGGCTAAACTGTAAAAAGACACACAGATTTATAGTGGTTCAGCCAGAATATGCCTACGTCCACTTTATATGTTATTTCTCTTCTCTTGTTTTTATTACAAGTACAAGGCTTTGATACAAGTAAAAGAAAGTCGTTTGTAAGTTCTATCCGTGCTTGAGTTCCCAAACTTGTTCTCCATTGTTGTACTCATGCCCCTCTATTTATAGAGTGAGGCTGGGGTAGGGGTCTTGGATGTGTATAGTTGCTGATGGGCCTGGGCTGATGTGATCTGGCCTGGTACGTCTCGGTTCGGTAGCATTCTGGTTCGGTGACTCGGTGATAGGAGATGGTTCGGCAGTGGAGTTGGTTCGGTGGCTCGGTGATAGGAGATGGTCCGGCAGTGGAGTTGGTTCGGTGACTCGGTGATAGGGGATGGTTCGGCAGTGGAGTTGGTTCGGTGACTCGGTGATAGGGGATTGGTTCGGCAGGTTGTTCTAGATGGGTCGGTAGGCCCCTGATTCGGTAGTGGCTCGGTGAAGTTTGGTTCGGCATCGCTCGGAGATGCATCGATTCGGTTGTAGGATGGTTTGGCCGAAGATCACACAACAGATTGTATATGTCAACTCTAATTGGAAAAAAAACTAGCACCCAAATCGACGTAGCAATACTGGTTAAAGTAAAATTCATGGATGGTCGTTCCTAACTAGCCTTATTCCCTACACTAACAGACGGTATTACTATGTAATATCCTTTCTTAGTGTGGGATTCAAGGTGGGGCATCACAGCTTGGTATTAGAACTGAGTTCAGAAAAATTATGATTTCAAGAACGATAATCTTCTCTCAGTAGAGCTTTAGGATCTATCCTTCGGGATTCATGGGATAGGTGTTTATGCCAAAATTGGTCATAAACCCCGAATGTCGTGAAAGCACCAGTGTATGAACACAAATCAGCAGTATTTAGTCACAGATCTCAGATCTAAGTAATGTAGAGGATAAAAAGTGAAGAATAATGAACTTATAACGGAAAGAAAGAGATAGAGACACAAGATTTATAGTGGTTCGGCTATCTCCGGCCTACGTCCACTTCAAAGGATAATCTTTTATTGATGATCTTCGCTGATTACAGTGGATTACAGCAGTAGTATTCCAGTATAAATAATAAAGTTGGGTTCAATCTTGATTTTGACAGAGTTTGGACGTTGTTGGATCCAAAAGTCCCTTTTCTGTAGGCTCTGGGGTGCTATTTATAGGCGTTCCATGCAAATATCTCGCTCAAACTTCGGGAGACTCCTTCTGGCACATGATCGGGCCCACGCGACCGAGCCCACGAAGTTTCGGCTCGATTCGTGATCGATACGAACGCATTTCGTATCGATCAAGACTTCGTCCAATATAGTCGAAACTTGGTGAGAACATTCTTTAGCTTGTACGTATGCTCCTGTGAAAATTTCATATTATTTGGACTTGTGGGTTAGGAGATATGATCGATACGAATTGTGATTTTTAGTTGGCTGCCTCGTTCGACTCAATCCTCTTCGTGTCACTCCTATTCGTATCGATACATTTCGTATCGATCTGTTCGACTCGATCTCGAGCACGTGTATGCAAGGTGACGCGGCGTGAAATTCCTGGATCGATCCACTTTTGGCGCTGAATTGGCGAAGTCTTATTCGCATCGATCGCCACGGCGTTATTCGCATCGGTCGCTTCAAGGAATATCGTCTGTATCGATCGATCGTGGTGTTCGCATCCATCGATTATCTGTAAACCGATCGATACGAATTAGTGGTTTGCTATGGATCAATACGAACTATCGATGCTCGATGGATACGAATAAGACTTCACTGGAGCGAGACGAACACGATGGATACGAAGAGAAGTCACTCTGATCGAGTCGAAC
Organism: Allium fistulosum; assembly: GCA_030737815.1. NCBI lineage: Eukaryota > Viridiplantae > Streptophyta > Magnoliopsida > Asparagales > Amaryllidaceae > Allium > Allium fistulosum. The sequence continues at coordinate 447,213,020 of CM060903.1, forward strand.
TCGATAGATTCGAACAGCGCGACCATGGATTGATTCGAACATGATCGATTCGAAATCAGATTTTCCTTGATGGATACGAACAGAACTTCTTTGGATCGATTCGAACATGGCATCGAGATTGATACGAACGGCGTGTTTTCCTCATCTTGTATCGATCATATCTTGAGCTTACGAACTCGGATTGACTTGAAACTTGAAACGTCATCTTTCATGGCTTTGCTCATCGTGTCTTGTCAATTGTAGCTCATTCCGGACTCGAACAAAATTCATCGACATCCATAGTGAACCTGTGATGTATAATCGATGTCTGGGATGAATAATCATCAATTCTCAGTCAATTTATTGATATCTTAGTTTTGCTAAAAAGTGGGATAACACTTTGCCCCCCAAAACATGCCTTTTGGTAAAGGCCTGTTTTGTATAGCTTCAAATCGAATGTTGTGAGCTCATGTTTTATTCTCAGTTATAGTATCGTCAGTCAAGCTTGTGGCTGTTTGAGGCCTAATCAGTATCCATTTCCACTTGTGGAAGTCGGTAATCAAATTTTACAGCCTCTCCGGACCATCGGTGGTCACTCTGGACCCTTTCTAAGTCCATTCCAGACCTAACGATCGAATAGAAAGATCTTGTAGCGCTCCGGTGCTGCTTTCTATCCCTTGTACTCTGGCCCTAGTGAGGGCATATAGCGATGTGTTGGTCTCTCTAGACCGAACATAGCCTCTCCGGGCTCTTGCTGAATCACATCCTGTCACTTTTTGGTGAAGGGGAAATAACGTCGAGTGAGCCGATCCTGTCGCTCTCCGGCGAAGCGGCAACACCCCCTGCACTCCGGTTCAGTGTCTCTGAACATTAAGCGATGTCTTGGCCTAAATTCTAGGTCGATCACAGCCACTCCGGGCTCTTGTCGAACACCGATCCAATCACTCTCTGGTGAATGGGGAAGCAACTCACTTCCTGCACTCCGGACCCCGCCTCTCTGGGTAGGGTCATAAAGCAATCATTTTCAAGCTGGTTTTTAATATTCATCCTTTAACTCTCCGGTCAAAGGTTTATTTTGAGAAATTCAAGATCGTTTATTAAATTAAAGTTCCAGATGTTCAATCTCAAACAACGGGAAAAACTAGGCATTGCCTCTTCGGGCAGAGCGGTCTACTACCATCTCAGAGCATGCCTGGGGATCTCTCCGATTCACGTACATGTGTAAGTGGAATAGCCGTTTTATTTCGAAATTAAATCTAAGGAATCTAATCGACCAAAGTCCAAATCTTGAACTTGGCCCTTGCCATCATAATCAATTGATGACGAGTCGTGATCCTGATCCAGGATTAGTCCTGTTAGGCGGAGGCAGTAGTTGCTTAGGTCCCACGGCCGCTGTCCGATCTCTGATGTATTGTGGCAGTCTACCACTTCTGATATGCTCTTCCACCTCATCTTTTAGATGACGACATTTGTCGGTTGTATGCCCTTCCAACTCATGGAATAGGCAGTACTTCCCACTCCTGCGTTCCCATTCCGTGGGGATCTCTCCTGGGTGGTTTTTAATAGGGGAGTTGCCCCCTAGTCTCCGTGTAAATCCGTTCCAGGCCTGCCGTCAAGTCTGTGTATTGTCTAAATCTGGGATCTCGGAATTTTCTCCGCTTATCAGGACCATCATATTTGTCATCCTGCTTTCGCTTTCCTTTGTCCGCTTCGGACTGTTCTTTGGATGTCCCTTCGCCTTTCACAGCGTTTGTTTCTCGTCTCTCAGCGCGTGAGTCTTCTAGCCGAATGAATCTCTCAGCCTCATGATAGAATTCTCCATGATCTTGTGGTGGATCCCTTGCCAAAGAATCCTTAAACTCTGTGCCTTCAGTAACTCCGGCTACCGCCGCCATCAAAATCATCGATGGATCCGGACGATCCACTAAAGCCACCGTCGCATTGAATCGTAGTAAAAAAATCTCTTACGGACTCTCCGGTCCTTTGCTTTATCAAAGCTAAGGTCATCACACTCTTGGGTCGCGTCACGTGGACCCTAAACTGTCTTATGAAGCATTCCACTAGCTCACCCCACGTTCTGATAGATCTGTTCTCTAGCTGTCTAAACCAAAGCACAGCCAAATCTGATAAGAATAAAGGGAAACATCGTGCCATTACTTCCTCGGATGCTCCCAACACCTCCATATGTCTGATATATCTGGTAATATGCATGGTCGGGTCCGACTTTCCATCATAAGGTTCCAGCATGGGTAGCTTGAATTTTGGAGGATTTTTTGCATTTCTTATATTCGGAGTGAACGGACTCCGACTAACTTCCTCTAAGCCTCCGCTTGACAATCCTCCTCTTATAATTCGTCGCACTAATCCAACCATTCTTTCATCTCCATCCAGGGGTTGTCTCCTTAGCACGTTTCCATCCTGCCCCCCAGGTTTGGAAGGGTATTCTGGGTAATATTCCTCATGTGGCTCGTTAACGTTAACGTTGGCTCTAGCCTGTTGGGCTCCATCTATGGGTCTTCCAATGTCAGATCCAGAGGGTCTGCCCCCAAGTCCTTGTTGATTGCCCTCAGGCTCTACATTCTGGTCTTAAATCTGAACTCCGTTGGTTTCTGCAACCCTAGTTCCTTGTCCTGTATTCGCAGCCACAGTAGTCGGTCCAAGGTTCTGTGCTCCAGCCGCTCTTATCTTCTCAAAGAAGCTTTGCATCATATCATGTTGACTCTTTAATAATCTTTCATGTATTGAATCTACCATAGCTTCCATCTCATCCCTGGTGATGTAGATCGAAGCTGGTCCTTCTCCAGCTCCGGAGGACGCCTCATGGCTTTCCCCTTGTTGGCTTCTCTCGGCTCTTTGTCTTCTACTTGTTTGTCGCGTCATTGTCTTTCAAATCTGAATTCTTCAAGCTTTCAAATCTGGACTCCAAATCTGGTATAGCGGGTGCTAGTTCAAATTCTCAATGAAAGCACTAAAGTGTTTGTGCCAAAATTGGTCACTAACCCCGAATGTCGTGAAAGCACCAGTGTATGAACACAAATCAGCAGTATATAATCACATATCTCAGATCTAAGTAATGTAGAGGATAAAAAGTGAAGAATAATGAACTTATAACGGAAAGAAAGAGACAGAGACACAAGATTTATAATGGTTCGGCTATCTCCGGCCTACGTCCACTTCAAAGGAAAATCTTTTATTGATGATCTTCGCTGATTACAGCGGATTACAGCAGTAGTATTCGAGTACAAACAATAAAGTTGGGTTCAATCTTGATTTTGACAGAGTTTGGACGTTGCTGGATCCAAAAGTCCCTTTTCTGTAGGCTCTGGGGTGCTGTTTATAGACGTTCCATGCAAATATCTCGCTCAAACTTCGGGAGACTCCTTCTGGCACGTGATCGGGCCCACGCGACCGAGCCCACGAAGTTTCGGCTCGATCCGTGATTGATACGAACACATTTCGTATCGATCAAGACTTCGTCGAATGGAGTTGAAACTTGGTGAGAACATTCTTTAGCTTGTACGTAAGCTCCTGTGAAAATTTCATATTATTTGGACTTGTGGATTAGGAGATATGATCGATACGAATTGGGATTTTCAGTTGGCTGCCTCGTTCGACTCGATCCTCTTCGTGTCACTCTTGTTCGTATCGATACATTTTGTATCGATCTGTTTGACTCGATCTTGAGCACGTGTATGCAAGGTGACGCGGCGCGAAATTCCTGGATCGATCCACTTTCGGCGCTGAGTTGGCGAAGTCTTATTCGCATCGATCGCCACGACATTATTCGCATCGGTCGCTTCAAGGAATATCATCTGTATCGATCGATCGTGGTGTTTGCATCCATCGATTATCTGTAAACCGATCGATACGAATCAGTGGTTTGCTATGGATTGATACGAACTGTCGGTGCTCAATGGATACGAATATGACTTCACTGGAGCGAGACGAACACGATGGATACGAAGCGAAGTCACTCTGATCGAGTCGAACTCGATGGATTCGAATAGCGTGACCATGGATCGATTCGAACATGATCGATTCGAAACCAGATTTTCCTCGATGGATACGAACAGAACTTCTTTGGATCGATTCGAACAAGGCGTCGAGATCGATACGAACGGCGTGTTTTCCTCATCTTGTATCGATCATATCTTGAGCTTACGAACTCAGATTGACTTGAAACTTGAAACGTCATCTTTCATGGCTTTGCTCGTCATGTCTTGTCAATTGTAGCTCATTCTGGACTCGGACAAAATTCATCGACATCCATAGTGAACCTGTGATGTATAATCGATGTCTGGGATGAATAATCATCGATTCTCAGTCAATTTCTTGATATCTCAGTTTTGCTAAAAAGTGGGATAACAATAGGTAATAGAAATCATCTCCTATAGGATAAGAGAATTTCTATAGAGATTCTGGGTACTCATCCTTTTATCTTTCTTTCTTTAAAATTTCTTATATCAGTCCATGTGGTTTCAGAATAATTTTTGATCCAATCTTATTCATTTTTGAAGTGTAGATGGATGGTGGCTGAGTCACTTGTTCTTATATTAGGCAATTGTAATCCAATTAAGAATTGTCCCTTGATAATTAGAATCCTATCTGAAGGTTAATAATAAAATCTTACGGTACCTTCGTATTGGAAATCACCGTAAGTGTGATGGCTCACCCCAAGACCCACATTAACAAAGAGCATTACTGAGTAATACTGTTTGTTGATGCGTAGAATAGGGCTGGATAGGAGCGACCATCCATAAGCTTTGTCTTAAACATGTATTGAATACGTCAATTGGGTAATCTATTTTTTTTCTTTTATCTTTCTCAAGTGGATCGACATACTCAATAAATGTTTATTATAAAACTACGGTGGTTGACGGATCTATCAGAACAAAATATAACAACAACAATATAACAGATCATAGAACAGCAGTCACATATATATACATATAAACAGATACATCATAGTACACCATATAGTGATACAACAATGGTGGTACATAAACCACAATATATACATCGAGTCAAAACGAATAGGTACATATCAGAGTTTACAAAACAACTACAAAGCTAACAAAAGGTAGCTAGCAGAAAGTCCATAGCGGAAGCAATATAGCGATAATCTACAACAGGTAACTAACCTGAAATAACTCGGTCTAACCCGAGTACATAAAATATACGGGTCAGTCTAGCTTAAATAAACTGATTAGCATATGATAAGTGAAATATAGGGATAAAGGATAATATTTATTCTCGAAAGAGAAGAAGTAACACAAAGATATGTCAACTACTAAATACGAGATAATGTCACTAAAATATCATAAGAGGATATCTCGAAAAGGGCAAGTTCAATGCCAATATCATTTAAATACAAATAATCGCCTCATATCATCGGCATGTACAAAAGCCAATATAATGGCTTTCATTAACCATAACTCCTAAATAGGAAATCACAAATCTCAAAAATACACCAAAGAATGGCAATCACAAATAGCTCCTAAAAAGGAGATTATAAATCTCAAAATAAATGCCAAAAGATGGAAATCACAAATCATAATATCTAGAACTCGATTAAGAGTTCAAAACTCCAAAATGTAATCACCATATAATAATTTCTCAAACGGCTCAAAAGGCCAAATAATCTCAAAATGGCGAAACATTTTAAAATCACAAATAAATCATGAAATATCACAAAAGATTGCACTTGCTTAATAAAATGGCCGAAGCCCGCCAAGTATTGTATCTTAAATAAGACGCCAAATACGTCACGAAGGACAAACATCCCGAAGGTCAAACATCTATAAAAGCCCAAATGACCCGAAGGTCCAGTACTGGCAATCAACCCAAAGGTCCAAAATAAAGTGTCACCAACTTCCAGATAGTAACCAAATCAGTGACAACAGTGCGTCCCATACTACACGTTTTCACTTAACTGTTTACTATAAGGTAGTTAATATCACTCTTGTATATAACCTCAATCAAACAAGTCCAGAATTAGCTAAAAAAGTAAATACATGTGTCTCATACCACATGTTTTACTAAATCGCTTCCTCATTCGCTTGAAGAGTGCAAAAACGTGTAATTTCATATAGAAAATACTTTGTTCGAGAAAACTAGTTTTAAAAACAATTTTAGAAATCGTTTAGAAAACAAATCTTTGAAATTCTCTTTATTATAGAAAATATATAATTTTAATAGCTTTAAAAATAATTATAAATATTGTAAAATATTTATTTCGAAAGCTATTTTATTATAAAAACCATTTCAAAATCGTTTAGAAAACCCGTGCTCGAAAACAACAGAAATTGTCAAAAACGCCATAAAATCGGCATAAGAAATCATCTCAAAAAATTGTCAATCTGATGTACGAATCGACTAAAATGTTGGCTTACCTATTGATAGTTTTTATGCCTTTTAAAACATTTCAAAATATCACACAAACAAGTTGCAAAAGTCCCTAAAACAAGCAGATTAAACAAAAACAGTGCACAAGAGGAAGAGAAATCGAACTGGGCAATTGTACATGCCTAGCTTGACATGTAGGTCGACCTTCATATTGCATAGGTCGACCCCTATGGATGCGTGGTCGACCTTCAGGTTGCTACTTCTACAGGCAGTTTTCTCCCTGCTTCAATTCAATTTTGAGCAAATGTTTCCAGCACTTACAGGATGAATTAGAACATGAAATTTGACATGTAAATTCTACTACACATGGACAACAATCCGGAAAAATTCCGGCATGGATTCAAGAATAGATAGATATAAGCACAAGAAGAAGGATTATAACACATATTTTACTGTAACTACTCAAGCAAGAAACTTTTGTTTATAGTAAGCAATCATTTAGCAGTTTTCAGCATTTCAACCTGTTTTAAGCTAGATTTGTGAGTTGTAACTCACCTTAGCATGATCTTGAGTGATTTTGAGTTGCAAAATGATGTATTTTTGGTCCAAAGAAGCTTCACTGACCCGTAGAAGCTGAAAGTAGAACATGCAGACAACAAAATAGAAGTTACATACAACAACTTCTCAAAAAAAAAATTGATAAGTTGATTTTGGTTTTGATTACCTGCTAGAGTCTTGATTTACTAATTTCCCCTTTGATTTTACGTAAATTTGGAAGCTAGATTTGAAAATTAAAAAGAGGTAGCCATTTTTTTTCTTTTCTGGTTTTACAGGAAGAAGTTAGAATGAGAAGGAGAAAAATGAACGTACGATTCATTTCCAAAGTCTCCTGCTCATTCTAGAAATGGGTTTGGGCTTGAACCCATTACCTAATATTCTATATGAAAATACTTAGTCCAAAAACAAACTAAGTTAATTAATGTTTCACTTTATTTACATAATATTTCACCTATTTCTAACCAAATAAATTTATACAACCTATTTTAATGTTTACAAAAAAATGTTTTACAACACATAAAAGATATTTTAGCCATAAAAATTATTTTCCATCATTAAAATACACATTTTTACTTAAATACTATAATTTACACTAATATTTATATTAAACACCATTTTATTTAAATAAATCAATATTTTAACAACAAAAATTACATAAAATCATTTTCTTGTCAAATTAAATATAACAAACCTTATTAACATCACATTTACATCCAAATATTATTTATAAACAAAATTTCACTGTTTTATTTACATTATTTACCATATAAAATTTTAATACTCATTAAAATTAATAAAAATTGACATTTGGCAATAATTTCAAAATTATTGCATTTTATCAAATTAAAACCATATAATGTTTATTTTTATCACAAACAACCAAAATAAAAATTTTAAAACCTTATTTTAAACATTTTATATTTCAAACCCATTGTTTATTTAAAATAATTTTTTAACAAATTTCCATCTCCAAATTATTTTATTTCCCATTATTAAATTATAACCACCATTATAATTTAATATTAAAGGTAATCACCAAAACCAGGGTTGTTACAGTAGGTGAAATTGAATTTTTTAGATATAAAATAATCAAGGATCAAATCTTCTAATTATAAAAATTTAATCAATAGGAAATTGTGATAAGTTTTGGTATTTGATTACCAATTAACTAAAAACAAATAATTTATCATTCAATTTAAACAAAGAATTTGATTAAGAGTTATTTGATGCAATCATCGCCTAATTAGGAAATACCATCCTATGAGTTTTCTATATGACGTTTAATGGTGGAGATTATAAGCTTGTTATTATATACTAAACTTGGGTATAAAAGGATATAAGTATTCTTCATTTTAAAAGAGGATTTTTGAAGTGTGTATATATATATGGGTGTTAAATTGCTCGTTAAATGCTTTAAAGATTCTGGTCAGGGTTTTGGCCAACATACTCGATAGGGATTTCTAAACATTCAAACGAGACAATTGGACATGCTCTTTTTAGAAAATAGTATTCTGTAAAACCATATGTTTGGAAATATGTTAATTAAAGAAGGAATAAAAATATTTTTGAAACTAATATGGTTTGAAATAAAATGATAATTGGAAATGCATATAAAGATATGTATATACTAAGGTTTTGGGAATCTAAGTGTATTTCAATATTATAAAGAATTGAATTATTAACATAGATAGGCTTTCTGAGTTAATAATATAATAATGAGGTTAGGTACTAAATATTAGTGTTCGTCGAGAATAATGGTAAGGCGATGTTGATTTTATATTCAACATCGCAGCCAATAGTCAAGGCAATTTGTTATGAATAAATAGAGAGGTAACCTTATGTGTCCCTTATGACATTTGGGAATTGTTTTTAAGATTTGCTCTACAAATTTAATTTGATATAATGCTTTGGATAGGCTATGGAAGACTATTATAATCTAAGTGAGAAAACATAAGTGTAAAATCCTTAAATAGCCAAATCAATAAAAGCTAAATAGAAACATGATTCATTTACTTAAATCAATTAGAAGCAAATTCTAAATGTTAAAAAGGGCAAACTTTTAAGCTAAGAAATAAGCTTAGGTTAAATAATATATTAGTTTGAGATGCAATCCCTAATTGTATTTGGAATAAAAATTTGTGGAAATAATTTTATAAATTAATTCATCTATTGAATCTTGGTATTAAAAGAAGTTTTTAGTCATGCCTGGTGGAACATAAGTTATAAACATTGCCTCACTATTCAAATTTTCTATTAAGGAAGATAACTATTTAAACTTAAACCGTTAAGAGTTTTATAGTATCTTGAAATTTTTAAATGGTGACTTTATGGATAAATTTATCTCTTGGATATTAACTAAAATATTAAGAGGAAATAGTATACACTCCTAAGAAGAGGCTGGTGAATAGAATCTATGAGATATATATATATGTATTATATATATATATATATATATATATATTGATTCAACATTATATTAAATAATGTCTAGGATTTCAAACATCTTACTGAGAAAAGGATTCATTTAAAATAGAAATAATAAAATTGCACATTTGAAAGAATATAATTTGTATTGGGGTTTGCATGAAGAAAAATATAAAATATTTTTAAAAACTTTAATTCTATAAGATGAGGAGTACTGATAAATGATTTAGCGTTATTGATTGGTTTAAATGCTTTTAAGTAACGCTTCATCAAACAGGGTACGACTCATTAAATAGAATGTTTGAGTGGAATTTACTAGCTCATTAGCGAATACTTGAATTTCACTAGGTAGTATCTGATGCCTTGGTTAAATTCTTGTGATCGAATTCAGGAAAGTATTTAACACTTTGGGGTTGTGTTCACTTTTGGTGTTCGGCCGGGGGCCGATAAATCCTTAAGAAAATATAGTTCAGTTTTTCCAGTTGTATCCATAATGAGTGAGAAGAAATCCCAATATAATCCATAACTTTTGAATATGATTAATTATGCAAGTATCTTAGAATATTAAGAATGATAAGTATTTTGAATAGAGAAAATACTTTTAATAAATTGAGATGTGAAAATTTTGATTAAAACTTGCTTGGAAATTTGCAACTAAGAACCTCTTTTGGGTTATAACCTTTATTTGATTTGCTGAGGTTGGAATTTGTAAATTTTAAATCCTTTTAAACAAGTTATAGAAGTAATCCATAGTGCAATTTGAGAATGAGGTAACTAAGAAAATTTCTGGAAGTAAAAGATTATAGAAATTTTGAGAATTCAAACCAATCATTTGAGTTATCTTAAATAAATAATGAGAAAAACCATATCTTATGGAAATTAAATAATGAACTCCTAGTGGTTTGAATGTAGATAAAAATCTTAGAAATCTACCTTATGATTATATCCTTGACTTTGGTAGCGCTAGGAGGATCATGTCTGCCTTAATTGAATTTTCCTATTAGATAGTTTCTAATCTAGTATCGGTATGGCTCCTATTGAGACTTTATTTGAGAGGCCATATCGATCATTCTCTTGTTAGCTTGAGTTTGAAAAAGAAATTGATCTTAAGTGCCGACTTTATTCATGAATCTTTAAGAAAGATCTTAGAATTTTTATGAAAGATCGTATCTTTATTCATGTTTCTTCCTTGTTGGATGACTGGTATTTCAGTCAATTTGGGATGATGGCTCTTTGACATGTGGGACCCTACCCAACCATTGAGCGTAGTGGCCCTGTTGCTTATCGAGTTTCTTTACCTGTCCAGTTCTCTGGTATTCATGGTGTTCTTCATGTGTTTTAGATTTGGAAGCACTTTAGAAATTCTAATTCTATTATTGGGCATAGAATCCTTATTGCACTTGAGATTCTTGTTTAAGTTATCTCTTGATCATAGCTTATTTCTTTTGAATCATCATCCATGGTTGGTTATTAACTCTCCCCTTAAGGAAAATTACGTGGACGTAATTTTTGTTGAGGGGGGGTCTGTAACTACCATGGTCAGGATTTTTTGAAATTAAACATAAAATATGATTTAATTTATCTTAGTTAATCTTAAGATGAAATTGGGGGAATTTTTTGGTTTTGTTTCCAATTTGAATTAAAATTTGGAATTAAATAAATAAGAAATTTATTAAATGGGTTTTTCAAATGAGATAAATATAAATGGAAAATTTATAGTATAATGGTTAGAAATTGATATGAATAAATTTCTAGGATGAATATCAAATTTGACAGACCTAAATATAATTTTTGTGCATTTTTATATAATTTGGGTGAATTTATATACATATATTTTGTAATATGTGAAAACAGGCATGATATTGTATTTTAATTGTTTGGGACATTTAATCAGGTCAAACTAATATAGCTTATTTTCTAAAGTTTGATATGGTGGTACAGGTCTAAAAAGTATTTTTGTGGAATTTTATTTAATTTATATGAATTTATATGGATGTGATTTCATAATATATGAAAATCAACCCGGTTTTGTGTAAAAATTGATTTGTTGTATGAAATCACATCAAAATGGTATGAAAATGGTTTTTGAAGTTAAGATACATATATAGGTAAATTTATGAATTTAATTAGGGATTTATAGATATATATATATATATATATATATTCTGAGAGATATGATTTATTTAGTGAGAAATGGAAAATAAATAATATTTTGTGCTATAAAATGAATTATATTAAATAAATATATAAAATGTATATAAATATTGTATAAAAATTTATAATAATTTTCAAAGGTAGTTTGAATATACATATACGTGAAAATACTATATTTCTATTTTCAAGAAACTAGCTTGAAAACACTGAATTGTACAACAATTTGAAATGATTTCTATTCAATCTTTTTGATGAAATGAAAGTATAAAGTAGTAGAGAATCATATCTAAATTTAGAAAAAAACAGATCGAGAATCCAATTAAAAACAAGTGAGATATAAGCAAAACAAAAATTCGAAAAACACATATAATAGACTGCCTGTTTCAGCCGGTCATAATAGTTGCACCGGTGGGCACAACAGGCATGCTGGTTAGATATACTTTGATCATGTTTTCTCATCAATCGGGTCCAAGCCGAAGGGAATTTGATCCAGGATTTTTCTTGGGTATCCAAGCAGCTTTTAGGCTTTGTCTTTGGACCATGATTCCTGGTTAGATTTGATTGAAATTTAAGAAATCAATTCACAGTTTTGTAAATCATTATTTAGTGAAAATTGGTGTTGTATAAGTAAGAAAAAAAAGAATTAATGCATTTTCTCTTATTGGGCGCACAAAAAATATTATAAGCATGTAGTAATGTATTAGTGATATGGAGAGAAACAAGTGCATATACTTCTCTCCTATATTTCTCATTTCAGCCTAAAACAAACGCCTGAAAAACAAAACCCTCTTCTATTCAAAACCCTAGAATGTAATCTTCCCCAAATCTTAAACAAAGCAAAGGGCTTTTGATCAATAATTGTATAGATCGAATTCAGGTAATTCCCTCCAACATCTAGTGTATCTATTGTGTTGATTAATCTCAGTTTTAGTTTAGGGTTGTAGTTTTTCTTCTCCGATTTCTGAGACAAACCTAGCTTTTTTGCTGAGAGGGGATAGTCAAGGAGAATCCAGGATTTTGGCATCTATTTGATTTCAAATTGGTGAGTTAACCTCACACTTCTAGCCTATTATTGAATGCATGTGGTTGTTTGTTGAAGTGGATGAATTTAGTGTTGAATTGATTTTAATCTCTTGTATTGTTTACATTTCATGCTACACTATTTTCAGTTTGCTAAAACCTACTTCTTGTTATCATGAATTACATCCAATTGTTGATGTTCATATGCTTTCATGTTAGCTAAATCATTGCTTTAGAAGTCAAGGAGGTCAACGCCGGAGAAACGAGCGCCAAAAGATGAACATGGAGCCGTCTGCATCGCCTGGAGTTCATCCTAGGCGCTTCCATCGATCCACCGGTCCCATCAGACCCTTCTACTGGTTGTAACCTAGGCTGAGCCCCAAGTTATGCTGTGTGGCCTTTCGTTCACATCCGTTCGCCCGTTCTTTCGTCCGTTTGGCTCATTTTTGTTGTTTGATTCATTTTGATGCTCCAACTCATGTTGATTTCAATGCAAATTTTGAAGTTTTGATTATGAACTTGTGAATTCATCTTGGGTTAGTATGCCATGGAAATAAAATATGTATCCATGATATTGCGCACAAGTTTCATCGCATAATTTCGACTAGAGTTTTCAAAGGAACAATTTCTAATCCAAACCGTTTTACAAAATCTTATCAAATATGAATATATTTTCTATAAAGGATATTTGGAATATATATATAATATCAATTGTTTTAAATTTGATTTAGAACAAGGGTTTAAAATTGTACTTATATATATATATTTGACCAAAGACTTTCCCGTAAATATAAATATGTATATTCTAGCTTATAAACCTATATTTTACAGGAGTGATTTTGAAGTAAAATATTTTATGAAATTGCACGTTATCAATTGAATGAGAAGGTAATTTAAATGGTTTAATAAAACGAGTGGTATGGAACGCTCGCGTTTATTTTTCCGATTAATTCTCGGACTTGCTCGATTGAACCATTTATACACATAAGTGGAGTTTAATATCCTATAGTAAATGTTTAGGTAAACCCATGTGGTATGGGACGCACGGTCCTTACTTATTTGGTTGCTATTTGAGAGTTCATGACACTTATATCGACAAGTTTATGACTCACCCTTGGGGGTTTTTATAGGTCTCGTACCTATCTTAGAGTTTATAGGACTTGTTCCTAACTTGGAGTTTATAGGTCTCGTACCTATCTTGTAGTTTGTAGGACTTGTTCCTATCTTGGAGTTTATAGGACTTGTTCCTATCTTGAAGTTTATTGGGGTTGTTTTTATCTTGGAGTTTATAGACATATACGTCTATCTTGGAGTTACATGCATGTAGGTGAATTTACCAATCTAGGAGTTTGGCGCCTTTTTCCCCTTTATGTGATTTCTAGATTTCTAATTACGGATTCTAGATTTTATGATGTTTGTGTTATCACCAAATAGTTTTGGGGATTTTGCTTTTAGAAACTACGTTGGGTTTTGATATTTGGTGATTACATTCTAATAGTTTATTTAAGCATTTTTAATGTTTGCTAATACTTGGCTTTATGTTTATATTTGAAATCTACTTCCTTTCATCCAATATTTATCTTGCTTAATGCATTCATTATAGTCTAGACTGGCCTATTAATTATTTTATAATACTCGGGATAGACCGAGATATTTCAGTGTTTCAGTAGATAGCTTTAGAGAGGATCCCAATCTAGATATCCAGTAATCTTTCATATTACTAGCATCTTATATTTATATGTATCTATTCTTGTAGTGTTGTATCTTGTATCGAGTTTAGACTCATTTAAATATACATATTTGTATCCATGAGATGTAGTACTTATGTATATTGTGGATGACCACAGTCTTATATTTAACATCATGTATCTATTTTCTCCATTCAGTTTGTATCCATTGTATATTCCGCTATGTACATTTTATACTTTGTGGTTCTGTGTTCTTTGAATATTGTATATTGTTCTAAATTATTATTGTAGCCACCGTGGTTTTTGCTTTAAGCCTGGATTGTATATGTCGACTCTAATTGAAAAAAAACTAGCATCCAGATCGACGTAGCAATACTCACTTAAAGAAAAAATCCACGGATGGTCACTCCTAACTAGCCCTATTCCCTACACTAACATATGGTATTACTCTGTAATATCCTTTATTAGTGTGGGACTTGGGGTGGGGCATTACAGTTTTGATAGATGACCTAAGCTTATATATCTAAGTGACAAAGTTTTGACAAAGAGATAAATGTGCACAAATATTCTCGAGATAGGGTGCAAATTTAAAATGATTATGATGTAGGACTTCACATAGATAATTGATAAGCATAGTATTTTATGGGCTTTATGCTGCTTCAACAAAGTTCGCACTGGATTTGATATTTAAGTTAAATATTTGATATGGACTAAAGGCATACCTATAGGCCACACAACATAGAATTGTATTGTCGGACCCAAAATGCTGTAGAAAGTAATTGTAAATGTTTTGAATTATTATGTAGAAGATTTATGTCCTTGTATAAGTTAATTTTTTAATTGGAAACATTAATTAAATAAAACGTATATAAGTGTCATGTGTATTTAATTTAATCTGAATGGGTAATTAATTAATTATATAGAGTATTATTTAATATCTACTGTAAGTATATGTATGTATATGTATATATATATATATATGTAAGTCATAAATTAAATAATATATAGATATTATTTTATATCTATGGTCGACCTTATTATCTATAACAACTCGGAATTTTGGACACTTCGTATTTAAATATCTGAATTATTTAAATATTTGAATCTTAGTTTAAATGTTATTAAAATGATTTAATAAGATTTTTAATCCCCTTTTTAATCATAAGTAATGATGGTAAACTTATTTTGGAAAAACCTTTAGAAATAAATACTTTGAAAATATCGATAATGTGAAAGAAAATCGTTTTATCGATAAACAACTTTTTAACTGTCAGAAGTTGTTCAGATTTTTTTACATATACATATTTTCTTAAGAATTAAATAAAATGAAATAAGGAAATAAACTTTATGGATGATATCATGCATGAAGTAAGGGGAGATATTTAGGAAATGAACTTAAATGAAAAGTCTTAAAAGTTAAGTAAATGGTAAAGGAGAAGTGATGTTTTGTAATTAATGTTAGGATATTTTGAGGGGTTTTTGGTCATTCAACAACTCATTTCTAAGTCTACAAATAGAAGGGAGCGGTTCACTTAATAAATCACAAAACCTTAGAAGAAGTAGGAGGATTGAAAATGGTGGAAGTGCTTTAAGCAGTAATCCACTTATTACTCTCAAACTTTTTCAAACGTTAACCAACTCTTCTCAAATCTCTTCTAAACTTTGGCTTTGGGCCTAAGACAAAATAGGAAGCATGAATATCAAGTAAGAAGTGGGAATAGGTGAGAGAAAGAGGGGGATTCATGGAGGGCCATGAGCATGGAAGGAGGAGAAGGTGTGGCTTTGGTTTGGAAGTGCTAAAGGTTGGACCTTTAGGCCTATGTTGATTGAAGGAGATGGTTCTTTAGTTCTTGTGGCTTTGTACTTGGATTTGGAATGGATCTAAGTGAGTTATCTTACTGTCTTATAAGTATATATTGTGTATATATATGTTGTGTGCAAAATATAATAATTAAAGTGACATTAACCAAGTAAAATTATAAGCTTTGGACCCCTCTTGCTTTTGAAAGCAAATGATAACTTTATATTATATAACATCACCTCTATTACCCTCTTAAACTTGTGGCATGGCCTTGACTTAATGTTTAAATGGATTTTTAACTTGTTTTTTAAATCGAAGAATGTTTGAAAGTGTTTGAAATAAGAAAAGTCTTTATAAGTGCACTTCGGAATCCCTTATTTTCGAGAATTTTTATAAATAAACGGAAAGATATTCTTAGGAATTTCTTTCCATGCTTTTTTAGTACCATAAAGTTAGTACTTAGATAAAAATTTCAAGCTTTAAATTATTTGTTTAAGTGGTTAAAACTAGTCGTAAAGATTGTGCTTTTCAATATTATTTTAACAAGGACTTTTAACAACATTTATAAATGCTGTAGTAAGTCGCTTATTGTTTTAAGTGTTTAAAATGCATTATTTGGACTAGTTTTCATAATTTAAATGGTTTCTAAATTCATTTCTTTGTAATATCTATTTATGGAAGTTCTTATAAAATGTATTTGAGTATGAAAAAAGAATAGAAGTTTAAATATAGTTTTAATGATTATTTATGAATTTTGAAAGTAAAGTGCTGCAAAATGTAAAATATGTTTTTAATCAAACTTCTAAATTAGTTATTTTCAAGTACTACTTTACATATATATTTAAAACCTATTTACAAGTGCTTCTAATGTATTATTATTATATATATATATAATTTTTGATAAAGGCGATCGAATAGGCTTAACAATTAAAGCCGACGAATAAACTTTTCTATTTGTAAGATTCAGGAATGAGGTGTCTAGGCAAGGCTTTGATGCAACCAGTACTCTAATTTACCTGGCTTCCCTCTTGAACAAGGAATAGTATAAGTTGAAATGTCAAAAATATGTTAGTCTTGTTGTTTACCTACTCGTTTAAAAAGGTAATTAACTTTGCTTAACGCTAAAAGCCAACGAAGTAGGTTTCTCTATTTTTGAGAGTTAAAGATTGATGTCGAGTAGGGATGGTGCAATGGAGCTCTTACCTACCAGCTTCCCTCTTGAACAGGGAATAGTTAAGTCGAGAATGTTGGAAACGAGTTAAGAATATGAACATTGATTTGTATAAGCAATTGTTTTGACTAGATAATCAATTAGTCGACCATCGAGCTTAACCGATTATTATCTTAGATCTTGAAAAGGATGTTTTAATGATAATACAAGTATGAAATGGTTTTGGGGTTTTTTTGATAATGTTTTATTAACATTGGACTTTAACCCTTATTGAATATACTTATGAGTGTAAATAGATCTTTAAAATGATGTTTTAAAGATAAGCATATGTGAAATGGTTTTGGGTTTGTAGTGACAATGTTTGAGTAACAGTTGTCTTAAACCTTTTGAATGGATTTGTGAAAGTAATTAGACCCTTAAAATGGTTATTTTAAAGAAAACTATAAGTAGGAATCCTTTTTAAAAAATAGAAAATGTAAAGGTTTAAAGCAAGAAATTTTGTTAATGATTTGTGAATATACTTATAACATTTGAGATAAGTATATGAATACTTTTTGAGGTATTGAAAAAGCAAAGGCTTAAAGTAAGAAATTTTATTAATGATTTGTGAATATACTTATACCATTTAAGATAAGTATATCAATACTTATTGAATTATGGAAAGAGTAAAAATGAATAGTAGAAATTAATAAATGAAGTTTTATTAGATAAAAGAAGTTTTACTAATAAAGAAGGTTTTAAATTAATAAAGGATTAATTAAACAAAAGGGGATTAGAAGTTGCTTATGTGACTTGATTGTGCTTTGTGTGACTTGATCGTGCTTTTTATGTTTACTCGTGTATGGAAAATGTAACGATAGCGATCTTTCGACGCTCGAAAGTCGACATTAATACGTCCACTGTATCAACTGCCGCACAATCGAATGCCGGAAAACCGAATCATTAGGGTTAAAAAGAAGAGGTAGAAGTAGAAGAAGAAAGAAAGAACAGAAAAACAGAAACAGAAACAACAACAATATCAGAATCTCACATTCGCAGCGGAACAATATATAATAGATAATCACTAGTCTTTTAAACAAAGAACTATATCAGTTTATACAATACAACAATGAGAGTCAATATACAACTCAATACAACAATGGACAGTTATATAAACTTGTCCCTATACAGAATACACAGCGGAATAAATAAATTAGTATGGAAGTACGTCTCGCCATCCAGCTCATCTCCAAAGCTCTAGAATATCCAGAATATCCTGATAACATAACTCCAGGCTGCCCGTGTGGAAAATTATGGGCACCCAGAGTTTAGAAAGGAAACAATAAACTTCGAGTCAGTCATGGTGACTGGTGTGAGATCGTAAACCAGTTATTTTCACAAAGAAAATAAAAGAAATTCGCAATGCTTTTGGAAAATGAAACTACCATAAGACCTCCCGCCACACACACAATGCAAACGCAGAATTGGAGGAGATTTCTTCTTATGATAGTCAAACATGCTTACTACGCAAAATCATTGGATATTATTACTAGTGCATAGTGTAGAAAACATTTCGAAAGTATAATATTAATCTTAGCCAGCATAGGCATTTCGCACTTATGCCTACTATAGCTACTATGTTCAATAGCAGGTTACCGCCACATTCCATAGCAGGTTATACAACTAAAACCGTATAGGGTTCGTATTGTTTCTTTGGATTTTCCAACAAATAGTCAGGCTAAGGAACTTCCCACTGTCAATGGGTACGCCTCTGGATGGACGTCCCGAGAACTAACTAGCTCTCTGCCAACACAAGGTCGGGTTACCTCTTACACTAGGTAACTACTACACGAATATGCCACCCCTCGGTCCTTTGGGACCTTTATCCAAGGGCCCTCGATCACAAAGCAACAATCATACAGTAAATGAGACTGGAGCAACCACACAGGTAAATATCTGGGCTCCATACCATAATATCACCTT
The DNA here is from genome assembly GCA_030737815.1 of Allium fistulosum. Lineage (NCBI taxonomy): Eukaryota > Viridiplantae > Streptophyta > Magnoliopsida > Asparagales > Amaryllidaceae > Allium > Allium fistulosum. Next base: position 447,232,122 of record CM060903.1, read on the forward strand.
TTTCCAGAAGGAAATAACAAACCCTAAAGGGAGCGACCCTCATAACCTTACCGCATTTTCCTGTTTCGACCCATTTTCGGGTTGTGAGGTCCGATGAGGTCTCGTCCACAAAGCTACGCTTTTTCACAAAGCCATGCTTTGATCACAAATGATCAGCAACACACAGCAACACTCAGCATGCCACACTACCAAATTGGGAGTATATTACTGATAACCTTCAACTACATAACCTCTGAGCTCATACGCATCAGAGAAGGGTGTTAAGCTAAGAGAATAAATTCTCCGCCACCAACAGATATGTATTTGAAAGAAATCAGCTTTATATCTCAAAGTGTAATGTCAGACATACAACCATATAAGTTTGTTCCGGGTTCGAACAGAACCGAAGGCACTTCCGAAGAAGCCCTTGCAATTCGGGTATTCACAATCCCGATCGGACTTCCCATCACAAGAAGAGTGATATAAATCTCTATACCGGAGCAACTCGGTGCAGAGACATTCGACAGGTTGTCCTATCATTCTCTCAAACACCCAGTCTTCAACACCGGTCTTCAATTGCAATTCATAACGTCGTATCATTATTCGAAATGGGTTATATGACACAAAGTCCTCTCCCGGCTAAACCGAATAATGAGCGCTTGTTTTAAAAACAAATTCAAGTGCCACTTCAAAGGCAAATATTGATAGTCGGTTATTTAACTATCAACAACATTCATAACAATCAAACAATTTAAATAATTTTCCCAAATTATTAAATTTCAAATATCTTCGTAAGATATATATATTTTCCATACTTCATCACTTTGAAAACAAATTTCAAATCATTTTTCACACTTCATCACTTTGAAAACAAATTTCAAATCGTATTTTCACTCGCGAAATAAAATTTCCGAATGTTATTTATTTTCACTTTTCCTTTACAAATTCCATTGTGAATGTAAATTTCCAAATATTCACTTATACACGATTTTCAAATCGTTTTCCAAATATTCTCTTTCAAACACCAAATCAACTTTCAAATGGATTTCCAGATTTATTTTTCAAACACCAAATCAATTTCAAATTGATTCCCAAATGATTTATTTCAAATCCCAAATTAAATTCCAAATTTGATTTCTAAATTTATTCAACACCCAATAAATTTTCAAATCGATTTCCCAAAAATCAATTATCAAATTTTTTCTAAATTTTATCACCTTTTAAATAAGTCCCTTTATTCCTTCCAAATTATTTAAAATTCCATTTTTAATAAATTCTTCAACTTTTAAACAATATTACTTAAAATCCTTTTCCCATATTTTGGAATTTTTTCGATAAGATTACGAAAAATCAATTTTAATACTTTAATTCCTTCTTTTAAATTCACCTAATCCTTTCAAAAGGAATTTTCTTAAAATTTCCAACTTTAAATTTCAAAAATCCAATTTTATTTATTTCTGGTATCCAACGATACCAAAAATACATTCGGCTAAATTTTAGCCTTCAACAATTTCAATCACAAATATAATCATAAACAGATTATAAATAAATCAACACACAACATTGAAACAAATTCAAATATTTGAGGAATCCAGTTGGATCCCTCCAACCTGTTTCCCTGCATCCACAGATGTTAGCACAACAATTAAATACCAATTCCACTTCGAGGTGGAATATCGCGGTATATGAGATTTATAAAATATCATCCGCTATTATGCGGCGCATAGGGTCTCATCCGCTATATAATGCGGGAAATCAACAGCTCCAATATATATATATTCCAATATATATATTGCTATATACTACTATATATACTATCACAATCAGGCAATTAATCAATAACTGCAATTCAATTTTAATTTGAGTGAGAAGATCTCACCTTTATTTTATTAGCATCCATTTCCAACTCCTTTCCATTTTCGGCTTGTTTCTCGATTTTTAAACCTTGTATAAACAATTTTATACAATTCATTAATATTCGAAATAATCGAATTACCAATTACCGTTTAATAGTTTTAATTCTACTAATAATTTAATTTTAAACTAATAAATTTTCCTTTTAAAAATCTTCTATATTGATACATATATGTATTTGTAAAATAATCTATATAAGTTTCACAAAAATCCAATTTATATAAACTTTACAGCCTTTAAATTCCTATTTTTTTCCCCAAAATCAACATTTTTATCTTATAAAACTTACTGTAAAATCAAATAATGTTATATAATTTTCTGCATGTATATGTATATTAAAAACAGAAACCTTACTGTGAAGTATTTTTTCTCTTTCTGAAACTGATTTCAAACTAAATAGGTTTTATAAATTTCCAAATTTTCAAATAAATCAACAGATTTCCTCAACTAGTTTTTTTTCTTTTAACTTAAGTAGATTTAAATTAAAATGTGAAAACACGTTACCTACTCGACTAGAGAACTCAAACATCAAGCTCCTGCTCTAAGCTCCGCCGTGCAGCCTCGCATGCCTCACTTGACTGCCATCGACGTCGAAGACCACGACCCACTATCTCAATAGAACAGCCCCAGCCTTGCGAGCTTGGTCGCCAAACCCTAAGTCGAGATCGAACTCGACGAGCTCCTAGGTCGCTGCTTCCTCCGCCTTCGATTGAAGATGCCGCGCCTTCCAGAAGATCGAGACCACCAGACTTCGCCACTCCCTCGCGAACGCGAGCGCGCCTTCTTCCGGCGCTTCCAGGTGGCCGCCGTTCGAATGAATTTGAACTGCCATCGATTTCGAGCTGTCGCTCCTCCTCGAGAATAGGCTTGCTTTAGGGATGAAATTTCGATTTCGAATGTCGATTTACTATTCGTCTATCATTTTCGAACGACCAGACTTTGCTTAAGAAGTCGATTTCGTATCCTCTAGGAATCGATTTCGAGTAGATCTTGAGAATGGAGGGAGGAAGGGGGAAAATGAACGAAAGTCATTCAGTTTGAATTTTGCTTGCCCATCGTATTATTTCTTTCTTTGGAACGAGATAAATTATTCAATTCGGCCATTACTTTGTTTGAACGAGATATTTTGTTTGAACTGAGGGAAAGGATAAGGATCACGTACACATCGCTCATTTGATCTGATGGAAAAGAAAAGCGGCTGACGTGAAAATATTTGACTAGTCAGAAATACATTTATATATATATTAATTTAAACGACTCGAAATCGGAGCTTAAAATCTCGACCTCCTATCGAGGCATGCCGCTAGGCGTTTATAATGTTATACGCCTATTCCGAATGCATTGGAAAAGGTTTCGAGTCCAAATTCAATTGTATGGAGAAAATAGCTTTTTGGACCAGTTATAATATTAAATTTTCGATTTAATTTCAGCGCGTTTGCTTATCGTACGCTCACACAACAACTCCAAATGCTACGAAAATTGAAATCCGATAATAATACAATATTATGGATCCAATGGAACTGGTTTCGTCGAATTTCGAGACTGTGCTCTGGAAAGCTATTTTTAAATTCAATTAAATGGTAAAATTCAAACTGAACAAACACTTCAAATTTAAATTTTTATCACTTCCATTATCTTCAGTATAATCAATATGAATTTTTCCAAGACTCCATATTATTTTTAATCAGCTTAAAACTGAAGATTCAAATTTTTACCCAACTTCAGTAAATTAAATTCAATAATTAAATTGCCAAATTCATTCTGATATTTGAATTTCAAATTGAACTATCATTCGAATATTTAAACTCAATTAAATATTCAAATTTCAAATGTCAAAAATTTAGGGTCGTTACATTCTTCCCCCCTTAAAAGAATTTCGTCCCCGAAATTACAAGTTAAGACGAATGCTCCAATCCCCGTTTATCATTTTCCCAAAACCAAACAGTTTTATCAACTTATCAACCCAAATCTTTTATTAAAGATTATCATTTCAATTAACTGTCCAAATCTTAACCAGGATTTCCAAACAACTTTATTTACTTCACAATTCAAATTTGAATTTGAATTCAAATTTTAAATTATCCAAAATTTCTCAAAAATGTTCTAACTCTCAAAATTTTCAAAAATTTTTGCCAGCGACTCCTTTGCACGGCTAGCTCGGTACAACTACAAAATGTCCCTACAGACTCCCAAATTCCAAAAGAAAACAAAATGCCAAGTGGCAAAATAAAAAACCCAATTAAATTTCATACTGGAATTCAAATACATACCTTTCGTTGAGAAATTCAAATTTATCTTCGAAATCAAAATCCAATTCCATTTTCCTTAGCCTTTACAATCCCTGTATACTTTACTTAACAACAATGTCCAAATTTACTTATTGGATTCCGAATACCCATTTTACTTAAGAATTTCATTCTTTATTTCTTAAGTTCAACATAAGTATTTACATATTTCTTATATTTATTTTCACTTTACTAACAAAGTTATATATTCATTTCCATTCAACTTTGCGTTTTCAATTCCATTTGAATTCAATTTACAATTTCAATTCTATTTGGATTCGTTTTATCTTCAAAAACCAAAAATTCATTTTAGTGAAAACTCGATGTTCACTTTTTCCAAGACTTTTAACTTCGACCAAAATAATGGTTTTCATTTTCTAGTTCAATTCCTACGTTTCCATTACAATTTGAAAATCAATTTTCCGTTAACAAAAATTTTCCAAATTTTTCAAAAATTTTCTAACTCCCAAAATTTTCAGAAAATTTTGGCGGAGTCTCCTTTGTATGGAGGAGCTTTTGCAATTTGACAAAAGATATAAATATATATACATCGACCCACTCGGTCGAAAAAGCAAAAACAGTTCATATTTCCTATTTTGTATTGCATAGGCGTACCTTTATTAGCATTTTAAGCAAAATCATTTATTTGTTTAGCATTTGCATGCTCAAATCCAGCCAAACGGCTTCCAAAACCTGTACTTACTCAGTTTAAACATGTAAGTGACATATATGGGAAATCTATTAACATTTCATTTATTTTCAATAGCAAACACATAGTTTTCATAAGCAAAACATTCAAAATAATTCTCATAAGCAATTTATATGGTTTATATACAATTTTAATCACTTACGACCAATTCACATACCATTTTTATTCAATTCAATGGTGTACAATGCAATTCCTTATATTCAATTCATTTTTAAATGAATCTAACTCATATCCCTTTCAATTGATTCCAAAATCAATTTCATTTGCTTTTATTAACTCATAGATTTTGATACAATCTCATTTGCGTCAAACGACAATCGTTTCTATGCAAATTTCGATGATATTCACTTAATAGAATATCCATTCTAGTTTATAACTAATTTAAATTGATACCATCTCAATTTATTTTAATTATATTTCATTAATTTAATTCAATTGGTATATTCACTTATTCTTTTTAAATTTCACATTTCCATATTCAATTCATCTCGAATTTATTTTATCAATAACAAGGAAATTTCAATTTATTTCTACTTACTTGAATTTATATGCAAATTCAAACCAATTTAAATTTAACTCACAACTCAACTTTAATTTAACTGATTCAACTTCCAATTCATTATTTCATGAATTAATAAATTATCAAGTTAGTTTACTTGAATTCAATCCATTTTTTTTCAAGTTTGGATTTTTATTCAACTTGATTCAAATCAAATCTCATTCCATTTTTCAATTCCAATTCATTTATAAATTCACATTACCAATTTCATTCCATTAATGAATTTATTTCAAATATTTTCCTTGAATTCTATTTCAATTTATAAATCACATTTACAATTTACATTTACAAATCCCATTCATATATGAATTCATTTCCTTATACTTTCAATTCATATTTATAAATTTCATTTGTTAATTGGATTTATCTCCAAATATTTGGTTATACTATTATTTCTTATTAAATTTCCATATAACAATGACAATAATTCGATATTATCACTTCCTAACAACCAAGCATCCATATACTACAATAATTCCTAGAAAATGATTTCTTTTCTACACAAAAATAGTTTTGGGCAAAATTATTTCATTTACCCTATTTAAAACAATACTGTGTCAGTTTATCTTGTTTAAGAATTTAGAAACCTCTATCGATTACAGTTGGCTAGACTGAACCGACCAGAATCTATAAACAATCAACCGATAAGTCAACACAATACAAAACAAATTTTTGTATTCACTAACAAATACGCACGCATATCTATTATTACTCTCACACTCATTCTAGAGTACTACTGACTCTATCTCTAATGAGTAACACCCAACAGAGCCAGGGTTGTCGCTTAACCAATTGCTCTGATACCACATGTAACGATAGCGATCTTTCGACACTCGAAAGTTGACATTAATACGTCCACTGTATCAACTGCCGCACAATCGAATGCCGGAAAACCGAATCATTAGGGTTAAAAAGAAGAGGTAGAAGTAGAAGAAGAAAGAAAGAACAAAAAAACAGAAATAGAAACAACAACAATATCAGAATCTCACATTCGCAGCGGAACAATATATAATAGATAATCACTAGTCTTTTAAACAAAGAACTATATCAGTTTATACAATACAACAATGAGAGTCAAGATACAACTCAATACAACAATGGACAGTTATATAAACTTGTCCCTATACAGAATACACAGCGGAATAAATAAATAAGTACGGAAGTACGTCTCGCCATCCAGCTCATCTCCAAAGCTCCAAAATATCCAGAATATCCTGATAACATAACTCTAGGCTGCCCGTGTGGAAAATTATGGGCACCCAGAGTTTAGAAAGGAAACAATAAACTCCGAGTCAGTCATGGTGACTGGTGTGAGATCGTAAAACAGTTATTTTCACAAAGAAAATAAAAGAAATTCGCAATGCTTTTGGAAAATGAAACTACCATAAGACCTCCCACCACACACACAATGCAAACGCAGAATTGGAGGAGATTTCTTCTTATGATAGTCAAACATGCTTACTACGCAAAATCATTGGATATTATTACTAGTGCATAGTGTAGAAAACATTTCGAAAGTATAATATTAATCTTAGCCAGCATAGGCATTTCGCACTTATGCCTATTATAGCTACTATATTCAATAGCAGGTTACCGCCACATTCCATGGCAGGTTATACAACTAAAACCGTACAGGGTTCGTATTGTTTCTTTGGATTTTCCAACAAATGGTCAGGCTAAGGAACTTCCCACTGTCAATGGGTACGCCTCTGGATGGACGTCCCGAGAACTAACTAGCTCTCTGCCAACACAAGGTCGGGTTACCTCTTACACTAGGTAACTACTACACGAATATGCCACCCCTCGGTCCTTTGGGACCTTTATCCGAGGGCCCTCGATCACAAAGCAACAATCATACAGTAAATGAGACTGGAGCAACCACACAGGTAAATATCTGGGCTCCATACCATAATATCACCTTTTTCCATAAGGAAATGGCATACCCTAAAGGGAGCGACCCTCATAACCTTGCCGCATTTTCCTGTTTCGACCCATTTTCGGGTTGTGAGGTCCGATGAGGTCTCGTCCACAAAGCTACGCTTTTTCACAAAGCCATGCTTTGATCACAAATGATCAGCAACACACAGCAACACTCAGCATGCCACACTACCAAATTGGGAGTATATAACTGATAACCTTCAACTACATAACCTCTGAGCTCGTACGTCTCAGAGAAGGGTGTTAAGCTAAGAGAATAAATTCTCCAACACCAACAGATATGTATTTGAAAGATATCAGCTTTATATCTCAAAGTGTAATGTCAAACATACAATCATACAAGTCTGTTCCGGGTTCGAACAGAACCGAAGGCACTTCCGAAGAAGCCCTTGCAATCCGGGTATTCACAATCCCGATCGGACTTCCCATCATAAGAAGAGTGATATAAATCTCTATACCAGAGCAACTCGGTGCAGAGACATTCGATAGGTTGTCCTATCATTCTCGCAAATACCCAGTCTTCAACACCGGTCTTCAATTGCAATTCATAACGTCGTATCATTATTCGGAATGGGTTATATGACACAAAGTCCTCTCCCGGCAAAACCGAATAATGAGCACTTGTTTTAAAAACAAATTCAAGTGCCACTTCAAAGGCAAATATTGATAATCGGTTATTTAACTATCAACAACATTCATAACAATCAACCAATTTAAATAATTTTCCCAAATTATTAAATTTCAAATATCTTCGTAAGATATATATATTTTCCATACTTCATCACTTTGAAAACAAATTTCAAATCATTTTTCACACTTCATCACTTTGAAAACAAATTTCAAATCGTATTTTCACTCGCGAAATAAAATTTCCGAATGTTATTTATTTTCACTTTTCCTTTACAAATTCCATTGTGAATGTAAATTTCCAAATATTCACTTATACACGATTTTCAAATCGTTTTCCAAATATTCACTTTCAAACACCAAATCAACTTTCAAATGGATTTCCAGATTTATTTTTCAAACACCAAATCAATTTCAAATTGATTCTCAAATGATTTATTTCAAATCCCAAATTAAATTCCAAATTTGATTTCTAAATTTATTCAACACCCAATAAATTTTCATATCGATTTCCCAAAGATTTATTTTCAAATGCCAAACAATTATCAAATTTATTTCTAAATTTTATCACCTTTTAAATAAGTCCCTTTATTCCTTCCAAATTACTTAAAATTCCATTTTCAATAAATTCTTCAACTTTTAAACAATATTACTTAAAATCCTTTTATTAAAATCCTTTCCCATATTTTGGAATTTATTCGATAAGATTACGAAAAATCAATTTTAATACTTTAATTCCTTCTTTTAAATTCACCTAATCCTTTCAAAAGGAATTTTCTTAAAATATCCAACTTTAAATTTCAAAAATCCAATTTTATTTATTTCGGGTATCCAACGATACCAAAAATACATTCGGCTAAATTTTAGCCTTCAACAATTTCAATCACAAATATAATCGTACACAGATTATAAATAAATCAATACACAACATTGAAACAAATTCAAATATTTGAGGAATCCAGTTGGATCCCTCCAACCTGTTTCCCTGCATCCACAGATGTTAGCACAACAATTAAATACCAATTCCACTTCAAGGTGAAATATCGCGGTATATGGGATTTATAAAATATCATCTGTTATTATGCGGCGCATAGGGTCTCATCCGCTATATAATGCGGGAAATCAACAACTCCAATATATATATATATATTCCAATATATATATATATTGCTATATACTACTATATATACTATCATAATCAGGCAATCAATCAATAACTGCAATTCAATTTTAATTTGAGTGAGAAGATCTCACCTTTATTTTATTAGCATCCATTTCCAACTCCTTTCCATTTTCGGCTTGTTTCTCGATTTTTAAACCTTGTATAAACAATTTTATACAATTCATTCATATTTGAAATAATCGAATTACCAATTACCGTTTAATAGTTTTAATTCAACTAATAATTTAATTTTAAACTAATAAATTTTCCTTTTAAAAATCTTCTATATGGATACATATATGTATTTGTAAAATAATCTATATAGATTTCATAAAAATCCAATTTATATAAACTTTACAGCCTTTAAAATCCTATTTTTTTCCCCAAAATCAACATTTTTATCTTATAAAACTTACTGTAAAATCAAATAATGTTATATATTTTTCTGCATGTATATGTATATTAAAAACAGAAACCTTACTGTGAAGTATTTTTTCTCTTTCTGAAACTGATTTCAAACTAAATAGGTTTTATAAATTTCCAAATTTTCAAATAAATCAACAGATTTCCTCAACTAGTTTTTTTTCTTTTAACTTAAGTAGATTTAAATTAAAATGTGAAAACACGTTACCTACTCGACTAGAGAACTCAAACATCAAGCTCCTGCTCTAAGCTCCGCCGTGCAGCCTCGCATGCCTCACTTGACTGCCATCGACGTCGAAGACCACGACCCACTATCTCAATAGAACAGCCCCAGCCTTGCGAGCTTGGTCGCCAAACCCTAAGTCGAGATCGAACTCGACGAGCTCCTAGGTCGATGCTTGCTCCGCCTTCGATTGAAGACGTTGCGCCTACCAGAAGATCGAGACCACCAGACTTTGCCACTCCCTCGCGAACGCGAGCGCACCTTCTTCCAGCACTTCCAGGTGGCCACCGTTCGAATGAATTTGAACTGCCATCGATTTCGAGCTATCGCTCCTCCTCGAGAATAGGCTTGCTTTAGGGATGAAATTTCAATTTCGAATGTCGATTTACTATTCGTCTGTCATTTTCGAACGACCAGACTTTGCTTAAGAAGTCGATTTTGTATCCTCTTGGAATTGATTTCGAGTAGATATTCAGAATGGAGGGAGGAAGGGGGAAAACGAACGAAAGTCGTTCAGTTTGAATTTTGCTTGGCCATCGTATTTTTTCTTTCTTTGGAACGAGATAAATTATTCAATTCGGCCATTACTTTGTTTGAATGAGATATTTTGTTTGAACTGAGGGAAAGCATAAGGATCACGTACACATCGCTCATTTGATCTGATGGAAAAGAAAAGTGGCTGACGTGAAAATATTTGACTAGTCAGAAATACATTTATATATATATATATATTAATTTAAACGACTTGAAATCGGAGCTTAAAATCTCGACCTCCTATCGAGGCATGCCGCTAGGCATTTATAATGTTATACGCCTATTCCGAACGCATTGGAAAAGGTTTCGAGTCCAAATTCAATCGTATGGAGAAAATAGCTTTTTGGTCCAGTTATAATATTAAATTTTCGATTTAATTTCAGCGCGTTTGCTTATCGTACGCTCACACAACAACTCCAAATGCTACGAAAATTGAAATCCGATAATAATACAATATTATGGATCCAATGGAACTGGTTTCGTCGAATTCTGAGACTGTGCCCTGGAAAGCTATTTTTAAATTCAATTAAACGGTAAAATTCAAAACTGAACAAACACTTCAAATTTAAATTTTTAACACTTCCATTATCTTCAGTATAATCAATATGAATTTTTCCAAGACTTCATATTATTTTTAATCAGCTTAAAACTGAAGATTCAAATTTTTACCCAACTTCAGTAAATTAAATTTAATAATTAAATTGCCAAATTCATTCTGATATTTGAATTTCAAATTGAACTATCATTCGAATATTTAAACTCAATTAAATATTCAAATTTCAAATGTCAAAAATTCTGGGTCGTTATAGAAAATATTTAGTCATATAGTTAGCACTAAAAGCCGATGAAGTAGGGTTGTCTACGTGTAAGAATTAAGGTAGATGTTCGACTAGGGATATGAGCAATAGAGCTCTAACCTAACTGCTTCACTCTTAATGGAGAGATAGTATGCGAGGAAGTTATCAAAAACTTGATAAGTATACGAGGTTGGTTTCCACATGCGATCGCTCTCATTATTACTGAATGACCAAATTTGTCAATTCAGTCTTGAAGAGACCGGGATCAATAAATGTTTTACTTCTTGAAAACAACTTCAAGACTGAGATACGTGCTCTATCTCTTGGAAGTGGATCTATTTGAAATGTAGGAATCTATATGGAGATTCAAGATCTATTTAAGATGCTCGAACACATGTAGTTATTCATGATATATTCAGGAGGTGGGAATCCATGTGTGATTTCGAGATCTGTTGAGATATGGAAATCCTTATGTGATTTCGAGATCTGTTTGAGATATGAGGATCCAATTGGGGATTCATGTTCTGTTCGAGTGATGAAGACTCATGTGAAAGAAGCTGAACCTTACCTCGACATCAAAAATGGCTAAAGATAGAGTAGATGCACAATCCGGGTTTTGCAGTCCCACGACATGGTATTGTCAACTCAAGATCTAGAGTATGCTTATCCATGTTGCGCTCGAGAGTTGATGATATTTGATACTGCGAGGTTCACGTTTAAGTTCGGGCATGGGCCTTTGTGTTTACCTTATTGTATATTTTATCTGGAGATATACGGTGCTCGAAAAAGTATTATCCGATCCTTGTGCATGGCATTTGGATTCGGCTTCTCCGAAGAGATCTCCGTAGATGATCCAATGATGCAGCGCACTATGATTGCGATAGGTCGCTTGGAATAAGTCATTCTCGACCTAGGCATAGCGAGTCATGGGATAGCGAGATAAGAGAAGAAGGAGATGCAATGCCAACCGCCAACGACCTATGTGTTGAGTCGCGCAGCGAGTTATGACCTAGCGAGGTATCAAGGTTGTGCGGTGAATCGAGTTATGCAGGGAAAGGGGAACCAGTGACCTATGATAAGTCGCTCAACTTTAGATCGCTAACTCGTTAGACACTAGTTCATGAAGCAGTAATGTTTGTTTAGGTTGTTCGAAGATTTCCAGAAGCCACTTCTTTAGGTCGCTCAAGCGAGATAATGACCTTATGCCACATAAAGAGAGCCGATGTTGGTTAAGTCGCTTGGTGTCGTATGTTGTTAGGTCGCGTGAGTCTTAAGTCGCGTATGTGCTGTGTTGTTTAGATCGCGACTTGTGTTCTGTTGTTAAGTTGTTCACTGTTATGTCGTTATGCGTATATGTTGAGTCGTTATCTGTTAAGTCGTGTACTGTGTTGTATGTACTAGGTCGTTTACTTGTTGTAACTTGTATTTTGTTAGGTCGTTTAATCTGTTAGGTCGTGAACGACCTATGTTAGGTCGTGAACGACCTATGTTAGGTCGGCTGTGTGTTGTGTTGTAACCCTATAAATAGGGATATGGGGTCATTTGTAAAGGTAGTTGATTTTGAATAAGACTTTGTTTGTGTGCTTTATGCCACTTTGAAATTGGAAGTTGAGTGTGAGCTCCTTTCTCCATCTTCGGTATTCGAGTGCGCTCGAATCAAAGGATTTGAAGCCGATTCACGGAATCAAGTGCGCTTGATCAACGTTCGAAGAATCATAGATCTTTTAACACGGTATCGTGCGCGATCAACGTGTTGGAGATAGCTAGAATCCGGTATCTTTGAGATCAACGGATTTGGGCATTTCGGTATTTTCAATCCATCGTTTCTACTTTTCATCGTTGTATCCATTTCGAGAATATCCGCTGCATCATTTGGTATCAAAGCTAGACTTAGCCAATCATAGCTATGCCGAGCCTGTTGGAGCAAAGTTGAAGTGTTGAAGTGTAGATCCGAGCTAGTTGAAGGCCGTGCATCACTTTTGTAAGTCCAAGCCGAGTTGTAAAAGATTGTTTGATTCGACAATGCCTCCAAGAAGAGCTAATCGCCATCAGAATGTTGAAGCGTTGTATAGAAGAGAAGAAGCTGAGAAAATGGAACAACATATCAATGAGAAATTTGATGAAAGCATTAGTAAGTTAGAGAAACTGATGATTGACATGAATCAAGGTCAAAGGAGAAGGTCGCCAGTCTCGAACCATGGAGGAAACAGAGTTTCGCCATCGGTTACGGAAGCGTGGAGGGTGTCTCCATAATCTTACCGAGAAAGAAGAGAATCTTCAGTTTCATTGAGAAGAGAACATCATGAGTATAGAAATGAAGAGAGAAGAACTCCACATGAGTTTGAACATGAGCCATATCATGATGATGAAAGACAAAGTAGAAGGGATATGCTTGATCATAGAGATGTGGATGGTCGAGATTGTTATCGAAGTACATCTGTTTTTGATGAAGATGGTGATAGATGTAGTGTTCATTATCGAGATCGAGACCAAGTACGAAATGCATATTGGGAGGTTGAAGATGATCGTCGATGGGAGTCAGGGATGAAAACTGAAATTCCAGAATTCAAGGGTGGTATGCAAGCTGAGGAATTTTTGGATTGGTTATCTAATGTTGAAGAAATTTTTGACTTCAAGGAAGTTCCCGAGCATCGGAGAGTTAAGTTGGTTGCTACTCGTTTGAGAGGAAGAGCTATGGCATGGTGGCAACAAACTAAACTTACATGGGAGAGGATGGGAAAGTCAAAGATTGAGTCATGGGAGAAGATGAAGAAGTTGATGAAAGCTACTTTCTTACCTTACAATTATCAATCTCTTATGTATCAACGTTTGCAGAACTTGAGGCAGGGGACGAAGACTGTTAATGATTATGCTGATGAGTTTTATCAATTGATTGCGAGGAATGACATCATGGAGACGGAGGAATAGTTGACTGCTATATTTGTTGGAGGGTTGAGAATGCAGATTCAAGATATGGTGAATATGTTTGATCCCAGATCTGTTGCTGAAGCACATCAAAAAGCTCTAGCTTGGGAGAAGCAAGGTAGGAGAGGTGGTGGTGTGTTTACAAATTCCAATAATCAAATGAAAGGGGCTAGTAGCAATGTGAATGTTTCCAAGGCTGTTGCAAAACCGGTTGTTAGTGAAGTTGCTAAGACCAAGGTCAATAGTGGTATCAAATGCTTCAATTGTCAGGAGTTTGGTCACAAAAGCAATGAATGTCCGAAGCCAAAGAAGCGAGTGATGGTAGCTGAGGTTGAGGATGAGGATGTAGAAGATGAATGTTCTAATTCACCACATGTTGAGGAGGAAGAAGAGTTGTCAGGAGATGAGGGTTGTAATTTAATGATGAGGAGGTCTTGTTTAACACCAAAACAAGAGGATGATTCTAGCTGGTTGAGGAGCAACATTTTTCAGTCAACATGCACTATTCTGGGAAAGGTTTGCAAGTTTGTTATTGATGCGGGCAGCTGTGATAACATCATTTCTACCGAGGCTGTGAAGAAGTTGGCATTAAAGACTGAGAAGCATCTGAAACCTTACAAGTTAGCTTGGTTGAGGAAAGGTGGGGAGGTGAAGGTTGGACGAAGAGCTTGTGTTAATTTTTCGATTGGGAAGAAATACAAAGATGAAATTTGGTGTGATGTTGTGGATATGGATGTATGCCACTTGTTTTTGGGGAGACCATGGCAGTATGATAGAGTTGTGCAACATGATGGACGTACCAACAGCTATAGTTTCATGTTCGAAGGCACAAAAATCACTTTAGTTCCCAAGAAGCGACAACAAGAAGAAAGCAAGTTGGAGGAGATTGAAGAACTTAAAACTTTGCTATCTTTGAAGGAGTTTGTTAAGGAAGCGGAAGATGAGCCGGAAGTGTTTCTGTTGATTGGGTATGAAAGTAGTGAAGCAGTTGAAATTCCTGAAGGAGTCAAACCAGTGTTGAAAGAGTTTGAAGATGTCTTTCCTACAGAATTACCCAAGGAATTGCCACCGCTAAGGGACATACAACATCAAATTGATCTAATGCCAGGTGCTGTATTACCACATAGACCACATTACAGAATGAGTCCAAAGGAGCACGAGGAGTTGAGAAGGCAGGTGGAAGAGTTGCTTGAACAAGGGCGTGTACAGGAAAGTTTAAGTCCTTGTGCAGTTCCAGCCTTGTTAGTGCCGAAGAAGGATGGAACGTGGAGGATGTGTACTGATAGTCGAGCACTAAACAAGATTACAGTGAGATACAGATTTCCTATGCCTAGATTGGATGACTTGTTGGATCAACTTAGTGGAGCTGCTATCTTTTCGAAGATCGATTTGAAGAGTGGTTATCATCAAATTCGAATTCGACCAGGGGATGAATGGAAAACAGCATTCAAGACACGTGAGGGGTTGTACGAATGGCTGGTTGTGTCGTTTGGTCTTTCGAATGCACCTAGTACATTTATGTGGGTGATGAATCAGATCTTTAGACCATTTATTAGGAAGTTCGTGGTGGTGTATTTTGATGATATACTGATATACAGTGGAAGCCCAGAAGAACACTTACATCATCTGAGAGAAGTGTTGATGATACTGCGACAGGAACAATTTTATGCTGCAACGAAGAAATGCGTGTTCATGATGCATAGTGTTTTATTTTTGGGGTATGTTGTTTCTGAAGGAGGTATACAGGTGGATCAAAGTAAAGTTGAAGCAATCAGAAGTTGGCCACAGTCCAAGACTATAACTGAAGTGAGAAGTTTTCATGGTTTAGCATCATTCTACCGAAGATTTATTCCACATTTCAGTAGCATGATGGCGCCAGTTACTGATTGTATGAAAGGAAAACAATTTTTGTGGACGGAAGAAGCAGGATTAGCTTTTGAGAGGATCAAGGAGCTTTTGACGAAAGCACCAATTTTGGTTTTACCGGATTTCCAGTTGCTATTTGAATTACATACTAATGCATCGAAGGTTGGAATTGGAGAGGTGTTGAGTCAAAAAGGTCGACCAATTGCTTATTTCAGTGAGAAGCTTTCGGGAGCTAAGATGAGATATAATACTTATGATGTGGAGTTCTATGCTATTGTACAAGCTGTGAAGCATTGGAGACATTACTTGTTCCATAAGGAGTTTGTCTTGTATACAGACCATGAGGCGTTGAAGCATTTGCAAGGGCAGGATAAAGTCGCAGCTAGACATGCTTCATGAATCGCATACTTGCAACAGTTTACATTTGTGGTGAAGCATAAGTCGGGAATTACAAACCGTGTGGCAAATGCATTAATTCGAAGGAATCATTTGTTGACTACAATGAAGGTTGAGGTGATAGGGTTTGATGTATTGCCAGAATTGTTTGTTGATGGTCCTTACTTTGCTAAGGTTATGGATGAAGTCAATAAAGGGAAGACGGATGAGTATATTTTGGTAGATGGTTTTCTATTCAAGGGAAATAGGTTGTGCATACCTGAGAGCAGTTTATGGATAAAAATTGTAAAAGAATTGCATGAAGAGGGTCATGTGGGAAGAGATCGTACTTTGCAATTGATTTCTCAATCATACTTTTGGCCTTCTATGAGAAAAGAAGTTGAAAGATTTGTGGAGAGATGTCATATTTGTCAAGTTTCCAAAGGGACAGCGACGAATGCGGGATTGTATATGCCATTACCTGTGGTTGATATCAGCATGGACTTTGTTTTAGGTTTGCCAAGAACTCAGCGAGAAAATGATTCTATATTTGTTGTGGTGGATAGATTTTCGAAAATGGCACATTTCATAGCTTGTAAGAAGACAGCTGATGTCGTCCGTGTTGCTCAGTTATTCTTTAAAGAAGTGTATCGACTACATGGGCTACCTGAATCCATTGTTTCTGACCGGGATACGCGATTTTTAAGTCATTTTTGGTTGAGTCTGTGGAAGATGGTTGGAACGAAGCTGAATTTTAGTAGCGCATATCATCCACAAACAGATGGGCAAACGGAAGTGGTGAATAGATCGTTGGGAAACTTATTGAGATGTCTTGTGAAAGATAATTTGAAGAGCTGGGATATGAAATTATGTCAAGCGGAATTCGCACACAATCATGTTGTTAATCGAAGTACTGGATACAGTCCATTTCAAGTTGTATATTCAGCAATTCCGAAGGGACCATTAGATTTGACGACCGTGCCATATCAGAAGGGAGTTGTTAAGCGAGCTTGTGATTTTGTGACTGAGTTGCAGGAGTGTCACAGAACTGTTCATGAACGATTGCTTGCATCAAATGAGAAGTATAAACAACTGGCAGATAAAAAGCGAAGGATGTGAACTTCAGAGAAGGTGATTTGGTTTACGCCGTTTTGACGAAAGATCGTTTTCCTGTTGGAACTTACAACAAGTTGAAAGCTCGAAAAATCGGTCCAGTAGAAATTTTGAAGAAGATCAATGAGAATGCGTATCAGTTAAGATTGCTAGATGATGTTCATACCTCTGATGTTTTCAATGTCAAATACTTGATTCGGTATCATGGGAAAGAGCCTGTCGAGGAAAAAGAAGGTGCAAATTCGAGGACGAATTCTTGTCAACCGGGGAGGATGATGCAGCGCACTATGATTGCGATAGGTCGCTTGGAATAAGTCGTTCTCGACCTAGGCATAGCGAGTCATGGGATAGCGAGATAAGAGAAGAAGGAGATGCAACGCCAACCGCCAACGACTTATGTGTTGAGTCGCGCAGCGAGTTACGACCTAGCGAGGTATCAAGGTTGTGCGGTGAAGCGAGTTATGCAGGGAATAGGGAACCAGCGACCTACGATAAGTCGCTCAACTTTAGGTCGCTAACTCGTTAGACACTAGTTCATGAAGCAGTAATGTTTTTTTAGGTCGTTCGAAGATTTCTAGAAGCCACTTCTTTAGGTCGCTCAAGCGAGATAACGACCTTATGCCACATAAAGAGAGCCGCTGTTGGTTAAGTCGCTTGGTGTCGTATGTTGTTAGGTCGCGTGAGTCTTAAGTCGCGTATGTGCTGTGCTATTTAGATCGCGACTTGTGTTCTTTTGTTAAGTTGTTCACTATTATGTCGTTATGCGTATATGTTGAGTCGTTATCTATTAAGTCGTGTACTGTGCTGTATGTACTAGGTCGTTTACTTGTTGTAACTTGTATTTTGTTAGGTCGTTTAATCTGTTAGGTCGTGAACGACCTATGTTAGGTCGGATGTGTGTTGTGTTGTAACCCTATAAATAGGGATATGGGGTCATTTGTAAAGGTAGTTGATTTTGAATAAAACTTTGTTTGTGTGCTTTATGCCACTTTGAAATTGGAAGTTGAGTGTGAGCTCCTTTCTCCATCTTCGGTATTCGAGTGCGCTCGAATCAACGGATTTGAAGCCGATTCACGGAATCAAGTGCGCTTGATCAACGTTCGAAGAATCATAGATCTTTTAACACGGTATCGTGCACGATCAACGTGTTGGAGATAGCTAGAATCCAGTATCTTTGAGATCAACGGATTTAGGCATTTCGGTATTTTCAATCCATCGTTTCTACTTTTCATCGTTGTATCCATTTCGAGAATATCTGCTGCATCATCCAATATGCAAACGTTCCTTATCGGATTAGATTGTACTCCTATATGATGTTGGATGTAATCAATGTAACCGTTCTAGCTATATTACAATAATTTATAATCTACACCCTAGACATTATCTATTATATCACCTTATGTACCTAATAGATGGTGGTTCTTTTGAAGGGATAACCCTTATGGCATTCGGTGCGGCCTCAAAAGTACTCTTATTTGTTGTAAACATATTTCTTGAGTTTCTCATACTAGACTTTTTTCTGACGCTTAGTTTTTGTTTTCCCTAAATTCCTCGTGTGCTCTTTCAAGTAGTCGGAGAAGGGAAGGATTTTCGTTGATGTTCTTTGGAGCACGAGAAGATGAGCTGGATGTTTCACCTACCATAGTATTCTTATTTCCACGACATTACTATATTATATATCAGCATTTGTGAGGATAGGTTGTTATAACTGTACATGCTACTGATAGTACTTAGATTTTGGTAGCTCTGAAATTTCCATATTGGAGTAACCTTTTGTACCGTTCATTTGATATTATATATTATCGTTCCGCTGTGAGATTCTGATATTGTGTTCTCTTCTTTCTTGTTATATTTTCTTTTTATTTTACCCTAACTTTTTATCTTCTCGGCACCTGGGGGCTCGACACACGAATACCGTGGATGTATTAGTGTCAACATTTGGGGGTTGAAAAGGTGATTCGTTACATGTGGTATCAGAGCTGAAGATTAAGGGAACCTTGGCTTAGGTAGGTATGACTCATTAAGGGATATGGTAATGGAATGCCATAGCATGAGTTGAGTGTATTACACGTATGGGTGTGTATTTGTATTTGTTATAAGCGTATACCTTAATAGTAATTATAACTGCAAAAATTAAATATCTTATATAAGATAACTTATATAAGTATGAATTGTTAAAATGCGGTCTAATTAATGTAGGGATTAATGGTGTTCATTCGTTACCCCTTATTAATTTGTTTAGTTATGCTCGGCCAGTTTATGAGCATTAACTATCATTATGATTTGTTGATTGTTGATTTGTGCTCGACCAGTTTATGGGCACTTTTACCTTTTTACTACAAGGGTTGGGTATGCAGTATTTGTGGGAACATTAAAATGAACAACTTGTGAATTTAGTTTAATAGTTTGACTATAAGGCATTGAGTGATAATGTTGGGTTAAAAGTTAACTTTTGTAAAAGTTGAATTTAGTAAAAAAGTTTATTTTGATCTAAAGGAAAGATAATATATTTTGGGAGTAAACATTTGTGAAAATATTTTATATATGAAAGTGAATTTATACAAGTATGGTTTATGAAATATGGTGTATAAATGAGAAGGATTTAAACATTATTCTGAGAGCTTAAATCCCGGAGTCTTTGAAAATGGTTTTCAAGATTTTGAGAAAATAATAGTAGTATTATTTGAAACTAAGTATTTGGGAAATTGGCTTATGAAATCAAGATCATGGTACTTAGTAATATTTATGAAGTATTTTATATCGTTTTGAAATGATTTTGGTTAAGTTCGAAAGGCATGATTTGGATGTACTGAACTCACTCCTGTCGCTTGAAAATAATTCTGGTGATGATTTCAACATCTTCGGCGTTCATTTTTGGGTTTCTATGTAGGGGATGCTACAAGGTTGTTTTAGTAAAACGAATTTCAATTTGATTTCGAAAGTATGATTTGTTATACAAAAGATTTATGCATATATTGTTATTTTAGAATGATTTGAAATAAGACCCGGTGTTTAGTTCTAAAAATTTTCTTTGGAAAGGTGTTTGATACGAACTTTTTGTGTAGAAAAGTTTTATATGTAGGGTGCCCGAGTGATAGTGGCATAGCCGGGAATAAATGATGAAACCTTTTCATGTTATCCCTTTTGGTTAAAGTGTGTTTAATAAATTATTGAAATTTGTTAAGTTATTTTATGGACACATGTAGCCTATGCATTAGAATTGTATGGTATGTGCATCATGATATGATACGTTGTTTGGTAGATTTCATTTGTTAAAATGAAATGGGATTTTTAATGATTTTGGACGGTTGAAAACTTTTGAATTGTTATAG
This sequence comes from Allium fistulosum, assembly GCA_030737815.1. Classification (NCBI taxonomy): domain Eukaryota; kingdom Viridiplantae; phylum Streptophyta; class Magnoliopsida; order Asparagales; family Amaryllidaceae; genus Allium; species Allium fistulosum. The sequence continues at coordinate 447,252,883 of CM060903.1, forward strand.
AATTTGAAGCTAAGTGATTTTGTGAAAATATAAAAGTTTATATAACACTTGAATTGTAACGACCCTGAAATTCCGACCCAGTTTAAAATTTTCAAAATCATTTATTGAGTGTAGAAATTCGAATTTTTACAAACAACTTTGTTGCTTTTCAAATTTGATATTTGGAATGCATCTAATTAATCATAGCAACTGGTAAATTTTCATCAAAAAGTTTGGAAGTTTATTTTCTAGTGTAATTTTATTCCAATTTAGTTAAAATTGATGATAATAAAATGTTTTCCAAACCTGAATAATTTTATATAGAAAAATTCTAATTCACCTTCTGACTAAGACGTCATTTTTCGTTTTTCAAAATTCGGACTTCTTTAGCTCCGTCGATCTTATTTTTCGGCGTTTTTACTGCATTTTTCCATAATAGAAAATTCGAATTTTATAATTCAATCGTACCACTGATATCTATATACCGTTGTGTTCGCCTCGTCGCGCTGATCAAAATGGTATATTTATTTATGTCAATCGGAGTTCGGCGTTGCGAATTATAATTGTTTAACGGATTACAAACTGGTCTGTTACGCAGCATAAACCGGTACCCAATTGTCTACCCCGTTTAGAATTCTAGGAGTCTTTGACTATTCAGCTGTCTTGGAAAGCCAACAGCCATTTCGGTTACCAAGACAAATCAATTTAGGACCTTTGATTTCCAACGTTCTGTATAAACGAGCTGCCTTTTCCTTTTTGTTCAGAGGCAAATTAAACTATCTGGTAACGTGTTCTACTCTTCCCCATTGTTTCATTTTATTTTTAAAACTTGCATCTCCAATTTTCATGCAACTCCTCCCCACCGTGAGCTTCCCTCTGTGTCACCGCCCGCTCCACTTTCCCCCACGTCCGCCTCCGACCACGCCCACTACCCAGTCCGCCTCCGCCCCATTGCACTATCCCGTCCGTCCCCACGCCCGCCTTCGCCCACTGCCACGCCGCCTTCGCCCACGTTCACGCCATCCGACGTCCGCCCACTGCTTATCTGCCGCCCAGCCTCCACGTCCCTCACTGCCCTACCCACGTCGCCGCGCCGCCTCCCAACCAACCCACCGATCGCCGCCCAGCCTGCCACGTCGCTGACCAGCCCTCCGTCCCCACTTCCCACACCGCCGCCAGCCTCCGCGTCCCACTGCCACCATCCGCCAGCCCTCCGTCCCCACTGCCCACCGATCGCCGCCTAGCCCGCCACGTCGCCCCAATCCACAGCCCGCTCCATTTTTCCCTTGTTCCGCCTCCGCCCACTGCCCCACCGTTCCGCCTCCACGCCCACTAGCCCAGTCCACCACTGCCTCTATTGCCCAGTCCACCAGCGACCCACCCGGACCCACTACCCCAGCCAACCCGCCTGCGATCAGCGACCACCCGCGCCCGCCAGCGACCAGCCCGCTTTCTCCGACCACCGCAACGTCCCCTGCTCCACCGTCACTGCTGTGCCTCACCTTGGCCGCAGCCGTATTCCTATGCACTTCCGTTTATATATAAATATATATGTGAAACTGTATATATATATATAGCAGTATATAACTTTGAGAATTCTAGTTGCTCACATACAGTGTTTTACTGTGTTTTGTTCCAACTACTGCTTCGGAGAATTAGGCTTCCATTCAGCTTGTCAGATCTATCTAGTTTCTTTGCTTTGGTATGATTATATATAAAATCTATATATATATATATATATATATATATATATATTGTATTGAACTAAACTGTCAATTTAATTATTTGTTTGATTGCAGTTTGTGTTCGTTTTTGTGTCGTGCTTGTTAGTGCCTCTTATTTATTCGTCTTCACGCTTCGTCGTCAAATCTCTAACCACGCAAGGTGAATATTTCATTCATGACTCAAAATCTATTATGCTATGATAATCAAGTGATAGATGTGGTTAATATTAATTTGGATGTTAAAATGGTTGATGTTAAAATTGTTCACATAAACTGTAAATTGCTATACACGTTAAAAATTGAATATTGATAGTATTTAAATTTCTAAATTGACGCCATGTATTGTTTAATTAGATTTAACGTGTTAAATTGTGATTTGATGTTAGTTATGGTAAATAGTTGTGACACTAAATTTGTTATGTGATGTTGAATTTGGTTGTTAATATAAGTGAAAATTAATATAAAATTGAATTTGATATAGGATAATTAACAATTTAAAATGGATTATATATGTTGAACTCGACCCCTTTAAATGTTAAAAACATCGACACGTAGAAATAGTGTTAACTATGCTTTGAACCATTGAATGTATGATTGATGTAGTAATTTGATAATAGACACCAAGTGAAAACCATAATGTAATAATCTTTAATCTGCATGCAATGATAGTGTGGATTCTAGGAATAATTATATTAATTTGCATAAATAACAAATGTAAATTAATACGATTATTTCGGGATTATTTAAATAAATTGTTGAATTGTTATGTATGGTTGCTATTGCTTGTTTATTTACTTTGACATCATCCCAGTTATCACACTGCAAGTTCCCGTTGCTATGCTTTTTTTTATATTGAATGATATTGGGTTGAAATGATAAATACCCAATTAAACAACTTGGCCTAGAATATATAATTAAAATAAGAAACCCGATTGGTCAACAAAAATCATTTTGAAATTGAAATCTATTTGAAATTAAGGAATGAACTTAACAATTTGTTTGGAAATTAAGTAACGAACTTAATGGATTTAATTGAAATAAATTAATGGATTCAATTGAAATAAATTAATGGATTTAATTGAAACGGATTAATAAATATATTTAATTGAATAAAATGAATTGACAAATTTAATTGAAATGAGATTTAGAAACAAGTAAAGTTTTAGAATTTAATAATTTAAAATTTTATTAGATTTGTTAGATTTAGATTTAAAACTCGGTTTTAATTAAATAGATTTGGAACTTGTTATAAATTTAATTTGAGATTAAGTAAAAATTTGACTTAAGAGGAATACAAAACTAACTAAAGTTTTATGGATTTAATTTAGTGATAATTTAAATTTAAAATGATTTTAAATTTAATGAATTAATTAAATCAGGACATTGTAAACTGAATATGGATTGAGTTGATTTGTAACTCGGAAATAACTTATTTGTGATATGTAGATCATGGAACCAAATAAATGAAATTGGATTTCTTTAAATAGAAATTTAATTGAATTTGGTAAATAAATCAAATGAAGTTTTGATAAAAAGGAATTTAGTTAATGAAATTGATTTAATCGAATTTATGATTATATTTAATGTAACGATGAATGTAAATATGAATTGAAATGAATAGAATTTGATTTAATGATTTGAACTAAATTGACCATTAAATTGAATTAATTGATTATTAACTAAATTTAAGAAGTGAAATTTAGATCTTATTAAATTGAACTTGAATACTTCATTATATTGTTAACTCAAATGTTTGAACTAAAATTTCATTTGGAAATATGATTTTAAATATCTGAAATAAATTGAATCGTGAAAATGTCAAATTTTGAAAGTCAAATTTGCAACTTGACTTTTGGACTTTGATTTGTTTAAACTTTAACTTAAATGACCATCGGGTAATGAATACGTAGTTATTAAAGAAACCAGGATCGGATATGGACATACTCTCTGTCGATACCGAAAACCACTTTAATAACTATTATACGCGGAGTATTGATCCAGAATGAAGTGGATGGTTTGGTGAACGCGTTGACTGAAGAAAGAGAACGATATTGGATGACCCCTGACATGACTAAAACAGGAGCCGCGCCGGGCCATTGAGGTTCGCCACCTCTAGCGAACACACTTCTTCGATACCATATCTATTACTTTTGTGATTCGATTTGGGTGCACCCTTTGATTTGGGAGTGTTGTTTCGCGGTGTTGAGGTAGTAGCTGCTATGCTCAATATCAGTCCGGATCACGCAACTACTAGTATCCTAGTTGGTATCGCCTCATGTACCTTGTCATACTGATTATCCTATTCGCGACCACTACGCTTTGTTTTGTGTTATACCTATGGGGTACCCTCTGATAACCACTAGTTTACGGTGGGGTTTACGGTGTTGTATAGACTATGACATTATAAAATGTGTTAAGGGGGATTATGGTAACGCCTTAACACTATTTTAATATCGTACTTTACTGATTAGACATTATCTACATATCGTATTCTATTGTATATATAGATAGTTTATCGGATCCTTAGAGATGTTTATTTCATCTTTGAGTTATGGACTTTATTCCTTGAACTTGATTATCTTGTATAAGATTTTGAGTCCTGACTCGAGTGTTTCCTTTTGTATATGCTCGGGTCAGACTGAAGCTATCCAGTTGTTGATCAAGGTTGGTTGAGGATGCTGAAGACTTTGCATTTATCTTTATCAGTTATTTCCATTCTAGTATTGATGTACTAGTCTGTTAGACATTTATGTATTTCCTCTCAGTCACTTTATGTTGAGACATTGTTGTATTTCCTGTAGTAGCTTCATGAACTGCTATTGTGGCGATGTATTTTCCGCTGCATTATTCTGTGTCTGTGATGTTGTATTGATTCTCATTTACATTTATGTATCTATAATCCCATATTGATTTGTGTTTTGTATTATTTAAGTTGACATGTGTGGATTATAGTCAATTTAAATGGTCCAAATATACGGGTTGTTACATGAATTGAGAAGTTAGTGAGTTAAAACAAGTTTTGAATTTGTTGAACAACCTTTTTAAGTAAAATTGGATTTAATGTTTTGTATATACTCTGAGGATGTCATGGAGTATTATAAGAGCTTGAACTTAAGTTATAAATGTTTATAAATATGAATTTGTTTTATGAAATGGTTCATAAATGATTTAGTATTATGACATACTATTGGTGTAAAGAAAAGTGATAAAGATATTGGTGTGGTTAAGAAGCCAATAGGACAAAATACGTAAGTTGTATGCAGATCGTTTTATTCGCACAACTATTCTTGATCCAGTATTCGAATATATGATTTCGAGGTGGTTTACATCGATTAGAACAACGATTTTTCAGTAGATTCTTAATAGCGAAACTTTATACGGATTCTTGATAAGATCTCAAAGTTTTCTATCATAGTATATGGCTATGTAAGGGGAACGGAGGTTTCTAGTCAAGGAACCAGATCAGAGGCTGCACTAGAGAGGTCAAGTGATCTATACTAGGTGGGAAGTGAAAGTATGTGATCGAGCGAGGAGTCAAATTTGACGTTGCGTACGGATAGTCCATGTACATCGTACGGGCTTTAGTTTATATGCATATTAAGTTTTGTTGGCTTATGTTGAGTTTAAATGATGACTCTTTTATTTGCTATGAGGTAGCATGAATAGTCTACTAAGTAACCTGAGGCTATTGAGTGTACGATATGCTTAGTAGATCGTTTATCATCCTTGTGCGATAAGAGGATTTGAAATTGAACAAATTATGAGTTTTGTTTGCTAAATGATTTTGAATACTGTTAAGTATTGCTATATTCTTGTTTCTTTTGTTGCTCGTGTCGGAATTTTAAGGACGAAATATTCTAAGTGGAGGAGAATGTAATGACCCGGAATTTCGGACACTTCGTATTTAAATATCTGAATTATTTAAATATTTGAATCTTGGATTAAATGTTATTAAAATTATTTAATAAGCTTCTTAACCCCATTTTTAATAATAAGTAATGATGATAAACTTATTTTGGATAAATGTTTATAAAAATAAATTCTTTCGAAATATTTATAGACTCATCAAGAAAATGTCGTTCTCAAGAAAATCTCTATTCTCGTTTAATTGCTCTCAATCGTTTCCTCCTCTCTCGAAATCTGTTTGTAGTTTGTCCTTGACATCTCCTTTTCTCTATTCCGATCGAGATCCTCTCATTCGATCGTATGCCCAAATCGTTAAAGAAGGTGTACCATCAGTAAATATTTGGAATCGCAAGCGTTCCAATAATTGGATTGCTAAGAATAGTAATAGAATTTGCTTCAGATGTGGAGACAGTGATCATTTGGCTTCTAAATGTCGAGATCTAATAAGATGTTTCGATTGTGGAATGTTCGGTCATAAGAGATTCTCTTGTTCGAAGAAAGTTATGCCTTTGGCTCCTGGTTTCCAAAGTGGTAGTCGACTCAAATCTGGATCGTTAAAATCGATAGCTATTGATTCAGGGCCGAAACTCATAAATCATGGTTTTCAATTCACTTTAAAATTCTTGTTGTTCAGAGGTATTCTACTTGATAATCTGTGGTAAAAGTGTGAGGAAGGTTTTAAACTGTTAGAAGAAATGTTTAAGCATTTTGACGCGATAAATTCTTCTATTGATTCAGGGCCGCAGCTTACAAATCGGGGTTTTTAATTCACGTTAAAGTTCTTGTTAATCAGGGGTATTCTTCTTGATAATTTGTGGCATAAGCGTGATGAAGGCTTCAAATTGTTAGAAGAAATGTTCGAACATTTTGATGCGATCAACTCTCCAAATATCGGTAAGGGTTATAGGGAAAGGTTCGGTGATCTAGAGGTTTATTTTGGGAATTTTAGAGACTCTGTCAAGAAATCCGATGGAAAGTTTGAAATTTTTGACGATTTATTGGATCACTATGGAATTTCGAAATTCTCCATATCAGCTAATTCTATAGAGAGTGAGAAAAAAGCTTTTGATCCTATGCTTTTAGATGATTCTGTTATTCAATACATAAGCATTTCTAATGATTCTGCGATTAACAAAGAAAGGATAGCATTGGATTCTATCATTCAGACCAAGGCACCTGTTTTGGAATTTGAATGTGTTAAGGGCAGAAGAGCGAAAACTTTAAATTTGGTTAATAGTGGGATTTCGACAAGCAACAGGTTTGAATGCTTGGAGGACGTTGATAGAAATGATGCTATTTTTGGTTCGAAGCAGGCTGATACTAATCTCGTTAGTAATAATTCATCAGGTAATAAATCTTTTGATTCTGAAGCAGTTTCGACTTCAAATTTTGAGATTCTTTTGTTTAATGAGCTAAATGATAATTTGGTATTTGAGGATCAGTTTCATTTTAGAGATGTTTTCGATATGTCTCTGTTTATGACTTCGCCTTGTATGGGCTTGGATATGGGATCCATGTCTGGTGACATGCACACTGATACCAGGGCTTTTGAAATACAATATCTTTAGAATGATTCAATTTCTTTGGACGTGGTAGCTTTGGCAGATGATGTTGATTGCAATGGTGTTGAATTACTATCTGAGAAAATGATATTTCTGGAGGAGGATGGTTTATCAAATAAGGAAGTTGTTTCTAATAAAACTGCGTGTAAGATTTCTTGTGATGTTGTGCATGTTGTTGTTGTTGAAGATTCAGTTATAGGGGTCTTGGAAAATTTGAACCTGATTGATTCATCTAAAGTAAAGTCTGGAAGGGAAATTGTTGCTGAGGATGTTTGCATCACATCAGAAGTTAGTAAAGAGACTGGAACAGTTTGTGTTTCCAACAATGCAAATTGTCTAGAGTTTAAGAGTTTGGAGAGCGGTAGTCCTTTTCCAATTTCCACATCATCGCAAAGAAGAAAATGCAGGAAGACAGCAGTGTCTAGTGGACGTGTTCGTCGAAGTACTAGGATTCGTGATCATCAGATTTCATCTTTAGGTGAGTTACCTGGAACGAGTGCCATAAGTGGTACTATGATTCCAGGCTTAGGTACGGGTTCTTTTTTGGGTAGTACGTACTCTACTTATGCATTAGGCAGTCTCTCATCTGCTGAGTTTAGTCAGCTAGCATGTGACACTTCTTTTATCTTTTCTGATGTGGAGATAGATAGGGAGTATATTAGATGTAAGAAATTAGAGAGGGTTAATACTGTTAGTTTATGAGGATCATTAGTTGGAACGTTAGAGGTTTGAATGACTTGAATAAATGCGATAAGATTAGAGCGTTTTTTAAAGACTATTCTATTGATATAGCTTTACTTCAAGAAACTAAAATTAACTGTCCGGACAATCGTTTCTTTAGAAGGTTAGGTGGTTATCATTTTAGAAAATGGGTTTTTTTACCTTCTGTGGGCACTTCAGGGGGTTTAATGATAGGGTGGCATGATAAAATTTTTAAGTTGCTTCAATGCATTACTAAGCAACATTCTATTCGTATATTTCTTATTAATCTTTCTGATAACTCTTTTTTAGATATTTCTAATGTTTATGGGCCTAATTCTAAAATTAATAGGATAATTTTATGGGATGAATGTTAAGAATTTAGAGCTTTAGCTCCGGGTCCTTGGATTTTGGGGGGTGATTTCAATGTTACACGCTTCATAGGAGAGCGATCTCCTAGGGAAGGGGATTACTCTGCTATGGAGGAATTCAATCAATTTATTGTTAATTCTAATTTGATTGAGATCCCCCTTTCGAATAGAGAGTTTACATGGAGTAATGCTAGGGAGTCTCCTTCTATGGCTCTCCTTGATAGATTTTTTGTTAGCGATGAGATTGGAGACAAATTCCCAATCTGTAGAGTCACTGGTTTACCTTATACATACTCCGATCATTGTCCAATTATTCTTACTTGCAAAAACCATAGAGTAATTATTAACAATTTTAAATTTGAGAAGATGTGGCTTTTGGAATCTAACTTTGTAAACCTTTTTAAAGGTAAATGGGTTTCTTTGAGTTACCATAATATTAGAAATAAGGAAAATTCTGCAAAAGCTTTTGTTTCTAAACTTAGGGAGCTTAGGATTTTTCTTAAAAACTGGAACAAAAATGTTTTTGGCAATCTAAAAATTAAAAAAGATAATATTATTAATGAAATGCTTAAATTAATAAGATAGAAGAATCTAGATCTCTAAATATAGGTGAACGTAATGTTCTTGCTAATTTAAAAAATGAATTAAATTCTATTTTCGAAAAGGAGGAGGTTATGTGGAAACAACGTTCCAGAATTCAATGGATCAACGAAGGTGATAATAATACCAAATTTTTTCATTATATAGCTAATGGTAGAAAATATGGTAATACAATTAACTCTATATTTGTTAACAATATAGAGTTAGTTGATCAAAGAGACCTTAACAAGGCTTTTACTGATTATTATAAGGATATTTTTGGTTCTAAAATCAAACATAGAATCAATATTAGATGGATAGATCTGTATCCATCTGATTCTATTATTGATTTATCTAAGTTAGATAATCCTTTTACTGAAGAAGAAATTAGAAAAGCAATTAATGACATGCCAAGTGATAAATACCCGGGTCCTGATGGTTTTCCTATTTTATTTTATAATAATTTTTGGGATGTGTTAAATTTTGACTTAGTTAATATGTTTAATGATTTTTTCAATGGTAATTTGCAATTAGGGAGATTTAACTTCGCAAATGTTATTTTGTTACACAAAAAAGTTGGAGCTAAAAACTTAAAAGATTTTAGACCTATTTCTTTGATTAACTATTCAGTTAAAATCATTTCTAAAGTTCTAGCTAATAGACTTAGTAAAAGAATGAACGAATTAATCGATTGTTCATAATCAGCTTTTATTAAAGGGAGGAATATCACTGATGGAGTGGCAGTTGTTCAAGAATATATAAATTACTGTTGTAAGAATAACGTAACTTGTGCGATTTTAAAACTTGATTTTGCTAAAGCTTTTGATTCAGTAGATTGGGATTTTCTTGTTGATATTTTTCATGCTAGTGGTTTTAGTCATAGATGGATCTATTGGATTTTGACTTTGCTTAGAACTGGAAACTCTAGTATCATGGTTAACGGTATATTAGGTAATAGAATTCAATCTAAGAGAGGTTTAAGGCAAGGGGATCCCTTATCGCCTTTATTATTTAACTTAGCTGCTGATGTTTTTGCTAAAATTATTAAAAGAACTGTGGATAATGGATCTCTTGGGCATGTAGGCAATGAAATTTCGCGTAATGGTTTATCGGTTCTTCAATTTGCCGATGATACCTTACTTTTTTCTTCTCATCTTCCTAGACACATCATTACCCTTAAGTTTATCCTTTACAGTTTTGAACTTTTATTTGGCTTAAGAATAAACTTTGACAAAAGTTCCGTGTTAGTTTTAAATGATTTTGATAAAGTTGAAAACTTAGTTGCTAATACTCTTAATTGTAAAACTATGAACTTTCCTTTTGACTACCTTGGATTTGTGATCAGACCCATCAAACTCAAACATGACGACTGGATTATTATCATCGATAAAATTAAAAATAATATTTCTAACTGGAATGGGATATTTCTATCCAGAGCATGTAGACTTGTTTTAATAAATTCGGTTTTATCGGCTCTTTCGATTTATTGGATGTCCTTGCATTTGTTTCCAAATTGGGTTATTGATAAAATTGATAAGATTAGAAGAGATTTCTTATGGAGTGGAGAAAACTCTAATAATAATATTAAATGTCTAGTAAATTGGGAAACTGTTTGTAAGGCCAAAAAGGAAGGTGGATTAGGTGTTATTAATTTGCGGAATATGAATTTGTCTTTGTTAGGTAAATGGCTTTGGAAGTTTAAAGATATAAATGATAACGCTATTTGGAAAGAGATCATTTCTAAATATTACTATAATGGAAATAGCAATTTATATCAAATTTCTTCTCCAGCCACTCATAATATATCTAACTTTTGGAAAAACATTTTAAAATGTAATGAGATTTTTAATTTAGGTATTAATAGATTTTTTCACTCTGGTAATTGTACTTTGTTTTGGCATGACTGTTGGATTTCGATCTTGCCTCTTAAGATAGAATTTAAGGATCTGTATGAAATTTGTAACTTTAAGTATGCTTTAATCAATGAAGTTTATTCTCCAGATAATGACCCTCTTTGGAATTTCAGTTTTAATAGAATTTTAGTTGATTCAACGTTTAGACAACTTTCTTTGCTTTATGCCAGATTAAATCTTTATAATATTGATAATGATAATGATTTTATTAGTTGGGAATGGGATAAAAGTAAGAAATATACTTCTAATTCTTTCTACAGATTCATTAATTTTTTGGGTACAATAAATAACTCTTTTAAATATTTGTGGAAATCTAATGCTCTGCCCAAATCTAAAATTCACATGTGGTTAATTCTTCATGGAAAACTTAATACAATCGAATTTTTAAAGAGAAAAAAAATATTCAAAATGATAATAAATGTTATTTTTGTAATTTGTATCTTGAGGACATTAATCATATATACTATAATTGTATAGATTCTAATTACATTCTAATTAATACTCTTAAAATTTTTAACTATAATATAACAACTAAAATTTCGGATTGTGATTTTTACTTGAATAATTATAGATTCAAGTTCAAAAAGAATATTAGATTTTTACTTGACACTTTATTCATTATTATTAGTTGGTTTATTTGGTTTGAAAGAAATCAAAGAATTTTTAATAATAATAATTATCATTTTAACAAATTGATTTTTACAATTTCTTCTTTTTGTTTTAATTGGATCTCTAATCCCAAATATAAATTAGCTAAAAATATCCTTTTCAAAAGGTATCTTAACAAGGTTAATCAAAATATTAATCTTTTTAAACACAACAATAATTTTTTTAACATTAATAGTAGTATTATTAATATTTTTTCTAATTTAGATGTTGATTTCACTTCTAATCATAATTTTCTTATGATTAAAGGTTCTTAAGATAGAACCGTCTTACTTTTTGTTCTAGTCCCTGTTTGGTATTGGTTTTTAGGTATTTTATTTACACTGTTATTGACCTGCTAGTTTTATTTAGGTTTTTATTTCCTTCCTTATTAATACATATATATGTATATTTATATATAAGTATACATATATATGTATTTTGTCTAATTTTTTCTTTAGTTTTTTTCAGTTACAAGTATGGGGTTTAGGATTTCAGGTTCACTACGCAGATTTTCATCTCTTCAGATTGTTGGACACCAGATGGTAGAGAGGTCACCAGAGCAGAGTATCTTCATCCAGGATTTCTAGCAGTTTTCTCCTTAGATCTAGGTTTCTGCTTTTTTCTTTTTGGAGTACTTTTTTCAAGAGGATTTTTTCTACATTTAGTTGGTTGGAGCTCTCTCATTAGTTCGGAGCGTCATCTAGTAGTTTTTGTTTTTTCCTCTAGTTTTTTAGATACTTCTAACACCTTAATATCGGGCGGTGGCCATGCCGGAGCTCGATTTTGGGGTGAGATGGGTGGTGGCCTTGCCGGAACTCATCTTAGGAGTATCTGAGTTTTGTTATTTATGTATTTGGATTTTGTTACCTGCCAGGCATGTTGGCAGCATTTTATATTCGTGATATATATATATATATATATATATATATACTTGCATGTGTGCTCTCCACTATTTGTAGTGGATCACACATTTTTCTCAAAAAAAAATTCTTTGAAAAAGATGTCGATAATGTGACCAAAAACCATTTTACCAATAAACAGCTTTTTAACCGTCAGAAGTTGTTCATATTTTTTTACATATACTTGTTTGCTTAGGAATTAAAGGAAAAGAAATAAAAACATTTTGCCAGCTATGGAAATCTATGGAAATAAACTTAATGAATGATGTCATGCATGAGGTAAGGGAAGATATTTAGTAAACAAGCTTAAATGGAAAGTCTTAAAAGTTAAGTAAATGATAAAGGAGAAGTGATGTTTTGTATTTAATGTTAGGATATTTTGAGGGGTTTTTGGTCATTCAACATTTCATTCCTAAGCCTATAAGTATAGGGGAGAGTTTCACTTAATAAATCACAAAACCTGAGATGAAGTAGAAAGGTTGAAAATGGTGGAAGTGCTTAAGCACTAATCCACTTATTACTCTCTAACTTTTTCAAAAGTTAAGCAAATCTTCTAAAATCTCTTTTGTCTTTAGGCCCAAGACATCATGGATGGCATAATTACCAAGTAAGAAGTGGGAGAAGGTGAGAGGATGAGGGGTATCCATGGAGGGCCAAGAGCATAGAGGAAGGAGGAGGAGGAGGTGTGGCTTTGGTTTGGAAGTACTAAAGGTTGGTCATTTAGGCTTGTGTTGATGGAAGGAGGCGGTTCTTTGGTTTTTGTGGCTTTGTGCTTGTATTTTGAATGGATCTAAGTGAGTTATCTGACTATCTTATAAGTATATATGGTGTATGTATATGTTATGTACAAAGTATAATATTTAAGTGACATTAACTAAGTAAAGTAATAAACTTTGGACCCCTCTTGCTTTTTTTCTTTGGCGAAGCCAGCGGGGTTGAATGGACCCCTACCATTTATTGAATAACGTAGGTATATAAAGAAGGATAGGAATACCCATCATAAAGGAGAATAAAAAGAAAATAACACCAAAAATTACAAGCTAAGAATTCCAATTAATAACTAAGGAAAGAAAGAGGCTTAAAATGATCTTACAAGTGAAAGAAATAGAGACTGTTCAAACCAACAAATGCCATTAAATAGTCTAGCATTTCTTTCCATCCTAATAAAATAGAAAAATCTTTTCAATACTCTGATTAGAAGCATCTCCTTATTACTTTTCCACCTTGTAGCTTTAAATATGTTGAACAACTCAACACCAGAGTGAGTACTTGGGTTATGAAGATGAAAATATCTTAATATTCTCTTCCAAACAAAAATGGTATAGGAACAAGAAAAGAAAATATGACAAGTGTTTTCAGCTCCCTGCCCACAAAACAAGCAATTTGAAGACTGCAGCATCCTTTTTGCCATTAGATTATCTTGAATGTGTAATCCATTCTTGATAATTTTCCAAAGGAGGATATTTTCTTTAGGCATAGAATAATTCATCCATATGCGGGAGTGCCATGGAAATATAAGCATATATGAGAATCCAGTTAAAAAATTGTACAGCAAATTAATGGAGTGGCTTTTACCTAACCACAATGAACCAGCCATATCATCATTATACACTTTTCCTTCAATAGTTGACCAGATATTTCTAACAATCATGGAGCTGGAGTGAGGGAGAGTAATATGCCCATCGTAGTAAAAACTTCCTACCTTTGCATTTTCTAGAATTCCATATAAGACCCCAAGGTTGATGTGTGTAATCTAAGAGAGTATAACACCAGGGCTTGACCATGGATCATGCCAGAAAGATAGCAGGTTCCTATTCTTCATGGTATTTTGAAGTATGGGAAGCAATATTGTTCTTGACCTAAGAAGATTCTTCCATGCCCCACTACTGTCTAGTGGAATATTCATATTCCAGAAATAAGCACTTTTGGTCATATTGTATCTTATCCAATTGGCCCAGAGATTTGCATCATACATCATAATTTTATTGATATATGCAGAGATAGCTGCAGCATTCCAATGTCTAATGTTCATAACTCCCAATCCTCCTTTGGTAAGAGGACAACAAATGGATTTAAGGATATAGGAATGAGTTTTCTAGAGTAGGGGTTTCCATGCCATAAAAGATGATTAAGGGAAGAATTAATCATGGAAATCAGTTTGATAGGAAGAATGAAAATTCTTGCATAATAAAGGCACATGGAAGTAGCAACATACATTACTATAATAAGCCTTCCAACAGTGGAAAATTTAGCCGCAGGCCAAGCAGAGATTTTGGATATGAATTTTTCAAATAAAGAGAGACATTGAGATGATTTGATTTTTGTAGATGAAAGAGGAGATCCAAGATACATCTCATCAATGTCAAAATATGATAGTGAAGACAATCTTATCAGGGATTCTATGATTTTTACACAAAGGATGTATATCAACCATAGCCTTGTTGAATAGAGAGTTTAGTAATTCCATGACACATATAAAAATGTAAGGGGATATTGGATCACCCTTTCGAATTCCTTGTGTGCCAAAAAAATATTCAAAAATGTTTCCATTTAGACTCAGAGAATAAGTAACTGTAGATAAATAATTATATAACCAAGCTAAGAAAGGAGGTGGAAAATTCATGGAATGTAAAATATAAATGACGGATTTCCACTGGATTGAGTCATAGGCCTTCTGAATGTCCAGCTTAATTGCACATCTAGGAGAGATGTTTTTCCTATTGTACCCTCTTAGAAGCTCATTGGACAATAAAATGTTATAAGTTATATCTCTATTAGGAAGGAAAGCACTTTGGTTTGGGGATATTATCTTAGAGAGAACAGCCTTCATTTGGATGCCATTATCTTTGAAATACATTTGTAGATCACATTGCAACATGCAATAGGCCTGAATTGAGTGACATTGGAAGGTTGTTGGATTTTGGGGATTAAAGTAAGCTTGGAACCATTTATACCAGTAAGCATTCTATTATGTCTAAAAATTAACTTTACTGCCTTAGATACATCAGGCCCTATAATACCCCATGCACATTTGAAGAAGTGAGCATTAAATCCATCGGGTCCTGGAGCGCTTATAGATTTCATATTTAATATGGTCTCTTCTATTTCCTCATCAGTGATAGTAGAAATCAAAGATTGTCTGGCCTCTTCAGAAATACCAGGGAGATTAACATGAGAGAAATTGGAATAAGAAATAGTAGGAAGATAGAGGTTAGCCATTAACCATTGGAAATAATCTAAGAAACCTGATTGAATAGATGAAGGAGATATACATGAGTTGCCTTCTTTATCAAGAATGCTAACAATATTATTATGAGCCAGATTGATCTTCAAAGAGTCATGAAAGCAGGCAGAATTTTTATCACCAAAATTCTGCCACTTAATCCTTGATTTTTTCTTTAGCATTTTGTTTTCTTCCAGGAGAGCTTTAGCCAAACAATTAGAGAGCCTATGTTCCTCATTATTTAAAGCAACATCAAAAGGGTTTGATAGAAGCATGTTTTGCACCTGAATAAGATTATGTCTAGTAACTGAGTAGAGACTTGCACCGTTACTAAAA
Organism: Allium fistulosum; assembly: GCA_030737815.1. Classification (NCBI taxonomy): domain Eukaryota; kingdom Viridiplantae; phylum Streptophyta; class Magnoliopsida; order Asparagales; family Amaryllidaceae; genus Allium; species Allium fistulosum. The sequence continues at coordinate 447,268,722 of CM060903.1, forward strand.
GTTAATGCCACCCAAATTTTTAGCTTGCTCTTCAATTTTCTGAGTTTACCCTACAAAACAAACATAGGGTTTCCATATATATTGCATTTCTAGCAGTCAGAAACAATAGATATAAAATCATTATGCTCATTCCAATTATTGAAAAATGAAAAGGCAGTTTGCCTTCTCGTAGAATCCCTATCCCAATCCAGAATAAGAGGAGAATGATCAGATAAAGAGGGCGGAGGGATGAAGGTATGAAGATTAGGCTACTGAGTTAAGGATGAGATGTTGTGAAAAGATTTATCAAGCCTACAAAAGGTTCTGATATTTGTTCTACTCTTATTGTTCCAAGTATAAAAGCAACTAAATGAATTAATAGGGATTAGACTAGAGGAAAAAATAGAATTATTCAACGATCTTGTGTGTTGTAATGAGAGGGGAGCACCACCACCTTTGTCATGAGAATATTGCATGCAATTCCAGTCTCTAAAGCATATCCAGGGAATATTTGGAGGATGAAGAGAAGGAAGGATGTCAAGGAAATTTTGCCTATGTGTTGTGCTATTTTCAGCATACACTGAAGTCAAATAGAAAAGATAATTTTATGGGAGGTGAATGATTTTAGAATGAATGAACTGTCTATGAACTATGAGAGGAGTAATGGAGAAAACCAAGGGACACCATATCATCATCAATCTACCAAAAGGAGCTTGGGAGAGTTTGTGGATGATATTCCATTTAGGATTAATGGTAGATGTAGTAGAATAAGTGGAAGAATGATTTAACTCAGTTTCAGCTATAACCATGAGTTGAATGTTGTGAGAAAGGATTAAGTTTCTGACTTCTAGTTATTTGGTAATGGAATTTGCACCTCTAATATTCCAATAACCAATCTTGTCTATCATTTATAAAAGTTGAGAGGAGGTAGCTCTGGTTTTCACTACAGAGGTTGGGGCATTCAGTAATTCAGATGAATGCACAGAGATTTTTGTTTCATCCATTGTGTATTCCTTCCCACTATCAAGACCATCAGGGGAACATTTCTGGGCAACACTTTTTCTTATCTGTCCTTTTTCTTATAGGATGAATCTATTAGAAGATGAGTGGATGCAGATATATCAGGGAAAATGGATATAGGAAGATCAATAGAAAGGTAAGGAGAATTAGTTGGGCTAGATAATGGAATTTGATTAGTTTCTTGATGAGGAGGATGGGAAATGATTGGAGAATTTTCATTAGCACTTGCATAATAGGAGATGTGCGTGTTGTGCATGTCAGAGCTTTGATTTGGGCTCTGAGAAGAATTCAAGTTATTATTAGAACTAAGTGGAGGAATGCAATCACCAGATTCCAAGATAGCATCAATGTTTGCTTCATTTTCCTCATACAAAATTAAGAAGGGATTTGATGTTAAAAAATTTGGAGGATTTTCTGTTGCCACAGAATTATCATGCATATCTGTCGCAGTAGGACTTATATACACATTAACTTCAACCTGATGGGGATCAGTATTATGAGTTGCAGTAGAACAGACTGATGGAACCAATTCATTAACTGGTTGAACTATTTCATTATGCACTGTCTCCACAATGTGTTCATCCACTCTTCCTTCAACCTGAATATTCATTGTCTTCCAAGAATTATGAGAAGAAATTTCACCATTGACATCACCAATAAATTCTGATCCCAACACATTTGGATTTTTCATTCTTCTCCAAAAATTTTGAGGTAGTTTAAATTTTCTTTTCACATGAGAAATTTTTTTTCCTTCTCCTTTTTCCTTGTTTGTAATCACACCCTTTTTTCCATCTGACCCTCATCTGCTTCATTACCATCAATTCTAACAACCTCACACTGATCGGTAGAATGACCAAATACCTTACATTTTTAACAGATCAATGGCCTCCACGAATATTCCACAATAACATTTGGACAGGAATCATCTCAAACTGAAATAAAATCTGGAATTTCTTTGTCAGGAGTTATCTCTATTAAAAATTTCGCATATTCAAACCTTTTCAACTTTTCAGTGTTTTCATCATAACAGACTAGCTTCCCCAAGTGACAGGCTAACCAGTTAATACCCAACAAAGTCCATGTCATTATCGGAATTCTATAGAGGTGCACCCAAATAGGAACACTTTTGATAGTAGATTGTGTTGTGCCAAATCTTGGATTCCATGACATAACTATAAACATCTACCCACGAATAAACTTAGGGTCATGCTTAAGGATATTAACCTTATCCTCCTGGCATGTGAATTTGAAATAGTAATTATGTTTGTCATATGACATTTCATATGAACCCTTTAGTTTCCATGATTTATCCAAATGAGCCTTTACTACCATGTAGTTAACAGTATCAGCAAGAAAAAAAGCCAACTAAAGAGTCTGACCAAGATTCGATACCTTCATTAATAACTTCTGGAGGAGGCTCAAGAGAGTTACCCAAGTACTTAAGATTTAAATGAACTAGAGTGTAACTACCAGTGTTTTTGGGTTTACCAATGAATAAAGAGGACCACTGATCAGGGCTTTTCTAATGAATAGGAGCTACAGGGATAGAAGATGAAGTTGGGAAGGAAGAAGAATGAAGAGGTTGAAGAGGAGGGAAAGGATCAGTAGGAGGAGGAGGTGTAGGGACAGGGATGGTCAAGGGAGGGATGATGGTCGGATCAAAAATAGGTACGAAGGGAGAGGGAATAGACGTGGTAGGGTTGGGGATGGGGATGCCATGAGAAGACAAAGGAGATGCCATGACCCCTCTTGCCTTCGAAAGAAAATGATAACTTTATACTATAGAACATCACCTCTTTACCATCTTAAACATGTGGCATGGCCTTGACTTGTTGTTTATATGGTTGTTTAACTTGAGTGTTAAATTGAAGAAAGTTTGAAAGTATTTGAAACGAGAATAGTCGTTATAAGTGCACTTCGGAATCTCTTGTTTTTGGGAATTTTTATAAATAAATGGAAAGATATTCTTAGGCATTTTTTTCCATGCTATTTAAGTACCCTAAGGGTAGCACTTACTATGAAAATTTCAAGTCTTAAGTTATTTGTTTAAGTGGTTAAAACTAATCGCAAAGATAACACTTTTCAATATTGTTTTAACAAGGACTTTTAACAACATTTATAAATGTTGCAGTAAGTAGTTTATTGTTTTAATTGTTTAAAATGGGACTTTTTAACTAGCTTTTTCTTAATTTGAATGGTTTCTAAATTCTTTTCTTTATAAAACCTTTTTTTTGGAAGTTCTTATAAAATATATTTGAGTATGAAAAAAAGAACATAAGTTTAAATATAGTTTTAATGATTATTTCGAATTTTAGAAGTAAAGTGCTGCAAAATGCAGAATATGTTTTTAATCAAAGCCTTGACTAGACACTTTTTTCTTTAATCTCACAAATAGATAAGTTTACTCATCGGCTTCACTCTTGAACAAGGAATAGTATAAGTTGAAATGTCGAAAATGTGTTAATCTTATTGTTTACTTACTTGTTTAAAAAGGTAATTAACATTTCTTAACGCTGAAAGCCAACGAAGTAGGCTCTCCTACTTCTGAGAGTTAAAGATTGATGTCGAGTAGGGATGGTGCAATAGAGCTCTTACCTACTAGTTTCCTCTTAAATGAGGAATAGTTAAGTCGGGAATGTCGGAAACGAGTTAAGAATACGAACATTGATTTGTATAAGCAATTGTTTTGACTAAATAATCAATTAGTCGACCATCAAACTTAACCTATTATTATCTTAGATCTTGAAAAGGATGTTTTAAAGATAATTCAAGTATGAAATGGTTTTGGGTTTATTGTGACAATGTTTTATTAACATTCGTCTTTAGCCCTTTTCCAATTTACCTATGAATGTAAATAGATCTTTAAAATGATGTTTTAAATATAAGCATATGTGAAATGATTTTTGGTTTGTAGTGACAATGCTTGAGTAACAATTGTCTTAAACCTTTTGAATGGATTTGTGAAACTACTTAGATCCTTAAAATGGATATTTTGAAGGAAATTGTAAGTAAGGAATCTTTTGGAAAGATAGAAATAGTAATTAAGGTAAGAAATCTTGTTAATTATTTGTGAATATACTTATACCGTTTGAGATAAGTAAATGAATACTTTTTAAAGTATAGAAAAAGCAAAGGTTTAAAATAAGAAATCTTGTTAGTGATCTGTGAGTATATTTAAACCATTTGAAATAAGTATATGAATATGTTTTAAAGTATGGAAAGAGTACAAATGAACAGTATAAATTCACAAATGAAGTTTTATTAGGTAAAATAAGTTTTACTAATAAAGAAGATATAAAAAATAAAGGATTAACTAAACAAAAGAGGATTAGAAGTTGCTTATGTGACTTGATTGTGCTTTATGTGGCATGATCATGCTTTATATGTTTAATTGTTTATGGAAAGCATTTAGGCGTATACTTAGCACTAAAGCCGATAAAGTAAGCTTGTATATCTGTGGGAATTTAAGACTGATGTTCGAGTAGGGATATGAGCGATAGAGCTCTAACCTATTGCTTCACTCTTAATAGAGGGATAGTATGAGAGGAAAATATCAGAAACATGATAAGTATACGGGACTTGTTTTCCATATGCGTTCGCTCTCATTATCATTGAATGACCAAATTCGTCGATGCGGTCTTGAAGAGACTGGGATCAATAAGTGTTTTACTTATTGAAAACCACTTTAAGACTGAGATACATGTTTTATCTCTTGAAAGTGGATCTGTTTGAGATGCGGGAACCTATGTGGAGATTCGAGATATGTTTAAAATGCTCGAACACATGTAGTTGTTCATGATCTATTCAGGATGTGGGATTCCATATGTGATTCCGAGATCAGTTGGGATATAGGAATCCATGTATGTTTCTAGATTATTCGAGATATAGGGATCCAATTGGGGATTCATGTTCTGTTCGAGTGTTGAAGACTCGTGTGAAAGACGCCAAACATGACGTCGACATCGAAAATGGCTAAAGACAGAGTAGGATGCACAATCTGGGGTTTTGCAGTCCCACCTCAAGGTATTGCCAACTCCAAACCTAGAGTATGCTTATCGATGTGGCATGCTGGAGTTGATATTTCGTACCACGTGTTTCATGTTTATGTTCGAGCGTGGGCCTTTGTGTCTATCTTATGGTACATTTTATCTAGAGATATACGACGCTCAGAAGGTGTTTTATGATCCTTGTGCATGGAGTATGGATTCGACTTCTCCAAAGTGATCTCCGTGGAAAATCCAATATGCGAACGTTCCTTATCAGATTTGATTGTACTCCTAATATGCTGGTGAATGTAACCAATGTAGTCATTCCAGCTATGTTATAATATTTGTATTCTACACCCTAGACATTATCTATCATATCACCTTATGTACCTAATAGATGGTGGTTATTTTGAGGGGATAACAGTTATGGCATGCCATGCGGTCTCAAAAGTATTGTTATATGCTATACGCATATTTCTTGAGTTTCTCATACCAAACTTATGTCTGATGCTTGGTTTTTGTTTTTCCTAAATTCATTGCATGCTCTTTCGAGTAGTTTGAGAAAAGTAGGTTTTCCATTGATGTTTTTTGGAGCCCGAGAAGATGAGCTGGATGTTTCACCTACCGTAGTATTCTTATTTCCGTTGCATTACTATATTGTATAAATCAGCATTTGTGAGGATAGGTTGTTATAACTGTCCAGGCTAGTTATAGTCTTAGGTTTTGGTAACTCCAAAATTTCTATATCGGAGTAACCCTTTGTACTATTCCTTTGATATTATATATTATCGTTATGCTGTGAGATTCTGATATTGTGTTCTCTTCTTTCTTGTTCTATTTTCTTTTTATTTTACCCTAACTTTTCGTCTTTTTTGGACTTGGGTGCTCGGTACATGAATACCGTGGATGTATTAGTGTCGACATTTGGGGGTCGAGGCGATCCGTTACATTATCAATTGAGGGAAGTGTCAAATGTGTTTTATCTAACTGGAAATATTAGGAAATATCAGATAGTATTTCCCACTATAAATAGACATGTAGGGTCTCGCTCCTTTCAAGCCATTCTAATGGAAGAATTCTTTTCCTTATCTTCTTCATTAGTGTATTTCTTGCTAGGCTTTGCAATACATAGCTTGATTCGAAAAGGAGTTTTCATAGATTGATCTATTACTTTCGACATGTATGAACTTTGCAACTTCGTCGAGGTAATTCCAATCACAGTTTTAAATATATCACTCGATCCCTATCATATATTTATATTTCAACCATGAAATAAAAAACTAACATTTCTATATATAATATTTTATAAGTAGATATATATATAAATATATATATATATATATCAATGCATATATATATATATGAAATATTATATATATATATATATTTGTATTTTTACATAGAGTGTCTATGTGTGTATTTATGCATAGTATATATGTATATAGTTAATTTAAAACCTAATATATATATAACTTTATTAAATCTATTTAAGAATAAACATACATACATAAATACATATAAATTATTATACATCATTTTCAAAAAAATATTATTATACATTCAAAAGAAATTTAAAAATTAACTTTTTATTTTTTCAATTATTAAATCCAAAAATAATTTGTTAAATATATATACATATAGTTTGGCATTTGAATATATTTAAATAAATAAAAATTCAGTATATACACTTTTAAAATAGAATGCAAAAAATAACATAAAATATTTTATATATTATTTTATTAATAATTTATACGATGTTTTAATTTAAAATTTAAATAAAACGAAGGATCCAAAATAATAAGATCTATTTTGACCATAGGTTTAATTAATTAGCCAAATATGTTTGTTGATCCTACTAGATATTCTGAATATATAAATTAAATTTACATAAATATTTTATATAGTTTTAATATATTTATATTTATAAATATAATATATAGATATGTGTGTGTGTATTAAATGTGCATATTAATATTAAACTAAAATAAATTTATATTGTTGGACTAGGTTCATTGGGCAAAGGGGTAAAGGGGGGAGTTTCAAAACAAAAACTTTTTCATTCATTATGCACTAGATCTTTATAACATCATAATTAATAAGGTTGATAACCTTTAGTCATGTATAATGTTTTATTGGTTCGTTTTAATTTAATTATTTTTTGATAGTAAGAGTGGTATTTTATTCAAGTATAAAACTTATTATAACGTCTCAGAGGCTCGGCCCCATGACCTCTAGAACCTAAGTCTAGAGCATCATACCACCAACTAGTTGAGCTAGTGGTCCTTAAGTTTTGAGTTGAATTTTAAGATATGTTATGTTATAATTATATTGATAGTGTTGATTTGATTTTCTATATCATTATTAATTCAAAATATTTGATGAGATAATTTATTATCAAATTAAATAATACTTACTCAATGGTAAATTTAATATAAAAAGGATTTTTCATGTAGTAACATATACATATACATATACATATACATATACATATACATATACATATACATATATAAATGCACACGCCTGCGCGCGCGCACGCACGCACATGCACACGCCCTCGCGCGCACACACATATCACAGACACACACACACACACATATATATGTACATACACATTTTTGTGTGTGTGATTTTGTATAATTAAAACCTAAATGATAACAGCTAAAATGATTTTAACATAAATCCAATAGGTTAAGGTTCGGCTTAATTCAAATATCACATACTCGAATCAAATGTATAATATCTTAATATATTAATTTGATTAATGGTGTGTATAAGTAAATGTTTAATGATAATATTAATACTATAATGTTTAATTTACAAACTTAGAAATAAGTATATAATTTACTATCAAATAATGTTAATGTGTTCATAATTTAATTATGAACTCAAAAATGCAAGTTCTGTGTGAAACAGAGTTCATGCGTGAGAGTAATACTAGTTTGAATATTTAGTGTTCAAATCGTAATTTATAAATTTTAAACGTTTAAATATAAAATTGTTGGGTCCAGCACATCTTGGTAGTGGGTGAAATGGGTAAACTAGAAAAAAAATATCTCTGTTTAGATCTTAACGGACCTACAAAGTCTATTAACTAGCATTAATCCAATCTATTTATTAAATAAATCATATTTTATTTAAAATTATTTTTATTTTTATAATCATATTAACACTGTTTATTCAAGTATACCACGATAGTACAATGAATAAATGGAATATGACAAAACGATAAGATAGTACAATGAAGTAAAAACATGTGTATAACTGTATACATATAATATTAGGATTTATATTTATTATATATACATATACATTATACTTACATATGCATCTGACAATTTCATACGAATATATGGAATATAAGTGCCTAAGTATACACACGTTTAAATATGCTAAAATATGTGTATACTATTTTTATACAAATATTCATAATACCATACACACACATAGTTTAGGCATACACACACACATATATATATATATGTGATATCCATATTGCCACTTATATATGTAAGTGTATGTATACATAAACTTGAAAAGAAATCAATATAATAAAAATAGATATCTTCAAAATGGGTGGATGCTTAGTGTTTAAGGGAAGATGGGATATATATACACACACACACACGTATATATTAGATCTAGATATAATCAAATCAAGATCTAAAGAGGAAATGAAAAATGGTGACATTTTGATTAATTTCACATTCCTCTTATGCAAACACCCAATTAAACTTTATCTAATCTTTATAAAAATCATTCCATACTTATTCATTATCAAAATTATCTTAACATTAATAATTTAGATATGAAGAATACATAAACATATATGAAAATAAGATTATTGCAAAGCATTGTCATAATTAATATATAGCTCCAACAACATGATTAACTAGCTGTAATTTAAATTTTAAATTTCAAATACATATATTTGAATAAACAATAAACATTGAATATGTTAGTTTGAGAATAAAATTAACTATACTAAAAGATTTAACATTGTTTTACTAATTAAATAACATATGCATACAGAGTCACAGACACACACACACACACATATACATACATATACATGCCCACACCTTATACATACACATACACACATACAATTCAATTATTCCGAAGATCAAATCTGCAATAATTAATAAATTAAATTGTGAAAACTTACGTAAATTTTATTTTAGAAAAATCAAATTTACATCAACACCCATATTAGATCTAATAAATATTAACAATACATAAATTTAAAATCAAACCTTAAATTGATTTATGTTTAAATGACAATAAAAAAAATATATGTGTGAGTTTGGATCAGGTTATGAATGAGTAAAATAAATGGGATTGAACCTGAGAGAGTATTTGCCCTTTATAACACCTTGATTTGCAATTTATCTCTTAGATCGCTTGAATCATCACCCGATCTTGCTAGAATCAAATGAACTATGTTGCTTTGTTTTTTATATATTTAATATAGGGTAATAGAAAAAAAGTATGCTATGATGGAGAGAATGGGTGGTGACGATAGAAGGAGTTAGAAAAGATAAAGAGATTGAAACTAAATGGGAGAATAGTGTTTTATAGAGAAAATAGAAATCTTTGTCATTCATTCTTTAAAACTACCCTTTTTGGTTCCCAGCTAATTCTCAATCAAACCAATCCCCTTTCTCCTATGTATAGTTAGCCATGACATAACCATGAATGGATTAATTTCTTTCAAAAGTTCGTTAAGTAATTATCTCTATTTAAAACTGACTTAAATAAATACCAATATCGTATATCCATGCGTGCATTATAGCTTTTATACACAATCCAAATAATTATTAAAAGCACCTAAAACATTAAATAAATTAATTTTTCAAATATTAATTAATTTATAACACTTTGTAAACTAATCAAATCATGTGGTTTTTTGGAGAATTTACAAGTACGGTTTTCTGACTCGGAGGTGTGAATTCAGTCAGTGATTAAAATTGAACAATTTAAATATTAATGTTCATATGTCACATTGGCTAGTGGTGCGACAATTTGGGCCAATTCATTGCTTACAGGCCTTTTCAGCAAAATCATAATTTATATTATCTTAAATGGAACCAATAGTGATTATAATTTCACACACTCTCTTCGCCAACATCATATCACATTAGGACGTATGGAGTCTGCTATTGGTCCAAACTCCAATATTATCCACATTTAACTTGATTAGTCCATAGGCAAAGTCCTTGGTTCAAAAATAACATTTATCATTAACCATTCTACTCTAACCAGAGATTTTGACTTTGAGTTGACCATAGTGAACCGTAATACTAACCAAATATGACCGATGAGGCGAATTTTCTTGTTAACGGTGCTTCACTTCCTATTCTTCAACTCAGACCCCAACTATGGTCGCCTGATGGATCTTCATGCTATGATTTAACTATATTCGAAGTGGAGTATCCACATTGAAGTTCTATAGCATTCTCTAGTCAAGAGAACTATGTGACATCATCATACTGAGATTTCTTGTTTGACCAAGTTGTTAACAACCATCAGGAAACTCCTAAATGAGTCATTCCATAATTATCTAATAATGATGAGTATGTAGACTTTGGTTCCCCCAGTAGCCATGAGTAATACATCACCCAACAATTAGAAAGCGTTGAGCACTCTGGTCTCAACTGATGTATTGATATCCTTTCTCGAAACATCTTGACCAGGAACATTTAAAATATGTTTTTATTTTATTTTGTGAATAATTGCAACTATTTGCAACTACAATCACATAAAATTTTATTTAAGGATTTTTATGCTAATATACTTTAAATTAGCTAATTAGTTAAATATATCACAATATAATAATGTGTATAAAAAAATAAAACACCTTTATTACAAACAAGATTGACTAAGAGTTAGATATATGCAACAAATTACCTAAATTCACTTAGGGCATACCACTAACTCTTTCAAAAATCATATTTCTTCCTATTGCACACCTTAGTCATCACAGTTTGAAATCTCTCTTAATTATCAGGGTCGCTACTGCCCTTGTGCCATTTGCCTTACCCACTGTCAAACTCCTCAGGCCGAGCTATCATAAACCCTCCACATCGAACTCGAATATCTATTAAAAACCCGAATTCGAACTTGAATCATTAAACTTCTCCTAACATGATGCAACTTGCTCCTACCCATTCATTTGCTATAATGAGATAAATGGAATTGGATTGAAGTTGATCGACGATGCACATTCACTATTAGGATAATATACATGGTCGACCTTGTGTGTATACAATTAAGGGAAAATAAAAAAAATTAATCAATTTTAAAACAAAATTGTTTTTAAAATAATTTTATAATTTTTTTTAGTTAAAAATAAAAAAATATTCTCTCAATCATCCTGCTGGTCAAATACACGTTAAACTATCACGAGAGAACATTTCTCTAACTCAATGGTGGAGTTGCAAATTCCACAATTAAGATATAATTTATTTTAGAGAGAAAGAGTAAAATCTTGCATATGTGGAATGAAGCATTCAAGTATATTTATAGTAACACTAATAGGCTATGTCAAATATCTTATTAGGATCCACTATTCAACGCATGACCCATTATAAGTGAAATCTTATCCCACTTAATTAATTCATACCCACACATATTTTGGCCATCTTAATTGCAAAACAATTTCAAAATTTTCAAGTATCAAAATAATATATATATATTATATTTAAATTATTATATTATGCCAAAATAGTTAAAATAAATATATAATCATTATATTTTTTATTTACTTATTTCAGGCCCTTAAATAATAATTAATATGCACATTATATTAAATTCTCCATAATGATAATCTATAACATTTACAAATAATTTCAATATATTATTTTTAGACGAAAACTGAGAGTCGCGACCGTATGACTCGCAGGTGTGAACTCAACCCTCATTAAAATTTAAAAATTTATATATTAAAGCATGTGTGGTCTTTGTTTAAGCATGGTAGTGAACATGAGTGCAGTTGCTCATAGATTATCAACATGAAAAGTTCTTATCTTTTAAAGCAACACCTTTAAGCAACAATATAGTGTGCATGTTTTCTCTTCATCATCACATAGATATCCAAAGCTGGATCAATGGTCAAAACTGTAATAATATTTATATTTAATTGTGAAGTCCAACATTAAGTCCATTATTTAGTCCAATAACAATTATCGATTAACTGATATGCCTTGGTCGAAGACTTCAACTATATGTTGGTTACCAATCATAGTGATATTAACCTTCTGTTTGAAGGAGACGAATTCTCTCTAAAATGATGTTTCACTTTAAGTTATTTAATCTATACCCAATTATGGTCCTAATACGGTCCACGTTGTCATGTGATTGACTATAATCAATATATAGCTTAGACATTTAAGATCCATACTATTCTCAAGTTAAAATACTACTCACATCGTCATATGAGATCTTCTATTTGACTTTTAATCTATATAAGACTCTCGGTGAGTCATTCTATAATTGTTCAAAGCAACTACATGAATGTATAGAATGTAAATCCTAATAGTCATGAGTAATTCGTTGTCCATCATATTGACAGGTTAAATGCACTAATCTCAGCAGATATATCGATTTTCCATTCTCAATACAACTCGACTACGAACATTTAAGGAGAACTATTTATTTTATACAATTCAATACTCATGGTTACGAACACAATCATAACTGCAAATGATTAAACACTTTTCCTACAGATTTTCTACTTGTATAAATTTAATATATTTAAAACATTAGTTATATCCCAACATAATAATATATATAATAGAAAATAAACGATAAGCTAACTTTATTTCGAACAAGATTCGCTTTAAGAGTTAAGATATATAATCAAATTAAGTGTCATTGCCTTTTGAGGCATACACTTAACTCTATCAATCTTCCACTTGCACTGATGGCCAGTTATGATGACTATAACTGTATTCTCCATCAACTTTCATAGAAACAACTAAGAAAGGGCCTTAGTGAGTTGATCTACAATACTATTAGTTTGTATCTACGTTGTGATTATACTCTTACGCTACTAATAATTTCTTTAATTTCATGTTAATTATGGAGGACATATATTGACTCTAATCAAGCCAATGGAGTCTATTGCAATCTATATTGCATCATTGCTATAACAATACGTTATTGGATTTTCAGTGTTGGGTACCATCCCAACTTCGTTACAAGTTTTAAATATACACACTGCTTTCATTGTGACACTATTCAAGGCAATGTACTTGCCCTTTATAGTCGAATCTGCCATAACTTCTTTGTCAAAACAGGTCCAAATTAGTGTCCTTTTATTAAGATTTAACATAAATTTAACATTGACTTACTATATTCGAAACCACTTATGAAGTTCAAGTCTGAACACTCTTTCATAAGGAGTTCGTCATTTCCATAAACAGTTCTCTAGTATTTCGTAAATGTTCAAGAATACTCTTAACTACCATTCAATGATTTTAACTCGAATTTGATATTCGCTTACGATAAAAAGTGCATAAGAAAATTTTGATCTATTAAATATACAGTTCTTATGGCGTATGCATAAGGAAACTATTTGACATGCTTCATATTAAACATTTTAATATGGTATCTGTATATATATCGATTGGTAAAATCCCTAAATTCTCTTATATCTAGTATAAAGGATGCCTCCTTCAAATCATTCATCTATAAGTAAGAACCTTGCTTTAACTGGTCTTAACATGGGTACATCTTTACCTATCAGTTGCATGTAGGTTACTTATAGCATTATATATGTCTCGGTACCTTCTATTATCTTTCTATAGATACATGCTTCTTTTGTAATTTGACTAAAACCAAAATATTTGATTTCTCTCTCAAAAGACTTGCTCAAACTCTATATGCTTGTTTAAGATCATATCTTAAAAATCCACAAGCTTTATTACCGCCCTCACTAACTATGAGACACTTTGGCTATTGTGTGTAAATAATCTACTCTAAATAATTGTTTAGAAGTTCTATTTCAATGTCAATGTACCAAAAATCATAGTCATATTTTGCAATAATTTACATGTAGAATATGAAAGGGCATAAGCATGTTGATTGCGGAAACTGTTTCATAATTTCAACATTTGAAATTAATGAGGTCATTTCTCATAGAACTTGCTTTATAATATTCCAACTGTAGTGATCTTCTTCTCGAAGTCTCATTTATAGCAGATGGATCATATCCTTTAGGGAAAAAATTCCAAAAAGAAAATTTTGTCAATGGACTTGGAATCAATTTCAGATTTAAAGGGTCGTGCCATATAGCAGAGTCTATACTCTCTATGGCTTGTCGAGCCCTAAGGATATTATCATTACAAATAATACATTTTCTCGATATCGATAGGAAACTCGCAGTTTCTCTATGATGCGTGTGATTTCCTATTATACATTCTAATAAGCAGTGTCCATTTAGACTTGATTAAATTTGTATCATCTATACAATTTATTTCATGTCAGAATTTTGCATCATATCCAACTTCGTCGCACTACCACTAATTTCTCTAGAAAGAAATTCCTTCAGTTAGAAGATGATGTATCTTGAAACAATAATTTGTTTCTCGGTGCAATGGAATATGCATTCAAAACATTTTATGAACTTCTTATAAAATTACATCAAATAGATTTGGCCTTGAGTTCACAAAACTTATGTTCATAATGTTAGTCAGAAAGCCATATACCTTAGATTATTTAAGATGGGGTTCTTACCATATCTTATATGGAATCAAATCTCAGCTTTAGATGAAACTAGATTTAACATATGTGCTTACTCTTAAGTACATATATTTTAAGAAAAAGGTAGCCTAACTTCATCTATTATTAATCATTCTTTTTTCAACAAAGTCTGAATAATCATTATGTAGTATAGGGAGGAGGGACTTTAAAAATGAATCGAATTCTCTTTTAGGGACTCTTGGAAATATAATCCAAGATGCTCACCTATTCGATCAAATCAAATAGTTTTAGTTCTTTTACGTGTTATATTTTTCTACTTGAGTTTTATATTATATGAGCTTGCCATATATATCTAACTTATATATAAAACACGCATGTTCATATCTGAGAAACTTCAACAAAGTAAGCTGGTCTACTTTTGGTATCATTGAACCTTGGACTGTATCAACCTTAAGAGTTCATTATCTCTTTTGTCATTCCCACTAAATGGGTGATTTGCCCTTAATCATTTGAGATATAATTCATAATTATCATATGATTCATCGAGGGACTTATTTGTATTTTCTTACTACATACTATTTATCCCTTCTATCTTCTAAGAGTTAGACAGTGTATGAGATGTAGAGTAGTTGATGAGGGTAGGAAGATAGAAGTATTTGTCCGACTAATAGGGTTGGGCCTTTTTGATGAATATTAGACCTCTATTGACTTCGAATGTAGTAACCTGAGTCATCATGTGGGATTAGAGTACACAGCAGTAGCCAATAGACTACTTCCCACTGAGTATATTGGTTGTTTGATTGTTGCACGACTAATTTGGTTAATTGTTGCTTGGTTGCTTTAAATTAGAAATCTATTGTTGGAATTATATTTGAGCAGGAGTCATCTCCTGAAAGCTAGAAACCTACCTAAGTTTTGATGTTAGAAGCTTGCGGTGTCTTCGGCAGCGAAGTTACTACAAGGGATAACGAGAAATGGCTTTTCATATAAAATAGCATAATACTTATAAATATATATATGATTAAATAAAATATGTTTGATGGAATAAAAGTGATGCTTTCTTGATGTGTGCATGGATAACTATGACTGATGTTTGGATTATTGTAGTGGTTCATTATTTGATTGCATTTACAAAGATCACTTATAAATGTTTCGATATAAGCAAGCATATCATTTATCTTTTTGGTTGAAGTGTGTGTGTACATACATACACACACATAAACATATATACACACACACGCAAACACACACACATGCAAACACACACACAGATATATATATATGGTGTTAGAAAGGTGTTTTATTACAGGCCAAAAATTGTTTTGTAAGAATTGAGTTGTTAAAGTATATCTAAGTAAATATTTAAAGAAATTTTAAAAAAGCTAATATCGTGTTCATTTGTCCATTAGGTGCTTTGAAAATTCAGGTCGATGCGCCTATAGGGATTCCTAAATAATAAGATGAAACATTTGGATACAATGTTTTGAAACTAATGCAATATTTTAGAAGGAGTAAAATATTTTGAGTAATATTAAAACCGGTGTTTTAAAAATAAAATTATGAGAAAAGTTATATTTGATATTCTAAAAGAGGAATGTTTTGAGAAATTTACTGTTTTGGAAAGGAGTGCAATGTTTAGTGAAGTGTTATAAGAATAATATGAAAAAAAATAACGTATTAAGATAAGTTGAATAATATTGTAATAAACGCCCTTTTTGACACCCGAATATCGACACTGATACATCCACGGTATTCATGTACCAAACATCCAAGTGCCGAAAAGACCGATTGTTATAGTAAAAGAAAAGAAAGAAAAGAAAAAGAACAAGAAAGATGACCAACACTAGTTTGAATTATGATTACTATTAGGATGTCCTTCGGTTTCAATATGCTGGATGCTGTAGACTTTTACTAGATACTATCTAAACTATCACTTGTTGGTACCTTTAGTTTGAAAGGAATCAAAGGATGTTTAACTGTGTAAACACTCCTTTTGATAGCCTAACTTATGCAAATGCGTTGTTCATTTATAACTGAATGGCAAATCCCAGCTATAAAGTGGCCAAAAATGTACTCTTTTAGGAATATCTTAAAAAAGCAAAAAGTCATAACCACGTAGTAAAGCTAAAAATTAGTTACAACAATGGAAGACATAATATGGCCTTAAACACCAACACTGTTGATTCCTCTAACGAGGATACCTCTTTGAACACTCTACACTCACTTGATAACTAAGTCTACAAGTGTATCTTTCCAACTTTACCTATCTCACATATATATGTATATATAAATTATATAATATATATACATGCACTAAACTAACATTTTTGTTTGAGCATAGTCAGCTGGACTGGCTAAGTGATGGAGCTGTTACACATGAGATGTTATTACTGAGTTAAAGAGATAGGTTACCTCTTGTTAACCTAAGGATTCAACTCTCCACGTTCGCTCCAGCAAAAAAAATTTTAGGTAGGGTTGAGTTTTGCCACCAATCAAGCTTGTTGGCAGCACCTTATTAAGTGTGGAGAAAAATTACGTGAGTGCTCTCCTCCTTGAGAGGACCACTCATTTTACTCAAAAAAGAAAAATAAAGAAGAAAGTGGAGAACAAGAACACCAGAATCTCACAAGGGAATGATAACATTTAATATTAAATGATAGTACATATTGTTACTCTAATATAGATACCATTTTAGAGTTACTAATCTAAGTATTATCATCAACCTGGATAGTTATAACAGCCTATTCTCACAATTACTGATATATACACATAAAGTAATGCGGTGGATAAATACTATGGTAGGAAAAACATCTAGCTCCTCTTTTATAGCTCAATGAACATCAACGAAAACCTATTTTCATCAGGCTAATCGAAAGAGCACCCATGGAAATAAGGGAAAAATAAAACCATGGATCAGGCAAAAGTCTGATGTGAGAAACTCAAGAAATACTATGACATATAACAATACCTTTTGAGACCAACCGAATCATCGGATTGTTTTTCTCCTCAAAAGAGCCAACCATTTAATAAGTACATATTATGATATAATAGATAACGTATAGAGTGTAGAATATAAGTAAGAAATAGCTACGGTGCATGTACACCATAACAATAAATTGGTATACAATCAAAAACTGCTAAGACGCGTTCGCATAAATATATAGGTTTTCCATGGAGGTTCCCTCAATACATCGAGAATGGCCCTCTTGCAGATGGATTAAAGATATCCTTTCGAGTAGCGTACATCTCCAGGTTATGTACCATAGGAAATGCACAGCTTGCCCAAGCCTTGTCATATGGAACCGAGTAAATCACTCCAACATGTGTATCCATAAGTAACACTAGAATGGAGTCGCCTATGCCCTTGGGTTAGCTAAACCCCTTGGTTATGCATCTTATCTTTGGTTTCTGTTATTACCTATGATGAAGCCATGTTCAGCATCTGAACACATGAGCCACAACTCGAACAGATCTCGAAACCACACTGGATTCTAGCATTTCAACATATCTTGAAACCACATATAGATTCCAGCATCTTAACAGATCTCGAAACCACACATGGATTCCTACATCCTGAATAGATCACGAGCCTCTACATGGATTCAAGCATCTCGATCAGATCCTGAATCTCCATATAGATTATAGCATCTGTAATAGATCATGAATCTCCTCATAGATTCCAACATCTCGAACTGATAACGAATCTCCACATAGATTCCAACATCTTGAATAGATCACAAATCCCTTCCAAAGCATAGATCACATATATGATTTGAAGTGGTTACAGTTTTGAGTCATCTCATATAGGTACACTCCCTCACTTAACGAGCACTCTAAAACCAATTGATAGATTTTCGGTTAACTCAACTTCGGTTCTTCCAGAAATAAACAGACAATACATAAGGGTAGATATCATCTCATATCCAAACAGATTTCCTTATCATTTATCCTAGAAGAGCAAGACAAGTTTTTATTTAGGTTATATCATCACTAGGTGAATAACCATACCATACACTTCTCATGTTTCTTCTAGACATTTCCTACGTTAATTTTGGTCAATTCAACACAATGAGAACAATCACATATGGAAATTAAGTCGCGTATGCTTATCACTTTTCCAACCTTCTCAACTCCGACTGTCCCTCGTTTAAGAGTGAAGCCTGGTAGGTTAGAGCACAATTGCTTCTACACCCTACTTGAATCATCATTCTTAACTCTCATAGATAGAAATAAGTTTACTTTGTCGGCTATGGCATAAAACTCCAAAGGCGAGTCATAAACTTGTCGATAAAAGTGTTATGTACTTCCATATAGCAACCGAATAGTTAACGACCATATGTCCCATACCATACGGATTTACCCATACGTTTACTACAAAATGGTAAATTCAACTTATGTGTAGCAATGGTTCGGTCGAACATGTCTGGGAATTAACTGGTAAAATAAACTCGAGCGTTTCATACCACTAGTTTTATTTAACTGTTTATATCAATTCCTCATTCGATCGATGTCGTGAAATTTTATGACAATATTTCTCTTTATAAACCATTTCTAAAAATATTGATTTATAGCGGAAATACACATATATAAGTACACTTTTCAACCCATGCTCCAAATCATTTTTAAGACCATTGTAAATGAGTATAGGTAGTGTATATATATTACAAAAATTCTTTTTATACATACATATATATATATTAGATTGGTACTTAAAAAGATTTGTATAAAACGGTTTGATTTATAAATCAGCTATTCGTAAATCCGAGTTGAAAACATGCATTAAAAGTGTGTATGACTCCCAAGATCCATAGAACAATCTCTATGGCATAAGACATCAAATGAATTCATTAATTCATAAATCAAAAACTGAAAATATTAGTGAAATGGATATTAAAGGAAACACCAAAATCAAGAGTTTAAATCCCAAAATCGAGTATTAAAAATCATCACAAAATGGCAATTAAACATGCATACATCAATAAGAAGCAACCGGGCGAGAATCAAGCAAAGTAGCACCATCAGGAAGCACGAGAACACAACCTGGGGCTCGGCCTAGGTCGTGCACCAGTGAACCGATCATATGCGACCGGTGGACGGGTCACACTGCCTGGGCTGAACTCCAGGTAGTGTCTTTGGTTCCTCGGATGTCTGACGGTGGATATTCCCTAGTGAGGGTTGTTCTAACTCCAAGGGTGTTAATTGTGAAGTCATGCAAGCATATAAACAACCATAGTTTGCAAATTCAAAGATTTATATGTTAGGGTTTCAGCAAAACTGAGAATTTGGCAACAAAGATTAGCCTATATTCATCCAATTATCACAACAGCAACTTGCAATCATTCATAATCTAGAAGTGTGAGATAAACCCACTAATACAAGCTCAAAATGATGGCATTAACTCGGATTCCTCTAGGACAATGACTTTCAGCAAATAGCCCTAGGTTAATTCTCAGAAAATAAGCAAAACAAGTTCATGAGCCAATTGAAAATCGGAGAATAAAACTCTAATAGATTAGAAAGGGGATGGAGGAGATTACCTTAGATTAGTTTCTTCAATTATTAATAAAAAGCCCTTTGAATAAGATCTTGATTTGGGGAATTAATTGGATTTCTATGGTTATGGAAATAAGAGGATTTGCATTTTCTGTTTTACGGTAAGAGAAATGAGAATGAGAAACTGTACGTAGTTTCTTTTCTCATTTCATATTTCTTCCTTTATGGGCCAAAAGGGTACGTTTTTAAACCTAATAAGAAAGTACTGCAAAATTTCTAAGGAAATGTTACTAATTTATTACGTTCCATTTAATATAAACAACATTCTGTCCTAAACAATATTTTATTTATTATACTTTGATTTCTCAAATTTTACAAAGCCCTAACAAGTCAGAAGTTTTCATTATTTAATAAAACAAACTATTAATTGAAAAAAAATCTCATTTTAACAATAGATCTACTTTTATATAAGTAAATAAATAACCTTGGAAATTTTCACATTCTAACTGATAAAAATTATTTTCATATATGTCATTCTTTCATTTTCTCAAAATTACTTTTAAATTATTATTTATAAGAATAAATATGTATAATTTATTATTTCCATAAATTCTCAATTTATCCAACATTACTTGGAAATCCTTCTTAATAATTTCCTTATTTATCGGATACCAATCAACTTTAAATTTGGAAATGAAACAATTATAAACATAAATTCTCCAAATTCGTCTTAAAATTAATTAAGATATTTTAAAATCATAATTTAGATTTAATTCCAGGTAATCTCGACCAGGGTTGTTCCAATGTCCTTCCTGGTTAGTTCAGTCAAAGACGCTGCTATCCGTGGGAAATCCTCGATAAATCTCCGATAATAGCCAACCAATCCAAGAAAACTCCTTTCCTCAATCACCGTCTCTGGTCTTTTCCAACTATTTACATCCTCAATCTTACCTAGATCCACTGACAATCCTTTTTCTGAAACTACATGACCAAAAACTTCACCTCTCTTTTTTAGAAATGACACTTTGAAAACTTCACTTTTATTTGATGCTACCTCAACGTCTCTAGCACCATTCTAAGATGAATCTCATGATCTCTTTCATCCTTAGAATATATCAAAATGTCATCAATGAATACCAGCATGAACTATCCAAGTGCTCTCGGAAAATTTAGATTTATCAAATCTATAAAGAAAGCAGGTGCATTAGTTAATCTGAATGGCACCACTAACCACTCGCACAAACCATATCTCATTCGAAACACCGTCAAAGGAGTATTTTCCTCCGCCACTCTTAATTGATGGAACCATGTCGCAAATCCAACTAGAAAAATACTTTGGCTTCATTCAACTGATAAAATAAATCATCAATTCTCGGCAAAGGATATCTGCTCTTTATCATTTTATCATTTGACTTGTGATAATCAATACATAATATCAACAACCTGTCCGGTTTCTTTACGAACACCACGGCTGCTTACCAAGGTGAACTACTTGGTCGAATAAAACTCTTTCCTTCTAAGTCCATTAGTTGCACCTTTAACTCCTTCATCTCGGTAGGTGTCATCCTGCTAGGTGGTCTACTTACGGGTTTAGCTCCAGGTACAAGATCCATTCGAAACTCAATAGCTCGTTTCGATGGTTGTCCTGTAACCCACTCAAAAACATCTGTAAATTCTCCAACAATCAAAACCCAATTTACTTCCTCTTCTACTTCCACTGCTACCAACAAAGTACAAATATCAACACTCAAGTTATCTACTGAGTATATAATTCGGTCAATACTATCAGGGCATTTAACTGATATTTTTCTATCTTGGCAAAATATCCAAGCATCATATTTTCTCAACCAATCCATGCCTAAAATAATCCCAAAACCCACAAAATCAAACAAATACAAACTGTAGGAAAAAGTATATCCTAGCAACTCAAACTCTAGATGGTCACATCTCGTCCCAATAATTACATACCCTCCTATTGGATTAGCTACCCTTAAAGAAGTAACAAGGAATGATGGTTCTAAACATAACTTATCTACTAAACACTGAGATATAAACGAATGCGATGCATCAGTACCAAACAATACCATAACTGGTATGTTATGAATCAAAAGCGTACCTTCCATCACGGACTTTCCCATCTCAACTGTTGTTAGTCTTGATGTAGATGGCTCCAAATCAAACGCCTTTCCTTTATTAGCATTGGACACTTCTGGATATTTGTTCTTATAATGCCCCACCTGGTCGTAGTTAAAGCACTTCACATTCTACTTACCCACAACCATCTTGCTATCACTCGATCAACACTCATTTGCATAGTGCCATTTCTTATCACACTTATAAAGAATGATATTTGCCTTCCCTTTCTTAGAAGCTCCACCCTTATGAGCTCCCTTTCCCTTAAAGAATTTCCTCTTCTTATTTTGAGAACTATAGGTTCCAACCGGCTTCTCCTTTCTGAAAGTAGAAAGCATTTCCTCATTCTTGATTGTCATCTCCACTACTACATTTAATGGATCTCAAAGATGTGGGATAGTCGCCCTAGCAATTTCCGATCTCAACCCCTGGAAAAACTTCTCGTTCCTCTTGATAACGGTATCAATAGTGGCATATCCATATTTGGACAGTTCACCAAACTCAGCAGAGTATTTCAACACTAGCATTTCCCCCCGCTCCAACTTCATAAACTTCCTGAGCAAGGCCGACTTGGCTACTTTAGACAAAAACCTTTCGTCTAATCTCCTTTGAAATATTCACCAAGTCAATTCCTCCTCTGGTACCCCTACGATCACCCCATTCTACCAGAACAACGAAGCTCCTTGTAACTGTCTCGAAGCCTACCTCCTTTCTGCTCACCATTCAGAACCAAATTAGCAAAAATCCTTTCATAATGTAACAGCCGGTTCTCTAGTTCTATTGCATCCTCAATACCCAGAAAAGGCTTCCCACCCAAACTGGTGTAATCTTGACTCAGCTTAGCATAGTTATTACCAACTGGCGCTGTAGGATTAACTCCTCCCACATTAGCAGCATTTCCTCTAGCTACTCCTATGCTACTCCAGCTTGCATCAGATTGATGAAGAACTGATACATATCCACCATATCTACCGGTTTGATAGTAGCACCTACATTGGCATTTGCATTTTGATTAGCATTTGCCTATCGACCCAGATTCCTTCTGGTGTTGGGCCGAGCATTTCCATTGGTTATGGTGCTTCCACCACCTAGATTCACTCTTCCATTTTCTACTTCCATATCTTTCTTTCTCGTAAATATGCGTACAAGCCTTAGCAAGATACAAAAGAACGGTCTAAGAGAGAGGGGAGAATATAGAGTTATATATAGAAAACACAAGTACGCTACTATAGCGTTATCCTATACCCCAATCTTATTCTCTGATGCATTAAGATTATGTTCTAAAAATCTTTTAATCTTTTAAGTTTTACATAAAGCTATGCTCTGATACCAACTTGTAACATCCCCTATTTCTGAAGCCCAAAACTAGCCGCTAAGGATACTGCAGTCATCTATAGTTATTAATTCCTAATGACAAAATGTGGTTATGTTAATCATATCAATAATCAGAAGCACATGAAAATGAAAAATTTCAACCATAATTTAGAAATAACTTTTACATTACATTACAAAATATGATTTCATATTCATTACATAATCTGATTCGTGATTCCACATTCAAAGATAATATAACTATTACAAAATACCCCAAAAGCAACATATGAAGATGCTCCTTTGGTTGATCAAAGTCTAACACTTGGCAATTATATAACTTGCCATTACATCTATACAGACAAAACCAAACGACACAGGTAATTAGATAGTAACTCCTAAATAGCTAAATTCTCTCCTGCGCATTGTCGAAAGCTTATTTGTCTAACTGGAAACCTGAACCCTTACTTCCGACCTACTCAAAAGTGTACCCAAGAGTTTAAGGGAAAAAACAAAAAACTTCAGGTCAGGCAACAGTCTGGTGTGAATTATAACCTGCCATTTCGAACCAATTAGATATTTAGTGTAACGACCCGTATTTTTTTTGATAATTAAAATTATTAAACTATAAAAAAACTGTATTAAATCTATTTTTAAACTATTTTAATCTATTTTAAACTATTTAACTATTTTAACCTATTTTAAACTGTTTAACTATTTTAATCTATATTTAAACTATTTTAATCTATTTTAAACTATTTTAACTATTTAAAAATATTTTAATCTATTTTAAACTATTTTAAACCATTTGAACTATTTTAAAGTATTTTAAAACTATTTAAACTATTTATGACTATCTAGACTATATTTCAAAAATTCAAACGGTGCAAGGTTGAATTGGTTATATTTAAATCCTGGATTTAAAAGTGAATATGGTTAAATGATGTTATAATCTAAGTTGGGATTTGAAATGATATTTTCTAGTGAAATGACATATTTTGAATAAATATGATGATTTTGAAATGAGGGTTTAACCTATTTTGGAAGTATGATTTCGTAAGTGAATATGATTTCAAAAGTGATATGGTTTGAATTGAATATGATATTTTGATATCAATACGAAATTGTTTTGGGAAATGTAAAAGAACCATCTGGTGTGAAATAAGCGTTTGGTTGTTAAAGAGACCAGGATTGGATATTGTCATACTCTCTGCCAATACCGAAAACCACTTTAACAACTGTGCACGTTGTGGAGATTCCAAAATGAAGTAGGATGGTTTGGCGAACGATTCTATATGTGGTAATATCGTAGCCCTGACTCCCTCGAGTCAGCTTGATGAGACTAAAACAGGAGCCATGCCGGGCCAAGTGAGGTCGCACCTCCGATCGGACATGCTTCTTCGATACCATATTTATAACTTTGTGATTGATTTGGTGGCCACCCCTCGATTTTGATTATGAGAGTGTGTTCCAAGGTGGGCGGTAATAGCTGCTATGCGTTACCACTAGTCCAGATCCGCAAAACTGTAGTATCCTACCCTGGGCATTGCCTCACGTGCCTTGTCACATGCCTTATTGCGCCCATTACGAGTTTGGTTTATACCGTATCTATGGAGTGCCTCTGATAGCCCTCCAGTTTACGGAGGAATTACGGTACTGTATAGACTACGGGAATATATAAAAATGTGTTAAGGGAGATATGGGTAACGCCTTAACGCTATTTTAATACTTTACTTTACTATAGACACCGTTATAATAGCGTATTGTACTATGTATGTAGATAGTTTAAAGGGTCCTTAGGAGATGGAATCTCGAACATCTCTTGAGTTATTGCACGCACGTTAGACACTAGATAGGAGATGTAAAATCCCGTAAACATCTCTGAAGCCGTTATACTCATATTTATTTACTATTGATTTAACTTACATAAGATCTTTTAGTTCTGACTCGAGTGTTTTGTCTTTTCATTAAGCTCGGGTCAGCCTGAGCTTTTCAATGTACTGAACACTTTATTTTTGGAGGACGAAGACGAAGATTTGTATACTATATTATTTCATATATGTTCCACTACATCATATTGTTCCGCTGCATTATTTATTTCTGTTGTATGTATAACTCTGATCTGTGTTGCAAAGTGTAATCAAATGTTATTTGTAAAACAGCTTTATGAATTGTTTATTTGATTATTATATTTTGTCATTCCGCTGTGAGATTCTGTATTTGGTTTCCTTTCTTTCCTCCTCTTTTTCTTATTTACCCCATAACATTCCTCCCTTTTGAATGGTTTGGATTCGACATGTGTGGTTTATTATCGATTTAAACTGTCCAAAAGGCGGGTCGTTGCACCTAGTGAGACCATGTCGTTGAGTGGAACGGGTTATCCCCTCACTAGTATCTGAACTAAATATCTCAACCACACATTTGCTTCTGCGTCCATATTAGCTTTAAAATAAAAATATACTGATATGCAAACATGTAATATACACTGGATTACCTATCCCAAGTTATCAGACTACCCATCTAAATTTTCATTGACTATTCCTCTTATACTTATGTGGAATACCCATCCTACATATATTAATTCTTTGGATTACACGTCCCCTACCATGTTGACTACCCGTCATTTATGGTTTCATTAAAAAAATTATATGGACTATCCATCTCACATGTTGTTATTACTTAGTTTACCCATCCCTTACCATGTTGACTACCCATCATAAATGGTTTAGCTATTTAAATTATGTGGACTTTCCATCACATATATTACATTCATTTAAAATTATATGGACTATCCATCACATATCTCATAGTTTTCTTAGGTTGACTATGATCCCTTCATTAATCTCATAGGGACTATCCATCTCTGGCATGATGTGGGCTATTCACCTCATATCCTGTAGTTTTCCTAGGATAACTATGAACCCATCATTTAACAATTTAATTCATGTTACCCACATGTTTAACATACATCTATTGGTGTCCCCAATTAGGTTATTTCCCCTTAAAGTTATAACATCTCACAATGACATCCATTGGTTGCACCAATTGTTCATATCAAATTTATTAAAACATACATTGGTCTTCCCAATAATTAGTATCGAGTTTATTCCATCTTGGCACCCCGAATAAATGATGTCAACTTCGTATACTTTTAACATATAGTAATATAAACATTGGTATCCCCAATTAAGTTTTAAAGTCGAAGTCATAAAACATAAGGCTCACCGCCTTTAAATAGGTCAGTTTAGATCAATTTCGACGTCAACAACAACATCAACAAAGAGGTATAAAGCACTCCGCCTTTAATAAAGAAGATGGGCGACATACACGTCGCACTTATAGCATCGAACCTCTACCCAAGGTTAGAAAAAAAACTTAAATTATTTTAAGTACAAAATACAATGCCAAAAATAAGGTCGTCGACATAGAAGGATATATGTTACCCACCCTTTCAAAAAAACTTAATGTTTTTGTAAGCAAGAACAATGTCACCGGCATTGATGAATGTCGACGTCAAGACAAGCGGTGTCATTGTAAAAACGTACTTAGTTCACTTTGGCTATTATGCTACTATATGTATAAAGTCGAAGACAAGACAAGCAACATCCCTGCTGTTAGTATAGCTGATGTCTAGAGTATTCAAAATAGAAGTATGCGACATTGCTTAAAATATAGATGAAGACATCCGGCATCATTGGTGGTGGCGTAAATGATAAGAAGCGGCCTTAATAATCATGGCACTAAACCTTTAAACACTAGGTGAATCACATTAAGGCTATGCCCCAATGATAGGTTGCCGATGAGATTGGCATCAACAAAGGTGGAATCGTTCCATAGCTACTAAAGTAGCCATCATAAGCTTCTCTCTATCTCAATGTCAACACACATAGATATGGCATTACTTTAGGTGCGGAGACAACATACGCAGCATGACATTGTCGTAATTATCTTGAAAACTGATTTGTTTATATTAAAAGCAATTACTTTTCACGAAATCCAAACTCTTACCCAATTTCTATTAGATGATAAAATATTTTTCTCAAAACTTTTCAAAAGTTCTACCGTATATAGTTTTTAAAGTTCCAAAACATATACCAAATTAATTAATTAATATCTGTAATAAATTATCCTTTTAAATGCTTATCTAACATAATAAATTCATAATAATTCGAAATCACTTGGAAAAAATTCCTAAAAATCACAGAAATTCCAAAATATCATATTCTTCATCATATAAAAATTTTAAGGCCAAAAAGCATATTTAATTATTTTAAATAATTAAAACCTGAATTAACTCAATTTCCACTGTAGGAAATTCATAAAGCATTCAATTAAATTTGGAAAATTATAAAATTAAAAAGCCATCTCCAAAATGATGTTTTACACCACATACCAGAAAATCAAAGCATTTGGAGGTTAAAACTTAGGGTTTTCTCTTAAAATCCATATAAATAATTTCATAAAATTTCACAACTCATTGTTCTGTCCAAACAATAATCAATCAACCAAAACATGACACAATTTATCAAAACAATTCGGGTATTACCCATAACCGAATTCGAAATCAATCGATAAAGATGGAAAACCTATTATTCACCTTAGAATTAGAAGTAGGAGTTGAGATTTGCTTAGTGCCTCAGTTTCCCTAAACTTTGCTCTTGAATCCTCTTTGATTTCATGCTTCTTTCTCCTTAGGTTATGGCTGGCCTCCTTAAGTTCGTTTTAGATTGTTTTTGTGAATGAGGAAAAGTGAGAATGAAATGGGGGAAGAGGATTTAAGGAGTGAAAGTTGGATCTACCTATTTTGCCCCTCTCATATAGTCTCTTATATGTTAAGCTTTCTAAACAATCTTATTAGTTAATTTATTAAGGCACGACCTTATAGATGACCAAATCCCATTCTCTTTAACTATTTCCATCATTCTATTTAATTTATCCAATTAAATATCCTAAATAATGCTAACTAAAATTAGGGTGTTACAAGCTTCTTGAGGATGGGCTTGATAATCTTGTTCGCTGCTTCAACATGTCCATTTGCCTGGAGGTGTGCCATCATTGCAAATCTCTTCTCGATGTGGTGTCTGTGGCAGAAATCCTTCAACTTGGCGTTGTTTAATTAGGTCATGTTATCAGAAAAGATTGTTTGTGGAACCCCAAAACGACAGATGATGTTTCTGATCACGAAATTGATTACTTTCTTTGTGGTAATTGTGGCTGACGGATTCGCCTCAGCCCATTTGATGAAGTAAACTACAATGATGATGGCGTACTTTGTGCCACCTTTAAATATCGGTTGCACACCAATGATATCGATTCCCTAGACTGCAAATGGTCAGGGACTGACCATTTGAGTAATCTCCGTCAGTGAGGTTCTTGGAATCTTAGTGAATCTCTGGCACTTGTCACACTTTCTAGTGTAATCAGTTGTGTCTTAGTTGACAGTAAGCCAGAAATACCCGTAACGAAGGATCTTCTTCACTATGGTCTGCCCCCCGGTGTGGTCGTCGCAGGCCCTTTCGTATACTTTTCTTATGGCTTGCTTGGCCTTGTCGTTGGCAACACACCGAAGCATAGGCCCTGAGAATCCCTTTATGAAAATTACTCCTTGCATAATGAATCTTGAAACTTTATAAAGGAGTTGACATCGTTCAATTTTCCTGTCTTAAAGGATTCCTCTCTACATATAGTTCTTTATCAGAGTCATCAATGACTCTCTCTCACATTCGGCCTCCAAGATACAATCGACATCCATTTAGTTGATGCTCGAAACTGATAGTACTTCCAATGGAACTAGCCGACATCCCTGAAACTGGCCAACTTGGCTAGCGAGTTGACCTTCTCATTTTCCTCTCTAGGAGTATGCATTATGGTGTGATGTTCAACATTACTGAGCAACTCAAGGGCTCAGTAATTATAAGGAGCTAGCCTCGCCCACTTTGCCTGAAAGTCTTTCCTTACTTGGCATACCACTAGTTGGAAATCATAGAATATATGTAAATTCCATCCCCCAGTTCCTTGGCGATCTTGAGTCCTATGGTCAAGGCCTCATATTCTGCTCTATTGTTGTGGGAAAGCCGAGTTTCAGGGCGTAACAAATCGGATGTTCCTCGGAAGTCACCAGCATGACTCCAGCACTAGAACAACATTCGTTGGATATACCATCCGTGTGTATATCTTCCATTTGGAATTTTTCTCTCCACTGCTCTTTGGTGTGTCATCCCACGTAGTGTATTTGGCAATTAAATCCAACAAAGTTTGACCCTGGATCGCTCTTCGGGGATGATAGGTTATGTTGTACTAGCTCAGTTCAATATTCCATTCCTTCCAGAGATCTCAAGTCATTGCAGGACCTATCTCAAAGGTCGGTCGGTCTGAACTTTGATCGGATGTGCATAAAAGTAGGGTGGAGTCTCCTTGAAGCGATTAGCAGGCAGTATGCGAGATTTCCAGCTTTGACTAATTTCTTTCTGCTCCTGTCAACCTCTTATTGATGTAGTATACTGATCTCTAGATTCGGGAATCCTCGCGTACAAGTGCGACGCTCAAAGCTTAGACCGACACAGCCAGATAAATAATCAAGTCCTCGTCATCTAGTGGCTTTGACAGAATGTGGGGGCTCCCTAAGTGATCCACCAGAGTTGGAATGCATCTATACATTGTTGCATCCAAACAAAATTCCTTTTCCCTTTCATGATCACATCAAAGAAAGGGATGCATCTGTCAGTACCTTTGGAGATGAATCGACTCAGGACAACAACCTTCCCTTTAAAGCTCTGAACTTCTTTGATCGTTTACGGTGCTTTGATGTTCCTTAGTGCTTCGATCTTCTCTGAATCGGCTTTGATTCCATAGGAGTTCATGGTGAAGATTAAAAATTTCCTGACATAATGCCGAATGAGCATTTCAAAGGGTTAAGCTTCATCCCATACTTTCGGAGAACACTAAACATCTCTGCTAAGTCATCAATGTAGTTCCTCAATCGCCATGAGTTCACAAGCATATTATCCACATAGACCTCCATCAAGCGTCCGATCTGATCTTTAAACATCTTGTTCACCAACCTTTGGTAAGTCACTCTGGCGTTCTTCAATCCAAAAGGCATGACAAGATAATAATATAGTCCTAGATCGGTTAGAAAACTGATGTGTTTCTGGTCTGGGACGTGCATTAGAATTTGATTGTATCAACGGTATGCATCCATCAATGAGAGCAATTCATGTCTGTCTATTGAGTCTACTAGCTGATCGATCATTAGGAGTGGGAAGCTGTCCTTCAGGCATGCCTTATTCAGGTCAAAATAGTCGATGCATGTCCTCCAATTCCCGTTTGACTTTTCACCAAGACTGGATTTGATACCCGCTCCGAGTATAGGGCGTCGCGGATGAAACCGTTATCTTTCATCTTCTCTACTTCTTCTTGTAGTGTAGTGGATCTCTCTGGACCCAAGCTGCAGCGTTTCTATTTCAGAAGAATGCATTTAGGATTTATACTTAATACATGGTTCACCATCTTTGGTGATATTCCACACATGTCTGAGTGATTCCAAGCGAACACGTCCAGGTTCGCCTAAAGAAAACCAACCAACTCTTTCATCATCTTCATGTCGAGCCGTGATCCGACTTTGAGGACTCGTGTAGGATTATCCTGACTGATCGGGATATTGATGTCAACTCCGCAGGTGCAGCTCTTCCGTTCTCCAGCTCATTTTGTGGATCCTTATCGTTATGGAACCGATTGTGCTTCCCGAGCCAGGGCTCAGGCTGTGGTTGTTATGCGTCCAGAGCCGTAATGTAGAGAGTCCTCTCTACACATTTTCCTTTCTCTCTTCGCCTCGCTTATTTCAGCTCAGCGATGTAACATTCATGGCCAATTTCCTTATTTCGTTAGACAATTCCCATACCATTCTCGGTCGAAAACTTCATCGTTAAGCACCACAAAATGACAGCCGCTCTAAATTCAGCAAGGGTTAGTCGGCCCAAAAAAGCATTATAAGCAGAGTAAATGTCAAACACAACAAAAGACACGACCCACACTCTCTTACGGTCGCTTTCTCTAAGTACCACTGGTAGATCTATGCATTCTACGAGCTCAGTAGCAGTCCCATTAAATCCCTAGATCAGAGATTTAAACGGCTTTAAGCCTTTCCCTTCAGAAGCATATGGTCGTAAGCTTTCTTGAACAGAATATTGATCGAGCTCCCATAGTCAACCAACACTTTCCTCACAACAGAAGGGCCAATCATGGCCAATACCATAAGCGGATCAATCGTCAGGACCTCTACCCCATCAGCATCTCTGTTTCGGAACACAATATCATCTGTTATAGTTCTGAGTTGCTTTGTCAGAACATCGTCCACTATGGAAAAATAGCCCTCATTCACTACGTGTTTCGATGCTCCCATATACCGTTCCATCTCGTTCCATCTCTTCTTAGCTGGATGTGTTCCTCTGATAATAGTATTGATTACCAATTGCTTCTCAAGAGGTTTGGGCTCATCAACTCCAAGCCCAGCTTGCCCCATATGGGGGTTTGAAGTTCTTACCCACCATCTTACGGGGTTTACACAAACTACTATAATTTCTTCTTTCGAATAAACACTTTAATTACATTATGCAAATGCCTGCATTCATTGGTGTTATGACCATGTGTACCATGAAATCTGCAAAACTTACCAGATTTCTTTTCCTTCTCGGTCGGCTCCCTAGGAGCCGGTTTCCTGTATTGCTATTTACCTTAGGTAGCCAAATATATATTCTCAATTGAGTTGTTCAATGGGTATAACTGTCAAACTTTTGGATTCTCGGACATCTCCTTGAATCAGACTTCTTGTCTTTAGCCCCATCATTGTTTTTGCTCTGTCCACCACTTCGATTATTCATATTGGCATCAACATTGCCGGAATTCCCTTCGGAATGTTTCACAGAAATATTACTTTATATTACCTCTTCCAACTGTCCAACATTAGTCTTTCCGACATAGTACTTACCTTCTCCAAGCGCAAGAACTGATTTTCCTTTCTATAAAACATGTCTAATATCGATGGGGGTTTCATCTTCATCCACCTCCCAAAATTAGTCTCGGGATGAATCTCCCTAATCAGTGCCATCAACATGATATCCTCTTGAGCATTGCTCACTTCAGTCATTGCGGTGTTAAACTTGTAAGAAATCCTTCAAAGACTCTCCCGATCCTTGGAAGAGGTTGGAAAATGACATGAAATCCTTTGGACGGGTTGTGTGCATATGGAATTACTCAATGAATTTCTGTGCCAATTGCTTGAAAGACAATATGGATCTCAATGGCAGATGGGTGAACCACATCGTCCCCACTCCCACCAGGAAAATCGAAAAACAACACATCGTACAACATTAGTAACCCTGGCAGAATCCATATGCCATTCATACTTCATCATTGTTGCTTCAGATCCGCATTCCCATTATATGATGACATCTTTGGCATCACAAATCTCCTTGGGTATTCCTCATGTTGGATGTCTTCAGTGAACGAATTCCAGTTCGGGGAGGAAACCCACTCATCATTAGTCCAATGCGGGCTCTCACTTATAAGTGTCTTGACCATTTCAATCAAATCCGGCTTAGGTGTATCTACTAAACGATGGTAATCATGATCCACCTTAAATGTTTGGCCCGGCAAATGCTCTTGATTTGTTTCATGATACTTAGGCTCCCCTGACTCTGGGAGAACCGTTCGTTCAGTAATTTGATGACTTCTTCGAGGCGGATCCACATCATCCACTTGATTTCCAACATTTTAGCCATTAGTAGCACGATTAAAAGCCAAGTCGACATCATCATTCAAAAATCGAGTACCAGAATCATAATTGGATGATTCGATGTTGATCCCTCTCGATGGATTGATAAAGATCCATTGCCCTTTGCCCTGACTTGGTCCGAGCCTTTGCTTCGATGCCCCAGTCTCCTTTTGAACCATCTTTTGTTTGTTGTTCCTCTGCCTTTTCTCCTACAACGAGGAACTGTTAAACTATGAATCGGAAGGTGTTATGTCCCTCCTACTTCTCCTGCAACTGAATGTCAATTGATTCAACAAATCCAAGTTCTGCTTCATTTGCTGATTCAGTTCATTGCGGCTTTCCTAGAGCCTGTCTTCCATTTACTTCATCATACAGTCCATCTCAACCCTATCAACCACATCTATTGGGTTTTGACCTTTGTTAGCGATTTTCTATGCAACCTCCTAACATGTTGGGAACCAGCACTTCCAACATTCTCAATTAACACGTGAAGTGGTGGATCGATCTCCTCTGGGAGCCATGATAAAAAGCACTTGTATAGATTTTCTGAAAATCCGAGTAGTTAAAAATTCCAAAAATGAAGAAAAGTGGATCTATCTCATTCCAAAAATGAAGAAAACTGGATTTATCTCATTCCAAAAATGAAGAAAACTGGATCTATCTCTAGATTTAGGCAATCCAGTAGTATATGATGGATCTAAACAGACTAAGAATCAGTTCTTAGTGAAAGCACTAAAATGTTGGTACCAAAATGTACCACAACACCCAAGAATTTAAGTATAGAATGAAAATGAAGAAATGTAAATGAAAATGGGTAAGAAACAAGATAGTAAACATTTATAGTGGTTCGGCTAAGTCGTTACCTATGTCCTTTTGAGATTTCTATTGATTATCTTGCCGTTTACAAGTACCGTTCTTATGGTTCGGTACCACTCCACAGACAATTACAAGAAAATATGTTAAAATTACAAGGAAGTGAAAAGATCCTCGGAAATGAGCCCCTAGCCTTCTATTCATAGTTGTAGGTTAGTGGGAAAAGCTACATCATGTTCTCTCTCATGATCCCCATGTTCATGCACTAGCTAGCCTCGAAAAGTTATGGCCAAGCCAGCGAGATCGATGGATCGGTACCAATCCAAATCCATGGATTGGTATCGATCCATAAGATCATCAAAAGGATCATTCTAGATTTTTTGAGATGAAGCGACTTTTTGTTAGCTTCGTGATTTCCAACTTGTTTGCCTAGTTATGAGCTTGTTTCTGAGTTGATGTGATCGATCGGTGGAGAGATGAAGTTGAAGATTTCAAGTGCTCGAGATGTTCAATGGAAAACAGCATGCGGCCGATCAATGAAGTTGGGAATTAGCTTCTGGCATCGATACCTGGTAGTAGGAGGAAGTTGGAGCGCTTTTGGGGAAGTATTATGGATCGGTACCAATACATGGGCATGGATCGGTGCCGAACCATCACTCTGATGGGTCGTATCTTAGAGTTTCTGGGGTGATCTTATTTTTATCTCATGATCTTGGTCGTACTTGCTTTTTGGACTATACTGCTATTTCTTCGGGCTTCCTGCCTTGATAGCTTTCGAGTTTGATTCATCGGGTCCATACAGGTATTGCCCGGTCAAAAGGCTGGATAACAATTATTAAATAAAATTATTTTGAATT
The DNA here is from genome assembly GCA_030737815.1 of Allium fistulosum. Taxonomy (NCBI): domain Eukaryota; kingdom Viridiplantae; phylum Streptophyta; class Magnoliopsida; order Asparagales; family Amaryllidaceae; genus Allium; species Allium fistulosum. The sequence continues at coordinate 447,303,791 of CM060903.1, forward strand.
ATGATTTGTATGCTTAAACATAAACAAAATTATGACTTATTTATTAACATATATAAAAATTAAATAAGAGATATTTGGGTTTTATTAGTTTTATATACTTATCATTTTGAAATTAATTCTAATGGAATATATATTTATATGTCATTATTGATTATAGTTAAACCATTGTTTATTATTCATTCTGCTTAATGATAAACAATTGGAATGTTAAGAGTCTTAGTCTTGTCATTTTGAATTTGATGTATGAATAAATAAATTATTTATCATTGGTATATGTATATATGCATACATTAGTTGCAAATCCTAGCAATTATATGTATACAATTTTCACATGCTTTGAATTTATTATTATATCATTATATTATTATGTATAGGTATATCATATTTGTTATTTTATCATGTCATGTATGTCAATGTGACTTCTCACATACCTAAAATAATGAATCATTAAACACCTTATATTTAAGAAACACAAACATATTAAATTAGATGAACATATTATTATGACTAGTAATTGTAGAAATTTCACATGTATGAAAGATTTATTTTTATGTACATATAACATAAACACGCTTAAATTGAAATAACATATTAACTTAAAATGTATATGGATCCGAAAGCTAGTTAGTTATTCATACAGCGCGCAATATAACCCACTTAGGTAAAAAAATTGAAATTTGCCTCATTTCATCCACTACTAGTGGACATGTCCCAATAATGGTATTAGAGACAAATAAGTTTATTAGAATAAATTAGTGAGCACTTAGGCCAATAGTTGGGCTTTATTATCTAATGAGTGTCTAGGATATAGTATTTAAGGCTTGCAGTTGGAGCAACCAGTGCTCTTCCCTCCTAGGCTTCAAACATGGCCTAATAGATAGTGAAAGTTTTCAAGGTTGGTCCAAGTGTAAGGCCTAAAATTGTTTTTGGCCTTGAGCTAATTCAAATAAGCGTTTTTGAGTATTATTAAATATTTTGAATTTAAAAGTTAAAACTAAAATATGAATCTTCCTAAATATAAAGGGTTAAATTGATTTATTAATTAAAATAATAATCAAGGATTAATTGAAATTGTTTTAATTAATAAGTTACATATATTATGTAAGTTAATTACATTATTAAAGGTTATAAATTGTTATCCCGCCTTTTGGCAAGGCGGTGATACCAAGAACTTAATTGAAAACCGAGGACAGCTCGTCCCGAAGATCGGTTATACGCACGTTCACTATGGATATCGATGAATTCTATCCGAGTCCGGATCAAGCTATAATTGATATGACGAGACAAGCAAAGCTATGAAAGCCAACGTTCCAGATTTCAAGTCAATCGGAGTTCATATGCTCGAAAAAAGATCGATGCAATTCAAGCGATCACCTTGTTCGTATCCATCAAAGCAACCAGAGAAAACCCTCCTTCGAATCGATCTGGTTCGTATCCATTAGGTGCGCACGGTTTCGTATCGATCAGGAAAGCAGTGTTCTTCGTATCCATCAAGTGATGACCTCGGTTTGTATACATCAAGTGACCTCAGTTCATATCCATCAGGTGACCACTGATCAACATCCATGAAAAAGCATCGCACTTCGTATCCATTGATTGTAACGTTAATGTCCATTTCGTATCGATCAAGTGTCATGCACACTTCATATCGATCGGCCTTACATCGATGCGAAACTAACACCTCTCATCGATACGCAGTGGACATGCAAAGGATCGATACGAAATGAGATGCGGTCGATTGATACGAACAACGTAATAACGATCGATACGATCAGAGATGAGTGATCGATACGAACAGAGCGAGTTCTGATCGATACGAACAAGGCACATGCACAAGGAAGACTCGGTCGACTCAGTGCGAAAAATGGGTCGATACTCGATTCGAATAGCTAGCGCCACGTCAACTTGCAAGTATGTGCCTGGATCGATTCGAATAGATCGATACGAGGAGCATCGACATGAAGAGAGCAGCGGTCGGATAGCCCAAATTTGCATCGATCATAACTCACAACCTACAAGTCCAAATGCCACCAAATTTTCACAAGAGCTTGCGTACAACCTAAAGAATGTTCATGCTAAATTTTGACTCGATTGGGTCAAATCTTGATCGATATGAAATTCGTTCGTATCGATCACAGAACGAGTGCAAATCACGTGGGATCGATCGCGTGGGCCCGCTCATATGCCAGAAGAGGTCTCCCGAGATCTGAGCGAGATATTTGCATCCTACGCCTATAAATAACATCCCAGAGCCTACAGAAAAAGGATCTTTTGGCTCTTTGACATCCAGACTCTGCCGAATTCACCATTGCATTCAAATTCCACTGTTGTACTCGAGATTTACTGTTGTAATTCGCTGTAACCAACAACCAAAAGTTAATAAAGATCAATCATTTCATAGTCGACGCAGGCAACACGCTGAACCACTCTAAATTTCTGTGTTTCTGAGTACTTTTTTATTTGTATTTGAAGTGTTTGTTATATAATCCTCTTTTTCCATTTAATTTCTTCATTTTATCTCTTCAAACCCTTCCGAAGAGTGTTGTGCCCAATTTTGGTACAAACACTTTAGTGCTTTCACTGAGAAAAAGAAAAACCCATTTTTTTCCTTCTGCTCATTGGATCTACTGCTCGGATTGCAAACATCCAAGGGGAAGATCCAGATCTCAATTTTTCAGAAGTTCTTCTATCCTATTCATATTTACTACAAGTCTAAGAGAGAGCTTCATCATCCATCATGGTTAACACAAGGACTACTTCCACAACTGCAGATCCTGAAGGACGGGATAGACAGAATCCCGTGCAACTGCCTCCAACTGATCAGAATGCTACCGGACCATCAGATCCGCATGTCCCTGTCACCAGGGAAGAATTTCAGATGTTGATGCAAGTTGACTCAAAGCCGCCAACAGCCCACTCAACAGCTCCGTGCTAATGCGGAACTAACCAACCAACTGAACCGTCAGTGACGAAGGAGATCCAGGAGGGATCAGGCTTCCTATTCCTCCACCGAGAGTTCAGCCTCTTCTGATTATCATCACATATCTACACGCCCACGGCTAGACTGAAGCTACACACAGGCCACTGGGCATCAACATACATTGAATGTCGGGCAACTGAGAGTTGGCCCGTCAACCAGCCGTCAAACTGGATCCTCCTCCTGAGGAGGCGCTACCCCCACACCATATTACTGATAACCGTACTAGGACAGCTACTGATTTTGGCGCTGAGACCCGAAATTGGACAGATTCGAACCATCACCAGCGTGAATACCATCCTGAGCTTTACGTCCCTAAAGACATAGAACCAAGGAGGTGAGACATGGACCGTCGACAGCGACCGGCCCCTTCTCGCATTGTGGAACCCGACCACACCTTGGCCCAACCTGCTCAAAATGTCCAGATGCCCGACCTGCCAGCAATGATCCGATAAATTCAGGGTCTTAGCAATGACGAATGGGGAATCTCCCGGAGTCATACCCCTTTTACTGATAAGATACTCTATGCTGAACCACCTTGGTGATTCAGGATGCCGACTTTACCCATTTATGAAGGAAACTCTAATCCTAATCAGCATATCATGAAGTATGAATGGTTGATGAATGCTGCACGAGCTGATGATGCAGTAAAGTGCCGAAGCTTCCCGATCTCACTAGGGGGCATAGTGACTATGTGGTTTACCCGACTACCACCTCGATCCATCTCATTTTTTGATTAGTTGGCAACAAAATTTATTGAGAAATTTCGTATGCATGTCACGAGACCGAAGGATGTTAATACTTTATCTAGTGTCACTCAAGCTCCTGGAGAGACACTCAGGCGTTATTTAGAGAGATTTCATGCTGCATGTGCTGAGATCAGCAACCCAAATGATAACTCTATTCTTATGGCACTAACTAAGGGGATTGAGCCCGATTCTGAGTTCGGTAACTGGTTGGCCAGAAAACACCCTACATCATTGGACCATTTCTACTCCAAGGCATCCCAATTCTTGAGAAGGGAGGATGCGAAATAGTCTATGAAGAAGGATGATGCGGGGCCTAGTGTTGAAGGAATTCAGAGTAATATTGTTGTTAAACAATCCGGGGAGAGTTCCGAAAAAGTGCAATTGAACATTCAGAATAAACAAGATCAGCAAAAAGGCAATGGTAACCAAAATAGAAAATGGGATCAGAACCGTGGTCCACGACGTAGAGCTCCTATGTTTGATAATTATACTCCTCTGAATACATCGCTGGAGAACGTATATCTACAAACCTACAATACCATTCTATACAAGAAGCCTGCTCCGAAACAGTCATTGGAGAAGCAAATTCAGACGGGGAAGTTTTGTAGATTCCACGAAAGCTATGGCCATAACACAAATGAATGCCGTCACTCGCAAGATCTCATCGAAAAGTTGATAAGAGAGAGGAAGTTAGAACAGTTTGTGCGGGCACCGCAGTTTGGAGGTGCGGGCCCATCGAATCAAAATCATGTACCGAATCTGGCTAGACAGGAGGAACCTGCTCGTACTGGTGGGAGGTTGGTGATAAACACTGTTAGTGGTGGTCCTCATCCAGCAGACCGAAGCTGGAAGGAAATGGAGTCGTATGCCAGCTCTATCAGGCATGCGGACTTTGAATGTTGTAGTAATTCCGAAGATGGGGCTCCGGCCAAGCAACAAAGAATGATGGCAGATGACATCATATTTCGAGGTCGGGATGCCGACAGGGTCGAAGCCCCCACTATTGATCCGCTTGTCATATCAGCTAAAGTAGGTCCTGCCTGGATGAAGAGGATCTTGGTAGACAGCGGAAGTTCTATGAATATCTTATTTAAATGAGCCTATGACCAGATGAGAATGGAGACTAAAGACTTGAAGCCGTGCCAGTTTCGTATTCATGGCTTCAACGAGAGTGCAACTATACCCACTGGAGTGGTGGAATTGCCAATGGAGTTAGGAATTGGTGAACGTCGGAGAGTCCGGATACTGCAGTTTGTTGTTTTGGATATAAACTCCCCATATAACGCTTTCTTGGGCCGACCAGCCCTAGCTGAATTCAGGGCTGCCATCGCCCCATAGTGGTTAACTTTGAAATTCCCTACCGACAATGGCGTCGGAGCTATTCAAGGGGATCAGGCCGCAGGGCGAGCCTGTTATGTTGCTGAGCTGCGCGAGGCGCAGCGAAAAGAAAAGAGGAAGGGCATAGAGGAATCTCTCCGTGTCTACTTTGCTGATAATTGACAATTAGCGCCTGGGCCCGGGCCCGAGCACCCCAACCAATTCCAAAGAGATCTTGACCCGAGAGACACCAAAAGTGAAGACGAAAGTAAAGACAGTCAAGCTTCTCCGGCCGAACTGACGATCGATGTTCCAATCGACGATAATGAAGACTCGAAGATGATAAAGATTGGATCTCAGCTAAGCCAAAAAATGCAAGAGGAATTGGTTGAATTTCTCCGGGTAAACCTTGATGTGTTTGCCTGGACGCACTCTGATATGTGTGGGATTTCGCCGGACATCGTGAGCCACACACTCAATATTGACCCGCAGTACGTTCGGGTCAAACAAAAAAGCATGGTATGGATCCAGAGAAATATGCCGCCCTTAAAGAAGAAGTAGATAAGCTTAAGACGAATGGATTCATTCGAGATGCATTATACCCCGAATGGGTATCCAATCCTATACTTGTCCGAAAGCCGAATGGGAAATGGAGAACATGTGTTGACTACTCAGACCTGAATAAAGCTTGCCCCAAAGACAGTTTTCCACTTCCATGAATTGATCAACTTGTAGACTCAACGGCTGGACATGAGCTTTTATCCTTCATGGATGCGTACTCCGGCTATAATCAAATACCCATGCACTTGCCCGACCAGAAGCATACCAGCTTCGTAACCAATATGGGACTCTATTGCTATAAAGTTATGCCTTTTGGACTCAAGAATGCTGAAGCAACTTATCAACGGTTAGTTAATCGAATGTTCGCTAACCAGATTGGAAGAACCATGGAGGTGTACGTGGACAACATGCTAGTCAAGTCGCGATTTTCCACTGATCACATCGGAGACATGGAGTCAATGTTTAATATCCTCTGAGAATACAGAATGAAGCTCAACCCGTTGAAATGTCACTTTAAAGTAGCATCCGGAAAATTCCTTGGGTTTATCATCAACGCTCGAGAAATCGAAGCCAATCCCGAAAAGATCTGGGCGATCAGAAATCTTGAAACTCTGAAAACTATAAAGCAAGTCCAGAGTCTCAACGAGAAAGTAGCAACACTGAGCAGGTTCATTTCAAAGTCCATTAACAAATGCATTCCCTTCTTCGATCTGATCCAAAAAGGAAAACGAACCTTTGAATGGACTATGGAATGTGAGGGCGCATTCCGAGCACTAATTCAACATCTCTCTACACCGCCAATTTTGTCAAAGCCTATTGATCACGAGAAATTGTACATTTACTTGGCGGTATCAGAAAATGCAATCAGTGCTGCCCTAGTTCGGGAGGAGGACCGAATACAAAAGTCGGTCTACTACATAAGTAAGCGGCTAACCAGAGCTGAGAGAAATTATCCGAAGCTAGAGAAGTTGGCTTCTTGTCTTGTTATTACCTCGAGGAAGCTCCGTCCGTATTTCCAGGCTCATCTAATCACCGTTTATACCGACTAGCCGTTACGATAGGTCCTTATGCAGCCTGAGACGTCTGGTAGGTTACTCAAATGGAATATCGAGTTAAGTCAGTTTGACCTTACTTACACTCCAAGGCGATCCATTCAAGGACAAGTCCTAGCAGATTTCATTGCTGAATTTACCGTCCTAGAGGACTTGCCCGAAACCAGTGAATCTCCCAAGTATAGCTGGAAGCTGGATATAGACGGTGCATCGAATGACCGTTGCTCAGGTGCAGGGGTTGTACTTGAAACTCCTGAAGTTCGATCTATATGTTATGCTCTAAAGTTCAACTTCCATGCAACTAATAAAGACGCCGAATATGAAGCCCTACTGGTTGGATTGAAACTCGCCAGAGATTTAAGAATCGTTGCTGTGGAAATTTACTGTGATTCGCAATTGGTTGTGTGTCAAGTTCGAGGGGAGTACCAAGCCAGAGATCGAAGACTGGCTGCTTACCTTGCTCAGGTTCAGGAGACACTGAATCTGTTTGATTATTATGCTATTTACAACATACCACAAGAACACAACCAGAAAGCTGATTCGTTGGCAAAGTTAGCCAGTACATGTGAAGCACAACAAATGGGACTTGTTCCCGTAGAGACATTATCTTCGCCAAGCATTGGTCAAATGGAAACCGATTGGATATTTGATGTCGTTTCCGAGAGGGATTCATGGATGACTCCGTTCAGAAATTATCTCGAGCACGGAACCCTGCCAGAGCGCAGGAGTGAAAAGAGACAGATTCTTCGAAAAGCTTCGCGATTCACTATTCAGAATGGAGTCATGTATAGAAGAGGATACTCTGTTCCTTTACTCCGGTGTATCGCTCACGATGAAATCAAACGAGTATCGCATGATGTGCACGAAGGAGAATGTAGCGATCACATTGGGGGGCAAGCTCTTGCCAAGAAAGTACTTCGATATGGATATTATTGGCCGGCTATAAATCGTGATGCATCAGATTATGCCAAGAAGTGTGATAAGTGTCAGAAGCATGCTTGAATTCCTAGAGCCCCACCTACCGAGATAACACAGATGGTCAGCTCATGACCATTCGTGATATGGGGCATCAATATTATTGACTCTTTACCTCTAGCTAAAGGTGGTGCGAAGTACGCCATCGTAGCAGTTGATTACTTTACCAAGTGGGCGGAAGCCAAGCCCCTTGCTACAATCACGATGAAGAAGGTGATCGACTTTGTAGTGTGCAACATGATCTGCCGATTTGGTCTCCCACGTACTATCATCACTGACAATGGGACCTAATTTGACAGTGCCAAATTTAAGGATTTATGTCAACGATTCCACATTCAGAATAAATTCTCCACAGTTGCATACCCTCAAGCGAATGGACAAGTTGAAGCTGTTAATAAAGTTATAAAATCCATTCCAAAGAAATGACTGGAAAAGGCCGGGGGCAAATGGGTCGATGAGCTTCTGATGGCCTTATGGGCTTACCGAACAACCCACAAGTCCGCGACCGGTCACACTCCATTCTCTCTCTCTTATGGTTCAGAAGTTGTTATTCCAGTTGAATTAGAAGTACCTTCTCATCGTGTGACATACTATGATCCAAAGACAAATGCTATATTACTTGCTGAATCTCTCGATTTATTGGCTGAGAAGCGTGAAGAGGCTGATTTGAGGGCAACCGCATATCAAAGTCGAGTCGCCCAATTATACAATGCCAAGGTCTGACCCCGAACCTTTGAACTTGGCGATCTCGTACTTAAAAGAATTTATCCGGTCCCTTCGCATATGAAGCCAACTTGGGAAGGACCATATGTTATTGAACGAAAGCTCGGAGATGGCACATTCAAATTATCGACCGTTGACGGTCTCACTCTTCTGAGAGCCTGGAACAACGAGAGTCTTTGTCGCTACTACACATAACAAGCTCTGTTTATTTATTCAATCTATTTTTTCATTTGCAATTTGTTTATGCACTTCGAAATTTGAATTTATAATAAGGCAACTGATTTTGCCGTATTTTCTTATTTCAGCAATAAAATGCAATCTCTTCAGGCCAGAGCTGTGATTTACTTGAAATACTTTATATGACCATCACTATGCACGGAGAGCTAAGTTCCATCGTACAGTGGAATTTATTCAAATAGGGAGTGATTGTGATACGACCGGTCACTCACTAAGTGAAACCTGAGCTCGGGGACAAGCCATCACACCAAAGTCAAAAAAGGATTGTTATGCGATAATCCTTTACCTAACTCCGGATTCCCAGAGTGCGAACTGGAGCATAAACTTACAAATATGGTTTCAAAGAAGGTGGATCCGTCCACCTAATGACTTCACCCGTATTCGAACCAAGTTTGAGGAGGATGGACCCGTCCATCTAACGACCTCACTTGTTAACTCAGGGTGGACATGATCCGACCATCCACGATCCTGATACATCTTTTGTTCTCGGAGTGCGAACAAAATTCAAAAACTCACAACAGATGTGATTGACCGTCTGTTTACCAACTCCGGATTCCCAGAGTGCAAACCAGAGTATAAACATCAACTAACTCTAAGTTCCTAGAGTGTGAACTAGAGTATAAACATTAACTAACTCTAAGTTCCCAGAGTGCGAGCTGGAGTATAAACATCACTTAACTCCGGATTCCCAGAGTGTGAACCGGAGTATCAACATAAACACCAACTCCAAATTCCCAAAGTGCGAATTGGAGTATAAACGTTAACTCAAAATCCTCGAAGAGTGGATTGAAGTTTGGACATGAGCCGGATTGGGATCGACCGTCCGTAAAACAACTCTAAGTCTCCGGAGCGTGGTTAGAGTGTAAATACAAAACAGGTGTGATTAACCGCCCGTGTAAATAACTTAAGTCCCCGGAGCATGGACGCATCCTTGAAACCCAAGCAAGCATGATCAACCACCGACGCACAAGTGCAATCCTCGGAGCATGGATACAATCATCGATAAAAGAGAGAGTGTGATTCGACCACTCGAATTCTCCTTGTTTCAACAATCAATTCAGCGATGCTAAGCATGATGCATTGAAGGCGAAATACGACCGCTATCCGATCTTTTCAATACATCCCTGAAACTAGGGGCAGAACTTAAGTGTTAATTGCTGACTGAAGCAGTACATCATCGGAGTTCAACTTAATATCCAGTCATGACTTGTGGCCGTGATTTCAGGGCTTGACGGGTAAACTCAAACAAGATTCGAAAGTTGAAACTTCACAAGTGTACTGAACGAAGAATTCAAATGTTGGAACACTTAAGCAAATAAACACACATCAAGTTCAAAACAAAATTCATTTCAACTATTTGTGAAAAGAAATTATGTACAAGTTGATTCCAAAATTCCTACTAGCGGGGGCCGAACCCGCATCTATACACGGCCTACAGAAGAAAAACGAAAGTGGATTCCTATCTATCTACCAAAAATAAACCGAAGAAGCACGTCTACTCTCTTTTCTTTTTCGGCTTCCTTTTCGGTGTAGACCCACTAGAGCTGCCACTTATCTTTCTTTTCGAGCCTTTGCCTTTCAACGGCTGATCTCTAGTAGGGGGCATGATATCAACTTCCTCATCCGAGCTCAAGTGTACGGGAATGCTCCCTGAAGGTGGAGTCAGGGGAACTGCATCGACTATAGGAGGCGGGATAGACACACTGGTATCAATAACTGTACCACCAGGTGATATCATCCTTAACGGAGCTGGACCAGGTGACGCCATCCCACCTCCAAAACTACCACCACGAGTCGTTGCCTCCATTTTAGCGTCGATTTCAGCCAATATTTCTTCTTCATGAATTACTTGGGCCTCGCTGGGAGCATCAATGGTTGGCATTGAAGAGCCAGTAGTAGGTGCACTTCCACCCATAACAAATGGTAGGTCCACAAAGGGGTCGTTGTGATGACCGAGGAGTTCCTCCATCATCTTCTCATAAAAAATAAGCATGCTCCCCTGCGTTCCATCAATCGGCGCAATTGTAGTTATGGTGGTCACTTCAGTGATGATGGCCTCCTGCGCTTGATGTGATTCTTGAGTTGCAGGAGGCGCGATCGGTGTAACTCCAGTCACTGAATAGACAAAAAAGGAGAAATGTTAGTAACTACTTCGGATGACAATTCCGATTTTGGATAAGAATAGAGAATGTTTAGAGTACCTTCCTTAGTTTGACTCGTAGACTGCTGAACGGCTTCAGAAACTTGTTCTCTAGCCGAAGATAACATGGCTGATCCGGATTGTAAGCAAGAACTGATTGGGAATCAACCACAGGTGCAGATTCAGGCTGGGTTGGCATAGGAACTTCAGCACTTGCATCGTGGTGCTCAACACCTGAACCTTCTACGGCCTCCGAGTGTTGGGTGCCGAGCCTTTCTTTCTCATGCGAAATCATCGACTCATGGAGAATCTTTCGTTCATCTTCATTTAGCATACGATTCTCAAGCTCAAATTCGTCGATTGATTCACCCAGATGCACCGCCTTCTCCTCCTCAACCAATCGGCCCTAAGCGTTGTATACATGTGTCAGGTAGTTGTCGAGCCAGGCTAGATTTCTGTGCCTCAAAACATTAGCATTATAAACAATGAGGAGATCTTCGACATCAGCTTCTAGCCTAGATTCAGCCATTCGGACTTTCTCCTCGACCTTAGTCTCACCACTCGGACCTTAGCCGTGGCCGCATCCTGTTTGCCCCGAAGCACAACGGCCTGTTCACATGCTTCCTGGGTGGCTTTATTTGCATCATCTTTTTCCTTGATGATTTCAGAAAATTTGGCTTTGAACTCGTTAAGTTCTTTCAGAGCGACGTCCCGTTCGGCGGTGACAGTGGTGTTTCGGTGGCCCATCTGCTCCACCAAGGCAAAGTGTGTCTGCCTCATCCTCTCCATGGCCAAGTTCGCCTCATCGGCCTTTTTGGTGGCCTCTATCTCTGATTTCCGAGAGGACTCGGCTTCATTATTAAGCACTTGGACGATGCGGTCCTTCTGGGCGAGATCAGATTCTAACTTTTTGATTATTTTAGCCCATTCGAAGGCCACTTTCGACGCTTTCTCTGCAACCTTCGCCCATTCTTTGTACTGGGAATAGATATCATGAATGTAATCATGCATTGTGTTCTCCGCTTCTGATGGAATTCTCTTTAAGTGAGGGGGAAAATGTAGCCGTCAAAGCATATATTTGGGAAACCTTTCTTTAGCTGAGCAATCCTAATAGCCCCTTCCCTAGTGATGCAGCGCGTACCTCTAAATCGCGAGCGATCCACATAAGTTGCGAAACCCTAGATCGTGAAGCCATAGGTCGCAGGCGAACTCTCCCTAAATCGCTTCAGTTTGAGTCGCCTCCAATAAGTCGCCTCCAGTATGTCGCGCCGCAATTAGGTCGCTACCGTGCCTCCTTAAATCACGGAGAGCTCCAGAAGATCGCGAGAAGCCCCAGGTTGCTCCGCTCTAGGTCGCGAACAAGTCGTTGCCGAGCTATCTTGAGTCGGAACCGAGGTAGCCTGAATCACTGCATTTTCTCTAAGTCGCGAACAATAACTCGTTGCCGAGTTATCCTTAACTCGCTGAAGCTCCATTAAGTCGTTGCCGAGATAAGCTCTCAGAGATCGTTGCCGAGATAAGATCCATAAGTCGTTGCCGAGATAAGATCCATCAGTCGTTGCCGACCTAAGTACTTCAAAGAAGTTTTTGTGTTGAGTTGTAACTGTTGAGCTTAAGTCGTAAGTTTCCTGGAATGGTAGGTCGAGACTGTTAAGTCGGAACCGACCTAAGAGATGTAATTTTTGTTGTTGTTGTTTTTTTGTGAGAATTGTAAAATGCCTATAAATAGGCCGAGACTTTCATTTGTAAAAGGTTGTTGAATATTGAATAAAATTCTCTTTTGTTAGCTTTGTGCTTTCAATTTCAATTGGTAGTCGAGTGTATCTCCTATCTCCACTTACGTCATTCGAGTGCGCTCGAATCATCGTTTGCTGAAGCCGATTCACGGAATCTTGTGCGCAAGATCAATGTCGAAGAATCGTAGATCTCTTTCCCGGTATCTTCGGATCAACGAGTCAGAGATAGCTAGAGTTTGGTATCTTCGGATCAACGAATTCGGGCATTTCCGTATCCATCAATCCACAGATTGCTATTTTCATCGATTGAAGATCGTTTTGAATTATCCGCTACGTCAGTTTGGTATCAGAGCTTGTTCTAGCCAATCATAGCTAGATCGAGACTTGGAGCCTATTAATTTGAAGTTTGAAGAGAAGCCGAGTGCTTGAAGTATTGAGCCGTGGCCGAGAGGAAGAAGAGTCAACATTGTTCGAAGTTGTTTGATCGGATTTGCATTGGAGGCCGAAACTTTGTCCATCGTGTTCATCGCGATTTGCTACAAAGTGGAAGTTTTCGATCCGTTTCATTTTGGATCAAAATCCGGAAAGTGTGTGAATTTGTTGAAGCGTTTGTGAAGTATTTAATCATGCCGCCAAGACGAGTTCAACGTCATCGCAATATTAATGCTTTGTACGGAAGAGAAGAGGCCGACGAAATGGAGCAACGAATCAACGAGAATTTCAATGAGAAGCTTACGGAAGGGATTGGTCGATTAGAGAGGATGATGTTGGAGATGAGTCAAAATCAGAGAAGAGTATCACCCGAATCGAGCCATGGGAGAAGTAGAGCTTCACCATATTCAAATCGAGAGAGAAGTGTCGATAGTGATCATAGAAGCGTGGATCGAGATTGTGAAAGAAATGTTGATGATCGAGGTCGTGATAGAAATGTGACTGATCGAGATCGGAGGAATGTAGATCGTAGGAATGTTGGTGGAAGAAATGGTGGTGGTAGAGATGTTGGTGGTCAGGATCGACATCGATATACATCGGATGGTGAAGAAGAGTATGATGGTGGTAGTGTTCATGGACGAGGACGTGGACGAGGAAGGAATCAGTCGGAGTACGATCACAAGTGGGAATCGGGAATGAAAACTGAAATTCCTGAATTCAAAGGTGGTATGCAGGCTGAGGAGTTTTTGGATTGGATGGCTAATGTTGAAGAAATTTTTGATTTCAAAGAAGTTCCAGAACGTCGTAGAGTGAAGTTGGTTGCTACAAGGTTGAGGGGTAGAGCTTTGGCATGGTGGCAACAAACTAAACTTACACGTGAACGAATGGGGAAGTCAAAAGTTGAATCTTGGGAGAAGATGAAGAAATTGATGAAAGCAACGTTCTTACCTTACAATTATCAATCTCTGATGTATCAACGTTTGCAGAACTTGAGGCAGGGCACAAAAACTGTTAATGATTACGCAGATGAGTTTTATCAGCTTATTGCAAGGAATGATATTATGGAAACAGAAGAGCAACTGACGTCTAGATTCATTGGGGGGTTGAGAATGCAGATTCAAGATATGGTGAATATGTTTGATCCCAGATCTGTTGCTGAAGCACATCAGAAAGCGTTAGCTTGGGAAAAGCAAGGGAGACGAGGAGGTGGTGTGTTTTCGAATTCCAACAACCAGAACAAGGATGTTAGTAGCAGTGTGGATGTTTCCAAAGTCGTCAGTAAGCCGATTATTAATGAAGCCAACAAAGCAAAGGTCAATAGTAGTCTCAAATGCTTTAATTGTCAAGAGTTGGGCCACAAAAGCAATGAATGTACAAAGCCAAAAAAGCGAGCAATGATTGCGGAGATTGAGAATCAAAATGCGGAGGAAGGGTGTGTCAATTCAATACCAGTTGAAGAAGAAGAATTATTGTCTGGAGATGAGGGTTGTAGTTTGTTGATGAGGAGATCTTGTTTAACGCCAAAGCAAGAAGATGATTCTAGTTGGTTGAGGAGCAATATTTTCCAGTCAACATGCACTATTCTGGAAAAGGTTTGTAAATTTGTCATCGATGCAGGAAGCTGTGATAATATCATTTCTTCAGAAGCTGTAAAGAAGCTGTCATTGAAAACAGAGAAACATCCAAACCCCTACAAGTTAGCTTGGTTGAGGAAAGGAGGGGAAGTGAAGGTTAATCGAAGAACTTGTGTTAATTTTTCCATTGGGAAGAAATACAAAGACGAAATTTGGTGTGATGTGGTTGATATGGATGTTTGCCATTTGTTGTTGGGGAGACCATGGCAATACGATAGAGCTGTGCAGCATGATGGTCGCACCAACAGCTACAGTTTTATGTTCGAGGATACACGGATCATTTTGGTTCCTAAAAAGCGTCAACAGAGTGAAAACAAATTGGAGGAAATCGAGGAGCTAAAAACTTTGTTGTCTTTAAAGGAATTTGTTGATGTAGAGGATGAAGTCGATAGTGTTCCATCACCAAAGTTTGACGGAGATGAAGTTGTTGATTTTCAACCAACAAAATCCGATGAACATGAGGTTGAAAATTCACAGTCAGCAAAGTTGAATGAAGGTGAAGAAAGTAAGTCAGGAGATGAAGAGGGTAATTTGTTGATGAAGGAGGTGGATTCGACTAGTCTACAATCTACAAAAGAGCTTGTTAAAGAATTGAAGGGTAGTGCAGAAGTATTCTTGTTGAATGAAATTGAAACCAGCAAAAGTGTTGAAATTATCGAAGAGGTTAAGCCAATGATGAATGAATGTAAAGATGTAGTTTCTGCAGAAATGTTCAAAGAATTACTGCCACTGAGGAACGTACGTCATGTTAATAAAATGTCAAATGCTATTGTACCGTGTATGCCACGTAAACATATGTGTTCGACAGAGCAGGTAAAATTGAGAAGATTGATTGATGGGTTTCTGTTCGAAGGAAAGCAATTGTATACTCCTGATCACAGTTGGCGAAAAAAAGTTATCAAAGATGTGCGTGTAGAAAGACACGTGGACAGTTATCATACCAAGCAGTTGGTTACAATGTTTTGTTTTGGACCGTCAATAGGAAAAGTGGTTGAAAGGCCTGTTCAGAAGAGTCAGAGTTATCAAATTTCAAAAGAGACTGCGACGAAGTCAGAATTATGTATGTCATTACCTATACATACTAGTTCATGGGTGGACAAAAGTATGGACTTTGTATGGAGTTTGATGAAGACGCAAAGTGGCAACGAATCTATATACTTGATGGTTGAACGATTTCTTGTTGGTACTTACAACAAGCTAGATGCTGGAGGGATGGGTTGTTTGGAAGTTGTGAAGGGAATTAATGAGAATGTTTGTAAGTTGAGTTTGCCGGGTCATCTTCCTATTGCCAACGTTGACAATATCAAACACTTGGTTCCATTTCACGAGGATAAGAGTGTCAAAGAAGAAGAAACTTTAAATTCGAGGATGACTTTTTCTCAACCTGGGGAGGATGATGCAGCGCGTACCTCTAAATCGCGAGCGATCCACATAAGTTGCGAAACCCTAGATCGTGAAGCCATAGGTCGCAGGCGAACTCTCCCTAAATTGCTTCAGTTTGAGTCGCCTCCAATAAGTCGCCTCCAGTATGTCGCGCCGCAATTAGGTCGCTACCGTGCCTCCTTAAATCACGGAGAGCTCCAGAAGATCGTGAGAAGCCCCAGGTTGCTCCGCTCTAGGTCGCGAACAAGTCGTTGCCGAGCTATCTTGAGTCGGAACCGAGGTAGCCTGAATCACTGCATTTTCTCTAAGTCGCGAACAATAACTCATTGCCGAGTTATCCTTAACTCGCTGAAGCTCCATTAAGTCGTTGCCGAGATAAGCTCTCAGAGATCGTTGCCGAGATAAGATCCATAAGTCGTTGCCGAGATAAGATCCATCAGTCGTTGCCGACCTAAGTACTTCAAAGAAGTTTTTGTGTTGAGTTGTAACTGTTGAGCTTAAGTCGTAAGTTTCCTGGAATGGTAGGTCGAGACTGTTAAGTCGGAACCGACCTAAGAGATGTAATTTTTTTGTTGTTGTTTTTTTGTGAGAATTGTAAAATGCCTATAAATAGGCCGAGACTTTCATTTGTAAAAGGTTGTTGAATATTGAATAAAATTCTCTTTTGTTAGCTTTGTGCTTTCAATTTCAATTGGTAGTCGAGTGTATCTCCTATCTCCACTTACGTCATTCGAGTGCGCTCGAATCATCGTTTGCTGAAGCCGATTCACGGAATCTTGTGCGCAAGATCAACGTCGAAGAATCGTAGATCTCTTTCCCGGTATCTTCGGATCAACGAGTCAGAGATAGCTAGAGTTCGGTATCTTCGGATCAACGAATTCGGGCATTTCCGTATCCATCAATCCACAGATTGCTATTTTCATCGATTGAAGATCGTTTTGAATTATCCGCTGCGTCACCTAGTGGGCTCAGTAATAGCTTGCTCAGCGACGATAGGAGGCTCAACCTCGGTTCTATGGCGTTGCGACTCAGGCTGAGAAGCATGTGAAGATGGTTTGTGACAAGGGGGCTCTACAGGCTGTTTTCCCCGGTCCGAAGGTTATGTAGGGAGTCGAGGGGGTGGAGAACGCGATCGGGATCGATGTCTCTATTCTCTGTAATCCCTATCTCTATCCCTCTCGTACCGTTCCTGACTAGAATAACCGCGATTGCGGTTTCTATCATCCTTCCTCCGACGGAACTCATAATACGAGCCTGACGATTGGCGTGCCGAACGAAGACTGCTGAGCATGGAATCTCGTCTGTTCATCGTATCTGTAAAGTAAAATGAAAACGGAGTTAGTGAATTCTTGAAACAGGCGATGTAAGGCTGGAAACCGTGTGGTGCTGTGAAGTGTTTATGTGTGTGCAACCCCCCGACCAACCGGTAGTGTCGACCGCACTGATGGGCAAAGACTCGGTTAAATCTAGAGCGTTTTGAAGCTCCTCCAATCCAGTATCATGTGGATGTGACACAAATTCCGGAATCAGAATATCGGCTAGCCCTTCAAAAGGACTCTCTATTGGTGAGGAAGGAGCCTCTGAGATTCTAATGCCGGTAACCGGCAAAGAAACCACAACTGATTTCCACCTCGAAGACTTAGGACGTTTGTAAGCAGCGGCCTTGCCTTTTCTTCTCCCTTCTGTCGCTTGAAATCCGGCCGAAGACCCAGCAACAAGTTCATCATCTGTGGGCGTTCTCTCTTCATCACCTCCCTCAGCAATTACGACCCTGTGCGCTTTGTGCTTTACCTGCTTCGTCGGGGCCACTCTTAGTGTTCCTTTAAGCCTTATGCTTTGATTTTGCTCAATCAGTCCAATGATTGTCAAATTTCTGTCGGTTAGAACCGAATCGATGTCCCTCATTTCACTTGGAACTTCTTGAAGAACCCGTACTATTTCTTTGAAATGCACGCCTTCAAGTCATGGAATTGCGGCTATAAAGAAAAGAAGATATTAGTTTTACATCAACTACTATTATTTTGATAACTCTTGGAAAAGGCTGCAACACTTACGTCTGACTAACCATCGGCTAGCAAATCCTGTGGGGCATCGGACGTAGAACCATTCTGTTTTAAAGTAACTCAACCTCGTCTAAGATCTGGTTACTACTTGATAGTTCCTGACCGCCTCCAGGAACGTAAAAGATGGACTATCTCTCCTACTCTTAACGTTAAAAGGATATCTAATCTCGATTGGAATCGGTGGTCGAAAGAGGTGCTCCATGAATACAATAAATAAGCTGTTTAGCATAGCGTATCCGTTGGGGTGTAGTTGTGATGGAACAATTCTGAAAAAAGACAACACTTCTCTAATGTATTGGTTAAATGGAGGAAGTGTACCTGCTGTGAATGCATGACAATTAAAGGCAGTAAACCCCTCTGGGGGAGCGTGCGGTCTATCATCTGGTCCTGGCAATAGTACATCATCCAATGACAAACCATGCCTTAGGAATATTCGTCCCAACATTTCTTTAAAGACGTTGGATGGTACAGAATCTTGGGGATTACAGATGAACGTGGCATCGGGTAGTTCGTTCGGAGCGGGGTCTATGACTTCGGCTGCGATGGCTGGCAATTCTATCATTGGAAGAGGTAGACTCTGATTTTCCTGTTGCTGTGAACTTGTGGACTCCATAACTAATTAACTCATTAAAACCCATCGTTAGATGATAGTAAGCCCATGTGTTCCCTAGTGTGAACTGTGTGAATGTGCAAGTGTAGTGCTACATGTTACTTGAGAAATTCTACAGAGTTAAAGAAAACATTCAAGCGACGAGACTTCAAAATCCAACTGGAGTGACCGTCATCGCTGACCGTCATGACCATGCCATCCAGACTTTAAAGAATGATCCAAGTCAAAGTTTGTTAAAATATTATTAAGTTACGGTTCCATCGACAAGCTTCGAAGGGTAGTCAAATATGCAGTTTAACGGTCAAGTCCAATTATGCCAGATTGAAGCTCGCTGGAGTTAAATGTTCAGTTATTCAAAATATTCATATCCATCACGGTCAATACATGAATCGGTCACCCTAGTTGCAGTTCGTATCAATCGCAATGTTCGAATTTCGCATCGATCGCCAGGATGGAAATTCGTATCGATCAGATCAGATCGATGCATTTCATATCGATCACCGCTAGGTACTTTGCATCGATCACTAGTTAAGATTTCGTATCGATCTGATCGATACAAAATTTTACCGCTCCAGATCGATACGAAGCCGCTCCTCTTCATCTATCGTTTTCAGATTGACACGAATCTCGGTTGCTCCCAGATCGATACCAATTTATACGTTCTCAGATCGATGCAAACCACTACAACGTGCTATAGTGTTCATTTCATATCCATCAGTAGGCTTTCTGCCCTAAACAGTTTAGATGTCATTTCCTCCTTCCTCAACCTTACCCCGACCCAACTCCAGCAACACTAACGCCGGAATCAGCTACGGCAGTGGATGATTTGGCGTTAAAGCTCGAGTCTTGTCATTTTAGAGCGGATTTGATTGGTCAGTTACCTAGTGTAAGGATTCGAGTCGAAAAGTTAATGGGTTGTTCAAATAGAAGGCAAGCGCAGTTTCCTTTTCCTGGGTCTCTCAATCGATACGAAGGCAAAGTAGAAAGTGAATAAGTAAAAAATTTCTAAGTACAGAATCGTGTATTTATATGGGTGCGAAACCAAGAGCAAGAAACGTTTCGCCTCCCAGTCAAAATGACCGGTTACAACAGGTCTATCATCGAATCGATGCGAATTGGTTATTTGTGTCCATCGACTTAAATTTCATCGATACGAATAGTCCCTTGGGGACCAGCTACTCTATTCGCATCCCTCATAAGTCCATCGATGCGAAATTGCAACTTCATACCCACTGCTATGGAGTCCACCGAAACATGTATATATTTATGCGAAATGTTTTTTCGTACCCATCAATACGAATTACATCGATACGAAAACCATCTTTCGACCTTTTACATCGATCCAGGAGAGGATCGATACGAAGGGTCATTCCAAAACTACCATCAAGCGTTGTTACAACTTGAATTCCACATCGATTCAGAAGAGGATCGATACGGAATTCGATACGAGAAAACTAACAACGACTTGTAAACGTGCGAACGTTAACAAGAGTCAGGTTAATATATATGCATGTATGTCGGACTAATATTCAATTTTCAAAATTCACAAGGATTGGATATTCGCTTGATGATGGTTACAACAACAAACAAATAATTGCTATCATACAACAATCAGTTACAACAATACGCGGTACAACGGTTGGCAGTCAACAATTCATATTACTGAAAAACCAGTCAAGAATTACAACTTTCGACGAGAAAACAACAACCGTTTGAAAAGTCAAATGGAACTATTCAGAATGAAGGTTGTAACTTTTCAAAGCACGTCGTGTTTTCACAAGACATACTTTGGGGGCCAAATGTTATCCCGCCTTTTGGCAAGGTCGTGATACCAAGAACTTAATTGAAAACCGAGGACAGCCCATCCCGAAGATCGGTTATACGCACGTTCACTATGGATATCGACGAATTCTATCAGAGTCCGGATCAAGATACAATTGATATGACGAGACAAGCAAAGCTATGAAAGCCATCATTCCAGATTTCAAGTCAATCGGAGTTCATATGCTCGAAATATGATCGATGCAATTCAAGCGATCACCTTGTTCGTATCCATTAAAGCAACCAGAGAAAACCCTCCTTCGAATCGATCTGGTTCGTATCCATTAGGTGCGCACGGTTTCGTATCGATCAGGAAAGCAGTGTTCTTTGTATCCATCAAGTGACCTCAGTTCGTATCCATCAAGTGATGACCTCGGTTCGTATCCATCAAGTGACCTCAGTTCGTATCCATCAGGTGACCACTGATCAACATCCATGAAAAAGCATCGCACTTCGTATCCATTGATTGTAACGTTAATGTCCATTTCGTATCGATCAAGTGTCATACACACTTCGTATCGATCGGCCTTACATCGATGCGAAACCAACACCTCTCATCGATACGTAGTGGACATGCAAAGGATCGATATGAATTGAGATGTAATCGATTGATACGAACAACGCAATAATGATCGATACGAACAGAGATGAGTGATCGATACGAACAGAGCGAGTTCTGATCGATACGAACAGGCATGCGCACAAGGAAGACTCGGTCGACTCAGTGCAAAAAATGGGTTGATTCGAATAGCTAACGCCACATCAACTTGCAGGCACGTGCCTGGATTGATTCGAACAGATCGATACGAGGAGCATCGACACGAAGAGAGGAGCGGCCGGATAGCCCAAATTTTCATCGATCATAACTCACAACCTACAAGTCCAAACGCCACCAAATTTTCACAGGAGTTTGCGTACAACCTAAAAAATGTTCATTCTAAATTTCGACTCGATTGGGTCAAATCTTGATCGATACGAAATTCGTTCGTATCAATCACGGACCGAGTGCAAATCACGTGGGATCGATCGTGTGGGCCCGCTCATATGCCAGAAGAGGTCTCTCAAAATCTGAGCGAGATATTTGCATCCTACGCCGATAAATAGCATCCCAGAGTCTACAGAAAAAGGATCTTTTGGCTCTTTGACGTCCAAACTCTGCCGAATTCACCATTGCATTCAAATTCCACTGTTGTACTCAAGATTTACTGATGTAATTCGCTGTAATCAGCAACCAAAAGTTAATAAAGATCAATCATTTCATAGTGGACGTAGGCAACACGCCGAACCACTCTAAATTTCTGTGTTTCTGCGTACTTTTTTATTTGTTTTTGAAGTGTTTGTTAGATAATCCTCCTTTTCCATTTAATTTCTTCATTTTATCTCTTCAAACCCTTCCGAAGAGTATTGTGCCCAATTTTGGTACAAACATAAATAAATTGGACTTATATGAATATATGTATAATAAGATCATAGTTGTTGTGATTAAACATATATATAGATTATAAATACTACAATATATATATATATAAATATATATATTTCTGTGTGTGTACGTATATAATTATAATTGAATATATTGATTCAAAATTGCTTTGAATTAATATTTTTAAGATTTTTTGAAATAATAAAATTGTTTAATTTAGTAATTAAAATACATATAAACTTATGTATATAATATAAGTATTAATTGAAATCATAAAAGTTATGCATTTCTGACCTACGAATGTCTAAATGAAAAAATTAACATCTATTCAAATGCATATCAATCAAGTCAAACAACACTAACAGAAAACATTTGACAATCAAAGCACGTTATATGTTAAACATAATCAAAGTTACAGCAAATTCATACACCAAACAATTAATATGTTTATATAATATTTCATAGGAAATGCATTAAGCATGCATGTTAACACCATAAAGATTCTACATAAATATGCATGCTTTAAATATGCTAGTAGATGGCACATAAGTTCCTATTACATAGTAGTTGTTATTTGCCCGTACTATTTCTCCACATTCCTACAAGCGGGCTAGTTATGCCACCATGAGACCATAAAAGGAGTCAGGAAGTTTCTCTACATACCTGGCAAGATATCGGCTTATTGCTGACTCGCTTGAGCCAACTTTTTCATCCAGACCTTCAATTGCATCCAGAATCACATGTACTATGTTTTAAGTTGGAAACCTTGAACAATTGGATATTAGTAAGGAGAATGATTAGGATCCATGTTAAAGTTTTGAGTATTATTGTATTTGTTTTTTGATTGAATGAATCGGAGAATTGTATTGAGGAATAAAAGATTGTAATGAAGAAAGAAAACATAATGCAAAGGAAAACTGATCTCTGTATTTCATATCTTTCTCGAATATAATACAGTGCTCTTTATATAGGAAATACAATACATAATGGTCTTGGGCCAAACCAAACAGCCCGGCCCATACCAAATAAGTGATGAGATGAAATAGCCTTTAGATGCAAACGGTAACTCATTTCTTTTACCCCTCCCTCAAACCGAAGTTAGGGTTAGGTCATGGCGATCTCAATTTTTTTTGTCGGCGGCTTCAAATCTTCACAAAATTCAGTCTTTTAGGAAGAAAATGAATTCAAATGAGTAGATCTACACGAATTTCATATGGATCTCAGCTCTTTTGCATTTTAAAAACCCAAACTTGCAGAAAAATAGAAATCGATGATGATTTTTGCTCTGGAAAAGTCAAATCAACCTGTAGCTTCTCCTGTATCCTCTGGAATTTCTTTCACCTTCAAGTCGCTTCGAAATCTGACAAAATTTTAAGCTGATAAAGCCTTCGTTAGAGCATCGGCTTGTTAGTAGGTGCAAGTACATAGTTTATTTGTAAGTTTCTCTTTAACACATGCTCTCGAACAAAATAGATATCAATTTCTATATGTTTTGTCTCTGAATGTTGAATAGGGTTAGCTGCCATGTATACTACACTTTGATTATCACACCACAATGTTGGTTTGGTCTGTAACTTGATGTTTAATTCACTTAATAATGACTGAATCCAAATTATCTCTGCTGTTGCACTAGCCACGCTTCTATATTCTGCTTCTGTGCTAGATCTGGATATTGTACACTACTTTTTTGAACACCATGATATAGGATTGTTGCCAAGATAAATGCATTATCCTGTTACAGACCTTCTGTCATCTAAATCAGTAGCCCAATCTGCATCTGAATATCCGGTTAAAGTAAGATTGTTGCAATCCTTTAGTAGTAGACCAAAATTAGCAGTTCCTTTTAGATATCTCAATATTCTTTTAACTGCTTTCCAATGATTATCCAGTGGTTCCTTCATAAATTGACAAACTTTATTAGCACTAAATGAATATCTGGTCTAGTGATTGTTGCATACTGCAAAGCACCAACAACACTTCTATATTGTTTGATATTAGTTATGGGGTTCTCCCCTGTTTTTGGTCAACTGCTGACTGCTTATCATTGGTGTTGGCTGAGGCTTTGCTTTATCCATTATAGTAGCTCTGAAATATATTTCTGTTGACTTAAGAACATTGCTGAGTTTGACCTCCTTTTGACTTCTATGCCCAAAAAATAACTTAAATCACCAAGATCCTTAATTGAAAATTGTTCATCAAGATACTTAGTGAGTTTGTTGATTTCATTTTCATCATCCCCTGCAATAATTAAATCATCAACATATATCAGAATGTATTTACTTGAATTTTTATTGAGCTTGATGAATAAAGAATTATCTGATTTGGTAGGTTGATAGCCCAGTGTAGATAATGTGATTTTCAGTCTATCAAACCAGACTCTTGGAGCCTGTTTAAGACTATATATGGCCTTATTTAATTTACAAACAAGATTCATATCTTGCTTATACCCTTGTGGTTGCTCCATAAGTATTTCTTCCTGTAAAGTGCCATTCAAAAATGCATTATTGACTTCAAGTTGTCTAATATTCCAATGTTTATATAAAGCAATAGACAAGATAATTTTTATGGTTGTAGGTTTGACTACAGGAGAAAAAGTCTCATTGTAGTCCAATTCATACTCCTGTGTGTAACCCTTACCCACAAGTCTGGCCTTGTATCTAGCTATTGTTCCATCTGGAGTTTTCTTTATTTTGAAGATCCATTTGCATCCAATTATATTTTTATTCTTTGGAGGATATACTAAACTCCATGTTTTGTTTTCATGAGAGCATTATACTCCTCATCCATAGCTGCTTTCCAGTTCTTGTCAACAGTAGCTTGCTTAAAAGTTTCGGGCTCTTCTATACTGGTTACAGTAGTATATAACTTCGGTTTGAAAATACCACGTTTGGCTCTTGTGATCATGGGATAACCTGCTCTTGCTTGTGGTTGTACTTCTTCATTTGTGTTGCTATTTTCTGATTGATCTTCTTGATTATCTATATAGCTTTCACTTACTTGCTGTGATTGCATATTTGAATTTGTAGGAGATTGGCTGTGATAGTTGGATTGCTCAGATGATTCATGACTTGGTTGATCAAGAACCGTGTGTTGAGAATCATTAGTTCCAACAGTCCTTTCAGTCTTCCAAGTTTGTAGATTATCAGTATATATAGGTATGTCTGGTATGGATACATTTGGATTATAAATCTTTCTGCTTGTTTTCATTGTTGAATTGCTGAAAGGAAATACCTACTCATTAAAAACAACATGTCTGCTAACATATATTCTTCCATTATCATCAAGACATTTATAACCTATTTGATTGGTTCCATACCCCAAGAATGTACATGGTCTTGATCTGAAATTTAATTTATTACTATTGTATGATCTTAAGTAGGGAAAACATAGACATCCAAAGGTTCTCAAGTATTGATAATCAGGTTTAATTCCAAATAATTTTTCTGTAGGTGATATTCCTTTGAGAACCTTTGTTGGCAATCTATTAATTAGATACACAGTTGTGTTAAATGACTCAGGCCAAAATTTCAATGGCAAAGATGCTTGAGCTAATAAAGTAAGACATGTCTCTACAATATGTCTATGTTTTCTCTCAATTAACCCATTTTGTTCAGATGTATAGGGACAAGTAGTTCTTGGAACTATTCCCTTTTTATTGAACTAACTACTGAGTGGTTTATACTCAGTCCCACCATCAGTTTGCATGATTTTAACTTGACAACCAGTTTGCTTTTCTACTAGGGATATAAAATGAATAACAACATTACATGTTTCAGATTTAGACTTCAAAAAATATATCCATGCATGCCTAGAAAAAGCATCAATAAAAGATATATAAATATATAGCCATAGTCAGAATATATTGGAGCAGGACCCCATAGGTCTGTTGCAACCAATTCCAATGGTTTTGATACACAGTTAAAGAATCACTGAATGCTAATTTGTGACTCTTACCCATTTGACAATAAGAACATATATATTGTAAAGATATATCAATAGAATCAATTTTATTTCCACTGAGTACTTGTTTAACTACATTTGCATTAGGATGGCCAAGTTTATAATGCCAAAGATCAAATACATCTTTATTTTTCTTTATTTGACTAACTGCAGCTATGTTGCAACATTGATGTTTTCTCACAAACTTGTCTGAACTAATAAGATTGAATCTGTACAGACCTCTTACAGCATCACCCTGTAACAAAATTTCTTTAGTTAGAATGTCTCTGTAAACAGTAATTTGGATAAAATTCAAAATAGACATTATTATCTTTAGCAAATTGAGAGACACTCATGAGATTTTTCTTCATCTTTGGCACTCTTAACAAATTATTTAAAAATAATTGTCTTGCGCCTTTGATTAATGCATTTTCAATATGAGTAATACTAATAGACTCACCATTTCCCATGCAAATTGTTTGTTTACCTCTATACTCTTTGTTGCCAAGATTCAAATTGTCAAGATTGCTAGTAATGTGATTTGTAGCTCCTGAATCTGGATACCAGCTTTCATCATGTATATGTTCTGACTTTGCTATAGTATCTTGATTGGTTGCTCTACTATTGTCTGTTAGACTGTTTGTATTTGACTGCACATGTGCTATATTGATACTAGGATTACCACTTCTCTGATTATTTTGATTTTGATTAGGCATGTAATTAGCATTAAATCTAAAGTAACACTTCATTGCTGTATGACCCAATTTCTCACATATTTGGCATCTTGGTTTATTGTTGTTGTTATTTCCCCACCTTCCTCTGCCTCTGGATCTATTTGAGTTACCACCTCTTTGATAAGATTGGCCTTGTTTATTGATACTTGAACCTCTATTTTTATTACTAGTAGCATAATTGATTGATAGATCTGAATCTTGAGGTCTATTATGATCAATTCTTGCTTCATGAGAAAGCAGTGTTGAGTGAACATACTCCACAGATGGTAATGTGGGTTGAGATGATAAAATTGCAACTACAGCCTCATACTCATCACTGAGACCATTCAATATAGATAATACATGTTCAGTTTATGTAATCTTAAGCCCAACAACTTCTAACATATTACAAATGTTATTAACCTATGCCAAATAATCTCTTATGGCCTGATTATCCTTGCTGACACTTTGAAGCTGTCTCTTGTAGTGCATAATCTTTGCAGCAGATTGAGTATTGAATATTCTCTCTAATGTAATCCAAATTTCATTAGCAGATTTACAGCCTATAACTTGTGATAACAGTTTTGTATTGATGGATGATAGCAAGCAAGAACTTATTAATCTATCTTGCCTATAATATCTTGTGTATTCTTCATTGTTAATCATTTTTCTTTATGGATCAACAATGAAACTTGGGGGAATTGAACTGGTGCCAAGAATAAAATTTTCAAGCCCATATCCTTGTATAGCAGTTTCAACTTGAAGCTTCCATAGAAGATAATTATCTTCTTCTAGATGGATGGTAATAAGTTGACTTTGGGGACTAATGATAGTTTTGATCAACTTCTATATTGCATCAACTGTTTGCTGTTGAGAATTGGAGTTACTATCTGATGTTGCTGAAGAGTTATCTCCTTCATCCATGAAGAAATCAGTTAAAAAGAAACAGTCACAGAGGAAACAAAAGAACTTGCAAATTCAAGAAAGCTTGATTGCAGATATATCAAGTATGTTGTAGCCGATTCCAAGGATGATGAATAAAATCTGATGGATTCTTGGCAGGACAATAACTTTCTTTCTGCTATGATTGCTTTCTTGTTTTCTGAAACTAACTTTCAAGATGCTTTTTGCAACAGAATTTGCTCTCTCACTTTATAAAACTTGTTGCAGCCAGAAATTTATCTATTTCTTTGGCACGACACCTGTTTTATAGGCAAATTCAATTTTATAAACCCAAATGATGAATGATACCTGATGGGTTTCAAGAAATCAGATGATGAAGCTGCTCCGATGATTTCTTGAATATCAAAAACTTCTATTTTCAAAAAGAATTTCAGAAATGCTCCAAAGAACTTTGAATTTTGAAAATTTTCGTATGAAAACAACTCTGATTTTAACAGAGTTCCTGAAATGCTTCAAAGCTTGAATTGATCAATGTCGTTAGGCTTGTAGCAATGGCTTTGATACCATGTTAAAGTTTTGAGTATTATTGTATTTGTATTTTGATTGAATGAATCAGAGAATTGTATTGAGGAATTGAAGGTTGTAATAAAGAAAGAAAACAGAATGCAAAGGAAAACTGACCTTTGTATTTCATATCTTTGTCGAATACAATACAGTGCTCTTTATATAAGAAATACAATACAGAATGATCTTGGGCCAAACCAAACAACCCGGCCCATACCAAATAAGTGATTAGATGAAACAGCCTTCAGATGCAAGCGGTAACTCATTTCTTTAATCTAAAACAAAAGAAATAAAGACATGGGCTATATTCTAAATCTTTACAATAAAAACCGATAATGAAAAATGTACACTAAGATGAAATTTGGCTACTGCAGACATAAAAAACATTAGAACAACTCCAATAAAAAACATGAATATTAAGCCTTGAATATTAATGATAATTGCCAACAGTCAAACGACTATTTAATAGACATTTGACTATATGTGCCTATTATATAGGCGTTCGATTCTTAGGCATCTATTTAATATACGTCTAATTCTCAGACTCATATTAAATAGACGTCTCAGAATTGATATTTATTTAATATATAAGGAATCAGACGTTAATTTAATAGAAATCTAAGAATTAAACGATTATTTAACAGGCGTCGGATTCCAGACTCCTATTAAATAGGTGTTGGACCAAATATTAAATTGAATACTATACTTAATTCTTTCTGTTAGCTCGTGCTTCAGTCTTTGTGCTGAATATAAAGCTCGAATAAGGGGCTATTGGGGATGCTATTATAATGTTCGTCTTTAATAAGGATAAGAAGGTTCAGATTACAGTCTTAAGGTGTAAATTATGGTCAGTGGTTCAAAATATACATTTTGAAAGATTAAATCAAATTAAGCAATTCTCTCTATTCTAGTTGAAAATTACCAAAGCTGTATGCAGACAATCAAGCTTTTATGTGATTCGTCTGAAGCAGAATATTAACCTAAAGGTAACTTATTGGATATAGATGAAGTTTAAAGGTAACAAATGTTGAATAAAAATAAATGAAAAAAAGAGAAAAAAGAGAGAGAGAATAAGTCATAGAAAAGTATATTCCACATTTCAACTAAACACTGCTGGAAAACTAGAAATAATTCAAGCTTATCCGTGAATCGGCTGGAAAGGAAGCATAATATAGACCTAAAGAACCACCTACTTTGGAATATGAAGGGAGACTCGAAGTTTTGGTAGGGTCAATTTTTGCCATGATGGAAAACAGAATGGACGACTTGAGATTTTATTTGGGATACAAAAAACTAGAGCTTGTTTGAATTAAGGGAAAATAATAAACATTAAGGAATTGAAATGATGAGCGTGGATGGATTTGACCAACATGTTTTTAAGTGATTTTATAGGAATGTCTCTAGATTTAAAATTTGAACTCCTTAAAGCATTGGCAACACTAAAGTCAATCAAAGCATGTCATGCCAGCAATTTCTACACAACTTAGTTAACTTAATTAATTTCTATAAAATTTGGATAACTTACAACTTATGTTTACAAAACTTAGTTAAATCTTATATATTTCATTATGAGGAAATTAGTTTAAAGGAAAAAGTTTAATAAAAAATTATTTTAACGGACGTTAAAATACAACTTCCGTCTCAAGGACAAGCGCGAAAAATTTCATGATCGTTCCCGCTTTTTTAGTTTGTTTTCCTCTGTAAACAAAATTTCTTCTCCATCAAGCAATGGCATTCCAAAACCAAATCAATTTTCTTCCTCAAGCTGATTTACAAGCGCAATCAGCTTCCGAAGCTAAGTCAATGGACGTAAATCCACAAATTTCAACAAATCCAGAACAAATAAACGATGAAACTGGGATTTCAAAAAGTAGGGTTTCGACTGCAATGCATACAGAAATAAAGAGAAGACGAAAAAATAATCCATCCACGGCTGTTGATTCGCCTAAGATTGAACAACAAACAAAGAGAACGATAAAATCTAGGGCAGCAAAAACTATAAAAGAAGACGACATGAAGAGACAACAACTTTGTGATGAAATCGTCAGTAGAAAAGGAAAGACAAAGGTATAACATCTGATTTATTTTTCTTCAAAATAATATTTCAGTATTTGTTAGACAGTAAATGATAATTAGATCGATAGTTATTGAATGATACTTCAATACATCATTTGATTTATTGCATGCATCATATTGAAATATTAGATGATGATGAACATAACATTCAGTCTTTGACAAAAGACAGGCAACAATAAGATACATAGATATAGAATGATAGACAAATATAGCATTGGAAAAAATGATAGAAAAACATTGCATTATAGAATGATAGTTGAATATATCACTTTATTTACTGTATGTATAATGATGCAATGATAAGTGAAAATAGCATTTCCATATTTGATATACGGCAGACAATAATTAAATAGATAGTTATTGAATGATAGTTCAATATATAATTTCATTTGTATACACAATATTGAAATATGAGATGAAAGATGAACATTGCATTCAGTTTTTTATGGTTGATAAACAACAATAAAATGCATTGTTATAGAATGATAGACAAATATAGCATTGGATAGAATGATAAACAAACATAGCATTTGGTCTTTAAACTGTAGGAGCATAAATTCAAAAAGAGTAATGATAGACAAACATAGCCTTCGGTCTTTAAACTGTATGAGCATAAATTGAAAAGGAGTAATGATAGACAAATATAGCATTGGATAGAATGATAGACAAACATAACATTCGGTCTTTAAACTGTAGGAGCATAAATTGAAAAAGAGTAATGATGGACAAATATAGCATTGGATAGAATGATAGACAAACATAGCATTCAGTCTTTAAATTGTAGGAGCATAAATTGAAAAGGAGTAATGATAGACAAATATAGCACTGGATAGAATGATAGACAAACATAGCATTCGGTCTTTAAACTGTAGGAGCATACATTGAAAAAGAGTAATGATAAACAAATATAGCATTTCTACAAATAATGATAGATGAATATAGCACTAGAAAATTGTGCATTCATGGTTGAGAAATAAGATTATAGTTTGTTAAATACTGAATTATTCATTCATAATTTTTTGTACAGGAATCAAAAGGCAAAAGATCAAAGAAAGCAAAAAAAAACCAGAAGGGAACAAATCAAAGAAAGTATCTCAGGAAAAAATTCAGTATAAATGCAGCTTGCTTTCGATGATAAAAATTTTCCGGAAAATTAAGGAAAAAGGAGGTTATCTTGTTAATTAACTGAATTATTTAAAACAAACACCTTTTGAAAAATTTATGCTAGTGTTTTTCAAAGAAATTTTATCCATAGCTGCTTTTACAAAATCATCAACAACTTTAGATGATATCATAGAAACATTTTCTATCACTGACGAAGCTTTTAAAGTGGGGAATGTTTTTTTAAAGATCAAACCTGAAGATATTTCAATTCTCTTTAGCTTACCTTTGTCTGAAATTAATATTTTTCCATTACCTAAAATGAGTTTACAAATCCTTCCAAACAATTGTAAGGATTTTGTACTAAGAAATTTTGAAACAGTAGAGCACATAACAAAGGATCTTACAGTTTCAAAAATAAATAATGTACTAGAAACACAACAATTTCAAAATGAAACTGATTTTCCAAAACTGATTATTATTCTTGCAATGATAACCTTCTTCTTTCCCGACAACCAAAGATACTTACCATGGTGATATATTCCTTATATTATTGATCACAACAAAATGAACTCGGTATCTTGGCCAGTTTCAATTCACCATTCATTGATTAGAGCTTTGATGGCTTTCAAAACAAAGCCAAGAAACATGCCAGGTTGTTCCATGCTCCCAATTGTAAGTACAACATTCTATTTATGTTAATACATCTATGTCTATAAATTAAATTATATACATTATATATTTTAACAAGTAATATTTTAGTTGTAGTTTTTCCTATGTGAGCATGTCAATTTGATATCTCCATTAGCAACATATTGTTCTACTTTACCTAGATTTGGGAGGTGGAATATAGGAAGCTTGAAAAAAGTCATTTCAAGAGAAGCTTTGATAAACATGGACAATAGAAATGTATTATTTCTCACACAAGTACAAGAAATGTATACTGATAGATAGATATATCATAACATAATGTATATTAACAGTTTTCATTTTGTTATTATACAGTCATAATTTAAATGATAGTTACATATATCATTTCTGCACAAATACAATTTTCTATAGTTGCTACTAAAAAATGATAGTCAGATATAGCATCACATGAAAAATGAAAATTATAAATAAAATTACTTCATTCATTGTATCTTAGCTCATTCATTACTATTTATGTTATTACATAGATTTTTGTTGAAATAAGAAACCTGACTGAAGATGAAAAATCACTTCTTCAACAAAAAAACCAACAAAAAATTATTCAGATGGATACAAATAAGAATATTGTGATACAAAAAGTAGAAAACTTGGAAGAGACATCAAAAACGCAAGTTGACTCAATGAAACGGTACATTGAAGATTTGGAAAATAAATTAAAGAAGAGTGAAAAAGAATTAGAAATGGAGAGACAAAAAAGAATAAAAGCAGAAGGCACTATCATACAGTTGAGAAAAGAAATCAAAATGTTGAAATCAAAACCAAGAGAAGATATAAAAGCACCATCATTTGATCTGAATATAACCTAGGAAATAAAAAAGATGCAGGAAGAGAAAAACCAACAGCATCAGAAGGAACCTTCAGAGGAAATAGAAAAATCCCCGACAATGAATGAAAGAACACAGAAAAAACCAAGATCTTTAGTTTTGAGGGTTAAAAAGCGCCAACGAAGGAATAAAATTGATCCCAATTGCCAGTATGAAATTGTTCATAGAAAAACAAAGAAAAATGCCGACAATGAAGACCAAAAGGAACAACCTGAAACTGAAGAAGGTCAAAAAAAATACAAGTGAACAGAAACAAGAAGAACACAATAAAGAATTTGATTATGAAGAGGAATCTGAAACTGAAACAGATAAGGAAGTCACTACAATTGAAAATGAAGAAATAATTGATGTTGATGGATACTCGCCATCAACTAAAGCTTACAAGAGTAAAGATATAACAAAAAGCAGTATTCTAAAATTATTGAATGAAGAACAGCAAAACAAAATTCTTACTTTCTTCAAATTTAATGAAAATGAGAAGTAAGATTTCTGATCTTTTTTCTTTCATTATATTTGTAATTAAATAAAACTGAAAAAAAAACAACTTGTCAATTATTGATTTTCAATTACAGCACTGTAGCATATGAAAAAGATGAAGGGAACAAAGGAGGAGTCACGATAGTGAAATCTATGCTGGAAGCTGTTCTATTTGAGGGGGTTACAGATGGACAGGTATGCATCAACTCAGAATTATGATAGTAAAAAAATGTATATAAATGTATAAAATGAAAGAATGATAGGTAAACCTAGCATTCAACTTTCAAAGTGCATATAAATGAATTGAACGAGAGAGTGACAACTAAAAGCAGCATTACTATTTGTAAAATGCAAATAACTATATAGGATATGAGAATGATTGTTACAACTAGCATTCATAATTTTTTAAGTGCATATAAATGTAAAAGATGAGAGAATGATAGTTAAAACTAGCATTCGAAGTTTCTAACTGCATATAAATGTATTAAATAAAAGAACGGTATTTAAAAACAACATTGGTATTTGTAAAGATCATATAAATATGTCGAATGTCGAAGATGATTGTTTAAACTATCATTTGCATTTTTCAGTGCATACAATGAAGTAAACATGTAAATGATAGTGAATACTAGCATAAATATTCCTGGTTCAAAAACAAAATATCCCATAAAACTTACAACCTTTTTTGTTTTCTTAAACAGATTATTGATTGGTTTTACTACAATCAGGAGATGTATGAACACAGTTACTACTTCACTACAACGATGATGGTAAGTATAAGCTTTTCATTATAAATGTTAAAAAATAATACAAAGTATTCTAATGCATATGAATGTACAGAATGCTATAACACATGATCATCAAACTGTGATCAAAGACATAGTCATACCGGCAATAGATGTCATTGTCAAAGATGAATTTACAAAGAAAATTTTCTTCCCTCTACATTACACAAACCATTGGAGCTTGTTGATGCTAAACTATGAAACAATGCAGTGGAGTCATTATGATTCAACAAAACCAAAAACTAGATCAACAAGGACTTCAAACCCCAGCTATAACCAAGCCATCATTCTTGTAAGAAAAGTATAATTTTTATATCAGTCTAACATTAATATACGACACTAATTTTTCTTCTTCCAGAAAGACAAAATTGAATTAATGTTCAAGAAGAAATGGGCAAAAGTAGGAATACTGAACAAAGAATTTCACAAACCTAAAGTGTTGCAGCCAAAAAGCCCACTACAGGATTGTGATTCGTAAGTAACTAATTCCATTTCTTCTCTTGTCATTGTAGTTTGTATATTCATCCAACTTTTGTTATTCTTTTTTAAAATACAGCTGACTACATCTAATGATCAAAATGATAGTTAAACCTACAACTGAAAATTTTAAAATGCATAAAATTGTGAAAATGAAAAAAAACGACAGTTCAAACTATCATTTATATGTTTTCAGTGCTTATGAATTTATCAAATATCGAAAATGATTATTTACACTAGCATACATATTTTTAAATTCTTTTGGACTAGACTAAACATGCAAAACAATAACAAAATATCATTTGTATTTTTAAATTGCACTAGAATGCATTAAATATGCAAAAATGATAGTTAAAACTAGCATTGCTAATTGACAGTTCATTGAACTGCATCTATTGAACAAAAAGATTATGTATAAGATGTACATTACAAACACAACAATGGTGTCTTTATGAATGCATTGATTAATAGTGTGATAAAAATATAAAGCTATATTTTAGAATTCTAGTGTAAAGAATGCTATTTTATTTTAGCATTAGCTTATACTGTAATATTAACTAATATTTCCATATCTGAAACAGGCTTGATTGTGCATTCTTTGTCATGGCAAACTTGAAAAAACTGGACAAAGATGAGATGCCAGATAAATATTCAAAGGAAATGCTTAGAAACCTAAGAGCTGCAGTGGTGCTTGACATACTCAATGATCCACAATATAGTTGGTCAATGCAGAAATCCTACAAATATTCTACATAAGAATAGCTGTTGCATTTTAACTTCTTTGAACTTTAGAATTATTTGAACAGAAACACTTCTGCTAATTAAACTAAGATGGAGTCTGAGATGGAGTCTGAAATGGAGTCTGAGATGGAGTTTGATATGGAGTCCGAGATGAAGTCTGACATAGAGTCTGAGATAGAGTCTTATTTGTTATACAACGCTTGTATTTTGTTCTCAGTGCATAAACTGATCAGATGTATTTGAACTTCTCTATTTGAATTTGACTTGATTATAATTGTCTATTTTCAGTACATGAACTACAATGTATAAACTAAAGATATATTCAACTGTCATTTTTATGTGTTTTCTGATGCTTTTACTGTATTTCTGAAGTGGTAAATAATCATTTACACTGAAATGCTAGATAAAACTAGCATTATGCGAAAATACATTTCTTGGTAATTGAACTATGATGAATAATGCGTGGATTTATCCATATATCATTTATATATGATTTCCAATGTATGAACTCTGTTTCAAGAGTCATGACTACTGTTTACACTGTAACTTGCTTTTAACTGAAATGCTAGATACAACTAGCATTCAACTGTACATCATCATAATGTCAATTAATCACAAAACCACTTATGTAATCTTATTAGCTAATCATATAAACAGTATATCATCATCATCAGATACTTCATTCTTGCACAACAGCATTACTTAG
This sequence comes from Allium fistulosum, assembly GCA_030737815.1. Lineage (NCBI taxonomy): Eukaryota > Viridiplantae > Streptophyta > Magnoliopsida > Asparagales > Amaryllidaceae > Allium > Allium fistulosum. Next base: position 447,339,641 of record CM060903.1, read on the forward strand.
TTCTATACAATAACAGATTATGGGTTTCAATGTTGAAATTGTATTTCAGGTGAAATGCATACTGATTACAATGAAATGCTAGTCACAACTAGCATTGGACTAAAATGATAGGTACATCTAACATTGAATAGAAATGTTAATACTGAAGTGCAGAGCTAATACAGTTCTTCAATTCATATTATATATTTTTCAATATGATTAAATAATAGATTCCTAAAAAAATCAACAACAAAAGGAAAATATAAGAACATCAGATATTTCAAGTTAAAACAAAATAACCAAAACAGTTCACATTTTATTTTCTAACGAATTCACAAAGTATGACTTCATTCTTTTATAAGCTTTAGCAGCTTTACAGTTATAAAACTATTCTATTACACTAACAAAACACATTTTATTTTCTTAACTTTTTGAAGAAGCAAGGCAATTCCTTTTGTTGTGGCCAACTACATTACACAGGCTACATATGTTTCTTTTACTTTGAGAATATCCAAATCCATCACACCTCTTTGTAGATGGTCTTCCTGCACCACGAACTTCTTTAGGAGGCCTAATCAAAACATCATTTTCAGTAGCAACTGGTTTATCAAAATCTAGAATTGGATTGATAGCATTAGCATACGAAAATCTGAAAGCATTAACAATAAAATATTCCTCCACAAAATCATAAACTAATAATCTAGACTTGTTAATGCACTTAATTTCATGCGCACATGAAAAACTAGTAACTCTCCATTGATTACAACTGCATAAACGATTTTTAAGATTAACAACTTGTGACTTAGGTGATTTAACTTCAAACACAAATTCCGAGGACTTATAAACATCCCAACCAAAGCCATCATCTACTAACTTAGACAAACGTTCCTCCATAACAGGACAAAGATTTGTTGTCCACAAACAACATTCCTCTCTTCGTCTCGCCATTTGTTCCATAACTTTTACTCGAATACCATCCAAACAAGAAGTTATAGGCATAACTCTATCTTCCAAAATCCATGAGTTGAAACTTTCTGCGACATTTGAAGAATATTCACCATAACGCTTTCCTTGAAAAAACAAATCTGCCCAATGGTCAAAAGGTTTATCTCTAAGAAAATTTTCTACAGATATCGCTCAAAATCATACCCCTAATATCCTTAAATTTAGCAAGATATCGCTCAAAATCATACATATTAGAGGCTTTAGCACAAAGTTTGAACAACTCCACAATAGATGAATCACCTTTAGCTGACTTGACAACAGTACCAATATTCTGTTCCATGTGAAGCAAACAATAGCTATGATATGAAGAAGGGAATATTTTCGGAACACCTAAAATGAGACCCCATTGACGATCAAACATAAAAACTAAAGACCGATCTTCATTAAGCATTCCTTTCAAATGTGATAAAAACCAAGACCAATTAGATTCATTTTCATGTAAAACAATACCCATAGCAAGAGGAAAGAAACCTACAAAATAAACAATTAATGACAGTTGAGTAGTAAGAAACATGAATTATAGTAAACATCAAAACCTGTATTAAATGTTAATAATTTCTATTATACACAATTAAATTAGGTTCAAATGATATATGAATATAACATATGTTATTTTAAAAGTCTTCCAGTTACTGCTGCATAAAATTTTAGTTCTTGTTTTTACATTTCTACTATAAAACATTTCTACTGTAACCAGCTTAATCATTAAACAAAATGAAGAAACAATTCTAGTGTAAACATGGATGCAGTAAAAATTATGTACAACTTTGAACAATGATAGTTTAATATATCATTACCAGAAAAATAAATAAGTAAGTAAAACAAAAGTAAAATGAAACTCATACCCTGGTTACCATTTTTACAAGTAGCAGCTAACAAAACACCTGGGCTCCCCTTCAAAGCAGCAGCATCTAAAAATATTAGTGGCCGACAGTGTTTAAATCCAAGTAGACAAGCACTAAAACTAATACAAACTCTCTCAAACTGATTAGTTAAAGCATTAACTTCCATGGCCACGTAACTACCAGGATTATACTTCTGCAACGCCTCCAAATACCAATTTAAATCGTTATATGACATAGCATTATCCCCATATATTTCTTTTAAAGTCAACTGTTTTCCGCTATAAGCATAATAATATGACAGATTAAAATTGTACTCTCGTCTAAATTCGTTCATAATATCTTTTGGCTTCTTCATAGGAGCATCTCGAATTTGATCAACAATCAAAGATTTAACAAATCTACTTGAAATATTAACTTTATTAACATCTCTAAGACCGGCTCCACACGAATGATGAAAATTGTACGTTCTAATAAAAAACCGAGAGAGTAGACCAGGATCCGAAGAAGCATTAAGATAAAACTTACAACCATCCTTCAACCAAGAGCAATTAACTGAAATTCTATCAGGAGAGTTTCTTACGAAAATCAAATCATAACCATTTTTAATTTGATATGCCATTAAAAACTCCCGAAAATCCTCAGCTCCATTAAAACAAAAACCAAGAAAATCCACAATAGTTTTTTGAGAACCTTTCTTCAACATATCTTTCAAGTAGTAAGAAGAATCAGCATGTGAATCACTATTAGCACCAGAATTACCACCAATTGAAGTACTTTGAACACTTGCATAGCCTAATCCACAGCCAGCATTATCAGCTTCCATAGCACAAACATTTTCCTTAACAGTGAACTTAAAATATTCACGCTTCTTGAAAATTAGAAAACACAAAATACTAATCAAATCTGAATTGGTATCAATGATTATATTATTATTCTCGAGAACATAAGATATCTCAGTACAAAATGGACTAAGATATGGCCAAACTTCATAGATTTCAGTCTTAACAACAAACAAAGAAGAGCCTGTCGTAAATCGAGTAGAAAAACAATACTCATTATGTTCAAAATTAACTAGCAAACTATTTGCTTCATCATTGTAGATATCAATACTGCAAAAGAAATAAAAAAACCAGTTAAAAATGCTAAATTAACATAGAATAACAGATGGATATCAAATTAACTGCTAAAATGAAAGAAATATAAATGACATGAAAAAGCAGATAATAAATGAACATAGGACATTCAAATTAAAACAAATTATGAATACAATAACAAAGAATGCTATATAAATATAGCATAACGCAACAAACTACCTATAAAATTCAGTACAATGATAGATGAACATTAAAATTGTAAAACAATAAACTGTGCCGAATAAAAATAACAGTACATAATAAAATCTTACTTTGCCATTTAAACAAATCTAAAATAGATACCGAAATCTGAAAGAAGACAAAACTGTGCAACCTACAGAAACAAAAATATACTTAATAATCGAAAATTATTAGATCAGAGGAAGATAAGAATAAGATCGAAACAAATAAAAGCAACATACCTGAATGTAAGAAAATTGTTTAATAACGATCCAAAGGACGATGAAGATCAACGATAGAGAAACACGATGAAGATCGATAGACAATAGAGAAGATCGAATATAAAAATAAAGAAACACGCGTCGTTGAATTGAAGATCGATGAACTAAGATCGGTAATATCAGAATTAGATCAACGAGAAATGAAGAAGCAAAATTTAAATTTTATAGAAGTTTGTCCTTGGAACGAAAAAAAAAGCCCGCGTCCTTTAAACGAAAAAAAATATTCCGCGTCCGTAGGCCCAAAAAGAGAAGTAAAAACTTCCTCCAGCCCATTTTCCTGTTTTTATTATTATTTTATTGTTTTTCGAATAATTAATTGATATATATCTATTAATGTAATAAAATATAAATAAATTTTTTATGCTGTGCATTCGATCTTGAAAGGTTTAATATATATATATATATATATATATATATATATATAATACATAAAAAATATACGTACATTTTTTTTGAAAACAGGTTCCTTTTATTGTTTTAACATACCTAAAATTACAAAGTACAACACACAGTAGCCGAAGCAAACAAGGCTACATCTACTTAAAAACCATAAATATATACATCTGAGTACATAAAATATAATCTCCTTATAACAAAGTCTTGTCTTCGTTTCACTGCATATGTTATCCTACATTTTCGTAACTAATGAGCTTTGGCCCAGTAGTAAATGTGCACAAGTTTGTGGGCTTTCTAATTACACTCTTCTCCAGACATCAAAAACATAGTTTTAAAAAGTGAAACTGCCTCATGTGCTTTCTCTAACCGCATCTCTTCACTGTTGCCGTGACGAATCCGACAACCCTCAGCTCGACTGCTCCTCCCTGACCTAGGTTAAAATCAAAATTCATAAAAAGGGTACGCAATGCCCAGTCTTACTTTGCTTGAGACAATCGATTTGATAGTCAAATATGAAACCTGATCATGTCATCAAGAATTTGCGCTCAGTAGAAACACACATTCAATCTCGCCATCAACACATAACTCCTGCATCTTTGCGACTTTATGAAATTAGCCATGAAATGTCATGATAATTTTGGGATTCAAGCTACCAAGAGCGAATGCCCATAATTTGATGGTGGATGGCAAATTGCAGATCTCTTTTTTCTAATTTTTCACATAAAAACAGGGATATCAATGAACAAACTATAATTTGTAGATCCCATGAGATATATATGGACATCATCGCATATATCACAATTGAAACCATGAATTCAGATGCCAAAACAAGATTGTCAATCATTAGGCACTATAGTTGGAAGTTGTTTGTGCCTATCATAATACAAATCTCGCCCAAAATACATAACTTTGAATCTCTATGGGCTAAAAATCGCCAAATCCAAAAAAGGCCAAATCCTAAAATCAATTGTGGAACCTTACACAAATTTGTGTATTATAGTGAATCAATGGCATTTGATTTCATAAAAGGAAACGATATCGCCACTAATACACTTTATCACAGATCCGAACTTGAATTCATGAGTTCCTACATCCTAAGTCGAAGTCGAATTGCATTGGAGATGAGTCGTCATAAGATAATTGATTTGAGAAGCGATTTCACCTAAATCCCCAAATTTTCTGAATTCGATATAGGTTGGAGTGGATCAACATAAGAATTGACAATAAAATAAACACGGTTTCAAGCTTAAGATAAAATAGATAAGGGATCCTATTGGAAGCGACAGTCGTCTGGTAGTTTCTCTCCCCAAGGGAGAGAAAAACTATATATATATAACATACACACACACACACATAGATAGATATATATACACACACACACATATTTAAATATTATAAATATACTTATATATATATTTAAATATAATAATAATAATTTTGTTACTGTAATTCATACATATATATGTATATGTGTAAAATGATTTTAAAGAGATCTTTATATATTATGTATATACATATATATATATATATTTAATATTTAATGCAATATTATATATATATATATCATTAATATTTTTACATATTAGACATACATACATACATACATATATGTATGTATATGTATGTACATACATACATACGCACACACACAGTTTTTAGTATTTATATAAATAATAAGTTTACATACATACATATATTTGGACAACATTTAATACATATAGGATGAGCTAATATATCAATTGCGGTGTAAATCTCAACATTTATATGCAGACATGTTATACCTTGGACGGATTATTATGTTGCACATGCGCACACATACATATATGTATATGATACATATGTGTACTATTATATTAAATTGAATATAAATTAAATAAAATTCTATTTATAATTTATAATTTTAAATGAAATAAGAGATCTTATTTAAATTAATTTTAGAAACATTCTAAATGAATTAGACTTTATAGACCCAAAATTGATCTAATAAGGGATTTTTTTTTTGAAATTCAACCATATCTTCTGCTGCGGGCTGGTCCAATTCCAACACATTTAGCATATTCACTCTTATAATTTACACATATTATAACAATAACCGCATTTTCAATTAATTTTATAGTTAGTGAAACCAAACTTGGATTAACGTAACTACTCGTGAATTTATTCTAACGGAAAAAAATAACTTTGAAGTACCATCACCGTTTCTTGTTGTAGTTATAAATAAATAAATCCATTCTTGGAAATTGCTCTAATATATTAGTAAAATAATCATTTTTCTAAATATACAACCAATATGATAATCAGATCGCTTTTTAAAATAAAAATATACTTACAGCATTGAAAACCATTCAGCTAAAATTTAACAATTATTTAAAAGAATAATTTTTATTCGGATTGTTAATTAAAATGAATTTTTCAACATTACCCGTCAATACAAAGCCAATAATGTAATTATTTGAATGTTTTCATGGATATAAACAATATATATTAAGAAGAAGAAAAAACAGTATGATGAAAATGTAATATTAAAATTATTAGCTATATCTATGGTTTATCCATGCTTTATCATTTTTTGTAAATCAATATCAATATTTTACATAGGGAACAATTTTTATCTCATAAAATCAGATAGAATCACTTCTGAAGCAAACTAAATACAAGTAACAAAACGTTATTCAAGTTTCTCCATGTCCTTCGATTCTCATTTATTCCATTACAGATCGCACGGTCACCGGTAACAAACACTACGAACAGCTAGGGTTTTCCTGTTCTGCCTTTTTTGCAGAGGAACCCTTCTCATAACTCCATTTGCTAAATTTAGTTCTTTGAACTCCCAAATGACCAATCTACCCTTCTAAGGCGGAAACTTACGGGTTTTAATGGTAAAATTCCCACTGCCTACGCTAGCAACATCGGTATAGCAGAGGACATTGTCTTGTGTCTATTTCGTTCCCCACCCAAACCCCTAACATTTATTTTCTTTTTCTTTTTTCAATAAAAGAAAAAAAAATAAAAATAGCAATGGCCGAAGTTCAGCAGGCAGCAGAATCCCAAACGACGGCAGCGGGAGCTCCAGTGAATCCGATACCGCTAACTTCGCTTTATGTCGGAGATCTGGACCCGGAAGTTTCGGATTCGCAACTGTATGACCTGTTTGCGCAGGTTGTGGAAGTGGTTTCCGTTCGCGTTTGTCGTGATATTACCACTAGACGATCACTCGGCTATGCTTACGTTAATTTTACTAATCCTGGCGATGGTAAATTTTGTTTTCAATAATTTGTAATTTTGGGGATGATAATCTGAAACCGGTTTGAATTTGGAGTTTGGTAACTAGAATAGTTGTATTTATGATGTTATTTGATGTAAAGATCGGTCTTTTCTACTCATTCAGTCTTTGGATACTGTAAAGACATTTTTTACTTATTTATTTTGGAGAAATTAGGCTTATTGGGGCTAAGTTTTTTTTTCTAATTTTTATCTGAAATGAGGGCTAGGAATTTCTTAGATGTAACAGTCCTTAGATTTGGATATAGTTTTGCTGGTACAGGAGCATTGCTTCATATGGACCTTATGGTTCCCCCAAAATATTTTTGCATGTCCATTGAACGCTTAACTGCTTACAATACTTATCAAAGTGTTATCAAGTAACATAAAATTTGAAACACCACTTGTATTTCAAACTAGTACTAATACCATATGGTGAGAAGAGTAATAGGATTTTCATATGTATTACAATCTTAAAAATCAATTTCAACCTTAACCACTTAATTTTGATTTTATTTTATATTAGACGTCAATTGTTTGATGTAAGTTTTAAAATCGAATCATGACAGTATATTTTATAGCGCTTATTCATATATAGCATGCATGTATTTTATTTTTGTTTGAGAAGTCAACTGTTAAAACTGATTCGTTACCATATAATTTTGTCAGTCTCATATATCTAATATTCATGGACCATTAAAAAACAAAACATTAAACATATTATTTGTTGATCAAACCATATTTTTCATCTAATTTTGCTATAATCTATATTTTATTTTTAAGTTGAATTATATGGTAAGAACTAAGAAGTGGGATAAACATTATTGGTATTAAATTATTTCCATGATGAAAAAAGAATCATGAGAAGGTCGAGGGAATATTACTTATTTGCAACATTATTATGTTTACAAGATTCATCATGCACGCGCTCCATGCATGTAGGGTAGATAATTATTACATATGACAATGACATGTATTTCGTGCGTACAAGGTAAAATGATTAATACAATTAGCACACGATCCACACATAAAAAGTAAAATATATAGTGCATATGACATGTGTCATGCAGTTGAAAGACATAATACTTGGTACAAACGACACATGCTCAATGCTAGGAATATAGAATGCTGTTGTTTGAAACTCGAAAGCTTAAATGTTAGTTGTTGACACAATAACTTTGGTCCAATAAATGTAAAACATGTAGATAAGTTTAACATAAACGTACATGGTGGTTTAATGCTTACCAAGTGTCGTAGCAAATGTTTTACCTCCTTTTTCCGGTTTGACACCAACGTCAATGGCAAAAAGATAATATTTGACAAAATTGGACATGTTTTTAAAGAATATTTTGATGAATTCACAAGGACAACTAGACTGCTAAATTAAGCAATATTGCTCACTTTGTTGGATTTAGCTTCATGATTTGTCATCATTTATCAACTTTTTAAACAAATACTAAATTAATTGAAAATTGTTTAGAAACAAGATTGAAAAGCATGCCAATATTTTTTATTAGTTTTTGAGTACTTTGACACATGCGATGAATGCATGTATAAAAATTTTCTTTGAACAAAATACATATTTAATTGTAATAATCAAAGTTTGCATGTAGTACTGATTATTTTTTATTCAATAAAAATTTAATACAAATATTTAGTTAGAATTGATTTTGAATTATCGAATTCTAGAATTAAGACATGTAAAAATACATACATGATCTTAAATTTTAGTTGTAACAATGAACTTTTTAAATAGTTGTTAAGTTGAAGAAAAAATATTGAATATCGTAACAAAATGTTCATCGAAAAATAATAATTTGATTTATAATTAGATTAGATGAAATTACCATTTATTTTCTAAAAAAATATATAGTATTTTTCTCATAAAGAAAGCTAAACCTATACAAAATCAAATTAAAGAGTGTCATTTCAACATAAAAATGTGATAAACAAAGAATAGATACTGATTTATTGATGTTGAGAATAGAAAAACATTAAAAAAAGAAAAAGAAGTTAAGCACGTGGAAAATTATCATTATTGGGATTCAAATTCACGTGCTTAGTAATATTTCAAATAATAATAAATAATAAAATCAACTTTTGATGAAATCGAAATTCGAACTTGTGACATCACATGGTAATAGCATTTTTGGGAAGTTTACGGTCTAGCCAAAAATTTGCAAATCTACCCCAACTATTGATAAAAATTTGAAAATAAATGAGTATCAGATCTATTTACTGATTTATTTATAGTATTACTTCTTAAATACTGATTCCTCTTATCTCATGTCTTGAGATGAACATAATATTTAATTTCCCCTACAATAGTTTAATCTTTTATGGTGGATGGTTTGGTAAAATAAAATTGTTAGGGTGAATGATAAGGTTGATTTTTTCTAACATAAAGGGGGGAATTTATAATTGTTTAATCTATCTCAAAAAATGTATATATTGAAAATAATCGCAATTGAATCAAATATATATTCTGAAATTAAATGATTATCTTACGAGTTTAAATCTGTAAATATGAAGCATATATGAGTAATGTAATAGTTAACCCTACTCAGTATCTGAATTATTTAATCCTTTCGTGACTTTTACTCTTTAACGTGGATTGTTTACTTTCAAAGTTCCAACAAATATACCGATAATTAATTAAGCTATAATAGGTAGATAATAAACCATATAAAAAGGAAATTCATTGAATATGAAAGATCAATATATCAACATGGGAATATATTATTATCATAATTACCTAAATAAGATACATCTAGGCAAATATCGTTACACTGAAGAAGCCATAAAACCATCAAAGTATTCCCATTTATGTACACGATGATGATGGAAATTTAGTTATTTTATGGTTCATGACCATTGGTTTGTTACATACATTAATTTGATTTACCATAACTTCATTCTCGGTTCAATTTTGGATTTAATTTGCATGTTTTCAATATATATTTCAGTTCAAGTTACAGACAGTTTGTGTTAATTAATTTCCAGCCCAATGGTTTTACTATGTAAATGTATTTAGTTTCAATTTTTGGTTTTATATGCTATCGGAGCGTGGCATTGCTCAAATTTGATAATTCTTTGATGTAGGATAATGAAAGACCTTTTGTCTCTCATTCACAAGTTTTTGTAAGGACGAGGTTTGCAAGATTGCACTTGGTCCCATTTAAAACATTGGAGAAATGAAACAACTATTTCAATGAATTCAAAATTCAAAATAGTTTGTAAATCTCCTGTGCAAGTAATCCAATACTCCAGTTAATTTTTTTGTTGGAAATTTATTTTAATTACTTTTTTCTTTGGGATTTATTTACTGGATGACAGTTTCTAAAAAAAATGTATATACTGGTCTAAGCAATTCATCGTCAATTTGTGCAAAATTAGTAATTTGGTGCATATGTTCTAAGTTCAAAAATTTATCATAGTGGTTTCGTGTATTGAATTCCTGTGAATAAGTCTGATTCTTTCTAAAATTAAAGGGGAAGTGTATATTTGTTTAATCTATTTCGAAAGATATCTTAAAAATGATTGCAATTGAATCAAACGTGCGTTTTGAAAGTATATTATTATCCTTATGACTTTAAATCTGTAAATACGAACCATATGTGAGTAATATAATAGCTAATTCTGCTCAATATCTGAATCATTTAATCCTTTCCTGACTTTTGCTCCTTAACATGGATTGTTTGCTGAACATACCGATAATTAATTAAGCTATAAGATATAGAAACCGAAACCATCTGAAAAGAAATTCATTAAATATAAAGGATCAGTACATCAACATGATATTATATTTTTATCGTAACTACCCAAATAAAATACATCTAGGTAAATATGGTTACATTGAAGAAGGCATAAAAACATCAAAGTGTTCCATTTATGTATACGATCATGGAAATATAGTTATTCAGTGGTACATGACCATTGAGCTGCTATATATTTGTGTTTTTTGGGGGGGGGGGGGTTGCGTGTGTGTGTGAATTTGAATTACCTTAACTTTATTTATGGTTAAATTTTGGATCTAATTTGTATTTTTTTAGATGTATATTTTAGTTCAAGTTACGGAGACTTTGTGTTAGTCAATTTTTTTTCAACCCAATGGTTTTTTACTATGCAACGATAAGTATATATTTAATCACAAATTTTGCTTTTATATGCTAATTGACCATGGTTTTTCTCAAGTTTCACAATTCTTTAATACAAGATAAAGAAAGATTTTTTGGTGATGTTTCACTAGTCTCTTACTAAGAATGAGGTTTGTAAGGTTGCACTTGGTCACATTATTAATGGCTATGGCATTCTAATCTGTCTTATTGCTTATGACCTGTGAGCATTGCTTTTCCACAATTTAAAAGTGAAACCGAACAGTGAAACCACCATGAAATTTCCTGCAGTTATTAATTGGCTTGTGATTATTGTTTTGTGTAATATAAAGGTGAAAAGTTGCGTATGAAATCCACTGCAGAAATTCCCTGAAGTTGCTGCAACTCTAATGTCTGTTTTTTGTGGAATGATTTTGTAATGTATAAGTATATATACTGAATTTCATGTTGTTTTTATACAGTTTAGTTATGCGACATAGGAACCCATCAAGTTCAAATTTCAGGGAAACCTTATTTTTGCAACCATAAGCAAATTATATTGTAATTGCCTAAAAACATTTTTAACAAACTTGTGTCAGCCTGAATGGTACTTTTATGAAGGTATTGGATAATGAGTTTTAGGCTCGCTGCTCCATAAAAGTTTCTTAGAGAAACAACACTATTATAACCTTAAGCAATAGCTGTGGAAATTTCTGAGATATTTTACACTGACTAAATCTAATTTAAATCACGAGAATGGTCCTAGATAGCCTACTAAAACGTGGTTAATTAGGAGCTATGTCTATTTCAGAATTGACCAAGCTTTTGTTATACTTTTATTACTAGTTGTATGCTTATTGAATCCAAATATGGAAAAATATGTAATTGCTTACTCCATACCATTAAGCCGAATGTGAAAAATGCTCATAAAATGACAGAAAATTATTATATCTGAAACTATCTTGCTCTCATTGTCACACGTCCATCATTTTTACATGTTCTTAGAAAATTTAAAGGTTGAAATATCTATTATCTCTACTCACACCTGTACATGTTAGACAATAATTTCGTAGCTCAAGGCGTGATCTGCTAAACCTTTGTAAATTAGCTACTTTGCCACAGAAATTTTTATTGTTAGGCTATTATTCCAGGTTTATTTATTTATTTGTTTAAACAAGTGAAGGCATTTTCTGCTAAAGTGTTAACTTGAATATATGAGTTAAAGCTAGTCTTCGGTAATTCCAGGCATATTTCACAGCCATTTCAAATTTATGTTTTTTCATGCTTCGAATCTTTTGACACGAATCAGGTTATTTATGATTGCAATACCGTGTTATCTAATTTCTAGAAGAACCTCGTAATTATGTTTCTGTGTCAAACCGCGGTCTAAATCTTTCTTATGTTACCCTGCAGCGGCGAAAGCATTGGATACACTCAACTTCACTCCACTCAATAACAAGCCAATTCGCATAATGTACTCAAATCGTGACCCAAATACCCGAAGTAGCTCAGCAGCTAATATATTTATCAAAGTACTGTAACTTTTGAAATATCAATTTCACTTTCTTTTTAGATTTTGGATAGGTTTGAAATATCAATTTTTGTGTGTGCAGAATTTGGATAAAGGTATAGATAATAAGGCACTCCATGACACATTTTCCACTTTTGGGAATATTGTTTCATGCAAAATTGCAGTTGATCCAGCTGGCCAATCGAAAGGCTATGGCTATGTCCAGTTTGAGCGTGAGGAGGCTGCACAAGATGCTATAGAGAAATTGAATGGTATGGCTTTGAACGATAAGGTTGTTTATGTTGGACCTTTTCTACCTAAGCAAGAGAGAGAAAACACCATAGACAATGAAAACAAGGAAAAGTTTTCTAACGTATTTGTTAAAAATCTTTCTGAATCAACAACTGAAGAAGATTTGTCGAAAGTTTTTGGCAAGTTTGGTCAGATTACTAGTTCTGTAGTGATGAGGGACGATGATGGTAAATCAAAGTGCTTTGGATTTGTTAATTTTAGCAATCCTGATGCTGCTGCTCAAGCAATTCAAGAGCTGAATGGGAAAAGAGTTGAAGATAAGGAGTGGTATGTTGGAAAAGCATTGAAGAAATCTGAAAGAGAACGTGAATTGAAAGGAAGGTTTGAACAAGGTATGAAGGAGGTAGCAGATAAATATCTTGGGGTAAATTTATATTTGAAGAATCTGGATGATAATATTGATGATGATCAGTTAAAAGAGCTTTTCTCTTCATATGGTACAATAACATCATGCAAGGTAAGATTTATTCTTACTAGTATGTTGAAAATCATCATTCAATCAATATTGTCTTAGATAAAATAACAAAGTTAAAAATGTCAGGTTATGCGGGATCCAAATGGTATAAGCAAAGGATCTGGATTTGTTGCATTTTCATCACCTGAAGAGGCATCACGAGCTGTGAGTTTGTGCTGTATAATTTACCATTTGAGTTGAATTTGGAGGATAATTTTTTTAATAATTTTTTCTTAGCTTGCTGAAATGAATGGAAAAATGGTTGGCAGCAAACCTCTTTATGTTGCACATGCACAAAGAAAAGAAGAAAGGAAGGCCAGGCTCCAGGTAGATATTTGTGCAAGAAAACTCTTTCCTAACTTGGGAATTTTGGTCAACATGCAACAGAAAAAGCGGTTGCTATCTTATTTATTTATTTTCTCAAAAGTTCATTGTTTCTTGCAAGGGTGATTGATATCTATTTAAATTTAGGTTAGGTTAAGTGCTAGTCAAATGAGGCAAACAAAACCCTTGCCTCGCGTAATGGTGCTTAAGCGCCACCCAACTTCCAAGCTCAATTTTTTCTGAAAATTATCTGAAAGTTAGTGTAGTCCATATCTTTATCTTTATTAATAGTTGGAGTAGAGGCTATTTTTTGGTCCAATCGTGAGATTCCAAAAAAAAAAAAATCTTAAAATATGCACAAGATATCACAAGTTCGAATTTTTCTAATGGCGAAAGTTAATCTTTATTTTCAGTTGGAAAGTTTGTAATAATATTAAGATCATAGGTTCAAATCCCGACCATGAAAACTTTTTACATAGTTTTTTCTTTTCCTTTTAAGTTCCATTTTTTGCATTTCCTTTTCTATTTACTCTGATCAGTAAATCATTGTTACTTTGTTTGTTTCAGATTCAAGCTGAATGCACTTTTTATTATGATTTTTGTAAAATTTTAGTTTATTATATATTCTTTTACTCTTTTTTATTTTTTGATAATTAAATACATAATCATCTAGTTATGAATAAAGCTGTCTTTTCCAAATAGCATTTTGTATGACATTTTTGTTACACTTAAAAGAAATAATACAAATGAAAATAAGATTTCTACCAAATGTTTCATCAAATTGAAAATAAGTAAAATACGACATGCAAAAGTTTGATTATTTTGATTAGATATGTATTTTGTTCTAAAATATTTTTTATATACACACACGCAACACACGTGCGAACATATACTTACACCATAATAATAAATATTGTCATCACTTTCAGTATCATATGTAAATAATTTCCAATTAAATTAGATTTTTGTCACAGCTGATTAACGATGCCAAAATATGAAACTATGTATAATAAATTGAACAATAATTGTTAACTTTAACAGTCTGATTAGCATTGCGAATTATGTTGAAATGTTTTTTGATAACATTGTAACCTCTGCCATAATTCATCTTTTTGCTATCGATGTCAAGACTGGTAAAAGGATGAAAGAATACTATGTTACAATAATATTTAATATGTATTGAACGCTATATTCTGCTTATATATTATTATACATGTTCATGTCAGTAATTAACACTTAAACTTGCGAATTTCAAATTATAAACTTGTGTCCTACGCTTCCGGATCGTGTACCATTTGTAATAATTATTATGTTTCACACGAAGAGCGCTTACCATTTGTACTAACCATTTTGTCATTTTGTGTTGCATGTATGCACATGTGCTTTGTACTAATTATCTTGTTTTGCACGTGCATAGTGTGTGCCATCAGAACTTGTTTTTGCAATAAAACCCCTTTCCTTTTCTTTTGCACAAATTGACATAAATTCTTTCACTTAATTTCGCTTCATCTTAGACGAGCCGCAAATAAGCGCCACTTATCATAACATAGGGTTGGTTCTTTACGAAGCGAGCGGGGCATTTGAGCGGGGAAGTTGGTTGAAATGAGAATGTGTTTGGTGATGCGAAAGGGGAATTTGAGTGGAGTATTTGGTGAAGGATTAGGAGAAGGGAGAAAGAAAAAAGACGAGTGGAGTATAAACGCATCATTCTCCTATGTTCCCACGATGGGCCATTTGCCCGTTGCTGCATCGGACGCGTCTGACGCATTGGGAACGGAAACGGGGAGTTTTTCAATGCCGAACGATACCATAGACCTAAATGCATGTGGAAATCAGACATTTGATTCAGTATAAGATTACGGTAACAACTGACTATCACCCAGAAGACTTTCTTGCTTTTAAATACGCCATATTGTTAAGCCCTAGCATACTTCATACCATCTTTCTATTTATTCTTTTCTTTTAGTCTTTTCTTGATTATTTTAGTCTTTTCTTTTATTAGCTTGGATTAGGCTTGAAACGTTTATAAATTCTTCTTATATGTATGCTATGCCTTTTACTTTCATTATATCATTGTTTTCTTTAGTTAAGCATATCATTTTCTTTGGTCAAGCTTAGTTTCTTCATTGTCCCTACTTAGGCCCAATTTTCTCAACTGAGCCCTGGAATGTCTTCTGCTGCAATGCCTCGAATGCCCATGTTCCCCCCTGGTGCGCCTGGTCTTGGTCAGCAATTTTTCTATGGTCAGGCTCCACCTGCTCTAATCGCTCCACAGGTATCTTTTTTTATGATAAAAAACAATGACAAATATTAGGTTGACAAGAGCCTAGACTTGTTTAAATGTCACTTGACATCACTTTATCGTGCAGCCAGGATTTGGGTACCCTCAACAAATGGTTCCTGGAATGAGACCTGGAGGAGCTCCTATGCCTAATTATTTTATGCCTATGGTTCAACAAGGAGGTCAACAACATGCCCAGCGCCCTGTTGGTAGGCGTGGTGGACAAGCTCCTGGACAATTCATGCCGCACCAGACGATGCAATTTCTTCCACATCAGGTATGCCCTTTACTTATTAGTTATATTCTTTTTTGTTCCTCTCCATAATTTATACTAACTTAAATTAACAGTACATATTTTAATGTGTAGATGATGCCAAATAGGGGGCGTGGATATGGTTACCCACCTCAAGGTAGGAACATGCCTTCAGGTCCCATGCAAAGTGGTGGGTTTAACAATGTTCCAAGTCATGACAGGGAGCAGCAGCCACTCAGTGCTCTCTCTTCAGCACTAGCTAATGCCTCTCCGAGTCAGCAGCGGATGGTATGTTCTCTCTAAGAAACTCGTATGATGCATACACAACACAACTTTCAGTTTGAAAATAATGGCAGTTGTATGTCCGTAAGTCATTTGTCAGCAGGCTTTAACTTAAGTTAATCACTTAATTCTCATTTCATGTATGACTTCTTATGTTCAAATTACAGTTATAATTGTTCGTATGTTATTTGGATTTTTGTGCGTTTCATTCTAATAAATGGAAGTTTGCAAGTGATCCTGCAAGTGCGTTCTTGGACAAACTATGAATAGGTTTCCATAGCCTTTTTTATATGCTATTACAAATGACTTCTGTCTTTTTTATGTTAGCTACATTAACTAGGTATTTGTAACTCTCTATTTCAGTTTGTAGGATTTTATGACATAACCCTTCATGCCTATTGTCTTATTGTTGGGACAAACCTCAATGTTCATTTTAATAGATTTATCTTCATGATTACGTGTGTTGCTGGATATCGGATCGCAATATCATTTTTCTATCATGATCAACACAAGCCAAAATCTTTTAACCACAAATAAGCGGTTTTTCTCTGGTGAATTACATTTCACTACATTATCATTGTAGAAATGCTGGGTCCAAACAGTTATTTGTGGTATAAACATCACCTCTGAATATACTAATGTTCGATTAATCCTTCTGTTCAAACTAAATTATCTATCAGTACATTTTGTCTTGTACATAACATGATACATGGTAATAAGTTTACTTGCACATTTGTCGCCCAAATAGCAATGCCTTTGTTTTTGATGCTATGTAACATCATTTCAAAAACCTAAGTTATAAAGTATCAATGATATCCTTAAAATGTTTCATAGTATATTAAATCTGCAGTTGGATATAATCTAAGTTATCCAAATTTAATTTATCTGGTTACTGATTTCAACCAAAAGATAAGAAGGTTTATATTCATACCAGCTAGATTCACTTGCATTGTCATAATACTTCACTAGTAAATTACATGCATGATGTGTGTGCATGTGTGTCTGATGTAATATGATTAAATATAAAGATTAAAAGGATATTTATGTAACTTAACGATGAATTTCGGATTAATTTTCGTAATTAATAATAGAGATGAAATGTACAAAATTGGATTTTTTTTTAATATACAAGGCAAGATAAGAAATAAAGAATCATGTTTTAAAATTCATTGTAATTGACCATATAGAGATATAAAATAATAATAAAAATTTACCTACTTGAAACACATGGAGGCTGGAGGCTGGAGGCTGGAGGCATATTTTGTGATGAAATAAGTTTCCTACTTTAATCTTATAGTCATGCTTTACATAACTACAGACAATAATCTTCTTTGTGGGTCTCATTTACAAATCTTAATCAAATACAAGTCTATAATCATATTTTTGTTTTGATTGATAATAATTAAAAGGTTTGGATTTTGGAGTCTGCAAATTGATGAGCTGTCAGATTGATTTTAAACGATAAAGTGTGTAAAACCTTCACAAAAGCGAGTCCAAAACAATTTCTTTGTTGGTATAAGAAGGGGTATTTAAGTATTTAGGAAAAAAAATGACGTACCGACCAAATCAATAAATTGTCCTTGTTATTATAATAATAATTATATTAGTAAAGAAATTTTTAATGCTATTTTAGAATTATACATGACACACATACACACACGTATGTATTACACGATGTGTGTGTGTCGAAGAACTAAGCTTACACTTGTAAACTTCAGGAGAGTGAACTGAACCCCAAACACATACTCCGGGTAGATCTCTCTCACACACACTTTGTATACATACACACACACATGCATGTACACATGCATTCACACACACATATACATACACACACACATATACAAACATACACACACTGTATACATACATATGTATGCATACATAAACACTCTATACATACATATACAAATGCACACACACATACATTCTTACATACATATATGTAAGTATATATGTAACGTGTATATACACACACATACATGTGTGTGTTTATATACATACATGTGCGTGTGAGTGTATCAAAGAACTAAGCCTACAGTCGCAAATTATGAGAGAGTGCACTGAACTCCAAACACAAGTCATAATATTGTTTACTACTAAATCTGGTAAATGTGCATTCATAACATATAAATTAATCAGAAGTATCCTTATTTCACAACAAAAAAGGTAATTACATAACCTTTTTTGGATAATGGATAATTTATTTGTTATAGGTGTGCATTTACCCTCTTTAGTAGTTAAATTAGATGAAAATTAATGATGGATGTTAATGTAATTTTCAGTTGATAAGTCTTTATTCATCCTTAATAATATCTCTTACTAAATTCTCCACTTCTCTCCATACAAACCTCATCAACTCCACTTCATCGTCTCAATGGTGAACTAAAACTCAAACAAACTGGTCAAGGAATAAATGGAAACCTCAGACTGCAAGGACGCACTGATTATTCCAAGCATACCAACACCAAACCATGATCTATTAGACATCCATGTAGCAAAATTTCTAATTCATTATGTATTCTTATTCAAGAACTTGCCTTGTGTGAATAGTTTGAAATTTTCGCTTTCAATAATGCTTGTGGACTGCTGCCCTTTTGCTGGGGGTAATTGGAAAGAGGGAAAAAATGATGCACGGACCAAATCAGACAGTTATAGTTACATCAGTAGAGATATTTTAGTTGTTGATTTGGCTGCTGACTTGTGTTTTTTGTTCTGTAATAGATGCTTGGTGAAAATCTATACCCATTAGTGGCGCAGATTGAGCCTGATCATGCTGCCAAAGTTACTGGAATGCTACTTGAGATGGATCAAACTGAAGTGTTGCATCTGCTCGAATCGCCCGAGTCTTTGAAAGCAAAAGTTGGTGAGGCAATGGAAGTTCTTAAAGATGTAGCTCAGCAGCAGCAGCAGCAAATACCTCACAGTCAGATGGCTTCATTGTCTCTTAACGGCGAATGAGCGTCTCCCTTCTTCATTCAAATATTTATTATATTTATGTTAGCTTAAATTACCTGAGAGCTGTTGTGTTTTTTGGATCAATTTTGTTTTGTTGTTTTTCTGGTGTGGAACTTGCTTTTTGAGATGTATTTTTTTGGAATCGTAGCGTTTCTCTGTAGTTTATCTATATGTTGAGGTTTTGTCATTAACTCAAATATATTTTTGAATATCATGTAGCTCTACGTCAGCCATTGTATTGTTTGAATATTAAATTATTGGACTTCTATTTGTGCTCATAAATGCATGGTTGATATGCAAGTACAAAGAAGTCTACTTATTGATTTCCTCTTACAATTTAGCAATATGAAGAGTAGCAACATCAGTAATTCCTTTTAAAGTTCTCTGGGTGCAGTGGAAACAGATTCAGAGTTTCATAACCTTCGGCCTCCCATTCTCTGCACTTGCGCTTCTTCGACTCCTCCTTTTGCGAACAATTCACGAAGTTTATGAAAACATCACCTAATTTATCGCCAGAAAATAATGATAGTAGAGGATCATGAGTTGTAGAATTGAGTGTGAGGAAAGCAGCGCTACGTTTAAGCCTCTGTCTCTCTCGGGCTTTGTGATTCTGAAACCAATAGAACACATTTTTTCCTTCAATCCTTCCATATGTTTCTAGCTCCTTGGTTATTTCGTCGATTTGTTTTGAATTGGGTGTGCGCATTCCACCTTTGTATAGCTCTTCGAGTATTTGTATTTGCTCCTCTGTTGGATTCCATCGTGTACCATTTGCCTGTATATGGCACATTTTCATTACATAATAACCGAAGCAATAAAGATTTTGAATAGAAAATCGAAATAAAAAGATAGCATACTGGAATGAATGCATCTTTGCTTTGAACTTCTTTTACAAGTTCATCCACTTTTGAAGAGCGTAGGTCTGTATCAGAAAATGTGAGTCTCATTTCTAAGGTAGATGAACTAAGAATTAGTAAAATGTGATGGTTAATGTTACAGTTATATAGGAAGAGAAGCATGCAACTTGAAAAAGAGATGGAAGACCAAATCATGAGGCAAAATTGACTTATGAAAAAAAAGATGAAAAGGATTGGGCATGGTTTGAATTTGCAATCAAGATGATTAAGAGGCAAAAAAACAACTTTTGTTAATCTGTTTGTTTTGAACTTTTCATTTGCTTTTGTCCATTAATCCCCAAAAGCAAAAGAAAAGCAAAGCATAAAAGTGAGAAGCACATCTTTGTGTTAGTAAAGGTCATGATACAGGTGAATATATTTGAGTGCTTTTAGATTATATGTTGCCATTAATACTTTATACTTCATTCCAAATTTGATTCAAACACTATCCATCTGCAACATTTTAAATGAAATGGAAACTGAAGCGTGTATAACAACACAGCAAATACATAAGTTGATACACAATGAAAACAAAATTAAGGCATTCAGGTACAGTAACAATTT
Source organism: Allium fistulosum (assembly GCA_030737815.1). NCBI lineage: Eukaryota > Viridiplantae > Streptophyta > Magnoliopsida > Asparagales > Amaryllidaceae > Allium > Allium fistulosum. The sequence continues at coordinate 447,360,649 of CM060903.1, forward strand.
TTTTAATAACTGTATCATCTGTTTGATATTATTATCCATTATTGGAAATTGCAGCCTGAATGCAAGATCATGATCAAACGTGCAGCTTTTCATTATATATACAAACTTTATTGCAAAAAATGATGTCATGCCTGTAAGCAAAAGAGGAAGCAGCAAATGTATTTTGTGACGCATCATGCTTATAACCAAAAAAGAAAGGAAGACAAGAGAATATAGCAAAATTAATGATATCTACTCACTTTTTATCATTTTTACAGTGCAAGCCTAACACTTTAATTTGACTTGATACAGGATTGATTTAAATGTTTCTCTTTTTTGTTGGAAAAAAAAAATTGGTTTCTAGTAATCTGATCTGCCTACTGATAACAAAATGGAGTGTTGCCATAGATTATACATAAATTTATTTATAGTATATTTCTCGCACAGCAGAGAGCTAATGAAACATGATTTATACTCATTACTGATGACTGCGAACACCATGGCCCTGCCGCATATCTCCTGATTTAGTCATTTCTATATGATGAGGCTTGAGACTATGTTTTACTTTTTATATAGCAATCTCACTTGGAATACTAACACTGCTCTTCAAGCAACAATGCAATGCTAGCATTCATCCATAAAAGTTATTCGGGATATGAACAAACCGAAGACACTACTTCTACTACATCCGTTTTGGAATCACCTTTAGGATCAGTAGCAATTAGCCCTTGCACTTCAAGGAACTCCATCTTCGATGATCTTCAAGATGTCTCTTATTTGAACGTTTATGCTAGTTCGAAGTGATTTTTGGATAATATATCAAATTCCGGTCTCGCCGAACCGATGACGATTGTTTTTAAAACTGGCCAACATTTGAGAGCCGATTATTTAACTGTCAATACAAACAATTCAACCAGAGATTTAACCAAGCATGATTAAGCACAAAGCAACCACTAAGCCTCTATAATTAATCTTTTCATTAATTAAAACCACTTTGTAAATTCTTGTATTAAAATACTTTTACAAAGATATATTCACAAAACCCCTCTACTCTTTTCAATACTTGAAAATATTAATATACTTATCTCTTGTATAAGTATACTCATAAAACATTTCACTTTCAAAATTTAGAAAACCTTTACGTATGCTCATATCGACAGTATAAGTATATTCACAAAACATTACATTTTCAATACTTCAGAAATGTATCCATATACTTATCTCAATGATATAAGTATATTCATAAATCTTAAGAAAGATTTCATTTTCCAAAACCATATTCATAAATGTCATTTAAAAACATTAATAACAATAAACCCAAACACTTTCCTTTTGGTGTTGAGTAAACGGATTGTATAAAAACTAGACTAAATATACGTACCACCATTTTTTCGATTTTAAACAGCACTATCCCTCAATTAACAATGAAATCAGACAAGTTAAAAAACTATTCTTGCCTCCACACACATTCTTAATTCTCAAGATAGAGAAGAGTTTCCATATCTCAGAATTTGGTGTTAAAGTATGGAAAGAATACATCCCATACCACCATAATTTGAAAAGATCATTTATGGAAATCGGGTCTCATTCTTTTTATAGAAATTCTTTTATAAATCCCTTTAATAAAGTTCCTTTATAAAACTCCTTTATGTTTATAAAACACTTTTATATTTACATACTCCATTTTGTAAAAATATTATTTGTAAAACTCCTTTTATAAATCTCCAAAATTATCTATAACTCCTTTTATACATCTCCAAATTCATTTGTAAAACTCCTTTTATAAAATTAATTTCTATTTATAAAACTTCTTTTATAAATCTCAAAATATAATTATAAACCTCTTTTATAAATCTCCAAATGTAATTATAAACTTCTTTTATAAATCTTCAAATATATTTATAAAACTTCTTTTATACTTAACACAAATCTTCGTTTTCAAAGTAATACCAGATACTTCTGTAAAACGATCATTTCATATATTACTATAAATTCACAAATATGAATTAATATCCAATTCTTCAAAATGGTATCATTTCCCTTTAAAAATTATTATTTATAAATTCATTCTTTTATAAAACTACTCCTTTAGTTTAAATAATAGCATTTATAAATCTATCCTTTTATACAACATCTTATATAAAATATTTCACAAATATATATTCCAAAATATTTCAACCTTCTTTTAAAAACAAGACCATTTTAAAATAAAAGATAAACCTCTTTTATTTTCTTTTAAAATAAACATTCATTATTTTAATAACTTTCTATAAAGATAAATACTTTCCAAAAACAATTTTAAAACTTTTATTTATATATAAATATATGGAAAAAGAATAATAAAAGAAGTTGAAGTAATATAGAGAAGTTCAAAACCTAATTGGAAATAAATATCACCGAAATTCCAAAGGAAGTCAGCTTTAAAAATCATTTCCCCAATCAAAACCATTTTCAAAACAAAACATCAATTAATAGTATTTTAAAGTACTATAATGAGGCCGATAGCTGCCAGAGCACTTAACCAATACTATTACTACCTTTAATACTAAAAATGTTCAACTTTTAAATATATATCAGTGTTATATCCAATATGGCCAATTACCAAGTTTTGACATTTAACAATCTACATAACAGGTATATAAATGAGATTAAAATCAACATGTATATAACTGAATTTAAAAATCACTACGATGAGAAATCTGGATTTCTCTACAAATTTTCTCTGTATTTCATTTTAAATGTCAGCCGCTTTAAAAAGCGGATATTTAACCAAACTAAAGCAATAAATATGACCCGAAAGTCAAGGCTATCCATCATCGTTCTTTTACTTCATTCCAGTAGCGTTCGCCAAACTATCCTACTTCATTCTGGATTCTCCACCACATGCACAGTTGTTAAAGTGGTTTTCGCTATTGGCAGAGAGTATGACAATTTTCGATCCCGGTCTCTTTAACAACCAAACGCTTATTTCACACCAGTTGGTTCTTTTATATTTCCAAAATCGATTCATATTTGATATCAAAATATCATATTCAATTCAAAATCATATCACTTCCGAAATCATATTCACTTTTGAAATCATATCACTTTCGAAATCATATTCACTTTCGAAATCTTTATTCACTTTAAATCATATTTATTTCAAAATCATAACCACAAAATTGGTTAAACCCCCATATCAAAATATTTGCATTTAAATCAATTAAATCTAAATCATAACGGTTCCAACTTTAAATAGTTTGAATATTGAAAGTAGTTTATATATTGGAATAGTTATACATTAAAATAGTTTATATTTTTAAAAATAGGTTATAGCTTAAAATAGTTTATATATTAGAAATAGTTTATATATTAATATATATATATATATATTAAAAGTTGTTTATAAATTTAAAATAATATATATTAAAATAGTTTATAAATTTAAAATAATATATATCAAAATAGTTAATATATTAAAAATAGGTTATAGATTAAAATAGTTTATATATTAGGAATAGTTTATATATTAAAATAGGTTATATATTAAAAATAGTTAATGCATTAAAAATTATTAATATATTAAAATGGTTTATATGAGAAAATAGTTTATATGTTAAATGAGTTTGTATATTAAAAGAGTTTATATCAAAAATATTTTCAAATTAGAATTGTTTCTTTCAATTTCACAAATCAATTCAAATTCTCATTAAACCACTTCAAATCCATGTTTGAACTACAAATTTTAAACCACTTCAAATTCAATAGGTTACAAAGTTTAAATATTCAGATGTTTACAATAACTCAATTTTGATAAGTTTCATTTATAATTCAAAATTCAACTATATGATTTCAATTTAATTTTTTTAAACAATTCATTTAACCAATTTCAATTTCAACATTTTAAAGCTTGGATTTTGAAAATAATTCAGTTCATATAAATTTATTTTATTTCATAATATCATTTAACTGGATTTAAAAATTAAGGATTTAAAATTATTTAATTAACCAATCTGGTGTCCGTATATAATTTTCTACCATATGATCAAGTGATACAGATATATATCATTTCAACCTGCAATAAATTTAAATTTATGGGTATATATCATTTCAACCCACAATCTCAAGTAAAATTCAAATTCCATAAAATCGCTCGAGTTTATCAATTCAACCCATAATGATTTTTCCCTAATCTATAAGACCATTCGGATATGTATCATTTCAACTCATAGTGATTTTCCTAACAATAACTAAGGGAACTTACAATGTTATAACAACATATAAAATAAATATAATATCCAATCATCCAAATATCAACAATTAAACATCCATCACAATCATCATTCAAATCAACCAATAAATCACAACAAATGAACTGGTTATCATTATCAGGTGTTTAACTGGCAATTAAATTCAATATAAATTTAAATGGAAATTTAATTCAATATAAATTCAAATTAAATTTAAATGACAATTTAAAATACCAAACAACAATCAATAAATTCCTAATCACATCATTAATTTAATTTAACCAACATAAGATAGTTTAATATTTGTGAGTGGGTTAAATCACTCACCTTTGGTTTATCGTTGATTTAAAAATCCAATTAAAGCCTAAAATTCTAACAGTCTTAGAATGCAGCCAAACTAGTTTCATAATGTTCGAAATTCCGATTAACTTTGGTTCAAAAATCAACTTCCAAATTTGGAAAAGGGGCTTAGTAACTTCAATGGTACTTAATCAAGTCACCATTAATTCCAATAACTATCTAAGTTATGATCCCAGTATTTACATAACATCAAATCTGTAAATTAAATTCACCATTAGCAATTAATTGTTAATACCACACTTATCCAATACTAACCAATTGGAATGTATTAAGTGTCCACACTAATGTAATAGCAGAACGGAGTTTATTTCTGCTAAGTAAATGTCCAAATTTAACTTATCAAATAAATGATAGCAGAATGTTGATTTATTCTGCTAAACAGGGTCCAATTAATTTAACTAGCGGAACAATGATTTGCTTCCGCTAGACAAATGTCCAATTAACAACATTTAATTCAATTTAACTCAACAATATTATTTGGCTACTTAATGGCACAGACAAAGATAATTGAAACAATATCTAATTAAAAGTCAAACCGTAGATCATTAACTCAATCAACGATTAATAATCAATATTAAATCAATTTACAAATTAGAATTGGATTGATTTCAATTAATAGGGTCAAGTTATATTTTTAATCCAGATTACTTGACAATCAGAGAAATGTATAAAATGATTTATTCTTAGTTATTTTAAATTAAACCGTCCATTAAAAATTAATTGATTAATTAACATATAATTAATTAAATAAAAATTACTTATTTATTCACTTTAACCTTTTATAAATCACTAAATTTTTACGTTGCGGAAATTTCTACGATATTAGTTTACATGAAAATACACGGCGATAGGATTTCGACGCAACAATCTGTTCGTTGATTGGATTTAAAACAAATAAGAAATATTGTTTTCAAATTTTATAGATCTTTAAATACAAAATTTAATTTAATTTTCCTTTCAACAAACAATCTAGCCCATCCCCAATCACCCAGGCCAACAACCCTTCTCGGCCCATCATTCCTTTACAAACCCAAACCAAAATCCTTCTCCTCCTTCCCAGTTTTCTTTTCCCCTCTTTCATTCGAGCACGAGAATATGCACGAAGCTGTGCACAATAGTGTGCACGTACACAACGCCTCCGACCAATTAAACTCGCCGCCTACCGTCTTCGTAGGACACCTCCGATCATCTCATCACGTTCGACCATCAGGAATCACGATCAAACACTTAGTTCGAAATTTCGAATGCTCACCCAAAAATCTAGAACCACATCGTACCACTTAACCGCCTCGCCACGTTCCCACAATCGACCATCCACCACCAAAACTTACCCCGAGCTCTGCCGTCACCTACTCTACCCATTCCCCCTCATGCGCACTTTGCCCTCTCTCTCTCCTAATCCCCATTGACCACGAACCAAAACCGAACCCAAAACATTTTAAAACCCTAGTTCGAATTTATTAAGCCCGTACACACCGTTAAAAATCACCACGTCAATTTTCTAGGATGCGCCATCGCCCATACCTCCTCCTCTCCAAACACCGTGTCACGAAATCAATCAAATCAAATTTTACAAAACACCCAAATCCGTTCAACCCCTAAATTCTCCCTCCACAGCTCACTAAGAATTCTCAAACCACCTCTAAAAATCATATTTTTCAATAACAATCACATCCATATGATCCATTCGTTAAACTATAATAGTTGAGTTTTCGATCATATTGAACCACTTACTGTTATATATAGTTTTCTCTCTCTCTCTCTCTACTTTAGAATTAAATGAAATAAATTCTAAAATATTCTAAACTCAAAAGCAAACAGCTTTTGTTTTGGAATCATGATTTAAAACCTCTTAGATATGAAGATATTGATTTTTGAAGTTGAATGTTCATCTTTTTTTAACCAAAATATATTAACATAGAAGTTTTTCATAGAAGATGTACAGTGTTTTATATGAAACTGATTATGTCTAAGACACATATACATATACATCTTCACATAACAAAACATAAGCACATGACATAGATCAAAGGTTCATACCAAAATCAATAGTTATATGAATATATGCAGATACGAGTAACAAAGCAAGATGTTTTTACTCACAGTTTTGAAATGTGATGAACACTCTGTAGCTTGTTTAAATCCTTCCCTCCAAGCTTTGAACACTTAACCAGATTTTGTTTTAATGGCAGATCTGTTGTTTGCTTCTTCTTTTTTAAGTATGAACAAGTATGTTTGCATATATATATAAGAGAATGGGAAGGGAACAGTGCCGAGATATGTACATATATAGGGTTTTTTTCTCTTTTTTTCTTCTCTTTCTTTTTGGTGGCTGATTTGATTTCATGCATTGATTTGATTTCATTTGTGTTGATTTGATTTTATATGTATGCATGACTTGATTTCTTGTGTGGGCTTATTTGAATGTTTTGTATGCTTGAATTGCTATTTGCTATGATGAAGCTCATTTGTGTATAAATATTCATTTAGATATATACACTTACATATTTTTATCATATACACATTTTCATTTTTATATATATATTTATATATACACATATTTACATATTCATTTAGACATATATATATATATATAAATATTTTATCCTAAGTTTGAAATTTCCATCTTGAAGCTTTTTAATTTTATATTATCATAAGTTTTGAAATAGTGAAGTTTATATACATATATATCTATTTTATCATATTCAGAAATATCGTTTAAAAATTTATATAATCTAATATTTATATTCAGGTATCTCCAATATTAGAAAAATCAAATTATTCGACTTATAAAAATTAATATTTCAATATTTAAAATTAATTAATTATCCTAATAACAGATGGCTAAAAATCCGGGTCATTGCATATATATTCCAAAATTAAAAAATCTCCATTTTTAATGTTCCAGATTGAATACACAGCAAGCACAATTTTAATTTTAATTTTATTATGTTAGTATATAAATATTATGAATAAATTAGCTAAACAACAATAAATTAGTGATCGAAAATATTATATATATATATATATCGAATTTTAAATTTTTAGAAAATTTGGTATCATATTTTATATGTTGTGAAAGTTTTTGAGATTCTTTTAAGTCAAAAGATTATTATTTTCATTAATTAATTACTTTCGGCCTAATTAAAAAATGATTTTTTAAAAATATTAGAAATGGTTGAAAAACTTAAATTTTTGACCGAAAGCTTATATAATGATAAATAATTTTAGAAATTTTAAGATCTATTTTTTGAAGAGAAATGTGTGATCCTCTAAAGTAGAGGAGAGCACACATGTACATATATATATAACACCAATAATAAAGGAGCTGCCACCATGCTTGGCAGGTAACAAATCATATCATAGAAAAATATATGAATAAAAACACAGGTAACTTCTTGAATGAGCTCCGACAAAACCGCCACCCACCTCAATATCGAACTCCGGCAAGACCACCGTCTGGTACTAAAGTGTTAGAAGTACCCAAAATAATCCATGGTGCAACCAAGTGCACCAAAAGATCAATAACCAGCTCCATTAGAGAAAGAATGCCTCACTGCAAACGCGGATGAACCAAAATGAAGCCACACTATAAATGCAGATGATCCAGAATGAATGCCTCACTCTAAACGTGGATGATCCATGGTCCAACCAAGTGCACAAATGAGATCAACAAGCAGCTCCTCCAGAGAATGAATGCCTCACTGCAAACGCGAATAATCCAAAATGAATGCCTCACGGCAATCCTACAGTTCTGGCGACAGCATCCCGAAACCCTGCAAATAGCATACTAGCACCATTTTTGACCTAAACCTGTATCTGCAGATGGAACTATACAAAAATATAAGAATAATACACATATATGTATATAAGTGAAATTTATATACATATACATGCATACATATACATACATACATATATTTATGAAATAAAAGTAATAAAACTAAAGTTAATGTTATAAGACGGTAAAGATACTAAAATAAGAGATAGACTAATAAAAGGATCACAACTCAATATGCAACATCTTAACTTACTCCAATGATATGAAATAGTGATCACATAATCAAAAAGGTATAAAAATAAACAAAATACAAAGCTAAAACTTATAAAACATTCAATATTTAAAAAATATTACATTATGCTCCTTTGATCAAAAGAACATTATTATAATCGAAAAAATCGTCATTCAAATTCGAAATAATGCTGTAATTATTAATGTTAAGAATATTGTTTTTTGTTTAAATAACTTAATGTTTTTTCTAACCTTATTAAGATATTCTTTAAAATGATTATTTTTAGCCAATCTATATTTAGGATTTGAGATCCAATTGAAACAAAATGATGCTAATGTAAATATCAATATATTAATATAACTATTATTATTATTAAATAATCTCTGGTTTCTCTCAAACCAAATATACCAATATATTATAATGAATAAAGTATCTAGTAAAAATCTATTTCTCTTTTTAAACTTAAATCTTAAGTTATTCTAGTAAAAATCACAATCGGTAAAAGTATTATTAAGAATGTAGCAAGTATCCATACAATCGTAATATAAATGATTAATGTCTTCAAAAAAATTACAAAACTTACATTTATATCAATTTGCAAATTCTTTCTTTTTAAAAATTCAATAGTATTTAGCTTCCCATGATTGATTAACCACATATGAATCTTAGCTTTTGGTGCTGCATTAGCTTTCCAAATAAGATTAAAAGTGTTGTTAGTAATGGCTGAGAAATTAAGAAATTTATATAAAGAATTTGAAGTGAATTTCTTACTTTTATCCCGTTCCCAGCTAATAATATCATTTTCGTTATCAATATTATATAACTTCAACCTTGCACATAATAAAGAGAATTGTCTAAGAGTTGTACCTTCTAAGATTCTATTAAAACTAAAGTTCCAAAGGGGATCATTATCCGGCGAAAAAATATCTTTAATTAAAGCATTTTTAAAGTTACAAATTTTGAAAAGCTCTTTAAATTCCTCCCTAAGAGGAATGACAAATATCCAACGATCATGCCAAAAAGTTGTATTATTTCCTGAATGAACAGTCGAATTAGTACCAAGATTATAAATCTTGTGACATTTTAAAATTGATTTCCAAAAATCAGACAATTTATTATTAACTGAAGGCGTAATTTAGTATAAATGCTTACTACCATTATAATAATATTTAGATATAATTTCTTTCCAAATAGAATTATCATTAATATCCTTAAATTTCAATAACAGCTTCTCTAATAAAGACAAATTCATGTTACGTAGATTAATAACACCTAATCCACCCTCCTTTTTCGATTTACAAGCTGTATCCCAGTTAACTAAATATTTTAGACTACTATTAGGATTATCACCACTCCTTAAGAAATCCCTTCTTATTTTATTAATTTTATTGATCACCCATTCTGGAAAAAGATGCATAGACATCCAATAAATCGGAAGTGCAGATAAATCAGAATTGATGAGAACTAATCTACCCGCTCTCGATAAAAACCTCCCATTCCAATTAAAAATTCTATTTTTAATTTTATCTATTATAATTAGCCAGTCATCATGCTTAAGTTTAGTTGGTCTAATCAAAAATCCTAGATAATCAATAGGGAAATTCATGGTTTTACAATTAAGCGTATTAGCAACTAAACCTTCAACCTTATCAACGTCATTTAATACTAAAACCCAACTTTTATCAAAATTAATTTTTAGACCTGAAAGAAGTTCAAAGTTGTATAAATAAATTTAAGAGTAATGACGTGGCTAGGCAAATGAGAAGTAAATAATAAGGTATCATCCACAAATTGAAGAATAGAAAGACCATTACGTGAGATTTCACTACCAACGCACCCTAAAGAACCATTTCCAATCGCTTATTTTAATTATCATAGCAAAAACATCTGCAGCTAATTTAAACAAGAGAGGCGATAAAGGATCACCCTGCCTTAAGCCACATTTTGATTGAATTTTATTTCCTAAAATTCTGTTAACCATTATACTAGAATTACCAGTTTTAAGCAAAGTCATAATCCAACTAATCCATTTGCGACTAAAACCTCTAGCCAGAAACATATCAATTAGAAAATCCCAATCTACCGAGTCGAAAGCTTTCGCAAAGTCCAGTTTTAGAAGCACACATGTAATGTTATTCTTACAACAATGATTAATGTACTCTTGAATAGCGGCCACTCCATCTGTGATATTTTTATCCTTAATGAAAGCAGTTTGTGAACAATCAATTAGATCATTCATTCTTGTGCTAAGTCTATTTGCTAAAACTTTTGAAATAATTTTAACAGAATAATTAATTAAAGAAATTGGTTTAAAATATTTTAAATTATTAGAACCTATTTTTTATGTAAAAGAATGACGTTTGCAAAATTAAATCTCCTAATTGTAGTTTCTCATTATAAAATTCATTAAACATGCTAATTAAATCAAATTTTAAAACATCCCAAAATAATTTGTAAAATAAAATAGGAAAACCATTGGGACCCGGGGCTTTATCACTAGTCATGTCATTAATAGCCTTCAAAATTTCCTCTTTAGAAAAAGGATTATCAAAGTCAGAAAGGTTAATTCTAGATTCAATAGGATAAAGTTCATTCCATCTAATTTTTATTCTATTCTTATTCTTATTGCCAAAAATATCCCTATAGTAATCAGTAAAGGCCTTATTAAGATCCCTTTGATCAACCAATTCAACATTATTCACAAAAATAGAATTTATTATGTTGCTACATTTTCTACCATTAGCCATACCGTGAATTTTTTTTGTATTATTATCACCTTCATTAATCCATTGAATTCTAGATCTTCGTTTACACATAATCTCTTCTTTTTCTAAAATTGAATTAAGCTTTTCTTTTAAATTAGCGAGTACATTATGCTCTCCAATATTTAGTTGTCTAGTTTCTTCTATCTTGTTAATTTTAAGCATTTCAAAAAGTAAGTTTTCTTTTTTAATATTAATACTGCCAAATACATTCTTACTCCAATTCTTAAGAAAATTCCTAAGACCCCTGAATTTTAAAACAATTTTTTTTGCAGAGTTATCTGTATTTCTGATATTATAAAATTCGTTGAAATCCATTGATTTTTAATTAGATCAGGAAAATTAGGTTCTAATAGCCACAACTTTTCAAATTTAAAAGTTTTATTAACAATTTTAGGATGATCACAAATAAGTATGATAGGGCAATGATCAGCATATGTATATGGTAAACCAGAGACTCTACATATAGGAAATTTATCTTCAATTTCATCACTGAAGAAAAATCTATCTAGTAAAGCCATAGAAGGGGACTCCCTAGTATTACTCTAAGTGAATTCTCTATTAGTTAGAGGTAATTCAATCAAATTAGTAATAATAAATTGGTCAAATTCTTCCATAGAAGAGAAATTCCTATCCCGAGATGAACGTTTCCCTAAAAAACATGTAACATTGAAGTCACCACCCATAATCCAAGATCTAGGAACGAATGATCTAAATTCCAGACATTTATTCCATAGAACTCGACGACCAATTTTCGAGTTTGGACCATAAACATTAGATATATTTAATAAAGAGTTATCTCTAAGGTTAATGAGAATAATATGTAAAGAATGTTGTTTAGTAATAGTTTGAAGAAGTTTAAAAGAATTATCATGCCACCCTATGAGTAAACCCCCAGAAGCTCCAATTGAAGGTAAAAAAGCCCAATGTCTAAAATGATAACCACCTAATCTTCTATAAAAACAAATATCAAGACAATATATTTTTGTTTCCTATAAAAGGGCAATATCAATAAAATAATCTTTAAAAATTGTTCTAGTTTTATCACATTTATTTAAATCATGTAGACCCCTAATATTCCAGCTAATTATCCTCATAATCCAGATGATCTAACCCTCTCTAATTCCCTACTCATAATGTATGCAATATCTAGTTCTTCATTAGTAAAAACAAAAGCAGTATCCTTAGCTAACTAGCAAACTCGCTATTGGATAAGCTACCTAGAGCATAGGAAGAATAAGTACTACCTAAAACAGAAACAATACCTGAGCCTGAATTCGATGTGCCAATCATAGCACTCCAATCAGGAGACTCACCAAAAAAAATAAAGATCTACTTTGAAACATAATGTATTATATATAGATTTTGTGAATAATTACAATTACTAAAAATTATAAATGATATAAATATACATTTTAAAAATATTAGTTTAATTTTTATGTGATATAGTTATATAGTTTAGTATTAGTCATATAATTAAATTAATTAATATATTAATATATGTATACATAAATTAATAAATAATAATAAATGACATAAAGTAATTTCGGCTGTGTGTATCAAATCTATCATATAAAAAAATGTTTTTTTTATAACCAATCAATATATGTGACAACAACAATACCTATAGAAATCTCACCTAATTAACAATTCAATAATAACAATATATATAAAAAAAATATTGAGTTATTCAGAGATTATGCATCATATATAAAATTAAATATTTACCTAAACTAATGCCCTTAATTACACCTTGTAATGATGAATTCCCTTCCTCTTTAAACCTTCCCGATTCATCAAATTGCAAGTCTTTGAATTGCAGACCCTTTGGTATCGAATAACTATTGATTTGAATTGATTTGATTTCATTTGTGTTGGAGCACTAAGAGGTATAATTCGGCTAGCAAAATGGAGAGAGGAGGCAGCCAAAAAGTCCTCTAAAGGTTGGGGATAGAGATGCTTATATAGAGAACAAGTTAGAGATATTTTAGGATCAATATCCTACATCATCTCTTACCAATTCTTTTCCATCTTAGCCCTCCATCTCCAAGCCTTTGTTGCACCATCTTATGGTTCATATTGCCTACATTTTGGTTGATATTTCAAGCCCCTTTCATGGGCTTTAAAACCATTTTAAGCCCAAATAAATATTATTAATTAAATCTAATTTAATTGCTTATCGATATTGCATATCGATTGATATATTTATAACTATTATTAATATATACAATAATATTTATTCTTCAAATCATATTCAAAATTTTAAAATTTTATAAATATTAATTAATTTATAACAATTATAAACTAGTTAAATCGTTTAGTCTAAAGAGAATTCATCATTTTAGTTGTGTAACTTGTCAGGTGTAAATTCGGTTAGCAATTAACATTGAACTATTCGAATGTTAACATTCATACATCATTTAGCATGTGGTGTGCTATTTTGCTAAAATTTATCGCTTACTTAGTTTCGATAAAATCCAATTTCACTTTATTAAGCGTTACCAGTTGTGACATTTATTTACACCAACTATTTTTGTCAGAACTATATCACTTTGGACTTATGGAATTTGGTAATGGTCAGAATTTCAATATCATCCATATTCAACTATATAGTTCAAACATAAAGTCCTTGTGTAAAGGCCCGTATCTCCGTACCCTTTGAGTCGATAATAATTCACACGAGTCCAACTCAATTTGAATGGGAATACGAATCTTTAGGGGTGAAGAAGAAAAGATAGAAGAAACAGAAACAATAACACAGAATCTCACAATCGCAGCGGAATAAAATATAATATATAATATCATATTTTTATGCAAAAGAATCTGTAGCTGTTAATATATATATATATATATATACCATCATCAGAGTACAACAATCAACAAATCAATTCTGGAAAGTTATTATAACCTGTCCTCACCAGTGCTGACTATACAGTCTACACACACAGCGGAATATAAACAAGTATATGAAATACGCTTGAAATCCTCCAGCTCGTATCCTGAGCTCCATAGCATCCTAACCTGAAACTGTAATACTCGACCTGACCCAAGCATTATAATAAAATAACACTCAAGTCAGTCTAGAAAACCAACGTGAGAAAACACACTCAATTTGAATTATTACTTTTTTCAAAATCCTTTGAAAACAAAGGTATCTCGTAAGACCACGTCACACATAAACACATTCGGTTTTTACCTTACGATAACCAAAACATTTTTATATCAAAATCATTTGATATTATTATAGTGTCTATAGAAGGCAAATTATAAAATAGCTGAAATGCTTGCATCTCACGTTTCAACATAGTTGGTATACAATCAAAACCATACAGGCTCATAGTGGATGTTGGATTCTATACAATGACTGGGCTACCGGGGTACCGCCCGCCACAGTACACCTCTAGAAAAATGTACCGAGGATAACACCTGGATCCCCTGCCTATACAGAACCGGCCTACCCCTAACCTAGATAGTACCGAATATGTTATCACTCCGGGTGTTCCCACCCTTATCGAGCGCTTTGTTTTTCCATGCATAACCATATCCATAATTATTATAATATATCTGAGAGTATCTAGAAAAGTGATAACATACCCTAATTGGGTGCGACCCACTTAGCCCTGCTGCATCTTCCATGTTTTAGTCATTCCCGGTTGAAGAGGCTTGAGGCTACATTTTACCTTTAGAATAGAATTCATACTTGGAATGCTAACACTGCCTTCCGGACAGCAATGCAATGAGAGCATTCATCCATACAAGTTGTTCTGGGTCTGAACAAACCGAATCTCCAAAATCATCATCTCCATTTTCTTCGAGATATCACAATTTGTAACGCACAAATCGAATCGAAGTGGTTTTCGGATAATTAAATCCAATCCCCGTCTCTTCGAAACGATCAATGAATTTGGCCAGATTTTATAGTCGGTTATTTAACTATCAATAATATCCATAAGTAATCACTAGGCCCTATTTCATAAATTTTCCAAAATGTTTATTTCAAAATATCTTAACAAAGATATATATCCAAACCTCTTCCAATATTTCAATAATTGAAAACAATTCCAATATACTTATATTCACAGCATCATATATTTCAAACATGTCTATACTTAGAAATATATTTTTCCAATTCCATTCATAATTCAACGCCTTGAGAATATTTCTATAATAACAATCTCGTAGTCGAAATGATTCAAATCCTTCTAGTCCAATACTTAGGAAATATTTTATAAGTATACTTTCCGAAAACCATTTTATTTCAATACTTAAGAAATATTCCATTTATTTCTTATTTTCTCAAAATCCTTTACCATTAATTTGTAACTTCCTTAACTCGAACGGATTCCATAAGTTTTCGGAATTCATAAATTAATTTTCCTTTAAAATTTCCAAACTCGATTTTTACTCGTCTATAATTCCAACTACCCATTTCTAACTTCTTTTATAAATTCTAATTCATCTCTCGAAGTTCTCTTATTCCAACAATTTGGAAATTTCCATAAGTTTCCAGAATTCCACTATACGATTTCTCTTATAAAATCATATCCGTTAAATAAACTCCGTTTACAAATCTCGAGAGGACTTATAAATAAATTTCAATCATTTAAAAACTATAAATATAATAAGTATTTTAAAAGAATAATAATTTATTTTTAAAATATGTTTAAGTAATTATTTAAAAATATTAAAACACTTTTAAATAGACGGCGACAACTAATTTCTAAGTCATTTATAAGTAATAATAATTGATTCACAAAGTTTGTTATAAAAATTAGAATTTAATTCAATTAATATTAGATATTTGAAAATTTATTATAGCTTAATAAATAAAAAAATTATAAATATTAGATATAGCTTAATAAATAAAAATCCCATTTTTTAAAAAATAATTTAATTTCTCGACAAACACATATTTTTAAAATTCCAATAACCAATTTCAATTTATAAATCTCTCTTGATTCATATCACATTGACTACATTCCAATTTCCTAACCATTCTTACATTCCAAAAATAGAATCCACTATTATTTTCTCAAACCGATTTCCATATTCTGATATAAATTCACACTATGAATTTATATCCCCAATTTATCAACTGGTATCGTTTTTCCCTTATTTATAAACATCGTTTATAAATGTATAAACTCCTTTGAGTTTCATTTGTTTATAAAACTAATTTCATTTATAAAATCTCATTTTATAAATCCATTTCTTAATAAGTTCCATTTATTTTTCAAATCTATTTTTAATATCAATTTCAACCTCTTTTCCCTAAATCCAATAATACCACTTAAGAATCCACTGTTAAAAATCCTTTATATGATTTATTTTTAAAAATATCAAATTTAAACCATTTTACGAATAGTTAAGTACACCCAAAATCAAATTATTGTTTATTCAAATAAATTTCTTTTAAAATAATCCAAATTATGATATACATATTTTTATATTCAAAATTCCTTTTAATTCCTTCAAATTTAGAAATGATATTTATGGTATTTAAAATACCAAAATTAAGGCCAATGCTACTACAACCTCCAATAAATTCAAAACACACTATAATCTATCATAGATTATTCAAACATATCATATTATATTATCACTATATATGAAATTAAATTCAACATTTTTGAGGAATCCAGTTGGATCCCTCCAACCTGTTTCCCTGCATCCACAGGTGTTAGATAACATCAAATACCAATCCCACTTCGAGGAGAATATCGTGGTAATATTGGGTCATCCGCTATTATGCGGGCGCATAGTGTCTCATCCGCTCTAACGGCAGGAAATATATCCAACTACTAATATATACTACTATATATAATATAATATCCAACTGATAATAAAAATTTATCAATTCATCCAATCAGACAATAAATAATTTTAACTATTTAAATTTAAGCTAATTATCCAAATGAGTGAGATTTACTCACCTTGATTTTTAATTTGCTAATCGTTCCAATTTAAATTCTTTTACTTAGATTCCGCAGCTTCGAACCAAATACGACTTGTTTCATTGATTTTGGACCTTGTATGAAATCTTATTAAATTTAATTAGCTATCTCAAGTAAAATTATAAATTAAATAAACTAATTATATAATTAAATTTAGTTACAGTATTTTACCTCTATCAACTCGCTTAAAACTCCACTGCCCAAAAAAAAAACGTGCACAGCCACATGACCCATGCTCCACTTCACCGTCGTCATCTCTAGATCACGACCTCCAAGTCGCACGTGCCTCTCAACTTCTTCCCCAAATCGAAGTCGCGACCACTTCGTTCCTCTTTCCTTTTTTTAAAATCGCGAACGAACTTGTCGCCGCCGCTTGCATCACCTCCGCCGCCCTCTCCCATCGCGACCATAGCCTTTCACCGTGCGCCAGAAATCGAGTTTAAACCCTCACCTTTTTCTTGTCACTTCCAGCCTTTCATCGCGCAAGCAAGAAATTGACCGAAAGCCTTTCATGGCGCATGCTTTCCACTTTAATCTCTATTCTGGTTTTTTTTAATTTTCGAATGAATTCGATTTCACTTTTTATCTGAATTGATTTGGTTTACAGGAGAAGCAAATGCGACTTTAAACGATTTTGGGCGGCTCGTGGTAATGTTCAGGGTGGCTGCGATTAGGCTGGTCGGCTGAGATAAGTTGATCGTTGATTTGATTTGATTTTTATTTTATATATATTCAAATGTCCCACTTTGCATAACTCAAAATTCTGAACCCTTATTTAGGTGTGTCGCCTAGCATTTCTAATGTTATACCACTATTCTGAACCCAATGGAACAAGTTTCGAAACCTAATTCGATCGTATATGGAAGATAGCTTTTTAAATCGACTATTTAAATTAAATTCAATTAAATTATTTCTAGGCGTTTTCAGATCACACGACCCAACGGTAAATCCAAACGCTACGAAATTTGAAATCGGATAATAATCCACTATTACGGATACAATGGAACTAGTTTCGTCGAATTCTGAGACTGTGCCCTGGATTATTATTTTATCGTGTCGATTAAATCGACGATTTCAAAAATTGGCGAAATCGCTTGAAATTTCAGTTTTAAAATCTTACTAACTCAATTCTAATTTTCAAATTAAATTTATATCAACATTAGAAATCTTTTTGATTCCCATTCAACTCCAATTCAATTATTTAAACAATTTTCAATTATTAATTCAACAATTTAATTTATTCAATAAATCGCTATATTTGGAACTTTAATCTTATTCCACCTATTCGATTGATAACTTCATATTAAACTTCCATTTACATTTCAAATTAAACATTTAAAATAAATTAAATGTTCAAAATCAAACGACTAAAAATCTGGGTCGTTACATTCCTCCCCCCTTAAAAGAATTTCGTCCCTGAAATTACTAAGGTAGGAAAATTGCAACAAACCCATTAACTTGTCAAAACCCACTTAGTTAAAACTCGATATTTCACTTTTCAAAATCCATTAGTTCCAACCAAAACAATTAGTTTTCCATTTCTATACCAAAACCTTTTATTACAATTATAATTCCAAATCAATTTTGGTTAACAAAAATTTTCCAAAAAATTTTCAAAAATTTTCTAGCACCCTAAATTTCCGAAAAGTTTTAGCAGAGTCTCCTTTGTACGGAGAGCTTTTTGCAATATGAAAAAAGTGATAAAAATATATACATTGACCAACATGGTCGGAAAACACAATATATATCAATATTTATTCACTGCGGTATTTAATCCGAAAACATACCTTTATTTAGCGCTTTTAAGCGTCATTAAGCAAGCGAGTTTACTTCATATGCAATTTTGCAACCGAAATCTAGCCCACTAGCCTCCTTGTGCCTGTACTTACTTAATTTAAACACGCAAGTACCAAAAACATGAAATTTAACAACATTTATTTAAATAGTTAAACACATAATTTGCATAACCAAGCATGTTAAACATATATTTACAAGCAATTATAAGGTTCTGATACTAATTTAATTACTTTCAATCGATCCATATACCTTTTCATTCAATTCGAATGATTTACAACCAAATTTACTTGCATTCACTTTGTAATTACACACATTATATTTATATCCATTCCAAATTGGTTTTGACCTACTTTATTCACTTTCCATTAATTCACAAAATTTTATTTACTCCCGTTTACGTAAACGACAAATTTTTCCATGCTATTTCGGTGATATACTTTTTATTAAATAACCACTCCAGTTTATAGCTATTTTAAATCGATTCTAAATCAATTTATATTCAATTTTATTCCATTTCCAATTTATTCTCAATCAATTCAATTGCATTCCATTCATATCGACATTCATTATATTCAAATCCATTTAATTAAACTCAGAATCATTCCATGCTAATTCATTAAATATCCATTTCATAAATTTACTTGAGAATCATTCCATAAAATTAATATATTAAGGTTTATTATAACCTTTTATACAACACCTATATTCATTTCCATTTCAAAACTCAATTTCATACTCGAATTCATTTAAATAATATTCCAAAGCCATATTCAATTTATATACACTTAAATTAAATTTATTTATAACTTAAGTCATCACCACTTATTTATAACTAAAATTCAAATTCAATCCAACATTTAAACTATACTTAGTTTATTTATACTTAGGTTGAATTTTCATTTATAACTCAAATTCCATATTCAATTTCAATTTTCATCCGCAATTCAATTTACTTAACCAAGTTAAGTTCCAATCCCATATTCAATTAACTAATTAATTTATCTAATTAGTTCACATCCAATTTATAATTCACAATTAGATTTTTATATCAAAAATCACTTCATTTAATTTACTTGAGTTCAAATTTATTTTATAATTCAAGTTTGAATTTTTATTTCTTCACCAAAATATCAAACCATTTTTATTTGGTTTTTCTCTATTCCAGTTTTCCAATTTTATAAATTACACAACTTATTCTTCGCATTTCCATTAATTCGATACTCGAGTATATTCAAATTTTATTTTTAACTCAAGATTATACCTCACTTTGTAGCTTAAATATATATTTATTCCATTAATTCCAATTTTGTAAGCTATTCAAACTTATTTATTCACAATTCCAAAAAAATTCACTTAATTTTATTCCATTCAAAATTTTATAAATTATCGTTATATAGTCGCTTTATAATTCAAACTCTATATTCAATTCAATTCGATATGGTTTCCAATCCAATCAAATTTTAGTTAACTTAGCTTTAGTTAAATTCAAATCCCTACAATTTCCCTTTTCAAATTTATTTTATTTAACTTGCATAAGTTAAATTTCAATTTCATATTGAAATTCACAATTCCAGGTCAAAACTTATTTTTCACAAGTTTCATAAAACATTCAAATGAATTTTCCAGAATTCACGCCAAATTAGATTTCATTTAATTAATTCACATTCATTGTTTCACATTTATATCCATTTACACATTCCTTTATTTCTCTCATTTATATTCTCAATATTCAATTTATTTCATTCAACTAATTAACATTCAATTCATTTAATCAATTCATTAATTCTTTTCATTATCACAATCACTTCATTTATTTTTTCCCATTTAGCTTCGCTTAAGTTAACTCCCATTTCATTAACGCACTTCATTAATTCAATTCAACCCAGTTTTATTTTTAAAAATTATTTAACTTAAGTTGGATTCCATTTAATTTCATATCTCAACTTTTAGACTTCCTTTCTTATCTAAGCTATTTCTCAAATTATAAGTTCAAAAACTTTTTAAATAACGCTTCCACACATCATTAGATGAAATTCCAAAATTTAACCACCTGGATTTATTTTAAATCTTTTTGAAACCATACGAATATATATATATATATAAATATATAACCTTTGTTTTAACAAACCATCCCTTTAGAAATTTTCAAAATCAACTTGGTTTTATCCAAAACAAGTTCCTTTCGAAATTTCTGAAACAACACTTGTTTTCAACAAAAATTTCTATATCAAATTACTACGGTAGCAATCCATCACTTAAAAACTTGAAAATGAAAACTGATGATGTGGTCGTCATCACCAGAATTATTTTCCAACGACTGAAGTGAGTTCAGTACTTTTATTCCTTAGAAATCCATTTTAAACAATTTCCATTCATAAATCTTTCAAATAATATTTCTATTCTTATTTTCAAAACATTTCCAAAAATCTCCGGGATTAAATTTTCCAAATTCTGGTTTGAATCAAATTTTAGTTTTATAATTCATACTTATACAATTTAATTTAGTTTTTTATAACCATCTTGTTAAATTATAATATTATCAACCAAACACTTCAATATACTCTAGTAATTTCCAAAAATTATTTCTTTTATATCAAAATATAATTCGGGTAAAATTATTTTATTTACCCCATTTCCAAACAATATTGTGTCGAATTGCTCTATTTAAGTGTTTAGAAACCCCTATCGATACACTTGTATGGACTGTGCCAACCAGAATTTATAAGCTACTCAATAAATCAATCAACACAATATAAAGCATTTTTTATTTACTAACAAATATGCACTCATATTTATTAATACACTCAAACTCATTCTAGGATACTACTGACCCTATCTCTAATGAGTAATCCCTACCAAAGCCAAGGTTCTCGCTTAACCTTCAGCTCTGATACCAAATGTAAAGGCCCGTATCTCTGTACCCTTTGAGTCGATAATAATTCACACGAGTCCAACTCAAATTGAATGGGAATACGAATCTTTAGGGGTGAAGAAGAAAAGATAGAAGAAGAAACAGAAACAATAACACGGAATCTCACAATCACAGTGGAACAAAATATAATATATAATATCATATTTTTATACAAAAGAATCTGTAGCTATGTATATATATATATATACAATCATCAGAGTACAACAATCAACAAATCAATTCTGGACAGTTATTATAACTTGTCCTCACCAGTGCTGACTATACAGTCTACACACACGGTAGAATATAAACAAGTACGTGAAATATGCTTGAAATCCTCCAGCTCATCTCCTGAGCTCCATACATCCTAACCTAAATCTATAATACTCGGCCTAACCCGACCATTATAATAAAATAACACTCGATTCAATCTGGAAAACCAGCATGAGTAAACACACTCAATTTGAATTATTAATTTTTCAAAATCCTTTGAAAACAAAGATATCTCGTAAGACCACGACACACATAAACACGCGGGTTTTTACCTTACGATAACCAAAACATTTTTATATCAAAATCATCTGATATTAAAATAGTGTATATAGAAAGTAAATTAGAAAATAGCTAAAATGCTTGCATCTCACGTTTCAGCATAGTTGGTTTACAATCAAAACCGTACAGGCTCGTAATGGATATTGGATTCCATATAATGATTGGGCTACTGGGGTACCGCCCGCCATAGTACACCTCTAGAAAAATATGCCGAGGACCTCGCCTGGATCCCCTGCCAACACAGGACTGACCAATTTGATAGTCAGCTATTTAACTATCAAATAACATCCATAAGCAGTCACTAGGCCCTATTTTTAAAATTTTCCAAAATGTTTATTTCAAAATATCTTAACAAAGATATATATCCAAACCTCTTCCAATATTTCAATAATTGAAAACAATTCCAATATACCCAAACCTCTTCCAATATTTCAATAATTGAAAACAATTCCAATATACTTATATTCATAGCATCATATATTTCAAACATGTCTATACTTAGAAATATATTTTTCCAATTCCATTTATAATTCAACGCCTTGAGAATATTTCTATAATAACAATCTCGTAGTCGAAATGTTTCAAATCCTTCTAGTCCAATACTTAGGAAATATTTTATAAGTATATTTTCCGAAAACCATTTTATTTCCAATACATAAGAAATATTCCATTTATTTCTTATTTTCTCAAAATCCTTTACCATTAATCTGTAAATTCCCTAACTCGAACGGATTCCATAAGTTTTCGAAATTCATAAATTAATTTTCCTTTAAAATTTCCAAACTCTATTTTTACTCGTCTATAATTCCAACTACCCATTTCTAACTTCTTTTATAAATTCTAATTCATTTCTCGATGTTCTCTTATTTCGACAATTCGGAAATTTCCATAAGTTTTCAAAATTCCACTATACAATTTCTCTTATAAAATCATATCCGTTAAATAAACTTCATTTACAAATCTCGAGAGTATTAATAAATAAATTTCAATCATTTCAGAACTATAATATAATAAGTATTTTAAAAGAATAATAATTTATTTTTAAAATATGTTTAAGTAATTATTTAAAAATATTAAAACACTTTTAATAGACGACGACAACTAATTTCTAAATCATTTATAAGTAATAATAATTGATTAACAAAGCTTGTTATAAAAATTAGAATTTAATTCAATTAATATCACATATTTGAAAATTTACTTTTCGAAATATTTAAATACTAAACAGCTTTGACCATATAGTTTAATAAATAAAAATCCCATTTTAAAAAAAAATTAATTTCTCGACAAAAATATATTTTTAAAATTCCAATAACCAATTTCAATTTATAAATCTCTCTCAATTCATATCACATCGACTACATTCTAATTTCCTAACCATTCTTACATTCCAAAAATAGAATCCACTATTTTTTTCTCAAACCGATTTCCATATTCTGATATAGATTCACATTATGAATTTATATCCCCAATTTATCAACTGGTATCGTTTTTCCCTTATTTATAAACATCGTTTATAAATTTATAAACTCCGTTGAGTTTCATTTGTTTATAAAACTAATTTCATTTATAAAATTTAATTTTATAAATCCATATCTTAATAAGTTCCATTTATTTTTCAAATCTATTTTCATTATCGATTTCAACCTCTTTTCCCTAAATCCAGGAATACCACTTAAGAATCCACTGTTAAAAATCCTTTATATAATTTATCTTTGAAAATCTCAAATTTAAACCATTTTACGAATATTTTTTTTTTGGCAATGCCAGCGGGGTTGAATGGTCCCCTACCATTTTATTGAAATAATAATAAGAAAAGGATACAAAGCATTACAACAAAAATAGCCAGAAAATAAAAGACAAACAGTACACAAAAAAATAGCTAGCAAACCATAGACCTAATTATAAAAAGGACCATTACATGTTTAGTTACGTACACCCAAAATCAAATTATTGTTTTATTCAAATCAATTTCTTTTAAAATAATCCAAATTACGATATAAATATTTTTATATTCAAAATTCCTTTTAATTCCTTCAAATTTAGAAATGATATTTATGGTATTTAAAATACCAAAATTAAGGCCAATGCTACTATAACATCCAATAAATTCTAATCACACTATAATCTGTGACGACCGCCCATGACCCCTGCACCGAATCTAAAAATAGAGCGCTGTAAAGTGTGCCAGGCGACCATGGACGATTGTCAAGGTAAGATTAAAACAACAGAATCTATCGTATTACTCACAGCGCATGGACAAAATACAATAGAACATATGTATAGTGAAGCTTTACAGAACAAAATGACATCATATAAAACTCCATAATAGTTGAATACAAGCATCCAAATAGCCAATACATCAAGCCTCACTATATGACACTCAGAGATAACAAAACAGCGGAATATCCAGTACATATAATAAGAAGATAATATGCAACCCTCCAGCTCGTCTTCGAGATCAGCATCGTGAGAAGAGAACGACACCTGTCACCTGCTACCTAGTCTGCCCGTCCCAAAAATGGACGAACAGCGCAAGGCAATAAGAATTAAAAACATAAAGCCTTGAGTCAGACAACAGTCTTAGTGAGCAGTAAATTAACTAACAACATACCAAAAGAGCATAAAGGAAAAGGAATAGGAATACAACCCTCCCACTCCAACCTCATTCTACAGTGATAGCCCCCAGACACACACTAAGCAGAAGCAAACATAGCAGAGCATACAATTTAAAGTAAAGCTACTATCACTCGAGTCAAGGGCGATGTTTTCCCAGTACCAAGGCCTAAATCAGATAAGCACCCAGAAAATACCGCTCTTGAGTCCGAATGACGTTACAACCAAACATCCATGACTCTGGCTATCACTGTTATCATTGCTTCGATATCACCGTTAATTGAATGACCGGCACATTCTTTCAGCCGTCCGTCAAGGGCTAATGGAAACCCCGGTTCTAGACATAACTCCCGCACGTCGTCGCAACCCGTGCCTAGGACTATCGAATCTGCCCAGAGTACTCGACCATCAACAGTTAGTCGTTGGGACTATCGAATCTGCCCAAACGTACTCTTGCTTAGAGCATGCTAGAACCTTCAACAACGATGCTATCCAAACCTCCTAGTCATCCTCCTCGACGACTATTCTTATATCCATTTATTATCCTCAACTCGAATCATATCACCGAGTTATCAACATGCTTGGAATGATCCCGTCTGGATTAGACCAAGTCTTCATCACATGATGCCTCGCTTCATTACATCCTCGCAAAGCCTCATCTCAACATCACATCATCAAATCTATGCATAAGAGCTTCATCATCCCGCTACATATGCCACGAGCAGCTTTCCCCAATTCAAGAGCCTTTCCCTTAGCTTTTGAATCACTTTTGGTCTAAATCAAACCATCAATCATCTAATTCATAGCAATCAATCAAATCAAACATTAATCCAAACAATCAAGCATTCAAATATGATCTAAGTAGACAATTATAACAATAATGGCATTTTCGTAATTAAAGAGTTGAAAGTCCAATGAGCATGAAAACATGAACAATATCTCTACAAACTTGATGAATGAACTTGCATAGGTTAACATGTGATAAAATGGATGTAACATCATCATGAACAATGGATCTACATGGATCTACACTTAGGATGAAGAAAATGCATGGAAATCACTATTTTAACACCAAATCGAGCCAACAATCCGATATACTCCTTTGGATCCGTGTGAGAGATAATCACCACTCACCAAATCACCTAAACAAACCCAAATCAACACGCTTCAGATCTGGACAGTAAAGGGTCAAGCTTGATCTATCACGAATCCGCTTCAAACGAAGAAATCTCTCTTGAAAAGATGAAGATCTTCAATCTATGCTCTTGAATCTTCAATCTTGATCTTCGATTTGGATGAAAGGAAGCACTAGATTAGAGTGGAGAAAAGAAGTGAAGAAGTGTATAAGTCGAGCTCTCAAAATGGCAGCACTTCGTCGCTTCGAAATCCGGATCCCAAAAATGAAGCCAACCCCCTTCTATTTATAGCTGAAAATCCCTTAAGTCGTAACTCGTCCGCCTTCATGAGTCGTCTACGACTCATCAGAACACCACGAATTACGACTCACCAGACCCAAACCTCTAACGACTTAAGGCTCACGCGCACCTAGCGACTTACCACTAGTCACGACTTATGACTTAGCAGAAGATACGACTTAACAGATCTATGCTTCTACGACTTATCAAATAACTGGGTTACGACTTAGCAAGTCAACACATCCTACGACTCAATACCTTAACTCGTCCACGACTTAACTAGTAGACGAGATAACCCATAGACTACGACTTAACAGTGTGCGACTTAACACAACATTCTCCTTAACACGGCCACGACTCAACTAGGCTACGACTTAACCTATAGACTACGACTTACGACTTAGTGAACTCCTAAGTCGCTCACGACTCAACAGCTTACTGGGATACGACTCATCAGACAACTGGGATACGACTCATCAGATAACTGGGATACGACTCATCAGATAACTGGGATACGACTCATCAGATAACTGGGATACGACTCATCAGATAACTGGGATACGACTCATCACCTTAACTCGGTCACGACTTAACTGTTACAACTTAAGCCTTATCTCGCCCAGTCCTTAAGTCGCGCCTACCCCTTAAGTCATTCAAACGACTTATCCTTACACCCTTAACTAGCCAAATCCCTGAGTCGCTCCTATCCCCTAAGTCGTATACGACTTACGACTTACACTAAGTCGTTCACGACTTAGGACTTAGCAAATTTCATCCAAAATCTGCAACAACTTAAAATGCTGAAAATTCCAGATTTCAACGAACTTTTCGATCCGTAAAATACGGGT
Organism: Allium fistulosum; assembly: GCA_030737815.1. Taxonomy (NCBI): domain Eukaryota; kingdom Viridiplantae; phylum Streptophyta; class Magnoliopsida; order Asparagales; family Amaryllidaceae; genus Allium; species Allium fistulosum. Next base: position 447,388,085 of record CM060903.1, read on the forward strand.
CGTTACATAATCCATCATAGATTATTCAAACATATCATATATCACTATATATGAAATTAAATTCAACATTTTTGAGGAATCCAGTTGGATCCCTCCAACCTGTTTCCCTGCATCCACATATGTTAGATAACATAAAATACCAATCCCACTTCGAGGGCGATATCGAGGTAATATAGGGTCATCTACTATTATGCGGGGCGCATAGTGTCTCATCCGCTCCAACGGCGGGAAATATATCCAACTACTAATATATATAATATAATATCCAACTGATAATAAAAATTTATCAATTCATCCAACCAGACAATAAATAATTTTAGCTATTTAAATTTAAGCTAATTATTCAAATGAGTGAGATTTACTCACCTTGATTTTTAATTTGCTAATCTTAAATTCTTCTACTCAGATTCCGCAACTCCGAACCAAATACGACTTGTTTCATTGATTTTGGACCTTGTATGAAATGTTATTAAATTTAATTAGCTATCTCAAGTAAAATTATAAATTAAATAAACTAATTATATAATTAAATTTAGTTATAGTATTTTACCTCTATCAACTCGCTTAAAACTCCATTGCCCAAAACAAAAACGTGCACAACCACCTGACCCATGCTCCACTTCACCGTCGTCATCTCTAGATCACGACCTCCAAGTCGCACATGCCTCTCAACTTCTTCCCCAAATCGAAGTCGCGACCGATTCGTTCCTCTTCCCTTTTTTAAAATCGAGAACGAACTTGTCGTCGCCGCTTGCATCACCTCCGCCACCCTCTCCCATCGCGACCACAGCCTTTCATCGTGCGCCAGAAATCGAGTTTAAACCCTCACCTTTCTCTATCACTTCCAGCCTTTCATCACGCAAGCAAGAAATAGACCACCAGCTTTTCATCGTGCCTGCTTTCCACTTTAATCTCTGTTTTTTTTAATTTTCAAACGAATTCGATTTCACTTTTTATCTGAATTGATTTGGTTTCTAGGAGAAGCAAACACGATTTTAAATGATTTAGGGCGGCTCATAGTACTGTTTAGGGTGGCTGCGATTAGGCTAGGTCGGCTGAGACAGGTTGTCCGTTGATTTGATTTTATTTTTATTTTATATATATTCAAATATCTCGCTTTGCATAACTCAAAATTCCGAACGCTTATTTAGGCGTGCCGCATGGCATTCCTAATGTTATACCACTATTTCGAATCCAATGGAACAATTTTTGGAACCTAATTCGATCGTATGTGGAAGATAGTATTTTTTAATCGACTATTTAAATTAAATTCAATTAAATTATTTCTAGGCGTTTTCATATCACACGACCCAACGGTGAATCCAAACGCTACAAAATTTGAAATCCGATAATAATACACTATTACGGATCCAATTTAACTAGTTTCCTCGAATTTCGAGACTGTGCCCAGGATTGCTATTTTAACGCGTCGATTAAATCGACGATTCCAAAGTTTGGTGAAATCGCTTGAAATTTCAATTTTAAAATCTTTCTAACTCAATTCTAATTTTCAAATAGAATTTATATCAACATTAGAAAATGTTTTGCTTCCCATTTAACTCCAATTTAATTATTTAAACGATTTTCAATTATTAATTCAACAATTTAATTTATTCAATAAATCGTTATATTTGGAACTTTAATCTTATTCCACCTATTCAATCGATAACTTCATATTAAACTTCCATTTACATTTCAAATTCAACATTTAAAATAAATTAAATGTTCAAAATCAAACTACAAAAAATCTAGGTTGTTACACCTTGGTTCAATAATAATAAATATTATTATTAAATGAAAAGCTCTGGCCAGAGACTTTGACTTTAAGTTGACTTGAGTTGACCATGATACTAACCCCATATAACTGACTAGACGAATCCTCTTTAGAATAGTTCTTCACTTAGAATACTTCCACTTGACCCAACTATTGTCACTCAATGGAACGCTATGCCATATTTGACCATAATTAAAGCGGAGCTTTCAGATTGAAGATCCACTGTATTCTCAAGTCGAGAGAACCGTGTAAATCAATCACATCGATATTTTCTGTTTGACCTTAGTTATATTAACCAATAGAAAACTATCGAGTGAGTCGTTCCATAGTTATCCAATAACTATCAATACGTAACCCCTTGGTGCCCCTAATAGCCATGAATAATACACTGTCCAACATTTGGAGAGCGTTGCATACTCTAGTCTTAACAGATATATCAGTATCCAGTCTCGATGCATCTTGACTAGGAACATTTAAAATGATATATTTGTTTTCATTATGATAAATTACTCACGGTTACAACACTTTGTAACTACTATTGCAAAACATATCATTTATGGATTTTCTATTAAATATACTTTTAATTAAGTTAATTAATTAATATAACCACATTATATAAAGTATATAATAAAAAGAAAATACCTTTGATTTCGAATTCGTTATTGAGTTAGATATATGTAACAAATTACATAATTGCCACTAGGACATACCCCTAACTCTATCACTTATCACGTTTACGATGTATATTTCTAAACTATTTACAACAAAAGGAGGCCTATGGAAAAATCTTTAAACACCATAGTTAGCACTTATCATGACTGAAGTTAGTTATCTATGTAATTATATTTATTTGTATCGAGATATTATAATTCAATATCCTTGTATGATCTTATGAGATACTATGTTATATATACTTATGTATTTATCATTTAGTTTCTTTCATTTATCACATTATTGTCTCACTTGTGTTATAGCTTATTTTGTATTATATTTATCGTTGCATTACGAGATGATGTACTACATGTTATATCATATTCTTACCCATGAACTCCTTGTCTCATCCATCGATCAGATGCTTAGTGGCGCATTTGTTTACTTATATGCTTCTACCATAAAGTGGTCATCAGAATACTTGAGAGGAGTGCTAAGAAATATTGGTGCCACCTGATTTCGAGAGACATAACTTAAAGGATAGACTATAGGCTGAGGTTCAGTGTCTATTGTGTTAGGAAGGTGTGACAACCACTTCCTCGACTCTTAGAAATTGACACTAATACATACTCGGTATTCACGTGCCGCAAATCCAAGTGCCGGAGAGGTGGATTATCATAGGGTAAAAAAATAAAGATAGAAGACAAAACAAAATAGAACCTCGCATCGCATTCAACATTTAATTATACATATGAGTAGTACATGCAATTACTTCAAATTGCTCCATCAGAGTTCTAATACTAATCCAGCTTGAATAGTTATAACCACCTATCCTTACAAGTGCTAGTAGATATAGAATACATAATACAGCGGAATTAATAGATAACTCCTACAAAGAACCCAAAATGCTTCATGCTTCCTGCTCCTTGCCCCTTGACCCTTTCCAAAATGCTCCATACTACTTACAACATGGCTGCTCAAAAAATGGGGCACCCAGATTTTATGGGAATAAAAAAATAAACTATGTGTCAGTCATGGGTCTAGTGTGAGAAACTCAAAGTACGGATATTTGAAGACAAGGGTATCTCATAAGACCACGCTACACATAAACACGGAATGAGTTTTTACCTTATGATAACCAAAACATTTGCTACGCAAAATCTAAGAATATTATTTTTATTGACATTCTTTTCAAAACACTTTTCAAGTAAAATAATATAATCTTAGCCAAAATTGTTACATTGATTAAATTCCAGCATAATAGGTTCTATAATCAAGTCCGAAGGCACTTATTGGAGAATGGATTTCCATACAATGGTAGGTAAGGGACTACCTTCCATATAGTACATCTCTAGAGGGATGTACCGAGGATCAATGCCTTTGAAACCACTGCACTTGGCAAGACCAGCCTACCCGAAAACCCATCTAGTGTCGGAAATAGAACCGAATATGACATCACCTCGGTCGTAATCGACCTATTTGGGATCATATAGCATACACAACATAATCGACATATAGAGAGTAATCTAGAAAGAGGATGACCATACCCTAATGGTTGTGAACCACATAACCTTACGACATGCCCTGTGTAAGCCATTTTCGAGTGATGAGGCTCGAGGTAAATGATTACCTTTCTCATAACACACATTTCACTTGAATGCCACATTGCCAATTCCATCACACACTATTGATTTCCATAAATGTACAACCTTTGAGCTCGTACGTCTCAAAGAAGGGTGTTAAGTATAGGAGAGTTACCTCTTACACCACTAAACAGATGTACATTTGTAAAAATCAATGTACGTGCATTTTAGAAATGCAATGTCAAACATTTATCCATACAAGTTGTCCAGAAATAGGACAAACCGAAGGAAACTCCTACTGCATCCTGTCGAGAATCACCCCTAGGATTAGTAGCGAGCAACCTTTGCATCAAAGATCAAATGAAGATACCACTACCACATATATATAATATGAGAAATTTCCCTTGAGGGTCAGTGACAAGCAGCCCTCCATTCCATCTTCTAATTCTTTATCATTCCATGTCTTCACTTCGAACGCGTATATTGGTTCGAAGTGGTTTTCGAATAGGAATCACCCAAATTATATCACATTTCCTTCGTACCAATCATCGATAAAAGATGTTAAGTTTGAGGGTGATTGTAATGACCTGGGATTTTAGTCATTTGATTTTGAATATTTAATTAATTTTAATTATTAAATTATTGGTTTAAAAAGGTTTGATAACTTAAATTAAAACATATGGATAATTTTAATAAGTTATATCTGGGATTCAAATATAAGGATTTTTTAAAATATTGATGAAATGACCCTAACTAATTCCACCTAATTATTTTTACTAGGATTTTTTTTACATCAATAAATCTCTTAGAGTCATTTAGCCTTCTTACTAAATAATCCAGGATCCTCCTTTTCTACTAATATATTTATATCAGTTCATCAATAAATATATTCACATACATATGAAGATGTATGTGACCCTCTTGCTTGGATCAGAGTGTTGTTTAGCAAGAGTGTATCCTGATTGAATTTTAAATTTCAAATCAACCAGCACATAGCTCATTTTCCATACCTTTTGATTTTTAAGTCAGGGGAATTAATCCCATAATCATATGCAGTTGCTACTTAGTAATTCTTAACACTTCTTTTCCTCAATAGGCAAATTAGGCAAAATCAGCAGTTTAGACGTCTAAAATTTTTATGACAGACGTCTAAATTTGATCTCAGACGTCTAAATCTTTATGACAGGCGTCTCAGAGTGTCTAAAATTGAAACAGAGAGTGAAAAACATTTTGAACTAAATTCAGACATCTAAATTTTTTTTGACAGACGTCTAAATTTGATCTCAGACGTCTAAATTTGATCTCAGACGTCTAAACCTTTATGACAGACGTCTCAGAGTGTCTAAAATTGAAACAGAGAGTGAAAAACATTTTGAACTAAATTCAGACATCTAAATTTTTTATGACAGACGTCTAAATTTGATCTCAGACGTCTAAATATTTATGACAGACGTCTCAGAGTGTCTAAAAATTATTTCTTAACTTATACATGGATTTTCTTATGTCAGTTCTTTGTATATACATTCAATCCATAAATCCTTTTTTCTCAAATTTTCTACCATTAGCCTGACTGTTCTTGAAGTTTAACATTCATTTTTCTTAGCAAAACATCTTGTAGAAACAAAGCACATAGTCTCAGCTGATATATATAAGTTCAACAACTACAAAACAGCAATTAACAATACATTGGTTTCTCAAAGTAACTTAAACAAAAGGTCTTAATCTAGTTCCTCATGAATGTTTGATTTACTTCAGCAAAGTCTTTTTAAACATAGCATCCAAATCTTTAAGTAGTTAACTCATCCAATTCCTGATCAACCATGTTCTTATTTACCTACATAGTCACCATGAACTGCCTCATACAAATATGAGACACCCAATGGTGCACAAACACAAAAGGGTCAGACTAATTGTCTGGTATGAATAATCTAACTGAAAACATGATCATATTCAATTCCATTTATATTCCAGTGCTTTGTATGAATAAGAAACTCAGTATCTTCTTTGTACATGTTTTTGTGAGGCATGTGCATTCATATCAGTGTTAAACAGATTATATATATGTGATCACAATGACTTAATTCATAGAAAACAATCATAAGATTCATCAATAAAAACATCATAAGCCAACCAAATGCAGTCATCAATTCAGTCATCATGCCCTTTTCAACTTTACTGGCCATCAGGGATTTTGCCCAGGCCTCTCCTGAACCTATTTCTAAAGTTCATTATCAAATATAATAGGTTCTTTAGCTACTTTCTCTTTTTAAACACACACTGCCTGGGACATCTCTCTGTTAACCCAGCACACTCAGGCCCCTGGGTATAAACATACCATGTGTGAGCTTGCAATGTTCCCCTTGCCAAGCTATATTTTGTAGCCCTAAGATCCCAAGTCCTTAGTTAAATTACTAAGTACTATTTCTTTTTTTTCCATAACTTTGCTAATCCCTTCTGCATCTCACTTTTTAATCAGAGAAATAGAAACAATGCAAGCAACATGTATTCATCCAGAGTTTGGTAAGTTATATTCTCAGAAGCAAACATTTAATCATGAAAATAGATATGGTTTCTTAGCACATTATTTTTTGACTATGAGTTTCAGTGGATCAAGATATAAGTATATGGTCCTAAGTATTTTACTGGTTATCTTTTCTTACCTCTGGTTCAATCAGATTCATGGTCTGGCTAAACCACAAGTAAATTTGATTTGGGTATTTCATAAAACATAGAAGCTCAGCACATGTACAACATTGCACTTCTACATTTTCTTTTGTTTTAATCAACATGAGACATAAGCAACAACACAATGTTACAGCCCCATATTTCTTTCTATCTTCAGACCATATACCCACCACTTGAATCCGGGGATTCTCATAAACAATTTTTTATAAAGAAAACTTATAAAAGAAATCACTCCATCTCAAAGCTAACCCATATCACAGATAAACATTTTGAACCATGAATCCATGACTCTCATTTTTTCTGGGTAAATCAGAGAGGGGTTCTATACTTAAACAGATCATTAACAAAACAAAGTCATCAAACCATAAGACATAACTTGTAAAAGAAAATGAATGATTAGTTCAAATAGGCTGCCTCAATATTCAGGACTTAATGCCAAAGTTTTCAGTGAGGTTACTCACATTAATCCTTCTTCTTCCTATGCCTTATGAACCCCTTTTTAGTCTTCTGCCTTCTCCTATTTTTTTTTCTGGTTTATGTCTTGTATATTTTTTTTTCTAGGTTAATGAAGAAAATGTGTATGGTCTCACTATACTAGGCCTTTTATATAAATCTTGGCTGTTTCTAGGGTTTATGGAATTTACCCAATGTCAGTTCTACCCCATACATAACATAGCCTGCTTTCAAAAATAAGAGGGTATGTGGTCCTTGTCTTCATTTTCAGAAATAAGCCTCATTCTTTTAATCTTTTCCCGGGTCATGTTATATCCATGACTTCTTATTTCCTAAATTAAAGAAATTACCAGAAATGGATAAAGTGTTTGTTTAAGGACTCATGCCATTTCTATGTAACTTCTGTTTTCTTCCAGAAATTGGTTGACTGTATACATGTATAACACATGCATACCTAAGTCTTTTATTTTCTTTGTACCCTATTTTTTTTAAGGATAAAATTCTATCTTCATGCATATGTATTTCTAAATCAGTTATTTTAATTTATCTATTGATTTCTGCTAAATTCTTATTACACAGAAATCTGTGTGCATGTGTGTGCATCGTCTTGTGCACATGTACATGTTTTAAACCATGTATCTGTAAATCAATTTCCTATTCCTATTTTTTTTCAATGCAATTTCAAACAAACACAAACTAAATTAAATCATGAAATTACTCACAAAAATCAGGGTTATCACAATTGACTTAAGAATTAATATTTGAATAGTGTTTCAATTAACAGGATTTACAATTTAATGTTAATTTAATTGATTAAATGGACTTGTTTAACTCATTTTAAATTATAAATAATAACAGTGAATTCAATTTGTAAATTCATTTATAGTAACAAATGGTTTAAATAAATAATCAGGAAATTTAGATTCCATTCGAAGTAAGCTGAACTCGCACAAGATATGTCATGCCGATATCATACGAGAGACCTTGTTTTGTAGTGAATTCTTCGCTACGGCGGGGGAACAGTGAATTCCATTTTTAATTTGGAAAATATTTAAATTGTCGTTTGATGATTTTTGGCAAACGGTAGTGTTTTTGTGATTTTACATAACTTAATAACCAGTGTATATTGTTATTATTTTGGGGTAGCATCGCTGTTCTTAGCATGACCATATTTTTGTTTTGTCATTCGGGATTCATATGTGAATGGAGATCTGTGCAATGAGATGCCGAAAATCGCAAATAAATAAAGGTAAACACTTAACTTCAGCCCACAATTCATTACCCTCCCATCTTTTCCTCTAGGTGTCATACTCCTAGAAACCAAACGAAGAAGAAAAAATATAGTCTTTTCATTTAAAATCAAGATCTTAAAATTTTCCCAACTAAAAATAAAATAAATATAAAAGTGTGATCTTTGAATTTATATGAGTGTGATTTACCATACTATACTCATTCTATTGCATTCGATCATGTTTCGGGTTGCTTGAGTGAGGATGATGTGAAGTTAGGGTTGGGGATTGCATGAGAATGAGTCGGAGTTAGGGGACTTGGGGAGTACGGTTGAGCTGCTTAGGGCAAGGTGAGGTGGCGGTGGAGTTTTGGTGGAGTGCGGCCAAGAGGAGGAAGTCGCGATCTTTTGGAGCTATAGTGGGTTGCGTCAGGATGTGTTTTGCTATGGGAGGTCGTGCTCGAGTGCAAGGGGTGGTATGTGAAGAGATAGTGTAATGAAGTTCGTTGAGATTGTTGGAGGCTGATTTGGTTAAGTGACTGAGGAGGATTCGAAGAGAGAAGGGTGTTCATTTTGGCTCATGCATATCTGTTTGCACAGGAAAAGCTTTGGGAGGGAAGAAGAATGATTTGGAATTTTAGTTAGAGGGTAATTAAGTTAAAAATGTAATTGAGGAAATTTAATTGTTTTAATTTATTTAACAACTTATAAATTCTATAACTTGCTCATACAATGTCAGAATCAAATGTAGTCAGTTGCATTGCGATTGTAGAGTCGAGCACTATGCTTTGGAATTGGATTCATGTAATTTAGAGTTATTGGAATTTTGCGCTAAAATCGAATGTGGACGAAAACAAAACGCAAAAGTGAAAAAGGAACTCTGGTGAGTTAAACTCACTTTTTTGGTTAACTAGTAATGTTTTTAGTGGATAAAAATTTACAGTTTATGTTTAGTTGGAAATGTTAGCTGATCTGGTTAGATATCTGCTTTTAAAAGGGTTAGAAATTTAAATTTGAAATACAGGGAAAATAGTTGAGAAATCCGGATTTCTCGATATTGTTATTTTTAAAATTCCAGTTATTTGCTTGTTGTTTATTTTAGTTTTATATCTGTGATATAGTTTGTTAAATGCTGAAATTAGACTATTAGGCTATATTGGATGTGACGTTGACATATGTAAAAATTTAACTTTTTAGAATAAAAGGTTAGTAACAACATTTTTTAAGTGCTATAGCAATTATGGACCTTTATATAGTATTTTGGAAATACTGTTAAGGATTGATTTTGGAAAAGATTTTGATTTGGGAAGTGGTATTTAAAACATTACTTTTTGAAAATTCTATGGTATTTTATTTAAATTAAGTTTTTGAACTTCTTATTTTTTTATTTAACTTCTTATTATATTCTTTTCTAATAAATATAAATATATACTTATAAAGGTTTTATTTTTTGAAAGTGTTGATCTTATAGAAACTTTTGTAATAATAAACGTTTTACTTTTTCAAGAGTAAATAAAAAGGTGTTTTCTTTATTTCAAAAGTGATTTGGTTTTAAAAAGAAGATGGAGATATGATGGGACAAATATGTGGAAAAAGAAAATAACAAATTTATAAATGGTATTTTTATAATTCTAAGGAGAGATTCAAAAGTGGTATTTTATAAAAGAGGAAGGTATTACCATTTAGTAAATTGGAGAAATAAATCATAAGTGTGGATTTATAGTAAATGGTAGAAATGTCATTTAGAGAAAGTAGTTAATTCTATTTTGAAAATAGAAGGGTGTGATTAATTTGGAGATGTTTAAATGATGTTTTATAAATAGAAAAGAATTTATAAAAGAAATTTATAAATATAGAAGATGAAATCTTTCCTTAAGATTTGTAAATGTATGTATACCAGCGAGGTAAGTATACTAGTATTTTCTAAGTGTTGAAACGTAGTGATTTTATGAATATATTTACACTATGAATATATAAGTATATGGAAATGTTTTCTAAGTGAAAGTGAAATACTATTGTGAGTATACTTATACAACTGAGCTAAGTATATCGATATTTTCAAATATTGAAAAGAGTATAATTTTTTTGGAAAATACATCTTTGTAAAAGTATTTTTATACAAGGATTTACAAAGTGGTTTTAATTAATGAAAGGGATTAATTAAAGAGGCTGGTAGGTGCTTTGTGCTTAACCAATGCTGTATTTCTCATGAAATTAAATCTCTGGTTGAATTGTTTGTTTATTTGAAGTTAAATAACCGACTATCAAATCTGAACCTAAACGTAACTTTGGAAATATCTAAGAGAAATACGTGAGTCATATGGCACAGTCATATCCAATGATGTTGTACTGTGCATATAAATCTCATTTTGTTCTCCTAGGACAATAATAAGGAAATCCATCCACTAACATTAGGAGGTAATCTCCGCTCTTATCTGTGACTATTTATTTCCTAAAGAACCGGGGATGAGTTTACCGAAAATTATCGAAAGTTGTTTTGAAGAGACCGAGATTAGATATGTTATCCGAAAACCACTTTGATCCAACTCAATCGTTTCGAAGTGAAGACATCTTGAAGATGATGGAATTGAAGACGGAGCTATCAAAATGTTTAATTCAGTCCCAGGAAGAATTTGTACGGATGAATGCTGGTATTGCATTATTGCTTGGATTGCAGTGTTAGCATTCCAAGTGGGAAATGCTATATAAAAGTAAAAACGTACCTCAAGCCTCATCAACTAGGAATGACTAAAACATGGGAGATGCAGTAGGACTAAGTGGGTCGATCCCAAGCAGGGTATGATCATCCCTATCTAGAGTCGATAATATCTCTCATTTGTATTCTTTGGGACCCATTAACGGAGGGGTGATCATATTCGGTACTATCCAGTAAGGGGTATGCCGGTTCTGTGTTGGCAGGGGATCCAGGTGAGGTCCTTAGTGTTATTTTATCTCGAGATGCACCGTGACAGGTGGTACCCAGTAGCCTAGTCATTGTATGGAATCTATTCTCCAATACGAGCCTTTACGGTTTTAGTTGTATACCAATTATGCTGGAATTTAATTAATGTAACAATTTCGGCTATGATTAATAAGTATTTGTATCTTAGACACTATTATAATATCAGAAAATTTCATATGAAATGTTTTTGGTTATCGTAAGGTAAAAATCCGTCTGTGTTTATGTGCGGCGGGGTCTTACGAGATACCTTTGATTTGAAAGGTTTCTATAATTTTAAAATCCGGTTGGGTGTGTTTTCCCCACGCTGGTTTTCCAGACTGACTCGGGTGTTATTTTATTATAATGCTCGGGTCAGACCGAGCATATTACAGATTTGCTTTAGATGCATTGGAGCCCAGGAGACGAGTTGGAGGTCTTAAAGTCGTATTCACGTATATGTTTATTTTCCGCTACTTTGTTGTTGAAATCATCGGCATTTGTGAGGACATGTTGTTATAAATGTCCAGGCTGATGATTGTGATTTATTATTTACTCTGATGGATATGTATGTATATATCAGTTTCTCTTTTGTAAAGATCATTGATAATATATTATATATTATTCCGCTTTGATTGTAAGATTCTATGTTATTTCAGTTTCTTTTCTCTTCTCCTTCTCTTCTCTCCTTTCTTCTTTCTATCGCATAACTATCCATCTTTCCATTCAATTTAGGTTGGACATGTATGGTTTATTGTCGGCTTGAATAGTGCAGGTTAGCGGGTTGTTACAGAACTAAACAAATACAAAATCTCATAGTGGATTGAATAATATATAATATTAATAGCTCTTTACACAAATCAAAACTATAATATACATGCCTCCAATTAGAGTACATAAATCAATAATTACCAGCCTGGACAGTTATAACAACCTGTCCTCACAATTGCTGATAATTTCAAACAAACACTACAGCGAAATAAACAAGTACGAGAATACGTCTCAGTCTCTAGCTCATCTCCTGAGCTCCAAAGCAATCCAAATCTATATCTGTAATATGCTCAATCTGACCCGAGCATTATTATAAAATAATAACACACGATCAGTCTGGTAAACCAGCGTGAGAAAAACACACTTAATTTGATTTTTTAAGTTATAAAACCTTTTCAAATTAAAGATATCGTAAGACCACGCCGCACATAAACACGGTCGGGTTTTTGCCTTACGATCACCAAACCATTTCTATAATAAAATCCAGTATTATTATAATAGTGTCTAAGGGTCAAAATAATAATAATCAAGTAGTTGTAATGCTCGTGCTATGTACATCACAACAATACTAGTATAAAATCAAAACTCGATAAGGCTCGTTCGCTAATTGTGTAGGATTCCACGGAGGTGCCCTTAGTATTTCGAGAACGGTCCTCCTACACAAGGATCAGAGTTATCCTTCCGAAGCATCATAACCGTCTAGCCAGGGTATTATAGGAAAAACATAACTGGTCTTGCTAAGACCGAGTGCATCACTCCGGCATGCCAAAAACAACTGTAGGTATCGGTATTGCTAGAAAAAGGAATCGATTACACCCTATGGGTTTTGCCAAGCCTACTGGCCATGCCTCCTATCTCTAGATTTAGTCATTTCCACTGATAAGGCCACGTCCGGCATTCCAGCTTATGCACCCCTCCAAAAATAGATCATGGAATCCCGTATGGATTCCCACACCACAATGTCCTTGGAATCGCATACAGATTTCCACATCTCAAATAGATCTTGGAATCACACACTGATTCTCATACCCAACTGTCTCGGACCACACATAGATTTGAACATCTTAATATAACATGAAAACTCCTCCATAGAACCGTATATGGTTTTGTATTGGTAACGGTTCCGAGTCATCTCTCCCGAGTACACTCTCCCGTTTCCCGGGCGCTCTATAAACCAATCTTCGATTTCCGGAATGCTTAATACCAGTTCTTTAGGAAATAGTTAGACAATACATAAGAGCGGGGATCACCCCTTAACCGTTTAAGTGGACAGATCTCCTTATAATTTATCCTAGAAGAACAACAAGTTTATACGTACAGTATAGCACCACCAATGGTAACTGTACCATATAATTCCTGTGTTTCCCCTAGATATTTCCAGAGTTAAAACCCTTCGATGTTAAGTAGTTTCCTACCACCAAAATTAAGAAGGATTACATATTTGAGCCAAGATTTGATAGTTGGTTATTTAACTATCAAATAAACAAACATTCAACCATAGATCACATTTCCCACTGAAATCACTAAGCCTCATTTAATTTGGTTTCTATAAATCGAATCTCCTTGTTAAAAAATTTATATACTTATTTCATCGGAATAAGAATGTTCACAAATTCTTTCTTTCAAAAATACTTGAAAACTATTTGTAAAAATAGATATGGAAGTGCCATCGGTATCGATCATGGATTGTAGCTCGATGGTTGCGTCTTTATCCCAGAAAAACCAAACTTAACTTAGGCAATCTCTGCCTCCCGATTTCCTCCATGCAATCAATCGTAGATCGCAGTTGGCACAATGATTACGTCGCTATCCCAGCGAAAACATCCCAAACTATAGGCAATCTCTGCCCTCAAATTACGCTATGAAAATACACCATTACTTCCCAAAAATTTCTTTATTTCATAAATATTTCCAAATCTATTTATAAAACTTCTTTATAAAATTCAAAGTTTAACTTAGAGAATATTCTTTTACAAATTTCAAAAAATTTGTAAACTCCCTTTTCAAATTTCAAACCACCTTCACATTTATAAACTCCTTTAACCAATTCTTCACATAAAGGATTTCTTTTATAAGCAATTTATTACACAATTATAATAAGTAAGATTTTAAACGTCACAAAAATAACTTAACCCTTTTTGATAAAAAAATACTTTTAAAACATTTATTAATAATATAATCATTTAACCTCTAACATTTTAAAATATAATAAAATAAACTAAATCAACCTTTAAATAGAATTAATCAACTTTTAAATAAAAATTAATTAACTTTATAATAACCATTTTTAATGAAATAATCATCTATTTCTAAATCACTGAAAATAAAATAATTCATTTCTTTAAACAAAATCAAATAAACAATTAACTTTAAAACATAATTAACCTAAGTAAAGGATTTTTATAAACATTTGTAAAATAATAATTAAATAAACAATTCGTGTATATATAATAATTTAATGAAACATATTGCTTCAAATTATAGAATTTGAAGTTAACCAAAAACGATAACTTTCCATATTCAGAAAGAGGCTTAACGATCACAGTGGTACTTAACAAGCTACCATTAAATTCAATTTAACTTTCTAAGTTAAATTACATGCATTTACATAATAACAGGATATGTAAATCAAATCCATAATTAACAATCAATTGTTTACACATCAATTATCCAGTGTAAATCCACTGACACTTAAAATAAATGTCCAAATTAATCTAATAGCAGAATGAGAATTTATTCTGCTAACCAAGGTCATTCACAATAAAACTCCTCCATTTATTATTCAACGGTGTTTATTTGGCCAAATAGATAACACCAATATATTCCAATTCAATTTATGTTATAATTAAACAACGCAATTCAAAAACAATCCATTTATCAATTTCACACATATATGATTCAATATTAGAAATAAACTTAAAAATAAACATAAACAGTTTAATAGCAATTCGAGATGCTATATCGTGACCCTAGATCTGGTTCAACCAATCTAATAGCATTTCAAGATGTTATATTATCATCCTAAATTAATTTCAACAGTCACCAATTTCAACAACCCAACAAGCAGAAATAAATTTCATTACTATAAAAATATACCGATTAACCAAATGAGTGAGATTAACTCATTATTATTTTCTGTTGTCGCTATCACGTTCTGGTTCCAATTAAATTCGAACGCGTTCAAATTTAACTGAAAATTTTACAAGCTCTAAATTCAACCAATTTGGTCCTATAGTAAAGATCTCGCTAATACAAACCCAACGTGACTGACCAAGTTGGATTTGGACCTAAAACGAACGAGTTATGAAATTTATAAGAATTGGAATTTTAAATTAAACAATTTATATTACTCAAATTTAATTTAATTACAATACGCATCAAGCAAAAGAGGCCCGACCCATCTATCCTTTCCTTCTTCCCCAAACAGTTCGCCGGTTGCTTCATCTCGTGCATGCCGTATCCTACCTCTCCGATTAACAAAACCAAACTCCGACTCCATCGATCATCTTCTCTTCGCGAGTAGCATCTCCTCGACGCCAACATCATAGACCCGAACTCCCCCTGTACAATGCGACAACCTAGTCGAACATGACATTGCCAAAGTCGCGATGACCATCCAAGCATCGCACCGACCAAATCTCCCTCCTTCAGCTGCTCCTTGCTTCGCCGAGTCCAAATCCAGGCTTCGCTCAATCCCACTTCCCCTCGACTTCATGAATTTGCCAGCCCTAGCTCATCTATCCACTACTCGAACAAGTTGAGCATACTAAATCCAAACATACCCATCCAAATAACTTTAAACCAACAGCTCTCAGCCCCACAAATAAAGATTCAAGCTTTCTGTTTTTTCTAGAATTTATTTCAATTCGTTGGAAAATTTTGAAATGATCGGCAAGCTTCTTTTTTCTGCGTAAAGAATTTTGAAGAGAGGGGCGCAATTTTAAAAAGTAAGAGGTAGGTACGAACATAGGTTAGGGTGGATGATGGGTAAGTTTTTGGGCTGATGTGAATATATATATATATATATATATATATTTAAATTCCAAAATATCTAGATATTTATTTCGAACCCCTATCGAGGCGTGCCGCCCGGCGTTTCTAATGTTATACCCCTATTCCGAACGCAATGGAACAAGTTCCGAGCTCAATTCGATCATATGGAGAAGATAGCTTTTTGAATCCAATTATTAAATTAATTTTTGATATTAATTTCAATGCGTTTCTATCCCGTACGGCCAAACGGTAACTCCAAATGTCACGAAATTTGAAATCCGATAATAATACACTATTACGGATCCAATGGAACTAGTTTCGTCGAAATCCGAGACTGTGCCCCAGAAGGCTATTTTTATATGTTAATTTAAACGAGTTATTTTTAAAAATCGAGTAAATTACTTTTAAATCAAATTCAAAAGTTCTATCATCATCATTCTTGTTAAATAAAATTTTAATAGGCTTTGAAAATATTTTATTAAGCTTAAAACCCAAGATTCAATTATTCAAGCAATTTCAACAATTAAATTTAAAAATAAATTATCCAATAAACCACTATATTTGAAATTAAAGTTATTTAACCTATAAAATTAACCTTTCAATATTTAAAACAATTAAATATTCCAAATTCAAACAACTAAAATTCTGGGTCGTTACAATAAGAAGATTATTTCTGCACAATCCAAGTTGTATTAAATTTGTAAATTTGAATCTTTTATACTTGCCTCGTTTCTGACATTTCGACCAAATCTATTCCTCGTCTAGGAAAGAGGACATGTGAGCCAGGGCACTGGTTGCTCTTGAACATCTCCTTGGTTTAAGCACCCCACATATGGATCTCACGAATAGAAAAATCCAGTCTACTCATCGGCTTTTAGAGCCAAGATTAAATCATTTATTTATAACATCTTTTCTTTTAACTATTTATTTAAACTCCTTTAAAAGTAATTTTAAAACTCCTAATCATCTTTAAAAACTTAATTATACATTTGAAAATGTTCCTAAAAGATTCGAGAAAGAATAATTAAGTTAAAACCGTTGTTTGCAAAAGTTACTAGAAAGTGCTGCATAAACAATGCTACAAATAATGTTTTTTTGAAGGCTTCTTTGATCAAAACAACTTTTCTATCAATTGAAAGTCCATTTTTATAACTCAAATCTCTTTTAAAACATTTTAATATATTTATATAAATTATTCATATTTTTAAAGAATTAAAAATATCCATTTAAAGAATTTATCGCTTCGGTTTCCGAACTGCCAAAGCGTGACTATTTTTAAAACTTGGTTTGCTCATATTTCAAAATCTACTAAATAAAACCTCGATCTCTTTCTTTTGTTTGAAAACTATGATTATAAGAGTTCGAAAAATTCTTATTCCAAAGAATTCCGACTCTGAATCCATCATATAGATGGGTTTAAACTATTGCGGTGTGAAATCGTGAATTACCATTACGCAAGACGCCTATTTTTTGACTCCAATTTCAATTCTTTTCAAAACTTCACCAAATTGAGTTTTAATGATTATAAACCATTTATTAACCAATTTAAAGAGATTTAACCATCTCGTAACACTTTTATAATTCATTTCAGAAATTGATTTCCGTTGTGTATTAAGCGTGTATTGTTTACACATCCAAACAACCATATTTTTCACAACCAAAACATGATGATCAAAATAAAACAACCAATCATTCCAAAAATATCATCATCCATATCATAATATAAATGGAGTTTTCTCACCTTGAATTCGATCGTTCTAACTTTAAAATGACTATAGCTTCGCTATCTAGAAATTGAAGCTTACGAAGCTTGCACTAATGCTTCCAGGGGGCTCGCCCATGGCCTTTGGTGCTTGGATGCTCTTGGTTAGCTTGGAAGAGAGGGAAGGCTCGGCCTTGGATGGTAGGAGGTGGTGGTCGTCGGTTTCAATGGGAGAAAGGAAGATTTTTTCTTTGGTTTTGAGGTGTTTGGGTAATATATATTTATTATATAAACTTAAATACTTTTTGCAATATTTTTCTCTATGAATTTCCTAAGGTAAGAAGCCATTAGTGAGGAGTATAAAGAGGTGAAGAAGCTTAGGAAAATGAAGGAGGAAATGTGAATGAAAGTGAAGATCGATGGTGGTTATTTATAGGAAAATATAAGTGATAAAATATCATGATATTTAAGTGCAAACACATCATCATTTCATCACCACCACACTCCTCCCTTACATCACTGCCCACGGTCGAAAGTAACCCCCCATATGCCTACTCAAATGTGTGTGTATGTGTGTGTGATGGTAAGTTGATGATTGACTTTGGTATAAATAATATCATGATATTTTCCTTTATCTTTGTTTTTTATGTGTGCGTGTCTATATATGTATGTATGTGTATGTGTGTGTGTGTGTGTTTTCATGTGCATGTGTATATGTATATGTATATGCCCATGTATATTTGCATATTTATGTCACAATGATCCATAATGTTATACAACTTTTCTACGTTGAATCATTACGAAATCTGATTCCGATTTGCGGTCATATTTTCATTTTTTAGTTAATATACATATCATTGTAAATAAAGTTTGAAAATAATATTTCTATCATTCTATAATAATTAAAAGGGATTCATTTGACTTTTAAAATAATTATTAAATCATTTAAACTCAATATTAGTTCAAAAATCAATTATTAAAAAATAGTGATATCATTAAAGATGTCATAAAAACATTTTATTTTCAAAAATAAAATTAATAATTTTATTACATATTCTCACTCATATATATAAATGAGTATATGTATCCAGCTTCGTGCATTACTTTGGATGGCCAAAGAGCTATTTGTCGATAAAATGTTTTTCGGTTATTTTATCGATATATCTTCCAAAGTATATATTTTTATAAATATTCATTCAAATAAGATTGCCAATATTATTTATTATTCAAAACATTATTATTTATGTTTAAGAATCTTATATCTGAATATTTTAAAAAACTTTCAAAGTGATGAATTTCCGAGTCATTGCATACTTCCCCTCTTAAAAGAATTACGTCCTTAAAATTAAGGATAAGAAGAAGATAACTCAAAAACGAATATATATATTTGACAAAATGAAATGTATACAAGATATGATAAGTGACTATACCACAGGCGGTGAGTACACTATACCGATAAAATATATATACAGACTATCCATCCTTCCTAAACTCAGGATATGCTTTCCTCATTCTATCTTCCATTTCCCAGGTGCATTCTTTTGCATCACCACTCCATTAAACTTTAACCAATCTTACAACCTTTCTTCTCAATTATTTCTCATCACGATCTACAATTCGAATTGGTCGTCTGGATACTGTCAAGTTGGGTTCTATTTCTAAATCTTTTTGGCCAGCTATTTCTATAATTTTCTCCAGATCATGCGAATATTTTCGTAGATGAGATAAGTGAAAGACATTGTGCACACTAGACAATCTCTCGGGAAATTCCACTCGATAAGCTAATGGGCCAATCCGCTCAAGTATGGGAAAAGGTCCAATAAACCGAGGTGCTAACTTTCCTACCCTTCCAAATCATTGGAGAGACTTTCAAAAATACAAAATCTCCAACTGAAATTTCCAAATTCCTACGCCTTTGATCGGTATAACTCTTCTACCTACTCTGGGCTTCTTTCATATTCTTTCTGATCAAGTCTACCTTTTCTAAGGCTTCTTGAATCATATCAGGACCTAGTACTAACTAATTTTCATTTTCGGTCCAACATGCTGGGTATCTACATGGACGACCATATAAAGTTTTGTACAGTGCCATGCCAATACTTTCTTGATAGCTGTTATTATAAGAGAATTCCACCAGGTGAAGGTAGTTTTCCCATGAACCTCCAAAATCTAAGATATAATCTCTCAGAAGATCTTCCGGCGCTCAATTTACCATTTCAGTTTGCCTATCGGTCTGGGGATGGTATGCGGTGCTTATACTCAACTTCGTTCCCAAAGCTGTTTGTAATGTCTCCCAAAATTTACTGATAAAGATTGAGTCTCGATCACTGACTATGCTACTTGGGATACCATGTAATCGAACAATTTCCCTCATGTATATCTTTGCAAGACTTGCAGCAGTTCTTGTTGGTTTTACTAGGATAAAGTGTGCACTTTTGGTCAATTGATCTACGATAACCCAAATAACTTCATTTCCCTTTCTTGATTGAGGTAAGCCATTAATGAAATCCATCGATATTTGGTCTCATTTCCAAGTCGGAATTTCAAGAGGTTGAAGTAATCCAGCAATCTTTTGCTGATCGCTTTTAATTTGCTAGCAATTTGCACATCTACTAACATGGATAGAGATGTCCCTCATCATGCTTTCCCACCAAAATGTTTGTTTCACGTCCTTGTACATTTGTTAACCCCAGGGTGGATATTTAGCTTGGATTGATGACATTTAGTCAACACTTCTTGTCTTAAGTTGTCAATATTGGGAACACAAATTTTTCCATTTAACTGTAATATACCATGGTTATTTACTTCAAAGCTTGAATTCTACCCTTTGCTTATATCCTTAATAGTCTTCCTTAGACGCAATCTTCTTTCTGTTTGCTAGCAATTCTCTCTAGAAGAGTCAGAGTCACTACCAGATAAGCTATAACGGCTTACTTTCTGCTAACGCATCTACTACTATGTTGGCTTTCCTAAGTGTATATAGAATATCAAGATCATTTGACACGATAAATTCTAGCCAATGCTGTTGTCTCATATTTATGTCCTTCTACATGAAAAGATACTTCAAAGATTTATAATCTATGAATAGTTTGGACTTTTCACCTAGTAAATAATGTCTCCATATCTTTAATGTAAACACAACGGCCAATAGTTCTAAGTCGTGTGTTGCATAATTTCACTTATGAGTCTTAACTGCCTACTAGCATAAGCAATAACCTTACCATGGTGCATTAGTACTGCACCTACACCTTCTCCACAAGCATCAGTGTGTACGGTTAAACCTTCGCTTCCATCATCATTAGCTAGGACGGGAATGGTAGTTAACCTTTTCTTGAGCTCTTGGAATGGTGCTTCACATTTTGTTATTCAATCGAATTTAACATTCTTCATAGTCAACTTTTTTAGGTGGGAGGAAATCTTGGAGAAATTCTGGATAAACCTCTTGTAGTATCCGGCTAACCTTAAGAAGCTTCAGACATCTATTGGAGTCTACGGTTGCTTCTAATCTCGTATAGCTGAAATCTTTCCTGGATCTACTTAGACCCCTTTTCCTGACACAATATGCTTAAGGAATCTTACTTCTTTCTCCCAAAAGTGGCATTTTGAGAATTTAGCTTTATGTATATTTCTTCTCAATATTTCCAACACAATCTCCAGATGCCTTTCATGTTCCTCCTCGGTTTTGGGATAGATAAGGCATCAATAAAAACCAACACAAATTTGTTTAGCACATCTTTGGATACCTTATCAATAAGGTTTACGAAATAAGTGGGCGCATTGGTCAATCCAAAAGGCATAGCTAACTATTCGTAAAAGCAATCTGGACCTTTGAATATAGTTAATGGAATGCCATCCTCAGCTATTCTTAGTTGATGGAATCCTATGGCTAAATCCATTTGTGAGAATACTCAGGCACCATGAAGTTGATCAAATAGGTCATCTATGCGGGGTAGAGGATACTTTTTTTAATCGTTTGCTTGTTTATGTTTCAACAGTCTACACAAAGCCTTAGGGAGCCATCAGACTTTGCAACAAAAACCACCACTGCGCCCCAACTCGAGCAACTTGGTATGATTAGTCCTTTTTCAAAAAAACCTTTTAGATAAAAGTTCTCATTATCCAAATCTTAGGTTTTCCTCCTTGTTCTTAATCCTCTCAATACCATTATTAAAAATCTTATAGTCAAACTATGAAATTCTAATCATAAGATATTTATTCTTGATTTAACTAACTTGTTTTTAAAACAATTATCCAATTTATGGCTTTAATATCATAACTGACTACATTTTCCAAAATATATTCTTTATATTTAAAATATGACCTTAGGTAAAATTATTTCATTTACCATATTTTCAAAACAAATCATTTTTATATATCATTAACAAATACGTACTCTTATATAATACACTTAAACTCATTCTAAGGTGTTACTAACTCTATCTCTAATGAGTTACTCATCCTAGGGTATTACTAACTCAATCTCTGATGAGACTTTACCCCTATTAGGCTCATATGTTTCCTCAACCTAAGCTCTGATACCAAATGTGACGAACCACCTCCTCGACCCTCAGAAAGTAACACTAATACATCCCCGGTATTCACGTACCGCAAATCCAACTGCCGGAGAGGCAGATTATCATGGGGTAACGAATCTAAAGATAGAACATAAAACAAAATAGAATCTCACATCACATTCAACATTTAATTATACATATGAGTAGTACATGCAATTACTCCAAATTGCTCCATCAGAGTTCTAATAAGTACTAATCCAAGGAGGATAGTTATAACTACCTATTCATACAAGTGCTGGTAGATACAGAAAGTACATAATACAGCCGAATTAATAGACAACTTCTACAAAGAACCCAAAATGCTCCTTACTCCTTTCCAAAATGCTCCACACTACCTACCACATGGCTGCCCAAAAAATGGGGCACCCAGAGTTTAAGGGAATAAGAAAATAAACTCCGGTTCAGTCATGGGATTGGTATAAGAAACTCAAAGTACAGATATTAAAAACAAGGGTATCTCATAAGACCACGCTGCACATAAACACAGAATGGGTTTTTTACCTTATGATAACCAAAACATTTGCTACGCAAAATCTAGGAATATTATTTTTAATGACATTCTTTTGAAAACACTTATTAAGTAAACTTATATAATTTTAGCTGAAATTGTTACATTGATTAAATTCCAGCATAATAGATTCTACAATCAAGTCCGAAGGCACTTATTGGAGAATGGAATTCCAAACAATGGCAATTAAGGGACTACTTTCCATACAGTACATCTCTAAGGGGATGTACCAAGGATCAACACCTTTGAAACCTCTGCACCTGGCAAGACCGGCCTGCCCGAAGACCCATTTGGTGTTGGAAATAGAACCGAATATGACATCACCCTGATCGTAACTGATCTATCTGGGAACCCATAGCATACACAACATACTCGATATATAAAGAGTAATCTATAAAGGTGATGACCATACCTTAATGGTTGCAAGCCACATAGCCTTATGGCATGCCCTGTTTAAGCCATTTTCGTGTGATGAGGCTTGAGGTAATGATTACCTTTCTCATAGCACACATTTCACTTGAATGCCACATTGCCAATTCCATCACTTACTATTGATTTCCAAAAATTTACAATCTCTGAGCTCGTACGTCTCGGAGAAGGGAGTAAAGTTTAGAAGAATTACCTCCCACACCACCAAATAGATGTACATTTGTAAAAATCAATGTACGTGCATTGTAGAAAGGCAATGTCAGGCATTTATCCATACAATTTGTCAAGGAATAGGACTATTCAAAGGAAGTCTCCTACTGCATCCCGTCGAGAATCACCCATTGGAATAGTAGCGAGCAACCCATGCATCAAAGATCAAATAAAGATACTACTGCCACATATATATGATATGGGAAATTTCCCCCGAGGGTCAGTGACAAGAAGCCCTCCACTCCATCTTCTAATTTATTATCATTCAATGTCTTCACTTCAAACATGTATATTGGTTCAAAGTGGTTTCGAATAGGAATCACCCAAATTCGATCCCCGTTCCTTCGAACCAGTCAACGATATAAGATGTTAAATTTGAGGGTGGTTATCATTTCATTTATCAATATCTTTTATCAAATAAAATATCTCCTTTATAGATATAAATCTTTAAATTATATTCTTTTCCAGTATATATGGAATTATTAAATCTCTCTTTAACTTTGAAAATACCAAATCAAAATCATCTTTCATAAATCACATTGCAAAACCTTATTAAGTAAAAAGGGTCGATAAAAATTATATTAATTCTACTCAATATCAATTTCCATATTTAACCTTTCCTATCCATCGAATAACTATGTAATAACCTTTTAAAATCACATGGATAGTACGGCTTCCCTCCTCGAAATTTAATACCAAGTATAAGAAGATTATTTCAATACAATCCAAGTTGTATTAAATTTGTAAATTTGAATCTTTTGTACTTGCCTCATTTCTAACATTTTGACCTTATCAATTCCTCAACCTGGAAAGAGGCTAGGTGAGCAGGGCACTGGTTGCTCCTAAACATCTCCTTAGTTTAAGCACCCCACATCCAGGTCTCATGAATAGAAAAATCCAGTCTACTAATCGGCTTTTAGAGCCAATATTTAATCATTTATTTATAATAGCTTTTCTTTTAACCATTTATTTAAACTCCTTTAAAAGTAATTTTAAAACTTCCAAATCATCTTTAAAATACTTAATTGTTTATTTGAAAATGTTCCTAAAATATTGAGGAAAGAATAATTTAGTTAAAACCATTGTTTGCAAAAGTTACTAGAAAATGCTGCAAATTATGTTTTTAAGGCTTCTTTGATCAAACCAACTTTTCTATCAATTGAAAAGTCTAGTTTTATAACTCAAATCTCTTTTAAAACATTTTAATATATTTATGGAAATTATTTCATATTTTTAAAGAATTCAAAATATCTATTTAAAGAGTTCTTTGATTTCCAAATTGTGAAAGCGCGACTATTTTGAAAACTTGTTTTCCTCATATTTCAAAATCTACTAAATGAAATCTCGATCTCTTTCTTTTGTTTGAAAACTATGATTATAGAAGTTCGGAAAATTCTTATTCTAAAGAATTTCGATCCGAATACATCGTATAGATGCGTTTAAACTATTACGGCGCGAAATTGCAAACTGCAGTTACGTGACGCGCTTATTTTTTTGACTCTAGTTTCAATTTTTTTAAAAGTTCACCAAATTGAGTTTTAGTGATTATAAATCATTTATAAACCAATTTAAAGAGGTTTAATCATCTCGTAACACTTTTATAATTTATTCTGAAAAGTGATTTCCGTTGTGTAATTTCGACGTGTATTAAACGTGAATTGTATACACATCCAAACAACCATATTTTTCAGAACCCAAACACGATGATCAAACCACAACAATCAACGATTCCAAACATATCATATCATCATCCATATCATAATCATTATATAAATAGAGTTTTCTCACCTTGTGTTAATCGACAAAATTTCTATCGGTTAGAAATTTGCCGAAAAAATTTCAAATTAAAATATAACCGCAAGCGCACGTCGTACACTTGTAGTACATGGCGAATACAGATCGATCCGCAAGGAATTGATGATTTTAAAATTCTATTCAATCAAATTAAACCAAAGTTGAAGAGAAAGTTAAGCTAGAGAATTAGAAAATTAGCTAACTAACTAAAAGAAAAGAGATGCAAATATAAGAGTTAAATGATAATTTAGAGAATAAATCCACTCTCTAGATCATGTAGTTTAACACGTATGAAATCATGATCTCTCTTTTATGGTCATTAGTGCTTTAATTGATGTGCTTATCATAAGTATGGCATATTTGTGCTATTGATTAGCCAACATAAGCCATCAAACTATAACACACCCCTTAAACCACTTACTAACTTTCATAAAATTTGACAATGAAAATGAAATCTATTTTAAGTATGGCCTATTAACTATTGATTAGAAATATAGACCATCAAATTTTAATTTCAAATCACTTTCTTTTGCCATAATCATATTTTGATGAAGAGGCAATTAGTGTTAGTGATTGTTTAAGCATAGCCTATTTGGTGTCAACAATATAGGCTATCAAATTCAAAGAAAAAACAACTAGTAAACCATTTCTATCATCATCATTAATCACAAAAAGAGAGCATGAATTAACAAATAGTTGAAGCTACATAATTAGAGAGCGTCATTACCCCTAAATTGAAGGGGTTTAGCCTCTCATATTTGTCATTTGATTAACAAATGTAGCTAGCAACATGAAAGCAAAAAGAAAGAAAATTAAAAGCTAATGGAAAAGAGAAGCTAATTAATAAGAATTAAACTAATCTACTTTGCATGAATGTAAATCTACACTACAACATGAAAGGAAATAAACAAGAAAGGGAAAAGATCATATATTAAATTGCATTAAAAAAAATTACATGAAGATAGAAATGGCTAAGTAGCCATAAAAAGAGAAAGAGAAGAGCTTGTTTATTTGTGAGCCTAAACTAAACTAAGAGAGACTAAGGAAGAAGGGGGTTATATGAAACATAAGGGGTATTTATACATGTGTTAAACCCTAATTCATATTTTGGGGAATGCCCAAATTACCCTTGAGGTAGTGTGGTGGCCAAGTAATCATTAACATCCAATAATCCCCCACTTAAATATACATGAAGCTTTAATGTCCTTTTATCATGTGCTTAGCTCCTAATTTGAAAATTAAGGTAAGTGGGTGGGGTCCTCCATGATCACCACTTTGAATTATATCCATCTTCACTTGTTCTCTTCACTCTTGTGCATGCATATATTATCATGAAGCCACTTGTAAAATTCACCAAATTTCCTACAAAACAATATTGAAATTTTTAATTAAATTTTAGAAAATTAATATATGCATAAAAATGACCATTTTGCCCTTGGATAAAGATGAATATATGACAATTTGAAATAATTTGAATTTTGGTTTAAACAAGTTAAAATACCCAATATGATTATTTATATAATTTAAATAGATTAAATATGGTGATAAAAATATGCACATTTACGTGCACATCAAATACCCCTACACTTATCTTTTTATTCGTCCTCAAATAAAGAAAAAAACTAAGATAAATCCGCTTTCGTAGGGAGCACGATTTCATTGAGCGTATGCAACAAGCCATTAAACCTTTGGGTGTCCCCAGTAGGACGAGTGTTGTCTCGTGAGGGTTTTCAGCGGATACTACCCACAAAATCCAGATGCAAAGTGAAAATATTTACAAAATGCAAGATTTATTTACAATGAGATGAATGCAAGTTCTTGAAAATATTTACAATGAAGGATTTATTTTTAAATTCACACAACTAATTTAAATATAGGTTTTGGTCATTATCTTGAAAATTTAAGTCATTTACTCGTCAAAATTTCCAACAAAATCAAGTTATCATAACAAATAGACAATAGTTTAACTCGTTGTTTTGGTTGATAACAAAGTGTAAGTATAAAATGGATCCTTATTTGATTATCAAAGTTTATCAAAGTGGTAATTTTATTTCTTTTCAATAACAAGTCAAATCAAATAAGTTAAAATAATGCTTGGATTCCAATTGCTTACTCTCTCTAATTTTTTATTTGAAAATTTTATTGATATTAACAATATTTACATATGCCTAACTCAGATAAACTGAGGCCAGATATATTACCCGTGCACTGCCTTGCGGACTGATGTGAGGGGAATACAGAGCGTGGTGAGTGAACACAAAAGTGTGAACACTTATCGACTGTAGGCGTTATTAATAAAAGAATTTTTATATACATACAACTAACTCAAGTAAACTGAGGCTAGATATACCGATCATGCACTGCCTTTCGGGCTTACGTGAGAAGGGTACAGAGCATGGCGAGTGAACACACGAGTGTGAACACATGACTCTAGATGTTAAAAATATATACATATATACAAATGTTTTTTGTTTTTTGTTTTTGTTTTTTTCGAAGAGAGAGTTTTGCAAAATCATCTTAGCACCATTTAACTTAGTAGACAAAAAAATGTTATATCCTTTACTTTAAATTCACCACTTTTTTTAAACAAAGATTTTCAATTGGGATATTTCATAATTAACACGTATGAACCTTCCTATATATACTAGTTAAACCATTGTTATTTGTAATCAAACTTCATTTTTATTTTTGTTAAGACCAATAAATTTTCAAAAATTTCAATTTAATAAACCATAACCATATATTTATCCTATAGTGTTTCTTTAAAAATAAATCAAAAGAAAATTTGTTTTTGGGATTTTTTTTTGAGTTTATAAAAGAAAAAGCAAAAATAAACCATGAAAAATTAAAAATGAAGATGAGTCTTCCTCCCACACTTGATTTTGACTGTGTCCCCACAGTCAACCCAAGTGAAAGGAGAAAAATAAAAAATAAATTAAAAAGATGACCTATATTTACATGAAGGTGAACGATATTTACACGAGATCAGAAAGTATATCGTTAAAGCGTAAATGAAACGGTCTTCCAAAAACCGATTCATTTGTCTCGTCAAGTATGCAAGACACTGCTCAAGTTCGAAAAACCAAATCGTAAAAGATTTCGAAATTGAATGTTGATTTCGAAAAACGAATGTCGTTTTATTAAAAACTGTACGAGTTGTTTTATTTTCGATGATTTTCGAGGTTGATAAAATAATTGATTGAAATTAAAAATTATTATCACCATATTGAAATTCAAATTTATCATTGAAAACTTCTTCAAAATTATTGAACTCAAAATCAAAATGGTGATTTAAATCATCCCCTTCAGAATTCGACAACTCGTTTTCAAAAAGTCCAAAGAAATCGTGTTTGTTAAATTCGTCTTCCTTATTTGGATTATCAACAACTTCATTGCGTATCTCATGTTCAAAATCCAAAGTTGTTGTATTCAAATTTTCAAAATCGAGAAAAGGAAGATCGAATTTTAAATTTGGTTCCACACCCTCAAATGAATTGAAATCCAACTCAATTACCGTGTTTTCGACAACTTCATTAAGATTATTATTTTCAATTTCAAAAGTTGTTATTAGAAAATCGTCGATTTGGGTAAAAGATGGATTATCGTTTGACTTGTCACACATTGGGATTTGATTTTGTTTCTCACGTTGTTTCATATATGTTTCAAACAACGAATCCGTGTGATCATCGTAAATTTCGTTCATTTGCTCAACAAAATCCAATTTATAGTTATTAACTTGAGAATTTTTGATTTGGATTTGTTGAGAACAAAGATTTTCACTTGCATCATAGTCGAGATGATTCCCATTGCCAAAATTATTTGAAAAGTGGATCACATTTTCGTTTTGATTTTGAAATTCATTTTGGAGTTCAAAATTGAATTGGCATGGGTTATACTTGAAATCGTTTGAATTTTGAAGTGAATTCAAATTTTGATTATTTTGAAAACTTTGATTTGAATCATTGCCCAAATATGAATTACACAAATCATTTATCATTTGATTTTGTTGTGTAAAGATTTCAAGTAAAGACGAAATGCTCTTTTCAAGATTTGAGGGTTGGTCATCGTTTTGAAAATTTTGTGGTTCAAAATTTGAATCATTTGAACAATAGTTGTTGTTAAAATATCCATACGAATTTGGAGTGAAATCATACGGATTATATTGATTTGCACAACTATTGTAAAATTCACGTAAGTGGGGAAACTCGGACACTTTCAAGAATGTTTTTGGGTTTTTTTTAAAGGAAAAATATTTACAAATAGAATTTATTTTTCAAAATGGAAAATTGATTTTTGTTTTGTATTTTGGTTTTTCAAATTTTTTTTTGGTTTTTGAAAATGTTTTATATTTTTTTTATATTTTGGATTGTGGATTTTTTTTGTTTTTTTATATATGCATGAACTAATGCAACTAAATGAATGCAAGTGTATAATTACAAATGATTTATCCTATGTTAACCCAAAATTGTATAATCACACATTGTCTTAAATAAACAAGATAGTTCTCAGCTAGGTAACAGACAGGATTTATCGGTGCACCATGAATCACCATAGCAATGCAACCGAAGGTTTAAGTACCTTCATAGAAACAATCATTATAATATTTACGAATCACCGTAATATTTATAAATGGTTATTGCTTTGCCGTAGCCTAGACACCGAGAAATTAAATTGTTCAAAGAAGACAATTTGCCAATATACAATTAAGTGTTATCGATGTCTAACTGTTATTATTAATCAAAATGAATTGCAAAGAAGAAATTAAACGTGTATTAACAATGCAACTACGAATGGATTTTTATTTTTGTTTTTGAATTTTTTTTAATAAAATGCAAATGCAAGTAACCAACAATGCAATTCAAATAAAACTAGAGATGAGGTTAAAAGCAGCAAATTTTCTTATACAAGCAAGCTAGCAATTTATTTTTGGAAAGCGGAGCGGCAGTTTTCAGCAAGCTATTCTTCCTTTATTTCCTGTTTGGCAACCTGAAAATTAAAAAAAAGATATATACAATTGCTGTTATTATTATTATTTTTTGGTTGTTTTTTTATAAAGTTAAAGTTTTGGAAAGAAAACTACTCAAAACAAAATTTCTTTTTATTTGAAAGGGAAACAAAATTTAAAAGTGAAGTTTTACTTTAAAAAAAATATTTTTTTTGAATGTTTTAATAATGAAATAAAACAAGAAAATGTTTTAACAAAAGAAAACCAAGGATTTTGAAAAGGAAATCAGAAAAGAAAAGAAAAGGATTTTAAAAACAAAACAAAATTATTCAAGCCTACAAAGTCGGCCCACTACCCAAATTTAACAAACGACTTCACGAACTACTTCCCAGTAAACACAACTCTAATCAACATCATTCACAAACCAATTCGAATTTACTTTCCCATATTCCAGAGTTTCGAAATTTCCTAAATCAATTCCAGATGTTCAATTCTCGAAATCAACTTATACATTTTTTTTCTTGATTCAAGTGCTTGGTTCTGGAGTTCGCTTGATTGTTCGAAGCGCGATTGGGATTCAGGCGTTGTGAGTTCAATGGAGAATCATGGAGGTCAGCTAGTGATTGGGGATGGAGGTGAGTTCGTGGAAAGTTGCGATTGTGTGTGATTTATGTTTTTGATTGTGGTGGCTGGCGATTTGCTTGTGATGTTCAAGGCAGTAAATGCGAAGTTTTGGGTGTAGGCAATTGGTGGAGGAATGGAAGGTGTTGTATCACTATGTGGGAAGTGGCTGTAGATTGGTTGTGGACTGTTATCAGTGGTAGGTTGTAGAAGGATCCGGAGGAATGGCAGTTGAGTTTGTGCAGTGTGTATTGAGTTGAAGGTATGGCAGTCTAGGAGGGGGAATTGCAGAAGCAGATGGTCGATGAGGCAGTTGCAGTCGCTTGGTGGTGTGTGCAGTTTGAATGGAAGTTGTGTGGTCTGGTGTTGTGAATTGGTAGTGGTGGTGTAGGCAGTTTGATTGGTTGCTGGAGTTTGGGGGTTTGGGGAGAGGAAGTTGGTCAGTATGGCACTGTTTGGACAGACTTGCTGGTCAAGGGTGAAGTGTTCATGAGTATATGGGTGGTTGTTGCTGCAGTAAGGTAGATGTGAAAATGACAGTGCAAATCAGTTCAAGTATGGGTTGTTGGAAGTATATGGTGGTGTTGTTGATGGTCTGGAATAGGGATATGATATGAAGTTTTGATGAAGTTGTGAATGAAGCAGCAATGTTGATGGATGCGGTGTTCGGGTTGTAGCACTGGTCGATGTTTTGTATTGACAGTATAATGGATGTTGTGATGGTTGTATGTTGAAGGGGACAGAGGTGTGAATGTCAGATTGTGAAGAAGGTGATATGTAAGGGAGGATCAATTGGTGCAGCGAAGTTCTGTAGATGATGTTGAACTGATTGTAGGAGAAGGTGGAGATATAGAAGGAGGTGATTGAAAGGAGGGTCAGTGAAAGTTGTTGAAGTGATGATTTGTACTAGTGGAAGTGAGCAAAATGTTTTTGTGATTGCACAATATATAGACGTAGAAGTTGTTGTGAAAGTGAAGATATATGGAAGGTAATGAAGTATGATGTGCACAGAATGAATGTTGTTTGAAGATGAAGTATGGAAGCTGCAGTGGTATAAGGAGTAAGGCAGATGACGATTGATGAAGGTGGGTTATTGCAGAGTAGTCGAGATGATCAGGTAATGATGGGTTGAAATTGATGAAGTGGCTGTCGTTATGCTAGAAGTGATGGTGATTGTCGGTGCAGTTAACTGCTGTACTGAGTGTATGCAGTAGTGTTTGCAATTGGTTGTATGGTGACAGATTGAGAGACTGTTGGTCAAGTGAGGAGGGATGTTGGTCAAGGGATATGTGGATTTTTGTTTTGCAGAGGAGGTTGTAGATTTGCTTGACAAAAGAGATGGTAGCAATAGTTTTGTAAAGAGATGTACGTTGAAGCACAGTATTATGAAGTAATGTATTGGAATGGCAGGGCAGTAAAGTGCTATGCACTGTCAATGTTGATGGGGTGGTGAAGATTTCATGTTTGGGGAGTTGAAAGGTGGTGGATGAAAGGTGAATGTTAGGGGCAGAGAAATGATGAATGAATGTAGGTGAAGGTTGAAGAAATGGAATTGCAGTTGTGTGGACAGTTGTCAGGTTTTCTCTGGCAAGTGTGGAAGGTTGGTTTGATGTATGCGATAGAGATAGCAACAGTTTTGTGAGTATGGACAGAGAGCAAGAATGATGTGCACAGCAGAACATAGTATCACAATGGCAATGTAACAGTAACAAGAGGTCATGTATGAAAAAAAACTAATGTAAATGTAAAATGAAATGCAAATGTAATAAATATTTTTTTTTAAATATGCAAATGCAATGCAATGGAAAACAAACACACAAACAAATGCAAACTAACAAAAATCAAACAACAAACACACAATACAATTTTTTTTAAATGCAAACAAACACACAAATTAAAACACAACAAAAATAATCCGAAGAATAGAAAATCAAAATCAAAAAAAATTCCCCGGCAACGGGGCCAAAAACTTGTTAATCGATAAAAAATTTATCAGTTAGAAATTTGCCAAAAAAATTTCAAATTAAAATATAACCGCAAGCGCACGGTGTACACTTGTAATACATGGTGAATACGGATCAATCCGCAGGGAATTGATGATTTTAAAATTATATTTAATCAAATTAAACCAAAGTTGAAGAAATGTTAAGCTAGAGAATTAGAAAATTAGCTAACTAACTAAAAGAAAAGAGATGCAAATATAAGAGTTAAATGATAATTTAGAGAATAAACCCACTCTCTAGATCATGTAGTTCAACACGTATGAAATCATGATCTCTCTTTTATGGTCATTAGTGCTTTAATTGATGTGCTTATCATAAGTATGGCATATTTGTGCTATTGATTAGCCAACATAAGCTATCAAACTATAATACACCCCTTAAACCACTTCCTAACTTTCATGAAATTTGACAATGAAAATGAAAATAAAATCTATTTTAAGTATGGCCTATTAACTATTGATTAGAAATATAGACCATCAAATTTTAATTTCAAATCACTTTCTTTTGCCATAATCATATTTTGATGAAGAGGCAATTAGTGTTAGTGATTGTTTAAGCATAGCCTATTTGGTGTCAACAATATAGGCTATCAAATTCAAAGCAAAAACAACTAGTAAACCATTTCTATCATCATCATTAAGCATAAAAAGAGAGCATGAATTAACAAATAGTTGAAGCCAGGCTTTTAAATCTCCCCGAGATGGCCGAGATGAAAAATCCGAGATATCAGCCAAAATCCGAGATTTGGCAGCCTATTTAGTTATAAGTGTTTTAAATATCGCCCGAGATAGCCGAGATATTTTCCCGAGATATTGGCCCAAATCCGAGATTTAAAACACTGGTTGAAGCTACATAATTAAAGAGCTTCATTACCCCTAAATTGAAGGGGTTTAGCCTCTCATATTTGTCATTTGATTAACAAATGTAGCTAGCAACGTGAAAGCAAAAAAGAAAGAAAAATGAAAGCTAATGGAAAAGAGAAGCTAATTAACAAGAATTAAACTAATCTACTTTGCATGAATGTAAATCTACACTACAACATGAAAGGAAATAAACAAGAAAGAAAAAAGATCATATATTAAATTGCATAAAAAAAATTACATAAAGATAAAAATGGCTAAGTAGCCATAAAAAGAGAAAGCGAAGAGCTTGTTTATTTGTGAGCCTAAACTAAACTAAGAGAGACTAAGGAAGAAGGGGGTTACATGAAACATAAGGGGTATTTATACATGTGTTAAACCCTAATTCATATTTTGGGGAATGCCCAAATTACCCTTGAGGTAGTGTGGTGGCCAAGTAATCATTAACATCCACTAATCCCCCACTTAAATGTACATGAAGCATTAATGTCCTTTTATCATGTGCTTAGCTCCTAATTTGAAAATCAAGGTAAGTGGGTGGGGTCCTCCATGATCACCACTTTGAATTATTTCTATCTTCATTTGTTCTCTTCACTCTTGTGCATGCATATATTATCATGAAGCCACTTGTAAAATTCACCAAATTTCATACAAAACAATATAGAAATTTTCAATTAAATTTTAGAAAATTAATATATGCACAAAATGACCATTTTGCCCTTGGATGAAGATAAATATGTGACAATTTGAAATAATTTGAATTTTGGTTTAAACAAGTTAAAATACCCAATATGATTATTTATATAATTTAAATAGATTAAATATGGTGATAAAAATATGCACATTTACGTGCACATCACATTGAATACGATTGTTCTAACTTTGAAACGACTATAGCTTCGCTATCTCGAAACTGAAACTCACGAAGCTTGCACTAATGCTTCCTAGAGGGTTCGGCCTTAGCCTTTAGTGCTTGGATGCTCTCGGCTTAGCTTGGAAGAGAGGGAAGGCTCGACCTTGGGTGGTAGGAGGTGGTGGCCGTCGGTTTGAAGGGGAGAAATGAGAGATTTTGCTTTGGTTTTGAGGTGTTTGGATAATATAAATTTACTATATAAATTTAATGCTTTTTGCAATATTTTTCTCTATAATTTTCCTAATGTAAGAAGCCATTAATGAGGAGTACAAAGAAGTGAAGAAGCTTAGGAAAATGAAGGAGGAAATGTGAATTGAAGTGAAGATGGATGGTGGGTATTTATAGGCAAATGGAAGTGATCAAATATCATGATATTTAAGTGCAAACACATCATTATTTCATCACCACCACACTCCTCCCTTACATCACTTCCCACGGCCAAAAGTACCCCCTCCCCTCTCCATGTGCCTACTCAAGTATTTCTGTGATGATAAGTTGATGGTTGACTTTGGTTGGAAAATATCATGATATTTATAAATAATATCATGATATTTTCTTTTATCTTTTATTTTTTATTTGTATATATATATATATGTGTGTGTGTGTGTGTGTTTTCATGTGCATGTGTGTGTGTGTGTGCGCACATGTATCTAATGACCTAGAATTTAAGTCAATTGAATTTGAAATATTTAACTGATTTTAAATATTGGAAAGTTAATTTTATAAGTTAAATAACTTGAATTTCAAGTATAAAGATTTATTTGATAATTAAATTGTTGAATTTAGTATTTGGTATTTTTTAAATAATTAAATCCTAAATTTAATGTGAATAAGAAGAATAATTTCGAAAGTTGATCCAAAACTCTATTTAAACAAGAATGAAGATAGTAAACCTTTAATTTAGATTTAAAAGTGATTAATTTGGTTTTTATAATAATTCGTTTAATTAACGGGTGAAAGCCTTTTGGGGCACTGTCTTGGATTTTTATGAAACCGGTTCCATTTGATCTGTAATAGTGGATTATAGTTTACCATCGAATTTCGTGGCAATTGGGTGTATCGTGTGGTTGTACGAGCTTGAAATGTATATAAATTAATTTCAGGAATTTATAGAACATAATTGGGTTTGAAAAGCTATCTTCTATATATGATTGAATTAAGTCTGGGGACTAGTTCCAATGTGTTCGGAATAAGAGTATTACATATAGAATGCTAGGCGGCATGCCTCGTTTGGAGTTTGAGATTTTCAGACATTTAAAACTATATATTTTTAATTATATATATATATATATATGTATATATATATATTTAATGTATCAGACCTATACCCATCGTGCTGCCCATACTTTCCATACCTAGCCCATAGCCACTGTCCCTTTAAAATTGTGTCCACGCAAGTAAAATTTGGTTCGAAAATCTTTAAAATCCCTCTCCTCGCATCCCATGGCCAAAATTCATTAGGGCCAATCGAGGTGATATTAGTCTTTAACCATAACTAGGAAAGTGCGGAGCTCGAGGCAACGAAGGGTTTCAATGGATGGATTGTCTTATGGCATGGCGGCCGAAATTTGGCCGCGTTCGTAGCAACGGTGGGTCTGTGTTTTTTAGCGATTGGAGGGCACGCGTGGGTGGTGATAGCGGCGGCGAGGTCGGTGCCCATAAGGGCGATGTCGCGGCGGCGGGTGCGGCGAACATCGACGAACATTGAGGCAAAGTCGCGCATATGATGGGTTCAAATTTGCATGCTTGGGTTTCGTTCGAACGAGAGGGAAAGCGGTTTAGTTTAATAAATTTTTTATTAATTAAGGGTATATAATTATTTCAATCATTCATTAATTCATAACTTTTCCATATGAGGTCCAAATCGAATGCAACAAGTTGTGTTGCGATCGTATACACGAATACTACGCCATGGAGTTGGATTGGATGGATTTGGAGATCGTCGAAAATTGAATTAAAATTAAATGCCTATTCAATTTTAATTCAAACCAGAGCGCTTTGGCGACTTCTGGAATCAGAGTGTGTGACGACCGCCCATGACCCCTGCACCGAATCTAGAGATAGAGCGCTGTAAAGTGTGCCAGGCGACCATGGACGATTGTCAAGGTAAGATTTAAAACAACAGAATCTATCGTATTACTCACAGCGCATGGACAAAATACAATAGAACATATGTATAGTGAAGCTTTACGGAACAAAATGACATCATATAAAACTCCATAATAGTTGAATACAAGCATCCACATAGTCAATACATCCAGCCTCACTACAAATCTCTCAGAGAATGCAAAACAGCGGAATATCCAGTACATATAAGAAGATAATATGCAACCCTCTAGCTCGTCTTCGATATCAGCATCGTGAGAAGAGAACAGCACCTGTCACCTGCTACCTAGTCTGCCCGTCCCAAAAATGGACGAACAGCCCAAGGCAATAAGAATTAAAACATAAAGCCTTGAGTCAGACAACAGTCTTAGTGAGCAGTAAATTAACTAACAACATACCAAAAGAGCATAAAGGAAAAGGAATAGGAATACAACCCTCTCACTCCAACCTCATTCTACAGTGATAGCCCCCAGACACACACTAAGTAGAAGCAAACATAGCAGAGCATACAATTTAAAGTAAAACTACTATCACTCGAGTCAAGGGCGATGTTTTCCAAGTACCAAGGCCTAAATCAGATAAGCACCCAGAAAATACCGCTCTTGAGTCCGAATGACGATACAACCAAACATCCATGACTCTGGCTATCACTGTTATCATTGCTTCGATATCACCGTTAATTGAATGACCGGCACATTCTTTCAGCCGTCCGTCAAGGGCTAATGGAAACCCCGGTTCTAGACATAACTCCCGCACGTCGTCGCAGCCCGTGCCTAGGACTATCGAATCTGCCCAGAGTACTCGACCATCAACAGTTGGCCGTTGGGACTATCGAATCTGCCCAAACGTACTCTTGCTTAGAGCATGCTAGAACCTTCAACAACGATGCTATCCAAGCCTCCTAGTCATCCTCCTCGACGACTATTCTCATATCCATTCATTATCTTCAACTCGAATCATATCACCGAGTTATCAACATGCTTGGAATGATCCCGTCTGGATTAGACCAAGTCTTCATCACATGATTGCCTCACTTCATTACATCCTCGCAAAGCCTCATCTCATCATCACATCATCAAATCTATGCATAAGAGCTTCATCATCCCGCTACATATGCCACGAGCAGCTTTCCCAATTCAAGAGCCTTTCCCTTAGCTTTTGAATCGTCTTCGGTCTAAATCTAATCATCAATCATCTAGTTCATAACAATCAATCAAATCAAACATCAATTCAAACAATCAAGCATTCAAATATGATCTAAGTAGACAATTATAACAATAATGGCATTTTCGTAATTAAAGAGTTGAAAGTCCAATAAGCATGAAAACATGGATTATATCTCTACAAACTTGATGAATGAACTTGCATAGGTTAGCATATGATAAAATGGATGTAACATCATCATGAACAATGGATCTATATGGATCTACACTTAGGATGAAGAAAATGCATGGAAATCACTATTTTAACACCAAAACGAGCCAACAATCCGATATACTCCTTTGGATCCGTGTGAGAGATAATCACCACTCACCAAATCACCTAAACAAACCTAAATCAACACGCTTCAGATCTGGGCAGCGAAGGATGAAGCTTGATCTATCACAAATCCGCTTCAAATGAAGGAATCTCTCTTGAAAAGATGAAGATCTTCAATCTAAGCTCTTGAATCTTCAATCTTGATCTTCGATTTGGATGGATGGAAGCACTAGATTAGAGTGGAGAAAAGAAGTGAAGAAGTGTAGAAGTCGAGCTCTCAAAATGGCAGCACTTCGTCGCTTCAAAAATCCGGATCCCAAAAAGTGAGAACAACCCCTCCTATTTATAGCTGAAAACTGCCCTTAAGTCGAAATCTGGCTATCTCCCTAAGTCGCTTCCGACCTAAGCCTCTCCGACCTAAGCTTCTCCGACCTAACAGATGCACGACATAACTCCTCAACGACCTAACACTTGACGACCTAAAGCAATGCGCTTTCCTTCGACCTACGACTTAGTTGGGTTGCGACCTAACAACTTAGGCTTCCACGCGACCTAACACAACATACGACCTAACAGATAGATCTACGCGACCTAAATCCTAGCGACCTAACAACTTAGCAACCTACGCGACCTAACAGTGTTACGACCTAACACATAGCCTAACTCTTAAGGTCGCCAACTTGTTAACTCCTTAGGTCGCTAACCCACCCAGTCGACTTAACTTGGTAACAACTTAACCCTTAGGTCGCTTACGACCTTACCACCCAAGCTACCAGACGACCTAACACATAGCGACCTATCCCTTAACTCGGTTACTACGACCTAACTCTAACCTTAAGTCGTTGCCGACCTAACCACACACCCAGTAACCACTAGGTCGCTAACTCGCCCTGCCGACCTAACACTTAGCTCACCGAAACTCTTAGGTCGCTCCCAATAGTTTCCTTAGGTCGGTCAGTTCTTTAGGTCGTTAACACGCCCTGCCGACCTAATACTTAATCAAACCCTAGGTCGCATAACTCTATAGGTCGCTCCAACTAACCCACGACCTAACACTAACTCGCCGAATTCCTTAACTCGGTCACGACTTAGCTCTTAGGTCGTTCACGACCTAGGACTTAGACAAATTTCCCTAAAAATCTGAAATGACTTAAAAAATGCTAAAATTCCAGATTTGACAAACTTTTCGATCCGTGAAAAATACGGGTCGTTACATTCTCTCCCCCTTAGGAATTTCGCCCCCGAAATCCCAAACAATCATAGCAATCAAAACTATTCTGTACGCCTACCATCCATAGCAATCATCAAACCATGCATCCAATTCTAACTTAGCGTACAGAATTCTAAGACTTAGAACAAGTTACAATATCGCGAGATGACACGACACCTTAGGGCCATACCTCGAAGAGTTCAGGATGAGCTGCCTTCATCCTCTCTTCCACCTCCCACGTACAGTCGTTATCATCATCACTCCATTGTATCTTGAGCAACTTAACCACCTTCCTCCTAAGCTGTTTCGTGTCAGTTTCAACAACACGAAGCGGCTTACGAGGTCTTCTATCGACTGGATCAACTTCTAAGTCTTCACAGCTATCAGCAGAAACCACTGTATTCGAGTCGTGCACATACTTCCGTAGATAAGATACATGAAAAACATTGTGCACACCCGACATCTTCTCAGGTAACTCCAACCTATAGGCGAGCTTTCCAATTCGCTCGATAATCGGGAATGGTCCAACAAATCTCGGAGTCAATTTTCCTTTCTTCCCGAATCGAATAACATTCTTCAGTGGAGAAATCTTCACAAAAACCATATCTCCTACGTCGAATTTCAAATCCTTTCGACGCTTATCGGCATAACTCTTCTGATGGTCTTGGGCTGCCTTCATTCGTTGCCGAATGATCTCTATACAATCTGAAGTCTGACGAATCATCTCTGGCCCAAGCATCAGCTTTTCTCCAGTTTCCAACCAACATGTCGGAGAGTTACACGGTCTTTCATACAATGCCTCATACGGTGCCATACCAATGCTTGACTGGTAACTGTTGTTGTATGCAAACTCTACCAAATGAAGGTGATCTTCCCATGATCCTCCGAAATCCAAAACACAAGCTCTGAGGAGATCTTCCAAAACTCGGTTGACTCTCTCGGTCTGACCATCTGTTTGGGGGTGATAAGCTGTACTCAAACACAACTCGGTTCCCAAAACTTCCTGGAAGCTTTTCCAAAATCCACTAGTGAACAATGGATCTCGATCACTCACTATACTCTTCGGAATACCATGGAAACGAACTATCCACTTAACATACAACTCAGCCAACTTTGATGCAGTCCTAGTCGATCGAACAGGAATGAATCGTGCACTCTTAGTCAGACGATCCACAATGACCCAGATCCCTTCATTTCCCGTTCTGGTTCTAGGCAATCCATCGATAAAATCCATCGACACTTGTTCCCACTTCCATGTAGGAACTTCTAATGGCTGAAGCAATCCGCTTGGCTTCTTCTGTTCAGCCTTTACCAACTGGCAGTTCATACACTTGGAAATGAAATCTCCAACATCCTTCTTCATGCCTTCCCAGTAGTAGGTTCTCTTCATATCCCGATACATCTTGTTTCCACCTGGATGAATTGTCAACTTCGAGTGATGACTTTCCTTCAGAACTTCACTCCTCAATTCATCTATATCGGGAACAACTAGTCGTCCTTGCTTCCGAAGCCAACCCTCTCGATCGACCTCGAATCCTTTATCTTTTTCTGGGTCCATTCCAGATTCCAAATCACGGATAATATTGACAAGCTTATCATCTCGCTTTTGGCCCTCGCCAATCCTTTCCACAAGAGTGGGTCTTATCGATAAGTTTGCCAACATCTCAGGTTCCAATTCGCATATATGCCTGAAGTCAAATCCAGCTAAATACTCGAGATTCTTCCATTCAGAAAACATGGCTCCCAATCCTGCATGTCTTCGACTTAACGCATCTGCCACTGCGTTACCTTTTCCCGGAGTATAAGCTATACCAAAATCATATGATGCCAAAAATTCTAGCCAACGTTGCTGCCGAAGATTCAAATCCTTCTGGAAGAAAAGATACTTCAACGACTTATGATCCGTAAACAACTCGAATCGAACTCCCAACAGATAATGCCTCCACATCTTCAGAGCAAATACAATCGCCGCCAATTCCAAATCATGAGTTGGATAATTCCTTTCATGCGGCTTCAGTTGTCGACTGGCATACGCAACAACTTTATCCTTCTGCATCAGCACTGCTCCAAGTCCAGTACCACATGCGTCGGTGTAAACCACCATCTCATCATTTCCACTTGGAATAGTCAAAACAGGAGCACTCGTCAATCGCTCTTTCAGGATTGCGAAAGCTTGCTCACATTTAGCATCCCAACTGAACACTTGGTACTTTTTCGTCAATCCTGTTAACGGTGCAGCTACCTTGGAGAAGTCTTTGATAAACCGTCGATAATATCCTGCTAATCCAAGAAAACTTCTCACATCAGATGCGTTCTTAGGTCTAATCCAATCCTAGATTGCTGCCACCTTAGCGGGATCAACCGCTATTCCACTTCCAGAAATCACATGGCCTAAGAACCTCACTTCACTCCTCCAGAAGTGACACTTCGAAAACTTAGCCTTCAGCTGATGTTCCCGTAAGATCTCCAAAACAATACGCAAGTGCGTCTTGTGCTCTTCTTCCGTTCTGGAATAAATCAAAATATCATCCACGAACACAAGTACGAACTTGTTCAACTGATCTCTGAACACTCTATTCATAAGATCCACAAAATATGCTGGCGCGTTAGTCAATCCAAACGGCATTACCAGCCACTCAAAGAAACCGGATGGTGTCCTAAAAGCAGTCTTCGGCACACTATCCTTAGCCACTCCCAACTGGTGAAATCCCGTTGCCAAATCCATCTGAGAAAACACCTTAGCCTCGTGAAGCTGATCAAACAAGTCATCTATTCTCGGCAATGGATACTTGTTCTTCTTAGTCACCTTATTCAGCTCCCGATAATCCACACACAATCTCAACGACCCATCTGCCTTGGTTGCAAACACAACTGGTGCACCCCACTCGGACACACTACGCCGAATGAATCCTTTCTGCAAAAGATCATCAACTTGCACCCTCAACTCCTGCTGTTCCCTAGGCGCCATTCGCCTAAGAGGCATCACAACAGGTCTGGCTCCTTCAACTAGATCTATACGAAACTCGATCTCTCTATGCGGCGGCAACCCTTTGACTTCGTCAAAGACATCCTCGAATCCATTAGCGATCGGCACTGATGACAGTCCATCCCGTGGAACAACTAGCGAATACATGAAGCTCATGAAGACGCCTTCTTCATGCTTACATCGTATCACAATCTTTCGCCCCTCCACATTCTCGACTGTCACTTCCAACCTTTCGCAATCAACCTTAGCCGCATACTTCCTAAGCCAGTCCATACCCAAAATAATTCCGAACCCCGCAAAGTTCAGATAAAGCAATCACAAACAAAAGAGCAACCATGACTCGACACAACTAGACCACGGCATAACATACACAAACAAGACGAACCCCCAACTGGATTAGTCACAACCAATGGCCTGTCAACAATATCCGGCTTCAAACCTAACCGGCCTACTAGTTCATTACAAACAAACGAATGCGACGCTCCAGTATCAAACAGAACTCTAACTGGAACACCACATAGGAAAAGAGTACCTTGAACAACCACACTCTTTCCCTTCTCTTCAGCAGTAGGAGCTTTCGAAGACGACGGAACAGCCTCCAAAGCATAGGCTTGCACAATCTGCCTGTCCTTCCTTGGTTCTGGACAATTCTTCCTGAAATGCCCCAGCTTGTCACAGTTGTGACACTTCATCGGCACCTTAGGATTCTTACAATCCTTAGAGAAATGGCCCTTCTGCTGACAATTGTAGCAAGTCACCTCGCCTTTCGGCTTCTTCTGGCCATCCTTACCCTTCTGCTGCTGCTGCTTCCTCTTCTGGTTTCCACCCTGCTGTGGTTTAGATTCTCCCTTGGTAACAGCAACAACAGGTCCTTCCTTAGGAAACAGACTCTCATGCCTAAGAGCTTTCTCCACAAGCTTCTCAAATGAATCGTCCAAATGATCCACCAACTGCCTCCCAAGATAACTATCCAAGCCGGTCACGAACTTCTCATTCTTCTGATAAGCAGACTCAATATATGACCGGGCATATTTGGATAAAGCTTCAAACTCAGAAACATACTCAAGAACAGATCTTCCACCCTGCTTGAGCTCTACAAACTTCTTGAACAGAACAGACTTCTGAGCTGTAGAAATGAACTTAGCTTCAAACCTAGCTTGGAATTGCTCCCAAGTAATCTCTTCTTCCGGAGTAGAGATGGTAATAGAGTTCCACCAATCAGAGGCTCTCCCTTGAAGCTGTCTCGATGCCAACTTCCTCTTAGTTGCATCATCAATTCCCAAATCACCAAAGATCCTTCTACAAGCATCTATCCATCTCTGGACCTCGATAGTTGATTCTGTT
This sequence comes from Allium fistulosum, assembly GCA_030737815.1. Taxonomy (NCBI): domain Eukaryota; kingdom Viridiplantae; phylum Streptophyta; class Magnoliopsida; order Asparagales; family Amaryllidaceae; genus Allium; species Allium fistulosum. Next base: position 447,431,845 of record CM060903.1, read on the forward strand.
CCCAAGAAAACCTTCCCTCCAAGAGCAGTATAATCCTTGCACAACTTGGCAAAATCCACTGGTTTCGGAGTTTGGACTTGAACTCCAACATCTACTGCTGCCCCCGGAACTGGTATCCTTCTCATGATCGAAGTCATCATAGCTTCGAACATGGCTGCATAATCAGCAGTCTCTTCAGTAGCACGGCCTTCCCTGGCAGCTGGTCTCCCTCTTCGACTCATTCTCAATATCTATAAAAAGGAATGATTAGAACATCTAGAGAAACAACTGCATAAAGGGCTCAACTCTACTAAACTACTATATTATATATAGTATTCATCCATCAAAATACAATTACGTCTCTCATACGTGGTTACTTCAGCGAGCGTTGGGTAAAATCGATTAACCAATGCTCTGATACCAAATGTGACGACCGCCCATGACCCCTGCACCGAATCTAGAGATAGAGCGCTGTAAAGTGTGCCAGGCGACCATGGACGATTGTCAAGGTAAGATTTAAAACAACAGAATCTATCGTATTACTCACAGCGCATGGACAAAATACAATAGAACATATGTATAGTGAAGCTTTACGGAACAAAATGACATCATATAAAACTCCATAATAGTTGAATACAAGCATCCACATAGTCAATACATCCAGCCTCACTACAAATCTCTCAGAGAATGCAAAACAGCGGAATATCCAGTACATATAAGAAGATAATATGCAACCCTCTAGCTCGTCTTCGATATCAGCATCGTGAGAAGAGAACAGCACCTGTCACCTGCTACCTAGTCTGCCCGTCCCAAAAATGGACGAACAGCCCAAGGCAATAAGAATTAAAACATAAAGCCTTGAGTCAGACAACAGTCTTAGTGAGCAGTAAATTAACTAACAACATACCAAAAGAGCATAAAGGAAAAGGAATAGGAATACAACCCTCTCACTCCAACCTCATTCTACAGTGATAGCCCCCAGACACACACTAAGTAGAAGCAAACATAGCAGAGCATACAATTTAAAGTAAAACTACTATCACTCGAGTCAAGGGCGATGTTTTCCAAGTACCAAGGCCTAAATCAGATAAGCACCCAGAAAATACCGCTCTTGAGTCCGAATGACGATACAACCAAACATCCATGACTCTGGCTATCACTGTTATCATTGCTTCGATATCACCGTTAATTGAATGACCGGCACATTCTTTCAGCCGTCCGTCAAGGGCTAATGGAAACCCCGGTTCTAGACATAACTCCCGCACGTCGTCGCAGCCCGTGCCTAGGACTATCGAATCTGCCCAGAGTACTCGACCATCAACAGTTGGCCGTTGGGACTATCGAATCTGCCCAAACGTACTCTTGCTTAGAGCATGCTAGAACCTTCAACAACGATGCTATCCAAGCCTCCTAGTCATCCTCCTCGACGACTATTCTCATATCCATTCATTATCTTCAACTCGAATCATATCACCGAGTTATCAACATGCTTGGAATGATCCCGTCTGGATTAGACCAAGTCTTCATCACATGATTGCCTCACTTCATTACATCCTCGCAAAGCCTCATCTCATCATCACATCATCAAATCTATGCATAAGAGCTTCATCATCCCGCTACATATGCCACGAGCAGCTTTCCCAATTCAAGAGCCTTTCCCTTAGCTTTTGAATCGTCTTCGGTCTAAATCTAATCATCAATCATCTAGTTCATAACAATCAATCAAATCAAACATCAATTCAAACAATCAAGCATTCAAATATGATCTAAGTAGACAATTATAACAATAATGGCATTTTCGTAATTAAAGAGTTGAAAGTCCAATAAGCATGAAAACATGGATTATATCTCTACAAACTTGATGAATGAACTTGCATAGGTTAGCATATGATAAAATGGATGTAACATCATCATGAACAATGGATCTATATGGATCTACACTTAGGATGAAGAAAATGCATGGAAATCACTATTTTAACACCAAAACGAGCCAACAATCCGATATACTCCTTTGGATCCGTGTGAGAGATAATCACCACTCACCAAATCACCTAAACAAACCTAAATCAACACGCTTCAGATCTGGGCAGCGAAGGATGAAGCTTGATCTATCACAAATCCGCTTCAAATGAAGGAATCTCTCTTGAAAAGATGAAGATCTTCAATCTAAGCTCTTGAATCTTCAATCTTGATCTTCGATTTGGATGGATGGAAGCACTAGATTAGAGTGGAGAAAAGAAGTGAAGAAGTGTAGAAGTCGAGCTCTCAAAATGGCAGCACTTCGTCGCTTCAAAAATCCGGATCCCAAAAAGTGAGAACAACCCCTCCTATTTATAGCTGAAAACTGCCCTTAAGTCGAAATCTGGCTATCTCCCTAAGTCGCTTCCGACCTAAGCCTCTCCGACCTAAGCTTCTCCGACCTAACAGATGCACGACATAACTCCTCAACGACCTAACACTTGACGACCTAAAGCAATGCGCTTTCCTTCGACCTACGACTTAGTTGGGTTGCGACCTAACAACTTAGGCTTCCACGCGACCTAACACAACATACGACCTAACAGATAGATCTACGCGACCTAAATCCTAGCGACCTAACAACTTAGCAACCTACGCGACCTAACAGTGTTACGACCTAACACATAGCCTAACTCTTAAGGTCGCCAACTTGTTAACTCCTTAGGTCGCTAACCCACCCAGTCGACTTAACTTGGTAACAACTTAACCCTTAGGTCGCTTACGACCTTACCACCCAAGCTACCAGACGACCTAACACATAGCGACCTATCCCTTAACTCGGTTACTACGACCTAACTCTAACCTTAAGTCGTTGCCGACCTAACCACACACCCAGTAACCACTAGGTCGCTAACTCGCCCTGCCGACCTAACACTTAGCTCACCGAAACTCTTAGGTCGCTCCCAATAGTTTCCTTAGGTCGGTCAGTTCTTTAGGTCGTTAACACGCCCTGCCGACCTAATACTTAATCAAACCCTAGGTCGCATAACTCTATAGGTCGCTCCAACTAACCCACGACCTAACACTAACTCGCCGAATTCCTTAACTCGGTCACGACTTAGCTCTTAGGTCGTTCACGACCTAGGACTTAGACAAATTTCCCTAAAAATCTGAAATGACTTAAAAAATGCTAAAATTCCAGATTTGACAAACTTTTCGATCCGTGAAAAATACGGGTCGTTACAGAGTGGGTTAAACTCACCTTTTTGGTTAAATACTATGATATATAGTTACCAAAAAAAATTGTTGATTGAATGTTCGGATGATTTACTATTTTATTGGATATATTCCCGCCGTGGAGCGGATGAGACCCTATTACGTTCCCGTGTAAGAGCGGATGACCCTATGTATACGATCTCACCTCGAAGCAGTTGATTTATATTTTATGATTATATAATATTTTTTTTTGAGCAAGACGGTTGTGTAGCGTGTCACTACACAGCCGGTTAAATAGCATAATAATATGTAAATAGTACGATCAACAAGCATGATCGCTGGCCAAAATGGGAGAAGACTACACAACAGTCACATAGACAGTCAACTACATAGCAGAGTCATAGATACAAAACAGCTTAATACATATATCAGTATATAAAATAGATAAGTACTGTAGAATGTTCAGCGGTGGTGTCCAGGTTGCCTTCGGGTAGGAGTTGTGGAAGAGCTGCCTGCCGATTCAGCTGGCGATGATATGGAGAATGGCAGTCTAAGACTGAATGGAGCTGAGAAACTGTGGCCTGATAAAGATAAGAAATAGTGAATAATACGCCTGCATGTTCCATCGAAGTAAGATTTTGGCCTACTGAACACGTGTGCATTTCGCTCGGCCCAAATGCACCAACTGAATATAGCCACAAAGGGATCTAAGTGTTTGTTGGGGGGGGTTATGCTGCCAATGTTCGAAAAATGAAGTGATTGTTGGGATATAGCCGAGTATGTGAACGGACATTGCCACCCAAACCCTAAAAGAAAAATCATATTCTATGAATAGATGTTTGATACTTTCTGTTGCGTTAGAGCATAAGGCACAGTTTGGGTCCACCGCGATGTTATTACGAATGAGTCTGTCTCTGGTATTGATGCGGCCGTGGATAAGGCACCATTGGAAGAAAGTGATGCGAGGTTGGAGCTGACATTTCCAAAGTCTGGGGAAGTCAAAGAGGCGTCCAGGGTTGTTTAGGTGAGCATAGCAGGAGGCAACGGAGAAGCCAGCTGTGGGATTTGGGGCATGATTATATAATATATGTGATGTAGGGAACATGTTGGAGGGATCCAACAAGATTCCTCACACTGTTGATTTTACTTTTCATATATATTGTGATATATGACTTGCTGGATGTCATATTTGATGGCATGGATATAATTTTGCTTATTTAGTGCTTTAGTAGCACCGGACCTTACTTTTGGTAATTTAAAATACTATAAAAATAATGATTTTGATTTAAAAAGTGATTTCAAAATGATTTTGTAAATTATATGTGTTTAATATTTATCCTTGAATTATTTTAAAGAAGGAATTTAATTAAAGTAAATAAAAAGTATGCTTTTTTTGGAGATTATAAATTTATAGTTTTATAAAACATTTTAAATAGAGATTTTGAACTGTGAATAAAGATTTTTAAAATATTAAAAATAAGTCCGTGTTTTAAATAAAGGGATATGGTTTTAAAAAGAAGATAGGAATAGTTTTATTATAAATATTTATTAACCATTTTATATAAAGTGATACACACACATAAATTAAGGTTAATTTATAAATGTGGAATTTTATAAAAGGGATAATGTATAAATGGGACATTTTACAAACAAAGTGAAGATTTAAAAAACAATCGCTTTTAGTAATAAAAGAATAGATTTATAAACGGTGCTAACGAATAAAGGGAAACTTTATCATTGGATAAATTGGAAAATAAATCACAAATGTGGATTTATAGCAATATATGGAATGTTGTTTAGAAAAATAGTTGATTCTATTTTGATAGTTGAAAGTGAGGATAGGCTGGAGATGTTAAACGATATTTTATAACTAGAAATAAATTTATAAATATGGAAGCAATGTTAAAAACGGATTGAAAATGATGTTTTAAATGAGATTTTATAAATAAGTGAGATTTATAAAGGCATATGGTTATAAATGGACTTTTATAAATAAAGGGATTTTATAAAAAAGAAGTATTATAAAAATAGAAAGAGATTATTAAATATAGTTTTAAAATATGGAAATGATTATGTGGAAATTAAGTATGGATTTTTAACAAGAAGTATATTTATGTTTAAAAGTTGCTTATTTACATTAATATTGTTTAAAGTTGTTTATTAAAATTTTAATATTTTGAAAAGTTAATTATTTAAAATATTAATATGGGTTGAAATTAGTTATAATTATTTACCTATAATGTTTTGGAAATAAATTTTTACTATTTATAATAATGGTAAAGATTAATTGTTATTGTTTATTTAACAATGTTTTGAAATTATTAAATATTATTTTTAAGAAGTCTTGAGGTTAATAATTATTATTTAATTTTAATGTCTATGGTTAATTATTTTTGTATATTTGTGTTTTGAAGTAAATGTTTTCTATTTATTTATAATATTTTGCGAGGCTTGTAAATAGAGTTTGTATAAACGGACTTTGGGTTTTATAAGGGGAGTTTATGAAATGGTTTAATAGCATAAAGGAAGATTATTTCCGAGGTAAATGAGTTTTATAAAATGGTTTTATGGATTTGAAAAGGGGTCATAAGTGACTTTAGGAATGTAAAAGAGTTTATAATGGTTCCAGAGATTTATAAAATGGTTTATAAATGGTTTTAGAAATTTATAATGGAATTTATAAATGGTATAGAATTGTATAAAAAGGAAATCTTCCTTAGTGTTTGGTAAATATATACGCTGTTGAGGTAAGTGTATGGATATTTTTCCAAGTGTTGAAATATAGGGGTTCGTGTGTGTATCTTTGTAAAGATATTTTTATACAAGTAATTTACAAAGTGATTTTAGTTAATGAAAAGATTTATTGAAAAAGGCTAGTGGTTGCCTATGTACTTAACCAATGTTGGTTTTTCCTGTTCGAAATAAATCTCTGATTTGAATGTTTATTATCCAATAGTTAATGACCGACTATCGAATTTGGACCCAAAACATAACTTTGGAAATATCTAGGAGAAACACATGAGTTATATGGCATAGTCATCTCTAATGATGTTGTACTGTGCGTATATATCTCATTTTGTTCTTCTAGGACAATGATAAGGAAATCCTTCCACTAATGGTTAGGAGGTGATCTCCACTCTTATCTTTGACTGTTTATTTCCTAAAGAACTAGGGATGATTTTACCGGGAACTATCGAATATTGTATCGGAGAGACCGGGATTGGGTATGTTATCCGAAAACCACTTCGATCCAACTCAAGCGTTTTGAAGTGAAGATATCTTGAAGATGATGGAATTGAAGACGGAGCTCTCAAGTGTTTTGTTTAGTCGCAAAACGAATTTGTATGGATGAATGTTGGCATTGCATTGTTACCTGGAGGGAAGTGTAGCACTCCAAGTGGGAAGTGCTATATAAAGGTAAAACGTAGCCTCGAGCCTCATCAACAAGGAAATGACAAAAATCGGGCATGCAGCAGGGCTAAGTGGGTCGCTCCCATTAGGGTATGGTCATTCCAAAATCTAGATCGATTACTATCTACTCATGTATGCTTCGGGGTCCATTAACGAGAGGGGTGATCATATTCGGTACAACTAGTCAAGTAGTAGGCCAGTCCTGTGTGGTAGGGGTACAGGATGTTCTTGTCAGGCCCCGGTACATTTTATCTAGAATATACCATCGAATGATAGATCCTTACCATGATATAGTATGGAATCCATTCTCCAAAATGAGCTTTAAGGACTTAGTTGTGCCCAACTATGCCGACACGTGAGATGAAAGCATTTCAGCTATTTTATATATTTACTTTGAATCCCTAGACATTATTATAATATCATCGGATTTTCTACAGAAAATGTTTTGGTTATCGTAAGGTAAAACCCATCCGTGTTTATGTGTGGCGTGGCCATACGAGATAATTTTGATTTCAAAGGTTTTTATAACTTTAAAATCCAACTAGGTGTGTTTTTCATGCTAGGTTTACCAAATTGACTCGGGTGTTATTTTATTATAATGCTCGGGTCAGATCGAGCATATTCACAGATTGTTTTGGATGCATTGTAGCTCAGGAGACGAGTTGGAGCTCTTCAAGTCGTATTTACATATATGTTCATTTTCCGCTGCTTTGTTGTTAAAATCGTCAGCGTTTGTGAGGACAGGTTGTTATAACTATCTAGGCTGATGATTGTGATTTGTTGTTATACTCTGGTTGATGTATATATATAACAGTTTCTCTTTCGTAAAGATCATTGATATTATAGTATCTATTATTCCGTTGCGATTGTGAGATTTTGTGTTGTTTTTAGTTTCTTCTTTTCTCTTCTTCTTCTCTTCTCTTCTTCTTTCTTCTTTCTTTCCTATAACTATATGTCTTTCCGTTTGATTTGGGTTGGATATATGTGGTTTATTTTCAACAAGAATTGTGCGGTTTTGTGGGTCGTCACACTTGGTATCAGAGCCCATGATTAAGAGGAAACCGTGGCTTTGGTGGGGCAACTCATTAAGAGATAAGATAATGGAATGCCTTATTATGAGTTTTGAGTGTATTATAGATATGAGAGCATATTTGTTAGTGATATAAAAATGTTTTATATTTTGTTAATTTATCTGTTGAGTGGCTTATGAACTTTGGTCGGTACGTGGGATGCCACAATATCGATAAGGGTTTCTAAATGCTTAAACAAGGCAAACCGACACAGTACTGTTTTGAGAAATGGTAATGAAATAATTTTACCTAAATCATATTATATATAAAAAGGAATAATTTTTCAGAAATTATTATAGTTATATATGCTGTGTTCGGTTGTTAGTGAATGATAATATTTTATTATTATCATTTGTTGATTGTTGTTCTAATAAAAGTTGTTATTACTATAATGTAAACAAAGATAAACATTTGTAAAATAAGTTATATAAGAAAGTGAATTTATAAATATGAATTATAGAGTATTGATTATAATTAAAATAATCAACATTTATGAAATGATATTACATGAGAAGTGAGATTATATTAATATGATTCATAAATGTGATTTATAAATGGAAAGGAAATGAAATTGCATAAGTACATTTATAAATATGATTTGTAAATAAAAATGGATTTAAAACATGAAATTTGAGAATTTAAATTCCATTGATTTGGAGATTGTTTTCAAACGTTTTGGAAAGATAATAATAGTATTATTCCAAAAGTATTTTGTTTAGAAATATTTTAAAATGGATTTAAAAGGGACAAAAAGCACTGAACTCACTTCAGTACTGAAAAATAATTCTGGTGATGGCTGCAGCAACATCGGCGTTTATTTTCGAGTTTCTAAATGATGGATTGCTACCATTGGAGCTTTATTTTGGTAAAACAAGTTTTAATTTTTAATCCAAAGTATGATTTTTATAAATATATGAAAATAAGTTTTTGAACTTATAATTTGAAAATGGTATGGATAAAAAAAGAAATTTGGAATTGAGATATGAAATAAAAGTGTAACTTAAGTAAAGTTAAATAAATTAAGTTAATGAAATGAATAAAATGAAATGAAGTTTAACTTAAGAAAGGTTAAATGAAATTGGATTTAAAATGAATTAAGTGAATTGATGAGATGGATATGAACTTGAGTTATAAAATGAATTGAATATGTTTGGAGTGTTGTTTGATATAATTGAATATGAACTTAAGTTTTGAAGTGAAAATAAACATAAGAAGTGTTGTATAAAATGTTTATAATGAACTTAAGTAAAAATAAATTGATGGAATGATTCCTAAGTGATATTAGTATTAAAAGAAATATACTAAGTTATAGTTGAATGTGAGTAATTAAATGTAAATAAATTGAAAAATGAATAAATTGAATGTTAATAAGAAATGTAATGTTGACATTTAAAAATGCAAATTGACATGATGATAAATAAATTGGATGGATATTATTTGTTTGATGGTTTCTCTTGTTGCATTTGCTACATTTGCATATCGTTATTGTATTAGTACATGCAATATATTGATTTTACTTTCTACATACTTGCTCTCATTGGTTGTTGAGTGATTAGTAGGTGCAGATGGCGTATGCTTCGTATTTGGAGCTTGCTTTCGCATTAAATTGGTTGTATATGCTTGCTAATATTAAAATAAGGTACACATCTCGGATTACATATCGTATTTTTATATTTTCCCCTAAGGGATGCCTCATCCTCGAAGATGAGATGTATATTTGTGATTATATATATATATGTATATATATTGTAATTTTTTCCGATCGAACCGTGCAAAGGAGATGCTGGCGAAATTTTCCAGAAATTTAAGGTGTTAGAATTTTTTCGAGAATTTTAGAAAAAATTTGATAACTAAAGTTTGATTTGAGTTATAACTTGGAATGAAGAAGGAAATTAGTTAGTATAAGTGGGTAAATCTAAAAGACTTAGAAGTTTAATAATCTATTTTAACTAATTGGTTTTGAAAAGTAAATGAGTTTAGGGCATTTTTTCTTACTTGCTAATTTCGGGGACGAAATTCTTTTAAGGGGGGAAGAATGTAATGACCAAGAATTTAAGTCAATTGAATTTGGAATATTTGATTGATTTAAATATTGGAAAGTTAATTTATAAGTTAACTAACTTAAATTTCAAGTATAGTGATTTTTTGATAATTAAATTGTTGAATTTAATATTTGGTATTGTTTAAATTATTAAATCCTGAATTTAATGTGAATAAGAAGAATGATTTTGAAAGTTGATTTAAAACTCTATTTAAATATGAATGAAGATAGTAAACCTTTAATTTAGATTTAAAAGTGATTAATTTGGTTTTTGTAATAATTCGTTTTAATTAACGGGTGAAAATATCCTTTTAGAGCACGGTGTCGGATTTCAATGAAACCAGTTCCATTGGATCCGTAATAGTGGATTACTGTATGCCGTTGAATTTTGTGGCAATCGGGTGTATCATTTGGTCGTACGAGTTTGAAACATATATAAATTAATTTTAGGAATTTATATAATATAGTTGGGTTTGAAATGCTATCTTTTATATATGACCAAATTAAGTCTCTAGACTTGTTCCAGTGTGTTCGGATAGAGATATTAGATATAGAACGTCAGGCGGCATGCTTCATTTGGAGTTCGAGATTTTCAAACGTTTAAAACTAGATATTTTTAATTATATATATATATATATATAATATCAGACCTATGCATATCGTGCTGCCCATACTTTCCAAACCTAGCCCACACCCACTACCCCTTTAAAATCGCGTCCAGGTAATTAAAATTTGGTTTGAAAAATTTTAAAATCCCCCTCCTCCGATCCCACGGCCAAGATTCATTGGGGCCAATCGAGACGATATCAGCCTTCGACCATAATTAGGAAAGTGTAGAGCTCGAGGCAACAAAGGGTTTCAACTATTGGATTCTCGTATGGCGTGGCGTGGAGGTCAGATTTTGGACATGTTCGTGGCAGCGGTGGGTTCGAGATTTTGGGTGATTAGAGGGTGCGCGTGGGTGGTGATAGCGGCGGTGAGGTCGGCAGGCGCTTTGGTGATGTCACCGCGGCGGGTGCGGTGGACGTTGAGGCGAAGACGCGTATATGATGGGTTTGAATCTGGGTTTCGTTCGAACGTGTGGGAAAGAGGTTTAGTTTAATAAAAAAGTTAATTAATTAAAGGTTAATTATAATTTATTTATTTCAATCATTGATTAATTCATAACTTTTCCATACGAGGTCCAAATCGAACGCGACAAGTTGCATTGCGATCGTATTGACGAATATTATGCTATGGAGTTGGATTGGATGGAATTGGAGATCGTAAGAAATTGAATTAGAATTGAATGCTTATTCAATTTTAATTCGAACCGGAGCGCTTTGGCAACTTCTAGTACCAAAGCGAGTTAAACTCGCCTTTTTGGTTAACTAGTATGATATATAGTTGATAAAAGAATTGCTGATTGAATGTTTAAATGATTTACTATTTTATTGGTTTGGATATATTCCCGCCCTTAGAGCGGATGAGACTCTATTACGTTCCCGTCTTAGAGCAGATGACCCTTGTATACGATCCCGCCTCGAAGCGATTGATTTATATTTTATGATTATATGCTGTATATGATGCATGGAACAGGTTGGAGGGATCCAACAAGATTTCTCACACTGTTGATTTTACTTTTCATATATATTGTGATATATGACTTGTTGGATGTCATATTTAATGACATGGGTAAGATTTTGCTTATTTAGTGCTTTAGTAGCACTGGGCCTTATTTTTGGTATTTTAAAATACAATAAAATTAATGATTTTGATTTAAAAAGCGATTTCAAAATGATTTTGGAAATTATATGTGTTTAATAATTTTCCTTGAATTATTTTAAAGAAGAAATTTAATTAAAGTAAATAAAAGTATGGCTTTTTAGAGATTATAAATTTATAGTTTTATAAAATATATTAAATAGAGATTTTGAACTGCGAATAAAGATTTTTACAATATTAAAAATAAGTCCATATTTTAAATAAAGGGATATGGTTTTAAAAAGAAGATAAGAATAGTTTTGGTATAAATATTTTTAACCATTTTATATAAAGTGATATATATATACACAAAGACACACATACATATATTAAGGTTGGTTTATAAATATGGAAGTTTATAAATAGGATAATGTATAAATGGGACATTTTACAAACAAAGTGAAGATTTGAAAAACAATCGTATTTAGTAATAAAAGGATAGATTTATAAACGATGTTTATAAATAAAGGGAAACTTTATCATTGGATAAATTGGAAAATAAATCACAAATGTGTAATTATAGTAATATGTGGAATGTTGTTTAGAAAAATAGTTGATTCTATTTTGAAAGTTGAAAGTGAGAATAGGTTGGAGATGTTAAACGATATTTTATAACTAGAAAGGAATTTATAAAAGAAATTTATAAATATGGAAGCAACGTTAAAAACGGATTGAAATTGATATTTTAAATGGGATTTTATGAATAAGTGAGATTTATAAAGGTATAGAGTTATAAATTAGATTTTATAAATAAAGGGGTTTTATAAAAAGGAAGTTTTATAAAAATAGAAAGAGATTATTAAATATAGTTTTAAAATATGGAAATGATTATGTGGAATTAAGTATGGATTTTTATCAACGAAGTATATTCATGTTTAAAAGTTGTTTATTTACATTAATATTGTTTAAAGTTGTTTATCAAAATTTTAATATTTTGAAAGGTTAATTATTTAAAATGTTAATATGGGTTGAAATTAGTTATAATTATTTATCAATAATGTTTTGAAAATAAATTATTACTATATATAATAATGGTAATGATTAATTATTATTATTTATTTAACAGTTTTGAAATTATTAAATATTATTTTTAAGAAGTCTTGAGGTTAATAATTATTATTTATTTTTAATCTTTATGGTTAATTATTTCTGTATATTAGTGTTTTGAAGTAAATGTTTTCTATTTATAATATTTTGCGAGGCTTGTAAATAGAGTTTGTATAAACGAACTTTGGGTTTTATAAGGGAAGTTTATGTAATGGTTTAAAGGCTTAAAGAAAGATTATTTACAAGGTAAAGGAGTTTTATAAAATGGTTTTATGGATTTAAAAAGGGGTCATAAGTAACTTTAGGAATGTATAATAGAGTTTATAATGGTTCCAGAGACTTATAAAATAGTTTATAAATGGTTTTAGAAATTTATAACGGAATTTATAAATGGTATAGAATGGTATAAAAGGGAAATCTTCCTTAGTATTTGGTAAATATACCTACACCGTTGAGGTAAGTATATGGATATTTTTCCAAGTATTGAAATATAGGGTTTGTGTGTCTATCTTTGTAAAGATATTTTTATACAAGTAATTTACAAAGTGATTTTAGTTACTGAAAAGATTTATTGAAAGAGGCTAGTGGTTGCCTATCTGCTTAACCAATGTTGGTTTTTCCCATTTGAAATAAATCCCTGATTTGAATGTTTGTTATCTGATAGTTCATGACTGACTATCAAATTTGGACCCAAAACGTAACTTTGAAAGTATCTAGGAGAAACACATGAGTTATATAGCACAGTCATCTCCGATGATGCTGTACTGTGTGTATAAATCTCGTTTCGTTCTTCTAGGACAATGATAAGGAAATCCGTCCACTAACGGTTAGGTGGTGATCTCCATTTTTATCTTTGACTGTTTATTTCCTAAAGAACTAGGGTTGAGTTTACCGAGAATTATCGAATGTTGTTTTGGAGAGACCAGGATCGGGTATGTTATCCGAAAACCACTTTGATCCAGTTCAGGCATTTCGAAGTGAAGATATTCTGAAGATGATGGAATTGGAGACGTAGCTCTCAAGCATTTCATTCAGTCCCAGAACGAACTTGTATGGATGAATGCTGGCATTGCATTGTTACCTGGAGGGCAATGTAGCATTCTAAGTGGGAAGTGCTAGATAAAGGTAAAATGTAGCCTCGAGCCTTACCAACCGGGAAATGACAAAATCGAGCATGCAGTAGGGTCAAGTGGGTCGCTCCCATCAGGGTATGGTCGTTTCAAAATCTAGATCGATTACTATCTACTCATGTATGCTTCGAGGTCCATTAACGAGAGGGGTGATCATTTTTGATACTACTAGTCAAGTGGTAGGCCAGTCCTGTATGGCAGGGGTACAAGATGTTCTTGTCAGAACTCGGTACATTTTATCTAGAAACGTACCTTCGGAAGGTAGTTTCTTACCTTGTCATAATATGGAATCCATTCTCCAATACGAGCTTTACGGATTTATTTGTGCCCAATTATGCTGAAACATGATATGCAGGCATTTCAGCTATTTTATGTAGTTACTTTGAATCCCTACATACTATTATAATATACTAGATTTTCTATAGAAAATGTTTTGGTTATTGTAAGGTAAAACCCGTCCGTGTTTAGGTGCGGCGTGGTCTTACGAGATACTTTTGATTTCAAAGGTTTTTATTACTTTAATATCCAACTGGGTGTGGTCTTCTCATGCTGGTTTATGAGACTGACTTAGATGTTATTTTATTATATTGCTCGGGTCAGACCGAGCATATTCACAGATTGTTTTATATGCATTGGAGCTCAGGAGATGAGTTGGGGGTCTTCAAGTCGTATTAATATATATGTCCATTTTCCGCTGCTTTGTTGTTGAAATCATCAGCATTTGTGAGGACAAGTTGTTATAACTATCCAGGCTGATGATTGTGATTTGTTGTTGTACTCTGATTGATGTATATATAACAGTTTCTCTTTTGTAAAGATCATTGATATTATAGTATATATTGTTCTGTTGCGATTGTGAGATTCTATGTTGTTTTTAGTTTCTTTTATCTTCTTCTTCTCTTCTCTTCTTCCTTATTCTTTCTTTCCGATAACTATATGTCTTTCCGTTTAATTTTGGTTGGACATGTGTGGTTTATTGTCAACATGAATTGTGCGGATTTGTGGGTCGTCACATGTATTTGTGCATATGTATGTCACAATGATCCATAATGTTATACAACTTTTCAACATTGAATCTTTACGAAATCCAATTTCGATTTCAAGTCATATTTTCATTTTTTAGCTAATATGCATATCTTTATAAAGAAAGTTTGAAAATAATATTTTTACTATTATATAATAATTAAAAGGGCTTCATTTGACTTTTAAAATAATTATTAAATCATTTAAACTCAAATTAAATTCAAAATCAATTATTCAAAAATAGTGATATCATTAATGATGTCATAAAGACATTTTATTTTCAAAAATAAAATAAATAATTTTATTACATATTCTCACTCGTATATATAATTGAGTGCATGTATCTAGCTCCGTGCATGACTTTGGATGGCTAAAAAGCTGCTTATCGCTAAAATGATTTTTCGGTTATTTTATCGATATATCTTCCAAAGTATATATTTTTATAAATATTCACTCAAATAAGATTACCAATATTATTTATTGCTCAAAACATCATTATTTATGTTTAAAAATATTATATTTGAATATTTTAAAAAAAAATTCAAAGTGATGAATTTCCAGATCGTTACAGAAGGCGATATACATTTGGAGAGAAATGTTCATCATGGAAAATAATAGGTAAACTTCAAATACTTATAGATAGAAATTCCATAACCACACAATCCAACTGTATAAAATCGTAGATCTTTGATCATTGCAATACGTAGCTCAATTAAACCTCCTTCATCCATCAACCGTCGGTTCAACCTAAAAACCCAAGATCAGACTGTGCTTTAAACCCTATGAGTCGTTTTAATTTACTATTTCCACTTTAGAAATTTTCTTATATCAAATTCTATTCACGCACCATAAATTACTTTACTTGCACTATAATTCTTTGACTAAAATATAAGATACAAACTCCCTTATTTAACATAAAAAATCAATATTATAAAATGAAAAATTCATAACATACAATCCTTTGTTAAGGACCACTAAGCCCAAGTGGTAATAGTACCTAGAGATTTTGAGTTTGATCCTCCGAAACATCAAAATAAGTGCTTTGCTTAAATTTGGGTGTTACTATTAATACTCATCTAAACACTTACTAATGTCGCTTAAACATTTAATAAAATTAAATCATAAAACATACTTCAAAACCAAGCTTAAAGTAGGATCTAGATGTGAATATGATCTATTATGCGTAACTTAACAATGTAGAAATAAAATGTACTATAAACCTCAAACATAATTATTTTCAATCTTCTCGACTATTAATGGTAGAGAAAATGAGATGAACAAAAAACTAAAAGTATCATATTGAATTTCATGTTAGAAGTTAACGAGTTAAGGTATTTAATTATATTTAGAACATGCTTGTAAACCAATATTTTGGTGACCCTTAACATTCTAGAGAAAATAATGACAACTATATATATTTAACCGTATCATATTGTCTTTTATTATAATTGGTTTCATCGTTCTTTTTTTCTTATTGAAATAACAATAAGAGTAATAATGATTGAACATATTTTCCATTGAAGTAGCAATGAACATTTTTTACTATGTTCTACAATAACACCAGAATTGAGCTGCAAATTATTATTTACAGTATTAGTTTTAATTAGGGTTACAAAATTTACAAAACATGTAAATCTACGTACAATTAAAGTCGATAAACCATAGTGAGAGGATAGATAAGTGAGAGAAGTGTTTAAGTCATGAGTGTAGATAGTATCATTCTTAAATTAAATATCACTCTTTGATAATAAAATTAAGTATCACTCTTATTATAAAAAAAAATGTACATACAATCCTTTTGTCCACATCATATATATTTAATATAGTTTACTGCTATTAACCTAAAAAAATGCTTATGACTCCGAGTACTATAGGCACCATATAATGTTTAGTTCACTACTTCTTAACACCAACTGTTATTTTGTTTTAAGTAAATAACCATCCAAATATTTCAAAATACAGTTATCCCTTCTATTTTCTAAACCAAATCCGACTCTTTTCCAAACATAACAAAAATCATATAACGTACAGAAAAAAGCAAAAATAAAATAAATAAAAAATTTCCAACCTTATTTAGCATGATGAAATTTTAAATAAGTACTTACTTGATCAGTTAAAACATGGTTTTCAAATCAACTAGCATGTCTTCTGAACGATTTGATCGATCGTCTTCCTCTATGTTTTTACGATTAAACACTTTTTATTCGAAACAACAAGTGCATTCTT
This sequence comes from Allium fistulosum, assembly GCA_030737815.1. Taxonomy (NCBI): domain Eukaryota; kingdom Viridiplantae; phylum Streptophyta; class Magnoliopsida; order Asparagales; family Amaryllidaceae; genus Allium; species Allium fistulosum. Next base: position 447,448,689 of record CM060903.1, read on the forward strand.
AATTTTATTGTGACTGATATCCTCAATCAAAAAACCAAAAAAATGAAAAAAATGGAAAAAAGAGGCATAAACATTGTATAATAAAATATTACAATTAAATAACTTACACTAAGATTTTCAATTACAACATCATCAAACTTTATATCATTCAAATCTATGTTAGTCGTGGGATCATTGAACTCATCATGAAATAACAATAAAACACTAAACGACAAATCTAAGATTGATATGTAGAAAAAAAACATTAAGAAATAAAAAGTTAACCAACATCTTTTTGTTCATCAAAATTAGGATCATCCACTAGATCTTCGTTTGGCTTTATCTATTAGACAAAAAAAGAGATTTTTTATTTTTAGGATTTGAAAATTTTATTTTCTAATGATGTCTCGAGACAGTGTACGTGAGTTTTACCGAGAGATATGAAGATGCTACGGTTATTTAAGGTTGAATGAGAAAATAGATTTTGGTGTCCATAAACATATCAAAAAAGTTAATGGATAATAAAATTTTAATGGTAGCTAAAAACATTTTTGTTGGTGTCAATAGTAGCACACTTAACTTAATTGGTTTCATAAAGTAACAAAATTTTATATCCATCGTCAATTGAATCAAATTTACGTTTCTTTCAGGTATCAAATTTTATTCATATGATTTCGGGTTATATTCATGCATAATCAATTTGAACATTTTTCACTTAGAACTAAACATATGACTCAAATTTTAAAATTCTGTACTAAATTAATATGATTCATAGAGCACTAAATTCTTCTATATCTTTAACTTAAATTAGATCGAATTTAAATTTCAGATCGAATTTAAATTCCAGATCAAAATTTGAATAACTTAACATTTTATTATTCAAAAATAAATTTAAATTGCTATATATAAATAATTAAATAGATTATTAAGTGGAAATTTAGATCCGTCCCTTGTTTTCAGATTTGGTACGTAAAAAGCTTTCCCAAAAATATGTTTTAAATTACACTTCTATTTTTAATTTCGGTAAAGAAAATTTTGTTTTTTTTTTCAAAAATTAAATCTATATATTGGTCGTATGTTTATATGATCAAAATAAATTTTTTTGGAAAAAATGCAAATACTAGTAGAGAATTCTGCAAATATGCAAATATTAGGAGTCTAAAAACTTCAAATATTTACGGAGTTCTCCGGAAATATTTATTGAATTCTCATCAAATACTTGTTGAATTCTCCAACCGCTACCAAGCTCTCTGCCACTGACCCAGCCGCAGCAGCAGATCCTGCCATCGCAAGCGCCGTGACACTACAGCCTACAGCAGGTGTCAACTTTATTTTATTTTTACATTTTGGATAAGTAAATGTTTGTTGTGGGACAAAGAAAGATTGAGTTTTGAGCTACTGTAAGTTTTTGCAACGTGAATGTTACCAAGTTGTGCAACTGATATCTTTAACGAATCAAACTTAGTGATTTAAAGATATAGAAAGCTGGGAGTATTTTCCTACTATTGTATTTGTACAGCTGAGCGTTATGATGTGCAAAGTTAGAATTACGATGTTGTGCAACTGATATTTTTATTTACAAAAAAAAAAAAAAAAAAACACTATTGTTTGTGTGCAATTGAGAACTATAATGTATTGCCATTGAGTTTTATGGACAATTTCCCGCAATTGTCAGCAAATGATAATTGATTCTTGAAGGAAATGTTGAAAATACATAGCTTCCGAATTCGGATTTGTATTTGTGTAATTATAATGGTAATAAGCATTGAAATGTCTATCGTCTTTGACGCTATTACTGTATATTTCTATTAGTGACGAAACTCCACAACTCCCTGGAAAAAATGCACTGTTTGGAGGTATGAGTCACAACTTGATCATTAAAACATCAACGTTTACTGTATAGACATTAGTACCTATCACCAGGAGAGTTAGCAGATAGAATCCTTACAGGGTGTCCTTGAAAGGATCAAGTGGGTGTTACAGTATCCATTAAATTCTTAGGCTTTAGCTTGAACAAGTAGTGACAGTTGCGATACGAGTTAGTAATCGAAATCTGACTTTGTAGGAGGGAGACCTGAGACACTAGCAGAGTACAAACATAGTGGAGAAAATATCTACCACAATTCAGGGTGAGAGCTTGTTGCCAAGCATGCTTCCATTGGCGAGCTTCAGATAAGATAGTAAGTTAATAGCAAGGTGGATCGAGCTTTGCATGGCAAGGATTTGAGGCTACTCTTCAATTGCTTTCAGGCTTCAAGGAAACTCTTTTGAGTGATGTGTTGAGTCAGCTTGCTTCTGTGTAGATATCTCCACGACGTAGTACTTGTCTGATTTATCATGTTGTATCTCACTTTTCTTTTTCTTCCTTTTAGAGGTTGGCATATTGGTGTATATTTTTGCATCTCTAATCTGTTTTATGATATAGGTCGCATTATTTTCTCTACGCCGAAGCTCTTTAAAATGGACGAGTTGCTTTTGTGGCTAACAGAGCCCTATAAATGTGAATTTTTATATAAAAAGTCTTACTAAAATCGGTTTGGGTTTGAATTGAATGTAGCATGTACACATACGTGTATACAGGCAAACATCGTCATCCAATATATAAAATTGCTCATTTGATGCAACGATTCATTTACATTCTGGCTCTGTTTCAATTTCTGTTATGTATCCATCTTGAAATGCTATTGGTAACAACCTCTACTTTGATCTATTCAACTCGAGTTCGAGTGCCAGTTGACACAGTATAACCATTCTGAAACATTATCAAGGATCATAAATCATACGGTATAGCTCATTTGACAAAAGCATGTTCCAACTTTTTTCTAATAGACATATTTACAAAAGACATGTGTTTATCGTACTTAAAAAAAGTTAATCTGTTGCGTTTTGATGCAGAAACAACCGGCCATTCTTGAGATCCAATCAGATACAAATAAAAATAAATCATGCAATAGTAGTAATTACAAAAAGATTTAAATGCGTACGATCTCCTCAGTTTCAGTAAGCAAGGGTGAAGATAGATGGAAGGACTGCTACATCGCCAACATCATCAGCAACATACAAAAGTTGATATCTGCGTCTCATGAAGTGCTCCCCAAAAACTCTTGCTGTTCGGTTAAGTCTTGTCTCACTTGTGCTCTCCACCGTCGCAATTTGTCGAAGCTGTAGTATCAAGAAACAAGTAGCAGTTGATAGCATGGTACAAACTTTACAAATTTGCCGAAGCCGTGGAAAGTAAACATTGAAAGGCCATATAAACATGGGGCATAGCTTCATTAGCATCACTTTTGTGGGTGCTACAGCAAGAGAAATCATTTTATTTATATAAAAAATGGTGAAGAAGCGTGTGTAATATATTGAAGAAGATGCATAGAATGAAGGCTGATTTGATAAGTAGACAAGGCTGGAATGGTCCCGCTTTAGTTATTATTTGTTGTTCTACTGTTGAGAAAATATCTTGCTTCTGTTGGTTGCATTCTATAACATGGGATCGTCCTAAGTAGACTTCAAAAATAGACTATTAGGAAAACTTTGGATGCGTTCTGCTCCAAAATGCACTCCGGTTGGATGTCCCACGGAAGGTTAGACCCATCATTTTGGTTTGTTTGGATGAGCTGGCCAAAATAAGCTGTTGACGTCCATGTAATTATAATTGTCCATTCCAACCGTATATTCCTTCCAAACCACTTATTAATGCTTATACTTATTTTCAAAACAAATAATTACAATAAAATAATTTATTCTTTAATCAAATACCCTTCCGTTCTTTTTCATGTCCACACAAACACATTCTACTTTCTCAAACTTTTTCTTCTTTTATTCTCCTTCCTTGTTGCAGAAGAACGCAGGCATTGTGTATTATATCTAGCGTAATGTATTCTAATTTTGTACCTTGTTTAAGCAAAAAGTAGAACAAAATCACATGTAATGCGAAGTTTTATAAAGCATTTGTTGTACAAAACCATACGTATGGTTTTGGCTTAGAGTATGCTAGCTTAAGCATTAATTGCGTGCAATGAGAGAGGAAAAAATATATTTTGCCATAAGCTCTAGTGTCCTGTATGTCATTTGTAATTTAAGAAACTCCCCGTAACTATGACATGCTTTTTATAACTATGGTACCAACATGACAGCTGTAGCCAATTATCCATGATACTATTTACTTGCGTGAAGACATGGCAAACATACGTATAAATTTCATTTCACCTTAAAACATTCATTAACACAGTTTTCTACCTTCCTAGAAGGAAATTTTAACAAACATAGAAACGTTAGTTGTGTTTTGGAATCACACAATACGCTAGATTTTTTGTAAAAGTTTAGGTAGAGTGCGTTAATTAAGAGACAAAAGTGAGGCATTCAAAAGAGTATTTGGAAAATGCTAGCAAGCGAGAATCTAAAGTAGTGTTTGATTTGTTATTTTTAATTTTAGTTTTTTGTCCATGCAAAAATTGCATACTACGCATTTATATTAACGAAAACGACAAATATAAAAAATGAATTTAACTTACAAAATAGAAAACAATTTTTTTTCCACGTTTTAAAAAATAACACAAGCATGTGAAACAATCCATTCTTCCGTCGTCCTTCTATCTCCTTCGTCTTCGAATCCGTTTTTTTTTCATCTCTTCCGCCGTCCCTTCATTCTTCTCATATTTGATATGCATATTGAAAACCGAAAACGCAAAATTCATTTTTAAACCAAACATTACATAATCATCTAGTTTAGAAGGATCAAATTTAAAGGCGGCGGTAATTAGCATATCTACTAAATAACAGTAAAACATGAGAATTTCTTACATTCTTATTAAATTTAAGAGTTTTCCCTTCTCTCCTTAATTTCCTCATGATATTTCGTTTTCAAATCCCTATAAATTTATTATTATTATAATTACTAATTTTCTACTGATTCTTTATCATATCATTTAAATTTAAATACCAACATTTAATAACTTCTACAATTACTTACAAAATTCTTTCAAATTTCTCCTATTTTTTATATTCAAGTTCACATGTATTTATATTAATTATGTGATCTTAAATTAAATTTTTTAAATATAACTAACTAACTGGGGATTTTCACTCAAATAGCTTCTTTGTGCAGGGTAATAAGTTTTAAGGACGGCACTTCCGAAAAATTAGTTTTAAGGATAATTTATAGAAAAAAGATAAATGAAGTTATCATTTTCAGTTATACATAAATATTGATAAATGAATTTATCAGTTTCCTATATAATTTTAAAAGATAAATGAATCTATCATTTTCCTGTAAATTATCCTTAAAACTAATTATTCAGAAGTCTTTTCCTTAAAACTTATTACCCTAGAATGAAAAACCTTTCAACCTAATTTCCACTAACTAATATTTGTTATTTGGTCTAATAAGTTCAAAAATGACAATTTCATATATTATTTACCACATTTATATTGATAAAAATAATAAAACTAATTTTTCATTCAAGTCCATATAATTCAAAATTTTCAGAATTATACATGAAAATTATCTTCAATTCTCTTACATTATTCTAATTTCAAGTTCATCCAATTTATTTCTTTTTAAAATTTGTATTTTATTATAAAGAAACATATACACAAATTTTTATTTCTAAAGATGTTATTTTATTACAAACATGTATACAATTTTTTCTTTTTTAGATTATTATAGTATTTCAAACATATACAACGTTTTTTCTTTCTACAATTGGTATTCGTCAAGTAGATTTTTTATCATTGATAAAATTTATGTTTGTTAAGAATGACACTAGGATTAATAAAAAGTGACGAATATTTTTTATTTGGTAAATTTGGAAAATGATTATATTTTTAGTTAATATGTTTTGTGAATATGTTAGATTTTAATTATTTATTTTCATAATTTACATTAAACAATAGATAGATAAAAATATACAATATTTTGATTGAAAAAATATTTTTTTCTGTATGTTATAGTCTTTTAGAGAAAAATGCTAATCATTTTTTAAAAAAAATTATTATAAAATAAAATTATCGAGGTATGAAACATGGATAAAAAATCAAATTATTATTTTCTTATAGTAGAAATAAAAATATGATTTGTGGCGTACCACATCTTATTTTCAGTTAACTTTCTTTAAGTTGTTTAATAGATATTTTGCTTATCACTTTAGGCTTCGCTTGGAATATTTTTTCCTACCGGTTTTGATTGGTTTTGAACGGCTCTGTATTTTAGGGGTTGTGATAACCCTTGCTTTTAAGTATTTTTCACATCGGTTATCGTTGGTTATAAACTGTAAAAAACCGATGTAGTGTAATTTTAATGGCAATTCTCAGCCCATCAAATTGGGATGTTTTGAGGAGTTCTAACTTTTTTTCCAATTATACTCATACTAATCATATTGGAAAATTAATCTTAACAAAACTAGAGAATAATAAGGATATACATGTAATATTACTTTAGTGGAAAACTCTTACAACCGGTATATATTAAACTCTCATGTATGTATTGATCGACTATTACAACACTTCGTATTAACCAATCAAAACCACTATGATCATCTATGGTTAAAACCGTTACTTTCAAAACATCTCATAACCAATACTACCAAACTCCCAATCGGAGCCTTAATAATATCATATACTTCTTTTTTATTTACTATTAGAGCTTTAAATGCATTATAATATATTAATCAATACTATCGTGTCCTCACTTTTAGGTATTTTTATCATTCTCTCAATTAATATTTGAAATCAATTTATATATTATTTATCTTTTAATAAAATGTACTATATGCTAAATATCAAATTAAAAATCTAATTACATAAACATTTATCTGTGGAAATTTATAAACATACCAATTTTTAAATTAATTAAGAATACCAACGTCCATTTATTTCCTTAATAACTATAAATCCTAAAACCTAGTAAATTAGTATATAACTAATTTTTATATGCAAAAACGACAATTTAATTTTTGTTCAAGTATGAAAATACATTAATCACATAAAAAAATTGCATTTGTAATTAGTTTAATGCATAACTCATTTATCTCAATAAATTCACTACATCATGCATAATAAAATTAAGTTTTCAAAATGTTTATAAAACTACTTTTTTACAATATAGCATGCGCAACACACGGGTTACACACTAATATATTAAATAATAGTAAACCAGAGGAATTTCTTGTTCTCTTATTAATTCTAAATATTTGCTCCTCTCAAGTCTCCACTTATTTCTCTCTAAATATTTTATTTTTAAATTTATATAATTTATCATAATTATAATTATTACAAAGTTCTACTAATTCTTGTCATTATCATTTTACTTTTTAATATTAACATTTATTAGTTTCCACAATTATTTATCAAATACCCTTGAGTTTTGTCATATTTTTATTTTATTTTTTAGCAAAGCTAAGCGGGGTGAACTGGGCCTCTACCAGTTTATTGCAGAAACAATAACATATAAGAATGCATTGTAACAAGCTACGATACAAAAGGGAAGTAAAAAAGAAAATACAAACAGAAAGAAAACATTAAATCACCAAAACATGCCATAAACAAGCTAGACCCAGTTCACAACAAAACCACTGTCAAAACGGTAGGAGTTGAACTTAATACCTTGCCATATAGCTTGCCTCACATCATCCCATATTTCAACAGTACTACTAAACTTGCCATTGAAAACTCTATCATTCCTTTGTTTCCAAATCACCCTTATAAAATTATTAAGAATCAGCAGCAACAAAATACCTGAATCATCCTTCCATCTGGTTGCTTTGTAAATGTTGCACCATTCTATACTGCTTGTTCTAAAAATGTTGTTCCTTTCAAACATTTGCATTACTCTATGCCATAGGGAATAAATGAAGCTGAAGTTAAAGAATATGTGCACGTTTGTCTCGGGTCTTTCAGGACAGAAAGCACATGATGAATCAACCTGCATGCCCAAGGCAGTGAGCCTATCTTTTGTATTCAGGGCATTTCTCAATACTTTCCAGAGGAGCATATTATCATTCTCCTTACAATAAGTATTCCAAACCCTTTTATTTCATGCAAACTAATTGTTCTCATGCCAAGTGTTCAAGTTATTATACACCAGGGAAACACAATGTTTCTGGATCAGAAGACCACACTACCATATCTAACTGCACTATGGGATAATGTTGCCTCATGATTTCAAGCCAAAGTTGTCTGATATTCTGATTGCTAGAGTATGAGGGGGGATCAAACTATTATTGATAAACTCACAAGCCTTTACATCATTCGGTATGTCAGTTTGAATTTTTTGATTGAATGACGACATTGTTTCAAAAATCAAGCCTTGCCTAGCCCATGGGTCATGCCAGAAGCTCACATGTCCATTATGGGAGGCAAGAATTCTAATTTGAGGTAATAGTATGGTTCTGAGCTTAAGGATGGACCACCATGTCCAGCTACAACCGTTAGGAATGTCCATAGACAAAAACTTTTTACTTTTGAGATTGTGTCTTAATGTCCAAGGTACCCATACAAAATGCAGCTTTGTTCCAGTTGCATAGACTAAGTATTCCAAACCCTCCAAACTTTTTCTTCTGTTCAATCTTTTGGAAACTGATTGGTTTCAATTTGTTTGAAAAAACACAGCCTGTCCATAAAAAGTTGCATACAGCCTTCCGAATCATATGAATAAGTTTCTTTGGAAAAGTAAATTTCCTGCACCAATAAGTTGAATAAGAGATTAACACTGACTTAATGAGTGTTAATCTACCTGCTTGTGTTAGTGTTTTATTGGACCAGCCATTCATAACCTTAGTTGTCTTTTCATATAAGCTCATACACTGGGCTGTGGATATTCTAGAGGATACCAGAGGTATGCTAAGGTAAGATGATGTGTCAGTAGCACTAGGAAGACCAAATAAAATTATGATGGAGTTAGCTTGCTGCCGAGTAGTACCAACAATTAATATGTTGGACTTGTCATAATTTATATCTAATCTAGAAAACTTATGGAATTTATCAAGGACTTTTAAAATACTAGTTATGGATGCTTTAGTTGGTCTGGTATAGATGATCAAATCGTTAACAAACATTAGCGAGGTGATCATAGGCTCATGACATTTGGGGCGCAAGCTGATGTTCATAGAAACAACTTCTTTAGTTATTAATCTGGTTAAAACTTCCATAACCATAATAAATAGATTGGATGACATCGGATCTCCCTGTTTGATTCCTTGGGTGCTCTTGAAATATCCAACAGTAGTTCCATTATAGCATAAAGAGAAGTGTACAGATGAAAGGCAAACGTATATCCATGAAGCAAAGTGATCGGGGAATTTCATTCTAGCAAGAACCCTAGATATGGAAGTCCATTGCAAAGTGTCGTACGCCATCCTAATATCTAACTTAAGCATAGCTCTAGGAGACACACTTGCTTTATTATAGTCCTTTAGAAGTTCATGGGTCAATAAAACATTGTCAAGTATGGTTCTATCAAGTAGGAAGGGCGCTTGGTTATCAAAGATTAGATTTGGAAGGACATGCACTTGTAGGTTATGTTACAGCAGGAAATAGGCAAAAGTCAGCTACACTAACATGATGATCACATTTAGGAATTAGAGCAAGATTGGTGGCATTAATTCCTGTCAGCATTCTACTATGAGAAAAGAAACTATTAATAGCTTTGCATAGATCTTGTTTAATTATTTCCTAACAGAAAGCAAAGAACTGGGCATTGAATCCATCTGGTCCACCACATGAGTCTTTGTTCATACTAAAGATGCTTGCTTTAATTTCATCCTTAGTAATTTTAGTTGATAGATAAGTTACCTGATCAGTTTATAAAGCTGGCATTTCAATGTCATCAATTAAAGAGAAGTCGGGAACAAACCTGTTTGAGTTGCTAAGCAGGTTTGTAAAATAGCCAAGGAAGCTCTTTTCGATCATTTCTGGAGTCGAAGCAGGATTACCCAGTTGGTCATTGATGCTATGAATATGAGCTTTGGCTTCCTTGATTTTTAAGCTGTCATGAAAGAATCTGGTATTTCTGCACTAAGGACATTCCATTTGATTCTCATCTTTTGCCTCCTCATATCCTCCTCTGTGCTCAGTGCTCTTCTATATTGTTCCTGGAGATCAAACTCATGATTAGGTAGCATAGTGTTTCCTGGGTTTGCCATGGAGTGCAACTGGGCTTTTGCAAGATCAACTTCTAGAGACTTAGACAATAAATCTCCTTTGCCATATTTAAGTGCAGCCCAAGCTCCAAGCTTTATTTTGACCTTCTTCAATTTTTGCTGGAAAATGTACAGAGGAGTGACAAAAATATTAGTAGACCAAGCAAGTTTAACTAAGTCAAAAATTTTGGGATCAAGGATCCAAGCATTTAAAATTTAAATGAGGTTTTTCTTTTCATAGCAGACTCATCAAGTATAAGGATTTGTGGAGAGTGGTCTGAGAGAAGGGGGGAAGGAAGGAAAGTGGATATGCTTGGCCAGGTGGAAATGGTAACAAAGTTGCAAAAGGAATGGTCAATCTTGCTAAAAATTCTTTTACCAGATCTACCCATGTTGTTCCATGAATATCTGATACCACGGTAAGGAATTTGAATTAGGTTGGAATGATTGATGGCATAATTTAAAGGGTTGATATCTTTCAGAGTAACCATGTTTCCACCTATTCTGTCATCAGTACAGAGAAGGCTATTAAAATCACCCATGACTAGCCAGGGGTGGGTTTCTTGAGCAAAATAAGGGCGGTAGTCAAGAAGAAGTTGTCTATTTGAGGCTTGATCATCAGCATAGATTATGGTGAGATACATGGAGGTTCAACTTGGAATATGCCAGAGATGTGAGTGGATAAATTGTCTATGTGATAGGATGGGGGAAATGGTGTAAATGTTGGGGTTTGAGAGAATCATAATTCTCCCATAGGGAGATTCCAACAGATTATGATGAAGAATCCAACTGGGGTTAATTAGACTGGCAGCTCTGAAAGTGAGTTTTTGGTCCAGTTTAGTTTCTAAAATGGCTACAAGTTGGAGTTTGTGCTTGAAAATGATGTCCTTAGCTTGATTAAGCTTAATATCCTGGTGTGCACCCTATATATTCCATACTCCAAGATTTTGTGTCATTTGGATAAACTAGAGTTTTGTTGAAGGAGGCTTTGCTTGCTTCTAGTTGTAGAAGAAGGGGTGGTACCAGTTTCAAGAAGAATATTGGTAGTTGGAAAAATGTTTGATTCATTCAAATCTTTGTTCCTTTTGCTTTGTTTCTTGTTTCTATGGTTTTTACTGGTGTAGTGCAGTTGACATTATTCTGGTTTGGAGTTTGATTGCTCCTATTGATTGTTTTAGAGGATGTGGTTCCTATTTGTTGGTTAAAATGGTTTGTGGCTTCATGGTTTCGGTAGCCTGGTGGTGGTAGAATATGGTCATAATGGCCTGGTGAGGGGGAAGGACATTAAGGACTATGTCATCAGAAAAAGGTGGGCTGGTGCAATCCTTGGTACATGAAGTAGGGACTGAGTTTGGGCCAAGATTGGATATGGATTTGCATGCAATGTCATTACTAGATTGAATTGATGTATTGTTGATCTCCATGCTACATGGAATTGGGAAAGAGTTTTGATCATGTTGGTTCGGGGAATTGCTTAGTGGTTTATCATGGCTGGGATGGTTTGCCTTGTGGGCTTGCTTGCGGCTTTGCTGTGAAGATTCAATGGGTTGTTGTTGTTGTAAAACAGCATAACTGTCATGCACATGGGAAGATACAGCCATGCACATATCAGTGCACACATTATCGTTGCTTGTAATAGCTTCCCCATTGTCCTCAAGACCAACTAAAATACCAAATGGATTCATACCTACCTGCTCTAAATAATTATCATGTTTTCCAGAATCCATGATCTCCACGTATTCATTCTCCGTCCTTATCTCTTCATCATCTGGCTTCTCACAGTCTACATTGACTTCTTCTCTACTGCCATTGCTTAAGTCTTCACATTCATGACTTTCTGTTCTTTTATTTACTTCACCTTCCTTTCTAACCAAAGATTTTCTTCTTATTACTTTCCTCCACTGTTGTTTCCTGTTATGCCTTATACCTAAAACAACTTTATTTTCTTTCACTTGTTTACCCAGGTTATCATCATTCACTTTATTTGTGGCTTTCATTTTATCTTCCTGATTATTAATATGTTCACATTCTTCCATAACATGCCCAAAGACTTTACATCTCAAACATATGTCGGGTTTACAGAGATAGTTGACATACACAATCTGTTCACTTCCATCCAACAGTTTGACAGGGAATTTATCCACCATCTCCTGATCCGGTTTTACCTCAACCATACATTTTGCATATGTGATTCTATCAAGTCTTTCCATGGATTCATCAAAGCACAAGAGCTTACCAATTCTAGTAGCTAACCAGTTTAAACCAAAGTGTGACCGTGCATAGATAGGAATATTGGAAAACTGAATCCAAACAGGAATTGCTTTAACTTTCCCACATATATTAGCCAGTTCGGGACACCATTCTTGGATGATGAATACTTTGTTTTTCATTATGATGGGATTTGCTCTTAGAACCTTTGCTCTATCCACATCACAAGAAAGCTGGAAAAGGAAGATAACCCCATCAAACTTTAGTTTAACTGCTCCCTTAAGTTTCCATTACCTCTTAAGTTGTTCCACCACCGCCGTGAAGGACAAAGGCTTATCCAAAAAGAAACCCACCAAGTAATCTTTCCATATTGCAGTGCCAGCATCAATTACATCAGCTGGAGGTACAATGGCATCTCCATTGAAAACTAAATCGAGTTAAACAGGAGAATAATGACCAACATTACACGGTTTGGACTTAAAGAGGTTAGACCAACTAGTGGCGGAGGAAAAAGGAGCTGTGGAGATAAGGGCCAGTGGACGAGGGAAGAATAGGAGGCTGTGAGAGAGGGAGAATAGGAGGATGGGTAGTTAGAGTAGGAGGAGGAGGGGATGGGTTCAGCAAGTCAACGGACATGAGTGGTAGAGAAGGACAGGAATGGAGGGATGGGACAGTTCAAAAAGAGAAGGAGGGAGGGAGAAAAGTCGCCATGAAAAGAAAAGGTTATGTAATGATTAAAATAATATTTTCTAAGTCCATATAATTTTAAATTCAAGTCCATATACTCAAATTAATTAAGTAATTTAAAAATTGAATTTTTAAAATAAATCAAATTAACTAATATTTGTTACTAGTATAATAGGTCCTAAAAAGTGGCAATTCAATGTATTTCATACCACACTTATATTGACAGAAATTGTAAAACTACTATTTCACTTAAGTTCATGTTTAACTCAAAACTTACATAATAATATACAAAGTTTCCTTTATTTCTCTTACATTATTCTACATTCAAGTTTGCATAATTTATTTCTTTTTAAAATGAGTACTTTTTCACACACACACACAAACAGATATATATATATATATGTATGTATTCTTCCTAAAATTGGTGTTTAATTTTAAACAAACTTATACACGGTTATTTCTTTCTACAATAGATATATTATTACACATAAACAAATTTTCCTACTTTTACAACCAATACATCATATGAATTCTTTATTATTAATAAAATTTATTTTGTTAAAAATGTTAAATTAATGATAAGTGATGAATGCTGTAGTTTGTAATTTTGAATAATAATTAATATTTTCGGTTAATTCTTTATGAAATGTTAAATTTTAATTATGTATATTCGTAATTTACGTTAATTAATGGATAATGATTAGTATTCTTTTATTTTACTGTCTTTTTGAAGTAGACGTTGATTATTATTTGAAAAGATTTACTATAAATTAAAATTATTGAGATATGAATCAACGATTTAAAAACAAAATTATTATTTGTATATAACTAAAATGCAATATGATTTGCAAGGTTTATATTAATCAACATTTCTTTTAACCATCGAATTAATGTCTATCACTTGATAATATAATATAATTATTTCTGTTGTTGATATTAAGTTAGTTATCTTAAGAATAACAACTTTCATTTATTTTCTTAATAAATACCAAATGTTATAAAATAATAAATAAGTATTTAACTCATTAATATCTAAAAAACGAAAATATAATTTTCTATACAAATATGAAAAATACATAAATCACATAAGAAAATTTACATATTAAAATATTTAATAATAGTTGTAATACCTTTGGTGTCACACTATTTTGGTATTAACATGAACTGCCAAAAATGCCCTCTACAGATATTAACAAATCTTATTATCACTTAAAAATTGGATGTAACAATTAAACTTATATTCCAAATTCAAAAGGTCCCTATATAAATATTACTAAATCTAAATATCACTTAAACATATGATCTAACGAATAAACCTCCTTTACAATTTTTTTTTATTAATTAATAATATAAATAAAAATTCAAACTAAAAAAATTAAATGTTGCAACTGAAAAATAAAATTTTAAACTAACTACACATGATTTAACATAAAATTATGGCTAAATATTTGTGCAAGTCATTTTCTCTTAAATGTGCTAAAGATATATAATTTATAGAAAAAAACAATTCACGTGCGAAGCACATGTCATTATCACGCACGAAGCGTGTGTCATAACGTTCGTAATAATAAATGCAGCACATAACTCAATTATCTTAACATTTCCACCCTATATTGCACAATAAATTTAATTCTTTAAAATATTTATAGAATTATTTTTTTACAACATACCACGTGCAACGCATGGGTTACGCACTCGTAATATAGAAAACATGGAAAATTAAACATAGTTTCGCCAATAAAACATAAAATAATGGCAATAAGTCAATATATGAAGGGCCAGTTGCTCCCTTTTATCTTCATATAGATTCGCCCTGGTGCTAGAAAATGAAAAAAAACAAATAAAAGGGTATTCTCTTTGTGCGATTTAAAAAGGATTTATAAAATGGGCATGGAATAATTAATTTTTGTTATTAGATGTTAGGTTATATCATCCTTATTATTCTATGCATGTTATTTGAGTAACATATTTATTTTAGTAAAAGTTAGGATCAATCCTTTATTTTCAAACTTTATACACAAATAACCCTTCAAAGTAGGTTTTAAATTACACTTCAAAAATTATTTTCAATAAATTTTCTTTTTCACTTTTTTCAAAATCAATTCTGTACTTAATCATAAATTTTATTTTTCACTTTTTTGGAATCAAAATTAAAAAAAATTCATTTTTATGATTTTTTTGTAGAAGTATAAATATTTGTAATTTTACTGCAAATATTTACGGTATGCATCGCAAACATTTGCAATTTTAAAAACTGTAGATATTTGTAGTCAATCTAAACAAAAGTTGCTAATTATCATTCTCTATCATTTTAATGTCGATTTAAACAAAAGTTTCTAATTATCATTATCATTATCATTATTTATCATTATCATTAACTAAAATGATGATTATATATAATCGAACATTACCTTTAGCATTATGGAAATAATTTCAAAACATTTAATTGTAATGTATTTGTTAATACCACTTTTTAAAACATTTAATTTGTATCATATTTGTTAATACCACTTTTCAAAACATTTCATTTGTATTGTATTTGTTAATACCACTTTAAGAACTTGCATTTTAGTAAAGCTATTTTATATAACATTTCAACAACTAATTTACATAGCATCATATACATCATTAATATGTCTAACATTATACATATACATAAAAATCAATAACATAAAATATTTGCATACATCATGCATGTAGAACTAGTTTTTTTTCTTTTTATTTTTCTTATATATAATTATACTTTCATAAAACAGGCCAGGAAATAGCTCTCTTTCTAGTATTGTTTCATTTAGTATTTCTACGTAGTATTGGAACATCATTAATATTTCTAGCATTATATTATAAAGTCTATGACATTAGGTTTGTATTGATAATTTTAATATACAAAAAACCTCCCTCTTAATTTTATGTAAATTAGGTCTCTAAAAGAGTCTATCTTTCTTAACCACATGTTATTCTCACGCCCATATTAATTTTCACATCTGATTTTAATTTCAATACTTAAAATGCAATAAGTTTTTGTAGAAAATTTGTATCAACAAACCATTTTCACCATTAAATTGCAAAACTAATGATATTTAATGATATGTATTCATATGTATTAGTCGTTAACTTTTAAATTATAATTTTTTCATAACATGTTTATAATTGTATCATTCAAATGCACTTATAATTTCATCACTCAAATTAATAGGTTTAAAAATAATAAATATGCAGTTTAAAGTCGATTTCATAATTCATATGTTGTTAAAATTACAATTTTATTTGAAGTTAAACTATAACTGCATAATGATTATATAAAATTATTAAAGCAGCCAAAATTATTACTTCATCACATAAATGCAGTTAAAATATTCAAATGCAACCATAATTGCATAATTCAAAAATTATATTTAAAATAATAATTGCATTTGCTTAATGTAGTTAAATTATAAATGCATTTTATTAATACAATTAAATTATAACTACATTAAGATTAAATCAAATTGTCAATTCATGACTGCACTAAGATTGAATAATGTAGCCAAAATTATTACTAAATCATATAAATGAAGTTAAAAAATCAAATGCATTTAAATTGATTGAAATTGTGATGTTAAATTGTAACTGCATTAAGTTTGAACAAATTATCAAATATTACAAAAATTATTATTGCATCAATAAATGCAGTTGCAATATTCAAATACAATCATAATTGCATAACTCAAAAATAGATTTATTTCAATTATGTAATAACATCATTATCATAATGTAATTAAAAAAGCTAAATAATTGTTATGATCATCCAAAACAAATACAGTACATAAATGCAGTTGCAGGTTGTGGGACATAAAATAACCGCATTACATATATGTAGTTAAAATTGTTATGTAAAATTATGTTTTTTAAAAATTTATTTTTAGGTATCAACAATGGACATCATTGGACAGTTTATTAAAATTTTGGCCGAATAGTGAAAACAATTTTTAAATCTGATTAATTTACAAAAACTTATCACGTTAAAGATTGGAATTAAATGGGTTATCGGATGTTGGTTTTTCTCAGGCGTGACGTTAACAGAGCGGAAATCTAATTTACAAAAAGTTATAGATAGGGTTCCTCTTTTCATTTAAAACAAAAAAATAGAAATCCTTAACGCAACATCTGCAGAGGTGCCATAAGCTAACATCCTCAACACGATAGTCTTTTTTGATGTCCGCTAAGACCCTGTGTTTTTAAAGCATTTACCTTATGAATAAATATTTATTATTGTGTTCAAGACCTACCAAATTCTCAAAAATAAATCTCTTCGTATTTTGTATCTTCTTTGAAACATATCTGGTCCGTATGTGGAATTTGGATTGAAGTAGTCTTGCATGAGAATTTTATGAAATGCAAAATGATTACAATTTATATGTTCCTGACCAAAGACCAATCCACCGTGCTTTCAGGACATGGAGCCATAAGCTTTTTTGCATTGGTTTACTATTTCTTGTATTCCCTCTGCTTCCTCTCAGAGAATCTCTTCCTCTTCGAAATCATCATCGAACGCTATAACATATTGGAGAAAAGACAAAGGATCCATTTTAGTATATAATTGTCCGAAGTGTGAGAAATGATGAAGTTTATAATGTGATATTTGAGATGAATGTTGGATTCCTTATATAAGTGAAATGGAATATGCTTTAATAAAGTTTTTGGCACGGGTAGAAAATTATTTCAAAGTGTTGTCAACTTAACTTCAACACATTATGTGGTACCCAATACCGATTTGACATTACTGTGAAATTTTACTTAGTAAAGTTTATGGCATGGGTAAATAATTATTTCTCAGTGTTGTCAACTCAACTTTAGTACAATTTGAAATATACTATACCAATTTAACATAACGGTGTGGAATCTGCTTTAGTTATGTTTGTGGCATGGGTAGACAATTATTTCAAAGTATTTTCAACTAAAATTTAACACATTATACGGTATGCTGTACCGATTTGACATTGCTATTGTGCTTTAGTAAAGTTTGTGGCATGGATAGACAATTATTTCAGAGTGTTGTAAACTCAACTTTAATACATTGTGAAACATACTGCACCGATTTGACATGGCATTATGGAATCCACTTTAGTAAAGTTTGTGGCATAAGTAAAGAATTATTTCAAAGTGTTGATAACTCAACTTTAACACGTTGTGCGGTACACTATACCGATTTGACATGGCATTGTGGAGTATGCTTTAGTAAATTTTGTGGCATGGGTAAAATATTATTTCAGAGTGTTGTCAGCTCAACTTTAATACGTTGTAAAACATACTGTATCGATTTAACATGGCATTATGGAATCTGCTTTAGTAAAGTTTGTGGCATGGGTAGATAATTGCTTTAGAGCATTGTCAACTCAAGTTTAACACGTTGTGTGATATACTATACTAATTTGACATAGGGTTGTGGAACCTGTTTTAGTAAAGTTTATGGCATGGATAAACAATTATTGCAGTGTTACCAACTCAACTTTAATATGTTATTTAAGAGTGTTGTCAATGAGCAATACAAATAAATAAAAAGGTACATGATACATTGCATTGTAGAGATAAAACACATTACATTATACATGTAGAAAAACAAACAAAATATAGGGTACATGATACATTGTAGGCTAGAAATACAAACAAACTGTTGATTATGTCGAATACAAGTTGATGTAAGTTGGTTTTTAAGCAGTATAATCTCATTCCTTAAGTTTGAGGCTAACCGTTCAGCTTTTCGGGAGAGCGACTCGTCGAGCCAGTAGTGGATCTCGCACTGACATTTAGGACATCTGAAGAAACAACGTTCGATATTTAGATCTGATGTTGTCATAATGTCAATATGAGCCATAAGATCACAGTTGCGGTAAAAGATGTTGCGTTTCATCTCTTTAATAATTAACTCTCGCTCTTGAACCAATGCTAGAATTACTTGATGTTGTAGTCGGGCTAATTCCCTTTGTGTTTCTATTATATGGCCAACTGCATGTTGAGGTAAAGGGTCATCGATCCACCCGTGAAATTCACATAAGTTTAATTGGCATCTTAGATAATGACGTCCAACATCATGGCCATATTTCACAACAGCTCCTAGATATTCATAAGCATAAAAATAATAGATTGTTGGTGAGTTCCCTATTATAACCTCTTCTTGTTGTTGTTGCAGAAAAATTACCTACCATAGTAGGTCGTACTGGTTGAGGGGTTGCATGTACATTGGCTGACATTATATGAAATATGAAATTAGTTTTTCCTTATATAAACTTGATAAGTAGTTCGAAATAAAGAACAGTATCAGTCTTATTTATAGGGTTTTGAAAGAAAGAACAAGTACACAACGCTATACATCCTGCCAATAATGGCCATATAATATAATCAATTAGAGAACAAATGTCCATATAATAGAATCAATAACGACCATATAACCAATATCACTGTACATCATGCCAATAACGGCCATATAACAGAATTAGTAAAAGAACAAATATCCATATAATAGAATCAATAACTGCCATATAAACAATATCATTGTACATCATGCTAACAATGGACATATAATAGAATCAATAACTGTGCAAATGTCCTATAATAGAACCAATAATGGCTATATAAATAATATCACTACACTTCATGTCAACATCGACTATATAATAGAATTAATAACATAATAAATGTACATACGATAGAATCAATAAAAACCGTATTGAAAATACCATTATATATTATGCCAACAACGACCATATAAACAACAACATACAAATAAAGCAAATAAATATACATGTATATGCATATTAGATAAATAAACACCCATCCAAAGTGTATCACACCACCACCACCATCATCATCATCATCATCAAAGTCATCACCATTATCATGTGCATCATTAAAATGTGTAGGACTACCATCACTCACTTAAATTACCGCCAACTAACCTGCAACTCATGAATCTGTGCTTGCATAAGCTGTGTATGTGTCATATACTACTGACTGAGCATTTGAGAATCAGAGAGTGACATATGCTGAAGTGCGACAATATATCATTTATGCTCATGCAGCCTGGTTGGATACTATAATTACAAATAATATATGAATATACGTTTTAACTAATACCATACAATGAATTACTAATTTATTTAATTACCTCAAAAGGAGGGTATAATCCAGCTGAAGGGATACTGACGATATTGTCACGGTCGGGATTTCTGACCCACGAAAATCGACATCAATACGTCCATTGTATTACATGCTGAGCAATCGAATGCCGGAAATACTAGATCATTAGGGGAAAAGAAGAAAGAAGAGGTAGAAGAAAAGAGAAAACAACAACACAGAGTCTCACAATCGCAGTGGAAAAATATATAATAGATAATAACATGTCTTTACACAAAAAGAGCTATACTGTTAGTTATACATACCATTATCAGAGTACAACAAATCAACAAATGAATACTGGACAGTTATAATAACTTGTCCTCACTAGTGCTGAATATACAGCCTACCATACACAGCGGCATATAAACCAAATATGTGTAATAAGTCTTCGTCATCCAGCTTGTCTTCTGAGCTCCATAGCATCCTAACCCGAACCTGTAATACTCGGTCTGACCAGGGCATTATAATAAAATAACAACAGAATCAGTCTGGAAAACCAGCGTGAGAAAACACACTCAATTTGAATTATTAAAGTTATCAAAATCCTTTGAAAACAAAGGTATCTCGTAAGACCGCGTCACACATAAACATGACAGATTTTTATCTTACGATAACCAAAACACTATATATCAAAATCGTCTGATATTATAATAGTGTCTAAACAAAGTAAAAAGAAAATAGTTGAAATGCTTGCATCTCACGTTTCAGCATAGTTGGGCACAATCAAAACCGTATGGCGCTTATTAGAGAATGGATTCCATACAATGACTAGGCACTAGGGTACCACTTATCATGGTACACGTCTAGAAAAATGTACCGAGGACCTCGCCGGGATCCCCTACAACACAAGATCAATTCTACCCCTAACCTGGATAGAACCGAATATGTTATCACCCCGGGTGTTGCCACCCTTATCGAGAGCTCCTTTTTCCATGCACCACCGTATCCATAATTAATAATATATTCGAGGGTATCTAGAAAGGTGATAACGTACCCTAATTGGGTGCGACCCACTTAGCCTTGCTGCATCTCCCCTGATTTTCAGTCATTCCGGATGATGAGGCTTGAGGCTATGATTACCTTTCAAGAACAATTTCACTTAGAATGTTCATCGTCCTCCCATGACGATGTTCTGATAGCATTCATCCATTCAAGTTGTCCTGGGTCTGGACAAACCGAATCATCGTCTTCCCCATCTTCACGGTATCCATTCATAACGCTCAAATCGGATCAAAGTGGTTTTCGGATAATTAAATCTGATCCCGGTCTCATCGAAACGATCAACAAAACTGGCCAAATACTTGATAGTTGGTTATTTTACTACCAATATAACATCCATAAGCAGTCACTAGGCCCATATTATAATTTTCCAAAATTTATTTTTAAAATACCTTTATAAGATATATATTCAAATCCCTTCCAAATTTTCAATATTTGAGACAACTCAAATACTTATCCATATTAGGATATTTCAAACCATCTCTTATTTTAACACTTAGAAATATATTTAAAAATATTATTTTTTCTAAATCCCTTACTTCCCAACACTTAGGAAAGTTCCATTTATTTCTCTTTTCTCAAAACCCTTCACAATTTATATTGTAAATTCCTTAACTCGTTTATACCGAATTCTATAAGTTTCGGGGTTCCTTAATTAAATCTCTTTATTCAAAAGTATATACTTATCTCATCGAAATAAGTATATTCAAAAACCATTCCTTTCAAAAATATTTAAAAACCTTTCAAAATAAATATGGAAAGCACCACGCGGTATCAACCATGGATTCACGGCTTGATGATTACGTCTCTATCCCAAAGAAATCCAAACTTAACTACATGCAATCTCTGCCTCCGATTTTGCCATGAAAGCATACCATTACTTTCTAAAAACTTATTTAATAATTAAATATACTTTTAAACAATTTAAATAATTAAATAACTTTGAAACAATAATAAATTCTGATATATTAATAAAATTCTAATCGATTTACAAGACTTGTTTATAAACTTATAATTCATTTTGACAATTTAAAAATATTTAAATAACTAACTTTCTAAAATATTTTTATGCTAAAACATTTTTTAGTTACCTAGTTTAATAATTAAAAATCCTCTTTTTAAAACAAATTCAACTTCTCGATAAAAATATATTTTTCAATTCCAATTTAACCAATCTAATATTTAAAAATGTCTCTCGATTTTTCACCAATCGATTTACGTCCCCAATTTCATAAATCCCTTTTTCACATTTTCCAAAGAAAAATCTATCCTTTCTTTCTACCCCGATTTACCCATCTCATCATAAATTCTTACCATGAATTTATATCTTCAATTTTATCAAATGATAATCATTTCACTTTATTTATAAACATTGTTTATAAATCCCATAGTCTCATTTCCAGTTTACAATGGTTTCACATCACTTAAATCCATTATAAATCGATTTCTAAATTAAGTTCCATTTATAAATCAATTTAAATAACCCAACTATATTCCAAAACAACCAAATCTTGATTCTACTTCCATTTCGTAAGTTAAAAATCTTATTAAAGATCCAGTATAACCAATTTTATATTTATTTCCAAAATTCCCTTTTATTCACCCAATCTATAAAAAAATTCGACTTTAAAAACCTTAAATATTTAAAACAAGTATCACTTAAGAATTATTATTTAAAATCCTTTACTTACATTATTCCAAAATCTCCATTTACAATGTCTTAGAATAGTCAACTACAAAGTCAAACCATTTATTTTACCCAATCAATTTCGTTTAACTCATCCAAAACTCTATATAAATATTTTACTTCCAAAATCCCTTTTTAATTTCTTTTCAAATTCAATATATATATTTATGGTATTTCGAAATACCAAAATCTAGGCCAGTGCTAACATAGCATCAAATAAATTCAAATCACAATAATCTATCACATATTTTTCAAACATATCATATATCACTATATATGAAATTAAATTCAACATTTTAGAGGAATCCAGTTGGATCCCTCCAACCCGTTTTCCTGCAACCACAGATGTTAATACAACTTAAAAATACCAATCCCGCTTCGAGGTGGGATATCACGGTATATAGGGTCATCCGCTATTATGCGAGGCGCACAGCGCCTCGATCGCTCCAATATGCGGGAATATCAATCCAACTACTAATATATATACTACTATATATAATGTCACATTCAACTCATAATAATTTTATCAATTTAACCAATCATCCAACAATTAATTTTAACTATTTAAAAATTCAACCAATTATCCAAGATGAGTGAGATTTACTCACTTTTATTCTCTGTTGTCGCCGAGACGTTCTGGTTTGGAACTAAAACCAGACGACACCCGATTTTAGCCCAAATTTTCTATTGTCTCCAAATCAATCCTAACCAGTTTAATTACGAAGCTCTCGTCACCACGATCGCAACGCAAAAAGTCTCGTCCCAATCCGACCTCGTATGTGAGGGTTATACATTATATAAGTTATCGATATTTATTAATTAAATATTATAAACTAATTTCAGTAACACCCACCAATGATCGGCCTTTGACCATCGATTGCCTCCCCTTCCATTGACGAAACCCACCAACGACATCACCATTCAACTCCCACTCTCGTGCACTCCACCACGCCAACCAAGTCGTCGAGCGCCATCCTCCCATTAAAACGTGATACCTAGCGACTTTCTTTGTAGCTTCGACGACGCGACCACCCCCACGCCACCGCTCGCCACCAGAAGTCAGCCACAAGTGCCATTCGATTCCCCGAACTCGATTCCAGTCCTCATTCGACCCAACTCTTCCTTGATTATCCAAAAACCAAAACCCTAGCTAATAACTCACGTTCGGCCATTACTATCGAGATCAAAACAGCTGCCGCACCTCACAAATTACATATCAGGTTGAAACCCAAGTTGAAATATGAATATTAAAGAAGGTTTCGAATTTTTTCGTTGAGTATTTCTAAAGATATGAATTTTTTTTCAAGCTTTCATTTTTGTTTTTCTTTTTCAGTCTCGACTGGACATATAAAAGAGGTGATAACGTATTTAGGGAGTGAAGTGCGTTTGAAAAGGGAAACGGTACAGTGATTTGAAAAGAAGAAAAAGAGCTGATGTAAATATTTGACTAGACAATATATTAATTAAATTTCAAAATGTTTCGTTTTACGTAACTTAAAATCTCGAACTCCTATCGAGGCGTGCCGCTAGGTATTTATAATGTTATATCCATATTTCGAATGCAATGGAAAAGGTTTCGAGTCCAAATTCGATTGTATGGAGAAGATAGCATTTTAGACCCCAATTATTATGTTAAATTTTCGATATTATTTTCAACGCATTTCTATCCCATACGATCAAACGATAACTCCAAACACTACAAAATTTGAAATTCGATAATAATACATTATTACAGATCCAATGGAACTAGTTTCGTCGAAATCCGAAACTGTGCCCCGGAAGGCTATTTTTACTCATCATTTTAAACAAGTTATTTTTAAAATCGAACAAATCACTCTTTAAATTCAACATAAAAGTTCTATTATCTTCATTCTTATTAATATAAATTTAATATGCCTTTAAATTATTTTTATCAAGCTTAAAAATCAAGATTCAATTATTTAAGTAAAATTCCAATTATTGAATTATCCAATAAACCACTATTTTTGAAATTAAAGTTATTTAACCTATAAAATTAACTTTTGAACATTTAAAATCAATGAAATATACCAATTTCAAACATCCAAATTATGGGTCGTTACATTCCTCCCCCCTTAAAAGAATTTCGTCCTCGAAATTGCCAAGGTAAGAAGAATGGTCCAAAACCCATTAACTTTCCCAAAATTAATCAGTTGAAACAACTTCCAAAAATCAATTTATTGAAACCACATTTCACTTTTACTAATTTCAAAATTTGTAACAGCCCAATATTTTTAACAAATTTTTATTTAAAAATAAACATTCTGTAATATTAATTTGAATTAAAAGTGTAAAAATTAGTGTGAAACAGGAAATTGAAAACTCTACATTTCATTCCGTATATTTACATCCGTTCTTATCTTATAGTTAAAAATCAAATTTTATTTATTTTTGGTAATAACTATATAAAATTTTGGTTTAAATGATACGTTATTTATTTAAAGAAACGTTATATTTTTTAAAAAAGAAAAAAAATGGTTGTACGTTACTTTGGGCGTTACACTTTACGTTCGCTGCTTCCGTCTGTCCATTTGATTTCTTGCATTAGCAATGGTTGCTTCAACCGTACTGTGCTTTGAGAATTAAAATTCTCACCTTAAAATCTCTGTCACGTGGATGTATTTGTTATTGCCTTGGCCTTCCATACGTTACCAGCTTTTATTTAAGAATTGACTGCCTTAAATTTTGCTACCGTTCAAACTTTTCATTTCTTGCCTTTTCCTTTTACTGTTCCAACCATTAAACGTTGGTTATATTATTTTCCTTACATTCGTTCCAGCTTTTAATAGATTTAATTGCCTTAATTTTTCAACCGTTCAAAACTTTGTTTTATTGCCTTCTCTCTACAATTGTGATCAGCCTTTTTATTTTCCACGAGCAAACAAAAGTTTCCAGACCAAAAAATTGTATTCTCTACTTCAGCTTTCAATTTAGATTTCGTGACCAAGGTATGGCCGCATCTCTTTTCCTTCAATTTCTTTTTCTTCATTTTGGTTTGCCTTTGTTTTGCTGTTGTCCCCTGCTTCTTTGCCTGCCACCACGCATGCCGTCAACCACCAGACCGAGCCTCCTACCCCAGCCTACCACCACCAACCCCATACGAGACCGCCTCCGTACACCAGCCACGCCTCCACTCAGGCAGCCTACCCCAGTCCACCACCACGTCACCTGAACGAACCCAGCATTCGCCAGACCTACCAGCCGAGAATCCCATCACCAATACGTCCCAGCCACCACCACGTCACCAGAGCGACCCATGCCGTGCCTCCCTCTGACATGACCCCTGACCGGTGGTTGAGCCTTTGCCTTTTGCGGTTATAACCTTTGTTCCTCTGCCTTGTATTCGAACAGAAAAGAAAAGGAATGAGGAGGTTGCCTTGGCCTTTGTTTTGTGGTACCTTAGTTTATATTGCCTCTGACCTTGGTTCTGGAAATAAAGAGGAACAAAATTTACCTCTGCCACTTTGTTTGAGTCATGATTTATATTTTTTCCTCTGGCTTTGTAGAATGAGAACAAGTTGCTGTCACTTTTTGTTTTGAAGTTGTTGGTTATATTTTTCGGCTGAGCCCTGCCATTTGAAAAAGAATATGAAATGAACAATAAAAGTGGTCGAGCCATTTCCTTCTATTTTTCAACTTGATTTATTTTTTTCGTTCGTTTGCTTCAATTGGAAAAATTTGTTATTCGTGCATTTTAGATTTGTCTATTTATTCGCTTTATTCTTTTGACTTTAGATTTGAATCTAGTCGGCGAATCCGCTAACAACTAATCGTGCTTTCCGCGTGCTTTCGACTGATAGCGTACTTCTTTCTTTCTGAATCTCCAGCTCCGTAGAGGTGAGTAAATCTCACACGAATATTCATACTTTTATGATTGTGAAATGACCGCAACTGAATGTGTAGAAATAAATAAATAAATAAATGATGTTATAATTACCCATGATTTATTTATAGTCGATGTTAATTGTTAAAACTGCATATCGTATCATCTGTTATATTTTGTTCTTATTTTACTGTTATTCTGTTCTGCTAAATCACACTGCAAGTTCCCTGTAGAATAGAATCACTATGGGTTGAAATGATACATACCCGAACGGACTTTAGAATAAGGGAAGATCGTTATGGGCTGAAATGATAGGCCTGAACGATTTTCAATAAAATTTTATTTACTTGGGATTGCGGGTTTGAAATGATAAAACCCGGATTTTCTTTGTAAATTACGGATTTAAATGATATAGTATCCGTATCACTTGACTTAGGCTAGAAAATATTATACAGACCCGTGGTTATTTTTCTGTATTTTCTGGATACCTTTAAATATTTAAATATTTGTAATAATATTAAATGGATTTAAATTGAATTTTAAAATGATTTATTTAGGATAGAAATGATTTTTCTATGTGATAAATGGAAAGAAAAAGGAAAAATGAAATAAAATATTGATTTTAAATTGTAACTTAAGTTTGGAAAGTAGATTAATAAGAAAGTTGGAAACTTAGGTTAATTAAATTGAAATGAAAATTTGGTTTTAAAAATGATGAAAAATGGAGATTTAAGTTTAAATGTTGAAATGAATTGTTTAAAAGAGTGGGATTTATACACTTGAATTTAATAAGTGAACTTGGTTTTATTCGTAAAATTTCTCTTTAGAAAAATTATAAGTTAAAGGATCTTAAATGAACTTTTAAATGTGAAAATTTATGATTTTATAAATTTAAATGGTTTAGATTAAATGAACCAATTCTAAACTAAGTGGAATCTGCAGCACTTGTTAAGTACTGCGGTTATATATACGAACCAAAAGACTAAAATGAACTAAGGCTATGATAGCACTTGGTAAGTGCTGTTGTGGCAGAAACTAAAATTTAACCTGAACTAATAAAAGGGCTACTGTAGCACTTGTTAAGAGTTGCAGTAAGCTGAAATATGATTTGTTTAAAACTGAACTGTTATAGCAGTTTATAAATGCTGTCTTTGCTAAATAAATTATTTTTCAATTATAACTTACCGCAACACCTTTTAAATGTGGTGAAAGTTGAGAATTTAAATGCTATTGTTTTAAGTGAATAAATGAACTCCGAAAAGGCTAAACTTTGGGAATTTAAGATTTGATTTAAAAGAATAATGACTTTGTTTTTAAATGGTTTAATTCGAAGTATATTTGATAAATTGTTTTAAATCTATAACCACGGGTTATAATAACGATTGGTTGGCAAAGAGACCGGGATCGAATATGGACATACTCTCTGTCGATATCGAAAACCACTTTGACAACCGTGTACGCGGTGGAGTTTCTAGAATGAAGTAGGATGGTGGCGACGATCCTAAGGTATATACGTGGACCCAAATCCCGTGAGTTGGCATAAGGTGGCTAAAACAGGAGCGATTGACGGACCAATGAGGTAGCACCTCTTATCGGACACACTTCTTCGATACCATTCTATTACTTGTGATTGATTTGGTGGCCACCCTTGATTTGGGAGTGTTGTTCGAGGTGGGAGGTAGTGGCTGCTATGCGTCACCACTAGTCCGGATGCGTAATTGGTATATCTAACCTGGCATTGCCTAGTTGTGCCGTGTCACCTACCATATCGAGCTTTACTACGATTATGATTTTAAGATCCGACCGCGTTAAGGTTCTCCATCCCCTTAACGCTATTTTCCGATATGATTATACTTTACTTATTTAGACACTATTATAATAGCGAATATTACTACATAGTAGATATTTTAACGGATCCTTAAAGGATGGGCGGTCCCAAGCATCTTTTAAGTTACTTGTACCTTTACTACAGTTCATTTGAGTTGGTTTACATTGTATAAGTATGTATATCCTGACTCGAGTGTTTATGTTTTATTCTACGCTCGGGTCAGCCTGAGTATTCACATCTTTGGATTCACTTTTCTGGAGCTCGGAATCGCTGGAGATTCTGCTTATCTAGTTATCTTCCTATTTCGGTTTCAGTTGTCTTATTTCAGCTTTTGTTTTAGAGACTTGTGTATTTGGGATTTCTATTGTACTTGTTTCAGAAATGTATTGGGTTTCAGACTATGTATTTTGTACTTGATTTGAGACTATGTATTTTAGTGGCTTCATGAACCACTATGGTTATTTTAAATTCCGCTGCGAGTTATTCTGATATTTCTGTGTCTGTGATTCTGTGAATGATTTTATTTGCTCCAAATTTTATTACAATTTGTTATTTTGCATTATTCAAGTCTAACATGTGTGGATTATTGTCGATTTGAATGGTCCAAAATACCGGGTCGTTACATTTGGTATCAGAGCCAGGTTTTAGGCAAACCTTAGCCTATGGAGCAAAAACTCATTAGAGATAGGGTAGAAATACCCTAGAATGAGTGAAATCAAACTCAGAATCCTTTCTTTGTGAGTGAACGTATTTTCAAAGTATAAAATGATTTTAAAATGATTTCTCAAATGATTTTCAAAGATTATTTTGATATAAAGTTTTCTTGTTTTAAGAAGAAATTTTTCTAAACTTCCTTCTTTCCGTATCTACCTTGTTAGAAATTTTGTTATTAGGATATCCATCCAAGTGATCTTATCGTGTCTTATCTTAACTTATTTTGCCTTCTCTGTACCTTGTCCTAAATTTATTCTTGATATTTCCAGGATGAATCGTGGAAATGCTAGAGGTAGGGGTCGTGGTATTGCTCCAGTTCCTCCACCTGTTGCACCCGTTAGGTTTACAGTTCTTTGCAAGGAATTCTCTCAGCTCGGTGGCACTAGGTTCACCGGTTCAGAGAGTATTATCGAAGCCCAGCAATGGCTACGAAGTTTGGAGAGAATTTTTACTGGTCTAGAGATCACTGATGCCCAGAAGCGTCATTTAGCAGCATGGAAGCTGCAAGAGTCAGCCTTAGATTAGTGGGAGTCTGTTACGACTCACACTAACGAAGGTGATCTTTCGTGGGAGCAGTTCAGGTATCCTTTGTGTTAACTTGAATTTTCCCCATTTCCTTTCCTTTTGAATCCATCTTAAGTTTGGTTTTTGTATCTTCTTTTTAGGGAGGCTTTTGTGGCAAAATGGATGCCCGAAGCCGAGAAATCTCAGCTTTACCGTGAATTCATGGACCTCAAGCAGGGTACCATGTCCTTCTCAGAGTATGAGCGGAAGTTCAATGAACTTTCCAAATTTGGTCCTAGTCTTATCGACACTCAGCTAAAGAAGAATGAGAAGTTCATTGCGGGAGCTCGCCCAGAGTTCTACGATCGTCTTATTTCACATGTTCATGGCACTTTTACTGAGTTCATGGATATGACTATTCGCTATGAGAACCCCACTTCCAAGGGTCCTGCTGCTTCTGGTGCTCTTGTCTCTCAGTCCTCCTCTGCTAATTCCAAGAAGAGAAAGCCCAACTTCCACCAGCAAAAGAAGAATTGGCTAAAACATCCGGGCTTGGGATCTTCAGCATCTGCTCCTCCCCAGAGGCACCCTATTGATCTTTCCACTATTACTTGCTTCAAATGTGACCAGAAGGGACACTATGCCAATAGTTTCCCTAATCCGTCCGGTGCTGCTGTTCCTCAACCTCAGGTTTCCAGGAACGATCTTTGTCATGTTTGTCTTCAGCCGGGTCATTTTAGGAAGGACTGTCCTTTATATCAGAAGGGAAAGCCATCTGGCGTATTTGCTGTCACATCTACATCTTCTCCTGCTGCACCTACTCCTGCTCCTAGCGATGATCAAGGTACTCTTCAGGGCACCTTTACTTTATTTCATCATCCTGTTCGTGTTTTATTTGATACTGGGGCTTCGCATAGTTTTATTTCTGATGTTTTGTGTAATAAGTTTGAAACTCTCCTTTCTCCTGAGTATGCTTCTGTTCCTCTATGTGTTTCAAATCCTATTGGTGGTCCCGCAAATCTTGATAAGATTTGTAAGCAAGTGAGACTCTTCTATTCTAGTCATAAATTTTCTAGAGATTTCTATGTCCTGGGTTTCGATGCTTTTGATCTGTTGCTTGGAAGTGATTGGCTTGACGGGCACGATGCTCATATCTCTTGTAAATCCCAAATTGTTTCTCTTAAGGATGATCGGGGTAACTCTTTGGTTATTCAGGGTCGTATGCCTCATGATTATGCAGGTAGCTTTATCTTTTCTCTAGATGCTTCAACTGATGATCTTCAGTCGACTCGTGTAGTCAATCTCTATCCCGATGTATTCGGTGAAGTTACTGCTTTACCTCCTAAGCGGGAAATTGATTTCCGCATTGATCTTATTCCTGGAGCTCGACCGGTAGTTCTTCCTCCTAGAAGAATGGCACCCCGCGAGAAGGTTGAGTTAAGAAAGCAAATCGAGGACCTATCTTCCAAGGGTCTGATCAGACCTAGCTATTCTGAATGGGGAGCTGCCGTGGTTTTCGTCACCAAGTCCGATGGTTCTCTCCGGATGTGTGTTGATTATAGGGAGTTGAACAAGCTCACTATGAAAAATACATATCCAATGCCTCGCATCAATGACATGTTTGATCAGCTTTATGGTGCTACTGTTTTCTCCCAGCTTGATCTTGCCACGGGTTTTCACCAACTCAGAGTTGCCAAGGAAAGTATTCCCAAGACTGCTTTCCGTACTGAGAATGGATTCTTTGAATGGTTAGTTATGCCTTTTGGTTTGACTAATGCTCCCGCTTTCTTTGTTGACTTGATGAATCGGGTTTTCCGTGATGTGCTTAATAAATTTGTTCTAGTCTTTGTGGATGATATCCTCATTTTCTCTAAGTCTGAAGAAGAACATGAGTCACATTTGAAATCTGTTCTTGAGACTCTTCGAAATCATCAGTTAAAGGCTAAATTTTCCAAATGCCATTTCTGGAAGGATGAAGTCCGATTCCTCGGGCATATTGTTTCTCGTAATGGAGTTTCAGTTGATCCAGTCAAGATCGCTGCGATCAATGTAAGTTCTTCTTTTTTGCTCTTTCCTTGTTTCATTCAATTTATTCTATCTTTCCTATTATCCTTCTTTTCCCTATTTTGTGCAGGATTGGGAAACTCCTAAGACTCCTACTGATATCCGTAGTTTTCTGGGCCTTGCCGGTTATTACCGGAGATTCATTGAGAATTTTGCTCGGATTGCTGCACCTCTCAATGCTTTAACTCAGAAGAATGCTAAGTTTATTTGGAGTAACGAGTGTAAGGCCGCCTTCAATGAGTTAAAAGACAAGCTTACTTCCGCACCTGTTCTTACCGTTCCAAATGGAAATGAGGGATTAACGGTATACATTGATGCTTGTCGAGAAGGTTTGGGAGCTGTTCTGATGCAGGATGGTAGGGTGATTGCTTATGTTAGTAGACAGTTGAAGACCCATGAAGTAAATTATGCTGCCCATGATCTTGAGTTGCTTGCTGTTGTTTTCGCTTTGAAGCTTTGGAGACATCATCTGTTGGGTACCAAGTTCGAGCTTTTCACAGATCATCAGTCTTTGAGGTATATTTTCTCTCAGAAGGATTTGAATCAGAGACAAGTTAGGTGGTTAGAGTTCCTTGCTTCTTATGACGTCGACATCAACTATGCACCGGGAAAAGCTAATGTTGTGGCGGATGCTTTGAGTAGGAAGAAAGCTTTGTTGTGTCAGATTGTTGTTTCTTCACCTCTTGTGGATCGTATTATGGCTAGACAGGATGAGGATCAGATGCTTAGATTAATTAAGGAGAATGTTCGAAGCAGAGTTGGAGGTAGTAGTCTTGATGGTAATGGAGCTCAGATTGACGATAAGGGTGTATTGTGGATTAATAATAGGATTTGTGTCCCGAATGTTGATGGATTAAGGCAGGAGTTACTTCGGGAGAATCATCAGTCCAGACTTTCTATTCATCCAGGCGTGACCAAGATGTATCAGGACATGAAGAAGTTATATTGGTGGAAAGGTATGAAGCGAGATATTTCCATTTTTGTTAATAGGTGTGCGACTTGTCAGCAAGTCAAGGCAGATCATCAGAAGACTCCTAGTTTATTGTAGCCTCTTGAGATTCCCAATTGGAAGTGGGAACAAGTTTCTATGTATTTCATTGATGGTTTACCGAGGACTAGGAAGGGTAACGAGAGTATCTGGGTTATTGTGGACAGATTGACCAAATCAGCTCATTTCATTCCGGTCAAGTCTACCCGTTCAGCTTCTACTTTGTCTGAGATTTACATGAGGGAGATTGTTCGTCTCCATGGTGTTCCTCTCAGTATCGTTTGTGATCGTGATCCTATCTTTACTAGTAGGTTTTGGAAAGCCTTTCAGGATTCTTTGGGTACTCATCTAAATCTGAGCACTGCTTACCATCCACAGACCGATGGTCAAACGGAAAGGGTGAATCAGATTTTAGAAGATCTTCTTCGTGCTTGTGTGCTTGATTATGGAGGATCTTGGGAAGATCATCTCCATCTTGTCGAATTCACTTATAACAATAGTTGTCAGGCCAGTATTGAGATATCTCCATTTTCTGCTCTTTACGGACGACCTTGTAGATCTCCTTCTTGTTGGATTGAATCCGGTAATCGTTTGGTTCTTGGTCCTGAGATGGTTTTGGAAGCTTCAGAGAGAGTTGAAGAGATTAAGAGGAAGATGAGGATTGCTCAAGATAGACAGAAGAAGTACGCTAATCGTCGAAGACGGAGTTTAGAGTTTGCTGTTGGTGATTTGGTTTTCCTTAAGGTCTCTCCCTTAAGGAATGTTATTCGTTTCGGTCGTAGAGGAAAGCTTTCTCCTAGATTTGTAGGTCCTTTCCGCATTTTGGAAAGAATTGGCTCTCTTGCTTATCGTCTGGATTTACCCGAGAAATTTTCTGGAATACACAATGTCTTTCATGTATCTCATCTTCGTCGCTATCTGCATGATCCATCTCTTATTATCCAGCCTTCTGCTCTTGATAGTTTGGATATTGAGCCAAATCTAACTGTTGAGAGGAAGCCATTTCGTATCGTCGATCGAGGTACGAAGCATCTAAGAAGAAAATCTGTCAACCTGGTCAAAGTGCAGTGGAGCACTGATGAACGGGATTGCACCTGGGAGACGGAGGAGAGCATTCGTGCTTCGAATCCGGAATTGTTTATTTCAGGTACTTTTACTATTCTGTCTTATCTTTCTTTGTTTTCCTTTTTCGTTCCTTTTCGAGGACGAAAAGCTTTGAGTGGGGGAGAGTGTAACAGCCCGATATTTTTAACAAATTTTTATTTAAAAATAAACATTCTGTAATATTAATTTGAATTAAAAGTGTAAAAATTAGTGTGAAACAGGAAATTGAAAACTCTACATTTCATTCCGTATATTTACATCCGTTCTTATCTTATAGTTAAAAATCAAATTTTATTTATTTTTGGTAATAACTATATAAAATTTTGGTTTAAATGATACGTTATTTATTTAAAGAAACGTTATATTTTTTAAAAAAATAAAAACGATTGTACGTTACTTTGGGCGTTACACTTTACGTTCGCTGCTTCCGTCTGTCCATTTGATTTCTTGCGTTAGCAATGGTTGCTTCAACCGTACTGTGCTTTGAGAATTAAAATTCTCACCTTAAAATCTCTGTCACGTGGATGTATTTGTTATTGCCTTGGCCTTCCATACGTTACCAGCTTTTATTTAAGAATTGACTGCCTTAAATTTTGCTACCGTTCAAACTTTTCATTTCTTGCCTTTTCCTTTTACTGTTCTAACCATTAAACATTGGTTATATTATTTTCCTTACGTTCGTTCCAGCTTTTAATAGATTTAATTGCCTTAATTTTTCAACCGTTCAAAACTTTGTTTTATTGCCTTCTCTCTACAATTGTGATCAGCCTTTTTATTTTCCACGAGCAAACAAAAGTTTCCAGACCAAAAAATTGTATTCTCTACTTCAGCTTTCAATTTAGATTTCGTGACCAAGGTATGGCCGCATCTCTTTTCCTTCAATTTCTTTTTCTTCTTTTTGGTTTGCCTTTGTTTTGCTGTTGTCCCCTGCTTCTTTGCCTGCCACCACGCATGCCGTCAACCACCAGACCGAGCCTCCTACCCCAGCCTATTACCACCAACCCCATACGAGACCGCCTCCGTACACCAGCCACGCCTCCACTCAGGCAGCCTACCCCAGTCCACCACCACGTCACCTGAACGAACCCAGCCTTCGCCAGACCTACCAGCCGAGAATCCCGTCACCCATACGTCCCAGCCACCACCACGTCACCAGAACAACCCATGCCGTGCCTCCCTCTAACATGACCCCTGACCGGTGGTTGAGCCTTTGCCTTTTGCGGTTATAACCTTTGTTCCTCTGCCTTGTATTCGAACAGAAAAGAAAAGGAATGAGGAGGTTGCCTTGGCCTTTGTTTTGTGGTACCTTAGTTTATATTGCCTCTGACCTTGGTTCTGGAAATAAAGAGGAACAAAATTTACCTCTGCCACTTTGTTTGAGTCATGATTTATATTTTTTCCTCTGGCTTTGTAGAATGAGAACAAGTTGCTGTCACTTTTTGTTTTGAAGTTGTTGGTTATATTTTTTGGCTGAGCCCTGCCATTTGAAAAAGAATATGAAATGAACAATAAAAGTGGTCGAGCCAGTTCCTTCTATTTTTCAACTTGATTTATTTTTTTCGTTCGTTTGCTTCAATTGGAAAAATTTGTTATTCGTGCATTTTAGATTTGTCTATTTATTCGCTTTATTCTTTTGACTTTAGATTTGAATCTAGTCGGCGAATCCGCTAACAACTAATCGTGCTTTCCGCGTGCTTTCGACTGATAGCGTACTTCTTTCTTTCCGAATCTCCAGCTCCGTAGAGGTGAG
The DNA here is from genome assembly GCA_030737815.1 of Allium fistulosum. Lineage (NCBI taxonomy): Eukaryota > Viridiplantae > Streptophyta > Magnoliopsida > Asparagales > Amaryllidaceae > Allium > Allium fistulosum. Next base: position 447,484,330 of record CM060903.1, read on the forward strand.
TAAATCTCACACGAATATTCATACTTTTATGATTGTGAAACAACCGCAACTGGATGTGTAGAAATAAATAAATAAATAAATAAATGATGTTATAATTACCCGTGATTTATTTATAGTTGATGTTAATTGTTAAAACTGCATATCGTATCATCTGTTATATTTTGTTCTTATTTTACTGTTATTCTGTTCTGCTAAATCACACTACAAGTTCCCTGTAGAATAGAATCACTATGGGTTGAAATGATACATACCCGAACGGACTTTAGAATAAGGGAAGATCGTTATGGGCTGAAATGATAGGCCTGAACGATTTTCAATAAAATTTTATTTACTTGGGATTGCGGGTTTGAAATGATAAAACCCGGATTTTCTTTGTAAATTACGGATTGAAATGATATAGTATCCGTATCACTTGACTTAGGCTAGAAAATATTATACAGACCCGTGGTTATTTTTCTGTATTTTCTGGATACCTTTAAATATTTTAATATTTGTAATAATATTAAATGGATTTAAATTGAATTTTAAAATGATTTATTTAGGATAGAAATGATTTTTCTATGTGATAAATGGAAAGAAAAAGGAAAAATGAAATAAAATATTGATTTTAAATTGTAACTTAAGTTTGGAAAGTAGATTAATAAGAAAGTTGGAAACTTAGGTTAATTAAATTGAAATGAAAATTTGGTTTTAAAAATGATGAAAAATGGAGATTTAAGTTTAAATGTTGAAATGAATTGTTTAAAAGAGTGGGATTTATACACTTGAATTTAATAAGTGAACTTGGTTTTATTCGTAAAATTTCTCTTTAGAAAAATTATAAGTTAAAGGATCTTAAATGAACTTTTAAATGTGAAAATTTTTGATTTTATAAATTTAAATGGTTTAGATTAAATGAACCAATTCTAAACTAAGTGGAATCTGCAGCACTTGTTAAGTACTGCGGTTATATATACGAACCAAAAGACTAAAATGAACTAAGGCTATGATAGCACTTGGTAAGTGCTGTTGTGGTAGAAACTAAAATTTAACCTGAACTAATAAAAGGGCTACTGTAGCACTTGTTAAGAGTTGCAGTAAGCTGAAATATGATTTGTTTAAAACTGAACTGTTATAGCAGTTTATAAATGCTGTCTTTGCTAAGTAAATTGTTTTTCAATTATAACTTACCGCAACACCTTTTAAATGTGGTGAAAGTTGAGAATTTAAATGCTATTGTTTTAAGTGAATAAATGAACTCCGAAAAGGCTAAACTTTGGGAATTTAAGATTTGATTTAAAAGAATAATGACTTTATTTTTAAATGGTTTAATTCGAATTATATTTGATAAATTGTTTTAAATCTATAACCACGGGTTATAATAACGATTGGTTGGCAAAGAGACCGGGATCGGATATGGACATACTCTCTGTCGATATCGAAAACCACTTTGACAACCGTGTACGCGGTGGAGTTTCTAGAATGAAGTAGGATGGTGGCGACGATCCTAAGGTATATACGTGGACCCAAATCCCGTGAGTTGGCATAAGGTGGCTAAAACAGGAGCGATTGACGGACCAATGAGGTAGCACCTCTTATCGGACACACTTCTTCGATACCATTCTATTACTTGTGATTGATTTGGTGGCCACCCTTGATTTGGGAGTGTTGTTCGAGGTGGGCGGTAGTGGCTGCTATGCGTCACCACTAGTCCGGATGCGTAATTGGTATATCTACCCTGGCATTGCCTAGTTGTGCCGTGTCACCTACCATATCGAGCTTTACTACGATTATGATTTTAAGATCCGACCGCGTTAAGGTTCTCCATCCCCTTAACGCTATTTTCCGATATGATTATACTTTACTTATTTAGACACTATTATAATAGCGAATATTACTACATAGTAGATATTTTAACGGATCCTTAAAGGATGGGCGGTCCCAAGCATCTTGTAACGACCCGATATTTTGGACCATTCGCGTCCATTATAAGTGTTTAGGTAGACACTCATGCCGGAGTTGAAATGCTCAAAATACCGCGTTGTTAATTTAAATTTGGCAAAATTGAACATATACAGTAAATAGATATAATCACAGATCACAGACACAGAGTAATAAATGCAGCGGAAATAAAAGAGATAGTAGTTCATGAAGCTACTATATGAATATATAAAAATACATCAGAGTTTACAACAGAAGAGTAATACGATACATCAGATACAAATCAGAATACATCACTGGAATCATCGAATACTGAAAGCAGAATAGATGGCTGGATCTTCAAGCAAAGCTCCAACTTCAAAGGTGAGTCTCGAATACTGGTACACTCAGTCTGACCCGAGCGTAAAGCAAAAACACAAGACACTCGAGTCAGGATTAACATTCTTATATTAATAAATCCAACTCAAGTGAAATAGCAATTGAAGTACAAGTAACTCAAAGGATGTTTGGAATAACCATCCTTTAAGGATCCGTTAAACTATCTACTAGGTAGTAATGTACGCTAAGTAGATAATGTCTATCAGTAATATAAAGATATCAAAGTAGGGTTAAGCAGGGCCCATACACCTCTTAACCTGTTTATTCCCAAAAGCATATACAAGACCGTAGTTTCCCCAAAACCGGAAGTCACCAGAGGGCAATCCATATACTAGAGGTACAAATCAAAATCGTAGTGGTCTCGAATAGGATAATCAGTATGACAAGGTACATGAGGCGATACCAACTAGGATACTAGTAGTTGCGTGATCCGGACTGATGTTGGGCATAGCAGCTACTACCCCAACACCGCGAACAACACTCCCAAATCAAGGGGTGCACCCAAATCGAATCACAAAAGTAATAGATATGGTATCGAAGAAGTGTGTCCGCTAGAGATGGCGATCCTCAATGGCCCGGCGCGGCTCCTGTTTTAGTCATGTCAAGGGTCATCCAAAATCGTTCTCTTTCTTCAGTCAACGCGTTCATCAAAACCATCCACTTCGTTCTGGATCAACACTCCGCGTATAGTTATTAAAGTGGTTTTCGGTTTAGACAGTGAGTATGTCCATTACCGATCCCGGTCTCTTTAATAACTTTCGTAATTATTACACCGATTGGTCGTTTATTTATTTCAAAACCCAAATCAATTTCAATTTCAAATAGAATTCGTAAATCAACATTTCATTTGTCTTTCTAAAACAATTTCCAAATTTTCGTTTCAAAACTTCCAATTTTCCGTTTCAAAATCTTATAATTCAATTTCAATTTCTATTTAAAACAATTCAAATATTGATTCAAGTTCGTATATAAGTTTCATTCCGAAATCATTTAAATAAGTTCTATTTAACATTCAAATCAATTTAAACTCATTTATCGATTTCATTCAATATTCGTTAAGTTACTTTATCATTCAAACAATTTCTATTAAATTTCCAATTCATTTAATCAATTCTTAAGTTCAACTTCATTAAAACAAAACTTACAATTTTGAATTAAACTAATTTCGTCAAATCAAATTCTTTAAATTTCAAGTCTTACATTAATTTCAATAAATCACATTTTGTTTCTTGTTAAAGAAATTCCATTTCACTTATTAACTTTCTTAAATAATTTTCCAAAACTTACTTAATCAAGAAACTCAATTTCAATTATTTACGAAGTAAAGTTCACTTATTCAAAAATTCAATTTTACTTATTAAAGAGTTCAATTCAATTTAATCATTAAATAATCCAATCTTATTTAATTATTAAATAATTCAAAACTTAATTATTAAATAGTTTCAAAGTTAATAATTTCAAACTTAATTATTAAATCATTTCAAAGTTTAATAATTTCAACTAAATTATAATTTCAAACTTAATTCGATAACTTCTCAAATTAAACCACATTCTTTCATCAATTACATTGTTAATATCTTGTTTCAGATTTTTATATATTAACATTTTCCTTTCATTAAAATTCAAATTTCAACTTCATTTTGAAAGCATACTATTTATTCAAATAAATCTTCTATTTATTTTCAAATCAAATTATTGACCAATCGGGTTTTATTTAATTTTCTTTCCTAGGTCAAAGTTCAATTTTTGGGTATTTATCATTTCAACCCGATTCCAATTCAATTCCAAAATCAAAACATAGTAAAGGGAACTTGCAGTGTGATAACAGGGATGGTGTCAAAGTAAATAAACAAGCAATAACAATAATCAATATCAATTCAATAATCAATTCAAATAATCCCGAAATAACCGTATTAATTCGCATTGTTATTTGTACGAATTTTACATTACGGTTACATTACGGTTTTCAATTATCGTCTATTTACAATTTCCTACATTATCAATTTAACAACATACATGCAGTGGTTCAAAATGAAATTAAACAAATCCTACGTGTCAATAAATTTAACAGATAAGGGGTCATATTATACAAATGTCAGTTAATCAAATTCAACATTTAACTATCCTATATCAAGTTCAATTGCATACCATTTATCATTTTAACATTAACAATTTAACGTCCAATATAAACATCAACAATCAATCAATTTCCAGTCAAACTGTATTATCATCGCATAAATAATTAACAGATAATGGTGTTAGATGTCACAGGTGAACTGATACAGTTAATAGCATAAATAACAGTAGCATATTTCAATTGTCGTTTCAATTGAAATCAAATTTAATAAATAAAAGAACGTTAATCGTGAGTGAGTGCTCACCTTTCGAGGCTGGAGAGATAGACCACGAAGCTGAGTTTGAGTTACGAATCAAAGCGAAGAAAGATCAGCACGAATCCGACGATCAAACTGATAACGAGAAATTGATGAGATCAAATCAGAATTTGGTTGATGATGATAAATTCGAACGAATAGTGTATTATATTATTATCTTATTATTTCCTTTCAAAATCAATGTTTAAATCAAGACATGCATTTTTAAATGAAACATATGTACATAAATTTTAAACGCGTACATTGGAAATCAAACTCTACATATGTAATATGTACATCTCAAAACCAAAAATAATTTTTTTTTTTTTGCAAACGTATATAAATATAAACAAATATAACTTATAATTTATAGATCTATTCATATGAGCTAATATATTACTCCTATATTAACCTACTACATTATAAACCATTCAAACCCATTATTAATTCAATACTTATGCTAAAAATAATCCTATATAAACCTACGCACATGTGCTTATTCAAAATACAACACCTGTTTCACCTACATACTGAAATCATAGGTGATATTGCTTTTATAATAATAACTAATGGCATATATCAACTTTTACTTTATAACTTGTATTAGAATCCCATCGGTTCATATATGTAACTATTATACCCATATACATTTATCTGAACTGTCTTTTTTTTTTAGTGAACTAGCCTACATGAAACTGGCGCACAATTTCATGTACTAACCTATGATGAAACGGTTTCAACATACAACAGCCCTTTGTATACTTAATAAAATTACAGTTAATATAAAATATGCAGACTATCACATATAAATACTTTAAAACAAAATATATTACTTAATAAGCTAACATATATGCAAACTTTACCCATATATAATTACTTTTACAGTAACATGCAAAACAAGAAAACAAATAAGCCTAAGGATATACATGTCAATAATTCATTTACCTATATATATAATGAAGAGGAAGGCAAGACGAACTCTGGATGGGCTGAGGTTGAGGCATGCATGGAGGAGGCTGTGGCGGGTCACGGCAGTATGGTTGGGGTAGAAGTCGTGGGGGAAAGTAGGGGAAGGCTAGTGAGGTTGGGGTGGTTGAGGCTGGGCTCGGCAAAAATGGTGGCAGGTCTGAGTGCGATCAAAGAGGAGAGGAGCGGGTCTGTGGGTGTTTGGAAATGGACATGGTGGAGGGGCACGTGCGGTCAGACAAGGGTGGTGGTGAGTTAGTGTTGCGGTGATGGTTTCAGTGGTGCTCGACTGATTGGCTATGGCGAGTTCAAGAGGGAGGGTAGGCTACAGGTGTTGAGGATGCTATCTGGTCTGGATTCTCTGGGGTAGGTAGGGAAGTGACGTGGAGTGGGTTCATTTTTCATTCTTTCCCTTTTTTTTTACAGAGAAGAATTATTGGAAGAATGAGAAAGAATATGGTGAGTTGAAGAGGAGAGATGATAATAAAATGAACCTGCACGTTTTATTCTTTTGCAATAAATTTTTGTGAATTCCCAAAGCCACTCGCATTCCCAAGATAACACTCATCTACCAACCACCAAATTTAATACACCGTAGCCAATTTATTTCAAATTTCTTTGAATGAATACGGGTCGTTTTGTTATGGGCTATATATGGTTTAACCGGTCCGTCGAACTGTTAATTTAACGCGACGATTCACGTCGGACTCCAATTTTCACAAAATGAGTATACCGTTTTGATCAACGTGACGAGACGATCAAAACGGTATACAGATATCAGTGGTACGATCATCCGATAAAAATCGATATCGGTGCCAGAATACTGCTATTTTGCAGAAAATAAGAACGACGGAGCAATAGATGTCCGAATTTGGAAAAATGACGAACTGGCATCTTACTCAGAAGATGGTTTAGAATTTTTCTATGTAAAAATATTTAGGTTCTGAAAATTTTTTATTTTCATTGCTTTTTAACTGATTAAATTGAAGTGAATTTTCGCGCGAAATAAACTTTCATATTTTCGGACGAAAATTTACCAGTTGCTATGTTTAACTAGACGTATTCCAAATATTAAATTTTTATTTTAAAATTTTATCGTTTAAAATTTCACAAAATTTCAACTAATTACGTTATTAAACAGTTGAAATTTACGAGTCGTTACATTCTCCCCCACTTAAAACTTTTCGTCCCCGAAAAGGAACGAGGTAGGAGAATAGAAACAACCAGAAAGAAAAACAGATTTGAAATACAAAATAACAATTAATTTAAACCATATAAATTCAAATTTAAATTAATTTATATTCAATAATTGATTTAATCCATTTGATTTTACTAAAATCAATCTCAACTATTTCTAAATTCATTATCTTATTGTCCAATTATCTTAAATTTACAATTTCTAAAACCATACATTTGAATAGTCTTTTATTATAATCATATTTTATTTCCAACAATTTAAATTCTTCTTTATTCCAAATTATTGTTAAATTTATTTTACTTAATATATCTAATCACATATATTTAACCCATATAAATTAATTTAAACCATAAAGGTTTCAATTTAAATTAATTTATATTTTCTAATTGCTTTTAAATTCAAGGTATTTTCATAAGTTGATCAAATTTCAATTTGTTAATTCTTTCAAACAAATTTATTTCCTTATTAACTGAGTTTTACTTATTATTCTATCTAACTCTATTAACATCTTTATAATCAAAATTCAGTGTATAACATTTATTATAAACGCTCAAATTTTATTTATAAATTCAATTTATCTTATATATTATCCAATTACATATTCAACTTCTGAATGATTTTGGGTAGGTTGTATTAGAATGCAGTTGAACAATATACAAATAAAATTTTCCCAATTCAATTATTCAAATTTAAATGTTTATTCCAAATTTTGGTTTTATTTATAATTAAAATCATCTTTTATCAAAATTTAAGAATTAGATTTCCGATTAACTTTTAACAATTTAGAGTTATATATCATATATTTATATCAATCAAATTAATTTTTTTATTAAAATAAGATACATATATATATGTAAATCAAAATATACTGAAGAAATTCAATCAAAATATTTTTCAAAACAAAACCGTAGCAAAGCTACAAAATGGTTTCTCCACTTCGAAACTCGAAAATGAAAGTCGATGATGCGGCCGCCATCACCGAAATTATTTTCCAGCGACAAAGAGAAGAGCACTGATTTCAACATTTTAAAAATTCTTTGAAAACGATTTCTATTCGAAAGTACGTTCAATAATATACCTTAAAATTTTAAAAACCAAAGTTCGAAATCACCGGAAACTAAGTTCTCAAATTTCTGAATTAAATTCATTTCAAATTCCAAATCAATTTATAAACCGTATTTATAAATTTATTTCGAACAATAAATGATAATCAAATATTATCATTTCAAACAAACAACAATTTTATTAACCTATTAAATTCCAGAAAATTTTTACTTATATTCTCACAATATAATCAAACAAATTTATTTCATTTTCCAAATTTGAAAAATAATATTGTGTCAGTTTGCTCTGTTCAAGTGTTTTAGAAATCCTATCGATAACGTTGATCAGACGAATCGATCGAAAATCCAAATCACATCAACAACTCAAACAACAAAATATATAAAACATTTTAAATATAATTTTACAAATACAATTCCTCACTCGACGATACAAGAATAGATTTTCAAAATAAGGATAGGGATTCAATTTTGATAGAAATCAAATCAAAAAGAATTTTTGATTCAAAGATAAGTCCGAAACGGAAGATAAGATGATTTAAATAACAAATAAGAAGATGGATGAGTTTATATAAATCGCGGGCAACCTTAACCGGATCAATCGTGACTTCAAGAATAAGATCGATGCTGAATTCCGAGGTAAATCGACATTCGATCTCAAGAATTAGAATTCAGATATAGCAGGAGATAGATAGCATCGTAAACCGAGGATACAGAAATCTCCGGTAAATCAATGCCTATTGTAAAGGAGTTTCACCCCTTTACAAATCATTCGAAGTTTGGCGAGACCACCGATTCATTATACTGGTCATTCGAAGTGGAGTTATGGAATGCTCCAGAATTGAAAGAAGACGAATAGTGAGGGACACGAATGAATTTTTGGAACCGCAGGGAACGTTCCAAAATTCAAGGAATTGAGTCAAAGGGAGAGATTGAAACTCGAATGAGAGTGATTCTGTAAATACATTTACCCTATATGTTAAGTTTTGCCTAGAGCTACCAAAGCTCTGATACCAACTGTAACGACCCGATATTTTGGACCATTCGCGTCCATTATAAGTGTTTAGGTAGACACTCATGCCGGAGTTGAAATGCTCAAAATACCGCGTTGTTAATTTAAATTTGGCAAAACTGAACATATACAGTAAATAGATATAATCACAGATCACAGACACAGAGTAATAAATGCAGCGGAAATAAAAGAGATAGTAGTTCATGAAGCTACTATATGAATATATAAAAATACATCAGAGTTTACAACAGAAGAGTAATACGATACATCAGATACAAATCAGAATACATCACTGGAATCATCGAATACTGAAAGCAGAATAGATGGCTGGATCTTCAAGCAAAGCTCCAACTCCAAAGGTGAGTCTCGAATACTGGTACACTCAGTCTGACCCGAGCGTAAAGCAAAAACACAAGACACTCGAGTCAGGATTAACATTCTTATATTAATAAATCCAACTCAAGTGAAATAGCAATTGAAGTACAAGTAACTCAAAGGATGTTTGGAATAACCATCCTTTAAGGATCCGTTAAACTATCTACTAGGTAGTAATGTACGCTAAGTAGATAATGTCTATCAGTAATATAAAGATATCAAAGTAGGGTTAAGCAGGGCCCATACACCTCTTAACCTGTTTATTCCCAAAAGCATATACAAGACCGTAGTTTCCCCAAAACCGGAAGTCACCAGAGGGCAATCCATATACTAGAGGTACAAATCAAAATCGTAGTGGTCTCGAATAGGATAATCAGTATGACAAGGTACATGAGGCGATACCAACTAGGATACTAGTAGTTGCGTGATCCGGACTGATGTTGGGCATAGCAGCTACTACCCCAACACCGCGAACAGCACTCCCAAATCAAGGGGTGCACCCAAATCGAATCACAAAAGTAATAGATATGGTATCGAAGAAGTGTGTCCGCTAGAGATGGTGATCCTCAATGGCCCGGCGCGGCTCCTGTTTTAGTCATGTCAGGGGTCATCCAAAATCGTTCTCTTTCTTCAGTCAACGCGTTCATCAAAACCATCCACTTCGTTCTGGATCAACACTCCGTGTATAGTTATTAAAGTGGTTTTCGGTTTAAACAGTGAGTATGTCCATTACCGATCCCGGTCTCTTTAATAACTTTCGTAATTATTACACCGATTGGTCATTTATTTATTTCAAAACCCAAATCAATTTCAATTTCAAATAGAATTCGTAAATCAACATTTCATTTGTCTTTCTAAAACAATTTCCAAATTTTCGTTTCAAAACTTCCAATTTTCCGTTTCAAAATCTTATAATTCAATTTCAATTTCTATTTAAAACAATTCAAATATTGATTCAAGTTCGTATATAAGTTTCATTCCGAAATCATTTAAATAAGTTCTATTTAACATTCAAATCAATTTAAACTCATTTATCGATTTCATTCAATATTCGTTAAGTTACTTTATCATTCAAACAATTTCTATTAAATTTCCAATTCATTTAATCAATTCTTAAGTTCAACTTCATTAAAACAAAACTTACAATTTTGAATTAAACTAATTTCGTCAAATCAAATTCTTTAAATTTCAAGTCTTACATTAATTTCAATAAATCACATTTTGTTTCTTGTTAAAGAAATTCCATTTCACTTATTAACTTTCTTAAATAATTTTCCAAAACTTACTTAATCAAGAAACTCAATTTCAATTATTTACGAAGTAAAGTTCACTTATTCAAAAATTCAATTTTACTTATTAAAGAGTTCAATTCAATTTAATCATTAAATAATCCAATCTTATTTAATTATTAAATAATTCAAAACTTAATTATTAAATAGTTTCAAAGTTAATAATTTCAAACTTAATTATTAAATCATTTCAAAGTTTAATAATTTCAACTAAATTATAATTTCAAACTTAATTCGATAACTTCTCAAATTAAACCACATTCTTTCATCAATTACATTGTTAATAGCTTGTTTCAGATTTTTATATATTAACATTTTCCTTTCATTAAAATTCAAATTTCAACTTCATTTCGAAAGCATACTATTTATTCAAATAAATCTTCTATTTATTTTCAAATCAAATTATTGACCAATCGGGTTTTATTTAATTTTCTTTCCTAGGTCAAAGTTCAATTTTTGGGTATTTATCATTTCAACCCGATTCCAATTCAATTCCAAAATCAAAACATAGTAAAGGGAACTTGCAGTGTGATAACAGGGATGGTGTCAAAGTAAATAAACAAGCAATAACAATAATCAATATCAATTCAATAATCAATTCAAATAATCCCGAAATAACCGTATTAATTCGCATTGTTATTTGTACGAATTAATATAACTATTTCTAGAATCTACACTATCATTTCATGTAGATTAAAGATTATTACATTACGGTTTTCAATTATCGTCTATTTACAATTTCCTACATTATCAATTTAACAACATACATGCAGTGGTTCAAAATGAAATTAAACAAATCCTACGTGTCAATAAATTTAACAGATAAGGGGTCATATTATACAAATGTCAGTTAATCAAATTCAACATTTAACTATCCTATATCAAGTTCAATTGCATACCATTTATCATTTTAACATTAACAATTTAACGTCCAATATAAACATCAACAATCAATCAATTTCCAGTCAAACTGTATTATCATCGCATAAATAATTAACAGATAATGGTGTTAGATGTCACAGGTGAACTGATACAGTTAATAGCATAAATAACAGTAGCATATTTCAATTGTCGTTTCAATTGAAATCAAATTTAATAAATAAAAGAACGTTAATCGTGAGTGAGTGCTCACCTTTCGAGGCTGGAGAGATAGACCACGAAGCTGAGTTTGAGTTACGAATCAAAGCGAAGAAAGATCAGCACGAATCCGACGATCAAACTGATAACGAGAAATTGATGAGATCAAATCAGAATTTGGTTGATGATGATAAATTCGAACGAATAGTGTATTATATTATTATCTTATTATTTCCTTTCAAAATCAATGTTTAAATCAAGACATGCATTTTTAAATGAAACATATGTACATAAATTTTAAACGCGTACATTGGAAATCAAACTCTACATATGTAATATGTACATCTCAAAACCAAAAATAAATTTTTTTTTTTGCAAACGTATATAAATATAAACAAATATAACTTATAATTTATAGATCTATTCATATGAGCTAATATATTACTCCTATATTAACCTACTACATTATAAACCATTCAAACCCATTATTAATTCAATACTTATGCTAAAAATAATCCTATATAAACCTACGCACATGTGCTTATTCAAAATACAACACCTGTTTCACCTACATACTGAAATCATAGGTGATATTGCTTTTATAATAATAACTAATGGCATATATCAACTTTTACTTTATAACTTGTATTAGAATCCCATCGGTTCATATATGTAACTATTATACCCATATACATTTATCTGAACTGTCTTTTTTTTTTAGTGAACTAGCCTACATGAAACTGGCGCACAATTTCATGTACTAACCTATGATGAAACGGTTTCAACATACAACAGCCCTTTGTATACTTAATAAAATTACAGTTAATATAAAATATGCAGACTATCACATATAAATACTTTAAAACAAAATATATTACTTAATAAGCTAACATATATGCAAACTTTACCCATATATAATTACTTTTACAGTAACATGCAAAACAAGAAAACAAATAAGCCTAAGGATATACATGTCAATAATTCATTTACCTATATATATAATGAAGAGGAAGGCAAGACGAACTCTGGATGGGCTGAGGTTGAGGCATGCATGGAGGAGGCTGTGGCGGGTCACGGCAGTATGGTTGGGGTAGAAGTCGTGGGGGAAAGTAGGGGAAGGCTAGTGAGGTTGGGGTGGTTGAGGCTGGGCTCGGCAAAAATGGTGGCAGGTCTGAGTGCGATCAAAGAGGAGAGGAGCGGGTCTGTGGGTGTTTGGAAATGGACATGGTGGAGGGGCACGTGCGGTCAGACAAGGGTGGTGGTGAGTTAGTGTTGCGGTGATGGTTTCAGTGGTGCTCGACTGATTGGCTATGGCGAGTTCAAGAGGGAGGGTAGGCTACAGGTGTTGAGGATGCTATCTGGTCTGGATTCTCTGGGGTAGGTAGGGAAGTGACGTGGAGTGGGTTCATTTTTCATTCTTTCCCTTTTTTTTTACAGAGAAGAATTATTGGAAGAATGAGAAAGAATATGGTGAGTTGAAGAGGAGAGATGATAATAAAATGAACCTGCACGTTTTATTCTTTTGCAATAAATTTTTGTGAATTCCCAAAGCCACTCGCATTCCCAAGATAACACTCATCTACCAACCACCAAATTTAATACACCGTAGCCAATTTATTTCAAATTTCTTTGAATGAATACGGGTCGTTTTGTTATGGGCTATATATGGTTTAACCGGTCCGTCGAACTGTTAATTTAACGCGACGATTCACGTCGGACTCCAATTTTCACAAAATGAGTATACCGTTTTGATCAACGTGACGAGACGATCAAAACGGTATACAGATATCAGTGGTACGATCATCCGATAAAAATCGATATCGGTGCCAGAATACTGCTATTTTGCAGAAAATAAGAACGACGGAGCAATAGATGTCCGAATTTGGAAAAATGACGAACTGGCATCTTGCTCAGAAGATGGTTTAGAATTTTTCTATGTAAAAATATTTAGGTTCTGAAATTTTTTTATTTTCATTGCTTTTTAACTGATTAAATTGAAGTGAATTTTCGCGCGAAATAAACTTTCATATTTTCGGACGAAAATTTACCAGTTGCTATGTTTAACTAGACGTATTCCAAATATTAAATTTTTATTTTAAAATTTTATCGTTTAAAATTTCACAAAATTTCAACTAATTACGTTATTAAACAGTTGAAATTTACGGGTCGTTACACATCTTCTAAGTTACTTGTACCTTTACTACAGTTCATTTGAGTTGGTTTACATTGTATAAGTATGTATATCCTGACTCGAGTGTTTATGTTTTATTCTACGCTCGGGTCAGCCTGAGTATTCACATCTTTGGATTCACTTTTCTGGAGCTCGGAATCGCTGGAGATTCTGCTTATCTAGTTATCTTCCTATTTCGGTTTCAGTTGTCTTATTTCAGCTTTTGTTTTAGAGACTTGTGTATTTGGGATTTCTATTGTACTTGTTTCAGAAATGTATTGGGTTTCAGACTATGTATTTTGTACTTGATTTGAGACTATGTATTTTAGTGGCTTCATGAACCACTATGGTTATTTTAAATTCCACTGCGAGTTATTCTGATATTTCTGTGTCTGTGATTCTATGAATGATTTTATTTGCTCCAAATTTTATTACAATCTGTTATTTTGCATTATTCAAGTCTAACATGTGTGGATTATTGTCGATTTGAATGGTCCAAAATACCGGGTCGTTACAAAATTCATCCATAGATTCCAAATAATATTACTTACTCAACCATTTCAAGTTATAATCAAATATCAAATTTCAGTTATTAAAAATTTTCTAACTCCTTAAATTTTCGAAATTTTTTGTCAGCGTCTCCTTTGCGCGGCTAGATTCGAACAACTACAAATCACCTCTATGGGCCCAAATCATCAAAAGAAAACAAAGCCAAGTGGCTTAATCATAAATCATCAAGTTCAAACACAATTTAAACACATACCTTTTTTTCGAGCAATCAAATTTTACTTCTGAAATCCAAGACATCAATTTAGCTTTTGCTTTTATATTCCTGCATCTAATTTACTAATGATATCCAATCAGATAACTCAAAATTATTTTATTTTTTTGCATTTCCAAATTTTCAATATGTGCTTTACTTAAGCCCGTACGAAGTAAATATATCATCCGTATGCAATATCAAATCTGATCACTCGCTCGATCACACAATTTGACTTCCGAACTAGTATCGTTCACACGACTCTCTAGTGCGGACTCAGATCTGGTTCCTTGATCGGAACCCATCATTCTCCTTGCATAGCCATATACTATGATAGAGAATCCCAGAATCAATCAAAAATCCATATCCAGTGTTCGCCATCAAAAATCGAGAGAAAAATCCTAATTCGGATCGATATAAATTATTTCAAAATTCTATGCTCGAATTTGGATCAAATTGTCATGCGAATAAACAATGTACGTACAACCTACGTATTTATTTCCATTGATTCTTAGCTATATCAAATTCTTTTTATTCACAATTATCATTCACATTTATAATTTACATTCACTTATTTACTTGGTATATAATTTCACTTAAGAAGTTCACCATTAAATTTTCTTAAGTCAATTATAAACATTTTATACAAAGCTCTTATGTAAATTTCTATTTCATAACTTAAGTTTATATCTATTTAACCCAAATCCAATCTCAATTCCATTTGACTCAATTCCATTTAACTTACTATTTAAATTAATTAGTTCATCCACTAATTTTTTTCCAATCTTAATAAATTCTATTTTTTATAATTACTCCATCCAGCCTAACTTAGGCTAAATTTTCAGAGTTCACACTTATTTAACTTAATTTAAGTTAAATTTCATTCCACGGTTAAATTTTAAATTTTTACCTTCTTGCATTCATATTCAACACTTTTAAACATTGTTTTACTTGCAATTTACAAATTCTTATAAGTTATCAACTTATTCACATTCTATAAAACATTTAAAATCAAAACTTCAGAGTTTAAACAATTCCTTCTAAGTATTTCAAATCATTTTTGAAATCATATATATATATACAAAATTCCACTAGTATATCAAATCATACCTTTGAATTCCAAAACCAAATCCAGTTTTACCAATGGTAGCAATCCCTCCCTTGGAAACTCGAAAATGAACGTCGATGATGCTGTAGTCATCACCGAAATTATTTCCAGCGACCGAAGTGAGTTTAGTGCTTTTATTCCTTTAAAATTCCTTTTTAAAAAAATATTTCAATTCAAAAATATTCTCCAAATAATATCACTGTTATTTTCCAAGACTTTGAAAAACATTTCAAAACCAACTGGAATTAAATTCCCAAATTTCCAGCCTTCAAACCCTTTTAACAATCATATTTATAATATGCTTATGGAATTTCATTTCATTATAAATCACATTTACAAAATCACACATAATTCCATTTCATTATATGAAATTATTTCTTAACTATTGATAATAATATCAAATTTTATTCAATCATCACAACAACAAATGATAATGGTTTAATATTATCATTTCCTAACAACCAAGCACACCATATATAACTATAATAATTTATGAAAAATTATTCCTTTATATATATATATAAATAATTTGGGTAAAATTATTTCATTTACCCCTTCCCAAAACAATACGACGGTTTGCTCTATACAAGTGCTTAGAGATCCCTATCAATAATTTTAATTACTCGTATTGACCAGAATCCATAAGCCACTCAATAGATCAACAAACACAATATAAAACAATTTTTATATCACTAACAAATACGTGCTTATATCTATTAATACACTCAAACTCATTCTAGGGTGCATATGACCCTATCTCTAATGAGTTACCCCATCAAAGCCAAGGTTCTCGCTTAACCATCAGCTCTGATACCAAATGTCACGGTCGGGATTTTCATCCCTCGAAAATCGACATCAATACGTTCACTGTATTACATGCTGAGCAATCGAATGCCGAAAATACCAGACCGTTAGTGGAAAAGAAGAAAGAAGAGGTAGAAGAAAAGAGAAAACAACAACACAAAGTCTCACAATCGTAGTGGAACAATATATAATAGATAATAACATGTCTTTATACAAAAAGAAATATATTGTTAGTTATACATACCATTATCAGAGTACAACATATCAACAAATGAATACTGGACAGTTATAATAACCTGTCCTCACTAGTGCTGAATATACAGCCTACCATACATAGCGGCATATAAATCAAATATGTGTAATACATCTTCGTCATCCAGCTCGTCTCCTGAGCTCCATAGCAACCTAACCTGAACATGTAATACTCGGTCTGGCCCAAGCATTATAATAAAATAACACCCGATTCAGTCTGGAAAACCAGCGTGAGAAAAAACACTCAATTTGAATTATTAAAGGTATCAAAATCCTTTGAAAGCAAAGGTATCTCGTAAGATCGCGTCATACATAAACACGACGGGTTTTTACCTTACGATAACCAAAACACTTTATATCAAAATCGTCTGATATTATAATCGTGTCTAAACAAAGTAAATAGAAAATATTTGAAATGCTTGCATCTCACGTTTCAGCATAGTTGGGCACAATCAAAACCGTACGGCGCTTATTGGAGAATGGATTCCATAAAATGACTAGGCACTAGGGTACCACTACACGTCTAGAAAAATGTACCGAGGACCTCGCCGGGATCCCTACCACACAAGACCAGTTCTACCCCTAACTAGAATAGAACCGAATATGTTATCACCCCCGGTGTTCCCACCCTTATCGAGAGCTCCTTTTTCCATACACCACCTATCCATAATTAATAATATATCCGAGGGTATCTAAAAAGGTGATAATGTACCCTAATTGGATGCGACCCACTTAGCCTTGCTGCATCTCCCCTGATTTTCAGTCATTCCGGTTGATGAGGCTTGAGGCTACGATTACCTTTCAAGAACAATTTCACTTAGAATGCTCATCGTCCTCCAATGACGATGTTCTGATAGCATTCGTCCATACAAGTTGTCATGGGTCTGGACAAACCGAATCACTGTCTTCACCATCTTCACAATATCCATTAGTAATGCTCAAATCGGATCGAAGTGGTTTTTAGATAATTAAATCTGATCCCGGTCTCTTCTAAACGATCAACAAAACTGGCTAAATACTTGATAGTTGGTTACTTAACTATCAATATAACATCCATAAGCAGTCATTAGGCCTATATTATAATTTTCCAAAATTTATTTTCAAAATATCTTTATAAGATATATATTCAAATCCCTTCCAAATTTTCAATATTTGAGACAACTCAAATACTTATCCAAATCAAGATATTCCAAACCATCTCTTATTTCAACACATAGAAATATATTTAAAAATATTATTTTTTCTTAACCCCTTACTTCCCAACACTTAGGAAAGTTCCATTTATATCTCCTTTCTCAAAACCCTTCACAATTTATATTGCAAATTCCTTAACTCATTTATAACGAATTCTATAAGTTCCGGGGTTCCTTAATTAAATCTCTTTATTCAAAAGTATATACTTATCTCACCAAAATAAGTATATTCACAAACCATTCCTTTCAAAATTATTTAAAAACTTTTCAAAATAAATATGGAAAGCACCACGCGGTATCAACCATGGATTCACATCTTAATGATTACGTCTCTATCCCAGAGAAATCCAAACTTAACTACAGGCAATCTCTGCCTTCGATTTTGCCATGAAAGTATACCATTACTTTCTGAAAACTTATTTAATAATTAAATATACTTTTAAACAATTTAAATAATTAAATAACTTTGAAATAATAATAAATTCTGATTTATCAATAAAATTCTAATCGATTTACAAGACTTGTTTATAAACTTATAATTCATTTTGACGATTTAAAAATATTTAAATAACTAACTTTCCAAAATATTATTATGCTAAAACATTTTTAAATTACCTAGTTCAATAATTAAAAATCCTCTTTTTAAAACAAACTCAACTTCTCGATTAAACTATATTTTTCAATTCCAATTTAACCAATCTAATATATAAAAATCTCTCTTGATTTTTCACCAATCGATTTACGTCCCCAATTTCATAAATCCCTTTTTCACATTTTCCAAAGAAAAATCTATCCTTTCTTTCTAAACCAATTTACCCATCTCATCATAAATTCTTACCATGAATTTATATCTTCAATTTTATCAAATGATAATCATTTCACTTTATTTATAAACATTGTTCATAAATCCCATAGTCTCATTTCCAGTTTACAACGGTTTCACATCATTTAAATCCATTATAAATCGATTTCTAAATTAAGTTCCAGTTATAAATCAATTTAAATAACCCAACTATATTCCAAAACAACCAAATCTCGATTCTACTTCCATTTCGTAAGTTAAAAATCTTATTTAAGATCTAGTATAACCAATTTTATATTTATTTCCAAAATTCCCTTTTATTCTCCCAATCTATTAAAAATTTCGACTTTAAAAACCTTAAATATTTAAAACAAGTATCACTTAAGAATTATTATTTAAAATCCTTTACTTACATTATTCCAAAATCTTAATTTACAATGTCTTGGAATAGTCAACTACAAAGTCAAACCATTAATTTTACCCAATCAATTTCTTTTAACTCATCCAAAACTCTATATAAATATTTTACTTCCAAAGTCCCTTTTAAATTTCGTTTCAAATTCAATATATATATTTATGGTATTTCAAAATACCAAAATCTAGGCCAGTGCTACCATAGCATCAAATAAATTCAAATCACACAATAATCTATCACAGATTTTTCAAACATATCATATATCACTATATATGAAATTAAATTCAACATTTTAGAGGAATCCAGTTGGATCCCTCCAACCCGTTTTCCTGCAACCACAGATGTTAATACAACTTAAAAATACCAATCCCGCTTCGAGGTGGGATATCGCGGTATATAGGGTCATCCGCTATTATACGGGGCGCATAGGGCCTCGACCGCTCCAATAGGCGGGAATATCAATCCAACTACTAATATATATACTACTATATATAATATCACATTCAACTGATAATAATTTTATCATTTCAACCAATCATCCAACAATTGATTTTAACTATTTAATAATTCAACCAATTATCCAAGATGAGTGAGATTTACTCACTTTTATTCTCTGTTGTCGCCGAGACGTTCCGGTTTGGAACTAAAATCGGACGACGCCCGATTTTAGCCCAAATTTTCTACTGTCTCCTAATCTATCCTAACCAGTTTCATTACGAAGATCTCGTCACCACGATTGCAACGCAAAAAGTCTCGTCCCAATCCGACCTAGTATGTGAGAGTTATACATTATATAAGTTATCGATGTTTATTAATTAAATGATATAAACTAAATTCTCAACTAATCAAACAATTTCACAGTTTACCCTTCTTCCCTCCTTTTTATTTCAAATTTCCACCATTAGCAACACCTACCAACGATCGGCCTTTGACCATCGATTACCTCCCCTTCCATTGACGAAACCCACCAACGACACCACTATTCAACTCCCACTCTCTCGAGCACTCCACCACGCCCACCAAAACGTCGAGCTCCATCCTCCCTTTAAAACGCGATACCCGACGACTTTCTCTATAGCTTCGACGACGCGACCACCCCCAAGCCACTGATCACCGACAGAAGTCGATTACTAGTGCCATTCGATTCCCCGAACTCGATTCCAGTCCTCATTCGAC
Source organism: Allium fistulosum (assembly GCA_030737815.1). Taxonomy (NCBI): domain Eukaryota; kingdom Viridiplantae; phylum Streptophyta; class Magnoliopsida; order Asparagales; family Amaryllidaceae; genus Allium; species Allium fistulosum. Next base: position 447,504,658 of record CM060903.1, read on the forward strand.
CCAACTCTTCCTCGATTATCCAAAAACCAAAACCCTAGCTAATAACTCGCATTTGGCCATTACTGTCAAGATCAAAACAGCTATCACACCTCGCAAATTACATATCAGGTTGAAGCCCAAGTTGAAATATGATTTTTAAAGAAGGTTTCGAATTTTTTCGTTGAGTATTTCTTAAGATATGAAATTTTTTTCAAGCTTTCATTTTTGCTTTTCTTTTTCAGTCTCGGCTAGATATATAAAAGAAGAGGAAACGTGTTTGGGGAGGGAAGTGTGTTTGAAAAGGGAAAAGGTACAGTGATTTGAAAAGAAGAAAAAGAGTTGATGTGAATATTTGACTAGACAATATATTAATTAAATTTGAAAATGTCTCATTTTACGGAACTTAAAATCTCTAACTCCTATCGAGGCATGCCGCTAGCCATTTATAATGTTACACCCCTATTACAAATGCAATGGAAAAGGTTTTGAGTCCAAATTCGATCGTATGGAGAAGATAGCTTTTTGGACCCAATTAGTATATTAAATTTCCGATATTATTTTAAATGTGTTTCTATCCCGTACGATCAAACGATAACTCCATACACTACAAAATTTGAAATATGATAATAATAAACTATTACATATCCAATGGAACTAGTTTCGTTGAAATCCGAGACTATGCTCCGGAAGGCTATTTTTACTCGTCAATTTAAACAAGTTATTTTTAAAATCGAACAAATCACTCTTTAAATTCAACATAAACATTCTATTACCTTCATTCTTATTAATATAAATTTAATAAGCTTTTAAATTATTTTTATCAAGCTTAAAACTCAAGATTTAATTATTTAAGTAAAATTCCAATTACTGAATTATCCAATAAACTACTATTTTTGAAATTAAAGTTATTTAACCAATAAAATTAACTTTTAAACATTTAAAATCAATTAAATATACCAATTTTAAACATCCAAAATTCTGCGTCGTTACAGATATCCTGATTTAGAGGATAAACCATGGGATGCTCGATAAGAGTACCATTAATATCATATGTCATAAAACAAGCGTCCAGACGAAATCCATCGGCTGTTAGGATTACTGGGATGACATGTGTAACAACCCAAAATTCTGGTTATTTGATTTTAAATGTTTAATTAATTTTAAATATTTAAAAAATTGGATTTTTGGAAATTTAATAACCTTTAATTCAAATATAGGTAATATTTAAATATTTGGATTGTGAATTAAAATGTTGATTAAATGGATTTAATAATTTTATTTAACTTCTATTAATTATAAATAATGTTGGTGAATTCAATTTGTAAATTTATTTACAAATATAAATAGATTGAATAAATATCGATAATTAAATATTTAAATCTGTGAAATTAGCCTTACGGGGCACAGTCTCGGATCTCGACGAAACTAGTTTCATTGGATCTGTAATAGTGAATTATATTACGTCGTCGAATTTCATGACGATCAGACGTATTATTTGGTTGTGCGAGATCGAAACGCGTTGAAATTAATATCGAAAATTTAATATAATAACTGGGTTGAAAAAGCTATCTTCTGCATACGATCGAATTGGACCTCGAGACTAGTTTCATTGTATTCGAAAAAGGGGTATGACATATAGAATGCCAGGAGGCACGCCTCGTTTAGAGTTCGAGATTTTTGGGTTTGTTTTGTTGAATATTTTAAAATTAAAATAATATATAAATATGTTAGCCATACTTTAGCCCATGCCCTAACACTCAGCCCCATGCCTTACTATTCGTTCACCATACCAAACCATACCTCTCCCTCCTATAAGTTACATTTAAAAAAAAACAAGAGAATGCTTTCTTTTTTTCTTCTTTTTTTTCTTTTTCCCTTCTTTCTTCATCTTCAATGTAAGCACAGTCTCCTTATTGAACGACCCACGTTCGTTTGAGCCACTCGAGGCGTTTTTAGCCCTCGACGTCAACTGAGAAGATGTTTGTCATGTTGAGGGGAGGAGATTGGTTGACTAGATTAGGTTGCGGTGGTCAATGGCGGCGGCATTTTGAACGCGTTCATCTGCAGAGGCGGGTTCGGTTTTGGGTTGTTTTGTGGCGAGGGTGGCTTGTGGTGGGTCAGCGAGGTCTGGTGAAGATGCGGTCGGGTTTCGGCAACGTCCAGGAGGTGCGCGGCGGCGGCAATGGTTCCGTGGCGATGAGGCTGGGTCGATCATTGTTCGCCTAGGTTTGTCTGGGTTGAGGAAGGAGAATATTAGAGTATAATTATAACTAGAGTTAATTAAGTAATTAAGGTTGTTTAATTATTTAATGTAATCAAAATCTTATAAAACCAATTACTTGTTCGTACGAGGTCGGATTTGGATGTCGTTCATTTCGTTGCGCTCTTATGAACATTATCTACGTTTTGGAATTAGATTAAAGGAGTTTGGAGCTTGTTGGAATTTTGGCTAAAATCGGATGACCGTTCGATTTTAGTCCAAAATCGGGACGTTTCGGCGAAAACGAAAATCAATGTGAGTTTAACTCACATTTAATTTTATTATATCATATCAATGATGTTATAAACGTTTATTGATTGCTTGGATGTTAATTAATTATTTGATTACTTGTTTGGTTGAATTTCCGATTGGAAATGGATGACGTATTAATTTGATCGTTACCCATATGATTATCTATATATTATCCATAACCAATGTTTTGCAGGAAAAATCTATAGAGAGACCCAAAGGGGGCTTCTCGCCCATAAATTATTTATTTACATCCATATGCTGTTATTGATGGTAATTGAAAATAAACCCTGATATTCCATTTAAATTGTTAAGGGTCGTTATAGCAATTTCACTATATCGTCATTTATTCAATCATCCCCAAAACCCTATCGTTTGAGCTTGAGCTTGTGTTTCTGCTAAAAAGAATATTGATAATTCATTAATCATTTTGATTAGTGATAATTTAAATTGATTTATCGTTTTGACTAATGATATTGAAATTAATTAACCAATTTAATTAATGGTGTTTTAAAATTGGTTTATCTTTAGATTTGATTAATCATTTTTACTAATGATGTTTTAAACTTAATTAATCGTCTTAATTAATGATTATTTTAAGTTTAATTAGTTAATTCTTTTAATTAATGATAATGGAGTTTAACTAATTTATTGAACTTAATTAATTATTTCAATTATTGATAATTGAAATTTATAATCATTTTAGTTAAAAAAGTAATAAATCGTTTCAAATAATGATATTTGAATTTATTAATCATTTTAATTAACGATTGTTTTAAATTTAATTTATTGTTTTAACTAATGATACTTGGAATTTTGTTAAATCATTTTAATGAATGATTTTTTATATTAAATAAATCATTTTAACAAATGATGTTTTTAATTTGTCGTTTTGACTATTGAAGTTTGAATTTAATTAATCCAATTAATTTATGATTATTTGAACTTAATTAATTGTTTTAATTAATGGAATTTAAGATTACTTATCATTTTAATAAATGATGTTTGAGAGGACTTATTCATTTTTAACTAATGGTTATTTGAATTTAATTTATCTTTGTAACTAATGATATTTAAAGTTAATTAATCGATTTAATAAAGATGATTTAAGTAAATCATCTAATATAATAAAATTGCTTTAATCAACTAATTTAAAGTTAATAAACTGCTTTAATGAAGATTTTTAAAGTTAATTTACCAATGTTATATAAGTGTTTGGAAATAATTATCTATTTTATTAAAGATAATATATTGTGTGTTTAAAATAGATTTTAAATGTGATTAATTATCTTTTGGGATAATAATATTGTTTTAAAGTTTTAAAAAGGAATTGGAACTCGATTATTGGGATGTTAAGTTGGATAATCTTTCGGGTGTTTGGTCTGATGTTGGTTTAGGCCTTCGGGGTCGCGCACTTGGAAAGATTATTCTCTTAACAACAATCAAGTACTAATTCTAAAAGTGTTTTACCAATGTGGAAATATGGAAATCAAGCATAAGTTCAGTTTTTAACAGTAAAGATTCGATTTACTGGAAAGAATCTAGTCATGCATTTAAAGCTAAACATTGAAACTTGGACTCATTTCTATCTCGAAGGTTAAAAATGCCTTCAAAATGCCTAGAGGTAACAGAACCTCAACTTTCTCGGCTTCATTATCAAAAGAGAGATAGGATTTGTCTGGAATCAACGAGTAGTGTTAAATATATGAAAATTTAATTTCCATATACGATCATTTTAGTCTTCCCCGATAGTTAATTTATTAAATATCGGATTCAGCTTCCTTCATGGTGTACCGTCACCTTAAAAATGATTTGTTGCTTAATCGAGCTTTTTTATCCTTTGTCGGAAATGACAAAACCCAAAGCACGAGAGGAAGCCAAGCTATGTGGGGTTGCTCCCATCAAAATGGTATTTTCACATCTCATCTAGTTTGGATTTGGTTGTGCACTTAGATGTGGAAATATTCAGATTCTCGGTAAGGTCTGGTGGGGTCCGGCTTGGTATTTGTCCGAGAAGTGTCACACAACATGTGGCCGAGCTCAGGAGTATATTACTAGAGGTATACTTCAAGGGGGGTGCACCTTCCCTATCATTTGGTGGAAATTTTCCTTTCCTTATTTGATTCGAATCCCTGAATCTGTTTATCTTTAAATTGCCACGAGTAGTGCCAACTCCTCATCACGACATTTAAATATTGTTTTAGTCCATTCTATCAAGTTGGACTGTTACCTTATTATGTCCCTTCTATCAAGTTGGACAATTACCTTTTTTAGTCCATTCTATCAAGTTGGATTGTTTTCCTTATTCTATCCATTCTGTCCAGTTTGGATTTTACTCGGTTTATTTCCATTCATTCAAGTCTGGTTTTAATATCAATTATGCCCATTTCTGTTTGCATTTGTTTCTTGATATTTATTTCTGCTCTTGCCTGTATGGATGTTATTCTTTTAAGGTGAAAACCCGTTCCGCGTTAGCGGCGTGGTCTCATAGAACTTTATAAGTTCCCATTTATTTGAGTTATCACACGCTGGTATTTCCAAACTAATTCAGGTGTTATTTATTTATAATGCTCGGGTTAGACCGAGTATTTCCTAGGTTCTCTTTAAAGTTTTGGAGATCGTAAAGGGGAGCTGAAGATTCACCTACTGTAGTTTTTATTTTTCGTTGTATTATATAGTATCCCTGTTAGCATTTGTAAGTTTAGGATTTATAACTGTCCAGCTAATAAGGTTTGTTTTTAACTCTAATATACTCTGTATGTTTGGAGTGACAGTTTCTACTGTCCTTGTTATATTATATGTTGGCGATTCCGCTATGACGTTCTGTTTTTTTCTCTGTTCTCTGTTCTTTTTGTTTTATTTATCCTAACAATCTGCACTTTTGTCGATTGGATGCACGACATTGTAACACGGTGGTAGTGTTCGATGTCGACTTTTGATGGTTAAAAAGGCGAGTCGTTACATTTGGTATCAGAGCTGAAGGTTAAGCGAGAACATTGGCTTTGGTAGGGTTTGGCTCATTAGAGATAGGGTAAGTGACACCCTAGAATGAGTTTGAGAGTATTATATATACGAGACCGTATTTGTTAATGTTATAAAAACGTATTATGTTAACTGGTCTATTGAGTTTTTATGAATTCTGGTCAAGACATGGGACGCTATGGTATCGATAGCGGTTTCTAAACCCTTGACCAAGGCTAACGGACATGGTATTGAAATTTTTTAAAATTGGCAAATTAAATATTTTGCCTAGGATTATATTTCATATATATAAGGAATAATTTTCAAAATTCTATATAGTTATATAGTGTGTTGGTTTAAATGTGATAATATGTATTTATTATCACTATTTTTTTTGGTTATGCTTAGTTTAAATAAGAAGCATTTACTGTTGCTTGTTAGTTGTTAAATTATGCTCGGTTCAATTAGGAGCATTTATAGTTTTGATTTAAAACGAATCATTTGTGAATTAATTTTCATAATTTGACTATAAAGGTGTTCGGAGAAAATGTTAGCTTGAAAATTCACCTTTTAAATAATAGTGGGTTAAGAATTAAACTATATAAAAAGTTGTTAATGTAATCTAAATAGTGGGATAAGATATTTAGAGAATAAATATGAAGATAATTCTATTATAATAAAGAAGGATTATTATAATATGAAATGATTTTTATATAAAGGAAATTTCATATGAATTTAGTTTGTAAAATATGTTTAAAAAGGGTTTTTAATCTAAATCCTGGAGTTTCTGAAAATAATTTCAAAGGAATTTTTGAGAAATAGCAGTACTTTTAAAAGTATTTAAAAAAATAAAAAATATATTCGGAAGTAAAATTTGAAATGGAATGCTTTTTCTTTAGGATAATTAGGAAGAAATTGTTTCGATTAGTTTTGTGGTAATCTGGATAATCTTCTATGTGACGATCAGATGTTTGCTTAGGCGAACTTGTGGAATACTTAGTAAATTATTCTCATTATCATTGTGCGATCGAAATGAGTTCAAATCCGAATAAATCCAAAGTGAGTTTTAATAAATAAATTGTTTGAAGTTATTATATATAAAAATATGTAGTATGCTTTGGAAGATGAGTTTTGAAATTAAAACCGGGTATATAACTTTTAAGTTCCCTGGAAGGAAATCGGTTTAACAATAAAAAGTATTTCTAATAAGAGATTGTTTTGATAAATAAGATTTTTCCCTTAGAGAAGATATGAGATAATTTAACACAGGTTTAAATTGGGTTAAATTAAATAAGAAGGTTTTGATAGACATTGTTTTTATTAAAACCATATAGTTGTTTAAAACATCTTAGTAGTGTAAGCTATTTGTTGATTGGGTTAACCCGTAAATATTTTGCATTTTAACACTCTAAGTTAAAAAGGTTAATAGGTTGACTCAGTTTTAAGAAACCATAATTGGATTTGGTCTCCATCCAAATCTTTGAAGAAAGTAAAATAAAATTTGTATGTACTCCTAGGATATTGAAGAGTATTATACAAGTAAATAAAGTGCAATAAGTTATTATTTGATGTTGTATAAAGAAATAACTTTATAAAATATTTTTTTTTAACTTGGGTAAAATATTTATGAAATAATTCATAAATAATTTTAGTATTGAATAAAACACTAAGTGGAAAATATAAGTAAATTAGAAAAATTAATATAATTAAGAGACTAATACAGTATAGAGTATAACTTTCCATTTTGACTGAGTGAGTTTGGATAATCTTCTAAGCAATAACCAAAGGCTAATGAGCAAAATGGTACACTTAGATAATTATCTATATTTGTAGACAATCAAGAAAGTTTTGAACCTAAGTTAAGATTTGTTTGCTAGTCATTTGACATTTTGAAACAATGTTAAGTGATAAGTTTCCTCTTATGCAATTTTATTTAGCTGTTAGTGTTAGTTTATTCCTTCATGGAATTTGATTTATTCGATTGATTGAATTGAATTGATTGGTTGTGTGATTTCATATACCATTGTCTATAAAGTTTAAATTTATAGACAAAGGATTTTAAATTGTTGTTATTAGGGCCTAAATCCTGGTGATTTTGCAGAAGGATATTTTTGAAGATTTTCAGATGGAAAAGATATTTAAACACTTTAGTTGATGTTTTTGGAGGAACCGGAATACCACTGGACGCTCCATGTTGTTTTGATTCTAGAGTTTCACCATAATTTATTTGGATAAATCCCCTCCTTGTCATTTTGATTTTTGATCTATGATTTTTCTCGCACGAGAAATTTGAAAATAAATTTTTGAATTGGAAAAAAACCCGGGTATTTGGATCTAACTTTATCATTTGAATTAATTGGATTCATATCATCTATCACAGAACATTCTTTGTACTTTGTCACATATGATTAAGATATGGATTGTTGATTGCAGGTAGATTTATATCAGATTAGTTTTTGCATGTAGAATTACATCACATTGCTTCGGTCAGCCTGATTTTCTTTTAGACTTCATAAGTACAGGTATGCAAGAGATTTCCACTTGATTCTTGGGCACCTGCGTTTGCAAAGAGATAATAAATTACTTGCCAAATTATAAATCAAACGTGAAAAGGTACGTAATAAATTTAGAACATTTAAATTGATTGATGATTTTATGCCCCAGATGTGGGAGGCCACTTGGCTTCTGTTTTCTTTGATTGGTTTGGAGCCTGTAGAGGCGATTAGTAGTTATTTCGATCGAGCCGCGCAAAGGAGACGCTGGTGAAATTTTCCGTAAATTTAAGACTAAGAATTTTTTTTAGAGAATTTTTAAAAAAAATTGACAACTAAAATTTGATTTTCTAGGTTATATCTTGGAATAAATGAATGAAAAAGAATAAGTTGGTACAGGTGAATGGATTTGAAAGACTTGGAAAATTTAAAATCTATCCCAACTGATTGTTTTTAAAAAGTCAATAAGTTTAATAACTCATTTTAACTAATAATTTTAAACTTAAGGGTTTGGATAACATTTTCTTCCTTAGGAATTTCGGGGAAGAAATTCATTTAAGGGGGAGATAATGTAACCACCCAAAATTCTGGTTATTTGATTTTAAATGTTTAATTAATTTTAAATATTTAAATAGTTGGATTTTTGTAAATTTAATAACCTCTAATTCAAATATAGGTAATATTTAAATATTTGGATTGTGAATTAAAATGTTAATTAAATGGATTTAATAATTTTATTTAACTCCTTTTAATTAATAAATAATGTTGGTGAATTCAATTTGTAAATTTATTTACAAATGTAAATAGATCGAATAAATATCGATAATTAAATATTTAAACCTGTGAAATTAGCCTTTTGGGGCACAGTCTCGGATTTCGACGAAACCAATTTCATTGGAACCGTAATAGTGAGTTATATTACATCGTCGAATTTCGTGACAATCGGATGTATCGTTTGGTCATGCGAGATCGAAACGCATTGAAAATAATATCGGAAATTTAATATAATAACTGGGTTGAGAAAACTATCTTCTATATACGATCGAATTAGACCTCGAGACTAGTTCCATTGTGTTCGGAATATGGGTATAACATATAGAACGCCAAGCGGCATGCCTTGTTCAGAGTTCGAGATTTTCGGGTTTGTTCTGTTGAATATTTTGGAATTAAAATAATATATAAATATTTTAGCCATACTTTAGCCCATGCCCTAACACTCAGCCTCATGCCTTACTATTCGTTCACCATACCAGGCCATGTCTCTCCCTCCTATAAGTCACATTTCGAAAAAAATACAAGAGAATGCTTTGTTTTTTCTTCTTTCTTTTCATTTTCCCTTCTTTCTTCATCTTCAATGTAAGCACAGTCTTCTGATCGAACGGCCCACGTTCGTTTGAGCCACTCAAGGCATTTTTAGCCCTCGATGTCAACTGAGAAGATGTTCATCCTGTTGAGGGGAGGAGATTTGTCGGCAGGATTGGGTTGCGGCGGCCCATAATGGCAGCATTTTGGCCGCGTTCATCTGCAGAGGCGGGCACGGTTTTGGGTTGTTTTGGTGGCGAGGGTGGCTCGTGGTGGGTTGGTGAGGTCTGGTGAAGATGCGATCGGGTTTGGGCGACGTCCAGGAGGTGCACGGCAGCGTGGCGATGAGGCTGGGTCGATCTTTGTTCGACTAGGTTTGTCTGAGTTGAGGAAGGAGAAGATTAGGGTATAATTATAATTAGAGTTAATTAATGTTGTTTAATTATTTAATGTAATCAAAATCTTATAAAGCCAATTACTTGTTCGTACGAGGTCGGATTTGGACGTCGTTCGTTGTGTTGCGCTCGTATGGACATTATCTATGTTTTGGAACTAGACTGAAGGAGTTTGGAGCTCGTTGGAATTTAGGCTAAAATCGGATGACCATTTGGTTTTAGTCCAAAATTGGGACGTTTCAACGAAAACGAAAATCAATGTGAGTTTAACTCACATTAAATTTTATTATATCATATCAATGATGTTATAAACGTTTATTGATTGCTTGGATGTTAATGAATTGTTTGATTGCTTGTTTGGTTGAATCTCCGATTGGAAATTGGATGACATATTAATTTGATCATTATAAACCCATATGATTATCTATATATTATCTATAATCATTGTTTTGCAGGAAAAATATGTAGAGAGACCCAAAGGGGTTTCTCACCCATAAATTATTTATTTGCATCCATATGTTGTTATTGATGGTTAATTGAAAATAAACCCTGATATTCCATTTAAATTGTAAAGTGTCGTTATAGCAATTTCGCTATATCGTCATTTATTCAGTCATCCCAAAACCCTGTCATTTGAGCTTGAGCTTGTGTTTCCGCTAAAAAGAATATTGAAAATTCATTAATCATTTTGATTAATGATAATTTAAATTGAATTATCGTTTTGACTAATGATATTGAAATTAGATTACCAATTTAATTAATGGTGTTTTAAAATTGGTTTATCTTTAGATTTAATTAATCATTTTTGCTAATGATGTTTTATACTTACTTAATCATTTTAATTAATGATTACTTTAAGTTTAATTAGTTAATTCTTTTAACTAATGAAAATGGAATTTAATTAATTTATTGAACTTAATTAATTATTTCAATTATTGATAATTGAAATTTATAATCATTTTAGTTAATGATATTTAAAAGTAATAAATCATTTTAAATAATGATATTTGAGTTTTATTAATCATTTTAATTAATGATGTTTTAACTAATGATACTTGGAATTTAGTTAAATCATTTTAACAAATGATGTTTTTAATTTATCGTTTTGACTAATGAAGTTTGAATTTAATTAATCTAATTAATTTATGATTATTTGAACTTAATTAATTGTTTAATTAATGGAATTTAAGATTATTTATCATTTTAGCAAATGATGTTTGGGATGACTTATTCATTTTTAACTAATGGTTATTTGAATTTAATTAATCTTTGTAATTAATGATATTTAAAGTTAATTAATCGATTTAAAAAAGGTGATTTAAGTAAATCATCTAATATAATAAAATTGCTTTAATCAACTGATTTAAAGTTAAAAAACTGATTTAATAAATATTTTTAAAGTTAATTTACCAATGTTATATAAGTGTTTGGAAATAATTATCCATTTTATTAAAGATAATAGATTGTTTATTTAAAAGAGATATTAAATGCGATTAATTATCTTTCGGGATAATTACTATTGTTTTAAAGTTATAAAAAGGAATTGGAACTCGATTATTGGGATGTTAAGTTGGATAATCTTCTAGGTGTTCGGTCTGATGAGGCCTTCGGGTTCGCGACTTGGAAAGATTATTCTATTAACATTTCAACAACCAGGAACTATTCTAAAAGTGTTTTACCAGTGTGGAAATAAAGAAATCAAGCACAAGTTTAGTTTTAAAAAGTAAAGATTCGATTTCAGTTATGGAAAAATAGTTCCATAATCAATATCGCTTATATGGAAAGGATCTAGTCATGCATTTAACGCTAAACGTTGAGGCTTGGACTCGTTTCTATCTCGAAGGTTAAAAATGTCTTCAAGGTGGTGCCCAGAGTTAACACTACCTCAACTTGCCCAGCTTCATTTTCAACCGAGAGATAGGACTTGTCTGGAATCAACGAGTAGTGTTAAATATATGAAAATTTAATTTCCATGTACGATAATTTTCCCGGTAGTTGATTTATTAATTATCGGATTCAACTTCCTTCATGGTGTACCGTCACCTTAAAAATGATTTGGTGCTCAATCGAGCTTTGTTATCCTTTTTCAGAAATGACTAAACCCAAAGTGCGAGAGGAAGCCAAGCTATGTGGGGTTGCTTCCATCAAAATGGTATTTTCACATCTCATCTAGTTTGGATTCGGTTGTGCACTTAGATGTGGAAATATTCGGATTCTCGGTAAGGTCTAGTGGGTCCGGCTTGGTATTTTTCCGAGAAGTGTCGCACAACATGTGGCCAAGCTCGGGAGTATATTACTAGAGGTATACTTCAAGAGGGGTGCACCTTCCTTGTCATTTGGTGGAAATTTTCCCTTCCTTATTTGATTCGAATCCCTGAATCTGTTTATCTTTAAATTGCCACGAGTAGAGCCAACTCCTCATCACGACATTTAAATATTGTTTTAGTCCATTCTATCAAGGTTGATTGTTACCTTATTCTGTCTCTTCTATCAAGTTGGACGGTTACCTTTTTTAGTCCATTCTATCAAGTTGGATTGTTTTCCTTATTCTATCCATTCTGTCCAGTTTGGATTTTACACGGTTTATTTTCGTTCTTTGAAGTCTGGTTTTAATATCAATTATGTCCTTTGCATTTGTTTCCTGATATTTATTTCTTCTCTTGCCTGCATGGATGTTATTTTTATGAGGTGAAAACACGTTCCGCGTTAGCGATGTAACAACCCATACTTCTAGGCACCTCGAAAATCGGACATGACTAGAAGCACGAGTGGTCGGGTGAAATAAAAATCCATAACATAGCACAGAGAAGGCAAAAGCATAAAATGATTAAAATATTACACCGGATGAAAACTTTCACTAATTATAAATTAATAGCAAAACAGCTTCATTAAAAACAACATTATCCCAAATTTATTTCTGAAACCAAAAGTTCCAAGTAGTCTCCACCAAAACATAACAAACTTCACAATATAGGTTCCCATATATAGAGTAAAGTATGGAAAAGAGAAACAAAGTACATGAAACAAAAACTGAAGATAACAACTGCTCCAATGACCCTCCAAGCTGCAAAGAACTACAACCTAGACCTGCCCTCCTGTGATTTGGGGAAAATAGGAAAAATAGGAATGGGTCAGACATAAAGTCTGGTGAATGGGAAATAAAATGAAGCAGAAAGAATAAAACAGTTTAATTCCAGGTCTTCCCCAGATATCGCAGAGGGTGAATAATATAATGCAGTGAATCCTTCTTAGATACAGTTCCTAGGAAGCCAAAGTCCATGGTCACTCTAGGGAAGTCAACCATGCAGTAATACTAAACGTCAATCGGCCTGTCGGACCTGCTGTCCATACCTATCCACGTGCAACAGTGTGAAAGTCATGCTCTTCACCCATGCATTGTGACTAAATGCCTCGTACGTCTGACCGACGCCGACTCAAACAACCTCGCAGGACCCCGAAGTTGCGCTCAGGCTTCGCCAAACTGGACTCCTATCCTCCTGCCTCCTCGGTCACCAACGTGGACTTGTCCCTATCCAAAGTGTCGGCCCTTCGAAAGAGCGCCCGCAGCTGGGTCGGGTGCGCAAAATCCTCCAACGATCTGCCTAAAGAAACCTACATTGGGGCACACTTGTCCTGTTCCGTCCACGTCGATCTGCTTGAAGAAGCCTATGATTGCGAATGTTATCTATCCTATTCCTACGTACTAGCAACCTACGAAAGGTAACAAACATCCTTGCGAACCTACTTGCCCGCTCCTAGTACGTACAACCAAAACTATATTTTGTTTTAACTGCATGAAACACCTATCCAGACCTTTACAAGGTCTTCCTACCAATCGCTTCTAGATTAATTAATTTTACCCTTATAGTTTACATACTGTTTATTTCCATTAATCTGCTTTAGGCCATTTTTACATCCGATTTGGTTATTTCACAATTTCCCTTTTTCTTACATAAATGGTATTTCAATTTCACATCCGTTCAGTCCGTATGGTTTGTTTGTAATTTTTATGCCATTTTGTTACAGATTTACACTAGCCTTTAGAATTCATTTAATTTACATTTTTTTCCACCCTAATTTACGTTCTCCTTTTGGAGATTTAATCTGTAAAAAATTTTTATCCAATAGCCACAAACCAGTTAATTACACAAAATTCCACTTTTACATTTTTAGGCCACATATGAAAGAAACAATTATGCCAATTAGACTTCCTAATTTTGTTCCAAACCCATATTCAAAATTATGTAATTGTATCAATCAAAACCATAATTTTATTCAAGTAACGTATTCTGAATTTATTTAACTAACATGTTCTACCATTAGAAATTGAATAACAATTCTAATTCAAATTAATTAAACCAATCTTATTTATGCCATGAAACGTGAATAACAATTTGCTTGTTCCCAATTTCAACCCAAACATGAATTAGAATTGAGAAGTGAAAGAAGAAGAAGATACAATAATTTACAAAAATTTCAATCTTATATATGCCATAAAACGCGAATAGACAATTTATATGTCCTACATTTTAAACCAAACATGAATTAGATTTGAGAAGTGGAAGAAGAAAAAGTTGCAATAATTTACATCTATTCTCAATTAATAACAGAAAGTAATTCATATTAACGTGTCAGAAAAGAACTGAAATTGAACTACTTTATTTTTCTATTTCATATTAATTCCCACTCACGTGTCACTTGAGCTTGCATAAATTTTAAAAAAAAGCTTTTCTTTAATCTTTCTCCCTTTGATTCTTCTAAATTCTCAAATTGCTTGAATATATATAGATAATTTAATTTGGTAGAGATTTGTTTATTTAGTAGAGAAAAGGAGGAAGAATAATACACATTAATTTTACTGTAGAATTATGGTGACGGCTGAATAAGAGATTAGGTTTAGGTTAGATTGTTTATTTATAGATTGCTTGAGTGAATATAATTCATTAGAATATTTTAGATTAAATCTGTTTCTTTGATACACTTAATGGTTATCCATTCTAGCCCATACACATCACTCAACCAATAGAATTTAGCCATCTCATCCTATTACATCACTGGAGCGGATAGGAAGCCGCCACATGTCAGAAACAACGTTGAAATATGTACGAAAATCGCTGAAAATGAACTAGCTAAAAAAACCATCACTGCAGATTTTGGGCGACAATGGGACTTGATCCCTGGTCACTAAGGAAGACAGCATGTGCCTTTACCACTGTACCAAATGCGCTTTTAATTTCTTTTTAATTATATTTCCCGTAAAATATCGGGGTGTTACATTCTCCCCCTTAAAGGATTTCATCCCTGAAATCTCCAAAGACGGAAGAACGTCATTAACAACTAGCATTCAAGAACTACATCCATCCACTCAACCATCATTCATTTCTACCATTGTCCTTATTTTTAACTAATGCAATTTATGATTTATGCAAAGTGAAATGCATATGAACTTACCTAATGCGAACATGTAGTCGGTCTACTGATTCAGTTGACCTCCTGTAATGCAAGTATGCTTATGTCATGCAACCAAATGTATGCAATTACCCTAGTATAATTGATAATTCTATATGTATGTTTCAATCATTCACCCAAATGCACCATCCATATGCAACATCCATTTATATATATATATACAACCATGTGCAAATGCAATAGATAACAGGCACGCATATGCAGGTGTGTGTACCTAGTTGGCTGATTATCCTAATAAATATCAATCTAGTGCATGCAATGCATCCATTTGCAAACATTGGCATACACTTGCAATCATTTTCATCCATCAAACACAACATGCCCTAATGACATGTTTACAACCAAGCTACCATCCATATGTTTTGTTAGCACCAAAATTGGTCACTAACCTCGTTGAGAAAGATTGTGTAGAGATATAAGTGATGAAGGTAAATTTAAACAAGGAAGAATATGCTAATTTGAATGCAGAAAGTAAGAACACTAGATTTATAGTGGTTCAGCGTAATTGCCTACGTCCACTTTGAGGTTAAACTTTATTGCTTTTCTTGATGATTGATTACAGATACAATTCGTAGACCAAATACTTGAATACAATTGCTAAGTAAAGAGGATGAGTCTTGAAAGCGGTAGAGTCTCCCTAGTGTTCCCAAAAAAAGGTCCATTTCACTGTGCCCCTGCCTCTCTATTTATAGACAAAGATGGGTTGGACTTCCCTGGCGGGCCAGGCAGCTGAATCCCTTGGCCCAAATGGAGTGGTCGATGTATGCCGAACTAAATATGCCGAACGGCTAAATTCCGAACAGGGCATGAATGCCGAACGATCTCCTTATGCCGAACGAAGTGAGGTCGAACACTTTGAATGCCATAGGAAGTATTTGTGCCGAACGACCATCTTCATGCCGAACAAAGTGAGGTGCTGAGTGGGGAGTGTATGCCGAGCAATGGTTGAAGTTGACTGAGGTTGGATGAATGCCGATCACCTCTGGCTGCCGAACATTCTCGGGATGTCGGACAGTCCTTGGATGCTGGACGAACTCAAGTGCCGAGCAAACCTCTCGTGCCGAACGTTCACAGATGTCGGATGATCTTGGATGCCGAATGCTTCTTGGATGCCGAGCACTCCTGGATGCCGAGCGCTTCGTGGATGCCGAGCGCTTGCTAATGCCGAGCGCTTCGGGGATGCCGAGCGTAACGAGATGCCGAACAATCCAGTTGAGCCGAACGGTGTGGATGTCGAACGACCCATAAATGCCGGACAGTACGCCTATGCCGAGTACTTAGTTGCCTGGTCAAATCTCCAGGAAACACTTGACCCCCAAAGTGTATCATGTGACCGAACGTGATACGCTTTGAATTACATGCTCTCTGTGTTCCGCTTCGATCCTTGTCTTATTTCTCTTGGTGGCATCATCTTGGGATTACAAGGTGGTGTGTGCCGAACGACATGCAAATGCCGAACAGTACATCTGAAGCCGAGCGCTCTGTGCTTGCCGATCGACTTCGTTTTGACCGGTTCTATCGGTCATCGTCTCTTCGACTTCTTCTTCTTCCCTATATAAAGGCCAGCCTGCTCCATCTTCTTCTCTTTTTTACACTCACTTCTTCTATCTTGTACTTGAGAAACTCGCCTGTTAACAGCCTCCAAAGACTTAACAATTCTTCCCAATCTATTCGGCATTAATTAAAACCGCGCCCTCAACTCCAGATTTCTCCAAGCCTTGATCTACTAACTAGGTAATGATCCCTCTAATTAAATCCTTTCCCTGAACAAAGAGGTTCTAACACGTGGCTCAAGTTCGTAAATTAGAATTGTAGCCGATAGGTGTTGCGTGGATGAAGGAATTGAACTTCGACTAGGATATTCTTTTAGGGCCAGATGATGTGGAGGAAAGTAGGAGTTGGCTAGAATGCCGAACAACATGGTCCGTTATGACTCGCCGAACGATACGTCCTCGTTGTTCGGTGTGGATGGAGGAAGAAGAGGAGAATGAGGTCATTGTTAAGGACAGTGTGTCGAGCGTTGGGGCTCGGCGTAACCTTGGCTCGACATGACTCGTCACATGCTGGGCAGTGCAATGGAAGGATATGGAGGGAGTATGAGTTAGATAGGATATCGAACGTTGTCTCGGCCGAACAAAATTTTGGCTGAACGATGCTTTGTCGAACAGTCACAAACGCTGAACCATAACAAGGCCGAACAATGATAAATGTCGAGACATACTTAGGCCGAACAACGCAAATGCCGAACAATCATAAGTGCCGATCAAACATAAATGCCGAACCACACTTAGGCCGAACAACACAAATGCCGAACAATCATAAGTGCCGAACAAACATAAATGCCGAACCACACTTAGGCTGAACAGTCACAAATGCCGAACAATCATAAGTGCCGAACAAACATAAATGTCGAACCACACTTAGGCCGAACAACACAAATGCCGAGCCAACAATTGCCTTGCCTAATCATATAACAAAACAAGGACAAGGACTCTAGCATACTAGCATATCAAACTGTTTCGGACTATTAGATCCCTAGCTTCAGTAAACATAAACCTTAGATTGACATAATCGGAAACAGTAATCACCTTAAGGCAGGTTTTTTGGAGACGGTCAGCGATGACGGTCTTCGAAGGCGATGATTTGAAGCTCAGTTTTATATCAGTAACCTTGTGACTTTCAAATTTTCAATGCTTATACATGATTGATTGCACTAGTTCACACACCACGTGGAGGGGATATTTGTGTTGTTAATTCTAACGTTGAACATTTTTCAAGTATAGTTTTCACAGGTGGTTTTCTAGATTTACTATTTATTGGAGATGTCTAAAAAATCTAGCTCTGCCACTATCTCAGATAGGCCTAGGCCGTCTTCAAACCAAGAAGTCACGGACACTTCAAATCCATCGACTTCCCCCGCGCATAATTTAGCTCCTGATGTCCTGGAGGCATCGATCCTCTTGGATGACCCGATCGATTCAGAGGCTTCGAATATTAACGAAGTCGCGCTTCGGCGAATATGCTCTATCCACGGAATCCCTTTCGCCGACGTGTTGGTCCCGTCGAGGCATGATCGCCCACATCTGCCCCCAGTTGGGTATACTGCCTGTAATAAGTTTATATGCTGGATGGGCAGCGTGCCTCCATTCAATTTATTCCTTCGGGATGTGTTGCAATACATAGACATCACTCCGTCGCAGCTGCATCCAAACGGCCACACGTTCATATACGGGACCTACCTCCTTTTCATGGCCATCTTCTCTAGGCCTCCAACTTCCGGCGACATCAGATATATTTAATGATTAAGAAGCGGAAAGATAGCCCTTCCTTTGTGTTCCTCGAGCCGTACCACAAATGCCAGATTTTGACCGGAGCATGTAGCAAATTTGCCCTGTACAAACAGGAATGGTTCTATGTGCGCTGCCCTCCTGGTTTCGCGAGGAGATGGGTTGAAGGCAGTAAGTCTTTTCCCTGAGTTGACATTCGCGCTCTATCGGAGCTATGCTTTTTCTAACTTCTTGGTTCATCTTTTCAGGTATCAACCCACGTCCCGAGGGCCGAGGATATTCTAAGACCGTCGAAGCCATTAGAGCTCTTCCTGCCGAGGAATGGGACATCCAAACCCTCATTTCAAATGAGTCATTATCGAGATTCGGACTGTTAGCAGGAGGTCGCCGGATTAGCCTTCCTGAGGGCATCTCCATTCCCAAGCCCGCATCTGGTAAAGGGAAAAAACTAGCCGAATCGTCATCACGCCATATCCTTGATGTACAGGAAGAGGAGAAAATCAAAGAGAGTGAAGCTCCTGAAACACAAGGCGAGAATGTGGGCCCTACTAAGGACCCGCTAGTCGAAGTGCATGATATTGAAACGTCATCTTCCCCTTCGAAGGGGAAAAAGAAATTGACGTATAAGATACGGAAGGAGAAGGTTGGTGGAACCTCCAAAGTCACGCTCATCCCGCCCGAGAAAGAGGCTTCTTCACAGCACATGGAAAGTTCTTTAAGGGGTCTGTTGAACCTTACCATTCCCAACGATCTACTCAATTACGGTTTTGACGATCCAGAAGCCCTTAAATTTCACTCGCCCACTAGAGGCAGCACAGGAGTTCAACTCCCAGTCCAGGGAGATAACACTCCAATCAGTAAAGATAAAGGAATTGGTCCGTCGGGGGGAACACTAGGACACACACGCACACATGCACTTCACCATACACTTCAATTATTTCGGCACCTCGATTTTTCCTAACCCGTTGTTATTTTTATTCTACGTAGGTGACATGGGGCGCTCCCTCGGGTTCGATCCCCTCCACGGTTCTTCTATATTTCACCATCCGGGACGGGATTCAAGCTCCGGTAGACGTAGGGACAGAGACGATTATGAAGATCGAGACAACCGTTCTCGTGATTCGTCTTATCGAAAGAAAACATATTCCTAGTCTTCATATTCTCGTGATCCCCCTCCTCAAACTGAGCCAGATAGAGAAAAACTTTCGCACAAGGGATATCAACCCGATGTCTCCCGAGAACAACATTCCGGTTCGTCGAGCACACGACAATCTCGAGAACATCGGAAAAGAGCAGAACTTTCAAAGCCTCCTCCCCATGTTACTGCGGCTGACCCGACAATAGCAGAGAAGATGGTTGATCTTAAGGCTAAATTCCCAAAAATCTGCTTTGATGGCCTGAAATTCCTCCCAGCTATTCACCACATTCCAAGGCACGTCAAACAGAGTGCCCTCGCCTGCAACAACGACATCTATGTTCAACATGACGCATTTGCACATTTGGTCAAAAAAGTCTCAGAAGTATCCAATGAGCGCCAACAGGAGATTGACCGTTTGAGGCTGGAAGCTATCTTCGACAAGGACATCATCAAGAATCAAGATGAGGAACTTGCTTCGTATAAGTCGAAACTTGAATTCGTAGAGCAGAGTGCAAAAGACACTGCCGAGGCCGTCACTCATCTAGAGGCGGCCCATAAAAAGGAGCTTGATGAAGCAGTCCAGCGCAGTGGGGCCCTTGCCTTAGAAAAATATTCTATCCAAAAAGAAAGGGACGCGCCTGCCCTGCAAGTCAGAGAGTTGAAAGATCTATCCTCTAAGGAGAAAGAAGAGAAAATAGCCGCTCAAGGAGTGTCCCAACGATACTGCAACGAAATTGTTGCTACACGGCTCTTAAAAACAAAGCTCGATGATGAGTTTGCTAAGGTTGAGATAATGAAAGACGAAGCCCGCGAGGAGGGCAAGAGAAAAGCTTCTGAGGAGATTGACTCTCGCCTCGAAGCAGCTGCAGAGGCCGGTAGAGAAGAGGTCAAGTGCATGTTTGACCCGCTGATTGCCGAATACAGCGCCCGCGTCCTTATGCACCGCGACTTGACATTCATAGGCGAGGGCTATCTTGAATCTCTAGCTGAGGCCTGGGAGACCTTAATAAAGATCAGAAAGATCGAGTCGTGCACTGAGGAAGTCGATGAGGAGGCTCTAGTGAAAGAATTTCTCAGAGGGAACGAGCCAACGGACTTGTCTACAGCTTTGGCTCTTTATAGTAAAGGCTCTCCCCTATCAAAAGAGAAAAACGACGAAGCTGGTCCAGCTGGGGCTAAGGGTGCAGCTCCTCCTTCTACTGCTCCTCCTTCTGCTCAATCGGCCGGTCGGCCAACACTTGACCCATTTGACCAGCATGCCGGCTATGATCCAGAAGATCCTGGTCTTGGCGTTCGTGTGCTATCCCCTATTCTAGAGGGTGAAACTCCGCGCGCAGCTGATAGCCAGCCAGAACCCGGTATATAAAACTCTTCTTTTAGAAGTTCAAAGATCCGTCACTTTTTGTTAGCGATTATTGGTCCTAATGTTCATTCTTTATGTTTTTACGTAGGCCGCTCTGATCCTGGACTAACTCCGAGGAGCGATGACGCCAAGGAGGAGGCAGAGAAAACAAGCGATGTATCTCATGCAGGAGTAACTCCTGGCTTTGACGCTCAAGTGATCGGGGTGCTAGATGATGATAAGTTTGACACTTCATCTCCCATTGAAGGGAGTGATGAAATCGAGATCACTGGCGCCTCCGAACATACTTCGAAGATGAGCATGAAGGAGCGACTTGTAGAAGAGAAGAAAAGGAAGGTCGAGATCAAGGTCGAGCCTCAAATACTAGAACTTACCGACCCGCTGAATAGGCCTCTGAAAATCATTCTCCCCGGCAAATCCAAACCGCTTGATGTTCCTTCTCCTACACTTGACTCTGCTTCCTTGGCAAGCAAAAAATCCAAGAGGAAGCGTGAGGGAGAGGAGTCATCCGAGAAAACACAGGAAGACAAGAAAAAGAAGCCGAAGAAATAGTCGCTATACTCGTTCAACGAGATTTTGCTTAGGTCCTGTATCTACTCTTACTTTTTCGTTTTCGTAGTTCATGTAGATAGAATTTTTGACTCCAAGTTTTGGAGGAGTAGTTGTGTAACCCTATTTTGGATCATTGAATAAAGTTTAGTTTCTTTGTCACTTGAACGATTCTTCTGCTTTTTTAGCTTTCTGTATAACTGTGGTCGAAACTCAAGTTCTTATGAGTCGCATAATTTCCCAATCCATTTTCACATTGTTCGAACACTCTTTGGGTACTTAGAATTTTTCCTAATCCGCGCTCCGGGGATTTAGAGTAATTTTGGTCCGCATTCAGGGGACTCGGAGATTCGAATCGTCTATACTCTAGTCCGCACTCCGGGGACTTAGAGTACTCCGGTAAGCTCTCAGGGGATTCGGAGATTCAAGTCGTTTATACTCTAGTCCGTGCTCCGGGGACTTAGAGTACTCCGGTCTGCACTCAAGGGACTCGGAGATCGAAGTCGTTTATACTCTAGTCCGCGCTCCGGGGACTTAGAGTACTCCGGTCCGCACTCAGGGGACTCGGAGATTGAAGTCGTTTATACTCTAGTCCGCGCTCCAGGGACTTAGAGTACTCCGGTCCGCACTCAGGGGACTCGGAGATTGAAGTCGTTTATACTCTAGTCCACGCTCCGGGGACTTAGAGTACTCTGGTCCGCACTCAGGAGACTCGGAGATTCAAGTTGTTTTATGCGAGTCCGTATGTCAGGCAGAATACAACTTTAGTTGTTTATCACTGGACTATGAGGCTCAGGAATATCAATAATTCATAAAAAGACAACTTCAAGCCTTTATTAATGAAAACCAACTAAATTGCCTGATTACACGGTCAAAAAAAAACTAAGAGATAACGGAACAAAAACATACAGGAAATAACTGCACCTAAAACATGAAAGAAACAAGCTAAGTGTAATAACATCGCAAATGTTCACTGTTCCACGCTCGGGGGAGTGTCACGCCATCAACGGTCGCTAGCTTGAAAGTTCCCTCTCCAAGCTTCCGTTCAACGACATATGGACCTTCCCAGTTGGGATTCACACGTGATGGTACCGGGAAAACTCGTTTCAAAATGAGATCACCCACATTAAAGATCCTTGGGCGGACTTTGTCGTCGTAATATTGCTTGACTCGGTGCCTATGTTCTGCCGCCCTTAGTTCAGCCTCTTCACGTTTTCCATTGATGCAGTCCAGTAATTCCAACAAGAGATCCCGATTCATCCTAGGATCATAATATGTCACTCGATGCGATGGAACTTCAAGTTCCACGGGTATAACGGCTTTCGAGCCGTATGCCAATGCGAATGGAGTGTGGCCAGTCGCGGACTTGTGGGTAGTTCTATAAGCCCATAATATTGTTGGGAGTTCATCTACCCACTTGCATCCGGCTTTTTCCAAACGCTTCTTCAGTATGGACTTGATTATTTTGTTTACGACCTCGACTTGTTTGTTAGCTTTCGGATGCGCAACGACGGCGAACTTCTTTCTCAACGCCGTACTTTAAACAGAAATCTTTGAACTCTCTGCTTTCAAACTACGTTCCGTTGTTCGTAATGATGGTTTGAGGGAGGCCAAAGCGGCATATAATGTTTCGTACAACGAAATTAATGACCTTCTTAGAGGTGATTGTAGCTAAAGGTTCTGCCTCGGCCCATTTTGTGAAATAGTCGACTGCAACTATCGCGTATTTTGCACCACCTTTGGATATAGGCAAAGAGCCGATTATGTCGATTCCCCAGATTGCAAATGGCCAGGGACTAACCATTTGTGTGAGTTCTGTTGGTGGAGCTCTCGGGATTTTCGCATATATTTGACACTTGTCACATTTTCTTGCGTAGTCTGCAGCGTCCCGATTTACAATTGGCCAATAGTATCCATAACGGAGGATCTTTTTTGCTAGTGTCCGCCCCCCAGTATGGTCGCCGCATTCTCCTTCGTGAACCTCCTTCAAGACCCGCTTTGTCTCATCATGGGCAATGCATGGTAATAAGGGGATCGAGAACCCCTTTCGATACATTACTCCATCCCGCATCACATATCGTGCAGCTTTTCGAATGACCTGTCGTCTTTCGCTCCTTTTTTCTGGCAAAGTCCCGGTGGTCAGGTATAGTTTGAATGGAGTTATCCATGCCTCCCTCTCGATTCCTGTTTCGAACACAAAATCAACTTTCATCGCGTCTATGCTTGGAGCATGCAAGGTTTCAACGGGAACCAATCCCATTTGCTGTGCATCGCCAGTGCTTGCGAATTTAGCCAATGAGTCGGCTTCTTTGTTCTGTTCACGCGGGACATGCGAAATGTCATAATGTTTGAGGTTCGACAATAGTTCCTGAACCAGAACAAGGTACGGGGCAAGCTTCTGTCCCCTTGCTTGGTAGTCTCCTTGCACTTGGTACACCACCAACTGCGAGTCACAAAAGATTTCAACTGATTTAACCCTAAGTTCTCCAATGAGTTTTAAGCCAGCAATCAGTGCTTCATATTCTGCTTCATTATTCGTAGCCGGGAAATTGAGCTTCAAAGCGTAACAAATCGATCGATTTTCTGGAGTTACGAGAACTACTCCAGCTCTGGAGCAGCGGTCGTTTGATGCCCCATCGGTGTACAATTTCCATTCAATGGGGGGAATGACACTGTGACCGTCCGGTTCGTCTGATACAGTAAACTCAGCGATGAAATCTGCTAATGCTTTCCCTTGTATGGCTCTGCGCGGCAGGTAGGTGATATCGAACTGACTCAACTCGATATTCTATTTTAACATCCTTCCAGAAGTTTCTGGTCGTTGGAGTACCTGCCGTAGGGGCTGATCGGTATAGACACTGACTGAGTGTGCTTGAAAGTATGAGTGCAGCTTACGTGATGCAATCACCAAGCAATAGGCCAATTTCTCAATTTTAGGGTAATTTCTTTCTGCCCCCATTAAACGTTTACTAACGTAATACACCGGCTTTTGGACTCGGTCCTCCTCGCGGACCAAATCCGCACTTATAGCATGCGGGGATACGACCAAGTATACGCACAGCATCTCATGGTCTACTGGCTTTGACAGCACTGGAGGACTCTCCAAATGCCTCACCAGATCTCGGAACGCTTCCTCACAGTTGGATGTCCATTCGAAATTTCTCTTCCCTTTCTTTATTGTATCGAAGAAGGGAATGCACTTGTCCGTGGCTCTGGATATAAATCGACTCAGCGCAGCCACCTTTCCATTCAAGCTTTGTACCTGCTTTATAGTTCTGGGCACTTGCACATCTCGGATAGCTTGAATCTTTTCTGGGTTCGCTTCAATTCCCCTAGCATTAACAATTAATCCCAAAAACTTCCCCGACGCAATGCCGAAGGAACACTTCAGAGGGTTGATCTTCATCCCATAATATCTGAGTATATCGAACATCTCCGCTAAGTCTCGAATGTGGTCGTTTTACTGTCGCGACTTCACGAGCATGTCATCCACATAGACTTCCATCGTTCTACCAAGCTGGTCTTTGAACATTCGATTCACCAGACGCTGATAAGTCGCTCCTGCGTTTTTCAATCCGAAAGGCATTACTACATAGCAATATAGCCCAACTTCTGTGACGAAACTGGTGTGTTCTTGGTCCGGAATATGCATCGGGATTTGATTGTATCCCGAGTATGCATCCATGAATGATAACAACTCGTGTCCTGTAGTGGAGTCGACCAACTGATCAATCCTAGGAAATGGGAAACTGTCCTTGGGGCATGCTTTGTTCAAATCGGAATAGTCTACGCAAGTTCTCCATTTTCCATTCGCCTTTTTCACCGACACGGGGTTCGATACCCATTCAGGGTAGAGGGCGTCGCGGACGAACCCATTGGCTTTGAGTTTGTCCACCTCCTCTCTGAAAGCAGCGGACCTCTCCGGGTCCATTCCTCTCCTCTTTTGTTTAACCGGGACGTACTTCGGGTGTATGTTCGACATATGACTCGTAATAGCAGGAGAAATCCCGCACATATCAGAATGCGTCCAGGCGAAAACATCAAGATTCGCTCGAAGGAAATCACTAAGGTCTTCAGTCATTGCGGGGCCGAGTTGTGATCCGATCTTAAGTTCTCGCGATGGATCGTCTCGGCTGACTGAAATGTCAATTGTTAATTCAGCCGGCGCTGCCTTTTCTTCCCTGGGTTTCTCATCGTCGTCTCTTGGATCTACGTCTCTGAAGATCCGAGAATTATGCCCGAGCTAGGGCTCGGGCATTACTTGTCAATTATCAGTATTATGGATGCGGACGGGATTGTCCGCAACCTTCCCTTTCTCCCTCCGATGGGCCTCTCAGAGCTCAGCCATATAATAGGCACGACCAGTCGCCTGGTCGCCATGAACAACACCCACTCCTTTGTTAGTCGGAAACTTCAAAGTCAAGCACTCCGGGGCTAATGCTGCCCTAAACTCAGCCAGGGCCGGTCAGCCCAAGAACACATTGTATGGAGAATCCACATCCAAAACTACGAAGGGTAGGATTCGCACCCTCCGACGCTCGCCTTGTCCCAGTTCAACTGGTAACTCAACATACCCCACTGCATCGGTCGCTGCGCCATTAAAGCCATGTATACGAGCTTTAGACGGTTTCAAATCCTTCGTTTCCATCTTCATCTGGTCATAAGCCTTCTTGAAGATGATGTTGACACAACTTCCACAATCAATCAAAAAAAATTCACATAAGCCGGCCCAATTATCGCTGATATGACCATCGGGTCGATGGTAGGAGCCTCTACTTGGTCTGCATCTCTGCTCCTAAATACTATATCGTATGTCATCACGCGCAGCTGTTTAGCAGGGGTCCCATCCTCTACGTTAGAACAACACTCAAAATCTGCGTGCTTCAGGAAACTAGCATACCGCTCCATCTCTTGCCAGTTCTTATCCGCAGGGTGAGGCCCACCGATGATCGTGTTTATGACCAGTCTGCCCACAGTCCGGGCAGGCTCCTCGGGATGACACGGAGCTGGTGCACTGCCTGGGTTGGATGTCCCCTGTCCTGCTTCCTCTGGATTCTACACAAACTCCTGTAACTTTTTCTACCTGATCAACTTCTCTATAGCATCGTATAGGTGTCTGCACTCTTCCGTATTATGCCCATAAGTCTCATGGAAGCGGCAGTATTTCCCAGTCCTCTTTTGTTCATCGGTTGAATCCTTTGGATGCAGATTTCTGTACTGAAAGGTATTGCAGGTTGATAGGTAAATGTTCTCGAGAGACGCATTCAGCGGGGTATACTCGTTGTAGGTCGGAATTCTCGGCTTCCACTTCCCCGCTTCTCTCTTCTTCCCATGATTTCTTCCTCCGGATTCCTTAGGTTGCCCGGGCTTGTTCTGGACATTGACTTGAACTTTTCCCGAGTTGTCTCCGAACTGCTTCACAACAATGTTGCTTTTCACGGACTCCTAGACAGGTCCCGGTGCCTTATCTCGCCTTACCCACCTAGCTTCCTCTCTTCTTATGAACTGATGTGCCTTCGAGTAAAAACGCTCTAGCGTAGTCGGAGGTTTTCCTACCAGCCAGTCTCCAAACTCTGAATCTGAATCCACGCCTCGCATCACAGCCATAAGAATTGCATGATCATTGGGATTGTTGACTTCAGTTGCCGCGACATGGAACCTCTGCAAATATTCCTTCAATGATTCCCCAGGAGCCTAGATTATACTTGATAAAGACATCATGTCCTTTGGACGAGTAGTATGTATCCTGAACTGTTCTATGAATTTCTTCGCCAACTCCTCGAAACTGGATACGGACCGTGGAGGAAGTCGAGTGAACCACATGGTAGCGAGCCCAGATAGAGTTATTGGAAAACATCTACACTTGGTTGCATCATTTGCTCTAGCTGAATCCATCATCCATTCATACCTCATGACATGCTGTCTGGGATCAGTCTTTCCTTCATATGCCGGGATAGTTGGCATGCTAAATTTCCTGGGGTACGCTACCTGTAGAACAATGTCTGTGAACAGAGTATGACTTCTTGACACTCCCCAATCGTCGTTTGATAAGCCTTGATTCTCTTTCATCAATTATCTGATCATGGCCGTTAGGTCTGGTTTGTATGGAAGGTGGAAGGTTGGAGTCTGTTCTACGTGATTGATCATGCTAATGCCTCCTCTGCTGGCGATCTGCCAAATGTGCATCTTGAGGTTCGACACCATTGGCATCTTGATGGTCTGGGCCTCCAGCCTCCACCTGTACTACAGCTCCTAAGTTTCCAGCTCCTGCTTGGTCACGGTTTCCAACTGTTCGGACAGCAGCACCTGCCTGCGTAGTTTCAGTCTTACGGCGTCTACGCCGGGGAGGTTCATCGGACGAAGTTGAGCTGTCAGATGAAGAATAAGGAGCGGGATTGCCCCCAGCATTTTGATGCTGTTGTTGAGTGAGTTGTGCCATGAGGTTGGCGTTGGCTTGCATCTGCTCTCCGAGTTGTCTCCTGCTTTCCCTGAGTTCTCTCATCAAGTCGTTGAAATCTATTCTGGTGACAACCGGCATCTGGTCCTGGGCGGTAGTCCCTGCACCTGGAATCGCTTGCTGATTGCTAAGTCCTACTTGTTGTACGCTAGCACTCTCGTGGGCGTCCGCATTATGAGAGGCTGATCTGGTACGTGGTCTTGCCATTGTAGAGTTATTGGTACGAACTCTGAGTAGAATCAACGGATGTCTTATGAATGAGTCGGATCTTCTTTGGGGGATTTATTCAATCCAGTAGCTTCAATGCAGATCCTTGAGGTCTGAGAATTCAATTCTCAGTGAAAGCACCAAAGTGTTAGCACCAAAATCGGTCACTAACCTCGTTGAGAAAGATTGTGTAGAGATATAAGTGATGAAGGTAAATTTAAACAAGGAAGAATATGCTAATTTGAATGTAGAAAGTAAGAACACCGGATTTATAGTGGTTCAGCGTAATTGCCTACGTCCACTTTGAGGTTAAACTTTATTGCTTTTCTTGATGATTGATTACAGATACAATTCGTAGACCAAATACTTGAATACAATTGCTAAGTAAAGAGGATGAGTCTTGAAAACGACAGAGTCTCCCCAGTGTTCCCGAAAAAAGGTCCATTTCACTGTGCCCCTGCCTCTCTATTTATAGACAAAGATGGGTTGGACTTCCCTGGCGGGCCAGGCAGCTGAATCCCTTGGCCCAAATGGAGTGGTCGCTGTATGCCGAACCAAATATGCCAAACGGCTAAATGCCGAACAGGGCATGAATGCCGAACGATCTCCTTATGCCGAACGAAGTGAGGTCGAACACTTTGAATTCCATAGGAAGTATTTGTGCCGAACGACCATCTTCATGCCGAACGAAGTAAGGTGCTGAGTGGGGAGTGTATGTCGAGCAATGGTTGAAGTTGACTGAGGTTGGATGAATGCCGATCACCTCTGGCTGCCGAACATTCTCGGGATACCGGACAGTCCTAGGATGCCGGACGAACTCAAGTGCCGAGCAAACCTCTCGTGCCGAACGTTCACAGATGTCGGACGATCTTGGATGCCGAGCACTCCTGGATGCCGAATGCTTCTTGGATGCCGAGCACTCCTGGATGCCGAGCGCTTCGTGGATGCCGAGCGCTTGCTAATGCCAAGCGCTTCGGGGATGCCGAGCGTAACGAGATGCCGAACAATCCAGTTGAGCCGAACGGTATGGACGCCGAACGACCCATAAATGCCAGATAGTACGCCTATGCCGAGTACTTAGTTGCCTGGTCAAATCTCCGGGAAACAAGTTTCACCTAACGATTATCGAAAAGACCCTAACTAAGGAAAGATCAATGATCAAAGATAGGATATTTGAAGTGTACCTTCAAATAGAAAAGGATAAGAAGTTTGAATTCTCTCCTCAGATTCCCATGTGCACTCCTTGGGGTCATCTCCCCACCGAACCTTCACTAGACAAACTTCCTTGTTGCATAATCTCTTGACACTGTGTTCCAATATACGGGTGGGTGTACGACGCATAAGTGATTCGCGCTCTACCTCCACTTCCTTAGTTGATCGGGTTCTACTACTACTGCGGAATCATGTAGACACTTCCTCAGATGCGAAACATGAAAAACATCGTGAACTCCTGCCAACTTATCTGGAAGATCAACTCTGTATGCCACTTTTCCAATCTGTGCGGTAATAGGGAAGGGTCCTACAAATCTCGGTGCCAACTTACCCACTGAGCCAAATCTCATAACGTTTCTTAAAGGAGAAACCATGACAAAAACCATATCTCCAACCATAAACTCCAAATCTGAACATCTTCTGTCGGCATATGACTTTTGTCTATCTTGTGCAGTCTTCGACCTCTTGCGAATCAAATCCACCTTCTCGGAAGTTTCCCTCACCAAGTCTAGTTCAAGCAAGATCCTATCGGTGGTATCCCACCAGAAGGCTGGTGATCTACATGGTCTGCCATAGAGGGCCTCGAACGGTGCCATCCCAATGCTTGCTTGATAACTATTATTATACGCGAGCTCCACCAAAGGTAGGTGGTTTTCCTAAGAGCCTCTGAAGTCAATGATGCACAATCTGAGCAAATATTCCAAAACCCTATTTACCCTCTCAGTCGGTCCATCTGTCTGATGGTGATATGTCGTGCTCAGATTCAATTCCGTTCCCAAAGCTTGCTGAAGACTCCTCCGAAACTCGCTGGTGAATAATGGATCTCTGTCGCTCACAATGCTGGCGGGAACTCCATGAAGCCTAACTATCTCCCTTACATAAAGAGTCGCCAAAGAATCTGCTGTCCTATTAGTCTTAATGGGTATAAAATGAGCGCTCTTCATCAGTCTATCCACAATGAACCAAATGCTCATGTTCCCTCTCCGTGACCTTGGTAATCCATCCACGAAGTCTATAGAGATGCTCTCCCATTTCCATAATGGAATATCCAATGGCTGCAATAGTCCTCTGGGCTTCTTCTATTCCACCTTTACCCTTTGGCAAGTGATGCACTTCGATACATACTCCGCCACACTCTTCTTCATTTCGGGCCAATAGAATACCCTCTTCATATCCCGGTACATCTTATCACCACCGGGATGCACTGTCATCCTAGAATGATGTGACTCGGCGAACACCGCATCTACTAAATCCTCACTGTGGGGAACACAAAGTCTACCATCCCTTCTAAGCCATCCCATAGTGTCCATGGTATAACGCCTAAGATGTGGTGATGACTCTACTCTACCAAGCTTATCTAAAATGTCCTTTAACTCTCCATCCTCATCTTGTCTTGCTCCAATCTGCTCCATCAAAGTAGGCTGGACGTCGAGGGCTGCTAACAATCCCGGAGCTAAATCCGATGGAGGTCTAAAATCAAAGGTAGCTATGTACTCCAAATGCTTCCATTCCAAAAACAGAGGACTTAAAACCACTTTGCGTCTACTCAACGCATCTGCCACTACATTACCCTTGCCAAGGGTATAGGAAATCTCAAAGTCATAAGAGGATAAAAACTCCATCCATCTTTGCTGTCTCAAATTCAAGTCTTTCTGAGAGAATAGATACTTCAAAGACTTATGATCTGTGAAAAGCTCAAATCTTCTCCTAAGAGATAATGCCTCCAAGACTTGAGAGAAAAAACTGTAGCTGCCAACTCAAGATCATGCGTCGGGTAGTTCTTCTCATGCGTTTTCAACTGTCTACTCGCATATCACACTACCCTACCCTCTTGCATCTGTACCACCCCTAGACCCGTATCACAAGCATCCGTATAAACTGAGAAAAGCTTGGTTCCATCTGGTAATACCAATACGGGCGTGGTAGTCAAAGCTTCCTTCAATCGACCAAAGGCATCCTCACACTTGGCATCCCAAACAAACGCTGAGTTCTTCTTGGTAAGGTAGGTAAGTGGAGTTGATATCCTAGCGAAGTCCTTAATGAACTTCCTATAGTAGCCCGCAAGACCAAGGAAACTCCTTATGTCCATGGCATTCTTAGAGGTCTGCCAATCCTGTACTGCTGCCACTTTCGCCGGATCTACTGCAAGTCCATCCTCCGAAACGATATGTCCTAAAAAGCGAACCTCATCCCTCAAAAAGTGGCACTTGGAGAACTTCGCCTTCAACTTATGCGCTCGCAGGGTCCTAAGCACTTCTTCCCAGTGAACAGTATGCTCCTCCTAGCTTCGCGAATAAACCAAAATGTCATTGACAAACACCACCATAAACTTGTTCAATGATTCACGAAATACTCGACTCATCAGGTCCACAAAATATGCCGGAGCATTGGTTAGCCCAAATTGCATGACTAAACACTCAAATAACCCATCCGGAGTCCTAAACGCAGTCTTCTGGATGCTATCCTTCGCCACATGCAATTGATTAAATCCCGTGGCCAAATCGAGCCGCGAAAATACCTTGGCTCCAACTAGCTGGTCGAAGAGATCGTCTACACGGGGAAGAGGATAACGATTCTTCTTCGTCGGCTTATTAAGCTCCCTATAATCCACGCAAAGCCTGAGAGAGCCATCTGCCTTAGTGGAAAAGACGACGGGTGCACCCCACTCAGAAATGCTCCTACGAATGAAGCCCTTCTCTAAAATCTCTCCAATCTGCTTGCTCAACTCACAACGTTCCTTAGGAGCCATATGCCTTACCAGTAAAGCAACCGGTTTGGCATTATCGACAACATCTGGAAAGTCTCTAACAACGGGTACCGAACTCAAACTATCGGGCGATAAGTCAAGAGAATAAAGGTAGCTCAACATGACTGATCCTCTAGGATCACAAGATACCTCCAAGGTACGTCCACTACAAGTGCCTAACCTCACTACCCTCTTATCGCAATCAAGAACATCACCATACATGGATAGCCAATCCATACCATGAATCAACCCGAACCAGGAAAAGCCCAATACAAAGGCACTACAGTCAAACTCAACCCCTAAAATAAACAATTTCTAATCCCGACATAACATGGAAAAATAGGCAGATCCTCCTATGTGATTTGATACTACTACTGGGTCGGTCACTAAGCAAGCATCAAGGCCAAGACCCTCTACTAGAGTACTAGATATAAAAGAGTGCGAAGCTCCAGAATCAAATAGGGTACAAACAGGAAAATAAGAGACAGATAACACACCTTCGATGATCACCCTCTTTCCCTTGTCCACGACCGGACGAGTACTAGAGGAACGAGCTGCCTCTAAAGCATAAGCCTGAGCAGGCTGTGAAGGTGTCTGTGAACTGTCCTTGGGGTTCGATGGACAGTCCTTTTTCATACGCCCCACTTGATCGCAAAGATAACATCTCAGTCTCGGTCGCTCTCCTGCCCCTCTACAATCCTTAGCAAGATGACTTGGTTTCCCACAAGTATTACACTTCCAGTCCTTCCTTGGAACTTTCCTTTTTCTACCTGACCCTCCTCCTCTCCTCTTTCCTTTCCACTGCTTCTTCCCATCAGTCTTCTGCACCACATCTCCTTTCTTCTCAGTATCAGCAAGTAAATCCATCTCTACCAATCCCTCAAAAGTGGCTCCCATCGGAATGTGGCTCACTGCCAAACTCTGCAATGGTTGACTCAAACCCTTAGCGAACTTCAGCGCCTTCTTGTGAGGAGTATTGATCAAGTCTAGTCCAAATCTGGCAAGCTCATTGAATTGATTAACATATTCCTTAACTGTCATATCCCCTTGCTTGAGCTATATAAATTTCTCTAGCTGCACTCCCTCTTCAGCCTACGATAAGAATTTCCTCTCGAACCTAGTACGAAAATCTGCCCAAGTCAATTTATCAACCTTAGCCTCCACAATCTCCCACCAACAAAGCGCCTCTCCCTGTAACTGCCATAAGCCAACTACCTCCGAGCCAAGTCCTCCAATCCCATAAGTCCAAATATCCGCTCACAACTATGGATCCAAGCTCTCGCCTCAGTATATGACTCAGTGCCAAGAAACGACTTGCCTCCTAAGCTGGTGTAGTCCTTGCATAACTTGGGAAAATCGGGAATGCCTGGCGGACGGGCTGTAGCCCCTTCTGTCGGAGCAGCATCCCTAGTTGGTGGCTCTGCTTGTGCAGTAGCCTGCAAATAACGTCTGAAACAAGTAGGCATATTAAGGCCTGGAACTTCGGGGATATCATGTGGTTCAGACATTTCTATATGTGGATATTAAAAAGATGGGATTAGGTACTCCACAAATAGTTCAATAGATGGGGAGGAAGAGATACGAGGGACCCATTTCTAAAATTTCTTTTTTTTCCAAAATATATACATATACTTTTAAAAGTATTATTTGGAATATCCTTTAAAATTTATTCGAAAACCTTTATATTATTAAAATATTTTTAGGATTACCGAAACCTTAGCTCTAATACCAACTGTAACGATTGAGATCTTTCGATGCTCGAAAGTCGACATTAATACGTCCACTGTATCAAATGTCGCGCAATCGAATGCCGGAAAACCGAACCATTAGGGTTAAAAAGAAGAGGTAGAAGAAGACAAAAGAAAAAGAGAACGGAAAAACAGAAATAGAAACAAAATCAGAATCTCACATTCATAGCGGAACAATATATAATAGATAATCACTAGTCTTTAAACAAAGAACTATATCAGTTTATACTATACAACAATGAGAGTCAATATACAACTCAATACAACAATGGACAGTTATATAAACCTATCCCCATACAGAATACACAGCGGAATAAATAAATAAGTACGAGTGTACGTCTCGCCATCCAGCTCATCTCCAAAGCTCCAGAATATCCTGATAACATAACTCTAGGCGGCCCGTGTGGAAAATTATGGGCACCTAGAGTTTAGAAAAGGAACAATAAACTCTGAGTCAGTCATGGTGACTGGTGTGAGATCGTAAAACAGTTATTTTACAAAGAAAATAAAACAAATTCGCAATACTTTTGGAAAATGAAACTACCATAAGGCCTCCCGCCACACACACAATGCAAACGCAGAATTGGAGGAGATTTCTCCTTATGATAGTCAAAGATGCTTACTACGAAAAATCAATTGATATTATTGTTAATGTCTAGTGTGGAAAACATTTCGAAAGTATGATATTAATCTTAGCTAGCATAGACATTTCGAACTATGCCTACTATAGCTACCATCTAAACAGTGGTGACCACCATAAGTAAATGGCAGGTTCTACAACTAAAACCGTACAGGGTTCGTATTGGGAATAGGATTTCCAACAAATGGTCAGGCTAAGGAACTTCCCACTGTCAATGGGTACGCCTCTGGATGACGTCCCGAGAATTAACTAGCTCTCTGCCAACACAAGGCCGGGTTACCCCTTACACTAGGTAACTACTACACGAATATGCCATCCCCCGGTCCTTTGGGACCTTTATCTGAGGCGCCTCGATCACACATCAACAATCACACAGTAAATGAGATTGGAGCAACCACACAGGTAAATATTAGGGCTCCATACCATAATATCACATTTTTCCAAAAGGAAATGACATACCCTAAAGGGCGCGACCCTCATAACCTTGCCGCATCATTCCTGTTTCGACCATCAACACACAACAACACTCAGCATGCCACACTACCAAATTGGGAGTATATCACTGATAACCTTCAACTACATAACCTTTGAGCTCGTACGTCTCAAAGAAGGGTGTTAAGCTAGGAGAATAAATTCTCCGCCACCAACAGAAATGTATTTGAAAGAAATCATCTTTATATCTCAAAGTGTAATGTCAGACATACAACCATACAAGTCTGTTCCGGGTTCGAACAGAACCGAAGGCACTTCCAAAGAAGCCCTTGCAATCCGGGTATTCACAATCCCGATCGGACTTCCCATCACAAGAAGAGTGATATAAATCACTATACCGGAGCAACTCGGTGCAGAGACATTCGACAGGTTGTCCTTTCATATTCGAAAATACCCGGTCTTCACACCGGTCTTCAATTGCAATTCATAACGTCGTATCATTATTCGGAATGGGTCATATGACACATAGTCCTCTCCCGGCTTAACCGAATAATGAGCGCTTGTTTCAAAACAAATTCAAGTGCCATTTAAAAGGCAAATATTGATAGTCGGTGATTTAACTATCAAACAACATTCACAACAATCATCAGATTTAAATAATTTTCCCAAATTATTTATTTTCAAAATGTCTTCAAAAGATATATATTTTTCCACACTTCATCACTTTGAAAACAAATTTCAAATCAATTTCCCTACACGCAATATATTTCCAAATATTTATTCATTTCCACTGGAAATCTGCCGAGTTCAAATACTTTATCTCCAAAATATTCCTTTAAAATCCAATTTCAGAGTTTCTTCATTTATAATTTAAAACTACTTTGGAAATATACTTGGCTTTTCAAGGAAAATACAGTTCCATTTCAAAATGGTCCATTTAAACCAATTAAATAAATCCTTATCGATTTATTTCAAATTTACATTCCAAATTTGTAAATTTATTTCCACACTTTAAAAATAAATCAGTGTTTATTTTTAAAACAAATTTCCCTTTCCTTTATAAATTCATTTTGAATTTACATTCTCAAATATTCACTTTTTTTTATACGATTTTCAAATCGATTTCTCAAATATTCAGTTTTAACTCCAAATCAACTTTCAAATGGATTTCCAGATTTATTTCAAATCCCAAATCGATTTTTTTCCAAATTCATTTCAAAACACCAAATAAATTTCCAAATGGATTTCCAGATTTATTTCCCTTTTACAATTAATTCCTTTTAAAGAAAACAAATTCTTTTATCTCTTCCAATCTGTTTAAAAATCCAAATTTTAAATAAATTCTTCAACTTATAAACAATATTATTCAAAACCCATTTATTAAAATCTTTTCCAATATTTTGGAAATAATTCGATAAGATTTCAAAATTCAACTTTATGCTTTTAAATTCCTTCTTTTAAAATTCACCCACTTCTTTCAAAAAGAATTCACTTAAAATTTCCAACTTTAATTTCAAAAATACAATTTTATTTATTTCTGGTATCCAACACTACCAAAAATACATTCGGCTAAATTATAACCTTCAACACATTCAATCGTCAATATAATCATTCATAGATTATCAATAAATCATCACATAACATATGAAACAAATTCATACAATTTGAGGAATCTAGTTGGATCCCTCCAACCTATTTCCCTGCATCCACAGATGTTAGCACAATAATTAAATACCCATTCCACTTAAAGGTGGAATATCACGGTATATGGGATTTATAAAATATCATCCGCTATTATGCGGCGCATAGGGTCTCATCCGCTATATAATATGGGAAATCAATCACCAAATATATATAGATATATCCTACTATATCTAATATCACAACCAAACAGCAATCAATAACTGCAAAAATCAAATTTTCATTTGAGTGAGAAGATCTCACCTTTGATCTTTATTTGCAATCCACTTCAATATTATCTTGGTTTCCGATTTTTAGACCTTGAATAAACATCATAAGATTTCATTAATATTCGAATAAATTGAACCATTAATTTCCATTTTATAAATTGGTTAATTAATAATTCTTCTTTTAAAAATCTTTCAAAATCTTAAAAAAATTAAATAGATTAATTTAAACCCAATTTATTCACCAATATATATTTTAAATAAAATAGTGAGTTCCACTATGTATTATTATTACTATTTTTCCTGTTTACATGCCGTATTTTGAAAATAGAATTGTTTTGTATCCTCCTGTAAATTAAAATCCTATCTATATAGTAAAATCAATATAAATCTTGATTATCACTAATTTCTGAATGATCATTTATTCAACTAAACTTAATGCAAAAGAATTTAGGACTAACTCCTCACCACGATTACCTGTAGCCCTTCCTCCATAGCAGCGAACACGACAAACCCACCGGCCTCCCATAGGCGAGCTATACCCGTAGACCACTGAAACTTCCTCGATACCCCCAATGCCTCCGCCAACTCTGTCGACCAACCCGCCGCTCCTCCGGCCTCGAGCTCCACAACTGCTAGATTCCAAAATGTTGAGCACAATCGCGTTCAACCCTCACATGTTCGCCGAATTCGATTAAGATTCACTGTTCCACTGAGTTGCCCTTGCTCGAAAATAGGCTGTCGCCTTGAACCGATCTCGCGCGCTCGAGAACATTTGCCTCGACCCGAGGGTATCGCGACTAGAGAACACGGTGACTGCCTCTAGCTCGAGCTTCTCAATTGATTGAGGAGTTAGGGTAGATTTTGGGTTCGAATGGCTCATGAGAAATTTCTCCCTTTTACAATCGAATTCGTTTTGCTGAGGAGGGAAGAATAAATGAAGAACAAAGACTCGATTTTCAACTGCCATTTTATTTTATTTTTTGAGGAGAAGGCTTCGGCCATTAAAGGAAAGCAGGCTCGAGATTTTCTGAGATTGTTTAACTTTTTTTCGTTACTTATGTTTGAGCTATCGCTTCTTAGAGAAGAATAGGGGAACCGGACTTGACGTTTGCGTGCTGAGGAACACCATAGTGTTTCTGAAAAGTAAAAGCTGCTGCTGAAAGGAAGAAAAAGGTTTGATGTGGATATATTTTCAGCTAATATGAATGGTTGATTGGTGTATATATATTAAATTTAAATTCAAATTCAAATTTAAATCGTCACGAATTTGCAACTCAAAATTTCGATATCCCATCAAGGCATGCCACTAGGCGTTTATAATGTTATATGCCTATTCCGAACACAATGGAAAAGGTTTCGAGTCCAAATTCGATCTTATGGAGAAGATAGCTTTTTGGACCCAGCTATTATATTAAATTCGATATAAATTTCAGCGCATTTGCTTATCGTACGGCCAAACGATCACTCCAAACATTACGAAAATTGAAATCCGATAATAATACAATATTACGGATCTAATGTAAGTGGTTTCGTCAAATTCCGAGACTGTGCCTCGGAAGGCTATTTTTAAATATCGATTTAAACGATAAAATTTCAAAACTGAACAAATCATTTCCAAATTCAATTCTGAAGCTTCTATTACCTTCAGTATCATCAATATGAATTTTCTAAGCCTTCAAAATATTTTTAATCAGCTTAAAACTGAAGATTCAAATTTTTACCCAGATTTAACGATTAAATTCAATAATTAAATCGCCAAATTCATTCTGATATCTCGAATTTCAAATTAAACTAACTTCCAGAAATTTAAAATCAATTAAATATCCTGATTTCCAATATCAAAAATTCAGGGTCGTTACACCAACTATGACACCCTACACCTCTAGGCACCCCGAAAATCGGACATTATTAGAAGCATAGGTGGTCATGTGAAATAAAAATCCATAACACAGCACAGAGACTAAGGCAACATCATAAAATGATTAAAATATTACAGCGGAAGAAAACTTTCACAAATTATAAATTAATAGTAAAACAGCAACATTAAAAACAACATTATCCCAAATTTATTTCTGAAACCAAAAGTACCAAGTAGTCTCCACCAAAACATAACAAAGTTCACAATATAGGTTCCCATATATAGAGTAAAGTACGGAAAAGAGAAACGAAGTACATGAAACAAAAGCTGTAGATAATAACTGCTTCAATGACCCTCCAAGCTGCAAAGAACTGCAACCTAGACCTACCCTCCTGTGATTTGGGGAAAATAGGAATGGGTCAGACATAAAGTCTGGTGAATGAGAAATAAAATGAAGTAGAAAGAATAAAACAGTTTAATTCCAGGTCTTCCCCAGAT
Source organism: Allium fistulosum (assembly GCA_030737815.1). Taxonomy (NCBI): domain Eukaryota; kingdom Viridiplantae; phylum Streptophyta; class Magnoliopsida; order Asparagales; family Amaryllidaceae; genus Allium; species Allium fistulosum. The sequence goes on from CM060903.1 coordinate 447,543,810, forward strand.
ATCGCAGAAGGTGAATAATATATGCAGTGAATCCTTCTTAGATATAGTTCCTAAGAAGCCAAAGTTCGTGGTCACAATAGGGAAGTCAACCATGCAGTAATACTAAACGTCAATTGGCCTGTCGGACCTGCTATCCTTACCTATCCACATGCTATAGCATGAAAGTCATGCTCTTCACCCATGCACTGTGACTAAATGTCTCTTACGTCTGGCCGGCGCCGACTCAAACAACCTCGCAGGACCTCGAAGTTGCGCTCAGGCTCCGCCAAACTGGACTCCTATCCTCCTGTCTCCTCGGTCACCAACATGGACTTGCCCCTATCCAAAGTGTCAGTCATCCGAAAGAGCGCCCGCAGCTGGGTCGGCTGCGCAAAATCCTCCAACGATCTACCTAAAGAAGCCTACGTCAGAGCACACTTGTCCTGTTCTGTCCACGTCGATCTGCCTGAAGAAGCCTATGTCAGAGCACACTTGCCATGTTCCGTCCACATCGATCTGCCTGAAGAAGCCTACGATTTCCTATGTACTAGCAACCTATGAAAGGTAACAAACATCCTTGCAAACCTACTTGCCCGCTCCTAGTACGTACAACCAAAACTATATTTTGGTCTTAACTTCATGAAACACCTATCCAGACCTTTACAAGGTCTGCCTATCAATCGCTTCCAATTTAATTAATTTTACCGTCATAGTTTACATACTGTTTATTTTCATTAATCTGCTTTAGGCCATTTTTACATCCGATTTGGTTATTTCACAATTTTCCTTTTTCTTACATAAATGGTAATTCAATTTCACGTCCGTTCAGTCTGTATGGTTTGTTTGTAATTTTTATGCCATTTTGTTACAGATTTACACTAGCCTTTAGAGTCCACTTAATTTACATTTTTCTCCATCCTAATTTACGTTCTCCTTTAGAGATTTAATCTGTACAAATTTTTTATCCAATAGCCACAAACCATTTAATTGCACAAAATTCCACTTTTATATTTTTAGGCCACATATGAAACAAACAATTATGCCAATTAGACTTCCCAATTTTGTTCCAAAACCATATTCAAAATTATGTAATTTGTAACGACCGGATATTTTCAACCATTCGCATCCGCACATGTCGGACTTGAATTGCTCAAAATACCGCGTTGTAAATAAAATATGGCAAATCTCAGAATATACAATAAATAAATAATCACAGATCACAGACACAGAGTAAAATAATGCAGCGGAAGTAAAAGAAATAGTAGTTCATGAAGCTACTATCAGAGTTAAATAAGATACAATAGAAGAAATAAAGTACAACGGAAGTCTCAATACAATAACCAAGTACAAGCTGAGTAGGACAATGAAATTGAAGTAGATAGGACAAGACAAGCAGAAAATCTCCAGCGATTCAAATCTCCAAGAGAGTGCAAATCCAAATCTGTGAATAACTCAGGCTGACCCGAGCGTAAAGCAAAACACAAAACACTCGTGTCAGGACAATATATACTTATATAATGTAAACCAACTCAAGTGAACTGTAATAAAGGTACAAGTAACTCAAAGAATGCTTGGGATCGCCCATTCTTTAAGGATCCGTTAAACTATTTACTATGTAGTAATATACGCTATATACAGTAGTGTCTAATTAGTAAAGTATAATCATATAGAAAATAGCGTTAAGGGGATGGTGAACCTTAACGCGGTCAGATCTTTAAACCAAAATCGTAGTAAAGCTCGCTATGGTAGGTGACATGGCACAACTAGGCGATGCCAGGGTAGATATACCAATTACGCATCCGGACTGGTGGTGACGCATAGCAGCCACTACCGCCCACCTCGAACAACACTCCCAAATCAAGGGTGCGCACCAAATCAATCACAAGTAATAGAATGGTATCGAAGAAGTGTGTCCGATCAGAGGTGCTACCTCCTTGGTCCGTCAATCGCTCCTGTTTTAGCCACCTTATGCCAACTCACGGGAGTTGGGTCCACGTATATACCTTAGGATCGTCGCCACCATCCTACTTCATTCTGGAAACTCCACCGCGTACACAGTTGTCAAAGTGGTTTTCGGTATCGATAGAGAGTATGTCCATATCCGATCCCGGTCTCTTTAACAACCAATCGTTATTATAACCCGTGGTTAAAATTTAAAAACAGTTTATACTTTAAAATAGAATATCATTTCAAATCCAAAAATAAAGATCAAATCATTTCCAAACCATTTAATATATCAAAATATCATATCTTTCCAAAACTTCATTTCAAATCATTTCAATATATCAAAATATCATATCTTTTCAAAACTTCATTTCAAATTATTTTAATATATCAACATATCATATCCTTTCAAAACTTCATTTCAAATCATTTAATATATACAAATATCATATCTTCCCAAAACTTCATTTCAAATCATTTTAATATATCAAAATATCATTTGAGTTCAAATCTAAATATTCAACTTTAAATACTTTTTAAATTTAAAGATATCATTCATTTATTATCATTTCAAGTCACCTTTTAAATAGTTTATATTTCAATCAAAATAATTCATCTAAACCATTTAAAAGTGTAATTATTATACTTTCAAATCAAGTATTAAAATTTCCAAAGTTTCAATTCAATTCAATCATTTATTTCAATTAAATTTCCATAGACCATTTCAAATCTTATAAATTTCAAATATAGATTTAATCCACAAAATAATTATTCAAATTTATAAAATAAATCCAAGCTTTATTATCTATATTTCACAAGTCTAATATCTTTTAAATAGATTCAAATTTCAAGTAAACCAAATGTTTTCATACTAATATAAACTTCAATTATTTATTCCAAGATTTAATATCATTTCAAATTCATTTCAAAATATCAAAATATCATTTCAAAACATCATCTATTATATTTAAATACCATTTAATCATATTTCAAAATAGTTGTATTTCCAAAATCAACTATTCCATTTAAATCATTTAAAGTCAATTCATTATATTTAATAATTTAATATTAAATTTCCAAAATTTAATCTTTTTTTCAAAGATCATTTATTCATTTGAATTTATTAAACAAAGAAAATTCAACTTTCGCAGCACTTAGAAAATGCTACGAAATGTTATGTTTAAAAATAGTTCATTAACAAAAGACGGCATTTAAATGCTGTAATTTCTTAATTTAGTTTCAATTAAAATTTTAGTTAAATTTAACAACTATAGCACCAACAAAGTGCTATAATAACCCTTAGTTCAAATTTGCTATTTGGTTCATTTAAAACAACTACAGCATTTTCCAATGCTGTAATATCTTTACATTATATTTCAAAAATGCTGTCAAATTAAATTCAGAGTTTCATTTACAATTTCACACATAATTAACTTTTAATAAAAATCATTTAACTTATAAAATCATATATTTCCATATTTAAAAACAATCATTTAAATACCTTTATTTCTATGATTTATAAAGTCAAATTTCCATATATAAAAAATCAAATTAAATAACAATTAAATTTTCATTTCTTTAACTAAATTCTTAACTTAACAACTAAGTTTAAATTTCCAAAATATAACTTATTTTCATTTATTTTACTTAATTAAAACTTAACTTTTAACAAAATTTCACAAAATTCAATTTAAGTTATATTTCCAAATTCAGCTTAAATATTCATTTATTCCATATTTTAATTTATACAAAATCATTAACACCTTTAAAACATTATTATTACTTAATAAAAATCATTAAATTCATCTTTAAATCAAATTTGTCATATCTTCATACTTTACATAAATTCCATTTATAAACAAAATCATAAATTCTAAAATTAACTTGTATTTCAAATTCTACTTCACCATTTACTTAATTCACTTATTTAATTTGTAGAAAATCACAAATATTTAATAAAAATCATTTTAATAATATTTAAATCAAAATATCATAATATTTACATTTTTAAAATATTTTAAAATTTTTAGAAAAATATATAAACCACGGGTCTGTATATAATTTTTCTAGCCTAGGTCAAGTGATACGGATATGTATCATTTCAATCCGCAGTTTACAAAGAAAAACCCAGGTTCTATCATTTCAAACCCGCAATCCCAAGTTAAATAAATAAAATAAAAAGTCGCTCAGGCTTATCATTTCAGTCCATAACGATCTTTCCCTATTCTAAAGTCTGTTCGGGTATGTATCATTTCAACCCATAATGAACCTAATCTATAGGGAACTTGCAGTGTGATAAACTGATAAAAATGAATAGAAAAACATGAAATAACAGTAACATATAGTATAACAGGTGTAAATACAAATGTGAACATCATATGATTATAATATAGCAGTTACAACAGGATGATATGCATTTACAGATTCAAGTGATGTCAGTTTATCAACTATATAAGTACACATTGTCTGGTGAGAATTACTCACCTTTCGCTGCTGAAGATTCAAATCAAACAACAATATCTACCCCGAAAGAGAAGAACAGAGGGCACGATCAAAAATTGGAAGAGGAGACAAACTGGTCTCGATCTTGAAACAAGATAAATAAATCAAACTTAGTACTCGAATTGAATCACAAATCAAAGCGAAATTTTAAATAAAAATTTGAACTAGATAATTTGACACATCTAAATTATATGCATGTACGTGATTCCTAGTGGGAAATTCAGGCAGTGATTTTTAAAAAGGCAAGAACAGTGCACGCAACCTTTATTTTTCTTTAAGCATGCAAAAATTGGAAGAGGAGACAAACTGTAGAAATGCATAGTTTATGGTGGAGAAAGATATAGGGGATCATGTCATGTAATTTTGATATGTGCTCATGTCTCCTGTAGAAATGTTTGATGAACCTTAAGGAAAATGGTAGAGCAGAAACATTCATAGGAAGAAAAGAATAGAGTAAAAATCAATGAATTTGTAAAGGTTGAGTTGAATTTAAACTGGCTAACCAGTAGGCTTAACCATGACTTATAATTGATATAAGTCCATGCAAAGGCTGAAAGGCAAAGCCTGAATCTGGTGGGGCATTTGATTTTCCCCGGTGAAAACATGTATTGCTTGGGGTAATAAGCTCATTTACCTGCTTAGTAATTGTAAACACTACTGCACCTATGCTTAGCTAATTCCTGCTATTTTGATACTTAATTCAAATCTGGAAGTATTGGGTCATAATCAAAACCTTTGATAAATTATAAATGCATATGGTCTTGTTTGTAATGAGCATTTCCACCATTCAATAGAACAGTGACCACAACATTGTTCTCTTCATTAGAAAATATCAAATATCTTCATCATAAGTTCACCTGGAAGTCTTGCATTTTGTCTGATTCTTTTTACTTACTTGCCACAAGTATACTGACTATACACATGACCTTAGTTCCTGTTTAGCATGATAGTTAAGTTAGTACTCTGATATAAAAGTTGCTTGAAATTGAAATGAGTAGAACAAGCTAACCTAATAAGCATGAGTTAGGTTGAACACTTTTACCCAGTATAGAACAACATGTATCAAATCACAAAAATCCCAGAATTAAAAGGTATAGCTTGTAAATTCAGGGGTCAATTCATTTGAGAGGTAAATCAAGAAAAATAAGAAAACCAGTAATATTTAATCCTAAGGATAATCAAGCTGGAGTTCTAAAAAGAAATATAAACATATGATAAATAGAAAAGGCTATGTGACACCAAATCTCTAATATGAGAAATAAGGTGGAAAAGAGTTGCTTTGCTATTATAAACCACTCTGATAGGCAAAGAACCATTTATATATCTTCATATATGTAAATGATAGAATTTATTTAAATACTGATATACCTATATTAGTAAAATCCAGGATCTTGGGAAATCAAATCAAGAGAAGTGATCCATTGTAAAAGTATATATATATAGGCATTTAAAAAAAAATCTAACAGAAAAGTTACTATAGATAAATGAAATAGAAGTGGGTCACTTCAGTACAGCTTGCTCTGGGGCACTTGCTCATTTGAGTTGTGCTGCTTCGGGTTGCACTTACTCTACCACCATTCACTTCGAGCATGCGTTGCTCCGTCCAGTTTTATTATGATATATGTGTGTTCGTGTGCTGTGGTGCCATACCTCTGGTGCCCTCACCCTCCCTCTATTTGTGTAGTTGTACCACTGCAGTGTGCGTTGGTGCTGTAGATGTGTTGAGTCAGTGTCTTGACCTTCTTGCATTTTGTGGTAGTTGTTACCTTCTTGAAGTCTACGGTGTTATCACATTCACTTGCTTACTGCATTTGTTTGCACTATGAATTATTGTGCATTGGCCTTTGTGCCTTGTTGCTATTTCTTTATATGCTGTTGTGGCGAGGCAGTGCACGCGTGCGTGTACTGCAGCCACACAGCATTGACATTTTAAATTAACATTTCAGTTGTCGAAATTGTTTTGTGTTGCCAATTCAACATATTTTGAAGTGTATTTTGATTTAGTTTAATTTGATGATTTCGTTGTTAATTGCTGTTTAGGCAATTCTGTTGTTTCCTAAATTATCCTTATGGATAATCATTTCATTTGTCTTTGTTGGCCTTTTTGAATCTGCTGATTTGTTGCTTAACGCTGATACGTGTTATATTTATCGTTATCCAATTTCTTATTAAAGAATTGGATATACGAGATTTCTGTGACTGTCGTCTATTTGATATTTGATTATTATTGCTTCTGTGCACTAATAACTGAGTTTGAATTAGACTGACTCGTGTATTATTTTCTTTTGAATTTAATACTCGGGTCAGACCCGAGTTATTTCAGGTTGTAGATTTCCTGCTTTGAGTTGTTGTTTAGCTATGAAGACTTTTCATATCTTTTGAAGGGGTCTTCGTCTTTTTGTAGTAGTCAGTGCATTGTTTTAGGTTGATGTGTATTCATGTATATTAGTCGATAATGTACTTGTATATATATAACTTCCCGAGTTGACAGTTATAGTTGGATCATTTGTATTGTGTCAAATGTATTGTAACTGACATCAGTTATTATATATATGAGACCTTTTGTTCTATCTGTGTTCCGCATTTATATTATCTGTGTTATTTTTATATTTATTGTCCTAAACTATTATAGCCACTGTGTAGTAGCTTTGAGTTTGTATCGGTATGTCGAGTTTCCTCCTGAGATAAAAATGCATGTTATACTATCTGACATATCGGTGCTCGCACAAAGCAATTACACGGATGGTCGCTCTTCAACAGCCTTATTCTCCGTGCTAGTTGACAACATTACACCGAGTGTTCTTGGCTAGCGTGGGCATAGAGGTGGGGCGTCACAACGTTTCTATTAAATCAGAAGGAAAGTGAATATATTTAAAAGTGCGTACAACAGACGCAATAGTTTATGCCCAAAATATAACAAAACAACGGTTTTAAATTTTATACGTTTTCCTATTTATACGTTATTTATTCCATCAAATAACGCACCTTTTTTTAAACGCGTAATTAACAGTTTAATTATACATAAATTTTGCAATCTATTACTTAATAAAACATGATTTGTTTACATTGGGTTTTTATTCATTCCATGTACTAAGAATCTATTACTAAACGTAACTAAGAAAAATATAAATGATTAAATTTAAAAGTATATAATCCATTTTTAAAGAACAAAAGTGAAATAAAACTTTGTTATGAATATATTCAACTAAACTAAAAGATTGGAAAATTAGAAATTTAAAGATTTATAACTTCAATAAATGTTGAGTTTTAACCAAAATAAGAATTATAGAATTTACTTATATAAAAAAAATCTTGGGTGATTATTTATAATTAAATTTAGAAATCCATCTTCCGTAAAATAAAACCCCAGAGTTAAAATTAAAGAATAAAATATTGCTAAAATTTTGGGTTGTTACACTCTCCCCCACTCAAAACTTTTCGTCCCCGAAAAGGAATGAGGTACGGGAAAGCACAGAAATGATAGAGTGAAACAAGATTAAGACAAGATGACAAAGGGATTGAAATTATACCTGATAACTATTGTTATAGGTAAGTTTAACAAGGTGGAGATGATCTTCCCATGATTCTCCGGAATCAGGAACACAAGCACGAAAAGATCCTCTAGAATCTAATTCACTCTTTCCGCTTAACCTACGGTCTATGGATGAAAGCAGTGCTCAGATTCGAAATGAGTATAAAAAATTATTAAAGATTATAGAAATATTTCTAAATAGAAAGATTATATATAGATGCCTATACCAGTCTGTAGCAAGATGAGGAAAATAAGGACACCCAAAGATAGTTTGGAAAACAAAATAAGATAATAAATTGAAAAACAAAATAAGATAATAGGTTTGAACTTTCCATGGTTTCAGCTCGAATTGATAATTAATTTTACACAAGTTAAATAAATCTTACCATCTCTGATTTCATTATCTTATCATCTAATTTCTTAAACCAACAATTTCAATAATCATGGATTTGATTAAAATTAAGTGTATAACATTCAATAAATTTAATTCTTCTTTATTCCTAATTAAAATTTAATTTATTCCTCTCAATATATTTATCACTCATGTTAAATATACTTACACTTATTATAATTGCTTCCTTTTATCCTTAGTTCTTTTAACATTATTTTATTGTAAGTTATTCAATTACCCTTTAATTCTATTTACCTCTGTTAATCTTTTTATAACTAAGATTTAGGTGTATAACATTTATTATAACCACTCAAATTTTATTTATAAAAATCTTTTTATATTGCATATTATCCAATTACATTGTTAGCTTCTAAAAATTAAGGTAGGTTATATTGGAATGCAATTAAGAATTATAAAAATAAAACTTTCTAAAATTAATATACAATATAAACATTCTAATTCAATCATTTCAAGCTTGAATATTTATTCAAATTTTATTTTATTTTTATACTTGAAGTTATTATTTAAGATAGAATTTAAGAATAAAACATTTCGATTCCTTTCAACCCATTTAGAGATAAATAAATGTATGTACATAATTTGTCAAATCAAATTTAAATCATATACATATATATATATTATAAATCAATCATATTTTAGAAATTTAAATCAGTTAAATTTCCCAAAACAAAGCTGTAGTAAGACTACAGAATGGTCTCTTTACTTCGAAACTCGAAAATGAAAGTCGATGATGCCGCGGTAATCACCGAAATTATTTTCCAGCGACAAAGAGAAGAGCACTTAAAATTTTAAAACTTTAAAATTATTTAGAAACAAATTTCTATTCAAAAATACTTTAAATAATATCTCCTTTTAAAACTTTAAACACAAGGTTTGAAACCATCGGAAATTAAATTCTCAAATTGTAACGACCCGTAAATCTTAACAATTTTTATGACGTAATTAATTGAAATTTTGTGAAATTTTAAACAATAAAATTTGAAAATAAAAATTTACTATTTGGAATACGTCTATTTTAATATAGCAACTGGTAAATTTTTATCTGATAATATTGAAGTTCATTTTCCTGTGAAATTTCATTTCAAATCAAACCGGTTAATAACAGTGAATTTAAAAGTTTTCCGAAACTAAAATATGTCAACAAGAGAAAATTTATTCAGATCATTCTGAATCAGACTGCGAAATTCGTTTTTCCAAATTTGGACTTCTACTGCTCCGTTTATCTTAATTCTGACAAAATAGCAGCATTTCTGGTACCGATTATTGACTTTCGATCGGATGATCGTACCACTAGTATTTGTATACCGTTTTGATCGTCACGTCATGCTGATCTCCATGGTATATTCATTTGCTTGTTTCGGCGTCCGATGGACAACGGAATCTGTAAAACTGTTCACCGTATCGGTACCGTATTCGTGACCTTTTGTTTTCTATTGCCTTTCAAACTTTAGCCGTGCTGTCCAAGCATCAATTAATTGCTTTAAAACTTTTGCGGAATCAATGGATAGTGCACGTTCCTTTGGCTTTTGAATTTATATCTAAAATTAAGGTGGAACGTTTCTTTTGCCCCTTTCTCTCCTATTCACACTTTCATATATTTATTTCTTTCATCTGAAACTCTTTCTTCTTCCTCCCAGATCTATTTCTTCCTCCTCTCTCTTTTATTTTTTCGTTTCTTTCTTCTATTCTTCAAACCCCCGGTGCACCTATCTCCACAAATCCGCCTCAGCCAAACCCAACCGCATTTCTACACTCGGCGTTCCTCCTCCCCACGACCAGCAACCACCACGACCTCCTCTCCCAACCGAAGCTTCACCTCCTCCCCACGTCACCACTTCCACCTTCACCACTGCCCACAGCCTTGCCTCCCATCAGCCTCGCCAACACCATCGCCTACTGCCCCTACCCATCACCACCTCCGAGCCCACAGTTCCAACCCAAAGCTCCAACGCCGAAGGCACGCAACCACCACCTCGTTCACGCGCAGCAGCCACCGCCATACCACCTTCCCTCATGTGATCCACCCAGATCCGCCCAGACCACCATCTAGCAGCACTCAACCAACCACTTCGGCCTTCCCATGTGACAGCCTACTCACGTCCGTGCCGCCTCCCCTCTCAGCTGCCGCCACCACCCCTGGCCACATCTGTTCATTTCACCCCTTCGCTTTTTCTCTACCGAGATTTCTCTTTAGCCTCTGCCCTTCCCAAGCTTGGTCGAGCACTCTTTCTTTTCCTCTCTTTTGTTCGGCTCCACATCTCCATGTTCACGCTGCAGCCTCTTTTACTACTAAGGTATATATATATTTCTGTTATACTAGTTTTATTATATATTGGTTATAAAGTATGTATATATATAATTTAAGGTATATTTTAATAGGTCCACATATATTTGTTTAGTTTCTGTTTTGTTTGCAATGATTTTTATTATATATACGTAGTGCTACATTTTGTTTATATTGTGAGTTTACATACATAGTTACAGGATTGCATATGTTATAGGCTACGTATAGGTGGGTAGGTGGCTGCATGTACAATCATTTTCATATGCATAGTGACTACATATACAAATCTTTTCATTTACATCTTGGCTTTATTATTTTCTTTACTGTCACCGCTTTATTTTATACATCTTAGTACATATAGAAGTAAAGCAACTTTTATGAGCTTGTCTAGTGCATATGTAGTTATTTATAGGGTATAATATAAATATTTTTTTTTTGTTAAAGGATATGTTACGTTTCCAGGATATATATGCGTGCGGAAGCTTAGTATATATATAATTGTTTGACATAGTACATGTTTTAAATAGGACCTGTCACATTTTTGTTTTCTAAGAACTAGAAGCCTTGACTTTGCATGTGCACTAGTGTGTCTATTCCTTAGTCTGGAGTAGGTACAGCATGTATATAATTATAGTACTAGTTTTAAAACAAAGGTTGCAAAGTTTACAGCAGTAAATATATAGAGTTTCGAAATCTTTATATGCTCTAATAAAATGCCAGGTTTCGAAATCCTTTGCATAATTGTCTACATATGTTATTGTTGTTAGTCTCCATATTCATATGAAATAAGTAATAAGGTATTGAGTATAGACAATGTATAGTCTGTTGGCATTATATATAGTCTGTTTGCATAGACAATGTATAGTATTATATGTGTTAAGTATAGCATGTTTCAAGTATATACATGAGTCTAGGTTGAAATGAATATGAGATAAATATTGATTTTAAATATATTATGTATATATATTGAATTTAATATTTGTGTTTCAATTTAAAATAATAATTTTTAAAATACACATATATTTAATTTAATATGTATTTGAAATTTAGAATATAACTTTATATAATGGTTATATATATAGTTATATACATAAGTTCACTTATACTATTTGTACTATTTTTCTCATCGATCCAATCCTAATTTGAATTCGTCTATTCCTATTATCAGCTTTGATCATCGAATTGTGTCCATCTAGCTTTGTTTTGGGATTTGGACCTGGATTTCGTAACTCACTTCTTTGTCTATCTCCCTAGCCTCGAAAGGTGAGCAATCACTCACGATTAACGTTCTTTTATTATTTAAATTCGATTTCATTTGAAATAATAATTTAAATATGTTGCTGTAGTTATTTACATTGTTATATATGCTATTATCTATAACTGTTCACCTGTGGGATATGACACCATATCCCGTTGTTCTTATTCTATTGTTATTGATGATATATGCCTGTTGTTTTATTTTATATTATCTGTTATCACTCTGCAAGTTCCCTGTTAGTATAGAATTCACTATGGGTTGAAATGATACATACCCGAACGGACTTTAGAATAGGAGAAAATCGTTATGGGTTGAAATGATAAACCCAAGCGATTTTCATTTGAATTGAAATTGGGATTACGGGTCGAAATGATATCTACCCGTATATATTTAGATTTCGGATTGAAATGATAAATATCCGTATCACTTAACCATATGATAAATATATATACAAATACCGTTGGTCCATATATATAAATATTTTGAAATTGAATTCTATGGTTTTTGGAAAGAAATATATGGTTTTATTAAATATTGAGCCTTAAATTATTATATATAAATGGAAATGATTTATATTGATTTAATAATGATATTTAATTTAATTAAGATGGATTTAATACATATAATATGTTAAGTATAAAATTTATATTTCAAAATAGATTTTGGTAAAAATTTTGAATAAGTTAAAGGTTGGGAAGATAATTTGAATTTAGTAAAGAAATTTTGTTTAATTAAACCAATTTAAAACTTATTGGAATTGGGATTTTAGATATGATTTATAGCTTGAGTTTGATTTAAATAATTTAATGAATATTTCTTGTTTAAATAAATTTAAAGAAATATTTAGTAGAAAATGAAATTTAAGGCTAGTTAAATGATATTGAATTTATTAAGTGAATATTCCCTGATTAAATAATAATAAAGTTAAATCAAGATCTATATGAAACTGTTAAATTGAACTTTGAAAATGTTGAATATTAAAGCTTTGAAATCTATTGAAAATTTAAATGGTATCTTTAGAACTGAATTGAATTGATGAATTGAGCTTTGAATACATTTGAATTTGGAATTTGAGTTAATCGATTTGTGAGACTTGAGGAAATTATAAATACTTTACTTTATAAATTATTTAACCTATATACTATTTGTAAAATAGATATATTTGAAATGAAATGATATTTGGGTTTTGAAGTATAAATTTAATTGAAATGACCACGGTGTTATAATGTATATTTCCACCTTGTAGATAGTTCTGAAGATCCTTAGAGGATGGTTATCCCAAACATCCTTTAAGTTACTCGTATTTCAATTGATATTTCACTTGAGTTGGATTTATTTATATAAGAATGTTAATCCTGACTCGAGTGTTTTGTGTTTTGCTTTACGCTCGGGTCAGACTGAGTGATACAGCATTCAAGACTCACCTTTGGAGTTTGGAGCTTCGTTTGGAGATCCAACCATCGATTCAGCTTTCAGCTTTCCAGTTGATTTGTTCAGAGAGGTCATCTATTCGTACTGAAGACTTCACTGTATTTGAGATATTCTGTTGTATTTTATTTTAACTCTGATGTTTATATAGTAGCTTCATGAACTACTATTTTATCTATTCCGCTGCATATTATTGTATTACTCTGTGTCTGTGATTCTGTGATTGATTTATTTACTGCATATGCTGAGTTTTGCCAAATTTAAATTAACAATTCGGTATTTTGAATTATTCAAGTCTGGCATGTGTGGATTTATTGTCGATTTGAATGGTCCAAATTATCGGGTCGTTACAGTTGGTATCAGAGCTTTGGCTCTAGGCAAAACCTAGCATATATAGTAAATTTATTTACAGAATCACTTTCGTTCGAGTTTGAATTTCTTCCTTTTGACTCGATTTCCTTTGAACTTTGGAACGTTCCTTGCGGTTCCAAAAATTCATTCTTGTCTCTCCCTATTTGTATTCTTTTGATTCTGGAGTATCCCATAACTCCACTTTGAATGATCTCTATAAGAATAGGCGATCCCGCCAATCTTTGAATGATTTGTAAAGGGGTGGAACTCCTTTACATTTGGCATTGATTCACCGGAGATTTATATATCTTTGGTTTAGATGCCGCTATCTCTTGCGATCGAATGTTGATTTTTCTTGGAATTCTGCATCGATCTTGTTCCTGAAGTCGCGGTTGACCCGGTTAAGGTCGTCCGCGATTTATATAAGTATATTCATCTTCTATTTTGAAATTTAATTATCTCATCTTCGTTCGAGCTTATCTTCAAATCACAATTCTATTTGACAAGAGTCCCTCTAATTTGAATCTCTGTCTTTGTTTTGAAATCCGTTCGTGAATCGTCCTTTGAAAATCGGGTTTGTTTATATTTTAGAAATTGTTTTCTAAACCGAAATTATTATTTTAATAAGTATGATTATATTCTATATATAAAAGTGAAATGTTTTGATAAAGATTATAAACCCTTTAAAATTAGAATTTGAGGTTTCGAAAGGATCTGTAATTTTGAAAAATTATATAAGAAATTTGATTTATCTAAAAATGATTTATAACTGAAGGATTTTTAAAGTGAAATTCGAGAATTAAACTCCGGTATTTTGAAATTGGTTTTAAGATTTTGAAATATATTATAACAATAATATGATTTAAAAGTATTTTCTGAATAAGAAATGTTTCAAATGATTTTAATGAGTTTCGAATGATTCGAAGAAATTTCAAAGGAAGTTTGAGAAAATAGAAGTCCAGAACTCACTTATGTCGCTGGAAAATAATTTCGGTGATGAGTGCACGCATCATCGACATTGATTTTCGAGTTTCAGAGTGAGGGATAGGCCACTTCAATAGCTTTGCTACGCGAGTGATTTTTGCGAAACCAATTTTGATTTCAAATTCCGAAGTAAGATTTGATATTCAAAGGATATATGTATATATATTTGAAATGATTTGAAGTAAGCCGTTGTTCAGTCCTTGAGGTTCAGATTTGATATAACCCCATCTATTAAAATTGATTTACTAATTTGTTGCTGATTTCCAACTCTTGAATTTGAAAATGATTTCTTCATCTATTTTGAAGGTTCGAGCACTTCCAAATCAAGGTTAACTTTTCAAAAGCTAAGAAATTTTGAAGTATAAAGTATATAAGTTTGTTTTGAATGTTTAAGAATGTAGTAATATGATTTAATAAGTTGAAACTGTTTTGTTAAGTAAACGAATAAGGAAATTTTAAATTTTTTCTAATATGAAATTTAGATTTGAAATGTTTTGAAAAGAATTTGGTCTTCAAAATATTTTGAATAAAGTTTAGTTTAAATATTTTAACTTAATAACATCTTTATGACACCATATATTTAACAAGTTGGAATAAATATATAAGTTGTACGTATGCTGTTTATTCGCATAATTAATTTGATCCAAGTTTGAGTACACAAGTTCGAGGTGGATTACACCATTTCGTGTTAGGATTTTTCATTTTATTTTTGATGGCGAATATTTGATATGGATTTTGGGCTTGATTCTTGAATTCTCTATCGTAGTATATGGCTATGCAAGGAGACTGATGGCTTCTAGTCGAGAAACCATATCGAAGTTCGCATTTGGGAAGTCGAATGGACAATACTAGTTCGAAAGCAAACTTGTGTGATCGAGCGAGCGATCAAATGTGATTTCGCGAAATGATGACGTATGTACATCTTATATTCTAATATCATTGATATATTTTGACGCTGAAATTGAAAGCTGTCGAGTTAGAATATCTTTGCTTACTAAAAGAAAATTTCCCATTTAAATTACAAAGATATATAACCCATAAAAGCAAAGATATTCAAATCCCGTATGGCTCTTCATACAGCGAAATTTATTTTTGAAAAATTTGATCCCTATATAAGATAGACCTTACGTAAGTATAAGATGATTTTGAAAACATTTGATTTTGGAAATGAATTGGTTGACTTAAATTTATATTGATTTGGAAATTTGGATTTATTTTCTAAATCTATTATTTTGGAAACTTTGGAACTAAAGATATTTAATTTGAGAAGAAATAATTTGGTGAAATTGTATATGAGTTTGAAATTGAACTGATATTGAAACAAATTGAAATTTGAGAACCTTATGTTACTAAAAAACTTGATTTGGGAGTTGTCGAACTTATATAAAATTGATTTGTATGAGTATGAAACTGATTCGAAAACTATAGATTTGAAAAGGTACTCAATTTGAAAGTGAAATCTTATATAATTGAAGTCTATATAAGTATGATTTGATATACTATTGATTTTGGAAAGTATTTGATTTGAAAATTTAAACCTTATATATAATGGATTTTATATAAGTACGATATTTGAAAGTGATTTGAAAGGGTACTATATGATACATATTTTCGAAGTAAAGATATGGAAAGTGCCTTCTGCTTGATATCCGATTTGTGGCCACATCTTGGATTCATTCTATCGATATTATTCTCTCTGATTTTGGTTTTCCGGATATGATACTCGAGTGTCCTTCGAATTCCATGGCGTTACCCATGGTCTTACGAACTCGACTGCATAGCGTAATTCGTAAGGCAGTGATTGCTTAAAAGGTACGGATGTTTCCTGGGGGATCCAGGCGTAACCATTGTGTATCTGCGATCTATGGTCGTGTTAGTGGCGTAATCCGCAAGGCAGAGATTGCTTACGGGGTATGGATGTTTCCTGGGGGATCCAGGCGTAACCATTTTTATGTATCCTGCGGTCCACCGTTTTGTTGCATGGCGAAATTCGCAAGGCAGTGAATGCTTAAAAGGTACGGATGTTTCCTGGGGGACCCAGGCGTAACCATTGTGTAT
The DNA here is from genome assembly GCA_030737815.1 of Allium fistulosum. Classification (NCBI taxonomy): domain Eukaryota; kingdom Viridiplantae; phylum Streptophyta; class Magnoliopsida; order Asparagales; family Amaryllidaceae; genus Allium; species Allium fistulosum. The sequence continues at coordinate 447,560,542 of CM060903.1, forward strand.
CTGCGATCCATGATTTGATTCGTTTTTTTTGATTGGATTGTACTTTCCATATCTGTTTTTAAAAGTTTTTCCAGTATTTTCACTGGGTGTTGAAACAGGTCTACTAAGTACTTGGAGAATTCTAGTTTTGCGCCTGATCAACGCACTACCAGAGTCTACAGGAACGAGGATAAACTTGTTAAAACATCGAGTTATAAAAGTATTTTCGAAAGAAAATTTGTTTCGTTATAAAGGTATCTTATGATAAAAGTATTTCCAACAAAGAAAATTTTGTATCAATATTTGGAATCAAAACCCTTATGGTTCTAAATTTACTATTCATGCCCGATACTATTCTTTTGAATCTACCTTATCTGCTCAGCTTTATTTATTCACCTGTATTCTGTTTTCCAAGTCCTCCTTCTTTTCCTTGTTGACTATATTTTTTTTTATAATTATGGATTTCTTAATAATATTTGAAAAGTATCTTGAGATAAATTAATAATTTATAAATTATGGATTTAATGTTTTCAAATAACTTCTTTGTAAATATAAGTAATAATATAAATAATTGTTTTCAAATGGTTTTCATACATTTATAAAGGTGTCATTTAAACATATAAATGGTATTTATAAAGGAAGCAAGAAATTTTACAAATGGATTTTTGAAAAGTATTACAGTATTAAAGATAATTGATTGCAAATGAAGTTTTCAAATGAATTTTTCAAGTAAAATTTATATAGTTTTAAATTAATTGTTTAATCTTAACCTTTAAAATATTTTTCTTTCTGGTTGTTTCTATTCTTCTACCTCCTTTCTTTTCGGGGACGAAAAGTTTTGAGTGGGGGAGAGTGTAACGACCCGTAAATCTTAACAATTTTTATGACGTAATTAATTGAAATTTTGTGAAATTTTAAACAATAAAATTTGAAAATAAAAATTTACTATTTGGAATACGTCTATTTTAATATAGCAACTGGTAAATTTTCATCTGATAATATTGAAGTTCATTTTCCTGTGAAATTTCATTTCAAATCAAACCGGTTAATAACAGTGAATTTAAAAGTTTTCCGAAACTAAAATATGTCAACAAGAGAAAATTTATTCAGATCATTCTGAATCAGACTGCGAAATTCGTTTTTCCAAATTTGGACTTCTACTGCTCCGTTTATCTTAATTCTGACAAAATAGCAGCATTTCTGGTACCGATTATTGACTTTCGATCGGATGATCGTACCACTAGTATTTGTATACCGTTTTGATCGTCACGTCATGCTGATCTCCATGGTATATTCATTTGCTTGTTTCGGCGTCCGATGGACAACGGAATCTGTAAAACTGTTCACCGTATCGGTACCATATTCGTGACCTTTTGTTTTCTATTGCCTTTCAAACTTTAGCCGTGCTGTCCAAGCATCAATTAATTGCTTTAAAACTTTTGCGGAATCAATGGATAGTGCACGTTCCTTTGGCTTTTGAATTTATATCTAAAATTAAGGTGGAACGTTTCTTTTGCCCCTTTCTCTCCTATTCACACTTTCATATATTTATTTCTTTCATCTGAAACTCTTTCTTCTTCCTCCCAGATCTATTTCTTCCTCCTCTCTCTTTTATTTTTTCGTTTCTTTCTTCTATTCTTCAAACCCCCGGTGCACCTATCTCCACAAATCCGCCTCAGCCAAACCCAACCGCATTTCTACACTCGGCGTTCCTCCTCCCCACGACCAGCAACCACCACGACCTCCTCTCCCAACCGAAGCTTCACCTCCTCCCCACGTCACCACTTCCACCTTCACCACTGCCCACAGCCTTGCCTCCCATCAGCCTCGCCAACACCATCGCCTACTGCCCCTACCCATCACCACCTCCGAGCCCACAGTTCCAACCCAAAGCTCCAACGCCGAAGGCACGCAACCACCACCTCGTTCATGCGCAGCAGCCACCGCCATACCACCTTCCCTCATGTGATCCACCCAGATCCGCCCAGACCACCATCTAGCAGCACTCAACCAACCACTTCGGCCTTCCCATGTGACAGCCTACTCACGTCCGTGCCGCCTCCCCTCTCAGCTGCCGCCACCACCCCTGGCCACATCCGTTCATTTCACCCCTTCGCTTTTTCTCTACCGAGATTTCTCTTTAGCCTCTGCCCTTCCCAAGCTTGGTCGAGCACTCTTTCTTTTCCTCTCTTTTGTTCGGCTCCACATCTCCATGTTCACGCTGCAGCCTCTTTTACTACTAAGGTATATATATATTTCTGTTATACTAGTTTTATTATATATTGGTTATAAAGTATGTATATATATAATTTAAGGTATATTTTAATAGGTCCACATATATTTGTTTAGTTTCTGTTTTGTTTGCAATGATTTTTATTATATATACGTAGTGCTACATTTTGTTTATATTGTGAGTTTACATACATAGTTACAGGATTGCATATGTTATAGGCTACGTATAGGTGGGTAGGTGGCTGCATGTACAATCATTTTCATATGCATAGTGACTACATATACAAATCTTTTCATTTACATCTTGGCTTTATTATTTTCTTTACTGTCACCGCTTTATTTTATACATCTTAGTACATATAGAAGTAAAGCAACTTTTATGAGCTTGTCTAGTGCATATGTAGTTATTTATAGGGTATAATATAAATATTTTTTTTTTTTTGTTAAAGGATATGTTACGTTTCCAGGATATATATGCGTGCGGAAGCTTAGTATATATATAATTGTTTGACATAGTACATGTTTTAAATAGGACCTGTCACATTTTTGTTTTCTAAGAACTAGAAGCCTTGACTTTGCATGTGCACTAGTGTGTCTATTCCTTAGTCTGGAGTAGGTACAGCATGTATATAATTATAGTACTAGTTTTAAAACAAAGGTTGCAAAGTTTACAGCAGTAAATATATAGAGTTTCGAAATCTTTATATGCTCTAATAAAATGCCAGGTTTTGAAATCCTTTGCATAATTGTCTACATATGTTATTGTTGTTAGTCTCCATATTCATATGAAATAAGTAATAAGGTATTGAGTATAGACAATGTATAGTCTGTTGGCATTATATATAGTCTGTTTGCATAGACAATGTATAGTATTATATGTGTTAAGTATAGCATGTTTCAAGTATATACATGAGTCTAGGTTGAAATGAATATGAGATAAATATTGATTTTAAATATATTATGTATATATATTGAATTTAATATTTGTGTTTCAATTTAAAATAATAATTTTTAAAATACACATATATTTAATTTAATATGTATTTGAAATTTAGAATATAACTTTATATAATGGTTATATATATAGTTATATACATAAGTTCACTTATACTATTTGTACTATTTTTCTCATCGATCCAATCCTAATTTGAATTCGTCTATTCCTATTATCAGCTTTGATCATCGAATTGTGTCCATCTAGCTTTGTTTTGGGATTTGGACCTGGATTTCGTAACTCACTTCTTTGTCTATCTCCCTAGCCTCGAAAGGTGAGCAATCACTCACGATTAACGTTCTTTTATTATTTAAATTCGATTTCATTTGAAATAATAATTTAAATATGTTGCTGTAGTTATTTACATTGTTATATATGCTATTATCTATAACTGTTCACCTGTGGGATATGACACCATATCCCGTTGTTCTTATTCTATTGTTATTGATGATATATGCCTGTTGTTTTATTTTATATTATCTGTTATCACTCTGCAAGTTCCCTGTTAGTATAGAATTCACTATGGGTTGAAATGATACATACCCGAACGGACTTTAGAATAGGAGAAAATCGTTATGGGTTGAAATGATAAACCCAAGCGATTTTCATTTGAATTGAAATTGGGATTACGGGTCGAAATGATATCTACCCGTATATATTTAGATTTCGGATTGAAATGATAAATATCCGTATCACTTAACCATATGATAAATATATATACAAATACCGTTGGTCCATATATATAAATATTTTGAAATTGAATTCTATGGTTTTTGGAAAGAAATATATGGTTTTATTAAATATTGAGCCTTAAATTATTATATATAAATGGAAATTATTTATATTGATTTAATAATGATATTTAATTTAATTAAGATGGATTTAATACATATAATATGTTAAGTATAAAATTTATATTTCAAAATAGATTTTGGTAAAATTTTTGAATAAGTTAAAGGTTGGGAAGATAATTTGAATTTAGTAAAGAAATTTTGTTTAATTAAACCAATTTAAAACTTATTGGAATTGGGATTTTAGATATGATTTATAGCTTGAGTTTGATTTAAATAATTTAATGAATATTTCTTGTTTAAATAAATTTAAAGAAATATTTAGTAGAAAATGAAATTTAAGGCTAGTTAAATGATATTGAATTTATTAAGTGAATATTCCCTGATTAAATAATAATAAAGTTAAATCAAGATCTATATGAAACTGTTAAATTGAACTTTGAAAATGTTGAATATTAAAGCTTTGAAATCTATTGAAAATTTAAATGGTATCTTTAGAACTGAATTGAATTGATGAATTGAGCTTTGAATACATTTGAATTTGGAATTTGAGTTAATCGATTTGTGAGACTTGAGGAAATTATAAATACTTTACTTTATAAATTATTTAACCTATATACTATTTGTAAAATAGATATATTTGAAATGAAATGATATTTGGGTTTTGAAGTATAAATTTAATTGAAATGACCACGGTGTTATAATGTATATTTCCACCTTGTAGATAGTTCTGAAGATCCTTAGAGGATGGTTATCCCAAACATCCTTTAAGTTACTCGTATTTCAATTGATATTTCACTTGAGTTGGATTTATTTATATAAGAATGTTAATCCTGACTCGAGTGTTTTGTGTTTTGCTTTACGCTCGGGTCAGACTGAGTGATACAGCATTCAAGACTCACCTTTGGAGTTTGGAGCTTCGTTTGGAGATCCAACCATCGATTCAGCTTTCAGCTTTCCAGTTGATTTGTTCAGAGAGGTCATCTATTCGTACTGAAGACTTCACTGTATTTGAGATATTCTGTTGTATTTTATTTTAACTCTGATGTTTATATAGTAGCTTCATGAACTACTATTTTATCTATTCCGCTGCATATTATTGTATTACTCTGTGTCTGTGATTCTGTGATTGATTTATTTACTGCATATGCTGAGTTTTGCCAAATTTAAATTAACAATTCGGTATTTTGAATTATTCAAGTCTGGCATGTGTGGATTTATTGTCGATTTGAATGGTCCAAATTATCGGGTCGTTACACAAATTCTTGATTTAAATTAATTTCAGTTCCCAAATCAAATTTATAAACAACTATTTATAAATTCATTTATAGAATGATAAATCAAGTATTATCATTTCTAATAATCAATTTAAATAAATTTATTAAGTTCCATAATATTTACTTATATCAAAATTTATTTCATTAACCAAATTTAAAAATAATATTGTGTCAAAGTGTTTTAGAAATCCTATCGATAGCGTTGATCAGACGAATCGATCGGAAACCCAAATCAACATCAACAACTCAAACAACACAATATATAAAACAAAACATAGATTTACAAGTACAATTCAAAATATTTGGAGATATTTTGGAAACAAAGACAAGATGATTAATTAACAAAATGTGAAGATGGATAAGCTTAGATAAATCGCGGGTAACCTTAACGGGGTCAACCGTGACTTAATGAATAAGATCAATGTGTATTTTTTTCTGGGGTAAATCTACATCCGATCTTAAAAGATAGAGTTTGGAATAACAAAAGGTATTAGCATCTAAACCAAGGATAGATATAAATCTCTAGTGAATCGATGCTAATTGTAAAGGAGTTTCCCCCTTTACAAGAAAATTAGAATATTAGCGAGACCGCCAATTCACTATAAAGATCATTCGAAGTGGAGTTATGGAATACTCCAAAATCAAAAGAAGATGAATAGTGAGGGACAAGAATGGATTTTGGAACCGCAGGGAATGTTCCAAAATTCAAAGGAAATTCGAATCAAAAGGACAAGATTCAAACTCGAACGAAAGTGATTCGGTAAATAAATCTACTCCATATGCTGAGTTTTGCCTCAAAGCCAAAGCTTTGATACCAACTGTAACGACCGGATATTTTCAACCATTCGCATCCGCACATGTCGGACTTGAATTGCTCAAAATACCGCGTTGTAAATAAAATTTGGCAAATCTCAGAATATACAGTAAATAAATAATCACAGATCACAGACATAGAGTAAAATAATGCAGCGGAAGTAAAAGAAATAGTAGTTCATGAAGCTACTATGTAAATATATCAGAGTTAAATAAGATACAATAGAAGAAATAAAGTACAACGGAAGTCTCAATAAAATAATCAAGTACAAGCTGAGTAGGACAACGAAACTGAAGTAGATAGGACAAGACAAGCAGAAAATCTCCACCGATTCAAATCTTCAAGAGAGTGGAAATCCAAATCTGTGAATAACTCAGGCTGACCCGAGCGTAAAGCAAAACACAAAACACTCGAGTCAGGACAATATATACTTATATAATGTAAACCAACTCAAGTGAACTGTAATAAAGGTACAAGTAACTCAAAGAATGCTTGGGATCGCCCATTCTTTAAGGATCCGTTAAACTATTTACTATGTAGTAATATACGCTATATACAGTAGTGTCTAATTAGTAAAGTATAATCATATAGAAAATAGCGTTAAGGGGATGGTGAACCTTAACGCGGTCGGATCTTTAAACCAAAATCGTAGTAAAGCTCGCTATGGTAGGTGACACGGCACAACTAGGCAATGCCGGGTTAGATATACCAATTACGCATCCGGACTGGTGGTGACGCATAGCAGCCACTACCGCCCACCTCGAACAACACTCACAAATCAAGGGTGTGCACCAAATCAATCACAAGTAATAGAATGGTATCGAAGAAGTGTGTCCGATCAGAGGTGCTACCTCCTTGGTCCGTCAATCGCTCCTGTTTTAGCCACCTTATGCCAACTCATGGGAGTTGGGTCCACGTATATACCTTAGGATCGTCGCCACCATCCTACTTCATTCTGGAAACTCCACCGCGTACACAGTTGTCAAAGTGGTTTTCGGTATCGACAGAGAGTATGTCCATATCCGATCCTGGTCTCTTTAACAACCAATCGTTATTATAACCCGTGGTTAAAATTTAAAAACAATTTATACTTTAAAATAGAATATCATTTCAAATCCAAAAATAAAGATCAAATCATTTCCAAACCATTTAATATATCAAAATATCATATCTTTCCAAAACTTCATTTCAAATCATTTCAATATATCAAAATATCATATCTTTTCAAAACTTCATTTCAAATTATTTTAATATATCAACATATCATATCCTTTCAAAACTTCATTTCAAATCATTTAATATATCAAAATATCATATCTTCCCAAAACTTCATTTCAAATCATTTTAATATATCAAAATATCATTTGAGTTCAAATCTAAATATTCAACTTTAAATACTTGTTAAATTTAAAGATATCATTCATTTATTATCATTTCAAGTCACCTTTTAAATAGTTTATATTTCAATCAAAATAATTCATCTAAACCATTTAAAAGTGTAATTATTATACTTTCAAATCAAGTATTAAAATTTCCAAAGTTTCAATTCAATTCAATCATTTATTTCAATTAAATTTCCATAGACCATTTCAAATCTTATAAATTTCAAATATAGATTTAATCCACAAAATAATTATTCAAATTTATAAAATAAATCCAAGCTTTATTATCTATATTTCACAAGTCTAATATCTTTTAAATAGATTCAAATTTCAAGTAAACCAAATGTTTTCATACTAATATAAACTTCAATTATTTATTCCAAGATTTAATATCATTTCAAATTCATTTCAAAATATCAAAATATCATTTCAAAACATCATCTATTATATTTAAATACCATTTAATCATATTTCAAAATAGTTGTATTTCCAAAATCAACTATTTCATTTAAATCATTTAAAGTCAATTCATTATATTTAATAATTTAATATTAAATTTCCAAAATTTAATCTTTTTTTCAAAGATCATTTATTCATTTGAATTTATTAAACAAAGAAAATTCAACTTTCGCAGCACTTAGAAAATGCTACGAAATGTTATGTTTAAAAATAGTTCATTAACAAAAGACTGCATTTAAATGCTGTAATTTCTTAATTTAGTTTCAATTAAAATTTTAGTTAAATTTAACAACTATAGCACCAACAAAGTGCTATAATAACCCTTAGTTCAAATTTTCTATTTGGTTCATTTAAAACAACTACAGCATTTTCCAATGCTGTAATATCTTTACATTATATTTCAAAAATGCTGTCAAATTAAATTCAGAGTTTCATTTACAATTTCACACATAATTAACTTTTAATAAAAATCATTTAACTTATAAAATCATATATTTCCATATTTAAAAACAATCATTTAAATACCTTTATTTTTATGATTTATAAAGTCAAATTTCCATATAAAAAAAATCAAGTTAAATAACAATTAAATTTTCATTTCTTTAATTAAATTCTTAACTTAACAACTAAGTTTAAATTTCCAAAATATAACTTATTTTCATTTATTTTACTTAATTAAAACTTCACTTTTAACAAAATTTCACAAAATTCAATTTAAGTTATATTTCCAAATTCAGCTTAAATATTCATTTATTCCATATTTTAATTTATACAAAATCATTAACACCTTTAAAACATTATTATTACTTAATAAAAATCATTAAATTCATCTTTAAATCAAATTTGTCATATCTTCATACTTTACATAAATTCCATTTATAAACAAAATCATAAATTCTAAAAATAACTTGTATTTCAAATTCTACTTCACCATTTACTTAATTCACTTATTTAATTTGTAGAAAATCACAAATATTTAATAAAAATCATTTTAATAATATTTAAATAAAAATATCATAATATTTACATTTTTAAAATATTTTAAAAATTTCAGAAAAATATATAAACCACGGGTCTGTATATAATTTTTCTAGCCTAGGTCAAGTGATACGGATATGTATCATTTCAATCCGCAGTTTACAAAGAAAAACCCGGGTTCTATCATTTCAAACCCGCAATCCCAAGTTAAACAAATAAAATAAAAAGTCGCTCAGGCTTATCATTTCAGCCTATAACGATCTTTCCCTATTCTAAAGTCTGTTCGGGTATGTATCATTTCAACCCATAATGAACCTAATCTACAGGGAACTTGCAGTGTGATAAACTGATAAAAATGAACAGAAAAACATGAAATAACAGTAACATATAGTATAACAGGTGTAAATACAAATGTGAACATCATATGATTATAATATAGCAGTTACAACAGGATGATATGCATTTACCGATTCAAGTGATGTCAGTTTATCAACTATATAAGTACACATTGTCTGGTGAGAATTACTCACCTTTCGCTGCTGAAGATTCAAATCAAACAACAATATCTACCCCGAAAGAGAAGAACAGAGGGCACGATCAAAAATTGGAAGAGGAGACAAACTGGTCTCGATCTTGAAACAAGATAAATAAATCAAACTTAGTACTCGAATTGAATCACAAATCAAAGCGAAATTTTAAATAAAAATTTGAACTAGATAATTTGACACATCTAAATTATATGCATGTACGTGATTCCTAGTGGGAAATTCAGGCAGTGATTTTTAAAAAGGCAAGAACAGTGCACGCAACCTTTATTTTTCTTTAAGCATGCAAAAGGTGACACAAATTTAGGTTCAAGAGTTGACAACTCATTTCCATGCTTGGCCCATATGTGCATGCAGGTAAATCATGGCAGTGACACAATTTTTTTTTTCCGTATAATAGAAGGATGGAACTACAGAAACAAAGCAAAATGAAAAGGAAACAAGAGGAGGAAGAGGCCATACCTACTGGCACACGCAAGGAAGAAGAGAACAAAAGAAGTGGAAAATTGCTTGACGCGATGCTTCTTTTTTTTTCAAAGGGGATGCGTGAGTTTAGTACTGGAGGAGATGGAGGCCAAAAGAGATGAAATGGAAATGGTACGAGGCTTCAATTTATAGGAAAAATATTGGTTGCTTTGCACGCAAGGAAATAGGGATATGCGTAATCAAGGCATCGAGTTTTATGGCCAGAAAGGAAAGAGTTTTATGGGCAAGGAATTCCGTTCGTTTACAAATCAAATGCAGAAAGAAAATGGCAAGTCAAATTTGAAATTTAGCATGTTAAAAGAAATAAATGATTTTAGTGCATTATTAAAGGGTGCGTGAATTTTGGCAACTAAGCCAAATTTCATGCATGAAAACAAATTCAAAAGGGCAAAAAAATCTGATTGATACGTGATACCATCTTTATGCAATCACGCATTGATTTAGATGCGAAGTTATGGGCAACATTTATTGCATTGATTGATAAAAACGGCAAGAATTATTTGCTAACAATTTTTATTCGTTTATAAATTCTTAGGAATAGGATGCGTTAATTGGTGAAAGATAGGCAAGAAATAATTTGCACTAGTCAGCAAAATTGGCGTGAATGAAGGGTAGAGAAACGGCAAGTAATCAATTAGCTTTAAACGGAAATGGAAAATCTGGTGCAAACGTGTTTAAATGTTGATTAAGGTGAAGGACAGAAATATATTTATTATTTTGAAATGTCTATGAATTAAAAATTGGCAATTATTCACAAAAAGAAAAGTGGAAATCCTCGATGATTTTAATCTAGTTTAAAAAAAAATTAACGGCTCTTTGGAAGAGTCAAAAGATTATATACATTTATAAACAAATGGAAGAAATGGCAAGGCACAGTGAATTTCCTCCTTTAAACGTGCACGACAATTGATTTAGGAACAAAGACCATAATTAGAATGTGAACGGTTTTAATTTGAGGATAACGTTTCTATTAAATCAGAAGGAAAGTGAATATATTTAAAAGTGCGTACAACAGACGCAATAGTTTATGCCCAAAATATAACAAAACAACGGTTTTAAATTTTATACGTTTTCCTATTTATACGTTATTTATTCCATCAAATAACGCGCCTTTTTTTAAACGCGTAATTAACAGTTTAATTATACATAAAATTTGCAATCTATTACTTAATAAAACATGATTTGTTTACATTGGGTTTTTATTCATTCCATGTACTAAGAATCTATTACTAAACGTAACTAAGAAAAATATAAATGATTAAATTTAAAAGTATATAATCCATTTTTAAAGAACAAAAGTGAAATAAAACTTTGTTATGAATATATTCAACTAAACTAAAAGATTGGAAAATTAGAAATTTAAAGATTTATAACTTCAATAAATGTTGAGTTTTAACCAAAATAAGAATTATAGAATTTACTTATATAAAAAAAATCTTGGGTGATTATTTATAGTTAAATTTAGAAATTCATCTTCCGTAAAATAAAACCCCAGAGTTAAAATTAAAGAATAAAATATTGCTAAATTTTTTGGGCTGTTACATAATTATATCAATCAAAACCATAATTTTATTCAAGTAACATATTCTGAATTTATTCAACCAACCTGTTCTACCATTAGAAATTGAATAACGATTCTAATTCAATTTAATTAAACCAATCTTATTTACGCCATGAACGTGAATAACAATTTGTTTGTTCCAAATTTCAACCCAAACATGAATTAGAATTAAGAAGTGAAAGAAGAAGAAGATATAATAATTTACATAAATTTCAATCTTATTTATGCCATAAAACGTGAATAGACAATTTATATGTCCCATATTCTAAACCAAACATGAATTAGATTTGAGAAGTGGAAGAAGAAGAAGTTGCAATAATTTACATCTATTCTCAATTAATAATCAAAATTAATTCATATTAACATGCCAGAAAAGAACTGAAATTGAACTACTTTATTTTTCTATTTCATATTAACTCCCACTCACCTGACACTTGAGCTTGCATAAATTTGAAAAAATCTTTGCTTTAATCTTTCTCCCTTTGATTCTTATAAATTCCCCAAATTGCTTGAATATATATAGATAATTTAATTTGGTAGAGATTTGTTTATTTAGTAGAGAAAAGGAGGAAGAATAATACACACTAATTTTACTGTAGAATTATGGCGATGGCCGAATAAGAGATTAGGTTTAGGTTAGATGGTTCATTTATAGATTGTTTGAGTGAATATAATCCATTAGATTACTTTAGATTAAATCTGATTCTTTCATACACTTAATGTCCATTCTAGCCCATACACATCACTCAACCAATAAAATTTAGCTAACTCATCCTATTACATCACCGGAGCGAATGGGAAGCCGCCACATGTCAGAAACAACGTTGAAATATGTAGGAAAATCGTTGGAAACGAACCAGCTAAAAAAACATCGCTCCAGATTTTGGGCGACAAGGTACTTGATCCCTAGTCACTAAGGAAGTCAACATGCGCCTTTACCACTATATCAAATGCACTTTTAGTTTCTTTTTAATTATATTTCCCGTAAAATATCGTGGTGTTACAAGCAGCGTGGTCTCATAGAACTTTATAAGTTCCCATTTATTTGGGTTATTTCACGTTAGTATTTCCAGACTAATTCGAGTATTATTTATTTATAATGCTCGGGTCAGGCCGAGTATTTTCCCAGGTTTTCTTTAAAGTTTTGGAGATCGTGGAGGGGAGTTGAAGATTCACTTATCATATTTTTTATTTTCCTTTGTATTATATAATATCCCTATCAGCATTTGTAAGGTCAGGATGTCCAGCTGGTAAGGTTTGTTTTTAACTCTGATATACTCTGTATGTTTAGAGTGACAGTTTCTACCGTCGTTGTTATATTATATGTTGTCGATTCTACTGTGAGATTATGTTTTTTCTCTGTTCTTTTCTTTTTATTTACCCTAACAATCTACCCTTTTTTTGATTAGATGCGCGACATTAGAACACAGTGGTAGTGTTCGGTGTCGAAATCGATGGTCAAAACGGCGGATCATTACAACGTGGGATCAAAGAAAATAGAAGGGCCTAAACTCTATCAGAGGCAAAATGAGGACCTACATGATCCGAGTTCACTCCACAAGAGTAGTCAGGTAACTGAAGCGTAGTGGAGTAACTCTGACCCAAAAGACGTCGAAATCACCATTGGCTAAGAAGAACGTCAAAGCATCTACCAATCCACTCTATCGTGGAGCCATTATATACTACGAACCAACAGCTCGACGTCTCCTGAACATGTTATCGCATGATAAAGGATCTCCTAGAATACGTATTTCACCAGTCATCTGAAACCAACATCTCTCTCTGAACTACCAAATAGAAAGAAATGTTAGTTTATGCAAAGTTGTGTAGTTAAAGTCCTGCTAAAGCCTGCAAAATCCCTGATATAGTGCATAGTGCTCTTCTACCACTACACTTTTTCATTATAGCACTATTAAACAGTAGATCCGCTTTAAGCCCTGCTATTTTCCATTACACCGGCTAAATCAAGAATTTTTAACACTCACTTTAGAAACATTAATATAAAGAGATTGATCTAACTAATTCTCTTTTGAACCAAAACAACAATGTTATAGTAAAGACCTAATTTTAAGACATAAGCACTCAATATAGTTATAAATCTATTGTAGTTACCAAATCTGGACTGCATAAATCATGAAATTCTTCGGTTTTGTTATATAAGATTAAATAAGATTTCCTTTTCTTACACAAACATGAGAATGAAAAAAATTAACTTTAAATATTTAGTTTTGTATTTAATAAAACTTTTTGTACCTACAGATATTTTATGTTATATCCCCACTTTATCCCTGCTATAACTTTTTGGACCTCCATCACTATGAAACAACTAAGCACTTTAACTGCATAGATGTAAAGAAATCCTCTGTCTACAAGCATGATATGTAATAACAAGAGGATGAACATCAAAGATCTGGCTAGTCTATGTTAAGTGGATCTAATATCCAACCCACGACGCCCGTAAAATGTTACCCATACACCTTAAGTCAATCTGAGATTGGGTCTCCATCAAATCGTGTCTCACCCTATAGTTGCATGAGAACCATACTGTAGACATCTATATCGTCTCAAACGTGGAAAATATGTCTCTACCGCCTGGCGAGCTGTCATCACAATGCAGGGATGCATGTTTATCGTGTACTCATAGTACCAACATGGCAAAATATACCAAAATACAATCATCTGCTTCACCTCCCCTAGAGTGTAAGAGTTGAGAGCTGTGTACAAACATCCAAACATAGACATCCCCCCACTCCATCTACATTTTTTTGGGCAAGGAAGCTGGTTTTTAAAGTAGACCATCCACTGAAACTAATTGTTAGATCTAAACCAGCACGTAACGTATTAATTGAGTGAATTTCAAAATAAAATCCATTTTGGACCTTGTTGGGTCTATGTAGTCTAAATTGATTTAGATCCAATCTAGGTTACTTTTAGATAAAATCATTATTTTATTTTATTTGTAAATAATAGTTTTATTCCGATATAATATTTGTATTATATAATATATGTACATGTGTATCATATACACATGTATGTGTATGTGCACATGCAAAGTGTGCATGGTTTAACATGTCCATATCTAAGTGCTGAGATTTACACTGCAACGGACATGTTAGCTCCTATATATACATATGTGTTGTCATATATATAAATAATTTAATGTGATATAAAATTATATTTATAATAGTATAAATATTTATGTATATATATATATGACATTGTAAAATAGTAATATTTGTAAATACAAATACAAATAATTTTAATTTTAAATTTCAAATTTCAAATATAGATCTGGATATTAAAATATCTTCTTATTTCAAACTTAAATCAATATATTATATTTAATAAATAGACTTGAACTTGTAGAAATTTTTTCTGAAATTATTTTATATATGTATATATTAAAATTAATGTTTAGAAATCAAATATAAAATATTATTATATAGTTAAAATGTATATAAATAAAATTATATATATATATATATTCGGCTAAAAATATTTTTTAAAAATCAATTTTTTTCAACTAAAACCTTAAGGTTTTAAATTTTGTTTTGTTTTGTTATTTATTTATTTATTTATTTAATCCCATGCGTAAATACTTAAAATATTTTGAAAATTAACTTTACAACATATATAATTTTGTGTATATTATATATATGTGTGTGTGTGTGTGTATGCACGCGCATGCATGTGTTTTACAATATATATTAAAAGTAAAGTAATGTGTTATATTTCTTGAACAAATTATATATATATATATAGATTTAAAATTCACGTATGTATATATATAAAGAAAAAATTGGAAATACTATCATGCATGTGATTTAACAAAATTATATACGTATATATATATATTATACTTTTATTTATACATTAAAATCAATTTTTTTTAAATCCCTTTCTAAATCATTATAAAATTCAAAAATTAATTTTTTATTCTTTGGTCGAAAGCTTATATGCACACAAACATATACATTGATACACACACACACGCAGATATATATGGATTTGTGATAATATATTCGATCTAACTGTACATGAATCATATAATGAACACGCACACACACACTACACACAAATATATAATATAAACAGGAGTATTACCTTACTATTGCCTAGAGATTACATATTGAATGTTGAATCTAATTAACTCCTTTTGAATCTGAATTCCGAGCTACTTGATTGAAAGATATGCACATCGTTGCCCCGTTTTTATTTAAATTTATGTTTTTGATGCTTGAAATAATGGATGAGGAGGGGGCTAAATTTGACCATAGATGGATGAAGATTGAGCAAAAGGAGAGTGTCTTAAATGAGGGGTTAATGGAGTTTAAATATAAGAGAAAGAAAGGAGCTAAAAGTGGATCAAGATCCACCAATTTCTCCACCAATCCACACCCCCTTTGAACCAAATCCAACCCCTCTTTCTCACACTATGGCCAGCCATACTAAGCCCCTACACGGGACTTCATTCCATTTCAAGCCCGATCAGATAATATACATTTAAATCAAATTTAAACGTACATCAAACAATATCGATACGTGTGTATACAATTTCTATATATCCACTATTTTCAATACTGATCAACACAGATCAAATAAAATTTTATAATTAATATTCCATAAATATTAATCAATCTAATTAATTCATAACAATTATAATTTAATTAAATCAGGTGGTAATCGAAGTATGCAAATTAACATTTTGCTTGTGTGACCCTTAGTTTTGAATTCGGTCAGTGATTAATATCGAACAATCCGAGTGTTAATTTTCACACGTCACTTTAGCTAGTGGTGTGACATTATGACCGAATTTATCGCTTACATAGTTTCGGTAAAATTTAACTTAATTTATTATAAGCGGTACTCAACAGTGATAATTATTTACACCAATTCTCTTCGTCAAACTATATCACATTAGGACTTGTGGAATTTGGTAATGGTCAAAATTCTAATATCATCCACATTCAACTTGTATAGTCCAAACACAACATCCTTGGTCCAATAATAAAAATTATTATTAATTGAATTTCTCCACCCATAGACTTCGGCTTTGAGTTGACTTTAGTTGACCATGATACTAACCTCATATAACCTAGCATACAAATTCTTTATTGAAAAGTGTTTCACTTCCAAGGCTTCCACTCGACCCAATTATAGTTGTTCGAAGGACGTCGTGGCATGATTTAACTATAATCAAAACAAAGTTTTCACATTGAAGCTCAACGGTATCCTCAATTCAAAAGAATTGTTTAATATTATCACATTTATTTTTCTTGTTTGACCTTAGTTATATTAACCAACGGAAAACTATCAAATGAGTCATTCGTTAGTTATCCAATATCTATCAGTACGTAACCCCTTGGTGCCCCCCAGCAGCCATGAGTAATATATTATCCAACATTTGAAGAGCATTACGTGCTCTAATGTTAATAGATGCATCGATATCCAATCTTGATACATCTTGACTAAGAATATTTAAAATGACGTGTTTATTATATTGTGATAAATTTCTCATGATCACAACACATTGTAATTAATATCACAAAACACATCGTTTATGGATTTTCTATTAAATATACTTAAATTAAATAATTAATTAATACAATACATTATAATAAGTATATAATAGAAAGAAAAAACACCTTTAATTTCGAACAAGATTTTATTATAGACCCAGTAATTTATAATAAATTACAGAATTGCCCCTAGGTTATACCCCTAACCCTATAACTAATTTAGATCAGCTATCACTGCAAGATACCATAATCTAATGTCTTCTTTTGGTTTGAGAAGAATACCAAACCAAATATATATATACATATATATATACATACATATACATATATATATACATACATATACATATATATACATACATACACACACACACATATATATATATTTATATATATATATATAAGAAAGGACCTAATGACAGCATTAGTCATAGCATCAGTGCCTATATGATCTGTAATGTACTACTGTAAGTATGTCAAGGAAAACACCGAAAGTAACAACTTCATCATGGGGTAGATATACCGTGTATAACTCAAGAGTCTCATACACGTCATCAAAATGAAAAGACATCCTATTTGGACCTTCGATCTCAATGCCAGTCAACATATAAATATTGATGCGAGTAATGCCATGTTCAAAATCTATAAAATGGAAAGTGCATGTGGTGGGCCACCACTTCTCAACTAGGGCAGAAAATGAGAGAATGATCAAAAGACTAGGGTGGTCTAATCTATAGGAAATGAGCAAATGTACTAGTCTACAGCCTACCTACTAAAGCTTGATGGAGTGTATCGTAAAATCGTCTAATACACTTGGACAACTGCCCCGACATATAGGTCTATATAATAGACAATAGTTCATGATTAGTATATGATTAACCGAACATTGATATACTTGATCTATATAATAAACAATAATGATATTTGAACTATATAATTAACAATAATAAATACTACTAATTAACTTATATTCGGTTAAAATAACATCGATCTACTAACAATTATTTTATATTTATAATTACACCTCGACTGTATCCAAAGTGGTGCACATCCAATGTGTGTATCCATCTGGAAGCTCTTGTAAGATCTGTAAGTCATCGTATCAAGACAGGTACAATATAAGCATACCAACTTGCTGATGTGTCTGCCTTCAAATGGGACGTCTTGCAATTTTAGCAACACGCGATGGCATTTCAGTATTTTTTTTGAATTAAAACGGAAATTGTGAGCCGAAAATGGTTGAACATTCAATTTATATACATCTAACATCGAACGCCTATTTAATAGACGTCTGACACTTAGACGCTTGATAATTACATGCTTATTAATAGACATGTGATCGTCAAATGCCTAAATAGACGTCTAAGCTGAGGCACCTGACTGTTGGGCTAGATCCTTAATAGTAAGGCCTTATTTGGTTGGAGATGCACTAACGATGAAGAAAGAAAAACCATATAATTGGATCACAGAATAGAAGTACGACAAGAATCAATGATAGATCCATGATGTTGGAACAATTTCCAATGGTGTAAAAAAAATTAAGTTAAACTTGGAATTGTGACAAACACCCCTTCAAAATGGGAATAATAGTCCCACATCGTGGAAAAACACTATGAAGTGGGTGCTTATATACCAAAGCCTTCACCTCATAACAACGTCGAGGCCTTTTGCGGAACAAAACCCCACACCTTGGCTTGGCCCATGAGGCTGAGGTGACTAAGTTGGTGACAATATCTGCATTAAGTGAGGTGCGGGCTGTTACATTGGTATCAAAGCCATACCTAGCTGAAATTGTGGTCTGTACGTGTTACAGCCACGACGCCTGGGTGGTGTTGTGTTCATGAGCCAACGAGGACGTTGGGCTCTAAAGGGGTGGAGATTGTAACAACCCTTCAAAATGGGAATAATAGTCCCACATCGCGGAAAAACACTATAAAGTGGGTGCTTATATACCAAAGCCTTCACCTCATAACAACGTCGAGGCCTTTTGAGGAACAAAACCCCACACCTTGGCTTGGCCCATGAGGCTGAGGTGACTAAGTTGGGGACAATATCAGCGTTAAGTGAGGTGCGGGCTGTTACATAGGAAGATGAATGAGGTAGTGAGATTTTGGTGGAGAATGGAGAGATTGAAGAGCAGACAGTTTTAATGGAGTTAGGCATGGCAAATTTGATTTGGAGCCAGCATAAATAGATAAAGTAGGAACAAGCCAGGACGTTGATCTTAAAGAAAAAAGAACCGACATAAAGTGGAGCTGATTCATCCACATGATGTGTTAATATAGATGCAAAATTTATTGCAACTATTTTTTAGAGTGCTCTTTTGTGTATTCTTAGCCTTTGTTGTCGTGTATTTCTTTAATGCTTTTCTTTTTCAATCAGCTATAAAATTTACCTCTTTGGAAGAAATAAAATGTTGAGTTGGATTTTCAAATGTAATTATCAAAGAGTTAATCCAAAAACCTTATTTTTTTTTCAAATTATCCCTCAATATACTAAAAATAATAATCTTGTAAATATTTTATATTATGAATATACGAAGGTGCTCATTAATTTAACGATTTTTTTTTAATTTGTGGAAAAATGATAAGGATTTAAAAAACAAAAGTAAACCAAGAATATTTATTCTTAGAAGGCTAAATTCTTCACGGATGGACGAAAGTATGTTTTAAGTTTCCACTATAACACACGGGGTTTTGGCATATTCGACGCACATGCATATAGAACAGAAGATGCATATATAAAATACTTATGGATATACATAAGATTTTGAATATATACTGTTAGAAATGAATGAGCATTTCATTGGGAAATATGAAGGCATTAATGCCTTGGGAAACGAATAGTCTCACATCTTAGAATAAAATAAACAATTTGTGTTTATATACTAAGATGTGGACACTATTATAATTCTATGAGATAAAGAGAGATACAGCCATGACGGGTGGTGCAACGCACCACCCCGCACGCGCGCGCCAGAGATCGAACCCACACCCACATCCATGGCACGGGCGAATAGACATTTGAGGCTTATTAGAGGCACTTAACACTTTGTAGTTGGCAGTTGGCTTGGCTTGGCTGTTCAGATCGAACAGTATTTTTTTTATCCATTCAAAATCAAACGGTCGCACCGCCTAGTATAGGGTCGCAACATTTCCAACAGTCACAACCGTTCGAACAGGCACCTATTACTGAACAGGTGCACCTCCCGTGCCTATATATAGACAGAAGGAAAATAGAAAAAACCAAGTTTTTTTTGCACTTCTTCCTCTCCACAAAACTCTGTTCTTAAATTACATTCTATTGAGTTCTTTGTTGCTCTGTGATTGTTGCGTAGCATCACCGAGACAGGTTTGTTTCATCTTGGGAAACAATTGCTTGGTATCCTTAAGCGTCGTAGAGGGAGCAATCTTGTTTCAAGGGAACAGTTTTTCACTGAACTCAGACAATTTAGTCGGTATTATATCTACTGCATAATCTGTTTAGTGCACGATTCTATTCGTAACAGTTTTTTGCGACATAGTTATGACAGTTTTATTGTTGTTGCAATTTGCAACATAATCGTAACAGTTTCGTAACACCTTTATAACGATACCGTTAACAATCTTTGCAACGTAATCATAACAGTTTCGTAGCACCTTTGTAACGTTACTGTTAACAATCTTGAAACAATATTGATTTATTGCTGACTGTTTTTGTAGACGACAATGTCTCATGAAAGCAACACTTCTGCACCAACACAGACTGTGATTACTACTTTGTCTGCAACTATAGTTCCAACGATGGCGTTGTCTCATGGAGAACGGCCAAAAAAGTTCACAGGGATGGACTTCAAACGCTGACAGCAAAAGACGATGCTCTATTTCACGACTTTGGGCCTTGCAATGTTTCTTACTGAAGATGCTCCCATAGTCGAAGAATTGGAACCCGATGCAACAAAAGTTGAAGCCTTGAATGTCTGGAAGAGTTTCGACTTTATGTGCAAGAACTACAAATTAAACGGACACGACAATAGCCTATACAATGTATACTATACTTCTTGAACTTCCAAAGAACTCTGGACGGCATTAGAGAAAAGTACAAAACCGAAAATGCGGGCATGAAGAAATTCATAGCAGGGAAATTCCTTAACTTTGAAATGATTGATGCGAAGACCGTTATCAACCAGATTTAAGAGTTACAAGTCACCATTCACCAACTGCACGATGAAGGAATGACTCTAAGCGAATCCTTTCAGATTACCGCTGCAATTGAAAAGATTCCTCCATCATGGAAAGATTTCGAAAACTACCTTAAGCACAAGCGTAAGGAGATAACAATGGAGGAACTTGTAGTCCGATTGAGGATTGAGGGAGATAACATGAAATCTGAGAAGAAGACTTCGCATACCATGATTGCTAAGGCAAATGTAGTCGAGTCAGAGAAACCCAACAAAAGGAAACGTGTGCTCCTAAGAAACCAAATAAATTTCAAGGTTCATGCCATAATTGTGGAAAGAAAGGACACAAGCCGTCGAATGTCGTGCACCCAAGAAAAATAAATCAGAAGCAAACATGGCTGACATCTCAGAAGGTGTGTCTGATATGGACTTATGTGCAGTAGTGTCTGAATGCAACCTTGTTGGTGAATCGAAGGAATGGTTTGTAGACATAGGAGCCACACGACACATATGTGCAAATAAGTGGATGTTTACAACCTAAAAAACTGCTACTGAGGACGAACAACGTTTTATGGGTAATTCATCCGCATCAAAAGTCGAAGGCAAGGGAAAGATTATACTGAAAACGACTTCTAGAAAAGAACTAACTTTGGCAGATGTTCTTCATGTTCTAGAGATCCGCAAGAACCTGATTTCCGGATTGCTACTTAACAAGCATGGCTTCATACTCACCTTTGTGTCTGATAAGTTTGTGTTGTCAAAGAATGGAGTGTACGTAGGAAGAGGATATGTTTGTGATGGTTTATTTAAAGCAAATGTAACCACTATTGTACCAAACAATGATATAAATAAAATTGAATCTTCTGCTTATATTATTGACTCTTCTAACATATGGCATTCTAGATTAGTTCATGTAAATTTTGATACCTTGCGAAAATAGATTAATCTAGATTTTATATCAAAATGAAAAATAGATTCCAACTATAAATGTCAAGTTTGTGCAGAAACAAACTTGACAAGAACCTCGTTTCACCATGTTGAACGAAAAACTGAACCTCTAGACCTAATACACACAGATATACGTGGCTTAAAAAACATGTCAAACTAGAGGTGGAAAAAGGTATTTCATTACCTTCATTGATGATTGTACAAGATACTGTTATGCATATCTCCTTAGAAGCAAGGATGAGGCATTCGACATGTTTAAATAGTATAAAGCAGAAGTCGAAAATCAACTCAATAAGAAAATAAAAGCTTTAAGAAGTGATAGAGGAGGAGAATATGAATTTCCCTCTAAGGAATTCTGCGTCGAACATGGTATTATACACCAAACTACAGCCCCGTATTCACCTCAATCCAACGGTATAGCCGAACGGAAAAATGGAACTCTTAAAGAAATAATGAATGCCTTATTAATTAGTTCTGTCTTGCTAGATAACTTCTGCGGAGAAGCTATTCTTTCTGCAAATCATATTTTGGATAAGATACCACGAAAGAAAACATCTAAATCTCCCCCACAAATTTTGGAAAAATAGACCACCATCCTACAAATACTTAAAAGTGTGGAGGTGTCTTACGAAAGTAGAGGTACCTAAACCAAAGAAAGTCAAAATTGGACCAAAAACAATTGATTGTGTATTCATTGGATATGCACAAAACAGTGCAGCTTATTGGTTTTTGGTACACAAATCTGAAATTGATGATATTCACGTAAATAACATCATTGAGTCGAGAAATGCTAGATTTATCGAGCATGTATACCTTTAAAACTGGGTACTGAAAATTATCCTCAAAAGAGACCAAGGGAAACTGAAATCTCCAATTCTCTTGAGGATACTAAACAAAATATTGATAATGATCAGCAAAACAGTGCTAATCAACAAGTGGAGGAACCAAGGAGAAGCAAAAGATCAAGGACATCAAAAAACTTTGGACAAGACTTCTACACATTTATGTTAGAAGATGATTCATTAACATACAAGCAAGCTATGTCCTCCACCGATGCCCCTTATTGGAAGGAGGCCATTAATAATGAAATCAAATCCATTATGGCAAACCATACATGGGAGTTAGCTGATTTACCTCAAGGATGCAAGACCTTGGGTAATAAATGGATATTTAAAAATAAATTGAAACCTGATGGTTCAATAGACAAGTATAAAGCTCGACTTGTGGTTCAAGGTTTCAGATAAAAAGAAGACCTGGACTATTTTGATACATACTCTCCATTAACTAGAATAACACCAATAAGAATGCTGATAGCAATCACATCCACACTTGATTTAGAAATACATCAAATGGATGTAAAGACGTCATTTTTAAATGGTGAACTGGAAGAAGAAATATACATAAAACAACCTGAAATTTTCCTAAAAACTAGAAATTAAAGTAAGGTTTGTAGATTAAGGAAATCATTGTATGGGCTTAAACAAGAGCCTAAACAATGGCTTGAAAATTTTGATGAAAATATGATACTAAGTGGATTTCATATAAATGAATGTGGCAAATGTGTCTAATCTAAACATATAAATGTGGGATATGTCAGTGTATGTCTATATGTAGATGATTTACTAATATTCAGAAGCAACAAGGAGATAATAAAATCTACAAAAGATACGCTCTCCGTCAGATTTGACATGAAAGATCTGGGAATCCTTGATGTGATACTTGGTGTAAAAATACATAAAACCAACCAAGGATATGTGTTGTCCCAATCACACTGCATTGGGAAAATACTTGAAAAGTTTAAACAACATAATATAATATCAGAAAAATCTGTAACATCCCATATCTAGAGGCCTGAAGCTAAGTACTATAGATGCTGCAGTCATCTATAGTATTAACTTCCGGTGACCAAATAGGGTAACGTTAATGGTATCCATAATATTAGAAGCACTTGAATATGAAATAAAATCATTATAGATTAAAACACTTTTCTGATTACATTTCGAAACAACATTTCACATCCAAGTTACATAATCCCAAACGTTTCCTAAGTTTAGATCAAATATAATTATTACAAAATACGCCAAGAGCTACATATTAAGATGCCCCTTAGATGACCAGAGTACTAAATAGACATAAACTGTCTTAAATACATCACAGTGGAATAAAACTAAAACTCCTAAATATAGCTAACATCAGCCTCCTGCTCATCTCCAGAAGCTTTATTCGTCCACCTACTAAACCTCTAAACCCAAACTCTCAATCTACTCAAATTAATTTTGTGCATCCGAGAGTTCAAGAGGAAAACATAAACTTCGAGTCAGACATAAAGCCTAATGTGAATAATACTATTACATCTCGGTTTACTGATATTAAGTGAGACCACGCCGCTTAGCGGTACGGTTTTCCCTCACTAATACCTCTTTAAAACATATCTTTTTGCAAATCAAAATCTTGCAACTAAACTGGTTAATCAAACTGATTATATCAATAATAGCAATTATCATATATGTTTCAAAAAGGTAATAAATGGACCAGCTGTCCAAACAAAATGTTGTTTTGTTTGGCTAACTACTAATCTTTGACTGACTCGGGCCTACCAGACAAACTATACAAATTATCCAACAACTGTTAGACATACTTCTGGATGGTCTGTCCTTAACTTAATTCTCCAAGGGTCACCTGATTCTAATGGTTTTGCGGGCTAACCAATAACCTATCTCTGTACACATATATTCCTTTCTGTGTGTAACCATCATTGAAGTCTTACCTGTGACTAAGCCCTACACTGGAATTTTTGACTAAGTTAGCTAGGGGCTAATAGCTAATGTATAGGGAGCGACCCTATACAAGTTCGATCTGGTATACAATTATCTAAGTCATTTTACTTAGGGTTAACTACCCTTTAAATTTTCCTTGAAAACCTTTTCAAAATGATTTTAACCCTTTAAATCATACTTAGATAAGGAAAAAAAACTATTTGCTTTACTCAAATCTCTTTACCATGATATATGCTTTACTCAAAATATTGTTGATGAAAACATTCGTAACCTTTGTTTAAAACCTTTAAACAATCTTATTCGAAACCAATGAAAGTACCCCTTTCGAAACTATTGATTATACCCCTTTCGATATAAGCAGACTACTTTACTTAATAACCTTAGGCCTAAAGGCCAAACATACCTTTTGAAATCATAGACACTAGTCGTTTCGAAAACATTGAAAACACCTTCTTCGAAAGCTTTATAAACCTTATACATCCTCTTTTAAAATCCTTTAAGTATGCCTTTTGAAAACATTGGAAACCTTCCTTTTAAACTAAGGTAGACCTTTCGAAATACTGGAAACCATTCCTTTCGATCCCTTTACTAGTCACCTTTTGAAAGCATTAAGGTATACTACTTAAAACAAACATTACGAAAGCATTGGGTTTGAGTTAAAACATATGGAAAAGCCTTTCGGAACCATTCCTTTCGAAATCTTTGGGTTTAACTTTCATAATATCAAAAAGGGTCTTAAAACATCTACGTCGAAAGCAACTCTTTCGAAAGCTGTCTCCTAAGTAAAGAAGTTTATGGTGTCGAAACCTATCCCTTGGAAAGTAGTGGAGAAGCGCCTCTAATTTTTAATACAAAGGGGCCCTTTCAAAACCAATCTAGGTTGAAAGGAAAAAGGCGGCAGCAAGGGTTTCGACCCTATCAAAACATTTACTTTAAAACAACGACGCAACCTATTTAGAAATCCTCTTTCTTTAAAACAATTTGACCAAGTCGAAAGCTATCTTAAATGAAAACAAAGCAGGCGCATTTTCTTTAAAATACAAAACAAGGCTCTGGAACCTCTTGTTTCGACCATATACCTTTCGCCTATGTCCAATTCACTACGTACCAAGTCTTAGATACGATGTGCATTGGTTTATCAGATTGGAGGCGGAGGTACTAAGTCGAAAGGTGGCTACCGAAGATGGTGAAGCATCAGAACCTTATAAAACCTTATTTTTCACTTAAAAAGAAAATTCATTTCAACTAACCTGCTTATTTGTCACCTTATATTTGGTTGCCTTAACTTTTCAAAATCTTTTCTGAAAGTTGCTGCCGAATTATAGAAAATAACATTTAAAACCATTTGCAAATAGCCTCTTCCCTTTTTATAAACATATAAAACATTTAAGTCCCATACCTTAAATA
The DNA here is from genome assembly GCA_030737815.1 of Allium fistulosum. Lineage (NCBI taxonomy): Eukaryota > Viridiplantae > Streptophyta > Magnoliopsida > Asparagales > Amaryllidaceae > Allium > Allium fistulosum. The sequence goes on from CM060903.1 coordinate 447,586,850, forward strand.
ATTTTATATATTTATTAAAACACATATGAAATGACCCTCCTATTTCTACCCTAATTTCATAAGGAATTTTTTTTTTTTTTGGTAAAGAGGATATATAAATATATAGATATATCATCCATTTCAAATATAATTCTCAGGGTCAATATTTTTTTTTTTCCAATAAACAAAATATATCCAGGATCACAATAATCAACCAATATAAATATATCAGTACATTCACAAATATAAGCACATACATGTGAGGATGTATATGCCTCTCTTGTTTGAATCAGAGTTCTAGAAAACAAGAGGAAGTTGGATTGCTAATTTATTTTATCATTATTATATTTTTTTTTTACCAAACAATCCACTGGAAACATACACATTAGTCTGTTTATACTAACTAAGAAGTGATCAAGTAAAAATCAGTAGTAAACAAGCTTTTAATATAGGTGTTTGTGTTAAGCTCTGAATAGTGACAAATTCAGTATAAAAGAAAGTGGATCCTAAGGGAACACAAGCAACATCTAGGCGTAATGGAAACGCGCCTAACTTATACATGAAAGGTCACGAGTTCGAGTGCTATGCTGGTCGGTTCAAACACAATTTTTTTTTTTCAAATTTTTTTTTTCTCCTGTACAGTTGCAATCTATTATCTACCTACATCTGCACATATACATATATACTTTATTTTTGCCTATAGTCCATCATACAAAACAATAATTCTTGCTTAATTATTTTTGAAACCCATCCCTATAACCTGGAAGGCTACAGGATTGATATGAATTAAGAGTATGGTTCTTGGGTTTTGAGGATGATAAAAGTGTTTATCATTATTCATGTTTGTATTTCTTCTTATAAGATCTGTCTGGCATTTAAAATACATTTGGTTAAAATCTGAGTGAAATTCAGATTCCTATTATAAGTACAAAAGAAAAGATGTGGTAATGTTTGCACTAAACATATTTATATGCATATATATCTGCAATTATTTGGATCTGTCTTACTCTTCCCTATTTACAAATCCTTTCTAAAAATATAGTACATGAGACATTTGTATGAAACAAGTTTAACTATAGAAACCTTGCAGCCATATAAAACCTTTAACCTATGCCTATTTCTTTTCATACATATGCTATATTAGAAAATAAAACCATTTAAATTTTCTGAGAATCAACCCTCCAGATTTTCCAAAACTTAAATCCTTTCCAAAGATTCATGATTGACTAGTGCATTTATAAAATGTAATCATTCAATTTTTAACATGGTGTTCTTGCTAAATCTACTTACAAGATTTGATTAAAATTCTTTTTAAACATAACAGATATTCAGCTTAATTCATAGTTTCCAGATACAAATCAAACTCTTAACAAAATGCCTAACAAAATATTCATCCAATATTCAACACTTAATACAAGTAGCAATTTAATACTGTCAATACATGCATATTTCAACATTTAGGCTCTTATCTAACTAAGTTTAGCATGCTATATCTTCTTCTCAAGGCCTTGCTCCTACTCCTATTTAGTTGCTGCAATCCCTGAAAAAGCATTTGAAACTGCCTCATTTTAAATGAGACACCCCAGATGCCATTAGCACACTAGGGTCAGACATATGTCTGGTATGAGAAAATTCACAAAAGCAATTTGTTAATTAGGTTAAAATCAAGTTAAGTACATATACATAAGGTTCTGTCCTTTTGAATCAGGTAAATACTGGTGTGCATGCTCTATGTCATTGTGCATGTACACACTTTAACTTTCTTTCCAGAGACTACACATATGAATATGGCACATACATTCAAGCATACAACTCAATCATAGACAAACAATCATTCATACCAAACAGGAAAATAACCAATATGAGTTAAATCATTTATTCAATTCTCATATTTCAAATCTGGGAAAAACTCTAGTTTTCTCATCATCTCAAGTATTACTCCCTTGGTATATTTTTCTATCCTTGGTCTCATCTGCAATATTTATGAATCAATGGACACACTGTAATGAACTAATTCACTCCATTACACAAAGATCTCAGGACTTAAACAAGCCATGTGTCAACTTATGTTACTCAAGCACACAAGTCATTCCTGCAGTGTTCTTGACCCCAATTTCCTAATCAGGTTTTTAGCTAATAATAACCCCTTTTGATTGTTCATGACAAAACCATTCAGTGATTCATTAACTGAAAACATCTATATCATGGTATCTCATATTATTCATGACCATACAGAGACAACAAGCAAACAACCATTGGTGACTACAAAATAAGGTTCTGTATATATATATAGATATTCATCCTGGTATTTTTAAAAGGAGTTTAGGCAACTAACATTGGCTTATAGCTTCGGGGAGAGTTTTTCTTTTGCAAACATTTGTGCTTGAGTTAAACTCAGGATGACCTGGTTTCACTGAATCACAAAATTTTGTTTGCTATGTATTTTATTGAATCAGGAGCATCAGCACATAGGCAACCCTATTGCACCCCTAATTCCTTTTTATTTCAAGCCTCAGCACTTATACCTGAGTATATTGCAGCTCAACATTATTTACATCTTTCTGGGTTGAGCCAAAACCAATGCTACTTACCTTTTCTCAACATTTTATTTTCTGGGTATTTGTTTATATCCCTAAATATTAACATATCAGAGATCTGAGTGTATAAAACAGACATGTATGCTAACAACACATAAAACTTTGTTATAATAAAACAAGTGATCAACCAAAGAAAATCAAAACATATTCAGGTTTAAATTCACAGATAAACATTCATATATGAAAATACTCTTTGAATAAAATTACTTTTATCTGGCTGCCTACATTAGGACTTATTGCCTTAGATTTTTTTTTGAGTGAGTTTTCTCACCTAGCTCTCTCCTTTGTTTCCTTAATTAACTGATGAACTCCTGCTCTTATCCTCAAGCTCTCTTTCTTCCCTTGTCTTATGATTTCTGTGGTATTGTTTTTCTTTTCTTTTTTCAAAATTCTTTTCTGAGGAGAAGAGGAGGCTGCTGCATATACATGTATATATATATGCAGGGTCTCTCTCTTAGGGTTTTGGGTATTGGCTAAAGCCATTTTTGCCCACCAGAAAATCATGTTATCTGAATTTTAAACCCAAAGTTTTACCCCTTCCCGGCTTAATTTGGGTGAAGAGAAAAGTGGTTACACATTTTTTTTCAGAAATTTGCTTTTCAGAAGATACTTTTCCCCCTTGTCTACAATCATGCTAAAAATGTGACTTGGTTTTGTTATTTATTAAATACTCTTTTCTAATTCTGCCTATACCAAGAACTTCTCTGTTTTATTTTATTTTCCTATTTTTAGCTTTCATGTAAATGGTATGTACTTCCTTCATTTATTTATAAGAGAATTATTCCTTTTTATATCTCCATTCTTTTCATTTCTGCTTATATTATAATGTGCCTGTATATTTTATTTCACTAGTTTAAACTCTAGTATTTTATTAACACATATATATATTTGTATATAAGTCTTTCTGAAATAATTAGTATACCCTCATATATATTCATACATCATTCTATACTGACACACACATGCACATGTACATTCAACAATATTCAGTAGTATACATATATATATATTTACTCATGCATACTACTTTTAAGGATTTAATCTACATATATATATATATATACATATATATATATATATATTTCCATACACATCAATATGTATGTATTCTTGGAGTTCAGGGTTCTAGCTTATATTCATGTGCATTTCCTGTGCACACATGTACACACACTGATACACTATCAAGCTATATCAATTCCTCCTTCAAAATTTATTTAAAAATTATTTTAAATTTATTTATATTTTCCAGAATAAATTCCTAAAATCTTGGGTCATTACATACACCCCTCCTTTTAGAAATTGTGTCCCACAATTTTCCTAAGCTTAAAATAAATTTTAAACTTAATTCAGAGAACAAGTATATTCTCTACCAAATAGATTCTTAGTTCTATACTAACTAAAAATATTCATCCAAAATAAAGAAAACAATCAAAGATCAGAATTACCTTAATCTGAAAATAGCTTAGGATAATTCATCCTAACCTTGTCTTCTAATTCCCATGTGCAATCACTAGGATCAAGACTCCACTGTACCTTCACAAGTTTCAGAGATTTATTCCTCAACTTCTTCACATCTTTTGCTAAAATTCCCACTGGATCCTTTTCATAAATCAAATTAGGATTTATCTGCACTTGGGTTGGGGTTTCAAGAATTTCTGCCTTGTCATGGACCCACCTTCTCAATTGTGATACATGAAAAACATCATGTATGCCTTGCATGTTTTCTGGTAATTCCAACCTATATGCCAAGGGACCAATTCTCTCCAGAATTTTGTATGGTCCAATATATCTTGGGGTTAATTTGCCTTGTTTTCCAAACCTCAGCACATTTTTCATGGGTGAGATTTTGATGAAAACAAAATTTCCCACTTCATATTCTACCTGCCTCCTTCTCATGTCTGCAAATTTCTTTTGTCTATCTTGAGCTGCTGTCATTCTTCTTCTTATCAACTCAATTTTCTCCTTGGTTTCTTGTATGTACTCAGGTCCTAAAATAGACCTTTCTCCTGCTTCTACCCAGCAAATAGGTGACAAGCAGGGTTTACCATATAAGGCTTCAAATGGAGCCATTCCTATAGTGCTTTGGTAGCTGTTGTTGTATGTAAATTCAACTAGATGAAGATAATCTTCCCAGTTGCCCCCAAAATCCAGTATACATGCCCTCAACATGTCCTCCAAAACTTTGTTTACCACCTCAGTCTGCCCATCTGATTGAGGATGGTAGGCAGTACTTAAACATAGTTCACTTCCCATTGCTTCTTGAAAGCTTCTCCAGAATTTTGAAGTGAAGATGGTATCCCTATCACTCACAATGGTTTTGGGAATGCCATGTAACCTTACCACTTCTTTTATAAAAATTTGAGCTAGTTTTGGTGCTGTTCTTTCTGACTTGACTGGGATGAAGTGTGCTACCTTGGTTAGCCTATCAACTATCACCCATATGCTTGTATTACCTCTCTTAGATCTAGGCAGTCCATCTATGAAGTCCATAGATATGTCTTCCCACTTCCACTGTGGTACACTAAGAGGTTGCATCAACCCTGATGGTCTTTGAGTTTCAGCCTTGACTTGTTGGCAAGTCATACATTTGGCAATGTACTTGGCTATATCAGATTTCATCCCCTTCCACCAGAAGTCTCTTTTCAAATTTTGATACATTTTTGTGTTACCTGTGTGTATGGAGTATTTACTTCTGTGATATTCATTCAATATCTCCCTCTTCAATTCTATGTCCTCTGGTACACACATCCTATTCTGGTATCTCACATAACCATCTTTATCAATGTGGTGATTCATTACTTCCTCCCCTCTTGAGAGGAGCATTCTCTTCTCTAATAAGTGAGCATCTTGTTCTTGCATTTTTCCTACCTTCAGAATTAAATCTGGTTGAAGTGTCATTAAGCTTAACTTCCCTTTATATCCTTGTGCACCATGCATCTTCTCATTAATGTGCACACAACCATTCTCCCCAATCTCTAACTCAGTTAGCAAAGACAAATCTTTAAATTCTGCTATCATCATTATAGCCAATTTAGCATGCTGTCTACTTAGAGCATCTGCTACTTTGTTTGCTTTGCTTGGTGTATAGAGTATGTCAAAATCATAGGCAGCTAAGAACTCCACCCATCTATGTTGCCCCATGTTCAAATCTTTTTGTGAAAACAAATATTTTAGAGACTTGTGGTCAGTGTAGAGTTCAAACTTTGTGCCTAATAAATAATGTCTCCAAAGTTTTAAAGCATATATCACAGCTGCTAATTCGAGATCATGTGTGGCATACCTTACTTCATGGGGTTTAAGTTGTCTGGATGCATATGCAATGACTTGGCCTTGTTGCATCAACACTGCACCCAAGCCAAATCCACTAGCATCAGTGTATACCACTAATTCTTCATTTCCATGTGGTACCTTTAGAATTGGAGCATTCACCAATGCCTCCTTCAATTGTTCAAAAGACTTTTCACATTTTTCTGACCAAACAAAAGCTTGGTTCTTCCTGGTTAGGTTAGTGAGTGGTGTAGAAATTTTTGAAAAATCTTTTATAAACCTTCTATAATACCCTGCCATCCCCATAAATGACCTCACTTCACTCATAGTGCTTGGCCTCTTCCATGCTTGAATAGCCACTACTTTATTGGGGTTCACAGAAATTCCTTTGGCAGATATAACATGGCCAAGAAAATGTACTTCCTCCTTCCAAAACACACATTTTGAAAATTTTGCCTTTAAATCTTTTTCCCTTAATCTAGACAAAACCAAGTGCAAATGATGCTTATGTTCTTCCACTGTCTTGGAATAAATCAAAATGTCATCTATGAAAATAAGCACAAACTTGTCTAAACAATCTCTAAAGGTTTTGTTCATTAAATCTACAAAGTAAGATGGTGCATTGGTCAAGCCAAATGGCATAACCAAAAATTCATACAACCCATACCTAGTGTTAAAGGCAGTGTACTTGATGCTTGATTCTTCCACCTTCATTTGATGAAAACCAGATGCTAAGTCTAGTCTAGAAAATACTTTTGCCCCTGCTAATTGATCAAAAAGATCATCTATTCTTGGCAATGGGTATTTATTTTTAATAGTTACTTTGTTTAATTCTCTATAATCTATGCAGAGTCTTAAGGAGCCATCTTGCTTCTTAACAAATACCACTGGTGCTCCCCAGCAAGAATTACTTGGTCTTATAAAACCCTTTTCTTCCAATTCTTCTAACTGTTTCTTTAATTCTTTTAATTCATTTGGCCCCATTCTAGTTGGCTTTTTAATCACTGGGCTTGCTCCTGGAACTAGATTGATCTGGAATTCTACTGGTCTATGGTGTGGAATACCCTTGACCTCACCAAACACATCCAAATATTCATTGACTATGGGAATTTCTTCAATGGTTAGTTCACTGAAATCTTTTTCTGAGTCAACTAAATGATATAGTTTTCCTTCCTTAGCTACCTCACATAAAACTGTGATTCTCTGGCCTCTAGAATTTTGCAATGATATGGTGGATGAGTCTAAATTAATTATGGCTTTAAATTGCCTTAACCAGTCTACCCCCAATATAACACCTATATTTGGGTAATTCAAAACATATAAATTGGAAATAAACATATTTCCTCCTATGTTTAACTCCACATCCACACAAATCATATTTAAAACACTAGAACTCCCCAATGGACTTTGTATATGCAATGGGGTTTCAACCAATATGCAATTCAGTTTTAGCATTTTAACCAATTCATAAGAAATTAAAGAGTGAGTTGCCCCAGTATCATATACTACTGCTATGGGTATGGTACAAATAAGTAATGTACCTTCCACTTGGCTATGGTTTACAGTGTTACTCTCCACTGTGGCTTTGCCTTTTCCTTCCAAATTTGCCAATTTGCCTTGCTGTTTATACTCAGGACAATTCCTCTTCATATGCCCCTCTTTCCCACATAGATAGCATTTGAAAGCTCCTCCTTTCAATTCTGGACATCTTGGTTTGATATGCCCTTCCTTTCCACACTGATGGCACACAATCTTCTTCTTGTCTTCCTTAGCTTTGACATCTCCAGTGCTTTTGTTACTAGCCTCTTCTTTCTTCTTATCATAAGGGTGATACCTCCCCTTACCTTTCTTGTTATTATTGCTCTTAAAATTTCTGAACTTCTCCCTTTCCTTGTCATGCTGCTCCAACCTCAAAGCTAAGTCTATCACATGATCAAAAGTCTTGTCTGCATAGGGTAACATGGCTCTGCTAAGTCCTGGGTTCAGACCTTTTATGTACCTATCATTTTTAGATGCCTCATCTGCCACAAGCATTGCTCCATATGTGGAAAGCCCCTCAAACTTTTGAGTATATTCTGTGACAGTCATGGTTCCTTGTCTAAGTCTAATGAATTCTTCTAGCAAGGTAGTCTTTGCTGATGCTGGTACAAACCTTGCCTCCAACATCTCTTTGAATTGATTCCAAGTGATTTCATTCTCATTCCTTCCTGCAATGATTACTTCCCACCAGCCTAAAGCTACTCCTTTTAGCTGTCTTGAAGCTACTTGCCTCTTTCTTTGATCATCCAGTTGCATGTCATTGAAAATTCTTTCCAATGTTCTCAACCATGTTTGAATTTCCATGATACTCTCTGTCCCTTCAAAGCTTTTGCCTCCTAAATGAGTATATGTCTTAAGCAATTTTGAGAGTTCTTCATAGGGATTTTCTTGCCTTTGTCCTGCCCCATCCCTAAATGCTCTCACCAAGTCTTGCAGATTGACCACTGGTGGTGCATGGGAAGATCCTGCTCCCTGATTGGGTGGTCTCCCTACCATAGTTTGCTAATAATAATTTACATAGCTGGTTAGTTTGATATTTAGTTCCTTTTAATTTTATTTCTATCTAAGAACTTGATCCTTACTTCTACTATGTTGAATAACATAGCTCTGATACCAACTGAAATGACCCTCCTATTTCTACCCTAATTTCATAAGGAATTTTTTTTTTTTTTTTGGTAAAGAGGATATATAAATATATAGATATATCATCCATTTCAAATATAATTCTCAGGGTCAATATTTTTTTTTTTCCAATAAACAAAATATATCCAGGATCACAATAATCAACTAATATAAATATATCAGTACATTCACAAATATAAGCACATACATGTGAGGATGTATATGCCTCTCTTGTTTGAATCAGAGTTCTAGAAAACAAGAGGAAGTTGGATTGCTAATTTATTTTATCATTATTATATTTATTTTTTTTACCAAACAATCCACTGGAAACATACACATTAGTCTGTTTATACTAACTAAGAAGTGATCAAGTAAAAATCAGTAGTAAACAAGCTTTTAATATAGGTGTTTGTGTTAAGCTCTGAATAGTGACAAATTCAGTATAAAAGAAAGTGGATCCTAAGGGAACACAAGCAACATCTAGGCGTAATGGAAACGCGCCTAACTTATACATGAAAGGTCACGAGTTCGAGTGCTATGCTGGTCGGTTCAAACACAATTTTTGTTTTTCAAATTTTTTTTTTCTCCTGTACAGTTGCAATCTATTATCTACCTACATCTGCACATATACATATATACTTTATTTTTGCCTATAGTCCATCATACAAAACAATAATTCTTGCTTAATTATTTTTGAAACCCATCCCTATAACCTGGAAGGCTACAGGATTGATATGAATTAAGAGTATGGTTCTTGGGTTTTGAGGATGATAAAAGTGTTTATCATTATTCATGTTTGTATTTCTTCTTATAAGATCTGTCTGGCATTTAAAATACATTTGGTTAAAATCTGAGTGAAATTCAGATTCCTATTATAAGTACAAAAGAAAAGATGTGGTAATGTTTGCACTAAACATATTTATATGCATATATATCTGCAATTATTTGGATCTGTCTTACTCTTCCCTATTTACAAATCCTTTCTAAAAATATAGTACATGAGACATTTGTATGAAACAAGTTTAACTATAGAAACCTTGCAGCCATATAAAACCTTTAACCTATGCCTATTTCTTTTCATACATATGCTATATTAGAAAATAAAACCATTTAAATTTTCTGAGAATCAACCCTCCAGATTTTCCAAAACTTAAATCCTTTCCAAAGATTCATGATTGACTAGTGCATTTATAAAATGTAATCATTCAATTTTTAACATGGTGTTCTTGCTAAATCTACTTACAAGATTTGATTAAAATTCTTTTTAAACATAACAGATATTCAGCTTAATTCATAGTTTCCAGATACAAATCAAACTCTTAACAAAATGCCTAACAAAATATTCATCCAATATTCAACACTTAATACAAGTAGCAATTTAATACTGTCAATACATGCAGATTTCAACATTTAGGCTCTTATCTAACTAAGTTTAGCATGCTATATCTTCTTCTCAAGGCCTTGCTCCTACTCCTATTTAGTTGCTGCAATCCCTGAAAAAGCATTTGAAACTGCCTCATTTTAAATGAGACACCCCAGATGCCATTAGCACACTAGGGTCAGACATATGTCTGGTATGAGAAAATTCACAAAAGCAATTTGTTAATTAGGTTAAAATCAAGTTAAGTACATATACATAAGGTTCTGTCCTTTTGAATCAGGTAAATACTGGTGTGCATGCTCTGTGTCATTGTGCATGTACACACTTTAACTTTCTTTCCAGAGACTACACATATGAATATGGCACATACATTCAAGCATACAACTCAATCATAGACAAACAATCATTCATACCAAACAGGAAAATAACCAATATGAGTTAAATCATTTATTCAATTCTCATATTTCAAATCTGGGAAAAACTCTAGTTTTCTCATCATCTCAAGTATTACTCCCTTGGTATATTTTTCTATCCTTGGTCTCATCTGCAATATTTATGAATCAATGGACACACTGTAATGAACTAATTCACTCCATTACACAAAGATCTCAGAACTTAAACAAGCCATGTGTCAACTTATGTTACTCAAGCACACAAGTCATTCCTGCAGTGTTCTTGACCCCAATTTCCTAATCAGGTTTTTAGCTAATAATAACCCCTTTTGATTGTTCATGACAAAACCATTCAGTGATTCATTAACTGAAAACATCTATATCATGGTATCTCATATTATTCATGACCATACAGAGACAACAAGCAAACAACCATTGGTGACTACAAAATAAGGTTCTGTATATATATATAGATATTCATCCTGGTATTTTTAAAAGGAGTTTAGGCAACTAACATTGGCTTATAGCTTCGGGGAGAGTTTTTCTTTTGCAAACATTTGTGCTTGAGTTAAACTCAGGATGACCTGGTTTCACTGAATCACAAAATTTTGTTTGCTATGTATTTTATTGAATCAAGAGCATCAGCACATAGGCAACCCTATTGCACCCCTAATTCCTTTTTATTTCAAGCCTCAGCACTTATACCTGAGTATATTGCAGCTCAACATTATTTACATCTTTCTGGGTTGAGCCAAAACCAATGCTACTTACCTTTTCTCAACATTTTATTTTCTGGGTATTTGTTTATATCCCTAAATATTAACATATCAGAGATCTGAGTGTATAAAACAGACATGTATGCTAACAACACATAAAACTTTGTTATAATAAAACAAGTGATCAACCAAAGAAAATCAAAACATATTCAGGTTTAAATTCACAGATAAACATTCATATATGAAAATACTCTTTGAATAAAATTACTTTTATCTGGCTGCCTACATTAGGACTTATTGCCTTAGATTTTTTTTTGAGTGAGTTTTCTCACCTAGCTCTCTCCTTTGTTTCCTTAATTAACTGATGAACTCCTGCTCTTATCCTCAAGCTCTCTTTCTTCCCTTGTCTTATGATTTCTGTGGTATTGTTTTTCTTTTTTTTTTTCAAAATTCTTTTCTGAGGAGAAGAGGAGGCTGCTGCATATACATGTATATATATATGCAGGGTCTCTCTCTTAGGGTTTTGGGTATTGGCTAAAGCCATTTTTGCCCACCAGAAAATCATGTTATCTGAATTTTAAACCCAAAGTTTTACCCCTTCCCGGCTTAATTTGGGTGAAGAGAAAAGTGGTTACACATTTTTTTCCAGAAATTTGCTTTTCAGAAGATACTTTTCCCCCTTGTCTACAATCATGCTAAAAATGTGACTTGGTTTTGTTATTTATTAAATACTCTTTTCTAATTCTGCCTATACCAAGAACTTCTCTGTTTTATTTTATTTTCCTATTTTTAGCTTTCATGTAAATGGTATGTACTTCCTTCATTTATTTATAAGAGAATTATTCCTTTTTATATCTCCATTCTTTTCATTTCTGCTTATATTATAATGTGCCTGTATATTTTATTTCACTAGTTTAAACTCTAGTATTTTATTAACACATATATATATTTGTATATAAGTCTTTCTGAAATAATTAGTATACCCTCATATATATTCATACATCATTCTATACTGACACACACATGCACATGTACATTCAACAATATTCAGTAGTATACATATATATATATTTACTCATGCATACTACTTTTAAGGATTTAATCTACATATATATATATATACATATATATATATATTTCCATACACATCAATATGTATGTATTCTTGGAGTTCAGGGTTCTAGCTTATATTCATGTGCATTTCCTGTGCACACATGTACACACACTGATACACTATCAAGCTATATCAATTCCTCCTTCAAAATTTATTTAAAAATTATTTTAAATTTATTTATATTTTCCAGAATAAATTCCTAAAATCTTGGGTCATTACAACATAGGAAAATTCTATAAAAATTCACATAAATCACTTTTAATATGTTTTCTAACATATTTAAATTCCTGACCCAAAATTTACATATAATTGCTGTAATTAATTTTAAACCCAACTATCCATTTTCTTCACTAGAAAATTAATAATAAATCCACATTAATTCAGAAAATTATAAAACTTGAAACCAATCTCTAAAATATCATTTCTGACCATATACTAAAATTACAAGGCATTTGGATGTCATTTAATAGGTTTTTTTTCAATCCATAACATGTCATAAACTCAATATGAATAAGCATAATTCATCAACAAGCATATATATCTAATTATCATTCAAAACATGGCAATATACTCTGCAAAATCATTCGGGTCTAATTTTAGAAACCGAAAACATCAAAATATAAGATGTAACATATTACTCACCTTTAGCTTTGTTTTTAGGAGTTAAGTATTGATCTTGGATTGAATTTTAATTAAGATTTTCCTCTTAGTTTAGCTTTTCTTCCCATTGCTCTTCTTTAATGGTGGCCGGCCTCTAGGTTTAGTGCTTTAGATTGTGAACGTGAGAAATGTAATGGTATGAATGGTTTAGGGTATCAGAATGTAGATTATTCCTATATTGCCCACCCATCTAATTCTCCTCTCCTATTTCATTTTAAACCCATTTAATTCATTACTTAACTAAGCATGGCTACCCATTATTTATTCAAATCTCAATCTTTTAACCATTTAATCTTTACATTATTCTATTTAATTTAGCTAATTAAATCTCCTAAATAATGTTATCTAAAATTAGGGGTGTTACAGACTCCCCTCCTTAAAGAATTTTGTCCTCGAATTACGATAAGGTACACATCAAAATCAATCATAAAGGTAAAACATACCATGAAATAAGTCAGGATAAGCGTCTCTAATCCTACTCTCAGTCTCCCAAGTACAGTCTCTCTCATCGATGCTCTATTGGACTATAACTAATTTGACTATCTTGTTCCTTAGTCTCTTCTCATCTCTCGTGACTATACAAACTGGCTTTCTAACTATAGTAAAATTTGTCTCTACTACTAAGTCCACTAACACAGTCGGTGTTGTAGTAGTCTCTGGATCTCGAACACACTTTCTTAGATGAGAAATATGAAATACCTTATGGACTCCTGCCAAATTGTTCAATAACCCTACTCATAAGCGAGTTTCCCGATCCTCTCAATAATAGTAAATGGTCCAACGAACCTCGGTGCTAACTTTCCTGATTTCCCAAATCTGATAACACCTTTCATCGGTGATACCTTAATGAAAACATGATCTCCTACTGAGAACTCTAAGCCTTTCCGTCTTCTATCTGCATAACTCTTCTTCCTAGACTGAGCTTCTTTCATTCTAACTCGAAAACTCAAACTACTCTGTAGCTTCTCTAACTAAATCCGAACCAAGAACCAACCTATCCCCGGTGTCTAACCAACAAACTGAAGTTTTGCATGGCCTTCCATACAAAGCTTCAAATGGTGCCATCCTATACTAGCATGATAAATGTTGTTATATGAAAACTCGACTAAGTGTAGATGGTCTTCCCATGATCCCCCAAAATCTAACACACAAGCTTGTAATAAATCTTCCAAGACTTTGTTAACTCTTTCTGTTTGCCCATCAGTCTGTGGATGGTAAGCAGTACTCATCTTGAGCTTGGTACCTAAAGTATCATGTAGACTCTTCCATAATTCACTAGTGAATAAGGAATCTCTATCACTTACTATACTACTAGGAATTCCATGAAGTCTAACTATATTCTTCATAAACAACTTAGCCCAAACAGGTTTCGTCCTGGTTGACTTAACTGGAATGAAATGGGCAGTCTTGGTCAACCTATCCACTATAACCCATATACTTTCATTTACTCGATTTGACCTTGGCAACCCGTCTATAAAATTCATCGAGATAGAATCCCATTTCCATACTGGAATATCTAAATGCTGAAGTAACCCACTTGGTTTCCGATGTTCGGCTTTTACCTGTTGACAGTTCAAACACTGCTTCACCCATAAGCCTACATCCCTTTCCATACATTCCCAGAAAAAATTCCTCTTCATATCCTGATACATCTTAGTTCCTCCGGGATGAATAATGAACTTCGAATGATAGCATTCCTCCAAAACTCCTTCCTAATGTCTCCCACATTCGGAACACGTAATATTCCTTTCTTTTTTACCACCCATTCTGGTCAAGACTGAAATCTTTTAAGTCATCGCTCTCTGTTCTATCCCTTAACTTCCTGATCCGCTCAACTAATACTGGATCCTCTCCTTGCTTAGAAGCAACCCTTTCAATTATCACTGGTTGAATTTCTAAACATGACAACATAACAGTTCCCTTATTAGATCTATCTTCAGATCTCCACTGTACTCTACATGTCGTCAACGCTTCCAAATCTTTCCACTCAGCTATCATCGCCAACACTGCATTCTGATGTTTTCTGCTAAGCACATCTGCAACCTTATTGCCCTTTCCTATTGTGTACTCAATACCAAAGTCATAAATGGCTAAAAACTCTAACCATCTCTGCTGTCTCATATTCAACTCCTTCTGAGAGAATTACTTTAGTGACTTATGATCCGTGTATAACTCGAATCTTTCTCCTAAAAGATAATGTCTCTACACCTTCAACGCAAAAATCATCGTAGCTAATTCAAAATCGTGCATTGGATATCTAACCTCATGCGGTCTAAGCTATTGAGATGCGTAGGCAATCACTTTACCTCTCTGCATTAACACAACTCCTAACCCAGTTCCATAAGCATCTGTATATACGTCCTGATTCCCTTTCGAAACAACTAACGCAGGCGCATTAGTCAATAAGTGTTTCAAGCTCTGAAATGTTTCCTTACAACCAAATGAACTTCACATTATCTTGTTTATTGGTGCTGCTATTCGCGAGAAATCCTTTATAAATCTTTGATAGTACCTAGCTAATCCAAGAAAACTCTTTATCTCGGTCACTGTCTCGGATCTCTTCCAATTGTTCACTTCCTCGATCTTAGTCAGATCTATAGACAACCGTTTCTCTAAGACTACATGACCAAGAAACTTCACTTCCTTCTTCCAGAAATGACACTTCGAAAACTTCGCCTTTAGCTGATGCTGCCTCAACGTTTCAAGCACCACTCTAAGATGAACTTCATGCTCTCTTTCAACCTTAGAGTATATCAAAATATCATCTATGAAAACAAACACGAACCTGTCCAAGTGCTCTCGGAAAACTTGGTTCATCAATCTACAAAGAATGCTAGCGCATTAGTTAGTCCAAACGACATTACTAACCACTCGTATGATCCATATCTGGTTCTAAACGCTGTCAAAGGAATACTATCCACTGCCACTCTAAGTTGATGAACCCTATTGCTAAATCCAACTGGGAAAATACCTTGGCTTCACTCAACTGAACGAACAAATCGTCAATTCTAGGCAACGAATATCGATTTTTTATCGTCATCTCATTTAACTAACGATAATCGATATATAACCTCAACGATCCGTTCAGATTCTTAGCAAACACTGCGGCTGCTCCCCAAGGTGAACTACTTGTCCTAATAAAATTCTTGCCCTCCAAATCCACCAACTGCACCTTTAGCTCCCTCATCTCAGTAGGTGTCATCCTTCTTGGCGGTCTACTTACTAGTTCCGCTCCAGGTACTAAATCTATCTGAAACTCAATGGCCCGTTTCGGTGGAAATCCTACTACAGGTTCAAAGACATCTGTGAATTCTCTAACAACGAAAATGCGATTCAACTCGTCTTCTACCTTCACAATACCCAACAAAGCATTCCCCTCACAACTAGGGTTTTCTACGGTATATACTATCTGATCATTACAGTCAGGGTGTCTAAGTGATATTTTCCTATCATGGAAAAATATCCTAACATTTTATTTTACTTAACCAATCCATACCCAAAATAATTCTGAACCCTACGAAATCAAACACATGCAAACTGCAAACAAATGTATGACCTAACAAATCAAACTCTAGGTGGTCACACTTTATCCCAAGTGTCACATACCCTCCTATCGGATTTGCAATCCTTAAGGAACTAACTAGGTATGAAGGTTCTAGGTTAAGCTTATCTACCACATAATGAGATATAAAAGAATGCGATGCACCTGTATCAAATAGAACTCTAACTAGTATACCATAAATCAAAAGCGTACCTCCCAACATAGCTTTTCCCCTCTCCTCTACTGTTGGTCTCGAGGTAGCTGGTTCCAATGCAAACATCTTGCCTTCCCCTCCTTGGCTGGCTCCTTGCACTGGTTCTTATAGTGCCCAATCTGATCACAGTTGAAACACTTTATTCCTTTCTTCTCAACAGCTTTCTTTTCCTTGCCTGTCCGGCACTCATGGGCATAGTGTCCTTTCTTGTCACACTTGTAATAGACCAGTTTTGCCTTTCCTTCTTAGTAGCTCCACCCATCTGAGCTCCTTTCTTGTGGAAAAAATTTCTCTTCTGACTCTGCCCCATCCGGACTTCCTTGCCCTTATTTCTTTCAAGAAAAGCTTACATCTCTTCATTCCTCAAGGCGATATCAGCAACAACATCACTTGGATCCCTAATATGCGGTAACATGGCCTTAGCAAGCTCAGGCATCAACCCTCTGATGAACTTCTCATTCCTTTTAATCACAGTATCAATCGTATCATAGCCATATCTTGCTAGCTCCTCAAATCTCATTGCATACTCGAGCACAGTCATATCCCCATGCTCCAACTCGCCAAACTTCCTAAGCAAAGTGGACTTAGCAATTTCGGACATAAACCTTTCCTCGAACCTCCTCCTGAACTCAGCCCAAGTCATATTCTCCTCGTTGACTCCAACTGTCACACTGTTCCACCAAAACAGTGCTGCCCCTTGAAGTTGTCTAGAGGAGAGTCTCCTTTTCTGCTCATCGTTGAGCCCTAAGTCAGCAAAAATCCTCTCGTAATGAAGTAGCCAATTCTCTACTTCGATTGCATCTTCAGTACTAATAAATGGCTTTCCTCCCAACCGAGCAAAATCCCTACTTAGAATAGCATAGTTATTCACCACTGGAACTTCTTGGTTTCCTCCTCCAACATTACCTCCAACTACTCCAGCATCAATTCCCGTCTACATCATATTGACAAAGAACTGATACATTGCTCCAATGTCTACTTGCGGGACTCCAACACCACATTTGCAGCTTGTGCTTGACCTTGGTTCCATCTCGTATTTGGTCTGGCATTTCCATTTGTAGTGGTGCTTTACCCTCCAAGGTTAACTCTTCCACCTTTAACATCCATATCTGTATTCAAGCCTCATAAGATACAGAAGAATAGCCTAAGAGAGATAGAAGAATAGAGATATAATGTATGCTTATATATAGCAAATACAAGTACGTTACAAAAGTGTTATCTCATACCCCGATCTTATCTCTAATTCCTTAGGATTATGTTTTCAAAAATCATTTTAATTTAAAGTTTTTCATAAACCTATACTCTGATACTAAGTTGTAACATCCCATATCAGGAGGCACGAAGCTAAGCGCTACAGATGCTACAGTCATCCATAGTATTAACTTTCGGTGACCAAATATGGTAATGTTAATGGTATCCATAATATCAGAAGCACTTGAATATGAAATAAAATAATTACAGATTAAAAAACGTTTTTGATTACATTTCAAAACAACATTTCACATCCAAGTTACATAATCCTAAACGTTTGCCAGGTTCAGATCAAATATAATTATTATAAAATACGCCAAGAGCGACATATGAAGATGCCCCCTTGGATGACCAGAGTACTAAATAGATATAAACTGTCTTAAATACATCACAATGGAATAAAACTAGAACTGCAACTCCTAAATATAGCTAACATCAGCCTCCTGCTCATCTTTGGAAGCTTTATTCGTCCACCTACTAAACCTCTAGACCCAAACTCTCAATCTACTCAAATTAATTTTGAGCACCCGAGAGTTCAAGGGGAAAACATAAAATTTGAGTCAGACATAAAGTCGGGTGTGAATAATACTATTGCATCTCGGTTTACTAATATTAAGTGAGACCACGTCGCTTAGCGGAACAGGTTTCTCGTCACTAATACCCCTTTAAAAATATCTTTTTGCAAATAAAAATCCTGCAACCAAACTGGTTAATCAAACTGATTATATCAATAATAGCAATTATCATATATGTTTAAAATAGGTAATAAATGGACCAGCTGTCTAAACAAAATGTAGTTTTGTTTGGCTAACTACTAACCTTTGGCTGACTTGGGCCTACTAGACAAACTAAACAAATTATCCAACAATTATTAGACATGCTTCTGGATGATCTGTCCTTAACTTACTTCTCTAAGGGTCGCCTGCTCCTAATGGTTTTGCGGGCTCACCAATAACCTATCTCTATACATATATATTCCTTTATGTGTGTAACCATCATTTAAGTCTTACCTGTGACTAAGCCCTATACACTGGAATTTTGGACTGAATTAGTTATGGGCTAATAGCTAATGCATAGGGCGCGACCCTATACCAGTCTCACCTGGTATAAAATTATCTGAGTTATTTTACTTAGGGTTAACTACCCTTTAAATTTTCCTTGAAAACATTTTAAAAATGATTTAACTCTTTAAATCATAATTATAAAAGGAAAATAAACTATTTACTTTACTCAAATCTCTTTGCCATGATATATGCTTTACTCAAAATATTGTTGATGAAAACATTCGAAACCAATGAAAGTATCTCATTCGAAACTATTGATAGTACCCCTTTCGATATAAGCAGACTACTTTACTTAATAACCTTAGGCCTAAAGGCCAAACATACCTTACGAAACCATAAACACCAGTCCTTTCAAAAACATTGAAAATGCCTTCTTCGAAAGCTTTATAAACCATAGACATCCTCTTTTAAAATCATTTAAATATGTATTTCGAAAACATTGTAAACCTTCCTTTTAAACTAAGGTAGACCTTTCGAAAATACTGGAAACCATTCCTTTCGATCCCTTTACTAGTCACCTTTTGAAAGCATTAAAGTATACTACTTAAAATAAACCTTACGAAAGCATTGGATTCAAGTTAAAACATGTGGAAAAGCCTTTCAGAACCATTCCTTTCGAAACCTTTGGGTTTAACTTTCATAATATCAAAAAGGGTCTTAAAACATCTAAGTCGAAAGCAACTCTTTCGAAAGCTATCTCCTAAGTAAAGAAGTGGATGGTGTCGAAACCTATCCCTTTGAAAGTAGTGGAGAAGCAGCTCTAATTTTTAAAACAAAGTAGCCCTTTCAAAACCAATCTAGGTCGAAAGAAAAATGGAGACTGCAAGGGTTTCAACCCTATTAAAACATTTACTTTAAAAAAAAGGCGCAACCTATTTAGAAGGCCTCTTTCTTTAAAACAATTTGACCAAGTCGAAAGCTGACTAAGTCGAAAGCTATCTTAATCGAAAACAAAGCAGGCGCATTTTCTTTAGAAAACAAAACAAGGCTTCAGAACCTCTTGTTTCGACCCTATACCTTTCGCCTATGTCCAATTAACTACGTACCAAGTCTCAGTTGCCATGTGCATTGACTTTTATCAGATTGGAGGCGGAGGTAATAAGTCGAAAGGTGGCTCTCGACGATAGTGAAGCATCAGAACCTTATAAAACCGGATTTTTAACTTAAAAAGGAAATTCTTTCAACTAACCTGCTTATTTTTCACCTTATAATTGGTTGCCTTAACTTTTCAAAATCTTTTCTGAAAGGTGCTGCCGAATTACAGAAATTAAAATTTTAAACCCTTTGCAAATAGCCCCTTCCCCTTATATAAACATATAAAACATTTAAGTCCCATATCTTAACTAAATTTATATATTTATTAAAACACTTAGGAAAATTCTATAAAAATTCTCATAAATCACTTGTAATATGTTTTCTAACATATTTAAATTCCTGACCCAAAATATACATATAATTGTCGTAATAAAATTAGGGGTGTTACAAAATCACCCGTAGATTTGAACCAAAACTGGGTTAAAAATAGCGGTGATAGTATTTACCAACTTGAGTACTCTCGTATACTAGGCAGCATTATGTACGTAACGAACTGCACTAGGCCTGATATAGCATATGCTATAAATAAACTCAGTAGATATACTAGCAACCCAGGAAAGAATCACTGGAAAGCTATAATTCAAGTACTAGGATACCTAAGGTATACACTAAGTCATGGACTACATTATGATAAGTACCCATCTGTAATAGAAGGGTATTGTTATGCAACTAGATAACTAGTTCATCAGATGCAAAATCCACTAGAGGATATGTGTTTACCTTAGCTAATGGGGCAATATCTTGAAGATCCTCTAAACAAACTTATATAGCAAGATCAACCATGGAATCAGAATTTATTGCCTTAGACAAAGCCGCGGAAGAAGAGGATTGGCTTTGAGGTTTTTTAGAAGGTATTCCGAATTGGGAAAAACCTGTACATCTAATAAGCATACATTGCGACAACCAATTAGCTATTGGAAGGGCCAATAGTAAGCTTTACAATGGCAAGTCTAGACATATTCGTCGTAGACATAAAACTGTTGGACAACTTCTCTCCAATGGGATTATCACAATTGACTATGTAAGATCAATTGATAACATTGCGGATCCACTAACAAAAGGTTTATTAAGAGAGAAGGTTAATATCTTATTGATGAGAATGGGGTTAAGGCCCATAAACTAAAAAATTTCTTTAAACGGAAACCCCACCTAGTTGAATGGAGATCCCAAGATCTAGGTTCAAAGGGACAACTAAGTTTAGATAAACTTGATAACACTGTAAATATTCAAACCATTCCTATGATAAGTTAGTGCACTACTCGTCGGAGAATAGGATAAGTTTTGATACTTTTAATGATGTCTATACTTGGTAATATTAAGAACCAAGTGGAGTATTGCGAAAATACCCTTTATAGAATCACCTATGTGAGTGCGAAGGCGCCGCTTCAAGGAGAATTATAATGCCAAATTCTCTAAGCATTCATGAGACCAAGTTGGTGTTCATGGCAAAAATGAACACAAACAGAGAACCATGGAAGATTAGAAACACTTATTGCGTGTTGTCTATTTTTAGATTTACACAAAGGCTTACAGTTCAAAGACAACCTTATTCCAATGATTTGCCAGTAAGTCAAAAGGATAAACGCTAGGAAAGTTCAAGGTCAATATGCTACTTTAACCGATACGATAAATGTTTTGTAAAATTTAAGAAGAAATTGAACAATTATTCATTTATGTGGGGGATTGTTAGAAATAAATGAGCATTTCATTGGGAAATGTGAATGTATTAATGCCTTGGGAAATGAATAGTCCCACATCTTGGAATAAAATAAACAATTTGTGTTTATATACTAAAATGTGGACAATATTATAATTACTATGAGACAAAGAGAGACACAGCCATGACGGGTGGTGCAACGCATCACCCCGCACGTGCGCGTCCACGTCCGAACCCGAATCCGGACTTGCATCCACGGCGCGGGCGAATAGGCCTTTGAGGCGTATTAGAGGCACTTAACACTTTTTAGTTGGTTTGGCTTGGCTGTTCAGACCGAACAGTTTTTGTTTTGTCCATTCAAACTCAAATAGTCGCATCGCCTGGTAAAGGGTCGGAACCTTTCCACCAGTCACAGCCATTCAAACGTACACTTTTTACCGAACAAGTGCACCTCCCGCGCTTATATATAGGCAGAAGGAAAACAGAAAAAAAAAACTAAGTTTTTTATGCACTTCCTCCTCTCCACAAATTTTTGTTCTTAAATTACATTCTCTTGAGTTCGTCGTTACTCCGTGATTGTTGCGCAACATCACAAAGACATGTCCGTTTCATCTTGGAAAACAATTGCTTGATATCCATAAGCGCCGTAGAGGGAGCAATATTGTTTCAAGGAAACAGATTATCACTAGATTCAGACAATCTAATCGTTATTATATCTAGCTACTTCATAATCTGTTTACTACACAATTCTATTCGTAACAGTTTTTTGTGACATAGTTGTGACAATTTGTTGTTGTTGCAATTTACAACATAATCGTAACAGTTTCGTAACACTTTTGTAACGTTACTGTTAACATATACATCAATATTTATGCAAATATGCTAACGATCAAAAATGTTGCAAGGGTTGTCCACTTGCTAAATTAGTACATGGACATGATAGCATCCAAGGACACTTCAATCAAGGGTTTTAATTGGAATGAAAATTGTTATCATTTATTACTTCTATGTTCCTTTTTTAATATTCAGTTTTTTTTGCATGATTTCTTATCGTATTTTCATATATTTTTTATTTTAAGTATACACTCTTACTTTGTAGTTGATTTTTTGATCTTTTCATTTGAATTTAGTATTATTTTCGTTTTGAGTACGATTAAATTTCAATTTTATTGAAAAATTTATTTTTTCCTAATCTGGTTTTTTTGAATTTATTAGTTTTATTTAATATCTTACTTGAATTGGGTACTTAGGTTCACACTAAAAATATGAACTCAACGGTATTAGAATATTTGCTAAATATAAAGATAGAGTTTTGTAAAATAAACACATGGAAAATATATAGTTTGAAGTGACTTCAAAAGTATTCAAGTTCAATATTTGATAATTTATACAATTAAAATTAATTTTCATTAAATTTCAATATCATAAAGGCATATAAACCATTAAAAAAGAAAAATTAGCATTTTATTTCTACAGCTAAACAAAATATATGTGATATATTTTTGATCAAAAGAAAAAAAAAACGTGAAACAAAAATTCTAAAATTTTGTTTTGGAAGTTAAAAGCTAAGAAGATCAATTAAACATGAATAAGATCAATTATACTTTATCAAGAGCGGTACTTATGTATGTTGGAGTCGTTGTATACTCAAAATGAAGTTTGATATGAAATGTATTACATCTAATCTATCGTGGATATTCAAATCCTCCATAGGTTACTAAGTGATGATTTCACAAATTTATTGCTTGGTCCCTCTAATTTTGTTTCAAGTACCGAAATGAAATGGATGTCTAGTGTTTGGTTTAAAGCGTGTTTTCTTCAACTTTGCTATGTTCACTACGGCCAAAAACACACATAAATGCAACGGTATCTACGTGGTTAACAAGAAAACATAGAGTAAAAGAAATTAAAACTTGATTAAAAAGTAACAAGACTACCAGTGCTTACAGCAACTAAAGTATAGGCTGCAGCGCTACAAGTAAAAACTGTTCCAAGTTCAACCTTTATTTTACTGGAAGGTAATTTTCTTTTTATTAACTTATCATCGATCATAAAAAGTGAGAGTTTTTATTTTTACAACATGACCTTTGAGAAAGGTAAAGGGGTCAAATAAAGCAGGGGGCAATGCTTTTAAATTCAGATTCAACTGTGCACTCCATCCGTTAACTGTAACATGTTCGAACGGGGCTTTATATATATATATATATATATATATATATATATATATATATGCAAAACAGTGGGCAAGTGGGTACATCTAGGCTATAAGCTGTTTTTTTTTATTTATACGAAACGCAACTTGCTATTAAATTCAGGTTTTGCAGTAGCATAGATTCCTTTATTCATTGATTCAATTGAATATGTGAGGTCGCTCCAAGACCCGTTGGTGGCATGTCCTATATTTTATTAAGTTGTTTATATAGATGTGTTGAAATCGAATTTATTGGCACCGATTAATTAGATTAAAAAAGGTCTTTGACATTTGACCATTGTGATAATCATATGTTATCCGCCATGCTATTTGTTTACGGTACACAATTAAATTGCTATCCTACTACATATCTTATGGATCCATCTCAACATTTGTCCTATTTTTTCATAATTTTATAATTAAAATAATTCATTTTTCGTAAATTCACTCAATTCTTAAACATTCTTCATTTGATGAATATCTTGTTCAAATTTGAATCTCAATAACCACATTTTATATAATGTATTTTGAAATCACTCAACTTTCATTTTGACTTCTTCCGTCTCAAACAAGATCCAAATAGAAATCCCCTCATTTGATCAAATACATTTTAAAACTGTGATATTCAATAATATAATATTATGTTTTCTTCTTCAAGTCTTTTCTTACTTTATAATTTATATGAAAACCCGTTATACCCATTTTTCGTGTGTAGGAAATGAAGAGAAAACAATAGGAAATTAGTTGGAGAAAAAAATAAAGAAGCAAGTGGAAAAGAAGTGTAAAACAACCTACAGAACATGCCCCCAAGTCACTACGCTCTAACTTAGAAGTAATATCTAAAAATAGCATCAAAGTCGAGCTAAAACTAAAGGGGATAACAACTAAAGACGTGAGCCAAAGCAATCCCTCGATCACGTAAAAAATAAACCGAAAAAAGCCTTGAGTTAAAACCTGAAGTAACTTTGAGATTGAACAAGCACAAGGCAATAACACCATTCAAGTTTTGTAAGATAGAAATCGGCTTGAGTAGCGAAGCACAATTGTGTTGAACTATGGCAACATAAGGTCTTCCCAATGTTTTATTCTCTTGTTCTCCCTTTTTGATTCAAGAATGAAATTAATTTTCTGTGCCATGGTCTTTTAAAAAATGAATACTCGAAAGATAACCTTTTGTTTATTTTTTGTTTAAGATTCATCTTATTTTTTGAGTAAATTACGCTTCATCTTTTTCAATATAAACTACATTACATGGTTTTGTTAGAATGGAAGATGGTATATGGTCATATAGAGAATGTTAGTTCGACCATCTTCTTCCACGGCATTGAATAATATTAAGGACGAAATATGCACTTATTTGAATGCTTTTTAAACTTATTGCATATTTTATTTTTCTCTAAAATTATTAGGTCATGAAGTTCTTATTACAAATAGCACCTTAAGAAATTATAGCAATCTTGATTATTTTTTCTACTTTAAATTATTTTTTATGGATTCTATAACATTTCTGACTATTTTGTAATTGATTCACTCATTTGGTAACGCTGCAAATTTATGTAACAGAGCATTCATTTCTTTCCATACATCGATATAATAAATGCTAAATTGGTATCATATAATAAAATATTTGGTTAAGTGACGCGAACCCCTAGTAATTGTAATATTAAACTTAACAATCCTATAGACAATTTTGATGTTAGAAGTTCATTGATTCATATAATGACACACAAAAAGGGCCAATTATAAAGTGATATATACATAACAATAAGTACATTTTAATTCATTCGTTGTTGTATGACTAATTACATGTGGTTGGTTATAAATTACGTTGTCAATTATGTACTTATTGTTTGCAATGTTTGTCGACAATTTACGATTCTTATGAAGCGTAAGGTAATTTTTTCCTCAAAAGCAAAAAATAATGCAAAATCCACTTCACAAAACTCTTAATTTTTTTGCATTACTTTTGCCAATGGTATCTTATTGTTTATTTTTCCGCAAATTTGGTAATTTTTAATTTTAATTCCTGCAAAAAATTCATCTATATCTTTCAGATATGTTTTAGCTTAATCCCAATTATGTTTAGTTTCAAAAGTTGTATTTGTAGTTGTTACAATTTGCATGAATTGGTTGTTTGCTGATCAAACAACATTAACCCCTCGGGGTTTGGAGAGATATTATAATTAAGGATGGTGCATGTCATTCAAGCATCAATTTATACCATGAAGAAAAAAGCATTTCATTCTATCCATTTATGGAAGATGATGATCAAATGAACCTTACTAAATGGATGAATCAATGGCTAAATTAATAAGCAATTAATAATAGTAATATTACAATTAGAGCGAATTAATTCACTGTAATATTATAATTTTGTTAGGGGCTTTGCACTGAAGGTCCCTATTTTTAACGTTGTTGTAAGAAAAGTTCTTGTGATAATAAATATGTAAATTAAATCTCTGTTTTTTTAAATCAGAAAGCGCAAAGTATCTTGCGCTTTTCTTATAGAAAGTGCAAGTTAACTTGCGCTTTTCGAAAATTTTAATTTTTTTGAAAAGTTCAAAATTTTCAAAAAAAATTCAAAATCAAAAAGCGCAAACTAGCTTGCGCTTTCTTGATAAAAAGTGCAAGTTAACTTGCGCTTTTCAAAAATTTCAAAATCAGAAAGCACAAACTAGCTTCTTTCCATCAAGAAAGCGCAAGTTAACTTGCATTTTTGAAAATTTTCAAAAATTTCAAAAAAATTATTCAAAATAAAAGCGCAAACTAGCTTGCGCTTTTTAAAATTT
Source organism: Allium fistulosum (assembly GCA_030737815.1). NCBI lineage: Eukaryota > Viridiplantae > Streptophyta > Magnoliopsida > Asparagales > Amaryllidaceae > Allium > Allium fistulosum. Next base: position 447,613,419 of record CM060903.1, read on the forward strand.
TCAAAAAAAAAAATTCATAGTCAAAAGTTGCAAGTTAGCTTGCGTTTTCTATCAAAAAAATGCAAAACACCTTGCGTTTTCAATTTTTCAAAAAATAAGGACTAAATTTACATATTCATATCTACAGGGACTTTTCTTATAACAACATCAAAAATAGGGACCTGTAACACTTTTCTTGATTTTGTTACGTTTGAGCAATTACTAATAGTAATATTATTAGTTCACTATGACATTATATCCCTCCTTAATAAGCAACTAATAGTAATATTACAGCGAATTAACATTAATAAGCAATAAATGCAACTTAGTAATTGGTATTATATAGACAAAATTGTAATACTAATTCAAGTTTTTTCAGTCTTTCAATATTTTCTTAATTTGAGTTTTGGGGCTCTTGCTATGATCAGTGCACAACTGAACAATAATATAATATTAGTTTTACAATGTTGTTTTTACTTCCCTTTCAATCTCCTTAAAGACAGTTTTACCGTCCAGCTTTTCCCTCTCCCCGCGTCTTTATACACATGTCTGTTGTCATGTGTTAATTGCAACACGATCACCCCTCTTTCTCATGCCATATGAACTTTTACTTACATATTCTTAGTTCACTATGAAAGAAATATATTTAGTTTTTATTCCATTCTCATTAATCAGATGTCAATATCTAAAGACAATCGAGTCGCTGGGGTGATTCAAGTTCATAAGGGGAATCATAGTTAATGAAATCAATCAAGTTAACCATCATCAAGGCTCAATATGTGAAAAATAAACTGAAGCGATCTAACTATTACTAGAATCCGACCATTGTTGTATCAAATGGCAATCCAAGATGATAGAGTGATCAAAATGGATTCTTTGTCGACGGAGTAAACAAGATTTGGTATGACAAAATGGCTGCCTAGGATCAATAGAAACTAATCAAATGTATCATCATTGTTCATATCAATAAGTTTTTTGCTGATTGACAAATTAGGTTTTTCTTTACTATTTGTTTGGGTTTGTTGTACTGTTCATTGTCAAAAATTGTTGTTTGCAACTATATTTTTCATTAACAGGCTCGACTTTCTCGCTTTTGTTCTTATTTTAGATAATTTTTAGATCACAGTTCAATTCTTTGACTTATGGTATATAATTTTTCCCTCCTGCTCTTTTGAAATTTGTTTATAGATTTTGGTTTATAACTTTTTTTTTTAACAACAAAGATAATATCATATAACAGAGGGAGAAAAAGTACCTTTCTCCGATGGCTCACAAAGAAAAAACAAAAACAAAAGAAGGACGAAAGCCTCCCAAAACCAAAATCGCTGAACAGCAGCTGAAACTAAGAAACCCAAAAACAGTAGCGTAGAAACACAGCTACCAGAAGCAAAACCAGCCTATGACAGAAAAGGAAAAAGATAACAGATCCATCACCAATCACTAACCCGCCTTGATCCAAAGGAAAAGGCCAGACCACCAAGCCAAACCACAAATACAGCAATCTAGAAACCAAAGCGCCAGCCAATCTAGGGAAAACATACTCCTAAAAATAGTGCACTTGACGACGGAGAAGAGGCGTCCAGAAAGAACTCACAAAGCAGCCATACAACCACACTGATCCACCAATAGGGGCTGGGGGAGAGGCGATGGTTGAGGCGGCCGTCCCTCCGCAGCGATCGTCTCGGCGTAGGTCTAGGAGAGCCATCTCCACCCCTCGCACCATTCGCACACGCTCTATAGCGGCGTCCGAGCAGATCGACCGATCGGCTCGGTTTTCTCTGTATCTGGTCTGAGGCTTGGGTGTGGTTAACCCGATCGCCTCTCCTTTGGCCCTCATTCCTCATGGCGAATTTTCTTTTCTGGAATATTCGTGGTATTGGCAACGAGGAGTCTCTTGCTAGGCTTAAGCGCATTGTTAAGAAGCACTCAATTGGGCTGGTTGCGATCCTAGAGCCCATGATTGAGCCGGCGAACATTCCCCGAATTATTCTTTCCCTAGGATTCGGTGGTGGCTCGGCAAACATCTCGGGCAAGATTTGGATTTTATGGTCCAAATCGTTTGTGATTCTACCCCTTTTCGACTCCGATCAGCTCCTCTCTGTGATTTGTTCGTCCTCCTTTTTTGCTCACTCCTTTATTTTTTCGGCTGTATACGCCAAATGTGATCGTTTGGGTCGTCAGGTTCTGTGGTCTGATATTCTTGCTCTCGATTCGTTTGGCTTCTCCTCGTCAGTGGTTGGCGGAGACTTCAATATCGTCGCTACCCAGGAGGAGAAGAGGGGTGGGGCGGCCATAAACCGAGGGGCAATGGCTGATTTTAACTCGTTCATCGTCTCCTCAAGCCTTTCGGAAATCCCCTTCGTCGGTTCGGCTTTCACCTGGTCCAACAACCAAGAAGGCCCGAATCGTATTCTTTCTAGACTGGATCGGGTTTTCGGATCGGAGGATTGGTTTCGGCTTCCTTTCTCCTTCTCTATTTCTCATCTCCATCGGTCTTTCTCGGACCACGCTCCCATGATTCTTCGGTGCTCTCCTCTCTCGTTATCGGGACCCTCTTCCTTCAGATTCCAGAGCATGTGGAGGACCCACCACTCTTTCCTTCAAGTGGTATCTAACTCTTGGAGCTCCCCTGTTTCTGCCTCTCCCTGTTCGACTTTTGGGCGCAAACTATTGCGTCTCAAGGCTTGCCTTAAGGTGTGGAACGTTGAAGTTTTCAGAAACATTTTTGATCGCGTTCGTTCTGCCGAAGAGGCTCTCATCGTTGCCGAATCTTTGTTTGACGACCTTCCATCCGCCTCAAACAAGGAGACGTGGGACCTTGCCCAAGTTTCTTTCTCCTCCGAACTTCGTGTCGAGAATGACTACCTCCGTCAAAAGGCAAGGGTCAAGTGGGCTATCCACGGTGATGCGAATTCCAAATTTTTCCACTCTTCTATTCGTAAGAAGAATAGTCTTTTATCTATCCGTGAAATTTTGCGTCCTGATCTCACTATGGCCTCTGAGCCCGAGGAAGTGAAAGACGTCATCCTTTCCCACTTCCAATCCTTCTTGGGCTCCCCGTCAGCTTCTGTTTCTGACCCAGCCCTTCTGGCTTTCATTCCTCCATTGGTTCTCCCTTCAGAGGGCGCCATGCTAACGGACATCCCGGCCCCTGAGGAGATCCGTTCTTGCGCTTTTGCTCTGAGTAAGGACAGTGCCAGTGGTCCTGACGGCTTTAATGGAGTTTTTTATCGGACTTCTTGGTCGATTATCCAGGCGGATTTTTGTCTGGCTGTTCAATCTTTCTTCGCGGGGGGAAATCTTCCTTCCGGTTGGACCTCTACCAATTTGATTCTCATTCCGAAGTGCGACAACCCTCGGGCGTGCTCGGACTTTCGTCCCATTAGCCTCTGTAACTTCTCTAACAAGGTTATCTCGAAAATTCTGGCCACTCGTTTGGCTCCGTTCCTTGAACGTATCATTTCCTCTTCTCAGGCAGGATTTGTTAGAGGTCGACTTATCTCTGATAATGTCCTCCTCGCCCAGGAACTGATCTCTCAAATTGATCGGAAAGTTAGGGGTTCCAATGTCGTTTTTAAACTAGACATGGCTAAGGCCTACGATCGCATGTCTTGGTTTTTCGTCATCAAGGTCCTTCGGACCTTTGGGTTTCCGGAGGGGTTGATTGACATGGTCTGGCGTCTTATTTCCAACGCCTGGTTCTCTGTCCTCATCAATGGCTCCGCCCATGGGTATTTCAAAGCAGGGAGGGGCCTGCGCCAGGGGGATCCTCTCTCGCCTTCATTATTTGTGATTGCGGCTGAGGCGTTTGTTCGGGGTCTTCAGTCCTTAACCATTTTTGGTCAGATCCAACGGTTCGGTATCCCGAGTGGCTGTCCCCTTATTTCTTCGTTATCATTCGCTGATGACATTGTTATCTTCTCTAACGGCAGCCGTTCCTCTGTTAGGAGGCTCCTTAGTTTTATCCATCAATACGAGAGTTCCTCGGGTCAGCTTGTTAACCCCTCCAAATGCTGCTTCGTTCATTCTAAGGAGTTGTCCCCTGCGAGAGCTGCTTGGATCGAGTCCACCTCTGGTTTCAAGGAATCCTCCCTTCCGCTTCCTTACCTCGGTATTGTTCTTTACCGGGGCAGGAAACTAAATGCTATTTTCGATCCCCTGCTTGACAAAGTGAGGGGAAAGATTTTACGCTGGAATGCGTCCCTTCTTTCACAGGCCGGTAGGCTTGTTCTCATCAAATCGGTGTTGGATTCCATGGGAACTCATATCTTCGCGACTATGACCCCTACTGCATCTTTCTTCCGTTCTTACCGCTCCTTGGCCTCTTCCTTCCTCTGGGGTAACAAGGAAAGTGATCGACGGCATCATTGGGTGTCGTGGAACACGGTTTGTCGCCCCAAATCTGAAGGCGGTTTAGGGCTGCGTAACCCGACCGACCTTTGCAAGGCATTTGCGTGTAAACTGTGGCATCGGTTTGGGGCTAACAACTCCCTTTGGGCCTCTTTCCTCCGCGCTAAATATCGTCGTCTTGAGGGAGCTAACTTCTCCGGCTCTCCTTCCTTTGCTAGTGAAACCTGGAAGCATATGCAGTCGGTTAAAGCTCTCTCAGACGCTCACGGCGGTATGACGGGCTGGGATGGCGACTCCTTCTCCATTCTGACAGCCTGGTCTTCTATCAGAGTTCCTTCACCTATCCTTACTGAATTCTCGTTCATTTGGGATACTCGGACTCCACCAAAAGTTTCTTTGCTTATGTGGCGCCTTCTTCACAATGGTTTGCCACTAGACGTTAATATCCAACATATCGGCATTCCTTTGGTGTCCCGCTGTCATTGCTGCGGCAACGGGGAAAGGGAATCTTTGAGCCATTTGTTTTTCGAAGGCTTCACTGCCAAAGCATGCTGGAATTACTTCGGTAACCTGGTTGGGGCTCGGAGTAATACTGGCATGTCCGCTGATTTTCTTTCTTCCTGGTGGGTCGGGAATTCAGGGAAATCCCTTCGGGCCATCGTGTTCAGACTAATCCAGTGTCTTGTTTGCTGGCATGTCTGGTGCGCAAGAAATAAGGCCATTTTCGACAACGTTCCTATGGATCCGCTTTCCATCATCCATCGCGTGAGGAAGGATGTGTTCTTGGCATTTCGGAGTAGACCTTTCAAGGGTACTCTGAGCCAAAGATCCCGGCGGTTAGTTGGACTGCTATCGATCACTTGCGTGCAGTTGGACGCCAGACTTGGTGTTGGTTGAGTCTTCTCAGTCAGGTGGTGCCTTTCACACACCGCCTTTTTCCCTCTCCCCCCCCTTTTTTAATTTAATGTGTTTGCTAGCATCTGTTCAGGTTTGAGCGGTCTTTCATTGGTTGGCTTTCTCTTGCGCTCGCCTGGTGGGTTTTGGTTGGGTTTTTCAAGATAGGTCGAGAGGGTCTTTTCTACTGCTCCTCGCCTGGCTTTTCATCTTGGTTTCTGTGGTTTGGTTTGTCTTGCTTACACTCTGTAGTGCTCAGTCCGTGGATCCGTCTCCTTCTTCACTGGCCAGGGTAATCTGTTCTGGTCAATCCGGCTGGCCAGCAACAGTCTCCTCTCCTGGAGGTTGTCTGCGTTGGTTTCCCAGTGTTGGTTGATTGCATTACAATCGCTTCTGTGGTTCTGATTGGAGGACTGGTCTTTCCGGATGGTAAAGACGGGTTGGTGGTTTGCTGGTGGTCTCTTTTTCTCTGTTCCTTTCTATGTGTAGGGCGGAATAGCTGCCGCTGAGTTATGTATTTCTGGTATTTCTTGTATTTTAATAAATTTGGGTCAGTGGGTGGTGTCGCTTGATGCTTGCCTTTTCTGTAAGCCCCGGAGAATGGCTTTTATTCTCATTTTGATTATATACTTTTATTTTGAAAAAAAAAAAAAAAAAAAAAAAAAAAAAAACCACACTGATCCACCAGTGTACTAGCGAAGAAAAAAGGAAAGCTATGCCCCGAAACCGGTCAACCAAAGCTCAAATAGGGCCAATGAAGAAGCCAACGGAGTCTGAAGCTGGAAAACTAAACAACAACATTAAACACCAACAGAAAAAAAGGGGGAGGGGAAGTGAGCGTAGGGTGAATGCCCGCGCTCCCTTGCAAAAATCAACCTACTCCCAGTCTAGCGTGAGACAAATCACACGAAATAGAGAGGAGACCAACCAAATGCTCCGATCGGGAGCTCAAACGACCCTTGAATGGTCTACCACGGAAAGTAAGGAAGACGTCTTTCCTCACACTCCGAATAATAGATGGAGGGTCCATACGAAAGCTATCGAAGATTGCCTTGTTCCGCGCGCACCAGAGGTGCCAGCAGATGAGACAGAGAATCAAACGAAAAACGATAGAACGAAGAGATTTACTAGTATTCCCAGACCACCAGGACCTACGGAGATCAGATGGCGAGCGGGCCACCTGACGAACACCAAGAAGGTTTCCGAAGTAATTCCAGCAAGATCTGGCCGAGAACCCACCGAAGAACAAGTGATTCAAGGATTCTGAATCCCCGTTGTCGCAGCAACTACAACGGGAGACGAAAGGGACGCCGATTTTTTGGAGATTCTCGTCCAGTGGCAAACCATCATGAAGAATCCTCCACATCAAAATAGAGACTTTGGGGGGAATGCGAGAGTCCCAAATGAAAGAAAAAACAGGACGAACGAGATCCCGGATTCTAATAGAAGACCAGGCGTTCAGAATGGAAAAGGGGGCGCCATTACGTCATGAGGAACCACTATACATGTTTACACTTTTGGTTTATAACTTATATTTGTTTACACTTCCCTTGGTCATCCTAATGTTAGTTTGACAACTTAGACTATGTGTTGAATTGTTATGAGAATTTTTTTTTGCCTTACTACAACTGACTTTTTCATTTTACTGTAAAGTAAAGTTATTAATTTTTAATATAAAACAAACCATTATACATGAAATACTGATAGGTTAATCTAAAAATAGTGTAATGCTACTCCTTTAATTCATGTAACTTCCAAAACATCTAATTAAATGCTTATCATAATTAGTGGAAGATATTTAGCAAAGACCAAAACAGTTGTAGTTATTTTAGTATTGCTTCCTACAGTAGATAATGACATGAATCATTCGTGGAATTGACATCCAATTTTTATTTTTCCTCAAAGCTGATATATTTTGGAAGGTGATATTCTGTAAGGCAAGTTTACCTCTAATTCTAAATAGCAATAATAGCTGCAACACAGTTGTTTAATCCTCTAAATAAGATATAAAAAATAATTGGATCATGTGATACAATATGTCAACTTTAATTTTGGTATTTTTATGTTTAAGCTCGCTATTGGTTATCATTTGTGCAAAGATTGCTATTTGATATAACCTATGAAGGGATATTTGATATAGTTTCAAAGGTAATCATTAACTGATTACTTTTGATTCGGATCTATAGCAATTTATATCTCATAGGGTAAAATATAATATCAGCAAAATGATTTTCTCTTCTTCTCATAGAATAGTCTCTATGTTTTTTTCTCACAATTTTTATTTATGTCTCTTTAGTTTTTTGTCAAATCGTATACATGCAACCATTATTACTCAAGTTTAGTGATCAGATAATTAACTAACATTTAATAGCCATTTTAAATAGATGTCCATGGCATCCTATAATTTTGAAGATGGAGTTGCTGCCGACATACCAGTTGATTTTATATTACCACAATGAACAATTTAGTTGCATGAGAAGGCTATTCAAGGTATATGCATGGTTTTAACACTTTAACATCTTATTGCCAGTTAAGGTGAAATTTACATAACAAGCCTCGAATATGGTAGAGTGAAACATGTTACTTTTTGTTATTTTACATACATTTATTCTTTATGGTGTTTTGATAACCATTTAAAGATTTGAAGTTTTCATTGACATTTTTATCATTAATGATCATCTCCTATCAACCTGATTCTTTATAATATTTTTAAGCTTTAGATTCTATTGCATGTACTTGAAAACCCATAACACTACAACGTTATTATCCATAAATTTTAACTGCTAAATTATTTTCAATTTTAAGACTGACACTACTAGGAAAACAGTAAATTCCAACGCCTCATTTCCAACGGCCGCCAACGGCTATTCCAACGGTTTTCAACGGTCCGTTAATTTTTTACGTAGCCGTTGGAAACCGTTGGAATCCATTGGAAATAAGCCGTTTGCGGCCGTTGATAGCCGTTGGAAATTTTCCTGAGATAACAGACCGAGACCAGACCTGCAATTCATTATCTCTTCCCCTACTTAATTTTTCCCCAAATCTCCAATTCCCCCACCTCCTACCCAACTGCTACCGCCCCAAGCACCAACCCGACAGCCTCCGACGCCATCTACAAGCTGCTCCGACCAATCTCCACCCTTCTAGCTCTCCAAATCGGTAATTTTTCTAAACCTAATATTTAGGTTTTTTTAGATTTAGGGTTTAATTCGAATGTTGATTGATTCCTAATTGTTAGTGTATGCATATTACATTATGTTATCCCCTAATTGCAACTATTATAACATAATGAACAAGTTATTATAATTGATTGAAAATTTTGTAATTTAGGATATTACATTAGTTTATGTTTATTTGGTTATAAGTATATTGAATGTATGTGTGTGATAGAGTTTATTGCATTTGGAAGCCGTTAGAACGGATATTGCATTTGTGCGAACACGAGCTTTGTATTTGTGCGAACACGCGAACATTTGGAAGCCGTTAGAACCAATATTAATTAAATGAGTTATATATTAAAATTTAATATAAACAAATATTTAAATCCTTAGATATTATTCGGTCCCGTCTGACAAGTGTTGTATATGATCGTTTTAGGGTTATCCGTTTTTCCACAAAACGGACAACTCTATTCATCTGATACATCATTTGTCGGATTTGTCCCAGTATTGGACAAGTTACAAACACTATAAAGTAATTATATTCCGTAAATCATATCATTTTAAACGGTTCCCAAAATTTCGACGGCATTTCCTTTACGTTCCTTGTGTACACGCATTTGTGTACGATACAAGGAACACGGGGGAAATGCTGCCGAAATTTTGTAAATCGTTTAAAATGATATGATTTACGGAATATAATTACTATTGTGTTTGTAATGGAAAGTAGGATGACCGACCATCAAAGAAAGACACATTAGTGGTAATGAAACAATAGTTGCTTATTTAAAATAAAGTTTGTGAAATTAGCAGTTTGCGTCCGTTGGAAGCCGTTTGAAAATTTCCTGTAAAATATAAAACAAATGATTTATAACATTTTTACTCTATCATAGGTTTTCTAGTAGGGAAACATGGTCAATTACTTTAATGATCGGAGCTGGATGTATCAAAGAAGGGAAATTAGTGGCGCAAAACGACATAGAGCACGAAACCGAGTCTGAATCAGAAAACGATGAGGACGATTGAGTAATATCCGGTAATTTTTAAAAGTATTCACATTACATTGATCTCTGATTAATAATGCATTTATCCAATTTACACAATTTTAATGACAATAAGTGTATTACATTTTTTAATGGTTCATCATATCATGATTATTATGAATTGTATATGTATGTATATATGGCAGGTATATTTATTATGTCCGGTTCTGGTTCTGGTTCTGGTTCTGGGTCTCGGCGATGTGGCTCTTCACGTCATGTTGGAGAGGGTAGTGGTGAGCAACCAGCTCGGCCACTTGTTTACTTGCATCCTAAGGCTGATGAGACGTAAGTATCATAATTAGCAAGCATAACATTTTAATTTTTTAATTGTACATGATATATCTATAATTGTCTAAAGTTCAATTTTATATTTAACGCAGTGGATTTGAGTTGGAGCCATCCAAAGTGGTTCTGAACATTTCGAAGCAGGCGTACATGGCTAGGATGACCGATTGCTTACCGTAAACGGCTTCCAACGGTTTCCAACGGCTTATTGGTCAGTTTGTTGTAACGGGTTCTAACGGTTTCCAACGGTTCCAAGCCGTTAGCGGCCGTTGAAAATTCCGTTGGAAATGGTTCGTTGGATCCGTTGGAAAGCATTGCAAGGCGTGGGATTTATTCCAACGGCTATTCCAACGGTTTCCAACGGCCGCCAACGGCTAGAAACCGTTGGAATAGCCGTTTTATCTTGTAGTGTGATGAATGAAAACAAAACAATATAATAGATCATTTCAAATTTTTGATGGCTAATTACTAATTAAATTTGGTTATGGTGTATCAACATATGTAAGCTTGACAAGTACACTATTCCTTCATCATGTAAAATTGGCTAAAATAATATCCTCAAAGGCTTGCATGTTCAAAAGCATAATTATATATGTATTATTAATAAGATAACTGTAAGCATAGTTAATCAATTCTCACAACTTGCATTCATATTACATATTACAAAAGGAATTTTGAGTGTCATGTCAATTTTGGTATTGCTGTTTCGCTGGTTGGGTTTGTTGGAGGACAGCTTTTATGGTTCTCTATGGTTTGCGAGTGATGGCTTGCGGTTCTTTGTGGTTCTTGCACTCTTTGTCGGTGGGTGGTTTTCTTTGAGGTGGACTGGCCTACACCTTTGGGTGTAGCGGGATTGTTGGTTGAGCGGTTGCTTATTCAGTCCTTTTAGCTTTGTATTATGTTGCTACTGTTAGCATAGCTTTTTCTTCTATATTCTGATACTTTGGTTTTCGGGTATGTGGATCGCATACTCTGAAAGTCTTGCTATATTTTGTGAGCCGTTGGAGAAAGGCTTGTTTCTCCATTCTATTATAATATTTTGGTTTAAAAAAAAAAAAAAAAAAAAGAAGAAGAAGGGGTGATTGAGCTTGCATGAGTAGGAGGAACATGGAGCTGCCCATTAACCAAGTGTAGGAAAAGAGTTGACGGCACGATCATGTATGCCTCACATATTTGTTAGTACTTAGCAGTAAGCATATGATGTAATTATGCTATGCTTTTGTCATATTGTTAAATTCTTTGTTAACTGTATATGTCAGTAATATATTTTAACAAACCGTGCATGTCAGCAATAGATTTTTTACTTTAGTGCATTTGTATTATGCAAGTAGAAATGTCTTGCGTGTAATGATGAAATATACCGTTAATATAGTTGTTTGAATGTGCCTACATTGTGAAAGAAAGAATATGAATGTTCAAACTGATAAAAAGAAAACAAACAAAAAGCTATGAAGTTATATGATTAACGTTTGAAATTCAAGAAATTTAAAGTACATAGCAAGTGGTTTTCATTAATCAATGTAAACATGTTACATTATACTGTATGCTAATTTTTGTGTTTTGCCTACTTCACTTTATTGCATGATATTTTTTCTACTATGTGATTTTGGAAATATTTGATGTGAGCGATGCAATCTTCATACTGATGATAATGCAACATTTAAGCATCAAACTCATTTCTAGCTTGGTCAAGTTTATCTATGTAGACGTCAATCGGCCAAAATGACCTTAATAAAGAAAATACTTCCTACAATGACGCCTTTTTCATATTCCCAAAATGACCTTTACCGCAATCACATAGATTACAATTAATGGGGCCAACTTTGTCTTTTGTCTGCCACTTGCTAAATATAGCTATTAAGTGGGGCTGTAGAGGTAGACGTTGTATATAAATATTTGAATGCTAAGAAGTTCTAAAACTTAAGTAATTGAAATTTTACTATACTTATAGATCTCTTTCAATTTTAACAGCTTAACTTTTGTAAAAATATACGCATCTGCAAAAATTGCAAGCACATGTAATATAAGCTGATCACAGTTTATTAAAAATCATATTATTTGAAAAAACCTAATCTTACAAACGTTGTTTTCTAATACCTATTTCTCATATGCACGTGCATCGCATGCGCTAAATTACTCGTACACACATGTGCGTGTATGCGTGCGCACGTGCGTATGTATACATCTATTAATATACATATAAGAATTTAATATTGGTTATATATCTTTGTGTAGTTTATAACAGGTCACATTATATTTATCCCATTACTTGTATAGTGGTACAAACACGTCCATATGTTATTTAGTCAATTTTTTATTTTTAACTATTATGGCATCTACACCATATATTACCCATGAACATATGATGTTCAAAATATCCAATATAATCTTAACAAATAAACTTCAAAAATAAAATTTTAATTCAAGTAACCAAAGTAAAATTTAATCAAATAAAATTTAAAACATAAAATTCACCTTATACCGAAAAACAAAATTTCATATGATTTAACATTACAAAATTATTCATGATAACAAAGGTTAAATATCTAAAACAATAATTAACAAAGGATTTTTTTTTGAAATTTGCTCATTTACCTTTGTACCAGTGCACATGATCCACGTCTGTAAAGGGAAAAACTCATTCCATATATACTTTAGAAATTGAGAGAGTTAATGGTATGCTCTAGAGAAAATTCTGTAATTTATAGTAAATTATTTACTCTATAATAAATTCTCTTTCAAAATAAAAAATGTTTGTCTGCTTTATATTTGTTATATATTAATTGAGTAATTAATTTAATTATATATAAAATAGAAATCCTTAAATGATATATTATGTGATGATAATTACAATGAGTTATAATCATGAGAAAATTATCATAATATAAGATAACGTATTATTTTAAATATTTAGTCAAGATGTTTCAAGAAAGGAAATCGATACATCCATCGAGATCGGAGTATGTAACGCTCTTCAAATGTATAGCAGCGTATTGCTTATAGCTGTCGAGGGCACCAAGGGATCACGTACTGATAGTTTTTGGATAACTATGGAACGACTCACCTGAGAGTTTCTAGTTGGTTAATAAAAATTAGATCAAATAGAAATCTCAAATTGATGATATTACACAATTCTTTCGACTTGAGAATACCGTTAAGCTTCAATGTGGAAACTCCACTTTGATTATAGTTAAATCATGACATGATGTTCATCGAGAAACTACAGTTGGGTCTGAGTTGAAGTATTGGAACTGGAACACTATTCAGTATAGAATTTTCTCCTCGGTAGTACGAGGTTAGTATCATAATCAACTATGGTCAACTCAAAGTCAAAATCTTTGACCAAAGTAGTACACTTAATAATAAATGTTATTATTAAATCAAAGACTTCTGTTTATGGACTAAGTTGAATAAGGTTGAGATTGGAATTTTGACCAAAATCAAATTCTATAAATCCTAGAGTGATATATGAAAGAGTTAGTGGTATGTCATAGTGGTAATTATGTAATTTCTTACATATATCTAACTCAGTAGTCAATCATGTTTGTAATAACGATGTTTATTTTCTTTTATATACTTTTTTATATTGTGATATAACAATTTAACTAATTAATTTAAATTATATGGTAAGAAAATTCTTGAGTAAAATATTTTGTGATTGTAGTTGCAAATAGTTTCAATTGTGAGAATTAGTTATAAAATAAAATGACATTTCTTTTTAAATAGTCTTGGTCAAGATGTTTCGATAAAATGATATTAATTCATCCATTGAGACTAGAGTCTGTAACGCTCTCCAAATTTTGGGCAGTGTATTTCTTATAGCTACTGGTGACATCAAGTGGTTTCTTACTAATAGTTATTGGTTGACAATGGAATGATTCGTCCGAGAGTTTCTATTAGTTAATAACAACTAGATTAAACAGAAAATCTCAAGGTTGATTTGTAACAACCTGGATTTCCAGACCGGTCAAGACGCCAAAAGATCCATCCGTTCAAGAACCAACAAATGAAAACTACCATTTTAACATATAAAATCTGATAAATATATCACATTGTCCTAGATGAATAGGATACATGCGTCATTAACTTTTCTGAGTTTAATTATTTATTCTACTGGGTGTACTTTAATACATGAAAAATAGCAAACAACAAACTGGAAAATATTATATTATTATTAGGATTGCATCACTACCACTTGTGACTTCCTATATGCGCCTATCAAATTAGTACCGAATTAAATACAGGATCAAGCCAACGTAGTTCTCCTACCGCAAATAAGACTCAAGGAGCCTATGATGGAACAAACAAATATGCAATTCCCAAACTACCTACTTAGGATTAATCTTCACATTTATATTTCTGAAATTTAATTAACATTATTACTTTCAAAATATAATCCTTTTCGAAAATAATCTCTTTCGCCTCAATTCCCGATTTTCTTATTTCAAAACCTTTGAAATAATATATACATCTTTTGTATTAAATTATACATTACGTCGGGATTTTAAATCAAATCACTTTTAAAAACGATATCAAATACTCTATATAAAAGCATATCACAATATTTGCAACCAGATCAGGAGGTTTCTAGCCACAACAAGGCAACTGAGTCCCAGCCATCTAAAAAATAGATATGTATATCCCTTTGTTCGTCGAGCGGACTATACCGAGGCTACAGAACATCTGCACCTCCCTTGCCCACCTTTTTAGTTATGGGTTACCCGAATCATCTATAACATAACAAATCATTTTACATCACAAAGTGATAAATCATTTTCACTAATATTCACAATTACTTTCAATCATAGTATATCCATTTCCAAAAAAAATTTGAAATCATTTTCAAACATCTTGTTTTAGTCCTCTAAATTCTCTTCACTTATAAAACACTTTTGTAAACCATTTTATCGAAATCACTTTTATATGTAATCCCTTTAAAAGTAATTATTCTCATAATATTTCTATTTCTTTCCAAAAGAAATCATTTCAATTCAAAAAATAAAATATCTTTTATTCCAAATTTATAATAAACATCTTTTATTATAATATCTGCTTAACCAATATTCTCATCGAACACCTTATAGTCAAACTGTGAAATTCTAAACACAAAGTGCCATATTAAATCATCCTCGATTTATTGTCTACACAGCCCATGCATATAAAAAGCGTTATTGCTCATAAACTAGCTGAGCTTAATTCAAACAACCAATCAATGAATTTAAACATAATACTAAATGATAATTAATGGTACATTCCATCAAACATTTATAACACTTTCTATTTTATCTTGGGATAAAATGGTTTGAGTAAATCAATTTTACTTTTCCCTCCATAGGGCCATGCCAAATAGCTAGGGGGAGCAGGCGATTGGTTTCTCAAACTATAGCCTAGAGACTACCGTTCTATCATCCATAAGATGGTCAAGTTATTTGATTGACTCAAATATTATTGATATTTATTTTGGAGCATTCGGGCTTTCTCTTCGACATGTTCCGTCCCTCGCCCAAGTCTCCATGGATCTACAGACGAAACACGTGCATTAGTTTTTTTCGCACCCCATTAAGTATTTAACTTCTTAATTAGCTTTTAAAATACTTAATTAACCATCTAAATATATTTAACATCATGATAACACATAAATAAACAAGCATAAAAGCATATCATAGCATCATGGAATATTAAATAAAAGAGTAAAGCTTTTCTTATCTTAAAGCTATCCCTTTCAATCACTATAACACTTCTTCTTCCAATTTCAAACCAAGGGGAGCTCGGCCTATGGATGAGAGGATTGAGGTGATGGAAGCCATTAAAGTAGAGGTGAAGAAGAAGGAATGAGATGTGTTAAATTGTGAAGCCTCGGGGTGTTATTTATAGCCTTAGGAAAATGTGTCAAATTTCTAAACTACCCTTAGATATTATCCAAATATCTCTTACAACACATCACCTCAACATTAAATCCTTGCCAACATACTAAAGCGCATGCATTAATGAGATGTAATGTGATAAGCCATATTGCTAAAATATCTTAAGCATGGAATCACATGCATTAATGGTGGATTTAATGTTTTCTTTTTGGTGAAAAATATCTTAGATATATTCTATAGATTTGATTTGACTAATTGTGTATACATATATGTATATGTATGTTTATTCATGTGCATGCATGTACAAAAAGTGTTGCAACAACTTAAAACAATTTCTATTTGTCAAACCGTTGAGTCCGGGATCCGAATTCTAGTCATATTTTCAGTTTTTGATCAAACTATTTATTTATGTAAGCAAAACTTGAAAATAAACTTCTTGTCATCTTTAAATAATTAGAACAAGTTCATTTGAATTGTAAAACAATATTAAATAATATTAAAATTCATTTGTAAAAATACGACGTCGATCTGCCAAAGTGCGATGAAGTTTGTATATATTTCTATAAAACAAGTATATATATTTATAAATTACTTATTATCATTATATAATAATTAAAGCAAACTATTCAACTTTTCAACATACTTATTTGAATATTTAATTACCCTAAATACCAAAACCTTCCTTAAATGCTCATTTTGAAAATGTGACGTCATCGATTACATCATAATTATTTTTATTTTCAAAAATGGAAAAAATATTTTTATTACTTATTCTTCTTGTAATTACTAAATAAGTGTATGCAGAAAAAATTATTCACGTGAATACTTTGAGAAAAACTCATTTTTATCAAAACCCCGATTTTCATCACTTTTTTCGATATAATTCAAAATATCCATTTTTGTTAACAAATTTCAGAAATTGGTTCACCATTATTATTTATCATACAAAACATTAATATTTATAAAATTATATTTGAATATTTAAAATTAATTACATATTCTATATTAAGTGATAAAATTATGGGTCGTTACATTCTTCCTCCTTAAAAGAAGTTCGTAACCCAAATTCCAAGGATGAAAAAAATACAAAAAAACCAAACAATTAAGTACACCTAAAAATAAACATCACCCATAACAGCGGTATGAAGTATGGTGCCTTATCCTATCTATTTTATTTATCAAATTAAGGTAGTTTCATTTTAAGATTTCTAGGTTGATTTACACCTAATCTAAGCTCTGATACCTTCAATAACGATTCGGATTTTTGGACCAGTCAAAACGCTGAAAAATCCATCTGTTCTAAAATCAACAAATGAAAACTACCATTTTAACATATCAAAATCTGATAAATATATCACGTTGTCCTAAATAAATAGGATACATGCGTCACTAACGTTTCAGAGTTTAATTATTTATTCTACTGGATGTACTTTAATACATGAAAAATAGCAAACAACAAAAAGGAAAATATTATATTATTATTAGGGCTGCATCACTACCACTTACGACTGCCTACGTACCCCTATTTATTTGGGTACCCAATTAGATACATGATCAAGCCAACGTAGTAACCCTAACGCAAATAGGACTCAAGGAGCCTACGTTGCAACAAACAAATATGCAATTCCCAAACTACCCACTTAGGCTTAATCTTCACATTTAGATTTTTGAAATCTAATTATCTTTATTATTTTCAAAATATAATCCATTTATAAAATAATCTCTTTAGAGTCGATTCTTGATTTTCTTATTTCAAAACCTTTGAAACAATATATACATCTTTTGTGTCAGATTGTACTTTACTTCGGAATTTTAAATCAAATCACTTTTAAAAACGATATCAAATACTCTATATAAAAGCATATCAAAATATATTCAACCAGATCGGGAGGTTTCTGGCCATGACAAGGCAACTGGGTCCCAGCCTTCTAAAAAAATAGATATGTATATCCCTTTGTTCGTCGAGCGGACTATACCGAGGCTACATAACATCTGCACATTCCTTGCCCACCTTTTTAGTTATGGGTTACCTGAATCATCGATATCATAACAAATCATTTTACATCCCAAAGTGATAAATTATTTTCACTAAAATTCAGAATCAATCATAGTATTTTCATTTCCCAATAACTTTTGAAATCATTGTCAAACATCGGGTTTTTAGTCCTCAAAATTCTCTTCATTTATAAAACACTTTTGCAAACCATTTTATGGAAGTCACTTTTATATATAATCCCTTCAAAATGTTTATTCTCATAATATTTCTATTTCTTTCCAAAAGAAATCATTTCAATCCAAAAAATAAAATATCTTTTATTTTCAAAATTATAATAAACATCTTTTATTATAATATCTGCTTAACCAATATTCTCATCGAACGCCTTATAATCAAACTGTGAAATTCTAATCATAAGATGTCCGTATTAAATCATCCTCAATTTATTGTCTACCCAGCTAATGCATATAAAAAGGGTTATTGCTCATAAACTGACCGAGCTTAATTCAAACAATCAATCAATGAATTTAAACATAACAATAAATGATACTCAACACTTCATTTATCAAACATTTATAACAATTTCTATTTTATATTGGGTTAAAATGGTTTGAGTAAATCAATTCAACTTTTTCCTCCGTAGGGCCAGGGCAAATAGCTAAGGGGAGCAGGCGATTGGTTTCCCAAATTCCAACCTAGAGACTACCATTCTGTCACCCACAAGGTAGTTAAGTTATTTGATTGACTCAAATATTGTTGATATTTATTTGGAGCATCCGGGCTTTCCCTTCAACATGTTCTGTCCTTCACCCAAGTCTCCTTGGATCTCATAGACAAAACACGTATACTAGTCATTTCGCATACCCCATTAAGTATTTAACTTCTTAATTAACTTTTAAAATATTTAATTAACCATCCAAACAAATTTAACATCATGATAACATATAAATAAACAAGAATAAAAGCATATCATAGCATCATAGAATATTAAATAAAAGAGTAAAAAATTTCTTATCTTAAAGCTATCCTTTTCAATCATTATAGCACTTCTTCTTCCAATTTAACGCCAAAGAGAGCACGACCTATGGGTGAGAGGATGGAGGTGATGGAAGCCATTAATGTAGATTAAGTGATAAAATTACGGGTCGTTACAATGATATGAAACTGTTCCCTCGACTTAAGAATACTATGAAACCATAACGTGAATACCTCACACTGATTCTTCTTGAATCATGGCATGGCGATCCATTGAACAACCATAGTTGGGTCTAAGTTGAAGCATTGAAAGTGAAGTACTATTCAATATAGAATTCGTCTCCTCGGTTGTATCAGATTAGTATCATGATCAAATTTAGTCAACCCAAAGTTAAAATCTATGGCTAGAGTAGTATAGTAAATAATGAATGTTATTATCGAACCAAAGACTTTGTTCATGGACCAACCGAGTTGAATAATGATAATATTGGGTGTTTGTCCACTTTCTGTGCAAACATTTTTGGTGCTTTCACTGAGAACTAGAAGCTCGAGGCTTCAGCTTCTTCCACTTAACATTTTTCCTAACAGCATCGTTCGCCACTTGGAAAACATGCCTCCCAAACAGAGAAAAGATGTTAACAAAGGAAAAAACATCGCATCCAGCAGTCTTCCAGATCCAGTTGTCACGAATCAAGTAAATCGTCCTCCTCCAGCAGTAGTAGCAAATGAAGGACGGGCTGATCCGACCACTCCTGCCACAAAACAGCCCGCAGCAATTACTAGGGCAGATTTAGACAGGGTTGTGGTTGAAGTAACTAACCGCTTCACGTCCCAGCAGGAAGCCTTGGTGGACCATCTCATGTCACGCTTAAGGGATGCTGAAGAGTCCAATCGCAACACTGAATCATGGGGCGAGTCCCAGTCTGGAGGATCTCAGAGACAACAAAGATCTTCCTTCTTCGAAGGAGCTAACGGCAGAAGTAGCCATGGTAGGAGCCGAGATCGAGCACAGCCCGAAGTTAGGCCTGAGGAAACGTTTGGTACCGAACCCAACGGGGGAGGTACCGGGCGAAGGTCAACTATAGCTGAGCCTATCATACTGCCTAACCACGGAAACACCAGTGAACGGGGCCGAGCTAGAGTCCAGCCCGAAGTTGGACCCGAGGAAGTGCTTAGATCAGAACCCAGCGAGGGAAGATCAAGGCAAGGGCCAACTGTAGCTGACCCTAGCATGCTCCCAGAAGATCAAAGGCAGCCACTGGAAAATATGAGGAATGATAGACAGTACCATCCCTACAGGTCATCTGGACGGAATCAATCCCACAGAACAGAACCGAACTCGTTTCTATCTGCTCCAAATTCTGATGAAAGGATGGCACGTTTGTTCAGAGAGTGCGTCCAACGGGATCAAAGAGATCGACGGATAGGCGCTAGGGTAACCAGCCCTTTCGCCCGCAATATCGAAATTGCTATCACCCCCCGAGAATGGAAGATGCCAATAATGGAACCTTACAAAGGAATCTCCGACCCCGTTGTACACTTACAGAGATACACACAGCATATGCTCATGAGCGGAGCAACAGAGGGAGTACTATGCAAATGCTTTCCACTATTCTTAGCAGATCTAGCTACCTCCTGGTTCTGCCATCTACCCCAAGGATCCATCAGCTCGTGGGAGATGTTGAAAGAAATGTTTATAAGCCAGTTCCGCATTCATGTGGAACAACCCAAGTACGCTTATTCCTTATCCAATATCAAACAAAAACCTGGAGAGAAGCTGCAGCAATATTTAACCCGATTCAATGCCGTAGCGGCCGCAGTTCAAGATGCCGATGAGAAGCTTGTCTTAATGGCCCTCTGTAGTGGTGTGCATCCAGATACTAAATTCGCTAGAAGAGTGACAAAAGAAAAACCAGCTACTTTACCCGATTTCTTCCATGAAGCCGGGAAATATATGAGGCTTGAAGACGCTGCCACTAAGGGGCAGTCAGGGCAATAAAATAAGGCAACTCACAGCAACGCGCCCGCTGTAGCAAAGGACGTTCGAAGAAATGATTCTAGAGACAATGCTGGGGGCAAGAAGCGAGAAAAGCGCCTATATCGGCCAGGACCGAGATTCGACACTTACACTCCTTTGAATGAAACCGTCGAAAAACATCTTCCTTGCCACCCAAGGCGAAGTTAGATACGAACGCCCACCGTACAGGAAGGAATCAGATAATGCACAGAAGTCTGGAAAGTTCTGCCGCTTCCACGAATATCATGGGCATGATACCAATGAATGCCATCATCTCTGGGACTTGATTGAAGAACACATCAGAAGGAAGAAACTACAACGCTTTCTTGGGATGGCCAGCCCTGTCTGACTTCCAAATTGTCCTGGCCCTATAGTGCCTAAAGATAAAATTTCCAACGGACAATGGAGTAGGGAAAGTAAAGGAAGACCAGGACGTTGATCGAGACTGCTATGTAACTGAACTTCGCAACAACCACAGGAAGGATAAAGGGAAGAGTGTAGAGGTTGCCCTCTGCACAAAAAGTTTGGAAGCATAGCAACTAAAGAAAGCCCCTCCTCTTCGATATACCAGCGATTCCTTCAATGAATTAGGCCCCAGGGACAGGGAGGAGGAGGCCACCGTCGAGCCTGCAGAGGCTATGGTATTTGTATCTATAGGCAAACATGACTCGAGTAGACTATTGAAAATCGGGTCCCAACTAAAAACAGAGTTGAAGGAACAACTCATTGACTTTCACCGCCACAACTTGGATGTATTTGCATGGTCACATGCTGACATGACTGGAATCTCCCCTGACATAGCATGCCACATACTAAACTTGAGAAGCTAGCATACTGTTTACTAATCACATCACGGAAACTGCGTCACTACTTCCAGTCCCATTCCATCAAAGTTCTGACCGACCAACCACTGAGGTAGGTACTCCATCGTCCCGACACTTCTGGGCGACTACTTAAATGGTGCATTGAACTAAGTCAGTATGATATCACCTATCACCC
Organism: Allium fistulosum; assembly: GCA_030737815.1. Taxonomy (NCBI): domain Eukaryota; kingdom Viridiplantae; phylum Streptophyta; class Magnoliopsida; order Asparagales; family Amaryllidaceae; genus Allium; species Allium fistulosum. Next base: position 447,634,979 of record CM060903.1, read on the forward strand.
TCGCACCGCTATCAAGGGACACGCCATGGCCGGTTTCATTGCAGAATTCACTACCAACGAAAGTAAGGAGCAATCGGAAATAGCAGAAGACATCAAGTGGAATCTCTTCGTGGATGGTGCGTCAAACGAACAAGGCTCGGGGGCAGGTGTGGTAATAATCACTCCTAGGGGAAATAAGCTGCACTATGCTATAAGGTTGGAGTTCGCTGCCACCAACAACGATGCAGAGTATGAAGCAGTGATAGCTGGATTAGAACTTGCCTTGGAAATCGGAGCCAATTCTTTGTGTCTTCATAGCGATTCTCAACTTATTGTTAATCAAATACTAGGAGAATTCCAAGCTCGAGAAGAACGACTCATAGCATATTTAAAGAAGACCAAGTTACTTCTCAGCCGATTGGACCACTACTTAGTCAAACACATCCCTCGGGAAGAGAACCAAGAGGCCGACGAATTGGCGAAGCAAGCAAGTGTGAGAGACATCGCCATCTTCGGGGCAGTAACCATCTCAAAGCAACTAGCCCTAAGTTTTGAGCAAATGAATCTGATAGCTACAACCGAAAAAGCAACTTGGATGACTCCCATCCGAGACTACCTATAAAGCGGCACGCTACCCAACGGGCGTAACGAAACCAAGAATTTCTTGAGGAAAGCATCCCGCTACACAATACAAGAAGACATCCTCTATCGGCGCGGATTCTCTAACCCGTTATTAAGGTGTGTCGCTGGGAGGGAAGCCAAGGAAATCTTATTCAACATTCATCAGGGAAGCTGTGGAGATCACACCGGAGGGCAAACATTAGCGAAAAAGATACTCCGATATGGATATTTCTGGCCCACCTTAAGCAAGGATGCCTTAGATTTCGTCAAAAAGTGCGACAGATGCCAGAAGTTTGCTAAGATTCCGCGGCTACCAACAACTGAGATTACTCAAATGACCAGCCCTTGGCCCTTCGCAATATGGGGAACTGACTTAATCGGCGAGCTACCAATGGGCCGAGGCGGGGCCAAATATGCTATAGTGGTAGTCGACTATTTCACCAAATGGGTGGAAGCGGAACCTTTGAATAAAGTATCTTCAACAAAAGTTATTAACTTCTTGATCAAAAATGTTCTGTGCAGGTACGGAGTCCCACTCAAAATCATATCTGATGATGGGCTTCAGTTTGACAGCGAGGAATTCGCCAACTGGTGCCGAGAGCACCGAATTCACAAAAGCTTCTCATCTGTGGCGTATCCCCAAGCAAACGGACAAGTCGAAGCCGTCAATAAAATCCTGAAAACCCTAATAAAAAAGAAACTCAAAAAGTCAAAGGGTGCTTGGGTGGATGAAGTCCCCACGGCACTATGGGCCTATCGTACATCCTTCAGAACATCAACGGGGCACACTCCTTTCTCTTTGGCATACAGATCGGAGGCTATACTCCCGGTTGAAACTATTGTGCCTTCCCACCGTAGGATCCACTATAACCCAGAAGAGAACGAAGAACTCCTTCACGTGTCTTTGGATCTAATTGAGGAGAGAAGAAATGATGCAGTCCTCAAAGCAGCAGCCCATAAGCAAAAAGTGGCAGCACAATACAACTCCAAAGTCAAGCATCGTACCTTACAAGAAGGGGATCTTGTCCTCAAGCGAATCTTCCCTCGCCCCGGAGCACTAGATCCAATCTGGAATGGACCATATGTAATTCATAAAGATCTCCACAATGGAACTTATATTTTGTCAACAGTGGACGGAGAGGTGTTCCAGAGGGCATGGAACATCCAACACCTTCGTCGATACTTTACTTAACTTGCACTGCCCATATAAAGCGAATTAACAAAGAGAATCAGTGGACATAGGCATTTTCGTGCTGAACCACTCAAAAAAAAACCTTGTCTCTTTTTTAACTTGTTCCTTTATATCATGGCTGCTTGTTAACTTTATCCTTTTCTGTTGAACAAAATCCTGTGCAAATAGCATTTCCATTCAAGGCGCTCCACAGCGCGACTCCTCATGGACAAGACCTAACAGGTACTATACGAATCTATGCCCTCGCCAATGAGACACTTTCACTCCAGCATCCCTCTGCTACGGGTTAACTCATTGCTCGCGACGGCCCTTAAAGCCAACTGTAATGAGCCGATTATAAGCCACCGAGAAGGCCGATTATAGCCGAGGCAGCTCATTACGGCGTTCGGCTCGCCGGCAACTGTGAACCGACTATAAGCCCCAACATAAGGTGTGGCCAGCCAGGGGCAGTTCACGATTGACGATCGGCACCCACGCTAGCCGGCCACAGTAAATCGAATAATACCCACGAATATGGGCCATAATGGCCCGGGTAGTTACTGTGCGCGATCTCGGCTCCGATGTGTCTTAAGTGCGGCTGTGGTAAAAAAGAATTAACTCCCCGCGGAGGCGTAAGATGGGTGACAAATGTCTCTAAGACCCACAGCTAGGGAAAGTGACTACAAAGCCCGGTTGCCACGAACTTAAGCACATCGAAGGCCTTCCGTGATTGGAAGTTTTACTATTTCACATATTTCAATTTTATTTAAGAAACTTTTCTCCTATCCTCTGTAACAATCCCTGAAGTGCAGGACACAGGACAAGAAACATTCGCTAATGGAAGCAGGTACTCGCAACGAGACACTGGACTGCATTCCATACTCGGTCACACTAGACATTCAAAGCTGCCATCTACAAGCAAAATATAAAGGGCGGTATTTCCTTCTTTCATGTGTAAACACGTGACTATAATTTATTCACACATCACGCTAACATTGCAAGACACGAAATTGTGTTTTAAACTAGAACTTGACATCAAACACAATTTAATTACCAGCATATGCATAGCTATATTTCTCATACAACATGTGAAAATAACAAAAGCATTCAAAAAACGACGAAATCAGCTTAAGTTAAAAAATTACACGTCAAGAATAGTGTTGTTTATTACAAGTAGCATAATTACAACCTAAGAGTTACGTTACTGTTTTGAGACTAACGTATACAAAAATGTCAAGCCCACCAAAAGATATCCAGGTCCAATCAAGGAGCCGGCCGCGTCGGAGTTTTATCCTTGCCCTGTTGCCCACCTGTCCGGTCAAAGAAAGAATTCATTAGTGATAAGCAACCAAGTTAACGGAAAGACCAGAAAGGAAGACTTACCAGCACCTGCTTCTTGACCATCCTGGTCATCATCCTCTACTTGTACACCTGCCTCCCCCGGCAACAGCATGCGCGCTCTATCAATCCCAATGGAGCGGGAGATAACATCAAGCTGCTCGCCTTTGAGAAAGCTTGGGAAACAGTCGGGAGGTGAGTTCAGAAGCTCCTGAGGGCCGTACCCATCCACTAGTGACCTCGGGGTAGGCCCATGACGTCCCGGTTCTGACTGAGCCTGGGGCACTGTGGAAGGATCGTCTCTATCCTGGGATTTCCTCTTTTCTGATCGGGTTTCAACTTTACAAGACATTTATCTACAAACACAAAGAAGTGCGTCGTTAGAATAAAGGAAGTAAACAAGCGAGTGTGTGCAGTCTGGAATTTCACTCATAATTCAAGTCATAAAAGTGCATTCGGTAGTTCAAGGCCGAAAGGTCATTCGGTATTCGAACTCCCCTATCTCGTTCGGCATATCCAACAAGGGACCCATTCGGCACTCGAATTCATTCGGTAGTCCAAGACCGAAAGGTCATTCGGTATTCAAACCATCAATCTCATTCGGCAATCATACTCCTCATGGTCATTCGGCATTTCAAGCACGAAGTTCATTCGGCAAAGAATGTCTCACCCAGATAATTCGGCATTCAAAACCGGATGGGGGCGTCCAGATAAACAAAGCGCGCCATACGCAAGCATATGCCCCACTTTGGGGGGCAAATGTTGGGAGTGTTTTCGCCTACTACCGAACCAAACTCCCCTCTTATGCATGGCCGAACCAAACCCCTTCCTAGGCATAACCGAACCAGCCTCTGCTTCACTGCCTACCGAACCAACTACAAGGTGCCTCTACCGGACCAACCCCTAAGACCAAGGATGCCGAACCAGCCCTCTATCGGTCCAGAGCTATCGAACCAAAGCAGCCGAACCAGCCTCCCTCAGGCCTCACCGGACCAGCCATCAACCGAACCAACTCCTTCCACTCCTCCCACCGGATCAACCTACGACCAAACCAACCTCCACCGAACCAGCCTATGCCGGACCAACTCCCCACCGGTCCAAACCTATCCACCAAATGAAGTCTCCACCGAACGAAGCAACACATCTCACCACCGGACCACTCATCTCACCACCGAACCAAAGGAAACCGGACCAGATCCAGCAGGCCAGATTACGTCAGCCCAGGCCCGCCAGCTGCTATATACCTCCAAGACCCCTACCCTCAGCCTCACTCTATAAATAGAAGGGCAGGGGTACAACAATGGGGGACAAGTTTGAGAGCTCAAGTACGGAGAGAACTTTCAAACAACTTTCTTTTACTTGTATCAAAGCTTTGTACTTGTAATCAAAAGAAGAGAAGAGAATTAACATATAAAGTGGACGTAGGCACATTCTGGCTGAACCACTATAAATTTGTGTGTCTTTTTACAGTTTAGTCCCTGCTTTTCATATATTTGCATAAATCTCCCAAATCACTAAGAACAACATAAGATCTATTAAATCATACAACTTTGAGGTGTTTGTCCACTTTCTGTGCAAACATTGGGATTTTAACCAAAACCAAATTTCATAAATACTAAAGTAATATAATGTTGACAAAGAGAACGTGCGCAAATCATCATTACTAAAAGGTACTGCTTAAGAAAATATAAAATTAGATTTGAGCCTAAAAGATCTATAAGCGATGAATTCGATCAAACTATCACACCACTAGCTAAGACGACGTGTGAACATTAATATTTGAATTGTTCAAAATTAAACGCCGATCGTGTGATTCTTCAAAAAACCAGACGATTTAAGTAGTTTATAAAATGTTCTAAATTAATTAATATTTATGAAATATTAATTATTATTAATTTATTTAATGTTTTTGGGTTGTTTGTAATTATTTGAATGCATATATAAAAGTTATATTTGCTTACATCGATATACGATAACGATATGTTTTTAAGCGGGCTTTAAATACAATTAATTACTTAATAGGCTTTTTTGGAAAATTAGTCCATGTTACAGTACATGCTTGGCCATCCATGCAAAGGAAAGAAGGTGATTTGGCTTAATTGAAAATTGATTAGGAATTGAATAGGGTGACGTTTTAAATAAAGAATATGAATGGTTTTTATTCTGCTATTATAAAAAATTCATCTCATTTATTTCCTGATTCAATTTATTTTCTCTCTTCCTTCATCAACCATGGCAAAAATTCCATTTCTAATTTTATTAAATTACCAGCTCTAAATTAAATCAAAACATCAAATAAAATAAAGAGCTACATAGTTCATTTATCTCTTCCAAAGATTGGGTGTAGATTCAGGGATGTAAGGAGGGATTTCCAAATCAATATATAACTTATTATCGAGATCTGATAATTTTAATTGTTTTCCTAAATGTAATATGTTTATCATAATTTTATATGTACGTATTATTGCCCCACATCGATTTGAAATTAATTATGCAATTTAAATAGTTTGTTGCATGATTTAATTTGTTTTTAATCCAATAAATCAAAATAAAATGTTATATATGATTAAAACAGTGTTTTGATTATGGATATATGTTTTAAAATTACTTATATTAATACTCTAAACATGTTGTACAATTCAATGTTTTAAATATATTTGTTTGGATGTTTTAAAAGATTGTTAATATCTTGTTTGATTTATTTTGCGCAATTTTGGTTTTATATTGTTTTGAATTTGTAATAATAATAAAAAACAAAAAAAAAATTATTATAGTTGAAACTTTATTTATATGTATATAAGTATTTCATCAGTAAACTAAGTATACAAACGTTTGTAAATACATCAGAATTTTTTTAACATAATATGGATGTTTGTTTTTCAATTAATTGGAAAGTTTTGGATTAATCATTATACATACATACATACATAAATACATACATACATACATATACATAGATATATACATACATATACATACACACACACATATATATATATATATCTGTGTGCGTGTGTGTGCGTGTGCGCATGCATATATATAGACACAAACACATACACAAACATTTATATTTATACCGTTTGTTGTCAAGGTGTGTTTTAGAAACAACTGCTAATTTTTTATATTGAAAAACTTAAAATTATGGCAATAATACATACATAAAAATAGCGAATATATACATGATAGATATAAATCCTAATATTTATACATGTAAATATTGACCATGTTATTTTTTTTGTTTTGTCATTTTATTATATCATATCATCCCTTATATGTTAATAGATATTGTGTTGATTAAATTTTGCTAAAGTGGAAAGGTGGAATCAATCAATGATACCTCCTTTTATCTCTTTCCTTTTAGATCTTGATGTAATTATTGCCAACCCTTAAACACCTAACAATTACACTTGCTTTATGTTTCATATGTTTGTCACATGATTTAAATTTTGAATGTATTTGATATATTTAAACCTTTTCAATTTCACATTAATTAATGTGGACCTAATTAATTACGACTAAGGCAATATAAATAAAATGATTTTATTAAAAATAACAAGCTTGGATCTAGTGAAATCCATTAGACTTTGTAGGCCTACTATGAGTCCAAATATGGACTTTTTTAAAATCTAAACTTTTCACCCGTTGTAGACCGAGCTAGGTCCTTCATTGGTATAAGAGTCCAGATTGGCTGTGTGGTCTAATTAGAAACTTTTGGACCTACTAATTATGCCTACCTATTCGATAGGTGTCTAGAATAGTAGCATCTAAACTTGGAGTTGAATAAGTCTACCTATTTGATGGCGTACTAATTAAGCCTACCTATTCGATGAGCCACCTAAACAAGCTATAACGACCCGTAAATTTATCGCTTTGTATTTGAATATTTAAATCATTTTTAAATATTTAAATAATAGATTTTAATAACCAAATAAAAATATTTTAAACATTAATTAATGATATTAAAATCATTTTCAAATTTTGTTTACATAAATAATCAGTTCAACCAAAAATAGAAAATGTGGCCGAAAAACGTTTTTCGACATTTCGACTTTTCGGTCTCGAAAAGTCGTCGAAAATGTTGTGCACATTTTTGTATCACTCATATACACATGCACACATATGTCATGTGATAAGATAATCAATGTATTAAAGTTCATAATCAAGCTTAGTTAAACTTGATTTGACATTAAATGCACAGAAATACATTAAATAACCTTAGAAAATTAACTAAATACCCTAACCATAACCTAAACAAGTACCTAAAGCATTGTGTAGGTGGACCTAAGGGGGGAGGGGTAACGTGTGCTTTATGGTGTGGGGGAGGCATGGAAGCATGTTGCATGAATATATTTTGTTATTTTATATTAATAAGTTATTTTAATCACCACTACATCCCTTTTGCCTTTAAATTCTCCTCATCTCCACACATTTTCCACTTTAAATATTCATTTCAATCTTCATTTCTTATCTCTTCATATAAATAAATACTTCCATGGCTTCCAAGAGAAATTCCCAAGCCAAAAACTAGTGAATACACTTCTAAAAATCAAGTTAAACTCTGTATATTCACCTACAAACACTCCTCTACCAAAACCAAAGCCATTTCCACTTCAAAACCCCAAGGCCGAGCCCAATATTGCTCAGGCCAAACTAAAACCCAACCTATTGAGGGCCCAAAAGTCCAAGTTAAGGTGTTGTGGAGTTAGTTCGGGAGTTCAGCAACTTGTTGTGGTGATCCGGTTAAGTTAGAAGTGTTTTTGTGGGTAAAAACTTCACCCATAGAACTTAAGTTTAAACCCATATTAATATCTATATTTCTTGTCTATGTATGTTTGTCGAATTGTGTATTAATGGTTTGGTTGTTGGTTAGGTTTGCTGCTTTGGAAGTTGTCGACTTGAATGTTAACAAGCACGTAGTTAACTAAATAAAAAGTTAGTTGTTAAAGATAATATATTTGTTAGCAAAACACTTACTCATGTTGTATCATAGTAAATTAACTTGTATATGTGTTTATACCATTGCTTTGTGATGGTTGGTTGTATTGAAAATGACATATACTCGAATTCCAAACTGTCCGTATAGCGATAGTCGCTATATTAACACTTCCAGAAAATCACCTTTTATCGAAATCGTTTGGTTTTATTATCGTGCTTGGAATTATTTCACAAGTTAAGCAAGTTTTGAATTAATGATATTTTCAAAAATAATTAATTATTTTAATAATGATTATTTAATTTAATTTAATTAATTAATTAATAAGGATTAAAGTTATTTCATTAACTTATTAACAATGTGCTTTAAATTTAACTAATTTCTTAGTTAATGATGTTTTAAATTTAACTAATCATTTTATTTACTGATGTTTAAGGCTAATTAATCTTTTGATAATGATGGATTAAGATTTGTTAATTTATTATTTAATGATGTTTTTAAAATTAATTAAACCTTTTTAATTAATGAATTGTAAAGGATAAAGTTTTAAATTAATCTTTCCTTAAATAAAGTTTTAAATTAATTAATCACTTTTAAATAATGATATTTAATTATTATTTAATTTATTTAACTAATTATATTATTAATTAATTGAACTAATAATGTTTAAAGGAGATTTACCCTTTTAACTAAAGGTTACTGAAGTTAATTAATCAACTTAGTTAATAAAGTTTTAAAAGTAAATTAATAAATGTAATAAGGATGTTTTAAGTTATTAAATCCTTTTAATGATGTTTTGGAGTTAGGGAACTTTATCGACAAAGTATTTTTAAAGTTAACACTTGTAATGTGAAGTCAAGTACAAATTCGAGTTTTTTTAAAAGAAAAAGTTTGATTCATTTATGGAATGAATTAATTTTCGTAAAGCGATTCACTTGTATGGAAACAATTTATTTGTATAATTAGCACTAAACATTGAAGAAGTAGACTTGTCGCTATTTCGAAAGTTAAGAATAATCGTGGGACATGACTTTGAGGTAACACAACCTTGGCTTGTCCGATATTATTGTTAACCAAGAAATAGTAGAAGTTTGAATTCGATGAGTTTGTTATCCCGCCTTTTGGCATGGTCATGATATCATCAACTTGGCTAGAAATAGATGGTTACAAGCCTTGAGAACCAGTTGTATACGATACTATGGACGATGGTCGAGTAGATTCAAACCGAGACCCAATCGATGAGAAATCAGTATGGAGTGACAAGCATAGCCCCGTAAATCTACATTCCAAATTTCAAGTCGATCAGAGTTCATATGCTCGAGTTATGGACAAAGCAAGGATTTATATGGATCGATCGGGAACAATCCATAAAACAGCTCAAATTAGAGAAGATCGATATCTCAAAATCCACAAGGCCAATTCACTTGAAACTTTCAAGGCATCAATATATTGAAAAGTGGAGCCTACAAAAACGATCGCAGGTCAAAACTCTGAGGTTCAAGAAATGCCAATCATTTTTGTGCTAATCATTCCTAACGATTGGTGTAATTCAACAAGTAACACAAATGCGACCAAGATTGATCCATATCTCACAATCTACAACTTAAAATGACTTCATATTCTAGGGACAAGGCATAGAGGTATGTGGAACCCTCCATAAATGGTCGCATAGCAATCAAAGGCAAAAATAACATTCGGTATTATTTGTACTGATCATTCCAAAACGTTAATTTAGTACCACCGATCGTTATAATGGGCTCTATGGACTTGGAGAGCCTTCTACCGAAATCTTAGCGAAATATCTCGTCATCTCACCCTATAAATACAGACCTATTGGTTTATTTTTAGGATCTTTAGGCTGCTTGTTACTCTAGACTCCATTGCAATCAAGTGTTAGCTTTTTCCTACTATTGTAATCAGAATCACAAGAAAGTAATATAGGATAATCTTTAAAGTGGATGTAGGCATACAACGCCGAACCACTATAACTCTCCCTGTCTTTGATTACTGCTTATTTTCTATTGCTTACTTATTCATTTACTCAGTTTAATTTGTTTTTCTTCATTTACTTCTATACAAAAACTATTCTTGGGTGTTTGTAACCATTTTTGGTGCAGATATTTTGGTGCTTTCACTGAGAACCTTGATTCTTAGCTTATTAGGATCCCTTTGTTGCTACTGGATTGCATAAATCCCCCGAAGGAGGTCCATAATTATCTTCTGGAAGTTTGCACATTCTACTCAAATTTGAAAAAAATCTAAACAAAGCTACCAAAAATGGTGAGGAACACTAGATCTACTTTTCAGAACGTGGAAGGAAATGAAAACACTAGTATCCAACAAGGAGGCTCGACCAATCAACCAATGGATGTGAATGCTGAACCTGTTGAAGTCCAGAATCCAACCGATTCTATTATGAGAGCTGAATTCCAAAATCAGATGAGAGAGCTAATGGATATCCGTCGAGAATTAGATCAGCAGATTCAGGCCAATATCAACATAATGAACCAACTCAGTTAGCAATAGCGAGGAAAAGCTAGGAGGGACCCCACCCTTTACTTAGATCAGGGAGTTCTAGTTCATCATATGAGTATCACAGGCATATGTGTCATAGAACAGACGGATATCACGTAGAAAATTCAGGGTGTCAACAGGCAGACCATCATGGTCTGCCAAGAACGATCAGTGCTGATCCCTCCACCAGAGAAGGTCCCTCCACCAGAGAAGGGGACTTACCTATGTATGCTGGGATTCAAACTGGATCTATTGCGGCCGATTTGGAAGATGGAGTTCAGTTAAATGTAGGCCAAATGCTTCCCCGAAATGACGATGAAGTGAATATACGAGATGCACATTGGGAAGATGTTGAACAAAGAAGGCATAGAATGACCCATACACATCGACCGGACCATTCATGTGAGGTAGAACACGACCACCGCATGGCACCAATTATCCAAACATCGGACTTGTCGGCTATGGTCAGACAGTTAGTGAGGGAGAGCCAAGGTTTGACCAATGATGATTAGGGGATCTCGAGAGGCCATACCCCATTCACTAATAATGTCCTATATGCATTGTATCCTAGGAGGTTTAACATGCCATCAATGCCTGCCTATGAGGGAAAAACCGATCCCGGGCACCATATCATGAGATATGAATGGTTGGTGGATTCCACACAAGCAGATGATGCAACTAAGTGTAGATATTTTCCCATAACTCTCTCTGGAATAACAATGACGTGGTTTACAAGGTTACCCCTACGGTCGATCTCTAGATTTGATGATTTGGCAACAAGGTTTGTGGAGCAGTTCCTAATGCTCGCAACTCGCCCCAAGGATGTGATGTCCCTCTCCAGCGTGATCCAGGCTCCAGGAGAATCGTTGGAAGATTATTTGAAGGGGTTCCATATAGCTGTTACAAAAATCCATAATCCGAATGACCATGTAATATTGATGGTCGTGACAAGAGGGATTGATCCAGAATCTGATTTTGGCAATTATTTTGCCGGCAAGCCACCCGCAATGTTGGAACACTTTTACGCAAAGGGGCTTAATATTTAAGGAAGGAGTAACCCAGATCCTCCAGGAAGAAGAATGTCATGGGACCGAGTAGAGAGGGAGTACAAAGTAATATTGCTGTAAAGTAGTCTGACGTAAATTCTGGAAAAGTTCAAGTGAATGTTTAAAACAAACCAAATCAAAAGGAAAGGTGGAGAAAAAGTCGAGAACGAAAGAGGGATTCTGGAAGAGGAAAGCCAAGGATTCCGATGTACAATACTTACACGCCACTAAATACGTCATTGGAAAATGTCTATTTGTCTACCTGCAATACTATGCAGTACAGGAAGCTGGCTCTAAAAGAATCAACAGAGAAGCAGAAACAAACCAAGAAATATTGTTGGTTTCAAGAATTCTATGGGTATAACACCAATGAATGCAGTCATCTCTAGGATATTATCGAAAAGCTGATTCGGGAAAGAAAGTTACAGCAGTTTGTAAAAGCCCCACAGGATAGCGGGCAGGGGACATCTGACCCCAACCGAGGACAAGCACTACACATGGCCGAGAAGCCTGCACGGATTGGTGGAAGATTGGTGATCAATACAATAGTCGGAGGACCACATACGGCTAATAAAAGTTGGCACGAGATGGAGCGCTATGCTAGCGTAATTAAGCATGTGGATTTTGAATGCTGTTCAAATATGGAGGATGGAGCTCCGGCAAAACAACAACGTACAATGACAGATGATATCGTGTTTAGAAACAGAGATGTAGACAAGGTGGAGGCTTCGGCAATTGTCCCAATGGTCATTTTGGCCATGATCAAGCCCACTTTTGTGAAAAGGATATTAATTGATTGTGGAAGTTCTATAAACATAATTTTCAAAAATGCGTATGATAAAATGAGGATGGAAGCAAAGGACTTGAAACCATCTAAAGCCCGCATTCATGGCTTTAACGGTGCTGCAACTGAAGCTGTTGGTTATTTTTAATTTCCTGTTGAGTTGGGAGAAGGTGATCATAGGAGAGAGCGGACTTTGCCTTTTGTTGTTTTGAATGTTGACTCTCCATACAACGCCTTTTTTGATCTACCGGCCCTAGTTGAGTACCGGGCAGCTCTTGCTCCATGGTGTTTGACTTTGAAGTTCCCAACAGACAATGGTGTTGGAGTTGTTCATGGTGATCAGGCGACTAGACGTGCCTATTATGTAGCTGAGTTGAGGGATGCTCAACAGAGGGAAAAATGTAAGGGTGTGGACAAGTTAGTCCACATCCAAGCCACTAAAGATTGGCAACTAGCACTTGAGCCTTGGCTGGGGCGCCATAGTCGGTTCTATAGAGATATAGAACTGAGAGATGACAAAAAGAAGCCCAAAGAGACCAAGACTGTACCAGTTGAACTGACAATTGACATTACAGTTAGCCACGACGACCCGTTACGGGTCCTAAAGATCGGATAACAGCTCTGCCCCCCGATGATGAAAGAACTTGCTGGATTTCTCCGAGCGAATTTAGACGTGTTTGCATGGACTCACTCTGACATGTGTGAGATCTCACCTGCCATTGCAAGCCATGCATTGAATATCGAACCGAGGTATGTCCCGATGAAACAAAAAAGACATGGCATGGATCTGGAGAGATCTACCGCCCTTAAAAACAAAAAAGACAAAAAAGACAGGACGTTGTGAATAAACCGTTTGCTTTAAAGCTTGATTTCCCTATGGCAAACAATGAAGCTGAGTATGAGGCTCTGATTGCTGGACTCAAACTCGCCAGAGAACTGAGAATAAAGTCTCTTGAAATCTTTTGTGACTCACAATTGGTAGGATACCAAGTTAGGGGAGATTACCAAGCTAAAGGGAAGCGAATTGCTCAATACCTTATCCAAGTCCAAGAGTTGTTGACTGACTTTGAGTATTATGACATTATGCACATTCCTCGGGATCAAAATAAAGAGGTCGATTCGTTGGAAAAGTTTGCTAGCACCGAGGATGCACAACAGATGGGCTTGGTTCCAGTAAGGGTATTAAATGCTCTAAGCATAAGCCTGATGGAAGTTGACTGGGTACTAGGGACAGAGCCTGAGAAGGAATTGTGGATGACTCCGATTAAAGATTATTTGCTACAGGGAGTTCTTCTTGAACGAAGGAATGAAAAGCGACAAATCCTTTGCAAAGCTTTATGGAATATTATACAGGGAGGAGTTATGTACAGAAAGGGTTTCTTCATTCCCATCCTCCCGTGTATCGCTCATGATGAAATAAAATGAGTCCTAAAGGAAGTTTATGAAAGGGAATGTGGCGATCACACTAGGGGGCAAACACTAGCAAATAAAATACTCCATTATGGGTATTATTTGCTGACCATTAGTCGAGATGCTGCCGATTATGTAAGGCGATGCGACAAGTGCCAGGTATATGCAAAAGTACCAAAAGCTCCATCAATAGAAATTACACAAATGATCAGCCCATGGCTGTTTGCCATGTGGGGTATAAATATTATCGGTTCCTTACAGATTTCTAAAGGTGGTGCAAAATATGATATTGTCGCAGTTGATTACTTCACCAAATGGGCTGAAGCGGAACCTTTAGCCATGATCAAAAATAAGAAAGTAATCAACTTCAATGTTCGAAATATCATCTATCATTTTGGTCTTCCACGAACTATTGTAACAGACAATGGGACTCAATTCAACAGTGCTGAATTCAAAGACTTCTGCCATTGGCATCCTATTGAAAAGAGATTGGCGACAGTGAGTTTTCTCACCTAGCTCTCTCCTTTGTTTCCTTAATTAACTGATGAACTCCTGCTCTTATCCTCAAGCTCTCTTTCTTCCCTTGTCTTATGATTTCTGTGGTATTGTTTTTCTTTTTTTTTTCAAAATTCTTTTCTGAGGAGAAGAGGAGGCTGCTGCATATACATGTATATATATATGCAGGGTCTCTCTCTTAGGGTTTTGGGTATTGGCTAAAGCCATTTTTGCCCACCAGAAAATCATGTTATCTGAATTTTAAACCCAAAGTTTTACCCCTTCCCGGCTTAATTTGGGTGAAGAGAAAAGTGGTTACACATTTTTTTCCAGAAATTTGCTTTTCAGAAGATACTTTTCCCCCTTGTCTACAATCATGCTAAAAATGTGACTTGGTTTTGTTATTTATTAAATACTCTTTTCTAATTCTGCCTATACCAAGAACTTCTCTGTTTTATTTTATTTTCCTATTTTTAGCTTTCATGTAAATGGTATGTACTTCCTTCATTTATTTATAAGAGAATTATTCCTTTTTATATCTCCATTCTTTTCATTTCTGCTTATATTATAATGTGCCTGTATATTTTATTTCACTAGTTTAAACTCTAGTATTTTATTAACACATATATATATTTGTATATAAGTCTTTCTGAAATAATTAGTATACCCTCATATATATTCATACATCATTCTATACTGACACACACATGCACATGTACATTCAACAATATTCAGTAGTATACATATATATATATTTACTCATGCATACTACTTTTAAGGATTTAATCTACATATATATATATATACATATATATATATATTTCCATACACATCAATATGTATGTATTCTTGGAGTTCAGGGTTCTAGCTTATATTCATGTGCATTTCCTGTGCACACATGTACACACACTGATACACTATCAAGCTATATCAATTCCTCCTTCAAAATTTATTTAAAAATTATTTTAAATTTATTTATATTTTCCAGAATAAATTCCTAAAATCTTGGGTCATTACAACATAGGAAAATTCTATAAAAATTCACATAAATCACTTTTAATATGTTTTCTAACATATTTAAATTCCTGACCCAAAATTTACATATAATTGCTGTAATTAATTTTAAACCCAACTATCCATTTTCTTCACTAGAAAATTAATAATAAATCCACATTAATTCAGAAAATTATAAAACTTGAAACCAATCTCTAAAATATCATTTCTGACCATATACTAAAATTACAAGGCATTTGGATGTCATTTAATAGGTTTTTTTTCAATCCATAACATGTCATAAACTCAATATGAATAAGCATAATTCATCAACAAGCATATATATCTAATTATCATTCAAAACATGGCAATATACTCTGCAAAATCATTCGGGTCTAATTTTAGAAACCGAAAACATCAAAATATAAGATGTAACATATTACTCACCTTTAGCTTTGTTTTTAGGAGTTAAGTATTGATCTTGGATTGAATTTTAATTAAGATTTTCCTCTTAGTTTAGCTTTTCTTCCCATTGCTCTTCTTTAATGGTGGCCGGCCTCTAGGTTTAGTGCTTTAGATTGTGAACGTGAGAAATGTAATGGTATGAATGGTTTAGGGTATCAGAATGTAGATTATTCCTATATTGCCCACCCATCTAATTCTCCTCTCCTATTTCATTTTAAACCCATTTAATTCATTACTTAACTAAGCATGGCTACCCATTATTTATTCAAATCTCAATCTTTTAACCATTTAATCTTTACATTATTCTATTTAATTTAGCTAATTAAATCTCCTAAATAATGTTATCTAAAATTAGGGGTGTTACAGACTCCCCTCCTTAAAGAATTTTGTCCTCGAATTACGATAAGGTACACATCAAAATCAATCATAAAGGTAAAACATACCATGAAATAAGTCAGGATAAGCGTCTCTAATCCTACTCTCAGTCTCCCAAGTACAGTCTCTCTCATCGATGCTCTATTGGACTATAACTAATTTGACTATCTTGTTCCTTAGTCTCTTCTCATCTCTCGTGACTATACAAACTGGCTTTCTAACTATAGTAAAATTTGTCTCTACTACTAAGTCCACTAACACAGTCGGTGTTGTAGTAGTCTCTGGATCTCGAACACACTTTCTTAGATGAGAAATATGAAATACCTTATGGACTCCTGCCAAATTGTTCAATAACCCTACTCATAAGCGAGTTTCCCGATCCTCTCAATAATAGTAAATGGTCCAACGAACCTCGGTGCTAACTTTCCTGATTTCCCAAATCTGATAACACCTTTCATCGGTGATACCTTAATGAAAACATGATCTCCTACTGAGAACTCTAAGCCTTTCCGTCTTCTATCTGCATAACTCTTCTTCCTAGACTGAGCTTCTTTCATTCTAACTCGAAAACTCAAACTACTCTGTAGCTTCTCTAACTAAATCCGAACCAAGAACCAACCTATCCCCGGTGTCTAACCAACAAACTGAAGTTTTGCATGGCCTTCCATACAAAGCTTCAAATGGTGCCATCCTATACTAGCATGATAAATGTTGTTATATGAAAACTCGACTAAGTGTAGATGGTCTTCCCATGATCCCCCAAAATCTAACACACAAGCTTGTAATAAATCTTCCAAGACTTTGTTAACTCTTTCTGTTTGCCCATCAGTCTGTGGATGGTAAGCAGTACTCATCTTGAGCTTGGTACCTAAAGTATCATGTAGACTCTTCCATAATTCACTAGTGAATAAGGAATCTCTATCACTTACTATACTACTAGGAATTCCATGAAGTCTAACTATATTCTTCATAAACAACTTAGCCCAAACAGGTTTCGTCCTGGTTGACTTAACTGGAATGAAATGGGCAGTCTTGGTCAACCTATCCACTATAACCCATATACTTTCATTTACTCGATTTGACCTTGGCAACCCGTCTATAAAATTCATCGAGATAGAATCCCATTTCCATACTGGAATATCTAAATGCTGAAGTAACCCACTTGGTTTCCGATGTTCGGCTTTTACCTGTTGACAGTTCAAACACTGCTTCACCCATAAGCCTACATCCCTTTCCATACATTCCCAGAAAAAATTCCTCTTCATATCCTGATACATCTTAGTTCCTCCGGGATGAATAATGAACTTCGAATGATAGCATTCCTCCAAAACTCCTTCCTAATGTCTCCCACATTCGGAACACGTAATATTCCTTTCTTTTTTACCACCCATTCTGGTCAAGACTGAAATCTTTTAAGTCATCGCTCTCTGTTCTATCCCTTAACTTCCTGATCCGCTCAACTAATACTGGATCCTCTCCTTGCTTAGAAGCAACCCTTTCAATTATCACTGGTTGAATTTCTAAACATGACAACATAACAGTTCCCTTATTAGATCTATCTTCAGATCTCCACTGTACTCTACATGTCGTCAACGCTTCCAAATCTTTCCACTCAGCTATCATCGCCAACACTGCATTCTGATGTTTTCTGCTAAGCACATCTGCAACCTTATTGCCCTTTCCTATTGTGTACTCAATACCAAAGTCATAAATGGCTAAAAACTCTAACCATCTCTGCTGTCTCATATTCAACTCCTTCTGAGAGAATTACTTTAGTGACTTATGATCCGTGTATAACTCGAATCTTTCTCCTAAAAGATAATGTCTCTACACCTTCAACGCAAAAATCATCGTAGCTAATTCAAAATCGTGCATTGGATATCTAACCTCATGCGGTCTAAGCTATTGAGATGCGTAGGCAATCACTTTACCTCTCTGCATTAACACAACTCCTAACCCAGTTCCATAAGCATCTGTATATACGTCCTGATTCCCTTTCGAAACAACTAACGCAGGCGCATTAGTCAATAAGTGTTTCAAGCTCTGAAATGTTTCCTTACAACCAAATGAACTTCACATTATCTTGTTTATTGGTGCTGCTATTCGCGAGAAATCCTTTATAAATCTTTGATAGTACCTAGCTAATCCAAGAAAACTCTTTATCTCGGTCACTGTCTCGGATCTCTTCCAATTGTTCACTTCCTCGATCTTAGTCAGATCTATAGACAACCGTTTCTCTAAGACTACATGACCAAGAAACTTCACTTCCTTCTTCCAGAAATGACACTTCGAAAACTTCGCCTTTAGCTGATGCTGCCTCAACGTTTCAAGCACCACTCTAAGATGAACTTCATGCTCTCTTTCAACCTTAGAGTATATCAAAATATCATCTATGAAAACAAACACGAACCTGTCCAAGTGCTCTCGGAAAACTTGGTTCATCAATCTACAAAGAATGCTAGCGCATTAGTTAGTCCAAACGACATTACTAACCACTCGTATGATCCATATCTGGTTCTAAACGCTGTCAAAGGAATACTATCCACTGCCACTCTAAGTTGATGAACCCTATTGCTAAATCCAACTGGGAAAATACCTTGGCTTCACTCAACTGAACGAACAAATCGTCAATTCTAGGCAACGAATATCGATTTTTTATCGTCATCTCATTTAACTAACGATAATCGATATATAACCTCAACGATCCGTTCAGATTCTTAGCAAACACTGCGGCTGCTCCCCAAGGTGAACTACTTGTCCTAATAAAATTCTTGCCCTCCAAATCCACCAACTGCACCTTTAGCTCCCTCATCTCAGTAGGTGTCATCCTTCTTGGCGGTCTACTTACTAGTTCCGCTCCAGGTACTAAATCTATCTGAAACTCAATGGCCCGTTTCGGTGGAAATCCTACTACAGGTTCAAAGACATCTGTGAATTCTCTAACAACGAAAATGCGATTCAACTCGTCTTCTACCTTCACAATACCCAACAAAGCATTCCCCTCACAACTAGGGTTTTCTACGGTATATACTATCTGATCATTACAGTCAGGGTGTCTAAGTGATATTTTCCTATCATGGAAAAATATCCTAACATTTTATTTTACTTAACCAATCCATACCCAAAATAATTCTGAACCCTACGAAATCAAACACATGCAAACTGCAAACAAATGTATGACCTAACAAATCAAACTCTAGGTGGTCACACTTTATCCCAAGTGTCACATACCCTCCTATCGGATTTGCAATCCTTAAGGAACTAACTAGGTATGAAGGTTCTAGGTTAAGCTTATCTACCACATAATGAGATATAAAAGAATGCGATGCACCTGTATCAAATAGAACTCTAACTAGTATACCATAAATCAAAAGCGTACCTCCCAACATAGCTTTTCCCCTCTCCTCTACTGTTGGTCTCGAGGTAGCTGGTTCCAATGCAAACATCTTGCCTTCCCCTCCTTGGCTGGCTCCTTGCACTGGTTCTTATAGTGCCCAATCTGATCACAGTTGAAACACTTTATTCCTTTCTTCTCAACAGCTTTCTTTTCCTTGCCTGTCCGGCACTCATGGGCATAGTGTCCTTTCTTGTCACACTTGTAATAGACCAGTTTTGCCTTTCCTTCTTAGTAGCTCCACCCATCTGAGCTCCTTTCTTGTGGAAAAAATTTCTCTTCTGACTCTGCCCCATCCGGACTTCCTTGCCCTTATTTCTTTCAAGAAAAGCTTACATCTCTTCATTCCTCAAGGCGATATCAGCAACAACATCACTTGGATCCCTAATATGCGGTAACATGGCCTTAGCAAGCTCAGGCATCAACCCTCTGATGAACTTCTCATTCCTTTTAATCACAGTATCAATCGTATCATAGCCATATCTTGCTAGCTCCTCAAATCTCATTGCATACTCGAGCACAGTCATATCCCCATGCTCCAACTCGCCAAACTTCCTAAGCAAAGTGGACTTAGCAATTTCGGACATAAACCTTTCCTCGAACCTCCTCCTGAACTCAGCCCAAGTCATATTCTCCTCGTTGACTCCAACTGTCACACTGTTCCACCAAAACAGTGCTGCCCCTTGAAGTTGTCTAGAGGAGAGTCTCCTTTTCTGCTCATCGTTGAGCCCTAAGTCAGCAAAAATCCTCTCGTAATGAAGTAGCCAATTCTCTACTTCGATTGCATCTTCAGTACTAATAAATGGCTTTCCTCCCAACCGAGCAAAATCCCTACTTAGAATAGCATAGTTATTCACCACTGGAACTTCTTGGTTTCCTCCTCCAACATTACCTCCAACTACTCCAGCATCAATTCCCGTCTACATCATATTGACAAAGAACTGATACATTGCTCCAATGTCTACTTGCGGGACTCCAACACCACATTTGCAGCTTGTGCTTGACCTTGGTTCCATCTCGTATTTGGTCTGGCATTTCCATTTGTAGTGGTGCTTTACCCTCCAAGGTTAACTCTTCCACCTTTAACATCCATATCTGTATTCAAGCCTCATAAGATACAGAAGAATAGCCTAAGAGAGATAGAAGAATAGAGATATAATGTATGCTTATATATAGCAAATACAAGTACGTTACAAAAGTGTTATCTCATACCCCGATCTTATCTCTAATTCCTTAGGATTATGTTTTCAAAAATCATTTTAATTTAAAGTTTTTCATAAACCTATACTCTGATACTAAGTTGTAACATCCCATATCAGGAGGCACGAAGCTAAGCGCTACAGATGCTACAGTCATCCATAGTATTAACTTTCGGTGACCAAATATGGTAATGTTAATGGTATCCATAATATCAGAAGCACTTGAATATGAAATAAAATAATTACAGATTAAAAAACGTTTTTGATTACATTTCAAAACAACATTTCACATCCAAGTTACATAATCCTAAACGTTTGCCAGGTTCAGATCAAATATAATTATTATAAAATACGCCAAGAGCGACATATGAAGATGCCCCCTTGGATGACCAGAGTACTAAATAGATATAAACTGTCTTAAATACATCACAATGGAATAAAACTAGAACTGCAACTCCTAAATATAGCTAACATCAGCCTCCTGCTCATCTTTGGAAGCTTTATTCGTCCACCTACTAAACCTCTAGACCCAAACTCTCAATCTACTCAAATTAATTTTGAGCACCCGAGAGTTCAAGGGGAAAACATAAAATTTGAGTCAGACATAAAGTCGGGTGTGAATAATACTATTGCATCTCGGTTTACTAATATTAAGTGAGACCACGTCGCTTAGCGGAACAGGTTTCTCGTCACTAATACCCCTTTAAAAATATCTTTTTGCAAATAAAAATCCTGCAACCAAACTGGTTAATCAAACTGATTATATCAATAATAGCAATTATCATATATGTTTAAAATAGGTAATAAATGGACCAGCTGTCTAAACAAAATGTAGTTTTGTTTGGCTAACTACTAACCTTTGGCTGACTTGGGCCTACTAGACAAACTAAACAAATTATCCAACAATTATTAGACATGCTTCTGGATGATCTGTCCTTAACTTACTTCTCTAAGGGTCGCCTGCTCCTAATGGTTTTGCGGGCTCACCAATAACCTATCTCTATACATATATATTCCTTTATGTGTGTAACCATCATTTAAGTCTTACCTGTGACTAAGCCCTATACACTGGAATTTTGGACTGAATTAGTTATGGGCTAATAGCTAATGCATAGGGCGCGACCCTATACCAGTCTCACCTGGTATAAAATTATCTGAGTTATTTTACTTAGGGTTAACTACCCTTTAAATTTTCCTTGAAAACATTTTAAAAATGATTTAACTCTTTAAATCATAATTATAAAAGGAAAATAAACTATTTACTTTACTCAAATCTCTTTGCCATGATATATGCTTTACTCAAAATATTGTTGATGAAAACATTCGAAACCAATGAAAGTATCTCATTCGAAACTATTGATAGTACCCCTTTCGATATAAGCAGACTACTTTACTTAATAACCTTAGGCCTAAAGGCCAAACATACCTTACGAAACCATAAACACCAGTCCTTTCAAAAACATTGAAAATGCCTTCTTCGAAAGCTTTATAAACCATAGACATCCTCTTTTAAAATCATTTAAATATGTATTTCGAAAACATTGTAAACCTTCCTTTTAAACTAAGGTAGACCTTTCGAAAATACTGGAAACCATTCCTTTCGATCCCTTTACTAGTCACCTTTTGAAAGCATTAAAGTATACTACTTAAAATAAACCTTACGAAAGCATTGGATTCAAGTTAAAACATGTGGAAAAGCCTTTCAGAACCATTCCTTTCGAAACCTTTGGGTTTAACTTTCATAATATCAAAAAGGGTCTTAAAACATCTAAGTCGAAAGCAACTCTTTCGAAAGCTATCTCCTAAGTAAAGAAGTGGATGGTGTCGAAACCTATCCCTTTGAAAGTAGTGGAGAAGCAGCTCTAATTTTTAAAACAAAGTAGCCCTTTCAAAACCAATCTAGGTCGAAAGAAAAATGGAGACTGCAAGGGTTTCAACCCTATTAAAACATTTACTTTAAAAAAAAGGCGCAACCTATTTAGAAGGCCTCTTTCTTTAAAACAATTTGACCAAGTCGAAAGCTGACTAAGTCGAAAGCTATCTTAATCGAAAACAAAGCAGGCGCATTTTCTTTAGAAAACAAAACAAGGCTTCAGAACCTCTTGTTTCGACCCTATACCTTTCGCCTATGTCCAATTAACTACGTACCAAGTCTCAGTTGCCATGTGCATTGACTTTTATCAGATTGGAGGCGGAGGTAATAAGTCGAAAGGTGGCTCTCGACGATAGTGAAGCATCAGAACCTTATAAAACCGGATTTTTAACTTAAAAAGGAAATTCTTTCAACTAACCTGCTTATTTTTCACCTTATAATTGGTTGCCTTAACTTTTCAAAATCTTTTCTGAAAGGTGCTGCCGAATTACAGAAATTAAAATTTTAAACCCTTTGCAAATAGCCCCTTCCCCTTATATAAACATATAAAACATTTAAGTCCCATATCTTAACTAAATTTATATATTTATTAAAACACTTAGGAAAATTCTATAAAAATTCTCATAAATCACTTGTAATATGTTTTCTAACATATTTAAATTCCTGACCCAAAATATACATATAATTGTCGTAATAAAATTAGGGGTGTTACAAAATCACCCGTAGATTTGAACCAAAACTGGGTTAAAAATAGCGGTGATAGTATTTACCAACTTGAGTACTCTCGTATACTAGGCAGCATTATGTACGTAACGAACTGCACTAGGCCTGATATAGCATATGCTATAAATAAACTCAGTAGATATACTAGCAACCCAGGAAAGAATCACTGGAAAGCTATAATTCAAGTACTAGGATACCTAAGGTATACACTAAGTCATGGACTACATTATGATAAGTACCCATCTGTAATAGAAGGGTATTGTTATGCAACTAGATAACTAGTTCATCAGATGCAAAATCCACTAGAGGATATGTGTTTACCTTAGCTAATGGGGCAATATCTTGAAGATCCTCTAAACAAACTTATATAGCAAGATCAACCATGGAATCAGAATTTATTGCCTTAGACAAAGCCGCGGAAGAAGAGGATTGGCTTTGAGGTTTTTTAGAAGGTATTCCGAATTGGGAAAAACCTGTACATCTAATAAGCATACATTGCGACAACCAATTAGCTATTGGAAGGGCCAATAGTAAGCTTTACAATGGCAAGTCTAGACATATTCGTCGTAGACATAAAACTGTTGGACAACTTCTCTCCAATGGGATTATCACAATTGACTATGTAAGATCAATTGATAACATTGCGGATCCACTAACAAAAGGTTTATTAAGAGAGAAGGTTAATATCTTATTGATGAGAATGGGGTTAAGGCCCATAAACTAAAAAATTTCTTTAAACGGAAACCCCACCTAGTTGAATGGAGATCCCAAGATCTAGGTTCAAAGGGACAACTAAGTTTAGATAAACTTGATAACACTGTAAATATTCAAACCATTCCTATGATAAGTTAGTGCACTACTCGTCGGAGAATAGGATAAGTTTTGATACTTTTAATGATGTCTATACTTGGTAATATTAAGAACCAAGTGGAGTATTGCGAAAATACCCTTTATAGAATCACCTATGTGAGTGCGAAGGCGCCGCTTCAAGGAGAATTATAATGCCAAATTCTCTAAGCATTCATGAGACCAAGTTGGTGTTCATGGCAAAAATGAACACAAACAGAGAACCATGGAAGATTAGAAACACTTATTGCGTGTTGTCTATTTTTAGATTTACACAAAGGCTTACAGTTCAAAGACAACCTTATTCCAATGATTTGCCAGTAAGTCAAAAGGATAAACGCTAGGAAAGTTCAAGGTCAATATGCTACTTTAACCGATACGATAAATGTTTTGTAAAATTTAAGAAGAAATTGAACAATTATTCATTTATGTGGGGGATTGTTAGAAATAAATGAGCATTTCATTGGGAAATGTGAATGTATTAATGCCTTGGGAAATGAATAGTCCCACATCTTGGAATAAAATAAACAATTTGTGTTTATATACTAAAATGTGGACAATATTATAATTACTATGAGACAAAGAGAGACACAGCCATGACGGGTGGTGCAACGCATCACCCCGCACGTGCGCGTCCACGTCCGAACCCGAATCCGGACTTGCATCCACGGCGCGGGCGAATAGGCCTTTGAGGCGTATTAGAGGCACTTAACACTTTTTAGTTGGTTTGGCTTGGCTGTTCAGACCGAACAGTTTTTGTTTTGTCCATTCAAACTCAAATAGTCGCATCGCCTGGTAAAGGGTCGGAACCTTTCCACCAGTCACAGCCATTCAAACGTACACTTTTTACCGAACAAGTGCACCTCCCGCGCTTATATATAGGCAGAAGGAAAACAGAAAAAAAAAACTAAGTTTTTTATGCACTTCCTCCTCTCCACAAATTTTTGTTCTTAAATTACATTCTCTTGAGTTCGTCGTTACTCCGTGATTGTTGCGCAACATCACAAAGACATGTCCGTTTCATCTTGGAAAACAATTGCTTGATATCCATAAGCGCCGTAGAGGGAGCAATATTGTTTCAAGGAAACAGATTATCACTAGATTCAGACAATCTAATCGTTATTATATCTAGCTACTTCATAATCTGTTTACTACACAATTCTATTCGTAACAGTTTTTTGTGACATAGTTGTGACAATTTGTTGTTGTTGCAATTTACAACATAATCGTAACAGTTTCGTAACACTTTTGTAACGTTACTGTTAACATATACATCAATATTTATGCAAATATGCTAACGATCAAAAATGTTGCAAGGGTTGTCCACTTGCTAAATTAGTACATGGACATGATAGCATCCAAGGACACTTCAATCAAGGGTTTTAATTGGAATGAAAATTGTTATCATTTATTACTTCTATGTTCCTTTTTTAATATTCAGTTTTTTTTGCATGATTTCTTATCGTATTTTCATATATTTTTTATTTTAAGTATACACTCTTACTTTGTAGTTGATTTTTTGATCTTTTCATTTGAATTTAGTATTATTTTCGTTTTGAGTACGATTAAATTTCAATTTTATTGAAAAATTTATTTTTTCCTAATCTGGTTTTTTTGAATTTATTAGTTTTATTTAATATCTTACTTGAATTGGGTACTTAGGTTCACACTAAAAATATGAACTCAACGGTATTAGAATATTTGCTAAATATAAAGATAGAGTTTTGTAAAATAAACACATGGAAAATATATAGTTTGAAGTGACTTCAAAAGTATTCAAGTTCAATATTTGATAATTTATACAATTAAAATTAATTTTCATTAAATTTCAATATCATAAAGGCATATAAACCATTAAAAAAGAAAAATTAGCATTTTATTTCTACAGCTAAACAAAATATATGTGATATATTTTTGATCAAAAGAAAAAAAAAACGTGAAACAAAAATTCTAAAATTTTGTTTTGGAAGTTAAAAGCTAAGAAGATCAATTAAACATGAATAAGATCAATTATACTTTATCAAGAGCGGTACTTATGTATGTTGGAGTCGTTGTATACTCAAAATGAAGTTTGATATGAAATGTATTACATCTAATCTATCGTGGATATTCAAATCCTCCATAGGTTACTAAGTGATGATTTCACAAATTTATTGCTTGGTCCCTCTAATTTTGTTTCAAGTACCGAAATGAAATGGATGTCTAGTGTTTGGTTTAAAGCGTGTTTTCTTCAACTTTGCTATGTTCACTACGGCCAAAAACACACATAAATGCAACGGTATCTACGTGGTTAACAAGAAAACATAGAGTAAAAGAAATTAAAACTTGATTAAAAAGTAACAAGACTACCAGTGCTTACAGCAACTAAAGTATAGGCTGCAGCGCTACAAGTAAAAACTGTTCCAAGTTCAACCTTTATTTTACTGGAAGGTAATTTTCTTTTTATTAACTTATCATCGATCATAAAAAGTGAGAGTTTTTATTTTTACAACATGACCTTTGAGAAAGGTAAAGGGGTCAAATAAAGCAGGGGGCAATGCTTTTAAATTCAGATTCAACTGTGCACTCCATCCGTTAACTGTAACATGTTCGAACGGGGCATTATAATATATATATATATATATATATATATATATATATATATTATATATATTATATAATGCAAAACAGTGGGCAAGTGGGTACATCTAGGCTATAAGCTGTTTTTTTTTATTTATACGAAACGCAACTTGCTATTAAATTCAGGTTTTGCAGTAGCATAGATTCCTTTATTCATTGATTCAATTGAATATGTGAGGTCGCTCCAAGACCCGTTGGTGGCATGTCCTATATTTTATTAAGTTGTTTATATAGATGTGTTGAAATCGAATTTATTGGCACCGATTAATTAGATTAAAAAAGGTCTTTGACATTTGACCATTGTGATAATCATATGTTATCCGCCATGCTATTTGTTTACGGTACACAATTAAATTGCTATCCTACTACATATCTTATGGATCCATCTCAACATTTGTCCTATTTTTTCATAATTTTATAATTAAAATAATTCATTTTTCGTAAATTCACTCAATTCTTAAACATTCTTCATTTGATGAATATCTTGTTCAAATTTGAATCTCAATAACCACATTTTATATAATGTATTTTGAAATCACTCAACTTTCATTTTGACTTCTTCCGTCTCAAACAAGATCCAAATAGAAATCCCCTCATTTGATCAAATACATTTTAAAACTGTGATATTCAATAATATAATATTATGTTTTCTTCTTCAAGTCTTTTCTTACTTTATAATTTATATGAAAACCCGTTATACCCATTTTTCGTGTGTAGGAAATGAAGAGAAAACAATAGGAAATTAGTTGGAGAAAAAAATAAAGAAGCAAGTGGAAAAGAAGTGTAAAACAACCTACAGAACATGCCCCCAAGTCACTACGCTCTAACTTAGAAGTAATATCTAAAAATAGCATCAAAGTCGAGCTAAAACTAAAGGGGATAACAACTAAAGACGTGAGCCAAAGCAATCCCTCGATCACGTAAAAAATAAACCGAAAAAAGCCTTGAGTTAAAACCTGAAGTAACTTTGAGATTGAACAAGCACAAGGCAATAACACCATTCAAGTTTTGTAAGATAGAAATCGGCTTGAGTAGCGAAGCACAATTGTGTTGAACTATGGCAACATAAGGTCTTCCCAATGTTTTATTCTCTTGTTCTCCCTTTTTGATTCAAGAATGAAATTAATTTTCTGTGCCATGGTCTTTTAAAAAATGAATACTCGAAAGATAACCTTTTGTTTATTTTTTGTTTAAGATTCATCTTATTTTTTGAGTAAATTACGCTTCATCTTTTTCAATATAAACTACATTACATGGTTTTGTTAGAATGGAAGATGGTATATGGTCATATAGAGAATGTTAGTTCGACCATCTTCTTCCACGGCATTGAATAATATTAAGGACGAAATATGCACTTATTTGAATGCTTTTTAAACTTATTGCATATTTTATTTTTCTCTAAAATTATTAGGTCATGAAGTTCTTATTACAAATAGCACCTTAAGAAATTATAGCAATCTTGATTATTTTTTCTACTTTAAATTATTTTTTATGGATTCTATAACATTTCTGACTATTTTGTAATTGATTCACTCATTTGGTAACGCTGCAAATTTATGTAACAGAGCATTCATTTCTTTCCATACATCGATATAATAAATGCTAAATTGGTATCATATAATAAAATATTTGGTTAAGTGACGCGAACCCCTAGTAATTGTAATATTAAACTTAACAATCCTATAGACAATTTTGATGTTAGAAGTTCATTGATTCATATAATGACACACAAAAAGGGCCAATTATAAAGTGATATATACATAACAATAAGTACATTTTAATTCATTCGTTGTTGTATGACTAATTACATGTGGTTGGTTATAAATTACGTTGTCAATTATGTACTTATTGTTTGCAATGTTTGTCGACAATTTACGATTCTTATGAAGCGTAAGGTAATTTTTTCCTCAAAAGCAAAAAATAATGCAAAATCCACTTCACAAAACTCTTAATTTTTTTGCATTACTTTTGCCAATGGTATCTTATTGTTTATTTTTCCGCAAATTTGGTAATTTTTAATTTTAATTCCTGCAAAAAATTCATCTATATCTTTCAGATATGTTTTAGCTTAATCCCAATTATGTTTAGTTTCAAAAGTTGTATTTGTAGTTGTTACAATTTGCATGAATTGGTTGTTTGCTGATCAAACAACATTAACCCCTCGGGGTTTGGAGAGATATTATAATTAAGGATGGTGCATGTCATTCAAGCATCAATTTATACCATGAAGAAAAAAGCATTTCATTCTATCCATTTATGGAAGATGATGATCAAATGAACCTTACTAAATGGATGAATCAATGGCTAAATTAATAAGCAATTAATAATAGTAATATTACAATTAGAGCGAATTAATTCACTGTAATATTATAATTTTGTTAGGGGCTTTGCACTGAAGGTCCCTATTTTTAACGTTGTTGTAAGAAAAGTTCTTGTGATAATAAATATGTAAATTAAATCTCTGTTTTTTTAAATCAGAAAGCGCAAAGTATCTTGCGCTTTTCTTATAGAAAGTGCAAGTTAACTTGCGCTTTTCGAAAATTTTAATTTTTTTGAAAAGTTCAAAATTTTCAAAAAAAATTCAAAATCAAAAAGCGCAAACTAGCTTGCGCTTTCTTGATAAAAAGTGCAAGTTAACTTGCGCTTTTCAAAAATTTCAAAATCAGAAAGCACAAACTAGCTTCTTTCCATCAAGAAAGCGCAAGTTAACTTGCATTTTTGAAAATTTTCAAAAATTTCAAAAAAATTATTCAAAATAAAAGCGCAAACTAGCTTGCGCTTTTTAAAATTTTCAAAAAAAAAAATTCATAGTCAAAAGTTGCAAGTTAGCTTGCGTTTTCTATCAAAAAAATGCAAAACACCTTGCGTTTTCAATTTTTCAAAAAATAAGGACTAAATTTACATATTCATATCTACAGGGACTTTTCTTATAACAACATCAAAAATAGGGACCTGTAACACTTTTCTTGATTTTGTTACGTTTGAGCAATTACTAATAGTAATATTATTAGTTCACTATGACATTATATCCCTCCTTAATAAGCAACTAATAGTAATATTACAGCGAATTAACATTAATAAGCAATAAATGCAACTTAGTAATTGGTATTATATAGACAAAATTGTAATACTAATTCAAGTTTTTTCAGTCTTTCAATATTTTCTTAATTTGAGTTTTGGGGCTCTTGCTATGATCAGTGCACAACTGAACAATAATATAATATTAGTTTTACAATGTTGTTTTTACTTCCCTTTCAATCTCCTTAAAGACAGTTTTACCGTCCAGCTTTTCCCTCTCCCCGCGTCTTTATACACATGTCTGTTGTCATGTGTTAATTGCAACACGATCACCCCTCTTTCTCATGCCATATGAACTTTTACTTACATATTCTTAGTTCACTATGAAAGAAATATATTTAGTTTTTATTCCATTCTCATTAATCAGATGTCAATATCTAAAGACAATCGAGTCGCTGGGGTGATTCAAGTTCATAAGGGGAATCATAGTTAATGAAATCAATCAAGTTAACCATCATCAAGGCTCAATATGTGAAAAATAAACTGAAGCGATCTAACTATTACTAGAATCCGACCATTGTTGTATCAAATGGCAATCCAAGATGATAGAGTGATCAAAATGGATTCTTTGTCGACGGAGTAAACAAGATTTGGTATGACAAAATGGCTGCCTAGGATCAATAGAAACTAATCAAATGTATCATCATTGTTCATATCAATAAGTTTTTTGCTGATTGACAAATTAGGTTTTTCTTTACTATTTGTTTGGGTTTGTTGTACTGTTCATTGTCAAAAATTGTTGTTTGCAACTATATTTTTCATTAACAGGCTCGACTTTCTCGCTTTTGTTCTTATTTTAGATAATTTTTAGATCACAGTTCAATTCTTTGACTTATGGTATATAATTTTTCCCTCCTGCTCTTTTGAAATTTGTTTATAGATTTTGGTTTATAACTTTTTTTTTTAACAACAAAGATAATATCATATAACAGAGGGAGAAAAAGTACCTTTCTCCGATGGCTCACAAAGAAAAAACAAAAACAAAAGAAGGACGAAAGCCTCCCAAAACCAAAATCGCTGAACAGCAGCTGAAACTAAGAAACCCAAAAACAGTAGCGTAGAAACACAGCTACCAGAAGCAAAACCAGCCTATGACAGAAAAGGAAAAAGATAACAGATCCATCACCAATCACTAACCCGCCTTGATCCAAAGGAAAAGGCCAGACCACCAAGCCAAACCACAAATACAGCAATCTAGAAACCAAAGCGCCAGCCAATCTAGGGAAAACATACTCCTAAAAATAGTGCACTTGACGACGGAGAAGAGGCGTCCAGAAAGAACTCACAAAGCAGCCATACAACCACACTGATCCACCAATAGGGGCTGGGGGAGAGGCGATGGTTGAGGCGGCCGTCCCTCCGCAGCGATCGTCTCGGCGTAGGTCTAGGAGAGCCATCTCCACCCCTCGCACCATTCGCACACGCTCTATAGCGGCGTCCGAGCAGATCGACCGATCGGCTCGGTTTTCTCTGTATCTGGTCTGAGGCTTGGGTGTGGTTAACCCGATCGCCTCTCCTTTGGCCCTCATTCCTCATGGCGAATTTTCTTTTCTGGAATATTCGTGGTATTGGCAACGAGGAGTCTCTTGCTAGGCTTAAGCGCATTGTTAAGAAGCACTCAATTGGGCTGGTTGCGATCCTAGAGCCCATGATTGAGCCGGCGAACATTCCCCGAATTATTCTTTCCCTAGGATTCGGTGGTGGCTCGGCAAACATCTCGGGCAAGATTTGGATTTTATGGTCCAAATCGTTTGTGATTCTACCCCTTTTCGACTCCGATCAGCTCCTCTCTGTGATTTGTTCGTCCTCCTTTTTTGCTCACTCCTTTATTTTTTCGGCTGTATACGCCAAATGTGATCGTTTGGGTCGTCAGGTTCTGTGGTCTGATATTCTTGCTCTCGATTCGTTTGGCTTCTCCTCGTCAGTGGTTGGCGGAGACTTCAATATCGTCGCTACCCAGGAGGAGAAGAGGGGTGGGGCGGCCATAAACCGAGGGGCAATGGCTGATTTTAACTCGTTCATCGTCTCCTCAAGCCTTTCGGAAATCCCCTTCGTCGGTTCGGCTTTCACCTGGTCCAACAACCAAGAAGGCCCGAATCGTATTCTTTCTAGACTGGATCGGGTTTTCGGATCGGAGGATTGGTTTCGGCTTCCTTTCTCCTTCTCTATTTCTCATCTCCATCGGTCTTTCTCGGACCACGCTCCCATGATTCTTCGGTGCTCTCCTCTCTCGTTATCGGGACCCTCTTCCTTCAGATTCCAGAGCATGTGGAGGACCCACCACTCTTTCCTTCAAGTGGTATCTAACTCTTGGAGCTCCCCTGTTTCTGCCTCTCCCTGTTCGACTTTTGGGCGCAAACTATTGCGTCTCAAGGCTTGCCTTAAGGTGTGGAACGTTGAAGTTTTCAGAAACATTTTTGATCGCGTTCGTTCTGCCGAAGAGGCTCTCATCGTTGCCGAATCTTTGTTTGACGACCTTCCATCCGCCTCAAACAAGGAGACGTGGGACCTTGCCCAAGTTTCTTTCTCCTCCGAACTTCGTGTCGAGAATGACTACCTCCGTCAAAAGGCAAGGGTCAAGTGGGCTATCCACGGTGATGCGAATTCCAAATTTTTCCACTCTTCTATTCGTAAGAAGAATAGTCTTTTATCTATCCGTGAAATTTTGCGTCCTGATCTCACTATGGCCTCTGAGCCCGAGGAAGTGAAAGACGTCATCCTTTCCCACTTCCAATCCTTCTTGGGCTCCCCGTCAGCTTCTGTTTCTGACCCAGCCCTTCTGGCTTTCATTCCTCCATTGGTTCTCCCTTCAGAGGGCGCCATGCTAACGGACATCCCGGCCCCTGAGGAGATCCGTTCTTGCGCTTTTGCTCTGAGTAAGGACAGTGCCAGTGGTCCTGACGGCTTTAATGGAGTTTTTTATCGGACTTCTTGGTCGATTATCCAGGCGGATTTTTGTCTGGCTGTTCAATCTTTCTTCGCGGGGGGAAATCTTCCTTCCGGTTGGACCTCTACCAATTTGATTCTCATTCCGAAGTGCGACAACCCTCGGGCGTGCTCGGACTTTCGTCCCATTAGCCTCTGTAACTTCTCTAACAAGGTTATCTCGAAAATTCTGGCCACTCGTTTGGCTCCGTTCCTTGAACGTATCATTTCCTCTTCTCAGGCAGGATTTGTTAGAGGTCGACTTATCTCTGATAATGTCCTCCTCGCCCAGGAACTGATCTCTCAAATTGATCGGAAAGTTAGGGGTTCCAATGTCGTTTTTAAACTAGACATGGCTAAGGCCTACGATCGCATGTCTTGGTTTTTCGTCATCAAGGTCCTTCGGACCTTTGGGTTTCCGGAGGGGTTGATTGACATGGTCTGGCGTCTTATTTCCAACGCCTGGTTCTCTGTCCTCATCAATGGCTCCGCCCATGGGTATTTCAAAGCAGGGAGGGGCCTGCGCCAGGGGGATCCTCTCTCGCCTTCATTATTTGTGATTGCGGCTGAGGCGTTTGTTCGGGGTCTTCAGTCCTTAACCATTTTTGGTCAGATCCAACGGTTCGGTATCCCGAGTGGCTGTCCCCTTATTTCTTCGTTATCATTCGCTGATGACATTGTTATCTTCTCTAACGGCAGCCGTTCCTCTGTTAGGAGGCTCCTTAGTTTTATCCATCAATACGAGAGTTCCTCGGGTCAGCTTGTTAACCCCTCCAAATGCTGCTTCGTTCATTCTAAGGAGTTGTCCCCTGCGAGAGCTGCTTGGATCGAGTCCACCTCTGGTTTCAAGGAATCCTCCCTTCCGCTTCCTTACCTCGGTATTGTTCTTTACCGGGGCAGGAAACTAAATGCTATTTTCGATCCCCTGCTTGACAAAGTGAGGGGAAAGATTTTACGCTGGAATGCGTCCCTTCTTTCACAGGCCGGTAGGCTTGTTCTCATCAAATCGGTGTTGGATTCCATGGGAACTCATATCTTCGCGACTATGACCCCTACTGCATCTTTCTTCCGTTCTTACCGCTCCTTGGCCTCTTCCTTCCTCTGGGGTAACAAGGAAAGTGATCGACGGCATCATTGGGTGTCGTGGAACACGGTTTGTCGCCCCAAATCTGAAGGCGGTTTAGGGCTGCGTAACCCGACCGACCTTTGCAAGGCATTTGCGTGTAAACTGTGGCATCGGTTTGGGGCTAACAACTCCCTTTGGGCCTCTTTCCTCCGCGCTAAATATCGTCGTCTTGAGGGAGCTAACTTCTCCGGCTCTCCTTCCTTTGCTAGTGAAACCTGGAAGCATATGCAGTCGGTTAAAGCTCTCTCAGACGCTCACGGCGGTATGACGGGCTGGGATGGCGACTCCTTCTCCATTCTGACAGCCTGGTCTTCTATCAGAGTTCCTTCACCTATCCTTACTGAATTCTCGTTCATTTGGGATACTCGGACTCCACCAAAAGTTTCTTTGCTTATGTGGCGCCTTCTTCACAATGGTTTGCCACTAGACGTTAATATCCAACATATCGGCATTCCTTTGGTGTCCCGCTGTCATTGCTGCGGCAACGGGGAAAGGGAATCTTTGAGCCATTTGTTTTTCGAAGGCTTCACTGCCAAAGCATGCTGGAATTACTTCGGTAACCTGGTTGGGGCTCGGAGTAATACTGGCATGTCCGCTGATTTTCTTTCTTCCTGGTGGGTCGGGAATTCAGGGAAATCCCTTCGGGCCATCGTGTTCAGACTAATCCAGTGTCTTGTTTGCTGGCATGTCTGGTGCGCAAGAAATAAGGCCATTTTCGACAACGTTCCTATGGATCCGCTTTCCATCATCCATCGCGTGAGGAAGGATGTGTTCTTGGCATTTCGGAGTAGACCTTTCAAGGGTACTCTGAGCCAAAGATCCCGGCGGTTAGTTGGACTGCTATCGATCACTTGCGTGCAGTTGGACGCCAGACTTGGTGTTGGTTGAGTCTTCTCAGTCAGGTGGTGCCTTTCACACACCGCCTTTTTCCCTCTCCCCCCCCTTTTTTAATTTAATGTGTTTGCTAGCATCTGTTCAGGTTTGAGCGGTCTTTCATTGGTTGGCTTTCTCTTGCGCTCGCCTGGTGGGTTTTGGTTGGGTTTTTCAAGATAGGTCGAGAGGGTCTTTTCTACTGCTCCTCGCCTGGCTTTTCATCTTGGTTTCTGTGGTTTGGTTTGTCTTGCTTACACTCTGTAGTGCTCAGTCCGTGGATCCGTCTCCTTCTTCACTGGCCAGGGTAATCTGTTCTGGTCAATCCGGCTGGCCAGCAACAGTCTCCTCTCCTGGAGGTTGTCTGCGTTGGTTTCCCAGTGTTGGTTGATTGCATTACAATCGCTTCTGTGGTTCTGATTGGAGGACTGGTCTTTCCGGATGGTAAAGACGGGTTGGTGGTTTGCTGGTGGTCTCTTTTTCTCTGTTCCTTTCTATGTGTAGGGCGGAATAGCTGCCGCTGAGTTATGTATTTCTGGTATTTCTTGTATTTTAATAAATTTGGGTCAGTGGGTGGTGTCGCTTGATGCTTGCCTTTTCTGTAAGCCCCGGAGAATGGCTTTTATTCTCATTTTGATTATATACTTTTATTTTGAAAAAAAAAAAAAAAAAAAAAAAAAAAAAAACCACACTGATCCACCAGTGTACTAGCGAAGAAAAAAGGAAAGCTATGCCCCGAAACCGGTCAACCAAAGCTCAAATAGGGCCAATGAAGAAGCCAACGGAGTCTGAAGCTGGAAAACTAAACAACAACATTAAACACCAACAGAAAAAAAGGGGGAGGGGAAGTGAGCGTAGGGTGAATGCCCGCGCTCCCTTGCAAAAATCAACCTACTCCCAGTCTAGCGTGAGACAAATCACACGAAATAGAGAGGAGACCAACCAAATGCTCCGATCGGGAGCTCAAACGACCCTTGAATGGTCTACCACGGAAAGTAAGGAAGACGTCTTTCCTCACACTCCGAATAATAGATGGAGGGTCCATACGAAAGCTATCGAAGATTGCCTTGTTCCGCGCGCACCAGAGGTGCCAGCAGATGAGACAGAGAATCAAACGAAAAACGATAGAACGAAGAGATTTACTAGTATTCCGATGGCGAGCGGGCCACCTGACGAACACCAAGAAGGTTTCCGAAGTAATTCCAGCAAGATCTGGCCGAGAACCCACCGAAGAACAAGTGATTCAAGGATTCTGAATCCCCGTTGTCGCAGCAACTACAACGGGAGACGAAAGGGACGCCGATTTTTTGGAGATTCTCGTCCAGTGGCAAACCATCATGAAGAATCCTCCACATCAAAATAGAGACTTTGGGGGGAATGCGAGAGTCCCAAATGAAAGAAAAAACAGGACGAACGAGATCCCGGATTCTAATAGAAGACCAGGCGTTCAGAATGGAAAAGGGGGCGCCATTACGTCATGAGGAACCACTATACATGTTTACACTTTTGGTTTATAACTTATATTTGTTTACACTTCCCTTGGTCATCCTAATGTTAGTTTGACAACTTAGACTATGTGTTGAATTGTTATGAGAATTTTTTTTTGCCTTACTACAACTGACTTTTTC
The DNA here is from genome assembly GCA_030737815.1 of Allium fistulosum. NCBI lineage: Eukaryota > Viridiplantae > Streptophyta > Magnoliopsida > Asparagales > Amaryllidaceae > Allium > Allium fistulosum. Next base: position 447,671,384 of record CM060903.1, read on the forward strand.
ATTTTACTGTAAAGTAAAGTTATTAATTTTTAATATAAAACAAACCATTATACATGAAATACTGATAGGTTAATCTAAAAATAGTGTAATGCTACTCCTTTAATTCATGTAACTTCCAAAACATCTAATTAAATGCTTATCATAATTAGTGGAAGATATTTAGCAAAGACCAAAACAGTTGTAGTTATTTTAGTATTGCTTCCTACAGTAGATAATGACATGAATCATTCGTGGAATTGACATCCAATTTTTATTTTTCCTCAAAGCTGATATATTTTGGAAGGTGATATTCTGTAAGGCAAGTTTACCTCTAATTCTAAATAGCAATAATAGCTGCAACACAGTTGTTTAATCCTCTAAATAAGATATAAAAAATAATTGGATCATGTGATACAATATGTCAACTTTAATTTTGGTATTTTTATGTTTAAGCTCGCTATTGGTTATCATTTGTGCAAAGATTGCTATTTGATATAACCTATGAAGGGATATTTGATATAGTTTCAAAGGTAATCATTAACTGATTACTTTTGATTCGGATCTATAGCAATTTATATCTCATAGGGTAAAATATAATATCAGCAAAATGATTTTCTCTTCTTCTCATAGAATAGTCTCTATGTTTTTTTCTCACAATTTTTATTTATGTCTCTTTAGTTTTTTGTCAAATCGTATACATGCAACCATTATTACTCAAGTTTAGTGATCAGATAATTAACTAACATTTAATAGCCATTTTAAATAGATGTCCATGGCATCCTATAATTTTGAAGATGGAGTTGCTGCCGACATACCAGTTGATTTTATATTACCACAATGAACAATTTAGTTGCATGAGAAGGCTATTCAAGGTATATGCATGGTTTTAACACTTTAACATCTTATTGCCAGTTAAGGTGAAATTTACATAACAAGCCTCGAATATGGTAGAGTGAAACATGTTACTTTTTGTTATTTTACATACATTTATTCTTTATGGTGTTTTGATAACCATTTAAAGATTTGAAGTTTTCATTGACATTTTTATCATTAATGATCATCTCCTATCAACCTGATTCTTTATAATATTTTTAAGCTTTAGATTCTATTGCATGTACTTGAAAACCCATAACACTACAACGTTATTATCCATAAATTTTAACTGCTAAATTATTTTCAATTTTAAGACTGACACTACTAGGAAAACAGTAAATTCCAACGCCTCATTTCCAACGGCCGCCAACGGCTATTCCAACGGTTTTCAACGGTCCGTTAATTTTTTACGTAGCCGTTGGAAACCGTTGGAATCCATTGGAAATAAGCCGTTTGCGGCCGTTGATAGCCGTTGGAAATTTTCCTGAGATAACAGACCGAGACCAGACCTGCAATTCATTATCTCTTCCCCTACTTAATTTTTCCCCAAATCTCCAATTCCCCCACCTCCTACCCAACTGCTACCGCCCCAAGCACCAACCCGACAGCCTCCGACGCCATCTACAAGCTGCTCCGACCAATCTCCACCCTTCTAGCTCTCCAAATCGGTAATTTTTCTAAACCTAATATTTAGGTTTTTTTAGATTTAGGGTTTAATTCGAATGTTGATTGATTCCTAATTGTTAGTGTATGCATATTACATTATGTTATCCCCTAATTGCAACTATTATAACATAATGAACAAGTTATTATAATTGATTGAAAATTTTGTAATTTAGGATATTACATTAGTTTATGTTTATTTGGTTATAAGTATATTGAATGTATGTGTGTGATAGAGTTTATTGCATTTGGAAGCCGTTAGAACGGATATTGCATTTGTGCGAACACGAGCTTTGTATTTGTGCGAACACGCGAACATTTGGAAGCCGTTAGAACCAATATTAATTAAATGAGTTATATATTAAAATTTAATATAAACAAATATTTAAATCCTTAGATATTATTCGGTCCCGTCTGACAAGTGTTGTATATGATCGTTTTAGGGTTATCCGTTTTTCCACAAAACGGACAACTCTATTCATCTGATACATCATTTGTCGGATTTGTCCCAGTATTGGACAAGTTACAAACACTATAAAGTAATTATATTCCGTAAATCATATCATTTTAAACGGTTCCCAAAATTTCGACGGCATTTCCTTTACGTTCCTTGTGTACACGCATTTGTGTACGATACAAGGAACACGGGGGAAATGCTGCCGAAATTTTGTAAATCGTTTAAAATGATATGATTTACGGAATATAATTACTATTGTGTTTGTAATGGAAAGTAGGATGACCGACCATCAAAGAAAGACACATTAGTGGTAATGAAACAATAGTTGCTTATTTAAAATAAAGTTTGTGAAATTAGCAGTTTGCGTCCGTTGGAAGCCGTTTGAAAATTTCCTGTAAAATATAAAACAAATGATTTATAACATTTTTACTCTATCATAGGTTTTCTAGTAGGGAAACATGGTCAATTACTTTAATGATCGGAGCTGGATGTATCAAAGAAGGGAAATTAGTGGCGCAAAACGACATAGAGCACGAAACCGAGTCTGAATCAGAAAACGATGAGGACGATTGAGTAATATCCGGTAATTTTTAAAAGTATTCACATTACATTGATCTCTGATTAATAATGCATTTATCCAATTTACACAATTTTAATGACAATAAGTGTATTACATTTTTTAATGGTTCATCATATCATGATTATTATGAATTGTATATGTATGTATATATGGCAGGTATATTTATTATGTCCGGTTCTGGTTCTGGTTCTGGTTCTGGGTCTCGGCGATGTGGCTCTTCACGTCATGTTGGAGAGGGTAGTGGTGAGCAACCAGCTCGGCCACTTGTTTACTTGCATCCTAAGGCTGATGAGACGTAAGTATCATAATTAGCAAGCATAACATTTTAATTTTTTAATTGTACATGATATATCTATAATTGTCTAAAGTTCAATTTTATATTTAACGCAGTGGATTTGAGTTGGAGCCATCCAAAGTGGTTCTGAACATTTCGAAGCAGGCGTACATGGCTAGGATGACCGATTGCTTACCGTAAACGGCTTCCAACGGTTTCCAACGGCTTATTGGTCAGTTTGTTGTAACGGGTTCTAACGGTTTCCAACGGTTCCAAGCCGTTAGCGGCCGTTGAAAATTCCGTTGGAAATGGTTCGTTGGATCCGTTGGAAAGCATTGCAAGGCGTGGGATTTATTCCAACGGCTATTCCAACGGTTTCCAACGGCCGCCAACGGCTAGAAACCGTTGGAATAGCCGTTTTATCTTGTAGTGTGATGAATGAAAACAAAACAATATAATAGATCATTTCAAATTTTTGATGGCTAATTACTAATTAAATTTGGTTATGGTGTATCAACATATGTAAGCTTGACAAGTACACTATTCCTTCATCATGTAAAATTGGCTAAAATAATATCCTCAAAGGCTTGCATGTTCAAAAGCATAATTATATATGTATTATTAATAAGATAACTGTAAGCATAGTTAATCAATTCTCACAACTTGCATTCATATTACATATTACAAAAGGAATTTTGAGTGTCATGTCAATTTTGGTATTGCTGTTTCGCTGGTTGGGTTTGTTGGAGGACAGCTTTTATGGTTCTCTATGGTTTGCGAGTGATGGCTTGCGGTTCTTTGTGGTTCTTGCACTCTTTGTCGGTGGGTGGTTTTCTTTGAGGTGGACTGGCCTACACCTTTGGGTGTAGCGGGATTGTTGGTTGAGCGGTTGCTTATTCAGTCCTTTTAGCTTTGTATTATGTTGCTACTGTTAGCATAGCTTTTTCTTCTATATTCTGATACTTTGGTTTTCGGGTATGTGGATCGCATACTCTGAAAGTCTTGCTATATTTTGTGAGCCGTTGGAGAAAGGCTTGTTTCTCCATTCTATTATAATATTTTGGTTTAAAAAAAAAAAAAAAAAAAAGAAGAAGAAGGGGTGATTGAGCTTGCATGAGTAGGAGGAACATGGAGCTGCCCATTAACCAAGTGTAGGAAAAGAGTTGACGGCACGATCATGTATGCCTCACATATTTGTTAGTACTTAGCAGTAAGCATATGATGTAATTATGCTATGCTTTTGTCATATTGTTAAATTCTTTGTTAACTGTATATGTCAGTAATATATTTTAACAAACCGTGCATGTCAGCAATAGATTTTTTACTTTAGTGCATTTGTATTATGCAAGTAGAAATGTCTTGCGTGTAATGATGAAATATACCGTTAATATAGTTGTTTGAATGTGCCTACATTGTGAAAGAAAGAATATGAATGTTCAAACTGATAAAAAGAAAACAAACAAAAAGCTATGAAGTTATATGATTAACGTTTGAAATTCAAGAAATTTAAAGTACATAGCAAGTGGTTTTCATTAATCAATGTAAACATGTTACATTATACTGTATGCTAATTTTTGTGTTTTGCCTACTTCACTTTATTGCATGATATTTTTTCTACTATGTGATTTTGGAAATATTTGATGTGAGCGATGCAATCTTCATACTGATGATAATGCAACATTTAAGCATCAAACTCATTTCTAGCTTGGTCAAGTTTATCTATGTAGACGTCAATCGGCCAAAATGACCTTAATAAAGAAAATACTTCCTACAATGACGCCTTTTTCATATTCCCAAAATGACCTTTACCGCAATCACATAGATTACAATTAATGGGGCCAACTTTGTCTTTTGTCTGCCACTTGCTAAATATAGCTATTAAGTGGGGCTGTAGAGGTAGACGTTGTATATAAATATTTGAATGCTAAGAAGTTCTAAAACTTAAGTAATTGAAATTTTACTATACTTATAGATCTCTTTCAATTTTAACAGCTTAACTTTTGTAAAAATATACGCATCTGCAAAAATTGCAAGCACATGTAATATAAGCTGATCACAGTTTATTAAAAATCATATTATTTGAAAAAACCTAATCTTACAAACGTTGTTTTCTAATACCTATTTCTCATATGCACGTGCATCGCATGCGCTAAATTACTCGTACACACATGTGCGTGTATGCGTGCGCACGTGCGTATGTATACATCTATTAATATACATATAAGAATTTAATATTGGTTATATATCTTTGTGTAGTTTATAACAGGTCACATTATATTTATCCCATTACTTGTATAGTGGTACAAACACGTCCATATGTTATTTAGTCAATTTTTTATTTTTAACTATTATGGCATCTACACCATATATTACCCATGAACATATGATGTTCAAAATATCCAATATAATCTTAACAAATAAACTTCAAAAATAAAATTTTAATTCAAGTAACCAAAGTAAAATTTAATCAAATAAAATTTAAAACATAAAATTCACCTTATACCGAAAAACAAAATTTCATATGATTTAACATTACAAAATTATTCATGATAACAAAGGTTAAATATCTAAAACAATAATTAACAAAGGATTTTTTTTTGAAATTTGCTCATTTACCTTTGTACCAGTGCACATGATCCACGTCTGTAAAGGGAAAAACTCATTCCATATATACTTTAGAAATTGAGAGAGTTAATGGTATGCTCTAGAGAAAATTCTGTAATTTATAGTAAATTATTTACTCTATAATAAATTCTCTTTCAAAATAAAAAATGTTTGTCTGCTTTATATTTGTTATATATTAATTGAGTAATTAATTTAATTATATATAAAATAGAAATCCTTAAATGATATATTATGTGATGATAATTACAATGAGTTATAATCATGAGAAAATTATCATAATATAAGATAACGTATTATTTTAAATATTTAGTCAAGATGTTTCAAGAAAGGAAATCGATACATCCATCGAGATCGGAGTATGTAACGCTCTTCAAATGTATAGCAGCGTATTGCTTATAGCTGTCGAGGGCACCAAGGGATCACGTACTGATAGTTTTTGGATAACTATGGAACGACTCACCTGAGAGTTTCTAGTTGGTTAATAAAAATTAGATCAAATAGAAATCTCAAATTGATGATATTACACAATTCTTTCGACTTGAGAATACCGTTAAGCTTCAATGTGGAAACTCCACTTTGATTATAGTTAAATCATGACATGATGTTCATCGAGAAACTACAGTTGGGTCTGAGTTGAAGTATTGGAACTGGAACACTATTCAGTATAGAATTTTCTCCTCGGTAGTACGAGGTTAGTATCATAATCAACTATGGTCAACTCAAAGTCAAAATCTTTGACCAAAGTAGTACACTTAATAATAAATGTTATTATTAAATCAAAGACTTCTGTTTATGGACTAAGTTGAATAAGGTTGAGATTGGAATTTTGACCAAAATCAAATTCTATAAATCCTAGAGTGATATATGAAAGAGTTAGTGGTATGTCATAGTGGTAATTATGTAATTTCTTACATATATCTAACTCAGTAGTCAATCATGTTTGTAATAACGATGTTTATTTTCTTTTATATACTTTTTTATATTGTGATATAACAATTTAACTAATTAATTTAAATTATATGGTAAGAAAATTCTTGAGTAAAATATTTTGTGATTGTAGTTGCAAATAGTTTCAATTGTGAGAATTAGTTATAAAATAAAATGACATTTCTTTTTAAATAGTCTTGGTCAAGATGTTTCGATAAAATGATATTAATTCATCCATTGAGACTAGAGTCTGTAACGCTCTCCAAATTTTGGGCAGTGTATTTCTTATAGCTACTGGTGACATCAAGTGGTTTCTTACTAATAGTTATTGGTTGACAATGGAATGATTCGTCCGAGAGTTTCTATTAGTTAATAACAACTAGATTAAACAGAAAATCTCAAGGTTGATTTGTAACAACCTGGATTTCCAGACCGGTCAAGACGCCAAAAGATCCATCCGTTCAAGAACCAACAAATGAAAACTACCATTTTAACATATAAAATCTGATAAATATATCACATTGTCCTAGATGAATAGGATACATGCGTCATTAACTTTTCTGAGTTTAATTATTTATTCTACTGGGTGTACTTTAATACATGAAAAATAGCAAACAACAAACTGGAAAATATTATATTATTATTAGGATTGCATCACTACCACTTGTGACTTCCTATATGCGCCTATCAAATTAGTACCGAATTAAATACAGGATCAAGCCAACGTAGTTCTCCTACCGCAAATAAGACTCAAGGAGCCTATGATGGAACAAACAAATATGCAATTCCCAAACTACCTACTTAGGATTAATCTTCACATTTATATTTCTGAAATTTAATTAACATTATTACTTTCAAAATATAATCCTTTTCGAAAATAATCTCTTTCGCCTCAATTCCCGATTTTCTTATTTCAAAACCTTTGAAATAATATATACATCTTTTGTATTAAATTATACATTACGTCGGGATTTTAAATCAAATCACTTTTAAAAACGATATCAAATACTCTATATAAAAGCATATCACAATATTTGCAACCAGATCAGGAGGTTTCTAGCCACAACAAGGCAACTGAGTCCCAGCCATCTAAAAAATAGATATGTATATCCCTTTGTTCGTCGAGCGGACTATACCGAGGCTACAGAACATCTGCACCTCCCTTGCCCACCTTTTTAGTTATGGGTTACCCGAATCATCTATAACATAACAAATCATTTTACATCACAAAGTGATAAATCATTTTCACTAATATTCACAATTACTTTCAATCATAGTATATCCATTTCCAAAAAAAATTTGAAATCATTTTCAAACATCTTGTTTTAGTCCTCTAAATTCTCTTCACTTATAAAACACTTTTGTAAACCATTTTATCGAAATCACTTTTATATGTAATCCCTTTAAAAGTAATTATTCTCATAATATTTCTATTTCTTTCCAAAAGAAATCATTTCAATTCAAAAAATAAAATATCTTTTATTCCAAATTTATAATAAACATCTTTTATTATAATATCTGCTTAACCAATATTCTCATCGAACACCTTATAGTCAAACTGTGAAATTCTAAACACAAAGTGCCATATTAAATCATCCTCGATTTATTGTCTACACAGCCCATGCATATAAAAAGCGTTATTGCTCATAAACTAGCTGAGCTTAATTCAAACAACCAATCAATGAATTTAAACATAATACTAAATGATAATTAATGGTACATTCCATCAAACATTTATAACACTTTCTATTTTATCTTGGGATAAAATGGTTTGAGTAAATCAATTTTACTTTTCCCTCCATAGGGCCATGCCAAATAGCTAGGGGGAGCAGGCGATTGGTTTCTCAAACTATAGCCTAGAGACTACCGTTCTATCATCCATAAGATGGTCAAGTTATTTGATTGACTCAAATATTATTGATATTTATTTTGGAGCATTCGGGCTTTCTCTTCGACATGTTCCGTCCCTCGCCCAAGTCTCCATGGATCTACAGACGAAACACGTGCATTAGTTTTTTTCGCACCCCATTAAGTATTTAACTTCTTAATTAGCTTTTAAAATACTTAATTAACCATCTAAATATATTTAACATCATGATAACACATAAATAAACAAGCATAAAAGCATATCATAGCATCATGGAATATTAAATAAAAGAGTAAAGCTTTTCTTATCTTAAAGCTATCCCTTTCAATCACTATAACACTTCTTCTTCCAATTTCAAACCAAGGGGAGCTCGGCCTATGGATGAGAGGATTGAGGTGATGGAAGCCATTAAAGTAGAGGTGAAGAAGAAGGAATGAGATGTGTTAAATTGTGAAGCCTCGGGGTGTTATTTATAGCCTTAGGAAAATGTGTCAAATTTCTAAACTACCCTTAGATATTATCCAAATATCTCTTACAACACATCACCTCAACATTAAATCCTTGCCAACATACTAAAGCGCATGCATTAATGAGATGTAATGTGATAAGCCATATTGCTAAAATATCTTAAGCATGGAATCACATGCATTAATGGTGGATTTAATGTTTTCTTTTTGGTGAAAAATATCTTAGATATATTCTATAGATTTGATTTGACTAATTGTGTATACATATATGTATATGTATGTTTATTCATGTGCATGCATGTACAAAAAGTGTTGCAACAACTTAAAACAATTTCTATTTGTCAAACCGTTGAGTCCGGGATCCGAATTCTAGTCATATTTTCAGTTTTTGATCAAACTATTTATTTATGTAAGCAAAACTTGAAAATAAACTTCTTGTCATCTTTAAATAATTAGAACAAGTTCATTTGAATTGTAAAACAATATTAAATAATATTAAAATTCATTTGTAAAAATACGACGTCGATCTGCCAAAGTGCGATGAAGTTTGTATATATTTCTATAAAACAAGTATATATATTTATAAATTACTTATTATCATTATATAATAATTAAAGCAAACTATTCAACTTTTCAACATACTTATTTGAATATTTAATTACCCTAAATACCAAAACCTTCCTTAAATGCTCATTTTGAAAATGTGACGTCATCGATTACATCATAATTATTTTTATTTTCAAAAATGGAAAAAATATTTTTATTACTTATTCTTCTTGTAATTACTAAATAAGTGTATGCAGAAAAAATTATTCACGTGAATACTTTGAGAAAAACTCATTTTTATCAAAACCCCGATTTTCATCACTTTTTTCGATATAATTCAAAATATCCATTTTTGTTAACAAATTTCAGAAATTGGTTCACCATTATTATTTATCATACAAAACATTAATATTTATAAAATTATATTTGAATATTTAAAATTAATTACATATTCTATATTAAGTGATAAAATTATGGGTCGTTACATTCTTCCTCCTTAAAAGAAGTTCGTAACCCAAATTCCAAGGATGAAAAAAATACAAAAAAACCAAACAATTAAGTACACCTAAAAATAAACATCACCCATAACAGCGGTATGAAGTATGGTGCCTTATCCTATCTATTTTATTTATCAAATTAAGGTAGTTTCATTTTAAGATTTCTAGGTTGATTTACACCTAATCTAAGCTCTGATACCTTCAATAACGATTCGGATTTTTGGACCAGTCAAAACGCTGAAAAATCCATCTGTTCTAAAATCAACAAATGAAAACTACCATTTTAACATATCAAAATCTGATAAATATATCACGTTGTCCTAAATAAATAGGATACATGCGTCACTAACGTTTCAGAGTTTAATTATTTATTCTACTGGATGTACTTTAATACATGAAAAATAGCAAACAACAAAAAGGAAAATATTATATTATTATTAGGGCTGCATCACTACCACTTACGACTGCCTACGTACCCCTATTTATTTGGGTACCCAATTAGATACATGATCAAGCCAACGTAGTAACCCTAACGCAAATAGGACTCAAGGAGCCTACGTTGCAACAAACAAATATGCAATTCCCAAACTACCCACTTAGGCTTAATCTTCACATTTAGATTTTTGAAATCTAATTATCTTTATTATTTTCAAAATATAATCCATTTATAAAATAATCTCTTTAGAGTCGATTCTTGATTTTCTTATTTCAAAACCTTTGAAACAATATATACATCTTTTGTGTCAGATTGTACTTTACTTCGGAATTTTAAATCAAATCACTTTTAAAAACGATATCAAATACTCTATATAAAAGCATATCAAAATATATTCAACCAGATCGGGAGGTTTCTGGCCATGACAAGGCAACTGGGTCCCAGCCTTCTAAAAAAATAGATATGTATATCCCTTTGTTCGTCGAGCGGACTATACCGAGGCTACATAACATCTGCACATTCCTTGCCCACCTTTTTAGTTATGGGTTACCTGAATCATCGATATCATAACAAATCATTTTACATCCCAAAGTGATAAATTATTTTCACTAAAATTCAGAATCAATCATAGTATTTTCATTTCCCAATAACTTTTGAAATCATTGTCAAACATCGGGTTTTTAGTCCTCAAAATTCTCTTCATTTATAAAACACTTTTGCAAACCATTTTATGGAAGTCACTTTTATATATAATCCCTTCAAAATGTTTATTCTCATAATATTTCTATTTCTTTCCAAAAGAAATCATTTCAATCCAAAAAATAAAATATCTTTTATTTTCAAAATTATAATAAACATCTTTTATTATAATATCTGCTTAACCAATATTCTCATCGAACGCCTTATAATCAAACTGTGAAATTCTAATCATAAGATGTCCGTATTAAATCATCCTCAATTTATTGTCTACCCAGCTAATGCATATAAAAAGGGTTATTGCTCATAAACTGACCGAGCTTAATTCAAACAATCAATCAATGAATTTAAACATAACAATAAATGATACTCAACACTTCATTTATCAAACATTTATAACAATTTCTATTTTATATTGGGTTAAAATGGTTTGAGTAAATCAATTCAACTTTTTCCTCCGTAGGGCCAGGGCAAATAGCTAAGGGGAGCAGGCGATTGGTTTCCCAAATTCCAACCTAGAGACTACCATTCTGTCACCCACAAGGTAGTTAAGTTATTTGATTGACTCAAATATTGTTGATATTTATTTGGAGCATCCGGGCTTTCCCTTCAACATGTTCTGTCCTTCACCCAAGTCTCCTTGGATCTCATAGACAAAACACGTATACTAGTCATTTCGCATACCCCATTAAGTATTTAACTTCTTAATTAACTTTTAAAATATTTAATTAACCATCCAAACAAATTTAACATCATGATAACATATAAATAAACAAGAATAAAAGCATATCATAGCATCATAGAATATTAAATAAAAGAGTAAAAAATTTCTTATCTTAAAGCTATCCTTTTCAATCATTATAGCACTTCTTCTTCCAATTTAACGCCAAAGAGAGCACGACCTATGGGTGAGAGGATGGAGGTGATGGAAGCCATTAATGTAGATTAAGTGATAAAATTACGGGTCGTTACAATGATATGAAACTGTTCCCTCGACTTAAGAATACTATGAAACCATAACGTGAATACCTCACACTGATTCTTCTTGAATCATGGCATGGCGATCCATTGAACAACCATAGTTGGGTCTAAGTTGAAGCATTGAAAGTGAAGTACTATTCAATATAGAATTCGTCTCCTCGGTTGTATCAGATTAGTATCATGATCAAATTTAGTCAACCCAAAGTTAAAATCTATGGCTAGAGTAGTATAGTAAATAATGAATGTTATTATCGAACCAAAGACTTTGTTCATGGACCAACCGAGTTGAATAATGATAATATTGGGTGTTTGTCCACTTTCTGTGCAAACATTTTTGGTGCTTTCACTGAGAACTAGAAGCTCGAGGCTTCAGCTTCTTCCACTTAACATTTTTCCTAACAGCATCGTTCGCCACTTGGAAAACATGCCTCCCAAACAGAGAAAAGATGTTAACAAAGGAAAAAACATCGCATCCAGCAGTCTTCCAGATCCAGTTGTCACGAATCAAGTAAATCGTCCTCCTCCAGCAGTAGTAGCAAATGAAGGACGGGCTGATCCGACCACTCCTGCCACAAAACAGCCCGCAGCAATTACTAGGGCAGATTTAGACAGGGTTGTGGTTGAAGTAACTAACCGCTTCACGTCCCAGCAGGAAGCCTTGGTGGACCATCTCATGTCACGCTTAAGGGATGCTGAAGAGTCCAATCGCAACACTGAATCATGGGGCGAGTCCCAGTCTGGAGGATCTCAGAGACAACAAAGATCTTCCTTCTTCGAAGGAGCTAACGGCAGAAGTAGCCATGGTAGGAGCCGAGATCGAGCACAGCCCGAAGTTAGGCCTGAGGAAACGTTTGGTACCGAACCCAACGGGGGAGGTACCGGGCGAAGGTCAACTATAGCTGAGCCTATCATACTGCCTAACCACGGAAACACCAGTGAACGGGGCCGAGCTAGAGTCCAGCCCGAAGTTGGACCCGAGGAAGTGCTTAGATCAGAACCCAGCGAGGGAAGATCAAGGCAAGGGCCAACTGTAGCTGACCCTAGCATGCTCCCAGAAGATCAAAGGCAGCCACTGGAAAATATGAGGAATGATAGACAGTACCATCCCTACAGGTCATCTGGACGGAATCAATCCCACAGAACAGAACCGAACTCGTTTCTATCTGCTCCAAATTCTGATGAAAGGATGGCACGTTTGTTCAGAGAGTGCGTCCAACGGGATCAAAGAGATCGACGGATAGGCGCTAGGGTAACCAGCCCTTTCGCCCGCAATATCGAAATTGCTATCACCCCCCGAGAATGGAAGATGCCAATAATGGAACCTTACAAAGGAATCTCCGACCCCGTTGTACACTTACAGAGATACACACAGCATATGCTCATGAGCGGAGCAACAGAGGGAGTACTATGCAAATGCTTTCCACTATTCTTAGCAGATCTAGCTACCTCCTGGTTCTGCCATCTACCCCAAGGATCCATCAGCTCGTGGGAGATGTTGAAAGAAATGTTTATAAGCCAGTTCCGCATTCATGTGGAACAACCCAAGTACGCTTATTCCTTATCCAATATCAAACAAAAACCTGGAGAGAAGCTGCAGCAATATTTAACCCGATTCAATGCCGTAGCGGCCGCAGTTCAAGATGCCGATGAGAAGCTTGTCTTAATGGCCCTCTGTAGTGGTGTGCATCCAGATACTAAATTCGCTAGAAGAGTGACAAAAGAAAAACCAGCTACTTTACCCGATTTCTTCCATGAAGCCGGGAAATATATGAGGCTTGAAGACGCTGCCACTAAGGGGCAGTCAGGGCAATAAAATAAGGCAACTCACAGCAACGCGCCCGCTGTAGCAAAGGACGTTCGAAGAAATGATTCTAGAGACAATGCTGGGGGCAAGAAGCGAGAAAAGCGCCTATATCGGCCAGGACCGAGATTCGACACTTACACTCCTTTGAATGAAACCGTCGAAAAACATCTTCCTTGCCACCCAAGGCGAAGTTAGATACGAACGCCCACCGTACAGGAAGGAATCAGATAATGCACAGAAGTCTGGAAAGTTCTGCCGCTTCCACGAATATCATGGGCATGATACCAATGAATGCCATCATCTCTGGGACTTGATTGAAGAACACATCAGAAGGAAGAAACTACAACGCTTTCTTGGGATGGCCAGCCCTGTCTGACTTCCAAATTGTCCTGGCCCTATAGTGCCTAAAGATAAAATTTCCAACGGACAATGGAGTAGGGAAAGTAAAGGAAGACCAGGACGTTGATCGAGACTGCTATGTAACTGAACTTCGCAACAACCACAGGAAGGATAAAGGGAAGAGTGTAGAGGTTGCCCTCTGCACAAAAAGTTTGGAAGCATAGCAACTAAAGAAAGCCCCTCCTCTTCGATATACCAGCGATTCCTTCAATGAATTAGGCCCCAGGGACAGGGAGGAGGAGGCCACCGTCGAGCCTGCAGAGGCTATGGTATTTGTATCTATAGGCAAACATGACTCGAGTAGACTATTGAAAATCGGGTCCCAACTAAAAACAGAGTTGAAGGAACAACTCATTGACTTTCACCGCCACAACTTGGATGTATTTGCATGGTCACATGCTGACATGACTGGAATCTCCCCTGACATAGCATGCCACATACTAAACTTGAGAAGCTAGCATACTGTTTACTAATCACATCACGGAAACTGCGTCACTACTTCCAGTCCCATTCCATCAAAGTTCTGACCGACCAACCACTGAGGTAGGTACTCCATCGTCCCGACACTTCTGGGCGACTACTTAAATGGTGCATTGAACTAAGTCAGTATGATATCACCTATCACCCTCGCACCGCTATCAAGGGACACGCCATGGCCGGTTTCATTGCAGAATTCACTACCAACGAAAGTAAGGAGCAATCGGAAATAGCAGAAGACATCAAGTGGAATCTCTTCGTGGATGGTGCGTCAAACGAACAAGGCTCGGGGGCAGGTGTGGTAATAATCACTCCTAGGGGAAATAAGCTGCACTATGCTATAAGGTTGGAGTTCGCTGCCACCAACAACGATGCAGAGTATGAAGCAGTGATAGCTGGATTAGAACTTGCCTTGGAAATCGGAGCCAATTCTTTGTGTCTTCATAGCGATTCTCAACTTATTGTTAATCAAATACTAGGAGAATTCCAAGCTCGAGAAGAACGACTCATAGCATATTTAAAGAAGACCAAGTTACTTCTCAGCCGATTGGACCACTACTTAGTCAAACACATCCCTCGGGAAGAGAACCAAGAGGCCGACGAATTGGCGAAGCAAGCAAGTGTGAGAGACATCGCCATCTTCGGGGCAGTAACCATCTCAAAGCAACTAGCCCTAAGTTTTGAGCAAATGAATCTGATAGCTACAACCGAAAAAGCAACTTGGATGACTCCCATCCGAGACTACCTATAAAGCGGCACGCTACCCAACGGGCGTAACGAAACCAAGAATTTCTTGAGGAAAGCATCCCGCTACACAATACAAGAAGACATCCTCTATCGGCGCGGATTCTCTAACCCGTTATTAAGGTGTGTCGCTGGGAGGGAAGCCAAGGAAATCTTATTCAACATTCATCAGGGAAGCTGTGGAGATCACACCGGAGGGCAAACATTAGCGAAAAAGATACTCCGATATGGATATTTCTGGCCCACCTTAAGCAAGGATGCCTTAGATTTCGTCAAAAAGTGCGACAGATGCCAGAAGTTTGCTAAGATTCCGCGGCTACCAACAACTGAGATTACTCAAATGACCAGCCCTTGGCCCTTCGCAATATGGGGAACTGACTTAATCGGCGAGCTACCAATGGGCCGAGGCGGGGCCAAATATGCTATAGTGGTAGTCGACTATTTCACCAAATGGGTGGAAGCGGAACCTTTGAATAAAGTATCTTCAACAAAAGTTATTAACTTCTTGATCAAAAATGTTCTGTGCAGGTACGGAGTCCCACTCAAAATCATATCTGATGATGGGCTTCAGTTTGACAGCGAGGAATTCGCCAACTGGTGCCGAGAGCACCGAATTCACAAAAGCTTCTCATCTGTGGCGTATCCCCAAGCAAACGGACAAGTCGAAGCCGTCAATAAAATCCTGAAAACCCTAATAAAAAAGAAACTCAAAAAGTCAAAGGGTGCTTGGGTGGATGAAGTCCCCACGGCACTATGGGCCTATCGTACATCCTTCAGAACATCAACGGGGCACACTCCTTTCTCTTTGGCATACAGATCGGAGGCTATACTCCCGGTTGAAACTATTGTGCCTTCCCACCGTAGGATCCACTATAACCCAGAAGAGAACGAAGAACTCCTTCACGTGTCTTTGGATCTAATTGAGGAGAGAAGAAATGATGCAGTCCTCAAAGCAGCAGCCCATAAGCAAAAAGTGGCAGCACAATACAACTCCAAAGTCAAGCATCGTACCTTACAAGAAGGGGATCTTGTCCTCAAGCGAATCTTCCCTCGCCCCGGAGCACTAGATCCAATCTGGAATGGACCATATGTAATTCATAAAGATCTCCACAATGGAACTTATATTTTGTCAACAGTGGACGGAGAGGTGTTCCAGAGGGCATGGAACATCCAACACCTTCGTCGATACTTTACTTAACTTGCACTGCCCATATAAAGCGAATTAACAAAGAGAATCAGTGGACATAGGCATTTTCGTGCTGAACCACTCAAAAAAAAACCTTGTCTCTTTTTTAACTTGTTCCTTTATATCATGGCTGCTTGTTAACTTTATCCTTTTCTGTTGAACAAAATCCTGTGCAAATAGCATTTCCATTCAAGGCGCTCCACAGCGCGACTCCTCATGGACAAGACCTAACAGGTACTATACGAATCTATGCCCTCGCCAATGAGACACTTTCACTCCAGCATCCCTCTGCTACGGGTTAACTCATTGCTCGCGACGGCCCTTAAAGCCAACTGTAATGAGCCGATTATAAGCCACCGAGAAGGCCGATTATAGCCGAGGCAGCTCATTACGGCGTTCGGCTCGCCGGCAACTGTGAACCGACTATAAGCCCCAACATAAGGTGTGGCCAGCCAGGGGCAGTTCACGATTGACGATCGGCACCCACGCTAGCCGGCCACAGTAAATCGAATAATACCCACGAATATGGGCCATAATGGCCCGGGTAGTTACTGTGCGCGATCTCGGCTCCGATGTGTCTTAAGTGCGGCTGTGGTAAAAAAGAATTAACTCCCCGCGGAGGCGTAAGATGGGTGACAAATGTCTCTAAGACCCACAGCTAGGGAAAGTGACTACAAAGCCCGGTTGCCACGAACTTAAGCACATCGAAGGCCTTCCGTGATTGGAAGTTTTACTATTTCACATATTTCAATTTTATTTAAGAAACTTTTCTCCTATCCTCTGTAACAATCCCTGAAGTGCAGGACACAGGACAAGAAACATTCGCTAATGGAAGCAGGTACTCGCAACGAGACACTGGACTGCATTCCATACTCGGTCACACTAGACATTCAAAGCTGCCATCTACAAGCAAAATATAAAGGGCGGTATTTCCTTCTTTCATGTGTAAACACGTGACTATAATTTATTCACACATCACGCTAACATTGCAAGACACGAAATTGTGTTTTAAACTAGAACTTGACATCAAACACAATTTAATTACCAGCATATGCATAGCTATATTTCTCATACAACATGTGAAAATAACAAAAGCATTCAAAAAACGACGAAATCAGCTTAAGTTAAAAAATTACACGTCAAGAATAGTGTTGTTTATTACAAGTAGCATAATTACAACCTAAGAGTTACGTTACTGTTTTGAGACTAACGTATACAAAAATGTCAAGCCCACCAAAAGATATCCAGGTCCAATCAAGGAGCCGGCCGCGTCGGAGTTTTATCCTTGCCCTGTTGCCCACCTGTCCGGTCAAAGAAAGAATTCATTAGTGATAAGCAACCAAGTTAACGGAAAGACCAGAAAGGAAGACTTACCAGCACCTGCTTCTTGACCATCCTGGTCATCATCCTCTACTTGTACACCTGCCTCCCCCGGCAACAGCATGCGCGCTCTATCAATCCCAATGGAGCGGGAGATAACATCAAGCTGCTCGCCTTTGAGAAAGCTTGGGAAACAGTCGGGAGGTGAGTTCAGAAGCTCCTGAGGGCCGTACCCATCCACTAGTGACCTCGGGGTAGGCCCATGACGTCCCGGTTCTGACTGAGCCTGGGGCACTGTGGAAGGATCGTCTCTATCCTGGGATTTCCTCTTTTCTGATCGGGTTTCAACTTTACAAGACATTTATCTACAAACACAAAGAAGTGCGTCGTTAGAATAAAGGAAGTAAACAAGCGAGTGTGTGCAGTCTGGAATTTCACTCATAATTCAAGTCATAAAAGTGCATTCGGTAGTTCAAGGCCGAAAGGTCATTCGGTATTCGAACTCCCCTATCTCGTTCGGCATATCCAACAAGGGACCCATTCGGCACTCGAATTCATTCGGTAGTCCAAGACCGAAAGGTCATTCGGTATTCAAACCATCAATCTCATTCGGCAATCATACTCCTCATGGTCATTCGGCATTTCAAGCACGAAGTTCATTCGGCAAAGAATGTCTCACCCAGATAATTCGGCATTCAAAACCGGATGGGGGCGTCCAGATAAACAAAGCGCGCCATACGCAAGCATATGCCCCACTTTGGGGGGCAAATGTTGGGAGTGTTTTCGCCTACTACCGAACCAAACTCCCCTCTTATGCATGGCCGAACCAAACCCCTTCCTAGGCATAACCGAACCAGCCTCTGCTTCACTGCCTACCGAACCAACTACAAGGTGCCTCTACCGGACCAACCCCTAAGACCAAGGATGCCGAACCAGCCCTCTATCGGTCCAGAGCTATCGAACCAAAGCAGCCGAACCAGCCTCCCTCAGGCCTCACCGGACCAGCCATCAACCGAACCAACTCCTTCCACTCCTCCCACCGGATCAACCTACGACCAAACCAACCTCCACCGAACCAGCCTATGCCGGACCAACTCCCCACCGGTCCAAACCTATCCACCAAATGAAGTCTCCACCGAACGAAGCAACACATCTCACCACCGGACCACTCATCTCACCACCGAACCAAAGGAAACCGGACCAGATCCAGCAGGCCAGATTACGTCAGCCCAGGCCCGCCAGCTGCTATATACCTCCAAGACCCCTACCCTCAGCCTCACTCTATAAATAGAAGGGCAGGGGTACAACAATGGGGGACAAGTTTGAGAGCTCAAGTACGGAGAGAACTTTCAAACAACTTTCTTTTACTTGTATCAAAGCTTTGTACTTGTAATCAAAAGAAGAGAAGAGAATTAACATATAAAGTGGACGTAGGCACATTCTGGCTGAACCACTATAAATTTGTGTGTCTTTTTACAGTTTAGTCCCTGCTTTTCATATATTTGCATAAATCTCCCAAATCACTAAGAACAACATAAGATCTATTAAATCATACAACTTTGAGGTGTTTGTCCACTTTCTGTGCAAACATTGGGATTTTAACCAAAACCAAATTTCATAAATACTAAAGTAATATAATGTTGACAAAGAGAACGTGCGCAAATCATCATTACTAAAAGGTACTGCTTAAGAAAATATAAAATTAGATTTGAGCCTAAAAGATCTATAAGCGATGAATTCGATCAAACTATCACACCACTAGCTAAGACGACGTGTGAACATTAATATTTGAATTGTTCAAAATTAAACGCCGATCGTGTGATTCTTCAAAAAACCAGACGATTTAAGTAGTTTATAAAATGTTCTAAATTAATTAATATTTATGAAATATTAATTATTATTAATTTATTTAATGTTTTTGGGTTGTTTGTAATTATTTGAATGCATATATAAAAGTTATATTTGCTTACATCGATATACGATAACGATATGTTTTTAAGCGGGCTTTAAATACAATTAATTACTTAATAGGCTTTTTTGGAAAATTAGTCCATGTTACAGTACATGCTTGGCCATCCATGCAAAGGAAAGAAGGTGATTTGGCTTAATTGAAAATTGATTAGGAATTGAATAGGGTGACGTTTTAAATAAAGAATATGAATGGTTTTTATTCTGCTATTATAAAAAATTCATCTCATTTATTTCCTGATTCAATTTATTTTCTCTCTTCCTTCATCAACCATGGCAAAAATTCCATTTCTAATTTTATTAAATTACCAGCTCTAAATTAAATCAAAACATCAAATAAAATAAAGAGCTACATAGTTCATTTATCTCTTCCAAAGATTGGGTGTAGATTCAGGGATGTAAGGAGGGATTTCCAAATCAATATATAACTTATTATCGAGATCTGATAATTTTAATTGTTTTCCTAAATGTAATATGTTTATCATAATTTTATATGTACGTATTATTGCCCCACATCGATTTGAAATTAATTATGCAATTTAAATAGTTTGTTGCATGATTTAATTTGTTTTTAATCCAATAAATCAAAATAAAATGTTATATATGATTAAAACAGTGTTTTGATTATGGATATATGTTTTAAAATTACTTATATTAATACTCTAAACATGTTGTACAATTCAATGTTTTAAATATATTTGTTTGGATGTTTTAAAAGATTGTTAATATCTTGTTTGATTTATTTTGCGCAATTTTGGTTTTATATTGTTTTGAATTTGTAATAATAATAAAAAACAAAAAAAAAATTATTATAGTTGAAACTTTATTTATATGTATATAAGTATTTCATCAGTAAACTAAGTATACAAACGTTTGTAAATACATCAGAATTTTTTTAACATAATATGGATGTTTGTTTTTCAATTAATTGGAAAGTTTTGGATTAATCATTATACATACATACATACATAAATACATACATACATACATATACATAGATATATACATACATATACATACACACACACATATATATATATATATCTGTGTGCGTGTGTGTGCGTGTGCGCATGCATATATATAGACACAAACACATACACAAACATTTATATTTATACCGTTTGTTGTCAAGGTGTGTTTTAGAAACAACTGCTAATTTTTTATATTGAAAAACTTAAAATTATGGCAATAATACATACATAAAAATAGCGAATATATACATGATAGATATAAATCCTAATATTTATACATGTAAATATTGACCATGTTATTTTTTTTGTTTTGTCATTTTATTATATCATATCATCCCTTATATGTTAATAGATATTGTGTTGATTAAATTTTGCTAAAGTGGAAAGGTGGAATCAATCAATGATACCTCCTTTTATCTCTTTCCTTTTAGATCTTGATGTAATTATTGCCAACCCTTAAACACCTAACAATTACACTTGCTTTATGTTTCATATGTTTGTCACATGATTTAAATTTTGAATGTATTTGATATATTTAAACCTTTTCAATTTCACATTAATTAATGTGGACCTAATTAATTACGACTAAGGCAATATAAATAAAATGATTTTATTAAAAATAACAAGCTTGGATCTAGTGAAATCCATTAGACTTTGTAGGCCTACTATGAGTCCAAATATGGACTTTTTTAAAATCTAAACTTTTCACCCGTTGTAGACCGAGCTAGGTCCTTCATTGGTATAAGAGTCCAGATTGGCTGTGTGGTCTAATTAGAAACTTTTGGACCTACTAATTATGCCTACCTATTCGATAGGTGTCTAGAATAGTAGCATCTAAACTTGGAGTTGAATAAGTCTACCTATTTGATGGCGTACTAATTAAGCCTACCTATTCGATGAGCCACCTAAACAAGCTATAACGACCCGTAAATTTATCGCTTTGTATTTGAATATTTAAATCATTTTTAAATATTTAAATAATAGATTTTAATAACCAAATAAAAATATTTTAAACATTAATTAATGATATTAAAATCATTTTCAAATTTTGTTTACATAAATAATCAGTTCAACCAAAAATAGAAAATGTGGCCGAAAAACGTTTTTCGACATTTCGACTTTTCGGTCTCGAAAAGTCGTCGAAAATGTTGTGCACATTTTTGTATCACTCATATACACATGCACACATATGTCATGTGATAAGATAATCAATGTATTAAAGTTCATAATCAAGCTTAGTTAAACTTGATTTGACATTAAATGCACAGAAATACATTAAATAACCTTAGAAAATTAACTAAATACCCTAACCATAACCTAAACAAGTACCTAAAGCATTGTGTAGGTGGACCTAAGGGGGGAGGGGTAACGTGTGCTTTATGGTGTGGGGGAGGCATGGAAGCATGTTGCATGAATATATTTTGTTATTTTATATTAATAAGTTATTTTAATCACCACTACATCCCTTTTGCCTTTAAATTCTCCTCATCTCCACACATTTTCCACTTTAAATATTCATTT
The DNA here is from genome assembly GCA_030737815.1 of Allium fistulosum. NCBI lineage: Eukaryota > Viridiplantae > Streptophyta > Magnoliopsida > Asparagales > Amaryllidaceae > Allium > Allium fistulosum. Next base: position 447,693,642 of record CM060903.1, read on the forward strand.
CAATCTTCATTTCTTATCTCTTCATATAAATAAATACTTCCATGGCTTCCAAGAGAAATTCCCAAGCCAAAAACTAGTGAATACACTTCTAAAAATCAAGTTAAACTCTGTATATTCACCTACAAACACTCCTCTACCAAAACCAAAGCCATTTCCACTTCAAAACCCCAAGGCCGAGCCCAATATTGCTCAGGCCAAACTAAAACCCAACCTATTGAGGGCCCAAAAGTCCAAGTTAAGGTGTTGTGGAGTTAGTTCGGGAGTTCAGCAACTTGTTGTGGTGATCCGGTTAAGTTAGAAGTGTTTTTGTGGGTAAAAACTTCACCCATAGAACTTAAGTTTAAACCCATATTAATATCTATATTTCTTGTCTATGTATGTTTGTCGAATTGTGTATTAATGGTTTGGTTGTTGGTTAGGTTTGCTGCTTTGGAAGTTGTCGACTTGAATGTTAACAAGCACGTAGTTAACTAAATAAAAAGTTAGTTGTTAAAGATAATATATTTGTTAGCAAAACACTTACTCATGTTGTATCATAGTAAATTAACTTGTATATGTGTTTATACCATTGCTTTGTGATGGTTGGTTGTATTGAAAATGACATATACTCGAATTCCAAACTGTCCGTATAGCGATAGTCGCTATATTAACACTTCCAGAAAATCACCTTTTATCGAAATCGTTTGGTTTTATTATCGTGCTTGGAATTATTTCACAAGTTAAGCAAGTTTTGAATTAATGATATTTTCAAAAATAATTAATTATTTTAATAATGATTATTTAATTTAATTTAATTAATTAATTAATAAGGATTAAAGTTATTTCATTAACTTATTAACAATGTGCTTTAAATTTAACTAATTTCTTAGTTAATGATGTTTTAAATTTAACTAATCATTTTATTTACTGATGTTTAAGGCTAATTAATCTTTTGATAATGATGGATTAAGATTTGTTAATTTATTATTTAATGATGTTTTTAAAATTAATTAAACCTTTTTAATTAATGAATTGTAAAGGATAAAGTTTTAAATTAATCTTTCCTTAAATAAAGTTTTAAATTAATTAATCACTTTTAAATAATGATATTTAATTATTATTTAATTTATTTAACTAATTATATTATTAATTAATTGAACTAATAATGTTTAAAGGAGATTTACCCTTTTAACTAAAGGTTACTGAAGTTAATTAATCAACTTAGTTAATAAAGTTTTAAAAGTAAATTAATAAATGTAATAAGGATGTTTTAAGTTATTAAATCCTTTTAATGATGTTTTGGAGTTAGGGAACTTTATCGACAAAGTATTTTTAAAGTTAACACTTGTAATGTGAAGTCAAGTACAAATTCGAGTTTTTTTAAAAGAAAAAGTTTGATTCATTTATGGAATGAATTAATTTTCGTAAAGCGATTCACTTGTATGGAAACAATTTATTTGTATAATTAGCACTAAACATTGAAGAAGTAGACTTGTCGCTATTTCGAAAGTTAAGAATAATCGTGGGACATGACTTTGAGGTAACACAACCTTGGCTTGTCCGATATTATTGTTAACCAAGAAATAGTAGAAGTTTGAATTCGATGAGTTTGTTATCCCGCCTTTTGGCATGGTCATGATATCATCAACTTGGCTAGAAATAGATGGTTACAAGCCTTGAGAACCAGTTGTATACGATACTATGGACGATGGTCGAGTAGATTCAAACCGAGACCCAATCGATGAGAAATCAGTATGGAGTGACAAGCATAGCCCCGTAAATCTACATTCCAAATTTCAAGTCGATCAGAGTTCATATGCTCGAGTTATGGACAAAGCAAGGATTTATATGGATCGATCGGGAACAATCCATAAAACAGCTCAAATTAGAGAAGATCGATATCTCAAAATCCACAAGGCCAATTCACTTGAAACTTTCAAGGCATCAATATATTGAAAAGTGGAGCCTACAAAAACGATCGCAGGTCAAAACTCTGAGGTTCAAGAAATGCCAATCATTTTTGTGCTAATCATTCCTAACGATTGGTGTAATTCAACAAGTAACACAAATGCGACCAAGATTGATCCATATCTCACAATCTACAACTTAAAATGACTTCATATTCTAGGGACAAGGCATAGAGGTATGTGGAACCCTCCATAAATGGTCGCATAGCAATCAAAGGCAAAAATAACATTCGGTATTATTTGTACTGATCATTCCAAAACGTTAATTTAGTACCACCGATCGTTATAATGGGCTCTATGGACTTGGAGAGCCTTCTACCGAAATCTTAGCGAAATATCTCGTCATCTCACCCTATAAATACAGACCTATTGGTTTATTTTTAGGATCTTTAGGCTGCTTGTTACTCTAGACTCCATTGCAATCAAGTGTTAGCTTTTTCCTACTATTGTAATCAGAATCACAAGAAAGTAATATAGGATAATCTTTAAAGTGGATGTAGGCATACAACGCCGAACCACTATAACTCTCCCTGTCTTTGATTACTGCTTATTTTCTATTGCTTACTTATTCATTTACTCAGTTTAATTTGTTTTTCTTCATTTACTTCTATACAAAAACTATTCTTGGGTGTTTGTAACCATTTTTGGTGCAGATATTTTGGTGCTTTCACTGAGAACCTTGATTCTTAGCTTATTAGGATCCCTTTGTTGCTACTGGATTGCATAAATCCCCCGAAGGAGGTCCATAATTATCTTCTGGAAGTTTGCACATTCTACTCAAATTTGAAAAAAATCTAAACAAAGCTACCAAAAATGGTGAGGAACACTAGATCTACTTTTCAGAACGTGGAAGGAAATGAAAACACTAGTATCCAACAAGGAGGCTCGACCAATCAACCAATGGATGTGAATGCTGAACCTGTTGAAGTCCAGAATCCAACCGATTCTATTATGAGAGCTGAATTCCAAAATCAGATGAGAGAGCTAATGGATATCCGTCGAGAATTAGATCAGCAGATTCAGGCCAATATCAACATAATGAACCAACTCAGTTAGCAATAGCGAGGAAAAGCTAGGAGGGACCCCACCCTTTACTTAGATCAGGGAGTTCTAGTTCATCATATGAGTATCACAGGCATATGTGTCATAGAACAGACGGATATCACGTAGAAAATTCAGGGTGTCAACAGGCAGACCATCATGGTCTGCCAAGAACGATCAGTGCTGATCCCTCCACCAGAGAAGGTCCCTCCACCAGAGAAGGGGACTTACCTATGTATGCTGGGATTCAAACTGGATCTATTGCGGCCGATTTGGAAGATGGAGTTCAGTTAAATGTAGGCCAAATGCTTCCCCGAAATGACGATGAAGTGAATATACGAGATGCACATTGGGAAGATGTTGAACAAAGAAGGCATAGAATGACCCATACACATCGACCGGACCATTCATGTGAGGTAGAACACGACCACCGCATGGCACCAATTATCCAAACATCGGACTTGTCGGCTATGGTCAGACAGTTAGTGAGGGAGAGCCAAGGTTTGACCAATGATGATTAGGGGATCTCGAGAGGCCATACCCCATTCACTAATAATGTCCTATATGCATTGTATCCTAGGAGGTTTAACATGCCATCAATGCCTGCCTATGAGGGAAAAACCGATCCCGGGCACCATATCATGAGATATGAATGGTTGGTGGATTCCACACAAGCAGATGATGCAACTAAGTGTAGATATTTTCCCATAACTCTCTCTGGAATAACAATGACGTGGTTTACAAGGTTACCCCTACGGTCGATCTCTAGATTTGATGATTTGGCAACAAGGTTTGTGGAGCAGTTCCTAATGCTCGCAACTCGCCCCAAGGATGTGATGTCCCTCTCCAGCGTGATCCAGGCTCCAGGAGAATCGTTGGAAGATTATTTGAAGGGGTTCCATATAGCTGTTACAAAAATCCATAATCCGAATGACCATGTAATATTGATGGTCGTGACAAGAGGGATTGATCCAGAATCTGATTTTGGCAATTATTTTGCCGGCAAGCCACCCGCAATGTTGGAACACTTTTACGCAAAGGGGCTTAATATTTAAGGAAGGAGTAACCCAGATCCTCCAGGAAGAAGAATGTCATGGGACCGAGTAGAGAGGGAGTACAAAGTAATATTGCTGTAAAGTAGTCTGACGTAAATTCTGGAAAAGTTCAAGTGAATGTTTAAAACAAACCAAATCAAAAGGAAAGGTGGAGAAAAAGTCGAGAACGAAAGAGGGATTCTGGAAGAGGAAAGCCAAGGATTCCGATGTACAATACTTACACGCCACTAAATACGTCATTGGAAAATGTCTATTTGTCTACCTGCAATACTATGCAGTACAGGAAGCTGGCTCTAAAAGAATCAACAGAGAAGCAGAAACAAACCAAGAAATATTGTTGGTTTCAAGAATTCTATGGGTATAACACCAATGAATGCAGTCATCTCTAGGATATTATCGAAAAGCTGATTCGGGAAAGAAAGTTACAGCAGTTTGTAAAAGCCCCACAGGATAGCGGGCAGGGGACATCTGACCCCAACCGAGGACAAGCACTACACATGGCCGAGAAGCCTGCACGGATTGGTGGAAGATTGGTGATCAATACAATAGTCGGAGGACCACATACGGCTAATAAAAGTTGGCACGAGATGGAGCGCTATGCTAGCGTAATTAAGCATGTGGATTTTGAATGCTGTTCAAATATGGAGGATGGAGCTCCGGCAAAACAACAACGTACAATGACAGATGATATCGTGTTTAGAAACAGAGATGTAGACAAGGTGGAGGCTTCGGCAATTGTCCCAATGGTCATTTTGGCCATGATCAAGCCCACTTTTGTGAAAAGGATATTAATTGATTGTGGAAGTTCTATAAACATAATTTTCAAAAATGCGTATGATAAAATGAGGATGGAAGCAAAGGACTTGAAACCATCTAAAGCCCGCATTCATGGCTTTAACGGTGCTGCAACTGAAGCTGTTGGTTATTTTTAATTTCCTGTTGAGTTGGGAGAAGGTGATCATAGGAGAGAGCGGACTTTGCCTTTTGTTGTTTTGAATGTTGACTCTCCATACAACGCCTTTTTTGATCTACCGGCCCTAGTTGAGTACCGGGCAGCTCTTGCTCCATGGTGTTTGACTTTGAAGTTCCCAACAGACAATGGTGTTGGAGTTGTTCATGGTGATCAGGCGACTAGACGTGCCTATTATGTAGCTGAGTTGAGGGATGCTCAACAGAGGGAAAAATGTAAGGGTGTGGACAAGTTAGTCCACATCCAAGCCACTAAAGATTGGCAACTAGCACTTGAGCCTTGGCTGGGGCGCCATAGTCGGTTCTATAGAGATATAGAACTGAGAGATGACAAAAAGAAGCCCAAAGAGACCAAGACTGTACCAGTTGAACTGACAATTGACATTACAGTTAGCCACGACGACCCGTTACGGGTCCTAAAGATCGGATAACAGCTCTGCCCCCCGATGATGAAAGAACTTGCTGGATTTCTCCGAGCGAATTTAGACGTGTTTGCATGGACTCACTCTGACATGTGTGAGATCTCACCTGCCATTGCAAGCCATGCATTGAATATCGAACCGAGGTATGTCCCGATGAAACAAAAAAGACATGGCATGGATCTGGAGAGATCTACCGCCCTTAAAAACAAAAAAGACAAAAAAGACAGGACGTTGTGAATAAACCGTTTGCTTTAAAGCTTGATTTCCCTATGGCAAACAATGAAGCTGAGTATGAGGCTCTGATTGCTGGACTCAAACTCGCCAGAGAACTGAGAATAAAGTCTCTTGAAATCTTTTGTGACTCACAATTGGTAGGATACCAAGTTAGGGGAGATTACCAAGCTAAAGGGAAGCGAATTGCTCAATACCTTATCCAAGTCCAAGAGTTGTTGACTGACTTTGAGTATTATGACATTATGCACATTCCTCGGGATCAAAATAAAGAGGTCGATTCGTTGGAAAAGTTTGCTAGCACCGAGGATGCACAACAGATGGGCTTGGTTCCAGTAAGGGTATTAAATGCTCTAAGCATAAGCCTGATGGAAGTTGACTGGGTACTAGGGACAGAGCCTGAGAAGGAATTGTGGATGACTCCGATTAAAGATTATTTGCTACAGGGAGTTCTTCTTGAACGAAGGAATGAAAAGCGACAAATCCTTTGCAAAGCTTTATGGAATATTATACAGGGAGGAGTTATGTACAGAAAGGGTTTCTTCATTCCCATCCTCCCGTGTATCGCTCATGATGAAATAAAATGAGTCCTAAAGGAAGTTTATGAAAGGGAATGTGGCGATCACACTAGGGGGCAAACACTAGCAAATAAAATACTCCATTATGGGTATTATTTGCTGACCATTAGTCGAGATGCTGCCGATTATGTAAGGCGATGCGACAAGTGCCAGGTATATGCAAAAGTACCAAAAGCTCCATCAATAGAAATTACACAAATGATCAGCCCATGGCTGTTTGCCATGTGGGGTATAAATATTATCGGTTCCTTACAGATTTCTAAAGGTGGTGCAAAATATGATATTGTCGCAGTTGATTACTTCACCAAATGGGCTGAAGCGGAACCTTTAGCCATGATCAAAAATAAGAAAGTAATCAACTTCAATGTTCGAAATATCATCTATCATTTTGGTCTTCCACGAACTATTGTAACAGACAATGGGACTCAATTCAACAGTGCTGAATTCAAAGACTTCTGCCATTGGCATCCTATTGAAAAGAGATTGGCGACAGTCGCTCATCGTTAAGCGAATGGATAGGTTGAAGCTGTGAATAAAATCATAAAATCTATTTTGAAGAAGCGTTTGGAAAGGGCTAGAGGCAAGTGGGTGGATGAACTCCCAACAACGCTATGGGCTTATAGGACCACCCATAAGTCCGCGACTGGCCGTACTCCATTCACCTTCGCCTATGGCTCTGAGGCCGTTATTCCTGTTGAGCTCGAAGTTCCTTCTCATCGAGCGACTTACTACGATCCCAAAAAAAATAAAGATCTCATTTTGGAATCTCTAGACTTTATATATAGATGAGAAGCGTAAGGAAGCTGATTTGAGGGCAGCTGCACACCGACACCGAGTTGTCCGATACTACAACACTAAAGTCCAACCTAGAACCATTGTAGTCGACGATCTTGTCTTAAAATGGGGTTTTCCTATCCCGTCGCACATGAATCCAACTTAGGAAGGACCGTATGTCATTGAGCAGAGGCTTGGAGAGGGAACTTTCAAGCTAGCGACTGTTGATGGTGTCACACTTCCAAGGGCATGGAATAGCGAGCATTCACGATGCTATTTTGCTTAGTTTTTCTATTTTATTCAGTTGTATTTAATTTCAGGATTTGCTTTAGCATTTTGTTTCTCAATTATGTAATAAAACAAATTAGTCATTTCTTTCCATTCAGCAATAGAGCTTTGAATTTTTCATCATATCAGTGACATGCCACTGCAGTACATGTTAGTTGTGATACACGACCTACTAAATCCCACTGTTCGATGGGATCGACATAATTTGAGAGTGATTAAGATTCGACCGGTCACTTTATGAGTCAAACCCCATATTTGAGGGCGGAAGGACTGACCAAACAGAACCGAACTCGACAATTTTCCAAATAACTCATGTCCCCAGAGTGCGGATATGAGTATAGATGCTAAAAGGGTGTGATCTGATCGCCTATTAACTAACTCTTATCCCCCAAATAAAGATGTGAGTATAAACAAATAAATGAGTGTGGTTCGACCACTCACTATTCCATAAATTCCGGCCTGAAACTGACGAGAGGAGTATAAACTCGCTGAGGATGGAGTTCAACCGTCCACTATATAACTCCACTAACCTGGGACTGAGGGAAGGAGTATAATTACTCAAATCGTTGAATTCAACAGCGTAACACTAAGGCTCGAGCCTAGTATTTGATACGACTCGAGGCCACGACCTCAGGGAGGCCTTGGGATGGATAAGTCAGATCGATATCCGACCCAATGAGCAGCGAATCAAAAATACATTAAGTAGAAAACATAATAGCTCGATCATTTAAACAAGCATGTACGAGAATTCTACAAAAGAATAAAAAATTCTTATTCACACTAAACTTCCTGTCCACAATACAAGTTTATCCAAAATAAGAAGTAAAAGTGGGGGTCGTACCCGTACAAACATGACCAACCAAAAGAAAATATAACCTTCCAAGCTATTTACACATTATATCAACCCAACGGTTATTTCTTGGATTTCCTATCCTTCTTTTGTTTCTTGGGAGTGGCTCCATTCGAACTGCCACTTGATCCTCTCTTCAATCCCTTTCCGCCTTGACTTTTCTTCGAAGGAGCATCTTCAGTTATGGGGATCGAGGTGACATCATCCTTAGAAGCAGGAGGGATCTGGGCACTCTCAACACTGGAAGCAGAAGGGACCTCATCTTGTAGAATTGTCCTGCCATGAGGGATTACCTGGAGAGGGATACGAATCGGCTCATTAAAATCTATATCAACATGCTTAGCTTTCGCTTTCTTTTTCAACAACTCTTCCTTCTCGACACGCTCTTTCATACTAAGCTCATTAGTGGTGTTGGAAGAGCCCGTGATTACGGCATCCTCATCAATAGGAATTTCGTGGTGTGGGTCGCCTCCCTCCTTGAATAGTGCCTCCATAAATTGATCGTCAATAACAAAGGTTTCTTCTTGAGCACCCTGAGCAGCGGCTGAAGTTGTAACTTTAATGGATTCTATCACGACCGCTTGTGATCCCTGTTGAGGCTCTTGCGAGGGAGGAGGAACTACACCCCAACTTTTGGAAAGACAGAAGATGTCAGTGAAATACCTTACTCGGTGTGGCTCCCAAATTGAGCCAAAATGCCCTCAGTACTATGTTCAGGAATTGGAGAAAGCTAAGGCTTGTCCGGATCATACCCGAGGATAGTTGAAGAATCTACCATGGAACTAGGGATAGCCTAGGATACTGGGGGCAATTTAGTTGTAACATCAGGTTGCACCGACCCACATCCTTCGCTCACTTCATGTACAGAGGCAACAACGGATTCTTTCTAAAGTGTAAGCTAGATATCATGCAATGTTTTGGATTCATCGCCCAATAGCATTTCACCTTCAAGCCTGTATAGGTCGACTTCCTCAGTGTTAAGGTGTTTTTTCCTCCGCAACAAGAAATTCCCATGCATGCCAGAGCTGATAAGGTTAACCATCGCCAAGCCATGTTAGATTTCTATGCTTCAGAACATTGGCATTGTAAAGAATAAGAAGTGGGCCGAGCTCGTTCATTATCTCCTCCCTAACCTTCCTCTTGGCAGCTTCTAATTCATGCTGAACAAATGTATCAATGTCTTTGGCCCTTTCAACGGACGTATCTCTCTCAAGTCTAAGATTCATCAGCTCATCGCAAGCATCTTGAGTAATTTTCTGAGCATCATCTTTATCCTTTTTTGCGTACTCTAGCTTAGCCTTGAGTTCCGCTATCTCCTTCAAGGCTGCAGAATCACTACTATGAGCTATATCTCTCTCGAGTACAATTTCTTGATTTGGATGATGTAACACCTAGACCATGTCTAGATGATTGGACTTCATCTCCTCCATAGATTTAATAACAACATTAGCTTTATCTTCGGCCTCTGCTTGAGAAGTCCTAGAAGCCTCTAATTCGTTTGTCAAAGTATCGATGATTATTTTATCCTGAGCTTCTTGGCATTTTAACTTTTCAATTTCCACCGCACGCTCGAAAGATACTTTTGACATCTTCTCCACTACTTTCATCCATTCACATTACTGCTTGTGCATATCAGTAACGCAATCGATAGTCATTTTTTGGACATGATTTGGGAACCTCTTCATATTAGCAGGGAAAAAGAACCCTTCAAAGCATAAGTTTGGAAACTCTTATCGAAGTTGTGCCATACGAGCAACTGGATCGATCATAGGATCTTCAGTAGCAATTTCGACTTTAGTGATTTTTTTGTCGGGACTATGAGCAACGACATGTTCGCTATGGCAATGACGATCACTAGACCGCTAAGAATGTGAAGGAACTAAAGGGTGTGGAGGAACTGAAACAGGAGGGGGACCATGAGAGGGATCGGCAAGTGGGTCCCGATGGTCAATTGGCTTATCAAAACCCTTTGGAGGAGGGGACTTAGATCTTGATCTATGTTTATCTTAATGTGGTTTACCCCTATCATCCCTATCTTGATGACCAAGGTCTCGACTTGAGCGGTAACTAGTATCATAATACTCTCGACTATCACCTTGGCGGTACGAGCTAGAGCGTAAACCAGAGGATTGATGGTGTATATCCTCGAAGGGAATCAAACATATTCCTTTTCTTCACCATAGTTCCTGCAAAGGAAAAGAAAAGTTAATCAACTTTAAGCATTAAAATGCACAAGTTGAGCACAATGCAATGTTGAGGGGTGCAAGTGTGTGCAAGTGTCCTTGTGTTTCCCCCCGACAAACCAGATGCAAGAGCATTTGCTCACTGGAGTAATTTCCTCTTTAGAAGTTGGAATTTCAGTGCCAGTTCTGGTGGGAGATTCTGGCCAATCAATACTCACGTCAGTGAAGTGAAAAGCATCAAGGTCATGCAGTACTGGCAGACCAGACAAAGAATCAAGCGGTAGACTTGAACGCTCTGACGGTTGAGAAGAGGATTCATCTTGAACAACCTTAGGAGCCATCGACGACTTGAGTTGATCAGAAAGGTGACTTTTGGGAAATTTATAAACAAATGTTTTCTTTTTTCTTCTATCGGGAGCTGAAGGCTGTGAAGTCTGTGAGGATCTGGCCTCAACTCCAAGACTAGATATGTTATCATTGCGATCTGGGACATCAACTTTATCTCCTTCGACATCAAGTGATTTCCTGAGCACCCATAGTTGGGGGCACGACGGTATCGATTCGATTGCCCCTTCGAATGGTTGGGGCCCGTCATCTTACCTCTGCAGTTTGAACAACTTTTGTTAGCTCTACGCTGAGGCCCTCTTTTATCAACCAAAAAGTAACAAGGCGTTCGTTCGTGAGAAGATATTCGATGTTCCTGTCTTCAGCTGGTGCATTTTTTAGAGTCGTGACCGCCTCCTCATAAAGATTACCGCTGGGCCATGTGATGGTGCCTGTAGAAAGAATTATTTAGTCAGGAATACGACCTGGATATCGGTTTTCCTTGCTAATATAAAGATGGTGGATAACACTTACGTCTTTCCAGCCATTGTCGAGCAAAATCGAGAGGACATCGAACAAAGAACCGCTCACTTTTAAAAGCACTTAATTTATTCCATGCGTTAGTTAGAATCTGACACTTTTTCGTCGACTCAAGAAATGTAAACGAAAGACTCCTTGTCCGTCACTTGAAAGAGAATATGAACTAATGGTCGGAGGATGATGCAAGAACTCCATTAATACCATATAAATACAGTTGAGAAGAGTGTAGCCGTTTGGATGAAGTTGCACTGGAGCTTTCCTCAAATAAGGGAGAATTTCCCATATGTATGAGTTAAATGGCGGGATGCATCTAGCCCAGTACATGAATTTGTTATACGCTGTATATCCTTCTGGAGATTTATGAGCCCTATCATCCTGTAATGGAACCAATACATCATCAAAGGGAATTCCATGCCTTATGTAGATTAAGCGAAGAACATCTTCGTTAATTTTAGAGGCTACGGAATCGGTAGGGTCCTCAAGAATAATTGCATCCTCTAGAGTTTCGGGAGCAGGATCAACAACTTCTGGTGGAAGAATGGGAACTGCATCAGAAAGATCAAACTTTGGGCCTGGGCTTTCCAGTTGTTCTGAATGATGACTATAGGACGGACTATCAGACTCAGTTATAGAATTTGATTCCAGGTCAGGCTTATCCTACCGAGAAGATGTCCTAGTTGGTATAGCTGCAAGACACCCAGAACGTCTAGAACCCATTGCTATTAAACTCGGTAAAAATCATGATTAGATAAAGTAACCTATACCCCCCAGCGCATAGTGAGTGCTAGTGTGGTGCAGTGAAGTGCTGTACAATGTGGTAATAAGTTGTACGAAATTCAAAATGGAAAAGACGACAAGAATTCGAGGTTCGACTGGAGAGATCGTCATTCCTGACCGTCTCAATCGTTTCTCTGTTTCATTAGGGAACGATGCAGTTGGAGTTTCACGATCGATTGTCAACAAGTAAAAGTTCAAATTTTATAATCAAGTCACTGATGAGCTCCAAGTGAACAGTCGAAGGCATTAGTTCATGTCGAAGTTCAAATGTCATATATTACCGAATATGCAGTTCAAGTCCTATACAAGTCATATGAGTTCACTTGAATGTGCAAGGCCGATGCTCTCAAGTCTATTTAATTAAGTTCCACTTTTAAGGTTCATGTGTAGAAAATCGATCATTTCATTTTAACATCACCGATCATTCCTTATGCGACACCACCGATCGTTCCTAGGCCTAGTCCTTTCGATCGTTTCCTATCGACTCATTTCCACTGATCGTTCAAAACTAGCCAGTTTCACCGATCGACCTTCTTAGCCTTCTAAATCGATCATTGTCTCCACTCTATCCATACGATTGTTCTGCTAATCGATCCGTTCGCTTCAAAATTCACTAAGTCCAAAAGTTCGACCGTTGCTCTAAATCCCCCAACTCCAAAAGCACCACCGATCGTTCAAAGACGATCGTTGGACACCCAAACGACAACAATATTCCAAAACAATTGGTACATCATCACCATCACTCACTCCAGGATCATCTAAGTCCAAAGCTCCACCGATCGTCCAAATATGATCATTATGCATCGATCTGCATCAATTTCCATCCTCTCCAACTTAGTTTAGATCAAACGACTCCACTAACTAAACTAACAAACAAGAGATTCAAGGTACTTGAAGTCTTGTCCTCGAATCATAGAGTTCGTTCAAGAAATTCTACCAATGTGATGCTCCACCTCTATACTCACGCTAGCCAAGAACACTACGGGGTAATGCCGTCGACTAGCATGAAGAATAAGGCTGTTGAGGAGCGACCATCTGTGTAATTTCTTTGTGCGAGTACCGATATGTCAGATAATATATCTTACATTTCATTTCAAGAGGAAATCTGACATATCAAATAGAAACTCAAAGCTACCACACAGTGGCTAGGTGGACTTCGGAAACAAATATAGAAATAAACATAACACAAATCAGTCACATATATTCATATCACAAAGGCGGAAACAGATATGAATATAACACATAGAAGTGTACATCAAAGTAGTGGTCAAACAAGATCCACTATATTACAAAATAATATATACAAGTGCTAGACAAAAGAATAATTATACATTGAGGAGTCTATATCTCAAATGTATAATAACAAAAACTACTAATCTGAAGTAGTTATCCAAAAGTCAGGTGACAAGCCCTGATAAGCAGTCAAGCGGAAGCACCTGAAATACCTCGGTCTAACCCGAGTATTATTTAAGAAGAAAATAATAAACGGATCAGTCTAGCTATAAATATCAGATAAAATGAGATAGGATAAGAGATATGACAAAACACGTATGATAACAAAAATGCCATACTGTGTCAAGTATACATCATACAATATCTCAAATCATCTCAAAACACCAAAAAGAATCACATTCTTTAAATTATTCACCAAAACACAAATATTGACAAAACATATCAATGCCAATCCACGAAAATTGGTGAAACACAAATTCTAGAAATCACAACCAGAAATCTCAAAAGGGGGAGGCCTATCACAAACGGGAGCATGAAAACTCACCAACACGTGTATCACAAACGGGTTGTTAACCCATGGTCGCTAACCATAGAGTCGGTGCCATGACGTAGTACAACGAACGCCCGAGGAACCTAACTCAAATAATCAAGCACAACGACGTAGTACAGCGAACGCCCGATGAACCTGAACACAAATAAATCCGGAACAACGACGTAGTACAACGAACGCCCGATGAACCAGAACACAAATAAATCCAGAACAACGACGTATTACAACGAATGGCCGATGAACTTGAAAACAAATAATATGTAACAACGATGTAGTACAACGAACGCCCGATGAACCGAACTCCATAAAACCATAGGTCGCTAGCCTATAAAAATGAGACGAAGCTCCATAAATCGAGGTACAGTCCCCCACGTGGACAAAGAGACATCGCAAATCGCTAGTCTAAACCATAAAATGATCATCATCGATCATCAAGAAGTGTCGATTACACTAAGCTAGTAAAAAAAGGAGTTTAGCTTCATGTCCCATAACCACTGGCTTAACTTAAATATTTACGAACAAATTATAGATTTCCACTCGAAAGTTGTCACAAGAGTTTCAATCGAACAAGTCCAAAAATTAACCGACGAAGTAAACGCAAGCGTTTCATACCACTTGTTTTACTAAGCCGTTTAATTAGATTTCTCATACAAATGAGGTAAAGGTTTGTATATACTAATAGATTGGAAAACGGTTTTAAAAACGAGCTTTGTATTAAAAATAGAGTTGGAATCATCTTTTGTGAAAGAGTTTGAATATTTACTACTAGTAGAAACCTTTGTATTTTAAAGTGACAAATCATAGAAATGATTGTAGAAACAATCAATCACCAAAATCCACATTCGAAGACGTGAATCAAATCCATAGAAATCGATACCGAATCCATCAAAATGGATATTCCCAAAAATCCCGAAAAAGAAGTCATCAAAGTCGATAATAAATGATAACAACAATTCGGATCAACATGAATCGATTAAAATTGGAAACTCAAGCCAAAATAGGCAAATTGGGCTGAGACAAGCGGATCAGTCGACTGAACCAGGTGGTTAGTCGGCTGACTCAAAGCCTGGAAACTTTCGGTTTCCAGGTCAGTCGACTGACCCTGGTCAATCGACTGATACGGGGACAAAAATCTTCTGTCCCCAGGTTCAGTCGACTGAACACGAAGGTCAGTCAACTGATACAGGGACAGAATGTTTTCTGCCCCTGGTTCAGTCGACTGACCTACTGGTTCAGTCGACTGAATCTGCTACCAGAGCAGAATCAGCCTAGCCCCTAAGTGGGGCAAAATTCTTCCGGAACCGATCGATCGAGCAACGGCGACTCGGGATTTATGCCAAGCGACAACCCAGCCTAATAGGCTCTTCGATACACCCCGGTAAATATGTTCAAACACCCATAAAAGGATTTTTCACAAAATTGGACTTCAAAAACCAAAAAATGGAAAATTCACCAAATCAATCCAAATAAAAAACAAATGAACATGAATAGATGTTAGGAATTCATACCTAACAACAACGAAAGCTATAGACGTAGATGTGGGTTCAAAAACTCACCTTTAAACCCAAAAACACAAGAGAGAAGCTATAAAGCAAGGCAAGAACAATCACTCTTAAATTTTAACCCAAGAAGCTTCAATCTAAGCTCAAAAGAAAAACATTTCCTAAGTTAGGGTTTAGGAAATTTCTGAAATTGAAGAGGAAATGAGATGGAGAAGATGAAGAGGATGCTTACCTAAGCTTCTCTTAGATTTTGGAGCAAGAACTTGAATTTGCAAAGGAAACTAGGGCTTAGGAATTTCTAATTCTTTTTCTCTTCCCCCATTTTTCTAAAGCTTGAAGTGTTAGGAAATATTATGAAGGAATGAAGAGAAGTGGAGTAGAGTTGGGTTAATATGTTGGGTTAATGGGCTGAAACCCAAACCCAAAGCCCTAATTGAAAAATAGCAAAATTCACTCAACTCCAAACATATCGATGTTTATACTAAAAAAGGTCGCAAACACCATTTTGGACTCAATGGAAGTGGTCTCGAGTCCTAATTCAACTGTTTGCAAAAGTAGCTTTTCGTACTTTAATCCGACTAACGATGCTATATTTAAATAAAATATTTAAATATACAATCGTAAAATATGCGGGTTGTTACAACCAAAGTGTGAGATCTGAGGAAAAAGAAAGTTTCGAATTCGATTTGAAGCGACAACTAAAGCAACAACAGTGGATAAGAGGAGAAAGACGATGGACTAGAGCTTGAATGGAGAAAAGATGTTATTTAGTTGGAGAATTCAGATATTTCGATTGATGGAAGAAAAAAGGGAGAACGATTCTTTTCTTCTTTTCTGGATTGAAAGCTTGAACAATGCGAAAGTGAGAAGTGGGAATGGAGGTTGCTAAGAAAAATGCTTTTATATAGATAGATAGGCTGATCCTTCATAGCCCAGAAAATTGCACCAATCATTTTAGAATGATCTAAAAGAAGAGCATATACCGATCGTTCAAACTAGAATTCCTATCGATCGTTCCACCACCAAGAATGATTCGAAACTCCTTTATACGAACTAACGATCAGTAATGATCAATAAGGAATATATATAGAAAATGGCAATGATCGTGCAAGTACAATCGTAAACAGGTGGGTATGAAGATCCATTCAGTGATAACGATCAGCCTTGATCATTTGTTTTTTTAAAAATGATCGTGCAAAAGCGATCCAAATTTCTATTCAATGAATAACCATCGGTTGTAATTGTTCACACAAAGTAGGAATAACTTTGAAACTTGACAACGATCCGTGGACATACAATCGTGGTTGGGGGTCAAGTATGGACACGTATACGAACCAATATACGTTCTAAAGTTCAATTTTTTGAAATTGACAGAAATTGAATTCACACCTGAAATTAACTGACGGAAGATCAAAAACAGATTATTGTGGCCCGATAATCACCAGAAAACAACCAGATAATCATCGATAAGCTGTGATCTAGTATTTATACTATTTGGAAATTGACCAATAGTCATAATGAATAGAAGGAGACACGACCCTCAATAAGAAAGCGACTCAACAAAAGGATAACGACCATTCAGTGAACTAAATGGAATTCCTTTTCGATGATTGAAGTTTGCGACTTTTCAAAGCACGTCATGCTCCAATAAGATGTAATTTGGGGGGCAAATGTTATCCCGCCTTTTGGCAAGGTCATGATATCATCAACTTGGCTAGAAATGGATGGTTACCAGCCATGAAAATCAGTTGTATATGATACTATGGATGATAGTCGAGTAGATCCAGACCGGGACCCAATTGAGGTACAATTAGTATAGAGTAGCAGGCATAGCCCCTTGAAGCTACATTCCAAATTTCAAGTCGATCAGAGTTTATATGCTCGTGTTACGGACAAAGCAAGGATTTATATGGATTGATCGGGAACGATCCATAAAACAACTCAAATCAACGAAGATCGATATCTCAAAATCCGCAAGGCTAATTCACTTAAAACTTTCAGGCATCAATATAATAAAGATTAGAGCCTACGAAAACGATAGCAGGTCAAAACTATAAGGTTCAAGAAATGTCGATCATTTTTGTGCCGATCGTTCCTAACGATCGGTGTAATTCAGCAAGCAACCCAAATGCGACCAATATTGATCCCTATCTCTCAATATACAATTCAGAATGACTTCATATTTTAGGAGCAAGGCGTAGAGGCATGTGGCACCCCCATAAACGATCGCATGGAAATCAGAGACAAAAATAACGATCATTATAATTTGTACCGATCGTTCCAAAACGTCGAGTTAGGACCACCAATCGTTATGGTGGGCCCCTGTGGACTTGGAGAGCCTTCTGCCGAAATCTTAGCAAAATATCCCATTATCTCACCCTATAAATACAGACCTATTGGTTCATTTTCAAGATCTTTAGGCTGCTTATTACTCTAGAACCCATTGTAATCAAGTGCTAGCTTTTTCCTACTATCGTAATCAGAATCACAAGAGAGTAATAAAGGATAATCTTCAAAGTAGACGTAGGCATACAACGCCGAACCACTATAAATCTCTGTCTTTGATTGCTGCTTATTCTCTATTGCTTACTTATTCATTTACTCAATTTTTCTTCATTTACTTCTCTACAAAAACTATTCTTGGATGTTTGTAACCATTTTTGGTGCAAATAGGTTGTAAGTATACAAGATTTAATTTCCATATGCGATCATTTTATATCCTCGATAGTTGGTTTCTCAACTATCGGTTACTTCAGCTTCTTTATTATCGTCATTCTAAGATGATTTGTTGCTCCGTTAAGCTTTGTTATCCTTTTTCGGTAAATGAATGAACCCAAAGCACGAAAGTATGTCGAGCTATGTAAGGTTGCTCATATTAGGGTATTTCACATCTCATCTATATCAGATTCGTTTGTGCATTTAGATGTGAAATATTCTGATTCTAGGTAAGGTTTGGCGGGGTCTGGCTGGTACATTTTCGAGAAGTGTCACGGAGTATATGAGTTTCTCAGAAGTATATTATTAGGGGTATACTTCAAGGGTAGTGCACCTTCCTAGTCATTTGCTAGAGATTTCCTTTTTGTATTTGATTCGGACCTTCAAATTTATTTTCTTATTTGCATTGGGAAGAGTAAACCACTCTTCGTGGTGTTTAATTATTTATCCATTCTTTACGTTTGGATGTTGATATATGTGGGAGTAAACCCGTTCCGTGTTCAGTAGCATGGTCTCACATGTTTGTGTTTAACTTTACATCTATTGTTTAAATTTTTTTACTCATACCAGACATATCGTTTGACCCGAGTTGTTTGTTTCCCCTAAGCTCTCGGGTCTCATTTTATTTGAGTAGTCCGAGAGTAGCAGGTTTCTTGTTGGGATTTTTTGAAGATGACATCCGAGCAGGAGACTTTCATCTTCTTAGTTATCTATTCCACTGTATTATCTAGTTTGTGTATGTATTTTGTTTCAGCATATGTATAGGCAT
Source organism: Allium fistulosum (assembly GCA_030737815.1). Taxonomy (NCBI): domain Eukaryota; kingdom Viridiplantae; phylum Streptophyta; class Magnoliopsida; order Asparagales; family Amaryllidaceae; genus Allium; species Allium fistulosum. Next base: position 447,712,389 of record CM060903.1, read on the forward strand.
GATGTTATAACTGCCTAAGCTGTTTGTAGTACTTTTGTGTAACTCTGATAACTCCCTGTTAAGGAGTAACCTGATGTACTATTTACTATTATGTTTTATTTAGTAGTTTTGCTGTGAGGTTTTCTATTCCATTCGTTATTTTACCCCACGATGATTTGTTGCTCCGTTGAGCTTTGTTATCCTTTATCGGTAAATGATCGAACCGAAAGCGCGAAAAGACGTCCAGCTATGTAGGGTTGCTCCCATTTGGGTATTTTCACATCTCATCTAGATCGGATTCGTTTGCGCATTTAGATGTGAAATATTCGGGTTCTCGGTAAGGTTTGGCGGGGTCCTGCTGGTACATTTACAAGAAGTGTCACGGAGTATATAAGATTCTCAAAAGTATATTACTAGAGGTATACTTCAAGGGTGGTGCACCTTCCTAGTCATTATTGGAGATTTTCCTTTTCGTATTTGATTCAAACCTTCAAATTTATTTCCTTATTTGCATCGAGAAGAGTAAATCACTTTCGTGGTGTTTAATTATTTATCCATTCTTTACGTTTGAATGTTGATTTATGTGGGAGTAAACCCGTTCCGTGTTCAGCGGCGTGGTCTCACATGTTTGTATTTAATTTCACACCTATTATTTAAAAAGTTTTACTCATACCAGACATATTGTTTGACCCGCGTTGTTCGTTTTCCCTAAACTCTTGGGTACTCATTTTATTTGAGTAGTTCGAAAGTAGTAGGTTTCTTATTGGGCTCTTTTGAAGACGACGTCCGACCAGGTGGCTTTCATCTTCTTAGTTATCCATTCCACTGTATTATCTAGTTTGTGTATGTATTTTGTTTCAACATATGTAAAAGCAAGATGTTATAACTGCCTAAGCTATTTGCAGTACTTTTGTGTAACTTTGATAACTCCTTGTTAAAGAGTAACCTGATGTACTATTTATTGTTATGTTTTATTTAGCAGTTTTGTCATGTGGTTTTCTATTCCGCTCTTTATTTTACCCTACAACAGTTCGTCTTTTCGATGCTTGGGCAACGACACACGAACATCGAGGATGTGTTAAGTGTCATTCCTAGGGGTTAGAAGGGTGGGTCATCACAGTTGATATCAGAGCTTCTGTTGAGTTGACACCTTAGCCTGATTGGGGTACAATTCATTAAAGATAGGGTGAGTAGAGCCATAGAATGAGTTAATCTCGAGAGAGAGTTCCCTTTTCTCTCCTAAAAGTCTAGTTTTAGATACTTTATTACAGTTTCCATTTTACCACCTTTGACCCTATCTTTGTATTCTAATGATACCTGTCACTTATCCAGGTTATTTAAAATGAGTACAGGAGGAAGAAGAGGGAGGAGATCTAGAACCAGCACGGCTACAAATGGTAGAGCTCCTAGAAATACGCCAGTAGTGGAAGCAATGATGCAAGTTCAGTCGACTCAGAACTTTGCAACCTTGTGAAAGAATTACACTGCTTTATGTGGTAAGCCTTTCTATGGAACTGAAGATATTTTGGGAGTTCAGACATGGCTCCACTCTTGTGAAAGTATATTCGGGGATCTTCAGTTGGGAGAATCTAGAAAGAGATTGTTGGCATCGCGTCAGCTTCAGGAAGCAGCAATGGATTGGTGGGATTAGGTCACAATGAATACACCAAAAGAAGATTTCTCTTGGGTGTAATTTAAAGAGGTTTTTAAAGCTTAGTTTATCCCAGAGGCGGAAAGGACTCAGTTGTTCAGAAGTTTTATGGATTTGAAATAAGGTGAGATGTCAGTGGCACAGTATGAACATAGCTTCAATGCATTGTCCCGCTTTGGACCAGGATTGACTGATACACCACTCAAAAATAATGAAATGTTCGTGAAAGAATGCGACCGGAATTTCATCGGGAAATAACCAATCATCTCAATGGTACATTTACCAGTTTGATCAGTATGGCTTTGAGGTTTGAAGCTCTTGATATTGAGCAAGGAGTTCAAAAAGGAGTAGTGCCAGCAGTCAATGTCCAACCTTTATCAGTGATATCAATTGCTAGTAAGCCGTTTTTAAGCGTAAAGGGAAGAAGTGGTCAGGATAGAAGCCTGGAGGTGGAGCTCCAGCATAGAACAAGCAATTAGACTTAACCAAGATCCTTTGTTATAAGTGCAACAAAATGGACCACTTTACAAATCAGTGCCCGAACCCAGCTAGTGAACCACTCTACTACAATTACAACAAACATGGACACATGAATAACCAATGCCCTTTTCCAAAGAAAGGATCATAGGGACAAGCTTTTACTACTAAAGAAATACCATCTACTTCTATAGAACCAAAGGGAAAGCAGGTGTTGCAAGGTACAGTATCCATTTATGATATTCCTATTTGAGTGTTATTTGATACCAATGCATCCCATAGTTTTATCTCATATGACCTAATGAACCAGTTGAATCTTAAATATGTTATTCTTCGTAATTCTCTTTGTGTGTCGAACCCTATTGGCGGTTCGACAAATCTTGACATTATGTATCTGAAAGTGCCCATTTCTTATCGAGATTGGCACTTCTCGTTCGACTTATTTGTTCTTGGGTCTATGAGTTTTGGGTTACTTTTGGGGATGGATCGGTTATCTAAGTTCAATGTCATCCTAGATTGTAGTAGAAGAATCGTTGTGATAAAAATGTAGTAGGCAGAAGCATTGATATCTGTTGCAAAGAGCCTAACAAGTTGATGTGCAGTTTCCTTTATTACCTCGAAGTACCCAAAGAGGAGATAAGGAATATACCAATTGTTCGGGATTTCAAGGATATTTTTGAAGAAGTGCAAGGTTTACCTCCTCACCGCAAAGTCGAATTCTGTATTGATTTGATTCCAGGAAGTAGACCGATTGTACAACCTCCTCGAAGGTTGGCTCTAAAGGAAAGAAGAAATTGGAGAAGCAGACGTTTGATTTATTGCAGAAAGGTTTGATCCGACGTAGCACATCGAGTTGGGGATCGCCAATAGTTTTCTTTACCAAGGCAGATGGTTCTCTTAGATTATGTGTAGATTATCGAGAGTTGAATTAGAGGACTTTCAAGAATAAGTATCCTTTACCTAAGATTGACGACATGTTTGACCAGCTCCATCGAGCTCGAATATTTTCTTAGTTGGAACTTGCCACTGGTTTTCACCAATTAAGGGTAGCAGAAGAGAGTGTACGCTTAATAGCTTTTTGAATGCCTGATAGTTTTTACAAGTGGTTAGTCATGCCGTTCAGATTAACTAACGCACCCGCTTATTTTTTGGATTTGATGAATAAAGTATTTCAGGATTTTCTTAACAAGTTTGTTCTAGTCTTCATTGATGACATTCTTGTTTATTCTAAAATGGAGGAAGGGCATAAATATCACTTTCAAGCTGTTCTAAGCACTTTAAGAAGTCATGTTTTAAAGGCAAAGTTTTCTAAGTGCCATTTCTGGAAATCCGAAGTGAGATTTTTGGGACATGTAGTTTCGAGAGAAGGTATATTAGTGGACCCAGCTAAAGTAGTTACGACTCAAGATTGGAAGAAACCTAAAAATGCATCGGAGGTCAGAAGTTTCTTGGGATTGGCAGGTTTCTATAGAAGGTTCATTAAAGATTTCTCGAAGATTGCTTCTCATCTAACAAAATTGACAAAGAAGGATGCTAAGTTTGTTTGTGTTACTTGGGGGTTAGACCAGGCAACTAGGTCGTTCGACATTTCAATGCTCGTTTGACATTCATAGGTCGTTCGACATTTCAGAGGTCGTTCGGCATTCGGCCTCGTACGACATTCAGTGGTCGTTCGGCATTTCAGTGCTCGTCCGGCATCCACTGGTCATTCGACATTTCAGAGCTCGGCCGACATTCAAAGGTCGTTCGGCATTTCAGAGGTCGTTCAGCATTCGGCCTCGTTCGGCATTCAGGGGTCGCTCGGCATTTCAGCTTCGCTCGGCATCCCAGCCTTGACTGACATTCATGCCTCGTTCAACATTCCAGCCTCGACCGGCATTCCAGCCTCGTTCGACATGGCAAGGTCGTTCGGCATCGGAGGACTCGTTCGACATTCAAAGTATCGTTTGGCATTCAGTGATCGTTCGGCATGAAGCCTCGTTTGGCAGAAGTCTCGACCGGCATGGAGCCTCGCTCGGCAGAAGTCTCACTCGGCATTTGCCTTTCGGCATTCATGGTTTGGCACACAGAAGTTACTTACTTTGGGCTGAGATATCTTGCCACTAGGCCCACCAGGGAAGTCCAACTCATCTTCGTCTATAAATAGAGAGGCAGGGGCACAATGAAATGGACCTTTTTTCGAGAACACTGGGGAGACTCTACTGCTTTCAAGACTCATCCTTTTTACTTAGCAATTGCATTCAAGTAATTGGTGTATGGATCGTATCTGTAATCGATTATCAAGTAAAGCAATAAAGATTAACCTCAAAGTGGACGTAGGCAGTTACGCCGAACCACTATAAATCCGGTGTTCTTATTTCCTGCATTTAACTTTTCATATTGCTCTCTGTTTACATTTACTTTCTTCATTTATCTCTCTACATAATCTTTCTCAACGAGGTTAGTGACCAATTTTGGTGCTAACACTTTAATGCTTTCACTGAGAGTCGAATTCTAAGGCCATAAGGATCTGCTTTGAAGCTACTAGATTGAATAAATCCCCCGAAGGAGATCCGAGTCATTCATAGGACGTCCGTTGATTCTACTCAGAGTTCCTGCCAATAACTCTACAATGGGAAGACCACATACCAGATCAGCCTCTCATAACGCGGACGCCCATGAGACTGCTAGTGTACAACAAGTGGGACCTAGCAATCAACAAGCAAATCTGGGTGTAGGGATTGCCGCCCAAGACCAAATGCAAGTTGTCACCAGAACAGAGTTCAACGACTTGATGAGAGAGCTCATGGAAAGCAGGAGACAACTTAGAGAGAAGATGCAGGCCAACGCCAACCTTATGGCACAACTCACTCAACAACAGCATCAGAGTGCTGGGGGCAGTCCAGCTCCTTACTCTTCATCTGATAGCTCAACTTCATCTGATGAACCCCCTAGGCGTAGACGCCGCAAGACTGAAACTATGCAAGCAGGCGCTGCCGATCAAGCGACTGGGGATCAGTTACACCTCGGAGACCGCAACCGAGATGGAACAGGAAACTTAAGGGCTGGAGCGTAGGTGGAAGCTGGACGCCCGACTCATCAAGATGCCAATGATGCCGAGCCTCAAGATGCACGTTTGGCAAATCGCCAGCAGAGGAGGCATCAGCCTGATCAATCCCGTAGGACAGACTCCAACCTTCCACCTTCCATACAAACCCCAGACCTGACAGCTACGATCAGACAGTTGATGAAAGAGAATCAAGGCTTGTAAAACGATGATTGGGGAGTGTCCAGAAGTCATACTCCGTTCACAGACATTGTTCTACAGGCTAAGTACCCTAGGAAGTTCAGCATTCCAACTATCCCGGCTTATACAGGAAAGACTGATCCCAGGCAGCATGTGATGAGGTACGAATGGATGATGGATTCAGCTAGAGCGAATGATGCAACCAAGTGCAGGTGCTTTCCAATAACTCTATATGGGATCGCTACCATGTGGTTCACCCGACTTCCTCCACGATCCGTATCCAGTTTCGAGGAGTTGGCGAAGAAATTTATAGAACAATTCAGAATACATACTACTCGTCCAAAGGACGTGATGTCTCTATCAAGTGTAATCCAAGCTCCTGGGGAGTCGTTGAAGGAGTATTTGTAGAGATTCCATGTTGCGGCTACTGAAGTCAGTAATCTCAATGATCATGCAATTCTTATGGCTGTGATGCGAGGTGTGGATCCGGATTCAGAGTTTGGAGATTGGTTGGCAGGAAAACCTCCGACTACGCTAGAGCGTTTTTACTCAAAGGCACATCAGTTCATAAGAAGAGAGGAAGCCAGGTGGATAAGGTGAGATAAGGCACCGGGGGTTGTTCAGGGGTCCGAGAAAAGCAACATTGCTGTGAAGCAATCCGGAGACAACTCGGGGAAAGTTCAGGTCAATGTCCAGAACAAGCCCGGGCAATCTAAGGAATCCGGAGGAAGAAATCAGTAGAAGAAGAGAGAAGTGGGGAAATGGAAGCCGAGAATTCCAACCTACAATGAGTACACCCCACTAAATGCATCTTTGGAAAATATTTACCTATCAACGTGCAATACCTTTCAGTACAGAAAGCCACGCCCAAAGGAGTCAACCGAGGAGCAAAAGCGGACCGAAAAGTAATGCCGCTTTCATGAGACTTATGGGCACAATACTGAAGAGTGCAGACACCTACACGACGCTATAGAGAAGTTGATTAGGCAGAAAAAGTTACAGGAGTTTGTAAAGAATCCGCAAGAAGGCGGACAGGGAACGTCCAATCCCGGTCGTGCACCAGCTCCACGTCATCCCGAGGAGCCTGCTCGAACTGTGGGCAGACTAGTCATAAACACGATCATCGGCGGACCTCACCCTGCAGATAAGAACTGGCAAGAAATGGAGCGGTATGCTAATTCCCTGGGGCATGCAGACTTTGAGTGTTATTCCAACGTAGAGGATGGGACTCCTGCTAAACAGCTACGCATGATGACAGACGATATAGTATTCAGGAGCAGAGATGCTGACCAGGTGGAGGCTTTTACCATTGACCCGATGGTCATATCTGCGACAATCGGGCCAGCTTTTGTGAAAAGAATTTTGATTGATTGTGGAAGTTCTGTCAATATCATCTTCAAGAAGGCTTATGACCAGATGAAGATGGAGACGAAGGATTTGAAGCCATCTAAAGCACGTATACATGGCTTTAATGGCGCAGCGACCGATGCAGTGGGATATGTTGAGTTGCTAGTTGAACTGGGACAAGGTGAGCGTAGGAGGGTGCGAATCCTACCTTTCGTAGTTTTGGATGTGGATTCTCCGTACAATGTGTTTTTGGGCCGACCGGCCCTGGCTGAGTTTAGGGCAGCATTGGCCCCGTGGTGTTTGACTTTAAAATTTCCAACTGACAAAGGAATAGGTGTTGTTCATGGCGACCAGGCGACCGGTCGTGCGTGTTATGTGGCTGAGCTCCGAGAGGCCCAACGGAGGGAGAAAGGAAAGGTTGCGGACAATTCCGTCCGCATCCAGCATACTGATAATTGACAAGTAATGCCCGAGCCTTGGCTCGGGCATGATGCTCGGATCTTCAGAGACATAGACCCGAGAGACGACGATGAGGAACCCAGGGAAGAAAAAGCAGCACCGGCTGAACTGACAATTGACATTTCAGTCAGCCGAGACGATCCATCACGAGTGCTGAAGATTTGATCACAACTCAGCCCCTCGATGACCGAAGACCTTAGTGATTTCCTTCGAGCGAATATCGATGTTTTCGCTTGGACACATTCCGACATGTGTGGGATTTCTCCCGCTATTACGAGTCATATGTTGAACATAGACCCGAAGTACGTCCCAGTTAAGCAAAAGAGGAGAGGAATGGACCTGGAGAGGTCCGCTGCTCTCAGAGAGGAGGTGGACAAAATCAAAGCCAATGGGTTCGTCCGCGACGCCCTCTACCCTGAATGGGTATCAAACCCCGTGCTGGTGAAAAAGGCGAACGGGAAATAGAGAACTTGCATAGATTATTCTGATTTGAACAAAGCATGCCCCAAGGACAGCTTCCCACTGCCTAGAATTGATCAGTTGGTCGACTCCACTGCAGGACACGAGTTGTTGTCATTCATGGATGCGTACTCGGGGTACAATCAGATCCCGATGCACATTCTGGACCAGGAACACACTAGTTTTGTCACAAACGTTGGGCTATATTGCTATGTAGTAATGCCCTTCGGATTGAAAAATGCGGGAGCAACCTATCAGTGTTTGGTGAATCGGTTGTTTAAAGATCAGATTGGTAGAACGATGGAAGTCTACGTGGATGACATGAGTCACGACAGTCAAACGACCACATTCGAGACTTAGCAGAGATGTTTGACATACTCAGATATTATGGGATGAAGATCAACCCTCTGAAGTGTTCCTTCGACATTGCGTCGGGGAAGTTTTTGGGATTCATTGTTAATGCCCGGGGAATTAAAGCTAACCCGGAAAAGATTCAAGCTATTCGAGATGTACAAGTGCCCAAAACTATAAAACAGGTACAAAGCTTGAATGGGAAGGTGGCTGCGCTGAGTCAATTTATATCCAGAACCACAAACAAGTGCATTCCCTTCTTCGATATAATAAAGAAAGGAAAGAGGAATTTCGAATGGACATCCAACTATGAGGAAGCGTTCCGAGACCTGGTGAGGCATTCGGAGAATCCTCTAGTGCTGTCGAAACCAGTAGACCATGAAATGCTGTACGTATACTTGGCCATATCCCCGCATGCTATAAGTGCGGCTTTGGTACGCGAGGAGGACCGAGTTCAAAAGCCGGTGTATTACGTTAGTAAACGTTTAACGGGGGCAGAAAGAAATTATCCTAAAATTGAGAAATTGGCCTATTGCTTGGTGGTTGCATCACGCAAGCTGCGTCCATACTTTCAAGCACACTCAGTCAGTATTTATAATGATCAGCCCTTGCGACAGGTACTCCAACGACCAAAAACTTCTGGAAGGATGTTAAAATGGAATATCGAATTGAGTCAGTTCGATATCGCTTACCTGCCACGAAGAGCCATACAAGGGCAAGCGTTAGCAGATTTCATCGCTGAGTTTACTGTATCAGACGAACCAGATGGTCATAGTGTCATTCCTCCCATTCAATGGAAGTTGTACACCGATGGGGCATCAAACGACCATTGCTCCGGGGCTGGTGTAGTCCTTGTGACTCCATAAAATCGATTGATTTATTATTCTTTGAAGCTCAATTTCCTGGCTACGAATAATGAAGCAGAATATGAAGCATTGATTGCTAGTTTAAAGCTCGTTGGAGAACTCGTGGTAAAATCGGTTGAAATATTTTGTGACTCGCAGCTAGTGGTGTACCAAGTGCGAGGAGACTACCAAGCAAGGGGACAAAAGCTTGCTACGTACCTTGCTCTGGTTCAGGAACTATTGGCGAACTTCGAACATTATGACATTTCGCATGTCCCGCGTGAACAGAACAAGGAAGCCGACTCGTTGGCCAAATTCGCAAGCACTGGCGATGCGTAGCAAATGGGTTTGGTTCCCGTCGAGACCTTACATGCTCCAAGCATAGATGTGATGGAAGTCGATTTTGTGATGGGAACGGAAATCGAGAAGGAGTCGTGGATAACCCCATTCAAACAATACCGGCTAAACGGGACTTTACCCGAAAGAAGAAGTGAAAGACGACAAGTCATTCGCAAAGCTGCGCGATATGTGATGCAGGGAGGAGTAATGTATCGGAGGGGATTCTCGGTTCCCTTACTACAGTGCATCGCCCGTGATGAAACAAAGCGAGTCTTGGAGGAAGTTCACGAAGGAGAATGTGGCGATCATACTGGGGGCAGACACTAGCAAAAAAGATCCTCCGCTACGGATACTATTGGCCAACTGTGAATCGGGATGCTGCAGACTATGTAAGAAAATGTGACAAGTGTCAAAGCTACACAAAAATCCCGAGAGCTCCACCGACGGAACTCACGAAAATGGTTAGTCCATGGCCGTTTGCAATCTGGGGAATCGACATAATCGGTTCTTTGCCTATATCCAAAGGTGGTGCAAAATACGCCATAGTTGCGGTCGACTCTTCACGAAATGGGCCGAGGCAGAGCCTCTGGCCATAATCACCTCCAAGAAGGTCATTAATTTCGTTGTACGAAACATTATATGCCGCTTTGGCCTCCCACGAACCATCATTACAGACAACGGAACTCAATTTGAAAGTAGAGAATTCAAAGATTTCTGTTTAAAGTATGGCATTGAGAAAAAGTTCGCCGCCGTTGCTCATCCAAAGGCTAATGGACAAGTTGAAGCCGTGAACAAAATAATCAAGTCCATATTGAAGAAGCGTTTGGAAAAGGCTGGAGGCAAGTGGGTAGATGAACTCCCAACAGCGCTATGGGCTTATCGAACTACCCACAAGTCCACGACTAGCCACACTCCATTCGCATTGGCATACGGCTCGGAAGCTGTTATACCCGTGGAGCTTGAAGTTCCATCACATCGGGTGACACATTATGATCCTAAGACGAATCAGGATCTCATGTTGGAATCATTGGACTTCGTTGATGAAAAACGTGAAGAAGCTGAATTGAGGGCGGTAGCATATAGGCACCAAGTCAAGCGATATTACAACGAAAAAGTCCGCCCAAGAATCTTCGATGTGGGTGATCTCATTTTGAAACGAGTTTTTCCGGTACCATCACGTATGAATCCCAACTGGGAAGGTCCATATGTCGTTGAACGGAAGCTTGGAGAAGGAACTTTCAAGCTAGCGACCGTTGATGGCGTGACACTCCCTCGAGCATGGAATAGTGAACATTTGCGACGTTATTATATTTAGCCTATTTCTTTCATATTTCAGGTGCAATTATTTCCCATGTGTTTTTATTCCATTGATTCTTAGTTTCCTTTTAAGCATGTAGTCGGATGATTTAGTTTGTTTTCATTAATAAAGGCTTGAAGCCATCCTTTCTATGAATTACTGATGTTTCTGTGCCTTATATTCCGATGGCAAACTACTGGAGTTACATTATTTTGTCTGACATACGAACTCACATAAACGACCTAAATCACCAAGTCCCCTGAATGCGGACTGGGGTACTCTAAGTCCCCGGAGTGCGGACTAGAGTATAAACGACTTAAATCTCCAAGTCCCCTGAACGCGGACTGGAGTACTCTAAGTCCCCGGAGTGCAGACTAGAGTATAAACGACTTAAATCTCCAAGTCCCCTGAACGTGGACTGGAGTACTCTAAGTCCACGGAGTGCGGACTAGAGTATAAATGACTTGAATCTCCGAGTCCCCTGAACGCAGACTGGAGTACTGTAAGTCCTCGGAGTGCGGACTAGAGTATAAATGACTTAAATCTCCAAGTCCCCTGAACGCGGACTGGAGTACTCTAAGTCCCTGGAGTGCGGACTAGAGTATAAACGACTTAAACCTCCAAGTCCCCTGAACGCAGACTGGAGTACTCTAAGTCCTCGGAGTGCGAACTAGAGTATAAACGACTTGAATCTCCAAGTCCCCTGAATGCTGACTGGAGTACTCTAAGTCCCCGAAGCACGGACTATAATATAAATGACTTGAAACTCCGAATCCCCTGAATGCGGACCGGATTACTCTAAGTCCCCAGAACGCGGATTAAAAAATATTCTAAGTACCAAAAATGTGAAACAAGAGATGTCTAGTTCCCAAGAATATCCGAGTAATGTGAAGGTGGATTGGGAATTTATGTAACTCACGAGAACTTGAGTTTCGTCCGTAGTTATACAGAAAGCTAAAAAGCAGAAATCATTTGAAAGATAAGGAAACTAAACTTTATTCACTAATCCAAAATGGGGTTATACAACCACTCCTCCAAAACTCGGAGACAAAAGTCTGTCTACGTTGACTACAAAAATAAATAAGTAAAAAGTAGTTACATGATCTAAGCTAACCCTCGTTGAACGAGTGCAGTGGTTACTTCTTCGGTTTCTTTGGCTTCTTGTCTTCCTTCGTTTGTTCGGACGACTCCTCCCCCACGCGCTTTCTCTTGGACGTTTTGCTCGCCAGAGAAACAGTATCAGGAGTGGGAGGAGGAACATCCAGTGGTTTGGATTTTCCAGGAAGGATGACTTTCAGCGGCTTGTTCAGCGGGTCGTTAAGTTCTATTACTTGAGACTCGACCTTGATCTCAACTTTCTTCCTCTTCTCTTCCGCGAGTTGCTCTTTCATACTCACCTTCGAAGTATGTTCTGAGGCGCCCGTGATTTCAATTTCATAACTCCCTTCAACGGGGAACGAAGTTTCAGACTTATCATCGCCGAGCGCCCCGATCACTTGAGCATCAGGACCGGGGGTTACTCCCGCGTGAGTAGCATCGCTCAATTTCCCCATCTCCTCCTTGGCGTCATCGCTCCTTGGAGTCGGTTCAGGATCAGAGCGGCCTACATAAAAACACAAAAAACGAACGTTAGAATCAATAACCTCTCGCAGAAAGCGACAGATCTTTGAACTTCAAGAAGAAGAGTTTTATACCGGTTTCCTGCTGGCTTTCAACTGTGCGAGGAGTTTCACCCTCTAGAATGGGGGATAGCATGTGAATGCCGAGTCCGGGATCTTCTGGATCGTAACCAACGTGTTGCTCAAATGGATCAAGTGCTGGCCGATTGGTCGATTGAGTAGAAGGAGGAGCCGCAGCTTCGGTTCCAGATGAGCCAGCTATGTCATTTTTCTCCTTTGATGGAGGAGAGCCTTTACTAAAGAGAGCCATAGCTGCAGACATGTTCGATGGCTCGTTCCCCCTGAGAAACTCTTTCACTAAAGCATCCTCGTCGACCTCCTCGATTCCCGACTCCACTTTTCTAATCTTTATTAAAGTCTTCCAAGCCTCGGCTAAAGATTCAAGGTAGCCCTCGCCTAAGAAAGTCAAGTCCCGGTGCATGAGGACACGGGGATTGTATTCAGCTATCAGTGGGTCAAACATACACTTGACCTCTTCTCTACCGGCCTCTACAGCCGCTTCAAGGCGAGAGTCGATCTCCGCGGAAGCTATTCTCTTGCCCTCCTCACGGGCTTCGTCCTTCTTTGTCCTGACCTTAGAAAGCTCATCGTCGAGCTTTGCCTTCAAGAGACGTGTATCGACAATCTCGTTGCAGTACCATTGAGACTCCTATTGAGCAGCTATCTTCTCTTCCCTCTCCTTGGAGAGTAGCTCCTTCAACTCTTTAACCTGAAGGGCGAGTTCATCCCTTTCTTTTTGAATAGAATCTTTTTCTAAAGCCAGTGCCCCACAGTGTTGGACCGCGTCATCAAGTTCCTTCTTATGAGTCGTCTCTAGACGAGTGACGGCCTCCGTAGTCTCCTTAGCGCTTTGTTCTATAGCCTCGAGCTTGGACTTGTACGAAGCAAGCTCTTCATCCTGATTTTTGATAATGGCTTTATCGAAGATAGCTTCAAGCTTCAAACGGTCGATTTCCTGTTGACGCTCAACGGAGATTTCCGAGACTTTTTTGACTAAATGAACAAACGCGTCATGTTGAACATAGACGTCGTTGTTGCAAGCGATGGCACGCTGCTTGACATGCCCCAGAATGTGATGAATAGCTGGAAGGAACTTCAGACCGTCAAAACAGATTTTAGAAAATTTAGCTTTAAGCTTAGCCAGCTTCTCCGATATCGTTGGGTCTGCCGCAGGAATAGGGGGAGGAGGTTTTGAAAGTTCTGTTCTCTTACGATGTTCCCGAGATTGTCGTGTGCTTGATGAACTAGAATGTTGATCTCGGGAAACATCGGGTTGAGACCCCTTCTGCGAAGACTTTTCTCTGCCTTGCTCTGTTTGAGGAGGAGGATCGCGAGAGTATGAAGACTGGCTGTGTGATTTCTTTCGATAAGTCGACTCTCGGGGACGGTTATCTCAGTCTCCGTAGTCATCTCTGTCCTGGCGCTTGCCAGAGCCCGAATCCCGGCTAGAATGGTGAAAGATGGATGAGCCATGGAGACGATCGAATCCGTGGGAGCATCCCATGTCACCTGCATAGAATGAGAAAACGACAAGTTAGAAAAGATCAGGGTGACGGCTAAGATTGAAGTGCAGGGTGAAGTGCGCGTGTCCGTGTGCGTCCTAGTGTTTCCCCCCGACGGACCAATTTCTTTACTAATAGAAGTTTTATCTCCCTGGACTTGGGATTTACCTCCCGTATCGCCTCTAGCGGGCGAATGAAGCTTGAGGGCCTCTGGATCGTCGAAGCCGTAGTTGAGTAAATCGTCAGGAATGGTAAGGTTCGACATGCCCTTCAGAGAACTTTCTAAGTGCTGCGAGGAAGTTTCTTTTTCCGTTGGAATAAGAGTAACTTTAGAAGTTCCGCCCACTGTTTTCTTCCTCAGCTTGCACGTCAGTTTCTTCTTCCTCTTCGAAGGGGAAGACGACGTTTCAATGTCATGAACTTCAACTATCGGGCCCCGAGACGGACTAATATTTTCGCCCTGTACTTTGGGCGTTTCTGCTTCTTTAATCTCCCCCTCCTCTAGTGTGTCAGGGGCGTTATGTGCTGAAGACTCGGCCTGCCTTTTCCCTTTGCCAACAGCAGGCCTAGGTATGGTAACACCCTGAGGGAGGCTTATCTGGCGACCTTCTACCAACAGCCAAAACTGTGTAAGTGACTCGTTTGAAATGAGGGATTTGATGTCCCGATTTCCTGCGGGGAGAACTCGGATAGTTGCCACTGCTTTAGAGTATCCGGAGCCTTCGGGACGTGGAGTGATACCCGAAAAAGTGGATAAAGAGTCAGAAAAGATGCAGATTCCGCCAAATTCAAGTGTTGATCTAGAAAACGAACTTACTTCCTTCCATCCATCTTCTAGCGAAACCGGAAGGACAACGAACATCGAACCACTCTTGCTTGTACTGGGAGAATTTGCTCCATGCCTCAGTCAGGATTTGGCATTTACTATATGGCTCCAGAAATGTGAAAGATGGGCTATCCGACCGTCTCTTGAAGCGATAAATATAACGGATATCGCCTGGAGTCGGAAGCCTGGAGAAGACACTCATAAAGGGGATGCAAGTCCCAAATAAGAAAGCATGATTGTTCGGAGGCAGTTGTGAAGGAGCAATCTCGATATATTGCAATAAGTCGCGAAGGAAGGAGTTGAAGGGTGGAACGCTGCCGACCCAGCACATAAACTTATTGCAAGCTGTATACCCGGCTGGGGGCAGATGCGGACGATAGTTCCCCAAAGGAACTAACACGTCGTCGTAAGGGATTCCGTGGACAGAGCATATCCGACGAAGTGTAGTCTCGTTAATCCTCGAGGCCTGTGAATCGGCTGGGTCGTCTAAGAAAATAGCTGCCTCCAGAGCGTCAGGAGCTGAATGGACGGATGCTTTCGTGGCACTCGGTAAGTTTTGAGCAGGCGTAGTTGACGGATTCGAAGTATCTACAACTTCTTGTCTAGAGGATGGCCCAGGTCTGTCAGAGATCATAGCAGAGCTAGATTTTCTAGACATCTATAATGAAGATCGAGTCCAACAAAGCACCTGTTTGAACTATACTTGAAAAACAATTAACATTAGACTTAACAATGTAAGTATTCCCCCCGTGTGGTGTGTGAACTAGTGTGATCATCCAAATATAAGTGCTGAGAAATTGAGAGCCGCAGAGTTGATGATATAAAGTTAAGCTTTGGACTGTCATCTTCAAAGACCGTCATCGCTGACCGTCTCCGAAAACCTACCCTATCATGTTTTTCAGTCTTGGACTCGGACATTGGCACTATATGTTAAAGGCTATTATCTATTTTTATCGATTTGAATTCAGGCTTATAATTGTTGAAACTGGGGAGTCATCAGTCCAGATTAGTTCGATATGCTGGTTTGTTTAAGTCCTTGTCCTTGTTTTTTGTCATATGAATAGGCACGGGGAATAAGTGAGTTTAACAAGGGTTATGTTCAATTAGAATGATTTCGACTGTCGTTGTCTATTCATTAAAGGCCAAGACCGAGCGACACTTGAAACACATGGCCTGAATGCCGCTCGGCCTAAATGCCATTCGGCATAAATGTTGTTCGGCCTAAATGTCGTTCGGCATCAACCCCGCTCGGCCTAAATGTTGTCCGGCCTAAATGTCGCTCGGCATCAACCCCGCTCGGCCGAAATGTCGTTCGGCCTAATTCCACCGTTCGGCATTCTCTGGGCCAACATATGAGCCAGATACACCGAATCGCTTACTTCCAACCTCCCTGACTTCACTCCGGTATCTCTTCTTCATCGGTCGGCATGAACGAGTCATGCCGAGCCGTGATCATACCGAGCTGCATCGCTCGGCGTCTGAGCCCAACCTCGACCTTACTCCCACACTTCAATTCACACGCCACCAGCGTCCGAACATCTCAAACCTAACCGAATCTCACCGAGCTAGCACCTTCTTCCGACTTCCACTCCGTTTAATCATAGGGCTTGATTAAACATCAAACCCAACTTCCTAATCTACGAGACTTCCGTTACTTATAGATTAAGGGAAGTTATAATCCGAGTCTCATCCAAAGTCTCTAATCGAAGAGATTCGGGTATGCGAAGTTTCCATACCTAAAAGAAGGAAAAGGAATCTGGCGAGATACTTGAATTGGAAGTGGAGATCTGTTCGGGCTTGCTGTGGAAGGCAATCGGGACGTAACCAAGGAGACTCGGGGATTAAAGGAGTTGGAAAGGTGTTGGCGAGGGATTGGAAAGGCTCGAGTTTGTAAGTATAGTGGTGTAGAAATACGAGTAAAAGGGAGAAGGAGAAGAAGTATCAGCTTTTATAGAGGAAAGAAGCTGA
Source organism: Allium fistulosum (assembly GCA_030737815.1). NCBI lineage: Eukaryota > Viridiplantae > Streptophyta > Magnoliopsida > Asparagales > Amaryllidaceae > Allium > Allium fistulosum. The sequence continues at coordinate 447,728,794 of CM060903.1, forward strand.
ACAGGCATCAACCAGTAGAACCGATCAAGGCAGGGTAGTTCGGCATCCAGGCCTTGTTCGGCGTCCAATACCGTTCGGCATCCAAGTGTCATTCGGCATCCAATATCGTTCGGCACCCAACGTTTCGTTCGGCATTCTGGAAAGCCCTCCGGAGAAACAAAGCGAGAGTTTAGGAGAGAGTATGAGGTGCTCATGATTCAAAGCACATCACGTTTGACCACATGATGCGCTTTGGGGGGCAAGTGTTACCTGGGGGTTTGACCAGGCAACTAGGTCGTTCGGCATTTCAGTGCTCGTCCGGCATTCAGAGGTCGTTCGGCATTTCAGAGGTCATTCGGCATTCGGCCTCGTCTGGCATTCAGTGGTCGTTCGGCTTTTCAGTGCTCGTCCGGCATCCAGTGGTCGTTCGGCATTTCAGTGGTCGTTCGGCATTTAAGAGCTCGTCCGGCATTTAGAGGTCGTTCGGCATTTCAGAGGTCGTTCGGCATTCAGGGGTCGCTCGGCATCCCAGCCTCGACTGGCATTCATGCCTCGTTTGGCATTCCAGCCTCGACCGACATTCCAGCCTCGTTCGACATGGCAAGGTCGTTTGGCATCGGAGGCCTCGTTCGGCATTCAAAGTATCGTTTGGCAGAAGTCTCGACCGGCATGGAGCCTCGCTCGGCATTTGCCGTTCGGCATTCATGGTTCAGCACACAGAAGTTACTTACTTTGGGCTGAGGTATCTTGCCACTAGGCCCACCAGGGCAGTCCAACCCATCTTCATCTATAAATAGAGAGGCAGGGGCATAGTGAACTGGACCTTTTTTCGAGAACACTAGGGAGTCTCTACCGCTTTCAAGACTTGTCCTTTTTACTTAGCAATTGCATTCAAGTAATTGGTGTACGGGTCGTATCTGTAATCGATTATCAAGTAAAGCAATAAAGATTAACCTTAAAGTGGACGAGGCAGTTACGCCGAACCACTATAAATCCGGTGTTCTTATTTCCCGCATTTATTGCATATTGCTCTCTATTTACATTTACTTTCTTCATTTATCTCTCTACATAATCTTTCTCAACGAGGTTAGTGACCAATTTTGGTGCTAACAGTTTGGACACCCAAGTGTGATCATACATTCAATGAGTTAAAGGAGAAGTTGACAAGTGCTCCCGTTTTAATTATTCCAGATGGGAGTGAAGGATTAACAGTGTACATGGATGCTTGTTAGACCAGATTGGGAGCAGTTTTGATGCAAAATGGTAAAGTAATAGCGTATGCGGGTCGACAGTTGAAACCTCATGAGAAGAATTACGCTACGCACGATTTGGAGTTGTTGGCAGTTGTCTTCGCATTGAAGGTATGGAGGCACTACCTTTTAGGTTCAAAGTTTGAGTTATATACAGATCACAAGTCATTAAGTATCTTTTTACCCAAAAGGACTCGAACTTGAGGAAGCAAAGATGGCTGGAATTTCTTGTGTCTTATGACCTAGAGATTCTTTATACTCCAGGTAAAGCAAACGCCATTGCAGATGCATTAAGTAGGAATATGGCGATGATTGCAAATTTGGAAGTTAAGCCAACACTAATGGAGAGAATTGCATATTTCCAAGAAGAAGACCCTATTTTAGCTCGGCTTAAGAAGGATGTTGAAGATGGAACTATCTCTAGTTTTCAGATTGACTCCTGAGGAATTTTAAGAACGAATGGATGGATTTGTTTGCTTGATGTTAATGGAGTTAGACAAGACGTGCTGAGAGAGTGCTATTGATCAAGGTTATTTATCCACTCAGGAGTGACCAAAATGTTTCATAACATGAATAAGAAATTTTGGTGGAAAGGGATGAAGAGAGATATTTTGGTCTTCGTGAGTCGGTGTGCGAATTTTCAACATGTCAAGAGTGACCAACAGAAAACTGATATGTTACTCCAACCATTAGAGATATTGAATTGGAAGTGGGAGCAAGTATCCATGGACTTTATCGATGGGTTGCCTAGAACACGAAGATGTAATTAAGGTATTTGGGTAATTGTAGATCGATTAACAAAGAGCGCCCACTTTATTCCGGTGAAGTCTACGAGAACTACAGCTTCTTTGGTAGGGATTTGTTTGAGGGAGATCATTCGACTGCATGGAATTCCAGTAAGTATAGCTAGTGATCGAGATCCCATCTTCACCAGTTGATTTTGGGGAGCATTGCAAGCCGCTTTAGGGACAGAGTTGAATTTGAGCACACCCTATCACCCGTAGACAGATGGACAAACCGAAAGGGTGAATCAAATTTTGGAGGATCTCTTGAGAGCATGCATTTTGGATTTTGGAGGTTCTTGGGAAGATCATCTACATTTGGTAGAGTTCTCTTATAACAATAGTTACCAAGCTACCTATAAAGCTTTGTATGGATGGCCATGTAAATCTCCTTCAAGTTGGATTGAACTGAAGACCGTTTAGTTCTTAGACCAGAGATGATTCTAGAAGCATCAGAGAAAGTGGCCATGATCAAGGAAAGGATGAAAGAAGACCAGGATCGACAGAAAAGTTATGCCGATCAAAGGAGAAGGGACTTACAGTTTACGGTCAAGGATTTGGTATTTGTGAAAGTTTCCCTAATAAAAAGAGTTGTAAGATTCAGATGGGAAAGAAAGCTAGCACACAGATTCATTGGACCATTTAGAATCCTTGAGAGAATTGGATCGTTGGCCTATAGAGTAGATTTGCTTGAGAGATTGTTTGAAGTTCATAATATTTTTCATGTATCTCAATTAAGAAAGCATGTTCATGATCAATCTTTGATTATTGAGACGTCTGTTCAAGAAGACTTGGAAATAGAACCAAACTTGATGGTAGTCCGATATCCAGTTCATATTGTAGATCGGGATGAAAGGAGATTGAGAAACAAGGTGGTTAAGCTTGTGAAGGTTCAGTTGAGTGATGATCCCTGTGATTGTACTTGGGAGATGGAGGGTCGTATTAGAGAAACTTACCCTGATGTAATGTTAGGTTAGTTGTTTGTTTTTTGAACGCATTATGTATGTTCTTGTATGGCATAGTTGCTTTGCATTGTTATATGAATTTATAGGTATAATACATACCTTTTGGGTTGTCTTCTGTGTATTAATTTCGAGGATGAAATTCTCCTTGGGGGGGGGGTGTAACGACCCGTAAATCTATCGCTTTGTATTTGAATATTTAAATCATTTTTAAATGTTTAAATAATGTATTTTAGTAACCAAATAAACAAACTTTAAAAATTAATTAATGATATTTAAATCATTTTCAAATTTTATTACCAAAATAATTAGTTCAAATAAAAATAGAAAATGTGACCGAAAAACATTTCCAAAATTTCAACTTTTCGGCATCGGAAAGTCATTAAAAACGTTGTGCACATTTTTGTATCACTCATATACGCATGCACTGTAACGATCTGCCTTTTTGGACAGTTTAAATCGACGATAAACCACACGTATCAGACTCAAACCATACAAAAGGGCAGATTGTTATTGGGGTAAATAAGAAAAAAGCAGAGAAAGAAAAAAACAAAACAGAATCTCGATGCAGAATGACAAAATATAATAATCAAATAACAGTTCATGAAGCTGTTTTGTAAATACATTTGATTATTCCTTTACAACAAAATCAGAGTTACATACTACAAGAAATAATAAATAAATGCAGCGGAACAACATGATGCAGTAGAATAAATATAATAAATAGTAATAGTACAAATCTTCATCTTCGTCCTCTAGAAATAAGGTCTTCAACCCTGAAATGCTCAGGCTGACCCAAGCGAATTGAAAAGACAAAACACTCGAGTCGGAACTAAAAGGTCTTATGTAAGTTAAATCAACGGTAAATATGAGTGTAACGGCATCAGAGATGTTTACGGGGTTTGACATCTCTTATCCAGTGTCTAACGTGGGTGCAGTAACTTAAGAGATGTTCGGGATTCCCATCTCCTTAGGATCCGTTAAGCTATCTACTATGTAGTACAATATGCTATTATAATATGTCTACAGTAAAGTAAAAGTATTAAAATAGCGTTAAGGCGTTACCCATATCCCCTTTAACACATTTTTATATATTCCCATAGTCTATGTAGTATCGTAACTCCTCCGTAAACTGGAGGCTATCAGAGGGCACTCCATAGGTATGATACAAAACAAACTCGTAGAAGGCGCGATAGGGAATGTGAACACGGTACTCGAGGCAATGCTAGGGTAGATATACCAATTGCATATTCGGACTGGTGGTAACGCATAGCAGCTACTACCGCCCATCTCGGAACACACCCCCAACGGTAGTAGCTGCTATGCGTACTCCAGTTTACGGAGGAGTTACGGTACTATATAGACTATGGGAATATATAAAAATGTGTTAAGGGGGATATGGGTAATGCCTTAATGCTGTTTTAATACTTTTAATTTACTGTAGACATATTATAATAGCGTATTGTACTACATAGTAGATAGTTTAACGGATCCTTAGGAGATGGGAATCCCGAATATCTCTTAAGTTACTGCACCCACGTTAGACACTGGATAAGAGATGTCAAACCCCGTAAACATCTCTGACGCTGTTACACTCATATTTACCGTTGATTTAACTTACATAAGATCTTTTAGTTTTGATTCGAGTGTTTTGTCTTTTCAATTCGCTCGGGTCAGCTTGAGCATTTCAGGGTTGCAGACCTTATTTCTGGAGGACGAAGATGAAGATTTGTACTATTACTATTTATTATATTTATTCTACCGCATCATGTTATTCCGCTGCATTTATTTATTATTTCTTGTTGTATGTAACTCTGGTTTAGTTGTAAAGGAATAATAAAATGTATTTACAAAACAGCTTCATGAACTGTTGTTTGATTATTATGTTTTGTCATTCCGCTGCGAGATTCAATTTTGTTTTTTTCTTTCTCTGCTCTTTTCTTATTTACCCCAATAACAATCTACCCTTTTGTATGGTTTGAGTCTGACGCGTGTGGTTTATCGTCGATTTAAACTGTCCAAAAAGGCAGGTCGTTACAGTTGGTATCAGAGCTTTGGTTTAGCGATAACCTTAGCTTTGTGGGGTTTGACTCATATTAAATAGGATAGTAATACCCTAGAATGAGTCGCTTAGTGTATATATTTGAGAGAGCGTATTTGTTAGTGTTATAAAAAGGGTTTTGTATTGTGTTAATTTGTTACGTTTTGTATTTATAAATTCTGGTCGGTGCATAGGACGCTATGACATCGATAGGGATTTCAAAACACTTAATAGGACAGACCGACACAATATTGTTTTGAAATATAGGTGAATGAAATAATTTTTCCTATTATATATTTTGCATATGAAATAATAAATTTTATAAATGATATAGTTGGTTGTTATATATTTGCTTGTTTGGTAGTGAAATTTATATAAACACTGATTGAAAAATAAGTGTTGCAAATAAAATGAATATAAATTGGAATTTGAGAACTTAAGTTCCGGGATTTTGAAAATTTCTTTCGAAAGATTTTGGAATATAATATTAATATTATTTCGAAGTATTTTCTGATATAAATATTTCAAGATGATTTGAAAGAAATGTTTTAAAAAGAAATTTTTGAAGGAAATAAGTTCTGTACTCCCCTCTCTATCGCTGGGAAATAATTTCGGTGATGAGTGCACGCATCATCGACGTTCATTTTCGAGTTTCAAAGTGGGTAGACGGTTGTAGTGGTTTTAGTACACCTTGTTTTGATAAACGAATCTTAATTTTTAATTTCTAGATATGATTTGAACTATAAAGGGTAAATATATTTATTATTTTCTGAGTGACTAAAATGAACCCGGAATTTAGTTCTAAAATTTTCCGACAATTAGTAGTTTTCAATTATTGAAATAAATGAAATCTTAGTTATTTTAATAATTGGAAGTTTCTAGAATGAAGAAAACATATGTAATTAGATGCTTAGTGATTAGTGGTATATATGAGAAGTTGGAAAATTGTAAACTTAAGAATAATGAAAATTTAGAAGATGAATTATTGATCTTGAAGGGAAAAAATGAACAAGATGAACTCGTGTAACTTTCTATTACATTCTAAAAGACATTTATATATAACTTACCAAAATATCATAAGTTGAAATGTTAATAAGAATATGTAGTAGAATATTATACAAGTAAAACTTGAATTTTTTTTGAAAGTTTTCAATGGAATTACTTCTATAAATAAGAATTCTAATGTTATAAATTGTTATAAACTAAAGTTAATAGTTTGAAATGCTACTAATTAAATGTAATAAAAGTGAATAATGTAAGAAAAATGATTATAAGATTAAGTTAACATTTTAAGTTATTTATAATCAGATTGAATAATAAAAGGTGAATACTGTAAGTAAATAATTATAAACTTGTATTAATATTGAAACCATTTATAATTAAAATGAGTACTACATTAATTTAATGATTATAACTTCAGGGACATTGAAATGATTTAGAAATGGAGTTAATATTCAATAATACTTTAAATATGGAAGAATGAATGTGAAAAAGAAATAATCTATTAATGGTGAATTAAATTTTAAAGAAACTTACCTAATAATGTATAATCCAATAATTGAAATAAAAATAACTTATTTAAGTAATGAATGTAAAGTAATAAAATGAGAAAAAAATGACATTTTGTGAATAAAGGAGAAATGAACTTCCGGTAAGTAATAATGAATGTAAATAAATGAAAATAAACAGTATATGAATGAGAAAAGGAATGTAAATGAAAAAAAAGGGAAAATCAAACTAAATAGTAAATTGAAATAAAATGTATACAATACTTCAATATGAATTCATTTATGGTCCAAATAAATGAAATGGATATAACTTATGTAAGTAAAGAATGAAAATTTATGAAATAAGCCTTATATGAGTGAATGAAAATTTAAAATTTTGTAAGTAATGAACGTGAATTAAAGAAAATCATTGTATGAAAAAATGAACAAGAAATGATGTGAAAAAATAAATAGAGAAAACTTAAAAATATGTTGAATTCTTTGTTTGTATTGGCTTATGGATTAGTTGGGAAATGATACTTCTATTTTGTATAAGGATGTATAAATAATCTATAAGTTTTATCTAAGACTTTTGAGTGTATGGTTTACTTAGTAGTTTATTTATCATTTTTATATGATTAGAAGTTCTGAACCCGAACAAACCATTGTTTTGATTGCTATGGATGGATGATTGCTCTCTTTGTTTAAAAATGATGTTTGTACTGTTGTTGCAATGACTGTGTTATATTGTGATGTTTTGTTTGTTATTTGTTGAAACAACTTAAATATTTCTCTTTTATATAATTATTAACTTCTTTGGATTATATAAGTGAAATACAGGTTATGGAAGCAATTGCTATTGCTTTTTGTTTCATAAAATAAGCGTTAGTTTGCCGACAAATAGGTACGTTCTCGGATTACGGTTTTCTAGCGATATTATATTATTTTTCCCGTGGTTTATGATATTTTATTTTGAAAAATATGATATATATTGTATTATTGATATTACTATTTCTCCTAAACCTCTCCGTACAAGGGAGACTCTGCCAAAAAATTTCGTGAATTTTGGACTTAGAAAATTTTGTGAAATGTTTTTCAAATGTTTACTTACTTGAATATAAAAGGATTTAATTGTTATAAATTGATATATGTTATTTAAATTATTTAATCATGTAAATCAATTGTTTATAAATTTAATATTTGAATAATATATATCGATTTCTTAACTCCTTCTTTTCCCTTCTTTTCCTTTTCGAGGATGAAATATTTTGAGTGGGGGAGAGTGTAACGACCCGTAATTTTCGATAATTAAAAATTGTTAATTTAATAAGATATTGTGAATTTAATGTTGGAAGAAATAAAAAATTTGTGATTAATGATAAGAATGTAATTGGAATAAACATGATAGTATTAATTTAAGGTAACTGATAACTGCTTTAAATGTAATTCCAATTAATTAAAAGGATCAAAGAGTTACAATTGATATAGATTGTAAATAAATTATAGTAATGTACGTAATAATGGATAATTGGATTTAAAAGAGTAATTGATAATTTGAATGTTGTATTAATTAATGAAATAAGTTGTAATTAATTTTAATTGATAATAGTAGTGGGGTAGTAATAGTTATAACAATTATTTGTAAATAATAAACTTACAAATGTTATTAAATGTAGTAATGGTGACGATTGTTGTTTGTTGCCAACATATTTAATCAATTGCAATTAAATGCAATTAAAAGTTACATTAATGTGAGTTAAGACAATAACTGAAAATTATGAATGTAATAGAATGAATAAAAATGTTAATTTTATTCATAAGGTAATAATTGACTTAATAAAAGAATGAAACCAAGATAAATTAATTAATTGGGATTTCAAATTTTAATTAATGTGAAAATGACAAATTTCAATATAATTGAAATATAGTAGTTAATATAAATAAAAGATGATAATTGTAGAATATTAATTCAATAAGATGTAACCAACGTAAATTTTAGTCATAATATGATAATTGATTGAATAAAAAGAATTGAACTCAAAGTTGATCAATTTATTGGAATTTAAGCTATAATAAATGAATTTATTGCAATTAAATGTAATTAAATACTACGTTAATGGAAATTAAGATGAAATTGTAAAATATTAATGTAGTAAGAGATAAACTAATGTTAATTATATCCTTAGGGTAAGAACTGATTGAATAATAAGATTGAAAAGTCAAACAAATGGATTTATTGGAAATTTAAATTATAATTACTGAATTATTGAAATTGAAATCAAATACTGTAATTTGTGCAATATTGAATATTGAATTGATATAGAAATTTGTTTTAAGGGATTATAAATTAATAAGTAATCTAAAGTGATAGAAATTTGTAAATTATAAAATTTGAATTAAAAAGTGATTAATTAATTTAATTATTATTTATTTAATTAACGTGAAAATACCCATTTTGGCCACTGACTCGGATTTCGACGAAACCAGTTTCATCGGATTCGTAACAGTGAATTATTGTAGGATTTCATGTTTCGTAGAGATCATACTTGTCGTTTGATCGTACGGGCTCGAAATGCCTAGAAATCAATTTAATTAAATTCAGTTGAAATCAATTTGAAATAAGCTGATTTTAAGCTAACTTCTTCATACGATGGAATTAGGACTTGAAACCTATTCCATTGAGTTTAAAAACATTAAAAACATCTATTTTGATATATGGGATGACCTATTTTCATTTCGGGGTCAGAATGGACTTTTTGGGTCGCGTAGTCGTTTCGATCCAACCCTGCCTATATATAGGCCGTTATAAACGCTAATTGTTTCTCGTATTAGTATTTCTGTATGTACATCTTCTTCCTCCTTCTCAAACCTAACTCCTGAATTACAAAACCTAATTTACGAAAAAAATTTGCTCCTGGTTTACTTCGAGTCGGGAAGAGGTTTACTTCGAGTTTCAGAGGAGAAAACCCTGCAGCGACTTGGGGTTAGAGAGAGTTCAAGGCCAAACAAGGCAGATCTGGGCGCGCTTTGAGTTCCAGAGGTGAAAACCCTGGAGCGACTTTGGGTCAGGAGCCAAATGACTCGGGTCTCGGGTCATTTTGGCAAAAACTCAAAGCAAGCACCGGATAATTGAGGCGGCGACTCGAAGTAAGACTCGAAGTCGAAATTTTTCAATCTTCTAACGTTAATAACTTTTGCATACGAGCTCGAATTCACGCGCGGTTTTTTCATCGGGATCGGGATTGTATCGAAATTCCGGACATTTTGACACTAGTTTGGATGAATTCTGAGATCGTTCAAATTTTGGGCTTAAATTGGATTTTAATTCGATTTAAAATCGAAGGTGAGTTTTTTAACCCACTCACAATTACTAAATTATCTTATGTTAGTTAAATTAAATTTATATGTGATTAGAAATTAATTGATCGACGTTTGGTATGTTTAAATTGTCATTTTAGTTAAAATTGACTTTTATTGCATTTAATTATTGTTAAATTTAATATTGAATTTAAATTGTCAATTTAATACTCGTTATTGATGATCAGTTATCTATTAATGTTTATTAATTGATTGGGATGATGGTTGTGATGGATGTTTGATAGTTGATATTGGATGACTGGATGATTGTATTTTATATTGTTATAAATGCAGGTTACCTATGGGTTGAAATGATACATACCCGAACGATCTATAGATTAAGAAAAAATCGTTATGGGTTGAAATGATAGACCTGAGCGATTTTATGGATCTTTATTAAATTCGAGATTGCGGTTTGAAATGATATATAACCGTAAAATTGTAAATTGCAGATTGAAATGATAAATATCTATATCACTTGACTCTAGGGTAGAAAATTATATACGGACACTGGATTGGTTAAATTAAGTGATTTTTAAATCTTTAAAATTTTGAATTCAGTTAACTGGTATCTTGAAGTAGAAATTGATTTATATAAACTGAATTATTTTCAAAAATCCAAGCATTAATGTTGAAATTGGAATTGATTTAATGTATTGTTCAAAGGATTTAAATTGGAATTTCAAAGTTGAATTATCGAATATAAATGAATTATCGAAATTGAGTTATTGAAATGTTTGGATATAATTTTGAAATCTACTTTTAAACCAACTTAATTAGTTTAAACTATTCTAATTTATTTTAACCAAATTTAACCTATTTCAAACTAATTAACCCAGTTAATCTATTTTAATCTATTCTAATCTAATTTAATATATTTAATATATTTAATCTATTTTAAACCATTTAAACTTTATTAAACTATATTAAACTGTTTTAATTTATTTTAAACTATTTTAATTTAATTTAAATTATTTAATCTATTTTAAATCTATTTAATTTAAATTAAATTATTTAATCTATTTTATATCTATTTAATATAATTTAAATCTATTTAATCTATTTAAGTCATTTTAAATCTAATTTTAATCTATGTTAAACTATTTTAAATCATTTAAACTATCTTTAAAACCATTAAAACTATTTATAACTATCTAAACTATTTTCTAAATTTCAAACTATGTAAAGTGGAAGTGTTTATATTCAAATACTTGATTTAAAAGCGAATATGATTAAATGATGTTATAACTTAAGTTGGGATTTAAATGACATAATTGATTGAATATGATGATTTTGAAATGAGGGTTTAACCTATTTTGGAAATATGATTTTTGAAAGAAATTGTGATTTCGGAAACGATATGATTTTAAATGTGATATGATTTCGAAGGTGAATATGATTTCGAAAGTGAACATGATTTCAGAAAGTAATATGATTTGAAATTGAATATGATATTTTGATATAAATTGTGAATTGACTTTTTGAAACATAAAAGAACCATCCGGTGTGAAATAAGCGTTTGGTTGTTAAAGAGATCGGGATCTGATATTGTCATACTCTCTGCCAATACCGAAAACCACTTTAACAATTGTGTACGTGGTAAAGATTCCACAAATGAAGTAGGATGGTTTGATGTATGATTCTGTATGAGGTATTTACGTGACCCTGACTCCCGTGAGTCAGCTTAGATGTGACTAAAACAGGAGCCACGCCGGGCCAAGTGAGGTCGCACCTCCGATCGGACACATTTCTTCGATACCATATTATGACTTTGTGATTGATTTGGTGGCCACCCCTTGAATTTGATTTGGAAGTGTGCTCCGAGGTGGGCGGTAGTAGCTGCTATGCGTTACCACCAGTCCGGATACACAATTGGTATATCTACCCTGGCATTGCCTCGAGTGTCGCGTTCACATGCCCTATCACGCCTTCTACGAGTTTGTTTTGTACCATACCTATGGAGTGCCCTCTGATAGCCTCCAGTTTACGGAGGAGTTACGGTACTGTATATACTATGGGAATATATAAAAATGTGTTAAGGGGGATATGGGTAACGCCTTAACGCTATTTTAATACTTTTACTTTACTGTAGACATATTATAATAGCGTATTGTACTACATAGTAGATAGTTTAACGGATCCTTAGGAGATGGGAATCCCAAACATCTCTTAAGTTACTACACCCACGTTAGACACTGGATAAGATATGTCAAACCCCGTAAACATCTCTGACGCCGTTACACTCATATTTACCATTGATTTAACTTACATAAGATCTTTTAGTTCCGACTCGAGTGTTTTGTCTTTTCAATTCGCTCGGTTCAGCCTGAGCATTTCAGGGTTGAAGACCTTATTTCTGGAGGACGAAGATGAAGATTTGTACTATTACTATTTATTATATTTATTCTATTGCATCATGTTGTTCCGCTGCATTTATATATTATTTCTTCTTGTATGTAACTCTGATTTTTTTGTAAAGGAATAATCAAATGTATTTACAAAACAACTTCATGAACTGTTATTTGATTATTATATTTTTTCATTCCGCTACGAGATTCTATTTTTTTTCTTTCTCTGCTTTTTTCTTATTTACTCCAATAACAACTTGCCCTTTTGTATGGTTTGAGTCTGACGCGTGAGGTTTATCGTCGATTTAAACTGTTCAAAAATCAGGTCGTTACATGCACACATATGCACATATGTCATGTGATAAGATAATTAATGTGTTAAAGTTAAAAATCAAGCTTAGTTTAAATATAAAACTCGATTTGACATTAAATGTACAAAAATACATTAAATAACCTTAGAAAATTAATTAAATACCCTAACCATAACCTAAAAAGGTACCAAAACCATGGTGTAGGTGGACCTATGGGGGGAGGTAACGTGTGCTCTAAGGTGAGGGGGGAGGCACGGAAGCATGTTACATGAATACATTTTGTTATTTTACATTAATAAATTATTTTAATCACCACTACATCTCTTTTGCGTATAATTATCCTCATCTCCACACATTTTCCACTTTATATATTCATTTCTATCTTCATTTATTATCTTTTCATATACATGAATACTTCCATGGCTTCCAAGAGAAATTCCTAAGCCAAAAACTAGTGAATACACTTCTTAAAATCAAGTTAACTCCATATATTCACCTACACACATTCCTCTACCAAAACCAAAGCCATTTCCATCTCAAAACCCCAAGGTCGAGCCCTACATTGCTCAGGCAGAACCCAAACCCAACCCATTAAGGGCCCAAAAGTCCACGTTAAAGTGTCGTGGAGTTAGTTGGGAGTTCGGCAACTTGTTGTGGTGATCCGTTTAAGTTAGAAGTGTTTTGTGAGTAAAAACTTCACCCATAGAACTTAAGTTTAAACCCATATTAATATTAATATTTCTTGTCTATGTTTGTTTGTTGAATTGAGTAATAATGGTTTGGTTGTTGGTTTGGTTTGTTGCTTTGGAAAGTTGTCGACTTGAATGTTAGCAAGCATGTAGTTAACTAAATAAAAAGTTAGTTGTTAAAGTTAATATATTTGTTGGCAAAACACTTATTCATGTTGTATCATAGTAAATTACCTTATATATGTGTTCATACCCTTGCTTTGTGATGGTTGGTTATATTGAAAATGTCATATACTCGAATTTCGAACTGCCCGTATAGCGATAGTGGCTATATCGGCACTTTCGGAAAATCACCTTTCATCGAAACCATTTGGTTTCATTATCGTGCTTAGAATTATTTTACAAGATAAGCAAGTTTTGAATTAATGATATTTTCAAAACTAATTAATTGTTTTGATTATGAATATTTAATTTAATTAATTATTTAATCAATAAGGATTTAGCTTAACCAATTAACTTATTAACGATGTGTTTTAAATTTAACTAATTTCTTAATTAATGATGTTTTAAATTTAAATAATCATTTTATTTAATGATGTTTAAAGCTAATTAATCTTTTGATAACGATGGATTAAGATTCATTAATTTAGTAATTAATGATGGTTTTAAAATTAATTAATCCTTTTTAATTAATGACTTTTAAAGGATAATAAATCTGTTTAACCTTAATTAATCTTTCCTTAAATAAAGTTTTAAATTAATTAATCACTTTTAAATAATGGTATTTAATTATTATTTAATTTATTTAACTAATTATATTATTAATTAATTGAATTAATGATGTTTAAAGGAGATTTACCTTTTTTAATTAAAGGTTATTGAAGTTAATTAATCAACTTAGTTAACGAAGTTTTAAAAGTTAATTAATCAATGTGATAAGGATGTTTTAAGTTATGAAATCCTTTTTAATGATGTTTTAGAGTTAGGGAACTTTATCAATGTTAGCACCAGAATTGGTCACTAACACCATAGAGTAGATTTGTGTAGAGAGATAAATGAAGAAAGTAAATGGAAACAGAGGAATAACACAATGTAATGCAAAAATAACAGAAAAAACGAGAACAGCAGAATTATAGTGGTTCGACGTAACTGCCTACGTCCACTTTGAATGTAATCTTTATTGCTTTCTCAACTGTTGTAATACAGATACAATCCACAAAGAAAAGCTTGAATTCAGTTTGGAACAAAAAGGAAATGAGTGCAGAAAATGGCAGATTCTCCTCTTAGTTTTCCCAAAAAGATCCTCCAAACTGGAACCCTGCCCCTCTATTTATAGATGGAGATAGCCTGGCTTCTCCGAGTTTGCACCTCTCTCCAGTCCTTAAGGCCCACGACCAAGAGAGTTCGGCCCACTACTGATAAGCTAGGCTGACCGAACTGATCATGCCGACCCCTCACAACCGACATGGGGTCCTCTGGATGTCGACTCGAAGCAACCCTCACTCTGGCTTGAAGTAAACTGGGCTACAACTTGAAGTTACTCATCCCCTTGCTCACGCTATCCTACTCCTCCATTCCACAGTCAAAACCGAGTTAGCCGATCCCAATTGACCGAATGCAAGCAACCGATCCCATATGGCCGAACCTAAAAGACCGACCCGAAGCAGGTCCCCGAATGATTCAAAGTAGATCATGCTTCTTTCAATGCTGACCCGATCCTGGACTCACCATAGCCGACCCAAGGTGTACCGAATCCTCTGAAATGCACCGACCCCAAATAACCGACCTCATGCGACTGACCCCAAATGAGCGATCCCATGTACTTTGTGTCGATCCGAGCTCTGCCAACCCAAAGTGACCGATCCCTTCAAGTGCCGATCTGACTTGAACACATTGACCTGAATACTTTAATGCCGAACCGAACTTTGCCAACCCCAAGCTATCTTCCCCTACCGACCCCATTTCTATACCGAACCCTTACAATTATATCGACCCAATGCCAAACGACCATTAGGCTCAAAGAAACACCGACCAATGGATACGCCGACCCTAAGTAGTTGATTCATACTGACTCGAAGTCGATGATAAGACGACCCAGAGAAAACACCCTTGTGACTCGAAGTATACTCCTCCATGACCCGAAGTAGATCAGTTATTTACCCTACTCCCATCAACGTTCCACTATAGCTTCTGCAACCACCACTTTGTAGCCGGGCTAAGGTACCGATTATCATTTGCCCTCCAAAGTGCGTCTTGTGAATAACATGATGCACTTTGAATCAATGAGCAATCCCTTTTCCCAAAGGCTAGCTCATTCAAATCGATAACTAATCATTGCTTCGCATTAACCTTAAAAGAAGCTCCGTGTCGTCCGAACTTACCAGCTTTGCCTTAAGGAAGCCCCCGAGTCCTTTGTTCAACTTTTCAAAAGTCGACTGCATACAACCTTTCGGAGGCTAGGAAATGAAGAAATTCCCAAACTTATGTCTTTTCCTCATTCAAGCAGCGTTTCACCTCTTTCATTTTTTTATTATATATATATATATATGTATTTTTTTAGAAAGTAGAGGGGGTCGGCAGACGAATGTCGACCCCTCAGTTATTATATGTGGGTCGGGGTTTGCATGTTGAATAGCCGACCCCTTGGGATACAACCAGGCCTCCAGGAGAAAACCGGTTCGTATTCTGCCCAGCATACAAAAACTCGGGGTCAACACTCACCCTCTCCCACTCTCAATTTTTGCCTCACTTCCTTTAGCTTTTTCTCGAAATCAACACACCCTTCCCCCATCGATTTGTCGTTATCTCTCAGCAGGTCGTCTACCCAGTCTCGATCATCCAGCATTCCTCAGTTCCAAGGCTTGACACCCAATTGCTTTGCTCGAAACTATTTCATAGGTATGAATTTGTGTTCCCTCTCAATCGTTGGACTTTGCCCTCTGATATCACCTTAGATTTAGGGCTTCATAGGTGTATGCAACTCATCGAGAGGAAGAAGAGAGAACCAGGGGAAGAGAGTAAAGGTAGTCACAGATCGGAGCTTACCTGATGGAGTTTTAGTAGAAGGGATATAAGAGATGGGGTCGGTATAGGGTTAGAGAGAGAGGTAGGCACGTATGTTCCAGGATAGTGTCGGTATATTGGTCTAAGGAAAAGTTTCTATATCTGGACTTTTAAGGAGGGATCAGTATTTAGTGTTCGGTCTGTTTTGAGAGAAATCGGTTCGGTAGGTTTTAAGAATGGAGGATCGGGTCGGTGGGTTTCTGAGGGAGAGAGATTTGGTATGTTTCTTTGAGAGGTCGGGTCGGTTTAGTATGAAGAGCCGAGGGATCGGTATCTTATAAGGGAAAATCGGGTCGGTATGTCTTCTAGGGAGGACCGGGTCGGTAGCAGGACTAAGGCGTAGAGGTCGGTATTGAGAGGTTGGGATCGGCATTGGCAATCAAAACTACTTCAACTTAATTGATGCAAATATTATGACTATACACTTCTATGCCCGAGCATAAAATGATGAACAATGACATGGACCATGACACAAAAGCCTATGGACTTAACTCGGACAAATGAATTTACAGCTTAAGCAACTCTAAACGTGAATCTAGCCCAATAAATGCAAGTAACAACCTTCATAATCTCGAATGCCAATGCTCGATTCCAAGACTTCCGTCACCGACCATCTACTACGCTGTCGGAGACGGTCAGCGATGACGGTCTCCTGGATGACAACCTAGAACTTCATTGTGTTATACCCGTCCTTTCAATCTTAATCTCTTTGTACTTATGTTAGAATCGCCACACTAGTTAACACACAACATGTGGGAAAATATTATTATTACTAATATCGATTATCTTTCGAGTAAAGCTTAAACAGGTATTTATTCACGTCAAGCGCCTTTCCGCAATGTCTTCTAAATCAGATAAGAGATCATGCTCCGCCACTCTATCCGATAAGCATGGGCCAAGTCATCGGCAAGAGGTAATAGAGACGTTGAGTCCACCGTGTGACCCCATTCTTGACATTCCGATTTTTCCTACTGAGGTTATAGACCCGGCTCTTGATGCCGCAGACGATGCTATTATTTTGGATAACCCGATTGACTCGCAAGCCTAAAAAATCGGCAAAATCACTCTTCGTCGATTGTGCTCTATTCATAGAATTCCCTTTGAAGATGTTTTAGTTCCATCGAGGCAAGATCGGCTCCATATGCCCCCAGCCGGATACACTGCATGCGACAAATTCATGTTTTGGGCCAGATGCGTGCCACTCCTCAACTCTTTCATACGCAAGGTGCTAAAGTACATATGGATCTCTCCTACACAGCTGCATCCTAACAGCTACACGTTCATTCACGGCACCTTCCTACTCTTCATGAGCATCCTGTTCAGACCTCCAACTCCCGTAGACATTCGTTACATTTACCACTTCAACAAACGTGCTGATAGCCCTTCTTACATATTCCTTGAGTCGTTTCCCAAATGCCAAGTTCTGATGGGTGCATGGAACAAGCTCTCTCAATTCAATCAAGAGTGGTTCTACATGCACTGTCCTCCCGGCTTCACGAGAAGATGGTTGGAAGGAACGTAAGTTTAATTTTCACTTCGTCCCTCATACTAGGACTTAAATCGCTTTTTTCTTCAAGTTTGAACTTTTTAAACCCTTCCAGGTGTTCGCCCACGGCCCGAAGGTACTAGGTACTCCAGAGCAGTCGAGGCTATTCACGATACTCCAGTGGAAGGTCAGAACATCAAACTGTTAGTTTCCCATGAACCGCTCTCGTTATTCGGATTACTAGAGGATGGTCGCAGGATTGGCCTTCCGAGGAGCACAACAACTTCAAGGGCAACTACCGAGAGGAGGAGAGAAAAAGTTGGTCCCTCGATGCCCCCTATTTAAGGGGCTCATGATACCACCGAGGAAGGAGAGATCAAGGAAACATAGATCCTAGCGCCAATAAATGAGAACATAAGTTCTGGACAGACACCTACAGCCGACGCTCCTTGCACTAACAAGACGCAGCCTTCCCCAAAAATGAAAAAAGAGTTTGGCGTACATAATTAAAAAGAAAGAAGCTGGGGCAACTCCGAAATACATGATAACTCCCATTGTGAAGGGATCATCTTCCCAGAAAATCAAAAGTTCGCTAAAGGGACTCTCTGACTTGTCCATTCCTGATGACTTGTTACATTACGACTTCGCAAATCTTGGTGCCAAGGGGCTCAACTCGCCCGCGAGAAGCGGTGAAGGCATACAGTTCCATAATCAGGGAGAAGAAACTCACATGAGTAAAGCGAAAACTACTGGTCTGTTGGGGGGATGCACTAGGACACACACAAGCACTTACACTTCATCACCAACTTGCATTCAATTTTCCATGTGGCTTCCACTAATTTGTTCTCACTTAATCTTATGTACAGGTGCAATGACTTGCTCTCATGGCTTTGACCGCATTCGTGGCTCTTCTATCTTTCATCGCTCAGGTCGAGACTCGAAATTCGGAAAACAGAGGGATAGAGATGAAAGTGGAGATAGAGATTACTACTCTAGAGAACCGTCTTTATCCTCAAGAAGGAGAACCCATGGGCACACTTCATATCCAAGCGAACCCGCAAATCCTTCGGCGTGGAGTGAAGACAAGTCTACTTACCGAGGCTCCCAGTCAAACGCTGCTCAAGATCAACATTCTGACTCTTCGAGTACTAGGCAGTCTCGTGAGCATCACAAGAAATCGTTGACTCCGATGATACCAACTCCTCCATCTCCTACTCATGACCCAACCACGACGGAGAAATTAGCCGAGCTTAAGGCTATGTTCCCAAAGATCTGCATTGACGGGCTGAAATTCCTTCCTACTATACATCTTATCCCTAGGAATGCCAAAGAAGATGCTCTCGCATGCACGAACGATGTGTACGTTCAACACAATGCGTTTGTGCATCTATTCGAAAAAGTTTCAGAGGTCTCTACCGAGCGTCAATATGAGATCGACCGCCTCAAGCTAGAAGCCGTTCATGACAAAGACATTATAAAGAGCTTGGATGACAAACTGCTCTCATACAAAACCCAGCTTGAGACCGCAAAAAAGAATGCCAAGGAAACAGCTGAGGCGGTTTGTCCTTTAGAGACCAGTCACAAAAAGGAAATAGACGAAGCGCGTCAATGCAGCGGCGCTTTGGCGCTGGAAAACGATGTTCTTGCTCGTCGAGTGGAAGTGTTGGAGAGACAGTTATCCAAAGAGAAAGAGAAGAAGATTGCAGCGCAGGAGGAATCACAAAAATATTCTAATGAAATCGTCGAGACAAGGAACTTGAAAACAAAGCTCGACGAGGAACTATCCCAAATTGGAGCGCTGAAGGATGTTGCTCATGAAGAAGGAAAAAAAGCAGCACTTACAGAGGTGGATTCCCGAATTGGGGCAGCGACCGAGTCCGGCAGGGAGGAGATTAAATGCTTATTCGACCCACTCATCGCTGAATATAATGCGAGGGTCCTTATGCACCGCGACTTATCCTTCTTGGACAATGGTTACCTCGAATCGCTTGCTGAAGCGTGGGACACTCCTATCAAAATCAAGAAAGTGGAGTCGGGCATTGAGGAGATCGATGAGGAGGCACTCGCGAAGGAAGTGCTCCGAGGAAATGAGCCCCCTGACTTAGCCATAGCAAGACTTCTTTTCTGGGGTGCTTCCCCAACGTCGAAGTAAAAAGAAGATATCGCTGGTCTATGTGACACTGAGTCTCAAATCCTCCCTTCCGTCCAACTGGCCAAGATTTCATCTCCTGAACCTCTCGACCAGCATATTGGTTATGATCCGGAGAAGCCCGGACTTGACATCCATACATGGTCTCCAATCATCGAGGGGGATACTCCAATGACCACCGAGAGTTAATTAGATGCTAGTACTCAATTTCACCTTTCATAGTTCAAGAAGTTGCCATTCTTGGCGAATAACGGATGTACTCTTACATTTGTTTCTCATGAAACCATGTAGGTCATTCTGGTCCTGAATCGACTCCAAAGAGCGATGTCGCCATAGAGCTGGAAGAAAAAGAGACCGAGGCACCAGCCGTCGGAGACACTCCAGGCCCGGATGCTCAAGTAATCAGAGCGCTAGACGAAGATAAGCCCGAGGATCCACCACTTGCCGAAGAATTTGATGATGTTATAATCACGGGCGCCTTAGAGCACACCACTAAGCTTAGTATGAAGGAGCAAATCAAAGAGGTGGAAAAGGAGAAACTCAAAGTTAAGAGTGAGCCCGAAGTGATGGAGATCGATGATCCTCTTAATAGGCCACTGAAATTTATTCCTCCCGGCGGGACTAAACCCATGGATGTTCCTCTACTTCCTCAAGTACCTCCTCGCAAGTGAGTAAAGGGTCTAGAAAGAAGCGCTTGGCTGAGGAGACTTCGAAAAAACCGAAGAAGGAGAAAAAAGCAAAAAAATAGTTGTTGTCTTGTAACGTTTTTCTTAGCTTGAATAAATTAGAGTCATCTAGTTGTTTTTCTTTTCTCTTTTCCTTCTTTTGATAATGTCGATGTATATAGACTTGACCCTCGAACTTTCGGAGGAGTTGTAAGGAAGTTTTTTTGAAAAGTAAATAAATTTTTATTCCATTGCATTTATAGTTTATCCTTACATCACTTATAATTTAACCCACAATTGGGATTCGGAGAGTTCATGAGTCATTTATATTCTAGTCTATATTCGAAGGACTTAGAAACTTTTTTTCACATCTGGGGATTTAGGAATTTTTGAAATCGTTTATACTCTAGCCCACGCTCCGGGGACTTAGAGTACTCTAATCCGCACACTGGTGATTTAGAGATTTTCTTGAAATCGTTTATACTCTAGTCCACGCTCTGGGGACTCAGAGTACTCTAATCTGCACTCTGGGGACTTAGAGATTTTTTGAAATCGTTTATACTCTAGTCCGTGCTCTAGGGACTCAGAGTGCTTTAATCCACACTTTGGGGACTTAGAGATTTTTTTGAAATCATTTATACTATAGTCCGTGCTCTGGGGACTCAAAGTACTCTAATCCACACTCTGGGGACTTAGAGATCTTTTTTTTAAATCGTTTATACTCTAGTCCACGCTCTGGGGACTCAGAGTACTCTAATATGCATTCTGGGGACTTAGAGATTTTCTGAAATCGTTTATACTCTAGTTCACGCTCTTGGGACTCAGAGTACTATAATCCTCACTCTGGGGACATAGAGATTTTTTTGAAATCGTTTATACTCTAGTCCACGCTCTGGGGACTCAAAGTACTCTAATCCGCATTCTGGGGACTTAGTGATTTTTGGAAATCATTTATTCTCTAGTCCGCGGGAGACCGAAGTGGCACATAATGTTCCACACGACAAAATTAATAACCTTTTTGGTGGTGATCGTAGCTAATGGTTCCACTTCTGCCCATTTAGTGAAGTATTCGACCACGACGATTGCATATTTTGCACCACCTTTGGTAATTGGCAACAAGCCGATAATGTTGATTCCCCATATCGCAAACGGCCATGGACTAACCATTTTCGTGATTTCCATCGGTGGCGCTCTTGGGATTTTTGAGTATTTCTGGCATTTGTCACATCTCCTCACGCAGTCTGCGGCATCCCGATTCACGGTCGGCCAATAGTATCCATAACAGAGTATCTTTTTGGCTAACATCTGCCCCCAGTATGGTCGCTACATTCTCCTTCACGGACTTCTTTTAAAACTCGTTTTATCTCATCGTGGGTGATGCACCTGAGCAAGGGAACAGAGAATCCCTTTCGATACATAATTCCATCTCACATAACATACCACGAGGCCTTATGAAGGAATTGTCGTCTTTCATTTCTTCTCTCACGCAAGGTCCCGCGCAACAAGTACTCTTTGAATGGGGACATCCTTGACTCTCTTTGTTTCCAACTCTGGCACAAGATTAACTTCCATCGCATTTATACTTGGGGCATGTAGAGTTTGAACAGGAACCAAGCCCATATGCTATGCGTCACCAGTGCTTGCGAATTTTGCCAACGAATCGGCTTCTCCGTTCTGCTCGCGCGAGATGTGCGAAATGTCGTAGTATTTGAGGTCTGCCAATAATTCTTGGACTCGAATAAGATACAGAGCAAGCCTCTTTCCCTTCACCTAGTAGTCTCCTCTGACTTGGTATACCACCAGCTGTGAGTCACAAAAGATTTCGATCGATTTCACTCCAAGTTCTTTAGCAAGCTTCAGTCCAGCGATCAACGCTTCATACTCGGCTTCTTTGTTCGTAGCGAGGAAGTCAAGTTTCAAAACATAACAAATCGATCGATTCTCGGGAGTTACAAGAACAACACCAGCCCCAGAAAAATGGTCGTTGGATGCTCCATCGGTATACAATTTCCATCGTACTATAGACACTACATCACTTCCATTTGGTTCATCCTGTACAGTAAACTCAGCAATAAAATCCGCCAACGCTTTTCCCTAGATAGCTCTTCTAAGAAGGTAGGTGATGTCGAACTGACTAAGCTCGATATTCCATTTAAGTAACCTTCCAGAAGTTTTCGGTCATTGGAGTACCTGCCGTAAAGGTTGGTCGGTATAGATGCTGATTGGATGTGCCTGGAAGTACGGGCGGAGTTTGAGCGATGCGATCACCAAGCAGTAAGCCAGCTTCTCTATCTTGGGGTAATTTCTTTCTACCCCCGTTAAACGCTGGCTAACATAGTACACCGGCTTTTGGATTCGGTCCTCCTCACGAACCAAGGCTACACTTATGGCGTGCTGGGATACGGTTAAGTAAATATACAACTCCTCATGATCCACAGGCTTCGACAAAATTGGGGGACTCTCCAGGTGACTCACCATAGTTCAGAATGCATCTTCACAATCCGACGTCCATTCAAAATTCCTTTTCCCTCTCCTTATCAAATCAAAGAAAGGGATACATTTGTCGGTTGCCCTGGATATAAAGCGACTCAATGCAGCGACCTTCTCGTTCAAGCTTTGCACTTGTTTTATAGTTCTGGGTGCCTGTATATCCCGAATAGCTTGAATCTTTTCCGGGTTCACTTCAATTCCTCGTGCATTGACAATGAAATCCAGAAACTTTCCAGATGCAACGCCAAAGGAGCACTTCAATGGATTGATTTTTTTGCCGTAGAACCTGAGTATATCAAACATCTCCGTTAAGTCTTAAATGTGGTCGTTTGATTGTCGTGACTTCACGAGCATATCATCCACATAGACTTCCATCATTCTGCCAATATGATCCTTAAACATCCGATTCACCAGACGTAGATAAGTTGCTCCTGCATTCTTAACCCGAACAGCATCACCACATGAAAATACAATCCAACATCCATGACAAAATTGGTATACTCCTTATTCAGGATGTGCATTGGAATTTAATTATATCCCGAATACGCATCCATAAACGACAACAACTCATGTCTCACTGTTGAGTCAACCAGCTGATCAATTCTAGGCAAGGGAAAACTATCCATTGGGCATGCTTTGTTCAGGTCAAAATAATCAACACATGTCCTCCATTTCCTGTTCGCCTTTCTTACTAGTACAAGGTTAGATATCCATTCGGGATAGAGGACGTCGCGAATAAACCCGTTGGCTTTAAGTTTATCCAGCTCCTCCTTGAGAGCAATGGACCTTTCCGGGTCCATGCCTCGTCTCTTCTGTTTTACCAGGACATACTTTGGATCAATATTCAACATGTGGCTCATGATGGCGGGTGAAATTCCACACATATCAGAATGGGTCCAAGCAAAAACATCAAGATTCGCTTGGATTAAATCAGTAAGATCCCTCATCATCGAGGGGCTGAGTTGTGATCCTATTTTTAATACCCGTGTCGGGTCATCGTGGCTAATTGTGATGTCAATCGTTAGCTCAGCCAGCGCTGCCTTGGCTTCTTTAGGTTCTTCATCGTCATCTCTCGGATCTATATCTTTATAGAACCGACTGTGTTGCCCAAGCCAAGGCTTAGGCGCTACTTGTCAATCTTCAGCAACATAGATGCGGACGGACTTGTCCACACCCTTTCCCTTCTCTCTTCGTTGGGCCTCTCTAAGCTCGGCCACATAGCAAGCACGACCAGTAGCTTGGTAGCCATGCACTACACCAACACCATTGTCCGTCAGGAATTTCAAAGTCAAGCACCACGGAGCCAAAGCTGCCCTAAACTCAGCTAGGGTCGTTCCCAGAAAAACATTATACAGGGAATCAATGTCCAAAATAATGAACAGTAGGATTCGCACTCTCCTACATTCACCTTCTCCTAACTCGACTGGCAACTCAACAAATCCTACTGCTTCAGTAGCCGCACCATTAAAGCCATGGATACAGGCTTTAGATGGTTTCAGATCCTTAGCCTCCATCTTCATTTGATCATTAGCCTTCTTAAAGATAATAGTAACAGAACTCCTACAATCGATCAATATTCTCCTCACAAGCACCGGTCTGATCGTAGTTGAGATAACCATCGGATCAATAGTAGGTGCCTCCACCTGATCGGCATCCCTACTCCTGAATACTATATCATCCGTCATCATTCGCTGCTGTTTTGCTGGGCCCATCCTCCGTGTTCGTGCAACACTCAGAACTCGCATGTCTCAAAGAACTAGCATAACGCTCCATTTCCTGCCAACTCTTATCTGCAGGATGAGGCCCGCCAACTTTAATGTTTATCACCAATCTTCCACCGGTTTGAGTGGGCTTCTCGGGTCGACGTGGAGCTTGTCCTCGACTAGGATCGGACGTCCCCTATCCGCCTTCTTGTGGATTGTTAACAAACTGCTGCAACTTCTTCTGGCAAATCAACTTTTCTATAGCGTCGTGGAGGTGCCTACACTCATCAGTGCTATGCCCATAGTTCTCGTGAAACCGGCAGTACTTTCCGGTTTGCTTTTGTTCTTCAGTCGATTCTTTTGGGCGCGACATTCGATACTGAAAAGTATTACAGGTGGACAGATAAATGTTTTCCAAAGATGTGTTCATGGGCGTATATTCATTATAAGTCGGGATCCTCGGCTTCCACTTTCCTGCTTTCCTCTTACGTTCGGGATTTCCTCCTCTGGTTCCTTTAGGTTGCTCTGGCTTATTTTGAACGGTAACTCGAACCTTTCCAATGCTCTCGCCAGATTGCTTCACTGCAATATTGCTTTGCACCACTTCCTTGCTGGGTCCTGCAGCACTATCCCTTCTTACCAACCTAGCCTCCTCCTTTCTCATGATCTGATTTTCCTTTGAATAAAAACGTTCCAGGGTGGTTGCGGTTTTCCTGCTAGCCAGTCACCAAACTTAGATTTCGGATTAACACCTCGCATCACGGCCATAAGAATGGCGTGGTCATTCAGATTACTAACTTCGGTAGCAGCAACGTGGAATCTTTGCAAATAGTCCTTCAGCGACTCACCCGAAGCCTGAATCACACTGGATAATGACATCACGTCTTTCGGAAGAGTAGCATGGATCCTAAACTGCTCCACGAATTTCATCACCAACTCATCAAATCTGAAGATTAATCGCGGGGGGGTCTTGTGAACCACATGGTAGCGATTCCAGATAGAGTTATTGGGAAGCACCTGCACTTGGTCCCATTATTTGCCCTAGCCGAGTCCATCATCCACTCGTATCTCATTATGTGCTGTCGAGGGTCAGTCTTCCCTTCATAAGCGGGCATTGTAGGCATGCTAAACCTCCAGGGGTATTCAGCTTGTAAGATGTTATTAGTAAACAGAGTATGACTCCTCGATACCCCCCATTCATCATTGGTCAAGCCCTGATTCTCCCTCATCAACTGTCTGACATTAGCAGACAAATCCGAAGTCTGAATAGGAGGTGCTTGGTTGGTATTTGTCCTGCGTGATTACTCCGGTTGGCACCTTCTCGGCCGGTGATCATCTAAGTGTGCACCCTGTGGACCTGCTTCATTACCACCCTGGTGAGGCGGTTGACCAGCTTCTACGCATGCTCCATAGCCTAAGTTTCTCATTCCAGGTTGAGCGTGACTTCCCAGGTGTAGTTGAGGAGCCACTGTCCCACTCAAGGGGTCTAGATCAGCTCTGTTGGATTGTCCACGGCGACTTGTGACAAATTGCTCTGGTTTGCACCATTTCAATTCTACGGCATCTACGCCTGTGGTGTTCATTTGATGAAGTTGAGCTATCGGATGATGAGTAGGAAGCGGGGCTTCCACCAGCATTCTGATGTTGATGTTGAGAGATCTGGTTCATCAAGTTGGCATTTGCTTGGATCTGCTCATTAAGCTGTCTCCTGCTTTCCATGAGCTCCCTCATTAGATCATTGAACTCGGCCTGGGTGACGGCTTTTACATGGCTCTGGACGGCGACGGGTTCCACACCTACATTAGCTGGTTGGTTGCTTGGTCCTACTTGCTGGACACTAGCGGTCTCATTAGCATTGGCGTTGTGGGAGGCGGATCTGGTGCATGGCCTTGCCATCTTAGAGTTATCTAAGGAAACTCTGAATAAAATCGGTAAACTCTTGAAAATAAACTTGGATCTCCTTCGAGGGATTTCTTCAATCCAGTAGCAACAAAGTCGATCCTAAGAGCCTGAGAATCGAATTTCTCAGTGAAAGCACCAAAATGTTAGCACCAGAATTGGTCACTAACACCCTAGAGTAGATTTGTGTAGAGAGATAAAGGAAGAAAGAAAATGGAAATAGAGGAATAAAATAATGTAATGCAAAAATAACAGAAAAAACGAGAACAACAGAATTACAGTGATTCGGTGTAACTGCCTACGTCCACTTTGAATGTAATCTTTATTGCTTTCTCAACTGTTGTAATACAGATACAATCCACAAAGAACAGCTTGATTTCAGTTTGGAACAAAAAGGAAATGAGTGCAGAAAATGGCAGAGTCTCCTCTTAGTTTTCCCAAAAAGATCCCCCAAACTGGAACCCTGCCCCTCTATTTATAGATGGAGATAGCCTGGCTTCTCTGAGTTTTCACCTCTCTCCAGTTCTTCATGCCTACGACCAAGAGAGTTCGGCCCACCACTGATAAGCTAGGCAGACCGAACTGATCATGCCGACCCCTCACAACCGACTCGGGGTCCTTTAGATGTCGACTCGAAGCAACCCTTACCCTGGCTTGAAGTAAACTGGGCCGCAATTCGAAGTAACTCATCCCCTTGCTCAGGCTAACTTACTACTCCATTCCTTAGTCCAAACCAAGTTAGCCGATCCCAATTGACCGAACACAAGCAACCGATCCCATGTGACCGAACCTAGAAGGCCAACCCGAAGCAGGTCCTCGAATGATTCGAAGTAGCTCGCGCTTCATCCAATGCCAACCCGATCCTGGACTCACCATAGCCGACCCAAGGTGTATCGAACCCTCTGAAATGCACTGACCCCAAATAACCGACTTCATGCGACCGACCTCAAATGGCCGATCCCATGTACTTTGTGCCGATTCGAGCTCTGCCAACCCAAAGTTACCGATCCCTTCGAGTGCCGATCTGACTTGAACACACTGACCTGAATGCTTTAATGCCGAACCGAACTTTGCCGACCCCAAGCTATTCTTCCACTACCGACCCCTTCACTATACCGAAACCTTACAATTATACCGACCCAATGCCAAACGACCCCTAGGCTCAAAGAAACACCGACCCATGGATACGCCGACCCCAAGTAGTTGATTCCTACTGACTCGAAGTCGACGATAAGACGACCCGAAGAAAACGCCCTTGTGGCTCGAGGTAAACTCCTCCATGACCCGAACTAGATCCATTCTTGACCCTACTCCTATCAACGTTCCACTATAGCTTCTGCAACTACCACTTTGTAACCGGGCCAAGGTACCGGGTAATAATCAACAAAGTATTTTTAAAGCCAAAACTTGTAATGTGAAGCCAAGTACGAATTCGGGTTTTTTTTAAAAGAATTTTTTTGATTCGTTTATGGAAATGAATTAATTTTCATAAAGCGATTCACTTGTATGGAAACGATATATTTGTATAATTAGCACTAAACATCGAGAAGTAGACTTGTCGCTATTTCGAAAGTTAAGAATAATCGTGGGACATGACTTTGAGGTAACACTACCTTGACTTATCCGGTATTATTATTAACCAAGAAATAGTAAAAGTTTGAATTTGATGAGTGGTGGTAAGTATACAAGACTTAATTTCCATATACAATGATTTTATATCCTCGATAGTTGGTTTCTCAACTATCGGTTACTTCAACTTCTTTATCATCATCATTCGAAAGACGATTTGATGCTCCGTTGAGCTTTGTTATCCTTTATCGGTAAATGATCGAACCGAAAGCGCGAAAAAACGTCCAGCTATGTGGGGTTGCTCCTATTAGGGTATTTTCACATCTCATCTAGATCAGATTCGTTTGCGCATTTAGATGTGAAATATTCAGGTTCTCGGTATGGTTTGGCGGGGTCCTGCTGGTACATTTACAAGAAGTGTCACGGAGTATATAAGCTTCTCAAAAGTATATTACTAGAGGTATACTTCAAGGGTGGTGCACCTTCCTAGTCATTATTGGAGATTTTCCTTTTCGTATTTGAATCAAACCTTCAAATTTATTTCCTTATTTGCATCGAGAAGATTAAATCACTTTTCGTGGTGTTTGATTATTTATCCATTCTTTACGTTTGAATGTTGATTTATGTGGGAGTAAACCCGTTCCGTGTTCAGCGGCGTGGTCTCACATGTTTGTATTTAATTTCACACCTATTATGTAAAAAGTTTTACTCACACCAGACATATTGTTAGACCCGAGTTGTTCGTTTTCCCTAAACTCTTGGGTACTAATTTTATTTGAGTAGTTCGAAAGTAGCAGGTTTCTTATTGGGCTCTTATGAAGACGACGTCCGAGCAGGTGGCTTTCATCTTCTTAGTTATCTATTCCACTGTATTATCTAGTTTGTGTATGTATTTTGTTTCAACATATGTAAAAGCAAGATGTTATAACTGCCTAAGCTATTTGTAGTACTTTTGTGTAACTTTGATAACTCCTTGTTAAAGAGTAACCTGATGTACTATTTACTGTTGTGTTTTATTTAGCAGTTTTGTCATGTGGTTTTCTATTCCGCTCTTTATTTTACCCTACAACAATTTGTCTTTTCGATGCTTGGGCAACGACACACAAACACCGATGATGTGTTAAGTGTCATTCCTAGGGGTCAGAAAGGTGAGTCGTCACATAAGCCTACCCATCCGATGGCCTACTAATTAAGGTTACCGGCCTGGCCCAATGGATGGAGCAAGTCAAAAAGGTTAGTCCAGTTTTAAAGGCCCAGATTGATTTAGGCGTTGTGCTTATTTTCACAATTAAGTTTGAAAATTTAAAATATATTTTAAACTTAAAAGTTAAGTTTAAATATAAAAGGAAATTTTTATAAAGTTATAAAATGTTCTCAAAATTTTCAAAATTGTTTTGAGAATTAAAATAGTTAATTTTGAAATTTTAACAATTAATTTGATTAATTAAAATAAATTAAATAATTAACTAAAAGTTGATTAACTAATTCATGTATACACACACACATACTGATATATGTATTGCCATAATTATTACAGCCGTATATCTATCTCCAATTTGTTTTAGATAAACTAAATTAAAATTTTCGAATTAATTAAAAGTGGAAAATGGTTTGAAGGAAAAGTTTTATTTTAATTTTAGAATAAAGGACGGTCCAATTATGTAATAGGGCTGGAGGACATTTGTAATATAACGCTAACTTCTTCTCTCTTATTGTTTGCAATAATTTTATGATTTCAACTCGATCTAGAAATATCACTTGGAATTATTCAGTAATCGGTCTACTAGATCCAACAATATTATTTGCAATTATTCAACAATAGGTCTACTCTTTCTCATCTACTAGTTGATTTGAATTGCAGTTAGCTTTGTTTGTATATTTGTTTTAAATTTCTGTAACGACCCGTAATTCATCACTTCAGAAAATTTCAAAATATTCAAAAAAATAGGATTCTTAAAACATTAATGAGGTTTTAAATAATAAATAATATTGATAATCTTATTTTGAATAAATATATATAAAAGAAAAATATACACTTGGGTAAAAATCGATAAAATGACCGAAAATCGTTTTATCGATAAACAGCTCTTCGGCCATCCGACATCGCGCGCCAAGTTGGATACATACACTCATTTGTGTATATGAATGCAAATATAAAATAAAATAATTTATTTATTTATGGAAAATTAAATGTATTTATGACATCATTAATGATTTCATCATTTCCCATTAATTGATTTTTGAATTTAAATTTAGTTTAAACGATTTAATAATTATTTTAATTATTGAGTAAGCTCTTTAATTTATTATATAGTGATAGAAATATTATTTTTAAACTTTGTTTACAAATATGTGTATATCAACTAAAAAATAAAAATATGACCAGAAATCGAAGTCGGAATTCGTAACAATTCAACGCGAATAAGTTGTACAACGTTGTGGATTATATATGCACATATACATGTACACATACATGAAAACATTCACATAAACTTGAACACACATATGTACATGTACATATATTTGTATATATATTCAAAAATATCCAAGATATTGTCTACATCCATACCTCTTAAGCAACCACAAAGTCAACCTTCTTACACACAAGTACATGCATCATGAAAGCACATGGAGTGAGGGGTTAATTCGGCCATGTGGATGATGGAAATGGCGCATGTGGAGGTGATGGATAATGAAGATATTGTATAAAATATCTTAGATATTTTTCTCCTCTTCTTTCCCTATAAATACCACCCCTTCTCCTCTTCATTTTAATTTTCCTTCTTCTTCATTTTCAAAGATTTTATCCTCCTCGTTAATGGCTTCCACCCTAAAAGAAGTAATGGCTAAATTCATTTCAAAAAGAAACTAAAATTATATAGTACGTATATATAGTGTAAAACACCTCAAAACTCAACCAAAAATCCTCCTCTTCATTCTCTTTACCCACGGCCACCACCACACACCACCATAGCCGAGCCTTCCCTCCCCTACAACCAAGGCCGTGAGCCCCTAGTCAAGGCCGAGCCCTCCAGAGGCAAGAGCCCAAGTGATCGTGAGCTTAGATTTTGAGTTAGCGAAGCTATAACCATTTTTAGGTTAATCGTTTAACCAAAGGTGAGAAACTCTTACTTATATTATATTTTTGGATGATGATATGATGTTTGAAATAGATGTTTAATATGCTTTGATCATCAAGTTTGATTGTTAAATATTGTTGTTTAATTGTATTAACAAGTCACGTTTAATACACGTCGAGAATCACAAAGGAAATTGCTTTCCTTTTATCAAAGAAATGGTGTTATGGAATGTTTAAA
Organism: Allium fistulosum; assembly: GCA_030737815.1. NCBI lineage: Eukaryota > Viridiplantae > Streptophyta > Magnoliopsida > Asparagales > Amaryllidaceae > Allium > Allium fistulosum. Next base: position 447,760,341 of record CM060903.1, read on the forward strand.
CATCTTTAAAAATGGTTTAAAATGATTTAGAAACGTTTTGTAAGCATTCAAAAGTGTTTCGATGAAGTTTGAAAAGAAAATGGAAAATTGGTATTAAAAAAAGGCGTGTCGCGTAACGGTAGTTCGTGATTTCGTGCCACAATAGTTTAAATCCACTTATACAATGGATTCGGAGTCGGATTTCTTTGAAATAAGAATTTTCCGAACTCTTATGATCATAATTTTCAACTGAAATAAAATGATCGAGATTTGGTTTAGTAGATTTTAAATTATGAGTAAAACAAGTTTTGAAAATAATCGCGGTTTTGCAGTTCGGGATCCATAAAGGGATTTCTTTAAAAATGATATTTTAAAATTGTTTAAAAATATGAAATAAATTCTAAAAATCTTTTAAAATGTTTAAAAAGTGATTTGAGTTATAAAAATGAATTTCCAAATGATAAAAAGCTGGTTTGATCAATATAGCTTTAAAAGCACTTCCCATAGTACTTTTCCGCAGCACTTTTCTATAACTTTTGAAATATAGTTTTAAACACAACCATTCTTTTTCAAATCTTTGGTAAATATTTTCAAATGATTAATAAATTATTTTAAAGATGATTTAAAGGATTTATGGAATGGTTAAATATTAATGATTTAGGGTCGATCAAATTACTTGATCGCCTTATGTGTGTCAGAGTGGTAGTGTTTAGGCTTGGGTTTGGAAAACCAGTTTCCTGCTCTCCCTGGCTACCCGGACTGGCCCGACAGATGGGATATTAAATTTGATTTACTCGGATCAAAACTTTCCAAAGTGTAAAGGATAAAATTTCCCAAAAGTAAATAACTTGGGTTTTATGGGGATAATCTTCTTATACTTGGTATTAAAGCCCGAAGAGAGAACTCGTACTATTCGTGGAATTTAAAAGTCGATTTCGTCGTTATTCCGCCCATAGTACTTGTTGAATATGGGAATTGATATTGAGTAGAAGTATATGATTTCTATAGATTCTGCTCACTTAATATTTACTGGTTTTGGATTAATATCCTAGATAACATGGTTTTAACTCAATTAAAATTTTGATTTTGAATTAAGAAATCTTTGTTAAGATTTAAATGAAATGAGTTGGAATTTAAGAAGGTTTTAAGTAATCAATGGATATGGTAAATGAGGTTTAATGATTCCATATATACTAGAAAGAATATTTTAAAAATATATATATCTCGAAGATATTTGATGAAAAGAATTAATCAATCAAAGAATAATTCCCTATTTACTAAACATCTTTTTATCGATGATTGGTTCGAAAGAACCGGGGTTGGATTTGAGTGATTCTTATCCGAAAAACACTTTGAACTAATGTATGCGTTCGAAAAATGAAGTCCCGATACAGATAATGAAGGATGAAGACCAGAGGTCTTCGGGGTGGAAGGACTGCTTGTTGATAATTGTGGTTAGCTCCCAAATAACTAAAGTAATAGTGGTCCCTTCATTTCTGAAACTCTTCGGGTTGCAAGGACTTCTCGCTACTAATCCTAGGGGTAATCCTCAACAGGATGTGGTAGGAGAGTACCTTCGGTTTGTCATATTCCTGGACAACTTGTATGGACGCATGTATGACGTTGCATTTGTAATTACATTGATTGATCTATATGAACGTATCATCTGATTGGTGGCGGAGATGGCAACTTCTTTTAGCTTAACACCCATTCCTGAGACATTCGAGCTCAGGAGTTATATGTTGGTAGAAATTAGTTATGTGATTAGGGAATGGCAATGTGGCATTCAAAGTGGAATGTGCTATGTGAAAGGTAATCGTTACCCCGGGCCTCATCACCTGAAAATGGCTTAAACAGGGCCTGCCGTGAGGCTATGTGGGTCGCATCCATAAGGGTATGGTCATCACCCTTCTAGATTACTCTCTATATGTTGAGTATGATGGTTATGTTATTTCGGGATTCCGGATAGGTAGGTTACGACTGGGGTGATGTCATATTCGATTTTATCCACCACCAAGCGGGCCTGTAGGTAGGCTGGTCTTGCCAGGTGCAGAGGTTTCGAAGACGTCGATCCTCGGTACATCCCTCTAAAGGTGTACTGTACGGAAGGTAGTCCCTTACATGCCATTGTATGGAATCCATTCTTCAATAAGTTCCATTGGACTTGATTATAGAATCTACTTTGTAACTAGTATGCTGTAATTTAATAATGTAACGATTTCGGGTAAGATCCATAAGTTTACTTGCAATTGCTTTCAAAAGAATGCCATTAAAAATAATATCAAATGAATTTTACGTAGAAAATGTTTTGATTATCATAAGGTAAAAACCCGTTCTGTGTTTATGTGCAGCGTGGTCTTATGTGATCTCCTTTTGTTTTCAAAATGCGTATTTTGAGTTTCTCACACCAATCCCATGACTGACCCGGAGTTTATTTTTCTTATCCCTTAAACTTTGGGTGCCCTAATTTTCCCGGGTAGCTAATTAATTAGATAAGCTTGGAGCTTTTTGGAATGGAGCATGGAGCATGGAGCATTTTAGGTCTTTTGTTGTGGTCATCTATCACTTTCCGCTGCGTCTGTATTATGTATTATTATCTACGAGCACGGTAAGGATATGTCATTATAACTATCCTAGTTGGGTTAGTACCCGTCGTAACTCTTATGGAACAATTTGGAGTAATTGTATGTACTATTCATATGTATAATTATGTGTTGAATATAATGTGATATTCTATTATTGTCTTATCTTCTATCTTTATTTCTTTACCCCATGATAAACTACCTCTTCGACACTTGGATTTACGTCACGTGAATATCAAGGATGTATTAGTGTCAATTTCTAAGGGTCGAGGAGGTAGGTCATCAAAATTTCTGTTGGACTATGAAAGTTATTTTCATTTGGTTTGTTTAATTTTTTACAGGATCTTGTTTTAATGGGGGACGGGAGTTCTTATAATTTGATTTCTTGTTTTTGTTCTTATTAGTATCATTCTTTTCCTCATTTATTCTATTGTTAAATTTGTTAATACCCAAGGTACTAATTTGGATGACAACAACTATATAAAAATTACTACTAACGTATCTCCAAGTTGTGCAGTTATTTCAGATATATTATGGAGACATTTACAAAGATAAACAAGAATTCGGTGGAAGCAAATGAATTATATATGAAGATTAATCAGAGCAATGAAAGAACAAAACTAATTGAAGAATAATGTTGAAAGGACAGAAGTATTTGAAGTGATGGCTAGTTAGTTGAACCTTAGAATTACTTGTTAAAGACCCCATGGCAATTATACTGGAAGATCATCAACCATTAACTTCAATCGAATCACAAAAATTCACAAATAAGAGGTACTTTTGACATCTGAAATTTGCAACGCTTATTCGTGTTGCTGATTCTCTTTGGAAAATGCATGTATGTCGACGTATGGGGAAATGTATGTCGACATACGTCACGTCGGTCAGTTTTTTAAAATTTAAATCAAGTAATTTTCCGGTCACCTCTTCACCAAAAGACATGTCTCTTCAATATCTATTTAAATCCTTTGGAAAATGAATTTTCTAGTCACTTTTCACTTCTATCTCTTACTCTTTCTCTTCCACATTTCTACAAAATAAACCCATTGCATATTCTTCCAATCTCCTTGCAAATTGTTACTATTTCACTCCAATTCTTCACCGATTTGCAAACCACACAACATCAGAGAGCTGTACTTGAATTCATCATTCTCTCTCTGATTTCATCCTATTCCTTAAAGATTTCAAAGATATATTGCCATTGGAGTTCTATAGGATCATTGTACCGAATATGCAAGAATCTATATTGAAGATAAGTGTAACGACCCAGAATTTTGGACCATTCGCATCCATTATAAGTGTATAGGTAGACACTCATGCCGAAGTTGAATTGCTCAAAATACCGTGTTGTTAATTTAAATTTGGCAAAACTGAACATATACAGTAAATAAATAATCACAGATCACAGACACAGAGTAATAAGTGCAGCGGAAATAAAAGAGATAGTAGTTCATGAAGCTACTATATGAATATATAAAAGACATCAGAGTTTACAACAGAAGAGTAATACGATACATCAGAGTTAAACCAGATACAACGGAAGAGTAATATGATACATCAGATACAAATCAGAATACATCACTGGAATCATCGAATACTGAAAACAGAATAGATGGCTGGATCTTCAAGCAAAGCTCCAACTCCAAAGGTGAGTCTCGAATACTGGTGCACTCAGTCTGACCCGAGCGTAAAGCAAAAACACAAGACACTCGAGTCAGGATTAACATTCTTATATTAATAAATCCAACTCAAGTGAAATAGCAATTGAAATACAGGTAACTCAAAGGATGTTTGGAATAACCATCCTTTAAGGATCCGTTAAACTATCTACTATGTAGTAGTCTACGATAAGTAGATAATGTCTATCAGTAATATAAAGATATCAAAATAGAGTTAAGTCATGGCCCATTCCACGCTTAACACATTTTTATTCCCAAAAGCATATACAAGACCGTAGTTTCCCCAAAATCGAAAGTCACCAGAGGGCAATCCATATACTAAAGGTACAAATCAAAATCGTAGTGGTCGCGCATAAATGGAATACAAGTATGACAAGGCACATGAGGCAATACCCAAGGTAGTGATACTACCGTTCGCCTGATCCGGACTGGTGAGAACGCAACACCGCAGCGCCCGCAACACCGTGAAACAACACTCCCAAAATCAAGGGTGCACCAATCGACAACAAGTAATGAGTAGTTCAAAGAAGTGTGTCCACTTGAGGTAGCTAATCCTCCATTGGCCCGGCACAGCTCCTGTTTTAGTCATTTCCAATTTGACACAAGTGTCAAGGCTATCCATTATCGTTCACTTTCTTCAGTCATCACGAACATCATTCCAACCACTTCATTCTGGATCATCACTCCGTGTATAGTTATTAAAGTGGTTTTCGGTTTAGATAGAGAGTATATCCATAACCGAATTCCGGTCTCTTTAATAACTTTCGTAATTATTACACCGATTGGTCGTTTATATATTTCAAAATCCAAATCAAATTCAATTTCAATTTCAATTCGTAAACCAACATTTCATTTGTCTTTCCAAATCAATTTCCATAATTTACGTTTCAAAACTTCCAAATTCATAATTTCAAAATATTATAATTCAATTTCAATCTTTATTTAAAACAATTCAAATATCAATTTAAATTCGTACATAAGATTCATTCCGAAATCATTTAAATAAATTTAATTTAACATTTAAATCAATTTAAATTCATTTATCGATTTCATTCAATATTCATTAAATAAATTTGCCATTCGAAACAATTTCTATTAAATTTCCAATTCATTAAATCCATTATTTAAATTCAACTTCCTTATATCAAAACTTACCAATTGAATTAAATTAAATTCATCAAATCAAATTTCTTTAAATTTCAAGTCTTACATTAATTTCAATAAATCACATTTTATTTCTTGTTAAAGAAATTCAGTTTCACTTATTTACTTACTTAAATAATTTCCAAAACTTAATTAATAAAGAAACTCAATTTCAATTATTTACGAAGAAAAATTCACTTATTCAAAAGTTCAATTTTACTTATTTAAAGAAATCCAATTCAATTTAATCATTAAATAATTCAATCTTACTTAATTATTAAATAATTCAAAAACTTAATTATTAAATAATTTCGAAGTTTAATAATTTCAACTTAATTAAATTTCAAACTTGATTATTAAATCATTTCAAACTTAATTCAATCATTTCTCCAATTAAACAACATTCTTCCATCAATTACATTGTTAATATTTCATTTCAGAATATTAAATATTCACATTTTAATTTCATTAAAATTCAATTTCCAACTTCATTTCAAAATCATATTATTTATTCAAATAAAATCTTCGTTTATTTTTATATCAATTTATTGACCAATCGGGTTTTATTTAATTTTCTATCCTAGGTCAAAGTTCAATTTGGGTATTTATCATTTCAACCCGATTCCAATTCAATTCAAAATCAAACATAACAAAGGGAACTTGCAGTGTGATAACTGGGATGGTGTCAAAGTAAATAAACAAGCAATAACAACAACCAATAACAATCCAATAATCAATTCAAATAATCCCGAAATAACCGTATTAATTCGTATTGTCATTTGTACGAATTAATATAATTATTTCTAGAATCTACACTATCATTTCATGTAGATTAAAGATTATTACAATATTATTTATACGGTTCTTCACTTGTCATCTATTTGCAATTTCATACATCATCAGTTTAACAACATACATCCAGTGGTTCAAAATGAAATTAAACAAATTCTACGTGTCAATAAATTTAACAGTTAAAGGGGTCATATTATACAAATGTTAGTTAATCAAATTTAACATTTAATTATCCTAAATCAAGTTCAATTTCATACTGTTTATCATTTTAACATTAACAATTTAACGTCCAATATAAACATCAACAATCAATCAATTATCAGCCAAACTGTATTATCATCGCATAAATAATTAACAGATAATGGTGTCAGATGTCACAGGTGAAACTGATACAGGTAATACAGTGTAAATATCAAACAGCAGCATATTTTAATTGTCGTTTCAATTGAAATCAAATTTAATAAATAAAAGAACGTTAATCGTGAGTGATTGCTCACCTTTCGATGCTAGAGAGGATAACACTGAAATCGAGTTACACATCCAAACACAAATTCCAAGGCAAAGCTAGGTTGGCACGAATCAATGAATAAAGCTGATAAATCGAATTGGACGAAATCAAGTCAGAATTGGATCGATGAAGATAAATGGTATAAGTGAATATTTATAACTATTCAAACACATTAAAATTTTAATATATATATATATATATATATATTAAACTCATACATATCCTGCTGTTACGACCTTAAGATCCAAAACAATTACAAAACTTGCATAAACAAATATATTTTACGGGCTCACATATAAATTCAAGATCCAAACCGACATGCATAATATAACTAATATATTATAAACTAATATAAACTTACACTCATCTAAAACAACAGATTCAATATATATATATAAACCGGTATGTTATGACAACATATTATATACTTTACCAATTTCAAGCTAATGCAAAATACGGCAGCACAATATAATTAATTAAAAACAAACTCACCTATACTTATAAACTGACAAATAATACTACATAGCCTCTGACGTAATAGATATATAACATATATATAACTTTAGTTAGATATAGGCTAATACAAAAACATAAGTATGACTTACACCCCTATTTTGTTTTAAAATCAATAAAAAAAAAAATCAATATAACTTAATCATTATAACCCAAATGGAAACTCAGCAGGTTAAATTTATATATAAAAAAAAATCAAATTGTACAAATACGTATATAACTATATAATACCATGTGAACAGAACAGTTGGCCAACTTTAACATATTATACCAACTGTTACAAAATCCTAAGAAAACTTGCTATATAAATATATATAACGTGAATACTAGAATATAACGTGAATACTAGGATTTATATAACTTTACATGTAACCAAATCTTACATTATAATAATTTTTTTTCTTTTTTTTTCTTTTAAAAAAAAAACACGAACAGATCTACACTCCTGCAAATCAATATCCACTAAATTAACTATTGCATAACATAAACGCAGACTTACATATATAACTTATTACACTTATATACAACCTGCGCATGAAATATATAACAAATATATACATATTTAACTTCATAGTTTAAAATAGAACAGATTTTTATCCATTATTACCTCCACAAAGAAGATGCTCGGCCAAACATATAGGCCAAACAACGGACAGGAGAGGAGGCGGAGGAGGTGCGCTGTCACGGTGGCGCTCGGGTGCGGATGGGAGGAAGTTGTGGCTGAGGTGCTCGGGCTGGGGTTGTTGTATCTGGATGGAGGCGGCGGCTATGGAGGAGGTGCGCGTGAGTGCGAGTGAGGCCGAGGCCGAGGTTGCTCTAGGTGGAGCACGGGCTGGCTGATGGCTACAGTGGGTGGAGCTCGGCCATGGGAGGAGGGAAGCTTGTATGGAGGCTTGGGCTCGGCAGGTGATCGGAAGGGTGTGTGAGGTTGGAAACTTGCACAGGGAGATGGTAGCAGGCGCTTTTCGTTCGGCCATGGTGAGGAGAGCACAGGCGAGCGAAAAATGGTGGGGTCAGGGAGGCGAACGCATGGTTGGCTCGGATTAGGCTGTGGCCATTGCGAGGGTGGAGAAGGAATGCGCTGCTCGCACATGAGCAGGTTGGTGGGAAAAGAGATGGAGATAGGCGGAGGTTGTTACGGCGGAGCTAGGGTGGGTAGGTTGTGGCCTTGGCGTTGAGATGGATTGAGGCGGCCATGGTATTGGAAACAAGAAGAGATGAGGGAAAATATATGATGTACAGGCACGCAAAATTTTAGAAAAGGAAGAGAGAAAGGGAAGCGTCAGAGGTAAAGTGAAGCATGAATGTATAAATGGCTGAAACAAGTTACAAGGTGAAATAGCAAAAATTAAATTTGAACGGTAGGAATAGTAAAAGCAGTGGTCAAATTCTGTGTATTATTAATTGTTAGTGGCTGACAGCTTTATCACCAAGAACGAAGGGACGTAGGAAAACAAAAGGGTTTAAAACGAGTACCGGCACGGCTAACCACTTCGTAGCTTTCGCCGTGTACCGGACTCCGAATCACACAAACGAATATACTACAGAGATCAGCACGACGAGACGGTCAAAACGGTATACGGATATCAGTGGCACGATCGAATTATAAAAATTCGAATTTTCTAATAGCGGAAAATGCAAGAAAAACACTGAAAAATAAGATCGACGGAGCCAAAGATGTCTGAATTTTGAAAAACGACAGACTGACATCTTGCTCAAAAGATGGTTTAGAATTTTTCTATGTAAAAATATTTAGGTTTCGAAAATATTTTATTTTCATCGCTTTTTAACTGATTAAATTGAAGTGAATTTACGCGCGAAATAAACTTTCATATTTTCGGACGAAAATTTACCAGTTGCTATGTTTAACTAGACACATTCCAAATATCAAATTTATATTTCGAAATTTTATCGTTTAAAATTTACCAAAATTTCAACTAATTACGTTATTAAAACAGTTGAAATTTACGGGTCGTTACACTCTCCCCCACTCAAAACTTTTCGTCCCCGAAAAGGAACGAGGTAGGAGAATAGAAACAATCAGAAAGAAAAACAGATTTGAAATATAAAATAACAATTAGTTTAAACCATATAAATTCAAATTTTGAATTAATTGATATTCAATAATTGATTTAATCCATTTGATTTCCCTAAAATCAATCTCAACTATTTCTGAATTCATTATCTTATCATCCAATTATCTTAAATTTACAATTTCTAAAACCATAAATTTTAATAGTCTTTTATTATAATCATATTTTTTCCAGCAATTAAATTCTTCTTTATTCCAAATTATTGTTAAGTTTATTTCACTTAATATATCTTATTACGTATATTTAAACCATATAAATTAATTTAAAACATAAAAGTTTCGATTTAAATTAATTTACATTTACTAATTGCTTTTAAATTCAAGGTATTTTCATAAGTTGATTAATTTCAATTCATTAATTCTTTCAAAACAAATTTATTAATTATTTCAAAACAAATTTATTTCATTATTAACTGAGTTTACTTATTATTCTATCTAACTCCATTAACATCTTTATAATCAAAATTTAGTGTATAACACTTATTATAAGCACTCAAATTTATTTATAAAGACATTTTTTATTGTACATTATCCAATTACATTTTAACTTCTGAATAATTTAGGTAAGTTGTATTAGAATGCAGTTGAACAATTTACAAATAAAAATTTTCCAATTCAATTTATTCAAGTTTAAATATTTATTCCAAATTTTGGTTTTATTAATAATTAAACATCATCTTTTAACAAAATTTAAGAATTAGATTTCCGATTAACTTTAAACAATTTAGAGATATGTATAATATATTTATATCAAATCAAATTAAATTTTAAAATAAGATACCTATATATATATATATATATATATAAATCAAATTATACTGAAGAAATTCAAATCAAAATATCTTTCAAAACAAACCGTAGCAAAGCTACAGAATAGTATCTCCACTTCGAAACTCGAAAATGAACGTCGATGATGCGGCCGCCATCACCGAAATTATTTTCCAGCGACAAAGAGAAGAGCACTTGATTAAACATCTAAAATTTCTATGAAATGATTTTTATTCGAAAATACTTTAGATAATACATTTTAAAACCTTTAAAACCAAGGTTTGAAATTTTCGGAAATTAAATTATCAAATTCTTGATTTAAATTCATTTCAGATTCTAAATCAAATTATATCCAAGTTTATGAATTCATTTATTGATATTGAAATAGTAAATTGTTTACAAAACAATAAATGATAATCAAATATTATCATTCCAAAAATCAATTTATTAGCAGTTTGGTTAAAGAAAATTCATACTTGTATATATAGTAAAATCATACAAACTTTATTTTTATTTTTCCAAATTTGAAAACAATATTGTGTCAGCTTGCTCTGCTCAAGTGTTTTGGAAATCCTATCGATAGCGTTGATCAAACGAATCGATCGGAAATCCAAATCAACATCAACAACTCAAACAACACAGCATATATTAAAACATTTATATATTAGTTTACAAATACATTTCTTTGCTCGACGATACAGGAATAAATTTTCAAAGCAAGAATAGAGGTTCAAATTTGATTGACTCAAATCAAAGAGAATTTTGATTTGAAAATAAGTTTGAAACCGAAGATAAGATGATTAAATAACAAAGTAGAAAGATTTGATAAGTTTATATATATCGCGGGCAACCTTAACCAGGTCGACCGTAACTTGAAAAATAAGATCGATGTGGAATTCCGAGGTAAATCGACATTCGATCTCAAAAATAGAATTCAGGTATAGTAGGAGATAGATAGCATCATAAACCGAGGATACAGAAATCTCCGGTAAATCAATGCCTATTGTAAAGGAGTTTTGCTCCTTTTACGAATCATTCGAAGATTGGCGAGACCGCCGATCTATTATAGATATCATTCAAAATGGAGTTATGAGGTGCTCCAGAATTGAAAGAAGACGAATAGTGAAGGACACGAATGAATTTCGGAACCAAGGGGAACGTTCCAAAATTCAAAGGAATTGAGTCAAAGGAAGAGATTGAAACTCGAATGAGTGTGATTCTGTAAATACATTTACCCTATATGTTAAGTTTTGCCTAGAGCTACCAAAATTATGGGTCGTTACAGTTGGTATCAGAGCTTATAAGTGTATAGGTAGACACTCATGCCGGAGTTGAATTGCTCAAAATACCGTGTTGTTAATTTAAATTTGGCAAAACTGAACATATACAGTAAATAAATAATCACAGATCACAGACACAGTGTAATAAGTGCAGCGGAAATAAAAGAGATAGTAGTTCATGAAGCTACTATATGAATATATAAAAGACATCAGAGTTTACAACAGAAGAGTAATACGATACATCAGAGTTAAACCAGATACAACGGAAGAGTAATATGATACATCAGATACAAATCAGAATACATCACTGGAATCATCGAATACTGAAAACAGAATAGATGGCTGGATCTTCAAGCAAAGCTCCAACTCCAAAGGTGAGTCTCGAATACTGGTGCACTCAGTCTGACCCGAGCGTAAAGCAAAAACACAAGACACTCGAGTCAGGATTAACATTCTTATATTAATAAATCCAACTCAAGTGAAATAGCAATTGAAATACAGGTAACTCAAAGGATGTTTCGAATAACCATCCTTTAAGGATCCGTTAAACTATCTACTATGTAGTAGTGTACGATAAGTAGATAATGTCTATCAGTAATATAAAGATATCAAAATAGTGTTAAGTCATGGCCCATTCCACCCTTAACACATTTTTATTCCCAAAAGCATATACAAGACCGTAGTTTCCCCAAAACCGGAAGTCACCAGAGGGCAATCCATATACTAAAGGTACAAATCAAAATCGTAGTGGTCGCGCATAAATGGAATACAAGTATGACAAGGCACATGAGGCAATACCCAAGGTAGTGATACTACCGTTCGCCTGATCCGGACTGGTGAGAACGCAACGCCGCAGCGCCCGCAACACCGTGAAACAACACTCCCAAAATCAAGGGTGCACCAATCGACAACAAGTAATGAGTAGTTCGAAGAAGTGTGTCCACTTGAGGTAGCTAATCCTCCATTGGCCCGGCACAGCTCCTGTTTTAGTCATTCCCAATTTGACACAAGTGTCAAGGCTATCCATTATCGTTCACTTTCTTCAGTCATCACGAACATCATTCCAACCACTTCATTCTAGATCATCACTCGGCGTATAGTTATTAAAGTGGTTTTCAGTTTAGATAGAGAGTATATCCATAACCGAATTCTGGTCTCTTTAATAACTTTCGTAATTATTACACCGATTGGTCGTTTATATATTTCAAAATCCAAATCAAATTCAATTTCAATTTCAATTCGTAAACCAACATTTCATTTGTCTTTCCAAATCAATTTCCATAATTTACGTTTCAAAACTTCCAAATTCATAATTTCAAAATCTTATAATTCAATTTCATCTTTATTTAAAACAATTCAAATATCAATTTAAATTCGTACATAAGATTCATTCCGAAATCATTTAAATAAATTTAATTTAACATTTAAATCAATTTAAATTCATTTATCGATTTCATTCAATATTCATTAAATAAATTTGCCATTCGAAACAATTTCTATTAAATTTCCAATTCATTAAATCCATTATTTAAATTCAACTTCCTTATATCAAAACTTACCAATTGAATTAAATTAAATTCATCAAATCAAATTTCTTTAAATTTCAAGTCTTACATTAATTTCAATAAATCACATTTTATTTCTTGTTAAAGAAATTCAGTTTCACTTATTTACTTACTTAAATAATTTCCAAAACTTAATTAATAAAGAAACTCAATTTCAATTATTTACAAAGAAAAATTCACTTATTCAAAAGTTCAATTTTACTTATTTAAAGAAATCCAATTCAATTTAATCATTAAATAATTCAATCTTACTTAATTATTAAATAATTCAAAAACTTAATTATTAAATAATTTCGAAGTTTAATAATTTCAACTTAATTAAATTTCAAACTTGATTATTAAATCATTTCAAACTTAATTCAATCATTTCTCCAATTAAACCACATTCTTCCATCAATTACATTGTTAATATTTCATTTCAGAATATTAAATATTCACATTTTAATTTCATTAAAATTCAATTTCCAACTTCATTTCAAAATCATATTATTTATTCAAATAAAATCTTCGTTTATTTTTATATCAATTTATTGACCAATCGGGTTTTATTTAATTTTCTATCCTAGGTCAAAGTTCAATTTGGGTATTTATCATTTCAACCCGATTCCAATTCAATTCAAAAGCAAACATAACAAAGGGAACTTGCAGTGTGATAACTGGGATGGTGTCAAAGTAAATAAACAAGCAATAACAACAACCAATAACAATCCAATAATCAATTCAAAAAATCCCGAAATAACCGTATTAATTCGTATTGTCATTTGTACGAATTAATATAATTATTTCTAGAATCTACACTATCATTTCATGTAGATTAAAGATTATTACAATATTATTTATACGGTTCTTCACTTGTCATCTATTTACAATTTCATACATCATCAGTGTAACAACATACATTCAGTGGTTCAAAATGAAATTAAACAAATTCTACGTGTCAATAAATTTAACAGTTAAAGGGGTCATATTATACAAATGTCAGTTAATCAAATTTAACATTTAATTATCCTAAATCAAGTTCAATTTCATACTGTTTATCATTTTAACATTAACAATTTAACGTCCAATATAAACATCAACAATCAATCAATTATCAGCCAAACTGTATTATCATCGCATAAATAATTAACAGATAATGGTGTCAGATGTCACAGGTGAAACTGATACAGGTAATACAGTGTAAATATCAAACAGCAGCATATTTTAATTGTCGTTTCAATTGAAATCAAATTTAATAAATAAAAGAACGTTAATCGTGAGTGATTGCTCACCTTTCGATGCTAGAGAGGATAACACTGAAATCGAGTTACACATCCGAACACAAATTCCAAGGCAAAGCTAGGTTGGCACGAATCAATGAATAAAGCTGATAAATCGAATTGGACGAAATCAAGTCAGAATTGGATCGATGAAGATAAGTGGTATAAGTGAATATTTATAACTATTCAAACACATTAAAATTTTAATATATATATATATATATATTAAACTCATACATATCCTGCTGTTACGACCTTAAGAACCAAAACAATTACAAAACTTGCATAAACAAATATATTTTATGGGCTCACATATAAATTCAAGATCCAAACCGACATGCATAATATAACTAATATATTATAAACTAATATAAACTTACACTCATCTAAAACAACAGATTCAATATATATATAAACCGGTATGTTATGACAACATATTATATACTTTACCAATTTCAAGCTAATGCAAAATACGGCAGCACAATATAATTAATTAAAAACAAACTCACCTATACTTATAAACTGACAAATAATACTACATAGCCTCTGACGTAATAGATATATAACATATATATAACTTTAGTTAGATATAGGCTAATACAGAAACATAAGTATGACTTACACCCCTATTTTGTTTTAAAATCAATAAAAAAAAAAATCAATATAACTTGATCATTATAACCTAGATGGAAACTCAGCAGGTTAAATTTATATATAAAAAAAATCAAATTGTACAAATACGTATATAACTATATAATACCATGTGAACAGAACAGTTGGCCAACTTTAACATATTATACTAACTGTTACAAAATCCTAAGAAAACTTGCTATATAAATATATATAACGTGAATACTAGAATATAACGTGAATACTAGGATTTATATAACTTTACATGTAACCAAATCTTACATTATAATAATTTTTTTTTCTTTTTTTTTCTTTTTTTAAAAAAAAAACATGAACAGATCTACACTCCTGCAAATCAATATCCACTAAATTAACTATTGCATAACATAAACTCAGACTTACATATATAACTTATTACACTTATATACAACCTGCGCATGAAATATATAACAAATATATACATATTTAACTTCATAGTTTAAAATAGAACAGATTTTTATCCATTATTACCTCCACAAAGAAGATGCTCGGCCAAACATATAGGCCAAACAACGGACAGGAGAGGAGGCGGAGGAGGTGCGCTGTCATGGTGGCGCTCGGATGCGGATGGGAGGAAGTGGTGGCCGAGGTGCTCGGGCTGGGGTTGTTGGATCTGGATGGAGGCGGAGGCTATGGAGGAGGTGCGCGTGGGTGCGAGTGATGCTGAGGCCGAGGTTGCTCTAGGTGGAGCACGGGCTGGCTGATGGCTACAGTGGGTGGAGCTCGGCCATGGGAGGAGGGAAGCTTGTATGGAGGCTTGGGCTCGGCAGGTGATCGGAAGGGTGTGTGAGGTTGGAAACTTGCACAGGGAGATGGTAGCAGGCGCTTTTCGTTCGGCCATGGTGAGGAGAGCATAGGCGAGCGGAAAATGGTGGGGTCAGGGAGGCGAAAGCATGGTTGGCTCGGATTAGGCTGTGGCCATTGCGAGGGTGGAGAAGGAATGCGCTGCTCGCACGTGAGCAGGTTGGTGGGAAAAGAGATGGAGATAGGCGGAGGTTGTTACGGTGGAGCTAGAGTGGGTAGGTTGTGGCCTTGGCGTTGAGATGGGTTGAGGCGGCCATGGTATTGGAAACAAGAAGAGATGAGGGAAAATATATGATGTACAGGCACGCAAAAGTTTTAGAAAAGGTAGAGAGAAAGGGAAGCGTCAGAGGTAAAGTGAAGCATGAATGTATAAATGGCTGAAACAAGTTACAAGGTGAAATAGAAAAAATAAAATTTGAATGGTAGGAATAGTAAAAGCAGTGGTTGAATTCTGTGTATTATTAATTGTTAGTGGCTGACAGCTTTATCACCAAGAACGAAGGGACGTAGGAAAACAAAAGGGTTTAAAACGAGTACCGGCACCGCTAACCGCTTCGTAGCTTTCGCCGTGTACCGGACTCCGAATCACACAAACGAATATACTACAGAGATAAGCACGACGAGACGGTCAAAACGGTATACGGATATCAGTGGCACGATCGAATTATAAAAATTCGAATTTTCTAATAGCGGAAAATGCAAGAAAAACACTGAAAAATAAGATCGACGGAGCCAAAGATGTCCGAATTTTGAAAAACGACAAACTAACATCTTGCTCAAAAGATGGTTTAGAATTTTTCTATGTAAAAATATTTAGGTTTCGAAAATATTTTATTTTCATCGCTTTTTAACTGATTAAATTGATGTGAATTTACACGCGAAATAAACTTTCATATTTTCGAACGAAAATTTACCAGTTGCTATGTTTAACTAGACGCATTCCAAATATCAAATTTATATTTCGAAATTTTATCGTTTAAAATTTACCAAAATTTCAACTAATTACGTTATTAAAATAGTTGAAATTTACGGATCGTTACAATAAGACTACTTGCTATAGTTTGTTGTTGTTTGTGAAAAGGAGAGGGTGATCTTGTAGCCGGTAAATCAAGAGGTTATCTCTTGTAGCCCATGAAACCAAGATTGGAAAGGTGTTCTTGCCACCAATGGAAAGCAAGGGATTATAGTGGAATTATACATAGTGGAGTGCATGACTGTATGTAGGATTGGTTAATCCGAACCAGTATAAAAATCCTGGTGTTATTTACTTTATTGCATTTTACTTTATTACTTATTTCTATTTGCAATTTGAATAGATATAGTGTTAAATTCATAAGTTAGTTTTATAGATTTGAAAT
Source organism: Allium fistulosum (assembly GCA_030737815.1). NCBI lineage: Eukaryota > Viridiplantae > Streptophyta > Magnoliopsida > Asparagales > Amaryllidaceae > Allium > Allium fistulosum. The sequence goes on from CM060903.1 coordinate 447,777,332, forward strand.
ACACACCTCATCCCCTCTAGTGTTTAAATAGGCTTAAGGTCCGTTCCACATTGTGCTGTAGACACCCCATTTTTCAACATTTGGTATCAGAGAGCTGTATTTAAAAAAATCGTAACTTCATTTTTGAAAAGTATAAATGGCTAATAACACTAGTAACACTTTTGTAGATGGACAATCTACTACTGGACCCCCTCTTTTTGATGGTAGTAATTATGCATTGGGCCTGTAGGATGAAAATTTATTTGCAGTCTAATGGTTTGGACATTTGGAATACTACACAGAGTGAGTACACTGAATGCCACACTGAGTACTCATCTTGGACACCAGACCAAAAGACACAAGCACTTGTTAACCTAAAGGCTATGAATATTTTATTTTGTGCCTTAGATAAAATGAATTTAATCAAGTTTCCATTTGTACGTCTACATATGAAATTCGGAGAACATTGCCAGTCACACATGAGGGCATTAGTAAAGTAAAGCAAACTAAGATATCAATGCTAACTAACCAGTTTCAAAATTTTCGAATGAAACCAAATGAGTCTATTTTTGATATGTATTCTAGATTTCAGGATATAGTACATGCATTAATATCATTAGGAAATAAAATTATCGAAGAGGACCAAGTCACAAAGATCTTGAATTCACTTTCTAGTGAATGGGATTAGAAGACTTTGGCAATCGAAGAACCCAATGATATTAGTACTATGAAAATAGAAGATTTAATTGGTAATCTAATGTCTTATGAAGTAAAGTTGCAGGTTAGAAAAGAGAATCAGGAAAATAGAAGAAAACACTTGCACTCAATGCTACAAACGACAATAATGAACTAGATGATGCTGATGATGATGGTATTGAGATTATGACAGGAATTTCGAGAAATTCTTGAAATATTAGAAAACAATCAAACTTCGGAAAATTTACAACAATAATTCCAGAAAATGGAAATGTTGCTAAGTGTTCGAATGTCATAAACCCGGTCATTTGAAAAGAGACTATCTTAACCTGAAGAAATCAAAGTACTCTTCAATCAATAAGAAGAGGAAAAAAGCTTTCAATGCAACATGGGATGATTCAGATACTTCATCGAGTGATAGTGATTCAGAAACAGAAAATGCCAACATATGCTTCATGGCAAAGGATGACCAGGTATGGAATTTTAATAAAGAAATTACTAATGTTTTAAATGATATGTATAAGGGATATAAAATGCTTACGAAAGAGTACAACAATAGTTTATCAGAGATAGATATACTAAAAATGTTTAATGAAATGTTAACTGAAGACAAACAATATCAATAAGATGAAATTGACACTACGCCATAGATGACCTTCTGCAACACAAAAAAAATGTTGGCTCAGGCCCGAAAAATGTTGCCATAGGTCTATGGCAAAACTTTTAGGGTGATGCAATTTTTGCCGTTGCCTTAGACCTCAAAGGCAACATTTTGACTATATAAGGCAACATAAGTAATATTGTTGCAATAGAACCCTATTTGGGTCTATGGCAACACCCATAGGTATTTGTAGCAACATTCCAAAAATGTTGCTATAGATATTAACTTTCTGAAGTTGTGGGGCCCACAATGTAGAGCATATTTGATTTTTTAATAGAAATAAATATTTATTTAATAAAATGCTATTGCACAGAATTTGATATTCAAACAGTAATTTATTTAAATAAATATTTTATTTCAACATTTAAAATAGTACAAATTCCTGACTCCACTATTTTACAATTCAATGATATTCACATATATAGATATTCCTCACTACATCACTCAGTTCACTCATTACATATGCAGTTTCAATTTATACAGACATCGACACCGACAAATATATGACGAGCCGAGTAGCGGGTCCGGGCGCAGCGCCGGCGGGGGTCCGGGGCCCCGCAGTCCCGGCGGGGATCGACCAAGTGGGCACCGCCCGATTCATCCGATTTCGGAAGATCGAGCCTTCTTTGAAACGACGTAAAATGATGCACAAATGAAGACTGAACTTAGCAAACCCGCAAAACCCATCCTCAGCAACTTCATCACCCATCGGAACTACTGCCCATCTACCACTTACCTGAAACACGATTGCCTAAACACTGACCATCTACCAAACACTGACCACACTCCCAACCTCTTTCACAAAACATCCACTCACTGCCTCATCAAATTACATCATCAACAACACCGCCTGAAATACAAATGGTAATTGCAAGCACTACAACAATAAATGAGGCAACTGTAATAACTGGACCAACAGCCACCTTCAAACCGTCAACAACCCCTGCCGAACACTCACAGCACCACAATAAAACTTCTACCAACAATCACCTCTGCCACTCACAACCTGAACATTGTAATCATCAATTCACCATCAAACAGTAGGTACTACATGAAAACGTGCACTAGATTATAAAACTGAACTTGGAGCTCCTAAGTTCCACACTATTTCCCTTAACAACAATTTGAAAATAAAACACTAAAAATTATCTATAAGGAGGATGTATATAAACAAGTCTGTGAGTATTAACTAGTAACCGACATGAAGAAAATGATATAATGTGGATTATATACACATGATACCTGCAAAAATATAACTAGAAAATGATATATAGTTCCAAAGGAGCATTTGCACAAACATATGGGGGGCGTACTACCTTATTGAAATTACCAGTACCATTCCCATGCTTATCCTTAATAATGTCATCATCTTGCAATCTATTACCATTAGCAGATAAGTTTTCAACAAATAAATCATAATTTTCCGAACATCACACCAAAGGCCTTCAGTACAAAGTGAAGCAACCGCAATCATAGGGGAAAGTACGAAGAGATCAGCCTGGAATGTACCTGATATAGGAGTCGTGGACGGATTAATTGTTGCGAGAATGACAGCTAAATCTCGAGGGCAGTTTGAGTTTTGGGAGAAATTAAGGCGCTAGAAGGGTTTTCAGGTGAAGTAGGCTAAAGGAGAAAGGTAGAGGGGTTGGTGGCGAGCAAGTCTTCTGTTGGAGGTGAGAGCTGATGGCGACGACAGCGGTGGCAAAAGGGGATTGAACGGAAAACTTTGTTTGGCTTCGTATGGGATAGGGTAATTATGAAACTTTGACCAATGTACCTTGCCGCCCGTATTGTTTGGTCACCATAGGGAACATATTGTAGATCTCCATGAATAATTTGATGTTTCATTCTCTTGTTTAAGATTAGTTATGAATGGAGAATATCGTTATCTTATTCTATTCTTTATAGGTAAATAAGTTAGGAAGAAGTTGTCAATAATAGATTACCCAAAGAAATAGGTAAAAGGAATTTCCATCCAAAATTTAAAAGTTGGTCCATTCTCAGTCTAGGTAAAGTCCATCTTGCTGTGATAGGAATGAACAAAAACAAATAAGCTTTAGCTAATGTAATAAATATACCAATTGTTATTCCAAAAACTCCTGTCATTTTATTTTTGTTGTCATGACGGGGCTCTGGTTGGAGCTAGATGGTCGCGATGGGTCAGGGAGTAGCTAGGGGTGAGGGTGACAATTTGGTGGCGGAGGCGAATGAGGAAGCAGAAGAAGAGGAGGGTGACACTACGCCATAGATGACCTTCTGCAACATTTTTGCAAGGTGTTGCCAGCTAAAATATTGCGACAGCTATAAAATTTTGGTCCTACTGCAACGTTGTATTTTTGGTGTTACCTTAGCCATAAAAATGTGTTGCTCTAGCTAAACAAGTGTAACACGATGCAACATTTTTATATAGTGTTACTATAGATGTATTCAAATTAAAAAATTAATAAAATTAGCAATCCGCGTGAATACGATCCAACGATCTACATTTAATCCGGTTGTTAAAATGGATCACCACTGCAATTTGCCACAAAATTTCGTTTTCCCGCCTGAACTAGTTCAGATCCCCTTTTGGTTTTCATTCCAATTCGCCTCCTCCCATTCGCCTCCGCCACCAAATTGTCACCCTCCTCTTCTTGTGCTTCCTCATTCCCCTCCGCCACCAAATTGTCACCCTCAACCCAGCTACCCCCTGACCCATCGCGACCATCTAGCTCCAACCAGAGCCCCGTCACGACACCAAAACCCGAATCCAAACAAAGTTTTCCGTTCAAACCCCTTTTGCCACAGCTGTCGTCGTCATCAGCTCTCACCTCCAACAGAAGACTTGCTCGCCACCAACCCCTCTACCTTTCTCCTTTAGACTACTTCACCCGAAAACCCTTCTAGCGCCTTAATTTCTCCCAAAACCCAAACTGCCCTCGAGATTTAGCTGTCATTCTTGCAACAATTAATCCGTCCACGACTCCTATATCAGGTACATCCCAGGCTGATCTCTTCGTACTTTCCCCTATGAGTGCGGTTGCTTCACTTGGTACTGGTAATTTCAATAAGGTAGTATGCCCCCATATGTTTGTGCAAATGCTCCTTTGGAACTTGTTAATGTTTCAGAATTTGGCTGGGTATCTACTGCTTCTGGATGCCCTGTGGCTCCATCGCAAGTTCATAACTCGGACTGAGTGCAGAGTGATCTCATCCAAGCATTAAGGTTGGTTGGTTCACAATTGAATCTGGATGTAGTTGTATTGGTTGAAGATTGGTTGGTTTGGTAAGTTATGGAAGTGATGGTGGAAGTAGGTGATGCAGAGGAGTTTCAGTTTATAGAGTATTCAGTTATTGAAGTGTGGATTGAATGATGGTGAGTGTTTTGGTGTTTATAGAGTATTGAAGGTTGGTGAAATTTGGGAAGTTTGGGAAAGTTGTAATATGGTGAAGGGTGGTTGCAATTGCAGTTTTTTGATAGTGAGTTGCTATTTTGCTTGTTTGAAGAAGTGATGTTGGTGAAACAGGGGGATGGAGGAGCATGCAACTATGAGGCTTTGGAGATTGTTTGTATTGACAATGGTAGAGTGCTGCTGTGTATTGGTTAAGGAGAGAAGCTAATGTGGTGATTGGAAATTGAAAAGAGTTTGCAGTAAAGTTTTGGTGTTTGGCCGTAGGAGATTCAAGCAGATTTAGGCGAGGAGATGGAGGATAGGAATTAAAGGAGTAGAAAGTAATGCAAGTAGATGGGCAGTAGTTCCGATGGGTGATGAAGTTGCTGAGGATGGGGTTTGCGGGTTTGCTAAGTTCAGTCTTCATTTGTGCATCATTTTACGTCGTTTCAAAGAAGGCTCAATCTTCCGAAATCGGATGAATCGGGCGGTGCCCACTTGGTCGATCCCCACAGGGACTGCGGGGCCCCGGACCCCCGCCGGCGCTGCGCCTGGACCGCTTCTCGGCTCGCCTTCGGCTCGGCACTCAGCTCGTCATATATTTGTCGGTGTCGGTGTCGGTGTCGGTGTCGGTGTCGGTGTCGGTGTCGGTGTCGGTGTCGGTGTCGGTGTCTGTATAAATTGAAACTGCATATGTAATGAGTGAACTGAGTGATGTAGTGAGGAATATATGTATATGTGAATATCAGTGTTATATATCATTGAATTGTAAAATAGTGGAGTCAGGAATTTGTACTATTTCAAATGTTGAAATAAAATATTTATTTAAATAAATTACTGTTTAAATATCAAATTCTGTGCAATAGCATTTTATTAAATAAATATTTATTTTTATTAAAAAATCAAATATGCTCTACATTGTGGGCCCCACAAATTCAGAAAGTTAATTTCTATAGCAACATTTTGGAATGTTGCTACAGATACCTATGGGTGTTGCCATAGACCCAAATAGGGTTCTATTGCAACAATATTACTTATGTTGTCTTAGATAGTCAAAATGTTGCCTTTGAGGTCTAAGGCAACGACAAAAATTGCATCACCCTAAAAGTGTTGCCATAGACCTATGGCAACATTTTTCGGGCCTGAGCCAACATTTTTTTTTGTGTTGCAGAAGGTCATCTATGGCGTACTGTGACAATTTGGTGGCGGAGGCGAATGGGAGGAAGCGAATTGAAATGAAAACCAAAAGGGGATCTACTTTGAACTAGTTCAGGCGGGAAAACGAAATTTTGGGGCAAATTGCAGTGGTGATCCATTTTAACAACCAGATTAAATGTAGATCGTTGGATCGTATTCACGCAGATAGCTAATTTTATTAATCTTTAGTTTGAATACATCTATAGCAACACTATATAAAAATGTTGCATCGTGTTACACTTGTTTAGCTAAAGCAACACATTTTTATGGCTAAGGTAACACCAAAAATACAACGTTGCAGTAGGACCAAAATTTTATAGCTGGCAACACCTTGAAAAAATGTTGCAGAAGGTCATCTATGGCGTAGTGTGAAAGACTTAATGGGCATAATGGTGAAAATGTTTTGACGCTTGAAATTTTTAAAAAACTAAAAAATGAAAATGGATCCTTAAAATCAAAAAATCATTCAATGAAGTCAGAGATCACTGATCTGAATATTAAAATAACATCTTTGGATAATATTATTTTTAACCATAATAAGGATTTTGATAAAATGAAAACTGATATTGACAAAATTTAACAAAGGGAAGGATAATCTAGAAAATTTATTATCTGCATCTAAACCCACTAACAATAAACATGGATTTAGATACAACCCTAAGCCCAAATCAAAGAAAAATAATACTCAAAGTACTAAAATTGTTAAGGCTACCAAGTTCAAACCAAAATCTAGGAAATTAAAGATAAAACCCCCAAATAGGTTTATTAATTTATGGGTTTCTATAATGTTAGATAATAATGAGAAAGAGAAATATATAGATAATTTCATTAATAATATTCATTTATCCGATGATTATGTTTTGAAAGGGTATTCAAACTCTTCATGGGTTTGGCTTCCCAACACTTAACCCTATGGACCCAAAATAAAAAATGTACCAGTGCCTATAATTTATATTTTTCAGGTACCAAACAATGGATATCGGACAACAGATGATTAAAGACAAGAAATCCATTCAAAAGGATATGTTTTTGGCATCGACAACATTGGTAACCCTAAAACTCATCTAATTATAATCATTTTTCTTGATAACTTTATTTCATGTTTCGTATTGATTTTGATTCCTCTCGGAAATTCTATTTTATATACATTTATATATATCTCTGTATACAAACTTTATACATATTGTCTAGTTGCGCTTAAGAAATTCCTTTTCACCCTTTTTGTTGATGACAAAAAGGGGAAAAGGTATAAATATACTAGGCAAAATGATAGAGGAAGTGCATAGAGTTAGGGGGAGTCAAATATAAAATAAAAATATTATATTTTATCATATTTATATGGTGGTCATCATCAAAAAGTGGGAGATTGTTAATACCCTCGGTATTGATTTTGATGACAACAACCATATAAACATTACTACTAATGTATCTCGAAGTTGTGCAGTTATTTCAGTTATATTATAGAGTCATTTACAGAGATAAACAAGAATTCAGTGGAAGCAAATGAATTATTATGAAGGTTAATCAGAGCAATGGAAAAACAAAACTGATTGAAGAAGAATGCTGAAAGGACAGTAGTATTTGAAGTAATGGCTAGTTGGTCGAACCTTAGATTCACTTGTGAAAGACTTCATGGAAATTATGCTTGAAGATTATCAACCATTAACCACAACCGAATCACAAAAATTCACAAATAAGAGGTACTTTTGATATCTAAAGTATGCAATACTTTCTGAAATTTGCAACGCTTATTGTTGTGGCTGATTCTCTGTGGAAAAGGCATGTATGTCGACATATGGGGGTAATTTATGTCGACATATATCCCATTGGTCAGTTTTTAAAAATTTAAATCAAGGGATTTTCCCGCCACCTCTTCACCAAAAGACATGTCTCTTCAATATCTATTTAAAGCCTCCAGAAAATGAATTTTCTAGTCACTTTTCACTTCCTTTTCTTACTCTTTCTCTTCCACATTTTTGTAAAAGAAACCCATTGCATACTCTTCCAATCTCCTTGCAAATCGTAACTATTTCACTCCAATTCTTAACCAATTTGCAAACCACACAACATCAGAGAGATGTACTTGAATTCATATCATTCTCTCTCTGATTTCATCCTATTCCTCAAAGATTTCAAAGATATATTGCCATTGGAGGTCTATAGGATCATTGTACCGAATCTGCAAGAATCTGTGTTGAAGGTATGATTACTTGCTATAGTTTGTTGTTTTTGTTGTTTGTGAAAAGGAGTGGGTGGTCTTATAGGTAAATCAAGAGGGTGTATGATGTAGCCCGTGAAACCAAGATTGCCACCCATGGAAAGCAAGCGATTATAATGGAATTCTGCACAGTGGAGTGTAGGATTGGTTAATCCTAAGCAGTATAAAAATCTTAGTGTTATTTATTTTATTGCATTTTACTTTATTGCTTACTTATTTCTGTTTGCAATTTGAATAGATATAGTTTAAATTCATAAGTTAGTTTTATATATTTGAAATACACACTTCATCCCCTCTAGTGTTTAAATAGCCTTAAGATCCATTCCGCATTGTGTTGTAGACACCCCCATTTTTCAAAAAAATTATGTTATGGTTTAACGTTCTTGTAATTTTTTGTTTCGCTAAATTGGATTAGCTTTTGATTATATTTCTTATATTATACAGAATTATCTCGTAATGGTCTTCTTATTTGTTGATAGTGATTATAACATATAGTGTAATTTGGTGTAGATTCATTATTTTGAAATTTATGAATTCATTTCTATTTTTTTTAACAGTGGTACCAGTACAACCTTAGCTGTTTTCATGTATGATGATAATAGTTATAGTTGCCACGTTGGTCTGAATGCTTCTCATCTTCTTCTTAAGAATGAGTTATGTGAATATTGGTCAACATTGTGACGCCCCACATCTATACTCATGCTAGCCAAGGACACTACGGTGTAATGCCATCGACTAGCACGAAGAATAAGGCTTTTCAGGAGCGACCATCTATGTAATTGCTTTGTGCGAGTACCGATATGTCCGAAAATATAACTTACATTTCATTTCAAGAGGAAATCCGACATATCAAATACAAAATCAAAGCTACCACACAGTGGCTAAGTGGTCTTCGGAAACAAACGCAGAAATAAACATAACACAAATCAGTCACAGATATTCATATCACAAAGGCGGAATCAGATATGAATATAACACATAAAAGTGTACAACAAAGTAGTGGTAAGACAAGATCCACTACAACACAAAAGAATAGATACATGTGATAGACATAAGAATAATTATACATCAAGGAGTCTATATCTCAAATGTATAAAAACAAAAACTACTAATCTAAAGTAGTGAGCCAAAAGAATCAGATGATAATCCCTGATAAGAAGTCAAGCGGGAGCACCTTAAATATCTCGGTCTGACCCGAGTATTACTTAAGAAGAAAATAATAAACGGATCAGTCTAGCTATATTTATCAGATAAAGGAATGAGATAGAAGCAGAGATATAAAAAGAATGTATGATAACAATAATGTCATACTAGAAAAAATATGATATAAAACAACGACAAAATCATACAATATCTCAAAAATCTCAAAGCACTAAAAAGAATACCATATTCTTTATTTTATTCACCAAACTAAAAATATTGACAGACATATTAATGCCAATCGCAAAAGTTGGCGAAACACAAATTCCAGAAGTCGTCAATTAGAAATCCAGAAATCAAAATGGGGAGACCTATTACAAACGGAATGCTATTCCATGGTCGCTAACCATTGAGCCGGTGCAACGGCGTAGTACAATAACGGTACGCCCAAGGGACCAGAAACTCAAATAATTCGGAACAACGACGTAGTGCAATAACGGTATGCCCGATGAACACGAAAGCCGAAACATCGATGTAGTACAATAACGGTACATCCGATGAACCAAAAAGCCCGGACAACAATGTAGTACAATAACGGTTCATCCGTTGAACCGAACACCATAAAAGGACATGGGTCGCTAGCCCACCATAGAAATGAGACGAAGCTCAATAAAACTGGGTACAGTCCCCCACGTGGACGAAGAGACATCGCACATTGCTAGTCTAAACCATAAAATGATCATCATCGATCATCAAGAAGTGTCGATTACGCTAAGCTAGTAAATATAAGAGTTTAGCTTCATGTCCCATAACCACTAGCTTAACTAAAATATTTACGAACAGATTGTAAATTTCCACTCAAAAATTGTCACAAGAGTTTCAATCGAACAAGTCAAAGAATTAACCGACGAAGTAAACGCAAGCGTTTCATATCACTTGTTTTGCCAAGCCGTTTAACTAGATTTTCTCATACGAATGAGGTAAAGGTTTGTATATACTAATAGATTAGAAACGGTTTTGTAAATGAACTTTGTATTAAAAATAGAGTTGAAATCGTCTTTGTAAAAGAATTTGAATATGTACTACTAGTATGGAAACCATTGTCTTTTAAAGTAACAAATCATAGAAATGATTGTAGAAACAATCAATCATCAAAATCCACGTTCGAAGACATGAATCAAATCCAAAGAAATCGATACCAATTCCATTAAAATGGACATTCTCAAAAATCCCAAAAAAGAAGTCATCAAAGTCAATAATAAATGATAACAAAAAATCGGATAATCACGAATCGATAAAAGTTGGAATCTCAAGTTAAATAGGCAAAATAGACAAAATGAAGCAGGTCAGTCGATTGACTGTAGAGGGTCAGTCGACTAAACCAGAAACCAGAAAGTTTCATTTCCTGCAGTCAGTCAACTGACTGCAGGGGGCCAGTCGACTGAATGCAGAAAACAGAGACTTCTGTTTTCTGCAGACAGTCCTGGATATGCTCGGATGCTACAGCCAGTCGACTGACTGCAGGAGGTCAGTCGACTGATTGGCACTGAAACTGTTTTTCAGTCTATCCAAATGAAGAGCAAACTCTTCCAAATTGCGATCGAACGAGCAATGGGCGCTAGGGGTTTATGCCAATCGACAACCCAGCCCTATAGGCTCTTCGATACACCACCAAAAGCATGATCAAACATAAAAGCTAAGATTTTTAGAGGTTTAGACTTCAAAACACCAAAAATTGAAATGTTCACCAAATCAATCAAAATCAAAATCAAATGAATATGCACAAGTGTTAGGAATTCATACCTAACAACAAAGATAGCTATAGACATAGTTGTGAGTTAAAGAACTCACCTTTAAACCCAAAAACGATGAAGGAGAAGCTTGGAAGCAAAGGAAGATCAACTACTCTTCAACTTCAACCCTAGAAGCTTGAATCTAAGCTCAAAAGAAGAACATTTCCTAAGTTAGGTTTAGGAAATTTCTGAAATTAAAGAGAGAATGAGTTGGAGAAGATGAAGAGGAGGCTTACCAAAGCTTCACCTTGAATTTGGAGCAAGGATTTGAGTTTGCAAGAGGAACTAGGGCTTGGCAATTCCTATTTCCCATTCTTTTCCCCCATTTTCAGTTTTGCTTGGAAAAAGAAATGAAATGTGGATGAATGGATGAAGAGGGAGGCTGAGTTAGGTATAGGATGATTTGGGTGAAACCCAAACCCAAAAGCCCAAATAGAAAATAGCAAAATTCAACTTACTCGAAACCTATCGATGTTTATACTCGAAAAAGTCGCAAATGACATTTTGAACTCAATGGAAGTGGTCTCGAGTCCTAATTCGACTATTTGCAAAAGGTAGCTTTTTGGACTTTAATCCAACAAACGATGCTATATTTAAATAAAATATTTAAATATACAATCGTAAAATATATGGGTTGTTACAGACTCCCCTCCTTAAAGAAATTGCGTCCTCGCAATAAATAAGAGGAAAATAAAAAGTAACAACCATAAAAGCATATCAACACAAAAGAAAATTTGAAATAAGAAGTTCACCATAAAGAGCACGGAAGAGTAAGTCCGGATGTTTTTGCTCGATGAATTCTCAAGATTCCCAAGAGCAATGCTTAGGATTTGAGGACCATTGAACATTCACAAGAAGAACATCTTTATTTCGAAGGCGTTTAACCTCCGAAGCAATGATACGAATAGAATGTTGCTCATAAGTCAAATTTGGTGAAACTTCAATTTCTTCAATTACCTCGGGCTCAAGAATAAAAATCAGAATCCCTAAGGTATTTCCGTAGTAGAGAGACGTGGAAAACGTCATAAATAGCAAAAGATTGAGTCGGTAATAAAAAGGCGATAAGCCACGGAACAAATACGTTCGGTGATGGGAAATGGACCAACATATCGAGGTACTAACTTTCCCGATCGACTGAAATGCACAACACCGCTCATTGGTGAAACACAAAAGAATAACAATAAAATCTAGACCTAAAACCAGCTTCTCACCGGCTTCAAGCCAACATGAAGAAAATCGGCACGACCTTCCGCAGAGTGCTTCGAAGGATGCCATACCAATACAAGATTGGAAGCTATTATTGGAAGAAAACTCAACAAGAGAAATATGATCTTTCCAACTTCCACCAAAATCAAGAAAACTTGCACGAAGAAGATCTTCAAGAGTTTGATTCACATGCTCAGTTGTCCATCGGATTGAGGACGATAAGCGGTGCTAAAATTAAGCTTTGTTCCCAAAGCTTTTGAAGACCTTACCAAAAATCCACTAGTAAAATAATGGATCACGATTGCTAATCATAGAAGTAGGAACTCCACGCAATATAACAGGACATAGAGTTCAGACAAAAGAGGTATAGTCTAAAAGAGAAGGACGAACCTCAAGGCTACACAAAACAAGAGAGGACCATGAATCAGATTCACGATCTCGAATCTCACAAGTGGATAAAGTCTCGAGATCACTCCATTCGGATACCATCATGGAAACAACCGCTTGTTGCTTACGACTAAGGGCATCGGCAACACGATTTCCCTTTTCGGGAGTATAAAGAAGATCAAGATCATAAGATGTAAGGAACTCGAGCCAACGTTGTTGACGCAAATGAAGTTCCTTTTAATAAAATAAATATTTCAAAGATTTATGTTTGGAGTAGAGAACAAATTTCTCTCCCAAAAGATAATGAGCCAAATTCTAAGAGCGAAAACAATGGCCACGAGCTCTAGATCATGAGTGGCATATCTAGTCTCGACAAGCTTTAATTGTCAAGAAGCATATGTGATAACACATTCCCTTTTGCAAGAGAACGACACCAAAACCAACACGACTAGTATTGGTATAAACAATAGAGTCTTGGTTCCCTTCGGGAACCACAAGAATAAAAGCATCGGGAAAGAGTTCCTTTAATCGATTTTCTTTCCCGAAAAGCTAAGACTTTCAAAATTATAGTTAACTTTATAAATTCATCTTTTTAGAAAAATTAAATTTTACAAAAATTTACTGTGTTTAACTGTCTCATCATAGCGTTTAGGAGATTCCTATCGATAACGTTGATCAAGCGCATCGACCAGAATTCTTAAAGCACTCAATGGGCAATACAATCACAAAATCATCTTCTATATGATAACTATGTCTCTTAAAGTTTTTAAGAATATTCCTTGCTCGTTTTAAGAACAAAATCCAATCATACTTATAAATAAATCTTACGAAAAAGATTTGCAAAATTTTAAATTGATGTTTTCATCCAAAATTAATAAATACAAGAATGGAGTCATCGAGATATTCGTAGAATACTCGATTCATAAAATGGATGAAATAAGCTGGACAAACTGAATGACATAATAAGTCATTCATAAGAATCATAACGAATGCGGAATGCAGTAAGTGGAATGCTAACTTCCGCAACACGTAGCAAATGAAAACCGGTGGCAAGGTCGAACTAAAAAGACCTTAGCACCACTCAAAAGGTTGCTTAGGTGATAATTCTAAGACAAATCTAAAAAATACCGGAAAATTCACAAAGTACTTGAATGAGAGAAATAACACTTTCCTCATCAAGTGGGTTCAAAGAATAAAATGTTGCCACTAAATTTGGAAATCAAAATCTTTAAAAATAAATGAAATCTGCTTAACAGATTGAAGAAGTCGAAGATAAATAGTCCTCGTTGGACATAGGATATGGCCTTCATAATAATTAAGCCAATCCTTTCCCAAAAATCAGTTTCGAAGCCTAAATAACGCATAACATGCAAATCGGCTCGAAAAGAAAAATCATAAAAATAATCTCGACATTTTCACAAAGCAAATTGAGTGTAGCGGATCCATTAATCGAATTCGCAATACTTGATGAAGTCATCAAGCCCTTAAAAATTAAAAGAGAAAGAATTTATCAAGTTCTTTTGATATAAAATAATGAGATGAACCCAAATCAAAAAGAACTCGACTAAGATAATCCAAAACAAATATCGTCAAGGATAAAATGAGAAATACCTTGACCAAGAGAAGTGTCACTAGGGGCTTGAACAACATTTAGCTTTCCCTCTCTCTTCTTTGGAAGTTTGGGGCATGAAGACAAAAGGTGTCCCGAACTTTTGTAATAACAAAAAAAAATGGTTTCGGGCACTCATTTGCATAGTGGTCCGTAAGACCACAATTGTAGCATCGTCCACAACTAGAGGTAGGAGACTTTGCTATCAAAGTTTCTTGCTTCCCTTTCTTGTTGGGATTGGGATTGGGACCTTTTAACTTAACAGGCCTCTTCATGCTATTGTTGAAGTTCTGCCTGACATGCATAACTTCAACATCAATTCCTCTATCTGCCTCTTCAAGTCGAAGAGCGATATCTATAAGCTGATCGAAAGAAACTTCTAGTTTCAGAAGTAAAGGCTTCTTAAGGTTCTTATTCAACCCATAGACAAATCTCTGATTTTTCTTCAATGGGGGTATTAATATTTTCGACCCCATATTTAGAGAGAGATTCAAAAGATGCGACGTAATCCGTCACAGAAGATTCACCTTGAACAAGGTCAATAAAGCGTCGGGCTAAAGTTACCTTTTCAGCCTCCGACACAAACTTCAATTCGAACCTTTCCTGGAATTGCTCCCAAGTAAGATCCGCTTCGATAATTTTAGAAATCAAAAGCTCATACCAATCTAATGCTCTTTCTTGGAGCATACTAGAAGCCACTTGGACTCGAAGTGAATCAATAAGATCCATGCGGGAAAAGATGCGATCGCATGATCTAAGCCAAGCTTGAATTTCTATAACACTTTCGGATCCCTTGAATGGCCTTCCACCCAAAGCGGTATAATATCTGCACAAGCGTGCAAACCCGGATTTAGGGTGAGTAGGCGCTGGAACGGGTCCGGCAGCTTGGGCATTGTTCACAAGATCTAAAAGTTGTTGAGCTGACATAAATACTCCATCTTGAGGAGTAGCACTAGATTGACCGGTGCTAGGACGGCTAGGTCTAACCATTTCTCTTCTCTAAGAAAGAAAGAAAGAAAGAAGAGGAAAAAGGTTATTCTCAAAACGAATATCAAACAACCTTGATTGATAAAACAAGGCATCACAAAAAGAAAAATAGGATAGAACAGTACGAAGACTCGAATCAGATCCTATGGCAAGATTCCTAAGAAAGACTTAGGACAATGATCCTTGCTAGATTATTCTACATTATTCCGAAGTTTGGCTCTGATACCATGCTGTGACGCCCCACCTATATACTCATGCTAACCAAGGACACTACGGTGTAATGCCGTCGACTAGCACGAAGAATAAGGCTGTTGAGGAGCGACCATCTGTGTAATTGTTTTGTGCGAGTACCGATATGTCAGAAAATATAACTTACATTTCATTTCAAGAGGAAACCCGACATATCAAATAAGAACTCAAAGCTACCACACAGTGGCTAAGTGGTCTTCAGAAAAAAATGCAGAAACAAACATAACACAAATCAATCACAGATATTCATATCACAAAGGCGGAATCAGATATGAATATAACACATAAAAGTGTACATCAAAGTAGTGGTAAGACAAGATCCACTACAACACAAAAGAATAGATACATGTGATAGACATAAGAATAATTATACATCAAGGAGTCTATATCTCAAATGTATAATAACAAAAACTACTAATCTAAAGTAGTGAGCCAAAAGAATCAGATGATAATCCCTGATAAGAAGTCAAGCCACCTGAAATATCTCGGTCTGACCCGAGTATTATTTAAGAAGAAAATAATAAACGGATCAGTCTAGCTACATTTAGCAGATAAAGGAATGAGATAGAAGCAAAGATATAAAAAGAATGTATGATAACAATAATGTCATACTAGAACAAATATGATATAAAACAACGACAAAATCATACAATATCTCGAAAATCTCAAAGCACCAAAAAGAATATCATATTCTTTATTTTATTCACCAAACTACAAATATTGACAAACATATTAATGCCAATCGCAAAAGTTTGTGAAACACAAATTCCAGAAGTCGTCAATTAGAAATCCAAAAAACAAAAGGGGGATGCCTATTACAAACGGAATGCTATTCCATGGTCGCTAACTATTGAGCCGGTGAAACGGCGTAGTACAATAACGGTACGCCCAAGGGACCAGAAACTCAAATAATTCGGAAGAACGACGTAGTGCAATAACGGTACGCCCGATGAACACGAAAGCCGAAACATCGATGTAGTACAATAACGGTACATCCGATGAACCAAAAAGCCCGGACATCGATGTAGTACAATAACGGTACATCCGATGAACCGAACCCCATAAAAGGACATGGGTCGCTAGCCCACCATAGAAATGAGACGAAGCTCAATAAAACTGGGTACAGTCCCCCACGTGGATGAAGAGACATCGCACATTACTAGTCTAAACCATAAAATGATCATCATCGATCATCAAGAAGTGTCGATTATGCTAAGCTAGTAAATATAAGAGTTTAGCTTCATGTCCCATAACCACTAGCTTAACTAAAATATTTATGAACAGATTGTAAATTTCCACTCAAAAATTGTCACAAGAGTTTCAATCGAACAAGTCAAAGAATTAACCGACGAAGTAAACGCAAGCATTTCATATCACTTGTTTTGCCAAGCCGTTTAATTAGATTTTCTCATACGAATGAGGTAAATGTTTGTATATACTAACAGATTAGAAAATGGTTTTGTAAATGAGCTTTGTATTAAAAATAGAGTTGAAATCATCTTTGTAAAAGAATTTGAATATTTACTACTAGTATGGAAACCTTTGTCTTTTAAAGTGACAAATCATAGAAATGATTGTAGAAACAATCAATCATCAAAATCCACGTTCGAAGACATGAATCAAATCCAAAGAAATCGATACCAATTCCATTAAATGGACATTCTCAAAAATCCCCAAAAAGAAGTCATCAAAGTCAATAATAAATGATAAAAAATAAATCAGATAATCATGAATCGATAAAAGTTGGAATCTCAAGTTAAATAGGCAAAATAGACAAAATGAAGCAGGTCAGTCGACTGAGTGCAGATGGTCAATCGACTGAACCAGAAACCAAAAAGTTTCATTTCCTGCAGTCATTCGACTGACTGCAGGGGGCCAGTCGACTGACTGCAGAAACAGAGACTTCTGTTTTCTGCAGATAGTCCCAGATATGCTCGGATGCTACAGCCAGTCGACTGACTGCAGGAGGTCAATCGACTGACTGGCACTGAAACTGTTTTTCAGTCTATCCAAATGAAGAGCAAACTCTTCCAAATTGCGATCGAACGAGCAATGGGCGCTAAGGGTTTATGCCAATCAACAACCCAGCCGTATAGGCTCTTCGATACACCACCAAAATCATGATCAAACATCAAAGCTAAGATTTTTAGAGTTTTAGACTTCAAAACACCAAAAATTGAAATGTTCACCAAATCAATCCAAATCAAAATCAAATGAATATGCACAAGTGTTAGGAATTCATACCTAACAACAAAGATAGCTATAGACATAGATGTGAGTTAAAGAACTCACCTTTAAACCCAAAAACGATGAAGGAGAAGCTTGAAAGCAAAGGAAGATCAACTACTCTTCAACTTCAACTCTAGAAGCTTGAATCTATGCTCAAAAGAAGAACATTTCCTAAGTTAGGTTTAGGAAATTTCTGAAATTAAAGAGAGAATGAGTTGGAGAAGATGAAGAGGAGGCTTACCAAAGCTTCACCTTGAATTTGGAGCAAGGATTTGAGTTTGCAAGAGGAACTAGGGCTTGGCAATTCCTATTTCCCATTCTTTTCCCCCATTTTCAGTTTTGCTTGGAAAAAGAAATGAAATGTGGATGAATGGATGAAGAGGGAGGCTGAGTTAGGTTATAGGATGATTTGGGTGATACCCAAACCCAAAAGCCCAAATAGAAAATAGCAAAATTCAACTTACTCCAAACCTATCGATGTTTATACTCGAAAAAGTCGCAAACGACATTTTGAACTCAATGGAAGTGGTCTCGAGTCCTAATTCGACTGTTTGCAAAAAGTAGCTTTTTGGACTTTAATCCAACAAACGATGCTATATTTAAATAAAATATTTAAATATACAATCGTAAAATATACGGGTTGTTACAAACATTAACTCCGTTGAGTATTGAAATATCGTATACACTTGAAGGGAAGTTTAGAGTTCATGATACTGATTCAGATTTATAGAGTATTATTTGTTTTTCATTGTTCAAAAAGAAAGAGTTTATAGTATTTAGCATAAGATTGAAACAACATTTGATGGAATGTGAGAATAGTAGTATTAGTGATTTTGCTACTGGAAATTCTTAGATTTCTGATTCATCCAGTACAAACATTCAATTTGTTTTTAAGAAAATGTGGAAGAAGGGAAATAATATTTCTATTTTGGATCCTCTTAGATATCAGTTTGATGGAGCTTTGGAATTCAAAAATTTCTTAATAGCTTATCAAATTAAAAATGGATATGAGTTGAAGAATATGAAGAATTGCAGAGAAAGAGTTAATTCCATTTGTTCTTGGTTTGGTGAAGGTTGCAAGTTTAAAGTTCATGCTACTTGTGATTCTAGAAGTGTTAATTGTTTTTATATTAGAAGTCTGACTCGTGAGCATTCTTGTGGTGCCGGATTACGGGATATCAATCATCCTCCTATTTTAGTGAGTTTGTTAAATCTATGATTATTGATCAAATTAGAGATGAGCCTTTGAAAAAACCAAAAGAAATTATTAATCAGTTTAGAAGAGAATACAATTTCAGCATGAATTACTACTATGCTTATTCTAGGAAACAAATGGCAATGAAAGAAATTTATAGTGATGATGCTTTATCTTACAATGATTTACAGTGGTATTTAGAAGCCATTAAGAATTCAAATCTTTGGAGCTATGTTGATATGGAAGTGAATTCTAGAACAAATCAATTTGAAAGACTTTATTTTGGTTTTCATGCATGTATTGTTGGTTTTAAACATCGTCGTCCTCTTATTTTTTAGATGCTACATTTTTGAAAGGTGGACCTGCTGTTTTGTTAGCTGCAACAGCCAAAAATGGAAATTAGGTTTATTTCTTTGGCCATGGAAATTGTTTCTAAAAAAATGAATCTGATTGGAGTTGGTTTTGAGAACATTTAAAAAATGTGCTTGATGAAGATCGACCTTCGGTTTTTATGTCTAATAGGCAGGGTTTGCTTTTAAGTGTTCCAAAGCTCTTTCCATTTTCTTGCCATTCATTTTGCTTGTTTCATATACAAAGTAATTTTCTTAGTTCTGTGAAGGTTAAGAATAAAGATCATTGTATGAAAGATTTATTTGAAAGACTTACAAGATCTGGCACTCTTTTTGATTTTGAAAGAGCTACAAAAAAATATGTTGAGGTTGGTGGTTCTACAGCTTTAGATTTTATAAATGATAAACCATATGATCATTGGGTTAATCTTTTTTTCCCGGGGAAACAATATGGTGAGTTATATGCTCATGTGGCAAAAAGCTTTAATTCTTGGATTTTAGATGAATGTGCCCTTCCTATTACTTCTTGTTTAAATGGTATTCGAATTAAGTTGATGGAGGAAATGTCTAAACGTAGAGAGGAGGTGTGTAATTGGAGAAGTATTCTTTGCCCTGCAATGCAAGCTCGGTTGGTTGAACTTATTAATGAAAGTTATGGATGGGATGTGTTGAAGTCTTCTGGTTATGTTTTTGAGGTTAAATCTCCGAAATCTCATCATGTTGATCTAAATTGGAGAATGTGTAGTTGCAACCAATGGAAAATTACTTGGTTTCGATGTGCTCATGATATAAAATGTATGAATAGATGTAGTCTATCTGTTTATGACATTATGGAGTATTGTTATACAATCGATGTTTTTTATGCTTCTTATTCTCATACTATAACGCTAATCCCTAATTTTGATAAACCTAAAGGTTTACCTAAAGATATTGAAATTGTAAAGCCTATTATATTTGTTCATCAAGCCGGTAGGCCATTATTTAAGAGAAAGGGAGGTCCAGCTTTTTTTTAAGATTATGAAAAATAAACGTCGAAGATGCAAATGATATGGCCGTAATCATAGAAATTGCAAATCTGCATTGACATTTTAGTTGTTTCAAGTATTATTTCTTTTTTATTACACATGTTGTTTAATATATTTTGGTTTACTTGATTTTTCTATTTTTTTATGTTTCTGATTAAGATTTTCCATTCTTAATTGAATTGGGTTATGTTTTTTAGTTCTTATGTTTAACTTTATTTTGAATTAATTATTCTACTTTGTTTATTGTAGAAATTCTATATTGCAAAAATATGGGGTTAAAACAGTGTTGGTTTACTTGAAGAAGTATTAGGACTCTTGGCTATTGTTTGATTCTGGATGTAGTTAGAGTTTGCTGATAGTTGGATTCTTAAACCTTTTTTTATATCCCATTAATTCAGTGTAGTAATTGTTAGTTCACTTACTTTTTTACGTGATTTTTAATAATTGGGACAAATTTAGCTTTGTACAGTGTGTATTTTTTCAGTTTGTTTACTTTACAAACTATTAATGTTCAAAAAATAAAAGAATGGATTTGAGCAGTTAGCGTTTCATGTTTTTATTTATATGCAATGTTTAATTATTATATAATGTGAATGAAATTTGTATGTGTAACGACCCACTATTTTGGATCATTCAAATCGACAATAAATCCACACATGTCAGACTTGAATAATTCAAAATATCAAATTGTTAATTTAAATTTGGCAAAACTCAGCATATGCAGTAAATAAATCATTCACAGAATCACAGACACAGAGTAATACAATAATACGCAGCGGAATAGATAAAATAGTAGTTCATGAAGCTACTATATAAACATCAGAGTTAGAAATAAAATACAACAGAATATCTCAAATGCAGTGAAGTCTCCAGTACAACAGATGACTTCTCTGAACAAATCAACTAGAAGAGCTGAAAGCTGAGGCGAAAGTTGGATCTCCAAAGGAAGCTCCAAACTCCCAAGGTGAGTCTCAAATGCTGTATCACTCGGTCTCACCCGAGCGTAAAGCAAAACACAAAACACTCGAGTTAGGATTAACATTCTTATACTAATAAATCCAACTCAAATGAAATATCAACTGAAATACAAGTAACTTAAAGGATGTTTGGGATAACCATCCTCCAAGGATCCGTGGAACTATCTACAATGTAGAAATATACACTATAACACCGTGGTCATTTCAATTAAATTTATACTTCAAAACCCAAATATCATTTCATTTCAAATATATCTATTTTCCAAAGTAGTATATATATATTAAATGATTTAAAAACTAAAGTATTTATAATTTCCTCAAGTCTCGCAAATCGATTCAAATCAACTTCAAATTCTAGATTCAAATTTATTCAAAGCTCAATTCATCAATTTAATTCAGTTCTAAATATACCATTTATTTTTCAATATATTTCGAAGCTTTAATATTCAACATTTTCAAAGTTAGATTTAACAGTTTCATATAGCTCTTGATTTAACTTCATTATTATTTAATCAGGGAATATTCACTTAATAGATTCAATATCATTTACTAGCCTTAAATCACATTTTACTAAATATTTCCTTAAACTTTATTTTTAAGTAAGAAATATTCATTAAATTACTTATAAATCAAACCCAAGTTATAAATTATATCTTACATCTCAATTTCAATAAGTTTCTAATAGGTTTAATTAAATAAAATTCTTTATTAAATAAATTTCAACTAAATTCAAATTATCTTCCTAACCTTAACTTATTCAAATTTTTACAAAAATCTATTTTGAAATATAGATATAAGTACTTAACCATATTATATGTATTCAATCAATCTTAATTAAATTTAATATTATAATTAAATCTATATATATATCATTTCCATTTATATATAATAAATTTAAGAATCAACATTTATTTAACCCATATATTTCTTTCCAAATCCATAGAATTTATTTTCAAAATATTTATATATATGGACCAACGGTGTCTGTATATATATCTATCATATGGTTAAGTGATACGGATATTTATCATTTCAATCCGTAATTTAAATATATACGGGTAGATATCGTTTCAACCCGTAATCCCAATTTCAATTCAAATGAAAACCGCTTGGGTTTATCATTTTAACCCATAACGATTTTCTCCTATTCTAAAGTCCGTTCGGGTATGTATCATTTCAACCCATAGTGAATTCTAAACTACAGGGAACTTGCAGAGTGATAACAGATAATATAAAATACAACAACAGGCATATATCATCAATAACAATAGAATAAGAACAACAGGATATGGTGTCATATCCCACAGGTGAACAGTTACAGATAATAGCATATATAACAACTTAAATAACTATAGCAGCATATTTCAATTGTCGTTTCAATTGAAATCAAATTTAATAAATAAAAGAACGTTAATCGTGAGTGATTGCTCACCTTTCGAGGCTAGAGGATAGACAACGAAATGAGATAGGCTACGAATCCAAGCACGAATTTCGAGGCAAAGCAAAATTGGCACGAATTCAATGGACAACTGATAAATTGGAAATCAAGAATCGAAATCAGTTTTGATATAACAAAACAAAATGTATATCGTATTATAATTATTTCTTTAAAAAAAAACAAAATCAACATTAGAATAAATATATATGTGATTCAACTTATTATACTTAAACAAATTAAGACTCAAAATATAAACAACTTAGATAAACTCATATATACGAAATTTTAGTTTAAAGTCTCTAAATGTTTCAGAATTAAAATTACTGTATGTGAACAGTTTAAGATCAAAAATTAAAACAAATACACTATGCACAAATTATAGTATGAATGCAGACCTCAAGTATGTCATATAAATGTAAATCAACATACTTAAACATTTATATATACCACAATCGAACTATAAATACAAGTTAAGTATATAAATACTATCATCAACATATAACCTATACGTGGATGTGACATAAATTTGCACATTGCTTTAAAAGAACTACTACATGAATGACTCGCAACATATTATACATACAACCATTATATACCTGCATACCCTTTATATAACATAAATATAAAATCAACTGATTATAAACTAGTACACTTCTTTAAATATCCTTACTATGAACATATATATGCAGACTGTCCTAGGATATACTCCATGTATATATGTATGATTTGAAACCCAAACTCAAGTTCACTTTAAAATAAAACATAATATAGTATGGTAGACATTAAAATACTGAACAACTGTAAATATATATAAAAATCGTAGAAACCAAAATAACATACCCATATATAAATCAAAAGACTGTTGTACTATATGTATACTAATTCATAAAAATAACAAACAATATATATCGAATGAACATGTTACATAACAGTTTATCATGGGTGTAACATATCACCTATATATATATAAACTAGCTTTAAAATATATATATATATATATAATAACTGATATACATATTACCTAATATAAACAAAGTGGAGGCTGACCAGACTCGAGGTGAAGCGGAGGTTGAAGTGGAGCGGGGTGTAAGGTGGCACGGCAGGATGTGGCTGTTGCATGCGGGATCACTAGCAGGCGGAGACACGGCTTGGTGACGGGTTTGGAGGATGGCTATCGGGTGTAGGCTGGAAACGAGGATCGGTGATGGTGGAGGAGGGGACTTGGATCGAGGCTGGTAGTTCGGCAGAGATTGAAGGCGGAAAGCCTTGGCTGTGGAGATGTTGGAGGTTGTGGTTGCGGAGGGGCTTGGATTGGTGTGGGTGTTTTCCACGCGCACGTGAGTAGAGGTGGGTGGTCTGATGTCTCGGTTCCTGTCAGAGCAGAGGAGGCGGTGGATGGCAGAGGGTGAAGTACAGGGGCGAGCATACATGGAGAAGAAAATAAAGGTGGGGAGAAGGAAAGAGGAGAGAAAGTAAGCAGAGAGGAAGAATGGAATGAGGAGCAGCCTCTAAGTATAATATTCTTTGAAGAGGACAAGAAGACAGCTAGCAAATGAAAAATGAAAGATGAAGGAACAAGGCAAAGCAAATATATGCAGCTAATTCCCTTTTTTTGTTTTCCGAGCAATGAACAGACACCTGGCTTTTGAACAAAATTACAAAAGCGTTATATAAAATTTATAATTTGTTCAAACGGTAGAGCAGAATTGATGGAGAATTTGAAAGTGACAAAAGTGAATATGAGAAAGTAAATTCAAAGGCAACGGTACTGCAAAGCTTCAACAGCTGACTCACTAAAGCAAATTACTATGGTACAGCCTATACGTTTCAAATTTGAAAAGACAAAGGAAAGCTAACGGTTGAAATTTGTGGTACCGATATGACGAACAGTTTATTTTATCTGCCACGTACCGTACCTCAAAATACAAAAATGAATATACCGTAGAGATCAGCATGACGAGACGATCAAAACGGTATACAGATACTAGTGGTACGATCATCCGATCGAAAGTCGATAATCGGTACCTGAAATGCTGCTATTTTTCCAGAATTAAGATAAACGGAGCAGTAGAAGTCCAAATTTGGAAAAACGAAAGATGACATCTCACTCAGAAGAAGATTTAGAAATTTACTGTAGAAAAATATTCAGGTTTTGAAATAAATTTATTATCATCAATTTTAACTGATTTAAATTGAAATAAAATTACACAATAAAATAAACTTCAATATTATCAGATGAAAATTTACCAGTTGCTATGATTAAATAGGCGTATTCCAAATAATAAATTTTTAATTTCAAATTTTATTGTTTAAAATTTCACAAATTTCCAATTAAATATACTTTTAAAACTATTAAATTTTGCGGGTCGTTACACTCTCCCCCACTCAAAACTTTTCGTCCCCGAAAAGGAAGGAGGTAGAAGAATAGAATCAACCAGACAGAAAAGATAGATTGAAAGTCAAGATTAAACAATTAATTTGAACTATATAAATTTTACTTAAAATTTGAAAACTTCATTTGCAATTCAATTATCTTATATACTTTAAAACCTTTCAAAAATCCATTTGTAAAATTTATTGCTTCCTTTATAAATACCATTTATATGTTTAAATGACACCTTTATAAATGTATGAAAACCATTTGAAAACAATTATTTACATTATTACTAATATTTACAAAGAAGCTATTTGAAAACATTAAATCCATAATTCATAAATTTATTAAATTTTTTCTCAAGATACTTTTCAAATATTATTAATAGATCAATAATCATTTACTTTAAATATGTTTTATTTAATTAACAACTTCTAAAATATTTACAACACTAAAAAAAAATTTCTATTAAACCATATAGTATATAAATAAACAATATTAAAAAAAGGATATAGTCAATAAGGAAAAGAAGGTGGATTCAGAAAAACAGAATATAGGTGAATAGATAAAGTTGAGCAAGTAAGGCAGATTCAAAAGAATAGTATCGGGCACGAATAATTAATTCAAACCATAAGAATTTAAATTTCAAATATTAATACAAAATTTCTTTGTTGGAAATACTTATAAAATAAAATACCTTTATATCGAAACAAATTTCCTTTCGAAAATACTTTTATAACTCGATGTTTCAACAAGTTTATCCTCGTTCCTGCAGACTCTGGCAGTGCGTTGATCAGGCGCAAAGCTAGAATTCTCCAAGTACTTAGTAGACTTGTTTCAACACCTAGTGAAAATACTGGAAAAACTTTTAAAAACAGATATGGAAAGTACAATCCAAACAAAAACAAACAAAACCTTTGTCTAACCATGGTTCGCAGATACACAATGGTTACGCCTCGATCCCCCAGGAAACAATCCATATCCGTAAGCTTTCTCAGCCCTGTGAGTTACGCCATGATGACTAGTAGAATGCAGGATACACAATGGTTACGCTTGGATCCCCCAGGAAACAATCCGTACCCCCAGGCAAGACTCGGCCAAGCATTTGTGCTACTATTCGCGACCTACATAGATGCTGGATACACAATGATTACGCCTGGATCCCCCAGGAAACAATCCGTACCCCTAGGCAAGACTCAGCCGAGCAGTTGCGCTATGCATCCGCGCTCGTAAGACCATGGGTAATGCCATGGAATTCGAAGGACACTCGAGTATCATATCTGGAAAACCAAAAATCAGAGAGAATAATATCGATAGAATGAATCCAAGATGTGGCCACAAATCGGATATCAAGCAGAAGGCACTTTCCATATCTTTACTTTGAAAATATGTATCATATAGTACCTTTCAAATCACTTTCAAATATCGTACTTATATAAAATCCATTATATATAAGATTTAATTTTCAAATCAAATACTTTTCCAAAATCAAAAGTATATCAAATCATACTTATATAGACTTTAATTATATAAGATTTCACTTTTCAAATTGAGTACCTTTTTCAAATCCATAGTTTTCGAATCAATTTCATACTCATACAAATCAATTTTATATAAGTTCGATAACTTCCAAATCAGGTATTTAGTTAAAATAAGGTTCTCAAATTCAATTTGTTTCAATATCAATGTATTTTTCAAAATCATATACGCTTTCACCAAATTATTCTTCCAACTCAAATATCTTCAGTTCCAAAGTTCCAAAATAATAAATTTAGGAAATAAATCCAAATTTCCAAATCAATATAATTAAGTCAAATAATTCATTTCCAAAATCAATGGTTTTCAAAATCATCTTATATTTACATAAGGTCCATCTTATATCAGGATCAAAACTTCAAAAAAATAAATTTCGTTGTACGCAGAGCTATATGGGATCGAATATCTTTGCTTTTATGGGTTATATATCTTTGTAATTTAAATTGGAAATTTTCTTTTAGTAAGCAAAGATATTCTAACCCGACAGCTTTTAATTTCAGCGTCAAAATATATCAATGATATTAGAATATAAGATGTACATACGTCATCATTTCGCAGAATCACATTTGATCGCTCGCTCGATCACACAAGTTCGCTTTCGAACTAGTATTGTCCATTCGACTTCCCTAATGCGGACTTCGATATGGTTTCTCGACTAGAGGCCATCAGTCTCCTTGCATAGCCATATACTATGATAGAGAATTCTAGAATCGAGCCCAAAATCCATATCAAATATTCGCCATCAAGAATTGAATTAAAAATTCTAACACGAAATGGTGTAATCCACCTCGAACTTGTGTACTCAAACTAGGATCAAATTAATTATGCGAATAAAACAGCATACATACAACTTATATATTTATTCCAACTTGTTAAATATATAGTTTCATAAAGATGTTACTAAGTTAAAACATTTAAACTAAATTTTATTCCAAATATTTTAATGACCAAATTCTTTTCAAAGCCTTTCGAATCTAAATTTCATATTAGAAAAATTCAAAATAGCCTTATTCATTTACTTAACAAAACAGTTTCAGCTTATTTAAATCATATTACTACATACTTTAAACATACATACCAAACTTATATACTTTATACTTTTCGAAATTTCTTAGCTTTGAAAAGTTAACCTTGATTTGGAAGTGCTCGAACCTTCAAAAAAGTTGAAGAAATCATTTTCAAATTCAGGAGTTAGAAATCAACAACAAATCAGTAAGTCAATTTCAAAAGATAGGTTTATATCAAATTCGGAACACGAGGACTGAACACCGGCTTACTTCAAATCATTTCAAGTATATATATACATATATCTTTCGAATATCAAATCATACTTTGGAATTTGAAATCAAAATCGGTTTCGCAAAAAAAATCACTCGCGTAGCAATGCTACTAAAGTGGCCTTTCCCACACTCTGAAACTCGAAAATCAATGTCGATGATGCGTGCACTCATCACCGAAATTATTTTCCAGCGACATAAGTGAGTTATGGACTTCTATTTTCTCAAACTTCTTTTGGAATTTCTTCGAAATCATTCGAAACTCATTAAAATCATTGGAACATTTCTTATTCGAAAAAAAATACTTTTAAATCATACTATTATTATATATTTCAAAATCTAAAAACCAATTTCAAAATACCGGAGTTAAATTCTCGAATTTCAAATTTAAAATCCTTTAGTTACAAATCATTTTTTTTATAAATCAATTTCTTATATAACTTCAAAATTTCAAATCCTTTCAAAAATTCAAATTCTTATTTTTAAAAGGTATATATAATCCTTATCGAAAACATTTTCACTTTTATATATAGAATATAATCATACTTATAAAATTTTGATATATAAAACAATTTCCAAAATACGAATAAACCAGATTTTCAAAGGATGATTTAGGAATGGATTTCAACAAAGATAGAGATTCAAATTAGAGGAACTCTTAATCAAATAGAATTGTGATTCGAAGATAAGCTCGAACGAAGATGAGATAATTAAATTTCAAAATAGAAGATGAATATACTTATATAAATCGCGGATGACCCTAGGGTCAACCGTGACTTCAGGAACAAGATCGATGTAGAATTCCAAGAAAAATCAACATTCGATCGCAAGAGATAGCGGCATCTAAACCAAAGATATAGAAATCTCCGGTGAATCAATGCCAATTGTGAAGGAGTTTCACCCCTTCACAAATCATTCAAAGATTGGTGGGATCCTATTCTCATAGAGATCATTCGAAGTGGAGTCGTAGGATACTCAAGAATCAAAAGAATAGAAATAGAGAGAGACAAGAATGAATTTTTTTGGAACCGCAAGAAACGTTCCAAAGTTCAATGGAAATCGAGTCAAAAGGAAGTGATTAAACTCGAACGAAAGTGATTCTGTAAATAAATTTACAATATATGCTAAGTTTCGCCTAGAGCCAAAGCTCTGATACCAACTGTAATGACCCACTATTTTGGACCATTCAAATCGACAATAAATCCACACATGTCAGACTTGAATAATTCAAAATATCATATTGTTAATTTAAGTTTGGCAAAACTCAGCATATGCAGTAAATAAATCAATCACAGAATCACAGACACAGAGTAATACAATAATACGCAGCGGAATAGATAAAATAGTAGTTCATGAAGCTACTATATAAACATCAGAGTTAGAAATAAAATACAACAGAATATCTCAAATGCAGTGAAGTCTCCAGTACAACAGATGACTTCTCTAAACAAATCAACTAGAAGAGCTGAAAGCTGAGGCGATAGTTGGATCTCCAAAGGAAGCTCCAAACTCCCAAGGTGAGTCTCAAATGTTGTATCACTCGGTCTGACCCGAGCGTAAAGCAAAACACAAAACACTCGAGTCAGGATTAACATTCTTATACTAATAAATCCAACTCAAATGAAATATCAACTGAAATACTAGTAACTTAAAGGATGTTTGGGATAACCATCCTCTAAGGATCCGTGGAACTATCTACAATGTAGAAATATACACTATAACACCGTGGTCATTTCAATTAAATTTATACTTCAAAACCCAAATATTATTTCATTTCAAATACATCTATTTTACAAAGTAGTATATATATATTAAATGATTTAAAAAGTAAAGTATTTATAATTTCCTCAAGTCTCGCAAATCGATTCAAATCAACTTCAAATTCCAGATTCAAATTTATTCAAAGCTCAATTCATCAATTTAATTCAGTTCGAAATATACCATTTATTTTTCAATATATTTCGAAGCTTTAATATTCAACATTTTCAAAGTTAGATTTAACAGTTTCATATAGCTCTTGATTTAACTTCATTATTATTTAATCAGGGAATATTCACTTAATAGATTCAATATCATTTACTAGCCTTAAATCACATTTTACTAAATATTTCCTTAAACTTTATTTAAGTAAGAAATATTCATTAAATTACTTATAAATCAAACCCAAGTTATAAATTATATCTTACATCTCAATTTCAATAAGTTTCTAATAGGTTTAATTAAATAAAATTCTTTATTAAATCAATTTCAACTAAATTCAAATTATCTTCCTAACCTTAACTTATTCAAATTTTTACAAAAATCTATTTTGAAATATAGATATAAGTACTTAACCATATTATATGTATTCAATCAATCTTAATTAAATTTAATATTATAATTATATATATATATATCGTTACCATTTATATATAATAAATTTAAGAATCAACATTTATTTAACCCATATATTTCTTTCCAAATCCATAGAATTTATTTTCAAAATATTTATATATATGGACCAACGATGTCTGTATATATATCTATCATATGGTTAAGTGATACGGATATTTATCATTTCAATCCATAATTTAAATATATACGGGTAGATATCGTTTCAACCCATAATCCCAATTTCAATTCAAATGAAAATCGCTTGGGTTTATCATTTCAACCCATAACGATTTTCTCCTATTCTAAAGTCCATTCGGGTATGTACCATTTCAACCCATAGTGAATTCTAAACTACAGGGAACTTGCAGAGTGATAACAGATAATATAAAATACAACAACATGCATATATCATCAATAACAATAGAATAAGAACAACAGGATATGGTGTCATATCCCACAAGTGAACAGTTACAGATAATAGCATATATAACAACTTAAATAACTACAGCAGCATATTTCAATTCTCATTTCAATTGAAATCAAATTTAATAAATAAAAGAACATTAATCGTGAGTGATTTCTCACCTTTCGAGGCTAGAGGATAGACAACGAAATGAGATAGGCTACGAATCCAAGCACGAATTTCGAGGCAAAGCAAAATTGGCATGAATTCAACGGACAACTGATAAATTGGAAATCAAGAATCGAAATCAGTTTTGATATAACAAAACAAAATGTATATTGTATTATTATTATTTCTTTAAAAAAAAACAAAATCAACATTAGAATGAATATATATGTGATTCAACTTGTTATACTTAAACAAATTAAGACTCAAAATATAAACAACTTAGATAAACTCATATATACGAAATTTTAGTTTAAAGTCTCTAAATGTTTCAGAATTAAAATTACTGTATGTGAACAGTTTAAGATCAAAAATTAAAACAAATACACTATGCACAAATTATAGTATGAATGCAGACCTCAAGTATGTCATATAAATGTAAATCAACATACTTAAACATTTATATATACCACAATCGAACTATAAATACAAGTTAAGTATATAAATACTGTCATCAACATATAACCTATACGTGGATGTGACATAAATTTGCACATTGCTTAAAAAGAACTACTACATGAATGACTCGCAACATATTATACATACAACCATTATATACCTGCATACCCTTTATATAACATAAATATAAAATCAAATGATTATAAACTAGTACACTTCTTTAAATATCCTTACTATGAACATATATATGCAGACTGTCCTAGGATATACTCCATGTATATATGTATGATTTGAAACCCAAACTCAAGTTCACTTTAAAATAAAACATAATATAGTATGGTAGACATTAAAATACTGAACAACTGTAAATATATATAAAAATCGAAGAAACCAAAATAACATACCCATATATAAATCAAAAGACTGTTGTACTATATGTATACTAATTCATATAAATAACAAACAATATATATCGAATGAACATGTTACATAACAGTTTATCACGGGTGTAACATATCACCTATATATATATATAAACTAGCTTTAATATATATATATATATACTAACTGATATATATATTACCTAATATAAACAAAGTGGAGGCTGACCAGACTCGAGGTGAAGCGGAGGTTGAAGTGGAGCGGGGTGTAAGGTGGCACGGCAGGATGTGGTTCTTGCGTGCGGGATCACTAGCAGGCTGAGACACGGCTTGGTGATGGGTTTGGAGGATGGCTATCGGGTGTAGGCTGGAAACGAGGATCGGTGATGGTGGAGGAGGGGACTTGGATCGAGGCGGTAGTTCGGCAGAGATTGAAGGCGGAAAGCCTTGGCTGTGGAGATGTTGGAGGTTGTGGTTGCGGAGGGGCTTGGATTGGTGAGGGTGTTTGCCACGCACACGTGAGTAGAGGTGGGTGGTCTGATGTCTCGGTTCCTGTCAGAGCAGAGGAGGCGGTGGATGGCAGAGGGTGAAGTACAGGGGCGAGCATACATGGAGAAGAAAATAAAGGTGGGGAGAAGGAAAGAGGAGAGAAAGTAAGCAGAGAGGAAGAATGGAATGAGGAGCAGCCTCTAAGTATAATATTCTTTGAAGAGGACAAGAAGACAGCTAGCAAATGAAAAATGAAAGATGAAGGAACAAGGCAAAGCAAATATATGCAGCTAATTCCCTTTTTTTGTTTTCCGAGCAATGAACAGACACCTGGCTTTTGAACAAAATTACAAAAGCGTTATATAAAATTTATAATTTGTTCAAACGGTAGAGCGGAATTGATGGAGAATTTGAAAGTGACAAAAGTGAATATGAGAAAGTAAATTCAAAGGCAACGGTACCGCAAAGCTTCAACAGCTGACTCACTAAAGCAAATTACTATGGTACAGCCTATACGTTTCAAATTTGAAAAGACAAAGGAAAGCTAACTGTTGAAATTTGTGGTACCGATACGACGAACAGTTTATTTTATCTGCCACGTACTGTACCTCAAAATACAAAAATGAATATACCACAGAGATCAGCATGACGAGACGATCAAAACGGTATACAGATACTAGTGGTACGATCACTACGCCATAGATGGCCTACTGCAACGAAATTACAAGGTGTTGCTAGCTATAATGTAACGATAGGTATGCTGATTTTTGTCTATTGCAACACTCGCTTCAAGTTGTTAGCATAGGTATCAACAAGATGTTGCAGTAGCTATAGATGTATTCAAATTAAAAAATTAATAAAATTAGCAATCCGCGTGAATACGATCCAACGATCCACATTTAATCCGATTGTTAAAACGGATCACCACTGCAATTTGTCCCAAATTTTCGTTTTCCCGCCGATCCTCCTTTCAGTTTTCTGGGTAAATTATCGACTTCTCCACTTTTTCTCTCCGATGAAACGCAAAATCAAATTAAAAATGCAGATTCAAAAGGCAAGATCGGTGAAGGTACGTTGGTCGAGTATTGGAATGTTGGGATCGTGAAGCCATGGTTATTCGGTTACGCCCTCTTCTACTTCCGCCTTCGTCAACGAGATCTGGTAGGCCTTATTCTTCCAATTCTTCACTCCAGTTCGTCACTACCGCCATTTGATGTTTCTATAGTTGACTTTCCTCCGTTACGAGCTTCTCCTGCTCGCCTGCCGCCTCAGGTATCGTCTGTCCTTCTGTCGAATCCATTCCATGCCCTGGAATCCTCCTTGCAATGATTCGAAGACACTGTTCCTTATTTGGCCTGCCTGCAGATGCTCTTGGCCTTGGTTCTTATATTCCTCCTATGCTAGCATCTTGTCGTTAAGGTGGGCAGTGGCATGTTGATAATGCTAGTATTGAAATTGGAAATTTGGCTTCTGTTCATGGTACTGATAATGCGTGTGTTGACGCTGATTTTGGCAATGTGGCTGTTCACGTTGTTCCTAATCTTGTTGGAGCATTGGTGGTTGAGGATTGTTTATCAGTTGAGTGCACGCAAGGTGCTTGTGTAATTGATGCTCACATTTTGCCTATCCAGATATTGCTGGGCGCATGCATAATAATGTTGAGGCGAACCAATTGCATGTTTAATGCTTGGGTCCCCTCTTTTGGTTCTGGAAATGAACAACGTGTTATAGCCATTAAAGTAGTAAGAGGTATATCCAAATATCGCTATGCTGCTAAAATTGAAATTGATGCTCCCAATCTTCTTGCTGGGAATGATAGAAAGGGGCAAGCTTGAGGAGTCATGGTTGTCGTTGGGGGTAGTCGCGTCGACGGTGGGCAACAGTCGCAAGGCAATGGTCGCGATATAGAAGAGGCCGCGATCGACTGCATCTTCATCACATTATTATGTGAGTAAATTTTACTCACCTCTGCATTTTTAACTTAGGTTTCTTCACTGTTTGGTTCTTGAACTTTATGTTCTTCACTGTTGACTGTTGCTTGATAAGAATAACATGGCCTTGGAGATGTTTTAAGTTGGAATCAAATTATGAAATTTGAATAGTTCAAATTTTGAGGTTGCTGGAAATATAAATTTCCATATGAAAGCAAATTTCTATGTATCAATGATCATTGTGTTATATGGAAGAAAACTATATTTATATATAGATCAATATTTTTATGAAATTTTTGGAAAGAAGTTAAGGTAGGAAGCTTGAAAGAGTATTTATATAAAATAGAGGAAAAAGAAGAAGGGATACAAGCTTTTGAATTATATCTGTGAACTGCTTTTGAATTATATGTGTGAACTGCTTTTGAATTGTGCTAATATCTGTGAACTGCTTTTGAATTATATGTGATAGGTATTGAACACTGGACAACTGGATACAAGCTTGAAGACAGAGTCAAATCAAATGTGCATGAGCTTGAAGACAGGTTTCAATGAAGGCTCGATCCCCGCCGGGACTGCGATGCCCCGGACCCCCGCCGGCGCTGCGCCCGGACCCACTTCTCGGCTCGCCTTCGGCTCGGCACTCGGCTCGTCATATATTTGTCAGTGTCGGTGTCTGTATAAATTGAAACTGCATATGTAATGAGTGACCTGAGTGATGTAGTGAGGAATATCTGTATATGTGAATATCAGTGATATATATCATTGAATTGTAAAATAGTGGAGTCAGGAATTTGTACTATTTCAAATGTTGAAATAAAATATTCATTTAAATAAATTACTGTTTGAATATCAAATTCTGTGCAATAGCATTTTATTAAATAAATATTTATTTCTATTAAAAAATCAAATATGCTCTACATTGTGGGTCCCACAAATTCAGAAAGTTAATATCTATAGCAACATTTTGGAATGTTGCTACAGACACCTATGGATGTTGCTATAGACCCAAATAGGGTTCTATTGCAACAATATTTCTTATGTTGCCTTAGATAGTCAAAATGTTGCCTTTGAGGTCTGCGGCAACGCGGCAAAATGCATCACCGAGAAAGTGTTGCCTTTGCCCTTTTTTAGCCTACAGCAACATTTTTTGGCACTTCCTGCATCACTTCTTGGGTGTTGCAGTATGCAATCTATGGCGTAGTGGATCATTCGATCGAAAGTCGATAATCGGTACCTGAAATGCTGCTATTTTGCCAGAATTAAGATAAACGGAGCAGTAGAAGTCCAAATTTGGAAAAACGAAAGATGACATCTCACTCAGAAGAAGATTTAGAAATTTACTGTAGAAAAATATTCAGGTTTTGAAATAAATTTATTATCATCAATTTTAACTGATTTAAATTGAAATAAAATTACACAATAAAATAAACTTCAATATTATCAGATAAAAATTTACCAGTTGCTATGATTAAATAGGCGTATTCCAAATAATAAATTTTTAATTTCAAATTTTATTGTTTAAAATTTCACAAATTTCCAGTTAAATATACTTTTAAAACTATTAAATTTTGTGGGTCGTTACAGTATGATGCTTATATGTAGTACTTTAGTTGCATTTGTTCTCTATATTAGCTTATGCAAGTTTGAAGTCGTAAATTGTAATGTTTTTGCCGATTTTATGTTCTTAATGTTGTGAATATAGGACTTAGCATAGAAGTACATCATATTGAAAACCGTTCCTTGATTTGTAGCATTAAAACCATTTTATGTCTATTATGTTATGAATTACTAGGTGTGAATGACTTTAGTAATTCCATAGGCTAATTCTATTCATACACCATATCTTTAGCTACATCGTAATTTTTTTAATAAATCTTAAGAAAAAAATGCCGTTATTTAATAAAAAAGTGAAATCAACTTTAAAGAATGAAGAATCCTCATTATTCACATTGTACATAGTTGGTATTTTTTTTCATAAAGTAACTAAAATTCTATCACATAGGCAGTTGAATAAAATTTAAATTCCCCTGAAGTATGAAATTTTATTAATAAAATATCAAGTTTATTAATGCATAATCAATTTTGGCATTTTCACTTAGATTATACAAAAAGTTAAATTTTAAGATTTAATACTGTTACTAATATGATTCATAGAATACTCTCTATCTTTTGCATAAATTGAATCATATCTAAATTTGAATTGTTGAATATTTTAATATTGAAAATTCAAGTTCAAATTTTTGTATACAATTAATTAAATAAATTAAATTCTATTTGAAGTAGTCATTTAAATTTTCCAAAAGTGAATTTGGAGAACTTTTGGAATATGTCTCTTAATTTAAGTAATGCATGAGAGAAAGTTAGTAAAATGAGACAATTGTTTTGTTTTATTCCAAATGAGGGTAGTTTTGTAATATGTATGGTGTACGTTAAGTAAAAAATGGTATATATGATTCTAGTAAATTTTTTGGTGTATGCATAGTAAATTACAGTGTATGAATAGAATTACCCAATTCTGTAATCATTTGTATACTCTTTCTGATGTTAATTGTCTTTTTAATTAGTGGGTATCAACAAATTTGTTGTCAATGGTATACTGACATTGTAGGTTGATATACATGTTTGCTTTATTGAATAATAGATGAAATTGTGTTAAACATTAATTACATATTGAAAATGTAGCCAGTGATATTAATAGGAATGTTAATTACGAATATATAAAGTAACAATGTGATAAAAACCAATATATTACAAACATAGCATGTTTGATATTTGTAATATTGTCCACCAGTCAAACTGTCAAAACATATTTAAACAACAAACTGTGACGAACCACCTTTTTGGACAGTTTACATTGACAATAAACCAAACATGTCTAACTCAAACCATTCAAAAGGGAGGATTAACAATGGGGTAAATAAGAAAATAAGAGAAAAGAAGAAAAACAAAACACGGAATCTCATAGCGGAATTGACAAAATATGATAATCAAATAAACAGTTCATGAAGTTGTTTTACAATATATATTTGATTACACAAATTTTACACAAATTCAGAGTATAATCAAAAAACATACCAAAATAATGCAGCGGAATAATAATAGTAAATACGATCTAGCAACTCCATCTCCATCTTCAAGGAATAATGTCTTCAACACGAAAATACTCAGGTTGACCCGAGCGTAATGAAAAGACAAAACACTCGAGTCGAAACTAAAAGTTCTTATGTAAGTTAAATCAACAATAATTAAATATGAGTGTAATAACTTCAGAGATGTTTACGGGATTTTACATCTCCTATCCAGTGTATAACGTGAGTACAATAACTTAAGAGATGTTACGAGATTTTCCATCTCCTAAGGATCCGTTAAACTATCTATATGTAGTAAAATACAATATATATGTAGTGTCTATCAATAAAATAAATATTAAAATAGCGTTAAGCTTTACAATGATCCCCCTTAACATATTTTTAAGCATTGTCCTATAGTTTGCCTTAGTAGCATCACCGATAACGTCCATTGCTAGGGAGGCACCGTGATAAGACAACACTAAAACAAAGTCGTGGCGGTCGCGTATAAGGATAAAGAGTATGACAAGGCACGTGAGGAGATGCCCAAGGTAGGATACTACCGTTTTTCGTTTCCTGACTGGTGGTAACCCCTAATGGTCCACCACGTCCAACACTCCCAAAATCCAAAGGTGCACACTAATCAAGTTTCAGTGTCAAGATGGTAATACGAAGAACTGTGTCCGTTAGAGGTAGCTAGCCTCATTGGTCAAGTATGGCTCCTGTTTTAGTCATTTCAAATTGATGCAAGTGTCGGGGTCATCCATCATCGTTCTCTTTCTTCAAATCCAGCAAACGTTCACCAAATCCAACCATTTCATTCTCGATCATCCACCACATACATAGTTGTTAAAGTGGTTCCAATATTGATAGAGAGTTTGCCAATAAGAGGCCCTGGTCTCTTTAACAACCAAACGTCATTTTCACACTGGTTGGTTCTTTTACATTTCGAAAACGATTTATATTTGATATCAAAAATATCATATTCACTTCAAAAATATCACTTCATTTCAAAATACCATATTTACTTAAAATATGTCATTTTCACATGAAAATATCACTTCAAATTCCAACTTAGGTTATAACCTCATTTAACCACATTCGCATTTAAATATAAACATTCCAACTTTGCACAGTTTGAAATTTTAGAAAAAGTTTGAATAGTTTAAAAATTATAAGTAGTTTTTAAATAGTTTAATAGTTTAAAATAGTTTAAATAGTTAAAGATTTAAAATAGTTTAATATAAAATGGTTTGAGTATTGAAAATGGTCTATGTAGTAAAATAGTTTGGAAAATATAAATAAGTTGAATATTAAAAGATAGATTTTAAATAGTTTATATTAAAATAATTTATTTTGAAAATAATATCAAATCAAACTGTTTCTTTCCATTTCAACAAATTTGGATCCATGTCCAGATTTCAAATCAACAAAACTCAATTTCCAATCTTTCAATTCAATTGACTCAATTTCAATTTAGTTTCAAATCAACTTAATTTCAATTTCAATTCGAATTAGCTTCAATTTTCGATTATTTTAAACCATGTCAATTTACATCAATTTCATGTCCAATTTCAATTTACTGATTTAAATCACTTAAATCAAATTAGACTTCATTGTTCAATTTAAGGTTCAAACTTTAAAATAATTAAATTTTCAAAATTAAAGTCAAGTATCGATTGTAACTTCACATTTCCATTTTAATTTGTTAAACAATTTATTTTAACCAATTTCAATTTCAACTTTTCAAAGCTTGAATTAGAAATAATTCAATTCATATAAATCCACAATTTATTTCCTTTAAACCAATATCATTTAATCAAAATCTAAATTCAAGATTTTAAAACCATTTAATTTAACAAATCCGGTGTTTGTATATAATTTTCTACCACATGGCCAAGTGATCAGTTATTTAAATTTTAGTTTCAGGGATGGATATATATCATTTCAATCCAAATCAAAGTGTCATAAGTATATATCATTTCAACCTATTTCTTAATTTATTCGAAATAATTTAAATAACAGTTTATATGTTGTCACTTAATATACAGAGTGATAACAGGGATATATAAAAATAAATAATGTGGCACCCCACCTCTATACTAACGCTAGCCAAGGACACCACGGGGTAATGCCGTCGACTAGCACGAAGAATAAGGCTGTTGAGGAGCGACCTTCTGTGTAATTGCTTTGTGCGAGGACCGATATGTCAGATAATATAACTTACATTTCAATTCAAGAGGACATCCGACATACCGATTCAAACTCAAAGCTACCACACAGTGGCTATGTGGACCTCGGAAACAAATATAGAAATAAACATAACACAAATCAGTCACAGACATTCATATCACAAAGGCCGAAACAGATATGAATATAACACAAAGAAGTGTACACCAAAGTAGTGGTAAAACAAGATCCACTACATCACAAGAGAATAGATAAAGTGCTAGACAAAAGAATAATTATACATCAAGGAGTTTATAGCTATGTATAATAACGAAAACTAATATGCTAAAGTAGTTAGCCAAAACTCAGGTGAAGGACCCTGATA
Organism: Allium fistulosum; assembly: GCA_030737815.1. Classification (NCBI taxonomy): domain Eukaryota; kingdom Viridiplantae; phylum Streptophyta; class Magnoliopsida; order Asparagales; family Amaryllidaceae; genus Allium; species Allium fistulosum. Next base: position 447,817,048 of record CM060903.1, read on the forward strand.
AGAAGTCAAGCAGGAGCACCTGAAATACCTCGGTCTGACCCGAGTATTATTTAAGAAGAAAATAATAAACGGATCAGTCTAGCTATAAATATCAGATAAAATGATATAGGATAAGAGATATGACCAAAAACGTATGATAACAAAAATGTCATACTGTGTCAAGTATACATCAAATAACAACTAAAATCAAACAATATCTCAAATCAGCTCGAAGCACCAAAAAGAATCACATTCTTTAAATTATTCACCAAAACAAAAATATTGATAGAGCTTATCAATTAAATCCACAAAAATTGGTGAAATACAAATTCTAGAAATGACAACGAGAAATCCATAAATCACAAAAGGGGAAGGCTTATCACGAACAGGAGCATGAAAACTCACCAACACGTGTATCACAAACGGAATGCTATTCCATGGTCGCTAACCATAAACCGAACATCGACGCACATAGAATGATACGCCCCATTCACAGTCGAACATCGACGCACCTGAAAAGATATGCCCCATGTATAAACTAACATCGATGCACCTAAAAAGATACACCCCATGCCTAGTCGAACGCCGATGCACCTAAAATGATACACCCCATGCACCGACTTAATGAGCCGATTGCTCCACGAACGGTCCAAAGACCATGGGTCGCTAGCCCATAAAAATGAGAAGAAACTCAATAGAACGGAGTATAGTCCCCCACGTGGACAAAGAGACATCGCACAATGCTAGTCTAAATCACAAAATGATCATCATCGATCATCAAAAAGTGTCGATTACACTAAGCTAGTAAATATAAGAGTTTAGCTTCATGTCCCATAACCACTTGCTTAACTCAAATATTTACGAACAGATTGTAGATTTCCACTCGAAAATTGTCACAAGAGTTCAGTCGAACAATCCAAGAATTAACCGGCGAAGTAAACGCAAGCGTTTCATACCACTTGTTTTGCCAAGCCGTTTAATTAGATTTTCTCATACGAATGAGGTAAAGGTTTGTATATACTAATAGATTGGAAAACGGTTTTATAAACAAGTTTTGTATTAGAAATAGTGTTGAAATCATCTTTGTGAAAGAGTTTGAATATTTACTACTAGTATGGAAACCTTTGTATTTTAAAGTGACAAAGCATAGAAATGATTGTAGAAACAATCAATCACCAAATTCCACATACGAAGATGTGAATCAAATCCAAAGAAATCGATACTGTATCCATCAAAATGGATATTCTCAAAAGTCCCGAAAAAGAAGTCACAAGGTCGACAAAAGTGATAACAACTAATCGAAGCAACTAAAATCGATAAACAATGGAAATCCACACTAAACAGCCTTAATAGGCAAAAATAAACATTTCTAGACGTCTGATTTGAAATCCAAACGTCTGGATTTGTTTTCTGAAAAATAGTTCATAAAGCCACCCATACGTCTGGAATAGCCAAAGCAGACGTCTGAGCCATGGCCAGACATCTGGTTTTGAATCCAGACGTCTGGTTTCGTTCTCTGGAAATTATCCAGAGAAGCCCCAAACGTCTGAAACTTCAAGTCAGACGTCTAAGACTCATCCAGACGTTTGATCTTGAATTTCAGACGTTTGAAAATAGTCTCTGACTTTTTTTTATAAAGTCCGCATGCACATATTTTTGCTCCAGGTCCAAACCAGACGTCTGGACTTGGTCACCAGACATCTGGTCACCTGGTCTGAGCAACATTTTGCCTAGGCCAAAGTAGCCAAAACGTATTAGGAGTGATCGGACGAGCAACGGCGACTAAGGACTTATGCCAAGCGACAACCCGGCCTTATAGGCTCTTCGATACACCCCGAATATCAATGTCCAAACATCCATAGAAGGATTTTCATAAAATTGGACCAAAACACCAAAATTTGGAAAATTCACCAAATCAATTCAAATCAAAAGCAAATGAATATGCACAAATATTAGGAATTCATACCTAACAACAATGATAGCTATAGACGTAGATGTGAGTTAAAGAACTCACCTTTAAACTCAAAACACAAGTGAGAAGCTTGAAAACAAACGAAAGACCAATTCCTCTTCAATATACCTCTAGAATCTTCAATCTAAGCTCAAAAGAAGAATATTTCCTAAATTAGGTTATAGGAAATTCTGAAATTGAAGAGAGATAGAGATGGAGAAGATGAAGAGGATGCTTACCTAAGCTTCTCTTTGAATTTGGAGCAAGAACTTGAATTTGCAAATGAAAACTAGGGCTTGGAGTTTCTAATTTCTCATTCCTCTCCCCATTTTCTATTGTGCTTGGGTGTTAAAGAAAATAGAAATGAGGTCAAGCGGAGAGGAGAGGGGCTGAACTAGGTTATAGAGTGAGTTGGGGTGAAACCCAAACCCAAAGCCCAATAGAAAATAGCAAAATTCAACTTACTCCAAACATATCGATGTTTATACTCAAAAAAGTTGTAAACGCCATTTTGGACTCAATGGAGGTGGTCTCGAGTCCCAATTCAACTGTTTACAAAAAGTAGCTTTTCGGACTTCAATCCGATTAATGATTCTATATTTAAATAAAACATTTAAATATTCAATCGTAAAATATGTGGGTTGTTACAAATAACATCCAATCATCCATATGTCAACAAATAAACATCCACCACAATCAACATCCAAATCAGCCAACAAATCATAACAATTAACTGGTTATCAATATCAGGTATTTAACTAGCAATTCAAATTCAATTTCAAATATAACTGTTAGTCTACTTCAATATAAAATTCAATTACAATTAAAGTGTCAATTTAACTACCAAATGGCAATCAATAAAATTCTTACCACTTCATAAATTTAATTCGACTAACATAAGAAGATTTAGTATTGTGTGAGTGGGTTAAATCACTCACCTTTGATTTATAGTCGATTAGAAATCCAATAAAAGCCCAAAATTTCAACTATCTCCAAATTCAACCAAACCAGTTTCATGTTATCCGAAATTTCGATACGAACCCAATGGAAGAAACCGCGCGTCAATGGGAGCCTGTATCAAAAAGTTATGAACATTAGAAGTTTGAAATTTAAATTTTAATTAAAATAAAAATTGTTTTCACAAAAAATGGACAAACACCTCAAAGTCATATGATTTAGTAGATCTTATGTTGTTCTTAGTGATTTAGGTGATTTATGCAAATATATGAAAAGAAAGGGCTAAACTGTAAAAAGACACGCAGATTTATAGTGGTTCATCCAGAATATGCCTACGTCCACTTTATATGTTATTTCTCTTCTCTTGTTTTGATTACAAGTACAAAGCTTTGATACAAGTGAAAGAAAGTTGTTTTAAAGTTCTCTCCGTGCTTTAGCTCTCAAACTTGTCCCCATTGCTGTACCCCTGCCCCTCTATTTATAGAGTCAGGTTGGGAGCAGGGGTCTGGGATGTATATAGCCGCTGGTGGGCCTGGGCTGATGTGATCTGGCCTGGCACGTGTTGGTCTGGTATTGAGTTGGTCCGGAATTGAGTTGGTCCGGCATCTTGGTCCGGCAGTGAGTTGATATGGAGATGAGTTGGTCCGGCATCTTGGTCCGGCAGTGAGTTGATATGGAGATGAGTTGGTCCGGCATCTTGGTCCGGCAGTGAGTTGATATGGAGATGAGTTGGTCCGACATCTTGGTCCGGCAGTGAGTTGATATGGAGATGAGTTGGTCCAGCATCTTGGTTCGGCAGTGAGTTGATATGGAGGTGAGTTGGTCCGGCATCTTGGTTCGGCAGTGAGTTGATATGGAGATGAGTTGGTCCGGCATCTTGGTCCGGCATTGGGCTGGCATGGAGTTGGTCCGGAGGAAGGAGACGAGTGGATCGGCGTTGCTTCGTTCGGTGGAGACGTTTTGGTTCGGTAGGTGTTGGTTCGGTGATGAAAATTCACCCAACAAAAATAAAAGGGCAAAGTTGTAATAACGTTACCATCTCCACCCTACAGAAACGTGATCGAACCTACTCAACGTCTAGAGCCACCACGAAACATGACCAAATGCCGCTGCCTCCTTCCCCGATGTCCAGATCGGAGACCACCACTGGCCTTGCCGTCCAAGGTCGCACCACCCAGGCCCCACGCGCACGCCTCCGGCTGCTCTCTGTGCTCTGCCGCCGCCGTTCTTCACCATTTTCTGGCAAATTTTGGCCACTAAATGATTATCGACCATCATCGTTGAGCACTGCTACGCGACCTCTACCAGTTGAAACTCCCCGATCGTCGATTGGGTGAAGATCCATTGTTGATCGCGAAACCCTAGTATGGACGGCCGAGAATAAATCACCAATTTTTGGACAAATGGAACCTCCAATTGAAAAATGAATTGTAGACGTAGATTACGTTCGTCGAGAGCTTCACGATGATATATTATATGATAGGGTTTGAGCAGTTTGAATTTTTGGAGTTTGATTTGGAATCAGTAATTAGGGTTTTGAGATGTCTGCCATTGGGAAGGAACAAATAATGAAACAGATAAGAATAGAAATTGTACATACCGAAAATAGAATAGAGCTGCTAGGGTTTATAATAGCCTATATATAAAAAGAGATTGAATAGAAATGGATGGAACAGATCGAATGGGGTCTAAGACCCGAAAAGCCCGTTTCGTTCCCGAAACGAAAATAGGTCATCCAATATATCGAAATATAGGTTTTCAATATTTTTAAACTCAATGGAACTAATTTCAAACCCTAATTCTAATGTATATAAAAGTTAGCTTTTAAAATCAGATTATATTCATTTAAATTACTTTAATTGATTTCTATGCGTTTCGAGCTCGCACGATCAAACGATAAGTCTGATCGCTACGAAACTTGAAATCCTATAATAATTCACTATTATGGAGCCGATGAAACTAGTTTTGTCGAGATCCGAAACAGTGCCCAAAAGACTAATTTTTCACGTTAATTAAATAAATTACTAATTTAAAATCAATTTAATCCCTTTTAAATTCAAATTTAAAAGTTAACAATTTTCATCATTCTTGATTACATTGAAATTTAATGATCTTTTTAAAATTAAATTTTCCATGTTAAATCTAATATTTAAATATTAATTTAATTTTAACATTTAATTACAACTGTAATAAAATCCTAGTGTTAACCCGCCTTTTGGAAAGGCAGCATACATGCAGATTTAACCTAATCGACTTCACGGTTATTGAGGCTGAAATATCATGGATTTTGTTCATATGGATGGATGGACAATCAACTACGGATAATAATATGAAGCTACGATCAAACGCAGTCGATGGACAGACGATGCAGGGTGCTTGGAAGATGGATATTGGCTTGGATAAAGATGGATCGCCATAGGCTGGATTAGCATAAGCATGTATTGGAAAAAACTTGGGTCTACATAATATTGATTGGCATAGGGAAGGCTCGGCATAGCCTATGAAGGTTGGATTGGGGTAGCATATGAATAAAGAAGGATCAGCGCTTGATGGACCGACTTAGCATTCTAAGTATGGTCGGATCGGCATGGCATATGTTGGAGGAAGCTTGGGTCGGCATTATAAGGATCGGCATGTTCATATAGCAATGGATGGATCGGCCATAGTCTAAGGGGTCGGCGTGTTGGAGTTTTGTGGCATGGATCGGTATGGCATACACTAGAGGAAGGTTTGACTAAGTATGGATCATCAGGGATATTAAGAAGAGTTGGATCGGTGTATTCATAAGGAAAGGATGGATCGGTATTTTAGGAAAGGAAAAGGGATCGGCATGCTTGGATCGGTATGCCTTAGGAAGAGAAGGGATCGACATTTGTGATTTGATCAGCATGATACGTTAAGAGGAGGTGGAGCAGCATGGCAACGTGGGATGGAAAGATTGGTATGAAGGCTCTTTAGTGACGCTTGACTTTGGATGGGATGAAGGAAGAACGATCGGTGATGAGTATGCCGATCGTTATTTTGGACAATTTTGGCTTGCCGATCGTTATGGTAGGCCCATGTAGGTGAGAAGACCCTGTAGCCGAAGTCTTACCTATAATTACAGCGGGCTTGGCTTCGGAAAAGGGGACTTCATTTTTGGATCTTCATTTTGATTCTCTTCATCTTCCACCTAGATTCTACTATGCCATTTTTATTCTGGAATTCTGGATTGTAACTGTAATCTAATTTCAGTATAATAAAAAGGATTGTTCTGGAGTGGACGTAAGCCAGAGTTAGTTGAACCACTATAAATCTCGTCTCTCTTTTACTTGCTTTCATTTTAATTTTCTTATTCTTCATATTATCTTCTCTACATCATATACAATCTGTGATCTGTGACTGGATATTGGTGCTTTCACGTATAATTGGGTGTTAGTGGCCAATTTTGACGCCAAAATCTAGTTTATTATAATTTAAATTCCAACAATTTCTTTTATTTTGGTTCATATTCTTATTATTTAATCATCAAATACCTTATGAATTTATCTAACATAAGTTTCCATCTTATTATTCTCATCACTCTACACTTAACGTCTTTTCTTATATTAACTGCACTATTGCAATTACATTTAATTTCCATTGATTTCCAAATTAATTTCAAAACGGATTAAATAATAAGATTATAATTAAAAAAATTGTTTTACATTAATAATTCATATCTATTAACTTATTGTTTACAACCAAGGGTTATAAATTACTTACCAAAACTGATTTCATATTCTATATTAACCAATTTCAATTAAATACATATGATTTCTATTTTTAATACAACATTAAGTTTATTCCTTATTAACTTTTGAAATTATAATTGATTGGAATTACATTAATAGTTGTCAATTACATCCAATCAACATTACTAAATTATATTCTAATAATTTTTTTCCATTTATAAATCATAAATTTTAATTTCTCACAATATTAAATTCCAAAATCTTATTGAATTTAATATTTTTAATTATCAAAAATACGGGTCGTTACAATCTTCCACACTCAAAACTTTTCGTCCCCGAAAAGGAACAAGAAGGGATCAAGAAACTTGGTATATTTTATTTAAAATAGTCGATTTATAACCAATTTACTTACATATTTAATTTTAACAAAAATTTGAAAATAACTCAACTTCTACAAAAAAATATTTAAGCCCTGAATTTACGAAAAAATTCGGTAGAGTCTCCTTTGCCCGGATAGGTCTGGAAAAATAATAATATCATTAATTATAATATATATATATATCATATTTCAATAATAAAACATCCCAACCCATGGGAAAAACAATAAAATATCATTTCAAAAACCGTAATCTGAAAACGTACCTATTTATCGGGCAAACAAACTTTATTTATGAAACCAAAAGCAACTGCTATTGCTTCCATAAACCTGTATTTCAATTATATAATCCAAAAGAGTTAAAATTATGTAAAAAGAGTAATATATTAGTTGTTTCAAATTAATAGCACAAGCAAAGGAGAATATATAATAATCATATGCAAACAAAGGCAGTACAACCATTAATGCAACAAAAGGATCCATCACACATCCAAAGCAATCAAAACTAATGGTATGTCTAAGTTCAGAAACTTTTCATCGTACAAGGGTGATAAATAAACTACCAAGGGTACCTTACGCTCAACGGCCTTATATAATTACTTAATAGATTATTCATACAACCTCAACCAATTTGAAGTATCATTTCCCAAACTTCCCATAAGCCAAACAACAAGGAATTTTAAATATTATTTAAGTTTATTCTATTGGTTTCCTTTCACATTATTTACTTCCCATTTATTTTCATTCATTCATACAAGGTCATCTTTTATTAATTTACATTCATTACTTACATAATTTGTTTCCCCTTCAATATTTGAAACCATTAATGAATCCATTATTAAAGTATTACATACATTTTATAGCAGTTTAATTCACATTTATTATTTACTTATATACTTTATTTCCATTTAATATTAATATTCATTAATGAATCATTTCATACTTAAGTTTCTCTATTCCTTGATTCCCATTTATTTCTTCATATATAGTATCATTCAATATTAAAACTATTTATGAATCATTTTAATATTTTCTTTAAGTTTATATTCATTTACTTAAATCGTATTCTCTTTTTCACTATTCAATTTAATTATTAAGAATTTCAAAACAATAAATTAAGTTTTATACATTTCTAGTAACATCTTAATTCTTTTATTTATATACATAATTTCACTTTGACACATTTTTATTACTTAAGTTTTTACTTGTATAATATTCTATTACATTCATATTTAACATTTCAACTTTTTAAATATTTCTGGAAAGTTTTATATATGTTTTTTAGAATGTAATTGAGTGTTACACAAATTTATCTTATTTATTTTATTTAGCAAAAATGTTCAATAATTTACAACTATTAAGTTTAACTACTCATATTTCCTTTAAACACTTAGCTTCAATTTCTTATTTCTCATTTTAGAAGTTTTCAATTATTAAAATTCCACTTTATTTCTACAATTGAAATCATTAGTTAACAGGAACTTAAGAATTCAAATACCGGGTTCATTTCAAATCATTTTGAAATAATATATATACTCATATCTTTTATATCTATCAAATCATATTTAGAAATTTTATATCAAAATCTGTTTATCGAACCAAATGCGTAGCAAAGCTACTACAACGGTCTTCCCACTTTGAGACTCGAAAATGAAAGTCGATGATGCTGCGCGGTCATCATTGAAATCATTTTCCAGCGACAGAAGAGGGGAGTACAAAACTTATTTCCCTTTAAAATTCTTTTTAAAACACTTCTTTTAAATCCCATTGAAAATATTTCTACCCAAAAATACTTTCAAATAATACTAATTTTTTTTTCAAAAGCTTTGAAAACCAATTTCAAAACACCAGCATTTAAATTTTCAAATTTCCATTTAAATTCATTTATTTGTAAATCATAATTTACAAACCATATTTATAAATTTACACTTCTTATAACATGCAATAGTTAATGGTTTTAAGAACCATGACTAACCAAACAATAAATGACAATAATTGAATATTATCATTTACTAACAACCAACACAACAAAAATAACAAAATCAATTTATGAAAAATTATATATATATATATTATATTTTATATATGTATATACAAAATATAATTAATATGTAAAATTATTTCAATTACCTATTTCAAAAACAATATTGTGTCCGTCTACCCTGTTCAAGTGTTTAGAAACCCCTATCAATGCCATAGCGTCTATGTACCGACAAGAATTTATTAATACTCAAATAAACAAATTAACACAATACAAAACATTTTTATAACACTAACAAATACGCTCTCTCCTATATATACACTCAGACTCATTCTAGGGTATTAGTAACCCTATCTCTAATGAGTTTAACCCCAAACAGGCTAGGGTATCTATAAACCAAAGCTTTGGTACCAACTGTGATGACCCATCTTTATTGTCGATTTAAACCGTCCAAAAAGGTGGGTCGTCACGCAAATTGTAAACACATCAAGTTTGATTTTCTAAATATTTGATAAAAGCAACATATTACAATTGAAACAAGTATGGTATTGGTTAGAATATCAATAACGAACATACAAAAGTCACAACGTTAACGGCCATGTGCTTTCTTCCTATGCATTGTCATTTTAAATAATTTTGAGACTATTAAAAACAGTACATTGTATTTAACAGATTGCATGTTTTTAAAAGATTTAGACCTACATTCTAATCATATTTCCAAACAGATTAGCAGCTTTTATCGTTGCAAATTTTATGGAGCTGGAGTTGGTGCCGTTACGTAGTATTTGTAGATCCAAGTGCTCTTCTCATCTGTTACTAATTTATGCTACTGTAGCTCTGATGAGGTCCATTCTCTCCTCGTCATAAGAAAATGGTAATGGATAAGGCGCTATTTCTGATAAATGCTTTATTATGTTCATCACGTATAATCCACAATCAAGTTTGTTTAATGAGAAAATGATAATCAAACAATGATAAATAAACCATGAACTTTTTATTATTAAACAAAAAAATTTGAAAAGTTACAGATAGATAGATATACATATAGAACAAAACATTCAAAAATTGATGGATAAAACTATGACTATGAAATGTAAGATATATGTGTTTATATATTTGATTGATTCAGTCATTACTCGAGGAGTTCATCTGCCAGTTGAAGTTGACCCAATTTGTTGTTCTGTTTTTGGTTTTATTTATATTTTGTTAATTACTTGTAGGATGTTTAATGGTAGTTCAAATATAGCATCATTGAGGTAAGTTATATACATGGTATTGTCATAAGATATCAAAGGTTGTCTAACTTTAGCTTAGAGAAAATACATGAACTAATGATGTAATACTGATGTGTCGACAATTTAAAAGTGAGCTAGAAGTAAGTACATACGGTAAATGAACAGCAATTAAGTACCAAAAGTGTAAATGTGTGTTAAGTTAGTGTCATATGTTAAAGTGGGCAACAGTTGATAAGTGTATATAAGTTTTGTAGGTGTATCGGTAGGTATATGACATGTTTAATATTCAAAGAAAACATAATGTTTAGGTAGTAAGCATTGTAGTGAATACTTTCACCCTTTCATTTGACCTTACTAGATTTAATGTTTTTGGTAAGGAAGTGCTTAAGCCCTATGAAGCTGTGGATGACATGGTGGAGTTTGGAACTCAAAGAATAAAGCAGTCCTTTATATATTATAGTACTAGAATGTTTTATGGAACTTTTAAGAAACTTTTCAAGTATTAAAGAAAGAATGCTTATAATAGCTAGACTAAATTGGCACTGCAATTTCTTATAGTACTCCAGTCTATAGTTTTAGCTATTATGCCACATAATTAATGAAATGAAATTTTTCTATAGACCTAATATTTGCAAGCTTTCTCTTGATGAGTTGTTCGTATTTAAAATATCAATTTCTAAATAAGAAGCTAGCGGCTGAAATTTTGAAATTGGTACTTCATTTAGAATTAGAGAACAAATTACTGTGCTCAGAACTACAAAGTGAAAGTAAGATGAGATGATGTTAGAGTTGCAGTGATACAGTTGATGAGGTGAGAATTCAATATTATCAAAAAGAATTTACTATCAACTAATATAATTATTCATATTTTAAATGGTGTTTTTTGATTTAGCTTTTAACTAGTAATTACTAACTTTGAACTATAATATATTAACATAGCTTTAAATAATGTAAAATGGTCATAAGTGGAGATAACACAACTAACATCAAATTATGTAATATTTACATTTAAAAATGATACATGGATTAAGTTGTAAACCAATAATAGTTATTTGCTAGTTAAAAGAAATTATAGATTTTTTTTATTTTTATATTTGATTTTATTATTAAATAAAATAATTAGTTATGTTTTATATTGATTTTTAAATTTATTTCTTATTGAATAAATACCGACTTTGAAAAAATAAGTATATATCTAAAATTCTTAAAAAATATTAAGAAATTTGTGTTTATAAAAGTTTTACTAATATATGTAATATTCATATTTAAAAAGATATATTTGTATTTAGTAGTGAATTGATAATAGTTAGCCCTAGCTTTAAAAAAAAATTAAAAAAGAAAATTGTAAATAAAAAAGGATATTACGATGTAGATGGTTGTTGCGGACAATTTGGTTGTTCAATCTTCTTTCTAGTAATGACCCGCCCTTTCGACCCTAAAATATCGACACTAATACATCAATGGTATTCGTGTGCTGAGTATCCAAGTGCCGGAAGAACGAATTGTTAGTTTAACAACCTGGAGTTTAGTAACAATTAATTATCGTCAAATGACGATTAGATTGGTTGTTAATTGCTATTGGAATTTTTAATCGAGTTGAAATTCTTTGAAAAATTGGTTAGCGGTTATGAGGGCTTTAAAATTCATTTGGCTCACTTCTTTTTGTTGCCGTGATAATCATTTACACCCGTCCTCCTTTATTCTTTTTCATCAAAAACCCTAAGCAAAAGTAATGAAAAAAATGGCGACTTTGTTTCGTTCTTTCCTCTTTGCTCTGTAATTAGGGCTTGCGAAATACAAAGAAGCCGACTTTGGTTAGATGATCGGATATGTGATTTCGCGTGTGGCTTACGTCAAGTTCGAATGTTGTGTGAATCGGCTTCGATTCTGAACTGTTGGATTTGACTCTTCGAAACAAGGTGAGTGATTTACACTCACATCTTAAATTCAAACTTAGTGTTATGCTTCGCTTTCGATTTGGTTTCGTCGTTGATGATTTCTGACTTGATTTTGACTTGGTTCGATTTCGTTGGTCATCATGGTTTGATTGATTCTGATTTGATTCCGTTCTTTGACTGTGACGATGATTTCTTTTTGACTTTGGCTTTGATAAAACAGTTAATTTGAAATTGCTTGACTATTTCTGTGTGACTTCATATATGTGCATATATACAATTGTATGTGTGTATGCATGTAGTGTTGAATCTGCACTTGTAATTACAGTTTTCTTGTATCCACACATCTCTGATCTCTTTGTAGTCTGACACTCCATTGACCTGTTTTTATTCTTGCATTTGATAATTGCAAGCTTTGTTTTGACATTGCCTACGTACATTTTGTAGTTGAAGTTTGCATGTGAGTGTTGCTTCGAGTTTGAACTGCTGCTTTGAATTCTCTGTACGTTGAGTTTGGCCAGTGATTTGATTTAAAATCTTGACTTTGTTAATTCATTGTTCCTCATGTTATCTGACTTTGGTCTTGTACCATGTGTTGTTTCGACTTCGGGTTGCACTGCTACTATTTTGTCTTTGCATGTGCCTATGCATTTCATAGTATGTATATGCTTACTCGTGTAGTTTTGAATGTGCTCTGTGCCTTGTCTGGTTCACATGTCCATGCTCAGGTTTAGGTGAAACTAGATATTCTGTTGCAGTTTGCATTGTGCATTCATGTGCTATGTGGGTTCGTCACTAGTGTCCACTGTCTTCATGTACATGTCTTCACTGTGTAGTTGAACTCATCCATGCATATGTGTAGTCTGGTTGCATATATACTTCACAGTGTTCATGCAGTTGAACTTATCCATGCACTCTAGTTGTCATGTATATGAAGCAGTGGTATTATGCATGTATATTGATCATAGTCGCTGTTTTCTTGCGTATGACTTGATAGAGTCTGGTATTCTTGTTTGTCGAGTCACTTGTACTTGACAGTTTTGACTTTAAACACTAGATATTAATTATGTTCTTCACTTTGTTGGCATCAACAAGTAATGATGTGTGATTCAGTATGCATTGAGGTTGAAGTGTACTGCCCTGGTGCACTTGCTTATTCGAGCTTGCTCTAATAGTTGTTGTGCATTGTATATGTTTGCATATTTGTCTGGTCATTCGTTGCCTCTGGTTTCATGGTATTGTTTGAGTTAGTCTGCACTTTTATATTCAGTTGAGAGTGTTAGTTCTTTCCAGTCAAGTATCATGTAGCATTTTCTGTTGTCTGGTGGCATTCGGTCTTGATGTTGTACTTAATTCAATCGAGTTTGGTACCTGTTGTAGCATTGTTTCTTCATGAGGCCACTGTCCTTGGCTTAACGAACTGTTGTATACACTTTGTTCCTTTGGCCTGATTTGATGCATGTTGTGTCTGCATTGACTTCATTTATATTTGTGGGCATTTCTATTTTGTACTTCTGTACACTCTGCAGTTTCGATTTGCTGTTAGCATTTGGTGTTGTGATGATTTCATATGCTGTAGTGGCGAGGCAGTGCACGCGTGCGTGTACTGCAGCCACACAGAATTGACGTTTTAATTGGTATTTCAATTGTTTGAATTGTTTCGTGTGTCCAATTCAATATTTTGAAAGTGTATTTAGATTTGGGTTAATCTGATGATTTTGTTGATATCTAATTATCTTTTTGATAATTAGGTTAAGTGTTCTAATTATTTATTTAATAATTGGATTCTGTTGTTAATTATTGTTTAGGCAATTATGTTGTTTTCTAAATTATCTTTGCTAATAATCTTTTTAATCATCTTTGTTGATGATTTAAACTCGCTGATTTGTTGTTTAACACTATTTCGTGTTATATTTACCGTTATCTGATTTCTTATCAAAGGGTCGGATATACGGGATTTATTGTGATTGTCGTCTATTTGATTATTTAATTATTATTGCTTCTGTGCATTGATAACCGAGTTTGAATTAGACTGACCCGTGTATTATTTTCTTTTGAATTTAATACTCGGGTCAGACCGAGTTATTTCAGGTTGTTGATATCTTGCTTTGGGTTGCTGCTTGAGCTATGAAGTCTCTTCATATCTTTTGGAGTAGTCGTTGTCATAGTATAGGATGATATGTATTCATGTATATTATTTACGATAATGTACTTGTATATGTAACTTCCAGTGTCGACAGTTGTAGTTGTATCATATGTATTGTATCACATGTATTGTAACTGCCTTCAGTTATATATATATATATATATATATATATATATATATATGAGATTTTATGTTAGCTGTGTTCCGCATTTAGCTTATCTGTGTTATTATTATATATGTTGTCCTAAACTATTATGAACCATCGTAGTTCGTTTTATACTGGAATTGGGTATGTCGATGGGAGTAATAAACAGAGATTAAAGAAAAATAAATATACCACTCCTATCGAGGTAACCAATACTAGTGTAAGGCCTAACTACGGATGGCCGCTCCTATCCAGCCTTATTCTTCGTAATAACAGACAGTATTTCTTTTAATACTCTTTGTTATTGTGAGCATAGAGATGGGGCGTCATAGTTGGTATCAGAGCGAGGGGTTTATGGACATAATATAAAACATAACTTAGATGGAACATGTGTTACAACTAATTGTTGATGTTTTTATTTGTGCTTTGAGTCAAAACTAAAGTTTTGAAATTATGATGAAATTTTTAAATATCCTTATTTAAAAATAAAAGTGAAATTGTGTTTTGATGATTGAGTAATTTGTGTTCTGTTTATCAGAGTGCGCAGCGGAAACAGTAAGACTGCCTTCGCTGAGTACAGCTGATAACCCTTTTGATTTAAAAATCAAAATATGAAAATGAAATAGATTTTATTGTGTTTTTACATAGATGTATTTATTTTTGTTTTCTTTGAAAATTTCGAATCCGATTTGAGGATCCGAAACGATTGCAGTTATGTGATTTTGTTGAGATTTTTGTTGTTTCAAATATATCTTCATTGAAGATATAATCGAGTGATTTCTTTGTGCATCTTGTAGTGTGCGTGCAAATTTGAGTTGCACGTTACTGCATTAACTTTACGTTGAACCGGTGTTTGGTTTAAACGTATTTTGTTGCCGTTATTTTTATATCGGGATTTTTACACCGATGCTATATTTTTGAAGCACGGTGTTTTGTTGACATTTTTAATGAATGAAAATTCACTGGTATTATATTTTGATGTGAATTTGTAACGACCCGCCATTTTGGACCATTCGCGTCCATTATAAGTGTATAGGTAGACACTCATGCCGGAGTTGAATTGCTCAAAATACCGCGTTGTTAATTTAAATTTGGCAAAACTGAACATATACAGTAAATAAATAATCACAGATCACAGACACAGAGTAATAAGTGCAG
This sequence comes from Allium fistulosum, assembly GCA_030737815.1. Taxonomy (NCBI): domain Eukaryota; kingdom Viridiplantae; phylum Streptophyta; class Magnoliopsida; order Asparagales; family Amaryllidaceae; genus Allium; species Allium fistulosum. Next base: position 447,832,584 of record CM060903.1, read on the forward strand.
CGGAAATAAAAGAGATAGTAGTTCATGAAGCTACTATATGAATATATAAAATACATCAGAGTTTACAACAGAAGAGTAATACGATACATCAGATACAAATCAGAATACATCACTGGAATCATCGAATACTGAAAGCAGAATAGATGGCTGGATCTTCAAGCAAAGCTCCAACTTCAAAGGTGAGTCTCGAATACTGGTACACTCAGTCTGACCCGAGCGTAAAGCAAAACACAAGACACTCGAGTCAGGATTAACATTCTTATATTAATAAATCCAACTCAAGTGAAATAGCAATTGAAATACAAGTAACTCAAAGGATGTTTGGAATAATCAGCCTTTAAGGATCCGTTAAACTATCTACTAGGTAGTAATGTACGCTAAATAGATAATGTCTATCAGTAATATAAAAAGATATCAAAATAGCATTAAGTCATGGCACATTCCACCCTTAACACATTTTTATTCCCAAAAGCATATACAAGACCGTAGTTTCCCCAAAACCGGAAGTCACCAGAGGGCAATCCATATACTAAAGGTACAAATCAAAATCGTAGTGGTCGCGCATAAATGGAATACAAGTATGACAAGGCACATGAGGCTATACCCAAGGTAGTGATACTACCGTTCGCCTGATCCGGACTGGTGAGAACGCAACGCCGCAGCGCCCGCAACACCGTGAAACAACACTCCCAAAATCAAGGGTGCACCAATCGACAACAAGTATAAGTAGTTCGAAGAAGTGTGTCCACTTGAGGTATCAATCCTCCATTGGCCCGGCACAGCTCCTGTTTTAGTCATTTCCAATTTGACACAAGTGTCAAGGTTATCCATTATCGTTCTCTTCCTTCAGTCATCACGTACATCATTCCAACCACTTCATTCTGGATCATCACTCCGCGTATAGTTATTAAAGTGGTTTTCGGTTTAGATAGAGAGTATATCCATAACCGAATTCCGGTCTCTTTAATAACTTTCGTAATTATTTCACCGATTGGTCGTTTATATATTTCAAAAACCAAATCAAATTCAATTTCAATTAGAATTTGTAAACCAACATTTCATTTCTCTTTCAAAACCAATTTCCAAGATTTACGTTCAACTTCCAAATTCATTTCAAAATCCAATAATTCAATTCCAATTTCTATTTAAACAATTCAAATATCGATTTAAATTTGAATACAAGTTTCATTTCGAAAACATTTAAATTAAATCTTATTTAACATTCAAATCAATTTAAAATCATTTATCGATTTCATTCTATATTCGTTAAGTTACTATGCCATTCAAAACAATTTCCATTAAATTTCCAATTCATTAAATCAATTCTTAAGTTCAACTTCATTAAATCAAAATTTACAATTTAGAATTAAACTAAATTCGTCAAATCAATTCTTTCAATTACAAGTCTTACATTAATTCCAAAAAAATATCACATTTTCATTTCTTGTTAAAGAAATTCAATTTCACTTATTTACTTTCTTAAATAATTTTCCAAAAACTTACTTAATCAAGAAAACTCAATTTCAATTATTTACGAAGTAAAATTCACTTATTCAAAAGTTCAATTTTTTTCTTATTAAAGAATTTCAATTCAATTTAATTATTTAATAATTCATTATTAAATGATTCAAACTTAATTATTAAATAATTTCAAAGTTTAATAATTTCAAACTAAATTATAGTTTCCATCTTAATTATAATCTCAAACTTAATTATTAAATCATTTCAAAGTTTAATAATTTCAAACTAAATTATAGTTTCCATCTTAATTATAATCTCAAACTTAATTATTAAACCATTTCAAACTTAATTCAATCATTTCTCAAATTAAACAACCTTCTTTCATCAATTTCTTTATTAATATTTCATTTCAGATTATTAAATATTCACGTTTAAATTTCATTAAATTCAATTTCCAACTTCGTTTCAAAACCATATTTTTATTCAAATAAGATCTTCGTTTTATTTTTAAATCAAATTATTGACCAATCGGTTTTTATTTAATTTCCTATCCTAGGTAAAATTCAATTTGGATATTTATCATTTCAACCCGATTCCAATTCAATTCAAAATCAAAACATATCAAAGGGAACTTGCAGTGTGATAACTGGGATGGTGTCAAAGTAAATAAACAAGCAATAACAACAACCAATATCAATCCAATAATCAATTCAAATAATCCCGAAATAACCGTATTAATTCGTATTGTTATTTGTACGAATTAATATAATTATTTCTAGAATCTACACTATCATTTCATGTAGATTAAAGATTATTACATTACGGTTTTTCACTTGTCATCTATTTACAATTTCATACATCATCAATTTAACATCATACATTCAGTGGTTCAAAGTATAATTAAACAAATCCTACGTGTCAATAAATTCAACAGTTAAAGGGGTCATATTATACAAATGTCAGTTAATCAAATTTAACATTTAATTATCCTATATCAAGTTCAATTTCATACTATTTATCATTTTAACATTAACAATTTAACGTCCAATATAAACATCAACAATCAATCAATTATCAGCTAAACTGTATTATCATCGCATAAATAATTAACAGATAATGGTGTCAGATGTCACAGGTGAACTGATACAGGCAATAGCATATATAACAGTGTAATTAACAAACAGCAGCATATTTCAATTGTCGTTTCAATTGAAATCAAATCTAATAAATAAAAGAACGTTAATCGTGAGTGAGTGCTCACCTTTCGAGGCTAGAGAGATTCGACGATGAAACGAGTCACGAATCCCAAAGCAAAGCTAAATGGACACGATTTGATGAAGAAACCAGTCACTACGGACAAAGCTGATAAAGAGGAATTGACGGAACCAAATCAGAACGGATTTGATGAAGATAAACTGGAATAACTGAACTGATATATAACTATGTTTGTAAAAATCATATTTTAACTTCAAACATGTATTAAATTAAATATATATATTCAAAACCCAACAGACACTATGGTTTATTTCATAAAGCATATTTTATAAAACCTTTATATTCAGCCAACAAGCTATAACTAACCTATAACAAAATATGTGTACAACTTTATAACATTCGTATATACTGATAGATAACCCATATATTATACCAACAGACATAACTCAAATAACACTTCCTATAAGATACGTACAACCCAAAATCCATCACTGCTACCAAAATATATTTTATAACAGACCTTGTAAACATGCAAGCTACAGTAAGCTAACAGTCAAGTATGCAAACTAAAATAAGCTGCAGATTGAACCAAAACCTTGATATATAATGCACCATTTAAAACAAAATCTAAAATATACAAATGTATATAAGAAGACTACAGCAGCCTATTATAATATAAAGTAGACTATCAAACTTTCATACTCTGTTTTTAAGACTGCAACTAAGTAAAAGAAAGCTATATACATATATATATAACTAACATTATATGTAAAAGTTTAGAAATGTTATAAATAGCTACATGTATATATATAACTACACAGCTTTATATACTAAATATATATATATATTTTTGAAAACTAAGAATATCTTAAAATTTAAATTGAATTACCTTAACAAACTACCATTCAAATCAGAGGGGATATTGGTGCGAATGGCAGGGACAGTGGGCGAAGTCAGTCTAGAGGCAGAGGAGCGGGAATGTTGGAGGTGGCTGTGGAAAATCTCAGGTGGTAGGCAAGGTCGGAAAAAAAGTGGAGCATTTGGGTTCGGTGGTCGGGATGCTTTGCGGAGGAAGGCTAGCAGTTCCAGGCCAGTCGGAGCTGCTGCGTTCGATGGGGCCAAGGGAGGAAGCGGTCGTAGGTGTTTCTGGTGTGTCGCCCGGGCGCTTGGCCAGTGGGTGGTTGATCGTCAGGTGGGGAAGGTGTGCTATGGTGGTCGACTGTTGAGGAAGTGGGAGGGACAGGCGAGCATGAGCAGTTGAGGGTGAAGGAGTGGGAAACTGGTTAGGTGATGGTCGATGATGGGTTGAAGCACGGCTGACGCGTGCTAGGGGGACACGGTGGAAGTTCAGGCGGATCTGGAGCGAACTGGAGCGGTGTTTGGTCGGGGTGTTCGAGTAGGGCGTGGGCAGTGATGTGGCAGATCGCGGTGGTTCAAGGAGGCGGTTGGTCGGAGGGTTGGGTTTGTTGGATAACGAATGGAAAATGGGCTGTAGTGATGCGTGGTGGGGTGTGGTCGGAGCCAGGTGGCGCGGAAGGGAAGGGAGTGGTGACGGTGGGTTTTGGGTATGCTTGGGTGGTGAGCGCGGGTTGGAGGGTTGCGGCAAAAGAAGCTATGGGGAAAATGTCTGGGAAGATGATGTGGCGATAGGTGATAAATGGTGAGGGACGTATGGGGTGAAAGAGAATGTGAGGGGAGAAGAGATTTGCAGGTGAGAAGGCAAACCAATATATGCCTTCATATGAACAGGTGGAAGATGAAAACTCTCAGGGAAATGAATGCAAACTCCTTTCTAAACATTTTTTTTTTGTTTTTAATACGTATAGAAAATAGTCAACAAAAGAAATAGGGAATGACAAAAATCAAGATTGAAAACATTAAAGACAACGGCTATTCATAACACCGCAGTTAAAAAGGCACAAGGAAATCAAAAGGCCCGGAACCAGTACCGATACGGATGACCGTTTCGTAGTTTCTGCGGCGTACCGGACTTCAAAACACAAAACGAATATAGTGCAGTGCTCAGCACGACGAGACGATCAAAACGGTATACAGATATCAGTGGTATGATTGAATTATAAAAATTCGAATTTTCTAACAGCGAAAAATGCAAGAAAAACGCTGAAAAATAAGATCGACGGAGCCAAAGATGTCCGAATTTGGAAAAATGACAAACTGACATCTTGCTCAGAAGATGGTTTAGAATTTTTCTATGTAAAAATATTTAGGTTTCGGAAACATTTTATTTTCATCGCTTTTTAACTGATTAAATTGAAGTGAATTTATGCGCGAAATAAACTTTCGTATTTTCGGACGAAAATTTACCAGTTGTTATGTTTAACTAGACGTATTCCAAATATCAAATTTATATTTCAAAATTTTATCGTTTAAAAAATTTTACAAAATTTCAACTAACTACGTTATTAAAACAGTTGAAATTTACGGGTCGTTACACTCTCCCCCACTCAAAACTTTTCGTCCCCGAAAAGGAACGAGGTAGGAGAATAGAAACAATCAGAAAGAAAAATAGATTTGAAATACAAAATAACAATTAATTTAACCATATAAATTCAAATTTAAATTAATTGATATTCAATAATTGATTTAATCCATTTGATTTCACTAAAATCAATCTCAACTATTTTTTTTTAAATTCATTATCTTATTATCCCATTTCTTCAATTTACAATTTTTAAAACCATAAATTTGAATAGTCTTTTATTATAATCATATTTTCTTCAACAATTTTAAATTCTTCTTATTCCAAATTATTGTTACATTTATACTACTTAATATATCTTATCACATATATTTAACCCATATTAATTTAAACCATAAAAGTTCCGATTTAAATTAATTTATATTTACTAATTGTTTTTAAATTCAAGGTATTTTCATAAGTTGATCAAATTCCAATTTATTAATTCTTCCAAAACAAATTTATTTCATCATTAACTGGGTTTTACTTATTATCCTATCTAACTCTATTGACATCTTTATAATCAAAATTTAGTGTATAACATTTATTATAAACACTCAAATTTTATTTATAAATTCAATTTACCTTATATATTATCCAATTACATATTCAACTTCTGAATGATTTAGGTAAGTTGTATTAGAATGCAGTTGAACAATATACAAATAAAATTTTCTCAATTCAATTATTCAAGTTTAAATATTTATTCCAAATTTTGGTTTTATTTATAATTAAAATCATCCTTTTACAAAATTTAAGAATTAGATTTCCGATTAACTTAAAACAATTTAGAGATATATACAATATATTTATATCAAATCAAATTAAATTTTAAAATAAGATACCTACATATATATAAATCAAATTATACTGAAGAAATTCAAATCAAAATATTTTTTCCAAAACAAAACCGTAGCAAGGCTACAGAATAGTATCTCCGCTTCGGAACTCGAAAATGAATGTCGATGATGCGGCCGCCATCACCGAAATTATTTTCCAGCGACAAAGAGAAGAGCGCTGATTTCAACAATTTAAAAATTTCTATGAAATGATTTTATTCGAAAATACTTTAGATAATACATTTTAAAACCTTTAAAACCAAGGTTTGAAATTTTCGAAAATTAAATTCTCAATTTCTTGTTTTAAATTCATTTTTAAATTTTCACAATCAATTTATAGACCAAGTTTATAATTTCCATTTATTTATAAGTTGGAAAATCAATGGTTTGCAACAATAAATGAAAATCAAATATTATCATTTCTGACAACAAATTCATTAATAATTTAATTTCAGAAAACTTATATTTATATATAATGTAATCATACAAAACTTTTTATTTTATTTATCAAATTCGAAAATGATATTGTGTCAGTTTGCTCTGCTCAAGTGTTTTGGAAATCCTATCGATAGCGTTGATCAGACAAATCGATCGGAAACCCAAATCAACATCAACAACTCAAACAACACAATATATAAAACATTTTTATATAAATTTACAAATACACTTCCTCGCTCGACGATACAAGAATGGATTCAAAGCAAGGATAGAGATTCAAATTTTGATGGACTCAAATCAAAGAGAATTCTGATTCGAATACAAGTTCGAAAGAAAAGATAAGATGATTAAATAACAAAATATGGAGATGGATAAGTTTATATAAATCGCGGGCAACCTTAACCGGATTGACCGTGACTTCTCGGATAAGACTGATGCAGAATTTTTGAGGTTAAATCGACGTTCGATCACCAAAGATATAATCAGGACATACAAGAGATAGTAGCATCTAAACCGAGGATATAAAAATCTTCGGTGAATCGATGCCAATTGTAAAGGAGTTTCACTTCTTTTACAAATAATTCGAAGATTGGCGAGACCGCCAATTCATCGTAAAGATCATTCGAAGTGGAGTTATGAGATACTCCGGAATTAAAAGAAGACGAATAGTGAGGGACACGAATGAATTTCGAAACCGAGGGAACGTTCCAAAATTCAAAGGAATTGAGTCAAAAGGAAGAGATTGAAACTCGAATGAGAGTGATTCTGTAAATACATTTACCCTATATGTTAAGTTTTGCCTAGAGCTACCAAAGCTCTGATACCAACTGTAACGACCCGCCATTTTGGACCATTCGCGTCCATTATAAGTGTATAGGTAGACACTCATGCCGGAGTTGAATTGCTCAAAATACCGCGTTGTTAATTTAAATTTGGCAAAACTGAACATATACAGTAAATAAATAATCACAGATCACAGACACAGAGTAATAAGTGCAGCGGAAATAAAAGAGATAGTAGTTCATGAAGCTACTATATGAATATATAAAATACATCAGAGTTTACAACAGAAGAGTAATACGATACATCAGATACAAATCAGAATACATCACTGGAATCATCGAATACTGAAAGCAGAATAGATGGCTGGATCTTCAAGCAAAGCTCCAACTTCAAAGGTGAGTCTCGAATACTGGTACACTCAGTCTGACCCGAGCGTAAAGCAAAACACAAGACACTCGAGTCAGGATTAACATTCTTATATTAATAAATCCAACTCAAGTGAAATAGCAATTGAAATACAAGTAACTCAAAGGATGTTTGGAATAATCAGCCTTTAAGGATCCGTTAAACTATCTACTAGGTAGTAATGTACGCTAAATAGATAATGTCTATCAGTAATATAAAAAGATATCAAAATAGCATTAAGTCATGGCCCATTCCACCCTTAACACATTTTTATTCCCAAAAGCATATACAAGACCGTAGTTTCCCCAAAACCGGAAGTCACCAGAGGGCAATCCATATACTAAAGGTACAAATCAAAATCGTAGTGGTCGCGCATAAATGGAATACAAGTATGACAAGGCACATGAGGCTATACCCAAGGTAGTGATACTACCGTTCGCCTGATCCGGACTGGTGAGAACGCAACGCCGCAGCGCCCGCAACACCGTGAAACAACACTCCCAAAATCAAGGGTGCACCAATCGACAACAAGTATAAGTAGTTCGAAGAAGTGTGTCCACTTGAGGTATCAATCCTCCATTGGCCCGGCACAGCTCCTGTTTTAGTCATTTCCAATTTGACACAAGTGTCAAGGTTATCCATTATCGTTCTCTTCCTTCAGTCATCACGTACATCATTCCAACCACTTCATTCTGGATCATCACTCCGCGTATAGTTATTAAAGTGGTTTTCGGTTTAGATAGAGAGTATATCCATAACCGAATTCCGGTCTCTTTAATAACTTTCGTAATTATTTCACCGATTGGTCGTTTATATATTTCAAAAACCAAATCAAATTCAATTTCAATTAGAATTTGTAAACCAACATTTCATTTCTCTTTCAAAACCAATTTCCAAGATTTACGTTCAACTTCCAAATTCATTTCAAAATCCAATAATTCAATTCCAATTTCTATTTAAACAATTCAAATATCGATTTAAATTTGAATACAAGTTTCATTTCGAAAACATTTAAATTAAATCTTATTTAACATTCAAATCAATTTAAAATCATTTATCGATTTCATTCTATATTCGTTAAGTTACTATGCCATTCAAAACAATTTCCATTAAATTTCCAATTCATTAAATCAATTCTTAAGTTCAACTTCATTAAATCAAAATTTACAATTTAGAATTAAACTAAATTCGTCAAATCAATTCTTTCAATTACAAGTCTTACATTAATTCCAAAAAAATATCACATTTTCATTTCTTGTTAAAGAAATTCAATTTCACTTATTTACTTTCTTAAATAATTTTCCAAAAACTTACTTAATCAAGAAAACTCAATTTCAATTATTTACGAAGTAAAATTCACTTATTCAAAAGTTCAATTTTTTTCTTATTAAAGAATTTCAATTCAATTTAATTATTTAATAATTCATTATTAAATGATTCAAACTTAATTATTAAATAATTTCAAAGTTTAATAATTTCAAACTAAATTATAGTTTCCATCTTAATTATAATCTCAAACTTAATTATTAAATCATTTCAAAGTTTAATAATTTCAAACTAAATTATAGTTTCCATCTTAATTATAATCTCAAACTTAATTATTAAACCATTTCAAACTTAATTCAATCATTTCTCAAATTAAACAACCTTCTTTCATCAATTTCTTTATTAATATTTCATTTCAGATTATTAAATATTCACGTTTAAATTTCATTAAATTCAATTTCCAACTTCGTTTCAAAACCATATTTTTATTCAAATAAGATCTTCGTTTTATTTTTAAATCAAATTATTGACCAATCGGTTTTTATTTAATTTCCTATCCTAGGTAAAATTCAATTTGGATATTTATCATTTCAACCCGATTCCAATTCAATTCAAAATCAAAACATATCAAAGGGAACTTGCAGTGTGATAACTGGGATGGTGTCAAAGTAAATAAACAAGCAATAACAACAACCAATATCAATCCAATAATCAATTCAAATAATCCCGAAATAACCGTATTAATTCGTATTGTTATTTGTACGAATTAATATAATTATTTCTAGAATCTACACTATCATTTCATGTAGATTAAAGATTATTACATTACGGTTTTTCACTTGTCATCTATTTACAATTTCATACATCATCAATTTAACATCATACATTCAGTGGTTCAAAGTATAATTAAACAAATCCTACGTGTCAATAAATTCAACAGTTAAAGGGGTCATATTATACAAATGTCAGTTAATCAAATTTAACATTTAATTATCCTATATCAAGTTCAATTTCATACTATTTATCATTTTAACATTAACAATTTAACGTCCAATATAAACATCAACAATCAATCAATTATCAGCCAAACTGTATTATCATCGCATAAATAATTAACAGATAATGGTGTCAGATGTCACAGGTGAACTGATACAGGCAATAGCATATATAACAGTGTAATTAACAAACAGCAGCATATTTCAATTGTCGTTTCAATTGAAATCAAATCTAATAAATAAAAGAACGTTAATCGTGAGTGAGTGCTCACCTTTCGAGGCTAGAGAGATTCGACGATGAAACGAGTCACGAATCCCAAAGCAAAGCTAAATGGACACGATTTGATGAAGAAACCAGTCACTACGGACAAAGCTGATAAAGAGGAATTGACGGAACCAAATCAGAACGGATTTGATGAAGATAAACTGGAATAACTGAACTGATATATAACTATGTTTGTAAAAATCATATTTTAACTTCAAACATGTATTAAATTAAATATATATATTCAAAACCCAACAGACACTATGGTTTATTTCATAAAGCATATTTTATAAAACCTTTATATTCAGCCAACAAGCTATAACTAACCTATAACAAAATATGTGTACAACTTTATAACATTCGTATATACTGATAGATAACCCATATATTATACCAACAGACATAACTCAAATAACACTTCCTATAAGATACGTACAACCCAAAATCCATCACTGCTACCAAAATATATTTTATAACAGACCTTGTAAACATGCAAGCTACAGTAAGCTAACAGTCAAGTATGCAAACTAAAATAAGCTGCAGATTGAACCAAAACCTTGATATATAATGCACCATTTAAAACAAAATCTAAAATATACAAATGTATATAAGAAGACTACAGCAGCCTATTATAATATAAAGTAGACTATCAAACTTTCATACTCTGTTTTTAAGACTGCAACTAAGTAAAAGAAAGCTATATACATATATATATAACTAACATTATATGTAAAAGTTTAGAAATGTTATAAATAACTACATGTATATATATAACTACACAGCTTTATATACTAAATATATATATATTTTTGAAAACTAAGAATATCTTAAAATTTAAATTGAATTACCTTAACAAACTACCATTCAAATCAGAGGGGATATTGGTGCGAATGGCAGGGACAGTGGGCGAAGTCAGTCTAGAGGCAGAGGAGCGGGAATGTTGGAGGTGGCTGTGGAAAATCTCAGGTGGTAGGCAAGGTCGGAAAAAAAGTGGAGCATTTGGGTTCGGTGGTCGGGATGCTTTGCGGAGGAAGGCTAGCAGTTCCAGGCCAGTCGGAGCTGCTGCGTTCGATGGGGCCAAGGGAGGAAGCGGTCGTAGGTGTTTCTGGTGTGTCGCCCGGGCGCTTGGCCAGTGGGTGGTTGATCGTCAGGTGGGGAAGGTGTGCTATGGTGGTCGACTGTTGAGGAAGTGGGAGGGACAGGCGAGCATGAGCAGTTGAGGGTGAAGGAGTGGGAAACTGGTTAGGTGATGGTCGATGATGGGTTGAAGCACGGCTGACGCGTGCTAGGGGGACACGGTGGAAGTTCAGGCGGATCTGGAGCGAACTGGAGCGGTGTTTGGTCGGGGTGTTCGAGTAGGGCGTGGGCAGTGATGTGGCAGATCGCGGTGGTTCAAGGAGGCGGTTGGTCGGAGGGTTGGGTTTGTTGGATAACGAATGGAAAATGGGCTGTAGTGATGCGTGGTGGGGTGTGGTCGGAGCCAGGTGGCGCGGAAGGGAAGGGAGTGGTGACGGTGGGTTTTGGGTATGCTTGGGTGGTGAGCGCGGGTTGGAGGGTTGCGGCAAAAGAAGCTATGGGGAAAATGTCTGGGAAGATGATGTGGCGATAGGTGATAAATGGTGAGGGACGTATGGGGTGAAAGAGAATGTGAGGGGAGAAGAGATTTGCAGGTGAGAAGGCAAACCAATATATGCCTTCATATGAACAGGTGGAAGATGAAAACTCTCAGGGAAATGAATGCAAACTCCTTTCTAAACATTTTTTTTTTGTTTTTAATACGTATAGAAAATAGTCAACAAAAGAAATAGGGAATGACAAAAATCAAGATTGAAAACATTAAAGACAACGGCTATTCATAACACCACAGTTAAAAAGGCACAAGGAAATCAAAAGGCCCGGAACCAGTACCGATACGGATGACCGTTTCGTAGTTTCTGCGGCGTACCGGACTTCAAAACACAAAACGAATATAGTGCAGTGCTCAGCACGACGAGACGATCAAAACGGTATACAGATATCAGTGGTATGATTGAATTATAAAAATTCGAATTTTCTAACAGCGAAAAATGCAAGAAAAACGCTGAAAAATAAGATCGACGGAGCCAAAGATGTCCGAATTTGGAAAAATGACAAACTGACATCTTGCTCAGAAGATGGTTTAGAATTTTTCTATGTAAAAATATTTAGGTTTCGGAAACATTTTATTTTCATCGCTTTTTAACTGATTAAATTGAAGTGAATTTATGCGCGAAATAAACTTTCGTATTTTCGGACGAAAATTTACCAGTTGTTATGTTTAACTAGACGTATTCCAAATATCAAATTTATATTTCAAAATTTTATCGTTTAAAAAATTTTACAAAATTTCAACTAACTACGTTATTAAAACAGTTGAAATTTACGGGTCGTTACAGAATTATTTTGATGAGATTTTGACGTATAAAAATTACTGTCGCATTGACTTCAGTAACCGTCAAATTTTAAAGTGGATTTTCAAGCGGTTATTCCGCAATGCTGATTTGATATCCGTTTTTACGGTGTTTTGTGAAGTACAATTTCCTTATTGAAATTGCTACTGATGTTGCTGTTTTAATCACGGGTTTTCAAATCATTTTAAAATTTTTACAGTTTGCGCTTTCAAAAGAATGAGGAAGCGATTTAAACGCTTCAGCAAAATTGAGGACTATGAACCCTCACTTTTACTGATTCGCTTAATTCCAGACTTGTCCGTTTGAGAACGAAAAATGTTGTTTATATGAAATACACAATTTTACACTGAAGAGAATCAAACGATTTAGTTAAACACGTGGTATGGGACAGGTGCGTTTGCTATTTCGGTTAATTCCGGACTCGTTAATTGAAACATCTGCTGTTTGATGATTCTGATGATTTGTTGGGCTTTCGGGCCACTCTGTTGGACCTTCGGGTCATTTGTTGGGCTTTCGGGCCACTCTGCCGGACCTTCGGGTCATCTGATGGACCTTCGGGTCAAATACCAGTACTAGACCTTCGGGTCACTCTGCGGACCTTCGGGTCATCTGATGGGCGCCAAAATCTATAGTACTTGGTAGGCTTCGGCCATTTGAGATGCACGTGCGGCGTAGCTAAAACTCGCCATCTGCTGGGATCGATCCACCTTTTATGTTGATTTTCTAGTCATCTTAATTGATTTCTAGATATTTGTTGTTTCTAATTATCTGCAGATAATTAGATATTTGATGTTTCTGATTATCATTTTTGATAATTAGATATTTGTTGTTTCTGGTTATCGTTTTTGATAATTAGATATTTGTTGTTTCTGATTATCGTTTTTGATAATTAGATATTTGTTGATTTGAGATTTCTGATTATCGTTTTTGATAATTAGATATTTGATGTTTTCTGATTATCGTTTTTGATAACTAGATAATTGTTGTTTCTAATTGTCTTTGTTGATAATTAGATATTTGATGTTTTCTGATTATCGTTTTTGATAATTAGATGATTGTTGTTTCTAATCGTCTTTGTAGATAATTAGATATTTGTTGTTTCTGATTATCGTTTTTGATAACTAGATATTTGTTGTTTATGATTATCGTTTTTGATAATAAGATATTTGTGTTTTCTGATTATCGTTTTTGATAATTAGATATTTGTGTTTTCTGATTATCGTTTTGGATAATTAGATAATTGTTGTTTTCTGATTATCGTTTTTGATAATTAGATAATTGTTGTTTTCTGATTATCGTTTTTGATAATTAGATATTTGTGATTTTTGATTATCGTTTTTGATAATTAGATATTTGTTGTTTCTGATTATCGTTTTTGATAATTAGATATTTGTTGGTTCTGATTATCGTTTTTGATAATTAGATATTTGTGATTTCTAATTAACATTTTTTATAATTAGATATTTGTGTTTTCTGATTATCGTTTTGGATAATTAGATAATTGTTGTTTTTTTATTATCGTTTTTGTAAATTAGATAATTGTTGTTTTCTGATTATTGTTTTGGATAATTAGATAATTGTTGTTTTCTGATTATCGTTTTTGATAATTAGATATTTTGATGTTCTCGGATTATCGTTTTTTTGATAATTAGATATTTGATGTTTTCCGATTATCGTTTTTGATAATTATATATTTGATGTTTTCTGATTATCGTTTTTGATAATTAGATATTTGATGTTTTCTGATTATCGTTTTTGATAATTAGATATTTGATGTTTTCGGATTATCGTTTTTGATAATTAGATATTTAATGTTTTCCGATTATCGTCTTTGATAATCAGATATTTGATGTTTTCTGATTATCGTTTTTGATAATTAGATATTTTGATGTTTTCTGATTATCGTTTTTGGTAATTAGATATTTGTGTTTTCTGATTATCGTTTTTGATAATTGGATATTTGATGATTTTGTTGATTATGAGATTTTCTAGTCTCTAATTGATTCTAGATTATGTTGATTATATTGAATTGCTATTTTCTATCTATCTCTGTTGATAGTTAGAGTTTGCTGATTATGAAGTTCGTGTTTTCTAGTTATTTGTTGGATAACTAGATATTTGCTGTTTTGCAATTTGCGATTTGTGTTTTCTAATTGTCTTTGTTGGTAATTAGATTTTGCTGTTTTCTAATTATCGTATCGATAATTAGATATAGCTGTTTTGGGATTTCTGTATTCTAATTATCTAATTGATGATTAGATTGTGTTGAGAATTTGTGAATTTCTTTTATGAAATTAAAAGATTTCTTTGGCGTTTGAGTTCTTGACCTTTATTTTTCTAGCCTAACCAGTTTATGTTAGAAAAATAATTATTATTGACGACTTTAATTATGAAAATTGCGGGGATGCAATTTTTATAAGGAGGGGAGTCTGTAACAACCCGGAGTTTAGTAACAATTAATTATCGTCAAATGACGATTAAATTGGTTGTTAATTGCTATTATAATTTTTAATCGAGTTGAAATTCTTTGAAAAATTGGTTAGCGGTTATGCGGGCTTTAAAATTCATTTGGCCCACTTCTTTTTGTTGCCATGATAATCATTTACACCCATCCCCCTTTATTCTTTTTCATCAAAAACCCTAAGCAAAAGTAACGAAAAAAAATGGCGACTTTGTTTCGTTCTTTCCTCTTTGCTCTGTAATTAGGGCTTGCAAAATACGAAGAAGCCGACTTTGGTTAGATTGATCGGATATGTGATTTCGCGTGTGGCTTAGGTCAAGTTCGAATGTTGTGTGAATCAGCTTCGATTCTGAACTGTTGGATTTGACACTTCGAAACAAGGTGAGTGATTTACACTCACATCTTAAATTCAAACTTAGTGTTATGCTTCGCGTTCGATTTGGTTTCGTCGTTGATGATTTCTGACTTGATTTTGACTTGGTTTGATTTCGTTGGTCATCACGGTTTGATTGATTCTGATTTGATTCCGTTCTTTGACTGTGATGATGATTTCTTTTTGACTTTGGCTTTGATAAAACAGTTAATTTGAAATTGCTTGACTATTTCTGTGTGACTTCATATATGTGCATATATACAATTGTATGTGTGTATGCATGTAGTGTTGAATCTGCACTTGTAATAACAGTTTTCTTGTATCCACACATCTCTGATCTCTTTGTAGTCTGACACTCCATTGACTTGTTTGTATTGTTGCATTTGATAATTGCAAGCTTTGTTTTGACATTGCCTGCATACATTTTGTAGTTGAAGTTTGCATGTGAGTGTTGCTTCGAGTTTGAACTGCTGCTTTGAATTCTCTATACGTTGAGTGTGGCCAGTGATGTGACGCCCCACCTCTATGCTCACAATAACAAAGAGTATTAAAAGAAATATTGTCTGTTATTATGAAGAATAAGGCTGGATAGGAGCGGCCATCCGTAGTTGGCCTTACAATAGTATTGGTTACCTCGATAGGAGTGGTATATATTTTTCATTTTTCAACTCTTATTTATTTACTCCCATCGACATACCCAATTCCAGTATAAAACGAACTACGATGGTTCATAATAGTTTAGGACAATATATATAATACTAACACAGATACAAAAAGATGCGGAACACAGATAACAAAAGTCTCATATATATATACTAGTGTGAACCCGTGCTACGCACACGGATTATAATTAAATTTGTTTTTTGCAAATATCGTGTAAAAAGTTTAATTTTCAAAGGAGTGTTGGTTAGGAAAAAGCATACGGTGAGGTGTATTAATGAAACTATTGTTTGCATCGTGTATGGCTTGATCCATTATGAATCAGTAAGCCAACAATTGTTCCAGTTATATTCATTCATAACAACTGCACCAGAAAGCCAGCACAATGAATCATACGCAATGATAAATGAATGATATATGGTGCGGTTTACCCGCATGATCAGATATAATTCTTAGAATAGAATGCAAGTTATAGTACAATTTTTTATTTCTCAATAAAGCATAACTGGGTAGAAACTACAAACTATAATAAAACAGTATAAAAAAATATTTAAAAGTTTATTCTGGCATTGGTAGATTTTATAATCTATTACCTTCACAGTATTCAGAACATGGACTAAATGATTGTAAAGAAAAAATAGACGGTTATTTATGTTGAATTAATAAATATAAGATCAAGCTTTTATATTAGACAATCAATAAACAGTGAAATTTTGAATATTTTCAATACAAAGTTGTGTTGTTGCAATCAGAACAGATATCAACAAACAATGATTACATATGGCACTTCATAAAAGTTTACTACCTATGGCTCCAATATAATTTCTTTGAATAAACAAATGTAATGGCTCCAATTGTATGTATGCTCCAATACCTGTACGAATTAACGATGGCTTTATTACCAACAAAAACAAAGCAAATTATACAACTCCTAACCACCACCCACCATCATTTATCGTATCTTATGAGCGAAAATAACATCAAAAGTTAATAGAATTGGAAAATGATCTATGCTCAAGATCAAACCGAATAGGATTATTGTGTATCTAATCAGTATAGGCGGCGCTAAAAAGAATATAAGGAAAAAAATGCCTAAAGTCTGACTTAAATAATATGATGATTGGCTAATAACATATATTTCTACTTATTTGGTATTGGATACCTAGTATTTTATTTTCATTATCTTTATCAGTACTTTAACATTGAAAATATTCACAGATCACATATAATTACAATAAATAAAAGTAAAAAAATGTTCATAACTTCATAAACCATGCATTGATCCATACCTATAACAGTTTACACAACTTCTATAGTTTTTTAGTAATAGGATAAAATATAGATCTATAAATCTATAATGTATTGGCCTAGCTACTTTCGTTCTCCAAAAAAAAACTACTAGAAAATATGGTTTGTGGATCAATTAGCTTAAGCTAGTTAACAATTTGAGATGCTTACGTTTATTTCCTCCATGCGTCTTTGGTCCATGAATCAGGAGTTTGTATGAACATGCAACCTACAACATTATGGATTTGTATTAAATTTTCAAGATGATCACCAACCGTTATAATTGAAATGGCTATGGTCTTTACTGCTTCAAAACAAAAGGACTTTAAAACATTTGTTTGACTAAAAAACAAACATATGTTACAAAATAGGTTCCAGATTACTTGATTTTAATTTCTTGTTTTCAACGTCTATATCAAATAATAGCTTACCATAGGCTTATCGGTGGATGCCTAAAGAATATGAAATCCATTTGCATGTATATGTAAAAGACAAAAAAATATCATATATTTGGAAATGAGATACAGTTGTGGATATGGTGGTATCAAATTCACACACACACATACATACAGTATGGTTATTGCATGTTCTTTCCTTAGGCAAAAAATTGATGTTATATGTATAAATGCATGTTCACAGCTTAAAACAATTATTAGATCATATCTTGTATTTTTTGAACATTAATAAGAATAAGTGCTGAAATGGAATTTGGTTGAAATGAAATATTCAATTAAGACTATCAACTGTGAGCAGATAGAACAAATATTTGATACAGGTCCAAATATCTCTAGATACGTAGGGTTGTCAGTGGATACTTGAAAAATCCGAAATCCGTTAATAAGCATTAAGTGGATAAATATCCGATATCCGAAAAAACGGATGCGGATACAAACACATCCGCATCCGAAAATTAATTATGTGTATTTTAGTGCATGAAAGATATTCGTTTATTATTTTATTTAGTAGTTTATATTATATGCACTTAATGCTTATTGATTGCTCGAAACTATTTATTATCATCATATTTGTTAATTTTTAATACTTTTACAATTAATGAGATTAAAAAATATATATGTTAAACTAAAATTGTCTTTTTATAATTTTTGATTTATCGGTCATTAGCGGATTGGATAATTATCCGATATCTGTCTGTATCCACAGATCGAATTCCGATATTCGAAAATGATTTCGGATCCGAAAACAACTGTTGATAGGCCTATAGATATGTTTATATTTGATATTTATAATTTATTTTGGATATAAATAGATGTAGGTATATTTGTTTGCACCTATTGATGGACCAAATACTACAGAAGGAAATTGAAGTAACATTAGGAAATCACCAAAAATGAGTTAACCCCGAAGTAAAACTATACAACATGAATCATGATTATAACGTTACTTTAACAAATAGTGTAATGTAAAGTAAGGAAAGCATAAAAAGTCGAAGGTTGACAATAGAATAAATCCTTCTATGAAGTGGGTGACATACATCATTGTCAACGAACAACCAATTTTATGCTAACTAAAATAAGGAATTGAGGGAAAGTACTGAAAATATGTTGAAATATAAGAAATAACTAAGACTGGTTAGCTAAAGGTTCCAAATATTAGTATTAGTGCTACATATATGGTAACTGGTAAGAACTTCAACCTTTTGATATGAAAAACGAACAAATATTTCCTATTTATGAACCAGCTAGGTGAAAACTATTAAATTTTATTCATCCAAATATACTGATGGAACGACATGGCTTGCATGGCCATCTAAATTCATGTTACGTAAAAAATGAAATAGTACCAATCAAGTTATTTCTGAAGCCCTTTAACTTCCCTACCTAAAAAATCCTCAATATAGACTGCAAATGATATTTAAACCAAGCGCATGGGACTTGTAATATCCTTTATGAGCTAGATTATTGTAAACCTCTTTGATGATTGTGATATATTTTGGACAGATGCTCAACAACTACCATAATATCCACTATGGGTTTGAAACTCAAACAAACACAAATGAAATTACTCAATGGAATTATTGTATGCCACCATTATGAAATGAATTGATAAAAGTTAGCAAGACATCACCCTGCTCAATCTAGTTGACCATAGATATTTTTCATGGAACACCATGGAATGTGATAAATAATATTAGTACAACTTTAGGAAATGCATTTGACATGTATTTTCATTCAATATTTAAGAGTTATAGCAAATCCACTGGTACTAAATACTTTGCAACTATGTTACAGTGTCTTCTTACATGGAATCAACAAATCAAAACCTTTTATATGTATATGATTTTGCAGTTTAGCACATATGTCTTCATAATGATTCTACACTTCTAGATGACCCAAAAAAGAACCCTTAAGTCAATAAACTGCATTTAATAATTTCATGTGATTCTGGTGAGGTAATTTTCTTAAAATCAACAGAGGTACTAAATTATAGTGCTAAAATTAGTTGAGAAAAGATTCATAAGCCTTGAAATAAAAGTAACAAAAAGCAGACCTAAATGAAACCAAGTTGATGTACATTAACATTACATGTATTCAAATGTGTAAAAATGTTCAACTCCTTCAGCATTTAAATTTCCACTTTTTTTAGCTAAACTTGTATAGATATAAAGTATAAATGTCACATACCGAAATTTTCGACTTTCGAAAATTCGACATCGATACTCCCTTTATCGACTGCCGAGAAATCGAGTGCCGGAAACTCCAATAGTGAGGGTTTTAAAAAGAAGAAAAAGGCAGAAGAAAAAGAAGATAGAAGAAAAAGAGAAGAAAGAAGAACAACAACAGAACAAGAGCAGAACAGAAAACAATATCAGAATCTTACACATCGCAGCGGAACAATATATAATAGATAAATCAGTAATCTTTAAAACAAAGAACTATATCATTTTATACATACATCAATCATCAGAGGCAATATACAACAATGGACAGTTATATAACTTGTCCTCATACAGAATACACAGCGGAATAAATACTATCAGATACAAATACTACGTCTCGCCATCCAGCTTGCTTCCAAAGCTCCAGAATGCCCAGAATATCCTGATAATATAACTCTAGACTGCCCGTGTGGAAATTGGTGGGCACCCAGAGTTTAGAAGGGAAACAATAAACTCCGAGTCAGTCATGGTGACTGGTGTGAGATCGTAAAACAGTTATTCTTTCACAAAGAAAATAAAACAAATTCGCAATGCTTTTGGAAAATGAAACTACCATAAGACCTCCCACCACACACACAATGCAAACGCAGAATTGGAGGAGATTTCTTCTTATGATAGTCAAAGATGCTTACTACGCAAAATCAAATCATTTTTTGATATTATTATTAGTGCATAGTGTAGAAAACATTTCGAAAGTATAATATTAATCTTAGCCAACATACGACCAGTATCGTATGCCTACTATAGCTACTATGTTCAATAGCAGGTTACCGCCACATTCCATAGCAGGTAATACAACTAAAACCGTACACGTCGCGTATTGTTTCTTTGGATTTCCAACAAATGGTCAGGCTAAGGAACTTCCTATCCATGATGGGTACGTCCCTGGAATAGACGACCCGAGAACCTAACCGGATCTCTGCCAACACAAGGCCGGGTTACCTCTGCAAAAATAGGTAACTACTGACACGCGTATGCCATTCCCCGATCGTCACCGATCTTCCCGAGGATCCCCGATTTCCAACAAACCACATAGATAATAATAATGCAGTAACCACAGAGGTTAAGTATCTGGGCTCCATACCATGATACCACCTTTATCCAGAAGGAATGACATACACTAAGGGGCGCTACTCCCTAGAACCTTGCCGCATCCTTCCTGTTTCGACCATTTCCGGGGTGTGAGGCTCGACGAAGTCTCGTCCACAAAGCTACGCTTTCTACAAAAAGCCCTGCTTCGGGTCAAACAAAAATGATCAACCTATGATCACAAAGATATAAGATCAAACAAATGATCATATCACAAATGATCAAACACTGATCATTTCACAGCAACACTCAGTATGCCACGTTACCAAATTGGGAGTATATCGCTGATGAATTTCAACTACATAACCTCTGAGCTCGTACGTCTCAGAGAAGGGTGTTAAGCTAAGAGAATAAATTCTCCGCCACCAACAGAAATGTATTTGAAAGAAATCAGCTTTATATCTCAAATTGTAACGTCAGACACACAATCCATACAAGTCTGTTCCGGGATCGAACAGAATCGAAGGCACTTCTCACGAAGCCCTTGCACATCCGGATAAATTTCTAATCACGTCCGGACTTCCCGTCACTAAGGGTGATAAAACCTCTAAATCGGAGATCAGCCGATGTAGAGTAACTCGACGGTAATCCTTCCGTTTTCAAAAATATCCGGTCTTCAACACCGGTCTTCGAATGCAATTCATAACGACGTATCACATATTCGGAATGGGTTATACGACCCCATGGTCCTTTCCCGGCTAACCCGAATAGTGAGCGTTTATTTCAAAAATAAGTGTGGCATTCAAATTCATCCAATTCACAACAGATACCTATCTAAAGGTAATTATTGATAGTCGGTTATTTAACTATCAATAAAGATGCGCAACATCATCAGATTCCAAATAATTTCCCGAATTATTTAATTTCCAAAAATATCTTTACTAGATATATTATTTCCACACTTAACCATTTGAAAACAATTTCAAATCAATTTCCACATTTCAATTTTATCTTTAAAAGATAAAATCTCAAAAACAGTTCATTTCATATTGGAAAAGCATTTCCATACTTATTTAAAAATAAGTATTTCACAGATCTATTTATTTTCAACATTTGAAAATATTCGATATACTTAAATCAATATTAAGTATATATTTTGTTCTTTAAGGAAATCATTCTCTTTCATAAATTTTATTTGAGTCAAAACGAATGTTGCGTAAAACATCGTTATGACAACTCAAAATCACTAGTATAGGGATTCGAGATTTAGATAGATATATAAATCCCAATACTATATAAAACATTTCCTTTCGGAAATCATTTACTATAACAACAGTGTTATAGTCCACCATTTCCTTATTTCTTGAAAACGTCTATTTCAACAATAAATGTTGAAATATATGATTTCGATATTTAACACGTTTAAAACATCTTTTAAAACAATTAACTTCATATCTGTAATATCGCTTTCCCAAAACAAGTTCATTTTACTTAACAATATATTCACTGTCCAAAATCGTGAATATACTTCACTAACCACATTTCAATATTTTCTACACTTTTATCTCAAGAATTATCCACTATCCAAAATCGTGGATAAAATTCCCTTAATCACTTTCTATATTCAATTTATCAAATTTGATTTATTTTCGAATTCATAAAACAACGATTATAAATTCATCTTCATAATTCATAACAACTTTGATTTAATAAATCTCTTTTATTAACAAATTCGATCAATATTCCATTTAAAGGCAAAAATCCAATTTATAAGTTAATTACTTATAAATCCTTTATTCTACAGTTTCATCCATTTTATAACTTCACAATTTATAAATCTATAAATTTCATTCACTTACGGATTCCATAATATTTCATTTTTAACACTTATAAAATTCGTTTTATAAGTCCAATATTTTTGATTTATAAAATATCAATTTTATAAATCTTTCTATACAAATCGTTTATAGTTATTCAAAAATCCCAACTTAAACCATTTTATAAATAAATCAACTTTTGTTTCAAAAACGACACTTCGGTTATATTTCACTAAAAATTATAACTTTTATAACTTTAAAATTTTACGTTTATAAATCGATTCAAAAATTCCATAAAACGTATATTTTCAAAAATCACTTTAAAAACCCTTTTTAAAGTAAAAGTCGTTATTTTTACATTTCAAAACTGAATCCGATGATGCAACAACACCAATCAGTCCATCACAACAGTCAAATATCATATATCATCATATGATAACAGAATATATCAAAATATCTGTAAATAATCAATATGGTGAGGAATCCAGTCGGATCCCTCCAACCTGTTTCCCTGCATCCACAGATGTTAGCACAATACCAATTCCGTTCCAGTACGGAATTATCGCGGTATATGGGTTTTATAAAAATAATCCGCTTACTAACGGCGCAATAGGGTCTCATCCGCTATACGAGGTGGGAAATCATCAATCCAATATATACATATGCCAATATGTATATATTGCTATATATATAGATATATCCTATAATATCTAATATCACATTCAATAGCAATCAACACAATCAATAACTGCAAAAATTCCACATTCAAATTTGAGTGAGAAGATCTCACCTTGATTTTAATTCTGATTTCAGCGTTTATTTCGAATAAAATAAACAGACGTTTGATTTCATCCAAAATTTACACTAGCTCCAATTGGCTCCAATTCAGTTGCACAGCGAAGTGCTCGACGAAACGAAGACAACGCAACTGGTTTCGTCGAATTCTGACCTCGTACGAACAAATTATGATATGTTAAACATTCACGAATTAAAATTAAATTAAATTACAATTTCTTTAATTATTTACAACCTAACAGATCTGGGCCCTTGCTTTTCGAAACCCTAGGATCTAGGCCGTCCCCTGCATCTCCTTCTCCTCCAAATTCACGTTCATTCTTCGTTCAAAAGAAACCCAAACCGCCATCTACTTTGAATTTTCGCGACCTCCTCATTGATCGAGACCATGATCAGGCACCGCCGTTTTGCGCGCCTAGCCTAGCACCACCAACGACCAGAAGTTGGCCCCACTCGATCACCTCTTCCACCCAAAAATCGAGCACGAACGTGGCCGCTTCGTCAGTCGATTTTGGCCTCCCCGATGCTTCGTTTATCATCATCACCGTATGGATTTCGAGATCTCGCAATGCTCTTTCTTTTGTTAGTTGGAAGTTTTTGAAAATATTGAATGGATTTAGAGAAATTAGAGAGGAAAGATTCGAACAATAGTGGCCATTGAAAACAAACGGCGGCTGGCTTCTATTTCTAGGGTTTCAAAAAAAAATGAAGGTGGTGGGTTGCTTTTATAGAGAACCGACGAACACTATTCATTTCTAAATTTTCGAACTCCGATTTACGCGCGGTAACTATCGTTTCTGGGGTTTATCCCGCATTCCGAACGCAATGGAACAGGTTTCGAAAGCTAATTCGATCGTCTGTGCAAGATATGGAATTAAACGATCAATTTAAATTAAACCGATTTAAATCGATTTCAAGGCGTTTTGGTTCGTACCGGACAAATGGTAAATCCAAAAATTACGAAATTTGAAATCTTACAATAATATCACATTACGGATCCGATGAAACTGGTTTCGTCGAAATCCGAGACCGTTTGAAAAATGACTATTTTAACTCGACGATTTAAAATTAAAACGATATCGATACGTTTCGAGTTGCCACGGTCAAACGATAACTTCGATTGATACGAAAATTGAAATCCGATAATAACTAACTATTACGGATCCAATGGAACTGGTCTCGTCCAATTCTAAGACTGTTCAAAAATTGGCTATTTTTCAGTCGATAATTAAATATTAAATGTTAACCCCCTTTCGACTCACGACCTAGC
The DNA here is from genome assembly GCA_030737815.1 of Allium fistulosum. Taxonomy (NCBI): domain Eukaryota; kingdom Viridiplantae; phylum Streptophyta; class Magnoliopsida; order Asparagales; family Amaryllidaceae; genus Allium; species Allium fistulosum. The sequence continues at coordinate 447,857,528 of CM060903.1, forward strand.
AGGAGCCGAGTTAAGGTGCTTGCCGACTTAAGAAGTATGCCGACTTAGGATGCTGGCTGACTTAGGATGCTGGCCGACTTAAGAAGCCTACCGACCTAGCAAATTGTGAGTTAGCAAGGCCTGCCGAGTTAACAGATTGCCGACCTATGGGAACTTGCGACCTACCGAGTTAAAGAGTATGCTGACTCAACAAGTCACAACATAAGAAAGATAACGACCTAACTACAAAGCCGACTTAGCAGGGCTCCGACTTAAGAAAAGCACCGAGTTAAAGAAGTCTCCGACCTAAAATGACTACCGACTTAATAAAACTAACGGGAAGAGACTTGACGACCTATAGGCATCACGACCTAATAACTTAAGTCGCAACCGACCTATAACCTATATGAAGTGCATCTGAGTTATAAACATGCTCACACCAGATGTAGCCGACCTACAGCTTATGATAAGTCGCTGCCGATCTATCACTTGCGGCTAGACAACTTGTACTCAGGGATAATTAAAAGACAACTCCTACCTCGTCACCGACCTACCTTAAGTCTTCAACGACTTAGGACTTAAGCGTAAAACCAGAAGAGGAGGTGAACTACTAGGGAAGTGTTGGAACTGATAAACCGGCTATGACCTATCATAAGTCGGCAGCGACTTATACTAAGTCGGCGACGACTTAGGACTTAGGAAATTTTCCAGAGTCCAAATCAGCTCCTATAAATACCCCACCACTTCCAACATTGAGGGGACTTTTTGGCCATTCATTTCTCCAAACGCTGTTACGCTGTCGAAGCCTCCTCTCATTCAGCAATCAAAGATCTTCAAGCATTCGAGACACTACAACAATCTTCGAGAAGAGCTCCTAACATCCAATACGGATTCGTCGAGTTTCATCATCAAAGATCGAGCTAGTAGTCAAGAATGTTTTCATGATCAAGTTGTATCGTTTTTAGAAAGATATTGTATCAAATTGTAACCGAATCAGCAATAAAAGACTATACAGTGGATGTAGGCTCAATTACGGGCCGAACCACTATAAATCTGTTGTTCATTTACCGCTTTTCTGCTATTTTCAGCTTATATTCTGTTCCCGTACCAACGGGTGGTGCTTTCACAATTCTATTACACACACCGGGTGTTAGCGTTCACTTTTTATCGTTAACATTTTGGTGCTTTCACTGAGAACCCAACTCAGGCGATCATCCACCGTTGCTTCGCAAAGATTCATAAAAAGAACCTCTCTTAAAAAACCAGATCCGAGATAATGGCTCCTGGAAGAAAAGGCAGACCCGTCAGATCCGGAAATGCTCACGAAGGGACTTTCGCTTCCCCAACAACAGATCAAGCAACTCCAACCGTTGGAGTCACTAGGGCTGAATTGGATGACACAGTTTCTGGATTATACCAACAAATTGAAACTCAAAATGCTTTGATGATGGATAGAATAACTGCCCTGCTTGGGGCAAATCGTCAGCCAGAAAACCATCAAACCACCCTTCCTGAAACGCCACCTTTCCAAGCTGATGGTTCTAGGCCGCAACCAACTTGTCATGAACATATGCCCGGGCAAACTTCCGAGGGAAGAACTGGTGCTTGCCCGGAGGTGTCTTTGAACAATAAAGAGTACCTGTCTGAAATGGTTGGCCGCATCATGAAAGAGAGCATGCAAAGGGAAGAGGATGAGGCTGACTGGGGATTTGCGCCAAGCAGAACTCCGTTTACTGAGAGGATCCTGAGAGCAGAATTCCCAAGGAAATTTGCACCTCATACTATCCAAGCCTATAGGGGAACCACTGACCCTAATCATTTCCTATACAAATACGATTGGCATATGACCGGTGCAAGAGCATCAGACGAGATCAAGTGTCGGTACTTTCCGGTATACCTGGAAGGTGTGGCTTTACTTTGGTTCACAAAGCTTCCAGTTCGGTCTGTAGATAAGTTCTCCGACTTAACACAAAAGTTTAAGGAACAGTTCAGATTGTATGCTTCAAAAGCTAAGGATATAATGTCACTGTCTAACCTTGAACAAGCGCCCGAAGAATCAATCAAATCTTTCTTGAGTCGTTTCAATATAGCTTTAGCCGAAGTAGAAAATGCGGAACCACGCATGATCCTGACTTATTTGATGCGAGCCATTGATAGATCAAGTAAATTTGGAATATGGCTAAAGATGAAGGAACCGAACTCACTTGATAAATTCTATAAAAAGGCCGACGAGTTCATTCGCCTTGAGAACCTTTCTACGACGTCAAAGGTGGTTGCTGCCCAAACTAATAACAACAGTGTCCCATCTAAGAAAAGAGAATCTGAAAGTCAGAAAAGGGAGAATGAAGGAGGAAAGAACCAGGGAAATGAAAAGAAACCTCGCCGCTTTAATTCTTCGGATTATACCCCTTTAACTGATACACCAAGAAATATCTATTTTGCAACAAAAGACGTTGTCCAGTATCCTAAGCCACCTGAGATGACGAAAGGTGCAAAGAGTAATGGAAAATTCTGCCAATTTCACAATCAACCTGGCCATGACACTGACCAATGTCGCCAGTTAAAGAAAGTGATTGAAGAATTGTTGGAACAAGGTAAACTCCAACAATACGTTAAGAAAAGCGGAGTCAATCCAACCTCATCCACTCGGGATCAACAACATCCTACCCATCAATCCGATTCTCACAACAACACTATAGTGGAAGATTCAGAAAAGCTTGTCATTAATGCTATCACAGGGGGACCATACCCAGCAAGCAGAAGATGGGATGACTACTAATTACCCACTAAACTGCGGCTGGGGCATCTCTCACTTTCTTTGGCATAAAAATCAAAAAGCTATGAATCAAGCATAAATGGAAATCCAGCTTGGAGATTCTGAAACAAATAACTAGCATTCATTTTTTACTTAACCGCATCGCTTGAATTTGTAAAGATAATGACGGATGTGTAACTTCTGCATTGTAAACCGCTGAGAAATCAGTGTGACTCAATAATGAAAAAACTATGCATTGTGTTTTCTATTATAAAATGCCTGTTATATTTCGATGTGTAAATACTCTAAATGTATTGCTAAAATATCGATCTAATACTGCAGGTCATTAAAGCAAAGCTCACCCGTCACAAAGCTAAACGAGCCTTACAAATCATTTATTAAAGCAAATTTCAAGCAACAAAAATTCCAAACTCAAATCCCATACAAGAGGAACTTCACATAAAAAGTTGACGGCTCCACTGTGTCAAGCCCTCGTTAACTGGTTGCGATCGTTGATATAAAAAGGCATCCAACCAAATAACTTGCGTTTACTCTGTGGAGTCATTCAACAGTGAAGCCTACTTCTTCGGATAAAGAAATTTACTTGCAAAAGAAAGGAACACGCGCTTGGAAACGATGATAAAGGATCGCAGATTGACGGATGATGATACAACATGAGCGGGCAAACATGGAAGCAGCCAAAGGGAGGTATGCCTCTTAACAGGAAAGCAGGTAGATCCACTAAAGGAATACCTTCCCAAGCAGAAGGAATAAGACCCTCGCTAACTGATTGTGATGCATCCGATCAGGCAGCTTGTGTCCATCCCATGGATCTACTTGCCCCTAAGACGCAACCTTCCTGGCACACCAACCAACTGATGCTCCTTCCCAAGGGTCAACAAAGCCCTCTAACGAGGCACGCCAATAAATGGAGAGCTTTCCTCAATCAAAAAGATCGGTAGGACTACCACAGGGGCACCTTGTTAATTGATTGCGATCGTTTGTACAAACAAACATCCAATCAAACAACTTACGCCTGTCTCGTGGACCCCTCCGACCATGAGAAAGTAACTTCCAGGCAATCACAAGCCCTCTTCGGAGGCACAAGCCCTCTTCGGAGGCACAAGCCCTCTTCGGAGGCACAAGCCCTCTTCGGAGGCACAAGCCCTCTTCGGAGGCACAAGCCCTCTTCGGAGGCACAAGCCCTCTTCGGAGGCACAAGCCATCTTCGGAGGCAAAAGCCCTTTTCGGAGGCACATTTCACCCGTGTAGAAGTGCAAAATGCTTCTCTTCGGAGACCCACTTCACCAGAGATGAAATACCAAAACTGCTTCTTTTCGGAGACCAAAACTGCTTCTCTTCGGAGACCAAAACTGCTTCTCTTCGGAGACCAAAATCGCTTCTCTTCGGAGACCAAAAGACCTCTTCAGAGGCGTACTTCACCTTGCTTGAAGTACCAAAAATAAACCCTTTACTGGGGCAAGAAAATCAAAACCTTCTTCAGAAGCTCATTTCACTGTGCAGGAAAATTCACTTTCAAACAAATAAAAGTGATCATTCCCAGAAGTCGAAGTGTTCTTCAGGAAGAAAAAGAAAATAAAGATTTCTCCAAAGACAAGATATACTCTATTAAAAGCAGAATAATTCTTCCCCGAAAAAGTGGAAAGTTATTCTCTAAAATAAGAGTATCGGTCTTGTGAAAGCAAGAAATATTACAATATACTTGTGGTATGGGGGCAACATTATACAATTCAGTTACAATAATAAAAGTGATATACAAGCGACATACCACAAGTTCATTGCAATATCACGTAATAAAGATGTGGAGTAAATGCGTTCTTGAAACACAGACAAAAAAGTTTGTACAAATAGAAAGAATCGTTTACTCTACACTTCAAATGAAAAACAGATGTACTCCTACATACACAAGGATTTGTACAAGAAAAATATCTATTTATTTCAACACTATGAGAAATTTTTTACATTGTACAGGTTACAAAAAGAAGCGGAGACCGGTATCCGCACAATCCTCGGTCAATACAAAAAGCAGAAAATGCAAAATCAAACTCATTTCTCCTTCTTCCCACCCTTGGAGCTTTTACCCGGCCTGGTAATTAGCTTCGTAGGCTGTATCGGAGAAGAAGGAGAAAGAGACTCAACCGGATCGATCTCTGCTTCATCCCCAGCGGTAGAAGAACTCTTCTTTCCTTTCTTTGAAACCACACGTTTCCCCTTCTTCTTGGAAGAAGACTCACTCCCCGGAGTAAGAAATGTAGAAAGTTTTGTGTCGTAGTCAAAAGACTGCTCCGGGGTCTTCTCGCTATCTTCCAGATCTTCTGCCTTCTGCTCCTCGGAAGCAGGTGGTTCGTCCAAGCCTTGAAGGGCTGCTATCTGTTCTTCCTGTGGACCTGGTTGGGAAGCTGGAAGAGGGGTAACTTGAGAAGGAGGAGGAACGGCAGCTGAAGAAGGAGAAAATGGTACAGTTTCCGGCACGTCCGCTGCATAATAAAAGAAATCAAAATCAGTATTCTCCGAGGAAAAAGAAGACAGTGGATCGTCAAAGCTTAAATGATAAGTAAGAAGTTCGTTGAACTCGGTTGAATCGAATAAGAAATTCACTAAATTCGTCTCGTCGAAGTTACCTGAAGAAGCCGGTCTAGCGAGATCAATCTCAAATTCCCGAGCCTGAAAGTCCTTCATTGCCTCTTCCTCTATAGGAGTGGTCACAACTGGATGTGAAGGATGAGAGCCGGAATCCATAATGTTTGCTTCAGCCGAAGTGGAAGTATGAACAGGGGCAGGTAAAGGACCTTCCTCTTTTGAAAGCTCTTCTCCCAGTGATTCAGCCCGCGCTTTAGCAAGCTGCTCCTTCCCTCTAACAAGAGCGGCGCGAGCCTCGTCATCAAGATAGCGAGCCTCAAATTTTGCTTCCTCAAATTTTGCTTCATCATAGCCGGCACCTTTAAACATATCAAGTGCGGCTTCCCACACTTCAGCCAGAGTGATTTCATAATCTGGACCCAGAAAAGCAAGGCTCCCACGACCCAGAACGCAGTGTAAATAAAAGTCGAATAAGGTAGAACTGATGTTTGCTTTCGTTGCCTCATGTGATTGCTCAGCCGCTTCTTTGTTGGCAACGGCAGCGACCCTACCAGTAATAGCCTCATCACGAGCCGTCTCAGCTTTAGCAAGTCGAGACTTTAGTAACTCAATCTCCATGTTCTAGGAGGTGACCTTTTCCCGCAGTTCGGCGTTTGCTGTGCAGTACTTCTCATTAACGTGATGTTCGGCGGCAAGCTTCATTTCTACATCTCTCTATGCAGCATGTGCGTCCCGCACTTGCTTCTGAAAGACTTCTTCTTTTTGAGTATATGATGCAAAAGAAGAAGCGAGATTGTCCTTAAGCTGCTTAACTTCAGACGCAAGCTTTGCATTGTCGTCTGCAATACTCGTCATCTCTGCATCATGCTGCTTACGCCATTTGTCCCATTCCGATTTATCATTCTCCATCGTCATCATCGCCTCAAGGTTAAGATGGTTGACCCTTTGAAGTTCATCAACCAACTTCTGCCATCCAGACATTCTTTCAATATCAAGCTTGACAGCGTCGACATTTCTCAGCATTGCCTGCTTATCAATGGGAACCAAATCTAAGTCAAAGCGGACTCCTCTTAGACACCAATTCGGAATTCGGCTCTGAAGCGTTGGAGGGCCGTCTTTAACTTGATATTGTGGCCTGTTAATGATGGTCTGAATGTCAGATTTCTTTAGAGGAGGGGAACCGGCCGGAATGTCAGAAGAAATGGGAGCGTTGGTCTTCTCAGAAATAGCGGACGCGTCACTTGGCTTAGACCGTTTGCTCGATTCATCAGTAATTTGAGTCTTCCCTTTGTCATCATAAGATTTTCGCTTATGAGAATCGTAAGTTTTGTAAGAAGAATCGTATCGATCAGCATCTCTTCTTCTCTGCCGCTGCTCATAATCCCATTTTTCTTGAGCCTTCCTTTGGGCCCGTTCCTCATCTGTCTCTCTCTGGTCACCAAGATATTTCCTGAAGTCATAGGATCCACGGCCTCCATGGCGCTGAAATGAGTCATAATATGAGCCGGAGCGTCCCATCGGAGAATCTGAAAACAGGAAAGAAGTAAAGTTTAGAAATTTCCGGAAATAAAAAGTAAATGCTTATAAGTGCAGAAAAATCCTAAGTGTGTGCGGCGTGCGAACTACGCGCGTCAAACTACAAACCACGCTTCAGTGCGGGAATGGAGACGACAGGTGTAGAAGGCGTCGAGGTCTGTTTCAAAGAGGAAGTCGCTTCAATGACAGGAGAGTTCACCTTTGGAATATTATCCTTGAAAAGCTCTTGAGAAGTTATCATTATGTCACTCAAGTCATCGAAGGTGTCATCATTATGATGCTCAGCAGAGTTCTCCTTCTCAATTTCCACATCAGTTGATTTCTCAGAAACTCGGAGATTTTCTTCCTCTTCGATAATTGGGGCAAGTGCCGATTTGCTGACTAACCCTACAACTTCAGTGGATCCGGAACACTTTATCAAAGCAGCATCCATGACAGGTGTTTCTGATGCAGCTTCTTCCGCAGAAGCTGGGGCATTCGACGCCTCTGCTTGAGAGCCCGAAGCAGCTGACGTTTCTGCATTGGAACTAGGAATTTCATGAATTCGAGTTGACCTGGAAGGGTGTAGAAGCCCAAATTGGTGCAAAAGCTCATCATCTAATAGAAACTGGATACTCCTCTCCTCTACAGGCACCGCCATCAGCCTCTCGAAAGTCACTTTGTGACTGAGATTTTTAGAAGGAGGAGGAAGTGCTGAAAAGGAAAAAAGAGCGAAGTTAGCACTTGATAACCCGAACTTCGGTAAGTTTGAAAGAACATAAGAAACAAATGCAAGTGATCTTATTCCCTATTCTCCAAATAGCATAAAACCCAGGAGGGCAGCGAACATAGAAGAACGGGCTCAGGAAGCTATGAACACTTTCAGGGAGACCGGAGATCAACTTACGATTTCTCGAACTCCTTACAACTATGATGGAGGGATGATCTTTATTTTTGGCAAAAGTACAAAGATAGCGAATTTCTCCGAAGGTAGGAAAGCGGCCCAGCGTTCTCCTAAAAAGCACGCATAGTCCCAGCAAGATGGCATAGCCATTGGGATGTAACTGAAAAGGGGAAATAGATAGTTGGAGAAGAAGTTCTCGAATGCAGTCATTGAATGAGGGGATAGCTCCGCTCAGGCACATTTGGCGGTTAACTGCGACGAAGCCACGGGGCGGCCTGTCAGCAGTATCATTTATTTCGGGAAGCAAAGCGTTAGCTTCAGCAATGCCAAACTGGATGCATAGTTGACGAAAGGCTTTATGGCTCAAAGTAGTAGGAGTCCTCTCTGGAGGATCGTTTAGCGGGATAGCAACTGGAAATACATCTTCAGCTTGCTCTGTTCCTTCTTGTGGAGAAGACATTCTACACAATCAGCTGAATGTTCAAATGTGAAGGTGCACGTTCCCTAAAAGTGTGAAGTGTTGTGCAAAAACTAATGAAAATAAAAGACAAGCATAACTGGAATTAAATTAGTTGACGATCAATCGATTACAGAATTTCAGAATTTGTCATTGATCAAGTGCAGTGTTAATACAGACAAGTCAGTTTCATTTGACTATTATGATTTTGTTTTAATACTTCACTTGAATTGGTTATTGTACAACATCTCGTTCATATTCATTTAATTTAACTTTCTCATTATCAACTAATCTGTCATTCGATGTGGGCAATCAATGGCAGTATATTCGTCCCAGTTTTCTACAGATGTTGTATTTAACAGGTCATTAGCATTGGAGATAATCTGTAAAGAAGTGTAAACAGTTCAAAGTTCAAGACAATGCAGATATGCCAAGTTCTAACTCAGCTGCGACCTAAAGCCTTGTTGTAAAAAATAAGTCGCTGAAATTATTCGAAGTTCTAGGTCGGTCACGACCTAATATAAGGAGCTACGAGATAAGTTAAGTCGGGCTGTATGCGGAGGAAGGTCTCAAGACAAAATGGCATGAATTTCTAAGTCCTAGCTCGGCCACGACCTAAGGCTTATGTCGGAGGATAGTTAAGTCGCAAGAAAAATTGGAATGTTGAGACAGTTAGGTCGCAGGAATTGTTAAACAGGGCAGGTTATTAGATCATGAAGGTTTTGAGTCGTCTCAAGCTATTTCTCCTCTCCACCAAAAATTTCACCTCCTTTCACCAACCCAATAACCCGTTAACACCAACATCGTAAAATCCACTATCCTCTTCGTGAGATCCATCGTCCCCTTCATACCACCAAGTCGCTGGAACAACAATTCAACACATCTCCGATCTGTCATAAACCCGACCTACTGTCATGTGTCCGTGAATCACATCAACAATTAGTGACGACCAAAAATTGATCACAGCACAATTCAAAGTAGAGCACGACGTATGATACCGATTTGGGGTTCGGAGGTTAGAATTCATGGTTCAATGGCGAACATAAAATGGAAGAGGATCGGAAACGCTTACGCAATTAGATAGCAAGGGTGAACCGCCAGGTGGTGAACTTGAATTCGTATTTGAAATCGAAGAACTCTGTTATTGGCGGCACAAGAAGTTGGAACAGGTGAAGGAAGAGAAGGGACGACTTAAGCTATTTATAATCTGGGACAGTGAAATTTGAATCGACATGTCCGACCTACGACTCATCTTAAGTCGGTCGCGATCTAACACACTTACCAAGAAGCGAGCTAAGGAAATCGAAGCACACGACCTACGAATTAGGCGCGTACTTTGAGGGGCAAATGTTAACCCCCTTTCGACTCACGACCTAGCAGGAGCCGAGTTAAGGTGCTTGCCGACTTAAGAAGTATGCCGACTTAGGATGCTGGCTGACTTAGGATGCTGGCCGACTTAAGAAGCCTACCGACCTAGCAAATTGTGAGTTAGCAAGGCCTGCCGAGTTAACAGATTGCCGACCTATGGGAACTTGCGACCTACCGAGTTAAAGAGTATGCTGACTCAACAAGTCACAACATAAGAAAGATAACGACCTAACTACAAAGCCGACTTAGCAGGGCTTCGACTTAAGAAAAGCACCGAGTTAAAGAAGTCTCCGACCTAAAATGACTACCGACTTAATAAAACTAACGGGAAGAGACTTGACGACCTATAGGCATCACGACCTAATAACTTAAGTCGCAACCGACCTATAACCTATATGAAGTGCATCTGAGTTATAAACATGCTCACACCAGATGTAGCCGACCTACAGCTTATGATAAGTCGCTGCCGATCTATCACTTGCGGCTAGACAACTTGTACTCAGGGATAATTAAAAGACAACTCCTACCTCGTCACCGACCTACCTTAAGTCTTCAACGACTTAGGACTTAAGCGTAAAACCAAAAGAGGAGGTGAACTACTAGGGAAGTGTTGGAACTGATAAACCGGCTATGACCTATCATAAGTCGGCGGCGACTTATACTAAGTCGGCGACGACTTAGGACTTAGGAAATTTTCCAGAGTCCAAATCAGCTCCTATAAATACCCCACCACTTCCAACATTGAGGGGACTTTTTGGCCATTCATTTCTCCAAACGCCGTTACGCTGTCGAAGCCTCCTCTCATTCAGCAATCAAAGATCTTCAAGCATTCGAGACACTACAACAATCTTCAAGAAGAGCTCCTAACATCCAATACGGATTCGTCGAGTTTCATCATCAAAGATCGAGCTAGTAGTCAAGAATGTTTTCATGATCAAGTTGTATCGTTTTTAGAAAGATATTATATCAAATTGTAACCGAAATAGCAATAAAAGACTATACAGTGGATGTAGGCTCAATTACGGGCCGAACCACTATAAATCTGTTGTTCATTTACCGCTTTTCTGCTATTTTCAGCTTATATTCTGTTCCCGTACCAACGGGTGGTGCTTTCACAATTCTATTACACACACCGGGTGTTAGCGTTCACTTTTTATCGTTAACATATTAAATATTCAATTTTCACAAATTTACTCCAAATTCAGTTTTAAGAGTTCTAAAATATTTCTATAACTTCAGTATGATTAAATAAAATTTTACAAATCATTTTCAATCATTTTAAACTCGATTTTCAATTATCTCTGGAATTTCAATCATCAAATTATCGATTTAATTGACCAAATTAAATCCAATATCCTTTAAATAAATTATTCGACTTATTAAATTCATTTATTAATATTTAAAATCAATTAAATATTCGAATTTTAATTATCAAAAATTTTGGGTCGTTACAGACTTCCCCCCTTAAAAGAATTTCGTCCTCGAAATTACCAAGTCAGGAAGAAGAGTCCTTAACTCGTCTACTATCTTTCACAATCCAATAGTTTTATCAATTTTCAATTCATCAAAACAAATCTTTCTATTAAAGATTCGTTATCATTCATACTAGCTTTCCAACTTCAATTATGAGTTTTAAACAACATTGTTTAACTTTTCAATTCAAATTCGAGTTTAAATTCAATTTTAAACTTTCAAAATTTTTCTAACACTCGAAATTTTCGAAAAATTTCGCCAGCGTCTCCTTTGCACGGCTAATACGGCACTACTACAAAACGTCCCTACGGACTCTCAGATTTCAAAAAGAAAAAGAAAAAGCCAAGCGGCTAGAGAAATAAGTCATCAAATCTCATATTCAAATTGAAACACTTACCTTTTGTCGAGCAATTCAAATTATCTTTGAAATCAAATCCAATTCCTTTATACCTGTATATCCTACTAGCCATAATATCTAGTTGCATATATTCAAACCATTTTGCAAATTCTATTACAAAATTTCGATACCTACTTCTTATATCATTTTTAAATTCACTATTGAAGTTACATCATTCAGTTTCGTTCAATTTTCATTTCAATTTCATTTGAATTCAATTCACAATTCCAATCTAATTTGGATTCAATTTAACTTCTGAATAATGACTTTCATTGATTAGCTTTCATTTACAACTGCTTATTTTAGCTTAGCTTCAATTACTAATCCATTTCAAATTCTAATTCACTTACAAATTCAGATTTGCTTTCAACATTAAATTTCAATTCCAGTTTTATTCACTTTTGTTCATTTCCAAAATTTGTTTACAATTCACTATTTTGGTTTATAACCACTCATATTAAACTGGATTTCAAATTCCATATGAATTTTAATTCATTTCAAACCATATTAATTTATCATTTCTTTAATTAGTTTCAATTACTAATTTTATTTCAATACATTACTTTACAAATTCGAAATGAATTTTTCAATATTCAATTTACTTTCATTAAATTGATTCACTTGTACTTGCTTTGATTTAACTTCATCCTTTAAGTTAAATTTATTCTATCAAAATTCAAATTGTATAAGTTATCAACTTATTTCTTATTTCATAAGTATTTTTTTTATATAGTATTCCAGAGTCTTTTCAATCTTTTTCAAAAATCGTTTTTGAAAACAAATCAAATTATCCTTTTAATTTCCAAAACAAAATCCAAATTTTCCAAACACTTCCATTTAAAAAAAAATGGCAGCAATCCCTCTTTTGGAAACCTGAAAATGAACACCAACGATGCCGCGGTCATCATAGAAGTTATTTTCCAGCGACCGAAAAGAGTTTAGAGCTTTTATCTCTCTAAAATACTTTTCAAACCTTTGAAATTCATTTTCAAACCAAAAAGATTTTAAACTTTTCGAATCTCCAAAATTTACAAATTCCTTTCAAAACATTTCCAAAAACTTCTCTAGAATCTCATTTTAAATTACAAATTGCATTTATAATTTACATTCTCAAATTTCATTTGCATGTGAATTTTATTTCTTTAACTTTGGAGTTTCGATTTGAATTTCTTATTCAATTTCATATAAAAATGATAACTTTCAATATTATCACTTTCCTAACATCCATGCAACCATATACTATAGTACTTCATAGAAAAACATTTCTTTTCTATACAAAAATAGTTTTGGGCAAAATTATCTCATTTACCCTATTTAAAACAATATTGTGCCGAGTTGTTCTATACAAGTGTTTAGAGATCCCTATCGATAGAGGTGTACAGACAATACCGACCAGAATCCATATACCACTCAACAAACCAATCATCACAATAATAAACAATTTTTATATTCACTAACAAATACGCGCTCATATCTATTATTACACTCAACTCATTCTAGAGTACTACTGACTCTATCTCTAATGAGTAACACCCAACAGAGCAGGGTTGTCGCTTAACCATATGCTCTGATACCACGCTGTCACATACCGAAATTTTCGACTTTCGAAAATTCGACATCGATACTCCCTTTATCGACTGCCGAGAAATCGAGTGCCGGAAACTCCAATAGTGAGGGTTTTAAAAAGAAGAAAAAGGCAGAAGAAAAAGAAGATAGAAGAAAAAGAGAAGAAAGAAGAACAACAACAGAACAAGAGCAGAACAGAAAACAATATCAGAATCTTACACATCGCAGCGGAACAATATATAATAGATAAATCAGTAATCTTTAAAACAAAGAACTATATCATTTTATACATACATCAATCATCAGAGGCAATATACAACAATGGACAGTTATATAACTTGTCCTCATACAGAATACACAGCGGAATAAATACTATCAGATACAAATACTACGTCTCGCCATCCAGCTTGCTTCCAAAGCTCCAGAATGCCCAGAATATCCTGATAATATAACTCTAGACTGCCCGTGTGGAAATTGGTGGGCACCCAGAGTTTAGAAGGGAAACAATAAACTCCGAGTCAGTCATGGTGACTGGTGTGAGATCGTAAAACAGTTATTCTTTCACAAAGAAAATAAAACAAATTCGCAATGCTTTTGGAAAATGAAACTACCATAAGACCTCCCACCACACACACAATGCAAACGCAGAATTGGAGGAGATTTCTTCGTATGATAGTCAAAGATGCTTACTACGCAAAATCAAATCATTTTTTGATATTATTATTAGTGCATAGTGTAGAAAACATTTCGAAAGTACAATATTAATCTTAGCCAACATACGACCAGTATCGTATGCCTACTATAGCTACTATGTTCAATAGCAGGTTACCGCCACATTCCATAGCAGGTAATACAACTAAAACCGTACACGTCGCGTATTGTTTCTTTGGATTTCCAACAAATGGTCAGGCAAAGGAACTTCCTATCCACGATGGGTACGTCCCTGAAATAGACGACCCGAGAACCTAACCGGATCTCTGCCAACACAAGGCCGGGTTACCTCTGCAAAAATAGGTAACTACTAACACGCGTATGCCATTCCCCGATCGTCACCGATCTTCCCGAGGATCCCCGATTTCCAACAAACCACATAGATAATAATAATGCAGTAACCACAGAGGTTAAGTATCTGGGCTCCATACCATGATACCACCTTTATCCAGAAGGAATGACATACACTAAGGGGCGCTACTCCCTAGAACCTTGCCGCATCCTTCCTGTTTCGACCATTTCCGGGGTGTGAGGCTCGACGAAGTCTCGTCCACAAAGCTACGCTTTCTACAAAAAGCCCTGCTTCGGGTCAAACAAAAATGATCAACCTATGATCACAAAGATATAAGATCAAACAAATGATCATATCACAAATGATCAAACACTGATCATTTCACAGCAACACTCAGTATGCCACGTTACCAAATTGGGAGTATATCGCTGATGAATTTCAACTACATAACCTCTGAGCTCGTACGTCTCAGAGAAGGGTGTTAAGCTAAGAGAATAAATTCTCCGCCACCAAAAGAAATGTATTTGAAAGAAATCAGCTTTATATCTCAAATTGTAACGTCAGACACACAATCCATACAAGTCTATTCCGGGATCGAACAGAACCGAAGGCACTTCTCACGAAGCCCTTGCACATCCGGATAAATTTCTAATCACGTCCGGACTTCCCGTCACTAAGGGTGATAAAACCTCTAAATCGGAGATCAGCCAATGTAGAGTAACTCGACGGTAATCCTTCCGTTTTCAAAAATATCCGGTCTTCAACACCGGTCTTCGAATGCAATTCATAACGACGTATCACATATTCGGAATGGGTTATACGACCCCATGGTCCTTTCCCGGCTAACCCGAATAGTGAGCGTTTATTTCAAAAATAAGTGTGGCATTCAAATTCATCCAATTCACAACAGATACCTATCTAAAGGTAATTATTGATAGTCGGTTATTTAACTATCAATAAAGATGCGCAACATCATCAGATTCCAAATAAT
The DNA here is from genome assembly GCA_030737815.1 of Allium fistulosum. Classification (NCBI taxonomy): domain Eukaryota; kingdom Viridiplantae; phylum Streptophyta; class Magnoliopsida; order Asparagales; family Amaryllidaceae; genus Allium; species Allium fistulosum. The sequence continues at coordinate 447,872,537 of CM060903.1, forward strand.
TTCCCGAATTATTTAATTTCCAAAAATATCTTTCCTAGATATATTATTTCCACACTTAACCATTTGAAAACAATTTCAAATCAATTTCCACATTTCAATTTTATCTTTAAAAGATAAAATCTCAAAAACAGTTCATTTCATATTGGAAAAGCATTTCCATACTTATTTAAAAATAAGTATTTCACAGATCTATTTATTTTCAACATTTGAAAATATTCGATATACTTAAATCAATATTAAGTATATATTTTGTTCTTTAAGGAAATCATTCTCTTTCATAAATTTTATTTGAGTCAAAACGAATGTTGCGTAAAACATCGTTACGACAACTCAAAATCACTAGTATAGGGATTCGAGATTTAGATAGATATATAAATCCCAATACTATATAAAACATTTCCTTTCGGAAATCATTTACTATAACAACAGTGTTATAGTCCACCATTTCCTTATTTCTCGAAAACGTCTATTTCAACAATAAATGTTGAAATCTATGATTTCGATATTTAACACGTTTAAAACATCTTTTAAAACAATTAACTTCATTTCTGTAATATCGCTTTCCCAAAACAAGTTCATTTTACTTAACAATATATTCACTGTCCAAAATCATGAATATACTTCACTAACCACATTTCAATATTTTGTACACTTTTATCTCAAGAATTATCCACTATCCAAAATCGTGGATAAAATTCCCTTAATCACTTTCTATATTCAATTTATCAAATTTGATTTATTTTCGAATTCATAAAACAACGATTATAAATTCATCTTCATAATTCATAACAACTTTGATTTAATAAATCTCTTTTATTAACAAATTCGATCAATATTCCATTTAAAGGCAAAAATCCAATTTATAAGTTAATTACTTATAAATCCTTTATTCTACAGTTTCATCCATTTTATAACTTCACAATTTATAAATCTATAAATTTCATTCACTTACGGATTCCATAATATTTCATTTTTAACACTTATAAAATTCGTTTTATAAGTCCAATATTTTTGATTTATAAAATATCAATTTTATAAATCTTTCTATACAAATCGTTTATAGTTATTCAAAAATCCCAACTTAAACCATTTTATAAATAAATCAACTTTTGTTTCAAAAACGACACTTCGGTTATATTTCACTAAAAATTATAACTTTTATAACTTTAAAATTTTACGTTTATAAATCGATTCAAAAATTCCATAAAACGTATATTTTCAAAAATCACTTTAAAAACCCTTTTTAAAGTAAAAGTCGTTATTTTTACATTTCAAAACTGAATCCGATGATGCAACAACACCAATCAGTCCATCACAACAGTCAAATATCATATATCATCATATGATAACAGAATATATCAAAATATCTGTAAATAATCAATATGGTGAGGAATCCAGTCGGATCCCTCGAACCTGTTTCCCTGCATCCACAGATGTTAGCACAATACCAATTCCGCTCCAGTACGGAATTATCGCGGTATATGGGTTTTATAAAAATAATCCGCTTACTAACGGCGCAATAGGGTCTCATCCGCTATACGAGGCGGGAAATCATCAATCCAATATATACATATGCCAATATGTATATATTGCTATATATATAGATATATCCTATAATATCTAATATCACATTCAATAGCAATCAACACAATCAATAACTGCAAAAATTCCACATTCAAATTTGAGTGAGAAAATCTCACCTTGATTTTAATTCTGATTTCAGCGTTTATTTCGAATAAAATAAACAGACGTTTGATTTCATCCAAAATTTACACTAGCTCCAATTGGCTCCAATTCAGTTGCACAGCGAAGTGCTCGACGAAACGAAGACAACGCAACTGGTTTCGTCGAATTCTGACCTCGTACGAACAAATTATGATATGTTAAACATTCACCAATTAAAATTAAATTAAATTACAATTTCTTTAATTATTTACAACCTAACAGATCTGGGCCCTTGCTTTTCGAAACCCTAGGATCTAGGCCGTCTCCTGCATCTCCTTCTCCCTCCAAATTCACGTTCATTCTTCGTTCAAAAGAAACCCAAACCGCCATCTACTTTGAATTTTCGCGACCTCCTCATTGATCGAGACCATGATCAGGCACCGCCGTTTTGCGCGCCTAGCCTAGCACCACCAACGACCAGAAGTTGGCCCCACTCGATCGCCTCTTCCACCCAAAAATCGAGCACGAACGTGGCCGCTTCGTCAGTCGATTTTGGCCTCCCCGATGCTTCGTTTATCATCATCACCATATGGATTTCGAGATCTCGCAATGCTCTTTCTTTTGTTAGTTGGAAGTTTTCGAAAATATTGAATGGATTTAGAGAAATTAGAGAGGAAAGATTCGAACAATAGTGACCATTGAAAACAAACGGCGGCTGGCTTCTATTTCTAGGGTTTCAAAAAAAAATGAAGGTGGTGGGTTGCTTTTATAGAGAACCGACGAACACTATTCATTTCTAAATTTTCGAACTCCGATTTACGCATGGTAACTATCGTTTTTGGGGTTTACCCCGCGTTCTAAACGCAATGGAACAGGTTTCGAAAGCTAATTCGATCGTCTGTGCAAGATATGGAATTAAACGATCAATTTAAATTAAACCGATTTAAATCGATTTCAAGGCGTTTTGGTTCGTACCGGACAAATGGTAAATCCAAAAATTACGAAATTTGAAATCTTACAATAATATCACATTACGGATCCGATGAAACTGGTTTCGTCGAAATCCGAGACCGTTTGAAAAATGACTATTTTAACTCGACGATTTAAAATTAAAACGATATCGATGCGTTTCGAGTTGCCACGGTCAAACGATAACTTCGATTGATACGAAAATTGAAATCCGATAATAACTAACTATTACGGATCCAATGGAACTGATCTCGTCCAATTCTGAGACTGTTCAAAAATTGGCTATTTTTCAGTCGATAATTAAATATTAAATATTCAATTTTCACAAATTTACTCCAAATTCAGTTTTAAGAGTTCTAAAATATTTCTATAACTTCAGTATGATTAAATAAAATTTTACAAATCATTTTCAATCATTTTAAACTCGATTTTCAATTATCTCTGGAATTTCAATCATCAAATTATCGATTTAATTGACCAAATTAAATCCAATATCCTTTAAATAAATTATTCGACTTATTAAATTCATTTATTAATATTTAAAATCAATTAAATATTCGAATTTTAATTATCAAAAATTCTGGGTCGTTACAATAAATGTTAATGAACATCACATTATTTACTAAATTAGGAGTTTGTGATTGGCATTTAATTTGCAAACTCTAAGTTCACGACCCTATAATTATAGTATGTATATAGAATTTTGCAACAGTTGCCTTATTTGATTCAATGTAATACCAGTTATAAAAGTAATGACGGTTAATTTTTCTTAATGAGTGAATTATGGACTGAGCAACAATTTTTTTAGTGAATATTCATTAAAAAAACATTCTCTATCTTACTGCATTGTGTCTGTTTTATTATCAAAACATATCATTTTGAAATTAATATCATGGCCAAAAAAATAAAGGGGCATTGATCAAGTATTTCATGACATATCGAAAAATAGTTCGATTAAGTTAATTGATGTATGGAGGGTTATTGGATGGTATGACAATTTGAGCATCAGTTGAAAATTTTGAGGGAGGTAAAAATTATGAACCAAAAGAAGAACCAACCTGAAGAAAAATTTATAGACACCCTGTGATTACTAAGAAGTGTGGTATTAGCAAATTGAGCATTATTTAAGGCATGATGGCAGTAATTAAACGAACGCCAGCTTATTATCATGTTTTAAAGAGTATGCAATATTAATTAATTCATTGCCTATATATTTGTGCTATATATATGGTTGAAAATGAGGCTAATACAATACCTAAAAAAATTTCTACAATTATTTTTTAACATGCAAGGGCTGCGAACATCTAAGTGAAATAGATAAGAAGTGTGAAAAGCAACTTTTGTAAAATAATATTACACTGATCCATGAGTTAGCCGAGTTAACAGAGAGGAACTGCTTTTTAATGTGTATGAATAAATGTATAAGATATAAAAGATTTCAGTCAAGTGACATAAGAAAACTGGTGAAAACTACTGCAAATGTATTTAAATTGTCGGCCAAGGTAGGAAATCTGATGGTATTACAACAACTGTTAAACATACACACAATTCACAGCTTCTCCCCATGTAGTAAAATAAAATCATACCACTTAATCCGCACCTATTACAAAAACTTTATCTAATATAACAATATCTAAAAGATTTGCTTTGCACATTGACCATTACATATTCAGTAAATATGAATTATCAAATATTATGCTAGCATTTCAGTTCACTTAACACGCTCGATATAAGATGTAAAAAAGTTAAAAGGCTTTAATTTAAACTGTACCTTCAACCATGCTTCCCTTCTAATCAGAATTATTTGTAGTCCTGCTCTGGTTGGTGTGATCTGCAAACAAATTATAAACATTATTTCTTAATCACAGTTACAAATAGAATCGATTGCATAGAAGAACAATAAGTATATTTCGAAATGGTAAAAAGATTAGTAGGCCGGACAAACTGAAAATTGGCTAAAAGCTTCCTCCATCCAAAAAAAAGATTAGCAGGTATAAATGGCACATTTGTCGAAAATAAAACAAAATATTGTTTATTCCTCGTAAAACAGCCAATAATAGCCAAAAATTTAATATACACCATGGTAAATATATTAGGAGGTCAACTGTATTGTATGATATGGGAAATTCTCAATCGAATTATCATTAAAGAGAAAGAATTAAGGCCATTCATATTCAGATCACTTTAGCTCCATATATATTACAATAAGTATATTATATATATATTGCAAAAATTAGTACTCAAAACCAAAGTACTGCAAGCTGCCAGGTTGTAATGAACTCCTAAGAGAATATCTAGTTGCATCAACATAGAAAATCATAATATACAAATTAGGATAAATTTTATGGTCGGCGAAGAATAATTTAGTTTCAGCGAAAATGTTTATTTAACATTTCAATGCAAAAGCAGCCACGTTATAGTTTTAGCCTTTATGCTAAATTCAAACATGTCAAAAACATTAGCATAAACATCCTAACGTGGTGAGAATAGAGAAACAACGTAATATGAATTCGAATTAAATGAACACAACTTCAATTTTGTTCACCCTGAAATCAAGCTACCTTTGATCATTAAAACATAATGAGTTAAAAAAAATAGCCATCATGTACAAATGAAATTCAATTAAATAAAGTTGTGAATGAAAAATTTTGATCGAAAATTTACGAAATCAAGTGTTAGTTTGAGATAAAAATAGCAAATATTTACCTCGTCGGGATACCTCCTTCGAGGAAGACAGAATCAATGATGCTTCGAAATTAGAAAGCAGATCTAGGGCTGGAAGGAGGACACTTCTTAGTTCACCGTTGAATTAAGCAAGCGAAAGAGTTGGGTCGCTTCTTGAAGAAATGTTGGGGTAGCTAGGGTTTGGGAGAGGAGAGACTTTTGGACCTCTGAATGAAAAAGATTCGGATTCCAAATTGTGAAAACCAAAGGGAAGGGGATCGCTCAATAAAAGAAGGAAAAAGAAAGAACGCGATCGTCTTCTATGTCCTCAAAAAGTAGCTGAATAATAGATATAGATTTGAATAATAGATATAGATTTGAAGACTGTTCAGATGCCAAATTTCAAGGAGGCCTGTGTGAGCTTCAAATTCAACTCACTAATAATAATATAGTATAGATATATAACTGATGTCAGTTACAATACATTTGACACAATACATATGATACAACTACAACTGTCGACTCTGGAAGTTATATATACAAGTACATTATCAACTAATATACATGAATACATATCATCCTATACAATGACACGACTACTACAAAATGACGAAGACTACTTCAGAAGATATGAAAAGACTTCATAGCTCAAGCAGCAAACCAAAGCAGGAAATCTACAACCTGAAATAACTCGGGTCTGACCCAAGTATTAAATTCAAAAGAAAATAATACACGGGTCAGTCTAATTCAAACTCGGTTATTAATGCACGGAAGCAATAATAAATAAATAGTCAAATAGACGACTGTGAAAATAAATTCACCTATCCAATCCTTTAATAAAGAAATAGGATAACGGTAAATATAACACGTAATAGTGTTAAACGACAAATCAGCAAATTTAAATTATCAACGAAGATAAATGAAAGGATATCAATGAAGATAATTTAAAAAAAACATCAGAATTGCCTAATTGGCAATTAACAACAAAATCTAATTATTAAATAAATAATTAGAAACTCATAATCTAATTATCAAAAGATAATTAGACGACAACAATATGATCAATCAAACCAAAACAAAATACAATTCTAAACATATTGAATTGGATCAACGACAAACTTCAAGTAATGGAAATATCAATTAAAACGCCAATTCTGATTTGGCTGCAGTACACGCTCGCGTGTACTGCCTCACCAAAATCAGGTATACCCCCGAGAACAGGGACTATATCTCAAAGCAAAGCTCTAACCAGCAAAAACAGGCACAACAGAATGCACCAGTAAAACAAAATGAAGCAACGTCAATATGCACAGCTGCACATCCTGGCACAAGACCCAATACAGTGAAAACAACTAAAATCAGATATACTGCAGCCACCACAAGAATACAAGGGCCAGACTCGAGACTGCATAGCAATGCAACGAGTCAAGTCCAGTAAACTGCAAGTATCAAAAGGAGCAAGAAACAACTGCAAAATGAAACTGCAGTTGAAACAAGCGATTAACCAGGAAACTAAACAATCAAGCAACGACAACTCAAGTGCCGTACTCAATTGGATAGCACAACCTGGTCAAGGTACATAAAAAAGTGTCATACCAAACAAGAACAAAGTAGTTCAGGCTTGACGCCATCAAGTGACAAAGTACAAACTCAAATGAGTGAGTGTACCAGAGGTATAGCAACACAGAACAAAGGCCAAGCAGCACGCATTCATGAAACAAAAGTGCTAACTGACACAAATATCACAATACATCAGATTCAAGGATGCAAGTTAAACAATGTACCAGCCTAATGCACTAGCCAAAACAAGTAAAATTGCAAAACAACTCACCCATGCAAGGTACAGGTAAAGTGCATTCGTGGATAGAATTCACCAATTACCATATATGAAGCAGTGAACACCACAAGCATGTTGATGATAAAGCACTGCAAACCAACAAAGACTCGAATGACCAAGGGCAAAGAAAAGTTCATAAAGGCCTGGCATCAATAAAATGCTCAAGTGTATCTGAACATCACATATAAAGGAATAACATCAAGTATACAAGTATGCACATATATGTATACACATGGATCAGTATACACATACATATCTACCCCAAATGAAACAGGATCAACAAAGACCAGTGTACAGTCAAAGTGGAAACATAAACTAACATACACATAAATACATCCATGAATGTATGTACACATGTGATGTTATACCAAAGAGATAACTCTACAACAGGAGGAAAGGGTTCAACATGTATGTCACAGTAACCAAGTAGCATGTGACAGTATCAAGTGAATTCACCAAAAATTCAACATGCAGTATGCAATGACAATATAAATCAAGCTGCAACATGTACATAAAGACGGCCAGGTAGCAACAGTGAATTACGAAAGACTCAAGTGCTACCCAAAACTCAAATCCAAGCAGTGAAGCATAAAAATCAAAACCCAAAACACAAAATATCATAATAGTATGAAAGCAATACTACATGAACCAGACTCGAGCAAGTCCAGACCACGCATAAAAAGACAAATGTCGAAGACCAAAAATCTCAACATACATACGTGCACGGATGAAACATCAAGTACAAAGAGCAACACCGTGACCACCGTGAACACAGTCAAGGCAACAAGTAAAACAAGTGCATCTTATATATATATACAGTGTAGCTGAAATGGATCGAGCAAGTGCACCAATACTATATAATACTTTTCCAGTATAAAACTGCCACTCGATATCGAAGCAATGGTAAAGGTTGAAGATACTATAAAGTCAGGGAATCTCATAACCAAATTCAAGTGGCCGAAGTCAAATGTAACTCAAGCCAAGGTCGAAGCCAACAATTCGATGAATTCACGAATAAAAATTCAAGCGCATAAGCAAATTGAAGAGGTCAATACCAGCAACTTAAAAGCATGTCACAAAGTAACACGAAAAGAACGAACAGACAAAGTCAGTAAGATCATCAACGTTCAACAAAAATTGAATGCACGAAGTTCATATGGTATCCAAATCAAAGCCATGATCAACAGAAATCAAAGTCACAAAAGAAATCAACGCCGTCATCAAATCACACGAAATCAACAAAATCAGAGGAATCATCAACAATTTCTGAATTAGATGTGAGTGGCAAACCACTCACCTTAGCATCGAAGAGCACTAGCGACCAAAGATCGGCAGTTGAAGTCGGCGCCTTCGATCTTTGAAAAGCCCTAGTTTGATCGAACGAAGAAAAGGGACGAGCCGCCATTTATTATCCTCGTTTGTTTATTTTTAGGGTTATATGAATGGAATGAAGAGAGGAATGGGTATTGGCCTTAGATAATTATCACGGCACCAAAACATAAGTGGGCTGAGATTCAAATTTGCAAAGCTACTAATTCCTTAATCAAATTAATAAAGAGTCACAGCTAAATTTAAAAACTCCAACAACAATTAACAACCAATTTAATCGTCATTTGACGATAATTAATTGTTACAAAACCCCGGGTTGTTACATGTGACTTGATTTAAAATCTCGACTTTGTTAATTCATTGTTCCTCATGTTATCTGACTTTGGTCTTGTACCATTTGCTGTTTCGACTTCGGGTTGCACTGCAACTATTTTATCTTTGCCTGTGCCTGTGCATTTCATACTTGTATGTATATGCTTACTCATGTAGTTTTGAATGTGCTTTGTGCCTTGTCTGGTTCACATGTCCATGCTCAGGTTTAGGTGAGACTAGATATTCTGTTGCAGTTTGCATTGTGCATTCATGTGCTATGTGGGTTTGTCACTTGTGTCCACTATCTTCATGTACATGTCTTCACTGTGTAGTTGAACTCATCCATGCATATGTGTAGTCTGGTTGCATATATACTTCACAGTGTTCATGCAGTTGAACTCATCCATGCACTCTAGTTGTCATGTATATGAAGCAGTGGTATTATGCATGTATATTGATCATAGTCGCTGTTTTCATGCATATGACTTGATCGAGTCTGGTATTCTTGTTTGTCGAGTCACTTGTACTTGACAGTTTTGACTTTGAACACTAGATATTAATTCTGTTCTTCACTCTGTTGGCATCGGCAAGTAATGACGTGTGATTCAGTATGCATTGAGGTTGAAGTGTACTGCCCTGGTGCACTTGCTCATTTGAGCTTGCTCTAATAGTTGCTGTGCATTGTATATGTTTGCATATTTGTCTGGTCATTCGTTGCCTCTGGTTTCATGGTATTGTTTGAGTTAGTCTGCACTTTTATATTCAGTTGAGAGTGTTAGTTCTTTCCAATCAAGTATCATGTAGCATTTTCTGTTGTCTGGTGGCATTCGGTCTTGATGTTGTACTTAATTCAATCGAGTTTGGTACCTGTTGTAGCATTGTTTCTTCATGAGGCCACTGTCCTTGGCTTAACGAATTGTTGTATACACTTTGTTCCTTTGGCCTGATTTGATGCATGTTGTGTCTACATTGACTTCATATATATTTGTGGGCATTTCTGTTTTGTACTTCTGTACACTCTGCAGTTTCGATTTGCTGTTAGCATTTGGTGTTGTGATGATTTCATATGCTGTAGTGGCGAGGCAGTGCACGCGTGCGTGTACTGCAGCCACACATAATTGATGTTTTAATTGGTATTTCAATTGTTTGAATTGTTTCGTGTGTCCTATTCAATATTTTGAAAGTGTATTTTGATTTGGGTTAATCTGATGATTTTGTTGATATCTAATTATCTTTTTGATAATTAGGTTAAGTGTTCTAATTATTTATTTAATAATTGGATTCTGCTGTTAATTGCTGTTTAGGCAATTTTGTTGTTTTCTAAATTATCTTCACTGATAATCTTTTTAATCATCTTTTTTGATGATTTAAACTCGCTGATTTGTTGTTTAACATTGTTTCGTGTTATATTTACTGTTATCCGATTTCTTATCAAAGGGTCGGATATACGAGATTTATTGTGACTGTCGTCTATTTGATTATTTAATTATTATTGCTTCTGTGCATTGATAACTGAGTTTGAATTAGATTGACCCGTGTATTATTTTCTTTTGAATTTAATACTCGGGTCAGACCGAGTTATTTCAGGTTGTTGATATCTTTCTTTGGGTTGCTGCTTGAGCTATGAAGTCTCTTCATATCTTTTGGAGTAGTCGTTGTCATAGTATAGGATGATATGTATTCATGTATATTATTTACGATAATGTACTTGTATATGTAACTTCCAGTGTCGACAGTTGTAGTTGTATCATATGTATTGTATCACATGTATTGTAACTGCCTTCAGTTATATATATATATATATGAGATTTTATGTTAGTTGTGTTCCGCATTTAGCTTATCTGTGTTATTATTATATATGTTGTCCTAAACTATTATGAACCATCGTAGTTCGTTTTATACTGGAATTGGGTATGTCGATGGAGTAATAAAAAGAGATTAAAGAAAAATAAATATACCACTCCTATCGAGGTAACCAATACTAGTGTAAGGCCTAACTACGGATGACCGCTCCTATCCAGCCTTATTCTTCGTAATAACAGACAGTATTTCTTTTCATACTCTTTGTTATTGTGAGCATAGAGGTGGGGCGTCACAGTTAGGGTAAAAGAAAAAGAAATAGACAAGAAAGAATAGAACACAACATCAGAATCTCACTAGCGGAACGATAATATATAATATCAAAGGAACAATACAAAGGGTTACTCGGATACAGAAATCTCAAATTTACAAAACCTAAGTACCATCATCAGCCTAGACAGTTATAACAATCTGTCCTCACAAATGCTGATATGTACAATATATTAATGCACCAGAAATAAGAATTCTACGATAGGAAAACATCCAGCTCGTCTTTTCGAGCTCCAATGAACATCAACAAAAACCTGCCTTTCTTTAACTACTCGAAAGAGCATGCAAGGAATTTGGGGAATAAAACCAAGCGTCAGACATAAGTCTGGTATGAGAAACTCAAGAAATATGTGATCAACATATAATTGTACTTTCAAGACCGCGTTGAATGCGACAACATTTATCCCCTTAAAAGAACCACCATCTAATAGGTACAAAAGGTGATATAATAGATAATGTCTCGGGTGTAGAATATAAATATTATAACATAGCTGGAATGGTCATATTTGTTACATTTAACAACATTTTAGAGGGTACAATCAAATGTGATAAGGAACATTTGCATAATGGATTTTCCATGGAGATCCCTTCGTTCAAGCCGAAATCCAATCTCCATGCACAAGGGTCATAAACTACCTCCAAGTACCGTATACCTCTAGATAAAATATACCATGAGGTAAACATAACCGTTCTGTATCTAAATACGTGATCTCGAATACCATCACTCCAGCCGGCCAACAATCGATAAGAATGCTCTATATCTCAAGTGATAATATCCTGTCCCGGGTTAGCAAAACCCCAAGCTATGCTCCTACTCTATTTTTAGCCATTTCCAATGTCGAGGTCACGTTTGGCATCTTTTACATGAGTCTTCATTACTCGAACAGAATAGAATCCCAAATTGGTTCCTCACATCTCGAATAGATCTCGAAACCACACATGGATTCCCATATCTCAACAGATCTCAGAATCACATATGGATTCCCACATCCTAAATAGATCACGAAAAACTACATGTATTTGAGCATCTTAAACAGATCTTGAATCTCCATATAGATCCTTATATTTCGGACAGATCCACTTCCAAGAGATAGAACACGTATCTCACCCTTGAAGTGGTTTTTGGTAAGTAAAAACACTAGCCGAGCCTGGTCTCTCCAAGACTGAATCAATGAATTTGGTCATTTAATGATAATAAGAATGATCGCATATGGAAGCCAAATCTCGCATACTTATCATGTTTTCAATATTTTCATCTCACACTAACCCTCGATCAAGAGTGAAGCCGGTAGGTTAGAGCTCTATTGCTCATATCTCTACATGAACATCAGTCTTAATTCCACAGATAGACAAGCCTGCTTCGGCTCCTGGCACAAGATCTATCCGAAACTCAACAGCTCATTTCGATGGTTGTCCTGTGACCGGCTCAAAGACATCTACAAACTCTCTTGCTACTCGAACCTAACTTAGCTCTTCTCCCACTTCCATAGCACTTAACAAAGCACAACTACTCCGATCAGAATTCTCTACTGAGAATATGATTCGGTTATGACTATCAGGGTGTCTTAGTGATACTCCCCATCCTAGCAAAATATCCTAGCATCATACTTGCTCAACCAATCCATACCCAATATGATTCCGAAATCTATGAAATCGAAAACATACAGACTGCATGCAAACTTATGAGCTAACAAGTCAAGTTCTAATTGGTCACATCTCATCCCCAGAGTTGCATACCCTCCTATTGGATTCACAACCCTTAAGGAAGTAACAAGGTATGTGGGTTCTAAGCATAACCTATCAACCAAATTCTGAGATATAAATGAATGTGATGCACCGATATCAAATAGTACCCTAACTGGTATACTCTGAATAAAAAACGTACCTTCCATCACAGTCTTCCCTTTTTCAGCTGCAGTTGGCTTAGCAGATGATGGTCCAACAACAAAAACTTTTCCTTGTCCGCCCTGACTGGCTCTGGACACTGGTTCTTATAATGTCCAACTTGATTACGGTTAAATAACTTCACATTCTTCTTATTTGCAGCCTTCTTCTCCTTGCCTGACCGGTACTCATGAGCATAATGACCCTTCTTGTCACACTTGAAGCAAACTAAATCAGCCATTGAATTCTTGGCAGCCTCCCCCTTCTGGTCTCCCTTCTCCTAAAGAACTTCCTCTTCTGTCCTTGAGAACCCTGGGTTTCAACTGGCTTCTCTCTAGCACAACTAGCAAGCATCTCCTCATGGAGAATTGCCATCTCCACCACTACATTACTAGGATCACGAAGATGTGGCAGGGTCGCCCTAGCAATCTCGGGCCTCGGTCCCCTAATGAACCTCTCATTCCTCCTGATGACGGTGTCTATGGTATTATACCCATAACAGGAAAACTCATCAAACTTAGTGACATACTCAACTACCGACATCTCTCCCTGCTCCAGATCGAAAAACTTCCTCAGCAACACTGATTTAGCAACCTTAGACATAAACTTCTGTTCAAATCTCCATCGGAAATCAGTCCAAGTCAATTCCTCCTTCGGAACTCCGACAGTAACACTGTTCCACCAATGAAGTGCTGACCCTTGCAACTGCTTAGAGGACAACCTTCTCTTCTGCTCATCATCTAAACCCAAATCAGCAAAGATACGCTCACAATGCAATAGCTAATTCTCTACCTCTATGGCATTCTCTGTCCCCATGAATGGCTTTCCACCAAGACTAGTCTAATCTTTGCTCAGCTTTGCATAATCATTCCCAACTGGAGCCACAGGATTAGATCCTCCAACATTTTCAACAACACCAGCAGGAACTCCTGTTTGCTTCATATTGACGAAAAACTAATACGTCGCCCCTATATCCACTGGTGGATTTCCATCACCCAAATTGGCATCAACATTTTGGTTTGCATTAGCCTGTCGACCCGGGTTCCTCCTGGTGGGTCAAGCATTTCCATTGATTGTGGTGCTACCTCCACCGATATTTACTCTTCCGTTTCCTACCTCCATACCTTCTTTCTCGTAAATCCGCATACGAGCCTTAGTAAGATACAGAAGAACGGTCTAAAAGAGAAGGGAATACATACTTATATAAATATACCAAAAACAAGTACGTTACTATAGCGCTAACCCGAACCCTGATCTTATTTTCTAATTCCTAGGATTATGTTTGAAAACCTTTTAGGTTTAATTCCTTTTAAATTTCATAAACCTATGCCCTGATACCAACTTGTAACATCCCCCACTTGGAGGCCCAAAACTAACTGCTACGGATGCTACAGTCATCCATAGTTATTAATCCTCGGCGACCAAATACGGTAATGTTAGATACATTGATACAATAGAAACACATGGATATGGAAATTTTTTAAAATGAACAAACAACTTTCTCATTCCATTTCAAAACATCTCAAATTCATTACATACTCCCAATACGAGAACCACGTTTAGAGAAAATATATATTACAACATACGCCAAGAGCGACATATGAAGATGCCCCCTTGGATGATCAGAATATATATAGGCAATTAAACAACTTTGCCTTTACAACAACAACACAACGGAATCAAAATAGAAGAGAACTCTAGACAACTATCATGCCTCCTGCACGTCTCCGGAAGCTTATTCGTCTAAAGAGGTACCTGAAAACCTCAACTCTCAAACTACTCAAAATCAATTGAGTACCCGAGAGTTTAAGGGGAAAACATAAACTTTGAGTTAGACATAAAGCCTGGTATGAATAATAATCTACCATCTCAAACTATTTAGATATCTAGTGAGACCACGCCACTTAGCGGAATGGGTTTTCCCCTCACTAGTATCATAAAACCTTTATAAAACCATATATTGTGCTCCTGCATCCACAATGGTTAAAACATCTCAAAATAATACAATGATATGCAAAACAAGTAAATCAATTTTGGATTACCCATCCCCATTCATTTTGACTATCTGTCTCATTTATAGTTTCTAGGGTTACTATTAACCTATTAGTTTTCATGAGTTGACTAATAACCTGTTTAATGTTTATGGACTCGCTGTCCAATTTCATAGTTTTCCTGTGCTTACTAAGAACCTATTGGCCCCTGCCAATAACATCATTGTTACATGGGTTCTCCCTGAACCTGTTGGTAACTCTAGTAACTTCCCTTGTATCCTAGTTTTCATGAGTTGACTAGGAACCTATTGACATCTGTCAATAACTTAATCCGGATATAGTTTTCATGGGTTCGCTACAAACCTATTGGCCCCTGCCAATATATCTTTATAATCATAGTTTTCATGGGTTTACTATGAACCTATTGGCCTTTGCCAATAACTTCTTCTAATCATAGTTTTCATGGGTTTACTATGAACCTATCTTCCCGACAACTTCTTTAATTAATATTTTAGAATCCTATTTCTGGTCTTCCTGACCTTCTGGATGCAATTCTACTCATTCAGAAGTAAACTAAATTTATATTCACTACTGGGTCAACCTAGCTGGTTATTATGCCCTTCCAAAAAATGCAATTAGGAGTCCATTACAATGTGAATATATACATACATGAAGAAGAAAACATAATAAATTGGTTAATCCCTTTAAACTGTTAATCAAGGAAAACTTCTTCAAAAAAATCCATACTTAAAAATCATTTCAAAACTCTTTATTTATGCCATGGTTTTCCTTTAAAATGAGATTGGGTCATTTGTTTTGAAAACTAAGGTTTTCGAAACCTTAAAACATTACTTTCAAAACCCCTGGATAACCTCCTTCGAAGGCATAGAAAACTTCTTTTCAAAACACAAAATATATACCTTTAAAAGCTCTTTAAATCATCTCTTTCGAAACCAAAATGTACCTTTCGAAAGTACCAACGCATTACTTAATAATCATTAGAAACCTAGCTTCGAAACCAATGAAAGTAACTCTTTCGAAACCATTGGGTTTTGCTTTAAAAGTTCTTTTAGGTCAAAGTGATAATATACGAAAGTATCCCTTTTGAAACCTTTAAGCTTCATATAAAATTGTTTGGGGAAAGTTTGATGGCATCGGCACCATCCTTTCGAAAGCTTCAAAACATTTAAGTAAAACATTGAAGGTTATCATCGAAACCCACTTTCGTAGCCATTTCCTTCGAATCCTTTGAACCCTTTCGAAAGCTCTTAGGAAGTGGCTTAGTACATTTTTAAAACAAAATCTACCCTTCGAAAGCATCGATGGCTTCAATAGACTCAGAAGGCAAAAGAACGGCAGTAGGGTTTCGACTAGGTCGGAACCATCATTTTCGAAAGCATTGTTTTATAAACAAGGGACTCATTCGAAAGCTCATACTTAAAAATGAAAGACGACAACCTTCTTCGGAAGCTATTTAGAAAACCCCTTTCGGTAACATACGTTTTGACTCCTTCGAAAGCTTTAGTAAAACAAAGCAGGCGCTTAACATTTGAAAACAAAGCAAAGGGTTCGACCCCATCTGAAGCTAAGATTTCGATACCATGTCTTTCACCTTTCTCCAATCCACTTCGTACTAACAGTGATGATACCCCGTGTATTGGTTCCGACTTTATAGGTTTTGATATGATTGAAAGTGGAAGCTATGAGTCGAAAGGTGCTTCTAATAGAGGCGGAACCCACTTTTCTGGGTAAATCTGATTTAATGCTAATTAAATCAAACACTTTCTAACTAACCTGCCTACTTGTAAACATATGATTGGTTGCCTCAACTTCTCAATTTCTTTACAAAAATAACCGCCACATAATTTCAGATCTAACCAAGATTAATTTAACAAATAAGCCCTTCCATTAAGCAAAGCAATTAAATCATTTATGTCCTCCTTTCAAAATAATTTAATTCTCATAGTAAATCACTTGAGAAAAATCCCCAAAAATCACAGAAATTCACTTTTAATATGTTATCTAACATATCTAAATTTCGAACCCAAATTCTCAATATAATTTCTGAAAAAAATTTCTAAACCCAATTAACCATATTTTTCTTTGAAAATTCATAATAAATTCTCCATAACTCAAAAAATTATGAAAATTAAAACCCAACTCCAAAATCATGTTTTACATAACATATAAATTCCTCATAGCATATGAAAACCATTATAATCGGTTTTACCCTTAAAACCATATAAAATCATATTTAAACAATTCTTGTTTAAATTAAACATGTTATAATCCAAGCATATCATCATCAAAATCATCAATAAAATGGATTTAATTTCAAATCCGAAAACAAATGATCATAAACATAAAATAGAGATGATATAGATTATTATTCACCATGATTAGGGTAAGGAGATTGGATGGAGATTAAGATTTATTCCCCTTGCTTTAATTCTAAGCTTTACATGAATTTTTCTTCTCCTAGCAATGGCCGGCTGTAACGACCCGCTATTTTGGACCATTCAAATCGACAATAAATCCACACATGTCGGACTTGAATAATTCAAAACAATAGATTGTTAATTTAAATTTGGCAAAACTCAGCATATACAGTAAATAAATCAATCACAGAATCACAGACACAGAGTAATACAATAATACGCAGCGGAATAGATAAAATAGTAGTTCATGAAGATACTATATAAACATCAGAGTTGTTAGCACCAAAATTGGTCACTAACCTCGTAGAGAAAGATTAAGTAGAGAAGTAAGTGATGAAGGTAAATTAAACAGAGAAGACAATGCTAATCTAAATGCAGAAAGTAAGAACACCAAATTTATAGTGGTTCAACGTAATTGCCTACGTCCACTTTGAGGTTAAACTTTATTGATCTTCTTAATGATTGATTACAAATACAATTCGTAGATCAAATGCTTGAATGAAGTTGTTAAGTAAAGAAGATGAGTCTTAAAAATGGCAGAGTCTCCCCAGTGTTCTCCAAAAAAGGTCCCTTTTCACTGTGACCCTGCCCCTCTATTTATAGACAAAGATGGGCTGGACTTCCCAGGTGGGCTCGATAGCCGAACACTCTAGCCTAAGTATAGTGGTCGCTGCATGCCGAACCAGGTAGGCCGAACACAATGACGCCGAACCACCCTTTGCCGAACAGTATGTTTGATGTGTGGGAAGTGCAGAATGGTTGTCAGTCGAAGCCGAACGTGCCTCTGTCTGAAGCGCTTGACCGAACAATGCTCCCTGGCCGAACGATGCATTCTGGCCGAACAATCCCTTTGGCCGAACGATCCTCCTTGGCCTAACGTGCCTCCTGGCCGAACGATGCATTCTGGTCGAACGGTACTGTCATGTCGAGTAGTCATATACGCCGAACGCCTTCTAATGCCGAGTACTCCTGGATGCCGAGTACTACGCCGAGTACTCCTGTTGCCGAGTTCCACTGGATGTCGAGTACTACGCCGAGTACTCCTAGATGCCGAGTACTACGCCGAGTACTCCTGGATGCCAAGTACTATGCCGAGTACTCCTGTTGCCGAGTTCTACCGGATGTCGAGTACTACGCCGAGTACTCCTAGATGCCGAGTTCCACTGGATGCCGAGTACTACGCCGAGTACTTCTAGATGCCGAGTACTATCTGATGCTGAGTACTAGTTACCTGGTCAAATCTCCAGGAAACACTTGCCCCCCAATGTGTATCCCGTGGCCGAATCGTGGTACGCTTTGAATCATGTAAACTTTTCATCTCGTCTTAAACTCTTGACTAACCTCGAACGGAGATGTCTTTTGAGAATTCCAGTGGTTTAGGTGTGTGCCGAACGTTTCCCAGATTCCGTACGAGGCATTTGTAACCGCACGTGCCTCTGTCCGAACGAACCTTCAGTGCCGGACACTCTTATACGCCGATGCCGAACGTCATGACCTTGACCGGTTCCACCGGATGTAGCCTTTTCGACTTCCTCTGTTTCCCTATAAAAGGCAGCATCTCTATCCTTCTTTTCCTTTTCATACTTCCAATACCTCTGCCTTGCCTCTGTCGAACCTATCAGCATACAACTCGCCGATTCTTCCCAAGTTTCTTCCTTACCAACTAGGTACCGATCCTTTCATCTTAATACAGCCTTTATGCTCGAACTCCCTTAATTGATGGGATAAATCGAGACTTGGACAAAATGTCGAGTCACGTGACGAGTGGTGGTAGGAAGTGTAAATAGAGATGAGTTTTTTCCAGAAATCAAAGATAGATGCACTGTGGTTCGGCATAGGTATTTTATGCCGGGCCAGATTGGTGGAAGTAGAAACATGGAGTAAGTAGGAGATGACTAGGGGCATCGAGCGGTCTGGTCTGGTACGACTTGCCGAACGATTCGCCCTCGTGGTTCGGTGTAGATGGAGGAAGAGACGAGGCCAATGTTGAAGACAACGTGCCGATGGTCATTTCAGCCGAACAGTCACAAACACCGTACCATACTCAGGCTAAAACACGCAAACAAAACAAGGCCGAACGATCCCTTTAGCCGAACAATGCTTTAGCCGAACAATGCTTTAGCCGAACAATGACTTTAGCCGAACAATGCTTTAGCCGAACAATGACTTTAGCCGGACCAGGACTTAGCCGAACAATGACTTTAGCCGAACAGTGACTTTTAGCCGAACAATTACTTTAGCCGAACAGTGACTTTAGCCAAATAGTGACTTTAGCCGAACAGTGACTTTAGCCGAACAGTGACTTTAGCCGAACAGTGACTTTTAGCCGAACAATTACTTTAGCCGAACAGTGACTTAACTGAATAATGACTTGGCCGAACAAAGACTTAGCCGAACCAAAATTTAGCCGAACACTCATTAACTATATCTACCCGTAAAGCAAAACAAGAAACAGGGCCCAAGCATTCTAGCATACGTGAAGCTGGCCCGGATCGCTAACTTCTTAGCTTCAGTAAACGTAAATCCGAACTTAGATTTTCATACGTTTTCTGGATCTGTAATTGCAATCGCCAAAAGGCAGGCTTCTGGGGACGGTCAGCGATGACGGTCTCCGAGGGCGATGACTTGAGGCTCAGTTTTATAGCAACAACTTTGCGATCTTCAAACTTTCAACGCTTTTACACGATTGCTTGCACTAGATCACACACCACACGGGGGGGGGGGGGATATTCGTGTGGTTAACTCTAACGATCAACGTTTTTTCAAGTATAGTTTTCGCAGGCACTTAAACAGATTCATTATTTATTGGGGATGTTTATGAAGTCTAGCTCCGCCACCATATCTGACAGGCCTGGGCCGTCATCAAGGCAAGAAGCCGCTGATACTTCAAATCCGTCGACTTCCCCTGCCCATAACTTAGCACCCGATGCCCTAGAGGCAACAATTCTTTTAGACAACCCGATCGATTCACTAGCTTCGAAGATCAATGAAGCCGCACTTCGACGGATATGCTCCATTCACGGGATTCCTTTCGCCGATGTGTTAGTCCCTTCGCGACACGATCGTCCTCACCTACCCCCAGTCGGATATACCACCTGCAACAAGTTCATGTGTTGGATGGGCAGCGTGCCTCCGTTTAATTTATTCCTCCGGGACGTGTTGCAGTACATCGACATTACTCCGTCGCAGCTGCATCCGAATGGTCACGCGTTTCTATATGGGACCTATCTACTTTTCATGGTCGTCTTCTCTAGACCTCCAACCTCTGGCGACATCAGATACATCTATATGATCAAGAAACAGAAAGATAGCCCTTCCTTCATGTTCCTCGAGCCGTACCACAAATGCCAAATCTTGACAGGAGCATGCAGTAAATTCGCCCTGTACAAACAGGAATGGTTCTACGTGCGTTGCCCTCCTGGTTTTGCGAGGAGATGGGTTGAAGGCGGTAAGTCTCTTCGCTGAGTCATCATTCGCCTTTAATTGGAGTCGTGCTTTTTCTAACTCCTCGTTTCATCTTTTCAGGTATCAACCCTCGTCCAGAAGGCCGAGGATATTCTAAGGCCATTGAGGCCATTAGAGCTCTTCCTGCCGAGGAACGCGACATCCGAACCATCATTTCGAATGAATCATTGTCAAGGTTCGGCTTGCTAGCCCCAGGTCATCGGATTAGCCTACCGGAGGGCGTCTCCATTCCCAAGCCAGCATCCGTTAAAGGGAAAAAACAGGCCGGATCGTCATCACGCCGCACTCCCGATACGCACGAAGAAGATGAGCGCAAAGAGGGCGAAGTTCCTGAGACCCAAGGCGAGAATGTGGGTCCCGCTTGGAATCCGGGGGTCGAAGTTCATGACATTGGAACATTATCCTCCCCTTCGAAGGGAAAGAAGAGGTCAAAATACAATATTCGGAAGGAGAAAGTTGGCGGCGCTTCAAAAGATATGCTTATCCCGCTAGAGAAAGAGGCTTCCTCACAGCACAAGGAGAGTTCTCTAAGGGGTGTGTCGAATCTTTCTATCCCCGACGATATACTTAATTATGGGTTTGTCGATCCTTAAGCCCTCAAGTTTTCTTCGCCCGCTAGAGGCAATGCGGGAGTTCAACTCCCAGTCTAGGGAGACAATACTCCGATTAGTAAAGACAAAAGAACTGGTCCATCGGGGGGAACACTAGGACACACGCACACACGCATTCCATCATACACTTCAAGTTTTTTCTTGTTTCCCGGATCTTTCTTAACTCGTTGTTATCTCTATTCTTTGTAGGTGACATAGGGCGCTCTCACGGATTCGATCGCCTTCACGGCTCTTCCATATTTCATCATTCCGGACGGGACTTAGGTTCAGGCAGACGCAGGGACAGAGATGATTATGAAGACAGAGACAATCGTCCTCGCGATTCGTCTTACCGTAAGAAGGCATATTCTCAATCTTCACAGTCCCGTGATCCTCTTCCTCCAACTAAACCGGATAGAGAGAAGTCTTCACAGAAGGGTTACCAACCTGATGCTCCTCGAGAACAACACTCCGGTTCATCGAGCACAAGGCAAATTCGGGAGCAACGAAAAAGAGCAGAACTTCCAAAGCCTCCTCCCCCTACTCTCGCGGTTGATCCAACTGTAGCGGAAAATATGGTCGATCTTAAGGCCAAGTTTCCAAAAATTTGCTTCGATGGTCTGAAGTTCCTCCCGGCTATTCACCATATCCCTGGGCACGTGAAGCAGAGTGCCATTGCCTGTAATAACGACGTCTATGTTCAACATGACGCGTTTGTACACTTGGTTGAAAAGATCTCGGAGGTATCTGTTGAGCAACAATATGAGATTGATCGTCTGAAACTGGAGGCTGGCTATGAAAAGAACATCATCAAGCACCAAGACGAGGAGCTTGCTTCGTACAAGTCGAAGTTGGAAGCTGCTGAGCAAAGCGCAAAAGATACTGCTGAGGCAGTCGCTCGTTTAGAGGTGGCTCACAAGAAGGAACTTGATGAAGCAGTCAAGCGTAGCGGTGCCCTTGCCCTAGAAAAAGATTCCATCCAAAAAGAAAGGGATGCGCTCGCTATACAAGTCAAAGAGTTGAAGGAATTACTTTCCAAGGAGAAAGAGGACAAAGTAGCTGCTCAAGAAGAGTCACAACGATATTATGATGAAATCGTTGCTACTCGGCTCCTGAAAACGAAGATCGATGACGAACTTGATGGGGTTGAAAAAATGAAGGATGAAGCCCGTGAGGAGGGCAAAAGAAAAGCTGCGGAGGAGATGGACTCTCGCCTCGAGGCGGCCGCAGAAGCCGGCAGGGAAGAGGTCAAATGCATGTTTGACCCGTTGATTGCTGAGTATGGAGCCCGCGTCCTTATGCATCGTGACCTAACATTCTTGGGCGAGGGCTATCTCGAATCCCTAGCTGAGGCCTGGGAAACCTTAGTGAAGATTAGGAAAATCGAGTCTGGCTCTGAAGAGGTCGATGAGGATGCCTTGGTGAAGGAGTTTCTTAGGGGGAATGAGCCAGCGGATTTATCCGTAGCTTTAGCGCTTTGTAACAAAGGCTCTCCCCTTCCAAAAGAGAAAAGTGATGAAGCTGGCCCGTCTGGGCTGAGACTTCGGCTCCTCATATTGTTGCTCCTCCCGCTGCTCAGCCGGCCGGTCGGCTGACACTTGACCCGTTCGAGCAGCATGCCGGCTATGATCCTGAAGATCCCGGGCTTGGCGTTCACGTGCTATCTCCTATTCTGGAGGGTGAAACTCCACGCGCAACCGATAGCCAACCAGAACCCGGTAGGAAACTCTTCTTTTCTAGAAGTCGAAAGATCTTGCTATTTTCCAGCATTGGTTATTCGATCTAATGTTCATTCTTTATGTTTTCATGCAGGCTGCTCTGATCCCGAGCCAACTCCGAGGAGCGATGGCGCAAAGGAGGAGGCAGAGAAAACAAGCGATGTTGCTCACGCGGGAGTACCTCCTGGCCCTGACGCTCAAGTGATCGGGGCGCTAGATGATGACAAGCTTGACACTTCGTCTCCTCCCGAAGGGAGTGATGAAATCGAGATCACTGGCGCCTCTGAGCATACCTCAAAGATGTGCATGAAGGAACGCCTCGCCGAAGAGGAGAAGAAAAAGGTCGAGGTCAAAGTCGAACCTGAAATACTCGAACTTACCGACCCGCGGAACAGACCTCTGAAAATCATTCTCCCGGGCAGGTTTAAACCACTGGATGTTCCGTCTCCTACTCCTGACTCCGCTTCTTTAGTGAGCAAGAAATCCAAGAAAAAGCGTGAGGGAGAGGAGTCGTCGGAAAAAACAAAAGAAGACAAGAAGAAGAAACCGAAGAAATAATCGCTACACTCGTTCAACGAGTTCCTTGCTTAAGTCTTGTAATTACTTTTATCTTTTGTCTCCGTAGTTTGTATAGATAGGTCCTTGACTCCAAGCTTTGGAGGGATAACTGTGTAACCCCCATTTTGAACTATTGAACGAAGTTTTAGTTTCTTTTTCGCTTGAATAATTCTCTTACTTTTCTTTGGTTTGCTGACTGACCGTGGTCATAACTCAAGTTTTTAGGAGTTGCATTATTTCCCAGTCCATTCTCGTGTTGTTCGAACATTTCCAGATGTGGCATACTTCTTGTCCCACATTTCTTGAGTACTTGGACCCTTTTCTTTTTTTTCTAAATCCGTGCTCCAGGGATTTTGAGTAAGTTGATCCGCGTTCAAGGGATTCGGAGGTTCGTAACGTTTATACTCTAGTTCTCGCTCCGGGGACTTAGAGTACTCCGATCCACGCTCTGGGGACTTAGAGTACTCTGATCCGCGCTCTGGGGGTTCAGAGATTTGAAATCGTTTATACTCTAGTTTGCGCTTTGGGGACTTAGAGTACTCCGATCCGCGCTCTAGGGATTCGGAGATTTGAAATCGTTTATACTCTAGTTCGCGCTCTAGGGACTTAGAGTACTCCGATCCGCGCTCTGGGGATTCGGAGATTTGAAATCGTTTATACTCTAGTCCGTGCTTTGGGGACTTAGAGTACTCCAATCCACGCTCTGGGGATTCGGAGATTCGAAATCGTTTATACTCTAGTCCGCGCTCTGGGGACTTAGAGTACTCTGATCCGCGCTCTGGGGATTCGGAGATTCAAAATCGTTTATACTATAGTCCGCGCTCTGGGGACTTAGAGTACTCCGATCCGCGCTCTGGGGATTCGGAGATTCGAAATCGTTTATACTCTAGTTCGCGCTCTGGGGACTTAGAGTACTCCGATCCGCGCTCTGGGGATTCGGAGATTTGAAATCGTTTATACTCTAGTCCGCACTCTGGGGACTTAGAGTACTCCGATCCGCGCTTTGGGGATTCGGAGATTCGAAATCGTTTATACTCTAGTCCGCGCTCTGGGGACTTAGAGTACTCCGATCTGCACTTTGGGGATTCGGAGATTCGAAATCGTTTATACTCTAGTCCGCGCTCTGGGGACTTAGAGTATTCCGATCTGCGCTCTGGGGATTCGAAGATTTGAAATCGTTTATACTCTAGTCCGCGCTTTGGGGACTTAGAGTACTCCGATCCGCGCTCTGGGGATTCAGAGATTTGAAACCGTTTATACTCTAGTCCGCGCTCTGGGGACTTAGAGTACTCTGATCCGCGCTCTGGGGATTCGGAGATTTGAAATCGTTTATACTCTAGTCCACGCTCTGGGGACTCAGAGTACTCCGATCCGCGCTCTGGGGATTCAGAGATTTGAAACCGTTGATACGAGTTCGTGCATCGTACAGGATAATGTAGTTCTAGTAATTCATCACCCGACTATGAGATATACAAACATTAGTAATTCGTGGAAAATACGGCTTCAAGCCTTTATTAATGAAAAACAACTAAACTGCTTGATTACATAGTTAAAAGGAAACTAAGTTGCGACTGAATGAAAACATACAGGAAATAACTATTCCTAAAACAGGAAAGAAACATACTAAATGTAATAATGTCGCAAATGCTCGTTGTTCCACGCCCGGGGGAGTGTCACGCCATCAACGGTCGCTAGCTTGAATGTTCCCTCTCCAAGCTTTCGCTTAATGACGTACGGACCTTCCCAGCTGGGATTCATATGTGAAGGTACTGGGAAAACTCATTTCAAAACGAGATCACCCACATCAAATATCCTTGGGCGGACTCTGCCGTCGTAGTAACGCTTGACTCTGTGCCTATGTGCTGCCGCCCTTAATTCGGCCTCTTCACGTTTTTCATCGATACAATCCAGTGATTCCAACAAGAGGTCCTGATTCGTCTTGGGATCATAATATGTCACCCGGTGAGATGGAACTTCAAGTTCCACGGGTATAACGGCTTCAGAGCCGTATGCCAAGGCGAATGGAGTGTGGCCGGTCGCGGACTTGTGGGTAGTTCTATAAGCCCATAATGCTGTCGGGAGTTCATCTACGCACTTGCCTCCGACTTTCTCCAGACGCTTCTTCAGTATTGACTTGATTATTTTATTAACGGCCTCGACTTGTCCGTTAGCTTTCGGCTGTGCAACGACGGCGAACTTCTTCTCGATGCCATACTTTAAACAGAACTCTTTGAACTCTCTGCTTTCAAATTCCGTCCCGTTGTCCGAAATGGTGGTGCGAGGAAGGCCAAAGCGACGTATAATGCTTCGTACAACGAAGTAAATGACCTTCTTAGAGGTGATTGTGGCCAAGGGTTCTGCCTCAGCCCATTTTGTGAAATAGTCGACTGCAACTATTGCGTATTAGGCACCACCTTTGGATATAGGCAAAGAGCCGATTATGTCGATTCCCCAGATTGCAAATAGCCAGGGACTAACCATTTGTGTGAGTTCCGTTGATGGAGTCTTCGGGATTTTCGCATATCTTCGACACTTGTCACATTTCCTTGCGTAGTCTGCAGCGTCCCGATTCACGGTTGGCCAGTAGTATCCATAGCGAAGGATCTTTTTTGCTAGCGTTTGCCCCCCGGTATGGTCGCCACATTCCCCTTCGTGAACTTCTTTCAAGACCCGCTTTGTCTCGTCATGAGCGATGCACCGTAATAATGGGACTGAGAATCCTTTCCGATACATTAATCCATCCTGCATCACGTATCGCGCGGCCTTTCGAAGGACCTGCCGTCTTTCGCTCCTTTTTTCTGGTAAAGTCCCGGTCGTTAGGTACAGTTTGAGTGGGGTTATCCACGATTCCTTCTCGATTTCCGTTTCCAACACACGATCGACTTTCATCTCGTCTATGCTCGGGGCATGCAAGGCTTCAAAGGGATACAATCCCATTTGCTGCGCATCGCCGGTACTCGCAAACTTAGCCAACAAGTCGGCTTCTTTGTTCTGTTCGCGCGGGACATGCGAAATGTCATAACACTCCAGATTCGAGAGTAGTTCTTGGACCCGAACAAGGTACAGAGCAAGCTTCTGTCCTTTTGCTTGGTAATCTCCCCGCACTTGGTAAACCACCAACTGTGAGTCACAAAAGATTTCAACTGATTTGATCCTGAGTTCTCCAATGAGCTTCAAGCCAGCAATCAGTGCTTCATATTCTGCTTCGTTATTTGTAGCTGGGAAATCGAGCTTCAAAGCATAACAGATTGATCGGTTTTCCGGAGTTATAAGAACTACTCCCGCGCCGGAGCAACGGTCGTTTGATGCCTCATCAGTGTATAATTTCCACCGAACGGGGGGAATGACGTCGTGATTATCTGGTTCGACGGGTATGGTAAACTCAGCGATGAAATCTGCTAATGCTTGCCCTTGTATGGCTCTTCGTGGTAAGTAGGCGATATCGAATTGGCTCAACTCGATGTTCCATTTTAGCAATCTTCCAGAAGTTTCTGGTCATTGGAGTACCTGCCGCAGGGGTTGATCGGTATAAACACTGATTGAGTGTACTTGAAAGTACGGGCGCAGCTTACGTGATGCAATCACCAAGCAATACGCCAATTTCTTGATTTTAGGGTAATTACTTTCAGCCCCTGTTAAACGCTTGCTAACATAATACACCGGTTTCTGGATTCGGTCCTCCTCGCGAACTAAAGCCGTACTTATCGCATGTGGGGATACAGCCAAGTATACGTACATCATCTCGTGGTCTACTGGTTTTGACAGCACTGGTGGACTCTCCAGATGCCTCACTAGATCCCGGAATGCTTCCTCACAACTAGACGTCCATTCGAAATTCCTCTTCCCTTTCTTTATTATATCAAAGAATGGGATGCACTTGTCAGTTGCTCTAGATATGAATCGACTTAGCGCAGCTACTTTCCCATTCAAGCTCTGTACCTGCTTTATAGTCCTGGGCACTTGCACATCTCGAATAGCTTGGATCTTTTCTAGGTTAGCTTCAATTCCCCTAGCATTGACGATGAATCCCAAAAACTTCCCCGACGCAACGCCAAAGGAACACTTCAGAGGGTTGATCTTCATCCCGTAGAACCTGAGTATGTCGAACATTTCAGCCAAGTCTCGAATGTGGTCGTTTGACTGTCGTGACTTCATGAGCATGTCATCCACATAGACTTCCATCGTCCTACCAAGCTGGTCCTTGAACATTCGATTCACCAAACGCTGATAAGTCGCCCCTGCGTTCTTTAATCCGAAGGGCATTACTACATAGAAATATAGCCCAACATTTGTAACGAAGCTGGTGTGTTCTTGGTCCGGAATATGCATCGGGATTTGGTTGTATCCTGAGTAGGCATCCATGAATGATAACAGCTCATGTCCTGCGGTGGAGTCGACCAACTGATCGATCCTAGGCAACGGGAAACTGTCCTTGGGGCATGCTTTGTTCAGGTCGGAATAATCTATGCAAGTTCTCCATTTCCCATTCGCCTTTTTTACCAGCACGGGGTTGGATACCCATTCAGGGTAGAGGGCGTCGCAAACGAACCCATTGGCTTTGAGTTTGTCCACCTCCTCTCTGAGAGCAACGGACCTCTCCGGGTCCATTCCTCTCCTTTTTTCTTTAACCGGGACGTATTTCGGGTCTATGTTCAACATATGACTCGTGATGGCGGGAGAAATCCCACACATATCAGAATGCGTCCATGCGAAAACAACAAGATTCGCCCGGAGGAAGTCACTAAGGTCTTTAGTCATCGCGGGGCCAAGCTGTGATCCGATCTTCAGTATTTGCAAAGGGTCGTCTCGGCTGACTGAAATGTCAACCGTTAATTCAGCCGGCGCTGCCTTTTCTTCCCTGGATTTCTCATCGTCGTCTCTCGGATCTATGTCTCTGAAGATCCGAGAATTATGCCCGAGCCAGGGATCGGGCACTACTTGTGAATTATCCGTATTAAGGATGCGGATGGGATTGTCCGCAACCTTTCCTTTCTCCCTCCGATGGGCCACTCGGAGCTCAGCCACATAACAGGAACGACCAGCTGCTTGGTCGCCATGAACAATACCTACCCCTTTGTCAGTCGGGAACTTCAAAGTTAAGCACCACGGGGCTAACGCTGCCCTAAACTCAACCAGGGCCGGTCGGCCCAAGAAAACATTATACGGAGAATCCACATCCAAAACTACGAAGGGTAGGATTCGCACCCTCCGACGCTCGCCTTGTCCCAGTTCAACTGGTAACTCAACATACCCCACTGCATCGGTCGCTGCGTCGTTAAAGCCGTGTATACGAGCCTTGGACGGTTTCAAGTCCTTTGTTTCCATTTTCATTTGGTCATAAGCCTTCTTGAAGATGATGTTGACAGAACTTCCGCAATCAATCAGAATTCTTTTCACATATGCCGGTCCGATCGTCGCATATATGACCATCGGGTCGATGGTTGGAGCCTCTATTTGATCAGCATCTCTGTTTCTGAACACTATATCGTCTGTCATTATGCGCTGCTGCTTAGCAGGGGTCCTATCCTCCACATTCGAACAGCACTCGAAATCTGCATGCTTCAGGGAACTTGCATACCGCTCCATCTCTTGCCAATTTTTATCCGCGGGGTGAGGTCCGCTGATAATTGTATTTATGACTAGTCTACCCACAGTTCGGGCAGGCTCCTCGGGATGATGCGGAGCTGGTGCGCGACCTGGGTTGGTCGTTCCCTGTCCTCCTTCCTGTGGATCCTTCACAAATTCTTGCAACTTCTTTTGCCTGATCAACTTCTCGATAGCGTCGTGCAGGTGTCTGCACTCTTCCGTATTGTGCCCATAAGTCTCATGGAAGCGACAATATTTTCCGGTTCGCTTCTGCTCCTCGGTTGATTCTTTTGGACGTGGCTTTCTGTACTGAAAAGTATTGCAGGTAGATAGGTAAATGTTCTCGAGAGACGCATTCAGTAGGGTATACTCGTTGTAGCTTGGAATTCTCGATTTCCACTTCCCCGCTTCTCTCTTCTTCCCTTGATTTCTTCCTCCGGACTCCTTAGGCTGCCCGGACTTATTCTGGACATTGACTTGGACCTTTCCCGAGTTGTCCCCGGACTGTTTCAGAGCAACGTTGCTTTTCATGGACACTTGGACAGGTCCTGGTGTCTTATCTCGTCTTACCCACCTGGCTTCCTCTCTCCTTATGAAATGGTGTGCCTTTGAGTAGAAACGCTCTAGCGTAGTCGGAGGTTTTCCTGCCAACCAGTCTCCAAACTCAGAATCCTGATCCACACCTCTCATCACAGCCATTAGGATTGCATGATCGTTGGGATTACTGACTTCAGTTGCCGCAACATGGAACCTTTGTAAATATTCCTTCAATGACTCCACGGGACTTTGGATTACACTTGACAGAGACATTATGTCCTTTGGACGAGTAGTGTGTATCCTGAACTGCTCGATAAAATTCTTTGCCAACTCCTTGAAATTGGATACAGACCGCGGAGGAAGTCGGGTAAACCACATAGTAGCGATCCCAGATAGAGTAATTGGAAAGCATCTACACTTGGTGGCATCATTTGCTCTAGCTGAATCCATCATCCATTCGTACCTCATGACATGCTGTCTGGGGTCAGTCTTTCCCTCGTACGCAGGGATAGTTGGCATACTAAACTTTCTAGGGTACGCCGCCTGTAACACAACATCTGTGAACGGAGTGTGACTCCTTGATACTCCCCAATCGTCATTCGACAAGCCTTGATTTTCTTTCATCAATTGCCTGACCATGGCTGTCAGGTCTGGTGTCTGTATGGAAGGTGGAAGGTTAGAGTCCGTTCTACGTGACTGTCCATGTTGATGCCTCCTCTCCTGGCGATCTGCCAATCGTGCGTCTTGAGGTTCGACATCATTAGCGTTTTGATGGTCTGGGCCTCCAGCCTCCATCTGTACTCCAGTTCCTAAGTTTCCAGCTCCGACTTGGTCATGGTTTCCAGCTGTTTGAGCAGTAGCACCCATCCGCGCAGCTTCAGTCTTACGGCGTCTGCGCCTGGAAGGTTCATCAGAAGAAGTTGAGCTGTCGGATGAGGAATAGGGAGCGGGATTGCCCCCAGCATTCTATTGCTGCTGTTGAGTGAGTTGTGCCATCAGGTTGGCGTTAGCTTGCATCTGCTCTCCTAGTTGTCTCCTGCTTTCCCTGAGTTCTCTCATCAAATCGTTGAACTCTATTCTGGTGACAACTGAAGTTTGGTCCTGGGTGGCAATTCCTACACCCGGAATCGCTGGTTGATTGCTAGGTCCTGCTTGTTGTACGCTAGCAGTTTCATGGGCATCCGCATTATGAGAAGCTGACCTGGTACGTGGTCTCGCCATTGTAGAGTTATTGGTTGGAACTCTGAGTAGAATCAACGTATGTCCTATCAATGGGTCGGATCTTCTTTGGGGGATTTGTTCAATCCAGTAGCTTCAAAGAAGATCCTTGAGGTCTGAGAATTCAATTCTCAGTGAAAGCACCAAAGTGTTAGCACCAAAATTGGTCACTAACCTCGTAGAGAAAGATTATGTAGAGAAGTAAGTGATGAAGGTAAATTAAACAAAGAAGACAATGCTAATCTTAATGCAGAAAGTAAGAACACCAAATTTATAGTGGTTCAGCGTAATTGCCTACATCCACTTTGAGGTTAAACTTTATTGATCTTCTTAATGATTGATTACAAATACAATTCGTAGATCAAATGCTTGAATGAAGTTGTTAAGTAAAGAAGATGAGTATCAAAAATGGCAGAGTCTCCCCAGTGTTCTCCAAAAAAGGTCCCTTTTCACTGTGACCCTGCCCCTCTATTTATAGACAAAGATGGGCTGGACTTCCCAGGTGGGCTCGATAGCCGAACACTCTAGCCCAAGTATAGTGGTCGCTGCATGCCGAACCAGGTAGGCCGAACACAATGACGCCAAACCACCCTTTGCCGAACGGTATGTTTGATGTGTGGGAAGTGCAGAATGGTTGTCAGTCGAAGCCGAACGTGCCTCTGTCTGAAGCGCTTGACCGAACAATGCTCCCTGGCCGAACGATGCATTCTGGCCGAACAATCCCTTCGGCCGAACGATCCTCCTTGGCCTAACGTGCCTCCTGGCCGAATGATGCATTCTGGCTGAATGGTACTGTCATGTCGAGTAGTCATATACGCCGAACGCCTTCTAATGCCGAGTACTCCTGGATGCCGAGTACTACGCCGAGTACTCCTGTTGCCGAGTTTCACTGGATGTCGAGTACTACGCCGAGTACTCCTAGATGCCGAGTACTACGCCGAGTACTTCTAGATGCCGAGTACTCCTGGATGCCAAGTACTACGCCGAGTACTCCTGTTGCCGAGTTCCACCGGATGCCGAGTACTACGCCGAGTACTCCTAGATGTCGAGTTCCACTAGATGCCGAGTACTACGCCGAGTACTTCTAGATGCCGAGTACTATCTGATGCCGAGTACTAGTTGCCTGGTCAAATCTCCAGGAAACAAGAGTTACAAATAAAAATACAACAGAATATCTCGAATACAGTGAAGTCTTCAGTACGAATAGACGACCTCTCTGAATAAATCAACTGGAAAGCTGAAAGCTGAATCGATGGTTGGATCTCCAAACGAAGCTCCAAACTCCAAAGGTGAGTCTCAATTGCTGTATCACTCGGTCTGACCCGAGCGTAAAGCAAAGCACAAAACACTAGAGTCGGGATTAACATTCTTATATCAATAAATCCAACTCAAGTGAAATATCAACTGAAATACAAGTAACTTAAAGGGTGTTTGGGACAACCATCCTCTAAGGATCCGTGGAACTATCTAAAACGTAGAAATAAACACTATAACACCATGGTCATTTCACTTTAATTTATACTTCAAAACCCAAATATCATTTCTTTTCAATATATCTATTTTCCAAAATAGTTTATATAGGTTAAATAATTTAAAGTAAAGTATTTATAATTTCCTTAAGTCTCACAAATTGCTTCACATCCACCCAAATTTCATTTTCAAATTTATTCAAAGCTCAGTTCATCAATTCAATTCAGTTCTAAATATACCATTTAAATTTTCAATATATTTCAAAGCTTTAATATTCAACATTTTCAAAGTTAAATTTAACAGTTTCATATAGCTCTTGATTTAACTTTATTATCATTTAATCGGGGAATATTCATTTAATAAATTCAATATCATTTAACTAGCCTTAAATTTCATTTTTACTAAATATTTCCTAAAATTTATTTAAACAAGAAATATTCATTAAATTATTTAAATCAAACCCAAGTTATAAATCATATCTTAAATCTCAATTTCAATACGTTTCAAATCGGTTTAATTAAATAAAATTCTTTAATGAATACAATTTCAACTAAATTCAAATTATCTTTCCAACCTAACTTATTCAAATTATTACCAAAATATATTTTGAAATATAAATTTTATACTTAACATATTATATGTATTAAATCCATCTTAATTAAATTAAATATCATTATTAAATATATATATATATATCATTACCATTTATATATAAAAATTTAAGAATCAACATTTATTAAAACCATATATTTCTTTCCAAAACCATAGAATTTATTTTCAAAATATTTATATATGGACCAACGGTGTCTGTATATAATTTCCTATTTATGGTCAAGTGATACAGATATTTATCATTTCAATCCGTAAATTTAAATACATACGTGTAGATATCATTTCGACCCGTAATCCCAAATTCAAATCAAT
The DNA here is from genome assembly GCA_030737815.1 of Allium fistulosum. NCBI lineage: Eukaryota > Viridiplantae > Streptophyta > Magnoliopsida > Asparagales > Amaryllidaceae > Allium > Allium fistulosum. The sequence continues at coordinate 447,905,822 of CM060903.1, forward strand.
TGAAAATCACTTGGGTCTATCATTTCAACTCATAACGATTTTCTCCTATTCTAAAGTCCGTTCGGGTATGTATCATTTCAACCCATAGTGAATTCTATACTAACAGGGAACATGCAGAGTGATAATAGATAATATAAAATATAACAATAGACATATATCATCAGTAACAATATAATATAAACAGCAGTATATGGTGTCATATCCCATAGGTGAATAATTACAGATAATAGCATATATAGCAATGAAAATAACTATCAACAGCATATTTCAATTGTGTTTCAATTGAAATCAAATTTAATAAATATAAGAACGATAAATCGTGAGTGAATACTCACCTTTCGAGGCTAGAGAAGAAAAGACAATGAAACGAGCTATGAATCCAAGCACGAATTCCAAAGCAAAGTAAGATTGGCATGAATTTGACGAAGATCTGATCAATAGGAATAGACGTAATCAAATCAGAATTGGATCGATGAAGATAAATGGTATAAGTGAATTAATATATATACGACTATATATATCTAAAAAAAAAATCTAAATCTAAATTCAAACATATTTTAAATTAAATATATATAGAAATTTCAAAATCCATTGTTTTAACTAAAAATTAAATACTAAAGTCAACATATAAAATAAATTATATGCTATATTTAAAACAATACTTAATTATTATAAATTTAGTATTGATAAAATCAACTTAAATCCAAAATAGTGATATATATAAACAAATATATGTAAGATATTTAGATATGCAACAACTGTTACTCAAAATGTATGCAGACTCAATACATACACAAATACCTATGCAGACCGACTATAAATATATGCAGACCCGTTTATAAATATACACGTAATACAAATATATATATATGCAAAATAAACCTATATATATATATATAAACTGGTATATCTATACCCATATAGCATACAAAAAAAATCAGTATAAACCTACAAATATTAAATACTGTAAATATTTATCCTATATACAGAAGCCATAAAATTCCACTTCTTATATATATTCTTAAACATACAACATATGCTTAAATATTAACGGACTTGTATATATATATATCTAAAACATATACATACAGTTGTACATTTACATAGGTCTATATACTATATATACTGTAAGGTTGAGACTGTTTACAAGCTTTATAACATAATATATAATATTTATACATACTCACTACATAATATAATATATAGTACTTACTGACATATGTATACTCATAAAATCAAAATACTGACAAATATAATATATGTGACCGATAACCCAACAGGACCATAGCTATATAACTACTATATATATGCAACACATGTTTCAAAATCTCTGGCACACATATATTTGGAAATTCGACCGAATATACACATATAAACCCTTATAACTCAATATACTCTAAAATGAACACGGTATATCTACTAACAGATAATATATATATAGTTATACAAACTCACATATACAAGAACTAAATTATATACAACTTACAGGTGTAACAGCCGATCATATATATACTATTTATGCAGACAACAAAATGATATTAGCCTGTATAAATGAATATATATAGTAGACAGACCAAATAAAACTTATATAAATTATCCTCTGTATATATAAAATCTGTGAACTAAACATAATATATGTTTATATATACTTACCTACATAATAAAATTAAATACCCCTGATATATGCTAATATGCAATATATAAGGTATATAATCTATACTAGATAATATTATAAGGTATATTACTAAAACCAGATCATATACTATATTTTAAAAATCTATGTAAACTGAAAATATATATATATATATATAAACTAAAGTCAAAAAAATATACAATTGAACATTAACAAATATATATAAAACCACTACCTATATATGTAGCAGAAGATTTTAAAACTGTAAGGGAGGGATGATCATGAGCAACCACTGCACAAGGCCTGGGTCTGGAGTGCGGCGCTCGGCCTAGGTGGCTGTTGCGTGGATGGCGAGGTGGTTCAGGCGATGGTTGAAAAAAACAGGCGGATGCGATGCGGCTGTGGGTTTGGGAGGAAAGGAAAGGCCGACGCGAGGCCATGGATTTGGGAAGGAGGCGCTGACAAGGCTCGGTGGAGGGGAAGATGATGGAGATGAGAGGGAGAGCGAGGGGTAGAAGAGAGAGGAGAAGGGCGAACGGCTGCTTGAGCCATGGGAAAATAAGGAGACGCACTGGAAACTCCTGAAAAACGAAACGGACACAAAAAATGAGATTAACCCTTTTATATATATACATATATCTACACGTTACTGTATATAAATTGTTTACTCAAATGAAAAGAAGGGGAAGAGATAGTGGCCGCGTGTACAACCGGAAAGAATATTGGAACCAGTAATGATATTGAATAGTAGGAGCCGATGGTTTAGAAAATATAAAAGGGGAAGCAAGTTTCAAGGCAACAATAAATATAAAAGAGTAACAGTGGAAAGAAAAAAAGTGCAGAGCAAACGTACCAAAGTAAATATAAACTGAAATGATGGGAATGGTAACATCTGTCCATTGATTCAGCGAAAGTCATTAAAACAATTAATGGGTTGATTGGACAGTACGTTTCAAATTTTGAAAACGAAGGAAGAAATAAGTCACAATTTATGGTATCGTTACAACGAACAGTTTATTGTTTCCGTCATGTACCGAACCTCAAAGTACAGAAGTGAATATACCGTAGAGATCAGCGTGATGAGACGATCAAAACGGTATATAGATATTTAAGGTACGATCATTCTATCAAAAGTCGATAATCGGTACCGATATACGTTGTTATTCCGTACGGAAAAATCCAAACGGAGCTAGAAACGTCCGAATTTCGCGAAACGAATTTCGCAGTCAGATTCAGAGTGTTCTAAATAAATTTCCTCATGTTGACATATTTAGGTTTCGGAAAACTTTTAAATTCAACTGTTAATAACCGATTTAAATAGAAATAAAATTTCACAAGAAAATAGACTTCAATATTATCAGACGAAAATTTACCAGTTGCTATGTTTAAATAGACGTATTCCAAAAAAAAAATTTATTTTCAAATTTTATTGTTTAAAATTTCACAAAATTTCAATTAATTAAATAAATAAAATCACTAAATTTTTTGGGTCGTTACACTCTCCCCCACTCAAAACTTTTCGTCCCCGAAAAGGAAGGAGGTAGGAGAATAGAACAACCAGAAATAAAAGTAGATTGAAAGTCAAGGTTAAACAATTAATTTAAAACTATATAAATTTTACTTGAAATATTCATTTGAAAACTTCACTTGAAAATCAATTATCTTTAATACATTAATACCTTTCAAAAACCCATTTGTAAAATTTATTGCTTCCTTTATAAATACCATTTATATGTTTAAACAACACCTTTATAAATATACGAAAACTATTTGAAAACAATTATTTACATCACTACTTATATTTAGAAAGAAGCTATTGAAAACATTAAATCCATATTTCATAAATTTATAAATTTTATCTCAAGATACTTTCAAATATTATCAATAATCATTTACTTTAACTATGTGTTATTTAATTAATAACTCCTAAAATATTTATAACACTAAAAATTTTATATCAAACCATGTAGTATATAAATAAACAATATTTTAAAAGAATATAGTCAACAAGGAAAAGAAGGTGGACTTGGAAAAATAGAATATAGGTGAATAAATAAAGCTGAGCAGATAAGGTAGATTCAAAGGAATAGTATCGGGCATGAATAATTAATTCAAACCATTAGAATTTCAATTTCAAATATTAATACAAAATTTCTTTGTTGGAAATACTTTTATAATAAAATACCTTTATAATAAAATACTTTTATAACTCGATGTTTCAACAAGTTTATCCTTGTTCCTGTAGACTCTGGTAGTGCGTTGATCAGGCGCAAAACTAGAATTCTCCAGGTACTTAGTAGACCTGTTTCAACACCCAGTGAAAATACTGGAAAACTTTTAAAAATAGATATGGAAAGTACAATCCAAACAAAAAAAATAAACAAATCATGGATCGCAGATACACAATGGTTACGCCTGGGTCCCCCAGGAAACATCCGTACCTTTTAAGCATTCACTGCCTTGCGAATTTCGCCATGATAACAAAACTGTGGACCGTAGGATACATAACAATGGTTACGCCTGGATCCCCCAGGAAACATCCATACCCCTTAAGCAATCTCTGCCTTGCGGATTACGCCACTAACACGACCATAGATTGCAGATACACAATGGTTACGCCTGGATCCCCCAGGAAACATCCGTACCTTTTAAGCAATCACTGCCTTGCGAATTACGCTATGCAGTCGAGTTCGTAAGACCATGGGTAACGCCATGGAATTCGAAGGACACTCGAGTATCATATTCGGAAAACCAAAAATCAGAGAGAATAATATCGATAGAATGAATCCAAGATGTGGCCACAAATCGGATATCAAGCAGAAGGCACTTTCCATATCTTTACTTCGAAAATATGTATCATATAGTACCTTTCAAATTAATTTAAAATATCATACTTATATAAAGTCCATTATATATAAGATTTCATTTTCAAATCAAATACTTTCCAAAATCAATAATATATCAAATCACACTTATATAGACTTCAATTATATAAGATTTCACTTTTCAAATTGAGTACCTTCTCAAATCCATAGTTTTTGAATCAACATCATACTTATACAAATCAATTTTATATAAGTTCGATAACTCCCAAATCAAGTATTTAGTAACATAAGGTTCTCAAATTTCAATTTTGTTTCAATATCCGTTCAGTTTCAAAATCATATACAATTCCACCAAAATTATTTCTTCTCAAATTAAATATCTTCAGTTCCAAAGTTTCCAAAATAATAAATTTAGAAAATAAATCCAAATTTCTAAATCAATATCATTTAAGTCAACCAATTCATTTCCGAAATCAATGGTTTTCAAAATCAATCTTATACTTACATAAGGTCCATCTTATATAAGGATCAAATTTTACAAAATAAATTTCGCTATATGAAGAGCCATATGGGATTGAATATCTTTGCTTTTATGGGTTATATATCTTTGTAATTTAAATTGGAAATTTTCTTTTAGTAAGCAAAGATATTCTAACCCGACAGCTTCCAATTTTAGCGTCAAATATATCAATGATATTAGAATATAAGATGTACATACGTCATTATTTCGCAAAATCACATTTGATCGCTCGCTCGATCACACAAGTTCGCTTTCGAACTAGTATTGTCCATTCGACTTCCCTAATACGGATTTCGATATGGTTTCTCGACTAGAAGCCATCAATCTCCTTGCATAGCCATATACTATGATAGAGAATTCTAGAATCAAGCCCAAAATCCATATCAAATATTCGCCATCAAGAATCGAATGAAAAATCCTAACACGAAATGGTGTAATTCACCTCAAACTTGTGTACTCAAACCTGGATCAAATTAATTGTGCGAATAAAACAGCATACGTACAACTTATATATTTATTCCAACTTGTTAAATATATAGTTTCATAAAGATGTTACTAAGTTAAAGCATTTAACTAAACTTTACTCAAAATATTTTGAAGACCAAATTCTTTTCAAAACATTTCAAATCTAAATTTCATATTAGAAAAATTTAAAATTTCCTTATTCATTTACTTAACAAAACAGTTTCAACTTATTTAAATCATATTACTACATACTTTAACATACATACCAAACTTATATACTTTATACTTCAAAATTTCTTAGCTTTTGAAAAGTTAACCTTGATTTGGAAGTGTTCGAACCTTCAAAATAGTCGATGAAATCAAATTTCAAATCCAAAAGTTGGAAATCAGCAACAAATCAGTAAATCAATTTTAATAGATAGGGTTATATTAAATCAAATCCAAAACTCAAGAACTAAACACCGGTTCACTTCAAATCGTTCAAATATATATACATATATCTTTCGAATATCAAATCATACTTTGGAATTTGAAATCAAAATTGGTTTCCCAAAATCACTCGCATAGTAAAGCTATTAAAGTGGCCTCTCCCTCACTCTGAAACTCGAAAATCAATGTCGATGATGCGTGCACTCATCACCGAAATTATTTCCCAGCGACATAAGTGAGTTCTGGATTTCTATTTTCTCAAACTTCTTTTGAAATTTCTTCGAAATCATTCGGAACTCATTAAAATCATTTGAACATTTTTATTCGAAAAATACTCTTAAATCATATTATTATTATATATTTCCAAATCTTAAAACCAATTTCAAAATATCGGAGTTCAATTCTCGAATTTCAAATTTAAAATCCTTCAGTTATAAATCATTTTTAGATAAATCAAATTTCTTATATAAATTTTTTTTCAAAATTACAAATCCTTTCGAAACCGCAAATTCTCATTTTAAAAAGGGTATATAATCATTATCGAAAACATTTCACTTTTATATATATACAATATAATCATACTTATCAAAATAATAATTTCGATATATAAAACAAATTCAAAATACAAACAAACCCGATTTTTGAAAAGATGATTAAAGAATGGATTTCAAACAAAGATAGAGATTCAAATTAGAGGAACTCTTGATCAAATAGAATTATGATTCGAAGATGAGATAATTAAATTTCAAAATAGAAGATGAATATACTTATATAAACCGCGGGCGACCTTAACCGGGTCAACCGTGACTTCAGGAACAAGATCGATGCGGAATTCCAAGAAAAATCAACATTCGATCGCAAGAGATAGCGGCATCTAAACCAAAGATATAGAAATCTCCGGTGAATCAATGCCAATTGTAAATGTAACGACCCGTAAATTTCGACCATTTAATTTGTTAATTTAAATTGATTTTTGTAATTTAATGTAGAAAGAAATGAAAATCTTATAATTTATATTGGAGCGAATGTTAGGAATTAAAGGTTGCATTGGTAAATAAAATAAATTCTTGACGATTGGAATGAAATCCAATTGAAGAAATAGTGGAAACCGTTATAATTGGTTAATTAAACTTGATTGTGTAATTAATACTGGAAGAAATAAATTGGAAATAGTATTAATGAAATAATAACTGAATTTAATTGCAACTATACAAATGGAAGTAAATTTGATTAAGTGGATGTCAATATTGAATAAATTAATGGAAATAAAATCTAAATGAATGTTGGATAGAACATAAGTGAATGCAATCGGTAGTATGGGAATAAATGCCAACATTTAATTGTAATTGCATATAAGGGATAAAGGAAAGGATTAAATTGATTTATGCAATAAAACATTGTAACGGTATTTGTTCGTAAATTTAGGTAATAAGGTAGTACGTTATTTAGAAATAAATTTAAGGGCAATAACAACTATTATAAATTACCTAATTTATTGGTCAATGAATTTATTTGGAATTAAAGTTCATTTAAATGTTAAGTAATTATGATGTTATTATTTATAATAAACGTTACTCTAATAATTAATAATATAGTAACGGAAGTGGGAATGTAAATTTTTTAGAAGCGTAAATTTACTTTAAGTAGTAATTGATAGATTGGGAAATAAGTTCAAATTAAGTTAATTGAGAAATTAATACGTAAACTATGTAAAGTAATTAATTGAATGTAAATTTAATGTTGTAAATTTTTATAGAACGTAAAGTATTTTAAAACCTTAATTAATGCATTTAATTGATAGAAGTACATTTAGGAATATAATATTTATTCTAATTAATGTAAATAGGTGTATATTAATGCAAGGAAATAAATTTAGCGTCATATATTGGATAGGGTAGTTATTTCACAAAAAGTGGAAATAAAAGAGTTAATACGAATAAAGGTGAAATTGGAAGATTTAGGTAGCAAAACATAACCAAAGGTTAAATATGTTTATAGGATAATAATTTGTTTGAATAATAAGAATGGGAATTAAGATTTGTTTATTTAATTGAATTTAAATTAGGAGAATTTGGTCATTGAAATTAATTGGAATTAAGTGTTAAATTTTACGTTAATAGAGATTTAAACTGAAATTCAAGAATATTAAAATAATAGTTTTCAACCCAACATTGAATCCATTCTACTTAAAAATTTATAGATGGAATAATCATTGATATTTAATTTAATAGAAATTTTGGGAACTTAATTTATAATTTTGAATATAATGAATAAAAGATTTGACACTACAACTTATAGATTTATCAACTCTAAAATGGACATAAAGATTTGTTTAAATCATTGTAAATAATTGAGAAATATAAGGTGATAAAATTGGTGAGTTTAAAATTTAAAATTTGGAAGTTGATTTAATAATAAATTTTAATTTATTTAATTAATGGAAAAATAACCATTTTGGCCACTGACTCGGATTTCGACGAAACCAGTTTCATCGGATCCGTAACGGTGAATTATAATAATGTTTCAAATTTCGTAGCAATCGGACTTGTCGTTTGATCGTACGGACTCGAAACGCCTTGAAATTTATGCAATTTAAATCAGTTAAAGTCAATTTGAAAACATTGTTTTTAGCATAACTTCTTCATACGATAGAATTTGAACCTGAAACCTTTTCCATTGCGTTTAAAATATTTTAAAACACCTATTTTGATATATGAGTTTATCCAATTTCGTTCCGGGGTCAGAACGGGCTTTTTGAGCCACTTTGGCGTTAGCGCGTACACTTGTTCTATCCATCTATTCTATTTTCAACCTTCTCTATAAATATCCCGCTAAACCCTAGCCTCTGTCTATTCTCATTTGTCTACGCGTAAAATTTCTTCAGCTTCTTCTCCTCCTCAATGGCAGACAAAATTTCAGATCCGGATCCATTTCAACATAAAGTCAAAAATTCAATGTCCTCAGAAAAATCTCAAATTAACATATGTTGAAGCTCTCGACGAGAGTAATTCAATGGTGTAATTCGTTTTTCAATTCGACGCATCGTTTGACCAGAAATCGCGGTCAAAATTGAATTGGGCGTTTTTGACTGGTGCGTCTGATCGGAAAATCCCTTCTGGGTTTTGTAGAGGGGCTAGCGCGTTGTTCATCGGCGAAGTTTGGTGGCGAATTGACGGTCGGATTGGCGGCAAAACACGGTCAAAGGGCCGGTCAAAGGGATGTAGATGGGTTCGGCTGTTTCCTCTTGCGTGCGATCTGGAGTTCGTGCGCGTGCATTTGTTTTACTGTAGAGTGCGTGAGGGAGAACCTGATGACGTGGCAAGGAAGGTATTGTGTTCTCTTTTGTTTTGTTTTTTTTTTTTGAAATTCAATCGCAATTTTCGCAATATCTTGTGCATACGAACTCCGTTTCACGCGCGGTTTTTTTTGTTAGGATCGTATTGAAATTCCAGACCTGATGACGTTGGTTTGGACGAATTCTGAGACGGTCAAATTTTTGGGTTTAAATTGAATTTAAATTCAAAAGGTGAGTGTTTTAACCCACTCACAACTTCTAAGATTTCTTATGTTTGTTAAATTAAATTTTAATGTGATTTAAAATTTATCTATGATTGTTTGGGCATATATTTAATCATCATCTCAGTTAGATAGCATTTATTTAAATTAAATTGTTATTTAATTTTATTATTGCATATAATTTGACAGTTAAATTTATTTATTATTGCATATAAACTGTCAGTTAAACAGTTATTTTTTTTTTTGAATATAAACTATTCGTTGATGCCTGTTATATTTTATATGCTTTATATTGTTGTTTTGTTTAAATTGGATGATGATTGTAATAAATGGTTGTTTATTGATATTTGGATGAATGGATGCTATATTTTATATTGTATAAACTGCAAGTTATTATGCATTTTCATTTCATTCGGGATTGCGGTTTGAAATGATATATAACCGTAAAACTTTTATTTTTAAATTTTCGGATTGAAATGATAAATATCCGTATCACTTGACCATAGGATAGAAAATTATATACAGGCACCATGGTCTATATATAAAATATTTAAAGTGATTTTCTATGGTTTGGAAAGAAATATACGGTTTAATAAATATAAAATTTTGATATTATATAAATATTATTATAGTTAAATTCTAAAATTTAAGCTATGTGTAACTTGATGATGTTTTAAGTTTGATTTACGAATATTTCAAGTTTGAGCTTTATTTAAGTGATATTGAATTTATTAAATAAATATTTCTAAACTAAATAATAGTAAATTGAATTAAGGTATATATAAGATTATCAGATTTGGTTGGGAATTTTGGAATATTTAAAGACTTGAAATATATCAAAATTGAAATGTTTTATATGAAATTAAGGTATTATTGTTTTCAAAGTATTAGTTTTCGAAATTGTTATAACTTTGAAAGTAAAATGGTTTGAAAAATGAATTTATTTGAAATGGAATTTATTTAAGAATTATCTGTGAATATATTGATTGGAAACCTATTGAAATTGAAAAGAATATGACTTCAAAAATGTTGTTTGGGTTTAAGATGATTTAAAAGAATATTTCAAGTTATCTAAATTTAAGAAAGATTAGTGATTGGAAATTTGGTTTTATTTAAATAAGATATTATTGAATTGTTTTGGAAATGGAAATGATATATTATTGAATTTGGTTTTGAAATGGAAATAATACATTGATAATTTGGGTTTGAAATAGTAAAAATATTTTGGTTTTAAAATATATACTATTTTGAAATAAAGAATATGTTTTGAAAGGGCAATAATTGTGTTTTAAAAGTATATATATTTGTAAATGACCACGGTGTTATAATAACGATTGGTTGTTAAAGAGACCGGGATCGGATATGGACATACTCTCTGTCGATACCGAAAACCACTTTGACAACTGTGTACGCGGTGGAGTTTCCAGAATGAAGTAGGATGGTGGCGACGATCCTAAGGTATATACGTGGACCCAACTCCCGTGAGTTGGCGTAAGGTGGCTAAAACAGGAGCGATCTCGGACCAGTGAGGTAGCACCTCTTCTCGGACACATTTCTTCGATATTATACTCTTACTTGTGATTTGACTAGATGGCCATCCTCCGATTTGGGAATGTTATTCGAGGTGGAACGGTAGTGGCTGCTATGCGTATCCATCAGTCCGTGTGCGTAATTGGTATATTTACCCTGGCATTGCCTAGTTGTGCCGTGTCACCTACCATATCGAGCTTTACTACGATTATGATTTTAAGATCCGACCGCGTTAAGGTTCTCCATCCCCTTAACGCTATTTTCTATATGATTATACTTTACTGATTAGACACTACTGTATATAGCGAATATTACTACATAGTAGATAGTTTAACGGATCCTTAAGAGATGTGAATCCCGAACATTTCTTAAGTTACTGCACTCACGTTAGACACTGGATAGGAGATGTCAAACCCCGTAAACATCTCTGACGCCGTTTACACTCATATTTATTTCATTGATTTAACTTACATAAGATCTTTTAGTTCTGACTCGAGTGTTTTGTCTTTTCAATTCGCTCGGGTCAGCCTGAGCATTTCAGGATTTGAAGGCTCTATTTCTGGAGGACGAAGACGAAGATTTTATTACTACTATTTATTATATTCCACTACACCCTTGTATTCCGCTGCATTAATTATCATTCTCTGGTATGTGTAACTCTGATATGTATTGTATAAGTATAATCAAATGTTTTGTAAAACAGCTTCATGAACTGTTATTTGATTATTATATTTTATCGTTCCGCTGCAAGATTCTATTTTGTTTCTTTTATTTCTCCACTTTTTCTTATTTACCCCATAACAATTCACCCTTTTGTATGGTTTAAGTTGGCACGTGTGTCTGCTTAAACATACAAAAAGGTGGGATGTTACATCTGGTATCAGAGCTTTGGTTTAGCGATAAACCTTAGCTTTGTGGGGTCTGACTCTTTATTAATAGGGTAGTAATACCCTATGGGAGTCGCTGAGTGTATATATATGAGAGAGCGTATTTGTTAGTGTTATAAAAAGGTTTTAATATTGTGTTAATCTATTCCGTTTTGTATTTATAAATTCTGGTTGGTGCATGGGACGCTATGACATCAATAGGGATTTCTAAACACTTAATAGGACAGACCGACATAATATTTGTTTTAATATAGGTGAATGAAATAATTTTGCCTATCATATTTTCTATATATAAAGTAAAATATTTTATAAAAGATATATATTTGGTTGCAATAGATTGGTTGTTAGGTAATGAAATTTATAAATAATAGAAATAAGATTTAAGATAAAATAAGTGAAAATTGGAAATTTAGAACTTAAGTTCCGGGTTTTTGGAAATTTCTTTCGAATAATTTTGGAATATAGTAATAATATTATTTAGAAGTATTTTCTGATATAAATATTTCAACTTAATTTGAAAGAATTGTTTTAAAGAAAATTTTGGAAAGAGATAAGTTCTGTACTTTCCTCTCTATCGCTGGAAAATAATTTCGTGATGAGTGCACGCATCATCAACATTCATTTTCGAGTTTCGAAGAGGGAAGGCCACTGTAGTAGTTTTACTACAAGATTATTTTGATAGACAAATAAATATTTTTAAATTGTTTTAAATATAATTGGATATATAAATTTTAAGTATATATTTATCTATTATTTTAAATGATTTGAAATTTAACCCGGTACTTAATTTTTAAGTTCCGTTAATTAATAGTTTCAATTAAGTATAGTAAATTGGAATATAACTAATTTATAATTGGAACTCTTACTAAAAATAAGTGATTAAATGCAAGGGTAAATGAAATTTAAAAGGAACTTGGAATTGTAACCTATGAAAAAAATAATGTAATTATTGAACCATTAATCAATTAGAAGAATTGAGAAAAATTTGTATAACTTTCAATTACATTCTTAAAGGCATATATATAACTTACCAAAAGATATAAAAGTTGAAAATGTTAATAAGAAAATGTATAGGAAATTATACAAGTAAGCTTATGTAATGAAAATATTCAGTGAATTTCTTTTATTAATAAGAATTAAAGTATAGCTGTTATGCCAGGTAACTAAAATTGAACATGAATATTTTTAAGAAATGAATAAATGAAATTAATAAGTATTGATGTTCTAGTTGTTATGGATTTTAGTATTAAAAAAAAATAAGAATAAAATAAGAATAAAAGATGAATACTGGAAAATGACTGTAAACTTAAGTTAATAAATTTACCTACTAAGGAATTTGATTTAATGTATAAAGATAATGAATAAAGAGAAAATCAAACAAAAATATATGGAATGAAATTAATAATAATGAACTTGATCTATTGTTGAATTTATTGTTTGTTTGGCTTATGGTTGTTTAGGCAAGGATACTTTAATATTGTTTGGATGTAGGAATAATCTATTTAGTTTCACCTAAGACTGCTGAGTGAAGGGTACACTTAGTAGTTTATTCTTCATTCTGCACAATATAAAGTTATGAACCTGAACAACTATTTCTTTTGTTTGATATGAATGAATGATTGATTTTATGGTTGTATGCCTTGTTGCAAGTGTTTAAATTGTAATAGAATATTATGCAAGTAGAATTTTGAAATAATGAAAGTATTCAATGAAATTGCTGTTAAATGATAATTTAATGTTATAAACTTAAGTTATAATTGAAATTTTACCAAGTAAATATAATTAAAGGTAAGTGTGACAAATGAATGATTATAAACTTAAGTAATTAAAGTGTGGATAAATAAGATCACGAAATAATAAATGAATGAATAATAGTAAGTAGTAAGTGCAAATAAATGAGTGTAATATAATAAAGGGAAATTGTAAACTTAAGAAAAGGGTTGAAGTTATTTCTAAATAAAATAGGAAAAAAATATAATAAAATGAAAATAAATGAAGTAATCACTGAATAAATAAAAGAAAGAAAATCAAACAACTAAAGTATGAAATAAATTTATAATAAGTTAATTTGGTTTGTTGGTTTGAATTGTTATTGCTTGTTTTATGGTTGGTTGGGTAAGGAAATTTGAAGTTGTTGGATGAATACATAATCTATTTTTTTGTTCCATCTAAGACTGTTGAGTAAATGATGCACTTGATAGTTATTTTCATTCCGTACAATTTCAAGTTTTGAACCCGAACAACTATTTGTTTTTTTTTATTGAATGGTTGTTTTGTATTTGTTGTGTACGCATGGTTGGAATTGATTGTTGTTGTATTGATAGTTGTTGTGGTTGAAACAACTCCAAATATTTCAATTTATATAATTTTTAACCCTTTTTGGATTATATAAGTGAAATACAGGTTATGGAAGCAATTTCTACTGCTTTTGGTTTCATAATTAAGCGTTGTTTGCCCGACAAATAGGTACGTTCTCGGATTACGGTTTTTATAGCGTTATTTTATTATTTTTCCCGTGTTGGGATATTAAATTTTGGATATTATATGTGGTATATTGATATATTTATATTATATTTTCTTCCGAGCCTCTCCGTACAAAGGAGACTCTGCCAAAATTTTCCGTAAATTTCGGACTTAGAAAATATTTTGAAAATGTTTTCCAAACTTTATTTATTTAAGTATAAAAAGATTTAATGATTATAAAATGGGTATATTTTGAATAGGATGTATGGTTTATTTAATTCTTCTTTTCCCTTCTTTTCCTTTTCGGGGACGAAAAGTTTTGAGTGGGGGAGAGTGTAACGACCCGTAAATTTCGACCATTTAATTTGTTAATTTAAATTGATTTTTGTAATTTAATGTAGAAAGAAATGAAAATCTTATAATTTATATTGGAGCGAATGTTAGGAATTAAAGGTTGCATTGGTAAATAAAATAAATTCTTGACGATTGGAATGAAATCCAATTGAAGAAATAGTGGAAACCGTTATAATTGGTTAATTAAACTTGATTGTGTAATTAATACTGGAAGAAATAAATTGGAAATAGTATTAATGAAATAATAACTGAATTTAATTGCAACTATACAAATGGAAGTAAATTTGATTAAGTGGATGTCAATATTGAATAAATTAATGGAAATAAAATCTAAATGAATGTTGGATAGAACATAAGTGAATGCAATCGGTAGTATGGGAATAAATGCCAACATTTAATTGTAATTGCATATAAGGGATAAAGGAAAGGATTAAATTGATTTATGCAATAAAACATTGTAACGGTATTTGTTCGTAAATTTAGGTAATAAGGTAGTACGTTATTTAGAAATAAATTTAAGGGCAATAACAACTATTATAAATTACCTAATTTATTGGTCAATGAATTTATTTGGAATTAAAGTTCATTTAAATGTTAAGTAATTATGATGTTATTATTTATAATAAACGTTACTCTAATAATTAATAATATAGTAACGGAAGTGGGAATGTAAATTTTTTAGAAGCGTAAATTTACTTTAAGTAGTAATTGATAGATTGGGAAATAAGTTCAAATTAAGTTAATTGAGAAATTAATACGTAAACTATGTAAAGTAATTAATTGAATGTAAATTTAATGTTGTAAATTTTTATAGAACGTAAAGTATTTTAAAACCTTAATTAATGCATTTAATTGATAGAAGTACATTTAGGAATATAATATTTATTCTAATTAATGTAAATAGGTGTATATTAATGCAAGGAAATAAATTTAGCGTCATATATTGGATAGGGTAGTTATTTCACAAAAAGTGGAAATAAAAGAGTTAATACGAATAAAGGTGAAATTGGAAGATTTAGGTAGCAAAACATAACCAAAGGTTAAATATGTTTATAGGATAATAATTTGTTTGAATAATAAGAATGGGAATTAAGATTTGTTTATTTAATTGAATTTAAATTAGGAGAATTTGGTCATTGAAATTAATTGGAATTAAGTGTTAAATTTTACGTTAATAGAGATTTAAACTGAAATTCAAGAATATTAAAATAATAGTTTTGAACCCAACATTGAATCCATTCTACTTAAAAATTTATAGATGGAATAATCATTGATATTTAATTTAATAGAAATTTTGGGAACTTAATTTATAATTTTGAATATAATGAATAAAAGATTTGACACTACAACTTATAGATTTATCAACTCTAAAATGGACATAAAGATTTGTTTAAATCATTGTAAATAATTGAGAAATATAAGGTGATAAAATTGGTGAGTTTAAAATTTAAAATTTGGAAGTTGATTTAATAATAAATTTTAATTTATTTAATTAATGGAAAAATAACCATTTTGGCCACTGACTCGGATTTCGACGAAACCAGTTTCATCGGATCCGTAACGGTGAATTATAATAATGTTTCAAATTTCATAGCAATCGGACTTGTCGTTTGATCGTACGGACTCGAAACGCCTTGAAATTTATGCAATTTAAATCAGTTAAAGTCAATTTGAAAACATTGTTTTTAGCATAACTTCTTCATACGATAGAATTTGAACCTGAAACCTTTTCCATTGCGTTTAAAATATTTTAAAACACCTATTTTGATATATGAGTTTATCCAATTTCGTTCCGGGGTCAGAACGGGCTTTTTGAGCCACTTTGGCGTTAGCGCGTACACTTGTTCTATCCATCTATTCTATTTTCAACATTCTCTATAAATATCCCGCTAAACCCTAGCCTCCGTCTATTCTCATTTGTCTACGCGTAAAATTTCTTCAGCTTCTTCTCCTCCTCAATGGCAGACAAAATTTCAGATCCGGATCCATTTCAACATAAAGTCAAAAATTCAATGTCCTCAGAAAAATCTCAAATTAACATATGTTGAAGCTCTCGACGAGAGTAATTCAATGGTGTAATTCGTTTTTCAATTCGACGCATCGTTTGACCAGAAATCGCGGTCAAAATTGAATTGGGCGTTTTTGACTGGTGCGTCTGATCGGAAAATCCCTTCTGGGTTTTGTAGAGGGGCTAGCGCGTTGTTCATCGGCGAAGTTTGGTGGCGAATTGACGGTCGGATTGGCGGCAAAACACGGTCAAAGGGCCGGTCAAAGGGATGTAGATGGGTTCGGCTGTTTCCTCTTGCGTGCGATCTGGAGTTCGTGCGCGTGCATTTGTTTTACTGTAGAGTGCGTGAGGGAGAACCTGATGACGTGGCAAGGAAGGTATTGTGTTCTCTTTTGTTTTGTTTTTTTTTTTGAAATTCAATCGCAATTTTCGCAATATCTTGTGCATACGAACTCCGTTTCACGCGCGGTTTTTTTTGTTAGGATCGTATTGAAATTCCAGACCTGATGACGTTGGTTTGGACGAATTCTGAGACGGTCAAATTTTTGGGTTTAAATTGAATTTAAATTCAAAAGGTGAGTGTTTTAACCCACTCACAACTTCTAAGATTTCTTATGTTTGTTAAATTAAATTTTAATGTGATTTAAAATTTATCTATGATTGTTTGGGCATATATTTAATCATCATCTCAGTTAGATAGCATTTATTTAAATTAAATTGTTATTTAATTTTATTATTGCATATAATTTGACAGTTAAATTTATTTATTATTGCATATAAACTGTCAGTTAAACAGTTAATTTTTTTTTTGAATATAAACTATTCGTTGATGCCTGTTATATTTTATATGCTTTATATTGTTGTTTTGTTTAAATTGGATGATGATTGTAATAAATGGTTGTTTATTGATATTTGGATGAATGGATGCTATATTTTATATTGTATAAACTGCAAGTTATTATGCATTTTCATTTCATTCGGGATTGCGGTTTGAAATGATATATAACCGTAAAACTTTTATTTTTAAATTTTCGGATTGAAATGATAAATATCCGTATCACTTGACCATAGGATAGAAAATTATATACAGGCACCATGGTCTATATATAAAATATTTAAAGTGATTTTCTATGGTTTGGAAAGAAATATACGGTTTAATAAATATAAAATTTTGATATTATATAAATATTATTATAGTTAAATTCTAAAATTTAAGCTATGTGTAACTTGATGATGTTTTAAGTTTGATTTACGAATATTTCAAGTTTGAGCTTTATTTAAGTGATATTGAATTTATTAAATAAATATTTCTAAACTAAATAATAGTAAATTGAATTAAGGTATATATAAGATTATCAGATTTGGTTGGGAATTTTGGAATATTTAAAGACTTGAAATATATCAAAATTGAAATGTTTTATATGAAATTAAGGTATTATTGTTTTCAAAGTATTAGTTTTCGAAATTGTTATAACTTTGAAAGTAAAATGGTTTGAAAAATGAATTTATTTGAAATGGAATTTATTTAAGAATTATCTGTGAATATATTGATTGGAAACCTATTGAAATTGAAAAGAATATGACTTCAAAAATGTTGTTTGGGTTTAAGATGATTTAAAAGAATATTTCAAGTTATCTAAATTTAAGAAAGATTAGTGATTGGAAATTTGGTTTTATTTAAATAAGATATTATTGAATTGTTTTGGAAATGGAAATGATATATTATTGAATTGGGTTTTGAAATGGAAATAATACATTGATAATTTGGGTTTGAAATAGTAAAAATATTTTGGTTTTAAAATATATACTATTTTGAAATAAAGAATATGTTTTGAAAGGGCAATAATTGTGTTTTAAAAGTATATATATTTGTAAATGACCACGGTGTTATAATAACGATTGGTTGTTAAAGAGACCGGGATCGGATATGGACATACTCTCTGTCGATACCGAAAACCACTTTGACAACTGTGTACGCGGTGGAGTTTCCAGAATGAAGTAGGATGGTGGCGACGATCCTAAGGTATATACGTGGACCCAACTCCCGTGAGTTGGCGTAAGGTGGCTAAAACAGGAGCGATCTCGGACCAGTGAGGTAGCACCTCTTCTCGGACACATTTCTTCGATATTATACTCTTACTTGTGATTTGACTAGATGGCCATCCTCCGATTTGGGAATGTTATTCGAGGTGGAACGGTAGTGGCTGCTATGCGTATCCATCAGTCCGTGTGCGTAATTGGTATATCTACCCTGGCATTGCCTAGTTGTGCCGTGTCACCTACCATATCGAGCTTTACTACGATTATGATTTTAAGATCCGACCGCGTTAAGGTTCTCCATCCCCTTAACGCTATTTTCTATATGATTATACTTTACTGATTAGACACTACTGTATATAGCGAATATTACTACATAGTAGATAGTTTAACGGATCCTTAAGAGATGTGAATCCCGAACATTTCTTAAGTTACTGCACTCACGTTAGACACTGGATAGGAGATGTCAAACCCCGTAAACATCTCTGACGCCGTTTACACTCATATTTATTTCATTGATTTAACTTACATAAGATCTTTTAGTTCTGACTCGAGTGTTTTGTCTTTTCAATTCGCTCGGGTCAGCCTGAGCATTTCAGGATTTGAAGGCTCTATTTCTGGAGGACGAAGACGAAGATTTTATTACTACTATTTATTATATTCCACTACACCCTTGTATTCCGCTGCATTAATTATCATTCTCTGGTATGTGTAACTCTGATATGTATTGTATAAGTATAATCAAATGTTTTGTAAAACAGCTTCATGAACTGTTATTTGATTATTATATTTTATCGTTCCGCTGCAAGATTCTATTTTGTTTCTTTTATTTCTCCACTTTTTCTTATTTACCCCATAACAATTCACCCTTTTGTATGGTTTAAGTTGGCACGTGTGTCTGCTTAAACATACAAAAAGGTGGGATGTTACAGTAAAGGAGTTTCACCCCTTCACAATTCATTCAAAGATTGGTGGGATCGCCTATTCTTATAGAGATCATTCGAAGTGGAGTTATGGGATACTCCAGAATCAAAAGAATACAAATAGGGAGAGACAAGAATGAATTTTGGAACCGCAGGGAACGTTCCAAATTCAAAGAAAATCGAGTCAAAAGGAAGAGATTCAACTCGAACGAAACTGATTCTGTAAATAAATTTACCATATATGTTAAGTTTTGCCTAGAGCCAAAGCTCTGATACCAACTGTAACGACCCGCTATTTTGGACCATTCAAATCGACAATAAATCCACACATGTCGGACTTGAATAATTAAAAACAATAGATTGTTAATTTAAATTTGGCAAAACTCAGCATATACAGTAAATAAATCAATCACAGAATCACAGACACAGAGTAATACAATAATACGCAGCGGAATAGATAAAATAGTAGTTCATGAAGCTACTATATAAACATCAGAGTTACAAATAAAAATACAACAGAATATCTCGAATACAGTGAAGTCTTCAGTACGAATAGACGACCTCTCTGAACAAATCAACTGGAAAGCTGAAAGCTGAATCGATGGTTTAATCTCCAAACGAAGCTCCAAACTCCAAAGGTGAGTCTCAATTGCTGTATCACTCGGTCTGACCCGAGCGTAAAGCAAAACACAAAACACTCGAGTCAGGATTAACATTCTTATATCAATAAATCCAACTCAAGTGAAATATCAACTGAAATACAAGTAACTTAAAGGATGTTTGGGACAACCATCCTCTAAGGATCCGTGGAACTATCTAAAATGTAGAAATAAACACTA
The DNA here is from genome assembly GCA_030737815.1 of Allium fistulosum. Classification (NCBI taxonomy): domain Eukaryota; kingdom Viridiplantae; phylum Streptophyta; class Magnoliopsida; order Asparagales; family Amaryllidaceae; genus Allium; species Allium fistulosum. The sequence continues at coordinate 447,926,251 of CM060903.1, forward strand.
TAACACCGTGGTCATTTCACTTTAATTTATACTTCAAAACCCAAATATCATTTCTTTTCAATATATCTATTTTCCAAAATAGTTTATATAGGTTAAATAATTTAAAGTAAAGTATTTATAATTTCCTTAAGTCTCACAAATTGCTTCACATCCACCCAAATTTCAAATTCAAATTTATTCAAAGCTCAGTTCATCAATTCAATTCAGTTCTAAATATACCATTTAAATTTTCAATATATTTCAAAGCTTTAATATTCAACATTTTCAAAGTTAAATTTAACAGTTTCATATAGCTCTTGATTTAACTTTATTATCATTTAATCGGGGAATATTCATTTAATAAATTCAATATCATTTAACTAGCCTTAAATTTCATTTTTACTAAATATTTCCTTAAATTTATTTAAACAAGAAATATTCATTAAATTATTTAAATCAAACCCAAGTTATAAATCATATCTTAAATCTCAATTTCAATACGTTTCAAATCGGTTTAATTAAATAAAATTCTTTAATGAATACAATTTCAACTAAATTCAAATTATCTTTCCAACCTAACTTATTCAAATTATTACCAAAATATATTTTGAAATATAAATTTTATACTTAACATATTATATGTATTAAATCCATCTTAATTAAATTAAATATCATTACCATTTATATATAAAAATTTAAGAATCAACATTTATTAAAACCATATATTTCTTTCTAAAACCATAGAATTTATTTTCAAAATATTTATATATGGACCAATGGTGTCTGTATATAATTTCCTATTTATGGTCAAGTGATACGGATATTTTTCATTTCAATCCGTAAATTTAAATACATATGGGTAGATATCATTTCGACCCGTAATCCCAAATTCAAATCAATTGAAAATCGCTTGGGTCTATCATTTCAACCCATAACGATTTTCTCCTATTCTAAAGTCCATTCGGGTATGTATCATTTCAACCCATAGTGAATTCTATACTAACAGGGAACTTGCAGAGTGATAACAGATAATATAAAATATAACAATAGACATATATCATCAGTAACAATATAATATAAACAGCAGTATATGGTGTCATATCCCACAATTGAATAATTACAGATAATAGCATATATAGCAATGAAAATAACTATCAACAGCATATTTCAATTGTCATTTCAATTGAAATCAAATTTAATAAATATAAGAACGCTAAATCGTGAGTGATTACTCACCTTTCGAGGCTAGAGAAGAAAAGACAATGAAACGAGCTACGAATCCAAGCACGAATTCCAAAGCCAAGTAAGATTGGCACGAATTTGACGAACAGATCTGATCAATAGGAATAGACGTAATCAAATCAGAATTGGATCGATGAAGATAAATGGTATAAGTGAATTAATATATATACGACTATATATATCTAAAAAAAATCTAAATCTAAATTCAAACATATTTTAAATTAAATATATATAGAAATTTCAAAATCCATTGTTTTAATTAAAACTTAAATACTAAAGTCAACATATAAAATAAATTATATGCTATATTTAAAACAATACTTAATTATTATAAATTTAGTATTGATAAAATCAACTTAAATCCAAAATAGTGATATATATAAACAAATATATGTAAGCTATTTAGATATGCAACAACTATTACTCAAAATGTATGCAGACTCAATACATACACAAATACCTATGCAGACCCATTATAAATATATGCAGACCCGTTTATAAATATACACGTAATACAAATATATATGCAAAATAAACCTATATATATATAAACTGGTATATCTATACCCATATAGCATACAAAAAAAAATCAGTATAAACCTACAAATATTAAATACTGTAAATATTTATCCTATATACAAAAGCCATAAAATTCCACTTCTTATATATATTCTTAAACATACAACATATGCTTAAATATTAACGGACTTGTATATATATATATATATATCTAAAACATATACATACAGTTGTACATTTACATAGGTCTATATACTATATATACTGTAAGGTTGAGACTGTTTACAAGCTTTATAACATAATATATACTATTTATACATACTCACTACATAATATAATATATAGTACTTAATGACATATGTATACTCATAAAATCAAAATACTGACATATATAATATATGTGACCGACAACCCATCAGGACCATAGCTATATAACTACTATATATACGCAACACATGTTTCAAAATCTCTGGCACACATATATTTGGAAATTCGACCGAATATACACATATAAACCCTTATAACTCAATATACTCTAAAATGAACATGGTATATCTACTAACAGATAATATATATAGTTATACAAACTCACATATACAAGAACTAAATTATATACAACTTACCGGTGTAACAGTCGATCATATATATACTATATATGCAGACAACAAAATGATATTAGCCTGTATAAATGAATATATATAGTAGACAGACCAAATAAAACTTATATAAATTATCCTCTGTATATATAATATCTGTGAACTAAACATAATATATGTTTATATATACTTACCTACATAATAAAATTAAATACCCCTGATATATGCTAATATGCAATATATAAGGTATATAATCTATACTAGATAATATTATAAGGTATATTACTAAAACCAGATCATATACTATATTTTAAAAATCTATGTAAACTGAAGAAAAAAAAATATATATAAACTAAAGTCAAAAAAATATACAATCGAACATTAACAAATATATATAAAACCAGTACCTATATATGTAGCAGAAGATTTTAAAACTGTAAGGGAGGGATGATCATGAGCGACCACTGCACAAGGCCTGGGTCTGGAGTGCGGCGCTCGGCCTAGGTGGCTGTTGCGTGGATGGCGAGGTGGTTCAGGCGATGGTTGAAAAAAACAGGCGGAGGCGATGCGGCTGTGGGTTTGGGAGGAAAGGAAAGGCCGACGCGAGGCCATGGATTTGGGAAGGAGGCGCTGACAAGGCTCGGTGGAGGGGAAGATGATGGATATGAGAGGGAGAGCGAGGGGTAGAAGAGAGAGGAGAAGGGCGAACGGCTGCTTGAGCCATGGGAAAATAAGGAGACGCACGGGAAACTCCTGAAAAACGAAACGGACACAAAAATGAGATTAACCCTTTTTTATATATACATATATCTACACGTTACTGTATATAAATTGTTTACTCAAATGAAAAGAAGGGGAAGAGATAGTGGCCGCGTGTACAACTGGAAAGAATATTGGAACCAGTAATGATATTGAATAGTAGGAGCCGATGGTTTAGAAAATATAAAAGGGGAAGCAAGTTTCAAGGCAACAATAAATATAAAAGAGTAACAGTGGAAAGAAAAAAAGTGCAGAGCAAACGTACCAAAGTAAATATAAACTGAAATAATGGGAATGGTAACGTATGTCCATTGATTCAGCGAAAGTCATTAAAACAATTAATGGGTTGATTGGACAATACATTTCAAATTTCGAAAACGAAGGAAGAAATAAGTCACAATTTATGGTACCGTTACAACGAACAGTTTATTGTTTTCGTCGTGTATCGAACCTCAAAGTACAGAAGTGAATATACCGCAGAGATCAGCGTGATGAGACGATCAAAACAGTATACAGATATTAGAGGTACGATCATTCTATCAAAAGTCGATAATCGGTACCAATATACGTTGTTATTCCGTACGGAAAAATCCAAACGGAGCTAGAAACGTCTGAATTTCGCGAAATGAATTTCGCAGTCAGATTCAGAGTGTTCTAAATAAATTTCCTCATGTTGACATATTTAGGTTTTGGAAAACTTTTAAATTCAATTGTTATTAACCGATTTAAATGGAAATAAAATTTCACAAGAAAATAGACTTCAATATTATCAGATGAAAATTTACCAGTTGCTATGTTTAAATAGACGTATTCCAAAAAAAAAAAAATTTTATTTTCAAATTTTATTGTTTAAAATTTACAAAATTTCAATTAATTAAATAAATAAAATCACTAAAATTTTTGGGTCGTTACACCGGCTCTAAGCTCTTCTTTTCTTACTTTTTAAGTTTTGTGAAAATGAGAAATGAACGTGAATCGATGGTAGAGCCGTGGATATATATAAGGGTTATGGTAGTGTGGATATTTCCTAATATACCCTTATGTAAATTAATTTGCTTATAAACCATTCTTAAGCACATTTATTTAATTAAGCTCGGCCCTTAGTTTTATTTTCAAATCACAATCCCCTTATCACTCTAATTATTTACATTATTCTATTAAATTTATCTAATTAAATCTCCTGAATAATGCTATCAAAAATTAGGGGTGTTACAGTAAGCCATCGATAAAATCCATCGATATTTAGTCTCATTTCCAAGTCGGAATTTCAAGAGGTTGGAGTCTGCAATCTTTTGTTGATCACTTTTGATCTGTTGACAATTCGCACAACTGTGAATATGGATGGAGATGTCCCTCTTCATGCTTTCCCACCAAAATGTCCATTTTATGTCCTTGTACATTTTGTTAACTCCTAGCTGGACATTCAGTTTAGATTAATGGCATTCTATCAATACTTCTTGTCTTAAGTTATCAACCTTTGGAACACAAATTCTTCCTTTTAACCTAGTATCCCATGGTTATCAATTTCAAAGCTTGAACTCAGCACTTGACCCTTTTAAAAATCCTCCTTAGCTGCTGATCTTCTTTCTACTTGCTGGTGATTCTTTCTAGAAGAGTTGGGGTAACTTCAAGATAAGCTATAACGGCATGCTTTCTACTCAATGCATCTGCTACCACGTTGGCCTTTTCGGGTGTGAATAAGATATCAAGATCATAAGATGCGAGAAATTCTAGCCAATGCTACTGCCTTATGTTTAAGTCCTTCTGAGTGAAAAGATATTTCAAAGATTTATGATCGATGAAAAGCTCAAACTTTTCACCTAGTAGATAATGTCTCCATATTTTTAATGCAAACACGACAGCTAATAGCTCTAAGTCATGTGTTGCAAAATTCCTTTCATGGATCTTAAATTGTCTACTTGCATAAATGATGACCTTTCTATGCTGCATCAGAACAACACCTACTTCTTCCCCACAAGCATTATTATATACTGTTAAACCTCCGCTTTCATCAGCAATTGCTAACACGGGAGCAGTAGTTAACCTTTTCTTGAGTTCTTGAAATGCTGCTTCACATTTCTATGTCCACTCAAACTTCATATCTTTCATAGTCAGCTTGGTTAAGTGAGAGGAAATTTTGGAGAAATCCTGAATGAATTTCCGATAATATCCTGCCACTCCTAATAAACTGCATATGTCCTAGGGAGTTTGTGGTTGCTTCCAGTCTAGAACAGCTGCAATCTTTGCTAGATCAACTGCAATTCCTTCCCTTGACACAACATGTCCAAGGAATGCTTCCACTTTCTCCCAAAAGTGGCATTTTGAGAATTTAGCTTTCAGCACATTTCTCCTCAATATTTCTAACACAACTTTAAGATGCTCTTCGTGTTCTTCCTCGGTCTTTGAATATATCAGAATGTCATCGACAAAGACTAATACAAATTTGTTGACTACTTCTCTAAATACTCCAGTCATAAGGTCTACAAAATAGGCAGGAGCATTGGTTAGCCCAAAAGGCATAACCAACCATCGTAGAATTCATTCGAGCTTATAAATGCGGTTAAAGGAATGCAATCTTCTGCTATCTCAGCTGATGGAATCCTATAGCTAGGTCCATTTTTGAGAATACTCGAGCAATATGTAGTTGGTCAAACATATCATCTATGCAGGGTATAGGATATATTTTTATCGTTTGTTTGTTTAGATCTCTATAGTCCATACACTATCTTAAAGAGCCATCAGACTTTGCAACAAAGACCGCTGCTACTCCCCAACTTGAGCGACTTGGTCTTATCAGTCCTTTCTTTAATAACTCATCAGTTTGTCTTCTTAATTCCTCCTTCCCTTTCAGTGCCTTTTTCCGAATCGAGTGAACAACCGGCCATATATTAGGGAATAAATCTATGCGGAACTCAATTTCTCGATGGGGCGGTAGACTTTTCACTTCTTCAAAAATGTCCGAAAATTCCTTACCAATTGGTATTTCTTCTAGATGTTTTTCGAATAAATTGAGCACATATATATAACTTTCCTTTACTAGACTAGGGTTTTCACACTTTATCTTAAAATGTTCATCTCTTCTATTTGCAGTTACATTGTCCTTTTATTACAATCAAGAATAGCTTTGTATTTGGACAACCAATCCATGCCGAGTAATATTTCAAATTCATTGAAGTTGAGGAGTATTAGATCACATGGAAAAATTTAGGATAGGTAGGTAACTTGGATGCTTTTACAAATCATAACGAGATTAGTCGTACCGCCTATCGGATTAGACACACATATGGGCATATCTAATATTTTTGGTTTAAGTTTAAGTTTATCAACTAATTTCTTAGAACTAAAGCTGCGGGAAGCCCCGGTATCAAATAATACCCTAACTAATATTTTATTAACGTCAATTTTACCTTCTAGAACTCCCTTTCCCTTTGCCTCGGTCGAAGTTGGGGGTTCGTCTTTGATGGAAAAAACTCTAGCTTGCTCTCCTTTATTTATCAATTGGCATTCCATTATCCTATGCCCTGGTTTGTGGCAATTGTAGCAGGTTCCCTTCTATTCTTTAGGATTTTACAGGTAGTGGAAAAAGGTGACCCTTCTGCTGGCAATTATAACAAAAATACATCTTTCAAACGATCTTCTTGGGATCCTCTATCTGGCTTTCCTTGCCCTGGTTTCTTCCCTTGCAGGTTAAACTTCCTCTTCATCCAATTATTGTTGCTACTGCTTTTAATTGTGAGTGGAATCTTCATGTCTAGAGTTACATATTGGAAACCCATATCAACCAAATCTACAAAAGTCCCCTTAACATGCGCCACCATACTGTCCTGATATCGTCTCTTTATTCCAGAGATAAACATTTCATTCTTCTTCAAAGGTGTGTCAATCAGACCTAGTCCAAATCGTGATGATTCATTGAACTTGTTAGAATACTCCTCTACGGAGATCTCTCCTTGTTTTAAATCCATAAAACTCCTGTAAAGGTGTGATTTTCCAACTGCTAGATACTGTTCTTCCAAGACCTCCTTGAATTGTGCCCAAGAAAAATTGGCCTCCGATTCATTCATAGAACGGACTCCCAACAGGCAAGAGCCCCATCCTATAGTTGCCAAGAAGCTAAGAATCTCTTCTGCTCATCTCCAATATTCAACCCCTTAAAAATTCTTTCACAAGAGCGGATCCAAGCTTGAACTTTTATAATGGACTATGTTCCCCTAAATGGTTTACCACCCAAACTGGTGTAATCTTTGCATAGGGTAGCAAAGTTAATTCAAGGTTGTTCAGAGATTACTGCTTCCTCCATTACTGTAGCATTTGATCGACCATTGGTGGTCGTGGCACTGTTTCCACCCCTTTCCCTTCCTCATCCTCGTCTTCCTTTCATCTCCTACTATTTGCATATAGTTAGGAAATATCTTTAGGATTATAGATGTGTTAGCACCAAAATTGGTCACTAACCTCGTTCAGAAAGATTGTGTAGAGATAAAAGTGATGAAAGTAAATTAAACAGAGAAGACAGTCCTAATTCAAATGCAGAAAGTAAGAACACCAAATTTATAGTGGTTCGGCGTAATTGCCTACGTCCACTTTGCTCAACTTTATTGATTTCCTTTATGGTTGATTACAAATACAATTCGTGAATCAAATGTTTGAATGAAGTTGTTTAAGTAGAGGAGATGAGTCTTGAAAATGGCAGAGTCTCCCCGTATTTTCTCTCCAAAAAAGGATCCCTTTCACTGTGACCCTGCCCCTCTATTTATAGGCAAAGATGGGCTGGACTTCCCAAGTGGGCTGATTGCCGAACGTTCCAGCCCGAGTACAGTGGTCACCGTATGCCGAGCAAGGTTCGCCGAACGATCTCCGCCGAACCATTCCTTCTATGCCGAACGGTGTGCTGGTTAGTTGTGTTGAATGTCTCCTGGATGACGAGTATTACGCCGAACACCATGGGATGCCGAGTACTCTTGTATGCCGAGCAGCCTTGATGCCGAGCGACCTTGTATGCCGAGCAGTCTTGATGCCGAGTACTCTGGTATGCCGAGCGACCTTGTATGCCGAGCATTCTGGATGCCGAACAGCCTTGATGCCGAGTACTCTGGTATGCCGAGCGACCTTGTATGCCGAGCATTCTGGATGCCGAACAGCCTTGATGCCGAGTACTCTGGTATGCCGAGCGACCTTGTATGCCGAGCAGTCTTGATGCCGAACAGCCTTGATGCCGAGTACTCTGGTATGCCGAGCAGTCTTGGTGCCGAGCACTTATGGGATGCCGAACACTAGTTGACGCTGAGCATAGGTTGTTGCCGAGTGCCAGTTGATGCCGAACACTACTTGGCGCCGAGTACCCTTGTTGCCGAGTACTACGCCGAGTAGTCTCGATGCCGAACACTGCTGAGTATTACGCCGAACACTCCTGGACACCGGACACTAAGGACGCCGAGTACTACGCCGAGTACTCATGGATGATGGTTGCTTCGCCGAACATTCCTGGATGCCGGACACTCTCTGATGCCGAGCACTAGTTGCCTGGTCAAATCCCCAGGAAACACTTGCCCCCCAAAGTGTATCTCGTGGCCAAACGTGGTGCGCTTTGAATCTGGTACAATCTACCTCGGAGGTACCCTCTCGAGAATGCTAGCGAAGGGAGGTGCGAGACGAACAAGCTTGGGATGCCGAACGACACGTTCTGAGCCGAACGTTCCTAGCGTGCCGAACGTCATTCCACCTTAATGCCGAGCGCTCCGGTATTGACCGGTTCTACCGGATATAGCCCCTTCGACTTCCTCCATTCCCCTCTATAAAACCAGTCCCTTCTTTTCTTCTCTCCTTTTACTTCTTATTTCCTCCGTTCTCACAATTCTGTTCAATCGTCCGAATTTGAGACTTAACTACTCCATCTCAATCTTCGATCTGCAAACTTAGGTATTTTTCATCGTATATTCAAACGAGATGTTCGAACGATGTCGTGTAGAGGGTTTTTGTATAGCTTGACTGCATTGCCGAACGACATAGCGTGGAGGAGTTAGGAGTATGCCCGCTTATTTGCCTTAGTTTCCTCGTGTTGGATCGAGGTCAAAAGGAAGAAGAAGAAAGAAAGGTGTTGGAGGGGGTAATGGCACCGTTCGCTGCTCCGGCGCATGTGGTCATGTGCCGGACGGTGTAATGGTTAGTTGCCGAACGCTACCTCGGCCGGACAATGCCAGGCCGAACGCTCACTAACATGTCAAACTATAATTGAGCCGAACGAACTAAAGCCGAACAATGCCCAAATGCCGAACGACTGATACGCCGAACATTGACCTCAGACCGAACGTTGAATCCAGCCGAACAATCCTTAGGTCGAACCGTGACTTTAGCCGAACAATATGATTGCCGAACACTTGACATGCCGAACAATATAATTGCCGACCAACTGACATGCCGAACAATACAATTGCCGAACACTTTACATGCCGAACAATACAATTGCCGAACACCTTTCATGCCGAACAATACAATTGCCGAACACTTGACATGCCGAACAATATAATTGCCGAACACTTTACATGCCGAACAATACAATTGCCGAACACCTTTCATGCCGAACAATACAATTGCCGAACACGTGACATGCCGAACAATATAATTGCCGAACAACTGACATGCCGAACAATACAACTGCCGAACACTTTACTTGGGACGATGAACATTACTTAAATGCCGATCAGTATAAATGTTAAACTACACTTAGGCCGGTTACTCTAGAAATCGTATGTCTTTTGAACCTTGAACTGTAATCACCTCAAGGCGAGCTTTTTGAGACGGTCAGCGATGACGGTCTTCGAAGGCGATGATTCGAAGCTAATTATTATATCTTTAAAACCTTCTTATTGTCTGTACACAATTGCTTGCACTAGTTCACACACCACGTGGGGGGAAAACTCGTGTTGCTAATTCTAACGCTCAACGTTTTTCAAGTATAGCTTTCTCAAGCACTTAGCCAGGTTCATTATTTATTCGGGATGTCAGGAAAATCTAGTTCTGCCACCATATCTGACAGGCCTGGGCCGTCAGTAAAGCAAGGAGCCGCAGATGCTTCCAACCCGTCAATCTCTCCCGCTCATAATCTGGCGCCCGATGCTCTTGAGTCAACCATCTTACTGGACAATCCGGTCGATTCTCAAGCCTCGAGGATCAATGAGGCCGCTCTGCGACGGATTTGTTCCATTCACGGAATTCCCTTTACTGACGTGTTAGTTCCTTCGAGACACGACCGTCCTCATTTGCCCCTAGTCGGGTACACGGCCTGCAACAAGTTCATGTGCTGGATGGGCAGCGTGCCTCCGTTTAACCTATTTATCCGAGATGTGCTGCAGTATATAGACATCGCTCCGTCGCAGCTGCACCCGAATGGTCATGCGTTCCTATATGGGACTTACTTACTCTTCATGGCTATCTTCTCCAGACCTCCAACCCCCGGTGATATTTGATACATTTACATGTTCAAGAGACGGAAAGATAGCCCTTCCTTCATCTTCCTCGAGCCGTATCACAAGTGCCAGATCTTGACAGGGGCCTGCAGCAAGTTCGCCCTATACAAACAGGAATGGTTCTATGTGCGATGCCCGTCTGGTTTCGCGAGGAGATGGGTTGAAGGCAGTAAGTCTCTCTGCTGAACCGTTACTCGTACTTAATGGGAGTCACGTTTTTCTTAACTCTTCATTTCCTCTTTTCAGGTATTAACCCGCGTCCGGAAGGCCGAGGATATTCTGATGCTGTCGACGCGATTAGAGCTCTTCCGGCCGAGGATCGAGATATTCGAGCTATCATTTCAAATGAATCGCTGTCGGGGTTCGGCTTGCTAGCTCCTGATCGTCGGGTCAGCCTTCCAGAAGGTGTTACAATTCCCAAACCTCCATCTGGTAAAGGGAAAAAACTTGCCGGCCCGTCGTCGCGTCGCGCTCCCGACGCGCACGAAGAAGGCGAGCGTAGAGAGGATGATGCACCCGACACTCAGGGTGAGAACGTGGGTCCTGCTTGGAATCCGGCAATCGAAGTTCAGGATATTGAGACGTCGTCCTCCCCTTCGAAGGGAAAGAAAAAGCTGAAATATACGGTTCAGAAAGAGAAAGTTGGCGACACCTCAAAATCTACGCCTATCCCTCCCGAGAAAGAGGCTTCTTCGCAGCATCTGGAGAGTTCTCTGAGGGGTCTCTCGAACCTCTCTATTCCCGAAGACATACTCAATTACGGGTTCGATGATCCTGAAACCCTCAAATTCTCCTCGCCCGATAGAGGCAATGTAGGAGTTCAACTCCCGGCTCACAGAGACAATACTCCGATTAGCAAAGACAAACGAACGGGTCCGTCGGGGGGAACACTTAGGACACACACGCACATGCGCATTCCCTAACATACTTCAAGTCTTTTTAATTCGTGAATTTTCCTTAATTCGTTGTTATCTTCCTTCTTTGCAGGTGATATGGGCCGCTCCCACGGACTTGATCGCCTTCAGGGGTCTTCAATATTTCATCACTCCGGACGGGATTCCGGTTCAGGCAGGCGCCGGGACCGAGGTGATTATGAAGATAGGGACAATCGTCCGCGCGAGTCGTCTCACCGCAAGAAAGCGCACTATCAATCTTCTCAGTCCCGTGATCTTCCTCCTACAACTGAGCCGGATAAAGAGAAGTCTCTGCAGAAGGGTTATCAGTCTGATGCTGCTCGAGAACAACATTCCAGTTCATCGAGCACGAGGCAAGTTCGAGAGCCGCGTAAAAGAACGGAATTCTCTAAGCCTCCTCCTCCTGCTCCTGCCGTGGACCCAACCGTTGCGGAAAAGATGGTCGATCTTAAGGCCAAATTTCCGAAGATTTATTTTGACGGTTTGAAATTCCTCCCGGCCATCCATCACATTCCTGGGCACGTGAAGCAAAGTGCGATTGCCTGCAACAATGACGTCTATGTTCAACATGACGCATTCGTGCACTTGGTGGAGAAGATCTCAGAAGTATCTGTTGAGCGTCAACACGAGATTGACCGTCTGAATCTGGAGGCTGACAGCGATAAGAAAATCATCAAACTCCAAGATGAAGAACTCGCCTCTTATAAGTTAAAGCTAGAAGCCGCTGAACAAGGCGCAAAAGATACTGCCGAGGCAGTTACTCGCTTAGAGGCGGCTCACAAAAAGGAGCTTGACGAAGCAGTTCAGCGCAGCGGCGCCCTTGCCCTAGAAAAAGACTCTGTCCAAAAAGAAAGGGACGCGCTCGCTACTCAAGTCAAAGAGCTGAAAGAACAACTCTCCAAGGAGAAAGAAGACAAAATAGCCGCTCAGGAAGAATCACAGCGGTATTGCGATGAGATTGTTGCTACCCGGCTCCTAAAGGCAAAGCTTGACGGTGAACTTGCCGGGGTCGAGAAAATGAAGGATGAGGCCCGTGAGGAGGGTAAAAGAATGGCTGAGGAGGAGCTTGATTCTCGCCTTGAGGCGGCCGCAGAGACTGGCAGGGAAGAGGTCAAAAGTATGTTTGACCCGTTGATCGCCGAGTACGGAGCCCGCGTCCTTATGCACCGCGACCTAACATTCTTGGGCGACGGCTACCATGAATCCCTGGCTGAGGCATGGGAGACCCTGATAAAGATCAAGAAAGTCGAATCAGGCTCCGAAGAAATCGACGAGGATGGCCTGGTGAAGGAGTTCCTGAGGGGGAATGAGCCATCGGATTTATCCGTAGCATTGGCTCTCTATGGCAAAGGCTCTTCCCCTTCGAAAGAGAAGAACAACGAGGCTGGCCCGTCAGAGGCCGACACTACTACTCCTCACATTGCCGCTCCTTATGCTGCTCAATCGGCTGGTCGGTCGACGCTTGATCCATTCGAGCAACATGCCAGTTATGATCCTGAAGATCCCGGGCTTGGCGTTCATGTGCTGTCACCTATCCTGGAGGGTGAAACCCCGCGCGCCACCGACAGTCAACCTGATCCTGGTAGGAGATTCTTCTTCCTCTAGAAATCGAAGTGATCCCATCATTTTTTAGCAGTGGTTATTCGTTCTAATGCCCACTTCTTATATTTTTTCACAGGTTGTTCTGACACTGAGCCAACTCCGAGGAGCGATGACGCCAAGGAGGAAGCGGAGAAAACAAGCGACGTTGCTCACGCGGGGGTAACTCCCGGCCCAGACGCTCAAGTGATCGGGGCGCTTGACGATGACAAACTTGATACTTCGTCTCCTGCCGAAGGAAGCGACGAAGTTAAAATCACTGGCGCCTCTGAACATACTTCAGAGATGAGCATGAAGGATCGTCTTGCCGACGAGGAGAAGAGAAAGGTCAAAGTTAAGGTTGAATCTGAAGTCCTGGAACTTACTGACCCGTGGAACAGACCTTTGAAAATCATTCTCCCGGGCAGGTCCAAACCACTAGATGTTCCGTCTCCTACTCCTGACTCCGTCTCTCTAGCAAGCAAAAAGTCCAAGAAGAAACGTGAGGGAGAGGAGTCGTCGGAAACACCAAAGGCAGACAAGAAGAAGAAGTCAAAGAAATGATCGATGCACTTGTTCAACAAGTTTTGCTTAAGTTTGTAACAGTTTCTTTCTTCCATAACTTGTAGTTTGTATAGGCCCGAATTTTGTAGGAGTGATCTTGTATCCCCATTTTGGACTTATCGAATAAAATTTTAGTTTCTTCTTGTTTGAATGATTCTCTTGTCTTTATTTGGTTTGCTGACACTGTGCTCTGGGGACTTGGAGACTGTTCATACTCTAGTTCGCGCTCTGGAGACTTAGAGTACTCCGCTCCGCATTCTGGGGGTTCGGAGATCGGAAATTGTTTATACTCTAGTCCGCGCTCTGGGGACTTAGAATACTCCGCTCCGCACTCTGGGGACTCGGAGATTGGGAATCGTTTATACTCTAGTCCGCGCTCTGGGGACTTAGAGTACTCCGCTCCGCACTCTGGGGATTCGGAGATTGGAAATCGTTTATACTCTAGTCCGCGCTCTGGGGACTTAGAGTACTCCGCTCCGCACTCTGGGGATTCGGAGATTGGAAATCGTTTATACTCTAGTCCGCGCTCTGGGGACTTAGAGTACTCCGCTCCGCACTCTGGGGACTCGGAGATTGGAAATCGTTTATACTCTAGTCCGCGCTCTGGGGACTTAGAGTACTCCGCTCCGCACTCTGGGGACTCGGAGATTGGAAATCGTTTATACTCTAGTCCGCGCTCTGGGGACTTAGAGTACTCCGCTCCGCACTCTGGGGACTCGGAGATTGGAAATCGTTTATACTCTAGTCCGCGCTCTGGGGACTTAGAGTACTCCGCTCCGCACTCTGGGGACTCGGAGATTGGAAATCGTTTATACTCTAGTCCGCGCTCTGGGGACTTAGAGTACTCCGCTCCGCACTCTGGGGACTCGGAGATTGGAAATCGTTTATACTCTAGTCCGCGCTCTGGGGACTTAGAGTACTCCGCTCCGCACTCTGGGGACTCGGAGATTGGAAATCGTTTATACTCTAGTCCGTGCTCTGGGGACTTAGAGTACTCCGCTCCGCACTCTGGGGACTCGGAGATTGGAAATCGTTTATACTCTAGTCCGCGCTCTGGGGACTTAGAGTACTCCGCTCCGCACTCTGGGGACTCGGAGATTGGAAATCGTTTGTACTCTAGTCCGCGCTCTGGAGACTTAGAGTACCCCGCTCCGCACTTTGGGGATTCGGAGATTGGAAGTCGTTTGTATGAGTCTGTACGCCGCACAGAATAATGTAATTTATCATTCAATTAAGAGATACAGAAACTTCATAGAAAATGTGGCTTCAAGCCTTTATTAATGAAAATCAACTAAATTGCTCGATTACAACTTCAAAAGGAAACTAAGTCATTATTGAACGGAAACATGCAGAAAACAATAGTGCCTATAACAAGAAAGGGAAACATGCTAAATGTAATAGTGCCGCAAATGTTCACTGTTCCATGCTCGGGGGAGTGTCGCGCCATCAACGGTCGCTAGCTTGAATGTTCCTTCTCCAAGCTTCCGTTCAATGGCGTATGGACCTTCCCAGCTGGGATTCATGCGTGATGGTACTGGGAAGACTCGTTTCAGAACGAGATCACCCACATCAAAGATTCTTGGGCGGACTCTGCCATCGTAGTAGCGCTTGACTCGATGTCTGTGCGCCGCCGCCCTTAACTCAGCTTCTTCACGCTTTTCGTCGATGCAGTCTAGTGATTCCAGCAAGAGGTTTTGGTTCGTCTTGGGGTCATAGTATGTCACTCGGTGCGATGGAACTTCAAGTTCCACGGGTATTACGGCTTCAGAGCCGTATGCCAAGGCGAACGGAGTGTGGCCGGTCGCGGACTTGTGGGTAGTCCTATATGCCCATAATGCTGTCGGGAGTTCATCTACCCACTTGCCTCCAACCTTCTCCAGACGCTTCTTTAGTATGGACTTGATTATTTTGTTAACGGCCTCGACTTGTCCGTTAGCTTTTGGGTGTGCAACGGCAGCGAACTTTTTCTCGATGCCGTACTTTAAACAGAACTCTTTGAACTCTCTACTTTCGAATTGCGTTCTGTTGTCTGTAATGATGGTGTGTGGAAGACCGAAGCGGCATATAATGTTTCGTACAACGAAGTTAATGACTTTCTTAGAGGTGATAGTGGCCAAAGGTTCTGCCTCAGCCCATTTCGTGAAATAGTCGACTGCAACTATCGCGTATTTCGCACCACCTTTGGATAGAGGCAAAGAGCCGATTATGTCGATTCCCCAGATCGCGAATGGCCAAGGGCTGATCATTTGTGTGAGTTCCGTTGACGGAGCCCTCGGGATTTTTGCATATCTTTGACACTTGTCGCATTTTCTTGCGTAGTCCGCGGCATCCCGGTTTACGGTGGGCCAGTAATACCCATAGCAGAGGATCTTCTTTGCTAGCGTTTGCCCCCCAGTATGGTCGCCGCATTCCCCTTCGTGGACTTCCCTCAAGACTCGCTTTGTCTCATCATGAGCGATGCATCGTAACAATGGGACTGAGAATCCTTTCCGGTACATGGATCCATCCTGCATTACGTACCGCGCAGCCTTTCGAAGGACCTGTCGTCTTTCGCTTCTTCTTTCTGGTAAAGCCCCGGTTGTCAGGTACAGTTTGAATGGGGTTATCCACGAGTCCTTCTCGATCTCTGTTTCCAACACAAGGTCGATTTTCATCTCGTCTGCACTCGGGGCATGCAAGACTTCCACGGGATACAATCCCATTTGTTGAACATCGTCGGTACTCGCGAACTTAGCCAACAAGTCGGCTTCTTTGTTTTGCTCTCGCGGGATATGTGAAATGTCATAACGCTCAAGATTTGATAGTAGTTCCTGGACCTGAACGAGGTACGGAGCAAGTTTTCGTCCTTTTGCTTGGTAGTCTCCTCGTACTTGGTAAACCACTAACTGCGAGTCACAAAAGATTTCGATCGATTTGATTCCGAGTTCTTTGATAAGCTTCAAGCCAGCGATCAATGCTTCATATTCAGCTTCGTTGTTCGTAGCCGGAAAATCGAGCTTCAGGGCATAACAGATTGATCGGTTCTTCGGAGTTATAAGAACTACGCCCGCGCCGGAGCAACGGTCGTTTGATGCACCGTCAGTGTATAATTTCCATCGAATGGGGGGAATGATGTCGTGATCGTCCGGTTTGATGGGTATGGTAAATTCAGCGATGAAGTCTGCTAACGCTTGCCCTTGGATAGCTCTCCGTGGTAAGTACGCGATATCGAATTGGCTCAACTCGATGTTCCATTTTAGCAATCTTCCAGAAGTTTCCGGTCGTTGAAGTACCTGCCTCAGGGGTTGATCGGTATAAACGCCGATTGAATGCGCTTGAAAGTACGGGCGTAGCTTGCACGATGCAATCACCAAGCAATAAGCCAATTTCTCAATTTTAGGGTAATTCTTCTCTGCCCCGTTAAACGCTTGCTAACATAATATACCGGCTTCTGGACTCGATCCTCCTCACGGACCAAAGCTGCGCTTATCGCATGAGGGGATATAGCCAAGTAAACGTACAACATCTCATGGTCAACTGGTTTAGATAGCATTGGTGGGCTCTCCAGATGCCTTACCAGGTTCTGGAAAGCTTCCTCGCAGCTAGACGTCCATTCAAAATTCCTCTTTCCTTTCTTTATTATGTCGAAGAACGGGATGCACTTGTCAGTTGCCTTGGATATAAATCGACTCAGCGCAGCCACTTTTCCATTCAAGCTCTGTACCTGCTTTATAGTCCTGGGCGCTTGTACATCTCGAATGGCTTGGATCTTTTCTGGGTTGGCTTCGATTCCCCTAGCGTTGACGATGAATCCTAAAAACTTCCCTGATGCAACGCCGAAAGAACACTTCAGCGGGTTGATCTTCATTCCATAGGACCTGAGTATGTTAAACATTTCAGCTAAGTCTTGAATGTGGTCGTTTGACTGCCGTGACTTCACGAGCATGTCATCCACATAGACTTCCATGGTTTTGCCCAGCTGGTCCTTGAACATTCGATTCACCAGACGTTGGTAAGTTGCTCCAGCATTCTTTAGTCCAAAGGGCATCACTACATAGCAATACAGCCCAACATTTGTAACGAAGCTGGTGTGTTCTTGGTCCGGAATATGCATTGGGATTTGGTTGTATCCCGAGTACGCATCCATGAATGACAACAATTCGTGCCCTGCTGTGGAATCGACCAACTGATCGATCCTAGGCAACGGGAAACTGTCCTTAGGGCATGCTTTGTTCAAGTCGGAATAATCTATGCAAGTCCTCCATTTCCCATTTGCCTTCTTTACTAGCACGGGGTTGGAGACCCACTCCGGGTAGAGGGCGTCGCGGACGAACCCATTTGCTTTGAGTTTGTCCACCTCCTCTCCAAGAGCGGCGGATCTCTCTGGATCCATTCCTCTCCTTTTTTGCTTGACTGGGACGTATTTCGGGTCTACGTTCAACATATGACTTGTGATGGCGGGAGAAATCCCACACATATCAGAATGCGTCCAGGCAAAAACATCAAGGTTTGCTCGGAGGAAGTCGCTAAGGTCTTCTGTCATTGCGGGGCCTAACTGTGATCCGATCTTCAGTATTCGCGAAGGGTCGTCACGGCTAACCGAAATGTCGATTGTTAATTCAGCCGGTGCCGCCTTCTCTTCCCTGGGTTTCTCATCGTCGTCTCTCGGATCTATATCTCCGTAGATCCGAGAACTATGCCCGAGCCAGGGCTCGGGCACTACTTGTCAATTATTCGCGTTGAGGATGCGGACAGGATTGTCCGCACCCTTTCCTTTTTCCCTCCGGTGGGCTTCTCGGAGCTCGGCCACATAACAAGAACGACCAGCTGCTTGGTCTCCGTGAACAATGCCTACCCCTTTGTCAGTCGGGAACTTCAAAGTCAAGCACCACGGGGCTAGTGCCGCCCTAAATTCAGCCAGGGCCGGCCGACCCAAGAAAACATTATATGGAGAGTCCACATCCAACACCACAAAGGGTAGAATTCGTACCCTCCGACGCTCGCCTTGTCCCAGTTCAACTGGTAACTCGACATATCCTACTGCATCAGTCGCAGCGCCGTTAAAACCGTGGATACGAGCCTTGGATGGTTTCAAGTCTTTTGTCTCTAGCTTCATCTGATCATATGCCTTCTTGAAGATGATGTTGACTGAACTTCCACAATCAATCAAAATTCTTTTTACATATGCTGGTCCGATTGTTGCAGATATGACCATGGGATCGATGGTCGGAGCCTCTATCTGATCAGCGTCTCTGTTTCTGAACACAATATCGTCTGTCATCACGCGCTGCTGCTTAGCAGGGGCCCCGTCCTCTACGTTCGAATAGCACTCGAAATCCGCATGCTTCAAGGAGCTCGCATATCGTTCCATCTCTTGCCAGTTCTTATCTGCGGGATGAGGTCCGCCGATAATTGTATTTATAACCAGTCTTCCAACAGTCCGGGCAGGTTCCTCTGGATGACGTGGAGCCGGTGCACGACCTGGGTCGGACATTCCCTGTCCTCCTTCCTGCGGATCCTTCACAAATTCTTGCAACTTCTTTTGTCTGATCAATTTCTCGATAGCGTCATGCAGGTGTCTGCATTCTTCCGTGTTGTGTCCATAGGTTTCATGGAAGCGGCAATATTTCCCGGTCCGTTTCTGTTCTTCAGTTGATTCCTTCGGACGTGGTTTTCTGTATTGAAAAGTATTGCATGTGGATAGGTAAATGTTCTCAAGTGGGGCGTTTAGCGGAGTGTACTCGCTGTAGCTTGGAATTCTCGACTTCCACTTTCCCGCTTCTTTCCTCTTTCCTTGACTCCTTCCTCCGGACTCTTTGGGCTGCACAGGCTTATTCTGGACGTTGACTTGGACCTTTCCTGAATTGTCTCCAGATTGCTTCACAGCAACGTTGCTCTTAATTGACTCTTGGGCAGGTCCCGGTGCCTTGTCTCGTCGTACCCACCTAGCTTCCTCTCTTCTTATGAACTGGTGCGCCTTGGAGTAGAAACGCTCTAGCGTAGTCGGAGGTTTTCCCGCCAGCCAATCTCCGAATTCAGAATCCGGATCTACACCTCTCATCACAGCCATTAGAATTGCATGGTCGTTGGGATTACTGACTTCAGTTGCCGCAACGTGGAATCTTTGTAAGTACTCCTTCAGCGACTCTCCGGGACTTTGGATTACACTTGACAGAGACATCACGTCCTTCGGGCGTGTAGTGTGTATCCTGAATTGCTCAATAAACTTCTTTGCCAACTCCTCGAAATTTGATACGGATCGCGGAGGAAGTCGGGTGAACCACATAGTAGCGATCCCAGATAGAGTAATCGGAAAGCACCTACACTTGGTGGCATCATTTGCTCTGGCTGAATCCATCATCCATTCATACCTCATTACGTGTTGTCTGGGGTCAGTCTTTCCTTCGTATGCAGGAATGGTTGGCATGCTAAACTTCTTGGGGTAGGACGCTTGCAGCACAACATCCGTGAACGGAGTATGACTTCTTGACACTCCCCAATCGTCATTTGATAGGCCCTGATTTTCTTTCATCAGTTGCCTGATCATGGCTGTCAGATCAGGTGTCTGTATGGAAGCTGGGAGGTTGGAGTCAGTTCTACGTGCCTGTCCATGCTGATGCCTCCTTTCCTGGCGATCTGCCAATCGTGCGTCATGAGGTTCAACATTGTTAACATCTTGATGATCTGGAGCTCCCTCCTCCACCTGTACTCCGGTTCGGAAGTTTCCAGTCCTGGCCTGGTCGCGGTCTCCTGCTGTTCGAACAGCAGCATCTGCCCTTGTAGTTTCAGTCTTACGGCGTCTGCGCCTGGGTGGCTCATCGGAAGAAGTTGAGCTGTCAGAAGAGGAATAAGCAGCTGGATTGCCCCCAGCATTCTGCTGCTGCTGTTGAGTGAGTTGTGCCATCAGGTTGGCATTAGCTTGCATCTGTTCTCCCAGTTGTCTCCTGCTTTCCCTAAGTTCTCTCATCAAGTCGTTGAACTCCACTCTGGTGACAACTGGAGTCTGTTCTTGAGCGGCAATCCCTGCACTCGGGATTGCTGGTTGATTGCTAGGTCCAGCTTGTTGCACGCTAGCAGTCTCTCGGGCATCCGCATTAAGAGAAGCTGACCTGGTACGTGGTCTTGCCATTGTAGAGTTATTGGTATGAACTCTGAGTAGGATCAGCGGATGTTCTATCAGTAAGTCGGATCTTCTTTGGGGGATTTGCTCAATCCAGTAGCTTCAAAGCAGATCCTTGAGGTCTGAGAATTCAATTCTCGGTGAAAGCACCAAAGTGTTAGCACCAAAATTGGTCACTAACCTCGTTCAGAAAGATTGTGTAGAGATAAAAGTGATGAAAGTAAATTAAACAGAGAAGACAGTCCTAATTCAAATGCAGAAAGTAAGAACACCAAATTTATAGTGGTTCGGCGTAATTGCCTACGTCCACTTTGCTCAACTTTATTGATTTACTTTATGGTTGATTACAAATACAATTCGTGAATCAAATGTTTGAATGAAGTTGTTTAAGTAGAGGAGATGAGTCTTGAAAATGGCAGAGTCTCCCCGTATTTTCTCTCCAAAAAAGGATCCCTTTCACTGTGACCCTGCCCCTCTATTTATAGGCAAAGATGGGCTGGACTTCCCAAGTGGGCTGATTGCCGAACGTTCCAGCCCGAGTACAGTGGTCGCCGTATGCCGAGCAAGGTTCGCCGAACGATCTCCGTCGAACCATTCCTTCTATGCCGAACGGTGTGCTGGTTAGTTGTGTTGAATGTCTCCTGGATGACGAGTATTACGCCGAACACCATGGGATGCCGAGTACTCTTGTATGCCGAGCAGCCTTGATGCCGAGCGACCTTGTATGCCGAGCAGTCTTGATGCCGAGTACTCTGGTATGCCGAGCGACCTTGTATGCCGAGCATTCTGGATGCCGAACAGCCTTGATGCCGAGTACTCTGGTATGCCGAGCGACCTTGTATGCCGAGCATTCTGGATGCCGAACAGCCTTGATGCCGAGTACTCTGGTATGCCGAGCGACCTTGTATGCCCAAGCAGTCTTGATGCCGAACAGCCTTGATGCCGAGTACTCTGGTATGCCGAGCAGTCTTGGTGCCGAGCACTTATGGGATGCCGAACACTAGTTGACGCTGAGCATAGGTTGTTGCCGAGTGCCAGTTGATGCCGAACACTACTTGGCGCCGAGTACCCTTGTTGCCGAGTACTACGCCGAGTAGTCTCGATGTCGAACACTGCTGAGTATTACGCCGAACACTCCTGGACACCGGACACTAAGGACGCCGAGTACTACGCCGAGTACTCATGGATGATGGTTGCTTCGCCGAACATTCCTGGATGCCGGACACTCTCTGATGCCGAGCACTAGTTGCCTGGTCAAATCCCCAGGAAACAAGATGAATCTTAGGGAATGGAATGAAATTCGGATGTACTTATTCGGATCAAATTTTTAAATGTGTGCTCTCTAGACTAAACTCATTTTAGGGCAGTACTAACCCTATCTCTAATGAGTTGAAGCCATCAAGGCTTAGGTATTCACTTGATCATAAGCTCTGATACCAAATGTGATGACCTGTCTCCTTGTTCCTCAGAAATCGACACTAATACATCCCCAATATTCACGTGCCGAAAATCCAATTGCTGGAGAGGAAGATTATCATGGGATAAAAGAAAATAAAGATAGAAGACAAAACAATAATATAATCTCACATCATATTTAACAACTCGTAATCATTTAGATAGTACACACAATCACTCTCAAAATAAGATATCAGAGTCATAACAAGTACCAACCAAGCTAGGATAGTTATAACGGCCTATCCCAAAGGGTGCTGGTAGATACTTATACATAATACAAGCACAACAGAAAGTGATAGACAATTTAAACAAAAAGATCCAAAATGCTCCATGCTCCATGCTCTATGCTCAATGCCTCATCCCAAATGCTCCAAATAATCTAACTACTTGGCTGCTTGAAAAAACAGAGCACCCAATGTTTAAGGGAAAAGAAAAATAAACTCCGAGTCAGTCATGGGACTGTTGTGAGAAACTCAAAATACGCGTTTTGAAACAAAGGGTATCTCATAAAACCACGCCACACATAAACACGAAATGAGTTTTTACCTTATGATAACCAAAACATTTGCTACGCAAAATCATGTGATATTTTTTTTAATGACATTCTTTTGAAAACATTTACAAGTAAACTTATTAATCTTAGCTGAAATTGTTACCATTATCAAATTCCGAATATGTTAGGCTCTACAAATAAAACCCTTACAAGGCTCGTTCGGAGAATGGATTCCATACAATGGTAGGTAAGGGACTGCCTTCCATACAGTACATCTCTAGAGGGATGTACCGAGGATACACAAACAATCCTCCGCATTTGGCAAGATCGGTCTATCCTTATTTGGCACTAGCCTGAATAGAAACTGAATACGTCATCGCCCCGGTTGTACCCGACCTATCCAGGATCCCTTAGCTTACACCACATACTCGACATATAGAGAGTAATCTACAAAGGTGATTATCATACCCTAATGGTTGCGAACCACATAGCCTTACAACGTACCATGTTTAAGCCATTATCGGGTGATGAGGCCTGAGGTAACGATTACCTTTCACATAGCACATTCCACTTTGAATGCCACACTGCCATTCCATGATCACACAACTGATTTCTATAAACGTATAACTTCTGTGACGACCGCCCATGACCCCTGCACCGAATCTAACGATAGAGCGCTGTAAAGTGTGCCAGGCGACCATGGACGATTGTCAAGGTAAGATTTAAAACAACAGAATCTATCGTATTACTCACAGCGCATGGACAAAATACAATAGAACATATGTATAGTGAAGCTTTACAGAACAAAATGACATCATATAAAACTCCATAATAGTTGAATACAAGCATCCACATAGTCAATACATCTAGCCTCACTACATATCTCTCAGAGAATACAAAACAGCGGAATATCCAGTACATATAATAAGAAGATAATATGCAACCCTCCAGCTCGTCTTCGATATCAGCTTCGTGAGAAGAGAACAGCACCTGTCACCTGCTACCTAGTCTGCCCGTCCCAAAATGGACGAACAGCCCAAGGCAATAAGAATTAAAACATAAAGCCTTGAGTCAGACAACAGTCTTAGTGAGCAGTAAATTAACTAACAACATACCAAAAGAGCATAAAGGAAAAGGAATAGGAATACAACCCTCCCACTCCAACCTCATTCTACAGTGATAGCCCCAGACACACACTAAGCAGAAGCAAACATAGCAGAGCATACAATTTAAAGTAAAGCTACTATCACTCGAGTCAAGGGCGATGTTTTCCAAGTACCAAGGCCTAAATCAGATAAGCACCCGGAAAATACCGCTCTCGAGTCCGAATGACGATACAACCAAACATCCATGACTCTGGCTATCACTGTTATCATTGCTTCGATATCACCGTTAATTGAATGACCGGCACATTCTTTCAGCCGTCCGTCAAGGGCTAATGGAAACCCCGGTTCTAGACATAACTCCCGCACGTCGTCGCAGCCCGTGCCTAGGACTATCGAATCTGCCCATAGTACTCGACCATCAACAGTTGGCCGTTGGGACTATCGAATCTGCCCAAACGTACTCTTGCTTAGAGCATGCTAGAACCTTCAAAAACGATGCTATCCAAGCCTCCTAGTCATCCTCCTCGACGACTATTCTCATATCCATTCATTATCCTCAACTCGAATCATATCACCGAGTTATCAACATGCTTGGAATGATCCCGTCTGGATTAGACCAAGTCTTCATCACATGATTGCCTCGCTTCATTACATCCCCGCAAAGCCTCATCTCATCATCACATCATCAAATCCATGCATAAGAGCTTCATCATCCCGCTACATATGCCACGAGCAGCTTTCCCAATTCAAGAGCCTTTCCCTTAGCTTTTGAATCACCTTCGATCTAAATATAGTCATCAATCATCTAGTTCATAACAATCAATCAAATCAAACATCAATCCAAGCAATCAAGCATTCAAAAATGATCTAAGTAGATAATTATAACAATAATGGCATTTTCGTAATTAAAGAGTTGAAAGTCCAATAAGCATGGAAACATGGATTATATCTCTACAAACTTGATGAATGAACTTGCATAGGTTAACATGTGATAAAATGGATGTAACATCATCATGAACAATGGATCTATATGGATCTACACTTAGGATGAAGAAAATGCATGGAAATCTCTATTTTAACACCAAATCGAGCCAACAATCCGATATACTCCTTTGGATCCGTGTGAGAGATAATCACCACTCACCAAATCACCTAAACCAACCCAAATCAACACGCTTCAGATCTGGACAGCAAAGGATCAAGCTTGATCTATCACAAATCCGCTTCAAATGAAGAAATCTCTCTTGAAAAGATGAAGATTTTCAATCTAAGCTCTTGAATCTTCAATCTTGATCTTCGATTTGGATGGATGGAAGCACTAGATTAGAGTGGAGAAAAGAAGTGAAGAAGTGTAGAAGTCGAGCTCTCAAAATGGCAGCACTTCGTCGCTTCCAAATCCGGATCCCAAAAATGAAGAGAAGCTCTCCTATTTATAGCAGAAAATACCCTAAGTCGTAACTCGGCTATCTTCTTAAGTCGCTGCCGACTTAACACTATGTCGACCTACGACCTAACGCTTTGCCATCCTACGACTTAACCAGAAGCTTCTGCGACCTAACAACTGCTATCTCCTAAGTCGGTCACGACTTATAGCATGCGCGCCTACGACTTAAGACTCATGCGCCTCTAGCGACTTACCACTAGTCACGACTTATAACTCGGCAGAAGATACGACTTAACAGACAACTGGGTTACGACTTATCACTTGGCAAAACCTAGCGACCTAACAAAACCCAACGACTCACGACCTAACAAGGTTACGACCTATAACCTCAGCGACCTAACACTTAGGCAAAACCCAGCGACCTAACACTTATGCGACCTAACTCCACACGCTAACTCCTTAGGTCGCTAACACGCTAACTCCTTAGGTCGCTAACACGCTAACTCCTTAGGTCGCTAACGCGCTAACTCCTTAGCACGGCCACGACTCAACTAGGCTACGACTTATCTCTTTAGGTCGCTAACCCACCCAGTCGACCTAACTTGGTAACAACTTAACCCTTAGGTCGCTTACGACCTAACCAACCAAGCTACCAGACGACCTATCCCCTAACAGCTTACTCCACTAGGTCTGCCTACCCTTGAGTCGCCATACCCTTAAGTCGGTCAGTTCTTTAGGTCGTTAACTCGCCCTGCCGACCTAATACTTAACCAAATCCTAGGTTGCATAATTCTATAGGTCGCTCCAACTAACCCACGACCTAACACTAACTCGCCGAATTCCTTAACTCGGTCATGACTTAGCTCTTAGGTCGTTCACGACCTAGGACTTAGATAAATCTGGCTAAAAATCTGAAATGACTTAAAAATGCTAAAATTCCAGATTTTGACGAACTTGTCGATCCGTAAAAATACGGGTCGTTACATTCTCTCCCCCTTAGGAATTTCGCCCCCGAAATTCCAAGCAATCAAAACTATTCTATACGCCTACCATCCATAGCAATCAACAAACCATGCATCGAATTCTAACTTAGCGTACAGAATTCTAAAATTAGAACAAGTTACAATATCGCGAGATGACACGACACCTTAGGGCCATACCTTGAAGAGTTCAGGATGAGCTGCCTTCATCCTCTCTTCCACCTCCCACGTACAGTCGTTATCATCATCACTCCATTGTATCTTGAGCAACTTAACTACCTTCCTCCTGAGCTGTTTCGTGTCAGTTTCAACAACACGAAGCGGCTTACGAGGTCTTCTATCGACTGGATCAACTTCTAAGTCTTCACAGCTATCAGCAGAAACCACCGTACTCGAGTCGTGTACATACTTGCGTAGATATGATACATGAAAAACATTGTGCACACTCGACATCTTCTCTGGTAACTCCAATCTGTAAGCGAGCTTTCCAATTCGCTCGATAATCGGGAATGGTCCAACAAATCTCGGAGTCAATTTTCCTTTCTTCCCGAATCGAATAACATTCTTCAGTGGAGAAATCTTCACAAAAACCATATCTCCTGCGTCGAATTCCAAATCCTTTCGATGCTTATCAGCATAACTCTTCTGACGGTCTTGGGCTGCCTTCATTCGTTGCCGAATGATCTCTATACAATCTGAAGTCTGACGAATCATCTCTGGCCCAAGCATCAACTTTTCTCCAGTTTCCAACCAACATGTCGGAGAGTTACACGGTCTTCCATACAATGCCTCATACGGTGCCATACCAATACTTGACTGGTAACTGTTGTTGTATGCAAACTCCACCAAATGAAGGTGATCTTCCCATGATCCTCCGAAATCCAAAACACAAGCTCTAAGAAGATCTTCCAAAACTCGGTTGACTCTCTCGGTCTGACCATCCGTTTGAGGGTGATAAGCTATACTCAAACCCAACTCGGTTCCCAAAACTTCCTGGAAGCTCTTCCAAAATCCACTAGTGAACAATGGATCTCGATCGCTCACTATACTCTTCGGAATACCATGGAATCGGACTATCCACTTAACATACAACTCAGCCAACTTTGATGCAGTCCTAGTCGATCGAACAGGAATGAATCGTGCACTCTTAGTCAGACGATCTACAATGACCCAAATCCCTTCATTTCCCGTTCTGGTTCTAGGCAATCCATCGATAAAATCCATCGACACTTGTTCCCACTTCCATGTAGGAACTTCTAATGGCTGAAGCAATCCACTTGGCTTCTTCTGTTCGGCTTTAACCAACTGGCAGTTCATACACTTGGAAATAAAATTTCCAACATCCTTCTTCATACCTTCCCAGTAGTAGGTTCTCTTCATATCCCGATACATCTTATTTCCACCTGGATGAATTGTCAGTTTCGAGTGATGATTTTCCTTCAGGACTTCACTCCTCAATTCATCTATGTCGGGAACAACTAGTCGTCCTTGCTTCCGAAGCCAACCCTCTCGATCGACCTTGAATCCTTTATCCTTTTCTGGATCCAATCCAGATTCCAATTCACGGATAGTCTTGACAAGCTTATCATCTCGCTTTTGGCCCTCGCCAATCCTTTCCACAAGAGTGGGTCTTATAGATAAGTTTGCCAACATCTCAGGTTCCAATTCGCATCTAGGCCTGAAGTCAAATCCTGCTAAATACTCGAGACTCTTCCATTCTGAAAACATGGCTCCCAATCCTGCATGTCTTCGACTTAACGCATCTGCCACTGCGTTACCTTTTCCCGGAGTATAAGCTATACCAAAATCATATGATGCTAAAAACTCTAGCCAACGTTGCTGCCGAAGATTCAAATCCTTTTGGGAGAAAAGATACTTCAACGACTTATGATCCGTAAACAACTCGAATCGAACTCCCAACAGATAATGCCTCCACATCTTCAGGGCAAATACAATCGCCGCTAACTCCAAATCATGAGTTGGGTAATTCCTTTCATGCGGCTTCAGTTGTCGACTGGCATATGCAACAACTTTATCCCTCTGCATCAGCACTGATCCAAGTTCAGTACCACATGCGTCGGTGTAAACCACCATCTCATCATTCCCACTAGGAATAGTCAAAACAGGAGCACTCGTCAATCGCTCTTTCAGGATTCCGAAAGCTTGCTCACACTTAGCATCCCAACAGAACACTTGGTTCTTCTTCGTTAATCCTGTTAACGGTGCAGCTACCTTGGAGAAGTCTTTGATAAACCGTCGATAATATCCTGCTAATCCAAGAAAACTTCTCACATCTAATGCATTCTTAGGTCTAACCCAATCCTGGATTGCTGCCACCTTAGCGGGATCAACCGCTATTCCATTTCCAGAAATCACATGGCCTAAGAACCTCACTTCACTCTTCCAGAAGTGACACTTCGAAAACTTAGCCTTCAGCTGATGTTTCCGTAAGATTTCCAAAACAATACGCAAGTGCGTCTTGTGCTCTTCTTCAGTTCTGGAATAAATCAGAATATCATCCACGAACACAAGTACGAACTTGTTCAACTGATCTCTGAACACTCTATTCATAAGATCCACAAAATATGCTGGCGCGTTAGTCAATCCAAACGGCATTACCAGCCACTCAAAGAAACCGGATGGTGTCCTAAAAGCAGTCTTCGGCACACTATCCTTAGCCACTCTCAACTGGTGAAATCCCGTTGCCAAATCCATCTGAGAAAACACCTTAGCCTCGTGAAGCTGATCAAATAAGTCATCTATTCTCGGCAATGGATACTTGTTCTTCTTAGTCACCTTATTCAGCTCACGATAATCCACACACAATCTCAATGACCCATCTGCCTTGGTTGCAAACACAACTGGTGCACCCCACTCGGACACACTACGCCGAATGAATCCTTTCTGTAAAAGGTCATCAACTTGCACCCTCAACTCTTGTTGTTCCCTAGGCGCCATCCGCCTAAGAGGCATCACAACAGGTCTGGCTCCTTCAACTAGATCTATTCGAAACTCGATCTCTCTATGCGGCGGCAACCCTTTGACTTCGTCAAAGACATCCTCGAATCTATTTGCGATTGGCACTAAAGACAGTCCATCCCGTGGAACAACTAGCAAATACATGAAGCTCATGAAGACGCCTTCCTCATGCTTACATCGTATCACAATCTTTCGCCCTTCCACATTCTCGACTGTCACCTCCAGCCTCTCACAATCAACCTTAGCCGCATACTTCCTAAGCCAGTCCATACCCAAAATAATTCCGAACCCCGCAAAGTTCAGAACAAAGCAATCACAAACAAAAGAGCAACCATGACTCGTTACAACTAGACCACGGCATAACATACACAAACAAGACGAACCCCCAACTGGATTAGTCACAACCAATGGCCTATCAACAATATCCGGTTCCAAACCTAATCGGCCTACTAGTTCATTACAAACAAACGAATGCGATGCTCCAGTATCAAACAAAACTCTAACTGGAATACCACATAGGAAAAGAGTACCTTGAACAACCACACTCTTTCCCTTCTCTTCAGCAGTAGGAGCTTTTGAAGACGACGGAACAGCTCCTAAAGCATAGGCTTGCACAATCTGCCTGTCCTTCCTTGGTTCTGGACAATTCTTCCTGAAATGTCCCGGCTTGTCACAGTTGTGACACTTCATCTGTGCCTTCGGATTCTTACAATCCTTCGAGAAATGGCCCTTCTGCTGACAATTGTAGCAAGTCACCTCGCCTTTCGGCTTCTTCTGGCCATCCTTACCCTTCTGCTGCTGCTGCTTCCTCTTCTTGTTTCCACCCTGCTGGGGTTTAGACTCTTCCCTGGTCACAGCAACAACAGATCCTTCCTTAGGAAACAGACTCTCATGCCTAAGAGCTTTCTCCACAAGCTTCTCAAATGAATCGTCCAAATGATCCACCAACTGTCTCCCAAGATAACTGTCCAAGCCTGTCACAAACTTCTCATTCTTCTGATAAGCGGATTCAATATATGACCGGGCATACTTGGACAAAGCTTCAAACTCAGAAACATACTCAAGAACATATCTTCCACCCTGCTTGAGCTCTACAAACTTCTTGAACAGAACAGACTTCTGAGCTGTAGAAATGAACTTAGCTTCAAATCTGACTTGGAATTGCTCCCAAGTAATCTCTTCCTCCGCAGTATTGATGGTAATAGAGTTCCACCAATCAGAGGCTCTCCCTTGAAGCTGCCTTGATGCCAACTTCCTCTTAGTTGCATCATCAATTTCCAAATCACCAAAGATCCTTCTACAAGCATCTATCCATCTCTGGACTTCGATAGTTGATTCTGTTCCCAAGAAAACCTTCCCTCCGAGAGCAATATAATCCTTGCACAACTTAGCAAAATCCACTGGTTTCGGAGTTTGGACTTGAACTCCAACATCAACTGCTGCCCCCGGAACTGGTATCCTTCTCATGATCGAAGTCATCATAGCTTCGAACATGGCTGCATAATCAGCAGTCTCTACAGTAGCACGGCCTTCCCTAGCAGCTGGTCTCCCTCTTCGACTCATTCTCAATATCTATAAAAAAGAATGATTAGAACATCTAGAGAAACAACTGCATAAAGGACTCAAACCCTACTAAGCTACTATATTATATATAGTATTCATCCATCAAAATACAATTACGTCTCTCATACGTAGTTACGACTGCGGGCATTGGGTAAAATCGATTAACCAATGCTCTGATACCAAATGTGACGACCGCCCATGACCCCTGCACCGAATCTAACGATAGAGCGCTGTAAAGTGTGCCAGGCGACCATGGACGATTGTCAAGGTAAGATTTAAAACAACAGAATCTATCGTATTACTCACAGCGCATGGACAAAATACAATAGAACATATGTATAGTGAAGCTTTACAGAACAAAATGACATCATATAAAACTCCATAATAGTTGAATACAAGCATCCACATAGTCAATACATCTAGCCTTACTACATATCTCTCAGAGAATACAAAACAGCGGAATATCCAGTACATATAATAAGAAGATAATATGCAACCCTCCAGCTCGTCTTCGATATCAGCTTCGTGAGAAGAGAACAGCACCTGTCACCTGCTACCTAGTCTGCCCATCCCAAAATGGACGAACAGCCCAAGGCAATAAGAATTAAAACATAAAGCCTTGAGTCAGACAACAGTCTTAGTGAGCAGTAAATTAACTAACAACATACCAAAAGAGCATAAAGGAAAAGGAATAGGAATACAACCCTCCCACTCCAACCTCATTCTATAGTGATAGCCCCAGACACACACTAAGCAGAAGCAAACATAGCAGAGCATACAATTTAAAGTAAAGCTACTATCACTCGAGTCAAGGGCGATGTTTTCCAAGTACCAAGGCCTAAATCAGATAAGCACCCGGAAAATACCGCTCTCGAGTCCGAATGACGATACAACCAAACATCCATGACTCTGGCTATCACTGTTATCATTGCTTCGATATCACCGTTAATTGAATGACCGGCACATTCTTTCAGCCGTCCGTCAAGGGCTAATGGAAACCCCGGTTCTAGACATAACTCCCGCACGTCGTCGCAGCCCGTGCCTAGGACTATCGAATCTGCCCATAGTACTCGACCATCAACAGTTGGCCGTTGGGACTATCGAATCTGCCCAAACGTACTCTTGCTTAGAGCATGCTAGAACCTTCAACAACGATGCTATCCAAGCCTCCTAGTCATCCTCCTCGACGACTATTCTCATATCCATTCATTATCCTCAACTCGAATCATATCACCGAGTTATCAACATGCTTGGAATGATCCCGTCTGGATTAGACCAAGTCTTCATCACATGATTGCCTCGCTTCATTACATCCCCGCAAAGCCTCATCTCATCATCACATCATCAAATCCATGCATAAGAGCTTCATCATCCCGCTACATATGCCACGAGCAGCTTTCCCAATTCAAGAGCCTTTCCCTTAGCTTTTGAATCACCTTCGATCTAAATCTAGTCATCAATCATCTAGTTCATAACAATCAATCAAATCAAACATCAATCCAAGCAATCAAGCATTCAAAAATGATCTAAGTAGACAATTATAACAATAATGGCATTTTCGTAATTAAAGAGTTGAAAGTCCAATAAGCATGGAAACATGGATTATATCTCTACAAACTTGATGAATGAACTTGCATAGGTTAACATGTGATAAAATGGATGTAACATCATCATGAACAATGGATCTATATGGATCTACATTTAGGATGAAGAAAATGCATGGAAATCTCTATTTTAACACCAAATCGAGCCAACAATCCGATATACTCCTTTGGATCCGTGTGAGAGATAATCACCACTCACCAAATCACCTAAACTAACCCAAATCAACACGCTTCAGATCTGGACAGCAAAGGATCAAGCTTGATCTATCACAAATCCGCTTCAAATGAAGAAATCTCTCTTGAAAAGATGAAGATTTTCAATCTAAGCTCTTGAATCTTCAATCTTGATCTTCGATTTGGATGGATGGAAGCACTAGATTAGAGTGGAGAAAAGAAGTGAAGAAGTGTAGAAGTCGAGCTCTCAAAATGGCAGCACTTCGTCGCTTCCAAATCCGGATCCCAAAAATGAAGAGAAGCTCTCCTATTTATAGCAGAAAATACCCTAAGTCGTAACTCGGCTATCTTCTTAAGTCGCTGCCGACTTAACACTATGCCGACCTACGACCTAATGCTTTGCCATCCTACGACTTAACCAGAAGCTTCTGCGACCTAACAACTGCTATCTCCTAAGTCGGTCACGACTTATAGCATGCGCGCCTACGACTTAAGACTCATGCGCCTCTAGCGACTTACCACTAGTCACGACTTATAACTCGGCAGAAGATACGACTTAACAGACAACTGGGTTACGACTTATCACTTGGCAAAACCTAGTGACCTAACAAAACCCAACGACTCACGACCTAACAAGGTTACGACCTATAACCTCAGCGACCTAACACTTAGGAAAAACCCAGCGACCTAACACTTATGCGACCTAACTCCACACGCTAACTCCTTAGGTCGCTAACACGCTAACTCCTTAGGTCGCTAACACGCTAACTCCTTAGGTCGCTAACGCGCTAACTCCTTAGCACGGCCACGACTCAACTAGGCTACGACTTATCTCTTTAGGTCGCTAACCCACCCAGTCGACCTAACTTGGTAACAACTTAACCCTTAGGTCGCTTACGACCTAACCAACCAAGCTACCAGACGACCTATCCCCTAACAGCTTACTCCACTAGGTCTGCCTACCCTTGAGTCGCCATACCCTTAAGTCGGTCAGTTCTTTAGGTCGTTAACTCGCCCTGCCGACCTAATACTTAACCAAATCCTAGGTTGCATAATTCTATAGGTCGCTCCAACTAACCCACGACCTAACACTAACTCGCCGAATTCCTTAACTCGGTCACGACTTAGCTCTTAGGTCGTTCACGACCTAGGACTTAGATAAATCTGCCTAAAAATCTGAAATGACTTAAAAATGCTAAAATTCTAGATTTTGACGAACTTGTCGATCCGTAAAAATACGGGTCGTTACAACTTCTGAGCTCGTACGTCTCAGGAAAAGGCATTAAGCTAAGAGAAGTTGTCTTTTCCACCACTAAACAGATGATACCTTCATAGAGATCAATCAGTGTAATTAGAAATGCAACATCAAACATTCGTCCATACAAGTTGTCCAAGAACCGAACAAACCGAAGGCACTCTCCTACCACATCTCGTCGGGAATTACCCCTAGGATTAGTAGCGAGAAGTCCTTGCACTGAAGATATCAAATAAAGAACTACTGTCACATAAATATGATATGGGAAATTTCCCCTGGGGGTCAGTGACTAGCAGCCCAACATTCCATCTTCCAAATCATTTCCTTTTCATGTTTTTTCTTTCGAACGCGTATATTGGTTCGAAGTGGTTTTTGAATAAGAATTACCCAAATCCGACCTCGGTTCCTTCAAACCAATTATCGATAAAAGAGGTGTTAATTATATGGGTAATTATTTGATTAATTCATTCCTTTATATCAAAAATATCTTTTTAAAGATATAAAATTTTAAACCATTTCTTTCCGGTATATATGGAATCATTAAACCTCTCTTTCTTTTTGGAAAATTATTTATTTAAATCTTAACATAGATTTATTAATTCCAAATCAAAATTTTGATTGAGTTGAAACTATGTTATCTAAGATGTTAATCCAAAACTAGTAAATATTAAGTGAGAAGAATCTATAGAAATCTTCTAATTCTATTCGATATCAATATTCATATTCAACAAGTACAATGGGGGGAATAACTGTGAAATCACCTTTAAATTCCACGAATAGTATGAATTCCTTGCTCCGAATTTAACACCAAGTATAAGAAGATTATCGCCATACAATGCAAGTTATTTAAATTTGGAAAAATAAATTTTTTATACTTTGGGAATTTTGATCCGAGTAAATCAAATGTACTACCCCCTCCGTCGGGCCAGTCCGGGTAACTAGGGTGGGCAAGCAACTGGTTTCCCAAACTTAAGCTTAGAGGCTACCTCTCTGTCGCCCATAAGATGATCAGTTTATTTGATCGACTCTAAATCTTTTAGCCTACTTAATTTACTTTTAATTATTTTAGAGCATCCGGGCTTTCCCTTCGATCTGTTCCATTCCTTGGTCGGATTTTCTATTAAACTCACGAATGGAACAAACGTACTAGTCGTTTCCGCATACTCATTTTCAAACCTCTTAATCAACTTTAAAATTACTTAATTATTTATTTGAAATGGTTCCCGAAAGATTCGGGAAAGAATAATTAAGTTGAAACTATTGCTTACAAAAGTTATTAAAAGTGCTGCGAAAAAGTGCTTTAAATAGTGTTTTAGAAGCTTATTTGATAAAAATAACTTATCGATCGTTTGAAAATCCATTTTTATGAATCAAATCTCTTTTAAAAGATTTTAAAAGATTTACAGAATTTATTTCATATTTTTAAAGAATTAGAAATCTCCATTTTAAAACATTTACTACTTTGGCCTACGAACCGCCAAAGCACGATTTTATTTAAAACTTGATATGCTCATATTTTAAAATCTTCTAAATGAAATCTCAATTTTCTTCCTTTGATTGAAAACTATGATTATAAAGGTTCGGAAAAATTCCTATTTCAAAGCAATCCGACTCTGAATCCATCTTTTATTGAGTAGTCTACTTCCCTTCAAATGATGAACCCCCCTTAAATTAAAGGAATACTTTGGGACTCATAAGGGATTTACTTGTCTATATATCATTTCATTCCATTCGATCTTTTAGGTCCCTACTTACCTCGACGCCTATGCCATTATGCCCCTTGAAGCATATATGCGATAAATAGACTTCTGTAAACCATATCTTGACTAAATTTTCAGTATTTATTTAAACTTTTCCAAAACACTTTTAAATGTTTATAAAACATTTCTAAACCATTCTAAAGAGGTTGAAACATTCCATATACACCATTTCATTAATAAAGGGAAAGTGATTTCCTTTGTGATTTTCGACGTGTATTAAATGTGACTTGTTAATACAATTAAACAACAATATTAAAAAATCAAACTTGATGATCAAAGCATAGTAAACATCCATTGCAAACATCATATAATCATCCAATAATATAATATAAGTAAGAGTTTCTCACTTGAATTTTGATCGAACTAACTTTAAATCGGCTATAGCTCCGCTGACTCGAATTCTATGCTTACAAAAACTGGGACCTTTTGCCTTGGAAGGCTCGCCCTTGACCTTGGAGAGGATAAAGGCTCACAGCCTATGGTTGCAAGGGTGTATCTATGGGTATTTTAAGGGGAGGGGAGGAGTTTGCTTGAGTTTTTGAAGTGGTTTGATATGTATATGTATATATTATATAATTCAATTTTATTTTGCAAATATTTTTGCCATTATTTCTCTAAGTATGGAAGACATGAACGTAGATAGAAAAGATTTATGAATATGAAGAAGAAGAAGTGAATGGTAATGAAGAAGGATGAGGGGGGTATTTATAGTAAACGGAAGGAATAAAATATCTAATTTTAAGTGAAAATACATCATTACTTCACCACCATCACAACACCCTCCATCATCATGATGTTCGGCCAAAAACATCGCTTCTCATGTGCAAGGCAATGTGATTATACTTGTGAGTTTAAGTGTTGACTTTAGGATGCTTATGGGTTAAGGAAAGTGAATAAAATATATTAATATTTTTGGTTATTGTATATTAAAATGTATATGTATATATGTGTGTATCCATGTGCATCTGAATGTCTTCATGTATGTGTATATGTATATGTGGATATGCATGTCACATATAATCCACAACATTGCACAACTTCTACACGTTGAATCGTTAAGAATTCAGATTTCGATTCTTGGTCACATTTTCACTTCTTAGCTAATATACATATATTTGTAAAAAAAAATTGAAAATAATTTCTTATTATTATAAACGAATTAGAACGATCACATTTGAATTATAAGACCATATAAATCAATATTAAACTGTTGTTTACAAAATGTGTTATTATACCGATAAACCGATATCGATTTTCCTTATAATTTCAAGTTACATTTATAACTTTATAAAACCATTATAAATTATTCATTATTATTTTATAACTAACTAAAATGAATTATAATCATTTTAAAACCATTATTAAAATAATTAAAATAATTATTAAATCATTAAATCTCAATTTAATTTAATAAATAAATTATTAAATGTAAGGGCATTACTAATGATGTCACATATATTTTTGTAAATATTTATTCAAAAAAAGATTACCAATATTATTTATCATTCAAAACATTTTCATTTATGTTAAAATATCTTATATTGGAATAATTTGAATTTTTTTAGAAGTGACGAATTTTCGGGTTGTTACATCAACTGTAATCAACTCAAAGTTAAAATCTCTGGCTTGAGTAGTATGATTTATAATAATTTTATTATTGAACCAAGACTTTTTTAAGGACTAACTGATTTGAATAAGGAAGATACCGAATTCCATAAATTCTAAAGGGGTAAGTGTTGATGAAAAGAATGTGTGTAAATAGTCGTTGCTAAAAGGTAATGCTTAAGAAAACGTGAGATCGGATTTTATCAAAAATATTTGAAGCAATGAATTCAGTCAAACAGTCACACTACTAGCTAAGGTGACTTATGAACATTAATATTTGAATTGTTCGATAATAAACGCAAATTGAATTCACACCTTTGGGTCCAATAACTGAATTTGTGAATTCTCCAGAAGACCGCATGAATTAATTAATTTATAAAATGGTATAAATCAATTAATATTTAAGAAATATATATTATTATTAATTTATTTGATGTTTTGGGTGTTGATTGTAATTATTTGGATGTATATATAAAAGTTACATATATACATATCGATATACAATATTGACATGTTTTTAAACAGGTTTTAAATATAGCTAATTGCTTAATGGGATTTTTGGAAAATTAGTCTATGTAAGTGTACATTCCTGGCCAACTATGCAAAAAAAAAGAATGTGATTTGGCTTAAATGAAAATTGATTAGGAACTAAAAGGGGAATGTTTTAAATAAAATGTTGGAAATGTTTCTATACTTCCATTAAAACAAATACCTCTCATTTATTATTCATTCAATTTCTTTTCTCTCTTCCTCCATTAACCATGGCCAAAATTCCATCTCTAATTTTTGAAAATTATCATCTCCAAAGTAAATCATAACATCAAATAAACTAAATAGCTACGTAGTTCATCTATCTCTTATAACGATTTTGTGTAGATTCAAGAATCTAAGGAGGGATTTCCAAATTAATGTGTAACTTATTGGTTGGATCTAAAAGGTAATTTTAATTATTTTCTTAAATGTAATAAGTTTATCATAATTTTATATGTACATATTATTGTCTCACATTGATTTAAAATTAGTTACGCAATTTAAATAATTTGTCAAATGATTTAATATGCTTGGATTCTGATAAATGAAAACAAAATTTTATACATGATTAAAACAATGTTTTGTTTATGGATCTATGTTTTAAAATTACTTATGTTAATATTCTAAATGTCTTATACAATTCAATGTTTTAAAAGATTGTTTATATCTTGTTTGATTTATTATGTGTAATTTTGGTTTTATAATATTTTGACCATTTAATAATAATAATAATAAATTATAGTTTGGGTTGAAACTTTATTTATATGTATATGTGTATTTCATCAATTAATTTAAGTATGCATATGTGTGTGTGTCTACATATACACTCACAGATACACACACACAGATATATATATATATACAATATAATATATAAATAGCAAATATATACATAATAGCTATAAATCTCAAAATCCACACGTTTATATATTATCCATTTTATCATTTGTTGTTTTTGACATTTTATTTGATCATTTGATCCTTTGTATGTCAAATAAATGTTGTGTTAATTAAATTTTGCTAAGGAAAAAGGTCGAATCAATTAGCGATGCCCCCCTTCATCTCTTTCCTTTTAGATCTTGATGTGATTACATCTTGGTTTAATTTCCTATTTATTACCATTCTTTAACACCTAACAATTACACTTTCCTTATGTTTGTTACACAAATTAAATTTTGAATATATTATATATATTCACACCTTTTACAATTTCACACTTAATTATCATGGACTAAATTAATTATAACTAAGATAATATTAATAAAATATGTCAATATTAAACATTACTAGGTTTGATATAGTGAAACCCATTAGACTTCGTAGGCCAACTATGATCCAAATTGGAAAAAATTTCAAAATCTACATACCCTTTTCACCTATTGCGGACTGGGCCAGGTCCTTCAATATGGTGTTGACCTTGAAAATGTGTGTAAATTATCATTACAAATAAGTCTTAAGAAATTGTAAAGTTGGATTTTACCCAAAAGCTCTATAAGCAATGAATTCGTACAAACTTGAGTTACCACTATCGTGAAGCTTGTTTTAACCTATATATTGAACGATTTAACCTACATGTCATATGCTACTTGCCTTCTACTACAGATCCTTCAGGTTGTTACATAAAAAATTCTTCATGCAAGTTACCATTCAGAAATGCAGTTTTCACATTCATTTGATGTGTTCTAAATCATAATGAGCTACGAGTTCTAAAATAATTTTTAATGAATCTTTCTTTGAGACAGAAGAAAATATATAATCAAAATGTACACCTTCTTGTTGTGTAAATCCTTTAGCGACTATTTTGGCCTTAAATCTTTCAATGTTACCTTTGGAGTCGGTTCAGTTTTATAGATCCGCTTACAGCCTATATGTTTAACC
Source organism: Allium fistulosum (assembly GCA_030737815.1). Taxonomy (NCBI): domain Eukaryota; kingdom Viridiplantae; phylum Streptophyta; class Magnoliopsida; order Asparagales; family Amaryllidaceae; genus Allium; species Allium fistulosum. Next base: position 447,965,734 of record CM060903.1, read on the forward strand.
TCGACAAGTAACTTAATAAGATTCCAAACTTCATTAATTTATGTAGATTTCATCTCGTCATTCATGGCTTCTAACCATTTAGATGATTTACCACTCATAATAGCTTGCTTGAATGAGATAGGATCATCTCCATTACCTATATCACATCCTTCCTTAGTAAGGTATATGTGACGACTAGAATTCTTGACCCTCAAAAGTCGACCCTAATACGCCATTGTATCGCGTGCTAAGCATTCAAGTGTCGGAAAAACCGACCGTTAAGTGTAAAAGAAAAAGAAGACAAAACAGAATCTTACATGAATGGAATAACGTATATTATTTCAATAATCTTTACAGCGGAATTTTTTTCAAATACATATATCAAAGTCTATCCTAAGCTCAGCCTGGACAGTTATAAATACATTTCCTTACAAATGCTGAAAAACAACAAACACAGGCGGAAAAGTAAACTACAACCATACGTTGATGAAGATTTCCAACTCTTCTCTGGAAACTCTAAGTGTCTTCAGCTAATTCGAAAACTACTCAGTTCTAACCCAAGTATTAAAAATATCCGGATCAGTCTGGCAAACCAGCGTGAGAAATGCAAATCATAAATATATACGACTGTGTCATAGATCAACTTTGATGCCAAACAAAACCTTTGAAAAGAAGAGTATCTCATAAGACTACGTCGCACATAAACACGGATGGGTTTTTACCTTATGATAACTAAAACATTTTTATCAAATTATTTGATATTATTTCTAATGACATTCTTTGAAAATCCTTTCTAATAACATATTAATCATAGTCGAAATTGTTACGTTAATTAAATTCCAGCATACTAGGTTCTACAATCAAAACCGTAAAGGCACGTATTGGAGAATGGATTTACAACAATGACAAGGTAAGGCACTACCTTTCGACATTACATCTCTAGAGGAATGTATCGAGGCACAACCCTGCTGTCCTCTACCAACATAGAACCGGCCTACCTCTACCATAGATAGTACCGAATATGTCATCACCTCAATCGTTCCCGACCTATCCATGGCCACAGCATACACAACAAACCCAAAATATAGAGGGTAATCTAGAAAGGTGATGAACATCTCCTCATGGGAGCATCCCACTTAGCCTTGCTGCATCTACCTTGTTTTTGCCATTACCGATGTGTAAGGCTTGAGGTAACGTTTTACCTTTCACAGGAAAAATCCCACTTTGAATACCACATTGTGACTTCCAACGACACATTAATTGGTTTCCACAAAAGTACAACCCCCGAGTTTATACGCCCTAGGGAAGGGTGTTAAGTATAAGAGGGGTTATCTCCTACACCACAACAAATGTATGTGGGCTTAGAAACGTAATGTTAGACATTTGTTCGTACAAGTTGCTTTGGAACAGGACAAACCGAAGGTACTCCTACTACATCCTGTTTAGAAATCACCCCTAAGATTAGTAGCTAGTAGTCCTTGCATTGAAGATTTCAAAACAAAGGTACTACTACCACCATATGTATATAATATGGAAATCACGAGGTTAGTGGCAAGCAGCCTTACATTATGAAGATCTTCGTCTTGAAAATCATTGTCTTCAACATGTCTTCACTTTCGAATGCGTATAATGGTGTTCGAAGTAGTTTTCGGATAGAAATCACCCACACATAATTCCGGTCTCTTTGAACCAATTATTGATAAAAAGATGTGTATATGTGTATACAGAAATGTAAAGCCTCTTTCGTTAAATCCTCTTTTCTTCTTTTGCTCAAAATATTATTTTACTTTGGAGATATCTTTTTATCAAATAAAATAATTTTTAGAGATATACATCTTTAAACCATTTCTGCTTTTAGGATATACAGAACTATTAAACCTATTTTTAACTTTTAAAATACCAAATCATTTCCTTTTAATTACTTACGAAAATATTTCCATACTCTATTATTAGCATAATTAATAAAGATTTCATTTTTCTAAAACATGTTTTAAATAGGTCAAAAACAATGTTATTTAAGACATTGTTTACTATAAACTCAAATCACGTAGTATTGAGTAAAAAGGATTCATAGATTTTAGATTAATTATACTCAATAGTTTTATTATTCAACCTGTATTATTCATCGAATAACGGTGAAATCACCTTTTAAATTCATACGGATAGTACAAGTTCCCTCCTCGGAATTTAATATAAAGTTAACTCGAATGTTCTCTTTTCCATCAAAACCTTTTTTAAATCATGTTTAACCTTTTTGAAAAACTCCAAATATCTTTTCTTTTATCTTAAGAAAATATGATCCAAGTAAATAAAATTAACTATCCCTCCAATGGGCCAGTTCAGATAGTTAGGGGGAGCAGGCAACTGGTTTTCCAAACTCCAGCCTAGAGACTATCTCTCTGTCACCCGTAAGGCGATCAAGTTATTTGTTCGACTCTAAACCTTTTGAATACTTGTGCAATTATTTGAAAAACATTTCCAAAAGATTTGGGAAGAAAAACCGAAGCGTAAATCATTTATTCAACGGTTACCGAATTCCATTGCAAAATTGTCAATGAATAGTGATTTTAAAGCTTTATAGATTAAAACACCAATTTCATTACATATGTGCCCATTTTTATAATTCAAATTCCTTTTTAAACATTTTAACATATTTATGGGATATATTTAATATTTTTAAAGATTTAACAACATCCATTTTAAAGAGTTGAAAACAATATTTTACGAACTGCCAAAATGCGACGATATTAAAAACTTGATTTGGACATATTCAAACTTTACTAAATGGAATCATGAATTTTCTTTTTCATTTGAAAACTATGATCATAAGGTCTAAAAAAATCTTATTTAAAAGAATTCCAACTTATATTTTATCTTACAGATCCGTTTAACTTTTCAGATTGTGAAATCGCGAACTGTCGAAATGCGACGGCTTATTTTTCACATTTTAGTCAAATTTTTCAAAACTTGTCTGAAACACTTTTAAATCATTTCAATACCATATTAAACCAACTTTTCACTATTTTACTTTATTAAAATCTTGTTTTCACTTTATTCCCTATCTTTAATATTATATCATTATAATATTCAATCTCCATCTTTTTAATTCAAATTTCTTTTATATTAAACCATATGATATTTCTATATTATTTTCCACCTTTAAAACTATTATTTTTCATAAATGAAACCATAGATTAAATTTTCCAAAAATTTCAAAACTCCACGTTTCCAATTTCTATCTTTTTAAAACAATTTCAAAAATCTTTCCAAAAACATTTCTTTTTGGTTTAAGATTTAAAGAGAGGCTTAAACTATCTTTTACACATATTATTTTGGGTATAATATGAATACATTTTAATGGAATATTCATGGCAAATCAAATAGCCATCAATATCTTGATAAATTTGATTCTTGCAACATAAATTATCATAAGCTTATTTTTCTCAACCAAATCAATATATGATTAACATAAGTAGCCCATATTCAATCAATCATCATCCAAACATATTAAATAACCATATAATCAATCATATCATCAAATATATATATTTTTTAGAATTAAAATAAACCAAGTTAAAAGTGTGTTCTCACTTTCATGCTATCTGACGCTAAGTGTTTATAAACGACGAAATGATCCCTTTCTCCACACCAAAGCTTATGGAACTTGCCCCTGGACCTTAGTAATTGTAACGACCCATAAATATATCATTTTAACTAAATAATCGTTTAGCTTTACCGATATAATAATAATTTTGTAAATAATTATTTATATTAATTTATATGATTTTATAAATAAAATACGATCATATTAATTAGTTAAGAATGATAATAAAATTTATTTACAAAATATGTTTACAAAAATATGCATATTAAATTAAAAGAAAAAATATGACTGAAAAAATCGAAATCGGGGTTTGTAACGATACAACGTGTGGAAGTTGTGCAACATTGTAGGAATATGTAACAAACACATACTCATGTACATGTGCATACATGAGAACATGCACATAACCATATATATACAAAAATAATTATGTATGAAATTATAATATAAAAAATATATAATATATTTTAAGATTTCTTACTCCTTAAGCATACATAAGTCAACATATGCATACATGAGATGGTGGAAGTGATGGGCACATGGAGGGGGGATGTTTGTCGTGCCTAGGGAAGGGGGAAGTGTGATGGTGAAGCCATATAATGGTGATGAAGATGATGATGTATGCATGGATACTTTTACACTCTTCTTTTCCTATAAATACCTTATCCTCTTATCTTCATTTTCATTCATGTAACGACCCAAAACTTTTAGTGATTTTAGTTGTTAAATTAATTGAATTTTTTTTTGAAATTTTAAACAATAAAATTTGAAAATAAAAATTTATTATTTAGAATACGTCTATTTTAATATAGCAACTGGTAAATTTTCATCTGATAATATTGAAGTTTATTTTCCTGTGAAATTTTATTTCAATTTAAAACTGGTTAATAAGAGTTGAATTTAAAAGTTTTCCGAAACCTAAATATGTCAACAGGAGAAAATTTATTTAGAGCATTCTGAATCAGACTGCGAAATTCGTTTCACGAATTTCGGACGTTTATAGCTCCGTTTGGATTTTTCCGTATGGAATAACAACGTATATGAGTGTCCGTATCGACTTTTTGATCGGATGATCGTGCCACCAATATCTGTATACCGTTTTGATCGTCTCGTCGTGCTGATCTCTGCGGTATATTTATTTCTGTATTTTGAGGTCCGGTACGCGACGGAGACAATAAATTGTCCATTATAGCGGTACCACATTTTGACTTTTAACTTCCTTGTCCTTTTCAAATCTTTACCGTGCAGCTCAAACAAATTATAAATTGCATTAAATAGCTTTTCAGCTGAAACCAAGGGAATTGAACCGTTACCATTATTTTGTTTACATATTTTCGGTTCTCTGTTGCTTTTGTAAATAAATATACGTTGCCTTCATTGTGCATTATTCCACCTGCTTTATTTTCGCGTGCGTTTCTATGTCTTTTTTTTTCTTACCTGGAGCATTTATTTTGACAGCTCAGTGTCCTTTCTTGAATCCAACTTTTATCTATATATTTTATATCAAATGCATTATCATCTTCCTTCATATTTTTCTAGCTTTGCCTTCTTCAGATCCAATTTCCTTGCCCCATTCTTCAATGTGTGAACTCATCCTACAGAAGTCTTCCCCGCTCCTTCGCCCTTCGCCGCCACACACCCGAAGTTTGCCGACCACACTCTCCATTCGTCCTCTGCAGCCTCGTCCCGACCTCAACAGCCCCTACCCAACCCATCCAAACACCTTCATCCTCGACCATCTCGCCTAGACTTTCGCCATCTCCGCTTGTTCTTCCTATAGCCGAACGTGGCCGAACCCCTAAAACCCGCCTCCACCTTCACCCTACCTTCCCGCGAGCAACTGGCAGCCCAGCCACCGTGGTCACTCTCCGATCGACCCAGCCGTGCCCCATTCCTTCTTCCTCTCTCCCATTCCACCAACTCACCACCTCTTCCATCCTTGAAACCATCAGGGACCAGCGCCTCCACACCACGGCAACAACAACCCCAAGCCGAAGCTGCTACTTCTTCCTTCCCACTCTCTCGTGCAGCCCTTGTCTCCTCTCCTCCGCATAGCCATTGGTCACCCCATTGTTCCGTGCTCCACTCTAAAATATATAGTAATAATATATGGAGCACGAAATCTGTACTTGGTGGGCATGCGGCCTTCTTTTGGGTAATATATATTTACGTTGCTTGGTTATATTTGAACTGTATGTATATAGTGATGTTTACATTCTTTTACCTGATGCCTACATATTGTATATATGTTTAACTGGGAAATATATTCGTCCTTGCTCATATTAAATCCTAGTTTCGAAAATTGTTATTATATATGGGATTTATAGGTGTGTGTTTAAAGTATTTACTTATATTATATAAATTATATGACATTTATATTACAAGTTTCTATTTTACGTTGGGTTTTAAATATATATATAAATAACAGTTAGTCTATATAGGTTTGAAAATATAATGTGTACTACATACTCTTTGATTTTTAATATAAATATATATATATGTATCGAAGTTCATGTTTTATAGAAATGGGTTACGGTATGTTTTATGAAAGAATATTATATGTTACATATGTAGAAAATTTGTACAGTCTGTTTATATATATGTGTAAATAATTTGGTGAAGTTTACATAATCTAGTTTTTACCTATTACTTTATATTACTTTATAATGACTCTGGCTATACAGATAGGTTTGGTTTTAATTATGTACATAACATTTGGCGTCAAAAACAGTTTTATATATATGGGTTTAAGATTGTGATTTTGGTATTGGTTTTAGATATGGAGATATTGATAGCATTCAAAAGTTGTTAGTAATATATTATATATATAGTCATATATTGATTTTATAAAGTATTGATTATATATAAAGTAACTTTTCATACTTTCTATTCTATGTAGTAAAGTAAGTTTATGCGAATTTTATAAATATTGATCTTAAAGTATTATGTATATAAGTTTATATATATAGGTTTATATATCCCAATTTATATATATACAAGTATACATTAGTCCGGTTTCTATATATATATTGTTTTTATTTTAAAATATATGTTTTAAATTGATTTTAGAGAATTTATATTTATTTGCAACATGTACTTCGTTTCATCGATCTCTAGTCTCCATCTCAGCTTACTTTCCCAATTTCGAACTTGTTGTAGTGATTCCCATCTGGTTGTTGTCCCGCTAGCTTGTGTCCGTATCTGTGTTCGTGCCTGTATCATCTTCTGTAATCTCTAGCCTCGAAAGGTGAGCAATCACTCATGATTAACATTCGTGTATTTAATAAATTTGATTTCAATTGAAACGACAATTGAAATATACTGTTGATAGTTATTTTCATTGCTATATATGCTATTATCTGTAATTATTCACCTGTGGGATATGACACCATATCCTGCTGTTTATATTATATTGTTACTGATGATATATGTCTATTGTTATATTTTATATTATCTGTTATCACTCTGCAAGTTCCTTGTTAGTATAGAATTCATTATGGGTTGAAATGATACATACCCGAACGGACTTTAGAATAGGAGAAAATCGTTATGGGTTGAAATGATAGACCCAAGCGATTTTCAATTGATTTGAATTTGGGATTACGGGTCAAAATGATATCTACCCGTATGTATTTAAATTTACGGATTGAAATGATAAATATCCGTATCACTTGACCATAAATAGGAAATTATATACAGACACCGTTGGTCCATATATAAATATTTTGAAAATAAATTCTATGGTTTGGAAAGAAATATATGGTTTTAATAAAAGTTGATTCTTAAATTATTACATATAAATGGTAATGATATATATAGATTAAATAATGATATTTAATTTAATTAAGATGGATTTAATACATATAATATGTTTAAGTATAAAATTTATATTTAAGAATAGATTTTTGGTAATAATTTGAATAAGTTAAGGTTGGGAAGATAATTTGAATTTAGTTGAAATTTTATTCATTAAAGAATTTATTTAATTAAACCGATTTGAAACTTATTGAAATTGAGATTTAAGATATGATTTATAATTTGGGTTTGATTTAAGCAAATTAATGAATATTTCCTGTTTAAATAAATATAAGGAAATATTTAGTAGAATGTAATTTAAGGCTAGTTAAATGATATTGAATTTATTAAGTGAATATTCCCTGATTAAATAATAATGAAGTTAAATCAAGAGCTTTATGAAACTGTTAAATTTAACTTTGAAAAGTTGAATATTAAAGCTTTGAAATATATTGAAAATTTAAATGGTCTATTTAGAACCGAATTGAATTGATGAATTGAGCTTTGAATAAATCTAAATTGGAATTTGAGTTGATTTGAATCGATTTGTGAGACTTGAAGAAATTATAAATACTTTACTTTATAAATTATTTAACCTATATATACTATTTTGGAAACAGATATTTTGAAATGAAAATGATATTTGGGTTTGAAGTATAAATAAAATTGAAATGACCACGGTGTTATAGTGTATATTTCTACATGGTAGATAGTTCCACGGATCCTTAGAGGATGGTTATCCCAAACATCCTTTAAGTTACTTGTATTTCAGTTGATATTTCACTTGAGTTAGATTTATTGATATAAGGATGTTAATCCTGACTCGAGTGTTTTGTGTTTTGCTTTACGCTCGGGTCAAACCGAGTGATACAGCATCTGAGACTCACCTTTGGAGTTTGGAGCTTCGTTTGGAGATCCAACTATCGACTCAGCTTCCAGCTTTTCTAGTTGATCTGTTCAGAGAGGTCATTTGTTGTACTGGAGACTTCACTGCATTTGAGATATTCTGTTGTATTTTATTTCTAACTCTGATGTTTATATAGTAGCTTCATGAACTACTATTTATTTATTCCGCTACGTATTATTGTATTACTCTGTGTTTGTGATTCTATGATTGATTTATTTACTGTATATGCTGAGTTTGCCAAATTCAAATTAACAATCTATTATTTGAATTATTCAAGTCCGACATGTGTGGATTTATTGTCGATTTGTATGGTCCAAAATATCGGGTCATTACAGTTGGTATCAGAGCTTTGGCTCTAGGCAAAACTTAGCATATACGGTAAATTTATTTACAGAATCATTTTCGTTCGAGTTGAATCTCTTCCTTTTGACTCGATTTCCTTTGAACTTTGGAACGTTCCTTGCGGTTCCAAAATTCATTCTTGTCTCTCCTTATTTGTATTCTTTGATTCTGGAGTGTCCCATAACTCCACTTCGAATGATCTCTATATGTAACGACCCGTAAATTTAACTAGTTTTAATAACGTTATTAATTGAAATTTTGCAAAATTTTAAATGATAAAATTTTAAAATGAAAATTTAATATTTGGAATGCGTTTAGTTAAACATAGCGACTGGTAAATTTTCGTCCGAAAATATGAAAGTTTATTTCGCGCGTAAATTTACTTCAATTTAATCAGTTAAAAAGCGATGAAAATAAAATGTTTTCGGAACCTAAATATTTTTACATAGAAAAATTCTAAACCATCTTTTGAGCAAACGCTATTTTTCATTTTCCCAAATTCGAACTTCTTTGGCTCCGTCGATCTTATTTTTCTACGTTATTCTTGCATTTTTCGCAAGTAGAAAAATTCGAATTTTTATAATTCAATGGTACCACTGATATCTGTATACAATTTTGATCGTCTCGTCGTGCTGAGCACTGCGGCATATTCAATTTTCTATTTTGAAGTCAGGTACACAGCGGAATCCGTGAAACGGTTAACCGTGACGGTCCGTCTTTTTATCTTCTGGAGACCATTCAATTTCCACCGTTCAGAAGCCAATGGTCAGCAGTTTTAATTATTTCTGGGAATTCGCGTATGACCTTTGGCCATTCCCTATATTACTTTTTCTGAATTCTAATCGGTGTTTCCTTTTCATTTTTTTTTGATATTAGAAGAAAAAAAAGGGGTTATGTAGAATCCACATCTCTCACCTTCCACCCGAGCTACAGTCTTCTCATATACCTTCCACCGTCTTCTCCTATCTTCCCGCCCTCGAAGAAATAACCCCGACTACAAGTGCTAAGACCGGCCTTCCTCCCCATCGGCCTCCACCACATCCAGTGCCACCGCCGCTCACGCCAGTGATCCCTCACCGCTGTCTTTCGCACCTCAGATCTGCACCTACGTAGCCATGTACAACCGAGATTTAACAGCCTTCACATGCTCCTCCACTTGATCCGCGTCCGCCCATATCCCGACCACTACCGACCGCATCCTCCAGCCTTCCGCAACCCAAACGCGAGCACGGCAGGTCCACCCAGTTTCTTGTTTGAATATTTTGTTATAGCTATTGTGCTCGTGCATATACAGATCTTCATAATAGTAAATTCATATTAATATTAATAATAAAGTAAGATGAATGCAGTTTGTTACAGTATATTATATATATGGTCTCCTTAAGTTAGTCTATGTATATTGTATAAAGTAAGTCACGTTCTGCATATATTAGTTTTCATAAACTAAAGAATTGGTTCAGTGTATAAAAGAGATATAGGTCTGTTGGATTTCTTTTTAGCCTTAAGATTTTTATATATAAATTGTTTATGCAAAGCTTGCTGGCAGTGTGCATCTTTTTATATATATATATGTGTTCCAGTTAAGATTTACATGTGTCGTATTATATAATTATATATAGGTGCTTTATATATATTGTTTTAAACGTTATAGTTATTTCAGTTTATGTAATAAAAGTTGGTATTTACGTTTATGAAGGTTACATTTATATATTTAGGTAGGCTAATTGTTCCTTGTTTTGGCATGCTGTTGTTATACACGTGAGTTAAAATTAGTTTGTTTTGTACTATACAAATATATACACATGTTTCAGTATAAAGTTGTTTTGGTCTGCATATGTTCTTGGATATGCTGTAGTATATTTCTTATGAGGCTTTAAAATATTATATATTTGTTCTATTTATCTATGTCCTGTATACTAGATTGTTGAGTTTGCACTTTGGTTTACATATTACATCATAAGTCTGCATATTTAGATATAATGGTCCAGGTTCATAGATTTTAACTATGAAAAGTTGGTTATATATTTTCTCCGTTTTCATAAGTTATGCATGCTAATTTTATAAATTTTATACATCTTAGTTAGCTTAGTCACAATCTGCAAATAACTATAAATCTATATTTGTTCAGTTTATATAAAGTTATGATATTTGTTTATTTGTGTATAAAAGTTTTCAAATATATATATAGTAACTAATTATGTAATATATAGAGAGAAGAATAGGTAGTTTTATAATAGTCATATATATAGTTATATATATAGGTTCACCTTTACCGATTATCTCCATCGACCCAGTTCTGATTTGTTCCATCTATTCTTATTATCAGCTTTGATCGTTGAATTCATGCCGATTTTTGCTTTGCTTTGATTCGACATTCAAATTTCAGCGTCCGTATCGGTGTGTGTATCTGTGTCATCTTCTCGTTCATTTCTAGCCTCAAAAATTGAGCAATCACTCACGATTAACGTTCTTTTATTTATTAAATTTGATTTCAATTTAAACGACAATTGAAATATGCTGCTGTTAGTTATTTACACTGTTACTATCTGTATCAGTTCACCTGTGACATCTGACACCACTATCTGTTATTTATACAATGATAAATTCAGTTTGGTTGATAATTGATTGATTGTTGATGTTTATATTGACGTTAAATTGTTAATGTTAAGTGATAAATAGTATGCAATTGAATTTGATATAGGATAGTTAAAAGTTAAATTTGATTAGTTGAATATGACCCCTTTTAATTGTTAAATTAATTGACATGTAGAATAGTGATAATTACACTTTGAATCATCGACGTATGTTGGATTAATTGTTGTAGTATAAAATTGTAATTGAATGACAAGTGAAAAACCGTATAAATAATTAGTGGAATAATCTTTAATCTGCATGAAATGATAGTGTGGATTCTAGAAATAATTATATTAATTTGCACAAACAACATTGTGAATTAATACGATTATTTCAGGATTATTGGAATTGATTATTGGATTGATATTGGTTGTTGTTATTGCTTGTTTATTTACTTTGACACTATCCCAGTTATCACACTGCAAGTTCCCTTTGCTATGCTTTGATTTTGAATTGAATTGGAATCGGGTTGAAATGATAAATACCCAAATGAACTTGACTTAGGATAGAGAATTAAATAAAACCCGATTGGTCAATGATTTGATTTAAAAATAAAATAAAGATTTTATTTGAATAAATAATGAGGTTTTGAAATGAAGTTGGAATTTGAAATTTAATGAAAGGAAATGTTAATATTTAATAATCTGAATCAAAATATTAACATTGTAGTTGATGAAAGAATGTTGTTTTAAATTTGGAATTATTAATAATTAAGTCTGAAATTATTTAATAATTAAGTTGAAATTATTGAATAATTAAGTTTTGAAATTATTTAATAATTAAATAAAATTGAATTCTTTATTAAGTAAAATTGAACTTCTTGAATAAGTGAAATTAAGTTTCTTTATTAATTAAGTTTTAAAATTGTAACTAAGTAAATTAATAAGTGAAATTGAATTTCTCAAATAAGAAATAAAATGTGATTTATTTAAATTAATGAAAGACTTGTAATTTAAAGAATTGATTTGACGAATCTAATTCAATTAAATTTGAAGTTTGATATAATGAAGTTGAACTTAAGTAATTGATTTAATGAATTGGAAATTTAATAAAAATTGTTTGAATGACAAATTTACTCAACGAATATTGAACGAAATCGATCAATGAATTTAAATTGGTTTGAATGTTAAATTAAATTAATTTAAATGATTTCGGAATGAAACTTATATACGAACTTGAATCAATATTTGAATTGTTTTAAATAGAAATTGAAATTGAATTATAAGATTTTTGAAATTATGAATGTGGAAATTTTGAAACGTAAATTATGGAAATTGATTTAGAAAGAAAAATGAAATGTTGGTTTACAAATTCTAATTGAAATTGAAATTGATTTGGTTTTGAAATTTATTAAACGACCAATCGGTGTAATAATCACGAAAGTTATTAAAGAGACCGGAATCGGTTAGGGACATACTCACTGTCTAAACCGAAAACCACTTTAATAACTACACGCGGAGTGTGATGCAGAATGAAGTGGTTGGAATGATGTACGTGACGACTGAAGAAAGAGAACGATAATGGATTGCCTTGACACTTGTGTCAAATTGGAAATGACTAAAACAGGAGTCGTGCCGGGCCAAATGGGGGTTAGCTACCTCGAGCGAACACACTTCTTCGAATTACTCATTACTTGTTGTCGATTGGTGCACCCTTGATTTTGGGAGTGTTGTTTCGTGGTGTTGCGATCGCTGCGGCGATGCGTTCTCACCAGTCCGGATCAGGCAAACGGTAGTTTCACTACCTTGGGTATTGCCTCATGTGCCTTGTCATACTTGTATCCCTATACGCGACCACTACGATTTATTTTGTGTTATACCTATAGAGTACTCCCTGATATCCCACTAGTTTACGGTGGAGTTTACAGTGTTGTATAGACTATAACACTTATATAAAATGTGTTAAGGGGGATAATGGTAACGCCTTAACACTATTTTGATACCTTATATTACTGATAGACATTATCTACTTAGCGTACATTATTACCTAGTAGATAGTTTAACGGATCCTTAAAGGATGGTTATTCCAAACATCCTTTGAGTTACTTGTATTTCAGTTGTTATTTCACTTGAGTTGGATTTATTGATATAAGAATGTTAATCCTGACTCGAGTGTCTTGTGTTTTGCTTTACGCTCGGGTCAGACTGAGTGTACCAGTATTCGAGACTCACCTTTAAAGTTGGAGCTTTGCTTGAAGATCCAGCCATCTATTCGGCTTTCAGTATTCGATGATTCCATTGATGTATTATGATTTGTATCTGATGTATCGTATTACTCTTCCGTTGTATCTGGTTTAACTCTGATGTAACTTATACATTTATATAGTAGCTTCATGAACTACTATCTCTTTTATTTCCGCTGCATATTATTACTCTGTGTTTGTGATTCTGTGATTATTTATTTACCGTATATGCTCAGTTTTGCCAAATTTAAATTAACAATTCGGTATTTTGAATTATTCAAGTCCGACATGTGCGGATGCGAATGGTCCAAAATAGTGGGTCGTTGCAGTTGGTATCAAAGCTTTGGTAGCTCTAGGCAAAATTTAGCATATAGGGTAAATGTATTTACAGAATCACTCTCATTCGAGTTTCAATCTCTTCCTTTTGACTCGATTCCCTTGAATTTGGACGTTCCCTGCGGTTCCAAAATTCATTCGTGTCCCTCACTATTCGTCTTCTTTCAATTCTGGAGTATCCCAAAACTCCACTTCGAATGACCCTTATAATAAATCGGCGGTCTCGCCAAACTTCGATTGATTTATAAAGGGGTGAAACTCTTTTACAATAGACATCGATTTACCGAAAATTTCTGCATCCTCGGTTTACGATGCTATCTATCTCCTGCTATACCTGAATTCTATTTCTTGAGATCGAATGTCGATTTACCTTGGAATTCCACATCGATCTTATTCTTGAAGTCACGGTCGACCAGGTTATGGTTGCCCGCGATTAATATAAGATTATCTATTTCCTTATTCAGTTAAATAATCATCTTATCTTTCGTTCCAACTTATTCTCAAATCAAAATTTTCTTGATTGAATTAATCAAATTTGAATCTCTGTCCTTGCTTTGAAAATTTATTCTTATATAGAATATTTGTAAATCTATGTTTTAAATGTTTTAGATATTGTGTTGTTTGAGTTGTTATTGTTGATTTGGGTTTTCGATCGATTCGTCTGATCAACGCTATCGATAGGATTTCCAAAACACTTGAGCAGAGCAAACTGACACAAGATCGTTTTCAAATTTGGTAAATAAATAAAGTTTTGTATGATTATATTATGAAACTAAATTGTTAATAAATTTGTTGTCACAAATAATAATAATTGATTTTCATTTATTGTTTTGTAAACCATGGACTATTGCATGATATAAATAAATGAATTTATAAACTTGGTTATAAATTTATTGGAATTTGAAATGAATTTAATTCAGAAATTTGAGAATTTATTAGTTTCTGGTGATTTCAAACTTTGGTTTTTAAAATTTTACAGTATATATTATTGAAAGTATTTTCGAATAGAAATCGTTTTCAAAGAATTTTAAAATGTTGAAATCAGTGCTCTTCTGTTTGTCACTGGAAAATAATTTCGGTGATGGCGGCCGCATCATCGACATTCATTTTCGAGTTTCGAAGTGGAGAAACCATTCTGTAGCTTTGATACGGTTTTGTTTTGGAAAAATATTTTGATTTGAATTTCTTAAATATGACTTGATTTATATATATATGGGTATATTATTTTAAATTTAATTTGATTCAATATATATAGTATATACATAATTATATCTAAAGGATTTGAAATTAAACGGAAATTTAATTCATAAAAATCATGTTAAAAGATGTTTTCAATTATAAATAAAGCTAAATTTTGGATAAGTATTTAAACTTGAAATAATTGAATTTAAAAATTTTATTTGTATAGTACTAAATTGCATCTCAAAATAACTTACCGAAATTATTCAGAAGTTAAAATGTAATTGAATAATATACAATATAAAATAATTTTTTAAATAAAATTTGAGTGTTTATAATAAATGTTATGCACTTAGATTTTAATTATAAAAAAATGCTAATAAAGATGATAGAATAATAAGTTAATTGAATGAGATAAATAAAGTAAATTAAGAATTAACAAATTGAAATTAGATCAACCTATGAAAATACCTTATAAATTTAAACCAATTATTGAATATAAATTAATTTAAATCGAAATTTATATGGTTTAAATTAATTTATATGGTTTAAATATATGTAATAAGATATATTAAGTGGAATAAACTTAATAATAATTTGGAATAAAAGAATTAAATTTGTAGAATAAAATATGAGTACAATAAATGATTATACATGTAACGATCCAGAATTTTGAACAAATTAAATTGAGAATATTTAATTTATTTTAAATATTTGAACGATGATTTAATTTGAATCCCCGATATAACTTTGAAATTGGCGATTAAATTATAAAATTTAATATATTGAGAGTTGAATAAAAATTTGAAACTTCAATTTTTAGTTGAAGAAAAATATTTCGAAAGCTTTTAAAATACATATTGATAATCCTGAAGATAAAAGAAGCTTCAGAATCGAATTTGGAAGTGAATTGTTCAGTTTTGAAATTATATCGTTTGAATCGATATTTTAAAATAGTGTTCTGGGGCGCAGTCTCGGAATTCGACGAAACCAGTTCCATTGGGTCCGTAATATTGAATTATTATCGGATTTCAAATTTCGTGGCATTTGGAGTTGTTATGTGCGAATACGACAAGTAAACGCGTTGAAAGTTGTATCGAAACAAACTAAGTTAAAAATTTAAATTTAAAATTAAAAACAACGACTGCGTCCCTAAAATCATGCCTAAATTCACGCCAGAAAGCACGATACGAAATCGTGAAAGCACGATCTTTTTTCTGTTAAAGGCACGATACTTCCTTTCAGTTGGATTCAAACGAAAATCTCAAAATGAAATCAAATCCATGGCCGCGCTATCTCTCAGTCTCCAGTTCGAAGAAAAAAAAAGAGCCGCGCCTCATTAATTCGAAAGAAAATAACGAAGCCCTTCCTTCACGAACGAAACCATCTCATTCAAGAAAACTAAAACTCTTCGTTCTCGTTTAGATTTTAAATGGCGACCGAGCATTTTTAAATCGAAATCGCGATTTCGATTCGAGGTCGCGCACGCGATGGAGGCGAAGTGGATCTGGGTGCCGCACGATTCGAGAGGAGGACGGCGACTCGGCTTTGAGATAGTGTGGGGGCGTCGAGCTCGTGAGTACGGTGACTTCGTGGTAGCGAGGCGATTCAGTGCTGTCGCACGTGAAGGTGGAGGAGCTCTCTAGCCTAAGGCGGCTGCTGCAGTTGGGGGGGTCGAAGATGTAGAGGCGATTTCAGGGGAACTCGTGAAGCTCGGCATGTTAAGGAGGAACGTGGCAGGCAGCGTAGGCTTTGGCTTCGATCATTATCGACGACGAAGCTAGGGGGCGGCAGACGAAGTCGAGCTCGATTTCGAGCAGTTGGATGAGCATCACGATTTTAGATCTGGGTTCCTAAATTTACAGTGAGGTAAATATTAGTTTTGGATTTTTATTTTATTGAAACTATATTTATACACACACACACACCAATATTTAACTAATTGTAGATTTTAAATGATATGTTGAGGAGTTTAATTTACTTAATCAATTTATTGAACAATTCTAGAATTTGTTATAAAGAAATGATTAGTTAAATAAATATGTATTTAAAAGAAATTGATTTAAAAATAAAGATATTAATTTAAAGAAAAATCTTGGTTAGATAGATTTTTAAAAGAAAATCAGTTTAAAACTTAATTTATTGTTCGAATTTAAATCAAATAAATTATTAGTTAGTTAAATTTATCAAATAGAAATTTATTATTCGATTTAATTCGAATATTAATAGATTGTATAATTGTTTATACAAGATCGGATACAATGAAGAAATGATCAAAATGGAAATGGATGGCAAAATAAAAGCTAAGGTGAGATCTTCTCACTCAAATAAAATTTTATATTGCAGTTATTTATTGACTGATTTGATTGCTATTGGATGTGATATTAGATATAGTAGGATATATCTATATATATATATATAGCAATATATACATATTGGCATATGTATATATTGGATTGATTGATTTCCCGCCTCGTATAGCGGATGAGACCCTATTGCGCCGTTAGTAAGCGGATTATTTTTATAAAACCCATATACCACGATATTCCACCTCGAAGTGGAATTGGTATTGTGCTAACGTCTGTGGATGCAGGGAAACAGGTTGGAGGGATCCAACTGGATTCCTCAACTGTATTTATTTATTTACAGATATTGATATATATTCTGTTCTCATATGATGATATATGATGTTTGATGTGTGATGGACTAATTGGTGCGTTGCATCATTGGATTCAAACTTTTGAAGTTTTAAAAAAAATAACGATTTTTTACTTTAAAAAAAAGATTTTGAAGTGATTTTTGGAAAGTATACGATTTATTAAAATTTTGAATTTATTTATCTTAAATAAATAAATGTTATAAATTTAAAGTTATGGAAATTATAAGATTTGTGAATTATAACCAAAAGGTAATTTCTTTTGAAATAAATAGTTAAGAAATTTATAAAATGGTTTTAATTGTAATTTTTGAATTATTAAAACGACGTATGTAAAAGATGTACAAGATTGATATTTATAACTTTAAAATGTTGGTATTATAAAACGAGTTTTTATAAGCGTTAAAATGAATTTTTAAGAATTTATAAATAAATGAAATTTATAAATTGTGAACTTATAAATGGAAATGATTTTGTAAAATAAAGGAATTATAAGTATTTAACTTATAATATGGATTGTTGGTATAAGATTTGAGTATGAATTGAATTGTTAATAAAAGGAGATTTATTAAATCGAAGTTGTTAGAAAATAGAAATAGAATTTATAAATGTTGTTTTATAAATTCGAAATCAATTGGATTTGATAAATCAAATATAGAAGATTTTTAAAGGAGATATATTCGCGATTTTGGATAGCGAATTATTATTAAGATAAAATGTGTAGAGATGATTGAAATTTGGTTAAGTGAATTATATTCACGATTTTGGACAGTGAATATATTATTGAAAAAAACGGTTATGTTTGGGAAAGGGATATTATAAATGAAGTTGATTGTTTTAAAAGATGTTTTAAAACGTGTGAACTATCGAAATCATAGATTTCAACATTCATTGTTGAAATAGACGTTTTCGAGAAATAAGGAAATGATGGACTATAACACTGTTGTTATAGTAAATGATTTTCGAAAGAAATGGTTTATGTAGTATTGGGATTTATATATATCTATCTAAAAATCCGAATCCCTATACTAGTGATTTTGAGTCGTCGTAACGATGTTTTACGTAACATTCGTTTTGACTCAAATAAATGTGCTTAAGAGAATGATTTCCTTAAAGAATGAAATATGTACTTAATATTGATTTAAGTGTATTGAATATTTTCAAGTGTTGAAAATAAAATAGATTTGTGAACTACTTATTATTAAATAAGTATGGAAATGCTTTTCCAATATGAAATGAAACGTTTTGAGAATTTATCTTCTTAAAGATAAATTGAAAGTGAATATTTGAAAACGATTAAAAATCGTATATCAGTAGATATTTTGAAATATAAATCCACTATGGAATTTATAAAGGAAAGGGAAACTGTTTAGAAAAATAAACGTTGATTTATTTTTGAAGTGTGGAAATAATATATCTAGTAAAGATATTTTTGGAAATTAAATAATTTGGAAAATTATTTGGAATCTGATGATGTTGCGCGTCTTTATTGGTAGTTAAATAACCGACTATCAATAATTACCTTGAATGGATATTTGTTGTGATTGGATGAATTTGAATGCCACACTTATTTTTGAATAAGCGCTCACTATTCGGGTTAGCCGGGAAAGGACCATGGGGTCGTATAACCCATTCTGAATATGTGATACGTCGTTATGAATTGCATTCGAAGACCGGTGTTGAAGACCGGATATTTTTGAAAACGGAAGGATTACCGTCGAGTTACTCTACATCGACTGATCTTCGATTTAGAGGTTTTATCACCCTTAGTGACGGGAAGTCCGGACGTGATTAGAAAATTATCCGGATATGCAAGGGCTTCGTGAGAAGTGCCTTCGGTTCTGTTCGATCCCGGAATAGACTTGTATGGATTGTGTGTCTGACGTTACAATTTGAGATATAAAGCTGATTTCTTTCAAATACATTTCTGTTGGTGGCGGAGAATTTATTCTCTTAGCTTAACACCCTTCTCTGAGACGTACGAGCTCAGGGGTTATGTAGTTGAAATTTATCAGCGATATACTCCCAATTTGGTAACGTGACATACTGAGTGTTGCTGTGAAATGATCAGTGTTTGATCATTTGCGATATGATCATTTGTTTGATCTTATATCTTTGTGATCATAGGTTGATCATTTGTTTGACCCGAAGCAGGGCTTTGTAGAAAGCGTAGCTTTGTGGACGAGACTTCGTCGAGCCTCACACCCCGGAAATGGTCAAAACAGGAAGGATGCGGCAAGGTTCTAGGGAGTAGCGCCCCTTAGTGTATGTCATTCCTTCTGGATAGAGGTGGTATCATGGTATGGAGCCCAGATACTTAACCTATGTGGTTGCTGCATTTTTACTATGTGGTTTGTTGCAAATCGGGGATCCTCGGGAAGATCGGTTACGATCGGGGGATGGCATACGCGTGTCAGTAGTTACCTATTTTTGCAGAGGTAACCCGGCCTTGTGTTGGCAGAGATCCGGTTAGGTTCTCGGGTCGTCTATTCCAGGGACGTACCCATCATGGAAAAGGAAGTTCCTTAGCCTGACCATTTGTTGGAAATCCAAAGAAACAATACGAGCCTTTACAATTTCAATTGTATAACCTGTCTCCTCAGGAGGCAGCTATAGCAGGCATAATATAATGGTACCTATGCTGGCTAAGATTTATATTCTACTTTCGAAATGTTTTCCACTATGCACTAATAAGAATATCCAAAATGATTTGATTTTGCGTAGTAAGCATTTTTGACTAACATAAGAAGAAATCTCCTCCAAGTCTGCGTTTGCATTGTGTGTGTGGTGGGAGGTCTTATGGTAGTTTCATTTTCCAAAAGCATTGCGAATTGACATTAAAGTTTTCCTGTTGTTTATTCTAAAGATAAACTGTTTTACGATCTCACACCAGTCACCATGACTGACTCGGAGTTTATTGTTTCCCTTCTAAACTCTGGGTGCCCATCATTTTCCACACGGGCAGTCTAGAGTTATGTTATCAGGATATTCTGGATATTCTAGAGCTTTGGAAGCAAGCTGGATGGCGTAACGTATCACCTACACTTTGTGTTATTCCGCTGTGTATTCTGTATGAGGACAAGTTTATATAACTGTCCATTGTTGTATTGAGTTGTATATTGACTCTGATGATTGAGGTATGTATAAAATGATATAGTTCTTTGTTTTAAAGATTATTCATTTATCTATTATATATTGTTCCGCTGCGATATGTGAGATTCTGATATTGCTTATGTTTCTGATCGTGTTATCTGTTGTTTCTTCTTCCTCTTTTCTTCTTTCTCTTCTTTTTCTTTTCCTTCTATTTTCTTCTTCTTCTACCTTTTTCTTCTTTCTAAATCATAATATTTCGGGTTTCCGGCATTCGATTTCTCGGCAGTCGATAAAGTGAGTATCGATGTCGAATTTTCGAAAGTCGAAAAATTCGGGATGTTACATTTGGTATCAGAGCATATGGTTAAGCGACAACCCTGCTCTGTTGGGTGTTACTCATTAGAGATAGAGTCAGTAGTACTCTAGAATGAGTTTGAGTGTAATAATAGATACGAGCGCGTATTTGTTAGTGAATATAAAATTGTTTTATATTGTGATGATTGGTTTATTGAGTAGTATATGAACCTTCGTCGGCACAGTCTGCGCAACTGGATCGAAGGGGTTTCTAAACACTTGAATAGAACAATTCGGCACAGTATTGTTTTAAAATAGGGTAAATGAGATAATTTTGCCCAAAACTATTTTTGTATACAAAAGAAATGGTTTTCTATAAATTATTATGATATATGGATGCATGGTTGTTAGGAAGTAATGATGTTAATTATCCTCATTAATATATATGTGGAAATTGTATATGAAATTGGAATTAAAACAAAGAACTAGGAAATAAATCCATATACAAATGAAATTTAAGAATGTAAATTATAAATGTGATTTGTAATTTGAAGCGGAATTCCAGAGAGGTATTTGGAAATGTTTTGAAAGGAATTTGAAAATTGTTGGAGATTTGGAAAATTTAAATCTTTTTGATTTGAAAATGAATTTCAAAGGTTTTGAAAAGTATTTTGGAAGGATAAAAGCTCTAAACTCTTTTCGGTCGCTGGAAAATAATTCCGATGATGATCGCGACATCACCGGTGTTCATTTTCGGGTTTCCAAAAGAGGAATTGCTGCTAAATTGTTTTAAATGGAAGTTGTTTGGAAAATTTGGGTTTAGTTTTGGAAATTCAAGGATAATTTGAATTGTTTTCAAAATGATTTTTGAGGTTGGGAAAGACTCTGGAATCCTATTTAAAATATTTATGGGAATAATAAATGAGCTGATAACTTATACAATTTAAATTTTGATAGAATAAATTTAACTTAAAGATGGAGTTAAATAAATGTAAGTATAAGTGAATAAATTTGAATAAATGAAAGTGAAATTGAAAGTTGAAATTCATTTCGAATTTGTAAGCCATGAATTGAATTGAATAATTATAAATGAAAGACGAATTAAAATTCATATGGAATTTGAAATCCAGTTAATATGAGTGGTTATAAACCAAAATAGTGAATTGAAAATAAATATAATGTGTATATGGAATATTTATTGAACCTAAGAAAGGAAGTGTGAAATTCTTAAGTAAAATTTGATATTGAAATTATTCTAAGTTGATGATTGAATGAAGATAAAACTGGAATTGAAACTGAATGTTGAAGACAAATTTGAATAAATGAATTAGAATTTGTGATGAATTAGTAACTGGAACTAATTTAAAATAGTATAGTTGTAAAGGAAAGTAAATTGATAAATTCAATATTCAGAAGTTAAATTGAATTGAAATGGTGAATTGAATTTAAATGAAATTTGAAATGTAAAATTGAATGATAATGAATATGTAACTTCAACAGTGAAGTAAGCTAAAGATATATAAGCAGTTGATATTGAAAATTTTGTAATAGAATTTGCAAAATGGTTTGGATATGTAACTAGATATTACGGCTAGTAGGATATACAGGTGTTATGAAGGAATTGGATTTGATTTTAAAGATAATTTGAATTGCTCGACAAAAGGTAAGTATTTGAATTATAATATGAGTTTTTGCTGATTTCTTCTCTAGCCGCTTGGCATTTTTCTTTTCTTTTTGAAATCTGAGAGTCCGTAGGGACGTTTTGTAGTCGTGCCATATTAGCCGTGCAAAGGAGACGCTGGCGAAATTTTTCGAAACTTTCGAGTGTTAGAAAATTTTTGAGAAAATTTTGAAAGTTAAATTTTGAATTTAAATTTAAATTTGAATTGTTAAGAAAAAAAAAATTTGTTTGAAACTTATAATTGAAATTGGAGAGTTAGTTAAAATGATAACGAATCTTTAGTAGGAAGATTTGTTTTGAAAATTTGATAAAACTATTGGATTGTGAAAAATAGTAGACGAGTTAAGGACATTTTTTCCTAACTTGTAATTTCGGGACAAAATTCTTTTAAGGAGGGAAGTTTGTAACGACCCAGAATTTTGAACAAATTAAATTGAGAATATTTAATTTATTTTAAATATTTGAACGATGATTTAATTTGAATCCCCGATATAACTTTGAAATTGGCGATTAAATTATAAAATTTAATATATTGAGAGTTGAATAAAAATTTGAAACTTCAATTTTTAGTTGAAGAAAAATATTTCGAAAGCTTTTAAAATACATATTGATAATCCTGAAGATAACAGAAGCTTCAGAATCGAATTTGGAAGTGAATTGTTCAGTTTTGAAATTATATCGTTTGAATCAATATTTTAAAATAGTGTTCCGGGGCGCAGTCTCGAAATTCGACGAAAACAGTTCCATTGGGTCCGTAATATTGAATTATTACCGGATTTCAAATTTCGTGGCATTTGGAGTTGTTATGTGCGAATACGACACGTAAACGCGTTGAAAGTTGTATCGAAACAAACTAAGTTAAAAATTTAAATTTAAAATTAAAAACAACGACTGCGTCCCTAAAATCATGCCTAAATTCACGCCAGAAAGCACGATACGAAATCGTGAAAGCACGATCTTTTTTCTGTTAAAGGCACGATACTTCCTTTTAGTTGGATTCAAACGAAAATCTCAAAATGAAATCAAATCCATGGCCGCGCTATCTCTCAGTCTCCAGTTCGAAGAAAAAAAAAGAGCCGCGCCTCATTAATTTGAAAGAAAATAACGAAGCCCTTCCTTCACGAACGAAACCATCTCATTCAAGAAAACTAAAACTCTTCGTTCTCGTTCAGATTTTAAATGGCGACCGAGCATTTTTAAATCGAAATCGCGATTTCGATTCGAGGTCACGCACGCGATGGAGGCGAAGTGGATCTGGGTGCCGCACGATTCGAGAGGAGGACGGCGACTCGGCTTTGAGATAGTGTGGTGGCGTCAAGCTCGTGAGTACGGTGACTTCGTGGTAGCGAGGCGATTCAGTGCTGTCGCACGTGAAGGTGGAGGAGCTCGCTAGCCTAAGGCGGCTGCTGCAGTTGGGGGGGTCGAAGATGTAGAGGCGATTTCAGGGGAACTCGTGAAGCTCGGCATGTTAAGGAGGAACGTGGCAGGCAGCGTAGGCTTTGGCTTCGATCATTATCGACGACGAAGCTAGGGGGCGACAGACGAAGTCGAGCTCGATTTCGAGCAGTTGGATGAGCATCACGATTTTAGATCTGGGTTCCTAAATTTACAGTGAGGTAAATATTAGTTTTGGATTTTTATTTTATTGAAACTATATTTATATACACACACACCAATATTTAACTAATTGTAGATTTTAAATGATATGTTGAGGAGTTTAATTTACTTAATCAATTTATTTAACAATTCTAGAATTTGTTATAAAGAAATGATTAGTTAAATAAATATGTATTTAAAAGAAATTGATTTAAAAATAAAGATATTAATTTAAAGAAAAATCTTGGTTAGATAGATTTTTAAAAGAAAATCAGTTTAAAACTTAATTTATTGTTCGAATTTAAATCAAATAAATTATTAGTTAGTTAAATTTATCAAATAGAAATTTATTATTCGATTTAATTCGAATATTAATAGATTGTATAATTGTTTATACAAGATTGGATACAATGAAGAAATGATCAAAATGGAAATGGATTGCAAAATAAAAGCTAAGGTGAGATCTTCTCACTCAAATAAAATTTTGTATTGCAGTTATTTATTGACTGATTTGATTACTATTGGATGTGATATTAGATATAGTAGGATATATCTATATATATATAGCAATATATACATATTGGCATATGTATATATTGGATTGATTGATTTCCCGCCTCGTATAGTGGATGAGACCCTATTGCGCCGTTAGTAAGCGGATTATTTTTATAAAACCCATATACCACGATATTCCACCTCGAAGTGGAATTGGTATTGTGCTAACGTCTGTGGATGCAGGGAAACAGGTTGGAGGGATCCAACTGGATTCCTCAACTGTATTTATTTATTTACAGATATTGATATATATTCTGTTCTCATATGATGATATATGATGTTTGATGTGTGATGGACTAATTGGTGCGTTGCATCATTGGATTCAAACTTTTGAAGTTTTAAAAAAAAATAACGATTTTTACTTTAAAAAAAAGATTTTGAAGTGATTTTTGGAAAGTATACGATTTATTAAAATTTTGAATTTATTTATCTTAAATAAATAAATGTTATAAATTTAAAGTTATGGAAATTATAAGATTTGTGAATTATAACCAAAAGGTAATTTCTTTTGAAATAAATAGTTAAGAAATTTATAAAATGGTTTTAATTGGAATTTTTGAATTATTAAAACGACGTATGTAAAAGATGTACAAGATTGATATTTATAACTTTAAAATGTTGGTATTATAAAACGAGTTTTTTTAAGCGTTAAAATGAATTTTTAAGAATTTATAAATAAATGAAATTTATAAATTGTGAACTTATAAATGGAAATGATTTTGTAAAATAAAGGAATTATAAGTATTTAACTTATAATATGGATTGTTGGTATAAGATTTGAGTATGAATTGAATTGTTAATAAAAGGAGATTTATTAAATCGAAGTTGTTAGAAAATAGAAATAGAATTTATAAACGTTGTTTTATAAATTCGAAATCAATTGGATTTGATAAATCAAATATAGAAGATTTTTAAAGGAGATATATTCGTGATTTTGGATAGCGAATTATTATTAAGATAAAATGTGTAGAGATGATTGAAATTTGGTTAAGTGAATTATATTCACGATTTTGGACAGTGAATATATTATTGAAAAAAATGGTTATGTTTGGGAAAGGGATATTATAAATGAAGTTGATTGTTTTAAAAGATGTTTTAAAACGTGTGAACTATCGAAATCATAGATTTCAACATTCATTGTTGAAATAGACGTTTTCGAGAAATAAGGAAATGATGGACTATAACACTGTTGTTATAGTAAATGATTTTCGAAAGAAATGGTTTATGTAGTATTGGGATTTATATATATCTATCTAAAAATCCGAATCCCTATACTAGTGATTTTGAATCGTCGTAACGATGTTTTACGTAACATTCGTTTTGACTCAAATAAATGTGCTTAAGAGAATGATTTCCTTAAAGAATGAAATATGTACTTAATATTGATTTAAGTGTATTGAATATTTTCAAGTGTTGAAAATAAAATAGATTTGTGAACTACTTATTATTAAATAAGTATGGAAATGGAAACGTTTTGAGAATTTATCTTCTTAAAGATAAATTGAAAGTGAATATTTGAAAACGATTGAAAATCGTATATCAGTAGATATTTTGAAATATAAATCCACTATGGAATTTATAAAGGAAAGGGAAACTGTTTAGAAAAATAAACGTTGATTTATTTTTGAAGTGTGGAAATAATATATCTAGTAAAGATATTTTTGGAAATTAAATAATTTGGAAAATTATTTGGAATCTGATGATGTTGCGCATCTTTATTGGTAGTTAAATAACCGACTATCAATAATTACCTTGAATGGATATTTGTTGTGATTGGATGAATTTGAATGCCACACTTATTTTTGAATAAGCGCTCACTATTCGGGTTAGCCGGGAAAGGACCATGGGGTCGTATAACCCATTCCGAATATGTGATACGTCGTTATGAATTGCATTCGAAGACCGGTGTTGAAGACCGGATATTTTTGAAAATGGAAGGATTACCGTCGAGTTACTCTACATCGACTGATCTTCGATTTAGAGGTTTTATCACCCTTAGTGACGGGAAGTCCGGACGTGATTAGAAAATTATCCGGATATGCAAGGGCTTCGTGAGAAGTGCCTTCGGTTCTGTTCGATCCCGGAACGGACTTGTATGGATTGTGTGTCTGACGTTACAATTTGAGATATAAAGCTGATTTCTTTCAAATACATTTCTGTTGGTGGCGGAGAATTTATTCTCTTAGCTTAACACCCTTCTCTGAGACGTACGAGCTCAGAGGTTATGTAGTTGAAATTTATCAGCGATATACTCCCAATTTGGTAACGTGGCATACTGAGTGTTGCTGTGAAATGATCAGTGTTTGATCATTGGCGATATGATCATTTGTTTGATCTTATATCTTTGTGATCATAGGTTGATCATTTGTTTGACCCGAAGCAGGGCTTTGTAGAAAGCGTAGCTTTGTGGATGAGACTTCGTCGAGCCTCACACCCCGGAAATGGTCAAAACAGGAAGGATGCGGCAAGGTTCTAGGGAGTAGCGCCCCTTAGTGTATGTCATTCCTTCTGGATAGAGGTGGTATCATGGTATGGAGCCCAGATACTTAACCTATGTGGTTGCTGCATTTTTACTATGTGGTTTGTTGCAAATCGGGGATCCTCGGGAAGATCGGTTACGATCGGGGGATGGCATACGCGTGTCAGTAGTTACCTATTTTTGCAGAGGTAACCCGGCCTTGTGTTGGCAGAGATCCGGTTAGGTTCTCGGGTCGTCTATTCCAGGGACGTACCCATCGTGGAAAAGGAAGTTCCTTAGCCTGACCATTTGTTGGAAATCCAAAGAAACAATACGAGCCTTTACAATTTCAATTGTATAACCTGTCTCCTCAGGAGGCAGCTATAGCAGGCATAATATAATGGTACCTATGCTGGCTAAGATTTATATTCTACTTTCGAAATGTTTTCCACTATGCACTAATAAGAATATCCAAAATGATTTGATTTTGCGTAGTAAGCATTTTTGACTAACATAAGAAGAAATCTCCTCCAAGTCTGCGTTTGCATTGTGTGTGTGGTGGGAGGTCTTATGGTAGTTTCATTTTCCAAAAGCATTGCGAATTGACATTAAAGTTTTCCTGTTGTTTATTCTAAAGATAAACTGTTTTACGATCTCACACCAGTCACCATGACTGACTCGGAGTTTATTGTTTCCCTTCTAAACTCTGGGTGCCCATCATTTTCCACACGGGCAGTCTAAAGTTATGTTATCAGGATATTCTGGATATTCTGGAGCTTTGGAAGCAAGCTGGATGGCATAACGTATCACCTACACTTTGTGTTATTCCGCTGTGTATTCTGTATGAGGACAAGTTTATATAACTATCCATTGTTGTATTGAGTTGTATATTGACTCTGATGATTGAGGTATGTATAAAATGATATAGTTCTTTATTTTAAAGATTATTCATTTATCTATTATATATTGTTCCGCTGCGATATGTGAGATTCTGATATTGCTTCTGTTTCTGATCGTGTTATCTGTTGTTTCTTCTTCCTCTTTTCTTCTTTCTCTTCTTTTTCTTTTCCTTCTATTTTCTTCTTCTTCTACCTTTTTCTTCTTTCTAAATCATAATATTTCGGGTTTCCGGCATTCGATTTCTCGGCAGTCGATAAAGTGAGTATCGATGTCGAATTTTCGAAAGTCGAAAAATTCGGGATGTTACAATACAAATTGATGATCTAGAAATGGTTAATTGAGGATGACTAGATAATAAGATAATGAATTTAGAAATAGATAGATTGATTTAACTTAAGTAAACTCAAAGAGATTTCACCAAATTGTTAAATATTAAAATCGAAAATTTAATTCTTAAATTTACGTTAAAAGACGTTTTCAATTATAAAATGAAGTCGAAAATTTTGAATAAATATGTAAAGTTGAAATAATTGAATTAGAAATTTTAAATGTAAATTATGCAATTTAATTGAATACACTTGACTTTTAATTATAAAATGTTAATAGAGGTAGAATAATAATAAGTTG
The DNA here is from genome assembly GCA_030737815.1 of Allium fistulosum. Lineage (NCBI taxonomy): Eukaryota > Viridiplantae > Streptophyta > Magnoliopsida > Asparagales > Amaryllidaceae > Allium > Allium fistulosum. The sequence continues at coordinate 447,994,552 of CM060903.1, forward strand.
AATGTATGGTAAATGGGTCAAATTAAATAAAATTTTGTTTTGAAGAAATCTTTTGGTATCAAATATTAATAAATTGAAATTTAATCAACTTATTAAAATACCTTGAATTTATATCAAATATTGAGTATTAATTAAGGTAAATTGAATTTATATGGTTTGAACTAATTGTTTTGCTTTGTTTCAATCTATTTTCTTTCTGGTTGTTTCCATTCCCCTACCTCCTTCCTTTTCGGGGACGAAAAGTTTTGAGTGGGAGAGTGTGTAACGACCCGTAAATTTAACTGGTTTTAATAACGTTATTAATTGAAATTTTGCGAAATTTTAAACGATAAAATTTTAAAATAAAAATTTAATATTTGGAATGCGTTTAGTTAAACATAGCCACTGGTAAATTTTCGTCCGAAAATATGAAAGTTTATTTCGCGCGTAAATTTACTTCAATTTCAATTTAATCAGTTAAAAAGCGATGAAAATAAAATGTTTTCGGAACCTAAATATTTTTACATAGAAAAATTCTAAACCATCTTTTGAGCAAACGCTATTTTTCATTTTTCCAAATTCGAACTTCTTTGGCTCCGTCGATCTTATTTTTCTACGTTTTTCTTGCATTTTCCGCAAGTAGAAAAATTCGAATTTTTATAATTCAATCGTACCACTGATATCTGTATACAATTTTGATCGTCTCGTCGTGCTGAGCACTGCGGCATATTCAATTTTCTATTTTGAAGTCAGGTACACAGCGGAATCCGTGAAACGGTTAACCGTGACGGTCCGTCTTTTTATCTTCTGGAGACCATTCAATTTCCACCGTTCAGAAGCCAATGGTGAGCAGTTTTAATTATTTCTGGGAATTCGCGTATGACCTTTGGCCATTCCTTATATTACTTTTTCTGAATTCTAATCGGTGTTGCCTTTTCATTTTTTTTTTTGATATTAGAAGAAAAAAAAGGGGTTATGCAGAATCCACATCTCTCACCTTCCACCCGAGCTACAGTCTTCTCATATACCTTCCACCGTCTTCTCCTATCTTCCCGCCCTCGAAGAAATAACCCCGGCTACAAGTGCTAAGACCGGCCTTCCTCCCCATCGGCCTCCACCACAGCCAGTGCCACTGTCGCTCACGCCAGTGATCCCTCACCTCTGTCTTTCGCACCTCATATCTGCACCCACGTAGCCATGTACAACTGAGATTTAATAGCCTTCACATGCTCCTCCACTTGATCCGAGTCCGCCCATATCCCGACCACTACCGATCGCATCCTCCAGCCTTCCGCAACCCGAACGCAAGCACAGTAGGTCCACCCAATTTCTTGTTTGAATATTTTGTTATAGCTATTGTGCTCGTGCATATACAGATCTTCATAATTGTAAATTCTTATTAATATTAATAATAAAGTAAGATGAATGCAGTTTGTTACAGTATATTATATATATGGTCTCCTTAAGTTAGTCTATGTATATTGTATAAAGTAAGTCACGTTCTGCATATATTAGTTTTCATAAACTAAAGAATTGGTTCAGTGTATAAAAGAGATATAGGTCTGTTGGATTTCTTTTTAGCCTTAAGATTTTTATATATAAATTGTTTATGCAAAGCTTGCTGGCAGTGTGCATCTTTATATATATATGTGTTCCAGTTAAGATTTACATGTGTCGTATTATATAATTATATATAGGTGCTTTATATATATTGTTTAAAACGTTATAGTTATTTCAGTTTATGTAATAAAAGTTGGTATTTACGTTTATGAAGGTTACATTTATATATTTAGGTAGGCTAATTGTTCCTTGTTTTGGCATGCTGCTGTTATACACGTGAGTTAAAATTAGTTTGTTTTGTACTATACAAATATATACACATGTTTCAGTATAAAGTTGTTTTGGTCTGCATATGTTCTTGGATCTGCTGTAGTATATTTCTTATGAGGCTTTAAAATATTATATATTTGTTCTATTTATCTATGTCCTGTATACTAAATTGTTGAGTTTGCACTTTGGTTTACATATTACATCATAAGTCTGCATATTTAGATATAATGGTCCAGGTTCATAGATTTTAACTATGAAAAGTTGGTTATATATTTTCTCCGTTTACATAAGTTATGCATGCTAATTTTATAAATTTTATACATCTTAGTTAGCTTAGTCACAATCTGCAAATAACTATAAATCTATATTTGTTCAGTTTATATAAAGTTATGATATTTGTTTATTTGTGTATAAAAGTTTTCAAATATATATATAGTACCTAATTATGTAATATATAGAGAGAAGAATATGTAGTTTTATAATAGTTATATATATAGTTATATATATAGGTTCACCTTTACCGATTATCTCCATCGACCCAGTTCTGATTTGTTCCATCTATTCTTATTATCAGCTTTGATCGTTGAATTTATGCCGATTTTTGCTTTGCTTTGATTCGACATTCAAATTTCAGCTTCCGTATCGGTGTGTGTATCTGTGTCATCTTCTCGTTCATTTCTAGCCTCAAAAAGTGAGCAATCACTCACGATTAACGTTCTTTTATTTATTAAATTTGATTTCAATTGAAACGACAATTGAAATATGCTGCTGTTAGTTATTTACACTGTTACTACCTGTATCAGTTCACCTGTGACATCTGACACCACTATCTGTTATTTATACAATGATAAATTCAGTTTGGTTGATAATTGATTGATTGCTGATGTTTATATTGACGTTAAATTGTTAATGTTAAGTGATAAATAGTATGCAATTGAATTTGATATAGAATAGTTAAAAGTTAAATTTGATTAGTTGAATATGACCCCTTTTAATTGTTAAATTAATTGACATGTAGAATAGTGATAATTACACTTGAAACCATCGACGTATGTTGGATTAATTGTTGTAGTATAAAATTGTAATTGAATGACAAGTGAAAAACCGTATAAATAATTAGTGGAATAATCTTTAATCTGCATGAAATGATTGTGTGGATTCTAGAAATAATTATATTAATTTGCACAAACAACAATGTGAATTAATACGATTAGTTCGGGATTATTGGAATTGATTATTGGATTGATATTGGTTGTTGTTATTGCTTGTTTATTTACTTTGACACTATCCCAGTTATCACACTGCAAGTTCCCTTTGCTATGCTTTGATTTTGAATTGAATTGGAATCGGGTTGAAATGATAAATATCCAAATGAACTTGACTTAGGATAGAGAATTAAATAAAACCCGATTGGTCAATGATTTGATTTAAAAATAAAATAAAGATTTTATTTGAATAAATAATGAGGTTTTGAAATGAAGTTGGAATTTGAAATTTAATGAAAGGAAATGTTAATATTTAATAATCTGAATCAAAATATTAACATTGTAGTTGATGAAAGAATGTTGTTTTAAATTTGGAATTATTAATAATTAAGTTTGAAATTATTTAATAATTAAGTTGAAATTATTGAATAATTAAGTTTTGAAATTATTAAATAATTAAATAAAATTGAATTCTTTATTAAGTAAAATTGAACTTCTTGAATAAGTGAAATTAAGTTTCTTTATTAATTGAGTTTTGAAATTGTAACTAAGTAAATTAATAAGTGAAATTGAATTTCCCAAATAAGAAATAAAATGTGATTTATTTAAATTAATGAAAGACTTTTAATTTAAAGAATTTATTTGAAGGATCTAATTCAATTAAATTTGAAGTTTGATATAATGAAGTTGAACTTAAGTAATAGATTTAATGAATTGGAAATTTAATAAAAATTGTTTGAATGACAAATTTACTCAATGAATATTGAACGAAATCGATCAATGAATTTAAATTGGTTTGAATGTTAAATTAAATTAATTTAAATGTTTTCAGAATGAAACTTATATATGAACTTGAATCAATATTTGAATTGTTTTAATAAAAATTGAAATTGAATTATAAGATTTTTGAAATTATGAATGTGGAAATTTTGAAACGTAAATTATGGAAATTGATTTATAAAGACAAATGAAATGTTGGTTTACAAATTCTAATTGAAATTGAAATTGATTTGGTTTTGAAATTTATTAAACGACTAATCGGTGTAATAATCACGAAAGTTATTAAAGAGACCGAAATCGGTTAGGGACATACTTACTGTCTAAACCGAAAACCACTTTAATAACTACATGCGGAGTGTGATCCATAATGAAGTGGTTGGAATGATGTACGTGATGACTGAAGAAAGAGAACGATAATGGATAGCCTTGACACTTGTGTCAAATTGGAAATGACTAAAACAGGAGCCGTGCCGGGCCAAATGGGGGTTAGCTACCTCGAGCGAACACACTTCTTCGAATTACTCATTACTTGTTGTCGATTGGTGCACCCTTGATTTTGGGAGTGTTGTTTCGCGGTGTTGCGGTCGCTGCGGCGATGCGTTCTCACTAGTCCGGATCAGGCAAACGGTAGTTTCACTACCTTGGGTATTGCCTCATGTGCCTTGTCATACTTGTATCCCTATACGCGACCACTACGATTTGATTTGTGTTATACCTATGGAGTACTCCCTGATATCCCACTTGTTTACGGTGGAGTTTACAGTGCTGTATAGACTATAACACTTATATAAAATGTGTTAAGGGGGATAATGGTAACGCCTTAACACTATTTTGATACCTTATATTACTGATAGACATTATCTACTTAGCGTACATTATTACCTAGTAGATAGTTTAACGGATCCTTAAAGGATGGTTATTCCAAACATCCTTTGAGTTACTTGTATTTCAGTTGTTATTTCACTTGAGTTAGATTTATTGATATAAGAATGATAATCCTGACTCGAGTGTCTTGTGTTTTGCTTTACGCTCGGGTTAGACTGAGTGTACCAGTATTCGAGACTCACCTTTGAAGTTGGAGCTTTGCTTGAAGATCCAGCCATATATTCTGCTTTCAGTATTTGATGGTTCCAGTGATGTATTCTGATTTGTATCTGATGTATCGTATTACTCTTCCGTTGTATCTGGTTTAACTCTGATGTAACTTATACATTTATATAGTAGCTTCATGAACTACTATCTCTTTTATTTCCGCTGCATATTATTACTCTGTGTTTGTGATTCTGTGATTATTTATTTACTATATATGCTCAGTTTTGCCAAATTTAAATTAACAATTCGGTATTTTGAATTATTCAAGTCCGACATGTGCGGATGCGAATGGTCCAAAATAGCGGGTCATTACACTATAAGAATAGGCGATGCCGCAAATCTTTGAATGATTTGTAAAGGGGTGGAACTCTTTTACAATTGGCATTGATTCACCGGAGATTTATATATCCCTCGGTTTAGATGCTTCTATCTCTTGTTATGCCGAATTCTATCTCTGGCGATCGAATGCCGATTTGCCTCAGAATTCTGCACCGATCTTATTTTGAAGTCACGGTTGACCCTAAGGTCATCCGTGATTTATAAAAAAAATATATCTATCTTCTATTTTGAAATTTAATTGTCTCATCTTCGTTCGAGCCTATCTTCGAATCAGAATTCTATTTGATTAGAGTCCCTCTAATTTGAATCTCTACCCTTGTTTTGAAATACATTTTTAAATCATCCTTTGAAAATCGGGCTTGTTTGTATTTTTGAAATTGTTTTATATATCGAAATTATTATTTTGATAAATATGATTTTATTCTATATATAAAAGGGAAAATGTTTTCGATAAGGATTATATATACCTTTTAAAAATGTGAATTTGAAGTTTGAAAGGATTTGTAATTTTGAAAAATTATATAAGAAATTTGATTTATCTAAAAAAATGATTTATAACTGAAGGATTTTAGATTTGAAATTCGAGAATTGAACCCTGGTGTTTTGAAATTGGTTTTAAGATTTTGAAATATATAATAATAATATGATTTAAAAGTATTTTCCGAATAAGAAATATTTCAAATGATTTTAATGAGTTTCGAATGATTTCGAAGAAATTTCAAAAGAAGTTTGAGAAAATAGAAGTCCGGAACTCACTTATGTCGCTGGAAAATAATTTCGGTGATGAGTGCATGCATCATCGACATTAATTTTTGAATTTCAGAGTGGGGGAGAGGCCACTTTAGTAGCATTGCTACGCGAGTGATTTTGCGAAACCAATTTTGATTTCAAAATTTTGAAGTATGATTTGATATTCGAAAGATATATGTATATGTATTTGAAACGATTTGAAATGAGCCGGTGTTCAGTCCTCGAGTTTTGGATTTGATATAACCCTATCTATTAAAATTGATTTGCTGATTTGTTGCTGATTTCCAACTCTTGAATTTGAAAATGATTTCTTCAACTATTTTGAAGGTTCGAGCACTTCCAAATCAAAGTTAACTTTTCAAAGCTAAGAAATTTTGAAAAGTATAAAGTATATAAGTTTGGTATGTATGTTAAAGTATGTAGTAATATGATTTAATAAGTTGAAACTGTTTTGTTAAGTAGATGAATAAGGCAATTTTAAAATTTTCTAATATGAAATTTAGATTTGAAATGTTTTGAAAAGAATTTGGTCTTCAAAATATTTTGAATAAAATTTAGTTTAAATGTTTTAACTTAGTAACATCTTTATGAAACTATATATTTAACAAGTTGGAATAAATATATAAGTTGTACTTATGCTGTTTTATTCGCATAATTAATTTGATCCAGGTTTGAGTACACAGTTCGAGGTGAATTACACCATTTCGTGTTAGGATTTTTTTTATTCGATTCTAGATGGCGAATATTTGATATGGATTTTAAGCTCTATTCTAGAATTCTCTATCATAGTATATGGCTATGCAAGGAGACTGATGACTTCTAGTCGAGAAACCATATCGAAATCCGCATTAAGGAAGTCGAATGGACAATACTAGTTCGAAAAGCGAACTTGTGTGATCGAGCAAGCGATCAAAATGTGATTTTGCGAAATGATGACGTATGTACATCTTATATTCTAATATCATTGATATATTTTGACGTTGAAATTGAAAGCTATCGGGTTAGAATATCTTTGCTTACTAAAAGAAAATTTCCAATTTAAATTACAAAGATATATAACCCATAATAACAAAGATATTCAATCCCATATGGCTCTTCATACAGCGAAATTTATTTTGAAAAATTTGATCCTTATATAAGATGGACCTTATGTAAGTATAAGATGATTTTGAAAACATTTGATTTTGGAAATGAATTGTTTGACTTAAATTATATTGATTTTGAAATTTGGATTTATTTTCTAAATTTATTATGTTGGAAACTTTAAAACTTAAGATGTTTAAATTGAGAAGAAATAATTTGGTGGGATTGTATATGATTTTGAAACTGAACTGATATTGAAACAAATTAAAATTTGAGAACCTTATTTTTTACTAAATACCTGATTTCGGAGTTCTCGAACTTATATAAAAATTTGGTTTGTATAAGTATGAGGTTGATTCGAAAACTATATATTTGAAAAGGTACTCAATTTGAAAAGTGAAATCTTATATAATTGAAGTTTATATAAGTGTGATTTGATATACTTTTGATTTTGGAAAGGTATTTGATTTGAAAATTTTAAATCTTATATATAAAGGACTTGATATAAGTACGATATTTGAAAGTGATTTGAAAAGGTACTATATGATACATATTTTCGAAGTAAAGATATGGAAAGTGCCTTCTGCTTGATATCCGCTTTGTGGCCACATTGTGGATTCATTCTATCGATATTTCTCTGATTTTTGGTTTTCCGGATATGATACTCGAGTGTCCATCGAATTCCATGGCGTTACCCATGGTCTTACGAAGTCGACTGCATAGCGTAATTCGCAAGGCAGTGATTGCTTAAAAGGTACAAATGTTTCCTGGGGGATCCAGGTGTAACCATTGTGTATCTGCGATCTATGGTCGTTTAGTAGCGTAATCCGCAAGGCAGAGATTGCTTAAAGGGTACGGATGTTTCCTGGGGGATCCAGGCGTAACCATTGTGTATCTGCGGTCTACTAGTTTTTGTTATCATGGCAAAATTCGCAAGGCAGCGATTGCTTAAAGGGTACAGATGTTTCCTGGGGGACCCAGGCGTAACCATTGTGTATCTGCGATCCATGATTTGTTTTTTTTTGTTTGGATTGTACTTTCCATATCTGTTTTTAAAAGTTTTCCGGTATTTTCACTGGGTGTTGAAACAGGTCTACTAAGTACCTGGAGAATTCTAGTTTTGTGCCTGATCAACGCACTACCAGAGTCTACAGGAACAAGGATAAACTTGTTGAAACATCGAGTTATAAAAGTAGTTTATTATAAAGGTATTTTCAACAAAGGAATTCTGTATTAATATTTGAAATTGAAATTCTTATGGCTTGAATTAATTATTCGTACTCGATACTATTCTTTTGAATCTACCTTATCTACTCAGCTTTATTTATTTACCTATATTCTGTTTTTCCAAATCCTCCTTCTTTTCCTTGTTGACTATATCCTTTTAAGTATTGTTTATTTATATACTATATGGTTTAATAGAAATTTCTTTATAGTGTTATAAATATTTTAGACGTTATTAATTAAATAAAACATATTTAAAGTAAATGATTATTGATTTATTAATAATATTTGAAAAGTATCTTGAGAAAAAAAAAATTAATAAATTTAAGAATTATGGATTTAATGTTTTCAAATAGCTTCTTTGTAAATATAAGTAATGATGTAAATAATTGTTTTCAAATATTTTTCATATATTTATAGAGGTGTTATTTAAACATAAATGGCATTTATAAAGGAAGCAAGAAATTTGCAAATGGGTTTTAAAGTATTAAAGATAATTGATTTGCAATTGAAGTTTCAAATGAATATTTCAAGTAAAATTTATATATAGTTTCAAATTAATTGTTTAATCTTGTCTTTTAACCTACCTTTTCTGCCTGGTTGTTATATTCTCCTACCTCCTCTCTTTTCGGGGACGAAAAGTTTTGAGTGGGGGAGAGTGTAACGACCCAAAACTTTTAGTGATTTTATTTGTTAAATTAATTGAATTTTTTTTTGAAATTTTAAACAATAAAATTTGAAAATAAAAATTTATTATTTAGAATACGTCTATTTTAATATAGCAACTGGTAAATTTTCATCTGATAATATTGAAGTTTATTTTCCTGTGAAATTTTATTTCAATTTAAAACTGGTTAATAAGAGTTGAATTTAAAAGTTTTCCGAAACCAAAATATGTCAAAAGGAGAAAATTTATTTAGAGCATTCTGAATCAAACTGCGAAATTCGTTTCACGAATTTCGGACGTTTCTAGTTCCGTTTGGATTTTTCCGTACGGAATAGCAACGTATATGAGTGTCCGTATCGACTTTTTGATCGGATGATCGTGCCACCAATATCTGTATATCGTTTTGATCGTCTCGTCGTGCTGATCTCTGCGTTATATTTATTTCTGTATTTTGAGGTCTGGTATGCGACGGAGACAATAAATTGTCCATTATACCGGTACCACATTTTGACTTTTAACTTCTCTGTCCTTTTCAAATCTTTACCGTGCAGCTCAAACAAATTATAAATTGCATTAAATAGCTTTCAGCTGAAATCAAGGGAATTGAACCATTACCATTATTTTGTTTACATATTTTCGGTTCTCTGTTGCTTTTGTAAAGAAATATACGTTGCCTTCATTGTGCATTATTCCACCTGCTTTATTTTCGCGTGCGTTTCTATGTCTTTTTTTTCTTACCTGAAGCATTTATTTTGACAGCTCAGTGTCCTTTCTTGAATCCAACTTTTATCTATATATTTTATATCAAATGCATTATCATCTTCCTTCATATTTTTCTAGCTTTGCCTTCTTCAGATCCAATTTCCTTGCCCCATTCTTCAATGCGTGAACTCATCCTACAGAAGCCTTCCCCGCTCCTTCGCCCTTCGCCGCCACACACCCGAAGTTTGCCGACCACACTCTCCATTCGTCCTCTGCAGCCTCGTCCCGACCTCAACAGCCCCTACCCAACCCATCCAAACACCTTCATCCCCGACCATCTCGCCTAGACATTCGCCATCTCCGCTTGTTCTTCCTATAGCCGAACGTGGCCGAACCCCTGAAACCCGCCTCCACCTTCACCCTACCTTCCCGCGAGCAACTGGCAGCCCAGCCACCGTGGTCACTCTCCGATCGACCCAGACCATGCCCCATTCCTTCTTCCTCTCTCCCATTCCACCAACTCGCCACCTCTTCCACCCTTGAAACCATCAAGGACCAGCGCCCCCACACCACGGCAACAACAGCCCCAAGCCGAAGCTGCTACTTCTTCCTTCCCACTCTCTCGTGCAGCCCTTGTCTCCTCTCCTCCGCATAGCCACTGGTCACCCCATTGTTCCGTGCTCCACTCTAAAATATATAGTAATAATATATGGAGCACGAAATCTGTACTTGGTGGGCATGCGGCCTTCTTTTGGGTAATATATATTTACGTTGCTTGGTTATATTTGAACTGTATGTATATAGTGATGTTTACATTCTTTTACCTGATGCCTACATATTGTATATATGTTTAACTAGGAAATATATTCGTCCTTGCTCATATTAAATCCTAGTTTCGAAAATTGTTATTATATATGGGATTTATAGGTGTGTGTTTAAAGTATTTACTTATATTATATAAATTATATGACGTTTATATTACAAGTTTCTATTGTACGTTGGGTTTTAAATATATATATAAATAACAGTTAGTCTATATAGGTTTGAAAATATAATGTGTACAACATACTCTTTGATCTTTAATATAAATATATATATGTATCAAAGTTCATGTTTTATAAAAATGGGTTATGGTATGTTTTATGAAAGAATATTATATGTTACATATGTAGAAAATTTGTACAGTCTGTTTATATATATGTGTCTAAATAATTTGGTGAAGTTTACATAATCTAGTTTTTACCTATTACTTTATATTACTTTATAATGACTCTGGCTATACAGATAGGTTTGGTTTTAATTATGTACATAACATTTGGCGTCAAAATAGTTTTATATATATGGGTTTAAGATTGTGATTTTGGTATTGGTTTTAGATATGGAGATATAGATAGCATTCAAAAGTTGTTAGTAATATATTATATATATAGTCATATATTGATTTTATAAAGTATTGATTATATATAAAGTAACTTTTCATACTTTCAATTCTATGTAGTAAAGTAAGTTTATGCGAATTTTATAAATATTGACCTTAAAGTATTATGTATATAAGTTTATATATATATGTTTATATATCCCAATTTATATATATACAAGTATACATTACTCCGGTTTCTAAATATATATATATTGTTTTTATTTTAAAATATATGTTTTAAATTGATTTTAGAGAATTTATATATATTTGCAACATGTACTTCGTTTCATCGATCTCTAGTCTCCATCTCAGCTTACTTTCCCAATTTCGAAATTGTTGTACTGATTCCCATCTGGTTGTTGTCCCGCTAGCTTGTGTCCATATCTATGTTCGTGCCTGTATCATCTTCTGTAATCTCTAGCCTCGAAAGGTGAGCAATCACTCACGATTAACATTCCTGTATTTATTAAATTTGATTTCAATTGAAACGACAATTGAAATATATTGTTGATAGTTATTTTCATTGCTATATATGCTATTATCTGTAATTATTTACCTGTGGGATATGACACCATATCCTGCTGTTTATATTATATTGTTACTGATGATATATGTCTATTGTTATATTTTATATTATCTGTTATCACTCTGCAAGTTCCTTGTTAGTATAGAATTCACTATGGGTTGAAATGATACATACCCGAACGGACTTTAGAATAGGAGAAAATCGTTATGGGTTGAAATGATAGACCCAAGCGATTTTCAATTGATTTGAATTTGGGATTACGGGTCGAAATGATATCTACCCATATGTATTTAAATTTACGGATTGAAATGATAAATATCCGTATCACTTGACCATAAATAGGAAATTATATACAGACACCGTTGGTCCATATATAAATATTTTGAAAATAAATTCTATGGTTTGGAAAGAAATATATGGTTTTAATAAAAGTTGATTCTTAAATTATTACATATAAATGGTAATGATATATATAGATTAAATAATGATATTTAATTTAATTAAGATGGATTTAATACATATAATATGTTTAAGTATAAAATTTATATTTAAGAATAGATTTTTGGTAATAATTTGAATAAGTTAAGGTTGGGAAGATAATTTGAATTTAGTTGAAATTTTATTCATTAAAGAATTTATTTAATTAAACCGATTTGAAACTTATTGAAATTGAGATTTAAGATATGATTTATAATTTGGGTTTGATTTAAGCAAATTAATGAATATTTCTTATTTAAATAAATATAAGGAAATATTTAGTAGAATGTAATTTAAGGCTAGTTAAATTATATTGAATTTATTAAGTGAATATTCCCTGATTAAATAATAATGAAGTTAAATCAAGAGCTTTATGAAACTGTTAAATTTAACTTTGAAAAGTTGAATATTAAACCTTTGAAATATATTGAAAATTTAAATGGTCTATTTAGAACTGAATTGAATTGATGAATTGAGCTTTGAATAAATCTGAATTGGAATTTGAGTTGATTTGAATCGATTTGTGAGACTTGAGGAAATTATAAATACTTTAATTTATAAATTATTTAACCTATATATACTATTTTGGAAACAGATATTTTGAAATGAAAATGATATTTGGGTTTGAAGTATAAATAAAATTGAAATGACCACGGTGTTATAGTGTATATTTCTACATGGTAGATAGTTCCACGGATCCTTAGAGGATGGTTATCCCAAACATCCTTTAAGTTACTTGTATTTCAGTTGATATTTCACTTGAGTTAGATTTATTGATATAAGGATGTTAATCCTGACTCGAGTGTTTTGTGTTTTTCTTTACGCTCGGGTCACACCGAGTGATACAACATCTGAGACTCACCTTTGGAGTTTGGAGCCTCGTTTGGAGATCCAACTATCGACTCAGCTTCCAGCTTTTCTAGTTGATCTGTTCAGAGAAGTCATCTGTTGTATTGGAGACTTCACTGCATTTGAGATATTATGTTGTATTTTATTTCTAACTCTGATGTTTATATAGTAGCTTCATGAACTACTATTTATTTATTCTGCTGCGTATTATTGTATTACTCTGTGTTTGTGATTCTGTGATTTATTTATTTACTGTATATGCTGAGTTTGCCAAATTTAAATTAACAATCTATTATTTTGAATTATTCAAGTCCGACATGTGTGGATTTATTGTCGATTTGAATGGTCCAAAATATCGGGTCGTTACAGTTCATCATCTTCTTCTTCATATTTTCTAAGATTTGTCTTCCACTTTAATGTCTTACATCCTAAATGAAATAATGTCAAAATTTATTTCAAAAAAAAAGAATTTAAATTATAATATATAGTTATATATACTTAAACACCTCAAAACAATTCCAAAACTCCACCTTTTCTCCTTGTTCTTTAAACCTCCAACCACCCTTCATCATAAGCCGAGCCACTTCCTTGCCCCACGCTAGGTCGTGTGCCCCCAAGCCATCTCAAGTCTTGGTCAAGGCATCTAGGAGCTAAAATTCGAACAATAATGAGCTTCGGAAACCGAGTAGCGGAGCTATAGCGAATTTTTAATTAATCATTGAAAACTCAAGGTGAGAACTCCTAAACTATTATATTTTACTTTGGATGATGAAATGATGTTTACAATGGATGTTTAATATGCTTTAATCATATAGTTTGGTTGTTTAAATATGAATGTTGAATATATATGAAAGTCACGGAAATACACGTCAATAAGCACAAAGGAAATCACTTCCTCTATACTAATGAATTAGTGTATATGGAAGGTTAAATCTCTCTAAAAAGGTTTTAAAACTGAGTTTGAAATGTTTTATAAACATTCAAGAGTGTTTGGTGAAGTTTGAATGAGAATTGAAAATTTAGTCAAAAATAGGCGCGTCGCGTAACTGTAGTTCGCGATTTCGCGCCATAAAAGTCAAACGAGGGTAAAAGATGGAATAATTCGAGATAATAATTTTCCGAACTATTATATTCATAGTTTTCCAACGAAGAAAGAAAATGAGATTTAGATAAGTAGATTTTTAGATATGAGTAAAACAAGTTTTGGAAAAATCGCGGTTTGTAGTTCGGAATCCAAAACTAGATTTCTTTGGAAATGATGTTTTAAATTTGTTTAAAAGTATGGAATAAATCTTACAAATATTTTACAATGTTTTAAAAGTGACTTGAGTAATAAAAAATGAATTTTCAAATAATAAAAGGTCATTTTGATTAATATAGCTTATAAAAGTGCTTTGTGCAGCACTTTTCTGAAGTGACCCACTTCTTTTGGATTGTTATTTTTCAGTAATTTACTGTTGAGATTTTTTTTTTATTCCAAACCAAGTGATCACTTCTTTAATTCATTTCCCCCAAGATCCAAATTCTTACCAATATAAAAATATTAGTATATAAGTCAATTCAAGTCATTTATATATATGAAGATATATAAATGTTTCCTTGCTTATCAGAGTATTAAAATTAACAAGGAAAATTCAATCACACTATATTTCTCATATTTCAGAGAATTGGTGTCACATAGCCATTTCTATTTTTACATTCTCCTTTTTGATCTCAAGCTTGATTAATATTAAATTCAAATATTGCCACTTATTATTTTCTTGCTTACTTCTCAAATTAATTGGTCTCTGGATTTACAAGCCATACATTTAATTTCCGGAATTCTTTGTGATTTGATACTTATCATATGAATACTAAGGTGATAAACTAGGTTGAAGTCTAAGCAGAGAAAAACAACACATGTGATCAAGGTTTAGACACAACAAGCACAAACCAATCATGACAGACAAAATGCATATTTCCTGGTTAACAGAGCAAATAATCATCACATGAGTGATGGTGTTGTGATCTACTTTATAAATCATACAACTTCTTATATCTGGAGCTAGAAAAGTGTTGAATCTGGTTTTTGAAAGATATTTGCACTCTTCTGGACTAAAACTTATAGAAATGGTGTTCTGAGCCTATAAACACTTTGCAACACTTCCCTGCCTACTGACTGGTATACATGTTTTCTACTCTTAATTTTTGTCTTGCCACTTAGTATCAGTTTTGAAGTTATAGTATCAGATTTTTCCTACTTAGTATCAGTTTTATAGTATCAGATTTCTCCTACTTAGTATCAGTTTTATAGTATCAGATTTCTCCTACCTAGTATCAGTTTTATAGTATCAGATTTCTCCTACTTAGTATCAGTTTTATAGTATCAGATTTCTCCTACTTAGTATCAGTTTTATAGTATCAGATTTCTCCTACTTAGTATCAGTTTTATAGTATCAGTTCTAATTTCATAACTGAAGTGCCTCAAGACTGTCAAGAAAAACATGTTCACACATCCGATTAAATGGCATCTTCTCCTTCAACATTATCTACTAAAACTATTTCAGAACTTGTTACTTAAGTCCACAGCTCACAAACACATATAACACTTAAGTATCTTTTTCTTCTTACATACTATTTTCCGGATAACAAAGCAAAAGACACTCATGAAAATGCTTAGAACATATTAGAGTTTGTCTAACTTATTTATTACAATGACACTGCTACTTCTCTTAAACACTTTAAATTCCTCTAGATCTCCAATTATCCATGCAAGCAAGCAAGCAATTCATGCATCTTTCCCTGCAGCAAAACTTTGAACTGCCCCAATAAAATGAGACACCCCAAGTATTGCAAAGGCAACAAATAGGGTCAGAAATAAATTCTGGTGGGAGTGAAATCAAGTATGCAAAATATCTTGTAAACTCTTAAGGCTGTACAGAGAACTTTTCTATTAAATGCTATTCAAATCCCAATTAAAATCTGAGAATGTGTATATTTAAGTTTATCTATAAACATACACCCAAGCATTCATCCACTTACTTCATTCAGTTGCACATGTACAAACTCCTATGGATTAACTCCCTAAATTCCATAGCATAATTTCTCTTTCTCATCTTTTCATTTTGTTTGGTCTGAACTCTTGCCATTGAACACCATGTGTGCATTGCAAAGGGGCTCAGTTCTGTTAACCCTTTACACAGAGGCCTACAGGACTTAAACAAGTCATGCACATACCCATCAACCACCTGCTGATGAGTAGATCAAGGCACTACTCCTAAATTATTTTATAATTTAGAGACCATGCTTATTTATTTCTTTCTGGGGAATTTCTCTTTTGATTCCAAAGATACTCGTATTCTTTCCTTCCTCATATAGGTCAAGAATTATTTAAAATCACCCAAAGATCATATCCAGACATACAAAGCATTCATGTAAAATTGCACACCTTATTTCAGAGTCATTTTTGCTTTAATCACATTTTTCTAAAACCTGCTTATATTTTTATTTCTAGAAATTTTCCATTGCTTACATAAATCTGAAGAAGTCATATGCAAAACTATATTTATTCTTTTACTGTGAACATAGGGAATGGTTTTTGAGAAAAACCCATAAAACTTATTGGTTTATGATCTGAACAAATCAGCACATATTTGTAATATTGCATTGTTCATATCATTTTTAATATAGACTAGACATAAGCATGAATCTCATTATTCACACTGCCTACTTCTTTTCTTTCATTGATACCCTATTCCACAGTAAAACATTTGATTTATTTTTCATATCAAAACTAGCATATATAAAATCTATTTCTGTGATTAGTGTATTTGTTTAACAAAAACTGAAACCATCACAACAAGTCAAAACAAGTTAAAATCTCATCCAAAAACCCAACCAGAATACCATCCATGATCAACATATTTTCATCCAGAGAATAAAATCAAACAGAAAAACATAATGTAGTGTTTATATAAAATAACTTGGCTGCCCTTAACATGGGTCTTAATGCCTTACAGATCATAAGTGATTAATCACTCACCTTCCTCCTCTCTTCCCCGAGAATGCCTTAGCTTGAAAACAGGGTGAGCTCTCCTTTCTATTTTTTTTTGGTGTGTTTCTGTTTTCCCTCAGAGAAAACCTCTGCTTCCCTCTTGATTTAAATCATTTTGCTAGGGTTTTACTAAAGGAAAAACCCATTTTATCCTCACATTACTCAGAGAATTATGTGTGTGTTGTTATGGCTAAATGTGCCATTTTCTCTTGATTTCTATTTCTAGTAAAAGCAGTTGCTTCTCTGCTTTTCTGTGCACATGCTATTTGCATGATCCACCTACACATCATCTTTGTGTGACTCAGATACATTGTATACCTTGTTAGGCCTGAATGGTTCTTTTATATTATTTCAAACCATTTATTTCCTGATTTATTTTTAAGAAGGTATTTATGCACAATAATACTAAACTGGTTCTCATGCAATTTAGTTATCAAAAGGACTTTATCATTTTATACTTCTTTGGCTACTCATATCTAATACATATATACTTATATATATGTATATATATATGAGATATCTGTATATAGAAACTCACTTATATTTGATCATTTTCATCCCATTATATTTTATTGAAAAATCTCTATCCTCTTATTTAATCATTTCACTTACTCCTAATATTATTATTGTCAGACTATATTTTCTTTTCTTAAAAATTCTCATTTTATAATTTTATTAAAATTATTTTTATCTCAATAATTTGGGTCTTCACATACTCTCCTCCTAAAAGGAATTGTGTCCCACAATTATTCTCTCATACAATTCCATCCAAATGTATACAAAGCATAATTTCAATTGAATGAGATTTCAGAAACTCATTCATTCCAAATCAATCAAACATACATAAATAATTTTAAGGTCTCATCATAATTTTTAAACATACCTTTAAGTAGAAAACAGATTAGGATACTTATCCCTTATCCTATCTTCAGCCTCCCAGGTACAGTCATTTTCATCTAAACTCCATTGGATTTTAACTAGTTTTATTATTTTATTTCTCAGTTTCTTTTCTTCTCTAGCCACAATGCCCACTGGTTCCTTTTTATAAACCAGATTTTCTTGAATTTCAACATGTGTAGGAGATTCAAGAATGGCCTCCTTATCATGCACCCATTTCCTCAATTGGGATACATGAAATACATCATGTATTTTGCTCAATTCCTCTGGTAACTTCAACCTATAAGCCAAAGTTCCTATTCTTTGAACAATCTCATATGGTCCTATATACCTTGGTGATAGTTTCCCTACTTTGCCAAATCTCAGTATTCTCCTCATTGGTGAAACTTTGAGAAACACATAGTCTCCCACCTCAAATTCTACTGGCCTTCTTCTTTTATCTGCATAGGCTTTCTGTCTCTCTTGAGCTACTCTCATTCTTTGCCTCACTAATTCAATTCTTGCAGAAATTTCCTTCACATTATCTGGTCCAAGCAACACCCTTTCACCAGCCTCCATCCAACATGCAGGAGATAAACAAGGCTTTCCATACAAAGCCTCAAATGGAGCCATTCCTATGGTGGACTGGTAGCTATTATTATAAGCAAATTCAGCTAAATAAATATGATCCTCCCAATTGCCTCCAAAATCAAGTATGCATGCTCTCAGCAAATCCTCTAAAACTTTATTAACAATCTTAGTTTGCCCATCTGTTTGGGGGTGGTAGGCTGTGCTTAGGCTTAGTTCTGTCCCCATAGCTTCTTGAAAGCTACTCCAAAATCTTGAAGTAAACAAAGTATCTCTATCACTAATGATAGTCTTGGGGATGCCATGCAATCTCACTATCTCTTTCACAAATAATTGAGCTAGCTTGTGAGAATTTCTGTTTGAACTTGTTGGGATGAAGTGTGCTGTTTTTGTGAGTCTATCAACCACTACCCAAATACTATCATTGCCTCTTCTTGTTCTTGGCAAACCATCCACAAAATCCATTGAAATGCTTTCCCACTTCCAAGTAGGCACTTCCAAAGGTTGCAGTAAACCTGAGGGTCTTTGATAATCTGCCTTGACCTGTTGGCATGTCAAGCAATTTGCCACATATTTTGCTACTGCTCCTTTCATCCCTGGCCACCAGTAATTTCTCTTGAGATCATGGTACATTTTTGTACCACCTGGATGGATGGTGTACTTTGTTTTATGATGCGCATCCATAACTTCTTGCTTCAGTTCCTCTACATTTGGCAGACAGAGCTTCCCCTTTTTCCTTAGGTATCCTTTATCATCTACTTCATAATTCGCTACTGTCATGCCCTGTGATAACATGTCCTTTTTCTCCTTTAAATTTAAGTCTTGACTTTGCATTTCTCCTATTTTATCAACCAGAGTTGACTTTAAAGAAATGAGGCTTAGTTTCCCATATTCAATCATATCACTATGTACCTTATCTGCTACTCTAATTTCTGCTCTTATTTCTACTTCACTGAGGATTGTCAAATCTTTGAATTCACTCATCATTAAGCTTGCCACTTTTGCTTGATGCCTACTCAATGCATCTGCCACTTTATTGGCTTTTCCTGGGGTGTATAATATATCAAGATCATAGGCAGCTAGAAATTCTACCCACCTATGTTGCCTCATGTTTAAGTCTTTTTGGGAAAACAAGTATTTAAGTGACTTGTGATCTGTAAACAATTCAAACTTAGCACCTAACAAGTAATGTCTCCATAGTTTCAATGCATATACTACAGCAGCTAGTTCTAAGTCATGTGTAGCATACCTGGTTTCATTTGGCTTGAGTTGCCTTGATGCATATGCTATGACTCTACCATGTTGCATAAGCACTGCCCCTAATCCAGATCCACTAGCATCTGTGTAAACCACTAGCCCTTCATTACCCTCTGGAACCTGTAAGACTGGAGCTTCCACCAGTGCCTTCTTTAGTGATGAAAAAGCTTGTTCACACTTCTCTGTCCACACATATGGTTGCTCCTTTTTAGTTAACTTGGTCAATGGGATGGCTATTCTTGAAAAGTCTTTTATAAACCTTCTATAGTAGCCTGCCATTCCTAAAAATGATCTCACCTCAGTCACTGATTTGGGTCTACCCCATGACTGCACTGCTATCACCTTAGTTGGATCTACACTAACTCCTTGTTGTGATACAATGTGCCCCAAAAATTTTACTTCATCCTGCCAAAATGTACACTTAGAGAATTTGGCCTTTAAATCATGTGCCCTCAGTCTAGACAAAACTAGATGCAAGTGCTTTGCATGATCTTCTTCTGATTTAGAATACACTAATATGTCATCTATAAAGACAACCACAAATTTGTCTAGAAAATCTCTAAATGTCCTATTCATTAAATCTACAAAATATGATGGTGCATTTGTCAATCCAAAAGGCATCACCAAAAATTCATATAATCCATACCTTGTGTTGAAGGCAGTATACTTAATGCTTTCTTCCTCTACCTTCATTTGATGAAACCCAGAGGCTAAATCTAGCCTTGAGAAGATCTTTGCTCCATTTAATTGATCGAATAGATCATCAATTCTGGGGAGTGGATATTTGTTCTTGATGGTAACTTTATTTAGTTCTCTATAATCAATACACATCCTTAAAGTACCATCATGCTTCTTCACAAATACAACTGGGGAACCCTAGTTTGAACTACTAGGCCTTATGAAGCCTTTTTGCTCCAGTTCTTCCAACTGATGTTTCAACTCCACTAATTCTTTAGGACCCATTCTAGTCGGCTTCTTGATGATTGGGCTTGCTCCTGGGATTAGCCTTATTTGAAATTCTAATTGCCTATTTTCTGGAACACCTATGACTTCACCAAAGACATCTGGGTATTCATTTATAATCTTTATGTCTTCCAGTGTTAATTCTTTCTCAGTCATGCTACATATGGGGTTACAGTAATTGATTTTAGCAATTTCACTCATAACTATAATATTTTTACCATTTTCTGTTTTCAGAGAAATAGTAAGATTTTCGAAGTTTAAAATTGCTTTGTATTTTCTTAGCCAATCTACTCCTAGAATAACTCCTATTCCAGGATATTTTAGCACAAACAAATCAGAACTAAACATATTTCCACCTATGTTTAACTCTACTCCCAAACATTTAATCTCTAGCATGCAAGAATTACCGAGTGAGCTCTGAATAAACAAGGGATTATCAACTAAATAGCATGTGAGAGTTAATTTATTCACTATGTCTTGGGATATTAGTGAATGTGTTGCTCCAGTGTCATATATAACTGAGATGGGGTGATCTTTAATTAGTAGCATACCTTCCAATTGTCCAGAACTTCCCACTGCAGTTGCTTTTGCTTTGCCCTCAAGTGCTCCTACCTTTGCTCCCTTTCTGAACTCTGGGCAGTTTCTTTTAATATGACCTTCTTTCCCACAGTTGTAGCAGCTAAATGATGCCTTCTTGGCTGCTTGACACCTATTACTCATGTGTCCTTCTTTGCCACAATTATAACAAGTAACCTTCTTCTTAGCTTCCCCAGTGGCTGCTCCCTCCATTTTCTTATCCATATTCTTTTTGTCATAGGGATGTGCTCTATTTTTCCCCTTCTTTTGATTATTAGCCCTCATGCTCCTAAATTTTTCCCTTGCATTGTCATGTTGTTCAAAAGAAAGAGCAAGGTCTATGACTTGATCAAATGTTTTATCCTTGTATGGTAACATTGCTCTACTCAGACCTGCATTTAATCCTTGGATAAATCTTGAATTCTTTGATTCTTCATCTCCTATGAGCATAGTTCCATACTTGGACAAACTCTCAAATTTTTGAGTGTATTCAGTCACACTCATTGGCCCTTGCCTCAGCCTTATGAATTCCTCAAGCAATGTTGCCTTAGCTGTTGCTGGAACAAATCTTGCCTCAAGCATCTCCTTGAATTGATCCCATGTTATCTCATTTTCTGGCCTTCCTGTGATGATCACCTCCCACCAATCTAAGGCTGCTCCTTTGAGTCTCCTTGAAGCTACCTGCCTCTTCCTTTGGTCATTAATTTGCATATCCGCAAATATCCTTTCCAAAGTTCTCAACCATGTCTGCACTCCCATAACTCCCTCAGTGCCTTCAAAATCCTTACCTCCTAAATTTGAAAATGTCTTCAATAACTTAGCTAATTCCTCATGAGGATTCTCTTCCCTCTGCACTGCTCCTTCTCTAAATGCCCTCACCAAATCTTGCAAGTTAACCATTGGTGTTGTATTGGAGGGTCCTGCTCCATGACTTGGTGGTCTTCCTACCATGATTCACTATTCAATTGCATAGCTAGTTAGTCATATTTCTAATTTAATTATTTTCTGAAATTTACTTCTATCATTATATATATATATATATATATATATATATTTAGAATTTTATCCATACAAGAAAATTGGATAATATATTTATGCTATGTTTTAATAACATAGCTCTGATACCAACTGAAGTGACCCACTTCTTTTGGATTGTTATTTTTCAGTAATTTACTGTTGAGATTTTTTTTTTATTCCAAACCAAGTGATCACTTCTTTAATTCATTTCCCCCAAGATCCAAATTCTTACCAATATAAAAATATTAGTATATAAGTCAATTCAAGTCATTTATATATATGAAGATATATAAATGTTTCCTTGCTTATCAGAGTATTAAAATTAACAAGGAAAATTCAATCACACTATATTTCTCATATTTCAGAGAATTGGTGTCACATAGCCATTTCTATTTTTACATTCTCCTTTTTGATCTCAAGCTTGATTAATATTAAATTCAAATATTGCCACTTATTATTTTCTTGCTTACTTCTCAAATTAATTGGTCTCTGGGTTTACAAGCCATACATTTAATTTCCGGAATTCTTTGTGATTTGATACTTATCATATGAATACTGAGGTGATAAACTAGGTTGAAGTCTAAGCAGAGAAAAACAACACATGTGATCAAGGTTTAGACACAACAAGCACAAACCAATCATGACAGACAAAATGCATATTTCCTGGTTAACAGAGCAAATAATCATCACATGAGTGATGGTGTTGTGATCTACTTTATAAATCATACAACTTCTTATATCTGGAGCTAGAAAAGTGTTGAATCTGGTTTTTGAAAGATATTTGCACTCTTCTGGACTAAAACTTATAGAAATGGTGTTCTGAGCCTATAAACACTTTGCAACACTTCCCTGCCTACTGACTGGTATACATGTTTTCTACTCTTAATTTTTGTCTTGCCACTTAGTATCAGTTTTGAAGTTATAGTATCAGATTTTTCCTACTTAGTATCAGTTTTATAGTATCAGATTTCTCCTACTTAGTATCAGTTTTATAGTATCAGATTTCTCCTACTTAGTATCAGTTTTATAGTATCAGATTTCTCCTACTTAGTATCAGTTTTATAGTATCAGATTTCTCCTACTTAGTATCAGTTTTATAGTATCAGTTCTAATTTCATAACTGAAGTGCCTCAAGACTGTCAAGAAAAACATGTTCACACATCCGATTAAATGGCATCTTCTCCTTCAGCATTATCTACTAAAACTATTTCAGAACTTGTTACTTAAGTCCACAGCTCACAAACACATATAACACTTAAGTATCTTTTTCTTCTTACATACTATTTTCCGGATAACAAAGCAAAAGACACTCATGAAAATGCTTAGAACATATTAGAGTTTGTCTAACTTATTTATTACAATGACACTGCTACTTCTCTTAAACACTTTAAATTCCTCTAGATCTCCAATTATCCATGCAAGCAAGCAAGCAATTCATGCATCTTTCCCTGCAGCAAAACTTTGAACTGCCCCAATAAAATGAGACACCCCAAGTATTGCAAAGGCAACAAATAGGGTCAGAAATAAATTCTGGTGGGAGTGAAATCAAGTATGCAAAATATCTTGTAAACTCTTAAGGCTGTACAGAGAACTTTTCTATTAAATGCTATTCAAATCCCAATTAAAATCTGAGAATGTGTATATTTAAGTTTATCTATAAACATACACCCAAGCATTCATCCACTTACTTCATTCAGTTGCACATGTACAAACTCCTATGGATTAACTCCCTAAATTCCTTAGCATAATTTCTCTTTCTCATCTTTTCATTTTGTTTGGTTTGAACTCTTGCCATTGAGCACCATGTGTGCATTGCAAAGGGGCTCAGTTCTGTTAACCCTTTACACAGAGGCCTACAGGACTTAAACAAGTCATGCACATACCCATCAACCACCTGCTGATGAGTAGATCAAGGCACTACTCCTAAATTATTTTATAATTTAGAGACCATGCTTATTTATTTCTTTCTGGGGAATTTCTCTTTTGATTCCAAAGATACTCGTATTCTTTCCTTCCTCATATAGGTCAAGAATTATTTAAAATCACCCAAAGATCATATCCAGACATACAAAGCATTCATGTAAAATTGCACACCTTATTTCAGAGTCATTTTTGCTTTAATCACATTTTTCTAAAACCTGCTTATATTTTTATTTCTAGAAATTTTCCATTGCTTACATATATCTGAAGAAGTCATATGCAAAACTATATTTATTCTTTACTGTGAACATAGGGAATGGTTTTTGAGAAAAACCCATAAAACTTATTGGTTTATGATCTGAACAAATCAGCACATATTTGTAATATTGCATTGTTCATATCATTTTTAATATAGACTAGACATAAGCATGAATCTCATTATTCACACTGCCTACTTCTTTTCTTTCATTGATACCCTATTCCACAGTAAAACATTTGATTCATTTTTCATATCAAAACTAGCATATATAAAATCTATTTCTGTGATTAGTGTATTTGTTTAACAAAAACTGAAACCATCACAACAAGTCAAAACAAGTTAAAATCTCATCCAAAAACCCAACCAGAATACCATCCATGATCTACATATTTTCATCCAGAGAATAAAATCAAACAGAAAAACATAATGTAGTGTTTATATAAAATAACTTGGCTGCCCTTAACATGGGTCTTAATGCCTTACAGATCATAAGTGATTAATCACTCACCTTCCTCCTCTCTTCCCCGAGAATGCCTTAGCTTGAAAACAGGGTGAGCTCTCCTTTCTTTTTTTTTTGGTGTGTTTCTGTTTTCCCTCAGAGAAAACCTCTACTTCCCTCTTGATTTAAATCATTTTGCTAGGGTTTTACTAAAGGAAAAACCCATTTTATCCTCACATTACTCAGAGAATTATGTGTGTGTTGTTATGGCTAAATGTGCCATTTTCTCTTGATTTCTATTTCTAGTAAAAGCAGTTGCTTCTCTGCTTTTCTGTGCACATGCTATTTGCATGATCCACCTACACATCATCTTTGTGTGACTCAGATACATTGTATACCTTGTTAGGCCTGAATGGTTCTTTTATACTATTTCAAACCATTTATTTCCTGATTTATTTTTAAGAAGGTATTTATGCACAATAATACTAAACTGGTTCTCATGCAATTTAGTTATCAAAAGGACTTTATCATTTTATACTTCTTTGGCTACTCATATCTAATACATATATACTTATATATATGTATATATATATGAGATATCTGTATATAGAAACTCACTCATATTTGATCATTTTCATCCCATTATATTTTATTGAAAAATCACTATCCTCTTATTTAATCATTTCACTTACTCCTAATATTATTATTGTCAGACTATATTTTCTTTTCTTAAAAATTCTCATTTTATAATTTTATTAAAATTATTTTTATCTCAATAATTTGGGTCTTCACATTTTCCTCAGCACTTTTCTATAACTTTTAAATTTTAGTTTTAAAACTGAACGATTCTTTTCCAAATCATTTATAAATGTTTTCAAAGGAATAGTTAAGTGTTTTAATGATTATTTGGAAGTTTTATAATTTATTTAAAAGAATCTAAATAAATGGTTTAAAGAAAAGCTATTACAAATTAAGTGGTTTAATCTTGGCTCTAAAAGCCGACGAGTAGACTGGATTTTTCTATTCGTGAGATCAGGATGTAAGGTGCTTAAACTAAGGAGATGTTCAAGAGTAACCAGTGCCCTGGCTCACTTGGCCTTTTCCTTGGGTGAGGGATAGATAAGATCGAAATATCGGAAATGAGTTAAGTGTGAAAAAGTTTTTATGAAAATAAAAATAGTGATAAGAGAGGTTTAGTGATTTCGTGTATACCAAAAAGAATGTTTTTGGAAATATATATCTCCAAAAGAGATTTTTGATAAAATGAACTAAATCAATTAATGAATGATTCCCTATTCACAAGAACATCCTTTTATCGATGATTGTTTCGAAGGAACCGGGGTCGGATATGGATGACTCCTATCCGAAGACCACTTCGAACCTATTTACATATTCGAAGTGAAGACATGGACATGATATTTGGGATTTTTGTAATGAAGAACTGCTTGTTGATCATTTGGGGATAAACTCCTAATATACATATAGTAGTAGTAGTCTCTTCGTTATGAAATATCCAATGCAAGGACTATTCCCTACTAATCTTAGGGGTACCCCCGACAGGATGTGGTAGGAGAGTGCATTTAGTTTGTCCTGTACCTGGACAACTTGTATGGATGGATGTCTGATGTTGCATTTCTAGTTACTTAAGTGTTCTCTATGAACATATTATCTGATTGGTAGCGGAGAAGGCAATTTCTCTTAGCTTAACACCCTTTCCTGAGACATATGATCTCAGGAGTTATACTTTTGTAGAAATCAGTTGTGTAACCATGAAATGGCAGTGTGGCATTCAAAGAAAGATAATGTGCTATATGAAAGGTAATCGTTACCTCGTGCCTCACACCTGGAAATGGCCAAAACAGGGTAGATGCATCAAGGTTATGTGGTTCGCAACTGTTAGGGTATGATCATCCCCTTCTAGATATATTTCTACCCGCTATAATTTTCGGATTTAAACTATTGTGGTGTATGCTAAGAGACGTCTCGGGTAGGTCTGTAATGACCGGGGTAATAACATATTCGTTACTATCCCGGAAGAGGTAGGTCGGTCTTGTGTCGGTAAAGGACCATCAGTTGGGCCTCGGTACATTCCTCTAAAGATGTACTTCCAGAAGGTAGTCCCTTCACCTGGTCATTTGTATGGAAGCACATTCTCTAATAAGAGCCTGTACGATTTTAGATGTAGAAAGCCTTGTATTACAAGGTGGTATGCTGCAATTTAATACTGTTACAATCTCGGCTAAGATTAATAAATTACTTGCAAATGTTTTCAAAGAATGTCATTAAAAATAATATCAAGTATTTTTCCATAAGAATGTTTTGGTTATCATAAGGTAAAAACCCATTCCGTGTTTATGTGCGACGTGGTCTTATGAGATACCTTTTTTGTTTTCAAACAACATATTTTGAGTTCTCACACCAGTCCCATGACTGATCCGGAGTTTATTTTGTTTTCCCTTTAAACATTGGGTGACCTATTTTTCCGAGCAGCCAAGTGGTCAGGATTTTGTTTGGAGTATTTTGGGAAGAGCATGTTGGATGAGGTTTTTGGAGCATGGAGCTAGAGCACCTGATGTGGATGTCTATATATCTATTTATTTTTATTTTTCTACCGTTTCTCAGTTAGTTAATACCAGAAAGTGTGGGAGCAAGCAGTTATAACTGTTCCTGGCTGGGTTAGTTCATACCAAAACTCTGATGTACCCTAGTGGGAGTGGTTGTATGTACCATCTATTTATTTTAACGTAATGTGAGAATTTGTGTTTCCATCTTTTATCTTTACTTTACTTTACCCTTAAAATATGCCTCCCGGCACTTGGATTTACGACACGTGAATACCGTAGATGTATTAGTGTCGATTTTCAAGAGTCGAGGAGATGGGTCTTCACATTTGGTATCAAAGCTGAAGGTTAAGCGAGAACCTTGGCTTTGGTAGGGTATAGCTCATTAGAGATAGGGTTATTAATACCCTAGAATGAGTTTAATCTTTGAGAGTGCGCATTTAGAATTCTTATATGAATAAAAAATTAGGTTGTGCTATATACCCATTCCCCAAGATAATTTTGTCTTTGTATTCTAAAGATTTCTTACTAAATTTAGGTAGTAAGACATGAGTACTCATAGAGGACGAAGACGGGGAAATAGCAGCACCAAAATAACCAACGGTCGAGCTCCAACCGTTGCTGTAGAAGAATTAGCTCATGTACAACCCCAGGTTAATTTTGCCACCCTATGAAAGAATTATACTTGCTTAGGGGGAAAACCATTCAAGGGTACATAAGCTATCATTGAAGTATAGGCTTGGATCAAATCATGCGAAAGAATCTTTAAGGCATTGGATATTAGTAATGAGAAAAAGAGATTTTTGGCCTCGTGGCAACTTCAGGAAGGGGCTCTGGCTTGGTGGGAGTCCATTACCCTAAATGATTCGGAGGACAATTTCTCTTGGGAAAGGTTTAAAGAGGTTTTGGAGGAGCAGTACACGCTAGCATCCAGGAAATCTCGTCTTTGCAGAAGCTTTATAGATCTGAAGTAGGACGAAATGACTGTTGAGGAGTATGCAAATAAGTTCAACGAATTATCTTGTTTTAGGCCAGGTCTAATTGACACGCCTTTAAAGGAAAATGAGAAGTTTATTTCTGGGATGAACGAGAAGTACTAGAGCAGAATGACTGCCCATGTTAAGGAGTCATTTATAGATTTGCTGGATATGGGATTTCGTTATAAAACATTGGACAAGACAAAGCCGGTAGTAGCTCAGACCAATAACAACAACTACTACACTAATAATTGGAAGAAGAGGAAGTTTAATCAAAAGGGAAAAAGTCAGGTCAAGGAAAAGCTAGAGGAGGATCCCAAGGTAACTATTTAAAGGATGCTACCTGTTACAATTGCCAACAAAAGGGCCACCTAGCAACTAATTGCAAGAATCACAAGGTTCATAGGCCACCACCAAATTGCTATAATTATCATCAGCTGGGACACAAGATAAAGGATTATCCGATTATGAGGAAAGGGGAGCAAGCCAGAGTCTACGCAATGAAGGATTAGCCTTCTCTCAGGATGTAAATGGCAAGGGAGTTTTGGAAGGTAATATTTTTATTGAAGATATTTTAGTTAGAGTATTGTTTGATACAGGAGCTTCTTATAGTTTTGTTGCTAAAAGAACCATGGAAGAATTAAAACTTGACCCTAAGTTAGTTGATACCCCAATTTGCGTGACAAATCCTATAGGTGGTACCACTAACCATTGTATGAATTGTGAAAAAGTCCAAATTTCCCACTCTTCCCATCAATTCCCTTTTGACCTATTTGTCTTAGATTTTATTGGATTTAAAATTTTGATCGGTATGGATTGGTTGACTAAGCACGAAGCTATCCTAGATTGTGTAAAAAGAACGGTTTTAGTAAAAACAAAGTTAGGGAAGTTTATAGAAATATCCTATGAAGATCCTAGTCCAAGGAGGGGAAGTTTCCTATATGCATTAGACTCATCCTGGGAAGGATTAGAAACAATACCTGTTTTTAAAGAATTTCCAGACGTCTTTAAAGAAGTAAAGAGTTTACCCCCACATAAGGAAATCGAGTTTCGTATTGACTTGATTTCTGGTGCAAGATCAATTAAACAACATGACCGAAGGATGTCTCCGAAGGAGAGGGAGGTGTTAAATAACCAAACCCAAGAGCTTTTAAAGAAAGGGTTGATAAGACCAAGTCGTTCAAGTTGGGGATCGACGGTAGTTTTTGTTGCCAAGTCGGATGGATCTCTAAGATTATGCGTAGATTACCGAGGTTTGAATAAACAATGATTAAGAACAAGTGTCCTCTACCTCAAATAAATGACTTATTTGATTAGTTAAATGGTGCTCGAGTATTCTCGAAAATGGATCTAGCCACGGGATTGTATCAACTAAAAATCACAGAAGAATGCATCCATCTAACTGCATTTAAAGGTCCACATACTTTCTTTGAGTGGTTGGTTATGCCTTTTGGGCTAGCCAATGTGCCTGCTTATTTGGTAGACCTTATGAATAGAGTATTTAGAAATGTACTCAATAAGTTCGTGTTAGTCTTTATCGATGATATCCACATCTATACTAAGGCGGAAGAAGAACGCGGAAGACATCTAGAAATTGTGTTGGAAATATCAAGAAATAACATGCTTAAAGCTAAATTCTCAAAATGCCATTTCTGGGAAAAGGATATAAGATTCCTTGGGCATATAGTGTCAAGGGATGGGATTTCAGTAGATCCTGTAAAGGTTGCAGCTGTTCTAAATTTGAAGCGGCCTCAAACTCCTAAAGAGATTCATAGCTTTTTAGGTCCGGCAGGGTATTACAAAAGATTCATTCAAGACTTCTCAAAGATTTCCTACCAGCTAACGAAGTTGACCATGAAAGATGCAGTACTGATGCTTGTGGAGAAGGAGTTGGTGCGGTTCTGATGGAGGACGGGAAGGTGATTGCTTATGCAAGTAGACAACTAAAGACTCGTGAGAAGAATTATGCAACACACGACTTAGAATTATTAGCCGTGGTGTTCGCATTAAAAATATGGAGGTACTATTTGCTGGGTAATAATTTTTCATAGTTTATTTCAATAAAACTTTGAATAGACCTTAGTAAATAAAATTCCCTCTTTTAAATTAGGTGAAAAGTTTGAGCTCTCTACGGATCATAAATCTTTAAAGTATCTTTTTTGCTCAGAAAGATTTAAACATGAGGCAGCAGCTTTGGTTAGAATTTCTCATATCTTATGATCTATATATTTTATACACCCTGGGAAAGCCAACGTAGTAGCAGATGCATTGAGTAGAAAGTATGTTGTTATTTCTTATTTGGTAGTAAGTCCAACTCTTCTAGAAATAATTCCAGTAAACAAAAGGAAGATGGTTTTTTTTTAAATTTATAAGAATGTATGCCAAGGGCAGAATTCAAGCTTTGAGGTAGATAAAAGTGGAGTGTTAGGTTGAATGGCCGAGTTTATCTTCCAGATGTGGAAAATCTTAGGCAAGAGATGTTAGCTGAATGTCAAAAATCCAAACTTAACATTCATCCGGGAATTAACAAAATGTATAGAGATATGAAGCGCACATTTTGGTGGAAAAGCATGAAAAGGGACATATCCATTTATGTTAGCAGATGCGTCAATTGTCAACAAGTCAAGAGCGACCAGCATAAAATTATAGGATTACTTCAACCTCTGGAGATTCCAACTTGGAAGTGGGATCAAACAATGGATTTCATTGATGGTTTACCTCGAACGAGGAAATGGAACGAAGGCATTTGGGTTATCATCGACCGATTAACTAAAAGTGCACACTTCATTCCAGTAAAATCAACAAGGACCGCTGCAAGCCTTGTAGATATATATATATATATATATATATATATATGAAGGAAATTATACGATTGCATGGAGTTCCAAGCAGTATAGTAAGCGATCGGGATCCAAACTTTACTAGTCAGTTTTGGGAAGCATTACAGACCTCTTTAGGAACAAGACTGAATATAAGCACTTCCTATCACCCCTAAATCGATTGACACACAGAGAGAGTCAACTGCATTTTGGAAGATCTTCTCAGAGCATGTATTCTAGACTTTGGAGGCTCCTGGGAAAATCATTTGCATTTAGTAGATTTCTCTTATAACAACAGTTATCAAGCTAGTATCGACATGGCACCGTATGAAGCTCTATATGGTCGTCCGTGCAGATCACCAGCATGTTGTATCGAAACCGGAGATCGGTTAATACTTGGTCCTGATATGATACGAGAAACTACAGAGAAGGTCGATATGATTACAAAGAAGCTAAAGGAAGCCCAGAGCAGAAAGAAAAGTTATGTAGACCAAAGGCGTAGAAATCTCGAATTCTTAGTTGGAGATTCATTCTTTTTGAAAGTCTCTCCGATGAGAGGAGTGGTGAGATTTGGAAGAGCTAGGACGTTATCACCTCGATATGTTGGACCATTCCCCATTCTTGAACGAATCGTCCCACTAGCTTATCGAGTGCAATTACCATAAGGTTGGCAAGAGTGCACAATGTTTTTCATGTATCTCATTTAAGGAAATATGTGCATGACCCATAGCAAATCATAGAAACAGCTGCTCAAGAAGACTTGGAGGTGGAATCGAATTTGGCAATTATTAGACGGCCTGTTCGAATCATTGATCGTGATGAGAAACGATTAAGGAGGAAGGTAGTAAGGTTAGTCAAAATTCAATGGAGTGGGGATACTGAGGATTGCACTTGGGAAACGAAGGATATAATGGAAAAGGAATATCCTAAATTTAGGATGGAAGAATGAACTGTATAAATCATGTCGTTGTAGTGTACTCATCGCCTGTGGTGTAGTCACTTATCCATATTTTTGTATATATTCATTATATCATATATATTTCCTTTTGAGATATTTCCTTCTTATCTTAATTTCGAGGACGAAATTCTTTCAAGGAGGGGAGTCTGTAACGATCCGTAAATAAATCACTTTAAATAAATGATCGTTTAACTTTATCGATATAACAATAATTTGTAAATAATTATTTATATTAATTTATATGATTTTATAAATAAACTATGATCATTTTAATTAGTTAAGAAGGATAAGATAATTTATTTTCAAAAATTTGCATATTAAATTAAAAGAGAAATTATTACCGCAAATCGGAATCGGGATTTGTAACGATACAACGTGTGGAAGTTGTGCAACGTTGTAGGAACATGTAACATACACATGTACATGTGCATACATGAGAACATGCACATAAACATATTTATACAAAAATAATTAAGTATGAAAGTATAATATAAAATATATAATATATTTTAAGATTTCTTACTCCTTAAGCATACATAAGTCGATATATGCAAACATAAGATGATGGAAGTGGTGGGCACATAGAGGGGGGATGTTTGTCGTGCCTAGGGTGGGGGGAAGTGTGATGGTGAAGCCATATAATGGTGATGAAGATGATGACGTATGCATGGATACTTTTACACTCTTCTTTTCCTATAAATACCCTACCCTCTTCTCTTCATTTTCATTCATCTTCTTCTTCATATTTTCTAAGCTTTGTCTTCCACTTAAATGGCTTCCATCCTCAGAGAAATAATGTCAAATTTTATTTCAAAAAAAAGAATTTAAATTATAATATATAGTTATATATACTTAAACATCTCAAAACAATCCCGAAACTCCACCTTATTTCCTTGTTCTTCACAACCTCCACCCGACTTCATCATAGGCCGAGCCACTTCCTTACCCCACCCTAGGTCGTGTGCCCCCAAGCCATCTCAAGTCTTGGTCGAAGCAAAAATCCGAAGAATAGTGAGCTTTGGAAACCGAGTAGCGGAGCTATAGTGAATTATTAATTAATCACTAAAAACTCAAGGTGAGAACTCCTAAACTATTATATTTTATTTTTGATGATAAAATGATGTTTGCAATGGATGTTTAATATGCTTTGATCATCAAGTTTGGTTGTTTATATATGAATGTTGAATATATATGCAAGTCATGGAAATACACGCCGATAAGCACAAAAGAACCTCTATATTAATGAATTGGTGTATATGGAAGGTTAAAGCTCTCTAAAAAGGTTTAGAAATGAGTTTTAAATGTTTTATAAACATTTAAAAGTGTTTTGGTGAAGTTTGAATGCTTATTGAAAATTTAGTCAAAAATAAGCGCGTCGCCTAACGGTAGTTCGCGATTTCGCGCCATAAAAGTCAAACGAGTGTAAAAGATTGAATATAGCTCGGAATTCTTTGAGATAAGAATTTTTTGAACTATTATATCCATAGTTTTCCAATGAAGAAATAAACTCAAGATTTCGATAAGTAGATTTCGAGATATGAGTAGAACAAGTTTTGGGAAAATCGCGGTTTTGTAGTTCAGAATCCAAAACTGGATTTATTTGGAAATGAGGTTATAAATTTGTTTAAAAATATGGAATAAATCTTAAAAATATTTTAAAATGTTTTAAAATTTATTTGAGTAATAAAAATTATTTTTTAAAATGATAAAATGTCGTTTTGATTAATATAGCTTATAAAAGCGCTTTACGCAACACTTTTTCGCAGCACTTTTCTATAGCTTTTAAATTTTAGTTTTAAAACTAAACGATTCTTTTCCAAATCTTTTATACATGTATTCAAAGGAATAATTAAGTGTTTTAATGATTATTTGCAAGTTTTATAGTTTATTTAAAAGAATATAAATAAACGGTTTAAAGAAAAGCTATTACAAATTAAGTTGTTTAATCTTGGCTCTAAAAGCCGACCAGTGGACTGGATTTTTCTATTCGTGAGATCAAGATGTGAGATGCTTAAACTAAGAAGATGTTCAATAGTAACCAGTGCCCTGACTCACCTGACTGTGAGAAATGCGGATTAAGGATCTTAAGGCTAGAATTAACACTAGAGGGGGGGTGAATAGTGTTTTAAGAAATCTGTTAATCTTTTTGAGTTTATCTTAATTTATTAACAACGTATGCACTAATCAGACATAGATATGAACACAGAATCAAACACAGATGCAAATATAAAGTAAAAGCAGTAAAGGAAAGAACACACCGGATTTTATACTGGTTCGGAGTTACCCTACATCCAGTTCCGCACAACTAAGTACGGATTTCCTTTCAAAGCCAATTCAACAATTACAACCCTCGGTTTCAAGGCTACGAGGTACACCCTCCAGAATAACAATCCTCTGGGTAGAGATACTTGATTTCCGGGGCAACAAGTTCACCCAATTGATTTCCAAGGCTACAATCACACCTTCTCTCGCTCAATTGATTTCGAAGGCTACAATTACACCTTTTCTCGCTCGATTGATTACAAAGAAGTCTATAACTCTGAATAGCACTTGGATCTTGTAGAGATAATGATGGAGAATCACACTAGAAGTAATCGAGTATGATTCGATGTTGATTTCGGCAGAGTAATGGTATGATTTTGTATTAAGAAATGTGGAAGAAGAAGAGGAGTGAAAAACAGAAAAATATGATTGAAAATTCGTTGAAACTAACCCCTATTTATAGAAGAGCAACAGCCATGACCATTCATGAAGAGTTATGGCGAATAGACACTTCTTTTGAAATTTGAATTTTGAAACCAACTGACACTATGTCGACATGGGGTATATGGGCATGTCGACATCCCAAAGGGATTTTTGGTGTTTTGATTTTCTTTGAAAATAACCTCTATTTTATATTAAAATTATTTTAAACTTTATAAATATACTTAACTATAGTTAAAATATATAAGTAAATATAAAGAACAATAAATACATAATTTAACTATAATTTTATATTTAAATCTAAGTATAAATATTTAAAAGTTAAATATATTATTTGAAAAGATAGTTTAAAATCAGGAATAATTTGACTTTGAAATTAAAGATGTTTTTAAGGCTAAAATTATTTAAAATCAGGACAGAGAGTTTTGAATCTTTTAAAAGGAAAGTTTTGAAATCATTTTGAAAACAAGATAATTTTGTAAAATCATTTGAATTAAAATTAGTGGATACAAAACAATGTCCCACTAGATTTTCGTAGGTTCCATTCTACTTAGGGTTCCATCCCTTTAACAGGCTCGAAGTGGATTCCATTCCACGAATAAATTGGATATTAAGATGCCAGTGCTTTTCTACGAGTTTTAACAAATATTCCTAATAAAACAAACTTAACCTTGAAATCTTGAACTCTTGATAATCTTGATACTCATGAGTCTTCTACCTCTATATCTTGAATCTCTATACTGTACAGTCTTCATTCTTGATACCTGCATGGTTAGATCCTGCATATACATATATATCTAAACTTGTAATGTTAGTATTTATATTTTATAATCTATTCTAAGGCTATTGTCATCAAAACCAACTCCTCAGGGACTAACACTGACCTCTTCCCTGGGTGAGGGATAGATAAGGTCGAAATGTCGGAAACGAGTCAAGTGTAAAAAAGTTTTTAAGAAATCCAAAGCGGTGGTGATAAGAGAGGTTTAATGTCTCCGTATATACCAGAAAGATTGTTTTAGGAAATATATATCTCCAAAAGAGATTTTTGATCGAAAGAACTAAATCAATTAAAGAATGATTCTCTATTCACAAGAACATCTTTTTATCGATGATTGTTTCGAAGAAAACGGGATTGGATTTGGATGATTCCTATCCGAAGACCACTTCGAACCAATTTACGTATTCAAAGTGAAGACATGGATATGATATTTGGGATTTTCGTAATGAAGGACTGCTTGTTGATCATTTGGGATAAACTCCCAATATACATAAAGTAGCAATAGTCTCTTCGTTATGAAATATCCAATGAAAGGACTAATCGCTACTAATCTTAGGGGTACTCCTGACGGGATGTGGTAGGAGAGTGCCTTCGGTTTGTCCTGTACCTGGACAACTTGTATGGAAGGATGTCTGACGTTGCATTTTTGGTTATATAAGTGATATCTATGAACGTATTATCTGCTTGGTGGTGGAGAAGAAAACTTCTCTTAGCTTAACACCCTTTCCTGAGATGTATGATCTCAAGAGTTATACGTTTGTAGAAATAAGTTGTGTGACCATGAAATGGTAGTGTGACATTCAAACAAAGATGATGTGCTATATGAAAGGTAATACATCGGGCCTTACACTCAAAAATGGCTGAAACAGGGTAGATGCAGCAAGGCTATGTGGTTCGCAACCATTATGGTATGATCATCCCCTTCTAGATATATTTCTATCCGCTATGACGTTCGGGTTTAAATTTTTGTGGTGTATGCAAAGAGACCCCTCGGATAGGACGGCAATGACTGGGGTGATGACATATTTGGTACTATCTAGGAAGAGGTAGGCCGGTCTTGTGTTGGTAGAGGACCATCAGTTGGACCTCGGTACATTTCTCTAGAGATGTACTGTCGAAAGGTAGTCCCTTCACCTGGTCATTTGTATGGAAACCCATTCTCCAATAAGAGCCCGTACGATTTTAGATGTAGAAAGCCTTGTATTACAAGGTGGTATGCTACAATTTAGTAATGTAACAATTTCTGTTAAGATTAATAAATTTACTTGCAAATGTTTTCAAAGAATGTCATTAAAAATAATATCAAGTAATTTTACGTAAGAATGTTTTAGTTATCATATGGTAAAAACCCGTTCTGTGGTTATGTACAACATGGCTTTATGAGATACCTTTTTGTTTTCAAACAACGTATTTTGAGTTCTCACATTAGTCCCATGACTGACTCGGAGTTTACTTTGTTTTCCCTTTAAACTCTAGGTGCCCTATTTTTCCGGGCAGCCAAGCAGTCAGGATTCTTTTTGGAGTATTTTGGGAAGAGCATGCTGGAAGAGGTTTTTGGAGCACGGAGCTGGAACACCCGATGTGGATGTCTATCTATCTATTTATTTTTATTTTTCCACTATGTCTATGTTAGTTAATACTAGTAAGTGTGGGAGCATGCAGTTTTAAATGTTCCTGCTGGGTTAGTTCATACCAAAAGTCTTATGTACCCTAGTGAGAGTGGTTGTATGTACTATCTATCCGTTTTAACGTAATGTGAGAATTTGTGTATCTTTACTTTACTTTACCCTTGAAAATCTATCTCCCCGACAAGTAGATTTACGACACGTGAATACCGTGGATGTATTAGTATCGATTTTCAAGAGTCAAGGAGACGAGTCTTCACAGTAATGCTCGGCCAAGCTTATGTAGAGGCAAAAGCTTGGCTTTGAGATGGTGGTGGTATGGGCCGTGCACTTTAGTAAGGAAGAGGTGGAGTTTGGCTAACTTTTTGAAGCGATTTGATATCGTATGTGTGTGGAAATAATTTAGCGAAACTTCGACGCGGTGTTGAAATAATTTTACTATTCGAAAGCCATTGAAGAAGAGCTATTAGAGAGCTCAAGAAGAAGAAGAATAAGGGAAGTGAAGTGAATTGGTAAAGAAAGAAAGAGGATATGCATGTGTATTTATAGGATAGAAATCCTTGTACATGAAATTACCAAAATACCCCACTCCCCCCTTAACTTTCGGTCGAACACCACCCATGTGCCTTCCATCACTTGATGTTATAGGTGTGTAAGGTGATGTGTAGTTGATTGTAAGTTTTCTTTTTGACTCTTAAGGATGAAGCTTTCATTCATATACATATAAGGAAGCTTATGTATATACATATTTAGATATGTACACACCCTTGATGTGACTATTGTGTATACATCACTTATTATCATTATATAATAATTAAAGTGAATTATTCATCATTTGAAACAATTATCTAAATATTTAAAATTAACTAAATATTTCGATTTCAAGTGATAAAATTATCGGTCATTACAATATATAATATAATCATCAGGTATGGCATATATTCTCTCATTTTGTGATCTTCATGAGGATTCTTATGTATGGATATGAGCTTCATCAACATTAGAAACATCATGAATATGAGTTTCATTAGCCTCTTGAACAAGAGGTATACAATTCATATCCTTTTGAATTATCGGAATTGGAACATAAGTATAGTTTCTTTATGGTTTGCTGTCCTATTTACATTTCTCCCCCTTACATTGCCATCGTAAAAAAAAACAACATGTCTAGTCTCTGCTATTCTAGTAGTATGTGGTGGGCAATAAAATTTATAACCTTTGGATCTCTCTGGATAACCAATAAAATAACAACTGATGGTTTTGGAATCAAGTTTCTTTAGTTGTGGATTATAGACTTTTTCTTCAGCAAGATAGCCCTACACACACAAGTACTCTTTTCTGCCAATCCATACTTGATAAGGTGTTTTTAAAACAAAGTTATTAGGAACCCTATTTAGAATATGTGTGGCTATTTTTAAAGCTTCTGTCCATAAAGTATCCGGTAATATGGTATTGCATATCATACTTCTTGCCATATCCATTAGTACGTACGATTACATCTTTCAGCAACTCCATTCTATCAAGGATCTCTCGACATGTGGTACTGATGAATAATACCTTTTTCTTAAAGTAATAAAGCGAACGGGCTTGGACTTTAACCAAGGTCGGCATGTCTACTATAATATTCACCGCCTCTATCTGATCACA
The DNA here is from genome assembly GCA_030737815.1 of Allium fistulosum. Taxonomy (NCBI): domain Eukaryota; kingdom Viridiplantae; phylum Streptophyta; class Magnoliopsida; order Asparagales; family Amaryllidaceae; genus Allium; species Allium fistulosum. The sequence goes on from CM060903.1 coordinate 448,033,471, forward strand.
CTATTTTAATTTTAAGGTCCTATTGATTCTCAACTTCAGTCTTAAATATTTTGAATTTATCTAGTGCTTCAAAATTTTCATTAATCAGATAGACATAACCATAGCAAAAATAATCGTTAATGAAAGTAACAAATAATTTATGCTTGTTAATACCTGGAGTTGGAAAAGGACCACATATATTAGTATGAATAATTTCTAATAGTTCCCCACTTCGAATGGCTCCTTTCTTATTTCCCTTGACAAAACATTCTTTAACACATTCTACTTGGTTCACAAAATTAGAAAAATCTAATGCTAGGAGAATTTCATTTCTAATGAGACTTTGCATTCTATCTTTTGAAATATGACCCAACCCAAGATCACATAATTTGGAAGAATTCACAACATCATGATTTCCCTTGACTCCACGTTTATGATTAGCACTAGTAATATTCGTAGGTAACAGAGATTCACAAAAGGAAGAATTCGAACATGATTTATTTGTGTAGTTAAAACGCTTAGTGGTTCTATAGTGGTGGAGATGCAAAAGGTTATAGCGAGGATAAAGCGTGGATATAGCGAGGTGCAAAAAGCTTCATTAAATATAAAACCAAATATTTGAAGTTAATTTATTTTCATTCTAACATCATTTATGTAGAAAAAAGAATTATTATTAATCTTATACAACAAAATCAAAGAATATCATGATTTATGCAGTTCAAATTTGGTGGCTACAATTGATTTCTAATTTATATTGAGCAACATACCTTAAAATTAGATTTTACCCTAACTTTGTTGATTTGGTTTAAAGAAGAACTAGTCAAATCAAACTTTTTATATCAATTGTGCTAAAGCGGGTGCTAAAATGCCTTGATTTAGCGGGTGTAGGGGAAAATAGCAGGGCTTAAAGTGGATCTACTCTTTATTAGCTCTATATTTAAAAAACGTAGCGGTTGAAGAGTGCTACACGCTATAGCTAGGATTTTGTAGGGCTTTAGCGGGGCTTTAGTTGCAAAGTTTATATAGATTGTTACATAATAATCCAGAGCCAATAAACTTAAAGGGTTGATATAGTTTCAACTCATTATTTCCAAACTGAAACGTAAAACCACATGCATCAAGTCTAGAAATAGTAATTAAATTCGTAATCACACTAGGAATATAAACTACATCACGTAAATCAAGAATAAAGCCACTCTTCAAAACAAAGAGTTCCAATAACCTCGACTTCAACCTCTAATCCATTATCAACTTTAAGTTTCTTTTCTCCCTATAACATCCCTCATTTTGATAACATTACTCAGGAAATTTAATTAGATAAATTAAATAGAATATTGATGATAAGGGGATTGATATTTGAATAAATTAGATAAAGGGTCGAGCTTAATAATAAAATAAATGGGCTTTAAATTGGTTTAAAGGTTAATTAGTTTACACATGGGCATATTAGTAAATAGCCATTTTAACTTACATGACTATATTTCTTTGTAATTGTCCATTCACATTTCATTTTCTCACTTTCATAACCGAAAACAATAAGCCTAAATTAGAGCTGGCCATTAACAAGGAGGAAAGGATGAAACTTCAATCCAAAGCTAAGGATCAAAGCTAGGAAGGATTAACCAACAACAAATCTCAAATTCCTTATCATATCTAAGGTGAATAATAATTTTTATACCATCTCTTTTTTATTCTATGATTATATGTTTTCGGATTATGATTAAATTCTTTTTAATGATGCTGTGGATGATGATATGCTTGATTTATGTTATGGTTGATATATTTTAATTCATTTATATATGAATTAGCATGGTTTTAGGGTAAAACTGAGAGTTTATAATTTTAGGATGCCATGGAAAAATTTAATGTTAAGTAAAATAGGATTTACGAGATGGGTTTTAATTTTCAGAATTTTCTGAGCTATAGAGAATTTATTATGAATTTCTAAAGGAAAATATGATAATATTGGGTTTAAAATTTATTTTGAGTATTTCAGGAAGAAATTGGGTCAGAAATTTTAATATGTTTGATTACATGATAAAATTGAATTTCTGTGATTTTTGGGGATTTTTCCTAATTGATTTACTTGGGAAAATAAATTATCTCAAGAGTGGGACTTATTGGCAAATACTGGTCTTATTAATGGAAAGGTTTAAACATTATAATTTCTTTGATTTAGATCTGGTGAAATGTAGCGGTTGTAATTGTAAAGTATTTGAAAAGTTATACAACAACCAATCAAAGGTTTACAAATAAGCAAGCGGTTATAAAGTAATTACTAAAAGTTGCTACATTTCAGCCTTTAATCCAGAAAAGTAGGTTTCGCCTCAAATAGTAATACCTTTCGACTCCTTTACCTCCGCACTAACTCAGTCGAAACCATCTTAGTCGAAACCCATATAGTCGGAACCAATGCACATGGTATCAATGGTATTGGTACGAGGTGAATTGGTGAGTAGCGGAAGGTAGGGTGTCGAAAGCAATGCTTTCGTTAGGGTCGAAACCATATTCTGTATGAAAAGCTAAGTTCTTGCTTTGTTTTACTTAAAGCTTTCGACATAGTCGAAACATATTCTTTCGAAAAGGTTTATACAAATAGCTTTTGGGGAAGGTTGCATTATTATGTTGAAGTATTAGCTTTCGAAGGGGTACCTTTCTCCTTAAATAAGAGCTTTCGAAAGGATTGGTTTCGACCAAGTAGAAACCCAACCGCAAAATTTTCTCCTTTCGACTGTATTGAAGCCATTTATGCTGTCGAAGGGTTCTCTTTGTTTTAACTTAAACTAAGCCTTTTTCCTAAATGCTTTCGAAGGGTTGTGTAACGACCCTAAAAGAAAAAAATAAAATAAAATGAAAGTTACATTTATTTTAAGAAATTCTGAAATTATAAAATATATATATAATGCATTAAAACAGAAAAGAAAATTTGTTAATAAATAAAATTGCATAGGAGCTTCTGTTTGATAAAATGCAAGGAGTTAAGGTGATTAAAAATTGGGATTCAAATCAAATGTAGTTCCATGTCCAAAGAATTATATATAAATACATATATTCAATATATGGGGTGTTTTCTGTTTTATTTAAAGACAGAATAAAATGAAGTTTAATAAAAGGTTTAAATGTCTTATATATATATATTTATGCTGGAAATAATTGGCATGACATATGTGTTGGGTAAATTTCTCACCCAGAAGATCTCAAGACCATGGAAAGCTAAACTTCATTCGGCATCCTCACCACATCCGAACCAGCCACCACCGAACGAGAGACACTCGCCTCCACCGAATCAAGCTTCCTACCGAACCACCACTTCCCACCGAATCAAACTTCCTACCGAACCACCACTTCCCACCGAACCAAGCTTCCTACCGAACCATACTTACCACCGGACCAAGACGATGCAGAACCAGATTTTCCAGGCCAGATTGTATCAGCCCGGGCCCATCAGCAGCTGTATACATCCAAGACCCCTACCTCCAGCCTCACTCTATAAATAGAGGGGCAGAGGTACAACAATGGGGGACAAGTTTTGAGAGCTCAAGCACGGAGAGAGCTTTCAAACAACTTTCTTTTACTTGTATCAAAGTTTTGTACTTGTAATCTAAAGAAGAAAAGAGAAATAACATATAAAGTGGACGTAGGCACATTCAGGCTGAACCACTATAAATCTGCGTGTCTTTTTACAGTTTAGCCCCTGCATTTCATATATTTGCATAAATCACTCAAATTACTAAGAACAACATAAGATCTACTGAATCATACAACTTTGAGGTGTTTGTCCATTTTTTGTGCAAACATTTTTGGTTCTTTCACTGAGAGCTAGAAGCTCGAAGCTTCAGCTTCATCCACTTAACAGTTTTCCTAACAGCATCGTTCGCTACTTGGAAAACATGCCTCCCAAACAGAGAAAAGATGTTAACAAAGGAAAAAACATCGCATCCAGCAGTCTTCCAGATCCAGTTGTCACGAATCAAGTAAATCGTCCTCCTCCGGCAGCAGTAACAAATGAAGGACATGCTAGCCCAACCACTCCTGCCACAGAACAGGCTGCAGCAATTACTAGAGCAGATCTGGACAAAGTTGTGGTTGAAGTAACTAACCGCTTCACGTCCCAGCAGGAAGCCTTGGTGGACCATCTCATGTCACGCTTAAGGGATGCTGAAGAATCCAACCGCAACACTGAATCATGGGGCGAATCCCAGTCTGGAGGATCTCAGAGACAACAAAGATCTTCCTTCTTCGAAGGAGCTAACGGCAGAAGTAGCCGTGGTAGGAGCCGAGACCGAGCACAGCCCGAAGTTAGGCCTGAGGAAGCGTTTGGTACCGAACCCAACGGGGAAGGTACCGGGCGAAGGTCAACTGTAGTTGAGCCTGTCATGCTGCCTAACCACAGAAACGCCAGTGAACGGGGCCGAGCTAGAGTCCAGCCCGAAGTTGGACCCGAGGAAGTGCTTAGATCAGAACCCAACAGGGGGAGATCAAGGCAAGGGCCAACTGTAGCTGACCCAAGCATGCTCCCAGAAGATCAAAGGCAGCCACTGGAAAATATGAGGAATGATAGACGATACCATCCCTACAGGTCATCTGGACGGAATCAATCCCACAGAACAGAACCAAACTCATTTCTATCTGCTCCAAGTTCTGATGAAAGGATGGCACGCTTATTCAGAGAGTGTGTCCAACGGGAGCAAAGAGATCGAGGGATAGGCGCTAGGGTAACCAGCCCTTTCGCCCGCAATATCGAAATTGCTATCACCCCCCGAGAATGGAAGATGCCAACAATGGAACCCTACAAAGGAACCTCCGATCCCGTTGTACACTTACAAAGGTACACGCAGCATATGCTCATGAGTGGAGCAACAGAGGGAGTACTATGCAAATTCTTCCCGCTCTTCTTGGCTGATCTTGCTACCTCCTGGTTATGTCATCTACCCCAAGGATCCATCAGCTCGTGGGAAATGTTGAAAGAAAAATTTATCAGTCAATTCCGCATTCATGTGGAGCAACCTAAGGACGCTTATTCCTTATCCAGCGTCAAACAGAAACCTGGAGAAAAGCTGCAGCAATACCTAACCAGATTCAACGCCGCAGCAGCCGCAGTTCAAGATGCTGATGAGAAGCTTATCCTAATGGCCCTCTGCAGTGGTGTGCATCCGGACACTAAATTTGCTAGAAGATTGACAAAAGAAAAACCAGCTACTTTACCCGATTTCTTCCATGAAGCCGGAAAATACATGAGGCTTGAGGATGCTGCCGTTGAGGGGCAGTCCGGACAGCAAAATAAGACGACCCATGGTAATGCCCCTGCTGTGGCAAGGGACGTTCGAAGAAATGATTCCAGAGACAATGCTGGGGGCAAGAAGGTAGAAAAGCGCCAATATCGGCCAGGACCAAGATTCGACACTTACACCCCTTTGAACGAGACCGTCGAAAATATCTTCCTTGCCACCCAAGGCGAAGTTAGATACAAACGCCCACCATACAAGAAAGAATCAGATAACGCACAAAAGTCTGGAAAATTCTGCCGCTTCCACGAATCTCACGGACATGATACCAACGAATGCCATCATCTCCGAGATCTGATTGAGGAACACATCAGAAGGAAGAAACTGGAACGTTATCTAAAAAGTTAAGACAGGACTCCAGCTCCTGCCAATGAAAACCCAAGGCTACCCTCACCAGGGACCGACAGAGGAAACCGCAACGCTAGCAGCTCTAGTCAAGAGAAGATAGTGGTCCATACCATCTCAGGAGGTCCGCACATCGTAGACAGAAGTTGGAGAGAGATGGAAAGATATGGGAAGTCGCTTAGAGACAATAAAGACTGTGTCAATACGGTTATAGAAGAGCGCCACCCAAAGCGGAAAGAAAGTGATGATATCACATTCAGTAAGCGTGACCTAGAAGGAAGACCGTACCCTCACATGGATCCCATGGTTATCTCTGCCCGACTCGGTCCCGCCGAAGTTTACCGAATCCTGGTAGACACTGGAAGCTCTGTAAATATCCTGTTCAAACACGCATTCGACAAAATGAAGCTATCAATGAAGGATGTATCTCCCTGCGATAAACCACTACACGGTTTCACTGGAGATGCGAAGATGCCCCTCGGGCAGCTGGACCTCTTTGTTGAGATTGGAAGCCATCCCCGCTCCGTTGTAAGGAAACAGACGTTTGTGCTGATAGAAAACCATTCGGCCTACAACGCCTTCTTAGGAAGACCAGCCTTGTCTGACTTCCAGATTGTCCTAGCCCCATGGTGCCTGAAAATGAAATTTCCAACAGACAATGGGGTAGGGGAAGTGGAAGGAGACCAGGATATTGCACGAGACTGCTATGTAACCGAACTTCGCAACAACCACAGGAAAGATAAAGCGAAAGGTGTAGAGATTGCCCTCTGCACAAAAAGCCTTGAAGCATAGCAACTAAAGAAAGCCCCTCCTCTTCGATACACCAGCGACCCTTTCAATGAATTAGACCCTAGGGACAAAGAGGAGGAGGCCACCGCCGAGCCTGCAGAGGCTATGGAGTTTATATCTATAGACAAGCACGACTCAAGTAGGCTACTGAAAATTGGGTCCCAGCTGAAAGCTGAATTGAAGGAACAACTCATTGATTTTCTCCGCCACAACTTGGATGTATTCGCTTGGTCACACGCTGACATGACCGGAATCTCCCCCGACATAGCATGCCACGTATTAAACATTGATCCTACCAAGGCGCCTGTAAAACAAAAAAAGAGAAGTATGGGGGCAGAGCGATCAGCAGCCCTCGATGAAGAAGTAAAGAATCTACTCGCCAATGACTTCATACGAGAAGCTGTTTACCCAGAATGGATCGCCAACCCGGTACTAGTAAAGAAGGCTAATGGGAAGTGGCGGACCTGCATTGACTTCTCCAACCTAAACGACGCCTGCCCAAAGGATTGCTTCCCGCTTCCCAGAATCGACCAACTTGTAGACAGCACAGCCGGGCACGAACTCCTATCTTTTATGGATGCATACTCAGGATATAACCAAATTCCTATGCATGCTCTCGACCAAGACCACACTAGTTTCATCACCGACCGGGGTTTATACTGCTACAAAGTGATGCCTTTCGGACTTAAAAATGCAGGAGCCACCTACAAGCGCCTCGTCAACAAGATGTTTGCAGGGCTAATAGGACAAACTATGGAAGTATATGTGGATGACATGCTGGTAAAGTCAAGGAAGGCCAAAGATCACGTAAGCCACCTAGGCGAGATGTTTCAAGTACTTCGGCAATATGGAATGAAGTTGAATCCACTAAAATGCTCCTTCGGTGTGTCGTCAGGGAAGTTCTTAGGATTCATCGTTCATGCCAGAGGGATAGAAGCAAACCCTGAACAAGTCTGAGCGCTAAGGGATATCAAGATACCTTCCACCCGAAAGGAAATGCAAAGCCTAAATGGAAAAGTGGCCGCCCTAAGCCGATTCATCTCCAAGGCAACGGACAAGTGCGTCCCCTTTTTCGAAGCCCTAAAGAAAGATAAAGGAAAGTTCGAGTGGACTGACGAATGCCTGACCGCTTTCCTTCACTTAATCGAACACCTCCAGAAACCACCGGTGCTCTCAACTCCAAGCGAAGGAGAAGAATTATACCTATACCTCGCTGTGTCATCCCACGCCCTGAGCGCTGCCTTGGTAAGGGAAGACAACCGCACGCAACGACCAGTTTACTTCGTCAGTAAAAGGTTTACTGGGGCAGAAGTCAGATATCCTAAACTTGAAAAGTTAGCATACTGTTTACTAATCACTTCACGAAAACTACGTCACTACTTCCAATCCCATTCCATCAAAGTTCTGACCGATCAACCACTGAGGCAGGTACTCCATCGTCCCGACACTTCCGGGCGACTACTTAAATGGTGTATTGAGCTGAGTCAATATGATATCACCTATCACCCTCGCACCGCCATCAAGGGACAAGCCATGGCTGATTTCATTGCAGAGTTCACTACCAACGAGGATAAGGAGCAACTGGAAATAACAGAAGATATCAAGTGGAATCTCTTTGTGGACGGTGCATCTAACGAACAAGGCTCGAGGGCAGGTGTGGTAATAATCACTCCCAGGGGAAATAAACTGCACTATGCTATAAGGTTGGAGTTCGCTGCCACCAACAACGATGCAGAATATGAAGCAGTGATAGCTGGACTAGAAATTGCCATAGAAATCGGAGCCAATTCTTTGTGTCTTCACAGCGATTCTCAACTTATTGTTAATCAAATACTAGGAGAATTCCAAGCTCGAGAGGAACGACTCATAGCATATCTAAAGAAGACCAAGTTGCTTCTCAGCCGATTGGATCAGTACTTAGTCAAACACATCCCTCGGGAAGAGAACCAAGAGGCCGACGAATTGGCAAAGCAAGCGAGTATGAGAGACATCGCCATCTTCGGGGCAGTAACCATCTCAAAGCAAACGGTCCTAAGTTTTGAGCAAGTGAATCTGATAGCTGCAGCCGAAGAAGCAACTTGGATGACTCCCATCCGAAACTACCTACAAAGTGGCACACTACCCGACGGGCGTAATGAAGTCAAGAAAATCTTGAGGAAAGCGTCCCGCTATACAATACAAGAAGACATCCTCTATCAGCGCGGTTTCTCTAACCCATTATTAAGGTGTGTCGCCGGAAGGGAAGCCAAGGAAATCTTATCCAACATCCATCAGGGGAGCTGTGGAAATCACACCGGGGGGCAAACATTAGCAAAAAAGATACTCCGATACGGATATTTCTGGCCCACCTTAAGCAAGGACGCCTTAGATTTCGTCAAGAGATGTGACAGATGCCAAAAATTTGCTAAGATTCCACGGCTACCAACAACTGAGATTACTCAAATGACCAGCCCTTGGCCCTTCGCAATATGGGGAATTGACTTAATCGGCGAGCTACCGATGGGCCGAGGCGGGGCCAAATATGCTATAGTGGCAGTTGATTATTTCACCAAATGGGTGGAAGCAGAACCTCTGAATAAAGTATCTTCAGCAAAAATTATTAACTTCTTGATCAAAAATGTTCTGTGCAGGTATGGAGTCCCACTCAAAATCATATCAGACAATGGACTTCAGTTTGACAGCGAGGAATTCGCCAACTGGTGCCGAGAACACGGAATTCATAAAAGCTTCTCATCCGTAGCGTATCCCCAGGCAAACGGACAAGTCGAAGCAGTCAACAAAATTCTGAAAACTCTGATCAAAAAGAAGCTCGAAAAGTCAAAAGGCGCTTGGGTGGACGAACTCCCTACGGCACTATGGGCTTACCGCACATCTTTCAGAACATCAACGGGGCACACTCCTTTCTCTTTGGCTTACGGATCGGAGGCTATGCTCCCGGTTGAAACCATTGTGCCTTCCCACCGTAGGATCCACTATAACCCAGAAGAGAATGAAGAGCTCCTCAACATGTCTTTGGATCTAGTCGTGAAAAGAAGAAATGATGCAGTCCTTAAAGCAGCAGCCCACAAACAAAAAGTGGCGGCACACTACAACTCCAAAGTCAAGCATCGTACCTTACAGGAAGGGGATCTTGTCCTCAAGCGAATCTTCCCTCGCCCCGGAGCACTAGACCCAATCTGGGATGGACCATATGTAATTCATAAAGATCTCCACAACGGAGCCTATATTTTGTCAACAGTGGACGGAGAGGTGTTCCAGAGGGCATGGAACATCCAACACCTCCGTCGATACTTTTCTTAACTTGTATTGCCCATATGAAGTGAATTAACAAAGAGAATCAGTGGACGTAGGCATTTTCGTGCCGAACCACTTTAAAAACCTTGTCTCTTTTTTAACTTGTTCCTTTGTATCATTGGCTGCTTATTAGCTTTATCCTTTTCTGTTGAACAAAATCCTGAGTATATAGCATTTCTATTCAAAGCACTCCACAACGCAACTTCACCTGGACAAGACCCAACAGGTACTATGCGAATCTATGCCCTCGCCAATGAGACACTTTTGCTCCAGCATCCCTCTGCTGCGGGTTAACTCATTGCTTGCGACGGCCCTTAAAGCCAACTATAATGAGCCGATTATAAGCCACCGAGAAGGCCGACTATAGCCGAGGCAGCTCATTACGGCGTTAGGCTCTCCGGCAACTGTGAACCGACTATAAGCCCCAACATAAGGTGTGGCCAGCCAAGGGCAGTTCACAGTTGACGATCGGCACCCACGCTAGCCGGCCAAAGTAAATCGAATAATACCCACGATTACGGGCCATAATGGCCCGGGTAGTTACTGTGCGCGATCTCGGCTCCGATGTGTCTTAAGTGCGGCTGTGGTAAAAAAGAATTAACTCCCCGCGGAGGCGTAAGATGGGTGACGAATGTCTCCAAGACCCACAGCTAGGGAAAGTGACTACAAAACCCGTTTTCCACGAACTTAAGCACATCGAAGGCCTTCCGTGATTGGAAGTTTTACCTTTTCACGTATTTCAATTTTACTTAAAAAGCTTTTTCCCTATCCCCTATAACAATCCCTAAAGTACATGATACAGAGTAGGAGATACTCGCCAATGGGTGTAAGGACTCACAGTGGCAGGACATTCGACTACATTCCATGCTCGGTCATACAAGATATTCAAGACTGCCATCTACGATTAAAACATGAAAGGCGGTATTTTCTTCTTTTATGTACAAATACATGACTATAATCTGTTCACACCATACACTAATATTACAAGTCATGAAATTATGTTTTAAAACCAAAACCTGACATCAAACACAATTCAATTACAAGAATATGCATAGCTATATTTCTCATACGACATGTCGAAAAAGCAACAAACATTCAAGAAAATCAGCCCAAGTTAAAGAATTACACGTCAAAAATAAGACTATTTATTACAAGTGGCAAAATATTACAACCTAAAGGCTACGTTACTATCTTTTCGACTAACATATACAACACTGTCGAATCCACAAAAAGAGTTTTTCCAGGTATAATCAAGGAGCCGGCTGCAGTGGAGCTTTATCCTTGCCCTATTGACCCCCTGTCCAGTCAAAAAAAAAGAGAGGACTCATTAGCAATAAGCAACCAAGTTGATGGAGAAACTAAAAAGGGAGACTTACCAGCGCCTGCTTCCTGACTATCCTGATCGTCATCCTCTACCTGCACGCCTACCTCCTCAGCGGCAAGCAACCGCATACCTTCCTTCACCGCCACCTTCTCCTCCTTGGCAAACTGGGCAGTGACCGCATCCATGCTGAAGGCCACGCCACCATCTTTATCCGCATCGGCCTTGGCCTCCTCCAGAGCCCGAAGATAGATCTTAGCCATGATCCTGGGATAATCATCCATCCAGGATAGGTTGCCCTGCTTCCAGGTTCGGAAGTACATGTCCTGGAGCATTTCGTCCATCATCCCCTCATTCTCCTCAAACTCTCTCATCCGGGCCTCGGAAGCCAACAACCTCCAAACGGCAGCATCTCTCTCCGATCGGTATCTCGAGCAGTCGGCTAGAAGGGATCCCCGCATTGCCTCCATCTCCTCCCTCAACTTAGCTTGAGCAAGCTCTGCAGCCTCAAGTTTCCCGGACAATTCCTCCACCTGCTCGAGATCCGCTTTCCGAACCTCGTCCACCGTGGCAATAGCCATGTCAATCCGCTCTTTGCAAGTAGCTTCCATTTTCCGCAATTCGGCCCGACTGGCCTCTTCCATGTTTTTCCTTAATCGTCCAGTAGCAGCCTCATGCTGAGAAATCTGAATAGCCTGATCCGCAAGCTGTTTGGCCTGATCCGAAACCACCAATCGAAGTCGGATATTGGCGCTCCCAATCTCCTCTCCGGCCTTAACTAGCCGGGCATGATGCCCCATCAGCTTCTTGGTCTCCTCCGCCACCCGATCAATATTAGCCTTGGCCTCGTCTCCCATAGTGATTATACGAGTAGTGAGTAAATCGAGATCTAAGGACTTAGCTTCATCAAGTACCCGTACCATGGGGTTGCGGGGGAGAAGGTGTTCACCGGTGGCTTCTTCAAAGGTAATATCATGAGAGCTCGGATCCAGATCAGGATGACCGGCAAATGGATTACGAGCCAAGTCAGGACGGTCGATATGAGTAACAGAAGGGTTTCCGGACGGGTGCGGAGAAGGTGCAAACTCGCTATCCTCCTCCGTGATATCATGAAGAGGCTGAGCCGGGAACTGAGGACCAGGCGAAGGTTCGGATAAAGGACGACTCCTCTTTCTCTGCTGAATACCCTCTTCGATAACCGCGAGAAGAGGACGGTAGCCGACTACATCCCCGGAGCGTTGGGTCGAAGGCTTCGGCTTGACAGAAGTTTTGGAAAGCTTGTACTGTTCAAGCCTGTGCCGAAAATCTGAGGCTTTGACCGTTTTACCTGCTCCTGATATGAAGAAAAAGTGTCACAAGCATATATTGTTCTATACTTCGAGAAAACACAGCAAATTAAAAGGAGAGAAACACATCTGTGGTTGTACAAACCCTGAGGAGGAGTAGGATACTGCAATAAGTCCTGGATTTCATTCCAGGATGGGAGCGGGTCATAAAATATTCCTAAGTCCCTATCATTAATGAAGCATGCATGAGTCAAGAGTTCACCTTGAGTCGTCGGAGCCGCCTTGGCTGGAATGATCTGAGAAGACTCGCTTGCACCGGTCCCGGCCTTGTCCGCTTTCCCGGTTTTCTCTACCAAAGCCGGATCTTCGTCCAGCCCCTCGAAAGCCTGGTGGAACGCATCATCCGTCCACTCCTGAATCTCGCCCGCTTGCCCAGGAAGCAAGGCCCCGATGCCATCACCACCTTTATCACCTTCCCGACCATCTCCACCCTCACCTCTTTCCTCCTCTATATCTTCCTCCTCCTGGGTAAGTGGACAGTTGCTGGGGGAGGGACCATCCGACTTCTTGAGTTTCTTACCTCCGACGGCTGGAGGTTTCGTGAAAGGTTTCCTCTTTCTACTCTCTACCGTAACACCTTCCTTGGTCTGAGCAGCTGCCCTCTCCTCCGCCGTTTCCCTCAGCTTAACTACTGACTGCTGTGGAAGGATTAAGTTATACTCCAGAAGAATCGCATTTCTGATCAAGAAGGCAGATGATCTATATTTCCCGAGAATAGCTTCTACCTCAGCCGCCGTCTGAACCAGGCGGTCAGTCTCCACAACCGCAAAGCCACCTGTCGCTAGCAAAAATGAGGAAGTATGAGAAGAGCATCGCAATCGTAATGGAAATTATAAGTAAAAGCATCAACTTACATCTCGAAGTAAAGCGCCGAATTGAAACAGAGTCGTCCCTAACAAAGAACCATTCCTTCTTGAACATGCTGAATTTGGAATACAGATCCAAGACCGGCTTGAAGGTCACAGCTGACTCCAAGCTAATGTATGGGGACCCCTTCTTATAGCCCCTTAGGTTATATAGATACCGGATCTCTCGGTTGGAAGGAGCACGACCATACTTCCTCCGGAAAATGACGAAGAGGCTCACCAGTATAGCATAGGAGTTGGGTTGAAGCTGGAACGGGGCCACCTTAAGGTATGTGAGGAAGCTGGCTATCCAAGCGTTCAGAGGAGGGATGGCACCACACATGCAGTGGTATCTGCTGTAGGCGAAGTACCCTTCAGGAGGATCATACGGCATAACGTCTCTCCCAGGCAATAGCAAGCGCGCCCTATCGATTCCAAAGGATCGGGAAATGACATCGAGCTGCTCCTCCTTGAGGGAGCTAGGAAAGCAATCGGGCGGGGAGTCCAGGAGCTCCTGAGGGCCGTACCCGTCCACTAGTGATCTCGGGGCAGATCCGTGACGTTCTGGATTCGGCTGAGCTGGGGGCACGGTAGAGGAACCTCCTGCACCCCCGGATTTCTTTTTGTCTGATCGAGTTTCCACTTTACGAGACATTATATGCAAAACCAGAAAAACATGCCGTTAGAACGGAGGATGTAAACAAATAAACATCAGTAGCCCATTCGGTAATATGTAGTATAAGCTTTCATTCGGTGGTAAAGCAACTCACGTGATTCGGCTACAAGTGATTCGGCTACAAGTGATTCGGCACACGTGATTCGGCTACAATGATTCGGCGCACGTTGATTCGGCTGCAAGTGATTCGGTTACAATGATTCGGCGCACGTTGATTCGGCTGCAAGTGATTCGGCTATAAGCAATGTTCGGTGAAGAAATGCAATGGCCTAAGCCTCCCATTTATAGGAGGAGGTTGAATCATCGAACCACATGGTTCGTTTCTGGAGCCGGATGAGATTGCTCAAACTCAAACAAAGCAGGACATGCGCGCACGCACATCCTACTTTGGGGGGCAAATGTTGGGTAAATTTCTCACCCAGAAGATCTCAAGACCATGGAAAGCTAAACTTCATTCGGCATCCTCACCACATCCGAATTAGCCACCACCGAACGAGAGACACTCGCCTCCACCGAATCAAGCTTCCTACCGAACCACCACTTCCCACCACTTCCCACCGAATCAAGCTTCCTACCGAACCACCACTTCCCACCGAACCAAGCTTCCTATCGAACCATACTTACCACCGGACCAAGACGATGCAGAACCAGATTTTCCAGGCCAAATTGTATCAGCCCGAGCTCATCAGCAGCTGTATACATCCAAGACCCCTACCTCCAGCCTCACTCTATAAATAGAGGGGCAGGGGTACAACAATGGGGGACAAGTTTTGAGAGCTCAAGCACGGAGAGAGCTTTCAAACAACTTTCTTTTACTTGTATCAAAGTTTTGTACTTGTAATCTAAAGAAGAAAAGAGAAATAACATATAAAGTGGACGTAGGCACATTCAGGCTGAACCACTATAAATCTGCGTGTCTTTTTACAGTTTAGCCCCTGCTTTTCATATATTTGCATAAATCACTCAAATTACTAAGAACAACATAAGATCTACTGAATCATACAACTTTGAGGTGTTTGTCCATTTTTTGTGCAAACAATATGTGATTTTTTTTAAAACACATAAAGATGTATGAGGAGCTACTGTTTTGACTAAAGGCAGAATATATATATATATATATACATACAGGATCAAATAAGAATTTCCATAACTTATATTTATTTCAAGCAAATAACATAGTGTGAATGATTTTACATTACATGATTATGTATGATAGTATGCATGATTAATGGAAATGGTAGAAAGGTAGAAAACACAAAGGGGATTTTCAGTTTCTTTAAACTTATAAGAAATAAAAAATAAACAATGGGTCACATGCATTTGGCATGAGTAAAATAGAGTCATGAAAATAGTATGAAGTGTTTAAAATGCTTAATACCCGAAATAACTAATTGAAGTAACCAAAAGTGTGCATTTCCAATTAAGGACCACACAGGAGAATGATTTGTGCATGAATATCTGAGGGCATCAAGGAAATTACCCATTTTTCTTAAACTCTAGAATGATTTTATAAATACCTGCACATGACCATATCCACCATTCTCTCGGGATCAAAACAAAAAATAAAATAAAATAGGAGAAACATTAGCTTGAAACTCTAGAGGAATTTGCTGTTCAGGGGGGGATTAAGGCAGTAAAAGGAGAACACTAAGTGAGTATTTATCCCTTTGTATGCAATGGCATTAAGTCCTCTTGTAGGCAGCCTAAAATGTTATAAGTTATTTAAAACCTCTGAAATGATTTGTTATGGATGAGATGGATGTTTGTTTGTGCTTTCTTGTTTGGGGTTTTAATCTGTATGTGGGTTTTTAAAAGTTAAAATGGTTTGAGCATTTCTGTTCTATTTTATTATGAAGTATGGATCTAAATTATTTAGGAAATAGGCAGCAAGACAAAGATCTAGCTCATGTTTATTTCTTGGATAATGAAGCATTAAACTAAATATTCAAATCATAAGTCAGAGGAGAATTTCTGGGTTTTTGAGGGATTTCCTTAATAAAACCCTTATTCATATATTCACAATGATATAGAGGAAAGATAGTATGATCATGATGCTTAAATTATTTTGAGGAAAAACCATAGGTAGGTTGGGGTATTTTCTGCATTAAGGAAAATAAATGGGGAACATGGGGTTGAACCAGAAAGTATTAAAGAAGATAAGCCTTTCTGAAACATGAATGAATTGGGAGTTTTTATGATTGAATTCATAAATAGAAGCTTAACAAAATAAGCAGAAACTGGAGGGGGATTTATTAAAGAAAATTAAATTGGTCATTTGGGAGTTAGTCAATGATCTGCTTGCTTCAGGTGGGAGTAAGTATATGCATGGTGCAATTGCACCCTGAGGCCTTTGTGTCTAGGAATAAATTAAATAACCTGGGAGTTTCCTTCACAATGCATACATGGTGTTCATTTGACAAGGAGTTAAAGACCATAAAATAAATGGGGGATGGGGTTTAAAAAAAAACTGGATTATAAATATTCAGATATGGAGTTAATTTAATCAAGTTAAATTTTGTGCTTTGATTAATTACTGGGTGAAATTGGGAGTATAAAAATCTGAGGTTACTCATTCAGAAATGGAGAAAAATGAATCAAGAATTATATATATTTATTTTGATTGTTTGCTAGGTATTGTTTGAATAAATGAATGTGTCTTTGTATCACTTGGTATTAACCAAAAACATGCTAAGTATGAAATCTGCTAAACTAGGAAGACATTGCAAGATCACCAAAAATTATGAATATGTATACAAATTTGATAAATGTGCATACCAGTGAAAACTGACCCTTCTGGTTGCCCTTGCAATCATCTGGGTGTCTCATTAAAATTGGGGCAGCTTAGTGAATTGCTTGCAGGAAATTAAAGTTGGCTTGATGGATGAAGATGGCAATTAGCTGCTAGTATAAATAAAAGAAACCAGTTTCAAAATTTGTAGTTGCTTTGTAATGAATTTATTAGTTAGATTTCATGTTGTAATTGAAGATACTTGTAGGGAGATTTCTAAGTATTTGGATTAAAAATATGTACTTAAGTAAACCTGCTATGAAAGACTATTGATGATGTTTGGTTAACTACTGATTTTTATTGCTTGAATTTATATTTGACTTTATGACAATTAAAGAGCTAAGGTGGTTGATTTAAAAATGAACTCACAAGATTTGAGTAGGGATATTCAAGAGAAAGGAATTTGTGCATGGCAGGTAAGTGATACAGGCATGTGCATGAATTCTGGAGTGAAAAAGTGATTAACATGTATTTGTGTATTTGATTTCAAAAAAAACTATGAAAGAAATAAACCTGGAAGTAATTGTATTTTGAATAATGGATTGAATACATATATGGATGCATTTCCAGGAAATTTAAACTAGGCAAAAACATGCTTGTGTTAGGAGTGGACCTTTGTAGAAGTTTGTTAATATGAGGCATACGGGTTTGCAAGTGGTAAAAGAGGGACTATGGCCGGCCTAGATGGCCATGAGTCAAACTCTTGTAGCCTGGAACCATTTCATTTCAATTCATGAAGTGTAAGTGCTTCCAGGACAAAAGAAAAGAAAACTCCAAGCAACCCTCAAATAACACCAAGCATTTCCAATAAAACACCAAGTACTCAAGTCTGCATCATGTTAAACTTAAAAATGCAAAAAGACTTCAATTGTTCAACCTGAAATGATAAATAGAAATTAGTTCCAATGTTCATGCCTGCAAGTATAATTGTTGAAGTGATTTCATACACGTACTTGATAACTATCATAAGGTCAATTAAATACCATTTTAGTGTTAATAAAATTATTTAGGCAGAAAGTCTAGAAAGCATAAAAAAAATGAACTGTGCATTGCAATATTAAATATATAAGTATTATAATTGCCAAAATGTATCTCTGGCAGTAGAACAAAAATTAGGGAAGAAATAAATGGTTATGTTGTCAACACATATAGAATTTTGTTGCCTGTTTGATTCAAATTCTTCTTGCAATTTTGTTAGCTCTCAAAGGCAAAAAGGGAAACAATTATATATCATCAAATATGTGATTGTCTAAATCTGTTTTGTGCACTGATATGTTTATATTGGTAAATCCAGGGTCTTGGGAAAAATATTTGGAAATTATTTAAATATTCAAATATAGAAGAAATTGGGTTTAGTGGTGAATTCCTTTTGTATGCTAAAAAAAAATCTATGTGTTTTAGAATGAGGGTCACCACAGTATGTATCAGAGCTATGTTTTAAATAACATAGTAAATATTATTGTATGCATATGGATGTTTGAATGCATTATTTGAATTATTGGTGTTGGATGCTTTTGTTTCATGTCTGAATAAATAAAAATATGTGTGCATGTGATACATGCACAGTGTGCACAGAAATAAAATAAACAAAGTAAAGACACCAAGAATGATGGGGGTAAACAAACTAACATAGAAATCATATTTATAGCAATATGGTAGGACCAAGACATCACACAGGTGCAGGACCATCACGTGAGCCACTTGTGATAAATATGGAGGATTTTGTGAGAGCTTTGAGAGATGGAGTAGCACCAAGGCATGACAACCCTCATGAGGAGCTCTCCAAACTGCTCAAGACATGCACCAATTTGGGAGGAAAGGATTTTGAAGGCACTGAAGGAGCTATGGGTGTTCAAACTTGGATAAGGACTATGGAGAGGGTCTTTGTAGATATGCAAGTCAATGACCAAAGGAAGAGACAGATAGCTTCAAGGAGGTTGAAGGGGGTTGCACTGGATTGGTGGGAAGTTGTGATAGCAGGAAGGCCAGAGAATGACATCACTTGGGATGAATTTAAGGTCATGCTTGAGGCTAGGTTTGTCCCAGCATCTGCCAAGGCCACACTGCTAGAAGACTTTATTAGACTAAGGCAAGGAGGCATGAGTGTGAATGAGTACACTCAGAAATTTGAAGGATTGTCTAAGTATGGAATGGTGTTGATAGGGAATGAAGAAGCAAAGAATGCAAGGTACATTCAAGGCTTGAACCCTAGTTTGTCAAGGGCAATGTTGCCATATAAGGATAAAACCTTTGATCAAGTAATTGATCTAACTCTCTCATTTGAGCAACATGATGCCACCAGAGAGAAATTCAGGAACATGAAGTTCAACAGGAAGAAGGGAGGACAGAACAAAATGCAACCTTATGACAAGAACAAGGCAAACAAAGGAGTTAAGAAGGGGGAAGGAGCAGTAGCACCTGAAAGCAAGAAACTCACTCATTGTTTTAATTGTGGAAAAGCTGGACATTATAGTAACCAATGCCCTGACCCTAAAATACCTAGAGGAGGCTGTTATAATTGTAGAAAGATGGGTCATCTAAAGAAGGATTGCCCAGAGACTAATAAAAGAACAGCAAGGATAGGAGCTTTGGCAGCCAACAACACTGGAAATGTTGGGCAACTTGAAGGTATAATTTTTATTCATACCCAACCAATATCAGTAATATATGACACTGGTGCCTCACATTCACTAATATCTCTGCAAATTACAAAGAAGTTAGCACTTGCTTGTGTTTCTATTAATCAACCCTTAACTGTACACAACCCCATAGGGAGTCATTGAATGTTAGGGATGAAGTGTATGGGTCTGAAATTAATTATAGGGGGTTATGAATTTAATTCAGATCTATATACTTTAAATTATCCTGGTATTGGGGTAATTTTGGGGGTGGATTGGTTAATGAAAAACAAAGCAATTTTAAATTTAGAAAATCTTACTATTTCTTTGGAGACAAATGAAGGCAAAAGAATTACCATCTTAAGTGAAATAGCAAAGAATACATGTTTTAATAAAATCTTGAGTATTAATGAAGTTCAAAAGGAATTAAAAATAGAGGAAATTCCAGTAGTCAATGAATATATAGATGTGTTTGGGGAAGTGAGGGGAATTCCTCAAAACAGGCCAGTCGAATTTAAAATAAAATTAATGCCAGGGACTAGCCCAATCATTAAGAAGCCTTATAGAATGGGTCCAAAAGAGTTAGTGGAATTAAAACACCAACTAGAAGAGTTAGAAGAGAAGGGGTTCATAAGATCAAGCAGTTCTAGTTGGGGTTCCCCAGTGCTCTTTGTCAAGAAGCATGATGGAACAATGAGGATGTGTGTGGATTATAGGGATTTAAATAAGGTGACCATCAAGAATAAGTATCCACTGCCTAGAATAGATGATCTATTTGATCAATTGCATGAAGCTAAAATATTTTCAAGGCTAGACTTAGCCTTTGGATTTCACCAAATGAAAGTTGCAGAGGAAAGCATTGAGTACACAGCCTTTAACACAAGATATGGCCTTTATGAATTTCTAGTAATGCCATTTGGTTTAACCAATGCTCCCTCCTATTTTGTAGATTTGATGAATAGAATTTTTAGAGACTTTTTGGATAAATTTGTTTTGGTATTTATAGATGACATATTAATTTATTCAAAGTCAGAAAATGATCATGATATGCATCTACATTTAGTATTATCCAGACTTAGAGAACATGAATTAAAAGCCATGTATTCAAAGTGTATATTTTGGCAACATGAAGTGAAATTCTTAGGATACATAGTGTCACAGCAAGGGGTGAGTGTGGATCCAAGCAAGGTCATTGCAGTTCAATCATGGAGTAGACCCAAAACAGTGACTGAAGTGAGATCATTCTTAGGTTTGGCAGGGTACTATAGGAGGTTCATCAAGGATTTTTCAAGAATAGACGCGCCAATGACCAAGCTAACAAAGAAGAACCAACTATATGTGTGGACTGAGCAGTGTGATCAGGCCTTTGAAAAATTGAAGCAATCATTGGTGGAGGCTCCTGTCTTGCAAATCCCAGAGGTAAATGAAGGAATGGTTGTATACACTGATGCTAGTGGGTCTGGGTTAGGTGCAGTGCTCATGCAACATGGCAAGGTGGTGGCATATGCATTAAGACAGCTAAAACCCAATGAGACCAAATATGCAACTCATGATCTAGAATTAGCTGCAATAGTGTTTGCATTAAAACTTTGGAGGCATTATTTGCTTGGGGCAAAATTTGAATCATTCACAGATCATCAAGCATTGAAGTATTTATTTTCTCAAAAAGATTTGAATATGAGGCAAGCAAGGTGGTTGGAGTTTCTAGCTGCATATGATCTAGATATTTTGTACACCCCTGGAAAAGCTAATAGAGTGGCAGATGCTTTGAGTAGAAATCATATTAGATTAGCAAGTTTGATGATTGATGAATTTAAAAACCTTGCAGTGCTTGGGGAGGTAGATATATATGCAAGGATGGAGTGAATTTTAAAGAACATGGTGATATGGTGGAATATGGTACACTGGGATTAATCATAGTGAAATCTAATCTGGTGGAGAAAATTGGTGGCATGCAAGATCAAGACCAAAATCTAAAGGAAAAGAAAGAAATGTTATTAAATAACATTGAGTCAGAGAATTTTAAAATAGATTCCAAGGGTTATTTGAGGAAAAATGATAAGCTTTGTGTACTGGACTTTGCAGAATTAAAGGAAGAAATCATGAATGAGCATCACAAAACCAAGTACACCATACACCCTGGTGGTACTAAAATGTACCATGATTTGAAAAGGAGCTACTAGTGGCCAGGAATGAAACAAGCAGTGGCAAAATATGTGGCAAAGTGTTTAACCTGTCAGCAAGTCAAGGCAGACTATCAAAAGCCCTCTGGCATGTTGCAACCTTTGGAGGTACCTCAGTGGAAATGGGAAAGTATTTCCATGGATTTTGTGGATGGTTTACCTAGAACTAAGAAAGGTAATGACAGTATATGGGTAATTGTTGATAGACTCACTAAGTCTGCTCACTTTGTTCCTGTCAGGTCAGACAAAAATGCACATAGGCTTGCACAATTATTTATTAAGGAGGTGGTGAGATTGCATGGCATACCAAAGACCATTGTAAGTGATAGAGACACTTTGTTCACCTCAAGATTTTGGGAGAGCTTCCAAGAAGCAATGGGAACTCAACTTTGTTTAAGCACTGCCTACCATCCTCAAAGTGATGGGCAAACAGAGAT
Organism: Allium fistulosum; assembly: GCA_030737815.1. NCBI lineage: Eukaryota > Viridiplantae > Streptophyta > Magnoliopsida > Asparagales > Amaryllidaceae > Allium > Allium fistulosum. Next base: position 448,055,377 of record CM060903.1, read on the forward strand.
AGTGAATAAAATATTGGAAGATTTACTTAGAGCATGTGTGCTTGATTTTGGGGGTAATTGGGAGGATCATATCCACTTGGCAGAATTCACTTACAACAATAGCTATCAGTCAACAATAGGAATGGCTCCCTTTGAAGCCTTGTATGGGAGACCCTGCATGTCTCCTGCCTGTTGGTTGGATGTGGGAGAGGGTGTAATATTGGGGCCAGATCATGTTAAAGAAACTTCCAACATGATTGAGTTAGTTAGGCATAGAATGAAGGTAGCACAATCAAGACAAAATTCTTATGCAGATAGAAAGAGGAAGCCAATGGAATTTGAAGTAGGAGAGTATGTTTTTCTGAAGGTGTCACCAATGAAGAAAGTGTTCAGGTTTGGGAAATCTAGTAAGCTCTCACCAAGATTCGTAGGACCATATGAAGTCATACAGAGAATTGGTACCATGGCCTATAAGCTTAAGTTACCAGAAGAATTGGGTGGTGTACATCTAGTATTTCATGTTTCTCAATTGAGAAAGTGGGTACATGATGAAGGAGCAATTTTAGAGTCACCTACTCAAATTCAAATTCATAAGAACTTGGTCTATGCAAATGAGCCAATGGGGATAGTTGCTAAGGAAGAAAAGAGGCTGAGAAACAAGGTGATTAAACTGGTGAAAATTCAATGGAGCTTGGATCCCAATGATTGTACATGGGAGGTTGAAGACAAAATGAGGGCTAAATATCCCAATTTTTTTTCTGATGAAGAGGTATGTTTAAGTAGCTTTATGATAGCTTTTTGAATAATTTTATATATATTGCTTACTATCATAAAAATGTGAGTATGGAGTTGAACAGACTATGGATTAGTGCTTTTATTTGAAGAATTAGAAAGAAATTATGGGGACATAATTCCTTTAAGGGGAGGGTATATAATGACCCTAAAAGAAAAAAATAAAATAAAATGAAAGTTACATTTATTTTAAGAAATTCTGAAATTATAAAATATATATATAATGCATTAAAACAGAAAAGAAAATTTGTTAATAAATAAAATTGCATAGGAGCTTCTGTTTGATAAAATGCAAGGGGTTAAGGTGATTAAAAATTGGGATTCAAATCAAATGTAGTTCCATGTCCAAAGAATTATATATAAATACATATATTCAATATATGGGGTGTTTTCTGTTTATTTAAAGACAGAATAAAATAAAGTTTAATAAAAGGTTTAAATGTCTTATATATATATATATATTTATGCTGGAAATAATTGGCATGACATATGTGATTTTTTTTAAAACACATAAAGATGTATGAGGAGCTACTGTTTTGACTAAAGGCAGAAAAAATATATATATATACATACAGGATCAAATAAGAATTTCCATAACTTATATTTATTTCAAGCAAATAACATAGTGTGAACGATTTTACATTACATGATTATGTATGATAGTATGCATGATTAATGGAAATGGTAGAAAGGTAGAAAACACAAAGGAGATTTTCAGTTTTTTTAAACTTATAAGAAATAAAAAATAAACAATGGGTCACATGCATTTGGCATGAGTAAAATAGAGTCATGAAAATAGTATGAAGTGTTTAAAATGCTTGATACCCGAAATAACTAATTGAAGTAACCAAAGGTGTGCATTTCCAATTAAGGACCACACAGGAGAATGATTTGTGCATGAATATCTGAGGGCATCAAGGAAATTACCCATTTTTCTTAAACCCTAGAATGATTTTATAAATACCTGCACATGACCATATCCACCATTCTCTCGGGATCAAAACAAAAAATAAAATAAAATAAGAGAAACATTAACTTGAAACTCTAGAGGAATTTGCTGTTCAGGGGGGGATTAAGGTAGTAAAAGGAGAACACTAAGTGAGTATTTATCCCTTTGTATGCAATGGCATTAAGTCCTCTTGTAGGCAGCCTAAAATGTTATAAGTTATTTAAAATCTCTGAAATGATTTGTTATGGATGAGATGGATGTTTGTTTGTGCATTCTTGTTTGGGGTTTTAATCTATATGTGGGTTTTTAAAAGTTAAAATGGTTTGAACATTTCTGTTCTATTTTATTATGAAGTATGGATCTAAATTATTTAGGAAATAGGCAGCAAGACAGAGATCTAGCTCATGTTTATTTCTTGGATAATGAAGCATTAAACTAAATATTCAAATCATAAGTCAGAGGAGAATTTCTGGGTTTTTGAGGGATTTCCTTAATAAAACCCTTATTCATATATTCACAATGATATAAAGGAAAGATAGTATGATCATGATGCTTAAATTATTTTGAGGAAAAACCATAGGTAGGCTGGGGTATTTTCTGCATTAAGGAAAATAAAGGGGGAACATGGGGTTGAACCAGAAAGTATTAAAGAAGATAAGCCTTTCTGAAACATGAATGAATTGGGAGTTTTTATGATTGAATTCATAAATAGAAGCTTAACAAAATAAGTAGAAACTGGAGGGGGATTTATTAAAGAAAATTAAATTGGTCATTTGGGAGTTAGTCAATGATCTGCTTGCTTCAGGTGGGAGTAAGTATATGCATGGTGCAATTGCACCCTGAGGCCTTTGTGTGTAGGAATAAATTAAATAACCTGGGAGTTTCCTTCACAATGCATACATGGTGTTCATTTGACAAGGAGTTAAAGACCATAAAATAAATGGGGGATGGGTTTAAAAAAAACTGGATTATAAATATTCAGATATGGAGTTAAATTAATCAAGTTAAATTTTGTGCTTTGATTAATTACTGGGTGAAATTGGGAGTATAAAAATCTGAGGTTACTCATTCAGAAATGGAGAAAAATGAATCAAGAATTATATATATTTATTTTGATTGTTTGCTGGGTATTGTTTGAATAAATGAATGTTTCTTTGTATCACTTGGTATTAACCAAAAACATGCTAAGTATGAAATCTGCTAAACTAGGAAGACATTGCAAGATCACCAAAAATTATGAATATGTATACAAATTTGATAAATGTGCATACCAGTGAAAACTGACCCTTCTGGTTGCCCTTGCAATCATCTGGGTGTCTCATTAAAATTGGGGCAGCTCAGTGAATTGCTTGCAGGAAATTGAAGTTGGCTTGATTGATGAAGAAGGCAATTAGCTGCTTGTATAAATAAAAGAAACCAGTTTCAAAATTTGTAGTTGCTTTGTAATGAATTTATTAGTCAGATTTCATGTTGTAATTGAAGTTACTTGTAGGGAGATTTATAAGTATTTGGATTAAAAATATGTACTTAAGTAAACCTGCTATGAAAGACTATTGATGATGTTTGGTTAACTACTGATTTTTATTGCTTGAATTTATATTTTGACTTTATGAAAATTAAAGAGCTAAGGTGGTTGATTTAAAAATGAACTCACAAGATTTGAGTAGGGATATTCAAGAGAAAGGAATTTGTGCATGGCAGGTAAGTGATACAGGCATGTGCATGAATTCTGGAGTGAAAAAGTGATTAACATGTATTTGTGTATTTGATTTCAAAAAAAATTATGAAAGAAATAAACCTGGAAGTAATTGTATTTTGAATAATGGATTGAATACATATATGGATGCATTTCCAGGAAATTTAAACTAGGCAAAAACATGCTTGTGTTAGGAGTGGACCTTTGTAGAAGTTTGTTAATATGAGGGATGCGGGTTTGCAAGTGGTAAAAGAGGGACTATGGCCAGCCTAGATGGCCATGGGTCAAACTCTTGTAGCCTGGAACCATTTCATTTCAATTCATGAAGTGTAAGTGCTTCCAGGACAAAAGAAAAGAAAACTCCAAGCAACCCTCAAATAACAACAAGCATTTCCAATAAAACACCAAGTACTCAAGTCTGCATCATGTTAAACTTAAAAATGCAAAAAGACTTCAATTGTTCAACCTGAAATGATAAATAGAAATTAGTTCCAATGTTCATGCCTGCAAGTATAATTGTTGAAGTGATTTCATACACGTACTTGATAACTATCATAAGGTCAATTAAATACCATTTTAGTATTAATAAAATTATTTAGGCAGAAAGTCTAGAAAGCATAAAAAAAATGCACTGTGCATTGCAATATTAAATATATAAGTATTATAATTGCCAAAATGTATCTCTGGCAGTAGAACAAAAATTTAGGGAAGAAATAAATGGTTATGTTGTCAACACATATAGAATTTTGTTGCCTGTTTGATTCAAATTCTTCTTGCAATTTTGTTAGCTCTGAAAGGCAAAAAGGGAAACAATTATATATCATCAAATATGTGATTGTCTAAATCTGTTTTGTGCACTGATATGTTTATATTGGTAAATCCAGGGTCTTGGGAAAAATATTTGGAAATTATTTAAATATTCAAATATAGAAGAAATGGGGTTTAGTGGTGAATTCCTTTTGTATGCTAAAAAAAAATCTATGTGTTTTAGAATGAGGGTCACTACAGGTTGGGGGTTTTGAAGGCAATGGAGTCGAAAGGGGGTTTCGATTCTATCCTTTGATGTTTTAATTTAAAAGGTGGTTGCTTTCGACTAGATGGTTCCGACACCATCAACTTTTTCCCCAAAACAATTTTATAACTGGTTTCAAAAGAGGTACTTTCGTATATAATCATTTTGACCCAAACAATGTTTTTAAAGAGTAAACCCAATGCTATCGAATTTACATATATATAACTTTCCTTTACTAGACTAGGGTTTTCACACTTTATCTTAAAATGTTCATCTCTTCTATTTTGTAGTTGCACTGTCCATTTATTACAATCAAGAATAGCTTTTTATTTAGACAACCAATCCATGTCGAGTAATATTTCAAATTCATTGAAGTTGAGGACTATTAGATCACATGGAAAAATTTAGGATAGGTAGGTAACTTGGAGGCTTTTACAAATCATAACGAGATTAGTCATACCGCCTATCGGATTAGACACACATATGGGCATATCTAATATTTTTGGTTTAAGTTTAAGTTTATCAACTAATTTCTTAGAACTAAAGCTGCGGGAAGCCCCGGTATCAAATAATACCCTAACTAATATTTTATTAACGTCAATTTTACCTTCTAGAACTCCCTTTCCCTTTGCATCGGTCGAAGTTGGGGGTTCGTCTTTGATGGAAAAAACTCTAGCTTGCTCTCCTATATTTATCAATGGGCATCCCATTACCTATGCCCTGGTTTGTGGCAATTGTAGCAGTTTCCCTTCTGTTCTTTAGGATTTTACAGGTAGTGGAAAAAAGTGACCCTTCTGCTGGCAATTATAACAAATTACATCTTTCAAACGATCTTCTTGGGATCCTCTATCTGGCTTGCCTTGCCCTGGTTTCTTCCCTTGCTGGTTAAACTTCCTCTTCTTCCAATTATTTTTGCTACTGCTTTTAATTGTGGGTGGAATCTTAATGTCTAGAGTTTCATATTAGAAACCCATATCAACCAAATCTACAAAAGTCCCCTTAACATGCGCCACCATCCTGTCCTAATATTGTCTCTTTATTCCAGAGATAAACATTTCATTCTTCTTCAAAGGAGTGTCTATCAGACCTAGTCCAAATCGTGATGATTCATTGAACTTGTTAGAATACTCCTCTATGGAGATCTCTCCTCGTTTTAAATCCATAAAACTCCTGTAAAGGTGTGATTTTCTAGCTGCTGGATAATGTTCTTCCAAGACCTCCTTGAATTGTGCCCAAGAAAAATTGGCCTCCGATTCATTCATAGAACGGACTCCAACCAAGCAAGAGCCTCATCCTATAGTTGCCAAGAAGCTAAGAATCTCTTCTGGTCATCTCCAATATTCAACCCCTTAAAAATTCTTTCACAAGAGCAGATCCAAGCTTGAACTTCTATAATGGACTTCATTCCCCTAAATGGTTTACCACCCAAACTGGTGTAATCTTTGCATAAAGTAGCAAAATTAATTCGAGGTTGTTCAGAGATTACTGCTTCCTCCATTACTGTAGCATTTGATTGACCATTGGTGGTCGTGGCACTGTTTCCACCCCTTTCCCTTCCTCATCCTCTTCTTCCATTCATCTCCTACTATCTGCATATAGTTAGGAAATACCTTTAAGATTATAGATGATATAATCTTAAGGAATGGAATGAAATTCGAATGTACTTATTCGGATCAAATTTTTAAATGTGTGCCCTCTTAGACTAAACTCATTCTAGGGCAGTACTAACCCTATCTCTAATGAGTTGAATCCATCAAGGCTTAGGTATTCACTCGATCATAAGCTCTGATACCAAATGTGACGACCTGCCTCCTCGTTCCTCAGAAATCGACACTAATACATCCCCAATATAAATATGCCGTAAATTCAATTGTCGGAGAGGAAGATTATCATGGGATAAAAGAAAATAAAGATAGAAGACAGAACAATAATAAAATCTCACATCATATTTAACAACTTGTAATCATATAGATAGTACATACAATCACTCTCAAAATAAGTTATCAGAGTCATAGCAAGTACCAACCAAGCTAGTATAGTTATAACGGCCTGTCCCAAAAGGTGCTGGTAGATACTTATACATAATACAAACACAGCAGTAAGTGATAGATAATTTAAACAAAAAGATCCAAAATGCTTCATGCTCCATGCTCCATGCTCCATGCTCCATGCTCTATGCTCAATGCCTCATCCCAAATGCTCCAAATAATCTAACTACTTGGCTGCTCGAAAAAACAGAGCACCTAATATTTAAGGGAAAAGAAAAATAAACTCCAGGGTCAGTCATGGGACTGGTGTGAGAAACACAAAATACATGTTTTGAAAACAAAGGGTATCTCATAAGATCACGCCACACATAAACACGGAATGAGTTTTTACCTTATGATAACCAAAACATTTGCTACGCAAAATCATGTGATATTTTTATAATGACATTCTTTTGAAAACATTTACAAGTGAACTTATTAATCTTAGCTGAAATTTTTACCATTATTAAATTCCGAATATGTTAGGCTTTACAAACAAAACCCTTACAAGGCTCGTTCGGAGAATGGATTCCATACAATGGTAGGTAAGGGACTTCCTTCCATACAGTACATCTCTAGAGGGATGTACCGAGGATACACAAACAATCCTCCGCATTTGGCAAGATCGGTCTATCCTTATTTGGCACTAGCCTGGATAGAAACCAAATACGTCATCACCCCGGTTGTAACCGACCTATCCAGGATCCCTTAGCATACACCACATACTCGACATATAAAGAGTAATCTTCAATGGTGATTATCCTACCCTAATGGTTACGAACCACATAGCCTTACAACGTACCATGTTTTAGCCATTATCGGGTGATGAGGCCTGAGGTAACGATTACCTTTCACATAACACATTCCACTTTGAATGCCACACTGCTATTCCATGATCACACAACTGATTTCTATAAACGTATAACTCCTGAGCTCGTATGTCTCAGGAAAGGGCGTTAAGCTAAGAGAAGTTGCCTTTTCCCCTACAAAACAGATGATACGTTCATAGAGATCAATCAGTGTAATTAGAAATGCAACGTCAAACATTCGTCCATACAAGTTGTCCAAGAACATAACAAACCGTAGGCACTCTCCTACCACATTGCGTCGGGAATTACCCCTAGGATTAGTAGCGAGAAGTCCTTGCACCGAAGATAACAAATGAAGAACTACTGTCACATAAATATGATATGGAAAATTTCCCCTGAGGGCAGTGACTAGCGGCCCTACATTCCATCTTCCAAATCATTTCCTTTTCATGTTTTTTCTTTCGAATGCATATATTGGTTCGAAGTAGTTTTTGAATAAGAATTACCCAAATCCGACCTCGGTTCCTTCAAATCAATAATCGATAAAAGAGGTGTTAATTATATGGGTAATATTTTGATTAATTCATTCCTTTTTATTAAAAATATCTTTTTAAAGATATAAAATTTTAAACCATTTCTTTCCGATATATATGGAATCATTAAACCTCTCTTTCTTTTTGGAATTATTTATATAAATCTTAACATAGATTTACTAATTCCAAACCAAAATTTTGATTGAGTTGAAACTATGTTATCTAGGATGTTAATCCAAAACTAGTAAATATTAAGTGAGAAGAATCTATAGAAATCATCTAATTCTATTCAATATCAATATTCATATGCAACAAGTACAATGGGCGGAATAACTGTGAAATCGCCTTTTAAATCCACGAATAGTATGAATTCCTTGCTCTGAATTTAACACCAAGTATAAGAAGATTATCGCCATACAATGCAAGTTATTTAAATTTGGAAAAATATATTTTTTATACTTCGGGAATTTTGATCCGAGTAAATCAAATGTACTACCCCCTCCGTCAGGCCAATCCGGGTAGCTAGGGAGGGCAGGCAACTGGTTTCCCAAACCTAAGCCTAGAGGCTACCTCTCTGTCACCCATAAGGTGGTCAATTTATTTGATCGACTCTAAATCTTTTAGCCTACTTAATTTACTATTAATTATGTTAGAGCATCCGGGTTTTCCCTTCGATCTGTTCCATTCCTTGGTCGGACTTTCTATTACACTCACGAATGGAACAAACGTACTAGTCGTTTCCGCATACTCATTTTCAAACTTCTTAATCATCTTTAAAATTACTTAATTATTTATTTGAAAAGGTTCCCGAAAGATTCGGGAAAGAACAATTAAGTTAAATCTATTGCTTACAAAAGTTATTAAAAGTGCTACGAAAAAGTGCTTTAAATAGTGTTTTTGAAGCTTATTTGATAAAAACAACTTATCGATCGTTTGAAAATCCATTTTTATGACTCAAATCTCTTTTAAAAGATTTTAAAAGATTTACAGAATTTATTTCATATTTTTAAAGAATTAGAAATATCCATTTTAAAACATTTACTACTTTGGCCTCCGAACCGCCAAAGCACGATTTTATTTAAAACTTGATTTGCTCATATTTTAAAATCTACTAAATGGAATCTCAATTTTCTTTCTTTTCTTGAAAACTATGATTATAAGGGTTCGGAAAAATTCTTATTACAAAGCAATCCGACTTCGAATCCATCTTTTATTGAGTAGTCTACTTCCCTTCAAATGATGAACCCGCCTTAAATTAAAGGAATACTTTGGGACTCGTAAGGGATTTACATGTCTATATATCGTTTCATTCCATTCGATCTTTTAGGTCCCTACTTACCTAGACGTCTATGTCATTATGCCCCTTGAAGCATATATGCGATAAATAGACTTCTGTAAACCATGTCTTGACTAAATTTTCAGTATTTATTTAAACTTTTCCAAAACACTTTTAAATGTTTATAAAACATTTCTAAACCATTTTAAAGAGGCTGAAACATTCCATATACACCATTTCATTAATAAAAGGAAAGTGATTTCCTTTGTGATTATCGACGTGTATTAAATGTGACTTGTTAATACAATTAAACAACAATATTAAAAAAATCAAACTTGATGATCAAAGCATAGTAAACATCCATTGCAAACATCATATCATCATCAAATAATATAATATAAGTAAGAGTTTCTCACTTGAATTTTGATCAAACTAACTTTAAATCGGCTATAGCTCCACTGACTCGAATTCTATGCTTACAAAAACTGGGACCTTTTGCCTTGGAAGGCTCGGCCTTGACCTTGGAGAGGAGAAAGGCTCACAGCCTATGGTTGCAACGGTGTGCCTGTGGGTATTTTAAGGGGAGGGGAGGAGTTTGCTTGAGTTTTTGAAGTGGTTTGATATGTATATGTATATACTATATAATTCAATTTTCTTTTGCAAATATTTTTGCCATTATTTCTCTAAGTATGGAAGACATGAAAGTAGATAGAAAAGCTTTAGGAAGAAGAAGTGAATGGAAATGAAGAAGGATAGGGGGTATTTATAGGTAAATGGAAGGAATAAAATATCAATTTTTAAGTGCAAATACATCATTACTTCACCACCATCACAACACCCTCCATCATCATGATGTTTGGCCAAAAATGTCCCTTCCCATGTGCAAGGCCATGTGCTTATACTTGTGAGTGTAAGTGTTGACTGATGCTTAAGGGTTAAGGAAAGTGAATAAAATATATTAATATTTTTGGTTATTGTATATTAAAATGTATATGTATATATGTGTGTATCCATGTGCATCTGAATGTCTTCATGTATGTGTATATGTATATGTGCATATGCATGTCACATATAATCCACAACATTGCACAACTTCTACACGTTGAATCGTTAAGAATTCAGATTTCGATTCTTGGTCACATTTTCACTTCTTAGCTAATATAAATATATTTGTAAACAAAATTTGAAAACTAATTTCTTATTATTATAAATGAATTAGAATGGTCACATTTGAATTATAAGACCATATAAATCAATATTGAACCGTTGTTTACAAAATGTGTTATTATACCGATAATCCGATATCGATTTTCCTTATAATTTCAAGTTACATTTATAACTTTATAAAACCATTATAAATTATTCATTATTATTTTATAACTAACTAAAATGAATTATAATCATTTTAAAACCATTATTTAAATAATTAAAATAATTATTAAATCATTAAATCTCAATTTAATTTAATAAATTAATTATTAAATGTAAGGGCATTACTAATGATGTCATATATATTTTTGTAAATATTTATTCAAAACAAGATTACCAATATTATTTATCATTTAAAACATTTTCATTTATGTTAAAATATCTTATATTGGAATAATTTGAATTTTTTAGAAGTGACGAATTTTCGGGTTGTTACATCAACTGTAATAAACTCAAAGTTAAAATCTCTGGCTTGAGTAGTATGATTTATAATAATTTTATTATTGAACCAAGACTTTTTTAAGGACTAACTGATTTGAATAAGGAAGATACCGAATTCCATAAATTCTAAAGGGGTAAGTGTTGATGAAAAGAATGTGTGTAAATAGTCGTTGCTAAAAGGTAATGCTTAAGAAAATGTGAAATATATTATATCAAATAGATTTGAAGCAATGAATTCAGTCAAATAGTCACACTACTAGCTAAGGTGACTTATGAACATTAATATTTGAATTGTTCGATAATAAACGCAAATTGAATTCACACCTTTGGGTCCAATAACTGAATTTGTGAATTCTCCAGAAGACCGCATGAATTAATTAATTTATAAAATGGTATAAATTAATTAATATTTAAGAAATATATATTATTATTAATTTATTTGATGTTTTGGGTGTTGATTGTAATTATTTGGATGTATATATAAAAGTTATATATATACATATCGATATACAATATTGACATGTTTTTAAACAGGTTTTAAATATAGTTAATTGCTTAATGGGATTTTTGGAAAATTAGTCTATGTAAGTGTACATTCCTGGCCAACTATGCAAAGAAAAGAATGTGATTTGGCTTAAATCAAAATTGATTAGGAACTAAAAGGGGAATGTTTTAAATAAAATGTTGGAAATGTTTCTATTCTTCCATTAAAACAAATTCCTCTCATTTATTACTAATTCAATTTTTTTCTATCTTCCTCCATTAACCATGGCTAAAATTCCATCTCTAATTTTTTGAAAATTATCATCTCCAAATTAAATCATTACATCGAATAAAATAAAGTGCTACGTTGTTCATCTATCTCTTATAACGATTTTGTGTAGATTCAAGAATCTAAGGAGGGATTTCCAAATTAATGTGTAACTTATTGGCTGGATCTAAAAGGTAATTTTAATTATTTTCTTAAATGTAATAAGTTTATCATAATTTTATATGTACATATTATTCTCTCACATTGATTTAAAATTAGTTACGCAATTTAAATAATTTGTCAAATGATTTAATATGTTTTGATTCTGATAAATGAAAACAAAATTTTATACATGATTGTTTGTACCAAAATTGGGCACAACACTCTTTGGAAGTCTTTGAAGAGATAAAGTGAAGAAATTAAATGAAAAAAGAGGAATTATCTAACAAAAACTCCAAATTTCAGAAATGAGAATAATTAAAGTGCAAGGAGACACAAGAATTTAGAGTGGTTCGGCGTATTGCCTACGTTCACTATGAAGTAGTTTGCTTTATTGATATTTCTTTTGTGTTTACAAGTGAATTCAAATATTTACAGCAGTCAATTGTGATTTGCAGCAGTGAATTTCGTTTGTGGCAGTAACAACTGAGTTCAGATCTGGATCTGGCGGAGTCCGGGCGTTGGAGATCTCAAAGAGGAAGAAGAACCCCTTTTCTGTTGGCTTTGGGTGTCTATTTATAGGTGTAGGAGGCTGGTATTTCGCTCAGATCTCGGGAGACCCTCTTTGGCACGTGACCAGGCTCGCACGCCCAAGCCCGTGAAGTTTCGGCCTGATCCATGATCGACACGAGCAGATTTCGACTCGCTCGAGATTCCATCCAATGGAGTCGAAATTTGTCGTGGACATTCTTTAGCATGCACGTAGACTTCTGTGAAAATTTTATAGCATTTGGACTTGTAGATTGGGAGATATGATCGATACGAAATGGAGTTTTTGGCAGGCTGTTTCCTTCGACTCGCTTCCTGTTTCGACTCGCTTCCGTTCGACTCAATGACGTGGCACTCGAATCTTACTCTGTCCTGGATGTTGCTTCGAGCGAGTCGAAGTAAGCACTTGGTCGAGCGAGTCGAAGTAAGCATTGGTCGAGCGAGTCGAAGCAAGCGTTGGTCGAGCGAGTCGAAGCAAGCGCTGGTCGAGCGAGTCGAAATGGAAGCGAGTCGAAATGGGGCGTCTTGGGAGGTTTGAGCAGTAAGGTCGAAGTATGCACTTTCGATGGTTTCAAACTGGAGCGAGTCAAAGTTGAGTAGCTCTGAGGGACGTGGAGCGAGTCGAAGAGAGCAGCTCTGAGGGGCGTGGAGCGAGTCGAAGAGAGCAGCTCTGAGGGGCGTGGAGCGAGTCGAAGAGAGCAGCTCTGAGGGGCGTGGAACGAGTCGAAGAGAGCAGCTCTGAGGGGCGTGGAGCGGGTCGAAGTTGGCTTCTCCTGGGTGTTGTGAAGCGAGTCGAAGGAGCGAGTCGAATGGTGACTGATTTTCGTCCAATTTTGTATCCTTCATAACTTGAGCATACGAACTTGGATTGTCTTGAGATTTTGAACGTTGGCTCCCATGTCTTAGCTTGTCATGTCCTACCAATTTTGGCTCGATCCGGACTCGGACAAAATTCATCGATACCTGTTGTGAGCCCGTGTATAACTGATCTCTAGGATGGGCCGTCATTGGTTATTAGTCAATTCCTTGGTGTTACGGCCTTGCCAAAAGGCGGGATAACATTTGCCCCCCAAAGTACGTATTGTGGGAACATGACGTGCTTTGAAATACTGCCATCTCTACTCTGAATAGTTATTGTCTCGTCGATGAAAGCTGTAATCTTTAATCGTTCTTCTTGATAATGTAAACCGTTGACAGCTGTACCATGTATTGTTGCAACTGATTGCTGTATGCTAGTGGTTACCCGTTTGCTGTTGTAATCTTTATTGGATTAGTTTCTGATTCCTGAAAATGTTATTATCTTTTCGAAGATGATTTTTCATTGGATTTGTGGATGTGAAGTAAGCATGTTGAGTTGATGACGGACTTGAACTGAGCGAGTCGAAGTGGAGCGAGTCGATGTAGACTCCCCGATGGAGTCGAACTGGTCGTTCGACTCGGTCTTGGATTCAAATCGCAGAGGAGTCGGAGTCAAAACGCATAGGAGGCAGAGGAGCGAGTCGAAACGTTCACTGATTGAGCGAGTCGAAGTGATGTCTTTTACGGCTGCATGAGGGAGTCGAACTGGTCACGGGGATGGAGTCGAAGGAGCGATACGAAAGGGAGCTCCATATCAGTGCACTGAAGAGGGAGTCGACGCACGTGTTCGACCCCACTGGAATTCGAATCGGTTATTCCCCTTACTTTCGAGTCCATATAAATACTCCATACTTAGCCGTTTTTTCACTTTTTACCTTTCACCTTTATCTTCCTTACCTTCGTATCGCTCTGAGACTCAGGAAAGAAAAGAAGAAAAAGCACTCTCGGCCTCGAACTGATTAACACCTTCAATTACTCGAACCAATCAACAAATTTAGGTAATCCAATAAGCGATTCTACACGTAAACGAGGAGACTCGATTCCTAACACCAAACCTATCAGTGCCGCAACCGATCGAAAAGCCCTTGGCCTTAGCTTCGTGTCGATCTGGAGCAGCGGCTTCGAGATGATGAGGCGGAGGCCTTCGTATCGATCGATGGTGGAGCTTCGCATGGAGTCGAACGCTTGGTATCTGTGGATCGATACGAAGGGGCTGTGTCTGATGGACTCGAAATGGTGGCTTTCGATCGAGTCAAAGTGGATGGCCTTGGGTCGAGTCGAAGCAGCTGTCTTGGATCGAGTCGAAGTGGCTGCTTTGGATCGAGTCGAAGCGCGTGGCCTTGGGAGCGAGTCGAAGTCGAGGCTTCGAAGCGAGTCGAAGCGCGTGGCTTCGGACCGAGTCGAAGGACGTGGTCTTGGACCGAGTCAAACTGCTTAACCCTGAACAATCGATTCAAACTCGAGCCTGATTTGAACTTGAACCTGACATCTTGATGATTGATCATTGATCTAATTTTGATGATACCGAAAATTCTAGTGCCTTTTCCACTTAACTCCGACGAGCTTCAGACTTGCTTAACCGGACTTAATTGTTTTACCGTACACCTAATTGCCTATTGAAGTTCGTCGATGAAACTGGAACATACTAAAATAATAGCACATTTTAACTCGGACTGATAGCTAATAACTGGATGGCATGGTTGTGAAGGTCAGCGATGACGGTCCCTCCGACTGAATTCCGAAGTCCCGTCGTTTACACGTTTTTCTTAATCCGGTTGATCTTCCCAAATAATATACAGTACTGCACTGCACAACACGCCCACATACTTTACACTGGGGGATGCACGAATGTTATTTGTCAGTTTAACAATGATTTTTTATAAGCTAGCTAGCTATGGATCCTTTAATTTCTCAACAGCCGGAATTCCCAAGTTCTGTTCCTCCAACTATTGAGATACCGGTTATAGAAGCCGAAGTTATTGAGCAAGCTCCGGACGAGCGTCTAGGGGCTCGGTTTATTTGTAGTCCACCCAATTCGGTGCCGTCGGGTATCTCTGAAGACATGTTAGGCCGGATCTGTTTAAGGCACGGTTTGGCGCTTGACGACGTGCTACTTCCTGGGCCAATTGACAGGCCACACAATCCTTCGGAGGGGTTTACTGCTTTCAACCGCCATGCTTGCACAGCGGGGACACTTCCTCCCTTCAATGACTATATAAGGGAGATGTTATCGTTTCTTGGCATAGCTCCATCTCAGCTACATCCCAACGGGTATGCCTTATTGAACAGCATCTTTGTTCTCTTTATGGAGATCCTTTTTCGACCGCCGAAGCCGATCGAGATCCGATATTTATTCAATGTCAAGAGCCGTGAGACAGTCCCTCTTTCACCTTCCTGGAAGCGGTCAGGAGCTGCCACATTGTACAGGGCTCTTGGGGAAGGCTAAGTTATTATAAAACCAAATGGTTTTACGTTCGGTGCCTCCCTGGATTTGCTGGGCGGTGGTTGGATAGACGTAAGTGTCGTCACTTTTTCCTTGAATCATTGAGATACTAGTAACTGACTTCAAAAACTGACATACTTCTCCTCTCCTATAGCCGCAATCTCTCGTCCCGATGGTGCGTACTTCAGAGAGCTTGTCCGGATTCTTCAAGCGTTTCCGGGCGAGGAGAGGCACATTGACTTAGTCCTGACTGACAGGAATTTGAGGGCTGTCGGGCTGATAGAACGAAGACAGAGTATTCATCTGGAAGTGACACATAGAGTGGTCCTGAAGAAACGTGTGAAGCACAAAGCGCCTGCAGTCGTGATCACCGAAGAAGTTGATCCAGAAAGAACGCCCACCGATGCCGAGCTCCCTGCTGGGCCTTCTGCCGATGTCCTGGACTTGGGTGGAAGAAGAAAAGGCAAGGCCGCTGCTCACAAACGCTCTAAACCTAAGAGATTTAAATCCATGGTCGTATCTTTACCTTTCCAGGGGATCAGAATTTCAAAGGCTCCTCCCCCACAAGTGGAGAGTCCTTTCGCAGGGCTTGATGATGTTCCGATCCCGGATTTTGTGTCGTCTTCACACGACGCTGGGATGGAGGAGCTCGATAGTGTTCATGAACCGAGTGGGTCGCTTGCTACGAGTGCGGCCGACATTTCCGGTTGGTCGGGGTATTGCACATGCATACACTTCACTACACTACATGATTCACAACTATACTTCATCCGACTTAGGAAGTTGCTAATTCTTTCTTCGCTTCTCATTTTCAGGTACTATGTCTGGAAGAGGATCAATGCTAGGGAGTCTTCGTTCAGCCCGAAAGGCTTCTGGTTACTATGATTCCCGCAAGAGGGACTCTGATAGGGATCGCGATCGCAAGTACTCTAGTCAGGATAGGTACGGGCGTGACAGGGATAGAGAATACCGACACCGGTCTAGATCACGCTCTCCTCCTCCTAGACTTCCATCTCCACCTCCTGCTCATGTTCCACAGCCGTCAGAGCCTCCTCGTCCCTGGCCTTCTTCTCACACTTCCAGATCTTAGACTCATCTTCAGAGAGTCGAGACTACATCTTCCATGGTTACCGAGCAAGTCCCCGCAGATCCCACTGGAGAAGGGGCCCTTAAGTTGGCTCAAATGAAGAAGGATTTTCAAAATATTTGCTTCGACGGTTATGTCTTCCCTCCCCACTTGAAGAGAATTCCATCAGGGGTAGAAGGCACGATGCATGATTATGTCCATGATATCTATACCCAATACAGGGAGTAGGCAAAAGCTGCTGAAAAAGCTTCCAAAGTGGCCTTCGAGCGGGCCAAAGAGATCGAGAAGATGGAGAACGAGCTCGCGAAAAGGGATCGGATTATTCAGGTACTCTCTGCCGAGTCCGAGTCTTCTCGGAAATCTGAGATCGAGGCCATTAAGAAAGCTGACGAAGCAAAGGTGGCCATGGAGAGGTTGAGGCAGACGCATGTCGCCTTGGTGGAGGAGATGGGCCACCAGAATACTACGGTTACCGCCGAGCGGGATGCGGCGGTCAAGGAACTGAACGAACTTAAGGCCAAATTCACCGATATAGCCAAGGAAAAAGACGACACAAACAATGCAGCCCAGGAGGCGTGTGAACAGGCTGTTCTACTTAGGGGTGAACGGGATGCGGCGGTGGCTAAAGTCCAAAAGGTGGAGAATGAGGTCGAGGAAAGGGTGAAGTTGGCCGAGTCCAGGCTAGAGGCCGACATTGAAGACCTCCTCGTTGTCTATAATGCTAACGTGTTGAGGCACAGGGGTCTGGCCTGGCTCGATGATTATTCGACGCATCTCCACAGTGCTTGGGGCCAACTGGTTGAGGAAGAGAAAGAGGCGCATCCGGGTGAGTCTGTGGATGAATTCGAGCTCGAGAATTGTCTGTTAACTAATGACGAAAAGAAGATTCTCCATGATTCAATGATCTCTTATGAGAAGGAGAGGCTCAGCACCCAGCACCTGGAAGTAGGAGAAGGCTCCGGGGTTGGACATCATGATGCAAGTCTTGATCTTCCGATGTCAACCCAGCCTGAATCTTTGCCCACGGTTGATCCTCAAGCTATTCCTGCCTATAATCCGGATCGGCCGCAGATGTCTCCGACTACAGCGTAAGCGACTGAAGTCGCCCCGTCGCTTATAAGCCAAACTGAGGAAGGTACTCCGAACATTCCACATGTCTTTCATGAGTCGAAGTCTTCGATCGAGTTTAAGTTCTAACAATTCTTTTATTCTTTGTCCAGTGATCGACGTTGCGCCGCACATGCCTCATGCTACTCAAGAATTATATCAGACGCAGGAGGCTATCGTGACTGAAGCAACCACTGTGAGCACATCTTCCCCGCTTGACGATCTGTAAGGAGGTATGATCGTGTTCAATGAGCAGCCGATGGATGAACTTTTTCGCTGCCACGGCGATCCTCGTGCAGACTTGCCATCTGTTATGAGCGGAACTGATCCTGCTGCAAGCTCTTCAATGCCGACTGCTGATGCCTCCAGCGGAGCTCAAGCAGTAACCGAAGAGGAGATGTTCGCTCAGATTGACGCTGAACTGGCAGCAGCTGGTTATGGCGGCAGCTTTGGAGGTGGGATGGCAGCATTGGGACCTGCCTCGCTCAGAATGATGTCTCCTGGTGGTTCTGTCTTTCTCACCAGCCTGCCCATTCCACCTTCTGTGATTGACCCCGTTCCTCCGACTCCGCCTGTAGGGAGCATTCTTATTCACACGAGTTCGGAGGAGGACGTCGACATAATGCCCTCGCCTGAAGACCAACCGCCGCAAAGCAAAGGCTCGAAGAGGAAGACCGACGATGGCTCCAGCGGGTCCACATCGAGGAGGAAGCTAAGGAAAAAAAAGATTAGGCATGCTCTCTCGGTGTATTTTGGTTTTCATTTTGTTAGCCGTGTATAGATGCGGGTTCGGCCCCTGCTAGCAGGAATTTTTTTTTGGAAACTTGTATATGAACTTCTTCTATAATCGATATAAATGAAACTTTTCTTTTTTGACTTCTTTTTTGTCATTGTGTATTTGTCTAAGTGTTTCAGTGTCTGGACTGCACTTGTGAAGTTTCAGTTTCCGAATGAAATTTGTTCCCGTTTGCCAAGTTCGGGTATTGTGGACGTGATTTGCGACCGGGAAACGAGTCGAATTTTGACGTCATATTGCTTCAGTCTATGGTTGATGCTTAAGTCTTGCCCCCCAGTCTTGGTGGCATGTTGTAAAACATCAGTCAGCGATTACCCTTTTCTCCGGGCATGCTGAGTCTAGCGCCGTTGGACGGGCATTTTAAGGCAAACGGGGATTGAGTAGTTTATTCGCGTTTGTCCGATCGTTGATGATCATATCCGCACTCCGGGGATCCTCATTTGCTTACTGGCGGTTGGTCACGTTGGCTTGAGTTTCAATCATATGCCCGCTGACTGGGGACTTGGAATTGGCTTTTGTATTCCGACTCGCGCTCCGGGAGTTTGGAGTTGAATGTTTATACTCCGCTTCGCACTCTGGGAATACGGAGTTGGATGTTTATACTCCGACTCACGATCTGGGAGTTCGGAGTTGAATGTTTATACTCCGCTTCGCACTCTGGGAATACGGAGTTGAATGTTTATACTCTGCTTCGCACTCTAGGAATACGGAGTTGGATGTTTATACTCCGACTCGCGCTCTGGGAGTTCGGAGTTGGATGTTTATACTCCGCTTCGCACTTTGGGAATGCGGAGTTGGATGTTTATACTCTGCTTCACACTCTGGGAATGCAGAGTTGGATGTTTATACTCCGACTCGCGCTCTGGGAGTTCGGAGTTGGATATTTATACTCCGCTTCGCACTCTGGGAATACGGAGTTGAATGTTTATACTCCGCTTTGCACTCTGGGAATACGGAGTTGGATGTTTATACTCCACTTCGCACTCCGGGAATATGGAGTTGAATGTTTATACTCTGCTTCGCACTCTGGGAATACGGAGTTGATGTTTATACTCCACTTCACACTCCGGGAATATGGAGTTGAATGTTTATACTCCGCTTCGCACTCTGGGAATACGGAGTTGATGTTTATACTCCAGTTCATACTCTAGGAATACGGAGTTGAATGTTTATACTCCTCTTCGCACACTGGGAATACGGAGTTGAATGTTTATACTTCGCTTCGCACTCTGGGAATATGGAGTTGATGAAGGATTTTCGTGTATCAATCCTTTTGACTTTGATGTGGTGGCTTGCCCCCGAGCTCGGGTTTCACCTAGTGAGTGATTGGTTGCACCGCAGTCACTCTCTATTTGAATAAATCCCACCGTATGATGAGATTTAGCTCTCCGTGCATAGTGATGGTCATATGAAGTATTTCAAGTAAATCACAGCTCTGGCTCGAAGAGGTTGCATTTTATTGCTGAAATAAGAAAGTATGGCAAAGTCAGTTTCCTTATTACAAGTTCTAATTTCGTAATGCATAAACAAATTGCAGAAAAGGAAAGTAAACTAAATGGATAAGAATAGCCTGTCAGGTGTAATAGCGGCGAAGGCTTTCGCTGTTCCAAGCTCTTGGTAGGGTAAGACCGTCGACGGTCGATAACTTGAATGTGCCATCTTCGAGCCTTCGTTCAATAACATACGTTCCTTCCCATGTCGGCTTCATATGCGAAGGAACCGGATAGATTCTTTTTAAGACGAGATCGCCTAACTCGAAGGTTCGCGGACGGACCTTGGCGTTGTACAATCGGGCGACTCGACTTCGATGCGCAGCTGCCCTCAAGTCAGCTTCCTCACGCTTCTCATCTAGTAGATCGAGAGATTCAGCAAGTAATATAGCATTTGTCTTTGGATCATAGTATGTCACACGATGAGAAGGTACTTCTAGCTCGACTGGAATAACGGCCTCTAAACCGTAGGAAAGAGAGAACGGAGTGTGGCCGGTCACGGTCTTGTGGGTTGTTCGGTAAGCCCATAGAGCCATAGGAAGTTCATCGACCCACTTGCCCCCGACCTTTTCCAGTCGTTTCTTCAGGATGGATTTTATAACTTTATTAACTGCTTCGACCTGTCTGTTTGCTTGAGGATGTGCAACTGCGGAGAATTTCTTTTGGATGTGAAATCGTTTGCAGAAATCTTTGAATTCAGCACTGTCGAACTAGGTTCCGTTGTCCGTAATTATGGTGTGTGGGAGACCTAATCGACAGATGATGTTACGAACCACAAAGTTGATTACTTTCTTCGTTGTAATGGTAGCGAGAGCTTCGGCTTCGGCCCACTTTGTAAAGTAATCAACTGCGACGATGGCGTATTTCGCACCACCTTTTGCTAGAGGTAGAGCACCGATGATGTCGATGCCCCATATTGCGAACGACCATGGGCTGACCATTTGCGTTATCTCAGTAGGAAGAGCTCTAGGAATTCGGGCATATTTCTAGCACCTATCACATTTCTTCGCATATTCCAACGCATCACGATTCACGGTAGGCCAGTAATATCCATAACGAAGTATTTTCTTGGCAAGTGCTTGCCCCCCAGTGTGATCGCCACATTCTCCCTCATGTACATCGCGTAATACTTGTTTAATTTCATCATGAGCGATACATCGAAGTAGGGGAACTGAGTACCCCCTTCTATACATGAGTCCATTCTGGATGGTAAATCTTGAGGCCTTTCGAAGGACTTGTCTTTTTTCACTCCTGCGCTCCGGCAGGGTCCCGTGCTCGATGTAATTTTTTAGTGGGGTCATCCATGAATCCTTTTCGGGGATGGTTTCACATACCCGGTTTATTTCCGCACGGTCGATACTTGGGGAAGATAGCGTTTCTACGGGAACGAGTCTCATTTGTTGAGCTTCACCGGTGCTGGCTAGCTTCGCCAACGAATCGGCCTTTTGGTTGCGTTCCCGAGGTATACTGTAGATGGCGTAGTAATCGAAATGGTCTAGTACTTCCTTAACTCGAGCTAAGTAAGCAGCCAACCTTCGATCTCTTGCTTGATACTCTCCTCGTACCTGACACACAACTATTTGCGAGTCACAATAAATTTCCACTGCGACAATTCTCAAATCTCTAGCAAGTTTCAAGCCAGCTAGGAGGGCTTCATATTCAGCTTCATTATTAGTCGCATGGAAATCGAACTTTAAGGCATAACATATGGATCGACCTTCGGGAGTTTCAAGCACAATACCAGCGCCTGAACACCGGTCGTTTGATGCTCCGTCAGTATAAAGTTTCCAGACGTACTCGGGGGATTCACTGGCTTTGGGCAAGTCCTCTAGGATGGTAAATTCAGCTTTGAAATCGGCTAGGACTTGTCCTTGTATGGCCCGTCTCGGAGTGTAAGTAAGGTCAAACTGGCTCAGTTCGATGTTCCACTTGAGTAACCTACCAGACATCTCAGGTCGCGAAAGGACCTGTCATAACGACTGGTCGGTGTAAACAATAATGGAATGTTCCTGGAAGTATGGCCGAAGTTTTCTTGATGCAATGACAAGGCAGTAAGCCAACTTTTCCTTCTTCGGATAATTTCTTTCAGCCCCAGTCAATCGTTTGCTGACATAGTATATTAGCCATTGTATCTTGTCTTCTTCTCGGATTAATGCAGCGCTGATAGCGTTTTCTGATATTGCCAAATATACGAACAACTTCTCATGATCAATAGGCTTTGACAGTATCGGCGGTGTGGACTGATGTTGGACTAGTGCTTGGAAAGCGCCCTCATACTCTATGGTCCATTCAAAGTTTCGTTTCCCTTTTCGGATCAGATCGAAGAAGGGAATGCATTTGTCGGTGGACTTTGAAATGAACCTGCTCAATGCTGCTACCTTTCCATTGAGACTCTGGACTTGCTTTATAGTTTTGGGAGTTTCAAGATTTCTGATTGCCCAAATCTTTTCGGGATTGGCTTCGATTCCCTGGGCGTTAACAATGAACCCAAGGAACTTTCCGGATGCAACTCCAAAGTGACATTTCAGTGGGTTGAGCTTCATCTTGTACTCCCGAAGTATGTTGAACATAGTTTCCAGGTCTTTAACATGGTCGGTGGAGAGTCGTGACTTCACAAGCATGTCGT
Organism: Allium fistulosum; assembly: GCA_030737815.1. NCBI lineage: Eukaryota > Viridiplantae > Streptophyta > Magnoliopsida > Asparagales > Amaryllidaceae > Allium > Allium fistulosum. The sequence continues at coordinate 448,077,966 of CM060903.1, forward strand.
CTACGTACACTTCTATTATCTTCCCGATTTGATTAGCGAACATCCGATTGACCAACCGCTGGTAAGTAGCTCCGGCGTTCTTGAGTCCGAACGGCATAACCTTGTAACAGTAAAGTCCTAGATTGGTTACGAAGCTGGTGTGTTCTTGATCGGGTAAATGCATCGGTATCTAATTGTAGCCTGAATACGCGTCCATGAAGGATAAGAGTTCATGTCCAACCGTCGAATCCACTAGCTGATCAATTCTAGGAAGCGGGAAACTGTCTTTGGGGCACGCTTTATTCAGATCGGAATAGTCGACACATGTTCTCCACTTCCCGTTTGGCTTTCGGACGAGCACGGGATTTGACACCCATTCAGGATATAGCGCATCTCGAATGAATCCGTTCGCTTCAAGCTTTTCTACTTCCTCTTTAAGGGCGGCAGATCTCTCTGGATCCATACCGCGCCTTTTTTGTTTGACCGGGACATGCCGCGGGTCAATGTTCAGAGTGTGGCTCGCGATGTCCAGCAAGATCCCACACATATCAGAATGTGTCCAGGCAAATACGTCAAGATTTACCCGCAGAAATTCAACCAACTCCTCTTAAGTTTGCTGGCTTAGCTGAGATCCAATCTTTATTATTTTTTAATCATCGTTATTGTCAATTGGGACATCAATCGTCAATTCGGCCGGGGATGCTTGACTTTCTTTAGATTCTCCTTCGTCTTCAGTTTCTCTCGGGTCAAGTTCCTTGAGGAATTGGCTGGGGTGCCCGGGCCTAGGCCCGGGCATTAATTGTCAATTATCAGCGAAACAGACGCAGAGAGATTCCTCTACGCCCTGTCCCTTCTCCTTTCGCTGCGTCTCCCGCAGCTCAGCAACATAACAGGCTCTGGCAGTGGCCTGATCTTCCTGAATGATTCCTATTCCATGATCAGTGAGAAATTTTAAGGTCAAACACCATGGGGCAATGGCTATTCTGAATTCAGCGAGGGCCGGTCGGCCCAAGAAAGCATTGTAAGGGGAGTCTATGTCCAAAACGATGAACGCAACATCTATACTCTCCGACGTTCTCCAACTCCTAACTCTACTGGCAGTTCCACCGTCCCAGTGGGGATTGTGGCACTTCCGTTGAAACCATGGACTCGAGATTGACAAGGTTTCAAGTCTGCGGCTTCCATCTTCATTTGATCATAAGCTCGCTTGAACAAAATATTCACAGAGCTTCCACTGTCAACTAGGATCCTTTTTATCCAAGCGGGACCTACTTGTGCTGAGATGACCAATGGATCGATAGTGGGAGCTTCGACTTTATCTACGTCTCTGCTCCTGAACACGATGTCATCCGTCATCGTTTTCTATTGCTTGGCCGGAGCCCCCTCATCAAAACTACTGCAACACTCGAAGTCCGCATGCCTGATAGAACTGGCATACAACTCCATTTCCTTCCAGCTTCGATCTGCTGGGTGAGGACCACCACTTATCATATTGATGACCAACCTCCCGTCTTCACGAGCGGGTTCCTCTTGTCTTTCCTGATTCGGCGCACGATTCTGATTTGATGGGCCCGCACCACCGGATTGCGGCGCCCGTACATACTGATCCAGCTTCCGCTCACGTATCAGTTTTTCGATGAGGTCTTGTAGGTGACGACACTCATTGGTGTTGTGGCCATAACTCTCATGGAATCAACAGAATTTTCCTGTTTGGATTTGTATTTCAGTTGGTGGTTTCGGGCAGGCTTCTTATACTGCATGGTATTGTAGGTCTGCAAATACACATTTTCCAACGACATGTTCAATGGAGTATAGTTTTCGTACATGGAAGCTCTACGCTGTGGTCCACAATCCTGATCGCGTTTTTTGTTCTGATTTCTATTGTCCCTCTGCCGATTCTATTTATTTTGGACGTTCAACTGGACTTTTCCAGAACTATCTCCGAACTGTTTAATAGCGACGTTACTCTGGATACCTTTGATGTTGGGTCCTACGTCATCCTGCTTCCTAGACTGTTTCGCATCCTCCCTTCTTAGGAATTGGGCTGCCTTGGAATAGAAACGGTCCAATGACGCAGGTGGTTTCCCAGCTGACCAACTTCCAAACTTGGAACCAGCATCAATTCCCTTAGTTAGAGCCATCAGGATAGATTTATCGTTGGGATTGCTTATTTCTGTACACGCAGCATGGAATCGCTCCAAGTAACATCTAAGCATTTCTCTGGGAGCTTGCGTAACACTAGATAGAGTGTTAACGTCCTTTGGCCTTGCCACATGCATACGGAATTGTTTGACAAACTTGGTGGCCATCTGGTCAAAGTTAGAGATGGATCGTGGTGGCAAACGAGTGAACCACATGTTAGCGATGCGCCCTAGGGAAATCGGGAAACTACGGCACTTTACTGCGTCATCAGCTCTAGCAGCATTCATCAGCCACTCATATTTCAGGACGTGTTGATTGGGATCAGAACTCCCTTCATAAACTGGCAAAGATGGCATCCTGAAGTGCCGAGGTGGCTCAGCATATAAAACATCATCGGTGAAAGGGGTATGACTTCGGGAGATTCCCCAGTCATCATTAGAGAGACCTTGACTTTCACGGATCATTTGGTGGATCATCGTTGGTATATCCGGCGTTCAGACACTTGGAGCATGTTGTGCCAAGGTGTGGTCGGGTTCCACAGCGAGAGTCTGGACCGGACGTGGTCGACGGTCCGTGCCTCGCCTCCTTGGTTCAACATCCTCAGGGACATAAGGCTCAGGAGTCTGCACTCGTTGGCTATGTTGAGGATCGGCTTGGTTTCTAGAATCACCTCCCCGTCCAGCAGTGGTGGTAGTAGCAATGTTGCCGGTAACATGATAAGGAGAAGCTCCTCCCCGAGTTGAAGGTTCTATGCGGAGGCTAGCGGATGGTCCAGCCCTAGGTTACCCAAGGTTCAAAGCAAGTTGGTGTCCCGTGGCCTGGGTGTAGCTCCCACCCAACCGTGGACGTGTGGATCTAGTTTGGCCATCGGAGGAGGCTGAACTTTCTATGGAAGAGTGAGAACCTCGGTCTCTTCTGGATCTTCTTCGCCTTTGGCGATTTAGTTGGTTAGTCAACTCCGTGTTGGCACGTAGTTGTTCCGCTAGCTGCTGTCGACTTTGGGTCAACTCTTGAAGCAATGTCTGAAATTCTTGTCTAGTGATCGGACCTGATGGATCTGAAGGTCCCACAGCATTTTGGTTGGATGGAGGTGATTGCACGGGATTTGGTCGGTCCCGTGCTCCTTGATCAGCAGCTGTAGAGGTGGTACGTGTGCTCACCATAATGAATTGATGAAGTCCTTTCCTAGATCTGATTGCAAATCTGAATAGAATGAAAGGGCTTCAAAGTTCTAGATCTGGATCTTCTTCTTATATTTGTGCAATCCAATATAGATAGGAGATCCAAAGAGCAGGAGAAAAATTGGGTTTTTTCTTAGTGAAAGCACCAAAGTGTTTGTACCAAAATTGGGCACAACACTCTTCGAAAGTCTTTGAAGAGATAAAGTGAAGAAATTAAATGAAAAAAGAGGAATTATCTAACAAAAACTCCAAATTTCAGAAATGAGAATTGTTTGCACAAAAAATGGACAAACACGTCAAAGTCGTATGATTTAATTGATTTTATGTTGTTCTTAGTGATTTGGGTGATTTATGCAAATATATGAAAAGCAGGGGCTAAACTGTAAAAGACACGCAGATTTATAGTGGTTCAGCCAGAATGTGCCTACGTCCACTTTATATATTATTTCTCCTTTCTTGTTCAGACTACAAGTACAAAGCTTTGATACAAATATCTGAAAGTTGTTTGAAAGTTCTCTCCGTGCTTGAGCTCTCAAAACTTGTCCCCCATTGCTGTACCCCTGCCCCTCTATTTATAGAGTGAGGCTGGGGGTAGGGGTCTTGGAGGTATATAGCTGCTGGTGGGCCTGGGCTGATGCAATCTGGCCTGGCAACCTTGGTTCGGCAATGCCTTGGTTCGGTAGTAGTTGGTTCGGTGCCAGCTTGGAGATGGTTGGCTCGGCAGGCACTGGGAGATGAGGTCTTGGTCTGGTAGTACTTTGGTTCGGTGGGACTTTGGTCCGGTGGTAGGTGGAGTGGGAGTTGGTCCGGTTGTGAGTCTGGTTCGGTTGTGAGTCTGGTTCGGCAGTGGTAGGGATGCCGAATGAAGCTTAGGCAAGCCTAGTCGAACCTGGTGCTTCTTGGTCTTGAGATCTCCTGGGTGAGAACACGCCCAACATTTGCCCCCCAAAGTGGGGCATATGTCGTGCTTTGTTTTAAAGTCAATGACGTTAGCTTGGATGCTCCTGCCGAACCAGTCGGTCCGGTCGTCTATGTTCGCCTATAAGTATGGGTTTCAAGCTCCTGTTATCCAAAACTATTAGGAAGAGCCGGTCCAAACCTACGCCTACCGAATCGGGTGAGCCCTCCTTCTGCCGAATGGACTTTTAGGGAGTGTGATAACCGAATGAACCTTGTGACCCGTATTGCCGGATGGCTTTTTGCCTTGAACTGCCGGATGGATGTGGTTACCGCCCAGTTTACTAAGGAGGAGAAGGTGGCGGTGAAGGAGGGCATGCGGTTGCTTGCAGCTGAGGAGGCAGGTGTGCAAGTAGAGGATGATGATCAAGATGATCAAGGAGCAGATGCTGGTAAGTCTTCCTTTCTAGTCTTTCCGTTAACTTGGTTGCTCATCACTAATGAATTCTTTCTTTGACCGGACATGTGGGCAACATGACAAGGATAAAACTCCGACGCAGCCGGCTCCTTGATTGGACCTGGATATCTTTTTATGGACTTGACATTGTTGTATATGTTAGTCTCAAAACAGTAACGTAACTCTTAGGTTGTGATTATGCTACTTGTAATAAACAACACTATTCTTGATGTGTAATTTTTTAACTTAAGCTGATTCTGTCGTCTTTTGAATGTTTTTGCTATTTTGACATGTTGTATGAGAAATATAGCTATGCATATTCTTGTAATTAAATTGTGTTTGACGTCAAGTTCTTGTTTAAAACATAATTTCATGACTTGCAATGTTAGCGTGATGTGTGAATAAATTATTGCCACGTGCTTATACATGAAAGAAGGAAATGCCGCCCTTTATATTTTGCTTGTAGATGGCAGCTTTGAATGCCTTGTGTGACCGAGTATGGAACGCAGTCCAGTGTCTCGTTGCGAGTACCTGCTTCCATTAGCGAATGTCTCTTGTTTTGTGTCCTGTACTTCAGGGGTTGTTACAGAGGATAGGAGAAAAGTTTCTTAAATATAATTGAAATATGTGAAAAAGTAAAACTTCCAATCACGGAAGGCCTTCGATGTGCTTAAGTTCATGGCAAATGGGTTTTGTAGTCACTTTCCCTAGCTGTGGGTCTTGGAGACATTTGTCACCCATCTTACGCCTCCGAGGGGAGTTAATTCTTTTTTACCACAGCCGCACTTAAGACACGTCGGAGCCGAGATCGCGCACAGTAACTACCCGGGCCATTATGGCCCGTAATTGTGGGTATTATTCGATTTACTGTGGTCGGCTAGCGTGGGTGCCGATCGTCAACCGTGAACTGCCCCTAGCTGGCCACACCTTATGTTGGTGCTTATAGTCGGTTCACAGTTGCCGGCGAGCCGAACGCCGTAATGAGCTGCCTCGGCTATAGTCGGCCTTCTCGGTGGCTTATAATCGGCTCATTACAGTTGGCTTTAAGGGCCGTCGCGAGCAATGAGTTAACCCGCAGCAGAGGGATGCCAGAGCAAAAGTGTCTCATTGGCGAGGGCATAGATTCGCATAGTACCTGTTAGGTCTTGTCCAGGTGAAGCTGCGCTGTGGAGTGCCTTGAATGGAAATGCTATATGCGCAGGATTTTGTTCAACAGAAAAGGATAAAGTTAACAAGCAGCCAAGATATAAAGGAACAAGTTAAAAAAGAGACAGGGTTTTTTTTTAAAGTGGTTCGGCACGAAAATGCCTACGTCCACTGATTCTCTTTGTTAATTCACTTCATATGGGCAGTACATGTTAAGAAAAGTATCGACGGAGGTGTTGGATGTTCCATGCCCTCTGGAACACCTCTTCGTCCACTGTTGACAAAATATAAGCTCCATTGTGGAGATCTTTATGAATTACATATGGTCCATCCCAGATTGGATCTAGTGCTCCGGGGCGAGGGAAGATTCGCTTGAGGACAAGATCCCCTTCTTGTAAGGTGCGATGCTTGACTTTGGAGTTGTATTGTGCTGCCACTTTTTGCTTGTGGGCTGTTGTTTTGAGGACTGCATCATTTCTTCTCTCCTCAATTAGATCCAAAGACATGTGAAGGAGTTCTTCGTTCTCTTCTGGGTTATAGTGGATCCTACGGTGGGAAGGCACGATGGTTTCAACTGGGAGCATAGCCTCCGATCCGTATGCCAAAGAGAAAGGAGTATGCCTTGTTGATGTTCTGAAAGATGTGCGATAGGCCCACAGTGCCGTAGGGAGTTCATCCACCCAAGCGCCCTTTGACTTTTCGAGTTTCTTTTTGATTAGAGTTTTCAGAATTTTGTTGACGGCTTCGACTTGTCCGTTTGCCTGGGGATATGCTACAGATGAGAAGCTTTTGTGAATCCCGTGCTCTTGGCACCAGTTGGCGAATTCCTTGCTGTCAAACTGAAGTCCATTGTCTGATATGATTTTGAATGGGACTCCGTACCTGCACAGAACATTTTTGATCAAGAAGTTAATAACTTTTGCTGAAGATACTTTATTCAGAGGTTCCGCTTCCACCCATTTGGTGAAATAGTCGACTGCCACTATAGCATATTTGGCCCCGGGCTCACCGATTAAGTCAATTCCCCATATTGCGAAGGGCCAAGGGCTGGTCATTTGAGTAATCTCAGTTGTTGGTAGCCACGGAATCTTAGCAAACTTCTGGCATCTGTCACACTTTTTGACGAAATCTAAGGCGTCCTTGCTTAAGGTGGGCCAGAAATATCCATATCGGAGTATCTTTTTTGCTAATGTTTGCCCTCCGGTGTGATCTCCGCAGCTTCCCTGATGAATGTTGGATAAGATTTCCTTGGCTTCCCTCCCAGCGACACACCTTAATAACGGGTTAGAGAATCCACGCCGATAGAGGATGTCTTCTTGTATTGTGTAGCGGGAAGCTTTCCTCAAGATTTTCTTGACTTCGTTACGCCCGTTGGGTAGTGTGCCGCTTTGTAGGTAGTCTCGGATGGGAGTCATCCAAGTTGCTTCTTCGGTTGCAGCTATCAGATTCACTTGCTCAAAACTTGGGGTCAGTTGCTTTGAGGTGGTTACTGCTCCAAAGATGGCGCTGTCTCTCACACTTGCTTTCTTTGCCAATTCGTCGGCCTCTTGGTTCTCTTCCCGAGGGATGTGTTTGACTAAGTAGTGGTCCAATCGGCTGAGAAGTAACTTGGTCTTCTTTAAATATGCTATGAGTCGTTCTTCTCGAGCTTGGAATTCTCCTAGTATTTGATTAACAATAAGTTTAGAATCGCTATGATGACACAAAGAATTGGCTCCGATTTCTATGGCAAGTTCTAATCCAGCTATCACTGCTTCATATTCTGCATCGTTGTTGGTGGCAGCAAACTCCAACCTTATAGCATAGTGTAGCTTATTTCCCCTGGGAGTGATTATTACCACACCTGCCCCCGAGCCTTGTTCGTTTGATGCACCATCCACAAAGAGATTCCACTTGATGCCTTCTGCTATTTCCAATTGCTCCTTATCTTCGTTGGTAGTGAATTCTGCAATGAAATCAGCCATGGCTTGTCCCTTGATGGCGGCGCGAGGGTGATAGGTGATATCATACTGACTTTGTTCAATGCACCATTTAAGTAGTCGCCCAGAAGTGTCGGGACGATGGAGTACCTGCCTCAGTGGTTGATCGGTCAGAACTTTGATGGAATGGGACTGGAAGTAGTGACGCAGTTTCCGGGATGTGATTAGTAAACAGTATGCCAGCTTCTCAAGTTTAGGGTATCTCTGCCCCTGTAAACCTCTTACTTACGAAGTAAACTGGCCGCTGCGTGCGGTTGTCTTCCCTTACCAAGGCAGCGCTTAGGGCGTGAGATGACACAGCAAGGTATAGGTATAACTCTTCGCCTTCGCTTGGAGTCGAGAGTACCGGTGGTTTCTGGAGGTGTTCGATTAAGTTAAGGAAAGCGGTTAAGCATTCGTCAGTCCATTCGAACTTTCCTTTGTCTTTCTTTAGAGCTTCGAAAAGGGGGACGCACTTGTCTGTTGCTTTGGAGATGAATTGGCTTAGGGCGGCCACTTTTCCATTTAGGCTTTGCATTTCCTTTCGAGTGGAAGGTACCTTGATATCCCTTAGCGCTCGGACTTGTTCAGGGTTTGCTTCAATCCCTCTGGCATGGATGATGAATCCTAAGAACTTTCCTGATGATACTCCGAAGGAGCATTTTAGAGGATTCAACTTCATTCCATACTGGCGAAGTACTTGAAACATCTCGCCTAGGTGGCTTACGTGATCGTCGGCTTTCCTTGACTTCACCAGCATGTCATCGACGTATACTTCCATAGTTTGCCCTATTAGTCCTGCAAACATCTTGTTGACGAGGCGCTGGTAGGTGGCTCCCGCATTTTTAAGTCCGAAAGGCATTACCTTATAGCAGTATAAACCCCGGTCAGTGATGAAGCTAGTGTGGTCTTGATCGGGAGCATGCATAGGAATTTGGTTATATCCTGAGTATGCGTCCATAAAAGATAAGAGCTCGTGCCCGGCTGTGTTGTCTACAAGTTGGTCGATTCGGGGAAGTGGGAAGCAATCCTTTGGGCAGGCGTCGTTTAGGTTGGAGAAGTCAATGCATGTTCGCCACTTCCCATTAGCCTTCTTTACCGGCACCGGGTTAGCGATCCATTCCGGGTAGATGGCTTCTCGTATGAAGTCATTGGCGAGTAGATTCTTTACTTCTTCATCGAGGGCTGCTGATCGCTCTACCCCCATACTTCTCTTTCTTTGTTTTACGGGCACCTTGGTAGGATCAATGTTTAGTACGTGGCATGCTACGTCGGGGGAGATTCCGGTCATGTCAGCGTGTGACCATGCGAATACATCCAAGTTGTGGCGGAGAAAGTCGATGAGTTGCTCCTTCAACTCTGCTTTTAGTTGGGACCCAATTTTCAATAGTCTACTCCAGTCGTGCTTGTCTACAGATACAAACTCCATAGCCTCTGCAGGCTCGGCGGTGGCCTCCTCCTCTTTGTCCCTAGGGTCTAATTCATTGAAAGGGTCGCTGGTATATCGAAGAGGAGGGGCTTTTTTTAGTTGCTACGCTTCTAGACTTTTCGTGCAGAGGGCAACCTCTACACTCTTCCCTTTATCCTTCATGTGGTTGTTGCGAAGTTCAGTCACATAGCAGTCTCGAGCAGCGTCCTGGTCTCCTTCTACTTCCCCTACTCCATTGTCCATTGGAAATTTCATCTTTAGGCACCATGGGGCTAGACAATTTGGAAGTCAGACAAGGCTGGCCTTCCTAAGAAGGCGTTGTAGGCCGAGTGGTTTTCTATTAGCACAAATGTCTGTCTCCGTACAACGGAGTGGGGATGGCTTCCAATTTCAACAAAGAGGTCTAGTTGCCCAAGGGGCATCTTCGCATCTCCAATGAAACCGTGTAGTGGTTTATCGCAGGGAGATACATCCTTCATTGATAGTTTCATTTTGTCGAATGCATGTTTGAATAGGATATTTACTGAGCTTCCAGTGTCTACTAGAATTCAGTAAACTTCGGCGGGACCGAGCCGGGCAGAGATAACCATGGGATCCATGTGAGGGTATTGCCTTCCTTCTAGGTCACGCTTACCGAATGTGATGTCATCACTTTCTTTCCGCTTCGGGTGGCGTTCTTCTATAACCGAATTGACACAGTCTTTATTGTCTCTAAGCGACTTTCCATATCTTTCCATCTCTTTCCAGCTTCTGTCTGCGATGTGCGGTCCTCCCGAGATGGTATGGACCACTATCTTCTCTTGACTAGAGCCGCTAGTGTTGCGGTTTCCTCTGCCGATCTCCGATGAGGGTAGCCTTGGGTTCTCATTGGCAGGAGCTGGAGTCCTGTCCTGACCTTTTACATAGCGTCCTAGTTTCTTCCTTCTGATGTGTTCTTCGATCAAGTCCCGGAGATGATGTCACTCATTGGTATCATGCCCATGAGATTCGTGGAAGCGGCAGAACTTTCCAGACTTCTGCGCGTTATCTGATTCCTTCTTGTATGGGTGGGCGTTTGTATCTGACTTCGCCTTGGGTGGCAAGGAAGATGTTTTCGACGGTCTCGTTCAAGGGAGTGTAAGTGTCGAATCTCGGTCCTGGCTGATATAGGCGCTTTTCTCCCTTCTTGCCCCCAGCATTGTCTCTGGAATCATTTCTTCGAACGTCCCTTGCCGCAGCATGTGCGTTGCTGTGAGTTGCCTTATTTTGCTATCCTGACTGCCTCTCAACGGCAGCATCCTCAAGCCTCATATATTTCCCGGCTTCATGGAAGAAATCGGGTAAAGTAGCCAGTTTTTCTTTTGTCAACCTTCTAGAAAATTTGGTGTCCGGATGCACACCACTACAGAGGGCCATTAGGATAAGCTTCTCATCAGCATCTTGGACTACGGCCGCTGCGGCATTGAATCGGGTTAGGTATTGCTGCAGTTTCTCTCCAGGTTTCTGTTTGACGCTGGATAAGGAATAAGCGTCCTTAGGTTGTTCCACATGAATGCGGAACTGACTGATAAACCTTTCTTTCAACATTTCCCACGAGCTGATGGATCCCTGGGGTAGATGACAGAACCAGGAAGTAGCAAGATCTGCTAAGAATAGTGGAAAGCATTTGCACAGTACTCCCTTTGTCGCTCCACTCATGAGCATATGTTGTGCGTACCTCTGTAAGTGTACAACGGGGTCGGAGGTTCCTTTGTAAGGTTCCATTGTTGACATTTTCCATTCTCGGGGGGTGATAGCAATTTCGATATTGCGGGCGAAAGGGCTGGTTACCCTAGCGCCTATCCCTCGATCTCTTTGATCCTGTTGGACGCACTCTCTGAACAATCATGCCATCCTTTCATCAAAATTTGGAGCAGATAGAAACGAGTTTGGTTCTGTTCTGTGGGATTGATTCCGTCCAGATGACCTGTAGGGATGGTATCATCTATCATTCCTGATATTTTCCAGTGGCTGTCTTTGGTCTTCTGGGAGCATGCTAGGATCAGCTACAGTTGGCCCTTGCCTTGATCTTCCCCTGTTGGGTTCTGATCTAAGCACTTCCTCGGGTCCAACTTCGGGCTAGGTTCTAGCTCGGCCCCGTTCATTGGCGTTTCCGTGGTTAGGTAGTACAACCGGCTCAGCTACAGTTGACCTCCGCCCGGTACCTCCCCCGTTGGGTTCGGTTCCAAGCATTTCCTCAGGCCTAACTTCGGGATGTGCTCGATCTCGTCTCCTACCATGGCCAATTCTGTCGTTAGCTCCTTCGAAGAAGGAAGATCTTTGTTGTCTCTGAGATCCTCCAGACTGGGACTCACCCCATGATTTAGTGTTGTGGTTGGACTCTTCAGCATCCCTTAAGCGTGACATGAGATGGTCCACCAAGGCTTCCTGCTGGGACGTGAAGCGGTTAGTCAGTTCAGCCACAACCCTGTCTAGATCTGCCCTAGTAATTGCTGCCGGCTGTTCTGCGGCAGGGGTGGTCAGATTTGCCTGACCTTCATTTGCTACTGCTACTGGAGGGGGACGATTTACTTGATCCGTGACCGCTGGATCTGGAAGACTGCTGGATGCGATGTTTTTTCCTTTGTTAACATCTTTTTTCTACTTGGGAGGCATGTTTTCTGAACGATGAACGATGCTGTTAGGAAAAAGGTTAAGTGGAAGAAGCTGAAGCTTCGAGCTCCTAGCTCTCAGTGAAAGCACCAAAAATGTTTGCACAAAAAATGGACAAACACCTCAAAGTCGTATGATTTAATTGATTTTATGTTGTTCTTAGTGATTTGGGTGATTTATGCAAATATATGAAAAGCAGGGGCTAAACTGTAAAAGACACGCAGATTTATAGTGGTTCAGCCAGAATGTGCCTACGTCCACTTTATATATTATTTCTCCTTTCTTGTTCAGATTACAAGTACAAAGCTTTGATACAAGTATCTGAAAGTTGTTTGAAAGTTCTCTCTGTGCTTGAGCTCTCAAAACTTGTCCCCCATTGCTGTACCCCTGCCCCTCTATTTATAGAGTGAGGCTGGGGCAGGGGTCTTGGAGGTATATAGCTGCTGGTGGGCCTGGGCTGATGCAATCTGGCCTGGCAACCTTGGTTCGGCAATGCCTTGGTTCGGTAGTAGTTGGTTCGGTGGCAGCTTGGAGATGGTTGGTTCGGCAGGCACTTGGAGATGAGGTCTTGGTCCGGTAGTACTTTGGTTCGGTGGGACTTTGGTCCGGTGGTAGGTGGAGTGGGAGTTGGTCCGGTTGTGAGTCTGGTTCAGTTGTGAGTCTGGTTCGGTTGTGAGTCTGGTTTGGCAGTGGTAGGGATGCCGAATGAAGCTTAGGCAAGCCTAGTCGAACCTGGTGCTTCTTGGTCTTGAGATCTCCTGGGTGAGAACACGCCCAACAAGAATAATTAAAGTGCAAGGAGACATAAGAATTTAGAGTGGTTCGGCGTATTGCCTACGTCCACTATGAAGTAGTTTGCTTTATTTATCTTTCTTTTGTGTTTACAAGTGAATTCAAAGATTTACAGCAGTCAATTGTGATTTGCAGCAGTGAATTTCGTTTGTGGCAGCAGCAACTGAGTTCAGATCTGGATCTGGTGGAGTCCGGGCGTTGGAGATCTTAAAGAGGAAGAAGAACCCCATTTCTATTGGCTTTGGGTGTCTATTTATAGGTGTATGAGGCTGGTATTTCGCTTAGATCTCGGGAGACCCTCTCTGGCACGTGACCAGGCCCGCAGGCCCAAGCCCGTGAAGTTTCGGTCCGATCCGTGATCGACACAAGCAGATTTCGACTTGCTCGAGTTTCCATCCAATGGAGTCGAAATTTGGCGTGGACATTCTTTAGCATGCACGTAGTCTTCTGTGAAAATTTCATAGCATTTGGACTTGTAGATTGGGAGATATGATCGATACGAAATGGAGTTTTCGGTAGGTTGTTTCCTTCAACTCGCTTCCTGTTTCGACTCGCTTACGTTCGACTCGATGATGTGGCACTCGAATCTTACTCTGTCCTGGATGTTGCTTCGAGCGAGTCGAATTAAGCATTGGTCGAGCGAGTCGAAGCAAGCGTTGGTCGAGCGAGTCGAAGCAAGCGCTGGTCGAGCGAGTCGAAATGGAAGCGAGTCGAAATGGGGCGTCTTGGGAGGTTTGAGCAGTGGAGTCGAAGTATGCATTTTCGATGGTTTCAAACTGGAGCGAGTCGAAGTTGAGTAGCTCTAAGGGACGTGGAGCGAGTCGAAGAGAGCAGCTCTGAGGGGTGTGGAGCGAGTCGAAGAGAGCAGCTCTGAGGGGCGTGGAGCGAGTCGAAGTTGGCTTCTCCTGGGTGTTGTGAAGCGAGTCGAAGGAGCGAGTCGAATGGTGACTGATTTTTGTCCAATTTTGTATCCTTCATAACTTGAGCATACGAACTCGGATTGTCTTGAGATTTTGAACGTTGGCTCCCATGGCTTAGCTTGTCATGTCCTACCTATTTTCGCTCGATCCGGACTCGGACAAAATTCATCGATACCCGTAGTGAGCCCGTGTATAACTGATCTCTAGGATGGGCCGTCATTGGTTATTAGTCAATTCCTTGGTATTACAGCCTTGCCGAAAGGCAGGATGACAATGATTAAAATAATGTTTTGGTTATGGATATATGTTTTAATATTACTTATGTTAATATTCTAAATGTCTTATACAATTCAATGTTTTAAATGACTCTTGTTTGAATGTTTTAAAAGATTGTTTATATCTTATTTGATTTATTATGTGTAATTTTGGTTTTATAATATTTTTACCATTTAATAATAATAAATTATAGTTTGGGTTGAAACTTTATTTATACGTATATGTGTATTTCATCAATTATTTTAAGTATGTATATGTGTGTGTGTGTGTCTACATATACACACACACACAGATATATATATATATACAGCAAATATATACATAATAGCTATAAATCTCAAAATGCACACATGTATATATTATCCATGTTATTATTTGTTGTTTTTGACATTTTATTTGATCATTTGATCCTTTGTATGTCAAATAGATGTTGTGTTAATTAAATTTTGCTAAAGGAGAAAGGTCGAATCAATTAGTGATGCCCCCCTTCATCTCTTTCGTTTTAGATCTTGATGTGATTACATCTTGGTTTAATTTCCTTTTTATTACCATTATTTAACACCTAACAATTACACTTTCCTTATGTTTGTTACATAATTTAAATTTTGAATATATTATATATATTCACACCTTTTACAATTTCACACTTAATTATCATGGACTGAATTAATTATAACTAAGATAATATTAATAAAATATGTCATTATTAAACATTACTAGGTTTGATATAGTGAAACCCATTAGACTTCGTAGGCCAACTATGATCCAAATAGGGAAAATTTCAAAATCTACATACCCTTTTCACCTATTGCAGACTGGGACAGGTCCTTCAATATGGTGTTGACCTTGAAAATGTGTGTAAATTATCATTACAAATAAGTCTTAAGAAATTGTAAAATTGGATTTTACCCAAAAGATCTATAAGCAATGAATTCGTACAAACTTGAGTTACCATTATCGTGAAGCTTGTTTTAACCCATATATTGAACGATTTAACCTACATGTCATATGCTCCTTGCCTTCTACTACAAATCCTTCAGGTTGTTACATAAAAATTCTTCATGCAAGTTACCATTCAGAAATGCAGTTTTCACATTCATTTGATGTGTTCTAAATCATAATGAGCTACGAGCGCTAAAATAATTCTTAATGAATCTTTCTTTGAGATAGAAGAAAATTTATAATCAAAATGTACACCTTCTTGTTGTGTAAATCCTTTAGCGACTAATTTGGCCTTAAATCTTTCAATGTTATCTTTGGAGTCGGTTCAGTTTTATAGATCCGCTTATAGCCTATAGGTTTAACCTCGACAAGTAACTTAATAAGATTCCAAACTTCATTAATTTATGTAGATTTCATCTCGTCATTCATGGCTTTTAACCATTTAGATGATTTATCATTCATAATAGCTTGCTTGAATGAGATAGGATCATCTCCATTACCTATATCACATCCTTCCTTAGTAAGGTATATGTGACGACCAGAATTCTCGACCCTCAAAAGTCGACCCTAATACGCCACTGCATCGCGTGCTGAGCATTCGAGTGCCAGAAAAACCGACCGTTAAAGGTAAAAGAAAAAGAAGACAGAACATAATCTTACACGAATGGAATAACATATATTATTTCAATAATCTTTACAATAGAATTTTTTTCAAATACATATATCAGAGTCTATCCTAAGCTCATCCTGGATAGTTATAAATACATTTCCTTACAAATGCTGAAAAACAACAAACACAGGCGGAAAAGTAAACTACGACCATACGTTGATGAAGATTTCCAGCTCTTCTCTAGAAACTCTAAGTGTCTTCCGCTAATCCGAAAACTACTTAGATCTTACCCAAGTATTAAAAATATCTGGATCCGTCTGGCAAACCAGCGTGAGAAATGCAAATCATAAATATATACGACTGTGTCATAGATCAACTTTGATTCCAAACAAAACATTTGAAAATAAGAGTATCTCATAAGACTACGTCGCACATAAACACGGATGAGTTTTTACCTTATGATAACTAAAATAGTTTTATCAAATTATTTGATATTATTTCTAATGACATTCTTTGAAAACCCTTTCTAATAACATATTAATCAATGCCTTTTGGGCTAACCAATGCGCCTGCTTATTTTGTAGACCTTATGAATAGAGTATTTAGAAATGTACTCAATAAGTTCGTGTTAGTCTTTATCGATGATATCCTCATCTATTCTAAGGCGGAAGAAGAACGTGAAAGGCATCTAGAAATTGTGTTGGAGATATCAAGAAATAACGTGCTTAAAGTCAAATTCTCAAAATGCCATTTCTGGGAAACTGATGTTAGATTCCTTGGACATATAGTGTCAAGGGATGGGATTTCAGTAGAACCTGTAAAGGTTGCGGCTGTTCTAAATTGGAAGCAGCCTCAAACTTGTAAAGAGATTCGTAGCTTTTTAGGTCTGGCAGGGTATTACAGAAGATTTATTCAAGACTTCTCAAAGATTTCCTACCACCTAATGAAGTTGACCATGAAAGATGTAGTACTGATGCTTGTGGAGAAGGAGTTGGTGCGGTTCTGATGGAGGAAGGGAAGGTGATTGCTTATGCAAGTAGACAACTAAAGACTCGTGAGAAGAATTATGCAACACACGACTTAGAATTATTAGCCGTGGTGATTGCATTAAAAATATGACGGCACTATTTGTTGGGTAAGAATTTTTCATAGTTTATTTCAATAAAACTTTAAATAGACCTTAGTAAATAAAATTCCCTCTTTTATTTAGGTGAAAAGTTTGAGCTCTATACGGATCATAAATCTTTAAAGTATCTTTTCGCTCGGAAAGATTTAAGCATGATGCAGTAGCTTTGGTTAGAATTTCTCACATCTTATGATCTAGATATTGTATACACCCCGGGAAAGCCAACGTAGTAGTAGATGCATTGAGTAGAAAGTATGTTGTTATTTCTTATTTGGTAGTAACTCCAACTCTTCTAGAAAGAATTCCAGTAAACAAAAGGAAGATGGTTTTTTTTAATTTATAAGAATGTATGCGAAGGGCAGAATTCAAGCTTTGAGGTAGATAAAAGTGGAGTATTACGGTTGAATGGCCGAGTTTATGTTCCAGATGTGGAAAATCTTAGGTAGAGATGTTAGCTGAATGTCAAAAATCCAAACTTAACATTAATCTGGGAATTAACAAAATGTATAGAGATATGAAGCGCACGTTTTGGTGGAAAAGCATGAAAAGGGACATATCTATTTATGTTAGCATATCCGTCAATTGTCAACAAGTCTAGAGCAACCAGCAGAAAATTGTAGGATTACTTCAACCTCTGGAGATTCCAACCTGGAAGTGGGATCAAATATCAATGGATTCCATTGATGGTTTACCTCAAATGAGGAAATGGAACGAAGGCATTTGGGTTATCATCGACCGATTAACTAAAAGTGCACACATCATTCCAGCAAAATCAACAAGGACCGCTGCAAGCCTTATATATATATATATGAAGGAAATTGTACGATTGCATGGAGTTCCAAGCAGTATAGTAAGCGATCGGGATCCAATCTTTACTAGTCAGTTTTGGGAAGCATTACAGACAGCTTTAGGAACAAGACTGAATATAAGCACTGCCTATCACCCTTAAACTGATGGACACACGGAGAGAGTCAACCGCATTTTGGAAGATTGACTCAGACCATGTATTATAGACTTTGGAGGCTCTTGGGAAAATCATTTGCATTTAGTAGATTTCCCTTATAATAACAGTTATCAAGCTATTATCGACATGGCACCATATGAAGCTCTATATGGTCGTCCGTGCAGGTCACTAGCATGTTGGATCGAAACCGGAGATCAGTTAATACTTGGTCCTGATATGATACGAGAAGCTTCAAAGAAGGTCGATATGATTAGAAAGAAGCTAAAGAAAGCCCAAAGCGGAAAGAAAAGTTATGTAGACCAAAGGCGTAGAAATCTGGAACTCTTAGTTGGAGATTCAGTCATTTTGAAAGTTTCTCTGATGAGAGGAGTGGTGAGATTTGGATGAGCTAGGACGTTAGCACTTCGATATGTTGGACCATTCCCCATTCTTGAACGAATCGGCTCACTGGCTTATCGAGTGCGATTACCAGAAGGTTGGCAAGAGTGCACAATGTTTTTCATGTATCTCATTTAAGGAAACATGTGCATGACCCAGACCAAATCATAGAAACAGCTGCTCAAGAAGACTTGGAGGTGGAACCGAATTTGGCAATTATTAGATGGCCTATTCGAATCATTGATCGTGATGAGAAACGATTAAGGAGGAAGGTAGTAAGGTTAGTCAAAGTTCAATGAAGTGGGGATGTTGAGGATTGCACCTGGGAAACGAAGGATATAGTGAAAAAGGAATATCCTAAATTTAGGATGGAAGAATGAACTATATAAATCATGTCGTTGTAGTGTACTCACCGCCTGTGGTGTAGTCACTTATCCATATTTTTGTATATATTCATTATATCGTATATATTTCCTTTTGAGATATTTCCTTCTTATCTTAATTTCGAGGAAACCGAGTAGCGGAGCTATAGCGAATTTTTAATTAATCATTGAAAACACAAGGTGAGAACTCCTAAACTATTATATTTTATTTTGGATGATGAAATGATGTTTGCAATGGATGTTGAATATGCTTTGATCATCAAGTTTGGTTGTTTATATATGAATGTTGAATATATATGCAAGTCATGGAAATACACGTCGATAAGCACAAAGGAACCTCTATATTAATGAATTGGTGTATATGGAAGGTTAAATATCTCTAAAAAGGTTTAGAAATGAGTTTTAAATGTTTTATAAATATTGAAAAGTGTTTTGGTGAAGTTTGAATGCGTATTGAAAATTTAGTCAAAAATAAGCGCGTCGCGTAACGGCAGTTCGCGATTTCGCGCCATAAAAGTCAAACGAGTGTAAAAGATGAAATATAGCTCGGAATTCTTTGAGATAAGAATTTTTTGAACTATTATATCCATAGATTTCCAACGAAGAAATAAAATCGAGATTTCGAGATATGAGTAGAACAAGTTTTGGGAAAATCGCGGTTTTGTAGTTCGGAATCCAAAACTGGATTTCTTTGGAAATGAGGGTATAAATTTGTTTAAAAATATGGAATAAATCTTATAAATATTTTAAAATGTTTTAAAAGTTATTTGAGTAATAAAAAATAAATTTTAAAATAATAAAAAGTCGTTTTGATTAATATAGCTTATAAAAGCGCTTTCCACAATACTTTTCCGCAGCACTTTTCTATAGCTTTTAAATTTTAGTTTTAAAATTGAACGATCCTTTTCCAAATCTTTTATACATGTTTTCAAAGGAACAATTAAGTGTTTTAATGATTATTTGGAAGTTTTATAGTTTGTTTAAAAGAATCTAAATAAACGGTTTAAAGAAAAGCTATTACAAATTAAGTGGTTTAATCTTGGCTCTAAAAGCCGACGAGTAGAATGGATTTTTCTATTCGTGAGATCAGGATGAGCTGCTTAAACTAAGGAGATGTTTAGGAGTAACCAGTGCCCTGGCTCACTTCACCTCTTCCCGGGTGAGGGATAGATAAGGTCGAAATGTCGGAAACGAGTCAAGTGTAAAAGAGTTTTTAAGAAATCAAAAGCGGTGGTGATAAGAGAGGTTTAATGATTCCGTATATACCAGAAAGAATGTTTTAGGAAATATATATCTCCAAAAGAGATTTTTGATCAAATGAACTAAATCAATTAAAGAATGATTCCCTATTCACAAGAACATCTTTTTATCGATGATTGTTTCGAAGAAACCGGGATCAGATTTGAATGATTCCTATCCGAAGACCACTTTGAACCAATTTACGTGGATATAATATTTGGGATTTTCGTAATGAAGGGCTGCTTGTTGATCATTTGGGGATAAACTACCAATATACATATAGTAGCAGTAGTCTCTTCGTTATGAAATATCCAATGTAAGGACTAATCGCTACAAATCTTAGGGGTACTCCCGACGGGATGTGGTAGGAGTGTGCCTTCGGTTTGTCCAGTACCTGGACAACTTGTATGGAAGGATGCCTAACGTTTCATTTCTAGTTACATAAGTGATCTCTATGAACGTATTATCTGCTTGTTGGTGGCGAAGGCAACTTCTCTTAGCTTAACACCCTTTCCTGAGATGTATGAGCTCAGGAGTTATACGTTTGTAGAAATAAGTTGTGTGGCCATGAAATGGCAGTGTGACATTCAAAGAAAGATAATGTGCTATATGAAAGGTAATACATCGGCCCTTACACCCGAAAATGGCCGAAACAGGGTAGATGCGGCAATGCTATGTGGTTTGCAACCATTAGGATATGATCATCCCCTTCTAGATATATTTCTATCCGCTATGACGTTCGGGTTTAAATTTTTGTGGTGTATGCTAAGAGACATCTAAGATAGGTCGGCAATGACTGGGGTGATGACATATTCGGTACTATCTAGGAAGAGGTAGGCCGGTCTTGTGTTGGTATAGGACCTTTAGTTGGACCTCGGTACATTTCTCTAGAGATGTACTGCCGAAAGGTAGTCCCTTCACCTAGTCATTTGTATAAGGTGGTATGCTGCAATTTAATAATGTAACAATTTCGGCTAAGATTAATAAATTTACTTGCAAATGTTTTCAAAGAATGTCATTAAAAATAATATCAAGTACTTTTACGTAAGAATTTTTTAGTTATCATAAGGTAAAAACCCGTTCCGTGTTTATGTACGGCATGGCTTTATGAGATACCTTTTTGTTTTCAAACAACGTATTTTGAGTTCTCACACTAGTCCCACGACTGACCCAGAGTTTACTTTGTTTTCCCTTTAAACTCTGGGTGCCCTATTTTTCCAGGCAGCCGAGTAGTCAAGATTCTGTTTGGAATATTTTGGGAAGAGCATGCTGGAAGAGGTTTTTGGAGAACAAAGCTGGAGCACCCGATGTGGATGTCTATCTATCCATTTATTTTTATTTTTCCGATGTGTCTATGTTAGTTAATACCGGTAAGTGTGGGAGCAGGCAGATATAAATGTTCCTGCTGGGTTAGTTCATACCAAAAGTCTGATTTACCCTAGTGAGAGTGATTATATGTACTATCTATCCGTTGTAACGTAATGTGAGAATTTGTGTATCTTTACTTTACTTTACCCTTGAAAATCTACCTCCCCGACACTTGGATTTACGGCACGTGAATACCATGGATGTATTAGTGTCGATTTTCAAGAGTCAAGGAGACGAGTCTTCACAGTAATGCTCGGCCAAGCTTATGTAGAGGCAAAAGCTTGGCTTTGAGATGGTGGTGGTATGGGCCGTGCACTTTAGTGAGGAAGAGGTGGAGTTTGGCTAACTTTTTGAAGCGATTTGATATCGTATGTGTGTGGAAATAATTTAGCGAAACTTCGACGCGGTGTTGAAATATTTTTACTATTCGAAATCCATTGAAGAAGAGCTATTAGAGAGCTCAAGAAGAAGAAGAATAAAGGAAGTGAAGTGAATTGGTGAAGAAAGAAAGAGGATATGCATGTGTATTTATAGGATAGAAATCCTTGTACATGAAATTACCAAAATACCCCACTCCCCCCTTAAGTTTCGGCCGAACACCACCCACGTGCCTTCCATCACTTGATATTATAGGTGTGTAATGTGATATGTTATTGATTGTAAGTTTTCTTTTTGACTCTTAAGGATGCAGCTTTCATTCATATACATATAAGGAAGCTTATGTATATACATATTTAGATATGTACACACCCTTGATGTGACTATGGTGTATACATCACTTATTATCATTATATAATAATTAAAGTGAATTATTCATCATTTGAAACAATTATCTAAATATTTAAAATTAATTAAATATTTCGATTTAAAGTGATAAAATTACCGGTCGTTACAATATATGATATAATCATCAGGTATGGCATATATTCTCTCATTTTTTGATCTTCATAAGGATTCTTATGTTTGGATATGAGCTTCATCAACATTAGAAACATCATGAATATGAGTTTCATTAGCCTCTTGAACAAGAGGTATAGAATTTATATCCTTTTGAATTATTGGGATTGGAACATAAGTCTAGTTTCTTTAAGGTTTGATGTCCTATTTACATTTCTCCCCCTTACATTGCCATCGTCAAAAAAAAACATGTCTAGTCTCTGCTATTCTAGTAGTATGTGGTGGGCAATAAAATTTAAAACCTTTGGATCTCTCTGGATAACCAATAAAATAACAACTGATGGTTTTGGAATCAAGTTTCTTTAGTTGTGGATTATAGCCTTTTTCTTCAGCAAGATAGCCCTACACACGCAAGTACCCTTTTCTGCCAATCCATAGTTGATAAGGTGTTTTTAAAACAGATTTATTAGGAACCCGATTTAGAATATGTGTGGCTATTTTTAAAGCTTCTATCCATAAAGTATCCGGTAATATGGTATTACATATCATACTTCTTACCATATCCATTAGTACGTACGATTACATCTTTCAGCAACTCCATTCTGTCGAGGATCTCTCGACATATGGTACTGATGAATAATACCTTTTTCTTAAAGTAATAAAGCGAACGGGCCTGGACTTTAACCAAGGTCGGCGTGTCTACTATAATATTCACCGCCTCTATCTGATCACACTATTTTAATTTTAAGGTTCTGTTTATTCTCAACTTCAGTCTTAAATATTTTGAATTTATCTAGTGCTTCAAAATTTTCATTAATCAGATAGACATAACCATAGCAAAAATAATCGTTAATAAAAGTAACAAATAATTTATGCTTGTTAATACCTGGAGTTGGAAAAGGACCACATATATCGGTATGAATAATTTCTAATAGTCCCCCACTTCGAGTAGCTCCTTTCTTATTTCCCTTGACAAAATTTTCTTTAACACATTCTACATGGTTCACAAAATCAGAAAAATCTAATGCTAGGAGAATTTCATTTCTAATGAGACTTTGCATTCTATCTTTTGAAATATGACCCAACCCAAGATCACATAATTTGGAAGAATTCACAACATCACGATTTCTCTTGACTCCACGTTTATGATTAACACTAGTAATATTCATAGATAGCATAGGTTCATAAAAGGAAGAATTCGAACATGATTTATATTTGTGCAGTTAAAGCGCATAGTGGTTCTATAGCGGTGGAGATGCAAAAGGTTATAGCGAGGATAAAGCAGGGATATAGCGGAGGTGCAAAAAGCTTCAATAAATATAAAACCAAATATTTGAAGTTAATTTATTATCATTCTCACATCATTTATGTAGAAAAAGAATTATTATTAATCTTATACAGCAAAATCAATGAATATCATGATTTATGCAGTTCAAATTTGGTGGCTACAATTGATTTCTAACTTATATTGAGCAACATATCTTAAAATTAGATCTTTACTCTAACTTTGTTGATTTGGTTCAAAGAAGAACTAGTCAAATCAAACATTTTATATCAATTGTGCTGAAGCGGGTGCTAAAATGCCATGATTTAGCGGGTGTAGTGGAAAATAGCAGGGCTTAAAGTGGATCTACTCTTTATTAGCTCTATATTTAAAAAACGTAACTGTTGAAGAGTGCTACAATGTATAGCTAGGATTTTGTAGGGCTTTAGCGGGGCTTTAATTGCAAAGATTTATATAGATTGTTATATAATAATTTAGAGCCAACAAACTTAAAGTTTTGATATAGTTTCAACTCATTATTTCCAAACTAAATCGTAAAACCACATGCATCAAGTTTAGAAACAGAAATTAAATTCCTAATCACACTAGGAATATAAACTACATCACGTACATCAAGAATAAAGCCACTCTTCAAAACAAAGAGTTCCAACAGCCTCGACTTCAGCCTCTAATCCATTATCAACTTTTAGTTTCTTTTCTCCATATAGCATCCCTTATTTTGATAACATTATTCAGGAAATTTAATTAGATAAATTAAATAGAATAATGATGATAAGGGGATTGATATTTGAATAAATTAGATAAAGGGCCGAGCTTAATTGTAACGACCCGATATTTTCAACCATTCGCATCCGCACATGTTGGACTTGAATTGCTCAAAATACCGCATTGTAAATAAAATTTGGCAAATCTCAGAATATACAGTAAATAAAAATCACAGATCACAGACATATAGTAATATAATGCAGCGGAAACAAAGAAATAGTAGTTCATGAAGCTACTATATAAATACATCGGAGTAAAGTAAGATACAATGGGAATACCAAGATACAATAGGAGTAACAATATGAAAATCAGGTACAACTCAGAATACAACTGGAATCAACTGGATAAAAAAATGAATAGATATCTGGATCTTCAAAGAAAAAACTCCAGCTCCAAAGGTGAGTCTCTAATGCTGTATCACTCAGTCTGACCAAAGTGTAAAGCAAACACAAAACACTCGAGTCAGGACATACATACTTATACAATGTAAACCAACTCAAGTGAACTGTAATAAAGGTACAAGTAACTTAAAGAATGCTTGGGATCGCCCATTCTTTAAGGATCCGTTAAACTATCTACTATGTAGTAATATTCGCTATTATAATAATGTCTAATCATAAAATAAACATACTTTAAATTAGCATTAGGGCTTTACATTTAATCTGAGCTCACCCTAACACGTAATAGTGCCAATAGTCTATACAGTACCTGCATACCTCGAAAGGCTATGAGAAGATACTCCATAGGTACGAAACAAATAGAAACTCGTAGTAAAGCTCGCTATGGTAGGTGACACGGCACAACTAGGCAACGCCAGGGTAGATATACCAATTACGCATCCGGACTGGTGGTGACGCATAGCAGCCACTATCGCCCACCTCGAACAACACTCCCAAATCAAGGGTGCGCACCAAATCAATCACAAGTAATAGAATGGTATCGAAGAAGTGTGTCCGATCAGAGGTGCTACCTCATTGGCCCGTTAATCGCTCCTGTTTTAGCCACCTTATGCCAACTCACGGGAGTTGGGTCCACGTATATACCTTAGGATCATCGCCACCATCCTACTTCATTCTGGAAACTCCACTGCATACACAGTTGTCAAAGTGGTTTTCGGTATCGACAGAGAGTATGTCCATATCCGATCCCGGTCTCTTTAACAACCAATCGTTATTATAACCCGTGGTTATAAAATTTTAAAATAATATTTTATACTTCGAAATAAAATATCATTTCAAATCCAAATCTTTATCAAAATAAAGATTAAATCAATTCCAAACCATTTCAATATATTTAAAATATCATATCATTTCAAAACTTCATTTCAAATCATTTTAATATATCAAAATATCATATCTTTCCAAAACATCATTTCAAATCATTTTAATATATCAAAATATCATTTGGGTTCAAATCTAAATATTCAACTTTAAATACTTTTTAAATTCAAAGATATCATTCATTTATTATCATTTCAAGTCACCCTTTAAATAGTTTATATTTCAATCAAAATAATTCATCTAAACCATTTAAAAGTGTAATTATTATACTTTCAAATCAAGTATTCAATTTCCAAAGTTTTAAATTATTCTGAGTTTATTTACTATGTTAAAAACCATAAACATTGAAAATTTCAGCCTTTCACAGCATTCAGAAAAAGCTGTTATAAGTTATTCTTGAAAACATTTTAATTCAGCAAAGGCAGCATTTTAAAACTGCTGTTAAATCTCAGTTTAGTTGAAATTTAGTTTAAAACAGCAAAGACAGCATTTCCAGAAATGCTGTAATAGCTCAGGTTTCAAATTAAAGGGTTTCATTAAATTCAGCAAAGACAGCAGACCACTACAGCAGTAACAGAACTGCTGTAATAGACCTGAGTCAAGTTTTAGTCTATTTAGTTCAACTACAGCAACTACAACATTTCAAAAATGTTGTAATAGCTCTTTTATTTAATTTTAGTTCAAATCAGAAATCATAGCATTTCTGAATGCTATTAAAGAAGTTTCCAGATTTTAGTGTATTTCCAGCAAATAATAAACTTCATTTTAAACCTTTTTAACATTATAAAAATCATATTTTTAACATTCAAAGAAAATGTTCATTTAAATATCTTTTTACTTATGATTTTTATAAAGTAAACTTTATAATAAAATCAAATTTTCCAATAATTTTACTTAACAAATTCAAATGTACAATTTTTCCATTTTTACCTTTTACAATTTATTAACACTTACATTTTCAAATTACCATTTCACAAATTAAACCAAATTTCCAATTTATTTAATTAATTTAGACCTTTAATTAAAACCAAATTCCCATTTCCAAGTCAAGTTATAATTTAAAATTACAAATTTAAGCATTCATTCATTTAACCATTTTAGTTCATAGAAAAATCAATAATACTTTATTATATCATTTAAATTCAAATTTAAATCAAATTATCATATTTCCCATTTTCCAAATAAAATTAAATTTCCATTTTATTTATATAACTTAAATATCATTTTAAAACCAAAATTCCAAATTTCCAAACTTAAGTTATATTTCAAAAATTTACTTTTACCATTTATTTAAATTACATTTTTAACTTCTAGAAAATCCAAATTTCTTTATTTAAACATTAAAAATCCAATTTAAATCAAATTTTCATAATTTTACACTTTTAAAAATATTCAAAATACTTTATAAAATAACCACGGGTCTGTATATAGTTTTCTAACCTAGGTCAAGTGATACAGATATGTATCATTTCAATCCGTAGTTTACAAAGAAAAATCCGAGTTCTATCATTTCAAACCCGCAATCCCAAGTCAAAATAAATTAAATAAAAACCGTTCAGGCCTATCATTTCAGCCCATAACGATTTTTTCCTATTCTAAAGTCCGTTCGGGTATGTATCATTCCAACCCATAGTGAATCTAATCTACAGGGAACTTGCAGTGTGATAAACAGGTATAAATGAACAGTTTAACAATAAATAACAGTAACGGATAATATGACAGGTAAAATAACAGGTTTAACATCATATAATTAATAATCATAGGCAGTTATAACATCATATATAATATTCTACATATTCAATTGTTGTCAATTCACATTTGCATAAGTATAAATGTCGTGTGAGATATACTCACCTTTTTACACTGGAGTTAGCGATCAAAACACACAGAATAGATTCCAGAAAGCACGACAAACACGATACAACACGACCTTTGATTTGAATGAATAGAGAGCCTTGATGTTTATCTTGTAAAATGTCAATTACACTTTTAAAAATGTTTTAAAACCAAAATATATACATAACATGTTATTTTACCCATATAAACATAAATTAGAACATTACATGACCAAATAAAATATTATTTTTAAAATTTAAAATAAACAATTTTGTTAAATTCAGCAAATTACACACAATATTTAAAAGGGCATAACTTTCACATTATAAATCAGATTTCAACGAAACAAAAAGCAGTATTCTTGAAATTTTATTTAATTTCATAATAAAAGATAAAATTCAAAAATTTAAACTTTTAAAATTTTAAATTAAAAGTCAAAGTTTGACCATATTGACCAAAATTCACTATTCTGGAAAATACTCTATTTATTCATGTTTGGAATTATAATTCACATAAAAATCAAAATTTATATTTAAAATAACAAAATCTATCCATTTTAATAAATAAAATAAAGTTTTTAAATTAGGCAATTCAATTTAAAATAATTACAAAATACAGGGTTGTTACATTAATAATAAAATAAATGGGCTTTAAATTGGTTTAAAGGTTAATTAGTTTACACATGGGCATATTAGTAAATAGCCATTTTATCTTACACGACTATGCTTCTTTGTAATTGTCCATTCACGTTTCATTTTCTCACTTTCCTAAATGAAAACAATAAACCTAAATTAGAGTCAGCCATTAACAAGGAGGAAAGGAGGAAACTTCAATCCAAAGCTAAGGATCAAAGCTAGGAAGGATTAACCAATAACAAATCTCAAATTCCTTATCATTTCTAAGGTGAATAATAATTTTCTTACTATATCTATTTTATTCTATGATTATATGTTTCCGGATTATGATTAAATTCGTTTTTATGATGCTACGGATGATGATATGCTTGAATTATGTTATGGTTGATATATTTTTATTCATTTATATATGAATTAGCATGGTTTTAGGGTAAAACTGATAGTTTCTAATTTTAGGATGCCATGGAAAAATTTAATGTTAAGTAAAACAGGATTTACGAGATGGGTTTTAATTTTCAGAATTTTCTGAGCTATAGAGAATTTATTATGAATTTCTAAAGGAAAATATGATAATATTGGGTTTAAAATTTATTTTGAGTATTTCAGGAAGAAATTGGGTGGGAAATTTTAATATGTTTGATTACATGATAAAATTGAATTTCTGTGATTTTTTGGGATTTTTCCAAATTGATTTACTAGGGAAAATAAATTATCTCAAGAGTGGGACTTATTGGCAAATACTGGTTTTATTAATGGAAAGGCTTAAACGTTATAATTTCTTTGATTTAGATCTAGTTAAATGCGGCGGTTATAATTGTAAAGTATTTGAAAATTTATACAACAGCCAATCAAAGGTTTACGAATAAGAAAGCGGTTATAAAGTAATTACTAAAAGTTGCTACATTTCAACCTTTAATCCAGAAAAGTAGGTTTCGCCTCAAATAGTAGTACCTTTCAACTCCTTTACCTCCGCACCAACTCAGTCGAAACCATCTTAATCGAAACCCATATAGTCGGAACCAATGCACATGGTATCAATGGTATTGGTACGAAGTGAATTGGTGGGTAGCGGAAGGTAGGGTGTTGAAAGCAATACTTTCGATAGGGTCGAAACCATATTCTGTTTCAAAAGCTAAGTTCTTGCTTTGTTTTACTTAAAGCTTTCGACACAGTTGAAACATATGCTTTCGAAAAGGTTTATACAAATAGCTTTTGGGGAAGGTTGCTTTATTATGTTGAAGTATTAGCTTTCAAAGGGGTACCTTTCTCCTTAAATAAGTGCTTTCGAAAGGATTGGTTTCGACCAAGTAGAAACCCAGCCGCAAAATTTTCTCCTTTCGACTATATTGAAGCCATCTATGCTGTCGAAGGGTTCTCTTTGTTTTAACTTAAACTAAGCCTTTTTCCTGAATGCTTTCGAAGGGTTGGGGGTTTTGAAGGGAATGGAGTCGAAAGGGGGTTTCGACTCTATCCTTTGATCTTTTAATTAAAAAGGTGGTTTCTTTCGACTAGATGGTTCCGACACCATCAACTTTTTCCCCAAAACAGTTTTATAATTGGTTTCAAAAGAGGTACTTTCGTATATAATCATTTTGACCCAAAGAATGTTTTTAAAGAGTAAACCCAATAATTTTGAAAAGGTACTTTTATTTGTTTTGAAGCTATGTTTTATAGAATATTTTGATACCATCGAAAGGTACCATTGGTTTCGAAATTGAATATTTAACAAGAACTTCGAAAGGTATGTTTATTATGTTTTGAAAAGAAGCTTATGCTTTCGAAGGAGGTCATCCAGAGGTTTCGAAGGAGATGTTTTAAAGTTTTAAAACAAATAACCCACTCTCGCTTTAAAATGGAAATACCATGGCATAACTAAAGATTTTAGAAGTATTACTTCTTCATATACTTATTCACATTGTAATTAACCCATAACAGTACTTTGGGGAAGGGCAGAATAATCAGTTAGGTTGACCCAATAGTGAATATAACTTAAGAAACGTTAAAATCTTATTTAAAGATATTGGCAGAGGCCAATAGGTTCATAGTCAGCCCATGAAAACTATGATTACTGGCATGGGCCAATAGGTTTGTAGTTAGCCCATGAAAACTATATCCGGATTAAGGTATTAACAGTTAGTCAATAGGTTCCTACTTAGCCCATGAAAACTAGGATAAGAGATAAGATATTGGAGTTACCAATAGGTTCTTAGTGATCCCATAAAAACTATGATATTGGACAAATAGTCCATAAACATTTAACAGGTTAATAGTAATCCTAGAAACTATAATTGAGACAGATAGTCAGAATGAATGGGGAAGAGTAATCCAGATTTGATTTACTTGTTTTGCATATCATCATAATGTTTTTGAAATACTATGTTTTAACCATTGTGGATGTAGGAGCACAATATATGGTTTTATAAATGTTTTAGGATACTAGATAGGGGAAAACCCGTTCCACTAAGCGGCGTGGTCTCACTAGATATCTAAATGGTTTAAGATGGTAAATAATTATTCATACCAGGCTTTATGTCTGACTCGAAGTTTTTGTTTTCCCCTTAAATTCTCGGGTACTCAATTGATTTTGAGTAGGTTGAGAGATAAGGTTTCCAGGTGTTCTTTTAGACAAATAAAGCTTCTGAGGACGTGCAGGAAGCATGCTTGTTATTATAGTTCTTTTATTTCTGCTGTTTGATTCATTTGTAAAGGCAAATTTGTTTTCTTGACTATTTATATACATTGATCCACCAAGGGGCATCTTCATATGTCGATCTTGGCGTACTTTGTAATAATTATATGTTATCTGAACGTGGTCTGCGAACTGGAATTATGTAATCAACTTGGAATATTTTGAAATGGAATGTGGATTTTGTTTTTTTTTCATTTTTTTTCATATTCTTGTGTTTCTGTATATCAATGTATCTAATATCGCCATATTTGGTCACCGAGGATTAATAACTATGGACGACTTCAACATCCGTTACCGTTAGTTTTGGTCCTCTAAGTAGGGGGATGTTACAAGTTGGTATCAGAGCATAGGTTTATGAAACTTTAAAAGAAACTTAAACCTAAATGATTTTCCAAACATAATCCAATGAATCAGATAATAAGATTGGGGTTTGGGTTAACGCTATAGTAACGTATTTGTATTTGATATATATTTTTATATATAAGTACATATTCCCCGCTCTCTTAGACTGTTCTTCTGTATCTTACTAAGGCTCATATGCAGATTTACAAGAAAGGAGATATGGAAGCAAGAAACGAAAGAGGAAATCTTGGTGGAGGAAGCACCACAACTAATGGAAATGCTCGACCCACTACAAGGAGGAACCCTGTTTGACAGGCTAATGCTAGTAATCAAAGTGTTGATGCCAATGTGAGTGCTGGAAATCCACCAGTAGATATGGGAGCGATATATCAGTTCTTTGTTGGTTTGATGCAAATTGGAGCTGCTGCTGGTGTTGCTGGAAATGTAGGAGGGGCTAATCATGTGGCTCTAGTTGGGAATAATTATTCTTTGCTGAGTAGAGATTACACCGGTTTGGGAGGGAAGACATACTTGAGAACGGAGAGTGCCATTGAGGTTTAGAATTGGTTGTTGCATTGTGAGCATATATTTACTGATTTACGGGACATTGTTGGGCATGTATATACCATAATAAGGCCAACTTGGATGTTCGAGGTGGGTAGCACTACAAATGCTAGATTTGAGATCACAACAAACGAATCGGGACTACGGCATGGGAGGTCTTACTATCTATTAATCGATGCGTTCAGCACCGAAGGAAGCATTAATTAGCTCATGTATCCTCATAGAGTAGCACTATGGAAGCTAGATTCAGGATAAGTTAATAGCTAATCACGCCCATCTTAGCACTAATGCTCCTTCCCCACTTGACAAGAAGGGAGATTCACAAGAAAACAAATCAGGACCACATTATGGGAGGTCTTCCTGCCTACTCATCGATGCCTCTGATAAGGAAGAAATCATTGATTCACTCGCACATCCTCATGGAGTAGCCCCGTGGATGCCAGATTCTAGATTACTTCATGATTAACCATGCACATCTTGGCACCAATGCCCCTACCCTGCTTGAGAGATGGGCATGATCATGGGGAACGAATTGAGGCCATGGAATGAGTGGTCATGCCATTCATTCGTCGACGTCTCCAACAAGGAAGGGAGTGTTGATTGGCTTGTGCATCCTCATGGAGCGGTGTACAACTGATGCATGGATTGGGATCATGATGTGGGTGGTCATTCCATCCTTGTGATCTTGTCCTTGGTATGAAAGGGAGTGTTGACTGGCTTGCACATCGTTATAGGGACATTTCATCATTCCCTATTGGGGGCAAGCAACATTTCTTGACTTGACCTCGACGGATAGCCTCAGTTGACGACATTTCTCGTCCAAGAAGAGAGCATTATGTGGCTTGTCCTTGCTGCATGGCCTTGTTGTTGGTGGCTTTCTACGGCCAATAAGAAAGCATTTTATGGTTTGTTCTTGCTGCATAGCCTTTGTTTGTATTATTGACATTACATGATGAATGGTTGGGAATGCTCTTTTTTTATTACGTACAAAAGTTGATTATTACAAAAATTCCTCCGCCTTATGATCGCAACTTACAAAATTTCATATATAGTATTATAGAAGATGCTTTGGGTTCCATGTGCATGACACATAGATTCTATTGGGGTGTGAGAAGTAGTATGCTCGATTAGCTAGCACAGCGTTGATAATATATGGACCTTCCTAGTTTTGACCTAATACTCCCTTAGTCGGGTTTCTATTATTTGCAAAGACCTAATGCAGAACTAGTTCATCGATGATAAATTTGTGAATCTTCAGTCTAGCATTGTAGTGGATTGCTATTTTTCTCTTACCTTAGTGCAGAGATTTTCCTCGTCTCTCCTTTCACAGAAGGCATCATGCCTAAGCCTTAGTAATCCCTCATTTTTCTTAGGGTCACGAGTGAGGCATTGAGGGGATAGGACATCGACTTCAATGGGCAGCATGGCTTCATACCCTTAGGCTAAGGAAAACAAGGAGTACCCAGTTGAGGTTTGGCTCTAGGTTCGTTATGATCAAAGCAATAGCAATAAGTCTTCGACCTAATTTCTTTTTACCTTGATAAGGCACTTCTTTAATGTTGACGTGATGGTATTGTTCATGGCCTCGACTTGCCTATTTGCTTGCAGATGGGTAACAAAAGAGAAGAAATTATCAATCTCATTCCTTTCATAAAAGCCTTGAAACAAATTGCTTTCGAACAGCATATCATTATCTGTGATGATCTTCTTTTGAAGTCCTAAGAGGTAGATGGTGTTCTTGATTTCAAAGGTCGAAACGGTAACCTGTGAGGGGCTCTACCTCAGCCCATTTGGTGAAGTACTAAATAATGATGATGGTATGATTATATCGTCCTTTAGCATTAGGGATCTTTTCGAGGTCAATCCCCCAGGTGTTGCACGACCAAGGGGAAGTCATGGTGATAAGAAGTTTCAAAGAAACTCTTGGGTTCTTGGTGAACCATTGACATCAGTCACACTTCTTAACTTAGTCTATCGCGTCTTTCATAGTAGTCGTCCAATAGTAGCCTCGACGGGTAGCCTTCTTTGCCAAGTTTTTCCCCTAGCGTGATCATCGTAGAATCCTTCTTGTAGTTTTTCCAGTCTTTGACCAGCTTCTTTATTAATTACACATCGCTAAAGTGGGTGGAGTTCCCCCACCGATACAGCTTCCCATCCATTATCGTGTAATGTGGTGTTCAATAAAGAACTTTTTGAGCCTCCTTCCCATCCATGGTAATTCACTGCCTACGAGATATTTTAGAAGTAGGGTTTTCTAGGTATCATCTCAAACTTCATTAATTTCCGTCGTGATTGCCCTTAACTTAAAGCAAGGGGTGGTTCGAACCTCGAGCAGAAACCATGGGAAGCTCTCCTCGGGGTTACTTGCTACCTTGGCCAACTAGTTGGCTTTGGCGTTCTTTTCATGTAATATCTGCTCTACCTTGAAATCTAAGAAATTGGAAATGAGTTTCTGGTATTTCATAACATATGGGGCCATCGCTTTTTCTTAACATGGAATTGGTCGTCGATTTGATTGATTACTAGCAATAAGTTATCGAACACTTGCAGAGACTCTACTCGTAAATCTTTAGCCATATTAAGACCGGCTAAGAAAGCTTTATATTCAATTTTTGGCCTTGAAGCTAAGACGGATACAAAGTAAAGTTCTTTTCCTTCCAAAGTGGTAAAAACCATGCTGGCCCCAGCCCTTTTTTGTTGGATGCGTCGTTTTCTATGTATTGTTACCATGTTGGTGAGATGAGGGTTGTTTCTTCTATGCCGATGTTTGAGCTTCAACAAACTGCTTTGAAGTTCGCCACGACTTGACCTACGATGGAAATTTGGGGGGTGGGAAGTGATGTGATGTGTTAGAGTTCTACTGATGATTTTAAGAGTCTACTTGCTATATCGTGTCGGCTCAGCACTTGTTTCAATAGTTGGTTGGTGAGTATCTTTATCGGGTGAGCTCGGAAATATGGCTAAAACCACCAGGCCGCCATTTGGAGGAAGAATGATTTCTTGACGAATTCGGCATATCTTGTTTTAGGGTTTAATAACCTCTTGCTAACATAATATACTGACCTTTGAATCTTCTCTTCAATGCAGACTAGAGCAAGGCATTGATCGTTGGCCAAAAACCGTGAGGTACAATTAAAGATCCTCCCCGTCTATGGGCTTGGCAAGTTTGGAGGGCATAGCTAGATGCCACTTTACTCTTCAAATGCCTTGGTGCACTCATCGCTCCAAATGAACGATTTCCCCTTCTCGATGAGGTTGAAGAAGGGTATACATCTATTTGTATCTTTTGATATAAAGTAACCGAGCACTACAACCATCCCATTCAGGCTCTGCACTTTTTTGACTATGCATGGGGACCTGCATGTCTTGGATCATCTAAATCTTATCTAGATTTTCTTTGATTCCTTTGGCGTTCATCAAGTACCCAAAGAATTTTCCTAATTGGATGGAGAATAAGCACTTCTAAGGATTAAGCTTTATATCGTACAGGTGGAGGATATCAAAAGTCTTGGCCAGGTTGTTTATATACCCCATCCCAAGACTTTCACTAGCATATCATCCTCGTAAACCTCTATCGGTCGACAGATTACTGAGAGAACATTTTGTTAATAATCCACTGGTAAGTGGCGCCTACATTGCAAAGCCTAAACGGCATGACCTTGTACTAGTAAAGCTCTATGTTGGTGATGAAAAAGGAGGGCTCATGGTTCGGGCCATGCATTGGGATTGAGTTATACCAGGAATAAGCATCCATAAGTGTGAGAAGTTCATTCATGTTGATCGAATCCAAAAGTTGATCAATGCGAGGCAATGAGAAACTGTCTTTCGGGCAAGCCTTATTGAGGTTTGTGAAATTGATGCATGTTCTCTATGTCCTGCTTGGCATAAGAACCAACATTGGATTAACCACCCTAACTAGGTACTCTACTTCATGAATGAACCCATTGGCAAGGAGCACTACCTCTTCCTTGAGTGCTTTATATCTTTCTAGGTGGAGAGGCCTTCTATTTTGTTGGAAGGGATCAAATTTTAGGTCGATGTTTAGGGTGTGGAAGATGATAGCGGGGCCCCTGTCGGTCATTTCATAATGCCCCTAAGGAACACATCTTTGCTTTTCTATTGGAAGTGTACCAACTCGTCGCTTATCTATGAACTCAATTATGCCTTAACCTAGATGACCTTGTATGATCATCATTGTCAAGTGACAATTCTTCAAGTGGAGTTATCGGCACACCATCGAGATTTGAATCTCTCATACATGTGTCGAGTAGGTCATTGTTATTTTCTATCTTGCTCAATTCCAAGTCACACTATTCCAATGCGTAAATCATGCACTTTATGACATCCTCGGATATAATAGACATTCTTACTCGAATCTCAGGGCTATGGTCACCCCTAGCTCTGAGAAATGAGTTCGTCAAGGTTGATAAGGATGAAGTTGTGGTATCTTTAGTTCTCACTTTCCAGTGGGGATGAACCTACTTATTCCATGCTGTTATGAGTTCTTTCGTCTTGTTTGGGTTGGCTAGGGAAAGATTGTCCCTGCCATTCATGGTGTCCTAACCTTTGGCATGAACGGGAGCATTGAGTGGCTTGTGTGCTCTCTCGGGGGCGGTGGTGCTTGCAGATGCTTTGACTTTAATGTTGCGGGTGTTTCCAATATGAACGAGAGTATTGGAGGGTTCTAGCGTTCTCTCAGTACCACCACTGAGCATATCTAGCTCTTGTTGTAATATTTGAACTCACTTTTTTTTGCTTATTGGAGTGATATGCTGCAGCAGTCTCAGGTGGCCCGTTGGTTATTTCGGATGCACCCTATCTGCCCTTTGATCGAGAACTTCATTATGAACCACTGATAGGTTATGATTGCATCCAGATCCCCCGGCATCGGTCCACCAATTAAGACATTATAAGCGAACGAGCAGTCCAATACAAAAACATTTAGCTGAATTTTGGACATGAGAGGTTCTTGGATAAACATGACTATATGCGAGGTTATCCCCAAGGTTACTATGACAACACCCCTTAACCCATAATGGGTTGTGCATAAGGAGTGAGGCTGGAGGCGAGAAGTTTCATTTTGTCAAAATCTTCCCTGAAACTAACATTGATGAATCTTCCCCCATTAATGAAGACCTAGTGCACCTTTGTACTAGCAACATTAACTAATATAACAATAGGGTCATGATGGGGAATCTAGCTCCACTTTTGTCTTATGCGGTGAAAGCGATGTCAGACTCTTCAACCCTGGGGGTCTTTGGTGC
The DNA here is from genome assembly GCA_030737815.1 of Allium fistulosum. Taxonomy (NCBI): domain Eukaryota; kingdom Viridiplantae; phylum Streptophyta; class Magnoliopsida; order Asparagales; family Amaryllidaceae; genus Allium; species Allium fistulosum. The sequence continues at coordinate 448,114,341 of CM060903.1, forward strand.
TCGAAGCTCGACTATGTATTTTTTATGGTTTAGCATGAGCTCTCTCCTATAGCGGGCTTAAGCGCCTCTAACGTTTCCGACCATGTATAGGCTTCTGTGTATAGACAATGTCCCTATGTTGATGGTGGCTACATTATTTTCAACCACTCATTGCGATAAGGTTTGTGGATTAGCTCGAGGCGCCCTCTGCTCGACTTCTAGTCTTACATACTGCACTAGGATACTCTCGCAAAATAGTCACTTTATTTCATCCTTAAAATGTCATCACTCATTGATGGAGTGGATGTAGAACTAATGGAATTCATGGTACTTTCCACCACACCTAGGCTCCTCCTCCATCCAGACCAGGAGGGAGGCATTCGCTAAAATGGCATGCAATCTCACGTGGTAGGATAAATGGTCTCTAAGTCATGATTCAAAGTTGCATGGTTAGTGTACCTTGGCTTAAAACGTAAACCATCTTCTAAGAGCTTCCTGTTATTTTCTTGTCGATCGTTCTTTCGTAGGCTATTCTCTTGCCTTCGGTAAGTCTTATTGTTTTACCTACTCTCCTTATCGCTATATGATATGTCGGTCGCATCCACCCTCATAATGTTGTTCACCTTGTAAAGGAATTCAAATAAGGACGAAGCAGGTTGTTTGTGCAATCTTTCCACATTCAGGACTAGTGCCTTACCCTTGAACGTAAGGCGACTACAAAGCTATTCTTATTTACTCCTCTTGCAAGGGTTAACTCTTTGTTGAAGCAGTTTACATACAAGAAAAGGGACATCTGTTAGGCCCTGTTTAATGTTTCCTAACTCTCTCACCATCACGGTCCTAGTCTTTGATATAAAGAACAAGTCTTAAAGTCAATGCATAACTAAGTCCATAAGTGGATGTTACCAGCTTGGAGATAAAGAAAGCAATGGTAGGCCGGTTTGATCAGGGTAAAAGGAAACATAAGGCACTTGGCATTTCCAGAAGGCTAGCTGGAATAGGTTATTAGATTGAACGATAATATGGTTAGACTAGTCAGTGCTCCTGGCGTACTTGTCCATGAAAGGCAAAGCATACCTCAAGTGGATGTAGGTGCTTAGGATATCTTCAGAGAAGGGCTCTGCATTCTCATTGTTTGATAGAACCTCGATGTTCATGTTTGTGGCTTGGACCCTATGTTTTTGCTGGCGTAAGCCTTCCATTTCTTCTTAGAAACTAGCCTCCACATACCATGGTGGCACCTAGCTAGGGACGGGGTGTGGTGATGGTAAGGTGATGGGGAACAATAGTAGTGGACTAGTGTAGGGGATATGTGTTTATTGACTGATGATGATCTGGATTGATGGACACGTCTCTCGTGGGATTTAGGCTAGGGTATCTCACTCTAGGACCAGGAGTGGACCGATCAATCTCATTTTTAAAGATTCTTAACTTAGCCACCTTAGATTTGGCAGTGAAAGAAAAGGTCGCGCGCTCCATTTGTTGCTTAAAGGCGATTAAATGTGGACAGTTTCTTAGCGGAAGGAGAGAGATAGTTTGCTTAGGCCTCTTGATACATGTCTGGTTTAGTTTGACATTGCGGACATACCCTGGCTCATGTGCATCACATATAGCTTTGTTATGAAAGGGAGCATCCATGGTGGGAGTCTTCAATATGACACATTTGTGGTGTCATGCATTATGTTATATTTGTAGGGAGTGGCAGGCCGGATGAGGTTCTGGTTTGTCATTGGTAGGACTATCAGGCTGAGATTCACTGTTGTTTAAGCATCCATCCTAGACCTAGGCCAATCACGTTACAAGAAAGATGCCCTACAATGGTTAATCTATTTATCATGTTGAGCCTTATGTCATTACTCAGTTCGGGGAAGGGGCAGTAAGCACTAGCCTCAGCGAGTCTGTTGTTGTAATGACCATTGGAGTTGTTAGCTTCATTCTTACCATGATTTTGCATGTTGTGAACTAGAGAGGAGTTTTTAGATAAGAAAAGTTAAGAAAAATGAGAGATTTTAGGTGAGACCCTTCTTCTTACATCAAAATGTCGACTAATAATTAAGCGAACCTTCGAACTATGGTTGAGAGGTGATGTTAGCAAAGGTTACTCACTATTACCTTGATATAAAAATGTAAAATGAGGAAATAAAATATGTAATGAATAAAGAGACACAAGATTTAGAGTGGTTCGATCTAATTTGATGTATGTGTGCAATGAAATTTTTCTTATTATTTTGCTTCTCTTACAATAGCTTGGATTACAAGAGATAATGATAAGAAAATAAATGCTTTGTAGCTTGCGGTGTTCGACCATTGTAAGTATTCATATTTGGCTTTATTTATAGAGCATAGAATTTGACTTGGATGGGCAAGATTGTGCTGCAAAGGTCTAGTAATATCTCTTGGCGGTTGATTATATTTGGTTGATGTGTACACCAGTTAGGATGCCTACTAGGCTATATGACTTAGATGATTGCTAGCTAGTGGTTTGTACTGGAACATGCCTTTGTCAGTGACATGCGGCATAGGATTAGGGAGTAGTGGTACAAGGGCCTTTACCAGGGTGGCAACAAAGGACAAAGAGGTATTATCACAGTGCCACTTTTGCTAGACGAACAGTGTTGTTTGTGCCAGTCTTGTTGGAGAAACTGTGCAATTGTAGCTTCCTTTTACAGTGGCGGTCAGGTACCTATAGCTAAAGCTAGCCATGTCATGATTAGGGAACTTCAATAGGTGTAGGCATATGAGGTGGAAGACGAGTGAAGGACCTATCTAGGGAGCAGGCCGTTAGCCACACCACTCGACTATTGATAGTCATTTTTCATGTTGGACCATTATCCGTTGTCATTACCTAATGATGACCACATGGGTTTTAATTGGTTCATGCATCCACTGGTGTCAGGCAGTCCGCATTGATGGGAAAACTAGCCAATCAAGCTGGATGCGGGCTTCGTAAAGTGAACGAGCCATGTATCAACTCCTGGGAACACATAGTCCAAAGTGCAAGCCAAGATGCGGGCCTAGATGCAAGCCAAGATGTTAGCTGTTGGCATCATGTGGACAAATAGAACTATGTAGGCCGATTCATTATACACTTGCAAGAAAATCAAGCAACGACATCTGCATTTCACTTTTTCTTAAAAATCCATTTGTAAACGATTGGTTTTATCTTTTCGGGCATGTCATCTAAAGACTAAACTTTGTTATCATACATGGAATCCATCTTGGATTTCGTAGCTTCAAGCCAAAGTGTAGAGTCTTTACTTTGAAGTGTTTATGGGAATTTGAAAGGAGTGTTGTATTTTATGACACAATCCTCTTTATCACCATCCACGAGAAAACTATAGAATCACTTTAATGCGCGAGATTCTCTGTTAGACCTTCTAATAGGTTGCGTGTTTTCGTATAATGGTGAATTTGATTCTTTAACAAGTTCAGCTTCTGTGTTAATTTATCTAATCTCATCCAATTCTACAACTTCATCATTAATTTATTTTGATAGAATTTCCTTTTATAAAAAGACAACATATTGAGAAATAACAAACTTATATTTCTCAATGTTATTAAAACTATATCCATGGAGTTCTTGGGATATCCTATAAATTTTCATAGATTTGATCTACCCTTAAGGTTATTGGAGTCAACCTTCTTAGCATAGGCTAGACAACCGTTCACCTTCAAATATTTGAGGTGCGGTTTCTTCCCATACTATATATCATATGGCATCTTAGGCATAGATTTAGTAGACATCAAATTCAACATATGTGTTGTGGTTTTCAAAGCATATCCTTAACAGGAAAGATGTAACTCAGCTTTACTCATCATCAAATGAACCCCAGTAGAGTTTGATTCCTTATCTCAAAAAAACATTATGTTGTGGAGTATAGGGTGGAGAAATCTGAGAGATAAACCCATTACCTTTTAGGTAACGTTGGATCAGGTCGAAGTGTTTTAATTTTATGGTCAGATTGATTTTCAACCTCATTCTTATACTCTATAAATTTCTTGGATACATCAGATTTATTCTTCATAAGATATACATTCCTAGTCTTGAGAAATCAGAAGTAAAAGTCATGAAGTAAGTAGAATCATCCTTAGTCACTATAGGCATCAGGCCCCATACATCAGTATGTACAAGAATCGAGAGTTAATCAACTCTTTCATTACTCCCATTGAAGGGGTGCTTGGTCATGTTCCCTTTAATACATGACTCATAAGTGCCAAATGATTCATAATCAAATGATGGTCGAAAAACCTTGGTTTTTAGTATATGTGATCTTTTCTCACTAATATTACTAGCCTACAATACCATAAGTAACTATTATTAATGTCAATAAAGGTTTATTAATAGCACATATATGATCAAAGTTAAGTACATGTCATAATCTGAAACACCATCATAGATATTATTTCCATTAAACACAATATTCATAATACTATTTTTAAACACAATTAACATAATATCAATTATTAAGAAGAAATGAAATCCACTACGCAAATTGAAATGATAGTCTTCAACTGTAGTTGCATCTACTATAGTCTTCCGCAGCTTAAAGCCTTATTTCACTTTTTTCCACATGTTGTTTGGCATCATATACCAGTAAGGATTACAGATATAAGTCCTGGATCCAGTATCCAAAACCCAAGATAATTTATTGATTGCAAAACTATTTTGATTCATAAATGTACCACTAGGAGCTAAAGAGTCTAACTCTTTTTTTCTCTAATCATCTTCAATTAGTCCAAATAATTGCATTTCCAGTCTCCTTCTTATGACAATGGTGACATTTATCTTTGTTAGTAGGAGCATTTTTCTTACCTTTCTTAGAACCATGCTTGTGTTTCTTTGAAGCTTTCGAACATGATGCCTTCTTCTTTACAAATAACATCATGCCTTGATCCTTGAATGAGCCCTCAACTGACATCAATATATTAGCTCAATGAGGCTAACACTCAACTGGTTCATTTATAATTTAATATAAATGCTCAAACTGTGTAGTCAGTGAGCCTAGGATCAAATCTGCTTGTAGTTAATTTTTTATCGTAAAATTTATCTCAGAAAGTTTATTAATATAGCCTTCCATTATTAAGACAAAATCCTTGACATGCCTGCCCTTGCCTACCTTCGTATTAAACAACTTTTTAGTAATCTTGTACCTTATGGAATGAGATTGCTTCCAAACAAAGCTTTGAGATTTTCAAAGATTTTATGGATAGACACATTTTCTTATTGTCTTTGCGATGACTTCTCTAAGTTGAAAACATGAAAACATGAGCTATTTAGTAGTCAGCTACCCAAGTGGTATAACTTTTTATTGTCTCGAGGTCATTAGTTGTAAAGAATTTTTCTTTCAAAGATTCATTAATAGATTACCATAAACGTTTATATATGTGTTATCTTTATTGGACTTGTCTAATCAATATAATTAGGTCCTATGAGCTTATCATTTTTAATACAGTTTTAGGTTAGTCATTATGTTGCAAATTTAATTTAAGTGGATTTGAAATTTTCATACGTAGCACATATTCTTATATTATTAGAAAGTTTAAATGTATTCATTTCAATTTTCTAACAAGCTTCTACTATATGTTTATGTTTCCAAAAACCCTAAGAATAACATAGAAATACTTCAATTTCTCTAATGGATGTTAGGACCCGCTTGCCTTGGGATTCTAACCTTGAGTTTGCCCAAAAAATTATAGCCCTGCAAGCGATGGATAACATTTTATCGATTGTATGATATAAAAACCCTAACCCTAGATCTTGTCCTAATATTATCCAAACCTTAAGTTTTCTCAACAAATCTAAAGAGATTACTCACTCATACCTACCATTTCATGAAGGCCTAGTATAACGCATGTACCTAGAGTTTGCTCTACAAATACGTACATTTATCTTATCTTGTTTAGTCAATATATTGGTAGTACTGCACATAATATACATAACCTGAGTTTTCTTAATAATTAAAGAGTCTGTAAGTAATCTATTAATATGTAAATGGTAGAGGACAATTTAGAGATTCATAATCTTAAATATATTCATTTATTAAAGTGAAATTGTGTAGCATCCCGTATCTGGAGGCCAAAAGCTTAGCGCTACAGATGCTGCAGTCATCTCTAGTATTAACTTCTGGTGACAAAATACGGTAATGCTAATGGTATCCATAATATCAGAAGCACTTGAATATGAAAAAAATCACAGATTTCAAAAAACAACATTTTACTCGTTACATTTCAAAATAATAATTCATTTTCAAGTTACATAATCCCATAACGATTCCTAGGTAAAGATCAATTATAATCATTACAAAAATACGCCAAGAGCGACATACGATGATGCCCCCTTGGTTTACCAAAGCAATATAGTCATATAATCATAACTATATTGCTTTGATCAACCTAGAAAGCATCGTCATATGTCGCTCTTGGCGTATTTTTGTAATGATTATAATTGATCTTTACCTGGGAATCGTTATGGGATTATGTAACTTGGATATGAATTATTGTTTTGAAATGTAATCAATAAAATGTTGTTTATTGAAACTGTGATTTTGTTCTCATTCAAGTGCTTCTGATATTATGGATACCATTAGCATTGCCGTATTTTGTCACCATAAGTTTATACTATAGATGACTGCAGCATCTGTAGCGCTTAGCTTATGGCCTCCAGATACGGAATGTTACAACGTGGTATCAGAGCATAGGTTTATGAAAACTTTAAACTAAAAAAGGTTTTTAAAACATAATCCTAAGGAATTAGAGTAAGATTGGGGTATGGGATAACGCTATAGTAACGTACTTGTATTTGCTATACATAAGTATACGCTTTATCTCTAGTCTCCTATCTTTGTTAGGTTATTTTCTATATCTCATGAGGTTTGAATACAGATATGGATGGTAGAAGAGGAAGAGTTAACCTTGGAGGGGAGGGCACCGATGGGAATGCTAGACCTAATACGAGGAGGACCCAAGGTCAGGCACAAGTAGAGAATATGGGTGCTGGAGTCCTACAGGTGGAGATGCGAGCTATGTATCCATATTTTGTGAATATGATGCAAGTTGGAATTGCAGCTGGAGTGGTAGGAGGAGATGCTGTAGGGGCAGGAGTTCCGAAAGTTCCGTAATTAACCATTATTCTAAGCTGAGCGGAGATTACGCTAAGCTTGGAGGGAAGCCATTTCTGGGAACAGAGGATGCTATAAAGGTGGAGAATTGGTTGCTACACCGTGAAAGAATCTTTGTAGATTTGGGGCTCAATGATGAGCAGAAGAGGAAGCTTGCTTCGAGACAGCTTCAGGGAGCAGCTTTCTTTTGGTGGAACAGTGTGACGGTTGGTGTGGATGAGGAAACCTTGATATGGGCATATTTCAAGTGGAGGTTCCAGGAGAGGTTTATGTCTGCGATGGCACAGTCGACTCTGATTAGAAAGTTTGCTAAGTTGGAGCAGGGAGATATGTCTGTTCTGGAGTATGCTTGAAGGTTTGAGGAGTTGGCTAGATATGGGTATGCTTCAGTGGATACAGTAATGAAGAGGAATGAGAAGTTTATCAGGGGGTTGAAGCCTGAGTTAGTAAGGGCTACATTACCTCATTTAGAGATCCTTCTGATTTTGTAGTGGAGATGGCCTTAAGGCATGAGGAGATTCTTGATTCTCTAAAGAAGAGTAAGGCTAAGGAGGTTCAGGTTGGTCAGAATCAGAAGAGGAAGTTCTTTCCAAAGAAAGATCCTCAGAAGGGTAGAGTAGCTAAGAAAGGGAGGTCTGAGATTGTCTGTTTTAAGTGCAACAAGAAGGGGCATTTTTCTAATGAGTGTCGTGCTGGAAAGGAAAAATAGGTAGCCGTGAAGAAGAATGTATGGTGCTTCAATTGCGACCAGATTGGCCACTATAAGAATCAATGTAAGGAGCCCGCTAAGAATGGAAAGGGCAAGGTGTATGCATTGGAGCTTTCTACTTCGAAGCCAACAGCTCAGGAGAAGGGAAAGGCAGTTTTGGGAGGTACGCTTCGGATTCATGGTATGTTTGTTAGCATTCTATTTGATACTGGTGCATCACATTCTTTTATATCTAGATGTTTGATAGATAAGCTTAACCTAGAACCCATATATTTGTTACTTCCTTACGGGTTGTGAATCCACTGGGAGGATATACAACTCTAGGGTTGAGATGTGGCCAGTTAAAGTTTGACCTGTTAGGTCATACTTTTGTTTGTAGTTTTCGTTTGTTTGATTTTATGGGTTCGGAATTATTCTTGGTATGGATTGGTTAAGTAAGTACGATGCTAGGATATTTTACCAGGATAGGAAAATATCGCTTAAACACCCTGGTTGTAGCAACAGGACTGTTTATACCATAGAAGGTTTTAGCGGTGAGGTGAATGCTTTGTTGGGTGTTATGGAATTAGAAGATAAGCTGAATCGAGTTTTCACGGTTAGAGAATTCGCTGATTTTTTTGAGCCTATAGTTTGGTTGCCGCCAAAACGAGCCGTTGAGTTTTGGATAGATTTGGTTCCGGGAGTAGAACCAGCGAGTAAGCCGCCAAGCAGGATGACCCCTAAAGAGATGAGGGAGTTGAAGGTGCAGTTTGTGGATCTGGAAGGCAAGAGTTTTATCAGACTGAGTAGTTCACCTTAGGGAGCAGCCGCGGTGTTTGCTAACACTACACCAAACAGCCCAATTTGTAACACTTTTCCGCTTTCAATTTATAACAGTAATAACCATTACAACTTTCTAACAGATATTATCGTTACGAACTTTTATAACGGTTATTACCGTTACTAAATTTGGTAATTTTGTAAATAGTTAAAAGTAACATGGATAGGAATGTAATTTTATTTTCTTTTATTACTTACCCCATTTCACACGCATAACATTTCATTGTTTCATTTATTTCCTCTTTCATTCTAGGGTTATCGCACTTCAATTTGTTCTACCACAGCCTCCGTCGTTCTGCCTCGCTTTCACCGTTCAACTACACCTCCGTTGTTTATTTTCCACTAATTCGATGAAGACAGAGGAAGATTGGGGCTTGCGTTCTATTTTGACGATCGATTGCAACCTAATTTCAAATTCAAATCACGTTAAGTTTGAATTTTTCTAAAAAGTATATCTGAACTTCGCCAGTTTATATCCCATTCTATCATCAACTGTATTGGACGGTCAGGATTTTATAGGAGGGACGTTGGGCGATTGTGACAGTTCCTAACACCATCAGTCTCCTTATCTGCTTGTTCCATAGGTATGTACATAATTAAAAAAAGGTATGATTTTTCCCTTTTTTTAGCAGCAGTTTAATATTATACTAATGTACCATTCAGTATGAGTGATCGTCTTATGGAGTTTTAAGGTTCAGTAAGTCAGGGTAGTCTTTGATTTCTTTTTTGGGATTTTGGGCCTTGACCATGAAAAACGTTGAGTTAAATATTTGATAAGTGATAAGTAGTTTATAAGGCTATTTTGAACAAGTACATACCAGACATCTTCATGTCAATAATTACTTGTACAAAAGAATTGCCGAGATAGGTCCACTGTAAATATTTATCTGGTTATTAAATTAGATGATTTTCTACATTGTTGTTTGTTTAATATGAACTCTATGGTCTTGGTTGGTTGTATTTTGCAATTTTTTTGGTCTTTGATCAGCTTTGTTGGCATGAATTCCTACATTCTATGTGAACGGTACCTATTCCTGATTTGTGAGTTAAGCAAAGCATGAGTTTCAGAAATCACATTTGTAAAATCTGTCGTGAATTTTATGTTCCGTCTGAAAACTCTGAACTATGTTTCTGATTTGTGATTAATTTTTTTGATATCAGAAAAGTGTTTATGCTAAGTCTGTTTAAATATAGAAAAAAGTAAGATCATTAGCTGGTATAATACAGTTGGTTGCCTCCTGAAATCCAAACCAACAGTACTATGCAAAAATTTATTAATAGTGCTATAGTATTTTATTTACTTTTATTTTTCCCTTTTTCCCTCTGAATAGATTATGTGCAGACTATAACAATGTTTAAGCAAATAATTCTCAAGCACCTTCTTTGACTGTTTGATATTGGATGCAGAGGCTTGCATGCTATCTTATTTTCATACTGTTTTTTTGTTAGCATACTTACTTTCTGCAAGATGAGAAGTTTTTAGCATATAGTTCCTAACATCTTCCTTTAGAGTTATACTCATAATTAAAGATTGTAATAGCAGTGATGCGATACCTTTTGTTTCTATCAATTTGTATATTGGTTTAATAGTTTCAATTGATTAAAGTCGCTTAGATTTTAGTCCAACACGAGGAGGGAAAACATTTGCAATAGTTTTTATGGTTGCATCTCCTAGTTCAAAACATATGAGTTATATACATATTTTGAACTATTTTATTACAGTGCTTTTGCTTTTATATTTCTCTTATAAATATGACATGGTCAGTTACATAAGGTATGGATATGCTTTCTCTATAAATCCGTATACACTTAATTTTGCATGCTATCCTATTTCATCAACGAAATATTTGTGATATTACATTCTCTAATTAAATACGAATAACCTAGCAATAGTTAATGTTGGATATAAAGTACGTTTTCTCTAGTTTAATACAAATAACCCATGACACCAATTGATGGAATAATAGAAATAAAGCAAGTTTCAAATTTTTAATTCTTAACATAAATAGTTTTTGCCATTTCTTCCACATATATCTCACTCTTATTGAATGACAATATGTCAATTTAGAAAAATTATATTATTACAAGGAATAATCATAATGCTTGGAATTGTAGTTTGTATCATGCATACATAATTTGTGAGGATGCAAAAATAGAAAAATAAAATAGTCATTAAGGTCTCATTACACTACTTTCTTGCCCTATATATACCACTGTAGATATTTAAAATGATTGTTTGGCAGTTTGTAATTATATTTTGTCATTAATTATTTCCCTATTTTAACTGTCAACAAGTAATGAACTTGAACCGGTGATCTATTGCCACTAGCTATTTACGTTATTTTTTCTTTCTCATTACTCTCATTAATATAACATGATCACTCAAATTAGGCATTAGTGTGCTTCCTCTATAAGTCTGCATACACTTAATTTTGCATGCTTTCCAATATCATCAAGAACCTTAACAGCAATTAATGGTAGAAATAAAGTAAGATTTATCTAATTTTAATACAAATCACCCGTGACACCAATTAATGGTAGAAATAAAGTAAGTTTCAAAATTTTAATGCTTAGCATAAATTGTTTTATGCCATTCCTTACACAGATGCCTTATTGTTACTGAATGACAATATGTCAAGATAAGAAAAGTTCTTGCATGCTTTAGACTATTTTGGTTTCTAGTAAAATTTATTTGCAAATCTCCACTGAGGTACATAATTAAATCTCCTTATAATCTATTAACCTGATTCCATGTAGCCAGTCATTTTATCTCAATTATTTTCGAAATAATTTTTTCCTATCTTTTTTATACTGATTTGATTTCTTTGGACGTTACCACATATTTTAATTCTTAAACTCTCACTATCTGAATGATGTTTTAAAATCTTTTACACATTCAGACTAATTTTTAATCTTTTCAGTAATGATATAGTTTCCGTCAGATACCCCATTGCTAAAATTTATCGTTCTGTTCCAACAATTTTTCTGTAATCAAACTTGTCCGACGTGTAATACTTCTTGACTATGCACACCTACATCGCCAAATATTCAGCTTTTTCCTTCCCATACGTGGCTGGACTTGATGACTAGTAACTGTATTGAATTTCCTTTTTGCAACTTACATAAAGTTATAATCTAACCTACTCATTATGTGCACCGTAACTAAAGTTCATGCTCGCTAAAGACTCCCATCTATCAGTATTTACTTTACACATTTTTCTCTGTAAATCATTTTTCTGGTATATCCAATAGGCGTGAATTAAACTGTGGTTCATGCTATTTTGGTTTGTGTGGTCTTGGTATCTTCCTCACATCATCCTCAGGTCTTAGATACAGGTCCATTATCTCAGGTGAAATGCCACCTGCTTACCATAAACAGAGCCACTTCTTATAGTTGTTACAAAGATTAAGTTGCTGTTGATCCGTAATTTTAAGAATATTGGTAGTTGGAAGGTAGTAATAGCAATGGTGGTAGGGAAAAAATACAATGACCGTTGCTCGCCACCTACTCCATTGAGAAATCTGTAAAAACAGGTATGTTATTTATAAAATTATGTAGTATTCAAACTTCTTTACTTTGTAGTTCTCTATAAACGGTTCATTCGTTCACTTATCAGCGTCTACACAAATAGGATAATATGACCAGTATTTTTTACACATAATTTTCTGTAAATGCAGACTAAAAGAACCATGGAAAGCAATACACCATACATCATTCTTGGAGCATTATACAGCTACCTTCTCTACCTGTCCTGGAGTCCTTCCACATTGCAAACAATGTTTGCTAGTAAATACTGGTTACCTCAGGTTTGTACTTCTACCTTCTTAGGTTTCAAACAAATAACTAAGCTATCAAAATAATTTGTTTTGGTCATGCAACTTAAAAGCAACACTATTTTCTTATGCAGTTATCTGGCATCTACAGCATGTTCTCAAAGGAAATGACCGTTGCTTATGCTTGGATTCACTTGCTAGCTGTGGATCTCTTGGCTGCCAGGTCTTTTTTTAAAACCTTTATTTATTAATTAATTTTGAATTATGTATGCTCATAGTTGATGAATATATAATTGTATTTATGCAGACAAGTATACTGTGATGGCATATTGAACAACATAGAAACGAGGCATTCTATCTAAAGACTAAATTCGACAGTTCACTAACAGACATTTTAGCTAAAGAAGTAGTGTACTTGCAATTTCTACATGTGAAGCTGCAGCTGCCATTGAACTACAAGCATGGCTTAGACAGTGGATCATTTCAGGCTTGCAAATGAAGTAGGGGACATGTAAGCGTGGCCTGGACAACCACGAGGGACTGCTGAGTAGTGAAGCAACAATGAAAAGCATAAGGATCTAGAATTTATTTTGAAGTAATGTTAGAACTTGTAATATTTTGATTTCATACTCTTTAGTTATGTATGATGAACTTTTGAAATTTCGAATCTTCCTTTAATTTGTTGTCAAATATTTGTGCAATTTAAGTTGTATGTTTGGATGCGTAATTGCTTATTGTTATCGAAATTATGTAATTTTTGATATGTATGTACCTACTGTATTATAATAGACAATTCTGTAGTGTAAATGCTAGCAAAAATGCATCTCTATATGGTTTGGTAGCTGTAACGAACATATTCGTTACTAAAGATGAAATTTGTAACGAGCATAGTCGTTACTATTGATGAAATTTGTAACGAACAAATGCGTTACTAATGACGAAATTTATAACGAGCATAGTCGTTAATATTGATGAAATTTGTAACAAACAAGTGCGTTACTAATGATGAAATTTATAACGAGCATAGTCGTTACTAATGATGAAATTTGTAACAACCTATTTCGTTACAAAAATTTAGATTTCTAACGACAAAGTCCATTGGTAAGTAATATATCTAATAACGGGTAGAGGCCGTTATAAATATTTGTAACGAATTTCCTCACGCCTGTACCGCTCACGACTATATCTGTTATAAATTTCATTTGTAACGACTATATTCATTACAAATAAACCTTTTTGGTGTTGTGTAAGAAACCGGATGGATCGTTAAGGCTATGTATTGATTATCATAAGTTGAATGAGAGGACGATAAAGAATCGATATCCATTGCCCAGAATTGATGATTTGTTCAATTAGTTGAGTGGAGCCAAGATATTTTCTTAATTAGATTTGGCAACAGGTTTCCATCATCTCAGAGTAGCAGAGGATAGTATACCTTTGACGGCGTTTAAGACCAGATATGGGTCGTACGAATGGTTAGTTATGCCGTTCGGACTGACTAATGCGCCGGCTTTCTTTATGGATTTTATGAACCGAGTTTTCTGCGAGAACTTGGATAGGTTCGTATTGGTTTTCATAGATGATATTTTGATATACTATAAGGATGAAAGAGAGCATGAAGTTCATCTTAGAGTGGTGCTTGAGATGCTGAGGCAGCATCAGTTGAAGGCGAATTTTCCGAAGTGCTATTTCTGGAAGAAGGTAGTGAAGTTTGTTGGTCATGTAGTCCCAGAGAAAGGGTTGTTAGTAGATCCGACTAAGATTGAATCGGTGAATAGTTGGAAGAGACCCGAGACAGTGACTGAGATAAAGAGTTTTCTTGGATTAGCTGGTTATTATCGGAGATTCATTAAGGATTTTCGCGGATAGTAGTATCGATGACCAAGCTAACAAGAAAGGATGTGAAGTTCGTGTGGACCGATAAGTGTGAGGAAGTGTTCTAGAGTTTGAAACACTTATTGACCCATGTACCTGTGTTGGTTATTCCAGAAGGAAATCAGGATTTGGTGGTTTATACAGATGCATGTGGAACATGATTAGGAGCCGTGATGATGCGGAGAGGTAAAGTGATTGCCTACACTTGTAGACAGCTTAGACCGCATGAGGTCAGATATTCGACGCATGATTTGGAATTAGCTGCAGTGATTTTTGCGTTGAAGGTGTGGAGAATTACCTTTTGGGAGAGAGGTTTGAGTTATATATAGATCATAAGTCGCTGAAGTATTTGTTCTCTCAGAAAGAGATGAACATGAGAACACAGAGATGGTTAGAGTTTATTGATGCTTATGATTTTAGGATTGAGTACACACCATGGAAAGGCAACAAGGTTGCAGATGCACTTAGCAGGAAACATCAGAATGCACTGTTGAGGATGGTTGCTGAGTGGAAAGATTTGGAAGCATTAGCAGATTGCAGTGGAGATATGAGGCTGGGTCTAGCGGAGAAACCATAGTGTTATCTTGTTTGGAAGTTTGACCAGTGATAATCGAAAGGATTGCTTCTAAACAGAAGGAAGATCCGGTATTAGCTGAACGGATCAGGAAGTTAAGAGATGGAACCGAGAGCGATGACTTGAAAGATTTCGGTCTTGACCAGAATGGGTGGTTGAGAAAGAAAGGAAGATTATGTGTTCTGAATGTAGGAAACATAAGGAAAGAAGTCTTGGAGGAATGCCATCATTCGAAGTTCTTTATTCATCCAGGAGCAACTAAGATGTACCAGGATGTGAAGAGGAGTTTCTTCTGGGAAGGTATGAAGCGGGATATTGGCTTATGGGTAAAGCAATGCTTGATTTGCCAACAAGCAAAGGCTGAACACCAGAAGCCAAGTGGGTTTCTTCAGCCATTAGATATTCCGGTATGGAAATGGGATTCTATATCTATGGATTTTATTGATGGGTTGCCAAGGTCGAACAGAGGAAATGATGGTATATAGGTCATAGTAGACAAATTGACCAAGAGTGCCGATTTCATTCCAGTTAAGTCAACCTAAACGGCAGCTGTTACAGCGAAGTTGTTTATGAAAGCTATAGTTAGACTGCATGGAATTCCTAGTAGTATAGTAAGCGATAGAGATTCCTTATTCACTAGTGAGTTCTAGAAGAGTCTGCATGAAGTTTTGGGAACCAAGCTCAAGATGAGTACCGCTTTACCATCCGTAAATAGATGGGAAAAAGGAGAGAGTTAACAGAGTCTTGGAAGACTTGTTAAGAGCTTATGTTCTAGATTTCGGGGGATCATGGGAAGACCATCTGCATTTAGTCGAGTTTTTATATAACAACAGTTATCAGACTGGTATTGGGATGGCACCGTTTGAAGCTTTGTATGGAAGGCCATGCAAATCTCCCGTTTGTTGGTTGGAGACCGGCGATAGGTTGGTTCTTGGTGCAGATTTAGGTAGAGAAACTGCAGAATAGATTGAGATCATTCGAGCTAGAATGAAGGAAGCTCAGTCTAGGCAGAAGAGTTATGTAGATAGAAGAGGAAAGATTTAGAGTTCTCAGTTGGAGATCAGGTTTTCGTCAAAGTGTCACCGATGAAGGGTGTGATTAGATTTGGAAAATCAGGAGAGTTAGCACCGAGATTCGTTAGTCCTTTTCTTATTGTTGATAGGGTCAGGAAACTCGGATATAGAGTTGAGTTACTGAGTAGTTTGGCAGGAGTCCATGATGTTTTTCATGTTTCTCATCTTAGAAAGTGTGGTAGAGACCCGGAGACTACTGTTGCACTGACTGTGCTAGAGGACTTAGTAGTAGAATCAGACTTGACTATCATGAGAAAGCCAGTTCGTATTGTTGCGAGAGATAAGAAGAGGCTTAGGACCAAGATGGTCAGGTTAGTTAAAGTCTAGTGGAGCGACGATGACAGGGACTGTACTTGGAAGAATTAGAGCAGGATTAGAGATACTTATCTTGACTTGTTTGATGGTATGTTTCACCTCTTTGATTGATATGTTGTGTACCTTATTGTAATTTCGAGGACGAAATTCTTTAAGGAGGGGAGTTTGTAACACCCCATTTTTTGGTAACATTATTTAGGATATTTAATTAGTTAAATTAAGTAAAATAACGTGTTGATTAGGGGACTGAGATTTGATTTTATTAAGGGGTAGCCGTGCCATTTAACCAATGAATTAAAATAAGAGTTAACATGAAATAGAGGAGGGGTAAAATAGGAAAAAGGCCATTCTTATACCCCTAAACCCTTGGCCGTGTATCCCATACACATTCATTTTCATTTATCAAAAAAAATTAAACTTGAGGTCGGCCACCATTAACAAGAAAAAAGGGAAGAAGATTAAGAAAAGCTAAGGAATAAGCTAATTCAAATAAAATCCATTCACATCCCTATCTCTTTAATCTCTAAAACTAAGGTGAATAATACTTACATCTCATATTTCTTTTGTTTTCAGTTTTAAGATAAAATCTGAAATATATTGCATTGATTTACCATGTTTTCGAAATGATGGAATGATTATATATACTTGTCGATGATTTATGGTTGTTCATATAGATTTTATGACATGTTTTGATATGAAAACCCTATTAAATGACATCCAAATGCCTTGCGAATTTTTATATAGATTAGATATGATATTTTAGAGATGGGTTTCAATTTTCAGAATTTTCTGAATTTATGTGGATATTATATGAATTTTCTAGTGAAGGAAATGTTATTTTGGATTAAAAATTATTTACGGCTAAATAGTTAATGGTTTGGGTCTGAAATTAATATATGTTAGAAAACATATTAAAAGTGATTTTCTGGAATTTTTGTAGAATTTTCCTAATTGTTTTAATGGGTAAATAAAATTATTTAAGGTATGAGACTTAAATGTTTTATATATTTATGAAAGGAGAAGGAGCTTTTTGTAAATAAATTTAAATTGTTAATTCTAGAGAGTCGGCAGTACTTTTAGAAAAGAGAAACTTGCAACCAATCACAATTTGACAAATAAAGCAGGTTAGGTACAAAAAATAGTTTAAAAGGACAAATAAACATGTTTTTCACCGTTTCGATGCTTTCGGCACTAGGTTTTGCTTCCTTACCTTCGCCTCCGACACTGTTGAAACCAATGCACATGGTATCAGGGAACTGGTACATAATGAATAAGATGTAGGTTGAAGGTAGAGAGTCGAGACCAGGGGTTCCGAAGGGGTTGAAGTACTACTTTGCTTTTAAATGAAAATGCGCGTGCTTGCTTTCGACTAAGTAGCTTTCGACTTGCTTAGTTTTCGACTAGGTCAAATGGATTTAAAGAAATGGTTTCGATTGAGTTGCGATTTTGTTTTAAATGACTGGTATGGACTAAGTCGAAACCTTTTGGCTGCCGCTTCCTTCCTTTCAACCCAGATGGTTTCGAAGGGGTTACTTCATTTTCTAAAATTTGGCCACTTCTCCAATGCTTTCGAAGGGATGGTTTCGTCACCATCACTTCTTTACTTAGGAATGATTTCGAAAGGAATGCTTTCGACTTAATTGGGTTTCTGATCCTTTTGCTCTAATTAAAGGCATAATCCAAATGGTTTCAACTGAAATGGTTTTCAAAGGTTTCGAAGAAGTAAATTTTTGAATGGTTTCGAAAGGTTTCCACATGTTTTAAATTAAACCCAAGTGCTTTCGAATGGTAGGTTTTGACGCCTTCGAAAGTTTTTAATGAATGGTTTCGAAGGGTTGGTTCCCCAGTGTTTTGAAAAGATTGAAAAGAAAGGTTTTTCCTATGTTTTCAAATGGCAATATTTAAAGGTTTTAAAAGAAGGATGTCTAGGATTTTAAAGCTTTCGAAGGGAAGGTTTTTATGCATTCGAAAGAAAGAATTTGAATGGTTTCGAAAGAAAAGATTTGGCCTTTCGGCCTAGGTTAAGTAAAAGGTTTTACTTAGTTTCGAAAGGGGTACTTTCAATGTTTTCGAAAGGGTTGTTTAAAAGTTTTAAACAAAGGTTTCGAATGTATTAACTATGCAATATAGCCTAAGTGTTTTCAAGTTAAAAAGGTTTTTAACTTGTTTTGGAAGGATAGCTAATCCTCATTAAAATTCATCAACATTGTTTTGAGTAAAATATATATATATATATATATATATAACATGGAAAAATAGTTTAGAATAAAGCTAAGAATATATTTTCCTTGTATAACTATGATTTATAAGGTTAGATCATTTTGAAAAGGTTTTCAAGGAAAAAGATGAAGGGTAGTTAACCCTAAGAAAATGATTCGGACAATTAGTCCAGTTTGCGGGCAGTTAGTCCAATTTGCGGACAGTTAATCCAGTTTGTAGGCAGTCAGCGCAGTTTTCGGACAGATAGTCCATTTATTATTGTGGCCAGATAGTCCATTAGTTACTTTGTTATAGCTTAACGGACATTGCTATTATTATCAGTAATATAATCAGTATGATAAACCAGTTTGGTTGCAGGAAAAGATTTTCAAAATATATGTTTTAAAGAGGATATCAGTGAGGGGAAACCCGTTTTGCTAAGCAGCGTGGTCTCACTTAGTACCAGTAAACTGAGATATAATAGTATTATTCACACTAGACTTTATGTCTGACTCGAAGTTTTTGTTTTCCCCTTAAACTCTCGGGTGCTCAAAATTGATTTCAGTAGGCTGAGGGTTGAGGTTTATAGGTTTTAGTTTTGAAAAATAAAGCTTCCAGAGACGAGCGGGTGGCTGTCAGATAGCTAATTAGGAGTTTCAGTTTATTTCCGTTGTGCATATGAAGTCAGATATGACTATATTGCTTTGGTCAACCAAGAGGGCATCGTCATATGTCGCTCTTGGCGTATTTTTGTAATGATTATAATTGATCTTTACCTGGGAATCGTTATGGGATTATGTAACTTGGATATGAATTATTGTTTTGAAATGTAATCAGTAAAATGTTGGTTTTTGAAATATGTGATTTTGTTCATATTCAAGTGCTTCTGATATTATGGATACTATTAGCATTACCATATTTTGTCACCAGAAGTTAATACTATAGATGACTGCATCATTTGTAGCGCTTAGCTTTTGGCCTCCAGATACGGGATGTTACACATTGATATAGAGAATAATGTATTTCTAATGAAATACATATGTGACTTAACTGTTAGATGCGTTAGAAATCTCGGTACATTTGATACATAATATTCATAGATACATAAGAAATACCATTATAAACATGTTCTTCCAAATGAAGAGAGGATTTTTGGCTAGTGAAATTCCAAAGAGGGAATTCGGGATTGGACATAGTATGGGATATCTAAAGCAATATAAAATTATGGTGTGATTGCTTTACTTTTCATACTTTTTTACTTAAGCTGTATTATACTCTACAAGTTTGATACTCATCCATATTATTATTAGATCCATGTATACATGTATGTTAACCCGCATTTTTGGCAAGGCAGCGTACATGCAGATTTAACCCAATCGATGCACGGTTATCGAGGTTGGAATGTGTTTGACTCGACTGGACGGATAGACGATCAATCACGGATGATAAACATGATTATGATGCTGGGATTTGGCATAATCGATGGACGAAAGGCGTGGAATACTTGAAATATGAGCTTCGACAAAAGTCGAGTTGATTCGACATGCTTGGAGTTTGCTTCGAGTCACTTGTGGATTTACTTCGTGTTTCCAAACAGTTTTCTTCGAGTTAGGCCAAGGCGTTCTTCGGGTCACTTGGGATCGGCATGTTTCCATGGGGTTGGTGTTTACTTCGGGTCGGCGCTCCTTCAACTTCGGGTCGGCACTCCTTCAACTTCGGGTCGGCATGTATTATCGGGTCGACATGTGTTATGGGGTCGGCATGTATCTTGAAGGATTGACATAAAATGGAGGGTTCAGCACTACTTCGGGTCAAGGAGCAGGCTTCTTCGGGTTGGCAATAGGTTTTCAGGTCGGCATAGGAACTTGGGTCTTGGTGTCGGCTTGTTTCTGCTTACTTCTGGTCGGCTATGGACATACTTCGGGTCGGTCTTGGGAAATCAGTTCGACATAAAAGCAAGGGGTCGGCATATTTTCACTTCGAGTCACATGGCAGTCTGCTTCGGGTGATATAGGGATCTGCTTCGGGTCGGGTTGTAAGTATCTTCGGGTCGGCTGTGAGGAATTAGGGTCGGCATGTTCTCAGTTCGGCAGTATTCTACTTCGAGCCATAACATGATTTACTTCGAGTCATTGGTAAACTTGCTTCGGGTCATTACTCGGGCTTCTTAGGTCGGCATGTTACATACTCCAAGAAAGCAGTGGTCGACAATATAGACTTGACTATGGTTCTAGTGGGCCCGTATCACTCAATAAGCCCAGTAACCAGGATTAAATATGGTAGGCGGGGCTTCAGAAAAAGGGATTCTTATTATGTTTTCCTTTATCTTCTACTTAAAGGCTACTCTGCCATTATTGTTTTAAAAACTCTAAATTGTATTTGTAATCGATTCTCTAGCAACAAAAAGGAAATTTCTGGAGTGGACGTAGGCCGGAGTTAGCCGAACCACTATAAATCTTGTCTTTCTACTGCTTTCTTTTTAATTTTTGTTGTTCTTCATATTTATATCCTCTTCATACATTCTATCTGTGATCTGTGGTCTGTGACTATGAATTGGTGCTTTCATCTGCAATTGGGTGTTTGTAGCCATTTTTGGCGCTAACATTTTGGTGCTTTCACTGAGAAAGCTAGCACTCAGGGATTCTGAAGCTTGGATTTTGGATTTGAAGGCTTAGGAACTCAGATTCTGGACGCTATGGCAAAGAAATAAATAAGGAGACAGAGAACGGAAAGGAGTCGTCATGAAGGAAGTCAGGAGGCTTCCTCAGGAGCTAAGCAGACCTCAATCTTCATCACTAGAGACGAAATGGAAACAATGCTGAAAAGGAAAGAGGACATGATACATAACTTACTCCAATAGGTTGGACAAGCTGGAGTGCAAAGTCAAGGGAATGGAGTTGCAGGGAATGCTGAAAATGAGGATTACAAAGCTGAAGTAGCAGGAAATGGAGGAATTCTAGAATCAGGACTGAGAAAACGGGACAATCGAAATACGGGATAGAGAGGGACTATCGGGAACGGCCCCTGAACTAGGGGGCATACCCCCGAATCATGTTGGCTCAATTCCAGGAAGGATACCAAGCGGTGCTGTGCAATTTGGCATTAATAGGGAAGTGAATGCTCGTCCAGAAGATTAGATTTTAGGATTCCCTCATGAAATCGGGGGGGGGGGGGGGGGGGCAGGTCGGAGACATCAGACAGAGGCTACCACTTGATGAAAACAACAGGTTAGCAGACATGGTCAGACGAGCTATGAGGAGAGGATTGGTGAATAGAGATTTGAAGGATGTAAACAGGAGCCCCTTCACTCCTATGATCATGCAAGCTAGGAATCCATCGGATTTCAAACTACCATTACTGGAGGTGTATAATAGGAGAACAGATCCCACTGTTCACTTGATAAGGTACATGAGGCACATGTAAGTACTAGGGGCATCGAAGGAGGTCATGGCACGATGCTTCCCTTTGTATTTGACGGATATAGCAGCATTATGGTTCAGACAACTGGAAAGTGGCTCTATTAGCACATGGATGGAGTTGATTGAGAGGTTTATCAGGCAATTTCGGGTCCACATCGTGAGACCCAAGAATGTGATGACTTTAACATCGATGAAACAGTGGAAGGGAGAATCACTTAAGGATTTCTTAACCAGATTCAATGCGACAGTGGCTTCGGTGAATCGACCCGATCCATCGATGGTTTTGATGGCGGTAGTCTCAGGAATTGCGGATAATTCGGATTTCAAGATATCTTGGAGCAGGATCCACCGATGGATCTCGGGGAGTTTTACCATGAAGCGGAAAGGTTTCTACTACAGGAAGATGCGAAGGCTGAAAGAGAGGGGAGAGAGGCTGAAGTTTATGTAGTAAAAGGTGGAGGTCCACCCAAGGAGGATTCAAACGGGGACGATAGAGGCAAAAGGAAAACGTACGACAACGGTAACACACTGAAAAGGCAACAGAGGGAATCAAAATTCTCCTCTTACACGGATTTGACTGAGACCCTAGAAAGGATTTATTTGGATGCTCGAGGATGCCTCCAGTATCGAAGGTCGACAAAAAGGGAACCTTTTGAATACGAGCGGCATCGGGAAAGCATTGCTTGTTCCATGAGCTGGATGGCACAACACGAACGATTGTAGGAATTTGAAGGATATAATTGAGGAGCATGTGAGGAATGGTCATTCACAACAATACATAAGGAATCGAGCAATGGTAGTGGAATAGGAGCAGCCACTGCCCACCTCAGACGAAGATGGCACTGGATCTAGGCATCGTCGTCAGCTTATTATCAACTGAATGGATTTATGGCTTTGAATATGTAATGAACCCCGAAGTAAGGCGGCCAAGTCACTTACACATATACGGGATCGAGGATGGTCCCTAGGCATGCTCTGAGATGATGATATACTGTGAAGCTCAGGTTTATGAAATCTTGTTTTTTCTATTTTCTGTGAACTCTGGTTTCTTTCTTGGTACTATGGCTATTTGGTTTTCTTGATTGTATGGACTTTTATTTTATCAATTGAAATTTGTGATGATTGGATTTGGATTAATTTAATAAATAATACTGGTCACGCGATTACGGTCCCGACCGAAGAGACGGGGCAGTAACCACGGGTTACGAGTTCCTTCACCGAAGAGCGAAGGAATAGACTCGAACACGGAATAAGTCCTCGACCGGAGAGTCAAGGTCGGAGAATAAAAAGTCCTCGACCGGAGAGTTGAGGCCGGAGAATATAAAGTCCTCGACCGGAGAGTCGAGGCCGAAGAATATAAGTCCTCGACCGGAGAGTCGAGGCCGGAGAGTATAAAGTCCTCGACCGGAGAGTCGAGGCCGGAGAATATAAAGTCCTCGACCGGAGAGTCGAGGCCGAAGAATATAAGTCCTCGACCAGAGAGTCGAGGCCGGAGAGTATAAATTCCTCGACCGGAGAGTCGAGGTCGGAGATTATAAAAGTCCTCGACCGGAGAGTTGAGACTGGAGAATATAAAGTCCTCGACCGGAGAGTCGAGGCCGGAGAATGTAAGTCCTAGACCGGAGAGTCGAGGCCGGAGAAAGATACCCTACGGATTAAGTCCTTGACCGGAGAGTCGAGGCCGGAGAAGAAAGACCATGGATAAGACCTCGACCGGAAAGTCGAGGCCGGAGTAGGATAAAATGACCCGGTGTGGTCTATGGATTTGTATTTGGACCCGGAGAGGTCCCAGCTTTGGATATGGACCCGGCGGGGTCCCGGTTTTTGATAAGGGCCCGGAAAGGTCCCGGCTTTGGGTATGGACCCGGCGAGGTCCCGGGTTTGGATTACAGGACCCGGTGAGGTCCCGAACTTGGATAAAACGATCCGGAGAGATCGTGGATTCGGTTAATGGATTTGGAATGAATTCGGAATTGGATATCGACTCAGAACAGTCATGGATTTTGTTAATGATCCGGAGAGATCAAGGAATTGGTTTGGCAATGGACTGGATTCAAGGTTAGATATGGCAGTCAATGGATTATGGACTTCGAATTTCGGACTTATGACAATACAAAACACACCTTCCTATCGCAAGGCATGTTTTGAGGGGCAAAGTGTTAACCCGCCTTTTTGGTAAGGCAACGTACAAGCAGATTTAACCCAATCGACTGCAAAATTATCGAGGTTGGAATATTATGGGTTTGACTCGATTACGAAGCCGGGATTCGGCATAATCGATGGACGAAAGGCGTGGGATACTCGAAATATGGGCTTTGACAAAAGTCGAGTTGATTCGGGATGCTTGGAGTTTGCTTCGAGTCACTTGTGGATTTACTTCGGGTTTCCAAGCAGTTTTCTTCGAGTCAGGCCAAGGCATGCTTCGGGTCACTTGGGATCGGCATGTTTCCATTGGGTCGGTGTTTACTTCGGGTTGGCGCTACTTTAACTTCGGGTCGGCATGTATTATCAGGTTGGCATGTGCTATGGGGTTGGCATGTACCTTGAAGGATCGGCATAAAATGGAGGGTTCGACACTACTTCAGGTCAAGGAGCGGGCTTCTTCGGGTCATCAATAGGTTTTCAGGTCGGCATAGGAATTTGGGTCTTGGGGTCGGCATGTTTCTGCTTGCTTCGGGTCGGCTATGGACATACTTCGGGTTGCCCTTGGAAAATTAGTTCGGCATAAAAGCAAGGGGTTGGCATATTTTCACTTCGAGTCACATGGTAGTGTGCTTCGGGTGATATAGGGATCTGCTTCGGGTCGGTATGTAAATATCTTCGGGTCGGCTGTGAGGAATTAGGGTCGACATGTTCTCGGTTCGGCAACATTCTACTACGAGGCATAACATGATTTACTTCGAGTCATTAGTCAACTTGCTGCGGGTCATTACTCGGGCTTCTTGGGGTCGGCATGTTACATACTCCAGGAAAGCAGTGGTCGACAATATAGACTCGACTATAGTTCTGGTGGGCCAGTATCACTCACGAAGCCCAGTAACCAGGATTTTGCCTATAAATACGGTATGCGGGGCTTCAGAAAAAAGGATTCTTATTATGTTTTCCTTCATCTTCTACTTAAAGGCTACTCTTGCATTTTTGTTTTAAAAACCCTAAATTGTAATTGTAATCGATTCTCTAGCAATAAAAAAGAAATTTCTAGAGTGACGTAGGCCGGAGTTAGCCGAGTCACAATAAATCTTGTCTTTCTACTGCTTTCTTTTTAATTTTTTTGTTCTTCATATTTATATCCTCTTCATACATTCTATCAGTGATCTGTGAATTGGTGTTTCATCTGCAATTGGGTGTTTGTGAACATTTTTGGTGCTAACAACGTACACTTTCATTTGGTGCCAGGGCAAGGATTTTCAATATCGTAACATCATTTTGAAAAATAATTTTTTAGTATGGCTAACATGGGTTATAGCACGTTTTAGGAAAGATAATCCATTACACATTCTTCTCTCTTACTTTGTTTTGTGTACTTTGGTCTACTCAAATGAGAATTCATATGAAAGTTAGTGGATTTCAAATCTGATAAGCTACTCAAACTCACTATGTAGCACCTACTATTAACATGAATACTTGGATAGAAAAGAACTATTGCATCCTACAATGCTAAAGGTATAAATGTTTTATTTTTTGCATTTGATAAGAATTAATTTTCTGGAGTAACGATGTATAAAACCGCACATGACATATGGAACATGTTAAAAATCACACAAGAAGGCACAAATAAGGTTAGGCAAACAAAAGTCAACTTATTGAAAAATCAATTTTGGTCATTTAAAATAAAGAAGAATGAAAGTATACATGTACTTACAATATCAAAAAATATATATCATGACTTAATGGCTTTAGGATTCAATTTTATCGAATTTGATCTAGTATCTAAAATTTTGGATTCATTAACAAATGACAGGGAGAGGAAAGTCCTTGCAATCGAAGGGCAAATTATCTTTTTACTCTGAAAATATAAGAGTTTGTCAAAAGTTCAATGTCATGTGAAGCTGACTAGCAAACTAAAGAAGAAGAAGTCTAAGAAAACTATAGCATTGTTTTTCACATTGATGATGATGATTCGGAACTAGATAAAAATTATATAGCCTACATTGCAAAAAAAACCATAAGATTGAGAAGTTTCGACAACTTGCAAAAAGGCAAAATTTTGGTACTAGCAGCAGCAACAACAATACAATTCTACCTAAATTAAGTGCGTTGGATGCAAGAAATTTGATCATATGAAGAATGATTGTTCTAAGCTCCAAATGGACAAATACGAAAAGATCACTAAAAAGAGCTATACATTTCAAGTTGGTAGAGTTAGGGGCATGTCCTAGGGGAAATTATGTAATTTACTGTAAATTTTTAACTCTGCAACAAAATCTAATTCAAAATTTCTTTCTATTATATATTTGATATAATGTGTTATATTAATTTAGGTATATTTAATAGAAAATCCATAAATGATATGTTTTTTGATTATAATTACAATGTGTTGTAATCATGTGCAATTTATCACAATAAAAGTAAACATATCATTTTAAATATTTCTCGTCCAGATATAATGAGAGTGGATATCGATACATCCGATGAGACTAGAATACATAACGCTCTTCAAATGTTGGGAATTGTATTACTCATGGCTATTGAGGGTACCAAGTGGTTACGTATTGATAGTTATTGGATGACTATGAAATGACTCACTCAATAATTTTCTGTTGGTTAATAAAACTAAGGTCAAACAAAAAATTTCGAAGTGACAATATTACATAGTTCTCTCGACTTAAGCATACCGTTGAACTTTAATGTGGACACTCCACTTTAATAACATTTAAATCACGGCATGTCATCCACAACACGACTATAGCTAGGTATGATTTAAAGCATTGAAAGTGAAATAGTATTTGATAGAGAATTTGTCTCCTCCGTTATATAAGGTTGGCATGCCAACTCTAGTCAACTCAAAGTCAATGTCTCTTATCAAAGCAGTTCGGTTAATAATAATTGTTACCATTAAACCAAAGATGTTGTATTTGAATTATACAAGTTTAATGTGGAAGATATTAGAATTTTGACCAACACCAAATTCCATAAGTCCTGATGTGATTAGGTTTGGCGAAGAGAATTGGTGTAAATATTTGTCACTATGGCGACCACTTAAAATGGTCAAATAGGATTTTACTGAAACTCTATAACCAATAAATTTGGCATGCCATTAGCTAATGTGACGTACAAACGATAACATTCGAATTGTTTGATATTAATCGCTAACTAAATTTGTACCTAAGAGTCACATAACCACAATGTTGAATACTCTGAATACAACCTAATTTAATTAAATTATAATTGTTATAAATTAATTAATATTTGTAAAATATTAATTATAAAATTTTATTTGATTCAGAATCAGTATATAGTGCATATATAAAGTTATATACACACGTATCGATATACGATATCGATGTGCATTTTAATTTGATTTGAAATGTAAATTTACTTTTGTGGTTTGAAAGTGCAACTAAGCTCATTTGCTTAATATTGATATTTTGGATTTGAATTGGTGGAAAAAGAAAGGATTTGGATCCTCTTTTCCTTCCTCTTTCTTTCCTTATGTCAACCCACTACCTTCTTCTATCTTAACGTCACTCTCTCTAGCTCATCCTCGCCCTATGGGCCGTAAGAATCATATGCAATATCCTCTATCTTTTCAAACCAAATACAAGGTTAAATCAAATTATATCAAAAGTTTTGTAGATCTCTTCGATTGGTATCACTTTCTGAAAAGATTCAAGGAGTGGTTTTGATTTAGCATTCAATGTGTCATAAGTAGGCCACAACTGAGGTAACATTTTTTCATATGAATTTATATGTGTAAATCATCATTCCATTATACTATATGGATTGGATTATATCATGAATTCTTATATGTATTCATTGTCAATTTATTTATATGTAGAATTGTTATATATACAGATGTTCATTGTACTTTCGGTCATATTCAAAAAAAATTAATCTAAGAAAAAAGCATTTTAAATTAAAAAATTTAATTTTTAAACTAGTATATATTTATGTGTGTGTGTTGATATAAAGAAATATTATACGTGTCATTCGAATGTACATGAATTTAAAAAACATTTTTTATGTATATATTTATTATATTCTAAACATATAAGTTAATTTTTATTAATTTAAAAATTTTAATTGTAATTTGTTAATATTTACATATATGTATATAAATATAAGTGTAGGTAAATATAAATATATTTTATAATATATAATTTTTTAGGGAAATGTAAAAAACAATTTTTTCGTATGGAAATTTCAAATTTAAAAAAAAAACTAAAATAAATCCATATAGATTTATTGTTAAAAAATTGATTCTTTCCATAATTAATACATGGCTGAAAATAAAGTTCATATTATATATATTTATATATAATACAATATTATTTAAATATGTATACAAACGAATTTAAATTTACATAATTTAAAAAATATATAATCAGATTAAAAAAGTTTTTATATGTTTATATAAATATGATTTTATAACTTATTTATAAATTCAATATTTAAATTTGAGCTTTAAAAGATATTTAAATCTAGATATCATTTCAAAATTTGTATTTAAAATTTTTAAATTTTTAGATTTAAATTATGTATATTCAAATTAATAAATAATTGTTTTGTGCATGAATATGTGTGTACGTAATATACATAATAATTACTTTTATAATTTTATGCAAATATATATATAAATATTAATATTTTTTATTGTATGTTATATTATATAATACTTGACAACAAATATGTATATAAAGGGGCTAATAGGTCACTTGCGGTATAAATTTCACCACTCATACGCGGCCATGTTAAACATTGACGCAGCAGCGGAATACAAAAATGATGATACGATGAGAATAGCAATCGGTGGATTGAGAAATACTGAAATGTCGAAATTCGTTGATCCGAAGATGCCGAATTCTGGCTATCTCTGACACGTTGATCGCGCACGATACCGTGAAGAGAGATCTACAATTCTTCGAGCGTTGATCAAGCGCACTTGATGCCGCGAATTGGCTTCACGATCGTTGAATCGAGCGCACTCGATTGACCGAAGGTGGAGATAGGAGATCACACTCGACTACCAATTCGATGAAAGCACAAAGCTAACAAAGGAAATTTTATTTCAAAATCAACAACCCTCAAAACATACAACACACGCCTATTTATAGCCTTTTACAACACACGCCACAAATTTGTACATCTCATAAGTCGGTTCCGACTTAAAAACACTCTCCGACTTACGACTTAAGTAAGACACACGACCTACAAACATACGACTTAAAAACAAGTAAGAACTACGAGTTAACAAGCAGAAAATACAAACAGATTACATCACTTAGGTCGTAGACGACCTAACTACTCACGACATAAGACCCAAACGCCTTACGACTCATCGACATCACGACTTAACATTCATCGACTCAAAGAAAAAACAAATTACACCCACTATAAGAAGCAGACGACTTACGACTTAAGACTTCTACGACTTAACATGAGTCGTAACTCGTGGCATCCTGAAGGAATGGTATCTTCCCACGACTCAACTAGGTCGTAACCCGCTTCCGACTTAAAGCCTTCAACCGCTGGAACTTCTTTCTGCTTCTTGATAAGTCGTGGACAACTTATAGCCACGTCGTTAGATCGTATACAACTCATCAACCCCGAACGACTTAAGCTCCTATTAAGTCGTAACTCCCTTCCATCTGATCTGTTAGGTCATAGACGACTCAATGCCGCTTCATTAACTCGCCGTTTCCCCTCACATGACTCCTTAGGTCGTGGACGACCTATAGCTTCTGTCTTAAATCGTGTGGGACTTATATCTTCCATAAGTCGTGTACGACTTATCCCTTGGAGAATTGTGGTTTATGTAATTTCGTCTATGGCCTGAGCTGCATCATCCTCCCCTGGTCGAGAAAAATTCGTCCTCGAATTTGTAATTTTTTTCACATCAGATTGTTCATCTCCATAATATGGTACGAGATGCTTAACATTGAACACGTCAGAAGTGTACACATCCTCCGGCAGTTTCAACTTATAAGCATTTTCATTAATCTGTTTCACAACTTCTACAGGACCAATTTTCCTGGCTTTCAACTTGTTATACGCATCCACTGGAAAACGATCTCTTGTCAAAACAGCATATACCATATCTCGTTCTTTAAACTCAACATTTCTTCGCTTCAGATCTGCAGACCGTTTATACTTCTCATTTGTTTTCTCCAGTCATTCCTGAATGATTTTATGACAATCAGTCAACCCCTCAACAAAATCAACAGCTCGTTTAACCGTCCCCTTTGGCTGTGGTACTACCGTTAAATCCAACGGCCCTTTTGGTAAGCTCGAATAAACAATCTGGAATGGACTGAAACCAGTACTTCGATTTACAGCATGATTATGGGCAAACTCTGCCTGGCATAACTTCACATCCCAATTCTTCAGATTATCTTGCACAAGACACCTCAGCAAATTTCCCAATGATCTGTTCACAACCTCGGTCTGTCCATCTGTTTGCGGATGATAAGCACTACTAAACTTCAGCTTCGTTCCCACCATTTTCCACAAACTCAACCAAAAGTGAATCAGATATCGAGTATCTCTATCCGACACAATAGATTATGGCAATCCATGAAGTCGATAGATCTCCTTGAAAAATAATTGAGCAACATGAACAGCATCCGCCGTCTTCTTACAAGCAATAAAATGTGCCATCTTCGAAAATCGATCCACTACCACATAAATGGAATCGTTTCCCCGCTGTGTCCTTGGCAACCCCAACACAAAATCCATACTTACATCAATCCATGGTTTAGTTGGTACTGGTAACGGCATATATAAACCAGCATTAGTCGCAGTTCCTTTCGAAACCTGACATATATGACATCGCTCCACGAATCTCTCCACCTCTTTCCTCATCGATGGCCAAAAGTAAGATTGTGAAATCAACTGTAATGTACGGTCTCTCCTAACATGCCCTTCTTCATGTAGCTCTTTTACAATCTTCATCCTCAAACTACAATCAGGTATGCACAATCGATTTCCCTTGAACAGAAAACCATCTACCATCACAAACTCATCTGTTTCCCCCTCCTTAACTTTTTCAACAAACTTTGCAAAGTAAGGATCATCGACAAATAATTCTGGCAACATATCAAACCCCGTCACTTCCACCTTCATTGTTGTCAACAAATGATTTCTCCTACTCAAAGCATCAGCCACACGATTCGTCACTCCGGATTTGTGTTTAACAACAAAAGTAAACTGTTGCAGATAAGCAATCCACGATGCATGTCTCGCTGAAATCTTATCTTGCCCTTGTAAATGCTTCAATGCCTCATGATCAGTATATAGAACAAACTCTTTCGGAAATAGATAATGTCTCCAGTGTTTAATAGCTTGCACAACAGCATAGAATTCCACATCATATGTACTGTATCTCATCTTTGCTCTTGATAACTTCTCACTGAAATATGCAATCGGACGTCCCCTCTGACTCAACACTCCTCCAATCCCAACCTTGGATGCATCAGTATGTAGTTCAAACACTAACTGAAAATCTGGTAATATTAGAATTGGTGCAGACGTCAAGAGTTCTTTGATTCGATCAAAAGCAACCCCGGCTTCCTCCGTCCATGCAAACTGTTTACCCTTCATACAATCTGTAACAGGTGCCATCACACTACTAAAGTGTGGAATGAACCTCCGATAAAATGAAGCCAACCCGTGAAAACTACGAACTTCCATTATCGTCTTGGGTTGCGGCCAATCTCTGATAGCTTCCACTTTACATTGGTCAAACTGTATTCCTTCTTCCGACACAACATACCCCAGAAATAAAACACTCCTCGCCATGAAAACACACTTCTTTGTAGCAGCATAGAATTGTTCTTTACGTAGAATAATTAACACTTTCTTCAAATGTTGAACATGTTCTTCTGTGTTAGCACTGTAGATCAGAATATCATCAAAGTAAACCACCACAAATTTTCCAATGTACGGTCTGAAAATCTGATTCATCACCCTCATGAATGTACTCGGTGCATTCGATAGACCAAACGGCATTACCAGCCATTCATACAATCCTTCCCTCATCTTGAATGCTGTCTTCCATTCGTCCCTTGGTCTAATGCGAATCTGATGATAACCGCTCTTCAAGTCAATCTTAGAAAAGATTACGGACCCACTGATTTGATCTAATAAATCATCAAGCCTCGGCATTGGAAATCTGTATCTAACTGTGATCTTATTCAATGCTCTACTATCTGTACACATTCTCCACGTCCCATCCTTCTTGGGTACCAATAAAGCTGGTACAGCACAAGGACTTAAACTCTCCTGCACACGCCCATGTTCAAGCAATTCCTCTACCTGCCTCCGCAACTCTTCATGTTCCTTCGGACTCATTCGATAATGCGGTCTATGTGGCAACACAACACCTGGAACAAGATCTATCTGATGTTGTATATCCCTCAACGGTGGCAACTCCGTTGGTAACTCTTCTAGAAATACATCGTCAAACTCTTTCAATACCGGTTTTACTTCTTCTGGTATTTCAACCTCTTCACTACTTTCCCGCCCAATCAACAAAAACACTTCAGGCTCCTCCTCTACTTCCTTCACAAACTCCTTCAAAGATAACAAAATTTTAAGCTCTTCAATCTCCTCCAACTTGTTTTCCTCCTGTTGTCGCTTCTTTGGAACTAGAGTAATCTTTGTGCCTTCAAACATGAAACTGTAACTGTTGGTACACCCATCATGTTGCACCGCCCTATCATACTGCCACGGTCTCCCCAGCAACAAATTACAGACATCCATATCTACCACATCGCACCAGATTTCATCTTTATATTTCTTCCCAATTGAAAACTTCACACACGCCCTTCGTCCAACCTTCACCTCCCCGCCTTTCCTCAACCAAGCTAGCTTGTACGGTTTCGGATGTTTCTCAGTCTTCAATGCCAACTTCCTCACAGATTCTGAAGAAATTATATTATCACAGCTTCCAGCATCAATAACAAATTTGCAAACCTTCCCCAGAATGGTACATGTTGACTGAAAAATATTGCTCCTTAACCAACTACAATCCTCCTCTTGCTTTGGTGTTAAACAGGACCTCTTCACCATTAGATTATATCCTTCGTCTCCCGACACTTCTTCTTCCTCCTCATCAGGTGGTGAATTGGAACATTCAGCTTCTTCATCCTCATCCTCAACCTCCGCTATCATAGCTCTCTTCTTCGGCTTCGGACATTCGCTACTTTTGTGGCCCATTTCTTGGCAATTATAACATTTGAAACCATTATTGACTTTCGCCTTCCCAACTGGTTTTGCAACAACTTTTGAAACATTAGAACTTCCACTAACACCCTTCACTTGATTATTGGAATTTGTAAACATACCACCTCCTCGTCGTCCCTGCATCTCCCAAGCCAACGCTTTTTGATGTGCTTCCGCTACAGATCTGGGATCAAACATGTTAACCATATCCTGAATCTGCATTCGCAATCCCCCAATGAATCTAGATGTCAGCTGCTCTTCCGTTTCCATAATATCATTTCTCGCAATAAGTTGATAAAATTCGTCAGCATAGTCATTCACAGATTTCGTCCCTTGTCTCAAGTTTTGCAATCTCTGATACATAAGCGACTGATAGTTATAAGGTAAGAATGTTGCTTTCATCAATTTCTTCATCTTCTCCCAAGATTCAACCTTTGACTTCCCCATCCGTTCACATGTAAGTTTAGTTTGCTGCCACCATGCCAAAGTCTACCCCTCAACCTTGTAGCAACCAACTTCA
The DNA here is from genome assembly GCA_030737815.1 of Allium fistulosum. Taxonomy (NCBI): domain Eukaryota; kingdom Viridiplantae; phylum Streptophyta; class Magnoliopsida; order Asparagales; family Amaryllidaceae; genus Allium; species Allium fistulosum. Next base: position 448,148,097 of record CM060903.1, read on the forward strand.
CTCTACGATGTTCTGGAACTTCTTTGAAGTAAAAAATCTCCTCAACATTAGCCACCCAATCTAGAAACTCCTCCGCTTGCATACCACCTTTGAATTTAGGAATTTCAGTCTTCATCCCCGACTCCCACTTGTGATCATACTCAGAGTGATTTCTTCCTTGTCCTCATCCTTGTCCTCGAACACTACCACCATCATACTCCTCTTCAAAATCAGATGTATATCGTTGTCTATCTCGTCCACCCACATCTCTACTACCATCACGTCTACCACCATCATCCCTTCTATCTACATTCCTCCGTTCACGATCATCCACGTTCCTCCCACGCCTTTGATCATTGTCAACACTTCTTTCTCGATTGGATTGTGGTGAGACTCTACTTCCCCCATGGTTAGATTCAGGTGAAACCCTTCTCCGATTTTGATTCATTTCTAACATCATCTTCTCTAACCGTCCAATTCCTTCGTTAAGCTTTTCACTAAAGTTTTCATTGATTCTTTGCTCCATCTCATCAGCTTCTTCTCTTCGATACAATGCTTTAACGTTTTGATGTCGATTAGCTCTCCTTGGTGGCATACTTGAAATTTTACAAACTCTTCAAATTCAAACACAATTCGAACTTTGATCCAAAATGAAATGGATCGAAAACTCCCACTTTGTTGCTACTTCGCGATGAACACGATGAAAACAACTTCTCCGAATGAGGCAAATTTGATCTCCCACTCTTCTACTTAGCACGGCTTCTCACTTCAAGCTCGGCTATCACTTGATCTCTTCAAAAATCCAAAATGATTAGGCTCCAAGTCTCGATCTAGCTATGATTGGCTAGAACAGGCTCCGATACCAAATGACGCAGCAGCGGAATACAAAAATGATGATACGTTGAGAATAGCAATCGGTGGATTGAGAAATACAGAAATGTCGAAATTCGTTGATCCGAAAATGACGAATTCTAGCTATCTCTGACACGTTGATCGCGCACGATACCGTGAAGAGAGATGTACAATTCTTCGAGCGTTGATCAAGTGCACTTGATGCCGCGAATTGGCTTCACGATCGTTGAATCGAGTGCAATCGATTGACCGAAGGTGGAGATAGGAGATCACACTCGACTACCAATTGGATGAAAGTACAAAGCTAACAAAGGAAATTTTATTTCAAAATCAACAACCCTCAAAACATACAACACACGCCTATTTATAGCCTTTTACAACACACGCCACAAATTTGTACATCTCATAAGTCGGTTCCGACTTAAAAACACTCTCCGACTTACGACTTAAGTAAGACACACGACCTACAAACATACGACTTAAAAACAAGTAAGAACTACGAGTTAACAAGCAGAAAATACAAACAGATTACATTACTTAGGTCGTAGACGACCTAACTACTCACGACATAAGACCCAAACGCCTTACGACTCATCGACATCACGACTTAACATTCATCGACTCAAAGAAAAAACAAATTACACCCAGTATAAGAAGCAGACGACTTAGGACTTAAGACTTCTACGACTTAACATGAGTCGTAACTCGTGGCATCCTGAAGGAATGGTATCTTCCCACGACTCAACTAGGTCGTAACCCGCTTCCGACTTAAAGCCTTCAACCGCTGGAACTTCTTTCTGCTTCTTGATAAGTCGTGGACGACTTATAGCCACGTCGTTAGATCGTATACGACTCATCAACCCCGAACGACTTAAGCTCCCATTAAGTCATAACTCCCTTCCATCTGATCTGTTAGGTCGTAGACGACTCAATGCCGCTTCATTAACTCGCCGTTTCCCCTCACATGACTCCTTAGGTCGTGGACGACCTATAGCTTCTGTCTTAAATCGTGTGCGACTTATATCTTCCATAAGTTGTGTACGACTTATCCCTTGGAGAATTGTGGTTTGCGTAATTTCGTCTATGGCCTGAGCTGCATCAAACATGCACACTTTATATGTTGCGCATGCACGTACACGTACATAAGTATTTGATACATATGTACACATTATATATCAATTATATAATCAAAAAAGGTCCTTTTATTAATTAATTAAATAAAATAATGATTTTATTTAAAATTTATTTAGATTCGGTCTAAATTAATTTAGGCTTCATAGGCGAAATAAGATATAAAATGGTAATTTTTTTGAAATTTACCCATTTAACTCGTTGCATGCTGGCCCAGATCCTACAATGGTATTAGAGCCTAATAGCTTATGCGGTCTAAATTAGCAGTTTTAGGGCCAACTTATTAAAGACTATCCATTTGGTAGAGTGTCTAGAAAGTAGTGTCTAGGTCGGTTATTGCGTAATCAAGTATCCTGCTCTACATGACTACCGACATGACTCGAATAGTGAGGTAAGCCCAAAAGTTATCCCTAATATAAAGGCCCAATTTGAATTTGGGACTTGGTTAAGGTTTTCAAAATCTGTTTTGAAATTAAAATAAAATTTAAAATTTAAAAGGTTAAATTTGAAATAAGTGAAAATTTATAAATGTTATAAAATAATTATGATAATTTATTAATTAAAATTTGAAAATTATTTTAAAATTAGTTAGACTAATAAATTGAATAATTAATCTAATAGTCAATTAATTATATAATATATATACTGATATATATAACATTTTGTTAAAGTGTTTAAGGTGATGTATGTATATATATAATTTTCAAAATAAAGTATAATTAATAAAAAATATTAATTAAATAAATCAACTAAATTTTAATTAGTAAATAATATAATATATATATATATGTTAAGACATATTTGACTATAAATATTATAGTACATATAATCAATTTAAAATGTTTAATTGAATAAAATAACTAAAATATTAATTAGTTCAAATTTAATTAAGAAAATTAACATAAGATTATACATAAAATTATTATATAAGTTAATTAAATTATAAAATTTTATATAAGAATTAAACTTATATAATATGAATGTATAATAAAAGAAGGAACAATATGAAACCCTAAATTAAATTAAAGAATAAATACATACGTATTGTACATATACTGTGATTTCTAATATGCCCGACACTTGAATCATGTGATATTTCATAAGAAATACATTATTCCATAAGTCGATTTCACTCAATAAAATATATTAAAGATTATGAACCTTTAATATAAAAGTTGTCCTCCGCCTTTTATATATTAATAGATTACTTGCATACTCCTTAGTTTTGGGCTTTCCTTAAGTTTAGGATGTTATGTGTAGTATTATTAATATATAGAATAGACGTGGTAAGATACATGCACACATTGGTTGAGCTTTCCTCAAGGAATGTGCATTATACTTAGCCATCGCAAAATGGTAGGTACGAGTGAATAATCTCTGTTTATTTTTTGAGCTTTCCACAAGATAAATGAGATTAAGAAAAGGACCACAAGGTAAGGAATTGTATATGATATAACTGATAAGGCATTATCCATTATATGCAGGGTTATGATTTGTTAAGCTTTCCTCATGGTCGGAATCCCATGGCATACGAGTCGTAACACCCACTATAGAAGTCGAATGACTTCTATTTTTCATAATAGGGTTTTTAGAAACATAGAAGTCCAGTAGGTATCTTATTAGAAAAAAACTTGTAAGACTGAACCTTTCTATTATTATAAGAATATTTGCTATATAAAGTTATAATAGGCTACACCAATAAATTTGGGCAACTAATAAAATCGATAAAATATTTACATCAAAATATACAAATGAACTGAATCAATATTGAGAAATATAAATTTAAAATATACTTTCCAATAAATATTTTTGCATGTCGTTGTTTCAAGAACCATGCAAATGCCTAATTATACAACTGCTAATTACATTCGTAACCTGGTCACTTTCATGATTATTTGCCCAAGATTGTGTATTGTCCTTTATGAGTTTCAAACTCCTAAAGCAATACAAGTATATGGATGTTTGATCCATATTTGATCACATATAAATGTTATATGGTAAAAAATTTTGATTCGTAAGGCACGAAACCAAGATGAAATTGGTTCATTCGAAATAAGAAAGTAAACCATAGAGTGAGATCATGTATTCGATATAATTGATTGCAATAATGATCATATTGGGTTAATTATAATACTATACCAAAAGCTATAAGATAGATCTAAGAATTTGATCATTGAAATGTCAATTTGATCAGTTTACGTAAAGTACAACTTATCCAATATCCTTAAAAGTAATGAATGGTCAAACACATTTTGTAAAGAGTTTGCTATGATATTGTAGTAAAGGTTTCCATTTGAATGGTTCGACCATTTGGAAAGGAAAGCGAATTTACTAGAGTGGATGTAACTAATGGCATAATTGGGATGAAGCAGGTGAATGGTCAGTTTTGCTTCGTGAAGAGACATTAGAACCGAGAATCGTGTAAAATAATAATGGGTACTTAACAAGGAATAAGAAATATGATTTATATTCCAATGTATTTTTGTATAAAAAAATTGTTTTCTATGAGATTTATTTCTTTGAGTGAAAGATATTTGATATGGAATCTTGCTTGTAAACTAGTTATAGTGTATGAAATAACTTTCTTTAACAAGTGGTTGAATCGAGCTTCATATTTCATATGCTATTATAATAATCACTGAAATAGTGGGAGCATACCATATAACGCTTCTTAGGGGAGACATTAAGTCACGAAAAATTATTTTCGTAAATATACCAAATATTATTTATGAAATAATAATTGTTTTCAGTAGTGACTGAAAACGGACATAGTTTTATTTCAACATGAATATTACGAATATTTATTACAAGATAAAACTATAATATTGGTATTTTGTTTTTGTTACACTCAAAATTCCCAAGAATAGGTTATGATACTATTAAAGGTTGGCAGTGTAGGGCTATCATACTTTGGAGCTATCACACTTTGAAGTTACCGCACTCTGAAGCTATCATGTCGCACATTGAGGAGTGAAGACTATCAAATATTAAGAACAAGCCATCACATATTAGGAGATAGAGCTAATGCAAGTTGACTAATCTAGCTATCGAAGATTAATACTTCAAAGCTATCGCATGATGAATGATTAAACTATTGAAGGGCGATATTCTTAGGCTTTTGCATGTTGATTAATTTGGCTATCGAAGGTTGAGACTTTGTAAGGACCCGTATTTTCAACTATTTTAAATTATTAAATTTAATATAATTATTGAATAAAAATGGTTAGAAATAAAATTTAATGATTTATTAATGTAGTTATTGAATATGAACTTGAATAAAATTTTGAAATAACCAGTTTCGAAGATTTAGGCAATAACAAGTATTGAAATGAAATTATATATATTGAATGTGTTTATAATCAATAGAAAGAATTGAATAATAAATGTTGAATTATTTAGATGAAAAATAAAATAATTGTTGATAACAAAAATTCATTTGAACTTTAATGATTATTAGTGTAATTTATTGAATAATTAAATTGTTTTAATTTAATATTTGAAATTATTTAAATAATTGAACCTTGAATTTAATGTGAATGAAAATGATTTCAAAAGTTGATTTAAATTTTATCTAAACAAGAATGAAGATTGTTAACTTTTAAAATTGAATTTAAAAGTAAATAAACTGAAATTGGAAATTTCTCATTTTAATTAACAGGTAAAATAGTCTTTTTGGGTACTACCTCAGATTTCGATGAAACCAGTTTCATCGGATCCATAATAGTGAATTATTATAGGATTTCAAGTTTCATAGCGATCAGACTTATCGTTTGGCCATGCGAGCTTGAAAGGCGTAGAAATTACTTAAAGGAATTTAATTAAAATAAATCGATTTTGAAATGTTATCTTCTGAATATGATGGAATTGGCTCCTGATACCAATTCCATTGTGTTCGGAATAAGGGTATAACATATAGAACGCCAGACGACACACTTTGTTTGGAGTTCGGAATTATCATGGACAAATCGGGTTGGAAACTTATATAAGGCCGCGTTGTTTTCGTTTTCGCGAAACCCTAACTAAACGTGCAGCCGTTTTATTCTCGTTAATGGCCAAAATTCGTCCATCTTCCCCTCTTGATTTCTCTTCATCCACTCATTAGAATCAAATGCCACCAAAAGCAAAAACGTAGATCTCAATCTCCTCTTCATGTTGGACGGTTGGATCATTGCGAAGCATCACGAATTTGCCAAGATCTGAGCATGAAAGGCAGCTCGTTTTTCTTGGTTTTCGCATAGGCGGCAGCGGCGGAGTCGATAGTACCTAGGGCGATGGTGGAGTAGGCCGTGGCGGTCGTCGTGGTCTGTCTCGGTGGTGGTCCGGTCGTCAAGCGGCACGCGCGCATCGGTGGTTGAGGTCGCGATGTTGGGTCGGCCTAGAGATACCGCGTGAACGATGATGGATAGGGTAATGGTTAATTATATTATTTGTTAATTTAGTTGTTAATTAAATTTTTAATTATATTGTTAATGTTAATTAAATCGTAACTTTTGCATACGAGGACCGATACGAGTGAAACGAGTTGCGTTGGAATCGTATCGTCATCGTCTACGACATGGAATTGAAGTGGAATTTATTTAAAGCTGAAAAAAATTTAGTTTCAAATAAAGGTGCGTGTTTTATAATGCTCACGAATTACTAAAATATTCTAATGTTAGTTAAATTGAAATCATGAAGTAATTTAATTTTATTGGCTGTTGTTTGGTAATTTAATTGACATATAAATTTACATATAATTCGAACTGATAGAAATTTAAATTGACGGTTAAATTTGGAATTTGAATTAAATTGCTAGTTAAACTCCTGATTATTGATAATTAGTTAACTGTCATGATTTATGGCTGATTTGGATGTCGATTGTGATGGATGGCTATTGGTTGATATTTTGGATGTTTATTTATTTTATATATATCCTGTTATCACCCTGTATATTATTGACAGTATATAAAACTGTAACTTGAATTATTTCGAATAAATTAAGAAATAGGTTGAAATGATATATGCCTATGACACTTTGATTTGGATTTAAATGATATATATCCATCCCTGAAATTTAAAGTCGAAATAACTGATCACTTGGCCATAGGATAGAAAATTATATACGGACACCGGATTGGTTAAATTTAACAATTTTAATTCTTGGATTTGAATCTATTCAAGTGATTTTGTTTTATAAAAATAAAATTGAATTGAAATATGGGAATTGGATTATTTTCGAATTCGAGTTTTGAAATGTTGAATCTAAGATTTGTAAAAGAAATTATTTTAAAATAAAATTTGAAATTTGAAGTTATAATCGATATATAATTTGAATTATGGAAGTCATGTTGCTTTAAAAGATCGAATTGTATTCGAACTTCGAGATTTGTCTTAGAAAAAGAGATTTAAATTGATATTTCAAAATTGAGCTCGAAATTGAATTATTTTAAAAGATTTGAACCTTAAATTGAATATTGAAGTTGGTTTGATTTAAGTCATTTAAATCGATATTCTGAAATTGAGCTCGAACTTTATATAAACTGAAATGGTTTACAATTGAGAATTGAATTGAAACTTAAACCATTTGAATCGAATCAATGAAAATCGAAATTGAAATGAATTCGAATCAAAATTGAAACTGAAATTGGAATTGAAATTGAAATCGATGTTGATTTGGATTGAAGTGGAAATCGAAGTTAATTCGAATTGGAATCGAAATTGAGTCGATTTGAATTGAATTGAGATTGAAGATGATTTGAAATGAAAGATTTGGAATTGAATCAGTTTAATTTGAAACTATTTTCAAAATAAATTATTTTAATATAAACTGTTAAAAATATACCTTTTTAAATATTTAAATTATTTTGATTTTCCAAACTATTTTACTATAAAACCCATTTTAATACTCAAACCATTTTTTATCAAACTATTTAAATATTTAAACTATTTTTAAACTAAAAAAATTCAAACAATTTAAAAAAAATTCAAACTGGTCAAGGTTGGAATCTTTATATTTAAATCGTTGGTTTAAATGCGAGTTGGGTTAAAAATGAAGTTATAACCTAAGTTGAAATTTGAAACGATTTTGGAAGTGAAATTGAGATATTGAGGTGAAAATGATTTTAAAGTGAAATTGACATATTTGAAGTAAATATGATATTTTCGAAATGAAATGATACTTTGAAGTGAATATGATATTTTGATATCAAGTATGAATCATTTTCGAAATGTAAAAGTACCAACCGGTGTGTAAAACGACGTTTGGTTGTTAAAGATACCGGAGCCTTTTATTGGCATACTCTCTGTCAATATTGGAACCACTTTAACAACTGTGTACGCGGAGGAGACTCCAAAATGAAGTGGTTGGATTTGGTGTACGTTTGCTGGATTTGAAGAAAGAGAACGATGATGGATAGGCCCCGGCACTTGTGCCAATTTGAAATGACTAAAACAGGACGGCTTGACAGGGCCAAGTGGGCTAGCTATCCCTAGTGAACATCCGTTCTTTGATTTTCTCCTTGGACTTGGTCCATACTATTACTTTTGATGTTGCTTTCGATTGGTGCACCTTGATTTTGGGATAAACTCCTTTGACTCGATATGGGATGGATGGATGCGGTGGGCGATCGTGGCTACAATGCGTCACCACCAGCCCTGCAACCCGAACTGGTAGTATCCTACCTTGGGCATCGCCCCATGTGCCTTGTCATACTTTTATCCTTATACGAGACCACTACGAGTTTGGTTTAGTGTTGTCATACCACGGCGCGTACCTATCCCCCGACGTGCTACTGGGGCGTTATATGCAAACTGTACGACAATACTTAAAAACGCATTAAGGGGGATTAATGTAAAGCCTTAACGCTAAGAAAAATATTTATTCTACCGATTAGACATTACATTTATAGCGTATCCTACTATATATAAATATTTGACGGTTCCTTAAGAGATGGAAAATCCCGTAACATCTCTTGAGTTATTGCACTCATGTTATACACTGGATAGGAAATGTAAAACCCCGTAAACATCTCTGACGCTATTACACTCATGTTATATGTTATATTGATTTGACCCACATAAGGATATTTTAGTCCTGACTCGAATGTTTTGTCTTTTCATTACGCTCGGGTCAGCCCTAAGTTTTCAATGCATTGAAGATTATTTTTTGGAGGACGAAGACGAAGAGTTGGTTCATTATTATTACTAGTATTATTACACCTCATTGTTTGTTCCGTTGCATTATTATATTATTCAGTTGTATTTATAACTATGATATATGTTGTAAAAATTATAATCAAATGTATAGTATAAACAGCTTCATGAATTGTTTATTTAATTAGTATATTTTGTCATTCCACTGCGAGATTCTGTATTTGTTTTCTTCTTTTCTTATTTTTCTTAATTAACCCCATTGATTATCTATATTTCGGATTATTTGAGTTAGACATGTGTGGATTATTGTCGATTTACACCTTTCGAAATATGGGTCGTCACAAACTTCCTAGCTATCGCATGTTGATTGAATTAGCTATCGAAGGATGATGTTTCTAAGCTATTGCATGTCAATTAATTTAGCCATCAGGGGATGATTAAACTATCACATGTTGATTAATTTGGCTATCAAATGATGAGGCTTTCAGGATATAACATATTGATTGAATTAGCTATCGAAGAATGGTGCTCCAATGCTATCACATGTCGATTAATTTGGCTATTGATATGTGAGACTTCCAAGCTATCGCATGTTGATTGAATTAACTAACGAAGGATGATGCTTTAAAGCTATCGCATGGTGAAGATAGGAAGCCATCGCATATTGAATCATCAGGCTATCGCATATTGAGTTTTAAAGCTATTGCAAGTTGAGATTAAGGAGTTATCGTAGGTTAGCTAATCAAGCTATCGAAGGTAAATATTTTCCAAAGTTGTTACATGTTGATCAAGCCATCGATGGCTAAACTACCACATAATTATTTACTCAAAAGCTATCGAGGGTAGGATTTCCTTAGTTGTCCCATGTTGGTAATTAGTGGGGCTATTAGAAGATGATTCTTCAGGTCCATCGAGCATTGACAAGAGCTATCGCATATTGAAAGATAAAGGAACTTTCGCATGTTGACAACCAGAGCTTTCCAATGTTGTAGGATACCTCCAAAATCAATAACCCCAACTGCTATGTGGAATCCTCTAACTGAATTAGCTATCGCATGTTGATAACCGAAGCTTCTTCTACAATAGCAAATCAGAACCATCAATTTTATCCAAATGACCCATGTCACAACTCCGAGGGCTAGAGTTCTCTATAAATAGGCATGTACACCTTCCTAGAAAGGGGCGAATTCCAAATTGATCTTCTTTATTTTCATTTTATTCTTCACATAATAAAGAAATCTTGAATTATGATTTTAGTGGCCACTTGGACTTACATGGCTTTGTGACTTTTTGTTTGAGGACTTTGACAGAGAATAATTTTCATAATGACTTTACACGGACTCAATAAAGACATTCTTAACTAAGTAGCCCAACTTACTCAAGTACCTTAGACCCCTCTTGAAAAGTGCATATTGGATTGAACTAAATTTCATCCTAACATTCAGTGGCGCTTTCATTGAGAATTAAACTTAGGGCATACAACTCAATAACCATTATTTGACCACTAAACTTTGCAAATGGGTAGATCAATGAAGAAGGTGAATGTTCAAATAAAAGGGAAAATAATGGAACATATGAACCTTAAGGAGAACATGATTCCTCAATTCAATATAGAGAACGCTGAGATAGGTCAAGCATCAACACCTATGGAAAGTTTAAGGAAGACCTTAAGACCATGAAAATACAACTTCAAACTATGCAAGAACTAATCGAGATACTCGTTTGTCAAAAATCTTCAAGGACGTTGCGAAGAATGAAAGAAAACAAAGAGAAAGAGGCTGAATCTCCTCGAAGGAAAGTTGAAGGTTCAAATTTAAAAAGTAAGAATGTTGAAAAGAGCTATCTGGATGAAAATCGTCCAATTCAAAAACTAGATAAAGAATCAAAATCCCCATAAGTACAATCTGCAAGCTCTGCTTCACAAAAGGAATACAAGCCAGAAAGACATGACTAACAAAACAATAAAGCATATTTGAAAAACTTGGCCAATAAGATGGTAAGAGACATAGCAGATTTAAAAGGGAAAATAACTAGGAATCCTAAGGCAAATAATAATTTCATGGTAGCTCCATTCACCTAAGAGATTATGACAGTCCCATTACCATCATATGTAAAGATCCCATCAATCAAATATGATGGAACCACCAACTATGATGACCATTTGATGGCTTTTGAGAGCCAAATGGACTTATATGATGCAAAAGGGGTGGTAAGATATAGGTTGTTTCTGACCACATTTATTGAAGCAGTGGCAAAATGGTATCCATGTTACCGAGAGAAGATAATTTACTTAGGGAAGCAATTTTATTATGAGTTCGCAACATAATTCTACACCTTAAAAGAGCCAACGATCGATGCAAGTGTGTTAGCTAACATAAAATAGAAACTGGAAGAATTATCACAGGATTGTTTTAAAAGATCCAATTTAAAGCAAACAAGTTGGATAGAGTGAGTGATTGAGAAAAGTTAATGGTAGTAAATTCCGGCTTGATTGAAAATACTCCGTTTTGGAAAGAGCTATACATCCACGGTTGCAATGACTTGTAGGAATTTCACTTCCATGAAGATAAATATATATGAACGGATGAAATTTTTCACAATAAGAGAAATCAAATGGAGAGGGGATGTTATATGAACCCAAACAAAAAGGGAACATGGGATGAATTCACTAAAGCTAATTCTGTTGAACTGAATCAACCCATTCTTACATATATGTTGCTACAAAAGACGAGCTTGAATACCCTGCACCTTTTAAGTCAAGAATAAATATCGAACCGAATAAAAGAGAAGATTATTATGCATTTCATAAAGTTAATAGGCACAAGACTGATGAATGCCGAGTCCTAGCTAGAATCATTCAAAATATGATTAGGAAAGGAGTGCTTAAAGAGTTTGCTAGAACTGATCACAGACCTTCTTAAAGTGAGAAGCCTCCAGCTAATAACACTAATGTTTTGGAAAGCGAGTTCCCTCAAGATATTTTATAACCAATAACGAATTGATGTAATTAGTGGAGGACAGTGTATTACAGGAATGAGTAAAGAAGTAAGAAATAGGTACATAAAAGAGACTAAGGAAGGCATCTATTCAATAAGTGAAGAACCACCGTCAAAAACTTTTAAAAGTTCTATTCAAGTTCCAAACTTTAACAATAACACCACGGGAATTGAGAGGAGTTAGACATGCACATAACGATCCGCTCATGATAACTGCTCAAATTGGACTTTCGTTTCATCAAAGATATTAGTTGATATAGGGATTGTCGTTAATGTCATTTTTAAGAGTGTATTTGGCCAAATGGGAATCTTTGAAGAAAAGCTTGAACTGAGCTTGGAACCAATCTTTGGTTTCAATAACAAATGCCCTACACCGGTTAGTCAAATAAACTGTTTGTCTAAATTATAACCACACCCATATTCAATGATTTTTGAAACTTTGTTTGTGGTCATGAACAGTCGTCTTACTGCAATATATTCTTCGAGCGACTAATGCTGGACGAGATTGATGCCTTTGTGTCTCCAATACATTTGCTGATGAAGTTTCATTGTAAGGCTGGATGGGGAACTATTAATTTGGAACCGTTTAGTTCTCGAGAGATGTATTTTGCCACACTAAAACAATATAATAAAGTAGGAGAATCTTGTTATGGACCTGTGTTAAATAAACACAACTAAATTAAAACTTCTAATATTAGTCTCCAAGAACTGATATATAAGGAAAATAAGCTAAGTTTTCTACCAAAAATGCATCAAGTAGTGAGCAGGAGAGTTAAGTCGAAAGAAAGGAAGTGGAAATAGATGGAATCAAATCAATTCGATCGTGCTAAAATGAAGCTTCAGAAGAGATAGTACCGGATATGAATTCTAGAGATGGGCGAGAAAATATGTAATCTATGGAAGATTTGGAGGAGATAAGCTTAGACTCTCAAGATTCTACTAAAATAGTGAAGGTGGGAATAAGAATGGATAAGGATGTAAGGGAAAAAATGATCTCAGTCCTACAATCAAATAAAGATGTCTTTGCATGGACTTATGCTACCAAGAAAGGAATTGACCCGGCAATAATGTATCATGCGCTTAATATTGATCCAAAATTTACTTCGATAAGGCAGAAGAAAAGGAAATTTGATAACTTCTGCACAATAGCTGTGTAAGAAGAAGTAAATAAGCTACAAGAAAAAAGATTAACTAGAGATGTGTTTTATCCAAAGTGGCTAGCAAATCCGGTAACAGTTAAGAAGTTTAATGGAAAATCGAGGACATGCATTGACTATACAGACTTGAATAAAGTATGTCCCAAAGACTGTTACCCCCTTCTTAGAATCGATCAGTTAGTTGATGCTACAAGTGGTCATAAGTTGTTGTCCTTTATGGATTCATATTCAAGGTATGATCAAATTCGTATGTTCAAGCCTGATGAAGAGCACACCAGTTTTATGAATGATTGGAGAATGTATTACTACAAAGTAATTTCGTTTGGATTAAAGAATGCAGGAGACACACACCAAAGTTTAGTGAATGGAATGTTCCAAAATCAAACTGGAAAGAACATAAAAGGATATGCGGATGAGACGCTTGTAAAGTCTAAAAATAGAATGGTCATGTTGAAGACTTGAACGAAATGTTTGGAAAATTGTGGAAGTATAAGATGAAGTTGACTTCGCAAAAATGCTCTTTTAGGTTCCAATCTGGAAAGTTCTTAAGGTACATCGTAAGTGCACGAGGAATAGAAACTAATCCTTACTAGATCAAGGCAATCAAGGATATGGCACCACCTAAAACAAGTAAAGAGGTGATAGGATTAAATGGGCGAGTCGTGGCTCTTAACCAGTTCATATCTAGAGCCATTGATAGGTTTATTCTTTTCTTTGATGTAATCAAGAAACGAAAAACCTTTAAATGGACAGAAGTATGCTAAAAGGCTTTCCAAGAGTTAAAAAAACCATTCAAAAAAACCACTGATACTTTCTATCCCAATGGAAGGAGAAGACTTGTTCTTATATATGGCAATATTGGAATAAGTGATCAGCTCAACCCTGATCAGAGAAGAAGACAGAATCAAGTTCCTACTATATTATATAAATAAGAGGCTAAAAGAGGTCGAACTAGGTACCCAGTCATAGAGAAATTGGTTTATTGCTTAATATTATTAGCATGAAAATTAAGGTTATATTTTCAAGTGCACCCAATCAATGTTTTGACCAATTAACCAGTTATCCAGTCAGACATGTCCTAAGTAAAATCGAAACATTGGGAAGATTGATAAAATGGGGGATGGAGTTGAGTCAATATGACATTGAGTATTTACCCCAGGTGTTAGTAAAAGTACAAGCCTTAGCCTATTTTATAGCAGAATGTTTAGAATTTATCGAGGAACGGTTGGAGAAGAAAAGGAAGCTCAAACCAAAGTCGTAGTTATATGTAGATGGAGGAACAAATGAGCAAGGAGCTAGGGTAGGCTATGTAGTGATTACGTCTGATGGGCATAAGCTACATTAGGCAATGAAGTTGGGATTTTTTATAACTAATAATGTGGCCAAGTTTGAGTCCATGATAGCAATTTTAACTTTAGCCCAATTGCTTAATATCCCAAGAAATGAGATATTTAGCGATTTGCAATTGATGGAGAACTAATTGAAGAAGGTATTCCAAACCAAGGATGCCTGGTTAGCTCAATATGTAAAGAAAATCCATGAAATTCTAATTCAGTTTGAAAAAATTTCTGTACACCAAATACTGAGGGAAATAAATGCACAAGTGGTTTCTTTGGCAAAATTAGAAATCTCATGAGGGGCACTCGAAGTCAAAATTATTCCTATTAAATTTCAAAAAAACCCTAGCATTGAGTTAGAAAAGGAAGAGTTAAATAACGAAGCCTTGGCTCTATCTCGATCTCAAACTCAACAACCATCATGCAACAAGGAAAATCCTTGAGAGGAAAGTAGCTATAGAGAAGCCTTCGATAAAATAAGAACTAATAACCACGAAAATCAATATGCTAACAGTTGGATGATGTCTTTAATAAAAAATTTAGAGCAAGGAATATTGCCTAAAGAAAGAAATGAGTCACAAAAATTAAGATACCAAGCCCCTTCGTAACCATAATTGATGGAATATTATAGGAGAAGGTACTTAACACCTTACTTGAGATGTATCACCCTAGAAATAGGAGCTAAACTATTAAGAGAATACCATGAAGGGTTCTATGGAGGTTAGAAAAAAAGGTAATGAGATAAGGATATTATTGGCCCCATATGACGAAGGATGGCTTAACCTATGTTAAGAGATGTAAGAAATGTCAAAAGTTTTCTAGAATTCTATGGGTACCCCCAAGTGAATTAACTACTATTACCAATCCATGGAATTTGGATGTATGGGGAATTGACTTAATTGGGCCTCTTCTAGTCTCAAAAGGAGGAGCAAAATTTGTTGTACCAACTATTAATTACTTTACCAAGTTGGTTGAGGCCGAACTGTTGCCAAACACTACTACTCAAAATGCCTTGAAGTTTGTCATCAAGAATATAGTCACTGGATTTGGACTCCGAAATAAGATTATCTTTGATAACGAGACTGAATTTGAGAGCAAGGAATTCACTCGTTTATGTGAGAGGAATGGAATAATAAAAAGCTTCTCATTAGTGGCTCACCTAAAAGCTAATGGGGCAGTAGAGGTGGAAAATAAGATCATTAAGTACATCTTAAAGAAGTGACTAGGCAAGGCCAAAGGAAATGGAATGGCGGAACTTCCCTTGTTTTATAGTTGTATAGAACTTCTACAAGAATGGCTATTGGATACACTCCATATTCTTTAATGTATGGATTTGAAACCATGCTACCAGTTGAGATCGAGATCCCCTCGTGTCGAAGGATTTCTTATACCTACAAAACGAACCAAGAGATAAAGAGACAGTCACTCGATTTACATAACGAATTAAGAGATCGAGCCATACTAAGGATGTCCAAATATTACAATTCAAAAGTAAAAGGAAAAGCATTCAAAAGGGAGATCTAGTGCTGGGAAAATACTAAGGGTTCTGCAGAGAGCCCACTGGGGCCAAATTGGGAAGGACCACTAGTCAATCATGAAGTTATTCCCTTAGGAACTTATTGATTAAGTAGACAGGATGGAAATATAATATCAAGGACATGGAATGTCGAGCATTTGAGACCATATTTCACAACGGTGGTGAATAAAATGGATTGTTGTTAGCACCAAAATTTGTCACTGACACCCTTGAATAGAGTTATGTAGAGAGATTAATGAAGAAAGTAAAATAAAACAGAGAAGTAACGCAATTGAGTGCAAAAAGAACAATAGAAACGAGAACACCGGATTTGTAGTGGTTCGGCGTAATTGCCTACGTCCACTTTGAATAGAATCTTTATTACTTTTCCAATCACTTGAATACAGATACAATCCGTAAACAAACCACTTGAATACAAGTTTGAATTGAAAAGAGGAGAGTATAGAAAATGGTAGAGTTTTCCTGGAGTTCTCGAAAAAAGGTCCCTTTAACTAGACCCCTGCCCCTCTATTTATAGACGAAGATAGATTGGATCCCCTGTCTAGGCCCAAGACTAAGATAGCTCGGCCCATGGATGGTAGGTGAAGTAGACCAAACCGGGCATCATGATCCTTCTTGACCGACCCACATATCACCGACCCAGGGTTTCCTTATGAACTTGAAGCAAACTCTCAATCGACTCGGAGCAGCTAACGGTTTGGCTCGAAGTGAAGAAGTGTCGATTACATCATCTTGTTTGTAGACTCGACAACCTGCTAATTCCCCTGAGGTGTTTTGACCCTTGATCTTGCCGAACCATTGTGACCGAGCCCAAATTGCCGACCCACATGTACCGAGCGACAAATGTCGAACCTCGTATGCCCGATCCACCTTAGCTTCCTTATCATGACCGAATGATATATGTCGGAACTGTTAACCGGCATCTTGGCCCGGTTACAAAACGACAGTTGAAGAAATTATCATTAGCACTAGACAAGATTCTGATCAAGGAGAGACTGGAGGTGGTAGCAAGTTGTCAGGCCCACAACAAAGCAAGAGCATTCGGCCTGCCTGGCCTGGTGCGCAGATTCACCTACTATGGGCAAAGGCACCTTGTTCCTAAGCCCATGAGGGAAGTCCAACCCATCTCGTCTATAAATAGGAGGGCAGTAGCACAATGAAAGGGACCTTTTTTGGAGAACACTGGGGAGACTCTGCCACTTTCAAGACTTATTATTTTCAGTTCAAACTTGTATTCAAGTCATTAATATATGGATTGTATCTGTATTCAACTACTTGTGAAAGAAATAAAGATCAAAACTCAAAGTGGACGTAGGCAGTTACGCCGAACCACTATAAATCTGGTGTTCTCGTTTTTGTTGTTCTTTTGGCATTGAATTTCACTATATTTCAGTTCTAATTCATCTTCTTCATTAATCTCTCTACACAATCTTTCTCAACGAGGTTAGTGACCAATTTTGGTGCTAACACTTTGGTGCTTTCACTGAGAATTGAATTCTCAACTTGATTGGATCTCATCGTCTACTAGTGGATTTCCATATTCGCGAGATAGATCCAGTTGTTTACTAGAAAACTTCCTATTCTACTCATATTGAAAGAAATCTAAAGGAAACTAATAGCCGTAGATTGGATTCACTGATGTACGGAAGATTTGGGGATTGGACGTTGAAGTTTGCACTCAAGTTGAATGAAGGCCGACCCTCCTCTAAAGGCAATTTAGCCGATCGCCCCAGAAAAGGCGTATGATGACCGCTCCAAAAAAGGCGTATGCCGACCACTCCAGAAAATGCCTATGCCGAGCGGTATCCAGGCCGATCCATACCTCCAGGCCGAGCGACATCCGAATGCCGATCCATACCTCCAGGCCGAGCGACATCCGAATGCTGATCCATACCTCCAGGCCGATCCATACCTCCAGGCCGATCCATACCTCCAGGCTGATCCATACCTCTATGCCGATCCATACCTCCAGGCCGAGTGACATCAGAATGCCGAACACGTGTGGAACGCCAAACAGTGTGGATGCCGAATAGTGTGGAATGCCGAACAGTGTGGATGCCGAACGGTGTGGAATGCCGAACAGTGTGGAATGCCGAACAGTGTGGAATGCCGAATAGTGTGAATGCCGAATAGTGTGGAATGCCGAACAAGTTTGGATGCCGAACGCTTTCGGATGCCGAACGCTCCTGAATGTCGAACGCTCTCGGATGCCGAACGTTCCTGAATGCCGAGCGCTCTCCAATGCCGAACGCTCTTGAATGCCGAGCGCTCTTGAATGCCGAGCGCTCTCTAATGCCGAACGCTCTTGAGTGTCGGGCGTTCCTGAATGCCGAACAGTGTGGAATGCCGAACAAATTTAGATGCTGAACAATCTTGTATGCCGAGCAACTTTGTCATGCCGAACGGCCCTCAGTGCCTCCGGATAGTGAATTCAAAATTCAACTTAATAAAGGAACATTCTATCCACTTCCTTGACATCCCATGATCGACCAGGGCATAGAGGATCTAGCGGCAGCTTATGAACGATCAAGGGAAGGGACAAGCAACCGCTATTCAAACGGTACTCCCAAAGGTTGGAGAACATAGATGATATGACTCTAGCAAACGCCAAGATGACTCCAAGCACCATTCTTCGCTGACCCAACACTTCGAATTTAGTAACTCCAAGCAAACCAATGCTCTAAGCAATTTATTCCAAATACTAACACGGGTATCATACTGATCGCGTTTGAGGAAAGTCGACCTCCAGATATATTTTGGCAACTAGTTAGCTAAAGAGCCTCCTACGACTATGGATCGTTTCTTTTACAAAATGAATCAGAACTAAAGTGAGGAGGAGTGGAGCAGACTAAGAAAAATAACAATGAAGGCCCGTTGGCTAAGGATGTAGATCCCAGTAGCCGAAACAAGACTTCAAAATTCAGCTCATATGCTCTTTGAAAGATTCAATTGACAACCTCTACTTGAAGACTCCCGACTCGGAGTGGTACTGGAAACCAACCTCGAGAGAGCCTATCAAAGTCCAGAGAAAATCGGAGGAATGTTGTATATTCCAAGATGCACACTGATCTTGACACTGGCGATTACAAACACCTCCGAGGTGTGATCGAAAAGCTTTTTCGGAAAAGAAAGCTTCAGTAGTACATGCAAGCCTCATAGAAGGGTGAGCCAGGAACTGCGGATGCCCATCAATAAAGAACTATAATTAATAATTGAACCGCTGGCAGTTGGCATCCCGCTAGAAGGTGCTAGGGGCAGAGTTGAACAACAAGCACATGATGCTGCTCCACTTATCAATGAGATTTATCCCAAACTTCTTTGGATTATTTTCTATTTCAAATTGAAATGTGCTTTGAATTGCAACAGACTTAAACTAATCTTCTTTTAAAACGATGCAGGTGACCAAGTATTCAAAGTTGGCTTCCAACCAATCCACGCAGACCTTAATCGGATTTGTTGAGTTTCATCAAGACGAGCATGATTAGTTCGCTCATTATCAACCATGTGCCTTTGATTTTGGGCCAAGGACTAGAGATTGAAAAGCTCATCACGGTCAGAGCCCAATACAAAGCCAACATAACCGACCATCCATCCATCGACCTCCACATTTGACTTGGAGACCTAAACAAGGCTCGGAATGAATATGGCCCGATCATCCACTCCAATCGAGTCTTAGAACAAAGTTCAACAAAATACAGATACCCCTCATGAAGCTCAATGACGTCGGGGATCCGCCTAAAGTGGACGTGATTTGATCATCTACACATCAAATCCTACCCTGAACACGAAAGGTTGTTCGAAAGCCCAACTTGAAGTAGCTATGGTAGACTGCCTACTCGCTAACCATCGCTTTCAATATATGGACACGACTGCACCTTGGAACAGATGCAACTTACTTTGTCTACTCAACAATCTATTATCTTTATTTTCTAGAAGGAGATACGGAGCAAATTGTAGGAGATTTGGCTATCTAACCCAACATTGATGTGATCCAACCATCTGTCATATACCTCCTTCCTTGACTTGATTGGAAGAGCTATAATCACCAAGCAGATGAGAATCAATCTTCTATTTTTCAAGTTTCATCCTTGATGCTGGGGGCAAAGTCCCATTCCATGAGCAAACGCGGTTCAACCGTTGATTCGACGACATTACCCTCGATACGGTAAATGAAATACAAATCAAACGGGTGGAAATACGACTTCAGGAAAATCTCTAAGTCCCTGAAGTGGACTGGAGTGCTCTAAGTCCCCAAAGTGCAGACTAGAGTATAAATGACTTAAACCTCCAATTTCTCAGAGTACGGACTGGAGTACTCTAAGTCCCCAGAGCGCGGACTAGAGTATAAACTACTTAAACCTCCAAGTCCCCGGAGTGCGGACTGGAGTACTCTAAGTCCCAAGAGCACGGACTAGAGTATAAACGACTTAAACCTCCAAGTCCCCAAAGTGCGGACTGGAGTACTCTAAGTCCCCAGAGTGTGGACTAGAGTATAAACGACTTAAACGTCCAAGTCCCCAGAGTGCGGACTGGAGTACTCTAAGTCCCCAGAGCGTGGACTAGAGTTTAAACGACTTAAACCTCCAAGTCCCCAGAGTGCGGACTGGAGTACTCTAAGTCCCCAGAGCGCGGAGTAGAGTTTAAACGAATTAAACCTCCAAGTCCCCAGAGTACGGACTGGAGTACTCTAAGTTCCCAGAGCGCGGACTAGAGTATAAACGACTTAAACCTCCAAGTCTCCAGAGCACGGACTGGAGTACTCTGAGTCCCCAGAGCGCGGACTGGAGTATAAATGACTTAAACCTCCAAGTCCCCAGAGTGCGGACTAGAGTACTCTAACTCCCCAGAGTGCGGACTCGAATATAAGCGAAACAGATATCCAAGTTCCCTTAATATGAACTATGACACAGATGACTTGAATTTGTCAAATCCCTGACATACGGGCTAGAAAGTATTCTAAGTGCTCAAAGCACAGAATGGAAGTTCAACGACTCCCAAAGAGTTTCCGAGTTATATGAAGATGGACTGAGAAGTCTATGTTACTCACAACTGCTTGGATTAAAATCACAATCACAAAGAAAACTGAATAATAAGAGTCTTTTGTAAGATAGAAAAAGGAACTAAACTTTATTCAGAAATGAGTTTCTATTACAACCCCTCCAAAGTTCGGAGTCGACATTCTATTTACAAGGACTAAGGAAATAGATGAAAATAATTACATGACTTAAACTAACACTCGTTGAACGAGGATAGTAATCACTTCTTGTGCTTCTTCAACTTCTTTCCAGACGGCTCCTCTCCAGAGCATTTACCCTTGGTACTCTTCTTTGATAGAGGGGTAGCAACTGAAGGAGTACGGGGGCCTTCCATAGGCTTGGACCCGCCAGGAAGGATGACCTTCAACGGCTTGTTCAAAGGATCGTCCAAGTCCACAACTCGGGGCTCTACTATGACCTTGACCGTCTCCTCTTTCTCTTTCTCGAGCCGCTCCTCCATGCTCAATTCGGATGTGTGCTCAGAGGCGCCTGTAATTTCTACTTCATAACCCCCGTCGGTAGGAGAGGAGGTTTCAGACTTGTCTTCATCAAGCGCTCCGATCACCTTAGCGTCTGGACCAGAAGCCTCCCCTACGTGAGTGGCTTCACTTGTTTTCTCCCCCACTTCCTTGGCGACATCGCTCCTCGGAGTGGGCTCGGGGTCAGAACGGCCTGCACAAAATCGTGGAAAACAAGCATTAGAATGCAATAGTCCTGCATAAAGAATAACGACTTTAGAAATCTTAAAGAGAATCTTAAAGAGAAGGATTATCTACCAGGCTTAGGCAAACTCTCAGCCATCCAAAGGGTCTCACCCTCTGGAACGGGAGATAGAATGCGGACTAAAGTACTCTAAGTCTCTGAGTGCGGACTAGAGTATAAATGACTCAAAAACCTCTACGTCCCCAGAGTGCGGACTATAGTACTCTCAGTCCCCAGAGCATGGACTAGATTATAGACGACTTCAGAAAAATCCCTAAATCCCAGAAGCGGACCAGATTACTCTAAGTTCCCAGAGTGCGAACTAGAGTATAAACGAGTTGACGAAAATCCCTGCGTCTCGAACTGTGGACTAAAGCATAAACTGTTCGACAAATCTCTAAGTCCCCGAAGCGTGGACCGAAGCATGAACACAAATTGGGCGCGAGTCAACCGGGGGGAGAATAACGCTAAGTCACTAGAATGTAGAGTGGTGTATAAACATCGATAAATAGACGAGTGGATTCCGACCATTTTCTATTCCGCAAACTTTGGCCTGGAATCGACAGGAGGATTATTAACCCGCTGAGGATGGAGTTCGACCATCCAACTAGTGACCTGGCCAAATCAATGCTGGGGGCAGGGGTACAAAACATTAAAAAGCCGAATACGATAGCTTACTATAGCTCTAGCGTGGCATTCTTTATAACTTGAGGCAGCGACTGCAGGGAGGCCTCAATACAGAACAAATCGAAACGACATCCAAAGCTACGAGCAACCTACTATATCATACCTCAGACCAAGGCTCAATGCCGATCCGCACCAAGCACATACGAATGTGACTCGGATGTTTTTTGAAAAACTATGACCCCCGGAGTATGGAAAGGAGGGTAAACCACGAATACTTGGTCAAAAATTCTCCAGCACCCTCATTCGATTCGTCAGGAGGAGTATGAAACTGGATTAGCATAACCCGACTGCATTTGTAGCCAACTTTACCCCGAGATCTGATTACAGAGCATGAACCAAAGTGGACGTGGATGACCATCCACTGTCCAAATTACGCCCTGAAACTTATGTGGCATCGAAGTATTCCTCTTGGAATGAAAAACCACGATAAAATCCAAGATAGGCGAGACCTAGTCTCCCATCGACTAACATGATCCCACGATTCAACGGGAAAGAGAGTAAAGCTAAAGTGGGCGTGGCTGGCCTTCCTACTTATCGGTATATGCCCCAGACCTGGGGGCACGAACGAGAAGCAAGATGAATGTAAACCGACTATTCACCAATCACCTCTATGTCTTTGAAGTTTAGGTGAAAACATAAACATAGCTAGGACAAGACTCAACCGTCCATGCAGTACATTTATCAACCCGAGACTAGGAGAAGACGCATGGTCATCCAAAAACTGGCTACGATAGCTCAGTATTAAAACTTATATATAGTGCTTACAGCTACTCAAGGCAACGACCGAAAGGATGCCTAGAGATAGAATCATTAAATCAATGCCAAAGCTTGTGGGCAACTGACTGTCACTCCAACCCGAAGGGCGAGTGAAGGATCATGAATGCATTGAATAGAAAATGCGTTACTCGAATATACAGGCAAATTCAAACTCATAGCAAGATCCAGCTATGCAGTTGCACGCAACGCGAGGCTGGCCCCTACTCGACATTTCTTTCAACGCGCTTTTAAGCCTGATTTTTGGCCATTTGCTGATAATCTATTAGAGCATTCAGAGCCCTTCGCTATTAGACTCAATAACTCATGTCAAGACTCTAGGATTCGACTAGAGTAACCATCAACATTGGCCGTCCCAACCATATTTCACATTGAATGTTATGCAAAATAGTTACATCTTTACTCAAAGAATCTGGGATGGCACCTGCTAAGCTGACGGTCGACATTACAGCCAGCCATGGCGACCCTTTCCGGGTGCTGAATATCGGATCACAGCTCAGTGCAGTGATGATAAAAGAATTAGTTGGATTTTTCTGAATAAATGATGATATGTTCCCTTGGACCCATTCTGACATGCATATGTGATTTCATTAACTATCGCGAGCCATGCATTGGATATCAACCCGAAGCTACAAAAGTTAGCACAATCTCTAATGATTTCATCATGAAAGCTCCACTCTTACTTTTAGGCTCACCCCATCAACGTCTATGCCTACCAGCCATTGCGACAGGGCATACAATGACCTGAGACGTTTGAAAGACTACTTAAATAGAATATCGAACTAAGCTAATTCGATATCACTTATTTCCCACGAAGGGCTATCCAAGGACGGAAATTAGCAGACCTCACACCCAAATTCACTACCTCAGATGACTACTCGAAGAGTAGCAGAGAACCAACCATAAGATGGAAAAGGTACGCGGATGGAGCATCCAATGATCAGTGTTATGGCATAGTAGTCATGATAATGACTCCTGAGGAACGATCAATCTGCTACGTCCTAAAACTCGATTTACCTGTAACAAACAACGATGCTTAGTATGAAGCCTTGACTGCCAGCCTCAAACTTGTAGGGGATTTGAAGTGAAAACTTTACATATCTTTTGTGATTCTTGATTGGTAGTATACAAATTTAAGGAAGTTGATCTTGCTAGGGGGCATTGTCTTGCTCCTTATCTCGGCCAAGTCCAAGAGCTACTAACCGACTTCAAGTATTAAATCATTACACACGTACTCAGCGAACAAAATGAAAAGGTGTCATGGTTGACTCCTATCAAAGACTATCTACAATGAGGAATTCTTACTGAACGGAGGAATGGAAAACGACAGATCCTCCTCAAAGCTTCACGCCAAATCATCTAAGAATAAGTCGTGTGTCAAAAGGAGTTTATCCATCCCCATGCTTCGGCATATCGCCCATGATGATATCCTGAGCAAAGTCTATGAAGAAGAATGCGGTAATAACATCAAGGGGAAAACCATGATAAAGAAGATACTCTGCTACAGGTATTACTGGCCAACTATCAACCCAGAAGCGGTTGATCATGCTAGACAATGTGACGAGTGCAAGATGTTTGCAAAAAATCCAGGAACCCCGCCGATGGAAATTATTCAAACGGCTAGTTCATAGCCATTTTCCACTTGGGGGCACTGAAATCATCTTCTTGTCGATCCTAAAGGTGGTGCAAAATACACCATCATACAGTTGATTACTTCACCAAATGGGCAGATGAAGAACTCTTAACCACGACCAAGATAAAGAAAATAATCAACCTCTTTATCTGTATCATCATCTGTCCTTATGACCTTCCATGGTCCATTATAACTGCAAATGGACAGGTTGAAGCTGTGAACAAAATCATAGAGTCTGTACTGAAGAGAGGTTTGGCAAAATCCTCAAGTGGTTGATTGCAACCTTTTATTTCACAGAAAATACAAACAAGGAATCGCGATTGAATTGCAATTAAACTAGATGGAGTTGGTGACGACTTATGAGCATATAAAACGCATCCGAGAGCCAATGGCAAGAACATGTACCCGAACGTGCATGTGTACATCCGAAAAAGTTCGACTTCTTGAAATCAACAGAAATTGAATTCTCACTAAGGGTTATTAAGAAATAACTAGATCAGATAGCCGAAGCTTATTAGCTCTGCAGAATCAGTCACGGATGGCCACTAATGAACTACAACCCTGGATTTATAATATTGGGAATCGACCAAGCATCACGATGACCAAAGAAGGATACAACACCTTGGGAGGATAAATTGGAGGATAATGACTATTCAAGAAACATGGTGGATTTCTTTCTGAAGACAAGGAATACTCGCTGATTCAAACCGTGTTGTGTTACTTCACACGACACACTTTGGGGGGCAAGTGTTAACCAGCATCTTGGCCTGGTTACAAAACGACAGTTGAAGAAATTATCATTAGCACTAGACAAGATTCTGACCAACGAGAGACTGGAGGTGGTAGCAAGTTGTCAGGCCCACAACAAAGCAAGAGCATTCGGCCTGCCTGGCCTGGTGCGCAGATTCACCTATTATGGGCAGAGGCACCTTGTTCCTAAGCCCATGAGGGAAGTCCAACCCATCTCGTCTATAAATAGGAGGGCAGTAGCACAATGAAAGGGACCTTTTTTTGGAGAACACTGGGGAGACTCTGCCACTTTCAAGACTTATTATTTTCAGTTCAAACTTGTATTCAAGTCATTAATATATGGATTGTATCTGTATTCAACTACTTGTGAAAGAAATAAAGGTCAAAACTCAAAGTGGACGTAGGCAGTTACGCCGAACCACTATAAATCTGGTGTTCTCGTTTTTGTTGTTCTTTTGGCATTGAATTTCACTATATTTCAGTTCTAATTCATCTTCTTCATTAATCTCTCTACACAATCTTTCTCAACGAGGTTAGTGACCAATTTTGGTGCTAACAGAACATGTACGACCGACCCACCTAACCTCTCTCACCATGACCGATCGATGTATATCGAACCATGTACGACCGATCCACTTTAGCTCTCTCACCATGACCGATCGATGTATACTGAGCCATCTAGACCAAATGATGTATACCGAGCCATCATGACTAGATCCAAGCTGCCGACCCATATGTGCTGAATCAAGGCCGAACCATACATACTGAAATACGGCCAAACCATACCCACCAAGCCATACGTACCGAACCATACCTACCGAGCCACACATACATGCCGAACCACATCGATTGCATCAAACCCTTATATCTCCAGTCTCTTCTTGGCCATATTCCTATTTAGTGCTAACTATAACTTCTGCAACTATCATTCTATAGCCGGGTAACAATTGTCAAAAGACCTTTCCCTAAATAATAGCCCCAGACTAAGATGTAATATGTTTAATTTGACTCCTAACCCGACGAGGTTAGCGAGATTCATTAAGAAAAAGCACACATTATATTTAGGAGAGGATAAAAAAGCCTTTGGTCTTGTCGCAAGGCCTGACCGAAGCAACCATCCAAAGAGTGATGGTCAATTAAGCCTTTGATCCTAGCATTAGGCTTGGTCAAAGGACCCATCTAAGGGAGATGGATGAAAAAGCCTTTGGTCCAACCGCAAGGCTGACCAAAGAAACCGGCCAAAGAGTGATGGTCAATTAAGCCTTTGATCCTACCGTCGAGTCTGGCTAAAGCACCAATCTAAGAGAGATGGAAGAAAAAGCCTTTGGTCCTAACTTAAGGCCTTGCCAAAGCAACCATCTAAAGAGTAATGGTTAATTAAACCTTTGATCCTACCGTTGGGCCTAATCATTGCATCCATCCAAGGGAGATGGATGAAAAGCCTTTGGTCCCACCATAAGGCCTGGCCAAAGCAACCATCCAAAGAGTGATGGTCGAAAAAGCCTTTGATCCCACTGACGAGCTTGGTCATCCAGGGAAGTAGTAAGTAAAACCTAAAATGAGGGAAAAAGCCTTTAAAGTCAATCATCTAAACCTGCAATTGGAAAAGTAAAGAGTATTCATTCAAAGTTTGTAGGAAAATTATTTTTTTAGAACAAAAGTTACCATAAGTTAAGAAGTGCAAACGATCATTTTATAACACTTTGAGATAAATGTCCCAACTTCCTTTTTCATTCCTTCCAATAAAATATCTACCTCATATCACCGTACACTTTATTGCCGTCGGGATGTATAGTCAATCTCGAATGATGGCACTCTCGTAGCACCTCATCCCTCAACCTATCGAGATCAGGAACAAACAATCTTCCGTCCTTATGGAACCAACCATTATGGTTGAGCCCATACTGCTTCATCTCCTCAAACTCTACCTCTTCCTCTATCTTTGCAACGATCTCTACTAGTACCGATCTGCTCAATAAAAGTAGGTCTTATAATCAAGCTAGCCAACACTTCTGGTTCTAGCTCACATCGAGGTCTAAAATCATAGCCAGCAATAAACTTCAACCGCTTCCACTCTAGGACATCGTTCCCAAGCTGGCATGTCTCCTACTCAATGCATCAGTGACTGCATTTCCTCACTAGGCATATAGAATATGTCAAAGTCATAGGAGGCTAGGAACTCTAACTATCGCTATTGATGAAGGTTAAGGTCCTTCTGAGAGAATAGATACTTCAACGACTTGTGGTCTATATACAAGTCGAACCTCTCCCAAGCAAATAATGCTTTCATATCCTCAAAGTGAATACCATCACCGCTAACTCCAAATCGTGAGTTAGATACTTCTTCTCGTGCGGTTCCAATTGTCGACAAGTGTAGGTGATAACCTTTCCCCTCTGCATCAACACTGCACCTATTCCGGTACCACGGACGTTTGTGTATACTGTCAGCTCCTTATTCCTGCTCGGAATGACTTACACTAGTGCGCTCTTCAACCTCTCTATTGGTGAGATTTTTCATCTTAGCTATACCTCAATATTTTTACAAAGTAACCATGACATTGGATGCTTTCATGAATATGAATCAACAAAATTAAGTGGTATTAATCTTGCCTTAAAGAGGAAAGGCAATAATATTTTAACACTTATGTTAAGGTAACAAGAGTTATTCAAGGTACAAGGAACTAAACCATTATCTCATATTCAAGACTACATAAGCAGGAAAAGCAGCAACATCAAGTATGGAAATAACAAAATTGACATAGAGAATTTACATGGTTCGGATGTTAAGGAATCCTACGTCCACGAGGAAAATATCACTTTCTTCTCTTTATATTCTTAGTACAAACAATAATTGCAAAGAGCATACGTTTTTTCTCTTTTTGTTTGCCTAAAAGGTGTAAAAGAGAAGGATCCCCTTTCTTGCTACGGGGTCTCAATTACATATAGTATACAGTGATTCATGCGGATTGCCAACATCACTCTTTTGCTCCTCTTATTTTTGCCTTTGAATTGTGCCACGTGTCGAGCATCCATCTTGCATATTCAACATGCATGGATTGCTGATGTTGCTTTCGGTGGGAAACTATGACTTGAGTGGTTGGATATTGAATGTTGGTAGGAAGTTTGAAATCCAAGTGGGAATGTTTGAAATCGAGATGGGAAACTCAAATTTGAATGGGTTATATGTTTCTGATTCTAGAGGGCAATTGGCTAATGAACTACTCTTTGTTAAGAGTTGTGCCTTTGTTCTGCCTTGGGTAGTGGTGTTATATAGTCATTATGCTACATCGACGCTTTTGGAATTGTACTGCACAGTCTGATCTGTTATGTTTGTATAGTATTGCACTAGGGATATTTTGAGTTGAGTTGCATTGCCTTATAGAGAGATTGTGTTATTGTTTAGAAGGGTGATTATCTTGCATGAACTTGTTCTGAGCTGCTGTCAACATTGGGGATGCTGCACTATTGTCTTTGCCCTTTGAATCAGGCTTAATGATATTGGAGGATAAAATCAAGACCCCTTGGTTGTGGCGTAGTCTTTTCCCATTGATTCTCCCCTTGGGTCTTTGTGCCGGTCGTGTGGGGATGGAGGTGCATTTCCGCATATTAATCTGATGTTGAGGAGGATTGCAGCATCGTTTGTTATTTCTATGTCAAATGGTGGTGCATTCCCATAGCCTTTTGACATAGAATTGCAGTGCAGACCTGCTATTTTCATATGTCAATTTACAAGTGTAACGCGTCTCTGTTTGCATATAATCATTCAGAGGGATGAGCTTGTAGCCGTCCCAGGTTATAGTGCCAACATTTTGTTGAATGAGTGGGTGCGGTTTCTATGTCCTGTCGTAGCATCACATTCTCTTAGTGTAGTATCATCTGGACTTCGCTTTTTTACTTTTTCCCCTAAATCAAATTGTAAGAGAAGTTCTTCCGGCTTAGCATTTTTATCGAACCTCCTTTGACAATGCTATGGAAAATGTGGGTGTAACATGTTCCCTCCAAGTTTGAGGGATCATAGATGGGTGTGGACTTGTCTCTATTCTCGTATTTTCCCACAACTTACCAATTATGCCTTCTTTTCTCCCTTCTTTTTGAAAGGAATTTAAAGTCTTTGTATCCATTTTGAATTCAATGCCCAAGGACACATGTCATCCGTTTATTATCAAATCCTCTAAAAAGATTTACTATGAAAGTTCGTCTTGTTTCTTGCACTTATCTTTCTTGTCATTAATCAACTAACGTTCGGGGATTTTTCCATCATTCTGATTGCATGGATGTGATTTTTCCAAGATAAATATATTTCTCTCTTCTTCTTCTTCTTTATTATTTTAAGTGCTTTCCTAAATAAGAAAAGTAAGAAAAGAAAAACTACTGCTAATCCTGTTTCCTCCAAATTTTATTTCTCTTTCGGACTAAAGTAAGGATCTTCTTCCTTTTGTGGTTCTTTTTACTCTTTAATAGTAATTGGCAATTTCCTTTGTGAGTTTTTAATATGGTGTCCTCTTCTTCCTCTCCTTTATCCTTACAATCCAAGGTAACCCAATCAGGAGTCATTGTGAACATCTTGAACCATTTCGCATTCAAGGATTACGAGGCTAGGGTTTCGGAGTCTCACGAGCATATCCATACTCCTCTCAGTGTGTTTATCTCTATTACTTATGAACATATATGGTATGGGTTATATCTACCCTTGAATCGGATCATTTGTGAGTGGCTAGCTGCTACAGATCTTGCCCCTATCTAGCTTGCCCCACTTCTTATTCCCTCGTGATTGCCACTTTTATTCTTTATGCGGAGAATGGTTCCCCTCCTACTTGTGAAGAGCTCCAATTTCTGTTTAACATTAAGAAAGTCTTTCGGGGGTGATGTTGGATTTTACTATGCCCAAGCCAAAAAATCATTCCCCACATCTGTTCCTTGCAAGACCCTGAGATGGATTGATCAATATTTCTTTATTTCGAATTCTAATAACTTCCCCCTCCTTTCATCCACTCCTAATCGACCTATTTTTTCTGATCATGTTGTTGAGATGTATGAGTCTCTTAGGAACCATATCTTAGGTTTAGGTGAAGCTAAGAGAAAAATGAAAATATTTTTTACTGATTCAATACGGGAAAAGCAAAACCAACTATGCCTAAACCACAACTTCTCTCATTCCATTTTTAAGTTTCCTTCAATTTCAGATTAACCCAGGGGTAAAATTTAATAAAGATGGATTAAATAATTGTTATATTATGGCCCAGACTATTGTAAAGATGTTTATTGACCTTTGGATTTTCCTTATATAAAAGGAAAATGGCTGATGACTTTGCCGATGCATTCCTCGAGACTAAGAAATCGACGAACAAGATTCAAAAGAGGGGGCATGATGGAGACGAAGCCTCCAGCCAACCTCTCAAGATGCCTACTATGCCCACCCAGTTCCTTCTCCAAAGGATTTTCCTATCCCACCTTTGTAGTCTCTTCCTAATTCTCACACCCGTTATTTGCCTCTACCTGAAGGTAATGTAAGCAATCTTGCTGAGAGATTGGGGAGAATCACTATGGACAACCTTCCCCGCATTGGTTCTACTTCTCCTTTCACTCTTGCTCTTCCACTTACTGCACTTCCTTTCTCTGACTTAGCTGCCCAACGAGAATAGGCTTGGACTTACGTAAGCATTCCCTCTTTTCCCTTTAGTTTATGACGGTTGACCCTCCTTATTTGACAATTTTTTTAGGCTCGAATCTTATGATTGAGGTTTGAAAGAGGGGGCAGGACGATTAGGTTGAGGCTTTTACCTGCGATGCCAAGCTCAAAGCAGACCTTGTTGTGGATGGTTCCGATAAGGGTAAGGTTGCAAAAGAACTCAAGGCATGTCGTTCCAAGGCTGAGAAGGCGGAGAAGGTTGTAGAGGAAGCTTTAGCATTGAAGGGTCATGAGCTAGAGGGGAAGGAGAAGGCATTGACGACATCCAGGAAAGAGCTTTCACGAATCACCTATAGTGTGGTTTACCAAATGTATGTCTCAGCTCGGTGTCGGTTCTCTACCGAGGTCGATCTTAGCTTCCTAGAGAATCTTGACAGGATTAACGATGCTCTTACCTACTATAGGGCCCAGTAGGCTGAGGAATATGCTACAGAGAATGTCTCCCCCTCTGTTTCTTTGCAGCCAAATAAGGATGTGGTGTCTAAGGTAGCTAAGACCACTTCAACTTCCCAAGCTCGTGTAATCACCTAACTTTTGTATATGATCTCAAACTTTTTAAAACATAATGAAAACTCGCTCGTTATTTATTTTTGTTATGGCTAATTTCTTTTGTTGTAATTATGTTTTGTTGCTATCTTATAAATGATCACGTCGTCTTTGTTACTTTGTTTTTATAGTCTTCTGAGGAAGTTATATTTATTAAACTTCTAAATGAAAGCGTGGGCAGACTCTAAACTCAAACTATAAACCATCTTGGCCTTAATGTGGCAGCAATTCGTAGGTTTGAGAAAGAATTAGATGGGTCATTTATGCAACATAAAGAGCGAACCTAAGGGTTTCTCTCCAAAATTGATCGAATAGTTAAGGAAAAGGAGGCACTAAGTGATTTTGTATTGCATCAGTGGTAGTATACTGTCTAAAGTGGCTCTTTCCCACCTAACGGTCCTCGCTTAGAATGGTTTAGGTATAGGCTTATAAGTTTACATCGGGATTGAGTGCTGCTTATGATCATTTCTTGTATATGGATTTGTAGGACTTACCACATAACAATGTTCTTTATGATATATGTTTTTGTTTAGTCTTAACCTCATCTGTCTTTTTTCCTTTAAATTAAATTTTAATTACTACCAACTAAGTTGGTTCCCTCGGTCCAGGTGATACTAGTGAGCAAGAGTTTGAAGTCGCGGCCACGACTCCTACTGCGGCATTGGAAAAATAGAGCATCCATCTGACACTTACCAACAAAAGGCTTGATAAAGACTTGAAGGAAGCCCTTTTGAAGTTTAAAGAGGCTAAAGATGTGCTAGATCGCCAGTATCAACATAATGTTAAGTTGGATGCGAGGTTTGAGGCTATGGAATTAAAGTTGAATGAACTATAGCAATCCTTGAAAGATTGCGAGGCACTCTATGGGGTTTTATATGAGGCAGAAATAAAAAGCTGGAAAAAAATATAGAAGATATGTCTGCTCAAATTGCCCGTCAAACTGAAGAGAGAGATTATTGAAGGAGGCAAAGGAGAAGAGTGGCTTTGTTTAGACGCAGTCCTTGCTCCTCTTGCGGGTATGGACCTCTTGTCGGTGGATGCATGGAAGCAGAAGGTAGAGGTACACTTCCAAGGTAAAATTAAATAGATGGAAGCTCACCATAAGCATCAGAAGTCGATAGTGCTTCCTCACTCGGAGCGGAAAGGGTAGAGGAAGGATGCTCTTAAATACTTTGGTGGCTTTTCTAGAATGCAAAGAAAATTAGGGCTGAACTAATCGATACTTTAGAAAAAACAAGGATGGATGCCGTGCTTGGGATCTATGATCTCGAAGTTTAACGACCGAGATTTTCGACCCTCCAAAATCGACACTAATGCATCCACTATATTGCGTGCCGAGCAATCGAATGTTGAAAACCCGATTGTTAGGGAAAAGAAGGAAGAAGGGAGAAGAGAAGAGAAGAAGAAGAGAAAGAAACTAGAAACGACACAGAATCTCACAATCACAACGAAACAATATAATAATATAATATCAATGATCTTTACAAAAGAGAAATTGTTATATATATATATATATATATCAATCAGAGTACAACAACAAATCACAATCATTAGCCGGGACAGTGATAGCAACATGTCCTCACAATTGCTCATGATTTCAATAACAAAGCAGCGAAAAATAAACATATATGTGAATACGACTTAAATACCTCCAACACGTCTCTTGAGCTCCAATGCATCTAAAGAAATATGTAAATATGCTCGGTCTTACTTGAGCATAATCATAAAATAACACCCGAGTTAGTTTGGAAAACTAGCGTGAGAAAACTCACCCAACTGGATTTTAAAGTTATAGAAAACTTTTGAAAATCAAAAGTATCTCGTAAGACCACACCGCACATAAACACAGACGGGTTCTTACTTTAGGATAATAAAAAGAAATTCATATGAAATTCTCTAATATTACAATAGTGTCTAAGATACACATACTTATTAAGCTTAGCCGAAATTGTTACATTAATTAAATTTCAGCATAATAGGTATACAACAAAAACCATAAAGGCTCGTATTAGAGAATGGATTCCATACAATGACTGGGCTACTGGAGTACTGCTCGTCACGGTGCATCTCTAGATAAAATAACACCGAGGTTGAACCTATCGATCCCTGCCAACATAGAACTGGCCTACCCCTTACTGGATAGTACCGAATATGATCGCCCCTATATTAATGGACCCTGAAGCATACAAATGAGAGATAATAGCGACTTTAGATAGGGATGATCATACCCTACTTGGGAGCGATCCACTGAGCCCTGCTGCATCTCCCATGTTTTAGTCATTCCCGGTTGATGAGGCTTGATGCTACGTTTTACCTTTATATAGCACTTCCTACTTGGAATGCTAACACTGCCCTCTAGGCAACAATGCAATACCAGCATTCATCTATACAAGTTCATTCTGGGACTGAACGAAAAACTTGATAGCTCCATTTTCAATTCCATTATCTTCAAGATGTCTTCACTTCGAAATGCTTGAGTTGGATCGAAGTGGTTTTCGGACAACTTATCTGATCCCGGTCTCTTCGAAACAACTTTTCAATAATTTCCGGTAAACTCAACCCCGGTTCTTTAGGAAATAAACAGTCAAAGATAAGAGTGGAGATTACCTCCTGACCGTTAGTGGACGTATTTCCTTATCATTGTCCTAGGAGAATGAAACGAGATTTACATGCACAGTACAACATCATCGGGGATGGCTATGCCATATAACTCGGTGTTTCCCCTAGATATTTCCAAAGTTACGTTTTGGGTCCAATTTTGATAGTCGTTTATTTAACTATCGAATAACAAACATTCAGTCAGGGATTTAATTTTATAGGGAAAACCATCATTGGTTAAGCATATAAGCAACCACTAGCCTCTTTAACAAGTCCTTCCATTAACATAAATCACTTTGTAAATATATGTACCAAAATACTTTTACAAAGATTCATTCACAAACCCTTATATTTTCAATACTTGGAAAATATCTATATACTTATCTCAACGGTATAAGTATATTCACCAATACTAAGGAAGATTCTCTTTTTATACGATTATAAGTCATTTATAAACCCCAATATAAATTTCTAAAACCATTTATAAACCATTCCACAAATCTCTGAAAATCATTTATAATCTCTTTAATCAATTTCAATTTCTTATAACTTTTTTTTATATACTTCTAAAATCATTTATAAACCCTTTATAAATCCTTAAAACCATTTATAAAAATCCTTTTATAATCTATAACTCATTCCTAAAATTTGTTTCAAACATCCAACCATTATAATACCCTTTTACCCTTTTCAATCTTCCTTTAAGTCTTCCAAACCATGTTATAAGATTCCTCTTATAAACTCACATCTGTTTATAAAACCCTATTTATAAATCTCAAAAAATATTTATAAAGAAATTCTAACATTTTTCTTTAAACACTATTATATTATAATAAACGTTATAAATAAATAAATATTAACTCTAAAACATCTTAAAATAATAATTAATAAATTTCAAAACATTCTTAATAAAACAATAATAATTTGTCTTAACATTATTATAAATAATAATAATTAATTTGCAAAGCCTTATTGATGAATAATTATATTTAATATCAAACCATATTAATATTCTAATTAATTACCCTTTTAAATATTAAAAATTTTATAAAAAATTTAAAACAATATTAATATAGATAAACAACTTTTAAAATGAAATTATATTCCCGTGATAAAAATCCATACTTAATTTCCAACATGATCATTTCCATATTTATAAAACTATATTTATAATTCTCCTCTATTTTATGAAACTTCCTTTCATAAAATCCCTTTTATTTATGAACCCCATTTATAACTCCATCCCATTATAAATCTCCCTTATTCATAAATTCCATTCAAAACATAATTTCCATCGTTTTTAACCTTGCTCCCATAGGTATAAATTTATTTTATAAATTCCTTTCAATTTACAAAATATCGTTTAACAATCCCAAATTTACCCTTACCTTCCATTCTAAAATAGAATCAACTATTTTCTTGAACATCATTCCATATCTTAAAATAAATCCACCGTTTGATTTATTTCTCCAACCTATTAAATGATAATAGTTTCCTTTTCATTTATAAAACACCGATTATAAATCTATCCCTTTATAAGTAAAATACGATGTTACAAATCATAACTTTATTTGAAAAATGTCACTTTATACATTATCATCTTTATAAATCTCCATATTTATAAATAAATCTTAATATTTGTATATACTATATACATATCGCTTTATATAAAATGGCTAAAAATTATTTCTATCTTCTTTTTAAAACGATAATCCTTTATTATAAATCACAGACTTATTTTCAAGATTTTTAAAGTCTTTATTCATAGTTCAAAATCTCTATTTAAAATATCTCATAAAACTATTAATTATAATATTTAAAAATCATACCTTTTTATTTTAAAATAAATTTATTCTTTAAAAATTCAAAAATAATTATTAAAACATATATAATTTCCAAAGCCACTTTGAAATCCCCTTTAAAATCAATCACTGTTTTTTTGGTACTTTAAAATACCAAAATATAAGGTCAAGTGTGACTAAAGTACTAAAAGAAAAATTGTGTCAATGTCATCAATTATAGCAACCAACGCATCATATATCAATTTATATGAAAATAAATCAATAATGCGAGGAATCATGTTGGATCCCTCCAACCTTTCCCCATGCATCACATACAGTATATAATCATAAAAATATAAATCAACTGCTTCGAGGTGGGATTCGTATACAAAGGGTCATCCGCTTTTACACTGGAACGTAATAGGGTCTCATCTGCTCCAGAAGTGGGAATATATTCAAACCAACTAATTAAATATGGTAAATCATCCAAACAATCATTCAACAATTTTTATTAACTATATATCCTACTAGTTAACAAAAAATGTGAGTTTAATTCACCTTTATTCCAGTTACCCCCGAGGCGTTCCGGTTTGGAACTAAAACCGAACGACATCCAATTTTAGCCTAAATTTCAGCTGTCTCCATATTCATCCAAACCAGTTCCATCGTGAAGCATTCGTCAGTACGAGCTCAATGCAAAAATGCATGTCTCGATTGGACCTCATATGGATAAGTTATTAAATTTATAATTCAACGGGATTTATATATAAATTTATTCCACTAATTACTTTAATTATAAAAATAATTATATCATTTAGCCTTCTTCCCCAAATTGAATTTGCCACCTTCCAGCGCTCACTTCGCTATTGACACATGGTTCCTCCACTGCCCCTCCATTTCCAGTCACCTTCACCACCAACCAACACCACCAGCGGCTTCCCCTTCTCGAACTACACCTCGCCATCACCACCATCTCCCACTCGACTCCTCCACAAAAACCACGTCTTCGCCTGCTGCCCTTGACCCAGCAAGATCACGACCCCCAACATAGAGCTGCACCCTCCAAACTCCGACGATAGCTGCTCCTAGCCTCGACGAAGACGTTCCCACACTCCATTCCTCAAATTGACAACCCAATTAATCCACAATCTAAACCCTAGTTTATAGCTTGCTTAAACTCCTTACTGTAAACACTCCTACCGCCCAAAAACTTAACCGCATCCTTCAAAACTCAGCTAAAAGGTATATCCATGCTTTAGAAATCCCAAGATATTTATTTTGAAAAATTCAATGAATAACTTTTGAGAATTTGAATTTTATGGTTTTCTTTTTTCTTTTTTTTTTCTTCCTGGTTTGAAATCCTTTAAACAGAGGGGGGAATGTATCATTTAAAAAGAGAAGGAATAAGGTGGGTATGGCATGAACAACGGAGGGTATGGTATAGGTATGGAAATTTAAAGAATATATATATAAAAAATTTATATTCAAAAATATCCTCTCGACGCACTCAACAATCTCGAACTCTAAATGAGGCGTGCCGTCAGGCGTTGTATATATTATACCCCTATTCTGAATGCAATGGAATTAGTATCGAGGCCTAATTCGATCATATACAGAAGATAGCTTTTCAACCCAATTATTATATAAATTTCTGAAATTAATTTCTACGTATTTCGATCTTGCATGCCTAATCGATACATCTGATTGCCATGAAATTCGATGGCATAATATAATACACTATTACAGATCCAATAAAACTAGTTCCGAGATAGTGCCCAGAAGGTTATTTTTATAGATAATTAAAATGAATTATTATAAAACCAAATAAATCACCTCTAATTCTAAATTAAAAGTTTACTATCTCCATTCTTATTTAAATAGAATATAGATCAACTTTCAAAATCATTCATTTAAAATTCAAGTTTCAATTATTTTAAATGTTCCCAAATATTAAATTCAACCATTTAATTATCAAATAAATCACTATATTTGAAATCCAAGTTATTTAACTTATAAAATTAACTTTTAAATATTTAAAATCAATTAAATATTCCAAATTCAAATGACTAAATTTCTGGGTCATTACACGAAGATTTACTGCGGAAAGCCTAGGCTATTCCTAGGATCATAGCAGCTCCAACCAACGTACCTATGCATGATAGGAATACTGCCCTTGCAGAGAAACTAAACAAGGAGAAGGTCAAAGGCAAGATGGGGCAGATCGCACTATAGCGTGCCATGGACGTTCTTTCTGACTTTTACCCCACTCTTGACCTGAGCTTTCTTTGTAACAAAGTAGGTTTTATAGTGACCGTGGGCACCCACTAGACCATTGGGAAGGTGCTAATTATGATCCTAGGAAGACCTCTTGTATTAGGGTGCAGCCACCTTTGGCCAGCATGCTTAGATTAGGTGTTACACGATTAATGCGTTACTCTAGGATCCTATAACTTCGGGTAATTTTATAGAATTATATTATGGGATATGTTCTCCTTGAGCTGTAAAAATTTTTGTAAAGGAATTCTATAAGCCGAATTTTCTTATAAAATAGTACAAGTGCTTTGTGAGTTTTAGTTTCGATTATACTTCTTTTTCATTTTTTCTTTGTTTAGACTTTCTTAATTTTCAGCCCGCTCCTACCAATCGAGGTCTAGAGATAATTAACTTAGAAGAGAAGCTCAAGTCTGCTATGACTCGGGTTACTAAGCTGGAGGGATTATTGAAGAGGCTAAAGGCATATATAAGTCTTTGTATGAAGATAAAATCAAGTCATTAAACAACAAATTTGAAGAGTTGTCTTTTCAGATCGCTAAGAAAGCCAGTGCCGATGATGATCATATTACATCCTTAGCTTTCGATGTTGGGTCGAAGCCTAGGGCTGCTCCTTCACTTCCGTTGGGTGTTGGTCCCTACATTGTTTCCCAGTGGGAGAATTTGAAACAAGATTTGGAGAATTATTACAAAGTCAAGTTCATTGAACTAAAGAATCACTACAACAAAGGATTTGGCTCCGGCTCCTCAGGCAAGGGGCAGTCTTGGTCAACGTTCTTCATTAGGCGACCACGAATCTCATCATTGCGAGAGAATTAAAATTGGTGATTCCTCTAAGGGCGGGTTGGAGTCATAACGCGATTTGTTTTACTAAGAACCAAAGTTTTAAATTTAACCTTTGATGTGTTTATGCGTGATAATAACTTTATCTTTTCTTGTGATGTGTATGCAATCATGAGGGGTTATGCTAACATGAGTAAATTTCAATAAATATTAGTAAGTCTTAGTTTTCTAGCATTTACTTGGAAAGCTTTATGTTGTTTCTGGTATTGTATCCAGTTTTAGGTGGTTTTGCATTCCACGCATCGTCTTTCTTGCCATTTTTTGATTATTTCCTTGCACAATGCATGTTTTCCTAAACTGATTCATGCTTCGTTATATACTTGGCAAGGCCTACCCTACTGCTTGGGGGTAGTTCCATGTTCATGTGCTTGGCACGATCCGTTAAGTCAGACATATATTTAAGGCTTTTTTAATTCATGAACATAGTTTTTTGTACTGGTTCGTGGTATCTAATATCCTAATGCCCAGTGTCAATATTTGGCGGAGAGGATAGGTAGTGTATAGTACTGCCCCATGTTATTTGCTATGTTAGAAAAGGAAAACATTAACATGGGGAGATTTTTATACCGGTTTAGGCCATCTATTATCCCTACGTCCAGCTTATTATATCACTACTTTTCATAATAATTACAATGTTTGTTATACAAGTAACATAGATCATACGAAATAAGGTCTAAGGTGCCAATAGTTCCATGTTCATGGAGCTAGGTTTCCATCTGGCTTTGATTGTCAACATGCCCAATTAGCTAAGGTTTCTGCTACAACCAGGGGGCCTTCCCAATTTGAGCCCAAAGCTCCATCCGCTAGGTCTTTTGTGTTAGCCATTACACTTCGCAATACTAAATCTCTTTTGTAGAAGTTTCTTTCCCTGAGCCTAGTATTGTAGTTTTTTCCATCTTTTGTCGGTATGCAGTGGATACAGTTGATGGTTCATCTCTTCTTTCTTGAATAAGGCCAAGGGCAGCCTCATTTAGCTCCTTGTTTTTCTATGTTGCATACAATATCCTTCTATACGATGGGACTTCTATTTTGATAGGGCGCACGACCTCTTATCTATAGGTTAATGAAAAGCGGGTATAGCCAGTTGGGGATCTAGTTGAGGTCCTATAGGCCCATAGTACCATAGGCAATTCTTCCGCCCATCTCCCTTTTTCCTTCTACAGTCTTTTCTTAAGCAGCTTCTTAATGATTTTATTTGCTACTTCGACCCATCCATTTTCTTACGGGTGCACCCCAGAAGAAAAACTTTTGATTATGCCATTCTTTTTACAGAGTTTTGTAAACTCCCTTCATTGAAATTGGGTCCTATTATCCGAAATTATTTTGTAAGGGATCCCAAACCTAGCGATAATATTTCTTACCACAAATGTGACTATCCTTTTTGTGTGATTATTGCTAGGAGTTTCACCTCTACCTATTTGGTGATGTAATCTATTGCCACTATAGCGTACTTTGATCCTCCCTTTGACATAGGAAGTGAACCTATCAAATCTATTCCCCATACATTGAATGGCCATGGACTAACTAGTGGGATGAGATCATGGGATGGTTGTATGGGTATACCTTTAAACCTCTAACATCTATCACATCTTCTCACGAATTCCTTCACATTCGGAAGTGTTGCAGGCAGTAATATATGTGCCTTAGTATCTTCTTTTCTAATTTGGCTCCTCTGGAATGATCTCCACACCGCCTTCCGTATATTTTTCTCATGACTCGTATTCCTTCTTCTTTGGAAACACACATAAGATAAGGGGTAGAATACCCTCTCTTGTACAATATGCCATCGAATGAGTAATACGGAGCCTGATATCTAATTTTTTAGGCTTCAATTCTATTTTGGGGCAGGATTTTGCTTAACAAGAATTGTTTAATAGGGGTCATCCATGTTATCTCTTCTGTTTGTTAAAGTGCGGGCTTAATTGGGAACCAATCTTGATTTTCCTCTGTTTCCTTATCTTGAGCCTCATGGATAACTACCAGTTGGGCCCTAGTTAGTACCTGTGTTCGGTTAAAT
Source organism: Allium fistulosum (assembly GCA_030737815.1). NCBI lineage: Eukaryota > Viridiplantae > Streptophyta > Magnoliopsida > Asparagales > Amaryllidaceae > Allium > Allium fistulosum. Next base: position 448,189,544 of record CM060903.1, read on the forward strand.
TCTATGATACTTGGTTTTGCCTGATGTTCTATTGGAACGGCTTCCGTTTCATTTACCAGCTTTGTGCTTGCGAGTTTTGCTAAGGAATTGGTAGAAGATTGTTCTCACGTGAAATTTGCTCTATACCAAATTGTTCGAACTACCCCAATAATTTTTTAGAAAGTTATACGTATTTGGCTAAAGTTGGCTCCTTTGCTTGGTAGTTGCCCTGCACTTGGTTTACAGCTACTTGGGAATCACTGTGAATTTAATATGGGTTACCTTCATTACCTGAGCCATTCTCAAACCTACGAGGAGAGCTTCATATTTGCCACATTATTGGTTGCATAAAACCCAAGCTGCACCGCTTCATATAGTTTCTGCCTATTTGGAGTAACTAACATATATCCAATTCCTACCCCATATTCATTCGAAGCTCCATCCATAAATAGTTTCCAAAACTATAGGGCGGGCGCTTCTTCCTCTTGTTGGGGCTTGGTAGGCAGTGTTCATTCCACGATGAAGGCTGTTAGTGCCTGGCCTTTAATCGCTTTTCTTAAACAATAGGTGATATAATTGGATGAGTTCTATTGCCCATTTTAGCAAGCGGCTTGAAGTCTATGGTTTTCATAGTATTTGCCTTAGCGGTTTGTCTATGAGAACCTTGATGGGATGTGCTTGAAAGTAGTGCCGTAATTTCCTTGCCGTGAGGAGCAAGTTGTAAGCTAGCTTTTCAAAGACTATGTGGTTGAGTTCTGCTTTCGATAGGCATTTTCTCGTAATGTAGATAGGCCTCTAGGTCCGCTCATCTTCTCGAACCACTACAACACTTACAACTTTATCAATTATAGCTTAATACACATATAAGTCCTTACATGTTATTGGTTTTGATGGGATAGGGGTAGTGATCAGATGATCCTTCAAATTCTAGAATGTGATTTTGCATTCCTCTATCCACTCACAATTTCACCCTTTCTTTACTTGATCGAAGAATGGTATGTACTTATCAGTTGCTTTGGAGATGATCCTGCTTAATGCAGCTACTCTGCCGTTTGGGCTCGTGAGATCTTTCAGCTTTGTTGGGTTTCCCATATTTCAAATGGCCTCAATATTTTCTGTGTTTGCTTTAATGTCGCGAGCGCTCACTAGGTATCCGAGGAACTTACCTGAATAGATAGCAAAGGTACATTTTAATGGATTCAACTTCATATTATACTGCTTCGGGACTTCAAATGTTTCTTCGAGATCCTGAACGTGACTCGACACTGTCTTTGACTTAACTAGCATGTCATCCACATATACCTCAACATTTTTTCCTATCTGGTCTGAGAACATCATATTGACCATCCTCTGGTAGGTTGCGCTTGCGTTTTTGAGCCCGAAATGCATGACTTTATAGTAGTACAAGCCTTTATCCATCACAAAACTAGTTTGCTCCTAATCTGACTTGAACATGGTTATCTGATTATATCCTGAATACGCATCCATGAATGAAAGCAGTTCATGTCCACTAGTTGCATCCACCAAGTAATCAATTCTAGGTAAAGGGAAGCTGTCCTTTGGGTAAGCCTTGATGAGGATAGTATAGTCTATACAGGTCCTCCACTTTTCATTGGGTTTCTTCACAAGTATTGGATTAACGATCCATTTTGGGTAGCATACTTCCCTGATGAATCTATTTTCTTTCAGTTTCTTGACTTCTTCATGTATAGCATTATACCTTTCTTGATCCATAGTACTATGCTTTTTCCTGACCCGATGGGTATTAAGGTCGATGTTGCGTGCATGAAAAATGATAACTAGATTTATCCCTACCATGTCTGAATGTGCCGAAGCAAATACATCTGTTGATCTCTTTAAGAAGTCAATCAATTCGGTTCTGGCTACCACGCTGAGATTTTACTTTATCTTAAGAACTCTTGTGGTGTCCTTTGGATCAGTTTGTATATCTTCAAGGTCATCCACGGCTTTAATTATTTCCTTATTTCCCCTAATCTTAGGTCTATTTCACTTTCGTTTTCGTCTTCGGGTTGAGATGTGATTGAGAGTGCCTGTTTCTAGGCCTCTTTCGAAGAAGTATTGCACATAAACTAAATTATATTTGTCGGTGCTAATCATGTGTATATATTTTCTTTTTTCTTTCCTTGCGGATGTTGTGGTCATAGAATGAACAGTTTCGTCATCAGTCTTGGTACTTCATGTCAGTGTAGTTTTTAGAACTGGCTTTATCTTTTTTTATCATTATCCTTATCACATATATTAGAAGAGAGCAAAGTAGTTTTGAATAATTTTATTGCTAGAGTTAATGTTTATATTGTATAATTCCCTAGCTAGTAATAGCTCCCCTCTAACTGACCCTATCCCGATAGTTTTGTGAAATTTCATGAGAAAATCCTTCTGAGAGATAATTGCCCCCAAGTCAACTAGTGTAGGTCTTCCCAATAACATCCCTTATCTTCGGGCTCGAAGCTAAGCACTACAAATGCTGTTGTCATCCATAGTATCAACTTCCAATGACAAAATACGGTAATTTTAGTGGTATCTATAATATCATAAGCATATGAATATGAAATAAAATCAATACAGATTTCAAAGACAACTCCTCTGATTACATTTCAAATCCATATTTCATATTCAGTTACATAATCCCAACACGATTCCTAAGTTTTGATCAAATATAATTATTACAAATTACGCCAAAAGCGACATATGAAGATACCCCATTGGATGACCAGAGTACTAGACAGACATATCAATCATAAATACATCACAGTGGAAATAATACTAAGTAGCTCCTACATAGCTAGCTTTTTCCTCCTGCACGTCTTCGGAAGCTTATTCGTCCAACCTACTAAACTTGAAAATCTTTAACTCTCAATCTACTCAAATAAAATTTTGAGCACCCGAGAGTTTAAGGGGAAAACATAAACTTCGAGTCAGACATAAAGCCTGGTGCGAATAATACTGTTACATCTTGATTTACTGATATTAAGTGAGACCAAGCCGCTTAGCAGAATGGGTTTTCCCTTACTAATATCCTTTTTAAAATTATATCTTTGCAAATCAAAGTCCTGCAACCAAACTGATTATAACAATTAAAGCAAATACATATATGCATAAAGATCAGGAAATCATTGGACTATCTGTCCACACTATAGTTTTATCTGGCTAAACCACTGTCTTACTCGGGCCTACCAGACATAATCAATAATCTAAATTATGTTAGACACTCTACTGGGATATCTGCCCTTAACTATCTTCTTCTAGAATCAACTTTCCTAATATTTTTGCGGGCTCACCAGTAACCTATCTTTACTTTGTATATTCCCTTATGTGTGTAACATTATTTTTAGTCCCATCTGTGACAAAGCCTTACACACTGGAATTTTGGTCTTATACTAGCTAGGGGCTATTAGCTAAAGTATAGGGCGCAACCCTACACTAGTCTCATCTGGTCTTCTAATATCTGAGTCATAAACATAGGGTTATCTACCCTATTCAAATTTCATTTCCTGCCATATACATAAGGTTAACTACCCTATACAAATTTCATTTCCTTGTAAACAGTCTTTGTAAATGATTTAGCCTTGAAATCATAACTTTATAAAACAAAGAAATCATACTATTTGTTTTACTCAAAGTACTTATTCCATGACATATGCTTTACACAAAACAATCTTGATGAAATCTAATCAATGGGATTATCTATCCCTTCAAAATAAGTTAAAACCCCTTTTTAACTTAGAACCCTCTAGGCTATAGGGCCAAAACAATACTTTCAAAACCTTTGTTTAAAACCTTAACAATCTCTTTTGAATTCATTGAAAGTACCCCTTTCAAAATAAGATAAGTACTTTATCCTTGAAACCACTAGGCCAAAAGGCCAAAACATCCCTTTCGAATGTATTGAAAATATGCCTTTCGAAATCATTACTTAACCCTTAGACATCCTCTTTCGAAACCATTAGACTTGTCTTTTGAAAGCAATGGAAACCTTCTTTTCAAAACACTTAAAAAAAACCTTTTGGCACGCTTAAATATACCTTTCTAAAAATTGGGGTTTCCTCTTCAAAACTCTTATAACCTTCGGAAAACATTGGAAATTCTTCACTTAAAACGTACCTTTCGAAAGTAATGGGTCCAAGTAAAATTTTATGGAAACATTGCTTCGAAACCATTTAAAATCGTTCCTTTCGAAATCTTTGGGTTTAACATATAGAATAATTATTGGGTCATAAAGAACCAAGGCAAAAGCTTTGCTTTCAAAAGTATTAATCCCAAGTAAAAGAAAGAGGATAGTTTCAAAACCCACTCTTTCAAAACCATTGCCTCCAAAACCATTTTGAAAGCGGCTGTATGGCCCTTTTGAAAGTATGGAGAAGGCGGCTTCAAAGTAAAAAGCGAAAGCACCCTTTCGAATAGATTGCTTTTTGGCTATAAAGTAATGCGGCATTTACTAGTTCGAAAGGTAATAATGCGGCAGCTAGGTTTCAAATGGGTTCCAAAAGCGACTACCCTTTCAAAAGCTCCTTTTCTAAAACAAAACAAGGGGAAACTCACTCAAAAGCTTCGTTCTTGAAAATAAAACAAACGGCAATTCATTAGAAACTGATTGATTTGAAAGCCATTTTAAAGTGGCTTCAACCCTTTCGAAAGCTAGGTTTCAACACTATCCCTTCCACCTTTCTCCAATCCACTACATATCAATGGCTTGATACCATGTGTATTGGTTTCGAATGGGTTCGTAAGCGGTGGTATGGCGTTGAAAACTAACGGATGGAAGTGGAGAAGTGGTATATTATGTCAAAACTGATTTTATGCCTTATAAAGTAACTTCTTTTCAACTAACTTGTCTTATTGGTCAAATGTAATTGGTTGCCATTTCTTTATCAAAAATCCTTTTCTAAAAGTGCTGCCGAATTTCAAAGTTATCAACTAAAACATTTTAACTAATAAGCCCTTCTCCTTTGTTAAAACATATGAAACATTTAAGTCCCTAAACTTAAATAATTTTATAACAGGAATAAAATATTTAGGAAAATTCCCCAAAAATCACCATAATTCATTTTTAATATGTTTTCTAACATATTTAAATTTCAGACCCAAAATCGTTATGTAATTACTTTAAATAGTTTAAACCTAATATTAACTATTTTCTTTCATAGAAAATTCATAATAATTCCACAACAACTTAGAAAATTATGAAACTTGAAATCCACTTCTAAAATAATGTCTTTGACCATATATCAAAAATGCAAATCATTTGGATGTCATTTAATAGGTTTTCCACTCTAAGCTTATCATAAAATCTATATGAAACATCATAAATCATCAACAAGCATATATATCCATTTATACAAACATAACATGGCATAAATAATTCAGATCCATCTTGAAACTGAAAGCATTAACAAAAGTGAGATGTAAACCAAATTATTCACCTTAGCTTGGTGTTAAGAAGGTTGATATTTGCCTTTTGATTGGATTGCTTAAGCTTCCTACTTGAATCCTAGCTTTTTTCTTTTGATTGTTCTTAATGGTGGTTGGTCAAGTTCTTGGGGTTTTAGTTTTATTTATAAATGTTGAAATGAATGAGAAATGAAGGATAGAAGGGTTTAGGTTATAAGAACAAAGACTATTCCTATTTCTCCCTTATCATATTCCTCCTACTTACTTATCTTTAATTCTCTTTTGCTTATGTACTCATTAAGGCATGGCTCCTTTATAAATTTACAAATCTTAATCTCTTAACCATCTACATTATTTCATTTAATTTATCTAATTAAATATCCTAAATAATGTTAGTCAAAATTAGGGTCATTACTTTCCCAAAAACACGTTATATGGTGACGATTGTTCGATCACTAGGAAGTTTTCATAGAAAGATTCTTGAAGGGGTGCAGTCCCGACGGTAACAAGTAAACGTGTTGACCTGATGGAAGTAGTTGTAGTGTTGTTGAAGCCATAAATTGGTTCCAAGCTGGGCTTCAATACTTCTGCTGGAAGTTTCATCTGGTCGTAAGTAGACTTTAAAATGACATTAATAAAACTACTAGAATCCACGAAGACCTTCTTTATAGCCTCGTTTGAGATTTTCACCATAATAACAAGCGAATTCTGATGTGGGAGGACAACCCCGGCAGCATCAGCTGTGGTGAAGATTATGTCCTGTGTAGGTTTCTACCTTATATTGAACAGGATTCTTTGTTCCACTTTTTCTTCCTACATATACTGCTCTTGTGCCTTCCTTCTCTTCTCGGTGAAATGAGATCCCCCATAGATTGAGGCCATGAGATTGGATGGTTTCCCGCTTAGTTTTCATTTGGATATAGAGTGACGTACCTGGTCCTTTTTTCATTGTTTTCTTTCTGGAAACTAGGTAACCTTTTTCAATTAACCTTTCTATCTCATTTTCAGGTGCTTGCGGTTTTCTATGTGGTGGTCGTCCGCTTTGTGGAAGCGGCAGTATGCTCCACCTCGGTTATGCTATGCCTTTTCACTTTGTTTGGCACATTATAAGCAAGCTCGATCTTGGTTATCTCGTATATCTGTCCAGGATTATGGGTAAGGGGAGTCTTTGCTGCGAAGTTGAGCTCCTTTTGTCGTTTTGCAGGTGGATGATACCGTTATGCCGCTTTTTCTTATCATAGTTAGGGACAGAAGTTCTCTTAGACTGCCTTTAGTTCCAGCCTCTTCCATTCTAAGTAACCGCTAGCCCTCTCATAAAAAGCCTTCATGTTGTGACATGGCTTTCTGGTGTTTGTGTCCCATATGGTATTACCTCTTCTAATCTCAACATGAGCCGCTATAATCAGTGGTTCTTTGCTAGTTACCATAATTCGGAGTACCTTAGATTCTAAGTGTTTTATAAAGTTGCATAGGCTTTTACTCTCACCCTACTTTACACATGATATGGTGTTTACATCCAAGGAGGTTTCTCTCCTCGAATTGAATTGTCTCAAGAAATCTGTGGATAGCTGCCATCATGAATGGACCTCCCCAGGTCCATACCTCCTGAACCATCAGGAGACTGCACCAGTCAGATACACTAGGAAGAGCTTGCACCGAGCAATCCTCCCCACTTTCGAAATGTTCATATATTACTCAAAGGTATAGATGCAGTCATCTAGGTCGGTGGTTCCATCGAATTTGTCAATCGACGGGGAAAGTTTTTAGGAAAATAAACCTCTTTGATTGTCTTACTTAACAGGGAAGAACCTTCCCTTAATTTTTCTCCAATGATTTGCTGGCAAAGCTTTGCTAGCTGCTCTACTCGAGCTTTTAGCTGATGAATCTTATCTTCTTTGGGATCAATCTGGGATGAACCGCCCTTGTACAGTGAAGTGACGTTATCATTTTTGGGGAGTTAGCCTGGATCTTGCCTTTGAGTTTGGCATCAATTTATAGGCTAGCTTCATCGTTCTTATTTCTGAGAGTGTCGTTATAACTCATGTGCTACATAGCCAGCATAGTCGGTAAGTGAGCACGGTGAGTGAGGGCGGTAAGCTATGGATGGTTAAGGAGAGGTTGGCCTAAGAGCAGTATGTTGAGCCATAGTTTTCGCTAACCCTCCATGCATTGGTTCATTTGATTAGTGAAGGCCTGAAGCACAGCTAGAATAGTGTCTAAGGTAGGCCCTGTAGAAACTTTTGCCTCATTTGGGCTTTTGAGGTTGTAAATGGTTTTTTTGGAGTTTTTCGAAGCCAAGTGAAATTGTTCTTATGCAAAGGAGTGGCGGAATCCGTGGGATTCATGGTGTTGTAATGGTATTTTAAAAAGTGCAGGTAAAATTTATTGGGAAGGGAATTGCGCGCTCCTTCTAGGGCAAAAAATGTTAGTGTGATTTTTCGTCTCAACTACACCTCAATATTTTTACAAAGTAATCACTGTGCTGGATGCTTTCGTGATTATGAATCAAAAAAATTAAGTGGTATTAAACTTGTCTTATGAAGGAAGGACAATGATATTTTAACACTTATGTTAAAGTAATAAGAGTTATTCAAGGTACAAGGAATTAAACCATTATCTCAAATTCAAGGTTGACATAAATAGAAAAGATTACAACATCAGGTACATGAAATAATAAAAATGACATAGAGAATTTACGTGGTTTGAATGTTAAGGAATCCTACGTCCACAAGAAACATATCACTTTCTTCTTTATAGATTCTTAGTGCAAACAATAATGGCAGAGAGTACAAGTTTTTTCTCTTTTTTTGTGCCTAAAAGGGGTAAAAAGAAAAGAACCCATTTCCTGCTTAAGTATCTCAATTACTTATAGCATATAGTGCTTCATGTGGAATACCAACATCGCTTTTTTATTCCTTTTATATTAGCCATTGAATTTCGCCACGTGTCGAGAATCCATCTTGTGTATTCAACATGCACGGATCACTGATGTGGCTTTCGGCGGGAAACTATGACTTGAGTGGTTGGATTTCGAATGTTGGTGGGAAGTTTAATATTGAAGTAGAAATGTTTGAAATCGAGGTGGTAAACTCAAATTTGAATGGGTTATGCGTTTATGATCCCAGAAGGCAACTGGCATATGAACTACTATTTGTTGAGAGTTATGCCTTTTCTCTGCCTTAGGTAGTGTTGCTGTATAGTCCTTATGTTGCATCAATGCTTTTGGAGTTGTACTACACAATTCGATATGTTATGTTTGCATAGTACTATGCTGGGGATAGTTGGAGTTGAGTTTCATTGCCCTTGTACATTGTTATGTCTGAGCTGCTCTTGACATTGGGGATGCTGTGCCATTGTCTTTTCTCTTTGAACTAGGCTTAATGATATTGGGATGAAATCAGGACCCTTTGGTTGTGGCACATCTTTTCCCATCGCTTCTCTCCTTGGGTCTTTGTGCATGTCATGTCCTAATGGCGGCGCATTTCTGCATATTAATCTCATGTTGAGGTAGGATTGCGGCACTGTTTTGTTATTTCTATGTCAAATAGCGGCACATCCATATAGCCTTTTGATACAGAGTTGCAGTGCAGACCTGTTATTTCACATGTCAATTTACAAGTGTAGTGCATCTCCATTCGCACATAATCACTTAAGGAGATGTGCTTGTAGCTTTGTCTCAGGCTATAGTGCCAACACTGTGTTGAATGAGTAGGTGCAAATTTTATTTCCTATCACAGCTTCACATTCTTTTAGTGCAGTATCATCTGGACTTTGCTTTCTACTTTTTCCCTTAACTCAAATTGTGAGAGTAGTTCTTTCGGCTCAATATTTGTATCAAGCCTCCATTGACAATGTTATGGAAAATGTGGGTGTTACACTCTCTTTTAAACTTACAAACACGTGCTCGCACCTCACATCCCAAATAACAGCCTTATTCTTCATTCGTCAAGTTGGTTAAACATGCTGCTACCTTAGGGAAGTCCTTGATAAAACGTCTATAGTATCACGCCAAGCCAAGGAAACTTCTCACATCTGTAGCGGTCTTAGGTTGATCCCAATCCTATACTACTACCACCTTCACAAGATCTACAGTAATACCCTGCTCGAAAAGAACATATCCCAAAAATCACACTTTCCTCCACCAGAAGTAACACTTGGAAACTTTGCCTTCAATCGATGCTCTCTCAACACCTCGATCACATTCCTCAAATGCTCCTTGTGTTCTTCCTCCATCCTCGAATAAATAAGGATATCGCTCACGAACACTACAAACTTATTTAGTTGATCCCCGAAAACACGGTTAATAAGATCAACGTAGTATGTTGGTCCGTTGGTTAGCCCGAATGGCATAACCAACCATTCATAAAACCCAAGCGACGTGTAAAACGCTATAATCAGCACACTCTCCTTCACCACACTCAGCTGATGAAACCCCGTCGTAAGGTCCAACAGAGAGAACACTCTAGCACTATGGAGTTGATCGAACAAATCATCAATACACCGGAGTGGACAACTGTTCTTCTTTATTACCTTATTCGGCTCACGGTAATCTACACACAACCTCAGAGAACCATTCGCTTTGGAGGTGAATACTACTAGTGCGCCCCACTCAGATATGCTCCTATGAATAAACCCTCACCTCAACAGATCATTCACTTGCACCTCCAACTCTTTATGCTCTCTGGGTGCCATGCACCTTAAAGGCATAACTCTTGGTCTGGCATTCTTTACTAAGTCTATGTAGAACTCAATCTCTCAATATGGCAGTAATCTAGTCACCTCCTCAAACACGTCCGGATAATCTCTTATGATAGGCATGGATGATAACCCATCCTGTGGAATGTCAAGTGAATATAGAAAGCTAACCATAACTACATCCTCCGTCAGGCTGCCAATCACTATTGTCCACCCCTCCACAGCCCCAATCATCACTAACAGCCTCTCACAATTCACTACTATTGCATACTTCCTCGGCCAGTCCATCCTATAATAATACCAAACTCTACAAAAACCAAAACAAAGCAATCACAAGCAAATAAACATCCATGACTCGATAAGGCCAATTCTCGACAAAATATGCAAAAGACCAATCAATCCTCTAATAGGGTTTGTAACAATCAGAGGTCGGTCAACTATCTCGGGTTTCAATCCCAATCTATCTACCAAATCACTAGATGTGAAGGAATGTGAAGCCCCGATATCAAATAAAACACGTACAGGTGTATCAAAAATAGAAAGCATACCTTATAAAACTACGCTTTTCCCCTTGTCCTTCGCCGAGGGAGCACTTGACGAAGCTGGAACAACGTTCAAAGTGTAAGCAAACACAACCTATTGATTCCTCAATGGCTTTTGTATATCCTTCTTCGTATGCCCTGGCTTGTTGTAGTTAAAACATCCTTTCTTCTCATTTCTTAAACCTTTGTTAAGATGGCCCTCTTCTCCACAGTTATATCAAGCAGGATCCCACTTGCCCTTTTTCTAGTCATCCTTCTGAAGCTGCTTCTTCTTGTTATTGTTCCACTTCCTCTTTCCTCCTTTGCCAACTTGCGACTTTGGCTCATCCTTGGAACAACAACCAACTTAGGCTTAGGATACAGACTCTCATGTCAAAGTGCCTTCTCCACTAGCCTCTCAAAGGTATCATCGATGTGTCCTACTAGCTTCTCTCCAAGATAATCATCCAAGCCCATGATAAATTTATCGTTCTTCTTGAGTAGAGTATCGATGAAAGAAAGACATACTTCGACAACATGTTGAACTCGACCATGTACTCCAACACAGACATATTTCCCTGTCTCAAGTTAACAAACTTTCAGAGGAGAATTAACTTTTGAATGGTCGGTATATTCTTCTCTTCAAACATCACATTAAACTACTCCCAAGTAATCTGGTCCTCGAGAGTAGTAATCTTGATGGCGTTCCACCATCCCATAGCTCATCCTTGAAGCTGTCCAAAGGCCGGCTTCCTCTTCATCGCATCCTCCAACTTCATATCCTTCAAGATGCTTTCCTAGGTATCTAATCAATCCTACACTTTGATGGCTGATTTCATTCAAGAAACGATTTACCATCCAGAGTGGAGTAGTCCTTGTTTAGTTTGGCAAAGTCAGTCCTCGACGCTTGCACTAGAGCACCACCACCAATAGCCACAGCAGAAGAAACTTAGGCATTTTGAACCATGTTTCGCACCATCTCAGCGAACATGTTCTGCAAGTCGGGGTTAGCAGCCCTCAATCCCACCCATCCTCAACTCCATAAACGGAGTTCCTTGAAGCATTCCTAATTATCCAGCTCATTCTTACAAGCTGTAATAAGAATGATCAGTCTCCCTAAAAAGAATAAGTCGTGTCCATGAATGTAATGCAACTTATATTCTACACACACACACTACTATATAGTTTTGAAAACCAAAATATAATAAGTACTCTCTCTGTAACAGACATAGTCGAAATTACCTGGAATTATATTTAAAAATTATCTTAATTAATTTTAAGATGAATTTGGGAAATTTTATTAGTTATAATTTCCAAATTAAAATGGCTTTCTAGATGGAAATAAATAAATTTGGGAAAATATATTAAATTTTGGAAATTGTGTAATTCAACTTCTTATATTTGATAATATAGGAATAACCTTGAGGAAAATGAGAATTTATAAAATATATGGAAATAATTTTGTAATTTAAAATATGAAATTTTCCAACGTTTATTCACTTAATTATTTTAAGTGGAGATTTATGATAAATATTTTCCATTTCAAATTATTACAACAAATGTTGTAAATTTAATAAAATGTTAATATTGAGATTTATTATTTAAAATGAGATTTTTTTATATAATAGTTTATTTTATTAAAAATAATGGGAATAACTTTTAATTTCAAAAGTTATTTCTAATTTTTGAAGTTATATTAAAAATAATAGGAGAAAACAATAGAAATTAATAAAAATTTTCTTATTGGGTTATAGGATACCCATTAGGCCCATGTAGAGGGTGAATAATAATCAACATACCCTTGTTTTACTTCATCGCTTTTTCATTTCAGCCAAGTTCAAAAATCTGAAAATAAACTATGCCTATGTGCAAACCCTAGAAACTATATTAAATCCCCAAATCAAGCTTAAATTAGAGGGCTTTTGATTATTAATAGAAGATGTAAAGCTAAGGTAATCTCTACCATTATATCTTACATCTATTGGGTCTTTAATCTCAGCTTTGATCATGATTGTAATTCATGCTTTTGCAATCGTTCAAAATCAATCCTAGGTAGTAGTCAAAAGTTTTTAGCGAAGTGGAATCCGGTTTCTAATCATCCATTCAAGATTAATTAGGTGAGTTAATCTCACACTTCTGGCCTATTGTCAAATGCTTATTGCTATTGTTGTTATGGATAAATTTGATGTTAAATTAATCGCAATTTTGTGTTGATTTTCTTATCATATGAAACTTGATTTTTTATTTGATAAAAACCCACTTCATATGATCATTAATTTCATTGCATTGTAGTTGTTTTTATGCTCACATGTTAGCTAATTCAGTCTAGTAGATGTCAAAGTTCAATTTAGAGAAGAAAACACCACAAACAGGCAACCGGAGCATCACCAGCGTCGCCTGGGACTCAGCCCAGGTGTTCTAACGGTGCACCGGTCACCATGATCGATGGACCAGTCATGACCAGCATTGAGACCCAGGTCACACCGTTTCGGGCTCGGTTTGCGCCCGTTTGCGCCTCCGTTCGTCCGTTTGATTGCTTGAACCTATTTGCTTGATTTTGGTGTTGTTTTCTATGCTGATTTCAATGCTATTTTTGGATTTTAATTTATGAATTTTTGAATTCATCTTGGAGTTTATTATACCATGTTGATTCATGAGTTTTGATTCATGACACAAGCTTCAGAGATCATACGACGAGAATACTATACGAAAGCGAAAAAAAGGAGAATAACCATATATTGCACACTACAAAGGAGACAAGACTATAATTTAAATTGTAGTGTGAATATTTTATTCTGAGTCTTAGAATATTGTTAAAATCATTCCTCAAGTAGTCACACATACACACAAAATGATTTATACAAAAATAAGTGCACTGTGCAAATAACAGCAGGTCGGCCGACCGACCAGAATCTTCGGTCGACCGACTCTGTGTCCAGTGCACAGATATGCACCGTTTTATTTACATCTGTAAACTCAGCTGACCGGCCCAGGTTTCTCGATCAACCGACCAGAACACAACGGCTAGTTTTTCTGAAGAGGTGCAATTGTTCATGAAGAGGAATGTTCTTTAATCCAACAGATATGGACACAACTCTTGATTGAACCTCTTCATGAAAGATTGTAACTATTCTACAACTATATAAACATATTCAATTCACTTCTACATTCACCGATTCTTGTTTATAATTCTGAAATCTATTCTCTACTCATTTCTGCAAATAAAAGCATTCATTCTTATTTAATATCACTAGAATCCTTGATTTAATTCATATACTTCGATTCTACGTGATTATCTTCCTTCTAAATCTTCACACACATATATACTCTTGAGGATTTGATTATAGGAAAGTTGTACTATCAAAAGACAATCAGTGTTATTCAGAACACATTCGTCAACAAACTATTTGTATTAAGTTGAAGTCCTCTTCGGCTGTTGAGGCGGAAAAATTCCTGTTCGGCTGCTCAGGTGTCGTATACCAATTCCTCCGGGTTAAGTGAAGGGTTTAGTTTAAATCCAGAGGGTATTCTCGGACTGGACGTAGAACGGGAAGTTCGAACCAGTATAAAAATTCCTGGTGTGCTTACTTTAATTTTTATTTTACTGCTATTATCAGTTTCCGCACTTATATACCATATTACACAATCCTTAGTACTACACGTACACTTTCATTTGGTATCGGAGCAAGGTCATCCTATAACCATCACAAAGTTATTCGATATTTATTTCTAGTAATATGGCAACCACACAAACTAACGATGTTAACACTAACACTAATTCTAGTTTCATAGAAGGTCAATCGACTTCACGACCTCCACTTTTCAATGGTATAAATTACAATTATTGGTCAACTAGAATGAGAATCTATATGCAATCGAGTGGATTTGATATCTGGAATATTATACAAAGTGAGTACACAACTCCTACTGGAGAATACTCAACTTGGAGTAACACACAAAAACTAGATGATACATCAAATGCAAAGGCTATGAATATTTTATTTTGTGCATTAGATAGAAATGAATTCAATAGAGTTAGCATGTGCACTTCAGGTTATGAAATTTGGAGAACTCTTAAAGTTTCGCATGAAGGAACGAACAAAGTTAAATTAAGCAAAATTTCTATGTTGAAACATCAATTTGAAAATTTTAAAATGAGGCCAAATGAATCTATAAATGACATGTACTCTAGATTTCAAGATATTTATCATGCTTTATTATCATTAGAACAAAAGTTTACTGATTTTGATGTTGTTACAAAAATCTTAAATTCTTTAACGGACGAATGGGAATGAAAAGTCCTAGCTATTGAAGAAGCAACTGATTTGTCAACATTAAAACCAGAAGAATTGATAGGTAATTTAATGTCCTACGAAGTAAATTTGCAGGCAAAAAGAAATGGAGCACAAGAAAAGAAAAATGTGGCATTCCAAGCAGAAAAAGATGATTCCGACTCAGATAATGAAGATATGGCAATGATCGCCAAAAATTTCAAAAAGTTTTTGAAATTCAACAGAAACAAATTCAAGGGAAACAAAAATAATTCCAACAAAAATTCCAATAGCAGCAAACCATCATCTTCAACAATGGAATGTTATGAATGTCAAAAGAAATGACACATGAAGGATTGTCCAGATCGTAAAAAGAATAATTTCAAGAAGGACAAAACCAAACGAAAAGCTTTTTCAGTCACTTGGGACGACACTGACTCATCATCCTCATCAGAGAGTGAAAATGATAATGAACAAGCAAATGTATGCTTCATGGCTTCGTCAGACGATGTAAGTGATTTTACTTTTGAAGATTTAATTCAAATAAATTCTGAATTAGTAAATTTAGCAAAGCAACTTAAAAAGAAAAATAAGGAGTTGCAAAGAAAGTTAGATAGAACAGTTTTAAAAGTAGATATGTTGAAAGATGAGAAGATAATATTGGAAGAAGAACTTGAAATTTCTCAACAATCGAATTCTAACTTATCTTCTCAAATTTCATCAATATCTGAAGAACTAGAAATTCAGAAAAATAAAAACGATGTTTTACTTTTCGAAAATAATAGTTTAAACTCTAAGATTAAGGATTTAGAGTTAGAAAAATCTAGTCTTAAACTAAAATTTGATGATATTTCTAAAAATGTATCTAATTTCAATAAAGGAAGAGAAAATCTTTCTAGTATACTAGAAAACTCTCAATCTTCTTACAATAAATCTGGACTAGGATTTAAGAAACAAAATAATTTTGCTAAAAGTAGGATTAATAATAATATTAAGAAAGATATTAAGAAAACAGTTTATCCAAATACTAAAACCATCAAGATATGGATTCCAAAAACAAATAATGTTTTGATAAGGAATAAACATATCAAAATGTTTATGGAAACTGTTCATAATAACAAGAATTATGTTTATAAAGGGAATTCTGAACCCGTATGGGTTTGGCTTCCTAAGATCTAACTCTTAGGACCCTAAAAAGATTGGGTACCAACTTTTTATAAACTTTTTGCAGGTACCACATAAGAAGAGAGGAAAATGGATCTTAGATAGCGGTTGCTCAAAACACATGACTGGAAACAAAGAAATGTTGTCAAACATTATATACTCAAATGGAGGAGTAGTCACCTTTGGAGATAGCTCAAAAGGATATATCATCGGCAAAGGCAATGTCAGTAGCAACGATACCTCTAATTTACCTCTCATTACTGATGTTTTATTAGTTAAAAATTTAAAACACAATTTATTAAGTATTAGTCAACTATGCGATAAAGGTTTTAATATAACTTTTTCAGAAAATAAATGTAATATTTTCGATAAAAATCATAACACTATTTTCGAAGGAAAAAGAGATAAAAACATTTATATCTTAAATATGAATGTTAATAATGATTCAAATTTGTGTCTAGTGGCTAAAGAAAACGATTCTTGTCTTTGGCACAAAAGATTTTGTCACATCAATTTTAATACTATCAACAAACTAGCTAAAAATAAATTAGTTAAAGGTTTACCCAATATAAAATTCGAAACTAATATATTTTGTGATGCATGTAAATTAGGAAAATTAACAAAATCTTCTTTTAAATCAAAGAAAGTAATATCTACAGAACAACCACTTGAACTTTTACACATGGATCTTTTTGGTCCAACTCAAGTGCAGTCTATTAATCATAATAGATATGTATTTGTTATTGTAGATGATTTCTCTAGATATACTTGGATTTTCTTTTTGAAAAATAAAAGTGATACTTTTGATAATTTTAAAGTTTTTGTTAAAAGAATTCAAAATATTAAGAGTTCGAAAATTAAAAATATAAGAAGTGATCATGGAGGAGAATTTGAAAATGAAGCTTTTGAACAATTTTGTAACAAGAAAGGTATTAATCATAATTTTTCGTTTCCTAGAACACCACAACAAAATGGAGTTGTAGAAAGGAAAAATAAAACGTTACAAGAATGTGCAAGAACTTTATTAAATGGAACCACTTTATCGAAACACTTTTGGGCAGAAGCTGTAGCTACTGCTTGTTATGTATTAAATCGTGTTTCTATTCGACCATTAACTAAGAATACTCCATATGAACTTCTAAATGGAAGAAAACAAAATATTTCATATCTTAAAGTTTTTGGTTTTAAATGTTTTATTTTAAATACTAAAGATCAGCTAGGAAAATTCAATCCAAAATCCGATGAAGGAATATTCGTTGGATATTCGGAACGAAGCAAGGCTTATCGAATTTATAATAAACGAACTCAAATTATTGAAGAAAGCTTACATGTGTCATTTGACGAAAATTTTAAAAATATAATTCCAATTGTTACTTTTGATTCTGATGATGAAACTACTCAGAATGAAAATATTAATACAAATGAAAATTTTGAGACTCATGAAACCAATACAAACATTACTCCTAATATAATAAAATCTCCACCTAGAATTTTAAGAGATCATCCTGTGCAAAATATAATTGGAGAAGTTAATACGAATGTTAAAACCAGACATCAACTAAATCAAGTTGGTCATGTAGCTTTTCTCTCTAACATAGAACCTAAGAATATAAAAGAAGCATCAACTGATGACTACTGGATTCTTGCCATGCAAGAAGAACTAAATCAATTCGAACGAAATGAAGTTTGGGAACTTGTTCCTAGACCTATTGATCAATCTGTCATCGGTACTAAATGGGTTTTCAAAAATAAAGCAGATGAACTAGGAAATATAATCAGGAATAAAGCTAGATTAGTTGCACAAGGATATAATCAAGAAGAAGGAATTGATTACGAAGAAACGTTTGCTCCAGTCGCCCGACTTGAAGCAATACGAATCTTATTAGCTTTCGCATGCTTTCATAATTTTAAACTGTATCAAATGGATGTTAAAAGTGCATTTTAAATGGATACATAAAAGAAAATGTTTTTGTTGAACAACCACCTCTGTTTAAACATGAAAAATTTCCGGATCATGTTTATAAACTCAAAAAAGCGTTATACGGTTTAAAACAAGCACCACGTGCTTGGTATGATCGTCTTAAAAGCTATTTATTAGAATCTGGTTTTGAAATTGGTAAAGTAGATCAAACACTTTTTATTAAGAAAACTAATAAAGATATTTTAATAATTCAAATATATGTTGATGATATCATTTTTGGCTCGACAAATGAATAACTTTGTCAGGAATTTTCAACTATAATGACAAATGAATTTGAAATGTCTCATATGGGAGAATTGTCATATTTTCTTGGATTACAAATTAAACAAATTAAAAATGGAATTTTTATTAATCAAGAAAAATATTGTCATAATTTAATTAAACGATTTGGTCTGGAAAACACTTCTGCCAAGCCAACTCCAACGAGCACAACTACTCATCTTGATAGAGAAGAGGAGGGCAAAAGTGTTGATCAGAAGCTATATCATAGTATGATAGGTTCTTTACTTTATTTAACAGCGAGTCGACCCGATATAATGATGAGTGTTTGTTTATGTGCTCGATTTCAAGCAAATCCCAAAGAGTCACATATGAGAGCAGTTAAATGCATTATTCGTTATCTAACTAAAACCAAAGATTTCGGACTATTTTATCCGAAAGAATGTCCTTTCGAATTAGTTTCCTATAGCGATGCTGATTTTGGAGGAAGTCGGACGGATCGAAAAAGTACGAGCGGAACGTGTCATTTCATTGGACATTCCTTAGTCTCTTGGTTTAGTAAGAAACAAAACTGTGTTTCTTTATCAACATGTGAAGCAGAATATATATCTGCTGCTTTGGCATGTGCACAAGTCGTTTATATGCAACAAACACTACAAGATTTTAATTGTCATCTTGAAAAATCTATAATTTATTGTGATAATACTAGTGCAATAAATCTTTCTAAAAATCCGGTCAATCACTCACGAACAAAACACATTGATATTCGTCATCACTTTCTTCGTGATTGTTTGGAAAAAGGATTAATAAATTTAGAATTTATCAATACTGAAAATCAAATTGCTGACATTTTTACTAAACCACTAAATGAAAATATTTTTATAAAACTTAGACGTGATTTAGGTATAATGTCGTTTAAAGATTTATGAATAAAAATATGCAAGAATATAAAAAAAACAAAAATTGTTTTATTTCTGACCAAAGCGGAACTCGAACTCATGACCTCTGACTTATTTGTTAGATGTTGTGTTATAGCTACTTGAGCTATGGGTGTTTCTTGTTTTAGTTCTCTTTAAAATTTGTTTTATCTGTTTTGTTTTTAGAAAAACTATATTTAGCTCTTGCGTTATATATCATACATTTAAAAAACAATTTATTCTTAAAATTCTGTGATTATAATTAAAATTAGTTTCAATCCACTAATTTTTCAGAAAATAGATTGTTATATATATGTACTATGCTTATCTTTTATAACATATACTACGAAAATTTAAAAAAAAACAAAACTTGAAAAATGTTTTCAAACAATGATTACTATGACTCTGAAAATTCTCATCTATCATACACATCTCCGAACGACGATTGTTCCGATCGCATTCCCGAAAATGGCCCCTATCCTACCTTTCCCATGCCTAAACATGTTCTAGACTTCTCCTCTCCAGAT
The DNA here is from genome assembly GCA_030737815.1 of Allium fistulosum. Classification (NCBI taxonomy): domain Eukaryota; kingdom Viridiplantae; phylum Streptophyta; class Magnoliopsida; order Asparagales; family Amaryllidaceae; genus Allium; species Allium fistulosum. Next base: position 448,209,227 of record CM060903.1, read on the forward strand.
AAAGACCCCCGACATGGGTGGAAATCATGGGAAGACTCCCATACAGGCTATACACCTGAAAAGAAAAAAGGGAAGAATACGATGGTAATATCTCCAACCACCAAACAAAAAATTGATGAAATACATCACTACCAACGACAACAAATGGATATGCAACGGGAACTCTACTATGAACAAAAATTCACGGCGAGACGTTTAAGTTTTCTAGAAAAGATTGCCATGAAAATTTGTTCATCAAAGAAGGATGATGTTGCTGAACCTTCTTATAGACCCTCATCATCGTCAAATACTGTTCAAACTCCAATAACTACAAGATGGTCACCGATAGAAAATGTTCCATCTCCAAACTCATGGGAACGCAGATTTTAAACGGTGGCTAAGCATATTATATATATATATATATATGTATGTTGTTGGTATTACAAATAAGATGTATAGTGCATTGATAATAAAATATATTGCTATATTTATATTATATATAAAACTGCAAAAAAAAATTCACTTCTAACAGGGTCGGTCGACCGAACACCCTGAGTCGGTCAGCCGAACCCTTCTCGAGAATTTCAAACAAACATTTCCAACAGGGTCGGTCTACCGAATACCCTGAGTGGGTCAGCCGAATCCTTCCCGAGAGTTTTCGCACCCTTCAGATTAGCAGCTCGGTCAGCCGACCCAGTCATTCGGTCGACCGAACGTATAAAACTGCTACTTCTATTTTCTTTTTAACAGCCCATCCATTCACTTTTCAACTTAACTCTTCGCTCTCACTTTCCCAATTACAGTTTTTAACCTAGCCCCCATTAAAACTTCTCAAATCTTCAATCCTTTCTTCCAAAAACAAATGACTCCCAAGAAGAAATCAAAGACAACCGGTGGCTCTTCTTCATCTACTCCAGTGGATACACAAATTGCTTCATGGCTAGTTAATGATATAGCTCTTCAAAGATGGATAAAACTTCAAGATGCCAAAATTTTTGAAGAATCATTTGTAAGTTATCCTGATTTTGTTTCCTACGGTATTGAAAATGCCGCCCTTGAGAGTGGTCTTGATACATTTCTTGACCATATTAATCATATAATGGTCAAGTTATTTCTAGCGAACCTCAACCTTGTAAATCCGCCAAGAAACACTAAAAATTGTATTTGGACATCGGTTTGTGGCACTTCGATTTTCCTTTCCATTGATCGAATTAATCACATTTTGGATGCTAGACCGGGTGGTATCTCGTTACATGATGTGGATTGTAATATATCAACCCGTGACCGTCTAAGCCATCTATTTTTTGAAGATGATGCTACTGATTTAAGGCAAACTTCATCCCTTCGACCTAAAGCCCGACTCTTTCATCGATTCATGATGAAGTCTATAGTTCCAAGAGGGGGTTCATATCACTTAGTATATCCTGAAAACTTCAAAGCTTTGTATGCTATGTGCGGAAGTATTCCTTTTTGTCGATGACAAAGGGGGAGAAATGTATGAAAGCTAACATATTTTTTGCAGAAAAGTCGCCATATATTCAGGGGGAGAATTATAATATAGATAAGTTCTACTTCGTCACATAAGTATTGTCATCAATCAAAAAGGGGGAGAATGTTGATTCATGAGTTTTGATTCATGACACAAGCTTCAGAGATCATACGACGAGAATACTATACGAAAGCGACAAAAAGGAGAATAACCATATATTGCACACTACAAAGGAGACAAGACTATAATTTAAATTTTAGTGTGAATATTTTATTTTGAGTCTTAGAATATTGTTAAAATCATTCCTCAAGTAGTCATACATACACACAAAATGATTTATACAAAAATAAGTGTACACTGTGCAAATAACAGCAGGTCGGCCGACCGACCAGAATCTTCGGTCGACCGACTCTATGTCCAGTGCACAGATATGCACCGTTTTATTTACATCTGTAAACTCAGCTGACCGGCCCAGGTTTCTCGGTCAACCGACCAGAACACAACGGCTAGTTTTTCTGAAAAGGTGCAATTGTTCATGAAGAGGAATGTTCTTTAATCCAACAGATATGGACACAACTCTTGATTGAAACTCTTCATGAAAGATTGTAACTATTCTACAACTATATAAACATATTCAATTCACTTCTACATGCACTGATTCTTGTTTATAATTCTGAAATCTATTCTCTATTCATTTCTGCAAATAAAAGCATTCATTCTTATTTAATATCACTAGAATCCTTGATTTAATTCATATACTTCGATTCTACGTGATTATCTTCCTTCTAAATCTTCACACACATATATACTCTTGGGGATTTGATTATAGGAAAGTTGTACTATCAAAAGACAATCAGTGTTATTCAGAACACATTCGTCAACAAACTATTTATATTAAGTTGAAGTCCTCTTCGGCTGTTGAGGTGGAAAAATTCCTGTTCGGCTGCTCAGGTGTCGTATACCTATTCCTCCGGGTTAAGTGAAGGGTTTAGTTTAAATCCAGAGGGTATTCTGGGACTGGACGTAGAACGGGAAGTTCGAACGAGTATAAAAATTCCTGGTGTGCTTACTTTAATTTTTATTTTACTGCTATTATCAGTTTCCGCACTTATATACCATATTACACGATCCTTAGTACTACACGTACACTTTCATACCATAGAATTGCTCCATGGGTCCATGACGTAACACACAACCTCCGTCGCATGTTTTCAACTAGAGTTTCAAAAGAATGATTTTCAATCCAAACCAACTTATTTTAAGTATGAATATATATTTTCTATAAAAGATATTTGGGATATTTATATATAAAAAATATATTTATTTATAATAATAATGGCTTGGTTTAAAATTGTACTTATATATATATGTGTGTGTGTGTGCGCGCGCGTGTGCGTGCGTGTGTGTGTGTGTTAGAAAGCCCTTGCTAATATATATATGTACACACACACACACACACACATATATATATATATATACATATATATATTGGCAAGGGCTTTCCAACATATATACACACACATATACATATGTATTCTAGTTTAGAAAAAAATATTTTCGAGAAGGATTTCAAACTAAATTATTTTATAAAATTACATGACATCGTTCGAATGAGAAATCGATTTAAACGGATTAATGAAACGAGTGGTATGAATTGCTCGTGTTTATTTTTCCAATAATTCCTAGACTTGTTCGATTGAGCCATTTATAGACCCGAGTGGAGTTTCTAACTTATAGTAAATGTTTAAATAAACCCGTATGGTATGGGACACACAGTTGTTATTTATTCAATTACTATTCGGAGGCATGTAACACTTATCATTGAGTTTATGACTTGCCTTCAGAGTTTATAGGAGTTGTTCCTATCTTGGAGTTTATAGGTCTCGTACCTATCTTGATGTCTATAGGACTTACTCCTATCTTGATGTTTATAGGACTTGTTCCTATCTTGATGTTTATTGGATTTTTACCTATCTTGATGTTTATAGACTTATACGTGTGTCTTGGAATTACATGCATGTGGGTGAATTTATTCACTAATCTTGGAGTTTTGGCGCCTTTCCCCATCTTTGTGATTTTCTAGATTTCTGTTATGGTTTCTAGATTCGATGCTATTTGTGTTATCACCAAATGATTTTGAAAATTTTGCTTTTAGAAGCTGTTTTGGGTTTTGATATTTGGTGTTTACACTCTTGGAGTTTATTGAAGCATTCTTATTGTTAGCCAATTTTTGGCTTTGTGTTCATATTTGAGATCTATATCATTACACCATTATTTGTCTTGCTTATCCCATTTATTATAGTCTAGACTGACCCGTTTATTATTTTATAAAACTCGGGTTAGACCTGGATATTTCAGGTGCTCCAGTTTAATAGTTCTAGATAGGATTTCACCACAATTATCTAGTTATCATTCATCTTATCTTCATCTCTTATATGTGTACATATTCATATAGTGTTGTATCTATTACTGAGCCTAGATTCTTTTGTGTACTTATCTATTTCAGGAGATGTAGTACAGATGTATTATATGGACCGTTTGGACAATAGCTTTGTATTTGATATTATGTACCTATTTGATTTGATTAGCTTGTATCTATTTGTATTCCGCTATGTATATTCGTGATTTGTGATTCTGTGATTTGTACTTTATATTTATATTGTTCTAGATTATTATTTCAGCCAGCACAGTTTTGTTTTAAGCCTGGATTGAATATGTTGATTCCACTTGTGATGAAAAAAGATATAGCATATTAATCGACGTATCGATGCTCGCTTAAAATAAAATTCATGGATGGTTGCTCTTAACCAACCCTATTTTCTCCACTAGTAGATGTTATTACTCTATAATATCCTTTGTTAGTGTGGGTCTCGGGGTGGGGCATCACACTCTCTCATATATCGCTCGATTCATTCTAAGGTGATAGCTCCTTCCTTATCCCTAATGGATCCAAGTATCAACTTAGGTCGTTTACACAACTTATGCTCTGATAACAAATGTGATGACTTCCCTACCCCTCTAGTACCCAATATACATGTATAACGTGCTGAGGAGGTACCCAACTGATGCAGAATGGTAGGCAGTGGTGTAATGTGACATAAATCCTAGCATAGAACCTATAGAATATCTCACAGTGCACGGACAAGATGTAATATAATAACATAGAAGTAATATAAGCGAGATGGTAATTTAATCAGATGAACTATAAATAAGAACATCATAGTCCAACAGGTTCACGGATTATACAAAAACTAAAATAGTAGAGTTTATACATCTCAAATCCCCAAAATAAACTCTATAACTGTCTTTAAGATAATACAAGTACTAGTATAGCTCCACGGTACTGCATAACAAAATAAAAGCGATAGTAAGCTCTAAATATAAATATACGAAAAAGCAGCCTCCTACTCGTACTTCGTATAGCTCCATGTGCTATCCAGACCTTTTATCCCTAATCTACTTATTTAAGACTACTCGAGATAATAAGAAGCAAAGCATAAAACCTTGGATCAGACAACAGTCTAGTGTAAGTGATATATCATCTCAAAATACTATAAAACCGTATATTATAAATAAGGCATAGGGTATGAATAGCCATATCTAACATGTCTTTGCATCCAAAGAGTTAGCACATATACACAGTATATGCTAAACTATTATCACAAGTGGAAAATATGGGGTATAGGGGTATCACACAACATATCAAGCTCTCAATAAACATAGCATCCATCACACAGCCTCGCATCTCTTACTCAAGTGCTTCAAATATATGATAACTCTCATAGATTCTTAACTCATTGCCCACGCAGATGGCTATGGTCTGGACACATGAAAACATCCAAATATATGGGTATACATAGACTACCCTGGGTACACGCAGACTAACTTGTCCCAACAGTGAGCATCACAATCTCAAAGTTACACATCCATCCCTTAGCACATGTACTGATAGTAGAACTACCTCAAAGATGCTCAACTTATGCCTATGCAAATGGCTAAGGACTGGACACACACAAATGTCCAAAAATATGGGTACACTCAGACTACCCTGGGTACACACAGACTACCCTGTCCTACTCAAGAGCATCACAACCTCATGTTTTACTCTACGAGCTATCACATAGAACTCGTTCTTTTGGTCCATCTCAAGTTGCTATAGTCACTTGCCACATCGATTCATCGAAGTCATCATATTTCATTGGTTGTCATCCTAAAGTCATCTAGAGTCATCCATCCTTACACCGAACAAACTCCCAAGACTACCAAGCAACACCAAGCATTGTCCCGAAGCCCCCTTTCTATCAAGCCCGAAGCCAACGTCCAAGACTCCATTTCATACTTTGTGTAACAGCCCGCACCTCACTTAACGCAGATATTGTTCCCAACTTAGTCACCTCCGCCTCATGAGCCAAGCCAAGGTGTGGGGTTTTATTCCTCAAAAGGCCTCGACGTTGTTATGAGGTGAAGACTTAGGTATATAAGCACCCACTTTATAGTATTATCCACGATGTGGGACTATTATTCCCATTTTGAAGGGGTGTTACAATCTCCCCCCTTTAGAGCCTAACGTCCTCGTTGGCTCATGAACACCACCCAGGTTTCGTGGCTGTAACACGTACAGACCACAATTCAGGCTGGGTATGGCTCTGATACCAATGTAACAGCCCGCACCTCACTTAACGTAGATATTGTCCCCAACCTAGTCACCTCCGCCTCATGGGCCAAGCCAAGGTGTGGGGTTTTGTTCCTCAAAAGGCCTCGACGTTGTTATGAGGTGAAGGCTTAGGTATATAAGCACCCACTTTATAGTATTATCCATGATGTGGGACTATTATCCCCATTTTAAAGGGGTGTTACACTCTGTCTGGCCTTTCTCCTACCATCGGACCGAAGTTGCCAAACGACAATTCATGTTCGACCACTGGTCAGAGATTACTGCTGAACATGATTTTCTGTCTGGTACCCCACCACCAAACCAAGTAACCACCGGATAGGATTTCCCATCTGGCACGCCACTACCAATCCAACTATGTAATACCCCAAAATTTTATGAAAAATCATTTTTGTAAAATGATTTAATTTTGAAATATTTAGATTTAAATATGGTGAAATTTCTGGAATAAATAGTGTGCAAGTATATGTGTGCACGTGCACACTGAAATGGCACAAGAAAGAACTCCAGATTTCTTGGATTTAAAAACAAGAATTAAAGAGCAATACAAACATGATTTTGCAACATGGTTATTTGATTTCTGAGATTTTATGGGTCATCTTAGAAAATAAGAAAAGTAAGTTTTACTTTAGATCAGTAAACAAATTTATTTAAAACCCAGAAAAGAAAATAATATATATATATTTGTAAACTTGTATACATATAGGTGCATATGTTTCTGAATTTAAAAGAGGAATTAAAATAAGCCTAGATAAGATATGTATACAAATATACATTTTTAAATACTGAAAAGTACATATATATATATTAGCAAGTGAAACCATAACATTAAAATGACATGAAATGTGATACAAGTCAATATGCTTGTGTAGGCAAAAATAGCAAAGGGGATTTTCAGAAATAATTAAAATAAATAGAATAGTCACACTTTTGACATGACTAAGTGAGTGGCCATTTTCTGAAAAAGTAAAAGAAAGAAAATGCAGCCTTTAAATTGGTTAATATGGCCGGGGTAATATGAATGAAAAATGCATGATGCTAAGCCAGGACAGAAATGGAATTCTGTTTCAATAAAACCCTAGAGGAAAAATGCTTATAAATAGGCAGTTTAGCCAGTAGAATTATTTTACCCCGAGCTGCATAAAAATAAGAAAAGAAGAAGAAAATATTGAAAGGAAGGAGAAAACACTCAAACAAGAATTTTCTGGATTAATAAGAAGAAACATTTAGGTGAGTAATCTCACTGAGTTCATGGCATTAAGACCTGAGTTGAGGCAGCCACTTTTTATATTGCCATTTATGTATCTCTGGTTTTGATGTATATGATTTCATCAATGCTTTTTGGATGTTTTATTTTAAATCTGATATGATTTAATATGGATGATTTTGATGATCTTTGATTGGTTGAAACATTTGTCTTTGGATGAGTATCATACTGTTTTATTTATACTCATAAATGTTAAAGTTTAGGATCTTAAAAATTATATAGAGAATACTCTCAACTGTTATAGATCTATGGCATGGAAACCTTATAAAAATGATTGGAGCTGCATTATACTTGGTATAAGTGCTGAGGCTTGAAAAGAAAAATGTTAAGGGTGCAATAGAAATTTTCTAAGTGCTGAGCCCTTAATCAAAAAAAAAACCCACAAGCTAAAATTATGATTGAACCAGATCTTGAATCTGAATCAATCATAAAGGCTTGCAGATCAGTATAACATGCCATGCCTCTTTTACAGTTGAAAATGTTCTTATATTTACTAAGATCAAGACATATTGACCCCATTTAAGAAATGACTGTCTGATTATTTCTGAGGGGAAATTATGCTAGAAGAAATTATGGATGTTTCCATGTTTGCAGTGACATGTTCACTTAGCATATTTGATGTTAGGATTTAAGACAATACACTAGTAAATAAACTAGGGAAGGGAAGGCCAAGATGACTGCTGGAATGCTTGTCATATTTGAAGTATGCAAGTTGGCACATGGTTTGTTTAAGCCCTGAGATCTTTGTGCAATGATGTGAATTAGTTCATTGCAATGTGTCCCAGTGATTCCTTAATAGCAGATGAGGCAGGGATTTAAATTGAATATTACAACCTGTAAATGAAGAAATAGGAATGTGGATATTTCTTAGGTTGAATGGTATGGAACCAAGATGATTCCAGTAAATGAAATTGATGCCAATAGATAATCATGTTTGCATGATTATGTATGCAAGTGAAGGAATGATAAGTGAATATATCATACCTGAATCAACTTAATTATGCTATGTTAAAATATTTGATTGCAGAAATTTGCTTAAATAACAAGTTAGTACCCTTATATTCTCTATTGCTTAATATCATGAATGAATTGATGTTATTCATACCAGATCATAGATCTGACCCTTGTTTGCTCATGGCATCTGGGGTGTCTCATTTTAAAATGAGGCAGCCACTTATGTTCTTTCAGGTAACCCAGGCACTAAGTAAAAATGAAGTTATGGCTTTTATGGAGGAGTGAATGAACATGCTAGCTAGTCTCAATAAGAGTATAAATTGATTATATCTGCATGTATTCAGGAAAAATATTATGTTTCCAAGACTTCCAGTCATGTAATGAATTCTATTATGGGTAGATGAACTAGTTGTATCATGTTAAATATATTGTTATGCACTAAGGTTTAAAATCTCAAAGGAAAAATCTGACTGGGAAACAATGAAATGATTTTAATTATTGATATGAATGTTTGGAAGAGAAATATGCACATGTAGTTGAGCTACTGTTTTGTATAATTTATATTATGTATTAGTTAACCTTGAGACATAACAGAGCACTGAGTTTTAGAACTAAAATCTGGATTTAGCAAGAAGTAAACTTAAAGGATTTTATTTTCTTTTTACTGAAATGCTTTGTAAATAAATCTGAATTCATTTCTGAATTGAATTAGGAAAAGTAAAATGTTTTTCTAAAAGCTTCAGATAGAATGAAATGAAAGGTATCTCCCTTGTTTTTGAACTAGTGTATAGCATATAAAAGACTCATGAGTTAACCAGCCTCAACTAAATGAAGTATTGGTTGATCATGATAGACTGTATCTTGAAAATATAGATGCATTTCAAAGCATAGTACATTTAGCAATTGTTTCACTCAGTTTTCTGGAAACTGGGCAAAGGTAATGACATGTACATAAATACCTGTGTACATGTTGATAAATTGGGCAAAAATATAAATTTAAATTCTTAAAACAGTTGTAGGAATGGGTTTTAAAAATAGTCATGTAAAAAGAATTGTTTTGTATGTTAGGTTATAGGCAAAATCAAATATATATGCACAATTATAGGTAGGTATCAGATTTCTAACCATACAGGAGAAAAATAAAAAGAAAAACCAAAAATTGTGTTTTGAACCGACCAGCATAGCACTCGAACTCGTGACCTTTCATGTATAAGTTAGGCGCGTTTCCATTACGCCTAGATGTTGCTTGTGTTCACTTAGGATCCACTTACTTTTATACTGAATTTGATATTATCCAAACTTTAACATAATCATCTATATTAAAAGCTTGTTTACCACTGATTATTACTTGATCATTTCTTAATCCTAATGACAGACTAAAGTACATGTTTCTAGTGGATATTATGGCCAAAAATCTAAATACAATAATTTATCTGAATTGCTAAAAATCTAAATCAAACAGAATGTTCTTGTACAAAAAATGAAGTATACACTCTGAACTTAGATAAGAAGATCACATACATCTTCATATGTATGTGTATGTTATTAGATATACACTGATATATTTATATTGGTAAGTTATTTTGATCCTGGATATATTTTGTTTATTGGAAAAAAGAAAATGACCTTGGAAAAGATATTTGCAATGAATGATATATCTATATATCATCTCTTAGCAATCAAAAAAAAAAATCCTTATGAAATTAGGGTGGAAATAGGAGGGTCATTTCAGTTGGTATCAGAGCACTTGGTTGCATTGATTGTTAAGTATTATAGAAATGTATTATGTCTGTTTGTTTTGGATGAAATAATTTAGATAAGAAATTATAGAAGTACTCATAATATACTAATACCATTTACCCAGAATTTAGTTAGCAGACCATGGTAGGAAGAGGATCTCATCACAATGCAGGAACCAGTGCACCTCAAATGCTTGATATGCAAGAATTTGTGAGGGTTTTAAGAGATGGAATTGGGCATAGGCCTGAGAACCCACATGAAGAGCTTTCAAAATTACTGAAGACTTATTCCAATTTGGGGGGCAAGAGTTTTGAAGGAACAGAGAGTGTGATGGAAATTCAAGCATGGTTGAGAACACTTGATAGGATTTTCAATGACATGCAGTTGGATGACCAAAGGAAGTGGCAAGTAGCTTCTAGACAACTGAAAGGGGTAGCTTTAAGCTGGTGGGAGGTGATCATAGCTGGAAGAAATGAAAATGAAATCACTTGGAATCAGTTCAAGGAGATGTTGGAGGCAAGATTTGTACCAGCATCAGCCAAGACCATTTTGCTTGAAGAATTTATCAAACTTAGGCAGGGAACTTTGAATGTCACTGAATACACTCAAAAGTTTGAGGGGCTATCTAATTATGGAGCAATGCTAGTGGCAGATGAAGCATCCAAGAATGATAGGTATATAAAAGGGCTGAACCCAGGTCTTAGCAGAGCTATGCTACCATATGCAGATAGAACATTTGATCAAGTAATTGATCTGGCTTTGAAACTGGAACAACATGACAAAGAAAGAGAGAAATATAGGAATTTTAAGAGCAACAACAAGAAGGATAAGGGAAGATATCACCCTTATGATAAAAAGAAGGAGGAGGCAGACAACAGGAAGAGTAAAGATACTAAAGCCAATGATACTAAGAAGAAATTGGTTTGCCATCATTGTGGAAAAGAAGGACACATCAAACCAAGGTGCCCAGAGTTAAAAGGAGGAGCCTTCAAATGCTACCTATGTGGGAAAGAGGGGCATATGAAGAGGAACTGTCCTGAGAATAAACAGCAAGGGAAATTGGCAACTTTGGAAGGAAAAGGCAAATCTGCAGTGAAAATTGATGCTGAAAATCATGGCCAAGTGGAAGGTACATTACTCATTTGTGCCATACCCATACCAGTAGTATATGATACTGGAGCAACACACTCTTTGATTTCCTATGAATTAGTTAAAGTGTTAAAATTAAACTGCAAATTGGTTGAAACCCCATTGCTTGTACAAAGTCCCCTAGGGAGTTCTAGTGTTTTGAACATGAATTGTGTGGATGTGGAGTTAAACATAGGAGGAAATATTTTTATTTCCAATTTATATGTTTTAAATTACCCAAATATAGGAGTTATATTGGGGGTAGATTGGTTAAGGCAATTTAAAGCCATAATTAATTTAGACTCATCCACCATATCATTGCAAGATTCTAGAGGCCAGAGAATCACAGTTCTATGTGAAATAGCTAAGGAAGGGAAATTGTATCATTTAGTTGACTTAGAAAAAGATTTGAGTGAACTAACCATTGAAGAAATTCCCATAGTTAATGAATACTTGGATGTGTTTGGGGAAGTTAAGGGTGTTCCACACCACAGACCAGTTGAGTTCCAAATTAATCTCATTCTAGGAGCAAGTCCAATAATCAAGAAACCTTATAGAATGGGGCCAAGTGAACTGAAAGAATTGAAAAATCAGTTGGAAGAATTAGAAGGCAAGGGATTTATAAGGCCAAGCAATTCTTGCTGGGGTTCTCCAGTAGTGTTTGAAAGAAAACATGATGGTACCTTGAGAATGTGCATAGATTACAGAGAACTAAATAAAGTAACCATCAAGAATAAATACCCATTGCCTAGAATAGATGATCTCTTTGACCAACTCAGTGAAGCTAAAATATTTTCTAGGCTAGACTTAGCATCAGGATTCCATCAAATGAAGGTTGAAGACTCAAGTGTTAAGTATACTGCATTTAACACAAGATATGGCTTATTTGAATTTTTGGTCATGCCATTTGGTTTGACAAATGCTCCTTCATATTTTGTTGATTTGATGAATAGAATATTTAGAGATTATCTAGACAAGTTTGTACTGATTTTTATTGATGACATTTTGATTTATTCTAAGACAGTGGAAGAGCATAAAAATCATTTGCATTTAGTTTTGTCAAGACTAAGGGAAAATGATTTAAAGGCAAAATTTTCAAAATGTGCATTTTGGAAAGAAGAAGTGCATTTCCTTGGGCATGTCATCTCTGCCAAAGGAATATCAGTAAACCCTAACAAAGTAGTGGCAATCCAAGCATGGAAAAGGCCTAGCACCATCAGTGAGATTAGATCATTTATGGGGATGGCAGGATATTATAGGAGATTCATAAAAGATTTCTCAAAAATATCATCACCACTTACCAATTTAACTAGAAAGAACCAAGCCTTTGTATGGACAGAAAAATGTGAGCAAGCTTTTATCAAAATAAAAGAAGCCCTGATTGATGCACCAGTATTGAGAGTGCCAGAAGGAAATGAAAATTTGGTTGTGTACACTGATGCAAGTGGCTCTGGGTTAGGGGCTGTGTTGATGCAGCAAGACCAGGTGGTAGCCTATGCATCTAGGCAATTAAAGCCACATGAAACCAGGTATGCAACCCATGATCTTGAACTAGCAGCAGTTGTGTATGCTTTGAAACTTTGGAGACATTATTTGTTAGGTGCCAAATTCATTTTGTACACTGATCATAAGGCACTGAAATATTTATTCTCACAAAAAGATTTGAACATGAGGCAACATAGATGGGTAGAGTTCCTAGCTGCCTATGACCTAGATATACTGTATACACCAGGCAAGGCAAATAAAGTTGCAGATGCCTTGAGTAGACAACATGCCAAGGTAGCCATGTTGATGATGGAAGAGTTTAGGGATTTGTCTATACTTACTAATTTGGAAATTGAGGAAAACAGTGAGGAACAAATGATGCCTATTGAAAAAGGTAAAGGTAAAGGAAAATTAAGTATGATATCTCTGCAATCAGATTTACTTCTTAAGATTGGACAAATGCAGGAACAAGACTTAAACATGATGGAAAAGAAAATGCTCATATCAAAAGGGGAGGAAGTAATAAATTATCAAATTGATAAAAATGGTTATTTAAGGAATAAAAATAGGATATGTGTTCCAGAAAATATAGAATTGAAAGAGGAAATATTAAATGAGTACCATAGGAGTAAGTACTCCATACACCCAGGTAGCACCAAGATGTATCAAAATTTGAAAAGAAATCTTTGGTGGAAGGGGATGAAGTCAGATGTGGCCAGATATGTTGCAAGGTGCATGACTTGCCAACAAGTCAAGGCAGAGACACAAAGGCCATCAGGACTATTGCAACCCCTTAGTATACCACAGTGGAAGTGGGAGGATATATCTATGGATTTCATAGATGGTCTTCCTAGATCTAAGAAGGGAAACACAAGTATATGGGTAATAGTGGATAGGCTAACTAAGGTAGCACATTTTATCCCAGTTAAAACAGAAAGAAATGCTCCAAAATTGGCTCAAATATTCATGAAAGAGGTAGTAAGGTTGCATGGCATACCCAAAACCATTGTGAGTGATAGGGATACCATCTTCACCTCAAGATTTTGGAAAAGTTTTCAAGAGGCTATGGGGAGTGAATTGTGCTTAAGCACTGCCTACCATCCACAATCAGATGGTCAAACTGAGGTGGTGAACAAAGTCTTAGAGGATTTGTTGAGAGCATGTACACTGGACTTTGGAGGCAACTGGGAAGACCACCTCCATCTAGCTGAATTCACCTACAATAACAGTTACCAAAGCACCATAGGGATGGCACCATTTGAAGCCTTATATGGCAAGCCATGTTTATCACCTATATGCTGGGTAGAGGCTGGAGAAAGGGCTATTCTTGGACCTGAATATGTTAAAGAAACCACAGAGAAAATTGGGTTAATAAGAAAAAGAATAGCAGCAGCTCAAGATAGGCAAAAGACATTTGCAGATAGGAAGAGAAAGCAAGTGGAATATGAAGTGGGAGACTTTGTTTTCATCAAGATTTCACCTATGAAGAAAGTCATGAGAATTGGCAAGCAAGGTAAGCTTACACCAAGGTATGTTGGACCCTATAAAATTCTGGAAAGAATTGGTTCATTGGCTTACAAATTAGAACTACCAGAGGAGATGAAAGCAATGCATAATGTTTTTCATGTGTCCCAACTTAGAAAATGGGTACATGATAAGGAAGACATTTTGGAAAAGCCTACCAAAATTCAAATAAATCCTGACTTGGTTTATGAAAAAGAACCAGTGGGGATTTTAGCCAAGGAAGAAAAGAAATTAAGGAGCAAAACCTTGAAACTAGTTAAGATCCAGTGGAGTAGTGATCCTAATGACTGCACATGGGAGTTAGAGGATAAGATTAGAATGGATTATCCTAAGCTTTTTGCAAATTAAAAGGTAATTTTTTTTTTCTGGGAAAATTATTTGTTATGCATGGTTGATATGGTTGAATTTGTTTGCTTATGCATATATTTGATAAGTTTTCAGAAAAGAAAAATGATGCTTACTAAATGTTAGAAAAATTGTGAGGACACAATTCCTAAAAGGAGGGGTGAATGTAATACCCCAAAATTTTATGAAAAATCATTTTTGTAAAATGATTTAATTTTGAAATATTTAGATTTAAATATGGTGAAATTTCTGGAATAAATAGTGTGCAAGTATATGTGTGCACGTGCACACTGAAATGGCACAAGAAAGAACTCCAGATTTCTTGGATTTAAAAACAAGAATTAAAGAGCAATACAAACATGATTTTGCAACATGGTTATTTGATTTCTGAGATTTTATGGGTCATCTTAGAAAATAAGAAAAGTAAGTTTTACTTTAGATCAGTAAACAAATTTATTTAAAACCCAGAAAAGAAAATAATATATATATATTTGTAAACTTGTATACATATAGGTGCATATGTTTCTGAATTTAAAAGAGGAATTAAAATAAGCCTAGATAAGATATGTATACAAATATACATTTTTAAATACTGAAAAGTACATATATATATATTAGCAAGTGAAACCATAACATTAAAATGACATGAAATGTGATACAAGTCAATATGCTTGTGTAGGCAAAAATAGCAAAGGGGATTTTCAGAAAAAATTAAAATAAATAGAATAGTCACACTTTTGACATGACTAAGTGAGTGGCCATTTTCTAAAAAAGTAAAAGAAAGAAAATGCAGCCTTTAAATTGGTTAATATGGCCGGGGTAATATGAATGAAAAATGCATGATGCTAAGCCAGGACAGAAATGGAATTCTGTTTCAATAAAACCCTAGAGGAAAAATGCTTATAAATAGGCAGTTTAGCCAGTAGAATTATTTTACCCCGAGCTGCATAAAAATAAGAAAAGAAGAAGAAAATATTGAAAGGAAGGAGAAAACACTCAAACAAGAATTTTCTGGATTAATAAGAAGAAACATTTAGGTGAGTAATCTCACTGAGTTCATGGCATTAAGACCTGAGTTGAGGCAGCCACTTTTTATATTGCCATTTATGTATCTCTGGTTTTGATGTATATGATTTCATCAATGCTTTTTGGATGTTTTATTTTAAATCTGATATGATTTAATATGGATGATTTTGATGATCTTTGATTGGTTGAAACATTTGTCTTTGGATGAGTATCATACTGTTTTATTTATACTCATAAATGTTAAAGTTTAGGATCTTAAAAATTATATAGAGAATACTCTCAACTGTTATAGATCTATGGCATGGAAACCTTATAAAAATGATTGGAGCTGCATTATACTTGGTATAAGTGCTGAGGCTTGAAAAGAAAAATGTTAAGGGTGCAATAGAAATTTTCTAAGTGCTGAGCCCTTAATCAAAAAAAAAAACCCACAAGCTAAAATTATGATTGAACCAGATCTTGAATCTGAATCAATCATAAAGGCTTGCAGATCAGTATAACATGCCATGCCTCTTTTACAGTTGAAAATGTTCTTATATTTACTAAGATCAAGACATATTGACCCCATTTAAGAAATGACTGTCTGATTATTTCTGAGGGGAAATTATGCTAGAAGAAATTATGGATGTTTCCATGTTTGCAGTGACATGTTCACTTAGCATATTTGATGTTAGGATTTAAGACAATACACTAGTAAATAAACTAGGGAAGGGAAGGCCAAGATGACTGCTGGAATGCTTGTCATATTTGAAGTATGCAAGTTGGCACATGGTTTGTTTAAGCCCTGAGATCTTTGTGCAATGATGTGAATTAGTTCATTGCAATGTGTCCCAGTGATTCCTTAATAGCAGATGAGGCAGGGATTTAAATTGAATATTACAACCTGTAAATGAAGAAATAGGAATGTGGATATTTCTTAGGTTGAATGGTATGGAACCAAGATGATTCCAGTAAATGAAATTGATGCCAATAGATAATCATGTTTGCATGATTATGTATGCAAGTGAAGGAATGATAAGTGAATATATCATACCTGAATCAACTTAATTATGCTATGTTAAAATATTTGATTGCAGAAATTTGCTTAAATAACAAGTTAGTACCCTTATATTCTCTATTGCTTAATATCATGAATGAATTGATGTTATTCATACCAGATCATAGATCTGACCCTTGTTTGCTCATGGCATCTGGGGTGTCTCATTTTAAAATGAGGCAGCCACTTATGTTCTTTCAGGTAACCCAGGCACTAAGTAAAAATGAAGTTATGGCTTTTATGGAGGAGTGAATGAACATGCTAGCTAGTCTCAATAAGAGTTTAAATTGATTATATCTGCATGTATTCAGGAAAAATATTATGTTTCCAAGACTTCCAGTCATGTAATGAATTCTATTATGGGTAGATGAACTAGTTGTATCATGTTAAATATATTGTTATGCACTAAGGTTTAAAATCTCAAAGGAAAAATCTGACTGGGAAACAATGAAATGATTTTAATTATTGATATGAATGTTTGGAAGAGAAATATGCACATGTAGTTGAGCTACTGTTTTGTATAATTTATATTATGTATTAGTTAACCTTGAAACATAACAGAGCACTGAGTTTTAGAACTAAAATCTGGATTTAGCAAGAAGTAAACTTAAAGGATTTTATTTTCTTTTTACTGAAATGCTTTGTAAATAAATCTGAATTCATTTCTGAATTGAATTAGGAAAAGTAAAATGTTTTTCTAAAAGCTTCAGATAGAATGAAATGAAAGGTATCTCCCTTGTTTTTGAACTAGTGTATAGCATATACAAGACTCATGAGTTAACCAGCCTCAACTAAATGAAGTATTGGTTGATCATGATAGACTGTATCTTGAAAATATAGATGCATTTCAAAGCATAGTACATTTAGCAATTGTTTCACTCAGTTTTCTGGAAACTGGGCAAAGGTAATGACATGTACATAAATACCTGTGTACATGTTGATAAATTGGGCAAAAATATAAATTTAAATTCTTAAAACAGTTGTAGGAATGGGTTTTAAAAATAGTCATGTAAAAAGAATTGTTTTGTATGTTAGGTTATAGGCAAAATCAAATATATATGCACAATTATAGGTAGGTATCAGATTTCTAACCATACAGGAGAAAAATAAAAAGAAAAACCAAAAATTGTGTTTTGAACCGACCAGCATAGCACTCGAACTCGTGACCTTTCATGTATAAGTTAGGCGCGTTTCCATTACGCCTAGATGTTGCTTGTGTTCACTTAGGATCCACTTACTTTTATACTGAATTTGATATTATCCAGACTTTAACATAATCATCTATATTAAAAGCTTGTTTACCACTGATTATTACTTGATCATTTCTTAATCCTAATGACAGACTAAAGTACATGTTTCTAGTGGATATTATGGCCAAAAATCTGAATACAATAATTTATCTGAATTGCTAAAAATCTAAATCAAACAGAATGTTCTTGTACAAAAAATGAAGTATACACTCTGAACTTAGATAAGAAGATCACATACATCTTCATATGTATGTGTATGTTATTAGATATACACTGATATATTTATATTGGTAAGTTATTTTGATCCTGGATATATTTTGTTTATTGGAAAAAAGAAAATGACCTTGGAAAAGATATTTGCAATGAATGATATATCTATATATCATCTCTTAGCAATCAAAAAAAAAAATCCTTATGAAATTAGGGTGGAAATAGGAGGGTCATTTCAAACTAGCTACCAGACAGTATTTCATGTTCGGTTCTTCCTTGCCGAGCCAAGCACCTGCCAGATAGGAATTCCTATTCGGTCTTCCATTGCCAAGCCAACTAAGATCCGAATCAATACTTCTTCTATTGCCGAGCCATCCCATACCAGACTAAGCTCCACCAAACTAACCCATATTGGACCAAGCTTCATCGAACTATCCTATATCGGATAAAGCTCCACTGAACTATCCCATACTGAACCATGCTATACCGAACCAGAAACATATAGCTCCTTCAACACATCAACTTCACATCGGTTCTACTGATACACCCAACACTCGACCCTTATGCATCGCCTATGTAACAATACGACTCCAAACGCAATAGATACTATCCTTCAAAGTCCAATTTCATGGCTCCTACCTCAAATTCGCTCTAATGAACGATTTCAACCATAAAAGCATATAAACAGACACCATACATGCACAAAACAACCGTCAAACATGCAAATCATGCGAGAAATAATAGCAACCATCGTACAAGGTGTCTACAACATAGCCTAACATATATCAAAGCAATCACATATCCAAATAAAATGTCTAAACCACGAAAAACTCATTTATTCACGTTTTTACTATATGTAGGGTTTTAAAACAACAATAAAACATAATTTTGACTTCAAAAATGGATCCAAAATATGTTAAAACCTATATATATATATATATATATATAATGTAAGAGATGATAAATCAGTCACCAAACTCTCCAAATTCCATGTTTTGCATGGAAATCGTGGCAAATCCAGAAGTGAACATAGTAGATGTAACTTTACTTCCCCAAAAATATAGATTTGAAGATCTCTAATGAATCCCCTTGCTAATTTACCCTTAATCTATGATTTACACTTGATTTGGAGGAGAAAAGAGAAGATTGTGGATGTAGAATGGGTTACTAGGAGCTAAGATCTATTTGAGAAGTGGTAAAAATAATTTGGGAATGATAGTTCAGCCTATTATAACCACCAAATCCGAAATGGATTAGTGGCTTTTCTCCTAGACCTCAATAATTACCCACTAAACTGCTCCAAAAACTGCCAAATTTTCAAACAGTAATATCTCCTAAGTAGAAAGTCCAAATCGCTATTATGACCACTCTATGAAAATGGAAACAGTAATATCATTCCAATGGAAGTAGTCTCGAACGCTAATTTATCTTCTGAAATGACCCTCAAACTTTTGGTTAATTTTTTTTTACATCCCTATAATTTAATATTCTCAGAGTCATTTTCTTTTCAAACAATTCATCCAGGATCCAATATTTTCCACCAATATAAATATATCAGTTTAATTCCTAAAGATATACACATACATATGAAGATGTATGTGTTCCTCTTGTTTAAAATCAAAGTATGTTTTTAATTCCATTTGTTAAAAAGGAGCAGGCTGTTTGGTTTGGATTAGTTTGGATTTGAAGAAATCTGCATATAGTTAATTACCTTGTTCTTTTGAATATTTATAATATGATAATAATTCCTGTCCTTATTTGGTCAAAGTATTTGGGATTTTTTTTATAGTTCAAATATATTGATATTTGGCTAAGACCAGAAAATGATATATTCTCTTATCATTTTCCACTTATTTATTCTCTGGAAACTTTCTTATTTTTAATTCAGTCTATATGACTTATTTATTTCAATCTTAGCCTGTATAACACATTGTAAGTTGAGTATTGGCATAATATTTGCTGTGACAAGCATTTGAACTTATAAATATTCAAAAGATTAATGTGTATTTCCAGGTTTTAATAGTGCAGACTTGTCCAGATTGCATATCTGGTATAGCTTTTAAAATTTGTTTGTGGTGAAACAGTTTCTAAATAATCTAAAGTTTTTGAAGGGTATTTTACATTCAGAATACCATCAAATATGGTCGACCAAAACCTCACTCATTTGAAGCTGGTTGACCCATAAGTCTTGTATCTAACAGACACTTGTTCAAGGCAATGTCATTATATCTTAGGTCTTGCAAAATATTTTTTTTTTCAAGACAATTCAAAAAGTGGTATTAGAACTGGTTTACAAAGTTTCACAGTAAAAAGATTCAAATCTTTATAAGTTTACCTCTAGTTAAATCCAGATTTTATTCCAAAAATTTAGTGCATTGCTATGTCTCAAGAATTGACCAGCACATAATATAAATTATGCAAACTTTTACTCACATACATATATGTATATATTTTTTCTTTCCAGGCTTTTGTAATGCCCCAGAAATTCATGGAATCTTATTTTAGTTGAATTTTGAAAATATCTGAATTTATTTGTATAAGAATATATGGAATTAATTGTGTGCAAGTATGTGTGCATGTGTGCACGTGCACACTGATATGGCACAAGGAAGAACTCCAGATTTCTTGAATTTAAAACAAGGATTAAAAAAGCATTACAAACATGATTTTGTGATATGGATATTTGATTTCTGGAATTATATGGATCATCCCAGAAAATAAGAAAAGTAAGTTTTATTTTAAAATCAGTAAACAGATTTTATTTAAAACCCAGAAAAAAAATTATTATACATATATATGTTATAAGGATTTGAAAACCTGTATACATATAGGTGCATATGTTTCTGAAATTAAAGAGGAATTAAATAAGCCTAGATAAGATATGTATACAAATATACATTTTTAAGTACTGAAAAGTATATATATATAAGCAAGTGAAACTATAACATTAAAATGAAATGAAATGTAATACAAGTCAATATGCTTGTGTAGGCAAAAATAGCAAAGGGGATTCTCAGGAATAATTAAAATATAAAATAGGGTAGTCACACTTTTAACATGACTAGGTGAGTGGCCATTTTCTGAAAAAGTAAAGAAAAGAAAATGCAGCCTTTAATTGGTAATATGACCGGGGGTAATTAGGAATAAAAATGAGAAAATGCAAACACACAATGCATGATGCTAGCCAGGACAGAAATGGAATTTTGTCTTGAGTAAAACCCTAGTAAAAATATGTTTATAAATAATTAGTTATGGCCAGAGAAATTGTTTTACCCGAGCTACTTATAATAGGAAAAGAAGAAAACATTTTAAAGGAAGAGAAAATACACTCAGGGATATTCTGGATTTATAAGAAGAAATATTCAAGTGAGTAATCTCACTAAACACATGGCATTAAGTCCTGTTATGAGGCAGCCAGATTTATGTTATTTTTCTACATGTTTTTGATTCCATTACTATGGTTTTAATGGATGCTTCAATGGATGTTTTAATGGGTGTTTCTGGATGTTTTGATTGCTTTGATGTTTGAGTGTTTTGCTCTGTTTGGTTACACCCAGAAATGTAAAAGTATGAAATCATGAAAGTAAATAGAGAATACTTGTAACTGGTTTAGATATGGCATGGAAAACATAGAAACCAAAATGTATATGAGTTGCATTACACTTGTGTAAGTGCTGAGGCTCAAATGAAAGATTCAAGGTTGCAATGGAAATATCCAAAAGTGTTGAACCCTTGATCAAATAGAAAATCCATGAGCCAGAAATCTTGTTTAAGCTAGATCTTGAATTTAGTTCAAAGATGGTTGCTTATGAAACAATAATAACCCACATGCCTAGTCTTTATTCCCAGTTGTAATTATTCTCGTATTTTCTTTAAGCCAAAATACTTGAAAATATGATTTTCCCTGGACATGAATGTTAGATTGTTCTTGAGTTATGCTTGTAAACTCTATGTAATGTTTCATGTATACTGGGATTTAGTCACCTAGCTATTTCACGATAGGATTAAACATGAACACTTAGTAAATAAACTAAGGATTGTGAGCCAAGAAGACTGCTGGAATGCTTGTCATATTTGAAGTATGCAAGTTGGCACATGGTTTGTTTAAGCCCTGAGATCTTTGTGCAATATTGTGAGTAATTTTATTGCAATGTGTCCCCGTGATTCCTTTATGGCAGATGAGGCTAGGAATTAATTTGGTAAATGCAACCTTAAATTGATGAAGTAGGAACTTGAGTTATTCCTAAGATGGTTGGACTGGAGCTATGATAGTTCCTGAGTATTTCTATTTGAAACCTATGTTTGCATGGTTGAATGTGTGTACATGATTAGTCTTAAATATTGATCATATATGCACAAGTATATCATAAACAAGTCAGGCAAATTGTTCAAAGAAGATATGCCCACTTGTACAAAATATTTATGTCTCACTCATTTACTTAATATCATGGAATTTTTTATTTTACTCATACCAGATCTTGTATCTGACCCTTGTTTGCTTATGGCATCTGGGGTGTCTCATCTAAAATGGGGCAGCCTCTAATGTTCTTTCAGGGAATGCTGGATCTAAATAGGAAGCTGCTGTGGCTAATGAAAGTGATTATATAAGCATGCTAAATTAGAATTGAATAAGAACTTAGAATGAAATATTTGCATGTAATCTGGGGAGTTTTTATAGTTCTGTTTTGGTTGTTATGTAATGATCTTAAAAGTTTGGATTTATTAGTTGTTCTAAATGAATCTAGTGATGTATTAAGTTTGGGATTAATCTAAAGACTTGGTTGAATTTTTGCAAGAAAATATATATTTGAGTATTGTGATGAAAATCTGTAAATGATATATGCCTGTATTTGAGAAATGGATATGTATATGTACATACATTGTATTAGTTAATTTCAAGTTACTTAAAACCTTAAGTTTGAAGGTTAAAAATCTGAGTCTAGCTATAAAAACCTGGAATTATTCTTGTGGATATTTTTAAGTTCATATAAATTAGATATGCATAGGATTTACTGACTTGTTACAAATATTCAAAAGAATATAGTAATTAACTTTAGTCAGAATTGCTAGAATCCAAATCAAGCAGGATACTCTTGTTTAACAAAAATATATATACTCTGAATTTAAACAAGATAAACACTTACACCCTCATATGTATGTGTATATTACTAGGGATGCACTGATATATTTATATTGGTAATAAGTTTTGAATCCTGGTTGAATTGTTTGAAAGAAAAGAAAATGACTCTGATAGTTCAAAGGAAGTTTAAATCAAACTTAAAAGTGTAAATGAATGTAGGTGGACATCCAGACACATATAAATTGAATGTGCATATGCATGTACATAGAGATCAAATTTAGACGTCAGTCTTAATAATTTAGACGTCTGAGATTAAACTTAGACGTCAGTCATAATAATTTATACGTCTGAGGTTAAATGTAGACGTCTGTCACAAAAAATTTAGATGTCTGAATTCAGTTCAAAATGTCTTTTTCTCTCTGTTTCAATTTTAGATCTCTGAGCCGTCTGTCATAATTAGTTAGACGTCTGCGATTAAGTTTAGATGCCTGTCATAAGAATTTAGACGTCTGAACTGCTGATTTTGCCTAATTTGCCTATTTAGAAAAGAAATAAGTGGCTATGTCAATAGCTTGTATGGCATTTTGATTTCTATTTGATTTAAATTTCCTTTGATGAAGTAAAAAAAAATCCTTATGAAATTAAGGTAGAAAGAGGAGGGTCATTTCAGTTGGTATCAGAGCACTTGGTTGCATTGATTGCTAAGTATTATAGAAATGTATTTTGTCTGTTTGTTTTGGATGAAATAATTTAGATAAGAAAATAGTAATTATAGAAGTACTCATAATATACTAATACCATTTGCCCAGAACTTAGTTAGCAGACCATGGTAGGAAGAGGATCTCATCACCATGCAGGATCAAGTGCACCACAAATGCTTGATATGCAAGACTTTATGAGGGCTTTAAGGGATGGAATTGGGCATAGGCCTGAGAACCCACATGAGGAACTTTCAAAACTACTGAAGACTTATTCCAATTTGGGAGGCAGGAGTTTTGAAGGAACTGAGAATGTGATGGAAATTCAAGCATGGTTGAGAACACTGGACAGAGTTTTCAATGACATGCAATTGGATGATCAAAGGAAGAGGCAAGTAGCTTCAAGACAACTGAAAGGGGTAGCTTTAAGCTGGTGGGAGGTGATCATAGCTGGAAGAAATGAAAATGAGATCACTTGGAATCAATTCAAGGAGATGTTGGAAGCTAGATTTGTTCCAGCATCAGCCAAAACTCTATTGCTTGAAGAATTCATCAGACTTAGGCAGGGAACTTTTAATGTGACTAAATATACTCATAGGTTTGAGGACTTGTCTAAGTATGGAGCTATGCTTGTGGCTGATGAGGCATCAAAGAATGATAGGTATATTAAGGGTTTAAACCCAGGGCTTAGTAGGGCTATGTTGCCATATGCAGATAAAACTTTTGATCAAATCATTGATCTGGCCTTAAAATTTGAGCAACATGACAAGGAGAGTGAGAAGTATAAGAATTTTAAGAATAACAACAATAAGAAAAATAGGGGAAGGTATCATCCCTATGACAAAAAGAAGGAGGAGACAGAAGGCAAGAAAACCAATGATACTAAGACCACTGAAACAAAGAGAAAAATAACATGTCATCATTGTGGAAAAGAGGGACATATCAAACCAAGGTGCCCAGAATTGAAGGGAGGAGCTTTCAAATGCTACCTATGTGGTAAGGAGGGACATATCAAGAGAAACTGCCCTGAGTATAAACAGCAAGGGAAGCTAGCAAGTTTGGAAAGCAGAAGCAAATCCACAGTAGAGGCTAATGCAGAAAACCATGGTCAAGTGGAAGGTACTTTATTTATTTGTACCCTACCCATATCAGTAGAGTATGATACAGGGGCAACACATTCTCTGATTTCCCATGAGTTAGTTGCATTGCTTAAATTAAATTGCATACTGGTTGAAACCCCTTTGTTAGTGCAAAGCCCATTGGGAAGTTCTAGTGTTTTAAACATGATGTGTGTGGATGTGGAATTGAACATAGGAGGAAATGTTTTTATTTCCAATTTATATGTTTTAAATTACCCAAATATGGGTGTTATATTGGGTGTAGACTGGTTAAGACAATACAAAGCAATAATTAATTTAGACTCATCCACCATATCATTACAAAATTCTAGAGGTCAAAGAATCACAATTTTGTGTGAAATAAATAAGGAAAGAAAATTATATCACTTGATTGACTTAAGTAAGGATTCCAGTGAGCCTTCTATTGAAGAAATCCCCATAATTAACAAATACTTAGATGTGTTTGGAGAAGTTAAGGGTGTTCCACACCACAGACCAGTGGAATTTCAGATTAATCTGATACCAGGAGCAAGTCCAATTATTAAGAAACCCACTAGGATGGGGCCAAGTGAGTTGAAGGAATTGAAGAAACAGTTAGAAGAGTTGGAAAGCAAAGGATTTATAAGACCAAGTAATTCATGCTGGGGTGCTCCAGTAGTGTTTGTAAGGAAACATGATGGTACTTTAAGAATGTGCATAGATTACAGAGAGCTAAACAAAGTCACTATCAAAAACAAGTACCCCTTACCTAGAATTGATGATCTTTTTGACCAACTTAGTGGAGCAAAAATATTTTCTATGTTAGACTTGGCATCTGGATTCCATCAGATGAAGGTTGAGGACTCAAGTGTTAAGTACACAGCCTTTAACACTAGGTATGGTTTATATGAGTTTCTTGTCATGCCATTTGGGTTGACAAATGCTCCATCATACTTTGTAGACTTGATGAATAGGATATTCAGGGATTATTTAGACAAGTTTGTTTTGATTTTTATTGATGATATTTTGATCTATTCTAAAACAGTAGAGGAACATGAAAATCACTTACACCTTGTTTTGTCTAGATTAAGAGAAAAAGATTTAAAAGCAAAATTTTCTAAGTGTGCATTTTGGAAAGAAGAAGTGCATTTCCTTGGGCATGTTATATCTGCCAAAGGCATTTCTGTAAATCCCAATAAAATTGTGGCAATCCAAGCATGGAAAAGGCCAAGCACAGTGGGAGAAGTTAGCTCATTTATGGGAATGGCAGGGTATTATAGGAGGTTTATAAAAGATTTTTCTAAGATGTCATCACCTCTTACCAACCTAACTAGAAAGAACCAACCCTTTATATGGACTGAGAAATGTGAACAAGCCTTTAGTAGAATCAAGGAGGCCTTAGTCAATGCACCAGTATTGAAAGTACCAGAAGGAAATGAGGATTTGATTGTGTATACTGATGCAAGTGGTTTTGGGCTAGGAGCTGTATTGATGCAGCAAGATCAAGTTATAGCCTATGCATCAAGACAATTGAAGCCACATGAATCAAAGTATGCAACCCATGATCTTGAGTTGGCAGCAGTGGTATATGCACTAAAGCTCTGGAGACATTATCTTCTAGGTGCTAAGTTTATTTTGTACACAGACCATAAGGCATTGAAATAACTCTTTTCACAAAAAGATTTGAATATGAGGCAACATAGATGGGTTGAGTTTCTAGCAGCATATGATTTAGACATACTTTATACTCCAGGAAAAGCTAATAAGGTTGCAGATGCTTTGAGCAGGCAGCATGCAAAAGTAGCCATGCTAATGATAGAAGAGTTTAGAAATTTATCTCTACTTACTGATTTGGAAATTGAGGAAAACAGTGAGGTAAACATGGAGATGATTAAAGAAGGGAGTAAAGGAAAATTAAGTTTGATAACTTTGCAATCAGATTTAATTTTGAAAGTGGGAAAAATGCAAGGGGGAGATCCGGATTTATTAGAAAAGAAGACTTTAATAGAAAAAGGAGAAGAAGTAGCAAACTACCACATTGATAAGAATGGTTACTTAAGGAATAAAGGTAGAATATGTGTTCCAAAGGATATAGAATTGAAGGAAGAGATACTTAATGAATATCATAGGAGCAAATATTCTATACACCCAGGCAGCACCAAGATGTACCAAAATTTGAAGAGGGATTATTGGTGGAGAGGGATGAAAACTGATGTGGCCAAACATGTTGCAAAGTGTATGACTTACCAACAAGTCAAAGCAGAAACCCAAAGACCCTCAGGCCTATTACAACCTCTAAGTATACCACAGTGGAAGTGGGAAGATATATCTATGGATTTCATAGATGGTCTGCCTAGGTCAAAAAGAGGAAACACAAGCATTTGGGTAGTAGTTGATAGATTGACTAAAGTGGCACACTTTATACCAGTGAAGGCAGAAAGAAATGCACCTAAACTAGCTCAAATATTCATGAGAGAAATAGTAAGATTGCTTGGAATCCCTAAGACTATAGTGAGTGATAGGGACACAATCTTTACATCCAGATTTTGGAAGAGCTTTCAAGAAGCCATGGGAAGTGAGTTATGCTTGAGTACTGCATACCACCCCTAATCAGATAGTCAAACTGAAGTGATAAATAAAGTTTTGGAGGATTTGTTGAGGGCATGTGCATTGGACTTTGGAGGTAATTGGGAAGATCACCTCCATTTGGCTGAATTTACATATAACAATAGTTATCAAAGCACCATAGGTATGGCACCATTTGAAGCCTTGTATGGCAAACCATGTTTGTCACCAATATGTTGGGTTGAAGTAGGAGAAAAGGCTGTCTTAGGGCCTGAGTATGTTAAAGAGACTACAGAGAAAATTGAATTGGTGAGGAGAAGAATGGCAGCAGCTCAAGATAGGCAAAAGAAGTTTGCAGACATGAGGAGGAAGCAGGTAGAATATGAAGTTGGTGATTATGTTTTCATCAAAGTTTCACCTATGAAGAAGGTGTTGAGGTTTGGCAAGCAGGGAAAACTTACCCCAAGATATGTTGGACCTTACAAGATTTTGGAAAAAATAGGTTCATTAGCATATAAGTTGGAGCTACCTGAAGAGATGAGTGCAATGCACAATGTATTTCATGTATCACAACTTAGGAGATGGGTGCATGATAAAGAGGAAATTCTAGAGAAACCAACTCAAGTTCAAATAAATCCTGACTTGGTCTATGAGAAAGAACCAGTGGGGATTATAGCTAAAGAGGAAAAGAAGTTGAGGAGCAAAGCTTTGAAATTGGTAAAGGTTCAATGGAGCCTAGACCCTAATGATTGTACATGGGAGTTAGAGGATAAGATAAAGATGGATTACCCTAAGCTTTTTGCAGTGGAAGGTAAAAATCTAAATCCCTAAAAAGTTTAATATGTATGGTTGTTTTGGCTGAATTATTTGCTTATGCTATGTTTGATAGATTTTATAAAATCTGGAAATGTTTAAAGTCAAAATGAGAAAAATTGTGAGGACACAATTCCTAAAAAGGTGGGGTGATTGTAATGCCCCAGAAATTCATGGAATCTTATTTTAGTTGAATTTTGAAAATATCTGAATTTATTTGTATAAGAATATATGGAATTAATTGTGTGCAAGTATGTGTGCATGTGTGCATGTGTGCACGTGCACACTGATATGGCACAAGGAAGAACTCCAGATTTCTTGAATTTAAAACAAGGATTAAAAAAGCATTACAAACATGATTTTGTGATATGGATATTTGATTTCTGGAATTATATGGATCATCCCAGAAAATAAGAAAAGTAAGTTTTATTTTAAAATCAGTAAATAGATTTTATTTAAAACCTAGAAAAAAAAAATTATTATACATATATATGTTATAAGGATTTGAAAACCTGTATACATATAGGTGCATATGTGTAACAACCAGGATTTTTGTAATTTCAATTATCGTCAAAATGACAATTTAATTCAGTTGATAATTGTTATTGGAATTCAAATCGAACTTGAAATGTGAAAATTGTTTGATTGCAATTGAGATTTATTCGGGTTAAAATTCTTTAATAAAATGTTGGGTAAACGTTGAAGGGCTTTAACTTATAATCTCAGCCCACATTTTTAGAATGCTATGATATCTATTAAAGAAAACCCGTTCCCTTTTTTCGTTCTTTCCATTCACTTTCGTAACCCTAAACCTAATCAAAGAAACGAGAATGGCGGCCTCGTCTTCGTCTTCAAAAAAAACTAGAGCTCGCATAGATCAGAGGCGTCGAATTTAGGGCTTTGATCGATTTTTTGGGCCGCCACGGCTTCGTGTTTCCCTTGCTGTTCCTCACCACCGCGTCGCTGACTCGTTCGACCTATTCACCGTTCGATGGCGATTTATCCAACTTCGTTCGAGATTGCTTCGGCTTCGCTTCGACTGCTCGACTCGTGTCTTTGGTCTTGCTCGTTGATGCTAAGGTGAGAAAAATCTCACATCTAATTCATTCTGGTTATGGTACTTCTGCAATGAGGTTTTTGATTCGAATTCTGTCTATCTTGGCCATTGGTTTTCGTTCGATGTTGCTAAGCGAGGTTGTTATAAGAATTCCTAGTGTGCTATGTCGTTCGACGTGGTTTGTTGTTAATGATTTACGACCTGTTTATACATTGTTTTCGGTCATTTTGAAATCGAGAATTTCTCGTTGACTTCGATATGCTTTTATGACTTCGGTCCTTTTACAGTAATATTGGCCTTGACTTGGTTTAAATTTGTATGTTGTTTTGCTTTAATCAATTTTGGTCATTATTGTACTGACCTTGTTTGATTTTGATAATTTCTGGCATTTGGACTTGAAATTGGTGACTACTATGGTCTTTGGTCTCTGTTTGCTCTATTGAGATTTGTTTTGCCTCTGGCCATTTGTATTTATCCCTATAGTATACTCGAACTGACCTTAATTTTGCATTTGGTCAGCGTACTTGGGTCAGTGGCATTGATATCTTTAGCTCGAGTCGCTTGATCACATATATCTGGCTGTTGAACTTGTCTGAATCATACTAGTTCACTGTATTGTATAGTTGTATGCATATGCACTGATTGTCCTTCACGTTGCCTGACCCTGTGCATATTTCAAGTCACTGTTTACATGTGCATTGGTCCATTGGTTCATTGCAGTTTGGCATGGTCTTCATGTACATTCATTGTTATGTAGTCTGCACTTTTGCATTTTGATCTCAGGTGGAAATTCTTGTTGTCTGGTTTACTTGATGGCATTGGGGCTGGTGTAGTTGTACACTTCATCACTTTAAAATTGTACCTATATCTTCGAGTGTGCACTAGGTCTCTGAGCTGGTGACATTTGATCCAGATCACTTCTACTCTTTGGTCTGCATACCTAATGTGTTCACTGACTTGATGTCTGATAACACTCGAGACTTATTCATGTAGTTTGCATCTGTTTAGCTGTTCTGACCTGCATACTTGTTTTGATATTGGGTCAGGTTCCTTTTGTTATTCACTGGTTTCACTTGAGTTTGATCTGATTCATTTGTCTGTTGATTAGTTGGTTGGTCTGGTCATTCCTGTAACTAGTCTGCACCTATATACTTTAAGGTGAGATTGCCACTGCCCATTTCAAATTGCATTTTTGTTGTTCACTGCACTTTGATGGCTGATCATTTGTATACATACATTCTTGTATGTATATATGTGTGTGGCCACTGCATTCTGAAATCCTGTATTTGGGTTTGACATGTGTATTTCATTTTGTCTCTGGTCTTATTTATATTGAACTCGTCTTTGGCCTTGCTGTGCCTTTCTTGTGTTTGTTATGATTTGTGGTTGTGTTACTTTATCTTGAGTACACATGCTATTATCATTTGTTGCCTTGTTCTAGACTAAGAAATTTATACTGTCCAGTTACAGTATTAAATATAAATGTACAATTAGTACATTCATGCTTTGGAAACTGTTTGCACCCAGTTGCATTCTAGTCTTCATACATATATATGCAGTGACGTATGTATATACATTAATTGATATGTATATATGTATGTTCAAATTGCATTTTCTTTTCTCTTGGAATGATTGACTTTGTTTTGGAAACGATTCATTTTACTTGTATCAGTATATGCTAGAACCTTACCACTCTGGCTCATGTATTCACTGTGCATTCATTGTTTGCCAAATTAGTTCACTGCATCTCCACATACCTGTTACACTTGTTGTAGTGTACCACGTTGATTACCATAGTAGATTTATGTCTGCACTTGAACATAGTCTTGTATTTCTTCACTGTATCAATTTGAGTTTCTTCAGTCAGTTGCCATTGTGCATCTGGATTTGAGTTTACTCATTCTTATATTGTTGCGTAGTTTTTGTTGTTGTTGCAGTTGCCCTTGAATACTTGTGGTTACACTGCACTTTGGTCTGATTTTCGTTGCTCTTTGTAGGAGCACATGACTAGTTCATGTGTCTTCGACCGTGACCTCGTTTACACATTGCTTTGTTTCACTGTCCGGCTTGTCACTGCGAGTTGGTCTTGTAGCTTTGTCATATCACTGTATTATTGACATGAACTAGCAATGTCACTTGTTGTAGTTGCAGTTTGTATAGTCGCCGTGCCCTTGAACTTATGTGGTGGCTGCATTTTTGTTGTTGCAGTCCTACCCTTGTTTCTATGTTGTGGCTGCATTGCTTTTTGTTGAGATTTTGTCCTTGTTGGATTGCATTGCATTGATGCACTGATTTGCATCACAGTTTGATTTGTTATCCTTGTACTGGTCATTGACTTCAAGTGGTGGCTGCATTTTCGTTGTAGTTTTACCCTTGTTCCTTGTGGTGACTTTATATTCGGTGGTGGCGAGGCAGTGCACGCGTGCGTGCACTGCAGCCATCCAGAATTGATTGTTTTGAATTGATAATTTTCTTTGCGTCGTGATGCATTGATCTTTTATGCCGTATTGGTGAGGCCGTACACGCGTGCGTGTACGGCAGCCAATCGAACTTTGATGGTTTTAAAGTGACTATTTCAATTGTTTTGAATTGATTTAGTCGATTTGATAAATTGTTATTTAATTCTGTTGATGATTTAAATCTGCTAATTCATTGTTTAACACTATTTAGTGTTAAAATTTTCGTTATCCGATTTCTTTGTTAAAAGGATTGGATATACGAGATTTCTGTGACTATCGTCTATTTGACGTTGATTATTATTGCTTCTATGCACTAATAACTGAGTTTGAATTAGACTGACCCGTGTATTATTTTCTTTTGAATGTAATACTCGGGTCAGACCCGAGTTATTTCAGGTTGTAGATTTCCTGCTTTGAGTTGCCGTTTGAGCTATGAAGACTTTTCACATCTTTTGGAGTAATCGTATCATAGTATAGGTTGATATGTATTCATGTATATTAGTTGATAATGTACGTGTATATATAACTTCTAAAGTCGACAATTGTAGTTGTATCATATGTATTATATCAACTGTATTGTAACTGACATCAGTTATATATATATGAGACTTTTGTTTTTATCTGTGTTCCGCATTCTTAGTGTATCTGTGTTGTTTTTATATATATTGTCCTAAACCATTATGAACCATCGTAGTTCATTTTATACTGGAATTGGATATGTCGATGGGAGTGAATAAATAAGAGATGAAAAATTTAAAATATACACCACTCCTATCGAGGTAACCAATACTAGTGTAAGGCCAACTACGGATGGCCGCTCCTACCCAGCCTTATTCTTCGTAATAACAGACAGTATTTCTTTTAATACTCTTTGTTATTGTGAGTATAGAGGTGGGGCGTTACAGTTGGTATCAGAGCTTGGGGTTTATGGACATAATATAAAACATAACTTGGATGGAACATGTGTTACAACTATTTGTCGATGTTTTCTTTGTGTTTTGAGTCAAAACTAAAGATTAAAATTTTTTGATGAAATTTTTAAATATCTTTATTTAAAAGATAAAAGTGAAATTGTCTTCGCTGAGTACAACTGATAATCTTTTTGATTTAAAAAAAATCAAAATATGAAATTGAAATAAATTTCATTTGTTGTTTACATAGCTGTGTTTATTTTGTTTCTTTGAGAATTTCGAATCCGAATTGAGGATTCGAAATGATTGCAGTTATGTTATTCTTGTTGAGATTTTTGCTGATTTTCTTTTATGCTAATCACATGTTGATTAGATTTTTGCTGTTTTGAATTATCTTCATTGAAGATATATTCGAATGATTTCTTTGTTCATTTTGTAGTACGTGCAAATTTGAGTTGCACGTTAATGCATTAATTTTACGTTGAACCGATGCTTGGTTATGAAACGTATTTTGTTGCCGTTACCTTTATAACGGGATTTTTACACTAGTGCTATATTTTGAAGCACGATGTTTAGATGAAAATTTTTATGAATGAAAATTCACTGGTGTTACATTGTGGTGTAAATTGTTTTGATGAGATTTTGACGTTTAAAAATTACTGTCGCTTTGGCTTCAGTAACCATCAAATTTTAAAAGTGGACTTTCAAGCGGTTATACCGCAATGCTGATTTGTGACCCGTTTTTACGGTATTTGAGAGGTACAATTTCCTTATCGAAATTGTTACTAATATTGCTGCTTTAATCACATAATTGGGAAATCGTTTTAAAATGAAAATTGTTTTATAAAATTTCTAACAGTTTGCACTTTCAAAAGAAGAGGAAAGTAAGTGATAATCACTTATGAGATTTATGGCATTAAGACCCAAGTAAGGGCAGCCAATTATTTTATATGAAAATCATATTATGATTTTTGCTAATCTTTATTTCTCTGAATAAATATATGATGATCATGAATGGCATTTTGATTGAATTTTGGTTGCTGTTTTGATTTGTTTTTGGCATTGGCTAATTTTGTTTTGAGAATTGTTTAATCAATCATATAACCTGATTACAGAAATGAGTTCATGACTCAGTTTTTATAAGGAAATAATTTGATTAATTTACTGAGAAATATGGTATTGAATAATAATAATGGATTAGGCAGTATGAACAAAGAGGTTTATGCTCATGTCTAGTTCATTTAAAAATTGATATGAACAAAGCAATATAAAAAAAAATGTGATCAAGCAGAAATGACTTTGAAATGGGTTGTAAAATTTGGCATGAATGTTGGTATGTTTAGATATGATTTTTAAAGAAATTAAATTCCCTACTTATGAAATGAAGAAAGGATTACAAGAGTATTTCTGGAGTTAAAAAGGAAAAATTCCTTAAATGAATAAATATGTATGGTCTCTAAATTACCAAGTAATTTAGGAGAGGTGCCTTGATCTACTCATCATCAGGTGGATGGTGGGTATGTGCATGACTTGTTAAAGTCCTGAAGGCCTCTGTGCAAAGGTTAACAGAATTGAGTCCTTTGCAATGCACACTCTGTGTTCAAAGGCAAGAGTTTGGACCATATAAAAATATAAAATGGAACTGGAAAATAAGCTAGGCAGTGTGAACAAAGGAGGTTCATGCTTATGTCTAGATTGTTTTAAATTGGAGATGAACAATGCAATAAATTATTTATGTGCTGATTTGTTCAGATCTAAAGCTAAAATGTTTTATAGGTTTTTCTCTAAAACCTTACCCTATGTTCACAATAGGATTGAGTATAAGAATTTTTATAGAATTCTACCGGATTTGTTTAAGAGATCATGACATTCTTGAATATAGGAGATATGCAAGTGATAAAACAAATTTTGAAAGAGACAACTGGAGAAATGAAATAAAACATTATTTTCATGAATGAAAGTATGGACAGTGGAGATTTTCTGAAATAAGAAATGAGATTGGTCACTAGATTATAAAACTAATCTAGGAGAGAAGCCTTGATCTATTCATCATAAGGAGTATGATGGGTATGTGCATGACTTGTTTAAGTCCTATAGGCCTTTGTGCAAGGGTTAACAGAATTGAGTCCCTTGCAATGCACACATGGTGTTCAATGGCAAAGAGATATGACCAAATTAAATTGATAAATTGAGATTTAGAGCTGAGCTATGGAATTAAAATGAGTTAATTCCATAAGAGTATGTGTACATGTATACTGTATTGAACAATTGAATATTTGTTGATTTGAGATTCGATTATCACTTTTGATAATTGAATATTTGTTGATTTGAGATTCGATTATCGTTTTTGATAATTGAATATTGTTGATTTGAGATTCGATTATCGTTTTTGATAATTGAATATTTGTTGATTTGAGATTCGATTATCGTTTTGATAATTGAATATTTGTTGATTTGAGATTCGATTATCACTTTTGATAATTGAATATTTGTTGATTTGAGATTCGATTATCGTTTTTGATAATTGAATATTGTTGATTTGAGATTCGATTATCGTTTTTGATAATTGAATATTTGTTGATTTGAGATTCGATTATCGTTTTGATAATTGAATATTTGTTGATTTGAGATTCGATTATCGTTTTTGATAATTGAATATTTGTTGATTTGAGATTCGATTATCGTTTTTGATAATTGAATAATTGTTGATTTGGTATTTCTGATTATCGTTTTGATAATTAAAGATTATCGTTTTGATAATTAGGCAATTGCTAATTTTGTTGATTGTAAGATTTTCTAGTCTCTAATTGATTCTAGATTATGTTGATTATATTAAACTGCTGTTTTCTATCTATCTCTCTTGATAGTTATAGTTTGCTGATTATGAAGTTCGTGTTTTCTATTTATCTGTTGGATAACTAGATATTTGCAGATTTGCGATTTGTGAATTTTATTTTCTAATTATCTTTGTTGATAATTAAATATTGCTGATAATTGCATTTATTCAGTTTTGTTGTTTTCTGATTATCTATTTGATAATTATATTTTGTGAGAATTTGTGAATTTCTTTTATGAAATTAAAAGTTTTCTTCGGTGTTTGTGTTCTCGATCTTTATTTTTTTCTAGCTTAACCCGTTTATGTTAAAAAAAATGATTGTTATTGACAACCTTAATTATGAAAATTGCGGGGACGTAATTTCTATAAGGAGGGGAGTCTGTAACAACCAGAATTTTTGTAATTTCAATTATCGTCAAAATGACAATTTAATTCAGTTGATAATTGTTATTGGAATTCAAATCGAACTTGAAATGTGAAAATTGTTTGATTGCAATTGAGATTTATTCGGGTTAAAATTCTTTAATAAAATGTTGGGTAAACGTTGAAGGGCTTTAACTTATAATCTCAGCCCACATTTTTAGAATTCTGTGATATCTATCAAAGAAAACCCGTTCCCTTTTTTCGTTCTTCCCATTCACTTTCGTAACCCTAAACCTAATCAAAGAAACGAGAATGGCGGCCTCGTCTTCGTCTTCAAAAAAAACTAGAGCTCGCATAGATCAGAGGCGTCGAATTTAGGGCTTTGATCGATTTTTTAGGCCGCCACGGCTTCGAGTTTCCCTTGCTGTTCCTCACCACCGCGTCGCTGACTCGTTCGACCTATTCACCGTTCGATGGCGATTTATCCAACTTCGTTCGAGATTGCTTCGGCTTCGCTTCGACTGCTCGACTCGTGTCTTTGGTCTTGCTCGTTGATGCTAAGGTGAGAAAAATCTCACATCTAATTCATTCTGGTTATGGTACTTCTGCAATGAGGTTTTTGATTCGAATTCTGTCTATCTTGGCCATTGGTTTTCGTTCGATGTTGCTAAGCGAGGTTGTTATAAGAATTCCTAGTGTGCTATGTCGTTCGACGTGGTTTGTTGTTAATGATTTACGACCTGTTTATACATTGTTTTCGGTCATTTTGAAATCAAGAATTTCTCGTTGACTTCGATATGCTTTTATGACTTCGGTCCTTTTACAGTAATATTGGCCTTGACTTGGTTTAAATTTGTATGTTGTTTTGCTTTAATCAATTTTGGTCATTATTGTACTGACCTTGTTTGATTTTGATAATTTCTGGCATTTGGACTTGAAATTGGTGACTACTGTGGTCTTTGGTCTCTGTTTGCTCTATTGAGATTTGTTTTGCCTCTGGCCATTTGTATTTATCCCTATAGTATACTCGAACTGACCTTAATTTTGCATTTGGTCAGCGTACTTGGGTCAGTGGCATTGATATCTTTAGCTCGAGTCGCTTGATCACATATATTTGGCTGTTGAACTTGTCTGAATCATACTAGTTCACTGTATTGTATAGTTGTATGCATATGCACTGATTGTCCTTCACGTTGCCTGACCCTGTGCATATTTCAAGTCACTGTTTACATGTGCATTGGTCCATTGGTTCATTGCAGTTTGGCATGGTCTTCATGTACATTCATTGTTATGTAGTCTGCACTTTTGCATTTTGATCTCAGGTGGAAATTCTTGTTGTCTGGTTTACTTGATGGCATTGGGGCTGGTGTAGTTGTACACTTCATCACTTTAAAATTGTACCTATATCTTCGAGTGTGCACTAGGTCTCTGAGCTGGTGACAATTGATCCAGATCACTTCTACTCTTTGGTCTGCATACCTAATGTGTTCACTGACTTGATGTCTGATAACACTCGAGACTTATTCATGTAGTTTGCATCTGTTTAGCTGTTCTGACCTGCATACTTGTTTTGATATTGGGTCAGGTTCCTTTTGTTATTCACTGGTTTCACTTGAGTTTGATCTGATTCATTTGTCTGTTGATTAGTTGGTTGGTCTGGTCATTCCTGTAACTAGTCTGCACCTATATACTTTAAGGTGAGATTGCCACTGCCCATTTCAAATTGCATTTTTGTTGTTCACTGCACTTTGATGGCTGATCATTTGTATACATACATTCTTGTATGTATATATGTGTGTGGCCACTGCATTCTGAAATCCTGTATTTGGGTTTGACATGTGTATTTCATTTTGTCTCTGGTCTTATTTATATTGAACTCGTCTTTGGCCTTGCTGTGCCTTTCTTGTGTTTGTTATGATTTGTGGCTGTGTTACTTTATCTTGAGTACACATGCTATTATCATTTGTTGCCTTGTTCTAGACTAAGAAATTTATACTGTCCAGTTACAGTATTAAATATAAATGTACAATTAGTACATTCATGCTTTGGAAACTGTTTGCACCCAGTTGCATTCTAGTCTTCATACATATATATGCAGTGACGTATGTATATACATTAATTGATATGTATATATGTATGTTCGAATTGCATTTTCTTTTCTCTTGGAATGATTGACTTTGTTTTGGAAACGATTCATTTTACTTGTATCAGTATATGCTAGAACCTTACCATTCTGGCTCATGTATTCACTGTGCATTCATTGTTTGCCAAATTAGTTCAGTGCATCTCCACATACCTGTTACACTTGTTGTAGTGTACCACGTTGATTACCATAGTAGATTTATGTCTGCACTTGAACATAGTCTTGTATTTCTTCACTGTATCAATTTGAGTTTCTTCAGTCAGTTGCCATTGTGCATCTGGATTTGAGTTTACTCATTCTTATATTGTTGCGTAGTTTTTGTTGTTGTTGCAGTTGCCCTTGAATACTTGTGGTTACATTGCACTTTGGTCTGATTTTCGTTGCTCTTTGTAGGAGCACATGACTAGTTCATGTGTCTTCGACCGTGACCTCATTTACACATTGCTTTGTTTCACTGTCCGGCTTGTCACTGCGAGTTGGTCTTGTAGCTTTGTCATATCACTGTATTATTGACATGAACTAGCAATGTCACTTGTTGTAGTTGCAGTTTGTATAGTCGCCGTGCCCTTGAACTTATGTGGTGGCTGCATTTTTGTTGTTGCAGTCCTACCCTTGTTTCTATGTGGTGGCTGCATTGCTTTTTGTTGAGATTTTGTCCTTGTTGGATTGCATTGCATTGATGCACTGATTTGCATCACAGTTTGATTTGTTATCCTTGTACTGGTCATTGACTTCAAGTGGTGGCTGCATTTTCGTTGCAGTTTTACCCTTGTTCCTTGTGGTGACTTTATATTCGGTGGTGGCGAGGCAGTGCACGCGTGCGTGCCTTGCAGCCACCCAGAATTGATTGTTTTGAATTGATATTTTTCTTTGCGTCGTGATGCATTGATCTTTTATGCCGTATTGGTGAGGCCGTACACGCGTGCGTGTACGGCAGCCAATCGAACTTTGATGGTTTTAAAGTGACTATTTCAATTGTTTTGAATTGATTTAGTCGATTTGATAAATTGTTATTTAATTCTGTTGATGATTTAAATCTGCTAATTCATTGTTTAACACTGTTTAGTGTTAAAATTTTCGTTATCCGATTTCTTTGTTAAAAGGATTGGATATACGAGATTTCTGTGACTATCGTCTATTTGACGTTGATTATTATTGCTTCTATGCACTAATAACTGAGTTTGAATTAGACTGACCCGTGTATTATTTTCTTTTGAATGTAATACTCGGGTCAGACCCGAGTTATTTCAGGTTGTAGATTTCCTGCTTTGAGTTGCCGTTTGAGCTATGAAGACTTTTCACATCTTTTGGAGTAATCGTATCATAGTATAGGTTGATATGTATTCATGTATATTAGTTGATAATGTACGTGTATATATAATTTCCAAAGTCGACAATTGTAGTTGTATCATATGTATTGTATCAACTGTATTGTAACTGACATCAGTTATATATATATGAGACTTTTGTTTTTATCCGTGTTCCGCATTCTTAGTGTATCTGTGTTGTTTTTATATATATTGTCCTAAACCATTATGAACCATCGTAGTTCGTTTTATACTGGAATTGGATATGTCGATGGGAGTGAATAAATAAGAGATGAAAATTTTAAAATATACACCACTCCTATCGAGGTAACCAATACTAGTGTAAGGCCAACTACGGATGGCCGCTCCTACCCAGCCTTATTCTTCATAATAACAGACAGTATTTCTTTTAATACTCTTTGTTATTGTGAGTATAGAGGTGGGGCGTTACAATATGTTTTTGAAATTAAAGAGGAATTAAATAAGCCTAGATAAGATATGTATACAAATATACATTTTTAAGTACTGAAAAGTATATATATATATATAAGCAAGTGAAACTATAACATTAAAATGACATGAAATGTAATACAAGTCAATATGCTTGTGTAGGCAAAAATAGCAAAGGGGATTCGCAGGAATAATTAAAATATAAAATAGGGTAGTCACACTTTTAACATGACTAGGTGAGTGGCCATTTTCTAAAAAAGTAAAGAAAAGAAAATGCAGCCTTTAATTGGTAATATGACCGGGGGTAATTAGGAATAAAAATGAGAAAATGCAAACACACAATGCATGATGCTAGCCAGGACAGAAATGGAATTTTGTCTTGAGTAAAACCCTAGTAAAAATATGTTTATAAATAAGTAGTTATGGCAAGAGAAATTGTTTTACCCGAGCTACTTATAATAGGAAAAGAAGAAAACATTTTAAAGGAAGAGAAAATACACTCAGGGATTTTCTGGATTTATAAGAAGAAATATTCAAGTGAGTAATCTCACTAAACCCATGGCATTAAGTCATGTTATGAGGCAGCCAGATTTATGTTATTTTTCTACATGTTTTTGATTGCATTACTATGGTTTTAATGGATGCTTCAATGGATGTTTTAATGGGTGTTTCTGGATGTTTTGATTGCTTTGATGTTTGAGTGTTTTGCTCTGTTTGGTTACACCCAGAAAGGTAAAAGTATGAAATCATGAAAGTAAATAGAGAATACTTGTAACTGGTTTAGATATGGCATGGAAAACATAGAAACCAAAATGTATATGAGTTGCATTACACTTGTGTAAGTGCTGAGGCTCAAATGAAAGATTCAAGGTTGCAATGGAAATATCCAAAAGTGCTGAACCCTTGATCAAATAGAAAATCCATGAGCCAGAAATCTTGTTTAAGCTAGATCTTGAATTTAGTTCAAACATGGTTGCTTATGAAACAATAATAACCCACATGCCTAGTCTTTATTCCCAGTTGTAATTATTCTCGTATTTTCTTTAAGCCAAAATACTTGAAAATATGATTTTCCCTGGACATGAATGTTAGATTGTTCTTGAGTTATGCTTGTAAACTCTATGTAATGTTTCATGTATACTGGGATTTAGTCACCTAGCTATCTCACGATAGGATTAAACATGAACACTTAGTAAATAAACTAAGGATTGTGAGCCAAGAAGACTGCTGGAATGCTTGTCATATTTGAAGTATGCAAGTTGGCACATGGTTTGTTTAAGCCCTGAGATCTTTATGCAATATTGTGAATTATTTTATTGCAATGTGTCCCCATGATTCCTTTATGGCAGATGAGGCTAGGAATTAATTTGGTAAATGCAACCTTAAATTGATGAAGTAGGAACTTGAGTTATTCCTAAGATGGTTGGACTGGAGCTATGATAGTTCCCGAGTATTTCTATTTGAAACCTATGTTTGCATGGTTGAATGTGTGTACATGATTAGTCTTAAATATTGATCATATATGCACAAGTATATCATAAACAAGTCAGGCAAATTGTTCAAAGAAGATATGCCCACTTGTACAAAATATTTATGTCTCACTCATTTACTTAATATCATGGAATTTTTGATTTTACTCATACCAGATCTTGTATCTGACCCTTGTTTGCTTATGGCATCTGGGGTGTCTCATCTAAAATGGGGCAGCCTCTAATGTTCTTTCAGGGAATGCTGGATCTAAATAGGAAGCTGATGTGGCTAATGAAAGTGATTATATAAGCATGCTAAATTTGAATTGAATAAGAACTTAGAATGAAATATTTGCATGTAATCTGGGGAGTTTTTATAGTTCTGTTTTGGTTGTTATGTAATGATCTTAAAAGTTTGGATTTATTAGTTGTTCTAAATGAATCTAGTGATGTATTAAGTTTGGGATTAATCTAAAGACTTGGTTGAATTTTTGCAAGAAAATATATATTTGAGTATTGTGATGAAAATCTGTAAATGATATATGCCTGTATTTGAGAAATGGATATGTATATGTACATACATTTTATTAGTTAATTTCAAGTTACTTAAAACCTTAAGTTTGAAGGTTAAAAATTTGAGTCTAGCTATAAAAACCTGGAATTATTCTTGTGGATATTTTTAAGTTCATATAAATTAGATATGCATAGGATTTACTGACTTGTTACAAATATTCAAAAGAATATAGTAATTAACTTTAGTCAGAATTGCTAGAATCCAAATCAAGCAGGATACTCTTGTTTAACAAAAATATATATACTCTGAATTTAAACAAGATAAACACTTACATCCTCATATGTATGTGTATATTACTAGGGATGCACTGATATATTTATATTGGTAATAAGTTTTGAATCCTGGTTGAATTGTTTGAAAGAAAAGAAAATGACTCTGATAGTTCAAAGGAAGTTTAAATCAAACTTAAAAGTGTAAATGAATGTAGGTGGACATCCAGACACATATAAATTGAATGTGCATATGCATGTACATAGAGATCAAATTTAGACGTCAGTCTTAATAATTTAGACGTCTGAGATTAAACTTAGACGCCAGTCATAATAATTTAGACGTCTGAGGTTAAATGTAGACGTCTGTCACAAAAAATTTAGATGTCTACTCTGAATTCAGTTCAAAATGTCTTTTTCTCTCTGTTTCAATTTTAGATCTCTGAGCCGTCTGTCATAATTAGTTAGACGTCTGGGATTAAGTTTAGACGCCTGTCATAAGAATTTAGACGTCTGAACTGCTGATTTTGCCTAATTTGCCTATTTAGAAAAGAAATAAGTGGCTATGTCAATAGCTTGTATGGCATTTTGATTTCTATTTGATTTAAATTCCCTTTGATGAAGTAAAAAAAAAATCCTTATGAAATTAAGGTAGAAAGAGGAGGGTCATTTCAGCTTTCATATCTAATACCTAAGCATATTTTTCTGGTTTTCAACCCAGATATTTCTTTTAATTTTTAAACCTTAATGCATAGCAATAATTCAACAAATAAACAACCAGTTCAATCAAACATAGCAAGTTCATTACATAACATCAAGTTCAAACACAACAGTTTCATGAATACATGCAGATAAAATCAAATTAGACTCTTATTAAAATTTGCTAGCATGTTCATTCAATCCCTTTTCATTTGACATACTTCACTTTCTACTTAGCTCCTGCATTTCCTGAAAGAGCATTGGTGGCTGCCTCATTTTAAAGTGAGACACCCCCATATGCCATGAGCAAATAAGGGTCAGATCCATGATCTGGTATGAGTAACATCAGTATATTCATGATATTAAACAACAGAGAATTTGGAGTGTAATAACTTGTTATTTGAATGATTTTTGCAATCACTTAATATATCATTGTGTAAATAAAGTGACTCAGGTATGATAACTCCATCTATCATTACTATACCTGCATTCATAATCAAGCAAACATAATCATCTATTTGCAACATGGACATTCACTGGAACTATCATGGTTCCATACCAACCAAACTAAGAAATATTCATATTCCTATCTCTTCATGTACAGGTTGTGTCAATTCAGTTTAAATTCCTACCTCATCTGCCATCAAGGAATCACAGGGACACATTGCAATGAACTAATTCACATCATTGCACAAATATCTCAGGGCTTAAACAAACCATGTGCCAACTTGCATACATCAAATATAACAAGCATTCCAGCAGCCTTCTTGGCCTTCCCTTCCCTAGTTTATTTACTAGTGCATTGATTTAAATATTATCATCAGATAGCTAAGTGAACTTGTCACTGCAAACATGGTAACACCCATAAACTTTCTAGCATAATTTACTCAAAAATTTAGTAGACAGTTATTTCCAAAAATGTGGACATTATGTCTTGATCTCAGTAAAATATAAGAATATTTTCAACTGTAAAAGAGGCATGACATGTTCTTGTTATATTGATCTGCAAGCCTTTATGATTGATTCAGATTCATGATCTGGTTCAATCATAGTTTTAGC
This sequence comes from Allium fistulosum, assembly GCA_030737815.1. Lineage (NCBI taxonomy): Eukaryota > Viridiplantae > Streptophyta > Magnoliopsida > Asparagales > Amaryllidaceae > Allium > Allium fistulosum. Next base: position 448,253,121 of record CM060903.1, read on the forward strand.
TTGTGAGCTTCTTTTTTTTTGATTTGATTAAGGGCTCAGCACTTAGAAAATTTCTATTGCACCCTTAACATCTTTCTTCTCAAGCCTCAGAACTTATACCAAGTATAATGCAGCTCCCAACATTTTTTTTCTTTGGTAAAGTTTCCATGCCATAGATCTATAACAGTTGAGAGTATTCTCTATATAATTTTAAGATTCTGGACTTTAACATTTTTGAGTAAAAATAAAACAGTATGATACACATCCAAAGCCAAATGTCTCAACAAATCAAAGATCACCAAAAACATCCATATTAAATCATATCAGATTTAAAATAAAACATCTAAAAAGCATTGATGAAATCATATACATCAAAACCAGCAATAGGTAAATGGCAATATAAAAAGTGGCTGCCTCATCTCATGTCTTAATGCCATGAACTCAGTGAGGTTACTCACCTAAGTTCTTCCTTCTCTTGTTTCAGAAAATCCTTATGAGTGTGTCTTCTTCTTCCTTCCAATATTTTCCTTTCTTTCTTATTATTTTTGAGCAACTCTGGGTAAAATGTTTTCCTGGCCAAAACTGCATATTTATACCAGTGTTTTCTCTTAGGGTTTTGTTTCAACAAAATTCCATTTCTATCCTAACCATCTTCATGTATTTTGCATTTTCACATTTTCCTCCTTAATGCCCCGGCCACTTTAGTTTATTATAGTTAGTGCCCCTTTTCTTTTCTTTTCTTTTTCCTTTTACTTTTTCAGAAAAATGGCTATCTTTAATTACTTACCCAAGTCATGCTAAATGTGTGATTCGGTTTTTATTTTATATTTTTATTCTTTTCTGGAAAATCTCCTTTTCTATTTTTACCTACACAAGCATATTGACTTGTATTACATTTCATGTCATTTTGATGTTTCTTTTAATACTTTCTGCTCATAGGAAATATACATGCACATGGGTGTATATATATTTTTATTTGATTTCTATTGCCTTTCAGAAATTATACACATACATCCTAATTAAATGAGTTCGATCTGGTAAAAGAAAACCCTATGCTAAGTAAGAATTACCTCTTTATTCACATAAAATCTTTCTGCCTCTTTATTACTTTATTTAATTCCTTATGCTTCACAGAAAAAAATGTATATTGACATATCTCCCATATTTTACTTGGTAAGGCCTAAGTTAAATTCCAATGTTTCAAATAAGAATTTTACTTTCTTATTAAAAAAAAATTCTATCTTTTTTTTCCGCAAATTCTTGGATTTTCCCCTGTGCCATTTTCCAGTGTGCACGTGCACACATATCCTGGCACACTATTTAATCCCAAGAATTTCACCATATTTAAATCTAAATGTTTCAAAATTAAATCATTTTATCAAAATTATTTTTCACAAAATTTTGGGGTATTACATTCACCCCTCCTTTTAGGAATTGTGTCCTCACAATTTTCCTAGTACTTATAACAAGCATCACCTTATTTTCTGAAAATCTATCAAACATATGTATAAGCAAGCAAATTCAATCATGGCAACCATACACATTAGATCTTCTAAAAATTTAAAATTACCTTTAATCTGCAAAAAGTTTAGGATAATCTATCCTAATCTTGTCTTCTTGCTCCCATGTACAATCATTAGGATCAAGACTTTACTGGATCTTTACCAGTTTCAAAGTATTACTCCTTAATTCCTTTTCTTCTTTAGCTAAAATCCCCACTGGTTCTTTCTCATAAACCAAGTTAGGATTTATTTGAATTTGGGTAGGTTTTTCCAAAATTTCTTCTCTATTATGTACCCATCTTCTAAGTTGTGACACATGAAAAACATTATGCATTGCTTTCATCTCCTCTGGCAGTTCCAGTTTGTATGCTAATGAACCAATTCTTTCTAGAATTTTATAGGGTCCAACATACCTTGGTGTGAGCTTACCTTGCTTGCCAAATCTCAAGACCTTTTTCATAGGTGAAACTTTGATAAAAACAAAGTCACCCACTTCATAATCCACTTGCTTTCTCTTCCTGTCTGCAAATTTCTTTTGTCTATCTTGAGCTGCAGCTATTCTTTTTCTTATTAACCCAATTTTCTCTATAGTTTCTTTTACATAATCAGGTCCTAGAATAGCTCTTTCTCCAGTCTCTACCCAGCATATAGGTGATAAACATGGCTTGCCATATAAGGCTTCAAATGGTGCCATCCCTATGGTGCTTTGATAACTGTTATTATATGTGAACTCAGCTAAATGGAGATGGTCTTCCCAGTTGCCTCCAAAGTCCAGTGCACATGCTCTCAACAAGTCCTCTAAAACTTTGTTCACCACCTCAGTTTGTCCATCTGATTGTGGATGGTAGGCAATGCTTAAGCACAATTCACTTCCCATGGCCTCTTGAAAACTTTTCCAAAACCTTGAGGTGAAGATGGTATCCCTATCACTCACAATAGTTTTGGGTATGCCATGTAATCTTACCACCTCTTTCATGAATATTTGAGCCAATTTTGGGGCATTTCTTTCTGATTTTACTGGGATAAAATGTGCTACTTTAGTTAGCCTATCCACTATTACCCAAATGCTTGTGTTTCCTCTTTTAGATCTAGGCAGGCCATCTATGAAATCCATAGATATATCCTCCCATTTCCACTATGGTATGCTTAGAGGTTGTAACAACCCTGATGGTCTTTGTGTTTCTACTTTAACTTGTTGGCATGTCATACATTTTGCAACATGCTTGGCCACATCTGATTTCATTCCCTTTCACCAAAATTTTTTTCAAATTTTGATACATCTTGGTGCTGCCTGGGTGTATGGAGTACTTACTCCTATGGTATTCATTTAGTATTTCCTCCTTCAATTCTATGTTTTCTGGAACACATATCCTATTCTTGTTCCTTAAATAACCATCTTTATCAACTTGATAATTTATTACTCCTTCCCCTTTTAATAAGAGCATTTTCTTCTCCAATAGGTTTAAGTCTTGTTCCTGCATTTTCCCAACTTTTAGAAGTAAATTTGATTGCAGAGATATCATACTCAATTTCCCTTTTCCTTCATCCTCTTCAATTGGTACCATCTGTACCTCACTGTTTACTTCAATCTCCAAATCAGTAAGTATAAACAAATCCTTAAACTCTTCCATCATCAACATGGCTACCTTAGCATGTTGTCTACTCAAGGCATCTGCAACTTTATTTGCTTTGCCTGGTGTGTAAAGTATGTCTAGATCATAGGCAGCTAGGAACTCCATCCATCTATGTTGCCTCATATTCAAATCTTTTTGTGAAAATAAATATTTCAGTGCCTTATGATCAGTGTACAAAATAAACTTTGCACCTAACAAATAATGTCTCCAAAGTTTCAAAGCATACACAACTGCTGCTAGTTCAAGATCATGGGTTGCATATCTTGTTTCATATGGCTTTAATTGTCTAGATGCATAGGCTACCACCTGGTCTTGCTGCATCAACACAACCCCTAGCCCAGAGCCACTTGCATCAGTGTACACAATTAAGTTTTCATTTTCCTCTGGCACCCTCAATACTGGTGCATTAATCAGAGCTTCTTTTATTTTGATAAAAGCTTGCTCACATTTTTCTATCCATACAAAGGCTTGGTTCTTTCTAGTTAAATTGGTAAGTGGTGATGATATTTTTGAGAAATCTTTTATAAATCTCCTATAATATCCTGCCATCCCCATAAATGATCTAATCTCACTGATTGTGCTAGGCCTTTTCCATGCTTGGATAGCTACTACCTTATTGGGGTTTACTGATATTCCATTGGCAGAGATAACATGCCCAAGAAAATGAACTTCTTCTTTCCAGAATGCACATTTTAAAAATTTTGCCTTTAAATCATTCTCCCTTAATCTTGACAAAACTAAATGCAAATGATTTTTATGCTCTTCCACTGTTTTGGAATAAATCAAAATGTCATCAATAAAAATCAGTACAAACTTGTCTAAATAATCTCTGAATATTCTATTCATTAAATCAACAAAATATGAAGGAGCATTTGTCAAGCCAAATGGCATAACCATAAATTCATACAAGCCATATCTTGTGTTAAATGCAGTATACTTAACACTTGAGTCTTCAACCTTCATTTGATGAAATCCTGATGCTAAGTCTAGTCTAGAAAATATTTTAGCTTCACTGAGTTGATCAAAGAGATCATCTATTCTAGGCAATGGGTATTTGTTTTTGATGGTTACTTTATTTAGTTCTCTATAATCTATGCACATTCTCAAAGTACCATCATGTTTTCTTACAAACACTACTGGAGCACCCCAGCATGAGATGCTTGGCCTTATAAATCCTTTGCCTTCTAATTCTTCCAACTGATTTTTCAATTCTTTCAGTTCACTTGGCCCCATTCTATAAGGTTTCATAATTATTGGACTTCCTCCTGGAATGAGATTAATTTGAAACTCAACTGGTCTATGGTGTGGAACACCCTTAACTTCCCCAAACACATCCAAGTATTCATTGACTATGGGAATTTCTTCAATGGTTGGTTCATTGAAATCTTTTTCTGAGTTAACTAAATGATATAATTTCCCTTCCTTAGCTACTTCACATAAAACTGTGATCCTCTGGCCTCTAGAATTTTGCAATGATATGGTGGAGGAGTCTAAATTAATTATGGCTTTAAATTGCCTTAACCAGTCTACCCCCAATATAACACCTATATTTGGGTAATTCAAAACATATAAATTGGAAATAAAAATATTTCCTCCTATGTTTAACTCCACACCCACACAATTCATGTTCAAAACACTAGAACTCCCCAGTGGACTTTGTATAAGCAGTGGGGTTTCAACCAATATGCAATTTAATTTTAGCATTTTAACTAATTCATAGGAAATCAAGGAGTGAGTTGCTCCAGTATCATATATTACTGCTACGGGTATGGCACAAATGAGTAATGTACCTTCCACTTGGCCATGATTCTCAGCTCCACTCTCCTTTGTGGATTTGCCTTTGCCTTCCAAACTTGCTATTTTCCCTTGCTGCTTGTACTCAGGACAATTCCTTTTCATATGCCCCTCTTTCCCACATAGGTAGCACTTGAAAGCTCCTCCTTTTAATTCTGGGCACCTTGGTTTGATGTGTCCTTCTTTACCACAATGATGACAAACCAGTTTCTTCTTTGCATCATTGGCTTTAGTGTCTTTGTCCTTCTTGTTGTCTGTCTCTTCCTTCTTTTTATTATAAGGGTGATATCTTCCCTTATTCTTCTTGTTGTTGTTGCTCTTAAAATTCCTATACTTCTCCCTTTCCTTGTCATGTTGTTCCAATTTCAATGCCAGATCAATTACTTGATCAAAAGTTCTATCTGCATATGGTAGCATGGCTCTGCTAAGTCCTGGGTTCAGACCTTTTATATACCTATCATTTTTGGATGCTTCATCTGCACTAGCATTGCTCCATACTTAGATAGCCCTTCAAACTTTTGAGTATACTCGGTGACATTCAAAGTTCCCTACCTAAGTTTGATAAATTCTTCAAGCAAAGTGGTCTTGGCTGATGCTGGTACAAATCTTGCCTCCAACATCTCCTTGAACTGATTCCAAGTGATTTCATTTTCATTTCTTCCAGCTATGATCACCTCCCACCAGCCTAATGCTACTCCTTTCAGCTGTCTTGAAGCTACTTGCCTCCTCCTCTGATCATCAAGCTGCATGTCATTGAAGATTCTATCCAGTGTTCTCAACCATGCTTGAATTTCCATTACATTCTCAGTTCCTTCAAAACTTGTGCCTCCCAAATTGGTGTAAGCCTTCAGTAGTTTTGAAAGTTCCTCATGTGGGTTCTCAGGCCTATGCCCAATTCCATCTCTTAAAACTCTTACAAATTCTTGCATATCAAGCATCTGTGGTGCACTTGACCCTGCATGATGTGATCCCCTTCCTACCATGGTTTGCTAACCAAATCATGGGCAAATAATATTAGTGTACTATAAGTATTTTCTATGGTTATTATTTTCCTAAATTTTTTTTTTACCCAAAGCAAACAAATATAATACATTTCTAAGTAATCAACAATCAATGCAACCATTAGCTCTAATACCAACTGAAATGACCCTCAAACTTTTGGTTAATTTTTTTTTTACATCCCTATAATTTAATATTCTCAAAGTCATTTTCTTTTCAAACAATTCATCCAGGATCCAATATTTTCCACCAATATAAATATATCAGTTTAATTCCTAAAGATATACACATACATATGAAGATGTATGTGTTCCTCTTGTTTAAAATCAGAGTATGTTTTTAATTCCATTTGTTAAAAAGGAGCAGGCTGTTTGGTTTGGATTAATTTGGATTTGAAGAAATCTACATATAGTTAATTACCTTGTTCTTTTGAATATTTATAATATGATAATAATTCCTGTCCTTATTTGGTCAAAGTATTTGGGATTTTTTTTTATAGTTCAAATATATTGATATTTGGCTAAGACCAGAAAATGATATATTCTCTAATCATTTTCCACTTATTTATTCTCTAGAAACATTCTTATTTTTAATTCAGTCTATATGACTTATTTATTTCAATCTTAGCCTGTATAACACATTGTAAGTTGAGTATTTGCATAAGATTTGCTGTGACAAGCATTTGAACTTATAAATATTCAAAAGATTAATGTGTATTTCCAGGTTTTAATAGTGCAGACCTGTCCAGATTGCATATCTGGTATAGCTTTTAAAAGTTGTTTGTGGTGAAACAGTTTCTAAATAATCTAAAGTTTTTGAAGGGTATTTTACATTCAGAATACCATCAAATATGGTCGACCAAAACCTCACTCATTTGAAGCTGGTTGACCCATAAGTCTTGTATCTAACAGACACTTGTTCAAGGCAATGGCATTATATCTTAGGCCTTGCAAAATATTTATTTTTTTTCCAAGACAATTCAAAAAGTGGTATTAGAACTGGTTTACAAAGTTTCACAGTAAAAAGATACAAATCTTTATAAGTTTACCTCTAGTTAAATCCAGATTTTATTCTAAAAACTTAGTGCATTGCTATGTCTCAAGAATTGACCAACACATAATATAAATTATGCTAACTTTTACTCACATACATATATGTATATATTTTTTCTTTCCAGGCTTTCATATCTAATACCTAAGCATATTTTTCTGGTTTTCAACCCAGATATTTCTTTTAATTTTTAAACCTTAATGCATAGCAATAATTCAACAAATAAACAACCAGTTCAATCAAACATAGCAAGTTCATTACATAACATCAAGTTCAAACACAACAGTCTCATGAATACATGCAGATAAAATCAAATTAGACTCTTATTAAAATTAGCTAGCATGTTCATTCAATCACTTTTCATTTGCCATACTTCACTTTCTATTTAGCTCCTGCATTTCCTGAAAGAGCATTGGTGGCTTCCTCATTTTAAAGTGAGACACCCCCATATGCCATGAGCAAATAAGGGTCAGATCCATGATCTGGTATGAGTAACATCAGTATATTCATGATATTAAACAACAGAGAATTTGGAGTGTAATAACTTGTTATTTGAGTGAATTTTTGCAATCGCTTAATATATCATTGTGTAAATAAAGTGACTCGGGTATGATAACTCCACCTATCATTACTATACCTGCATTCATAATCAAGCAAACATAATCATCTATTTGCAACATGTACATTCACTGGAACTATCATGGTTCCATACCAACCAAACTAAGAAATATTCATATTCCTATCTCTTCATGTACAGGTTGTGTCAATTCAGTTTAAATTCCTACCTCATCTGCCATCAAGGAATCACAGGGACACATTGCAATGAACTAATTCACATCATTGCACAAAGATCTCAGGGCTTAAACAAACCATGTGCCAACTTGCATACATCAAATATAACAAGCATTCCAGCAGCCTTCTTGGCCTTCCCTTCCCTAGTTTATTTACTAGTGCATTGATTTAAATATTATCATCAGATAGCTAAGTGAACTTGTCACTGCAAACATGGTAACACCCATAAACTTTCTAGCATAATTTACTCAGAAATTTAGTAGACAGTTATTTCCAAAAATGTGGACATTATGTCTTGATCTCAGTAAAATATAAGAATATTTTCAACTGTAAAAGAGGCATGGCATGTTCTTGTTATATTGATCTGCAAGCCTTTATGATTGATTCAGATTCATGATCTGGTTCAATCATAGTTTTAGCTTGTGAGCTTTTTTTTATTTGATTAAGGGCTCAGCACTTAGAAATTTTCTATTGCACCCTTAACATCTTTCTTCTCAAGCCTCAGCACTTATACCAAGTATAATGCAGCTCCCAACATTTTTTTTCTTTGGTAAAGTTTCCATGCCATAGATCTATAACAGTTGAGAGTATTCTCTATATAATTTTAAGATTCTGGACTTTAACATTTTTGAGTAAAAATAAAACAGTATGATACACATCCAAAGACAAATGTCTCAACAAATCAAAGATCACCAAAAACATCCATATTAAATCATGTCAGATTTAAAATAAAACATCCAAAAAGCATTGATGAAATCATATACATCAAAACCAGCAATAGGTAAATGGCAATATAAAAAGTGGCTGCCTCATCTCAGGTCTTAATGCCATGAACTCAGTGAGGTTACTCACCTAAGTTCTTCCTTCTCTTGTTTCAGAAAATCCTTATGTGTGTGTCTTCTTCTTCCTTCCAATATTTTCCTTTCTTTCTTATTATATTTGAGCAACTCTGGGTAAAATGATTTCCTGGCCAAAACTGCCTATTTATACCAGTGTTTTCTCTTAGGGTTTTGTTTCAACAAAATTCCATTTCTATCCTAACCATCTTCATGTATTTTGCATTTTCACATTTTCCTCCTTAATTCCCCGGCCACTTTAGTCTATTATAGTTAGTGCCCCTTTTCTTTTCTTTTCTTTTCTTTTTCCTTTTACTTTTTCAGAAAAATGGCTATCTTTAATTACTTACCCAAGTCATGCTAAATGTGTGATTCAGCTTTTATTTTATATTTTTATTCTTTTCTGGAAAATCTCCTTTTCTATTTTTACCTACACAAGCATATTGACTTGTATTACATTTCATGTCATTTTGACGTTTCTTTTAATACTTTCTGCTCACAGGAAATATACATGCACATGGGTGTATATATATTTTTATTTGATTTCTCTTGCCTTTCAGAAATTATACACATACATCCTAATTAAATGAGTTCGATATGGTAAAAGAAAACCCTATGCTAAGTAAGAATTACCTTTTTATTCACATAAAATCTTTCTGCCTCTTTATTACTTTATTTAATTCCTTATGCTTCACAGAAAAAAAATGTATATTGACATATCTCCCATATTTTACTTGGTTAGGCCTAAGTTAAATTCTAATGTTTCAAATAAGAATTTTACTTTCTTATTAAAAAAAATTCTATCTTTTTTTTTCCGCAAATTCTTGGATTTTCCCCTGTGCCATTTTCCATTGTGCACGTGCACACATATCCTGGCACACTATTTAATCCTAAGAATTTCACCATATTTAAATCTAAGTGTTTCAAAATTAAATCATTTTATCAAAATGATTTTTCACAAAATTTTGGGGTATTACATCTTCTATCAAAAGTTATAGCCGCTATAAGTTTTAGGGTTAAAATCGTCCGAAAAAATTCTAAGTATAGGAAATGTCACTAGTAGGCACTTCCCATAGTTATAGAATCATACGATCTCATATGAATTTAAAAATAATATTTTATGACCTTGTGATACGTAAAATGTAACGAACCGGGCTTCGATCCACGAAAATCGACACTAATACGTCCACTGTATTACATGCCGAGTATTTAAGTGTTGAAAAACACTGATCGTTGGGGGAAATAAAGAAGAAGATAGAAGATAGAAAAACTAAGAACAAACACAGAATCTCACAATGCAACGGAATAACATATATTAATCAACATAACATTTACCAAGTCATTTACAAAATGATACATCAGAGTCATACTAATATAATTCCCAACTTAGGACGGTTATAACAGCCTTCCTTATACACAGATATATAGTACATAATATACAGCGGAAATAAGATGATAACTATCTATCGATGAAGCCTCCTGCTCCAAGCTCCTCCAAAATGCATTCGTAGAAACCAGGACTACTTGGCTGCTCATAAAAATTTGAGCACCCAAGAGTTTTAGGGAAAGAAAATAAAACTTCGGGTCAAACATGGGTCAGGTGTGAGTAAACTCAATGCAACTGAATTATTACTTTTAAAATCAAAGGTATCTCGTAAGACCACGCCGCACATAAACACGGACGGGTTTTTACCTTACGATAACCAAAACACTTTTATAGAAATTTAGTGATGTTATAATAACGTCTAAGGGTTCAAAGTAAAATATTAAAATAGTTGGAATGCTTGCATCTCACATTCCAACTATTTAGTATACAACTAAAACTGTATGGCACTTATAGGAGAATGGATTCCATACAATGACTGGGCTACTGGGGTACCGCCCATCACAGTACACGTCTAGAAAATGTACCGAGATCGTACCTAACAACCCCTGCCAACACAAGACCGGCCTACCACTTACTAGATAGAACCGAATATGTCATCACCCCGATTGCTTTGCAACCCTTTTCATATCGTGCTCTCATGCATAACCAATTCATAAATATGTAGATGTATCGTATCTAGAAGGGTGACAACATACCCAATTGGGTGTGATCCGCATAGCCTTCCTGCATCTCCCCTGTTTTAGTCATTCCCGGTTGATGAGGCTTGAGGCTATGTTTTACCTTTCTGAATAGCAATCCCTCTTGGAATGATAACACTGCCCTCCAGGCAATAATACAGTGCCAGTATTGATCCATACAAGTTGTCCAGGATAAGGACAAACCGAAGGCACTACTTCTACTACATCCATTTTGGAACCACCCTCAAGATTAGTAGCAAGTAGCCCTTGAACTTCAATGGCTCCATCTTCGATCCCATGCTTCAAGATGTCTTCATTTCAAAACGCTTGAGTTGGATCAAAGTGGTTTTCAGATAGCATATCTTATCCCGGTCTCTTCGAAACAACTTTCGATATTTTCGGTAAACTCAACCCCGGTTCTTTAGGAAGTAAATAGACAAAGATAAGAGTGGTGTTCACCTCCTAACCATTTGTGGATGTATTTCCTTATCATTTGTCCTAGAAGAACAAACGAGTTTATACGTAGAGTATAGTACCTTCGACTGTAACTGTACCATATAATTCTCATGTTTCTCCTAGATATTTTCGAAGTTACGTTTTGGGTCCAGCTTTGACAGTTGGTTATTTACTATCAAATAATCAAACATCCACTCAGGGTTTAATTTCCATATGGGATCTACTAAGCCTCTATTGATTCTCTTTAATTAACAAAACCACTTTATAAAACTTGATCAAAAGATCTTTCCAAAACACTAATCCCAAACCCCTTGATTTCTTTTATACTTGGAAACATTTATATACTTATCTCAATGGTATAAGTGTATTACCAAAATATTTTACTTTTCATGCCTTGAAACAAAATCATATACTTACCTTATCAGTATACGTATATTTACAAAGTTTTCTTCTTTCTAAATCCCATATTAAATAACCAAACATTTCTTCTAAATAAAACATTTCTCTTATCCTTTATCAAAAATTCACTTTTAAAAAGCTCATCTCATATTTCAATTAACTTATAACTTTCAAAATAAAGTTATAACCCATTTTGTAAACCTTTAAGTTAATTTATAAACCTCTTTCCAAATCTCTGAAATGATTTACAAACCTTTTTCCTATTTTTAAAACTCTTTATATAAACCATTCTATACTCCTTTATAAATATCATTTACAAAACATCATTTGTAAAACACCTTAATAACCCTTTCCGATAGTAAAACCCATTTCTATACACAAGTTATCATTTATAAATACCTTTATAAGAATTATATAACTTGAAAAACCATTTATAAACCCACAGTCTCAAATTGATTAAAGAATTTAAGTAAATTAAAAACCATACTTTATAAATTCCAAATGAGGCTTAGCAGTCCGAATGGTACCGATTTAAGTTACCATTTAAATTCAATTCGATTCCCAAGTCACTTAACAATTACTTACATAAGCTACCATATATGTAAATACATTTCATATCTAATCAGGGAATAATACGTCAATATAACTAATTGGAATACACAAGTCCAAATAACATAACAACAAGATGGTGATTTATCCTGCTAAATAGATTTCCAAACAATTCAATCAATTTATAGCAGAATGGGGATTTATTCTGCTTAACACATGTCAACACAATCAAATCACTTACATTTTAGTAGAATGGTGTTTTGTCTGCTAACGGATGTCATTTAATTCTCCTAATCATATGGGTTACTTAAGGGTCTGAACAAGAGATCGTTTGATATGGAATCGATTTATTTTGATAAAGATATTTTATTAAACACATTTCGTTAGTTTAAAATCACCTTTGAAAGGTTAAAAGTGTATTTAATTAGCTTAAACCCTAGCTAAATTTTAATAAATCCAATTTAAATCAAGATTAAATCATAATTAACCCCTAATTAGGCTTAATGAACTTGATTAAGTACTAATTAACTTCCTAATGCAACTTGGTTAAGATTAAACGATATTGTTTAAGAATTAAACCCTATTAATTAAATATTAATTAAATAATCCATTAATTAAATAAATAATTAACTAACCATTGATCGTAATTAAATAATTATTAATCACTTAATTACTTCTTAACCTCATTAATCACTAATTAAAACTTTATTAATCAATTAATAGTCATTAACTTAACTTAAGTGGTGATTAACCTCTAATTACCTTCTTAATTACCAATTAAGTGCTAATTACCTTTTAATTAACTAATTAATTAATTGACCAATTAAATAAACAAATTACTAAACTTAATCACTTTTTAATGTTACTAATTAAGTTTGAAAAACTTTGTAAACTAATTTCAGAATAAAACAAATTTGAAATAGAAATTCAAACTTTTGTCGAACTACATCCATAGCGACTGTCGTTATGAGTGCAGTTTGCTCTAACCCACCTTTAAGTGAAGCCACTTCACTAAAAAAACTATTTCATGATTGAAACATACCTTAGTAAATTTTCACACTTTAAAACCAACTATGCAAACTTTAACCAAAATCTAAACTTTAAACTCTTGATACGAGTTTGATTTCAAATCCGACCTCAAATCCGTCGCGACCACATACAAAGTTTCAACTTTGTTTTCAACCCATTATTTCTATAGTCAAGTTCATCATCAACCATTTATATTCACACATCACATTCATACAACAAATTGTATACATATACCAATATATATATACAATTTCTAATTTTGCAATAACACATCCATTCGAGTGCTAATACTAACCCATACATTAGCACTTATCATCACATTTCAAACATGCCAAGATCCAACATATATATAACATACATATAGCTAAGGATCAACACAACATATAGGAAAGTTCTTTCCAAAAGATTAGCAATTTACTCACCAAACTTCTGCAAAAGCTACCAGAACTTAAGCTAAACTTGTCAACGACTCACTAGCTTTGAAGAATGAAGGCTTTAGGTGCTAGCAACCCTCAAAATGGGTTTGGTCTAGGTGTATGTAGGCTCGGCCAGAGGTGTGGGGTGGATGTGGCATAGTAGCTTGAAGGTAGAGGAGCTTCGGGTTATCATCGATTTGTCGAAAAATGAACCCAAAATTTGGTCATTTTCCCACTAGTTTTTGGGCCACCAGCTCACGAAATTTGGAAAAGTAGTCAAAAGTAAAGTTGTAGGAATTTCTTTCCTTTATCATTTCAGAAAAGAAATCACTCATTTTCCATTTGTGTTGAAGAAGTTATGATCAAAAGAAGAAAGGTAATTTTCGGACTTGAAATTCTGGGTGAAAAATTTCTTTGCAAGGATTGGGTATTTTGACATAGCTATGGTCGAAATTGGAAAATGTGGTCAACTAGAATGTTGTAGCCACTGAAATTTCAGGTGATTTAAGAAAAACAAAGTCACCATTTTAAGTCAGAATGAAGAAGTTTTATGGTAGGAGAAAGAAGTGGTAAAAATGAGAGGAAATTGGAGCTATTTATAAGCAATTCTTCCTATGTTATCATTATGTAAAATCAAATCAACATCTTTTCATCCTTCTCATGCATCATATCTCTACTCTCTAGTCACCTCATCCATGTAATTATGACTAATGATGATTCATTATAAAAATATTCAAGACGTGACAATACTTATATATATAATGTTTATTATTTTTAAATTTATGAGTTGTCACATCACTTGTTATTTAGAATTAATTATAAGATAATATTCTTAAGTACATGATTATCTAGTTAATTAACTCTTATATATGTGTGTATATGGTGCATAAAGATGAACAACGTTCCCGACAACTTTCCAGTGTCGAAAGGTCGAAATTTCGGAAAATGTTCTTTAGTCGCATTTTCTGTTTTCTACGAACTATTTAATTTGGTAAACAAATTTTGAAATGATTTTACCATCATTATTAATTAACTAATTAAAATGAGTTTATTTTCATTATTAAACCTATATATTTAATATTTAAAATCAATTAAATATTCACTAATCAAAGCAGTGAAATTCTGGGTCGTTACATTCTTCACCCCTTGAAAGAATTTCGTCCCCGAAATTACACCTCGACCTATCCCAGAAAACACTTAACACTACACATTAGCTCGTATGATGTATATAGATCATTCTTATGAAAAATCTGATTCGATCTCAACTCTAATACATAACTTTCATTCCGAACTAGTATCGCTCACCTGATTTTCTAGTGCGGACTCCTATCAGGCTCCTTGATTTGGAACCTCTATTCTCCTTACATAGTTTTAACTATGATAGAAAGCCTTGGTCCCACACCAAGAACCCTCATCAAGTGCTCGCCATCAAAGGTCGAGTAATTAATCCTTATTCGAAACGGTGCAACACCTCAAAGCCATGTACTCGAATCTTGGATCGCTCTATATGGAAAGAGAAATGATCTACGTCCAACTTACGCACTTACTTAATTGGTTCTCCCTAATACTTATTCTATTTCCACCAAATTATTTATGAAAACATTTCATAAACAATTCTTAGGTTCAACTTATATGCTACTCCACTACATCCTAAGATCATATATCCCAATCTGATTCCATTATTCCATTTGGCTTTTATTTTCCTAAGAAAATTCAAGATCCAAATACCTGGCTTTTATTTCCAAAAACTTTTTGAATGCAACTCTATACTTTAAATCATATAAATATATAGACATAGCTCGAGTGACTCCAAAATGATACTAAGGAACTGGGTATCACCAAACAGTATCATACATTCCCTTACTAAGAAGGGTAATACTCAAGAGAAGTGTTTACAATCTAAACACATCTCTTTCCCAATTTTAAGTTATTTTCGAGCCATTCAAACTAGTTAACTAAAAAATATTCCTTTTATTACCAAATTCTAATTTTTGGAACAATACTTTACATTTTTCAACAACATATATCACCAACTCACTTTGGGTTTATTCGGGCTGAACTTGTTTTGATCGTACAATGATAAAGATAATAATTAACTATGTACCCCACAACGTTCACCTAGGCAAGCATATGATTGTCATTTAGAAGAATATTCTGATCATCACAAAACAATCAAGACTTGTTCCTCGTACCAATCCAAAGATAACACTTCTTACTTACACTTTTATTCCAAAAATTTATACTTAAACCGAATTGGTTTCAAATATTATTATTATTATTTTCCCAAAACCTTGAAAATAATTTTTAAAAGCACCGGGATTTAGGTTCTCAAGTTTTCAACCTAAATTTCTTCCAACTTAAATGATACATTTTTATAAATCCATTTTATAAATCACTTCTATTAAATCATTTTGAAATATTTATCCCAAAATATTCTAACTTTGAAATCAAATTCTACCTCAACATTAACATCGGACGCCTTTTAGTCAAATTGTGAAACTTTATTCACAAGGTGTTCGTTTTCATATTTTTCCCAACCCTTATCTACCAAACCCATATCTTAAAAACGGAACATACTAACAATAGTCAATGCTCAATTAGACGAACATGATTAAACAAACCCTAAATGATAATAACAACAACATATTATTATCTCCTAACACCTTAACCAACTATATTACACTATTTGTGAAAATGATTCTTTTATATACAAAATATACCCTGGGTAAAATTATTTCATTTACCTAATTCCAAAACAATACTGTGTCAATTTTCCTAATTTAAGTGTTTAGAAACCCCTATCAGTACAGTTGTACACCCTGTATCGACCAAAGTTCATAAGCCACTAAATCGATAAATCAACACAATATAAAACATTTCATAATCACTAACAAATACATGCTCATATATATACACTCAATCTCATTCTAGGGTGTCACTTACCCAATCTCTAATGAGTTAACCCCACAAAGCCAAGGTTCTCGCTTAATCTTCAGCTTTAATACCAAATGTAATAAACCGGGCTTTCGATCCTCGAAAATTGACACTAATACGTCTACTGTATTACACGTCGGATATTCAATTGCCAAAAAACCCTGATCGTTAGGGGAAATAAAGAGGAAGATAGAAGATAGAAAAACTAAGAACAAACACAGAATCTCACAATGTAACGGAATAAAATATATTAATCAACATAATATTTACAAAGTCATTTACAAAATGATACATCAGAGTCATACTAATACAATTCCTAACTTAGGACAGTTATAACAGCCTGTCCTTATACACAAATATAGAGTACATAATGGAAACAAGATGATAACTATCTATCGATGAAGCCTCCTACTCCAAGCTCCTCCAAAATGCATCCGTAGAAACCTCGACTACTTGACTGCTCATAAAAATTTGAGCACCCAAGAGTTTTAGGGAAAGAAAATAAAACTTCGGGTCAGACATGGGTCAGGTGTGAGTAAACTCAATGCAACTGAATTATTACTTTTAAAATCAAAGGTATCTCGTAAGACCACGCCGCACATAAACACGGATGGGTTTTTACCTTACGATAACCAAAACACTTTTATAGAAATTCAGTGATGTTATAATAATGTCTAAGGGTTCAAAGTAAAATATTAAAATAGTTGGAATGTGTGCATCTCACATTCCAACTATTTAGTATACAACTAAAACTGTATGGCACTTATAGGAGAATGGATTCCATACAAAGACTGGGCTACTTGGGTACCTCCCATCACAATACACGTCTAGAAAATGTATCGAGATCGTACCTAGCAACCCCTGCCAACACAAGACCGACCTACCACTTACTGGATAGTACCGAATATGTCATCACCCCGATTGCTTTGCAACCCTTTTCATATCGAGCTCTCATGCATAACCAATTCATAAATATGTAGATGTATCGTATCTAGAAGGGTAACAACATACCCTAATGGGTGCGACCCACATAGCCTTGCTACATCTCCCCTGTTTTATTCATTCCTGGTTGATGAGGCTTAAGGCTACGTTTTACCTTTTTGAATAGCAATGCCTCTTCGAATTATAACACATCCCTCCATGCAGTAATACGGTGCCAGCATTCAGCCACACAAGTTGTCCAGGATAAGGAAAAAATGAAAGCACTACTTCTACTACATCAATTTTGGAACCACCCTCAGGATTAGTAGCAAGTAGCCCTTGCACTTTAATGGCACCGTCTTCGATCCCATGCTTCAATATTTCTTTATTTCGAAACGCTTGAGTTGGATCCAAGTGGTTTTCAGATAGCATATCCGATCCCGGTCTCTTCGAAACAACTTTCGATCTTTCCAGTAAACTCAACCCCGGTTCTTTAGGAAATAAACGGACAAAGATAAGAGTGGAGTTCACCTCCTAACCGTTTGTGTACGGATTTCCTTATCATTCATCCTAGAAGAAAAAACGAGTTTATACGTACAGTATAGCACCTTCGATGGTAACTATACCATATAATTCTCATGTTTCTCCTAGATATTTTCAAAGTTACGTTTTGGGTGCAGCTTTGATAGTCGGTTATTTACTATCAAATAATCAAACATCCAATCGAGGTTTAATTTCCATATGGGATCCACCAAGCCTTTATTAATTCTCTTTAATTAATAAAACCACTTTATTAAACTTGATCAGGAGATCTTTTCAAAACACTAATCCCAAAATCCTTAATTACCCTTATACTAGGAAAATTTATATACTTATCTCAACGGTATAAGTATATTACCAAAAAAATTTACTTTTCATACCTTGAAATAAAATCATATACTTATCTTATTAGTATAAGTATATTTACAAACTTTTCAAAATTTTCTTCTTTCCAAATCCCATATTTAATAACCAAACATTTCTTCCAAATAAAATATTATGCTTACCCTTTATAAAAAATTCCCTTTTAAATAGCTTATCTCATATTTCAATTAACTTATAACTTTCAAAATAAAGTTATAACCCACTTTTATAAACCTTTGAGTTAATTTATAAACCTCTTTCCAAATCTCTGAAATGATTTATAAACCTTTTTCCTATTTTTAGAACTCTTTATATAAACCATTCTATACTCCTTTATAAATATCATTTACAAAACATCATTTGTAAAACACCTTAATAACCCTTTCCGAGAGTAAAACCTCTTTCTATACACAAGTTATCATTTATAAATACCTTTATAAGAATTATATAACTTGGGAAACCATTTATAAACCCTTAGTCTCAAATTGATTAAAGAATTTAAGTAAATTCAAATCCATACTTCATAAATTCCAAATGAGGTTTAGCAGTCTCAAAGGTACTGATTTAAGTTACCATTTAAATTCAATTCGATTCCCAAGTCACTTAACAATTATTTACATAAGCTACCATATATGTAAATACAGTTCATATCCAATCAAGGAATAACACGACTAATTGGCTTATACAAGTCCAAATAACATAACAATAGGATGGTGATTTATCCTGCTAAATAGATGTCCAAACAATCCAATCAACTTATAGCAGAACGGGGATTTATTCTGCTTAACACATGTCAACACATCAAATCACTTACACTATAGAAGAATGGTGTTTTATCTGCTAACGAATGTCATTTAATTCTCCTAATCGTATGGGTTACTTAAGGGTCTGGACAAGAGATCATTTGATATGGAATCGATTTACTTTGAAAATGAAAATTTATTAAACACATTCCGTTTAGTTTAAAAAAACCTTTGAAAAGTTGAAGTATATTTAATTAGCTAAAACCCTAGTTAAATCTTAATTAATCCAATTTAAATAAATATTAAATCATAATTAAACCCCAATTAGGCTTAATGAACTTGATTTAGTACTAATTAACTTCCTAATGCAACTTGGTTAAGGTTAAAGCAAATTGTTTAAAAATTAAACCCTAATTAATTAAATATTGATTAAATAATCCATTAATTAAATAAATGATTAACTAACCATTAATCTTAATTAAATAATTATTAATTACTTAATTACTTCTTAACCTCATTAATCACTAATTAAAACTTTATTAATCAATTAAAAGTCAATAACTTAACTTAAGTGATGATTAACCTCTAATCACCTTACCAATTAAGTTCTAATTACCTTTAATTAACTAATCAATTAAATAAATAAATTACTAAACTTAATCAATTTTTAATGTTACTAATTAAATTTGAAAAACTTTGTAAACTAATTTCAAAATAAAACAAGTTTGAAATAGAAATTCAAACTTTTGTCGAACTACATCCATAGCGACTGTCGCTATGAGTGCAGTTTGCTCTAACCAACCTTTAAGTGAAGCCACTTTACTAAAACATACTATTTCATGATTGAAACATACGTTAGTAAATTTTCACACTTTAAAACCAATTACGCAAACTTTAACCAAAATCTAAACTTCAAACTCCTGAAACGAGTTTTATTTCAAATCCGACCTCAAATCTGTCGCGACCACATACAAAGTTTCAACTTTGTTTTCTACCCATCATGACTATATTCAAGTTCATCATCAACCCTTTATGTTCACACATCACATTCATACAACAAATTGTATACATATACCAATATATATACAATTTCTAATTTTGCAACAACACATCCATTCGAGTGCTAATACTAACCCATACATTAGCACTTATCATCACATTTCAAACATGCTAAGATCCAACATATATATAACATACATATGGCTAAGGATCAACACAACATATAAATGAAAGTTCTTTCCAAAAGATTAGGAATTTACTCACCAAACTTCCGCAAAAGCTACCCGAACTTAAGCTAAACTTGCCAACGACTCACTAGCTTTGAAGAATGAAGGCTTTAGGTGCTTGCAACCCTTAGAATGGGCTTGGCCCAGGTGTATGTAGGCTCGGGCAGAGGTGTGGGGTGTGTTTGGGGTAGTAGCTTGAAGGTAGAGGAGCTTCAAGTTATCATCGATTTGTCGAAAAATGAACCCAAAATTAGGTCATTTTCCCACTGGTTTTAGGACCACTAGCTCACGAAATTTGGAAAAGTAGTCAAAAGGAAAGTTGTAGGAATTTCTTTCCTTTATCATTTCAATTAAAGAATCACTCATTTTCAATTTTATTTTAAGAAGTTATGATCAAAAGAAGAAGGGTAATTTTCGGACTTGAAATTATGGGTGAAAAATTGCTTTGCAAGGATTGGGTATTTTGACATAGCTATATTCAAAAATGGAAAAAGTGGTCAACTAGAATGTTGTATCCACTGGAATTTAAGTTGATTTGAAAAAAATAAGATCGCCATTTATGGTAGGAGTGAAGAAGTTATGGTAGGAGAAAAAAGTGGTAAAAATGAGAGGAAATTGGAGCTATTTATAAGCAATTTTTTCTATGTCATCATTATGTAAAATCAAACAATATCTTTTCCTCCCTCTCATGCATCACATCTCTACTCTCTAGTCACCTTATCCATGTAATTATGGCTAATGATGATTCATTACAAAAATATTCAAGATGTGACAATACTTATATATATGATGTTTATTATTTTTAAATCTATGAGTTGTCACATCACTTGTTATTTAAAATTAATTATAAGAAATATTCTTAAGTATCAAATTAATTAACTCTTATATATGTGTGTATATGGTGCACAAAGATGAGCAACCTTTCCGACAACTTTCTAGTGTCGAAAGGTTGCAATTTCGGAAAATGTTCTTCGGTCACATTTTCTGTTTTTCTACGAACTATTTAATTTGGTAAACAAATTTGGAAACGATTTTACCATCATTATTAATTAATTAAAATGAGTTTATTTTCATTATAAAACCTATATATTGAATATTTAAAACCAATTAACTATTCACTAATCAAAGTAGTGAAATTTCAGGTCGTTACAATCAGGTTATCGATGGCCGAGACTCCAAACTACCGCATAATTGATATACTCAAAATTTATCAAGGGTAGGGTTTCCATAGCTCTCACATGTTGGTAGTTAGCGTGGCTATCGAAAGAGGATTCTTTGGGGCTATCAAGCATTGATAAGAGCTATCACAAATTGAAGGATAAAGGAACTATCATATGCTGACAACCAGAGCTTTCGAATGTCGAAAGATACCTCCAAAATCAATACCTCCAACTGTCATATGGAATCATCTATTTGAATTAGCTATCATATGTTGACAACCGGAGCTTCTTCCATAATAGAAAATCCCAGCTATCCATTTTATCCAAATTACACATGAAAAATCCAAGGGTCGGGGTTTTCTATAAATAGGCATGTACCTCCTGAATTGATCTTCTTTTTCATTTTCATTTTATTCTAAGCATAATAAAGAAAGCTTAAATTGTGATTTTATTAGCCACTTGGACTTACATGAATTTGTAACTTTTTTGAGGACATTAATAAAGAACAAATTGCATAATGACTTCATGCAAGTTCAATAAAAACATACTTGATTTAGTAGCCCAACTTACTCAACTACCATTGACTCCTCTTAAAAGGTACATATTGGACTGAACTAAATTTCAACCTAACAGATTTTATAACAATGATGCATTAGATGATATAGAAGTATATGAATTTTTACAATTATTGTTGAATTATGAATTATGCCATAGTTTTGAGAAATAATTCTTTAATTGTATAATTATATGGTACTGGTGAATTATATTTCAAACGATTAAGGGCAAAGAACCTAGTATATGGGAGAGACATAAGAAATGGTGAACCCTTTAGATTGAAACATATATATGTTTGCAGTCTTAAGTTTAATGATACCAAAAAAGTTCTATATATGAAATTTCACATAAATAAACATGTGTATTTGATACACATGTAGTATGTCTATGATAAGTTCATAGAATATTAAATGGAAGTAAGTAATGTAACATGCAAAGGGTATTTTCGATTTGATTGAATAGGCTAGTATATTGGAAATGGTTCCAAATGTACCTAAAATGTATAGATTAAGTCCCAAAAGAGAACGTGTTGAGTTTGGAAGTGACAAGGGGTCTCGAGTTAGATTAAAGCCAAGTCGTCAAGCACTCAATGATTTAACAACAGATAGCGAGTTTTAAGCGATAAGAAGAAGATGTCAAACCTCTATAATAAAAAGGGTGTCGAATGCTCAAGTAGTTAACAGGAATAGAGAAGGTATCGGACCTCTAAGGATAATGAACTTCAAACAGATGTCAAGTATAAGGGATATCAAACTTGAACACAAAGAGGAAGTGGTGTCGAGCCTCAACAACCATAAGGGTTGTTGAGCATATGAAGCAAGAGAGGTATCGAGCCTTAACAACCACAAAGGTTGCCGAACATATAACAAGCAAAAGATGATGTCAAACCTTAACAATTAATCAAGGTATCGAAACTAAGGTGATGAAGGTGCCGAGTCAACAAGTACTTATAAATATCGAGCTTTTATAATAGAAAGCTACCAAGTCCAAAATATCTAAATCGACAAAGGCTAAGGAAGAGATATCGAGCTTCTACAACACGAAGTGTTGTCCAACATGTAATAAAGGGAGGATGTCGGATCTAGTCACAAGGAAGGGATATTAAGCTTCTAGGGGATGATGTGCCTATAATACATGAAGGAAATTTAAGCAACAAGGATCCGCTTACGGAATTATTCAACCAAGTAAGACGTGCAAACAAACTAATCTAGTTTCTCTGAAAATCTACCAATTCAATAAAAAAGATAAATGTCTAAACCAAATTTTCAATGTTTTAAAGATCAATAAGAAAACTATTTCAAATTTCTTTGGCATTTACAAAACAAAATGATTTATTAAAGAAAGAAGTAATTTCTCGAAATTATGGAAATGGTAATTATTTAATTTACGCTTTTCCAGAAGAAAACGGGAAAATATCATCAAGGAAGGTGGCAAATAGATGCTATCACACCTAACAAGCAACTCTCAAATCAAAGCCCATCTACAGCATTCTTCGATGAAAAAAAATCAAAGACCATAGATAATGTTAAAGCCCTGAAGTGAGTCACAAATCTCAAACAACTTAACAATTTCAAATACAAGACGAGAATAAAAAAAATGCAAGGTTTATTCAAAATATCAAATATTTAGGCACAAAGTTATTTACTAAATTTACATACATAAATTACAAATATCAAGAAAAATCATCCTAATCTTCCTGATGAGGAGGTTGAGGGAGCGGATAATGTTGGTATACTTTTCCCTTCCCCTCAACCTCAAGAAGTCATGGGTGATTTTTGCTTGACGCAGGGGCATCTCTAAGCAAAAAGGAGGGCCTCTAATATTATTGAGATGGTCAGAACACCGTATAAAAAGAAATATTGATAACGTCTATATCCTGCCTCTGTTGCTTTACTCTGCTCAACCTCTGATTCATTTCTGAACCTAATGAATAATAATTGGTTTTTAAGCCAAAAGCAATTTTTATTTCAAGCAAATAATCTACGAGGGAGTGCCATCGGGAGTTTTCAAGCGACATCACCTTGGTTATTTTAAGTTGAGACTCGAGGTCTAACACTTTTTCCTTCAAAGCTTCAACGATCGAAGAAGGTTCAGTAATATCATGAATCATCATGTCCAATAGTTCTTTAAGTTTCTTCTCCTTCTTTCGGATGATGTTCATATCGTCAACATAGCCAATTTGAATCTTTAATACGTGATCGAGCGTCTTGTTGGCCCCCTTAAGAGTCTTAACTTTTTGCTCAAGAGCAAATTTCTCATGTCCCAGCTCCTCCACCTGAATTTGATAATTGTTGAGATGTTTAGAAACTTGTTCATCCCACTTTCCTTTCATAAACTAGGTCCATTCATATTTATACTCTCGGCACCATCTGGAAATTTCTCCATCATCTAAACCCGAAGGCAGGTTTTCCAAAGACGAAATTTTCTTTTTACTAACCAAGGATTGAGACCTAGTTGTCCTTGTAGGAGTGGGAGTGAGAAGGATAGATTTACCCTCATTAATGTAGGCTCTAAAGATTTGCATGACAATTGACTCTTGAACAAATCAACTTCAAGATCCTCAATCTTTTGGTGCAATCGAGCAATTTTAGCATCAACCTCAACCCTTTGATCTGGGGGTCCTGATCGACCAACTACATTTATGCTCTCTTTCAGATCTTTAATCGCTTTATCTTTCTCTTTGATCTTCTCCTCTAAACATGAGGTCATTTCATTCATACTGCTTAATGTTGACCTCAATTTATAGTATTTATTATGCCATTTACATGCACCTAGGTTGTTCGAAAATGGCATAGCCGAAGCATCTTGGGAGGAGCGCTTCCCAATATCTAACATCGGTCTAGCCTTAAGTCTATCCAATTAGGGAGAGAGGTTATGGTAGCTAGACGTAAGCGTTAGTTGACGTTACTAATAAGAATAAGTAAAAGAAAAATCAACACGTGGAAAAAACATATTCTTTTATTAATAACAACAAAGTTTAATAGCATGAACAAGTTCAAATTACATTAACAATTCAAGTTTTATAAATTCAGTTTTTAAGTTTTGGAGCAGCATTTGAGCCTTTTAGGTGAACCCGTAGAGATAGGGAAAGTAGAATCAAAGAAGGCGTTAATCCCAGGATGAATAATAATTGGGGAAAGCTGATGATAATCTCATCTCTCGGCAGGGGGACTAGAATCACCGCATAACAGTTTAGCATAATTAGAATGGATTTCTTTAAGTAAACTATCTTTTTCATCACCTAAGAATTAAAATATAAGTGGAGAAGTTATGTGTAAACCTCTTCAAGGTCCCTAAGAAAGTAGTATTTTGTTAGTCGAGAGGATTTATGGGTTAGTGTTGTATCCATAAAATCCATTTTTAGCTTGATAAATTTACATAAGAGTTCTTTTGAAATAGGAGTGCCCAATGGTTCCTTAACCTGTGAATTTTAAAAAAACAGACTAAGCCGCAAAAATAGAGACCCTGAAATTTATAAAAATTATATGAATTGCATAATACAACCACAAGATCACTTAGGTTCATACATTATGGACCCTTTATAAAACTCAGAAATGAAATTCTCTTTGTTGAACTTGACCTTCTCAAGAGAAAGGGTGTTAGGGGAAAGGAGAATTATTGCAATCGTGAAAAGATTCCAGCATTCCACAGGACGAGGATCGTTTCTATAATCAATCAAGTACCTGCTATGAAGACACCTAAGCAAACCCCCACTCTCTTTTACTAAAATGGAAAAGTCGGTAAAAGATTCCTAGAATAGATTATATAGAGGAAGTCCATTAAAGTGTCCCTATCTATAATAAGCATCCAAAAAAGTGTGATTAACTCTGCATTCTCCTTTAACACTCTTTTTCGATGAAGACGGGATCTTTTTAAAAGCAAGGCTACTCATTTCTCTTTGTAATCTTTTAATCATTTGGTATAAGTGACAAGGCTCATATATTTTTCAGATATGATGTTGCGGTCTTCAACCAATTTCTTGATTTCTCTATTTAATCGTAGCACATTCTTATCGCTCTTCTCGTGTAAAATTTCAAAGTGATATTTGTTTCTTTTCCTTAACTAAAATAATATATTTGTTAACTAAAATCAGCTAATAATTGTAAGCATTTATATATGGAAAACTTTATACCTGTACCACCGGAGCCTATGAGGTGGAAGCCCGAACTTTCTCTTTGCCTAACTCTTTGTCGTGATGGTCGAGGTCATGAATGTCCTTTAGCACGGTATCTTCTTGAGGTGTGTTCTGAGACTCGGGAAGTTCAGGAGATTAGAGAATTCAGCATCATGGGAAGACACACCCAAATTATGACCACCTGACGCATTACCGCCAATCCTCGGTCCCTTAGGGTCTTTGTTACAATCACCTTCATCCTTCCTAGAATCATTACCATCATCATATTCTTCATCATTATCACCATTATTGTCATCTTTATCGCTATCCCCTTCATCATCCTTGCCTTCATTAGGCAAAGGATCATCAAAATATAGTAATTCCTAAGCTATATAGTTAATATTGAAAATATCGTCTATATATCTCATATCGCTTCTTAACCAATATTCTTTTCAAAATATCACATAAAATATCATTATCGATATATCGTCCAATATTTTCTAGTATATCACTTCGATATTCAATGAACAATCCTCGATATTTTTTAAGAATATTGTTTGTTATTGTATGCCTTAGAGAAAATAAATTTGCAAATAAATATCTTCACATTCTTAACATTTGTTTTTATTATATAGTAAATGACAATACATACAAACTCAATGCACCGATTTTTTTAGTTTTAACCATAATTATTTTAATCTATTTCTTTCTCTTTTAACAAAGAAAACTGTATTTATTCCATTTTTTTATTTTTTTATTTCATGTGAATACTTTACCAATATAAACTAGATCGTTTAGGAGCTACTTCTCTTTTAAGTTATATTTTGGTTCACCGTTTCTAATTGGTAACTTAGATTATAAAAATTGATTTTACTAGTTATTATCATCCACCAAGAACTAAAACTCTAAAGAGTAGTAAAGTTATATATTTGAAAATCGATAAAGAACATGCTAGAAGTTGTAATCGATGTCAAATCAACATTGCTTATTTGATAAATTAAGTGAAAAATAAAGCGAAGAAACTATAAATATGGAAAAAATTGTAAATTGATATAAATGATTGGATGACTTAAAAAATGAATAAAATAATAATTATGCACATTATATGAATTTCTCGATTTTTATAAGTGTATTTTATGACTTATGTTTAATAGAATATCCTGGTAAACATATTGTAATGTAAACTATATGTAATCACCCTTTAATAGTAATTTGGAAATATTAATCCAAATATTTAAAAACATAACCTCATTATAACATCATAAAATAGTGTAATAAAGTTTATAACATGTTCTATACATATCTGATATATCACCGATATTATCATGATATTTTAGAATATCTCATGTTGGTACTTGACCGATACGTACCCAAAACCGACATTAACTACTTAGTTCCTGAGGATTGATGGCTTCCCCTTTTGGAAATTCATCTTGCAAAGACCTAGAAACTCTCCTTAGTTTAAGGTCGAACTTTTTCTTAAATTTGTCTTTCAACGTTGGCAATGAAGGGAAGTCCAACTCTGGATAATTTTCTATACTATCGTAATACGTGATGAAGAGAACCTCTTCATAACATTGCCTTTTTATTTGAGGGACAGCTTTTCCTATAAAGGAAGAGACTTTAACTTTGGCATTCTTAATAATATTATTTGTGTAAACAAGTGTTGCCTCCCTACCTTCCAGACTATCTTTCAAGGTTGTAATTTTTGTAGTGATATAGGTATTTCTAGTTTTGGCTTGCTTAAGTTCCTCTTTTAGGGATTTCACCCACTCCTCAATAATTAGCCTTGTTTTTATTTCTTCATCCAAATCGGAGGCAAGTTTATTCTTCTCAGTAGTGATCTCATCCCTCTTTGTGATGACCTAAAGAATTTATCCCTCAAGGGACCTAACTTTCTCCATCAACGATGAAATCTGCTTCTTAAGATTTGAAATTTGACCGATGGACTCATCAGAAGCCTGTTGAAGAAAAAAAATATGCTTGGCCACCTGAAATATGTAAAATTTATAATAAATAAAGATATATGGAACCAAAATTTATGTTAGTCGGACACATAAAGATACATACTACAAAATCTATTAAAAGAGGATGTGGAGACGATCATTAGAAAAGGTAGGGGCTGCAATGTCATTAGAGAAGCCACAGTCGGAGATTGGATGATCGAGCGGACAAAATCAACAAAATTTAAAGCAATGGATTGAGTCGGGCTTCTTAAGGCTGAGATTCAGAAGGAGGAGTCAGGCTCAACTCCTGGTACAAGCGTTAAAAATAGTTGCGGATAAGGGATTCGTAATGTCTATAAGGGGACTTGGAGTATGAGCAATTCTGTCTGGACCTGAGGATCCTAGTCTAGCAAACTTAAATCAAAAAAGCTGGAATCTTGATTGTGACCGAAGATACATTCAAATCCTCAGTAATGATAGTCGGTGCTTGATCATCTCCAAGTTTAGCCTTTTTGCTTGGTAGAGGAATCGAAGTATCAGACAGAATGACATTATCACTCTTTCATTTGTAATCCTCAGTAGCCCTAAGGGCATTAGTAATAGAACCCTCAATGGGGGCAGCTATAGTAGTTGCAGATGAGGAAAAGGTAGAAGTTCTAACTTTCTTAGGCTTAGCAGCTGGGATGGTAAGGGTCGAACCTTAGCCAAAAAATGAACAATAAGATGATGGTGTAGGGAATTCTATCAAATCATAAGAAAGTACCAGAGGAATCGCGTTGAATAGGGGAAGAAGGAGAAAAAACATTTTGGTTACCGATAACCAAGGCTTTGTTTCCCGTGAACATCCTTCTTGATCATCGAAAGCTCCCCAAGCACTTATGATTGTCCAAAATCAAGGAGTGCATTCTATGGTTGGTCTCAGTCAAGATTTTATGCTTGTCTCCACCGATTCGAGATGCCAGACTTAAAGTACCAATTGTACTAGCAATGGAAGGATTCACACCTTTAACATCAGCTTTTGAAAAAATAACTATTATGTAAAAACATCAGAATATAGTATAAACAACAGAGGGAAAGCAGCAAGTCTTATTGGGGATAGAAAAAACCCCTTAATTCTAGGCGTATGACTCTTAACATAAAAGAACAAGTTTTCCCAGTCCTTAGCCATGTCGATCAAGTTAGTAATTAGGCTCTTCTGTAGAAGAAGACGATATACGGTACCTGTCAGTTGTTTCTCTACTTTAACAGAAATCACCAACGAATGAAGAGTTTCAGCATCAAGAGAGGGGAGCTCAGCCTCCCTAGCCAGAATCTCAAGACAACTATGATAAGTATAGGAGTTGGACAGCAATTGTATCAGGGCACTGCCTAGATGATCCAAGAATCGAATGAAGAAGTCTGAAAGGGTGAGGTAGCCCAAATGGCAAATGTGGATCAGGGTAAAAGCAAAAAAACTTCCGGAGGATTATCTATCCTTCCAGATGGGCCTGCCACCCTAGGCTCTATATTGATAATCCTAAATTGTTGAAGAATTGTGTTGACTTCATCCTGGGAAGTTATAAAGGATTGAGCACACATATGGTCTCCTTTCTCTGAAGCAGGAAAGGATTTAGAGCCTTTATCAGTTTCTTTCCAGCCTTTCCTGTCAAGCAATATCATGAAGAAATCATAAAAGTATCACATATTTTGTAAAAGTTTAAAACTTAAGAAGATGTTAAAAGAAATTTAATTTTTCTAAATTTGGGTATAGATAAATATATAATGTAGTGTCAAACTTGAACCTAGCTATTGAGTCCAAAACATGATATCGAGCTCATAAAAGTTGATGAGTTCATAATTAGTTGAAGATTCATTAGTTAGTTACCAAGTTTATGATATGGTGTCACTACAAGAAAATGTAATTTTAGTAGCATTAAATAGTAGCATTTAACACCAAATGCAACTATTTCACCAACTCCAATTTAATTGTAGCGGCGTAATTTAAGATACTTCAACAATATATTTCTGGGCGGGCTTTGTTTTCACTTCCCGCCTGCTGTAACATCTTATTTTCATTTATCTACCCCCAATACGAAATAAAAACCTTAAACCAAGATAATCTAATCTCGGCTCACCTTCTCAAATCTCAAACAAATTTTTTTAACAAATATCGTCACAACTAAAAAAACAAAACCAGATTGCTATATGTCAAAATCGTCGCTTATTGAAGATCACATCGGCATCTATGCTGCGCACCACCACCAATCAATGTTAGGGTTTCACTAATTGTTGGTTCTTCTTCAGGTATTAACCGATACATAATCTGATTGGTATTCAATTATTCACAGATTTGTAAATATATCGTCAACTGTAATCTAATTTAGGTATTCAATTTGATTTTGGTATCCAATTCTTTTCATTTCCCTAAATCGAAATCAATGTTAGGTGGTTGCGTCCTGTACAGAAAGGATGCATGAGATAGCGGTTAAAATCTAGGGTTTCATTGTTTTACCGCATGCAATTCAGGTAATGTAATTTTTTTAATTTCATAACTATTTTTTATGAGGTTCAAAAATATATTTATGATATTAGAATTGAAATCCCTCTAGTTAAATAGAGATTGGTTGATTGAGCTTGAAGAGTTCACTATAATGATAAATATTGGAGGTAATAAAGAGGTTGAAAATAACTTGAGAAACATGTTTAGATGTCTGAAATGGAAGGGAAGGCACATTGAATTATATGTCATTCTGATGCTATTATATCTTCATAGCAATATTTTAGTAGTTTTCAACTAAACTATTGTTAAGTTGACCTTGTTTCAAACATTTTTTATATCCAAGTATATAAAAATTTAAATCCATACGTATGATAGTTCGAATTTGGTCCACACAGTTTCATTTCTAAATTTATTGTAAAATATATTGACTAAATGTTAGTTCGGGTTAAATTTATTGTAAAATATATTGACTAAATGTTTGTTAGGTTACCCAAGTAAATCACTGTAAAGTAGTTGATAATTTTCAGACATGAAGTTGTTTGAGTTTGTGAGTTAGTTTAGGTTGATTGATTGAGTCAAGAGTATTCTTCTTGTTGAGTAGTTTGACTATGAATATAGCAAAACTAGCAAATTTATTGTTGGTAGTTTGACTATGTTATTTATGTATGAAGTACATGGTCACAGGTCAGTATCGTATTAATAATTTTAAACAAATATGAATTATTATTATATGAAACAAAACATAGCAGTTAAGTGAAAATTGTTCTTATTTGCTAGTATGGTTTACTATTTTCAAACGTGTGACCTTTAGGTAAATCTTTCAGGTTAAATTAAGAGTAGCTCTCAAATTTAATATACAGTGATTTCTTAATTTCTGGCTTTCTTAATGCCAATAGCTTATACAGAAAAATAAACAAGCTTTAACCAGAAGACAGCTTAATATACGAATGTATCATACGATACTTGATTACTAGAATAAGCCTGTGGTAAAAGTATAAACATTTAAACAGTCTATGTTTATATTTTCTTATTGATCTAAAGAAATATAAGATATATCATCAACAAACTTTTAGACTAAACAATTCAACATGCAATTTAGGTTTTCAATTTCATAACTTTTTCTAAACACCTACATTAGGCCATGATGTCAGTTTGATGGAATTACTTTTAAGAATCATGTATAATGTGTAGATATTTCTTTTATGCAATTTTAGAACAAGAACTGGGTTTGGTTTTCAGTGATAGCAAGATTTTTCTGCATAAAGAGAAGAATGATATTATGAGGAAATCATCTCACACAATAAAAATGTTCACATTTAAAACTAACAAAATTATCTAGTCGGATCAATAATAATTGATAATGATAAAACACTTTGATTCCTTAGCTTTTACTTTCCCGAAAACTGTAAGAATTTAGATTACAGTTTGTTACTTCTCTATAGCATCCATCTTTGCTTCATTAATTGGTTGATTAAATTCATAAGAAACAAAGCTGTGCTTCATTAATTACAGGTTTTCGATGCCACGACTTCTTTTATAATATTTTTTTAAAGTCAAATTTGTTCTCCTATTTGCTTTCTAGACCTGTATGTTATTTTTTTTGCTTATTATATGCACTGATTTTGCATCATTCAATTTATTGGTATCAGTATAATGGTTTTATGTGATGATGATTCATCTACTGATATAAAATTTGGGCTCGATCGATGTATAAAGATAAATAAACGAGTATATGTAGAAACTTAATGAAAGTATTTGTTAGGAAGACTAAATATTTTATAAAAAAATTATTTTAAGGGTAGTATTGAGAAGGAAAATTATATGATAAAGATAAAAAAAATTATTTGTCATTCACCACAAGTAATAATGGTTGGGGAAGATAAGAGGAGTGTAGTTACGGAGAATAAATATATCACTTATTGGTTATTGTATACCACATGTAGAATCAACCATGTATGGAAGACAAATTAAAAAACAGAGTAATAAATTAAAATTGTATTGTAACATTGAAGGAAATTAACTGGGTGGAAAACGATATGGGATGGCATGAATCATCAATGGACTTGTGGGGGCTGGAAGACATTTTGAATTGGGACTCTTCATTTTGCAGTAGTGATGATAACACTGGAAAGTTGGCAAATGAGCCTTTTGGCACTCAACGCTATCAAAGTAGTGCTACTGCTGTTACTACTGCTGGTAGTAATGCATTTGATCATGAATCCTGGAAGTTTGAGCTCTTCTAAATTGTTTTTCTTTTTATTCCTTTTTTTCTTTTTCTTTTTTCCTTTTTCTTTCTTTAGGGAATAATAAACTGTGTAGTTTGTGTCAGATACAACAATGAATATGCTGCAGTCACTGTGTAAATCACAGCCTTTGTTAACCTTTTTTAGTTCTGTTTTTCTGTATTTTTCTGTATATGGACTGGAGGAGAGTGACAATAACATGTATATAGTATTAAATTAGAATCGCATGTTGTTTGGTAACACTTTCCAATTGTTTCAAAATTGATATTACTGATATCACAGTTTATGTTCTAATATATTTTCCTCCACATTTTTTTCTTCAGAATTGATCAATCTGGAGTTGAATGCATTGTTAAAGTTACAAGTGATGTGTACCTCATCAAGCATTGTCCACTTGAGTTCTTGAGATACTGGACCAGAACATCTGTTTCTTTGTATATTCATGTATTTCATACTTTGTAAGTTTCTGTAGTCTCCTTACTCATCAAATGTTAAGGTATATATAGTTATATACATATATTATAAAACCAACATAGCATGCTTTCGTTCAACCTATTTCCCTTTGAATATTTTTTTGCATATCCTCATGATTAAACATATGTAGTGCAAGCTTTATGCCATGAGAATCTAGACACTACTGTACACTTTCCAGATTTGGGCAATACTAGTAAAAGCTCTAAGAAAATACTACCTTTCCAGAGAAAAAGAATTAAACATTCTTTCCTTATCATCAATCAGTAAAGCTCACTAATGGAATATGCTTGTTACTTTCATTATTTTATAAAGTTCACAGAATCATAATCCTATCAAAAAACACTAATTTCTGCTTTCATTCATCTCAAGTTAGAGCTTGCATTGTGTGTATACAAATGAAAGAACCTACTCACCCAAAATTATTCAATTTTTCTTTCCAAGGAGTGGTAGCTTCTCCATATGAAACAACTTGATAAAACATCAACCAACCTTCGTACCTCCTTGCCTTTTGCCTTGCCACTTCATCACTTGTTCCAACTTTAAATATCTCAAAGTCCAGTTTTAATAATTTCGGCAACATGCGCACATCATATGGTCAAAGAAGAAACTAATACCATGAGGTAATACTAGATAGATGAAATATCTGTCCAATTTTAATTTGTGCAACATAAATAATTTGAGAATCTTCAACATTGACTATACAGCAAAAAAATAAAATAAAAATAATAAATAACTAATTTCTAATAGGTGGAAGACCAAAAACATAAGAAGACCAAAAGTATTGGAATGCTACTCATAAATTATAATCAAAATTAGCTTAGGTTGTAATTGTAAAAAAATGCTATAGATGGAGTGGCTACCATACCTAGTTTCAAAATTCATGGTGAAGTTTTGCGATTTCAAGTTGTTGTATTACCAGAATTTAAACAATGACTATATCTCACACTTGGTCAGTAGCAATATTCGAATGTTTTCAACCTATAAATGCTCAATGTCAATTCTGATATAGGAAATCAATGATATCTAGGTATACATACAGCTAAAACATGAATCCTTTGAAATTTTGAACATAAAGTTCATGATTTTAATCAACATTTGATTCTAAATTTGAATTCTACGATTTTAGTACCTTAAACTAAACTGTTAACTAATTGCTTTGCTGTTAACTAATTGCTTTACATATTATGCATTAAATTAAAATTTACAAAGGTATTATGAATTTAGGTGCTTACATTGTCATTTTTTTCTTGCTCAGGTTGTTGGATTCACCATTCTATCAAAGGAGGGTTCGTAAGTGTGCAAAATTGATTCCTACTATTTAAGCTCAAGAAAGGACTTTATTTCATTTTTTTAATAACTTTGATAATTTATATGACATCATTTATAGTAGGATATACTTGTATAATGTTGTAGATGTTTGATCTCATATTTGAAGTCCTACGAGTTAACGTAATTGTTTGACTATCTGTTGTGCTTTCACTTGTGTAGGCATCAGACTTTTGAAGAGAGCAAATTTGGAATTGATGATGCTAGCTTTCACTTGTGTATGCAACAAAGAATTATGGGTAATCAAACGTTTTGTTAGCACTAGTTAGATATAACATTTATTAGTACCCGATGTGTAAATTTGTATACAAATGGTTATTGTATGTGAGTTAGGTCATTTTGTCGAAAAACTATTGTATTGGAATGGTTATGGATATTTTATTTGATTATATGGTTAATGTGTTTTTTAACTTATTTGAATATGATGATTATGTGAGTGATTGTTGATTGATATAATAGAACCAAAATAGACCATTAACAGGAAATAATAGCATGAAAAAATGGTGTACAATAATAAACAACTTTTAGTAGCGTTTCAAAAACGCTACCGAAATATATATAGTGGCGTTGAGTAAATGCAACCGTAAAACAGGGGTAAAGTTGGAAATTCTATTAGTAGCGCCAAAAAATCTTTTGGTGGCATTTTTTAAACGCTACAAAAAGATTTATGGTGGCGTTTGAAAAATGCTGCCAAAAATGCATTTATAGTGGCGTTAAAATAAATGCAACAAAAAATCATGGATTTTTAGTCGCATGTTTTCTCGCGGCGTTTATCAAAACGCCACCAAAAGTTTTTGTAGCGTTTTTTGAGCGCCACAAAAAATAAAATTTCTTGTAGTGTGTCTAACTCATAACTAGTTATCGAGTTCATAACATGGTGTCAAATACATAAGTAGTTGATAAATTCATAACTAGTTAAACGTGCTATAATTAATTGCCAAGTTCATAATAAGATATCGAATTTATAAAAGATATCGAATTTAAAACTAGAATACAAGCCTACAAATAGTTATCGAACTTGTAAATAATTAACAATTCTTTAAAAGGGTTGTCAAGTTTGTAAATAATTAACAATTCTTTAAGAAATTATCAAACTCATAACTAGATATCGAGTCTCTAACTAGTTGTCAAGACTTTGAGTAATTGTTGAATTTATGGTTAATTCATGAACCTGCAGCTAGTTAACGAGTCCCTAGTAGGGTATCGAGTTTCTAGCTGGTTATCGAATCACAGGGTTGATTTTTGAATTCATAACTAGTTAACAAACCTTTAATAAGCTATCAAGTTTCTAAGCAGATATCAAGCCTTTAATAGCTAACAAAACACTAATTGAGTATTGAGTTTCTAGAAAGCTATCAAATTTATGATGATCACCAAAATTCATGAAATGTCAATTTTTGTTAATTTTTAGGGGTATGGGCTATAGATGCATTCGAAATCAAGCACCAAGGTTCCTAAATCATGAGAAGTGTTTGGGTTCAGTCGCAAATAAAACCCTAAATGGCTCCTAACCGCTTGATTGATGAAACCTTAATTTTAGAAAATTAAAAACCTTTCTTTTTCTTTCTATAAATCGTTCAGAAATAAGAATCACACCTACGGTTAAGTAGGAATTGGAAGCTTCTTGTAGAAATTGAAAGATTAAAAAGAAGAAGAATTTCAGTTTAAGTTTTGAGCTTCCAAGTAAAGTTTTCGGAGAAGAGAGGATAAGTATTTATAGAAGGGGATAAAAATGGCAAGATTCGTTGGTTCCTATTCGAATGGATAAACGAGATCAAAATGGAATACCAATAGGAAGCAACTTGAAAAGTGAGATTATACTAAAGTATAATTTGCCTCCTCTACACAAGGGGTAAATGTTACTACAAACATACATATCGAGCTTCTAAAAGAGTACATGTCGGGTTTGGAAGCGACAATGTGTGTCAAATAAAAAAAAGCCAAGTCATCAAGCACTCAACGATTTAACAATGGATAGCAAGCTTCAAGTGATAATAATAAGATGCCGAACCTCTATAATAAAAAGGGTGTCGAATGCTCAAGTATTTAACAAGAACAGAGAAGGTACCGAACCTCTAAGAATATTGAACTTCAAATAGATGGCAAGTATAAGGGATATCGAACTTGAACACAAAGAGGAGGTGATGTCGAGCCTTAACAACCATAAAGGTTGTCGACCATATGAAGCAAGAGAGGTATCTAGCCTTAACAACCATAAAGGTTGTCGAACGTATAACAAGCAAAAGATGATGTCGAACTTTAATACTGAATCAAGGTATCGAGCTTGTAAGGTGGTGTAACACCCCACCTCTATGCTCACAATAACAAAGAGTATTAAAAGGAAATACTGTCTGTTATTACGAAGAATAAGGCTGGATAGGAGTGTCCATCCGTAGTTAGGCCTTACGCTAGTATTGGTTATCTCGATAGGAGTGGTATATATATATTGTTCATCTCTTTGTTTATTTACTCCCATCGACATATTCAATTCTAGTATAAAATGAACTACGATGGTTCATAATAGTTCAGGACAACATATATAATAATAACACAGATAATATAAAATCTCATATATAACTGAAGTCAGTTACAATACATGTGATACAACTACAACTGTCGACACTGGAAGTTACATATACAAGTACATTATTATAAATAATATACATGAATACATATCATCTTATAAAATAACACTGACTACTCCAAAAGATATGAAGAGACTTCATAGCTCAAGCAGTATCCCAAAGCGAGATATTAACAGCCTGTAATAACTCGGTCTGACCCGAGTATTAATTCAAAAGAAAATAATACGCGGATCAGTCTAATTCAAACTCAGTAATTAATGCACGAAAGCAATAATAATTAAAATAACAAATAGACGACAATCACAATAAATCCCGCATATCCATTCCTCTAATAAGAAAATCGGATAATGGTAAATATAACACGTAACAGCATTAAACAGCGAATCAGCAAAGCCAAATCATCAACAAAGATAAATAGAAGAATTATCAATGAAGATAAATAGAAAACAGCGGAATAGCATAAATAGCGAATTCAACAAAATCCGATTATCAACAAAGATAAATAGAAGAATTATCGATGAAGATAATTAGAAAACAACAGAGTTACATAAACAGCAATTAACAGAAAAATATAATTATTAAATAAATAATTAGAAAACAACAAACGGCATAAACAACAATATCTAATTATCACTAGGATAATTAGAAAACACAAAATGGCCGAATCAACGATATCTAATTATCGACAAGATAATTAGAAGAATTATCAATGAAGATAATTAGAAAACAGCAAAATCTAATTATTAAATAAATAATTAGAAACAACATAATCTAATTATCTAATAGATAATTAGATAACAACAAAATAATCAAATTAAACCAAATCAAAATACAATTTCAAAATATATTGAATTGGCCACACGAAACAATTCAAGCAATTGAAATTATCAAATAATACGTCAATTCTGATTGGCTGCAGTACACGCTCACGTGCACTGTCTCGCCACTGCAGAATATGACGTCATCACAACTCCAATTATTTAAACTAAACTCAATCACACAACTAAGTGCGTATAGTTTAGCAAGCGCGTTGCGGCAATCAACGCTACAAAACACACGCATACATAGCTATATACATATACATATAAATATGTATATATATATATATATACCAACTATATATATGTGTGTACACAATCAATTAATAATTCGAATCAAAACACACGCATACATAGCTATATACATATAAATATAAATATGTATATATATATACCAACTATATATATGTGTGTACAATCATTACTTTATAAATTAAAGCAGCAACATATAAAAGTGCATGACAATCTAGTTTCGAAATGGGTAACAGAGAATGCAAAACTGCAGCAATAGCAGGTAGCATAAAAAACTAGCCTACTAAAATATTCACAATTACCAATATATATGCACAGCCGAAAGGAATGAGTGGTAAACTTAAATGTACTTAACCATAGGTATAAATATGGCACATCAATAATATAGATGGCCAACAGCTTTTGAATGGAACTGCAAGGCAACTGGCCTTGAATGCATGCACACATTTATAAATATGTGGCACAATGAATTGAAAATGGCCAACACTTTCGAATGGACAGCAAGAACAAATGGGATAGCCAACATAGTTTCACACATATACATTTATGGCACCGCAAATGAATGAATTAAATGGCCAACAACTTTTGAATGGGCAGCACGAATAAATGGGATGGCCAACATACATTTATGCTCGAATTAAAAGAGTAGTGCACACTCGAAAACTACATATGTGAGCAAGTGGAAAAGACCACAAACATAGTCAGATCACACGCATGCACAAAGGCCGAGATATGATGCATCAAACATCAAAAAGAAAGCAAGAACAGGGACATATAATTGTGTACATGAACCAAACAAGAGTGTGCAACATATGGTGATACATGGTGTTTGACCCATCACCAAATACCAATGTTTAAATAGGTCACATAAATGTAGATAACCAAATATATTTTTCATGCTTCAAAATATTTTTCACCAGACTTTTTATAAAATACTTGCTTGAACTCATTTTATTGCATGAAGCAAAAACCCATTTTAAAGTGGAACACATTCCAGCAGAGAAACGAAGTGCAGACATCAATGTTAGGTAATTATAACACAAAACTCATGAAAACAAACCCAGTTTGAAAAATCAACATGGCAGCAAGAATTTTTGTACACAAGGATATGTATATATATATGTAACACATATATATATACATATATATATATATACATAGCAGTTAGGAATCTGGCTAATCATACAAACATACATTTGTAACGACCCAGTGTTTTGGACCATTCAAATCGACAATAAATCCACACATGTCGGACTTGAATAATTCAAAACGATGGATTGTAAATAAAATTTGGCAAAAACTCAGCATATACAATAAATAAAATAATTACGGATCACAGACACAGAGTAATATAACAATAATGCAGCGGAAACAAAAGGATAGTAGTTCATGAAGCTACTATATATATATAACAGAGTTAGACAAGATACAACAGATGTCTCAATACAATAATCAAATACAAGATCTGAATACATCACTGGAATCAACTGAATAACTGAAAGCAGGATCGATAGATAGCTGGATCTCCAAGCGAAGCTCCAACTCCAAAGGTGAGTCTCAAATGCTGTATCACTCAGTCTGACCCGAGCGTAAAGCAAAACACAAAACACTCGAGTCAGGATTAACATTCTTATATTCAATAAATCCAACTCAAGTGAAATATCAACTGAAATACAAGTAACTTAAAGGATGTTTGGGATAACCATCCTCTATGGGTCCGTTAAACTATTTACTATGTAGTAATATACGCTATATACAGTAGTGTCTAATTAGTAAAGTATAATCATATAGAAAATAGCATTAAGGGGATGGAGAACCTTAACGCGGTCGGATCTTAAAATCATAATCGTAGTAAAGCTCGATATGGTAGGTGACACGGCACAACTAGGCAATGCCAGGGTAGATATACCAATTACGCATCCGGACTAGTGGTGACGCATAGCATCCACTACCGCCCACCTCGAACAACACTCCCAAATCAAGGGTGGCCACCAAATCAATCACAAGTAATAGAATGGTATCGAAGAAGTGTGTCCGATAAGAGGTGCTACCTCATTGGTCCGTCAATCGCTCCTGTTTTAGCCACCTTATGCCAACTCACGGGAGTTGGGTCCACGTATATACCTTAGGATCGTCGCCACCATCCTACTTCATTCTGGAATCTCCACCGCGTACACGGTTGTCAAAGTGGTTTTCGGTATCGACAGAGAGTATGTCCATATCCGATCCCGGTCTCTTTAACAACCAATCGTTATTATAACACCGTGGTCATTTCAAAATAGTTTATACTTCAAAACCAAAATATCATTATCATTTCAAAACCTAATTTAATACGATATCAATTTCACGTCAAATATATCCATTTTCAAAATCATATCACTTCCCAAAGTTATAATGCTTTCGAAATATTAGTCTTCTAAAATCAAAATACTTTGGAAATCCCAGCTTTGAAATCATAGCCTTTTGGAAATCATAACACTTTTCTTTTAAACAGTTTAGATATTAAAATTAGCATGTATAAACTAAAATAGTTTATAAATAAGATAGTTTATATAAATAGTTATAAGTTAAAATAGTTTAACATAAAATAATTTATATAAAAATGATATATATTAAAATAGTTTATATTAAAATAATTTATAAAGTAAAATATCAATAGGTTTAAATATAATTTAAATTTACTTTATAAAATAAAATAGTTTCCTCAAATTTCACAAATCGATTCAAATCAACTCGAATTCCAAAATTCAAATTTAAATCAGATCTTAAATCATAAATTCCAATTTAGCTTCTAAATAAACCATTCAAAATTTATATCGATTTCCAATATAGATTCGGACCACAAATAAACCATTTCGAAATATATATTTCAAAGCCAATATATTCAACATTTCAAAACTAAATTCGATAATTTTTTATATATATATCAAATTCACTTTACTATTATTAGTTTGAAATATTTACTTAATCATTTCAATAATATCCAAATACAGCTTAAATTTCTAAATTAAATAAACAAAATATCCCATTTAAATTTTATATAATTTGAAATATTCATTTAAGTCGCTTTTAATCAAATTCAAGTTATGAAATCATAGCTTTAAAATTTCAAATTTTATAAATTTCAAATCAAACTTATTTAAGTAAAATTCTTAAATAAATATAATTTCAAATCATTATAAACTCTATATTTGAATATATATATATATATATATTAAATAAATACTTAAACATATTATTTAACAACTTTATTAAATCAACTTTAATTAATCTTTAAAATCAATATTTATTAAAACCATATATTTCTTTTCAAACCAAAGAAATCATTTTCAAAAATATATATAAATAGACCAATGGTGTCTGTATATAATTTTCTATCCTATGGTCAAGTGATACGGATATTTATCATTTCAATCCGCAATTTAAAACATATTCGGGTATATATCTTTTCAACCCGAAATCCCAAATTCAATTCAATTGAAAATCGCTTGGGTTTATCATTTCAACCCATAACGATTTTCTCCTATTCTACAGATCGTTCGGGTATGTATCATTTCAATCCATAGTGATTCTATACTAACAGGGAACTTGCAGAGTGATAACAGATATGATAATAAAATAACAATAGTAACAGGCAATATATCATCAATATAAATAACAGATAATGGTGTCAGATGTCACAGGTGAACTAATACAGATAATGACATATATATAACAATGTGAATAACTAACAACAGCATATTTCAATTAACGTTTCAATTGAAATCAAATTTAATAAATATAAGAACGTTAATCGTGAGTGATTGCTCACCTTTCAAGGCTAGATAGATTTGACAATGGAATGGGTTACAACCCAAGCACGAATTCCAAAACGAAGCTCGATTGGCACGATTTGACGGACAAGCTGATAAATGGGAAATCGATAAGAACAAGATATATAGCATATAATTTATATTTTCTAAAATCTACATTTAACTTAAACACCAATCAAAATACATCTATATATATACACACACATATATATTTTAACCCAATATATAGACAAACCAAAAAAAAGAAAAATCTTTATATTTAAAATTCAAAACTAATGTTCATAAGAATATTAATATAAACTTGCTTTGCTAAAATAAATATACTGGCTCAAAGCAGATCACATAAACTCATGTAATTTTTCAGTTTTAAACATATATATACCCAACATTCAACTTAAACCCATATATTAAAAATAAGATTAACCTTTACATTATCCCTAACAGTTAAATAGATAAAACGAAATCCTTACATTATATTTGGAACAATCAAACACATAAATTAAAACCCAGATTTCCATACAGTATTTTAAAATTTTACATTTCTTAAAACACCTATCTTTCCCACATCAAACAGATATGTTTTGATGTAACAGGAACGACTTAAAATGTATATACATATCAAAATAACTTTATTAACTCAACTGATAATATAAAACACTTAAAATACATTACACCTATGTCTATATATACATACAGTATACATATAACTATTCCTTAATATACAAACACTTTCTAAAAGCAAAATATAAAGAAAGAAAGAGGAGTTGGAAAATATAATTATGCAACTTCTCTGATCCTAAAATGTGTGCATAATATTGTAACATATATATGCTGAAATGAACATAATATATATAGCATATAAGTATACTTTGAAATTTAATAGCTTGGCTTTAGATAACCAAATATATATTACTGGATCACTATATGTAAGTATACTTATATATAAAAGCTTTTGAATATACATATCAATAACAGAGAAGCAGTGAAATAGAATTTGAAAATACTTTGGATACATATATGCATACTAACCTTTAAACATATATATATATATATATATATATACTTTTTAACGTAAATAGAATATTCCAATCATATTATATCTACTTAATATACAATTTGTGACATATATATATACATAAATAAAAATAGACACTTATATAAACGTGTACAAACCTGTAACCCATATAAACTCACACTTGAACCAACAGATCATTTAAAACTTGCGTATACAATATATATGTATGAATATCATTATATATGTAGACAATATCAAACTCTTGTACAAAAATCTAGATATATATATATATAGAACAACGTATTATCCTACATAAATACACCTATATACTAATAAACACTGTAAACTTTTATATACGCTCACATATATTAAATATAATACATATACTTACAAATTCCAACAGAAGAGGAGGAAGACGGGGTGGTGGCTGCTGTAAACTTTGGCCAAGCTTGGTAAACGCACGGTAGAGGAAAGAGGAGGGGAGTATATGCAGGCCGAAGTGATGGGGTTGGAGAGCGAAAGCAGTGAGGTGATGAGATGGTCGGTTTGAACACGTGAAATGGAAGATTTCCTCGGAGAGAAAACTCACGCATGGTGGAAGAGGAGCGAACGGTGAAGTGTTGATGAGGCGATCCGAGTGGTTGCGCACATGGACTTCAAGAGCTTGGAACGAAGATAAGCAGGAAACAAAATAAATGAAATGAAGAAGAAAGTGTTTCAGACTGTATTAATAAATCATATATTATATTAGCTCAAAATAAACAGATCAAAGAAGAAAATGAGATAATGAACCACATTAGTATAGATGACAACCGATGAGAATATTGAAAGTTTGACGTTAATATCTGAGAATATGAAAGGTGGTGACCATTGGTTACAAGGTGGATAATAAATGGTTATGGGAAGCTAAAGAGCCAAAATGTGGAACCGATACGGAAGTTGTTTTCCGCAGATTCCTCTGCTTACCGGGCTTCAAAATACCGAATTGAATATATCGTAGAGATCTACGTGACGAGACGATCAAAACGGTATACAGATATCAGTGGCACGATCGTCCGATCAAAAGTCGGTATCGGAACGAAATGCTGCTAATTTGCTAGAAATAAGATCGACGGATGTCACGTACGGGAATTTTCGACTTTCGAAAATTCGACATCGATACTCACTTTATCGACTGTCGAGCAATCGAGTGCCGGAAACTCCAATAGTGAGGGTTTTAAGAACAAGAAAAGGGAGAAGAAGAAGAAGATAGAAGAAAAAAAGGAGAGAAGATAAGAAAGAAAATAGAGAAGAACAACAGAACAGCAACAGAAACAGAAACAATATCAGAATCTTACACATCGCAGCGGAACAATATATAATAGATAAATGAATAATCTTTAAAACAAAGGACTATATCATTTTATACATACATCAATCATCAGAGTCAATATACAACTCAATACAACAATGGACAGTTATATAACTTGTCCTCATACAGAATACACAGCGGAATAAATACTATCAGATACAAATACTACGTCTCG
Organism: Allium fistulosum; assembly: GCA_030737815.1. Lineage (NCBI taxonomy): Eukaryota > Viridiplantae > Streptophyta > Magnoliopsida > Asparagales > Amaryllidaceae > Allium > Allium fistulosum. The sequence continues at coordinate 448,297,652 of CM060903.1, forward strand.
TCGTCCAGCTTGCTTCCAAAGCTTCAGAATATCCAGAATATCCTGATAACATAACTCTAAGCTGCCCATGTGGAAATTGGTGGGCACCCAGAGTTTAGAAGGGAACAATAAACTCCGAGTCAGTCATGGTGACTGGTGTGAGATCGTAAAACAGTTATTTTTCACAAAGAAAATAAAACAAATTCGCAATGCTTTTGGAAAATGAAACTACCATAAGACCTCCGACCACACACACAATGCAAACGCAGAATTGGAGGAGATTTCTTTTTATGATAGTCAAAGATGCTTACTACGCAAAAAATCAAATTCTTTTTTATATTATTATTAGTGCATAGTGTAGAAAACATTTCGAAAGTATAATATTAATCTTAGCCAGCATAGACATTCCGAACTATGCCTACTATAGCTACCATCCAAACAGTGGTGACCACCATAAGTGAATGGCAGGTTCTACAACTAAAACCGTACAAGGCTCGTATTGTTTCTTTGGATTTCCAACAAATGGTCAGGCCAAGGAACTTCCTATCCACGATGGGTACGTCCCTGGAATAGACGACCCGAGAACCTAACCGGATCTCTGCCAACACAAGGCCGGGTTACCTCTGCAAAAATAGGTAACTACTGACACGCGTATGCCATCCCCCGATCGTAACCGATCTTCCCGAGGATCCCAAATTCGCAACAAACCACATAGTAAAAATGCAGCAACCACATAGGTTAAGTATCTGGGCTCCATACCATGATACCACCTCTATCCAGAAGGAATGACATACACTAAGGGGCGCTACTCCCTAAAACCTTGCTGCATCCTTCCTGTTTTGACCATTTCCGGGGTGTGAGGCTCGACGAAGTCTCGTCCACAAAGCTACGCTTTCTACAAAGCCATGCTTCGGGTCAAACAAAATGATCAACCTATGATCACAAAGATATAAGATCAAACAAATGATCATATCGCAAATGATCAAACACTGATCATTTCACAGCAACACTCAGTATGCCACGTTACCAAATTGGGAGTATATCGCTGATAAATTTCAACTACATAACCTCTGAGCTCGTACGTCTCAGAGAAGGGTGTTAAGCTATGAGAATAAATTCTCCGCCACCAACAGAAATGTATTTGAAAGAAATCAGCTTTATATCTCAATTTGTAACGTCAGACACACAACCCATACAAGTCTGTTCCGGGATCGAACAGAACCGAAGGCACTTCTCACGAAGCCCTTGCATATCCGGATAATTTTCTAATCACGTCCGGACTTCCCGTCACTAAGGGTGATAAAACCTCTAAACCGGAGATCAGCCGATGTAGAGTAACTCGACGGTAATCCTTCCGTTTTAAAAAATATCCGGTCTTCAACACCGGTCTTCGAATGCAATTCATAACGACGTATCACATATTCGGAATGGGTTATACGACACCATGGTCCTTTCCCGGCTAACCCGAATAGTGAGCGATTATTCAAAAATAAGTGTGGCATTCAAATTCATCCAATTCACAACAAATACTTATTCAAGGTAATTATTGATAGTCGGTTATTTAACTATCAATAAAGATGCGCAACATCATCAGATTCCAAATAATTTTCCCAAATTATTTTATCTTTCAAAATATCTTTACTAGATATAAAATTTCCACACTTTAAAAATAAATCAATATTTATTTTTCTAAACAGTTTCCCATTTCTTTTATAAATTCCATAGTGAATTTATATTTTCAAAATATCTGCTGATATACGATTTTCAATCGATTTCAATATTCACTTTCAATTTATCTTTACAAAGATAAATTCTCAAAAACATTTCATTTCATTTTGGAAAAACATTTCCATACTTATTTAATAATAAGTATTTCACAAATCCATTTATTTTCAACACTTGGAAAATATTTGATATACTTAAATCAAATTAAGTATATATTTCATTCTTTTAAGGAAACCGTTTACTATAACAACATTTATTTGAGTCAAAACGAATGTTACATAAAACATCGTTACGACGACTCAAAAATCACTAGTATAGGGATTCGAAATTAAGATGGATAGGTAAATCCCAATACTATATAAAAACATTTCCTTTCGGAAATCATTTACTATAATAACAGTGTTATAGTCCACCATTTCCTTATTTCTCGAAAACGTCTATTTCAACAATGAACGTTGAAATCTATGCTTTCGATTCATAATACATTTTAAAACATCTTTAAAATGTTTACTTCATTTTTAATATCACTTCTTCAAAACTAAACCCATTTTACTTAACAATATATTCACTGTCCAAAATCGTGAATATACTTCACTAACCACATTTTCAATAATCTCTACACATTTTATTTCAATAAAAATTCGCTATTCAAAAATCGCGAATATATCTTCTTCAATAATCTCCTATATATATAATTTATCAAATTCAATCGATTTCGAATTTATAAAACGAAGTTTATAAATTCTATTTCTGTTTTAATAACAACTTCAACTTATAAATCTTCTTTTTATTAACTTCTATATTTTACTTATCAAAATAAGTGATTTCGGATTTATAAACAACTTTTATAAATTTCAATTCTATTTGTAAAAACTTCAATACCAAATCAATTTCAATATTGATTTCTAAATTTATTTTCAACCTTAAATAAAATTTCCATACTGATATCTCAAAAATTCATTTCCAAATATTAAATCAATTACAGATTGATTTCTAATTTTATTTATCACTACTAAATAAATTCCTTATTTTTCTCAAATTATTCAATATTCTGTTTTTAAATGGATTCTTCAAATTGAAATCATTTTACATTGATTTCCGAAATTATTTCAATTTACCAATTGAATTCCTAAAGGGATTTCCAACTTATCTCCTTTTAAATAAATTCCTCTTTAAGAAAATAAATTCCTTTATCTTTTTCAAACTATTTAGAAATCCAAATTTTAATTAAATTCTTCAATTTAAAAATCACTATTATACGAAATTCATTTATTTAACATCTTCACTTGATTCTGGAACTAATTCAATAAGATTTTAAAAATCAGCCTTTATCCTTTTAAATTCTTTTCTTCAAATTTATTAAATTTCTAAAGTTAATTCACTTAAAAATTTCTACTTGAATTTCAAAAATTCAATTTCGTTTATTTTTGGAATCCAATGATATCAAACATCCATTCAGCTAAATTTTAGCTTTCAAACAATTTCCAGGCATCAATATGATCAATATAATCATTCACAGATTCATATCACAGTATAAATAAATTCAATCAATATGAGGGGTCCAGTTGGATCCCTCCAACCTGTTTTCCTGCATCCAAAGACGTTAGCACAATACCAATTCCACTTCGAGGTGGAATATCGCGGTATATGGGTTTTATAAAAATAATCCGCTTACTAACGGCGCAATAGGGTCTCATCCGCTATACGAGGCGGGAAATCATCAATCCAATATATACATATGCCAATATGTATATATTGCTATATATATATAGATATATCCTACTATATCTAATATCACATCCAAATAGCAATCATCAATAACTGCAAAAATTCCACATTAAATTTGAGTGAGAAAAATCTCACCTTAGCTTTTTATTTTGCAATCCAATCCAATCCTTCTTTTGTTTTCTCGACTTTAACCTTGTATAAATAATTTATAAATCTATTAATATTCGAATTAAATCGAATAATAAATTTTCATTTGATAACTTCAATTCATCGGTGATTTCGTTTTAATAGTTAAATTAACTGGTAGTTTTATTTAAACTAGTACTTATCCTTTAAACAGATTTTTCCACTCCCTTAATAAATTATTTTCAATAAATTAATTTTCAAAATATCATACTTATTTTATTTCCTGGAAACTACATATGTACATACTTATGGAATATATATACATACATAATTAAAAATCTGATTTTTCGTAAATCACATATTTTAAAATTTTCCATTTTTAAAAGCTTATCTTCGTATATATATTTTCAATCCCTTATCTATCTATATATATTTTTATATATAACTTAATAAAATAACTGCTTTACATAAATATATTATTAATTTTAAATCCATATTAACTGGAAAAAAACTGCCTAATTAACATTTTAATTAAAATAACCGTTTATACCTTACTGAAATTAAATTACTTTTCTCTATTTTAATCCTTACTGTTTATTTTAAATATGAAAGTATTGTTTCTTCTTCCAAATTTTAAACTGTGACTGTATTAATTTTTAATCAAAAACAAGACAGCAGATACCTCACAGCAATCGACTACGCCAACTTCGTCGAGACAGCAACTTCAAGTCAACTCGGCCTCGATGCCTCGCCGAGCCCTCCACAACAACGCCTCCGTGAGCTTTCAAGCAATCGCCATCACCACCATACCCTAGCCCAAATTCGAACACATCACCTCCTCATCACCCACGGCCTCGAGTCGAACGACGCGACTCCATGAGATACTGCCACCAACCAAACACGTCGCTGCTTTATGCCAACACCGCCGCCTGCCCTCGCAAGCTTCCACGAACCACCATCGCGAAACCCACGCGCTCCCTCGCGCCTCTGCCTTCACGTCAAGATCCACTCGAGATCCCCCAAATTGCCTCGACGAACTGCCCATCGCGAATCGCTCGAAGGAGCCTCCACGATCGAACGTGGGAATCGAGTTGCCTCGTATCCCCAAATGCTCGCGCACGCGAGCGCGATGTCCTTCCCTGGTCGCAATTTCGATTTTTTGAGATTTGAAAGAGGCTTCGGCCATTCTTCATTTCGAAAGAGGAATTTTCGAAATCCTTTGCTCGGCCGCCATTTTCTTTTAGTTTGAACGGAAGTAGGAATGATTTGAGAAGAACAAGATTTAAACGAGCTTCGACCATTGTTTTTATTTTTGAACGAGATTTTGAACTGAGGAAGGACGCGATATTGAAATTGAAGACGGCATGGTTATCGCGATTTCTTCCCGTGATGCTCGGCTGAAACAAAGGAGCGTGCTTTAAGGAACGAAAAGTAATTGACGTGACCAATTTTGAAATTTAAATTTAAATTGAATCCGTTTACATTTCAATGCGTTTTCTCACCATATGGTCACGTATCAACTTCGAAAAATACGAAATTGGAAATCCAGTAATAATACAATATTACGGACCCAATGGAACTGGTTTCGTCGAATTCCGAGACTGTTTGAAAAATGACTATTTTTAAATATCGATTCGAACGATTTAATTTCAAACTGAACAATTTACTCCTAAATTCGATTCTGAAGCTTCTGTTATCTTCAGTAATATCAATACGAATTTTAAAAGCTTTCGAAATATTTTTCTTCAGCTTTAAATTGAAGATTCAAATTTAATTCAACTTACAATAGATTAAATTTTATAATTTAATCGTCAGCTTCAAAGTTATATCCGGGATTCAAATTAAATCATCGTTCAAATATTTAAAATTAATTAAATATTCTCAATTTAATTCGTTCAAAATTCTGGGTCGTTACAAACTTCCCTCCTTAAAAGAATTTCGTCCCGAAATTACAAGTCAGGAAGAAAAGGTCCTTAACTCGTCTATTATTTTCTCAAATTCAAATAGTTTCATCAAATTTTCAAAACAAATCTTTCTACTAAAGATTCGTTATTATTCAACTAAATTTCCAACTTCAATTATAAGTTTCAAACAACATTGTTTACTTCAAATTCAAATTTAAATTCAAATTCAAATTAAACTTTCAAAATTTCTCAAAAATTTTCTAACGCCCTAAATTTCCGAAAAATTTCGCCAGCGTCTCCTTTGCGTGGCTAATACGGTACGACTACAAAACGTCCCTACGGACTCTCAGATTTCAAAAAGAAAAGAAAAAGCCAAGCGGCTAGACAAGAAATCATCAAATCTCATATTGAAATTCAAATACTTACCTTTTGTCGAGCAATTCAAACTTATCTTTGAAATCAAAATTTCCAAATCCTTTATAACACCTGTATATCCTACTAGCCATAATATCTAGTTACATATTCAAACTATTTTGCACATTCTATTACAAAATTTTCAATATAAACTGCTTATACATTTTTAGCTTACTATTGAATTTACATATTCGTTTTCATTCAATTTCACATTTCACATTCATTTGAATTTAACTTATAATTCCAATTTAATTTGGATTCAGTTTTAACTTCTGGATATTGAATTTATCGATTAACTTTCATTTACAACTGCACTATTTTAAATTAGTTCCAGTTACTAATTCATTTCAAATTCTAATCCACTGACAAATTCAAATTTGTTTTCAACATTCAGTTTCAATTCCAGTTTTATTCTTTAGTTCATTTCCAAAATTTATTTACAATTTACCCTTCGGTTAAATCTACTTACCTTTAAACTGGATTTCCAATTCGAATTCAATTCACCTTTCTTTTATAATCATTGAATTTAATTCGTTTCAAACTTATTCATTCGGTTAATATTCACTTAGCTTTACTTACTAATTTTAGTTTAATACTTCACTCGTTTTCACAAATCAATTTCAATTCAGTCTTATTCACTTACAAATTCAAAAATGAATTTTAACATTCAATTTCACTCTCATTTAATTGATTCACTTGTACTTATATTTATTTAACTTCATTCTTTAAATTGAATTTATTCTATTAACCAAACAACTTTCATTTCCAATTTGAATCTCGTTCCATCAAATTTCAAATATTTTATAAGTCTTTGACTTATTTACATATCGATTTATCAAATCATTTATACAATCACATTTACAATTTCATTTCATTAATGAATTTTATTTTCAATTATCTTCTTGGAATTCTATTTCCAATCATAAATTTACATTACAATTTATATTCACAACTTTATTCATATATAAATTTATCTCTTTAAGTTAGATTTTTATTTAAACTTTACAAGTTATCAACTTCATAATATTTCATAATGTTCCAGAGTCTTAGCAACATTCAAAAATCATTTTGAAAACAATTCAAATTATCCCTTGAATTTTCAAAACAAAACCCAAATTTTCAAACAACTTCCATTTAAAACAATTTGGCAGCAATTCCTCTTTTGGAAACCCGAAAATGAACACCGGTGATGCTGCAGTCATTACCGAAGTTATTTTCCAGCGACCGAAAAGAGTTTAGAGCTTTCATTTCTCCAAAATACTTTTCAAAACCTTTGAAATTCATTTTCAAATCAAAAAAGAAATTTAAATTTCCAAATCTCCAAAATTTTCAAACTCCTATCAATTACATTTCCAAAAACTTCTCTGGAATTCCATTTTAAATTACAAATTCATTTATAATTTACATTCTTACATTTCATTTGTATATGAATTTATTTCTTAACTTTGGAGTTACGATTTCAATTTCTCATTTAATTTCAATTTCATATAATAATGATAACATTTCAATATTATCACTTTCTAACAACCATGCAACCATATACTATGATAATTCATAGAAAAATCATTTCTTTTATATACAAAAATAGTTTTGGGCAAAATTATTTCATTCACCCTATTTTAAAACAATACTATGTCGTCTTGTCTCGTTTAAGTGTTTAGAAATCCCTATCGATAATATGGCGTCCCACATACCGACCAAAATTCACAAACATCTCAACGGATAAGCAAACACAATATAAAACATTTTTATATTCACTAACAAATACGCGCTCGTATCTATTATTACACTCAACTCATTCTAGAGTACTACTAACTCTATCTCTAATGAGTAACACCCAACAGAGCAAGGTTGTCGCTTAACCATATGCTCTGATACCACGCTGTCACGTACGGGAATTTTCGACTTTCAAAAATTCGACATCGATACTCACTTTATCGACTGTCGAGCAATCGAGTGCCGGAAACTCCAATAGTGAGGGTTTTAAGAACAAGAAAAGGGAGAAGAAGAAGAAGATAGAAGAAAAAAAGGAGAGAAGATAAGAAAGAAAATAGAGAAGAACAACAGAACAGCAACAGAAACAGAAACAATATCAGAATCTTACACATCGCAGCGGAACAATATATAATAGATAAATGAATAATCTTTAAAACAAAGGACTATATCATTTTATACATACATCAATCATCAGAGTCAATATACAACTCAATACAACAATGGACAGTTATATAACTTGTCCTCATACAGAATACACAGCGGAATAAATACTATCAGATACAAATACTACATCTCGTCGTCCAGCTTGCTTCCAAAGCTCCAGAATATCCTGATAACATAACTCTAGGCTGCCCGTGTGGAAATTGGTGGGCACCCAGAGTTTAGAAGGGAACAATAAACTCCGAGTCAGTCATGGTGACTGGTGTGAGATCGTAAAACAATTATTTTTCACAAAGAAAATAAAACAAATTCGCAATGCTTTTGGAAAATGAAACTACCATAAGACCTCCCACCACACACACAATGCAAAAGCAGAATTGGAGGAGATTTCTTCTTATGATAGTCAAAGATGCTTACTACACAAAAAATCAAATTCTTTTTTATATTATTATTAGTGCATAGTGTAGAAAACATTTCGAAAGTATAATATTAATCTTATCCAGCATAAACATTCCGAACTATGCCTACTATAGCTACCATCCAAACAGTGGTGACCACCATAAGTGAATGGCAGGTTCTACAACTAAAACCGTACAAGGCTCGTATTGTTTCTTTGGATTTCCAACAAATGGTCAGGCCAAGGAACTTCCTATCCACGATGGGTACGTCCCTGGAATAGACGACCCGAGAACCTAACCGGATCTCTGCCAACACAAGGCCGGGTTACCTCTGCAAAAATAGGTAACTACTGACACGCGTATGCCATCCCCCGATCGTAACCGATCTTCCCGAGGATCCCCGATTCGCAACAAACCACATAGTAAAAATGCAGCAACCACATAGTTTAAGTATCTGGGCTCCATACCATGATACCACCTCTATCCAGAAGGAATGACATACACTAAGGGGCGCTACTCCCTAAAACCATGCTGCATCCTTCCTGTTTTGACCATTTCCGGGGTGTGAGGCTCGACGAAGTCTCGCCCACAAAGCTACGCTTTCTACAAAGCCATGCTTCGGGTCAAAAAAAATGATCAACCTATGATCACAAAGATATAAGATCAAACAAATGATCATATCGCAAATGATCAAACACTGATCATTTCACAGCAACACTCAGTATGCCACGTTACCAAATTGGGAGTATATCGCTGATAAATTTCAACTACATAACCTCTGAGCTCGTACGTCTCAAAGAAGGGTGTTAAGCTAAGAGAATAAATTCTCCGCCACCAACAGAAATGTATTTGAAAGAAATCAGCTTTATATCTCAATTTGTAACGTCAGACACACAACCCATACAAGTCTGTTCCGGGATCGAACAGAACCGAAGGCACTTCTCACGAAGCCCTTGCATATCCGGATAATTTTCTAATCACGTCCGGACTTCCCGTCACTAAGGGTGATAAAACCTCTAAACCGGAGATCAGCCAATGTAGAGTAACTCGACGGTAATCCTTCCGTTTTCAAAAATATCCGGTCTTCAACACCGGTCTTCGAATGCAATTCATAACGACGTATCACATGTAACAGTCCGATAAATTTTAAACGAAATTTTTAATTAAAAATAAAACAATTCGAAATATTGATTTAAATATAATTGTAGTAATTTGTATAAAACGAAAATTTAAAACGTTACATTTCGTCACGTTTTGTCCGTTCTTAATTTTACATTAGAATCAAATTTTATTAACGATGATTATAGCTATTTTAAATTTTGATTTAAAGATACGTTATATTTTAAGGAACCGTTAACATTTTTAAATTAATTAAAGAAAAGAAATAAAAACAAAATTTGTACGTTACTTTGGGCGTTTTATAATCTTTCTTGTTTGTTTCCCTTGTTAAATTGATTTTTGTATGCGTTGGAAATTCAAAGTTTAAGCCGTTCAAATTCTTACCCAAAGGCGTGCACTAAATCACTTCATTCCTTTGGCCTTCCATTCGTGTCCAATATTTAATATAATTAATTTTCCTTAGATTCCTCTACCGTTTCAAAAACCTTTTATTTTTCCTAAATTTTCTCTAACCGTTCAAGACCCTTTCCTTTTGCCTTCTCTACAAATCAGTGGATAGTTTTGACAGTCCTCGTTCAAGGAAAAAAATTAAAATATTTCAAAACCACAAATCATCTTCCTCTGCAAAGTTCTCTTGGGAAAATCTCGTGAGTCTGTACAAGGTAGGAAGCACGTTTTTTTTCTTTCTTTTCACTCATCTTCAAATGTTTTGTAAAAATTTGCTGTCCCCTGCTTTGTTTCACTTCGCCACCTTCAACCCATGCCTCCACGCCTATTCGCCATGCCTCCAACATCATCGAACCCACCCAGGCGAACGTCCCACGCCTTCGCAACCTAGACCACCGCCGCCTCCATGCCAGATCCACCAGCCTACCCCACTCTCCCAACCAAACTCGCTACCACCTTCGCCTACAACAGTCAGCCTACGTCCCCGACCCTACTGCCCCATTCGCCTCCATGTCGAGACCAGACAACCCCAGGCCGAGATCAGACCAGCCACAACCCAGATCCAGTCACCATTCACCAGATCATCCCCACGTTCCACTGACCCATGCTGCAACCACGCCACCAGCCGAGAACCCAAGCCACCAGAACGAACCCAACCCCCTTCGTCAGCCCTCCACATTCCACCACCCACGTTCCACTGACCCATGCTGCAACCACGCCACCAGCCAGACCCAAGCCCAGTTCGTTCCCCAGGCCACCATGCCGAGCCCACCACTGGAACCCCACCATCACCCCGCGAAACCCCAGACGAACCGTGTTCATTGGCTCCATGCCGAGACACCCTTGCGACCGAGCCTGGTATTCAAAAATTTGTAGACCACTGTTTCTTTTATCAGTGTACTTTCGGTTTTGTGAGAAAAAAAAAGAAGTGAAAAAAAAACCTTACTGTCACTTGTACCTTGGCATATATTCTTTTGAGTTTGTTAAAAGGGAGGAAATTGGTTGTCACGTGTTCTGGTAACCTTGTTTGTTGCTTCCTGACCTTTGCCTTAGTTTATTTTTGTGTCTTTGTCCTTGTTTGAACAAGAGAAGTGAAATGATATTGTTTTGTTTTAGTTGGTAACCGAGCCTATTCTTTTTCTACTAGCATTGTTTAGATTTAAAAGTTTTGGTCACGGTTGGTATCTTAGGCTATTTACTGAACATGGTTTTGAAAAAATTTTGTTTTGTCACTTTGAAAATTTTTAAAGTTATAATCGATTTTCAAAAGTAGGCGTGCTATTGTTTTTGATTTTTAACCTGTTATTTTTTTCGTTGTTCGCTTCATTGAAAAATTCGTTATTCGTGCAATCTTAGATTTGATTATTTACTGTGTTTTGGTTTGAATCTAGTTGGCGCATCTGCTAACGACTGATCGTGCTATCCGCGTGCTTTCGATTGACATCGTACTTCTTTCTTTCCGAATCTCCAGCTCCGTAGAGGTGAGTAAATCTCACACGAATATTCATACTTATATAATTGTGAAACGACCGCAACTGAATGTGTAGAAATAAATAAATAAATAAATGATGTTATAATTACCTGTGATTTATTTATAGTTGATGTTAATTGTTAAAACTGCATATCGTATAATCTGTTATATCTGTTCTTATTTTACTGTTATTCTATTCTGTTAAATCACACTGCAAGTTCCCTGTAGAATAGAATCACTATGGGTTGAAATGATGCATACCCGAACGGACTTTAGAATAAGGGAAGGTCGTTATGGGCTGAAATGATAGGCTTGAGCGATTTTCAATTAAATTTTATTTACTTGGGATTGCGGGTTTGAAATGATAAAACCCGGATTTTTCTTTGTAAATTACGGATTGAAATGATATAGTATCCGTATCACTTGAATTAGGCTAGAAAATATTATACAGACCCGTGGTTATTTTTCTGTATTTTCTGAATATTTTAAATAATTTAAAAATTGTAATAATATTAAATTGATTTAAACCGAATTTTTAAGCGATTTATTTAAAATAGAAATGATTTTTCTATGTGATAAAAATAAATAAATGGAGGAATATTGATTTTAAAACGAAACTTAAATTTTGAAATTTTGGAAAAAGGGAAAAAGAAAGATGGAAACTTAAGTTAATTGAAATTGAAATTTAGTTTTAAATTTGTGGAAAAATGAAGTTTAAGTTTAAGTGTTGAAATGAATGTAATAAGCAAATTGGTAAGTTTGGTTTTTAACTTGTAAAATTTCTTTGAAATAAAATTTGTTAAAGGATTGAAATGAACATTTTTAATGTATGATTTTATAAGTTTTAACTAGGTAGAATCTGTAGCACTTGTTAAGTGTTGTGGTTTTCATAAATGAACCAAAAGACTAAAATGAACTAAAGCTATGATAGTACTTGGTAAGTGCTGTTGTAGCAGAAACTAAAATTTAACTTGAACTAATGAAAAGCTACTGTAGCACTTGTTAAGGACTGCAGTAGACTGAAATATGATTTTGTGTAAACTGAACTAATATAACAATTATAAATTTTGTTTTGTTGAAATAAAATTGTTTTCGAATATAACTTACCACCACACTTTTAAATGCCGTGGAAGCTGAAAATTTTAATGCTTTTGTTTAAGTGAATATGTGAACTCTGAAGGGTTAGATTTTGGAAATATAATATTTTTAAAGGAATAATGTCTTCGTTTTTAAATGATTTTAATTCGAAGTATATTTGATAAATTGTTTTAAATCTATAACCACGGGTTATAATAACGATTGGTTGGCAAAGAGACCGGGATCGGATATGGACATACTCTCTGTCGATACCGAAAACCACTTTGACAACCGTGTACGCGGTGGAGATTCCAGAATGAAGTAGGATGGTGGCGACGTCCTTAAGGTATTACGTGGACCCAACTCCCGTGAGTTGGCATAAGGTGGCTAAAACAGGAGCGATCTCGGACCAGTGAGGTAGCACCTCTTCTCGGACACATTCCTTCGACATTATACTCTTACTGATTTGACTAGATGGCCATCCTCCGATTTGGGAATGTTGTTCGAGGTGGAACGGTAGTGGCTGCTATGCGTATCCATCAGTCCGTGTGCGTAATTGGTATATCTACCCTGGCATTGCCTAGTTGTGCCGTGTCACCTACCATATCGAGCTTTAGTACGATTATGATTTTAAGATCCGACCGCGTTAAGGTTCTCCATCCCCTTAACGCTATTTTCCGATATGATTATACTTTACTTATGTAGACACTATTATAATAGCGAATATTACTACATAGTAGATAGTTTAACGGATCCTTAGAGGATGGGCGGTCCCAAGCATCTTCTAAGTTACTTGTACCTTTACTACAGTTCATTTGAGTTGGTTTACATTGTATAAGTATGTATATCCTGACTCGAGTGTTATGTTTTATTTTACGCTCGGGTCAGCCTGAGTATTCACAGCTTTGGATTCACCTTTCTGGAGCTCGGAATCACTGGAGATTCTGCTTATCTAGTTATCTTCCTATTTCAGTTTCAGTCGTCTTATTTCAGCTTTTGTTTTAGAGACTTGTGTATTTGGGATTTCTACTGTACTTGTTTCAGAACTATATTGTGTTTCAGACTATGTATTTTGTATTTGATTTTAGACTATGTATTTAGTGGCTTCATGAACCACTATGGTATTTTTAAATTCCGCTGCGAGTTATTCTGATATTTCTGTGTCTGTGATTCTGTGAATGATTTTATTTGCTCCAAATTTTATTACAATCTGTTATTTTGCATTATTCAAGTCTGACATGTGTGGATTATTGTCGATTTGAATGGTCCAAAATAGTGGGTCGTTACATCACATATTCGGAATGGGTTATACGACCCCATGGTCCTTTCCCGGCTAACCCGAATAGTGAGCGATTATTCAAAAATAAGTGTGGCATTCAAATTCATCCAATTCACAACAAATACCTATTCAAGGTAATTATTGATAGTCGGTTATTTAACTATCAATAAAGATGCGCAACATCATCAGATTCCAAATAATTTTCCCAAATTATTTTATCTTTCAAAATATCTTTACTAGATATAAAATTTCCACACTTTAAAAATAAATCAATATTTATTTTTCTAAATAGTTTCCCATTTCTTTTATAAATTCCATAGTGAATTTATATTTTCAAAATATCTACTGATATACGATTTTCAATCGATTTCAATATTCACTTTCAATTTATCTTTACAAAGATAAATTCTCAAAAACATTTCATTTCATTTTGGAAAAACATTTCCATACTTATTTAATAATAAGTATTTCACAAATCCATTTATTTTCAACACTTGGAAAATATTTGATATACTTAAATCAAATTAAGTATATATTTCATTCTTTTAAGGAAACCGTTTACTATAACAACATTTATTTGAGTCAAAACGAATGTTACGTAAAACATCGTTACGACGACTCAAAAATCACTAGTATAGGGATTCGAAATTAAGATGGATAGGTAAATCCCAATACTATATAAAAACATTTCCTTTCGGAAATCATTTACTATAACAATAGTGTAGCGCCCCACTCTGAGACCCACTGTAACAAAGAGTATTACGGGAGTAATACTGTCTATTAAAGCGGAGAATAGAGTATAGTGGAAGCGACCATCTATAATCAAGCTATAACTATCTACCGAATACGTCGAAAGGTGGAATCTATTTAAATTTTTCTCAATCAGGTGGTTCGACATATTCGGTAAATACTTATAACGAAATTACAAATGGCTAAAGATCTATCAGGACAAAGCATAATAATATAATGAAATAGCATCACAGAACAGAATCACATAACAGATATAAAATCCCAGAACAATACATCATCAATACAGATCCAAATATCATAAGTGGGTACAAAGCCACTGCTCACACATGTGAGTCAAAAATATGTACATATCAAAGTCTGAATAATAGGAGAGTAGCGGAATAGTGGACAAAAATATGTCCAAGCGGAAGCACATAAGCTAAGTCCAGAGACCTAACCTGAAACAACTCGGTCTGACCCGAGCGAAAACACTCGGGTCAGGCTAGCTAAACAATCAGTAATAACTGAGATATATAATAATGCGGTACATAAGTAAAACAGTACTTATCCAAAGAGAAGTATATTATGAACCACATGAATATAATGACGATCCCTAATCATCAATAAACAATAAAAATCTCCAAAGAGAAATCAACGCCAAAGTGTAGAATAAATAAAATCGCCTCATATCATCGGCGTAGCCAAAGCTATAAAAAGATGCCCATAGGCAATAATCCAAAGAGTGACCAGAGTCTGTAATCAATGCCCAAGTAAAGATCGATGCTCCAAAGAGCAATGGGGATATACTGAAAAATCAATGAAATCAAACACTGAAAAGCAGTGTCCAGAGACACTGTGAATCCACAAGGTAATCGCACTTACATCGTATGGTTCCATAGAACCAACGCCGAATGGCGGTACTCGAATGGATATAAAAATCATCAGATAATACAAGTTTTGCACGTGCACCGACCAGAGTCGTTGTTGCCAAGTACTGTAAAGTTGTGATCGATCACTCGCACAGATGCGAAACGCGCGAGACGGCAAGATCCTTCCCAGAAGGATAAGGCCCAGAGGCGCATGCCGAAAAATAAACTGCTCCATAGAGCAGGTGTCCAGAGACAGTTGCCCAGAGGCGTGGTGACCCAGAGGTCTAGTACTGGCCGCCCAGAGGCTAATGTGTCACTAACTTCTTGGAGAGGAACCCGTAAAGTGTTAACAATGAGTCCCATACCCCACGTTCGCACTAAACGGTTTCCTAACCAATAGCAAGCTCACACTCCAAACAATAAAAAGTCTACCTCATATCATCGGTAAACTAGACCCAAAGGTCAAAACGATCAATCGAATAGGTCGGGGATTAACCGGAAAGAAAATACACACGGTTTCCATAGGCCGGAGATTTCCCAACCGTTTAAGCACCTTTCCACTTCGCTCGACGTGCTAAAAGTGAGTGTGAGATTTTTATTATAGAAAATAATGGTGTAAAACGGATTTATAATTGATTTTCGAAATTACTTTTAAAACGGTCTTTTGAAAGGTCTCCTATTATGGAGTAGTTAATTTAATAATTAAAATAATATTATATAATAATTTTCAAAAGCCATTTTGGAGTGAAAAATCCTTTTAAAACCTTTTTATAAAGCCCGTGTACGAAATCCAGAGACAAATCTCAAATAAATCGACGAAAACCAGAAAATCATCAAAACTATTCTAAGTGTTTGTAACCATTCAAAAACAGCTGTGAACTCAAGTTCGATAATTTATTTGGACCAGCAAACTGTGTCCAAATGTCATGAGAATTTGCAGGCATGTAGTCCAACATCCCTACTTTAAGATGCAAAAAGAATTTCTAGATTCCGAGTTGAGAAGAAGTGGCAGCGACGTCTCAAAGTTGGACCCAGAACAAGATTTACACTGTTTACAAACAGCGACTAGAGTTCAACTTCGACACGAAATTCGAAGTACCAAACGAACTCCAATGTTGTCCAAATTTTCCTGAGATGGAGTTCGGAACTCCACCTTTCTAACGAGACCAAAAATGTCGAATTCCGACTTCCGATGCGAACATGGAGGCATCGCGGAGTGGCGCTCAAAAGCTGGAAACAGAAGGGATATTTGATTTTCATTCTAAGTGTTTGACCATTCAAAAACTGCTGCGAACCCAAGTTCGGCAATTTATTTGGACCAGCAAACTGAATCCAAATGACATGAAAACAGGTAGGAATATAGTTCAACATCCCTACTATAAGATGCAAAAAGAATTTCTGGAATCCGAGTTGAGACGAAGTAGCAGCGACGTCTCAAAGTTGGACCCAGAATAAGATTCACACTGTTTACAAACAGCGACAAGAGTTCAACTTCGACACGAAATTCGAAGTACCAAAGAATGCCGATGATGCCTAAATTTTAAAGAGATGGAGTTCAAAACTCCACCTTTCCAACAAGACCAAAAACGTCGAATTCCGACTTCGGATGCGATCGTGACGGCATCGCGAAGTGGAGATAAAAAAATCTGAAACAGGGTTTTAAAAAAAAAATTATTTATTATTATTTTTTTTTTCTCGGGACAGTGGTAAGAATGTACAATTTTGACCAAAATAACTTCGAAATTTCATGAGACTCAAAACATGAAAGTTTTAGCTCTAAATCTAAGCTTTCCAGAACATCCAAAATTATTAGATTTGGATAAGAAACGAGAGAGATACATGCAAAACAATATCAGATTGAAACTCAAGATAACTTGTTAAAGACAGAATTGGTCTTCTGTCTTTGAACGCATTTCAGGTCATCTAAATGGCAATATTACAGAAAACTCACTGAACAAAAATTGTAGCATATGTTTTAAGCTTTCCGGAACATCCAAAATTATCTAATTCGGATCAAAAACGAGTAACTTATGGCCAAATCAATTTCAGGGTTTTATTTTATCAAACTTGTAGTTTGTTGTCAGGTCAGCGACAAACAAACGTGATTTCGACCATTGAAACCACAAAATTAGGCAAAGCTCAAAACATGAAAGTTATAGGCTACAGAATAAGCTTTCCAGAACTTCAAGAAAATCTTAATTCCGATTTAAGATGAATGAGATATGCCTAATTTACTAACAGCAATAAACTAATTATAATTTCAGCTAGCATATATTACCTCTTTCCAAGCAATGAAAAGAAGATCAAAGAGTTTCACAATCTAAATGCACAAAAAAAAAGAGGATTACAAAATAATTTCAAAAATTAAAGAATGAATTAGAGGTGGGTTTTGTGATTGCTATTACCTCTTTTAGTAGTTTGGATTAACTCTCTTTGATTTGGTGTAGATTGGAGTCTTGCTTAGGAGGTCATGACTAGGTTTTGGAGCTTTCTAATTAGGTTTTAGTGGTTATGAAATGAAGTGTTGGCTGAAATGGGAGAGTAAAAGATACTTTATAGGCTAATGGTTAGGGTTATTGGATCTAATACCCATTAGGACTTTGTATTATTCATGTGCATACATATATAGGCAATTTTCTCTAAGTACACTCTACATACAAATTACTAAATACATTTCAAACCATAGAAAATTATGAAAATATGTTAACAATTACTTTTAGCCATTTCATAAAATCCTATATCAACAATATTTTACATTTTAACCCCTAATTTTTCCAAAACACCGTTTATAGTTAATATTAGCCAAAATCACCATTTTGCAAATAAATTGCAAATTAATTTCCCAAATCAAATATTGCACTATTTTACACATATAAAATTTTGCAATAATATAAATTACAAATTTCCCTAATTAATTTCCTTGAAATGCTCCATTTTACACTTAAGCCCAAAATATTAATTTATTCAAAATGACTAAATTTTGAACAAATTAGCCACATTAAAAATTCATTAATAGCTCCAATTAAATTAAAATCCCAATTTTAATTTATTATTTGGTAACCGCAATCACGGGTTGTTACAGACTCCCCCCCTTAAGAAAATTGCGTCCCCGCAATTCCTTAAATATAGAAGTCGTCTATAACATCTAATCCACAAAAGGAATACAGAAGACGGAGCTCGATTTCGAATATCACACATAGAAAGAGTCTCAAGAATATCGTCGATGAAAACCAGAACGAATCTATTGATGTATTCCCGGAATACTCGATTCATGAGATCGACGAAGAAAGCCGGAGCGTTCGTCAAGCCGAACGGCATGACCAACCACTCAAAAGAACCATGACGAGTGCGAAATGCTGTAAGAGGAATGCTGTCTTCCATGACTCGTAGTTGATGGAATCCGGTGGCAAGGTCAAACTGAGAGAAGACCTTCGCACCGCTCAATTGGTCAAACATGTCGTAACGGGAATTAGAGTTAGACATGATTCAATGATAGATAATTAATTAAGGAATACTACGGAATATAACGGATTCCTATACATATTCCTAACTTATCTATCAATAACCATAAGGAAGGGATTTGATTTAATTCGGATCTAATTTAAAATGTATTGTACTAAGTGTATCTGTTTTGTGTTTATTATGCTTATTCCTGAAACCAGGCTCTGATACCAAGCTGTAGCGCCCCACTCTGAGACCCACTGTAACAAAGAGTATTACGGGAGTAATACTGTCTGTTAAAGCGGAGAATAGAGTATAGTGGAAGCGACCATCTATAATCAAGCTATAACTATCTACCGAATACGTCGAAAGGTGGAATCTATTTAAATTTTTCTCAATCAGGTGGTTCGACATATTCGGTAAATACTTATAATGAAATTACAAATGGCTAAAGATCTATCAGGACAAAGCATAATAATATAATGAAATAGCATCACAGAACAGAATCACATAACAGATATAAAATCCCAGAACAATACATCATCAATACAGATACAAATATCATAAGTGGGTACAAAGCCACTACTCACACATGTGAGTCAAAAATATGTACATATCAAAGTCTGAATAATAAGAGAGTAGCGGAATAGTGGACAAATAAAAGCGCTATCTATCAGCATAGCAGATAATGTCCAAGCGGAAGCACATAAGCTAAGTCCAGAGACCTAACCTGAAACAACTCGGTCTGACCCGAGCGAAAACACTCGGGTCAGGCTAGCTAAACAATCAGTAATAACTGAGATATATAATAATGCGGTACATAAGTAAAACAGTACTTATCCAAAGAGAAGTATATTATGAACCACATGAATATAATGACGATCCCTAATCATCAATAAACAATAAAAATCTCCAAAGAGAAATCAACGCCAAAGTGTAGAATAAATAAAATCGCCTCATATCATCGGCGTAGCCAAAGCTATAAAAAGATGCCCATAGGCAATAATCCAAAGAGTGACCAGAGTCTGTAATCAATGCCCAAGTAAAGATCGATGCTCCAAAGAGCAATGGGGATATACTGAAAAATCAATGAAATCAAACACTGAAAAGCAGTGTCCAGAGACACTGTGAATCCACAAGGTAATCGCACTTACATCGTATGGTTCCATAGAACCAACGCCGAATGGCGGTACTCGAATGGATATAAAAATCATCAGATAATACAAGTTTTGCACGTGCACCGACCAGAGTCGTTGTTGCCAAGTACTGTAAAGTTGTGATCGATCACTCGCACAGATGCGGAACGCGCGAGACGGCAAGATCCTTCCCAGAAGGATAAGGCCCAGAGGCGCATGCCGAAAAATAAACTGCTCCATAGAGCAGGTGTCCAGAGACGGTTGCCCAGAGGCGTGGTGACCCAGAGGTCCAGTACTGGCCGCCCAGAGGCTAATGTGTCACTAACTTCTTGGAGAGGAACCCGTAAAGTGTTAACAATGAGTCCCATACCCCACGTTCGCACTAAACGGTTTCCTAACCAATAGCAAGCTCACACTCCAAACAATAAAAAGTCTACCTCATATCATCGGTAAACTAGACCCAAAGGTCAAAACGATCAATCGAATAGGTCGGGGATTAACCGGAAAGAAAATACACACGGTTTCCATAGGCCGGAGATTTCCCAACCGTTTAAGCACCTTTCCACTTCGCTCGACGTGCTAAAAGTGAGTGTGAGATTTTTATTATAGAAAATAATGGTGTAAAACGGATTTATAATTGATTTTCGAAATTACTTTTAAAACGGTCTTTTGAAAGGTCTCCTATTATGGAGTAGTTAATTTAATAATTAAAATAATATTATATAATAATTTTCAAAAGCCATTTTGGAGTGAAAAATCCTTTTAAAACCTTTTTATAAAGCCCGTGTACGAAATCCAGAGACAAATCTCAAATAAATCGACGAAAACCAGAAAATCATCAAAACTATTCTAAGTGTTTGTAACCATTCAAAAACAGCTGTGAACTCAAGTTCGATAATTTATTTGGACCAGCAAACTGTGTCCAAATGTCATGAGAATTTGCAGGCATGTATTCCAACATCCCTACTTTAAGATGCAAAAAGAATTTCTGGATTCCGAGTTTAGACGAAGTGGCAGCGACGTCTCAAAGTTGGACCCAGAACAAGATTTACACTGTTTACAAACAGCGACTAGAGTTCAACTTCGACACGAAATTCGAAGTACCAAACGAACTCCAATGTTGTCCAAATTTTCTTGAGATGGAGTTCGGAACTCCACCTTCCTAACGAGACCAAAAACGTCGAATTCCGACTTCCGATGCGGACGTGGAGGCATCGCGGAGTGGCACTCAAAAGCTGGAAACAGAAGGGATTTGATTTTCATTCTAAGTGTTTGACCATTCAAAAACTGCTGCGAACCCAAGTACGGCAATTTATTTGGACCAGCAAACTGAATCCAAATGACATGAAAACAGGTAGGAATATAGTTCAACATCCCTACTATAAGATGCAAAAAGAATTTCTTGAATCCGAGTTGAGACGAAGTAGCAGCGACGTCTCAAAGTTGGACCCAGAATAAGATTCACACTGTTTACAAACAGCGACAAGAGTTCAACTTCGACACGAAATTCGAAGTACCAAAAAATGCCGATGATGCCTAAATTTTACAGAGATGGAGTTCGAAACTCCACCTTTACAACGAGACCAAAAACGTTGAATTCCGACTTCGGATGCGATCGTGACGGCATCGCGAAGTGGAGATAAAAAAATCTGAAACAGGGTTTTAAAAAAAAAATATTTATTATTATTATTATTTTTTTTCTCGGGACAGTGGTAAGTATGTACAATTTTGACCAATCGAAATTTCATGAAACTCAAAACATGAAAGTTTTAGCTCTAAATCTAAGCTTTCCAGAACATCCAAAATTATTAGATTTGGATAAGAAACAAGAGAGATACATGCAAAACAATATCAGATTGAAACTCAAGATAACTTGTTAAAGACAGAATTGGTCTTCTGTCTTTGAACGCATTTCAGGTCATCTAAATGGCAATATTACAGAAAACTCACTGAACAAACATTGTAGCATATGTTTTAAACTTTCCGGAACATCCAAAATTATCTAATTCGGATAAAAAACGAGTAACTTATGGCCAAATCAATTTCAGGGTTTTATTTTATCAACCTTGTAGTTTGTTGTCAGGTCAGCGACAAACAAACGTGATTTCGACCATTGAAACCACAAAATTAGGCAAAGCTCAAAACATGAAAGTTATAGGCTACAGAATAAGCTTTCCAGAACTTCAAGAAAATCTTAATTCCGATTTAAGATGAATGAGATATGCCTAATTTACTAACAGCAATAAACTAATTATAATTTCAGCTAGCATATATTACCTCTTTCCAAGCAATGAAAAGAAGATCAAAGAGTTTCACAATCTAAATGCACAAAAAAAAGAGGATTACAAAATAATTTCAGAAATTAAAGAATGAATTAGAGGTGGGTTTTGTGATTGCTATTACCTCTTTTAGTAGTTTGGATTAACTCTATTTGATTTGGTGTAGATTGGAGTCTTGCTTAGAAGGTCATGACTAGGTTTTGGAGCTTTCTAATTAGGTTTTAGTGGTTATGAAATGAAGTGTTGGCTGAAATGGGAGAGTAAAAGATACTTTATAGGCTAATGGTTATGGTTATTGGATCTAATACCCATTAGGACTTTGTATTATTCATGTGCATACATATATAGGCAATTTTCACTAAGTACACTCTACATACAAATTACTAAATACATTTCAAACCATAGAAAATTATGAAAATATGTTAACAATTACTTTTAGCCATTTCATAAAATCCTATATCAACAATATTTTACATTTTAACCCCTAATTTTTCCAAAACACCGTTTATAGTTAATATTAGCCAAAATCACCATTTTGCAAATAAATTGCAAATTAATTTCCCAAATCAAATATTGCACTATTTTACACATATAAAATTTTGCAATAATATAAATTACAAATTTCCCTAATTAATTTCCTTGAAATGCTCCATTTTACACTTAAGCCCAAAATATTAATTTATTCAAAATGACTAAATTTTGAACAAATTAGCCACATTAAAAATTCATTAATAGCTCCAATTAAATTAAAATCACAATTTTAATTTATTATTTGGTAACCGCAATCACGGGTTGTTACAAATAGTGTTATAGTCCACCATTTCCTTATTTCTCGAAAACGTCTATTTCAACAATGAACGTTGAAATCTATGCTTTCGATTCATAATACATTTTAAAACATCTTTAAAATGTTTACTTCATTTTTAATATCACTTCTTCAAAACTAAACCCATTTTACTTAACAATATATTCACTGTCCAAAATCGTGAATATACTTCACTAACCACATTTTCAATATCTCTACACATTTTATTTCAATAAAAATTCGCTATTCAAAAATCGCGAATATATCTTCTTCAATAATCTCCTATATATATAATTTATCAAATTCAATCGATTTCGAATTTATAAAACGAAGTTTATAAATTCTATTTCTGTTTTAATAACAACTTCAACTTATAAATCTTCTTTTTATTAACTTCTATATTTTACTTATCAAAATAAGTGATTTCAGATTTATAAACAACTTTTATAAATTTCAATTCTATTTGTAAAAACTTCAATACCAAATCAATTTCAATATTGATTTCTAAATTTATTTTCAACCTTAAATAAAATTTCCATACTGATTTCTCAAAAATTCATTTCCAAATATTAAATCAATTACAGATTGATTTCTAATTTTATTTATCACTACTAAATAAATTCCATATTTTTCTCAAATTATTCAATATTCTGTTTTTAAATGGATTCTTCAAATTGAAATCATTTTACATTGATTTCCCAAATTATTTCAATTTACCAATTGAATTCCTAAAGGGATTTCCAACTTATCTCCTTTTAAATAAATTCCTCTTTAAGAAAATAAATTCCTTTATCTTTTTCAAACTATTTAGAAATCCAAATTTTAATTAAATTCTTCAATTTAAAAATCACTATTATACGAAATTCATTTTTTTAACATCTTCACTTGATTTTGGAACTAATTCAATAAGATTTAAAAATCAGCCTTTATCCTTTTAAATTCTTTTCTTCAAATTTATTAAATTTCTAAAGTTAATTCACTTAAAAATTTCTACTTGAATTTCAAAAATTCAATTTCGTTTATTTTTGGAATCCAATAATATCAAACATCCATTCAGCAAAATTTTAGCTTTCAAACAATTTCCAGGCATCAATATGATCAATATAATCATTCACAGATTCATATCACAGTATAAATAAATTCAATCAATATGAGGGGTCCAGTTGGATCCCTCCAACCTGTTTTCCTGCATCCAAAGACGTTAGCACAATACCAATTCCACTTCGAGGTGGAATATCACGGTATATGGGTTTTATAAATATAATCCGCTTACTAACGGCGCAATAGGGTCTCATCCGCTATACGAGGCGGGAAATCATCAATCCAATATATACATATGCCAATATGTATATATTGCTATATATATATAGATATATCCTACTATATCTAATATCACATCCAAATAGCAATCATCAATAACTGAAAAAATTCCATATTAAATTTGAGTGAGAAAAATCTCACCTTAGCTTTTTATTTTGCAATCCAATCCAATCCTTCTTTTGTTTTCTCGACTTTAACCTTGTATAAATAATTTATAAATCTATTAATATTCGAATTAAATCGAATAATAAATTTTCATTTGATAACTTCAATTCATCGGTGATTTCGTTTTAATAGTTAAATTAACTGGTAGTTTTATTTAAACTAGTACTTCTCCTTTAAACAGATTTTTCCACTCCCTTAATAAATTATTTTCAATAAATTAATTTTCAAAATATCATACTTATTTTATTTCCTAGAAACTACATATGTACATACTTATGGAATATATATACATACATAATTAAAAATCTGATTTTTCGTAAATCACATATTTTAAAATTTTCCATTTTTAAAAGCTTATCTTCGTATATATATTTTCAATCCCTTATCTATCTATATATATTTTTATATATAACTTAATAAAATAACTGCTTTACATAAATATATTATTAATTTTAAATCCATATTAACTGGAAAAAAACTGCCTAATTAACATTTTAATTAAAATAACCGTTTATACCTTACTGAAATTAAATTACTTTTCTCTATTTTAATCCTTACTGTTTATTTTAAATATGAAAGTATTGTTTCTTCTTCCAAATTTTAAACTGTGACTGTATTAATTTTAAATCAAAAACAAGACAGCAGATACCTCACAGCAATCGACTACGCCAACTTCGTCGAGACAGCAACTTCAAGTCAACTCGGCCTCGATGCCTCGCCGAGCCCTCCACAACAACGCCTCCGTGAGCTTTCAAGCAATCGCCATCACCACCATACCCTAGCCCAAATTCGAACACATCACCTCCTCATCACCCACGGCCTCGAGTCGAACGACGCGACTCCATGAGATACTGCCACCAACCAAACACGTCGCTGCTTCATGCCAACGCCGCCGCCTGCCCTCGCAAGCTTCCACGAACCACCATCGCGAAACCCACGTGCTCCCTCGCGCCTCTGCCTTCACGTCGAGATCCACTCGAGATCCCCCAAATTGCCTCGACGAACTGCCCATCGCGAATCGCTCAAAGGAGCCTCCACGATCGAACGTGGGAATCGAGTTGCCTCGTATCCCCAAATGCTCGCGCACGCGAGCGCGATGTCCTTCCCTGGTCGCGATTTCGATTTTTTGAGATTTGAAAGAGGCTTCGGCCATTCTTCATTTCGAAAGAGGAATTTTCGAAATCCTTTGCTCGGCCGCCATTTTCTTTTAGTTTGAACGGAAGTAGGAATGATTTGAGAAGAACAAGATTTAAACGAGCTTCGGCCATTGTTTTTATTTTTGAACGAGATTTTGAACTGAGGAAGGACGCGATATTGAAATTGAAGACGGCATGGTTATCGCGATTTCTTCCCGTGATGCTCGGCTGAAACAAAGGAGCGTGCTTTAAGGAACGAAAAGTAATTGACGTGACCAATTTTGAAATTTAAATTTAAATTGAATCCGTTTACATTTCAATGCGTTTTCTCACCATATGGTCACGTATCAACTTCGAAAAATACGAAATTGGAAATCCAGTAATAATACAATATTACGGACCCAATGGAACTGGTTTCGTTGAATTCCGAGACTGTTTGAAAAATGACTATTTTTAAATATCGATTCGAACGATTTAATTTCAAACTGAACAATTTACTCCTAAATTCGATTCTGAAGCTTCTGTTATCTTCAGTAATATCAATACGAATTTTAAAAGCTTTCGAAATATTTTTCTTCAGCTTTAAATTGAAGATTCAAATTTAATTCAACTTACAATAGATTAAATTTTATAATTTAATCGTCAGCTTCAAAGTTATATCCGGGATTCAAATTAAATCATCGTTCAAATATTTAAAATTAATTAAATATTCTCAATTTAATTCGTTCAAAATTCTGGGTCGTTACAACGGAGCAATATATGGCCAAATTTAACGAAACGAAAGATGACGTCTCACTCAGAAGATGATTTACAAATTTTCTATGTAAAAATATTTAGGTTTGGAAAACATTTTATTATCATCAATTTTAACCGATATAAATTGGAATAAAATTACACTAGAAAATAAACTTCCAAATTTTCGGATGAAAATTTACCAGTTGCTATGTTAAAATAGACGCATTCCAAATATTAAATTTTTATTTCAAAATTTTATTGTTTAAAATTTCACCAAAAATTCAATTAATTAAATAAATAAAACCACTGAAATTTACGGGTCGTTACACTCTCCCCCACTCAAAACTTTTCGTCCCTGAAAAGGGAGGAGGTAGGAGAATAGAACAACCAGAAAGAAAATAGGTTTGAAAACAACATAAGACAATCAATTTTAAACCATATAAATTTCAAATTAAACTAATTAATTTTAACCCTTTTGAGTTCACTTAAGTTAAACCAACCTATTTATTTCTAAATTCATTATCTTATTATCTAGTCATCCTCAATTAACAGTTTCTAAATCATCAAATTTGTATAATCATTTATTATACTAATATTTTATTCAACAAATTTAATTCTTTTATTCCTAATTATTATTAAGTTTATTCCACTTAATCTATCTTATCACATATATTTAAACCACATAAATCAATTTAAACCATAAAAATTTCAATTTAAATTAATTTATATTCAAAATTGATTTTAAATTCAAGGTATTTCCATAGGTTAATCTAATTTCAATTTTATTAATTCTTTCAAAACAGATTTTTTTTGTCTCATCTAATATTCAATTAACTTATTATTCTATTTCTCTCTATTAACATCTTTATAATAAAATTTAAGTGTATAACATTTACTATAACACTCAAATCTTTCCTTATAAAGTCATTTTATATTGTATATTATCCAATTACATTTTTAACTTTTGAAAATTTTAGGTAAGTTATGTTGAGATGAAATCGGGTATTACACAAATAAAATTTTCCAATTTAACTATTCCAATTTAAATATTTATTCAAGAATTTAAGAGTTAAATTTTCGATTTCAATTCAAACCATTTAGATATAAGTATATATACTATATATATCAAATTAAATATATGATCATATACCAATATATATATATTATAAATCAAGTCATACTTCGAAAATTCAAATCAAATAAATTTTCCAAAACAAAAATGTAGCAAAGCTACAGAATGGTCTCTCCACTTCGAAACTCGAAAATGAATGTCGATGATGCGGCCGCCATCACCGAAATTATTTTCCAGCGACAACGAGAAGAGCACTGATTTCAACATTTAAAATTCTTTGAAAGCCATTTTATTCGAAAATACTTTAAATAATATACAATTTTAAGACTTTAAAACAAAGTTTGAAATCACCAAAAATTTAATTCTTAAATTCTCAATTTAAATTCATTTCAATCCCAAATAAATTTATAAACAATAGTCATTTTGCAATAGTCAATGACTTACAAAACAATAAAATGATAATCAAATATTATCATTTCCAACAAACAAATTATTTAACTTTTAATTCCAGAAAATTTTTCTTATATATTTATAATATAATCATACAAATTTATTTCATTTATCAAATTTGAAAATTATATTGTGTCAGTTTGCTCTGTTAAAGTGTTTTGGGATTCCTATCGATAGCGTTGATCAGACGAATCGATCGAAAATCCAAACCAACATCAACAACTCAAACAACACACTATAAACATAAACTATTTTATATTAATTACAAATACACTCCCTCACACGATGATTCCAGAATTGGATTCCAACACAAGGATAGAGATCCAAATATAGAGGGGCTCTAATCAAAGGGAATTCTAATCTAAAATAGATAGGCTCGAAACGAAGGTTAGATGATTGCATTTCAAACAGGAAGATGGATAAAGTTGTATAAATCGCGGGCAACCTTAACCGGGTCAACCGTGACTTCAGAGATAAGATCGATGTAGAATTCTGAAGCAAATCGACATTTGATTACCAGAGGAAAAATTCGGGTATAGCATAAGATAGCAGCATCGTAAACCGAGGATACATAAATCTCCGGTGAATCAATACCGATTGTAAAGGAGTTTCACCCCAGTACAAATTATTTGAAGATTGGCGAGACCGCTGATTTATTATAGAGATCATTCAAAGTGGAGTTATGGGATACTCCAGAATCAAAAGACACGAATAGGGGAGACTCGAATGGACTTTGGAACCGGAGTGAACGTTCCAAAATTCAAAGGAACCGAGTCAAAGGAGAAGGAATTCAAGCTCGAACGAAAGTGATTCTGTAATTGAATTTACTACATATGCTGAGTTTTTCCTAAAACCATAGCTCTGATACCACATGTAACGACCCAGTGTTTTGGACCATTCAAATCGACAATAAATCCACACATGTCGGACTTGAATAATTCAAAACAATGGATTGTAAATAAAATTTTGCAAAAACTCAGCATATACAATAAATAAAATAATTACAGATCACAGACACAGAGTAATATAACAATAATGCAGCGGAAACAAAAGGATAGTAGTTCATGAAGCTACTATATATATATAACAGAGTTAGACAAGATACAACAGAAGTCTCGAATACAATAGATGTCTCAATACAATAATCAAATACAAGATCTAAATACATCACTGGAATCAACTGAATAACTGAAAGCAGGATCGATAGATAGCTGGATCTCCAAGCGAAGCTCCAACTCCAAAGGTGAGTCTCAAATGTTGTATCACTCAGTCTGACCCGAGCGTAAAGAAAAACACAAAACACTCGAGTCAGGATTAACATTCTTATATTCAATAAATCCAACTCAAGTGAAATATCAACTAAAATACAAGTAACTTAAAGGATGTTTGGGATAACCATCCTCTAAGGGTCCGTTAAACTATTTACTATGTAGTAATATATGCTATATACAGTAGTGTCTAATTAGTAGAGTATAATCATATAGAAAATAGCGTTAAGGGGATGGAGAACCTTAACGCGGTCGGATCTTAAAATCATAATCGTAGTAAAGCTCGATATGGTAGGTGACACGGCACAACTAGGCAATGCCAGGGTAGATATACCAATTACGCATTCGGACTAGTGGTGACGCATAGCAGCCACTACCGCCCACCTCGAACAACACTCCCAAATCAAGGGTGGCCACCAAATCAATCACAAGTAATAGAATGGTATCGAAGAAGTGTGTCCGATAAGAGGTGCTACCTCATTGGTCCGTCAATCGCTCCTGTTTTAGCCACCTTATGCCAACTTACGGGAGTTGGGTCCACGTATATACCTTAGGATCGTCGCCACCATCCTACTTCATTCTGGAATCTCCACCGCGTACACGGTTATCAAAGTGGTTTTCGGTATCGACAGAGAGTATGTCCATATCCGATCTCGGTCTCTTTAACAACCAATCGTTATTATAACACCGTGGTCATTTCAAAATAGTTTATACTTCAAAACCAAAATATCATTATCACTTCAAAACCCAATTTAATACGATATCAATTTCACGTCAAATATATCCATTTTCAAAATCATATCACTTCCCAAAGTTATAATGCTTTCAAATTATAGTCTTCTAAAATCAAAATACTTTGGAAATCCCAGCTTTGAAATCATAGCCTTTTGGAAATCATAACACTTTTCTTTTAAACAGTTTAGATACTAAAAT
Organism: Allium fistulosum; assembly: GCA_030737815.1. Taxonomy (NCBI): domain Eukaryota; kingdom Viridiplantae; phylum Streptophyta; class Magnoliopsida; order Asparagales; family Amaryllidaceae; genus Allium; species Allium fistulosum. The sequence continues at coordinate 448,327,814 of CM060903.1, forward strand.
TAGTATGTATAAAATAAAATAGTTTATAAATAAGATAGTTTATATAAATAGTTATAAGTTAAAATAGTTTAACATAAAATACTTTATATAAAAATGATATATATTAAAATAGTTTATATTAAAATAATTTATAAAGTAAAATATCAATAGGTTTAAATATAATTTAAATTTACTTTATAAAATAGAATAGTTTCCTTAAATTTCACAAATCGATTCAAATCAACTCGAATTCCAAAATTCAAATTTAAATCAGATCTTAAATCATAAATTCCAATTTAGCTTCTAAATAAACCATTCAAAATTTATATTGATTTCCAATATAGATTTGGACCACAAATAAACCATTTCGAAATATATATTTCAAAGCCAATATATTCAACATTTCAAAACTAAATTCGATAATTTTATATATATATCAAATTCACTTTACTATTATTAGTTTGAAATATTTACTTAATCATTTCAATAATATCCAAATACAGCTTAAATTTACTAAATTAAATAAATAAAATATCCCATTTAAATTTTATATAATTTGAAATATTCATTTAAGTCGCTTTTAATCAAATTCAAGTTATGAAATCATAGCTTTAAAATTTCAAATTTTATAAATTTCAAATCAAACTTATTTAAGTAAAATTCTTAAATAAATATAATTTCAAATCATTATAAACTCTATATTTGAATATATATATATATATATATTAAATAAATACTTAAACATGTTATTTAACAACTTTATTAAATCAACTTTAATAAATCTTTAAAATCAATATTTATTAAAACCATATATTTCTTTTCAAACCAAAGAAATCATTTTCAAAAATATATATAAATAGACCAACGGTGTCTGTATATAATTTTCTATCCTATGGTCAAGTGATACGGATATTTATCATTTCAATCCGCAATTTAAAACATATTCGGGTATATATCTTTTCAACCCGAAATCCCAAATTCAATTCAATTGAAAATCGCTTGGGTTTATCATTTCAACCCATAACGATTTTCTCCTATTCTACAGATCGTTCGGGTATGTATCATTTCAACCCATAGTGATTCTATACTAACAAGGAACTTGCAGAGTGATAATAGATATGATAATAAAATAACAATAGTAACAGGCAATATATCATCAATATAAATAACAGATAATGGTGTTAGATGTCACAGGTGAACTGATACAGATAATGACGTATAGAAATCGACAATAAATCCACACATGTCGGACTTGAATAATTCAAAACGATGGATTATAAATAAAATTTGGCAAAATCTCAGCATATACAATAAATAAAATAATTACAGATCACAGACACAGAGTAATATAACAATAATGTAGCGGAAACAAAAGGATAGTAGTTCATGAAGCTACTATATATATATAACAGAGTTAGACAAGATACAACAGAAGTCTCGAATATAATAGATGTCTCAATACAATAATCAAATACAAGATCTGAATACATCACTGGAATCAACTGAATAACTGAAAGCAGGATCGATAGATAGCTGGATCTCCAAGCGAAGCTCCAACTCCAAAGGCGAGTCTCAAATGTTGTATCACTCAGTCTGACCCGAGCGTAAAGCAAAACACAAAACACTCGAGTCAGGATTAACATTCTTATATTCAATAAATCCAACTCAAGTGAAATATCAACTGAAATACAAGTAACTTAAAGGATGTTTGGGATAACCATCCTCTAAGGGTCCGTTAAACTATTTACTATGTAGTAATATACGCTATATACAGTAGTGTCTAATTAGTAAAGTATAATCATATAGAAAATAGCGTTAAGGGGATGGAGAACCTTAACGCGGTCGGATCTTAAAATCATAATCGTAGTAAAGCTCGATATGGTAGGTGACACGGCACAACTAGGCAATGCAAGGGTAGATATACCAATTACGCATCCGGACTAGTGGTGACGCATAGCAGCCACTACCGCCCACCTCGAACAACACTCCCAAATCAAGGGTGGCCACCAAATCAATCACAAGTAATAGAATGGTATCGAAGAAGTGTGTCCGATAAGAGGTGCTACCTCATTGGTCCGTCAATCGCTCCTGTTTTAGCCACCTTATGCCAACTCACGGGAGTTGGGTCCACGTATATACCTTAGGATCGTCGCCACCATCCTACTTCATTCTGGAATCTCCACCGCGTACACGGTTGTCAAAGTGGTTTTCGGTATCGACAGAGAGTATGTCCATATCCGATCCCGGTCTCTTTAACATCCAATCGTTATTATAACACCGTGGTCATTTCAAAATAGTTTATACTTCAAAACCAAAATATCATTATCATTTCAAAACCCAATTTAATACGATATCAATTTCACGTCAAATATATCCATTTTCAAAATCATATCACTTCCCAAAGTTATAATGCTTTCGAAATTATAGTCTTCTAAAATCAAAATACTTTGGAAATCCCAGCTTTGAAATCGTAGCGTTTTGGAAATCATAACACTTTTCTTTTAAACAGTTTAGATATTAAAATTAGTATGTATAAAATAAAATAGTTTATAAATAAGATAGTTTATATAAATAGTTATAAGTTAAAATAGTTTAACATAAAATAATTTATATAAAAATGATATATATTAAAATAGTTTATATTAAAATAATTTATAAAGTAAAATATCAATAGGTTTAAATATAATTTAAATTTACTTTATAAAATAAAATAGTTTCCTCAAATTTCACAAATCGATTCAAATCAACTCGAATTCCAAAATTCAAATTTAAATCAGATCTTAAATCATAAATTCCAATTTAGCTTCTAAATAAACCATTCAAAATTTATATCGATTTCCAATATAGATTTGGACCACAAATAAACCATTTCGAAATATATACTTCAAAGGCAATATATTCAACATTTCAAAACTAAATTCGATAATTTTATATATATATCAAATTCACTTTACTATTATTAGTTTGAAATATTTACTTAATCATTTCAATAATATCCAAATACAGCTTAAATTTACTAAATTAAATAAACAAAATATCCCATTTAAATTTTATATAATTTGAAATATTCATTTAAGTCGCTTTTAATCAAATTCAAGTTATGAAATCATAGCTTTAAAATTTCAAATTTTATAAATTTCAAATCAAACTTATTTAAGTAAAATTCTTAAATAAATATAATTTCAAATCATTATAAACTCTATATTTGAATATATATATATATATATATATATATTAAATAAATACTTAAACATATTATTTAACAACTTTATTAAATCAACTTTAATTAATCTTTAAAATCAATATTTATTAAAACCATATATTTCTTTTCAAACCAAAGAAATCATTTTCAAAAGTATATATAAATAGACCAACGGTGTCTGTATATAATTTTCTATCCTATGGTCAAGTGATACGGATATTTATCATTTCAATCCGCAATTTAAAACATATTCGGGTATATATCTTTTCAACCCGAAATCCCAAATTCAATTCAATTGAAAATCGCTTGGGTTTATCATTTCAACCCATAACGATTTTCTCCTATTCTACAGATCGTTCGGGTATGTATCATTTCAACCCATAGTGATTCTATACTAACAGGGAACTTGCAGAATGATAACAGATATGATAATAAAATAACAATAGTAACATGCAATATATCATCAATATAAATAACAGATAATGGTGTCAGATGTCACAGGTGAACTGATACAGATAATGACATATATATAACAATGTGAATAACTAACAGCAGCATATTTCAATTAACGTTTCAATTGAAATCAAATTTAATAAATATAAGAACGTTAATCGTGAGTGATTGCTCACCTTTCAAGGCTAGATAGATTTGACAATGGAATGAGTTACAACCCAAGCGAGAATTCCAAAATGAAGCTAGATTGGCACGATTTGACGGACAAGCTGATAAATGGGAAATCGATAAGAACAAGATATATTGCATATAATTTATATTTTCTAAAATCTACATTTAACTTAAACACCAATCAAAATACATCTATATATATACACACACATATATATTTTAACCCAATATATAGACAAACCAAAAAAAGAAAATTCTTTATATTTAAAATTCAAAACTAATGTTCATAAGAATATTAATATAAACTTGCTTTGCTAAAATAAATATACTGGCTCAAAGCAGATCACATAAACTCGTGTAATTTTTCAGTTTTAAACATATATATACCCAACATTCAACTTAAACCCATATATTAAAAATAAGATTAACCTTTACATTATCCCTAACAGTCAAATAGATAAAACGAAATCCTTACATTATATTTGGAACAATCAAACACATAAATTAAAACCCAGATTTCCATACAGTATTTTAAAATTTTACATTTCTTAAAACACCTATCTTTCCCACATCAAACAGATATGTTTTGATGTAACAGGAATGACTTAAAATGTATATACATATCAAAATAACCTTATTAACTCAACTGATAATGTAAAACACTTAAAATACATTACACCTATGTCTATATATACATACAGTATACATATAATTATTCCTTAATATACAAACACTTTCTAAAAGCAAAATATAAAGAAAGAAAGAGGAGTTGGAAAATATAATTATGCAACTTCTCTGATCCTAAAATGTGTGCATAATATTGTAACATATATATGCTGAAATGAACATAATATATATAGCATATAAGTATACTTTGAAATTTAACAGCTTGGCTTTAGATAACCAAATATATATTACTGGATCACTATATGTAAGTATACTTATATATAAAAGCTTTTGAATATACATATCAATAACAGAGAAGTAGTGAAATAGAATTTGAAAATACTTTGGATACATATATGCATACTAACCTTTAAACATCTATATATATACTTTTTAACGTAAATAGAATATTCCAATCATATTATATCTACTTAATATACAATTTGTGACATATATATATATACATAAATAAAAATAGACACTTATATAAACGTGTACAAACCTGTAACCCATATAAACTCACACTTTAACCAACAGATCATTTAAAACTTACGTATACAATATATATGTATGAATATCATTATATATGTAGACAATATCAAACTCTTGTACAAAAATCTAGATATATATATGTATATATAGAACAACGTATTATCCTACATAAATACACCTATATACTAATAAACACTGTAAACTTTTATATACACTCACATATATTAAATATAATACATATACTTACAAATTCCAACAGAAGAGGAGGAAGACGGGGTGGTGGCTGCTGTAAACTTTGGCCAAGCTTGGTAAACGCACGGTAGAGGAAAGAGGAGGGGAGTATATGCAGGCCGAAGTGATGGGGTTGGAGAGCGAAAGCAGTGAGGTGATGAGATGGTCGGTTTGAACACGTGAAATGGAAGATTTCCTCGGAGAGAAAACTCGCGCATGGTGGAAGAGGAGCGAACGGTGAAGTGTTGATGAGGCGATCCGAGTGGTTGCGCACGTGGACTTCAAGAGCTTGGAACGAAGATAAGTAGGAAACAAAATAAATGAAATGAAGAAGAAAGTGTTTCAGACTGTATTAATAAATCATATATTATATTAGCTCAAAATAAACAAATCAAAGAAGAAAATGAGATAATGAACCACATTAGTATAGATGACAACCGATGAGAATATTGAAAGTTTGACGTTAATATCTGAGAATATGAAAGGTGGTGACCATTGGTTACAAGGTGGATAATAAATGGTTATGGGAAGCTAAAGAGCCAAAATGTGGAACCGATACGGAAGTTGTTTTCCGCAGATTCCGCTGCTTACCGGGCTTCAAAATACCGAATTGAATATATCGTAGAGATCTACGTGACGAGACGATCAAAACGGTATACAGATATCAGTGGCACGATCGTCCGATCAAAAGTCGGTATCGGAATGAAATGCTGCTAATTTGCCAGAAATAAGATCGACGGAGCAATATATGGCCAAATTTAACGAAACGAAAGATGACTTCTCACTCAGAAGATGAATTACAAATTTTCTATGTAAAAATATTTAGGTTTGGAAAACATTTTATTATCATCAATTTTAACCGATATAAATTGGAATAAAATTACACTAGAAAATAAACTTCCAAATTTTCTAATGAAAATTTACCAGTTGCTATGTTAAAACAGACGCATTCCAAATATTAAATTTTTATTTCAAAATTTTATTGTTTAAAATTTCACCAAAAATTCAATTAATTAAATAAATAAAACCACTAAAATTTACGGGTCGTTACAACATTCGTATAAATTGCACTGCCAAATCTCAATAGCCAGCAGCAAGGGGGTTTGAACTGCAAGGACAAAGATGAACACAAAAATACTCACATAATGGTCAATCAGTGCAAACCAGGCAATGAGCAGTACAAGGCTGCTCACCACCATAAGACCAAACTTAACAGCATCCAGGATATGGAGATTAAAACAGCAACACTCCCACCCCATTCATTCAAGCACAAAGCCATACGGGTGAAGGAACCCCGAACTTCAATAATAGAACATATATATATATGAATGTATATATATATATATATCAATTATATATATATACCCATATATACGTAAATAGGCAACTCAAGTTTCACTTATCACCACTCAAAACTTAGTTCGAGAATATCAAACAGAAAAGCAAAGGCATCAGCATAATTCCAAGGATTTAAGGGGTTCGATTGTAATATGAAAATAGGCGAAACCCCAATTCACAAAATCACTAAAATTCATCCAAGCCTATAGAAAGCTACACACCCAAAATCATCTAAATCATGCACGAAATACTTAAGATTGAATTAGAGGGTGTGAGTAAAAATCACTCACATTATCTCGAAGAGCACAAATCCATCAGTCGCAATTCCCTTTCCCCCTCCCCCACTCAGCTCGCCTTTGCACGGTGCCTGACAAGGGTTCGGGAAATATTCGAAATCGAACCCTAGCAGCCATTTTGTTTTTGTTTGTTTTGTTTTGGGCTTGCGAAGAGAAATGAATGGAGGAGGAGGAAACGGGTATCTGCCTTTGATAACAACACAGCACCAAGAAAAAAAACGTGGGCCAAGATTTTATTTAAAGCCCACATAACCCTTAACAAATTTTATTTCAAATTTTTAAAAGAATCTCAACCCGATTAAAAACTCCCAATAGCAAATAGCTAGCAAATTTAATCGTCTAATGACGATAATTAACTGGTGCAAAACCCTGGGTCGTTACAGACTCCCCTCCTTATAAAAATTGTGTCCCCGCAATTTTCATAATTAAAGTCGTCCATAACAATTATTTTTCTAACATAAACTGGTTAAGCTAGAAAAGTAAAGGTCAAGAATACAAACGCCAAAGAAATCTTTTAATTTCATAAAAGAAATTCACAAATTTTCAACAAAATCTAATTATCAAATAGATAATCAGAAAACATCAAAACTGAATAAATACAATTAACAGCAATATTTAATTATCAATTAGATAATTAGAATACAGAAATCACAAAACAGCAATATCTAATTATCGATACGATAATTAGAAAACAGCAAAATCTAATTATCAACAAAGATAACTAGAAAACACAAATCACAAATCGCAAAACCGCAAATATCTAATTATCAACAAGATAATTAGAAAGCACGAACTTCATAATAAGAAAACTCTAACTATCAACAGAGATCAATAGAAGAATTATCAATGATGATAATTAGAAAACAGCAATTCAATATAATCAACATAATCTAGAAATCGATAAAATGATAACTAGAAAACAGCATAAAATGGATCACAATATAAAATTGGATCCCTACATATCACATAATCTAGAATCAATTAGAGACTAGAAAATCTCATAATCATCAAAATTAGCAAATATCTAATTATCAACAAAGATAATTAGAACACAAATCAGCAATTATCTAATTATCAAAAACGATAATCAGAAAACAACAAATATCTACTTATCAAAAACGATAATCAGAAAACAACAAATATCTAATTATCAACAAAGATAATTAGAACTCAAATCAACAAATATCTAATTACCGATACGATAATTAGAAAACAAAAAATATCTAATTATCAACAAAGATAATTAGAACACAAATCAACAAATATCTAATTACCGATACGATAATTAGAAAACAACAAATATCTAATTATCAACAAAGATAATTAGAAAACAACAAATATCTAATTATCAACAAAGATAATTAGAACTCAAATCAACAAATATCTAATTATCAACAAAGATAATTAGAAAACAACAAATATCTAATTATCAACAAAGATAATTAGAACTCAAATCAACAAATATCTAATTACCTGCAGATAATTAGAAACAACAAATTAGCACTATCTAATTATCAATTAGATAATTAGAGACAGCTATTAGTGGATCGATCCCAGCAAATGGTGAGCTTAAGCGATAAGTGTTTGCGCCAAAATTGGTCACAAACCCCGAATGTCGTGAAAGCACCAGTTCCCAATCACAGTTCACAGATAACAAATATGTAGAGAAATGAAAATGAAGAACACTCAGAAAATTGAAAAGAGCAGCAGTTAACAACACAGATTTTATAGTGGTTCGGCGATCTTGCCTACGTCCACTCTGAAGCTTATGATTTTATTGATTCACTTGATAACTTCAATCTGTTACAGTGGATTACAATTGATGATCGCTCTGAAGTTCGAATACAACAGTAATCATAAGACATAGAATTGAATCTGGCAGAGTCTGGACGCTTCAGAATCCCGATCCCCTGTTCTTGAACGACCTGGGGCTCTATTTATAGGTGTAGGAGGCTGATATTTCGCCTAAAATTAGGGAGACTACTTCTGGCACGTGTGGGGGCCCATGCGCCCGTGTCCAGAAAATCTGGGCCCGCTTCGGGATCGATTCGAACTCCATTCGAATCGATCAAGAATTCATCTGATGGAGCTGAAATTTGGTGAGAACATTCTTCAACATGTGCCTAAGCTCCTGTGAAAATTTCATATCGTTTGGGCTTGGGGATCATGAGATATGGTCGATACGAATTCGCTTTTCCGGTTGCAACATTCTGTTCGAATCGACGACTTCGAATCCATTGCTTCGAATCGATCCAAGCACGCGCTAGCAGGTTGACGTGGCGCGCATTCTTCGCATCGATCCACATTTTTCGCCGAGTTGATAGAGTCGTCCCTTGAATTTCGCCGCTTTGACTCAGTCGATTCGAAGGCTTTACTCATGCATGGATTCGAACTAAGACTCGTTCGTATCGATCATATCTCACTTCAGCTGATCGATACGAAATGAAGACACTGGTTGGATTCGAAGAGAGGTATCTTCATGGATTTGAAGGTCCTCCAAGCTTGATGGATACGAAGGAAACATCGTTGATGGATTCGAACCAGATGGTTGTGGTGCTAACGTGATGGATTCGAACATGGGCGCCTTCGATGGATTCGAACAGCACCTTGTTGATGGATACGAACTTAAGGCCACTCTGATCGATGCAAATTCAATCGATTCGAACTGTGGGTCCGCGATGGATACGAAAATAGGGTGTTCTCTTCCAACTTGCATCGATCATAACTTGAGCATACGAACTCGGATTGACTTGAAATTTGGAGTGCTGGCTTTCATGACTCTGCTTGTCGTGTCCTATCAATTGTAGCCTGATCCGGGCTCGAACAAAATTCATCGATATCCATGGTGAAACAGCGTATAACGAACTTTTACGATGAACTGTCTTTTGTTTTCCAGTCAACTTTTTGGTGTCACGACCTTGCCAAAAGGCGGGATAACATTTGCCCCCCAAAACATGCCTTGCGATAGGAAGGTGTGTTTTGTAGTTCCATAAGCTGGATGTTCATATCCTATCATCGACTTGTAAAGAACTTGATAGTCTTTCCTGACCACGAATGACGATCGTTCGCGACCGTATGTCATTTGAGGTAATATGGGACCATTCGAGGTCGGATGCCGTTCGCGGTAAATAACGAAATGGGACCGTTCGTGGTCAGATGCCGTTCGCGGCAAACAAAGAAATGGGACCGTTCGCGGTCGGATGCCGTTCGCGGCAAATAACGAAATAGGACCGTTCGCGGTCGGATGTCGTTCTAGACGAGTTATGACCGTTCGCGATTGGGTGTCGTTCTAGACGAATTATGACCGTTCACGGTCGGGTGATGTGGAAAGAAGAATGTGATCGTTCGCGATCGTGTGCCGTACGAGGCAAAAATGTGATCATTCGCGATCGAATGTCATATTAGGTGAATTGTGATCGTTCGTGGTCGGGTGCTGCACGAGGCAGAGTGTGATCGTTCGCGAACGAATGTTATACTAGATGAAGTGTGACCGTTCGCGGTCGGGTGCCGTTCGAGGCTAATGGTGACCAGTCGAGGTCGGATGTCGTTCGAGGCTAATGGTGACCGTTCGTGGTCGGGTGCCGTTCGAGGCAAATGAGTGTGCCCGGGGGGGGACTTAGTATTATCGATGTCAGGTTCACGTTCGGGTGAATTTCTAAATCAGCGATCGTGGCGGTTCGTCGCCATACAAGGTGTGCTTGTGGACCGTTCGCGATCCAAATCATACGCGAGTAACTTCTTCTACAGGATTGCAAATATCAAATTAAGGTTCACATGAATTCCATAACAGAAATGTCCAAACAAGCAAGGTCTACATGTCCAAATCAACATGAAACAAAAGCAAAGCAAGGATGCCAAAGTGTAAATTCTCATTACGAGACAGTCAATAATCATTCAGAGCATGCATGTGGATCGTTCGCGATCTCATACATGTGGATCATTCGCGATCTCATACATGTGTAAATGGTTTGATGGTGTCAATGAGAAGTTTACGACTCGTTCATCGTTATTTAAATCAATTGATAACCATACGGTGCCTCGGCTCGGGGTCACCCCTAGCTGATGTAGACGATGGTCGCTCTGGTTCGACTGCTGGACCTTGCCTCCGCACATACTGAAGTAGCCTACCATTCCTGATATGCCCTTCTACCTCATCCTTCAGGTGTCTACAGTCATTTGTGCTATGTCCATTCAGCTCGTGGAATAAGCAATATTTGTTTGATTTTCTCTCGTCGGTAGTTGGATCCCGTCGTATTGGTTTACGATAGGCATCTTGCTCTCGGGTGTCTTGGTAGATTCGCTCCAAACCCTCGTTGAGTTCTGAATAGGTGGTAAATCGCGGCTCCCTCCGTTGCCGCTTTGACCTATCATCGTTTTCTTCAGCCTTTCGCTTCCCTTTACCAGTCTCTGCACCTTTTCCGGGTGAATTACCGCCTCTAACTGCGTAAACATTGATTTCTTCTTCTCTCTCCGTACGAGCATCCTCTAATCGCAAAAACTTTTCAGCTTCATGATAAAACTCTCCCAGGTCCGTAGGTGGATCCTTAGTTAGTGAATTCTTGAACTCTGTGCCATCAGATATTCCAGATACAGCTGCCATCATGACCATAGATGGATCTGGCCGATCCACCGATGTTGCTGCAGCATTGAATCGCGTCAGAAAATTCCTCAAAGACTCCCCAGCTTTCTGCTTTAGCATTGCCAAACTCATCACATTCTTGGGTCTTGCAATGTGGACCCTAAATTGCTCCATGAATCTTTCAGTTAAATCTGCCCATGTTCTTATGGAGCCATTCTCCAACTGCCTAAACCATAATGCTGCGATATCTTTTAAATACAATGGAAAGCACCGGGCCATGACTTCCTGTGATGCCCCCAGTACCTCCATATGCCTCATATACTTCATCAGATGGACCGCAGGGTCCGTCCTCCCATCGTACATCTCCACTGATGGTAACTTGAATTCTGGTGGGTTCCTAGCCATCCTAATCGCAGGAGAAAAGGGACTCATGTTCACGTCTTTGAGATCTCTGTTTACTAATCTGCCTCTCATGGCTTGCCTGACTATCTCTGCCAATCTATCATTGTCTCCGAGCTGTAGTCCTCGTTCACTACCTTTGATCTGCCCTCCGAGTCCGTGTGAGCTTTCAGGTGTATGCCCCCCTGGCTGAGCGTTCATCCCTCTATCGTCGCCAGGTTGCTCGGATGTCCTTGTCTCTCTTCCCGGGTTCGGATCAACATGTCCTAAGTGTGTGCCTCCCAGCTCCGGCACTGCGCCAGATGGTCCTGCTCTGTTCTGGATTCTGGTTGTTCCTTGATTTTGCGCTCCAAGTTGTCCAATCTGTTGAAGCAAATTCTGGATCATTTCCTCCTGTCTCTTCATCATTGTCTCCATCTCATCCCTGGTGATGAAGATCGATGCTTGGTTTGCTCCTGAGGAAGCCTCTTGACTTCCTTCGTGCTGACTTCTCTCAGCTCTTTGCCTTCTACTTGTTTGTCGGGTCACTGTCTTTCAAATCTTCAAGCTTTCATATTTGAACTTCAAATCTTGTGTAGCGGGTGCTAGTCGTTCTCAGTGAAAGCACCAAAGTGTTTGCGCCAAAATTGGTCACAAACCCCGAATGTCGTGAAAGCACCAGTTCCCAATCACAGTTCACAGATAACAAATACGTAGAGAAATGAAAATGAAGAACACTCAGAAAATTGAAAAGAGCAGCAGTTAACAACACAGATTTTATAGTGGTTCGGCGATCTTGCCTACGTCCACTCTGAAGCTTATGATTTTATTGATTCACTTGATAACTTCAATCTATTACAGTGGATTACAATTGATGATCGCTCTGAAGTTCGAATACAACAGTAATCATAAGACATAGAATTGAATCTGGCAGAGTCTGGACGCTTCAGAATCCCGATCCCCTGTTCCTGAATGACCTGGGGCTCTATTTATAGGTGTAGGAGGCTGATATTTCGCCTAAAATTAGGGAGACTACTTCTGGCACGTGTGGGGGCCCATGCGCCCGTGTCCAGAAAATCTGGGCCCGCTTCGGGATCGATTCAAACTCCATTCGAATCGATCAAGAATTCATCTGATGGAGCTGAAATTTGGTGAGAACATTCTTCAACATGTGCCTAAGCTCCTGTGAAAATTTCATATCGTTTGGGCTTGGGGATCATGAGATATGGTCGATACGAATTCGCTTTTCCGGTTGCAACATTCTGTTCGAATCGACGACTTCGAATCCATTGCTTCGAATCGATCCAAGCACGCGCTAGCAGGTTGACGTGGCGTGCATTCTTCGCATCGATCCACATTTTTCGCCGAGTTGATAGAGTCGTCCCTTGAATTTCGCCGCTTTGACTCAGTCGATTCGAAGGCTTTACTCATGCATGGATTCGAACTGAGACTCGTTCGTATCGATCATATCTCACTTCAGCTGATCGATATGAAACGATGACACTGGTTGGATTCGAAGAGAGGTATCTTCATGGATTTGAAGGTCCTCCAAGCTTGATGGATACGAAGGAAACATCGTTGATAGATTCGAACCAGATGGTTGTGGTGCTAACGTGATGGATTCGAACATGGACGCCTTCGATGGATTCGAACAACACCTTGTTGATGGATACGAACTTAAGGCCACTCTGATCGATGCAAATTCAATCGATTCGAACTGTGGGTCCGCGATGGATACGAAAATAGGGTGTTCTCTTCCAACTTGCATCGATCATAACTTGAGCATACGAACTCGGATTGACTTGAAATTTGGAGTGCTGGCTTTCATGACTCTGCTTGTCGTGTCCTATCAATTATAGCCTGATCCGGGCTCGAACAAAATTCATCGATATCCATGGTGAAACAGCGTATAATGAACTTTTACGACGAACTGTCTTTTGTTTTCCAGTCAACTTTTTGGTGTCACGGCCTTGCCAAAAGGCGGGATAACAATAAGCCTAAACTGCACCGCACGTGCAACAGCAAATGGCCGAAGCCTCACCGAGTACTATAATTTTGGCGCCCAACAAATGACCCAAAGGTCCAACAAATGACCCGAAGGTCTAGTACTGGTGATTAACCCGAAGGTCCAGCAAATGTGTCACTAACTCTCAATCAGAAGATCTCATCGGTGACAACGATCGTGTATATAATAACCACGTGTTCACCTCCGTCTACTAATGATAGATAACTCCACGGATTTGGTTTCAATTAACGAGTCCAGAATTAACCGTTTTAGTAAAAGTGAGGGTCCATAGTCCGCACTTTTTCTAATACGTTTAAGTCGCTTTCTCGTTGACCGAAAACCCCACATAGAACCCGAAGGTCCTGAGCCCGAAAGCCCACACATAGAATCCGAAGATCCTAAGCCCAAAAGCCCCACATAAGTGTCACTAACTTTTGGTTAGTAATCCGAATAATGTTAACAGTGAGTCCCATACCACACGTTCGCACTGAACGGTTTACTAACCACTAGCTACGTTCCACTGTGTATGATTCAATTAACGAGTCCGGAATTAACCGTACAAGTAAAAGTGAGGGTCCATAGTCCGCACTTTTTCTACGATGTTTAACTCTCTTTCTCGTTGACTGAAAGTGCAAAAACGTGTATTTTATAAAAGTTTTTCAATGTAGTCAAATGAACAATTCTAGAATTAATCGAATTAATAATAGTGAGGGTTCATAGTCCGCACTTTTGTTAAAACACTTAATTCGATTCCTCGTTCCTTTGAAAACACAAAACAATCTGAAAACCATTTATTTTAAACGAATGGAATCACGTGGAAAATCATCAAAACAGCGAAAACAGTCATAACAGCAACGGCTAATTATCGACAGAGATAAATAGAAGAAATATCACTGAAGATAATTAGAAAACAACAACATCTTATTGCAATATAAACAAAGAAATCACTTGATTATATCTTCAATGAAGATAATTTAAAACAACAAAAATCTAATCAAATATGCAATTAGCATAAAAGAAAACCACAAAAATCTCAACAAAATCACATAACTGCAATCGCTGCGGATCCTCAAATCGGATTCGAAATTTTCAAAGAAAACAAAAACAAACACATCTAAGTAACAGCATCAACACAATATCAGCAAAATCTAATTATCAATTAGATAATTAGAAAACACAAAAATCACAAACAGTGATTTCTACTTATCGACAGAGATGAATAAAAGAATTATCACTGAAGATAATTAGAAAACAACAGAATTCACAACAGCAAATTCTAATTATCGACAGAGATAAATAGAAGAATTATCACTTAAGATAATTAGAAAACAACAAAATTCATAACAGCAAATTCTAATTATCGACAGAGATGAATAGAAGAATTATCACTGAAGATAATTAGAAAACAACAAAATTCATAAATGAATTAAAAACAACAAATACAAAATTAACATTCATACCAAAATATGTATCACATTGTCTCTCAAGTGTTTAGGAACTCATATCGATGACGCTGATCAGACGCATCGACCAGAATTCTTAATTACTCATCCGACGATTGATACAATAAACTACAAATCACTTTTTAAATTCTTTTTAGGAATTTTAAACTTGATTGCAGAAATGTCCATTTTCAAAACATGAACATTCTTTAAATATACAACCAAGCAACAACCCATAAACAATTATATTATATTTACAAGAATTTTCAATTCCAATAAATACTCTTATTTCTAATCCATCTAGAAATTTTATTTTATTATTTAACCATTGGTTAAACAGCATAATGAAATTAATTTCATTTTCTTAATTTGATTTTTAAGTCAAAAGGGTTATCAGCTATACTCAGCGAAGGCAGTCTCACTGTTTCCGCTGCGCACTCTGATAAACAGAACACAAATTAATCAAATCATCAAAACACAATTTCACTTTTATTTTTAAATAAAGATATTTAAAAAAATTCATCATATTTTCAAAACTTTAGTTTTGACCCAAAGGCACAAATAAAAACATCAACAAATAGTTGTAACACATGTTCCATCTAAGTTCTGTTCTATATTATGTCCATGAACCCCTGCTCTGATACCAATTGTAACACCCCACCTCTATGCTCACAATAACAAAGAGTATTAAAAGGAAATACTGTCTGTTATTACGAAGAATAAGGCTGGATAGGAGCGGCCATTCGTAGTTAGGCCTTACGCTAGTATTGGTTATCTCGATAGGAGTGGTATATATTATTTTTTTCATCTCTTTGTTTATTTACTCCCATCGACGTATTCAATTCCAGTATAAAACGAACTACGATGGTTCATAATAGTTCAGGACAACATATATAATAATAACACAGATAAGCTAAACACAGAACACAGATAATATAAAATCTCATATATAACCGAAGTCAGTTACAATACATGTGATACAACTACAACTGTCGACACTGGAAGTTACATATACAAGTACATTATTATAAATAATATACATGAATACATATCATCCTATAAAATAACACTGACTACTCCAAAAGATATGAAGAGACTTCATAGCTCAAGCAGTATCCCAAGCGAGATATCAACAGCCTGTAATAACTCAGTTTGACCCGAGTATTAATTCAAAAGAAAATAATACACGGATCAGACTAATTCAAACTCAGTAATTAATGCACGGAAGCAATAATAATTAAAATAACAAATAGACGACAATCACAATAAATCCCGCATATCCAATCCTCTAATAAGAAAATCAGATAACGGTATATATAACACGTAACAGCATTAAACAGCGAATCAGCAAAGCCAAATAATCAACAAAGATAAATAGAAGAATTATCAATGAAGAAACAGCGGAATAGCATAAATAGCGAATTCAACAAAATCCGATTATCAACAAAGATAAATAGAAGAATTATCGATGAAGATAATTAGAAAACAACAGAGTAACATAAACAGCAATTAACAGCAAATTCTAATTATTAAATAAATAATTAGAAAACAACAAACGACATAAACAACAATATCTAATTATCACTAGGATAATTAGAAAACACAAAATGGCCGAATCAACGATATCTAATTATCGACAAGATAATTAGAAGAATAATCAATGAAGATAATTAGAAAACAGCAAAATCTAATTATTAAATAAATAATTAGAAACAACATAATCTAATTATCTAATAGATAATTAGATAACAACAAAATAATCAAATTAAACCAAATCAAAATACAATTTCAAAATATATTGAATTGGCCACATGAAACAATTCAAGCAATTGAAATTATCAAATAAAACGTCAATTCTGATTGGCTGCAGTACACGCTCATGTTCACTGCCTCGCCACTGCAGAAAATGACGTCATCACAACTCCAAATATTTAAACTAAACTCAATCACACAACTAAGTGCGTATAGTTCAGCAAGCGCGTTGCGGCAATCAACGCTACAAAACACACGCATACATAGCTATATACATATGCATATAAATATGTATATGTATATATATATACCAACTATATATATGTGTGTACACAATCAATTATAAATTCGAATCAAAACACACGCATACATAGCTATATACATATACATATAAATATGTATGTATATGTGTATATATATATATACCAACTATATATATGTGTGTATAATCATTACTTTATAAATTAAAGCAGCAACATATAAAAGTGCATGGCAATCTAGTTTCGAAATGGGTAACAGAGAATGCAAAACTGCAGCAGTAGCAGGTAGAATAACAAACTAGCCTGCTAAAATATTCACAATTACCAATATATATGCACAGCCGAAAGGAATGAGTGGTCAACTTAAATGTACTTAACCATAGGTGTAAATATGGCACAACAATGATATAGATGGCCAACAGCTTTTGAATGGAACTGCAAGGCAACTGGCCTTGAATGCATGCACACATTTATAAATATGTGGCACAGTGAATTGAAAATGGCCAACACTTTCGAATGGACAGCAAGAACAAATGAGATAGCCAACATAGTTTCACACATATACATTTATGGCACCGCAAATGAATGAATTAAATGGCCAACAACTTTCGAATGGGCAGCACGAATAAATGGGATGGCAGACATACATTTATGCTCGAAATAAAAGAGTAGTTCACACTCGAAAACTACATACGTGAGCAAGTGGAAAAGACCACAAACATGGTCAGATCACACGCATGCACAAAGGCCGAGATATGATGCATCAAACATCAACAAGAAAGCAAGAACAGGGACATATAATTGTGTACATGAACCAAACAAGAGTGTGCAACATATGGTGATACAGGGTGTTTGACCCATCAACAAATACCAATGTTTAAAGAGGTCACATGTAACAACCCGGGGTTTAGCTTCAAATTTATAATCGTCATTTAACGATTTAAGTGATGATAATTGCTATTGAATTTTGATCGGTTGGAATCCTTTGGTAAAATTTGCAATTGGATTTTTCTAGGGTTAAAAATCTTTTATAAATTGTTAAGTGTTTTGCGGGCTTCAATTTAATAATTGGGCCACGTTTCATTCGTTTTGATGCCGTGATTGTTGTCGAAGGTTGATAACCCGATTCATTTGGTCTCCTCTTCGTTAAAACCCTAGAGACAAAGCAAACGAAAAAAAATAAAAATTAAAGAGCGACGTTCTTGAATTAGGGCTTCGTCTTCTTTCTGGCGACTCTGGAATTATGAGCTTCGGCTCCTTCTGTTGCTCTGGCGAATCTGGATTGTTGAGCTTCAGCTCCTCGATTCTCTGTTCCTCTGGCGAATTGAGACTTTAGCTCCTCTTCGCTTGATTCTGAAATTAGGGCTTTGGTTTCTCGAAGGCGATTGCCTTCGTTTTGCTCGATCGAGTGAGGAAACTTGTTGCTTGCTCGTCGAATCAAAGGTGAGTAAACCTATACTCACATCTAATTCAATTTTTCAGTGCTTGTTTTGGGTTTGAAACCCCTTGATTTTCGTTCGTATATTCGTCTGATGATTTGTTTGAATTTATCAACTTATTTTTCACGGCATTGATTTCGACTCCTTGGTCATCATGGTGTTGATTTTCTTTGACTTTGGCCATTACAGTATTTTGATTTCGAACTGCTGTAGTCTGGTCTCACTGGTTTAATATGCATACTTCCTCCAGTTCACTGTGTTTCACCTTGTATTACATGCTGATGATCTGATACTTTGTGTTGCTATGTTGAGTTGGTTCATGTTGTAGTCTTGATGCATTTGAACTGTAGCTGTTAGTCATGTATACAGATCACTTGTTCACTTCTGTTGAGTTGATTCCTTCTTGAATCTGTGTACATGTTGCCTGAGATTTGCTGTTTTGGTTCATGTACCTTCTAGTCTCTATTGCACTAATTCATTTGAATCGGTGTTGTTGTGCACTCTTGTTGTAGTTATGGTTTGCATTTAGTTTGTACAGTCATTGATGCACTGTTGCATATCACCTCTGTTCTCACTTGACAATTCTGGTTACTTACAGCTGTTCTCTCTGTAGCATATTCACTTGTTTATGTGCATGTGTATATTTATGCTTCATTGTACTTCTGAAGTTACTTGAACTCTAGTCTGTGATCTTTGACCTGAGTGTATTTCATTTGCAATTACACTTGTACCATTCACTGTATCATGGTTGCAGTTGCTTTGAGTCTAAATTGATGTTGTTGTTGGATCCAGTGTACATTCAATAGGAATATATTTTTGTTGCTTGAATTCCACGGCATTGATTTCGACTCCTTGGTCATCACGGTGTTGATTTTCTTTGACTTTGGCCATTGCAGTATTTTGATTTCGAACTGCATATTTCTTCTTGCTTCAATTCATAGCTTCGGCTTTGATCATTTTTGACTTATTTGCGTTCTTTTGCTCCCTTGATTACCGCTGCTCTGACCTGACATGTTCATTGTCTCCTGACTTGGTATTCGTTAATAGTTGATTTGAATTTATATTGGCTTTGAGAATTGTCTTTGGTTATGTGATATTCATTCCTATATACTCACAGTGTTGTATTGCTCGATAAACCGTGGTAGCACTTTCGACCTTGTTCGAACTATTCTTCACTGTCCTGTTCATGTCGTTTGATTTTGTTCTTTGGTTGGTCTGACTTTGTTTGTATCACTGCACATGCTTACTTGAGGCTTGCATTGTTTGATGACTGTACTGTTCACTATACATATAGGTTGCTGCATCATGTTGTTTACTGTGGATATTGTATTCTTCTGTTTAGTGTTGATGCATTGAGTTGTTGTAGTCGAGTTGCTTCACCATACTTTAGTTCGAGCCTTGTTGTCCTGTGTCTGGTCATGTATCAATGTGCACAGTGCACTGTATGTTGTTCAATTTGGATTTTCGTTGTTCACTGCAACATTTTGTTTGCATTTTTAATATGCAGACACTTGAGCATTTTTGTTGTTCACTTCAACTTTGGTTTGCATACTTGATATGAAGTAACCTGTAGCACTTGACTTCGGCTGTTTCTTTGATAGTGAACTTGTTCACCGTTTCCATTTGCTCGAATTGGTTGAGCTTGATTTGTTGGTTCTTGATTATTTCAGATTGATTTTTTTTGAGATGTTACAGTGAGTTGAATCCCGTCTCAAAGACTTGGGTTTGACCCTGTACTCGAATGCAAACTTTCATTGTGCATTCGTGTGTAATTCGTCATTTTGATTCGAGTTAGTACCAGTTGTTTTTGGTTCATCTATATTGACCGTTGCAGTTTCGAACTACTGTAGTGGCGAGGCAGTGCACGCGTGCGTGTAGTGCAGCCACACAGAGTTTTGATTTGATTTGATCATTTTGAGATTGTCTAATTATCTATTCGACAATTAGATTCGGAGTTTCTAATTATTATGTAATAATTGGATTTTGTGTAAATTGCTGTTTAGGCAATTCTGTTATTTTCTGAATTATCTGCATTGGTAATCTTTTATCTATCTTTGCTGGTAATTTGGATTAGCTGATTTGTTGTTTAACATTGTTTAGTGTTATATCTGTCGTTATCCGATTTTCTTATCGAAGAGTCGGATATACGAGATTTCTGTGACCGTCGTCTATTTGATATTTGATTACTATTGCTTCTGTGCATTAATAACTGAGTTTGAATTAGACTGACCAGTGTATTATTTTCTTTTGAATTTAATACTCGGGTCAGACCCGAGTTATTTCAGGTTGTAGATTTCCTACTTTGAGTTGCTGTTTGAGCTATGAAGACTTTTCACATCTTTTGAAGTGATCTTCGTCTTGTTGTAGTAGTCAGTGTGTCTCTTTAGGGTTGAGATATATTCATGTATATTAGTCGATAATGTACTTGTATATATAACTTCTAGAGTCGATAGTTGTAGTTGTATCATATGTATTGTGTCAACTGTATTGTAACTGGCATCAGTTATTATATATATGAGACTTTTTGTTATCTGTGTTCCGCATTCTTTTGTATCTGTGTTATTATTATATATATTGTCCTAAACTATTATGAACCATCGTAGTTCGTTTTATACTGGTATTTGGGTATGTCGATGGGAGTAAATAAAGAAACGATGGAAAATGAAAAATATATACCACTCCTATCGAGGTAACCAATACTAGTGTAAGGCCAACTATGGATGGCCGCTCCTATCCAGCCTTATTCTTCGTAATAACAGACAGTATTTCTTTTAATACTCTTTGTTATTGTGAGCATAGAGGTGGGGCGTTACAGTTGGTATCAGAGCTTGGGGTTTATGGACATAATATAAAACATAACTTAGATGGAACATGTGTTACAACTATTTGTCGGTGTTTTATTTGTGTTTTGAGTCAAAACTAAAGTTTTGAAATTTTGACGAAATTTTTAAATATCTTTATTTAAAAATAATAGTGAAACTGTGTTTTGTTGGTTGACTGATTTGTGACTGTTTATCAGAGTGCGCAGCGGAAACAGTGAAACTGTCTTCGCTGAGTACAACCGATAATCTTTTTGATTTAAAAATCAAAATATGAAATTAAAATAAATTTCATTTGCTGTTTACATAGCTGTGTTTATTTTGTTTCTTTGAGAATTTCGTATCCGAATTGAGGATTCGAAACGATTGCAGTTATGTGATTTTTGTTGAGATCTTTGTTGGTTTTCTTTTATGCTAATCATATATTGATTAGATTTAGTTGTTTTGAATTATCTTCACTGAAGATAAATTCGAATGATTTCTTTGTTCATTTTGTAGTACGTGCAAATTTGAGTTGCACGTTACTGCATTAATTTTACGTTGAACCGATGCTTGGTTATGAAACGTATTTTGTTGCCGTTATTTTATAACGGGATTTTTTACATCGATGCTAAATTTTGAGGCACAATGTTTGTTGGAAATTTTAATGAATGAAAATTCACTAGTGTTACATTTTGATGTAAATTATTTTGATGAGATTTTGACGTTTGAAAATTTCTGTCGCTTTGACTTCAGTAATAGTCAAATTTTTAAAAGTGGATTTTCAAGCGGTTATACCGCAATGCTGATTTGTGACCCGTTTTTACGGTATTTTGAGAAGTACAATTTCCTTATTGAAATTGTTACTGTTTTGCTCTTTTAATCACGTGATGGAAAAAAATCATTTTAAAAGGAAAAATTGTTTTATAAATTTTTAACGGTTTGCGCTTTCAATAGAATGAGGAAGCGACTTAAACGATTCAGTAAAATCGAGGACTATGACCCCTTTCTTTTACTGATTCGCTTAACTCCGGACTTGTTCAGTTGAGAATGTGAATTGTTATTTGTATAAAATAAATAAAATTGTTTTCAGGAATTTTACAGTTTGCGCTTTCAAAAGAATGAGGAAGCGATTTAAACTTTTCAACAAAATCGAGGACTATGACCCCTTTCTTTTACTGATTCGCTTAATTCCGGACTCATTAATTGAAATATCTGCTGTTTTGATGATTTTCATGATTTTGCACTTTCAAGGAAACGATGAAGAGAATTAAACGATTTAGTAAAACTCGTGGTTATGGGACATGTGCGTTTACTATTTTGGTTAATTCCAGACTCGTAAATTGAAATATTTGATGATTTCGTGTGCTTTCGAGCCACTATGAGGACCTTCGGGTCATTTGTTGACCTTCGGGTCAAATACCAGTACTAGACCTTCGGGTCATTTGTTGGGCGCCAAAAATATGTTGAGTACTTGGTAGGCTTCAGCCATTTGTTGATGCACGTGCGGCGAATTAAAAACTCGCCATCTGATGGGATCGATCCAAGCTTTTATGTTGATTTTCTAGTCTTCTTAATTCATTTCTAGATATTTGTTGTTTCTAATTATCTGCAGGTAATTAGATATCTGATGTTATGAGATTTAATTATCGTATCGGTAATTAAATATTTGTTGATTCTGATCGTTTTTTATAATCGGATATTTGTTGTTTCTAATTATCGCTTGTGATAATTAGATATTTGTTGATTTGAGATTTGATTATCATTCTTGATAATCGAATATTTGTTGATTTGAGATTTAATTATCACTTTTGATAATTAAATATTTGCTGATTTGAGATTTAATTATCGCTTTTGATAATTAAATATTTGTTGATTTGAGATTTGATTATCGTTTTTGATAATCGAATATTTGTTGATTTGAGATTTGATTATCGTTTTTGATAATCGAATATTTGTTGATTTGAGATTTGATTATCGCTTTTGATAATCGAATATTTGCTGATTTGAGATTTGATTATCGCTTGTGATAATTAGATATTTGTTGATTTTGATTATCGTTTTTGATAATCGAATATTTGTTGATTTGAGATTTGATTATCGGTTTGGATAAGCGAATATTTGTGATTTGAAATTTGATTATCGTTTTTTATAATCGAATATTTGTTGATTTGAAATTTGATTATCGTTTTTGATAATCGAATATTTGTGATTTGAAATTTGATTATCATTTTTGATAATCGAATGTTTGTTGATTTGAAATTTGATTATCGTTTTTGATAATCGAATATTAGTTGATTTAAAATTTGATTATCGTTTTTGATAATCGAATATTTGTGATTTGAAATTTGATTATTGTTTTTGATAATCGAATATTTGTTGATTCGAAATTTTATTACCATTTGTGGTAATTAAATAATTGTTGACTTGAAATTTGATTACCGTTTGTGGTAATTAAATATTTGTTGATGTGTTTTCTGACTATCGTTTGGATAATTAGATGTTTGCTGATTTTATTGATATGAGATTTTCTAGTCTCCAATTGATTCTAGAGTATGCTGATTTTATGGAATCGCTGTTTTCTATCTATCTATGTTGATAGTTAGAGTTTGTTGATTATGAAGTTTATGTTTTCTAGTTAATTGTTGAATAACTAGAATTTTGGCAGTTTTGCGAATTGTGATTGGTGCTTTCTAATCATCTTTGTTGATAATTAGATTTTGCTGTTTTCTAATTATCGTATTGACAATTAGATATTGCTGTTTTGAGTTTTCTGTATTCTGAATATCTAATTGATAAGGGAATATCGCCGATGATTGCATTTATTTAGTTTTGCTGCTTTTTGATTATCTATTGATAGTTAGATTTTGTTGAAAATTTGTGAATCTCTTTTATTAGGATTAAAAGATTTCTTGGGTGTTTGTGTTCTTGACCTTATTTTTCTAGCTTAACCAGTTTATGTTAGAAAAATAATTGTTATTGACGCCTT
Organism: Allium fistulosum; assembly: GCA_030737815.1. Lineage (NCBI taxonomy): Eukaryota > Viridiplantae > Streptophyta > Magnoliopsida > Asparagales > Amaryllidaceae > Allium > Allium fistulosum. The sequence continues at coordinate 448,352,284 of CM060903.1, forward strand.
TGATTATGAAAATTGCGGGGACGCAATTTTTATAAGGAGGGGAGTCTGTAACAACCCGGGGTTTAGCTTTATAATCGTCATTTAACGATTTAAGTGATGATAATTTCTATTGAATTTTGATCGGTTGGAATCCTTTCGTAAAATTTGCAATTGGATTTTTCTAGGGTTAAAAATCTTTTATAAATTGTTAAGTGTTTTGCGGGCTTCAATTTAATAATTAGGCCACGTTTCATTCGTTTTGATGCCATGATTGTTGTCAAAGGTTGATAACCCGATTCATTTGGTTTCCTCTTCGTTAAAACCCTAGAGACAAAGCAAACAAAAAAAAAAAAAGAGCGACGTTCTTGAATTAGGGCTTCGTCTTCTTTCTGGCGACTCTGGAATTATGAGCTTCGGCTCCTTCTATTGCTCTGGCGAATCTGGATTGTTGAGCTTCAGCTCCTCGATTCTCTGTTCCTCTGGCGAATTGAGACTTTAGCTCCTCTTCGCTTGATTCTGAAATTAGGGCTTTGGTTTCTCGAAGGCGATTGCCTTCGTTTTGCTCGATCGAGTGAGGAAACTTGTTGCTTGCTCGTCGAATCAAAGGTGAGTAAACCTATACTCACATCTAATTCAATTTTTTAGTGCTTGTTTTGGGTTTGAAACCCCTTGATTTTCGTTCGTATATTCGTCTGATGATTTGTTTGAATTTATCAACTTATTTTTCACGGCATTGATTTCGACTCCTTGGTCATCATGGTGTTGATTTTCTTTGACTTTGGCCATTACAGTATTTTGATTTCGAACTGCTGTAGTCTGGTCTCACTGGTTTAATATGCATACTTCCTCCAGTTCACTGTGTTTCACCTTGTATTACATGCTGATGATCTGATACTTTGTGTTGCTATGTTGAGTTGGTTCATGTTGTAGTCTTGATGCATTTGAACTGTAGCTGTTAGTCATGTATACAGATCACTTGTTCACTTCTGTTGAGTTGATTCCTTCTTGAATCTGTGTACATGTTGCCTGAGATTTGCTGTTTTGGTTCATGTACCTTCTAGTCTCTATTACACTGATTCATTTGAATCAGTGTTGTTGTGCACTCTTGTTGTAGTTCTGGTTTTCATTTAGTTTGTACAGTCATTGATGCACTGTTGCATATCACCTCTATTCTCACTTGACAATTCTGGTTACTTGCAGCTGTTCTCTCTGCTGCATATTCACTTGTTCATGTGCATGTGTATATTTATGCTTCATTGTACTTCTGAAGTTACTTGAACTCTAGTATGTGATCTTTGACCTGAGTGTATTTCATTTGCATTTACACTTGTACCATTCACTGTATCATGGTTGCAGTTCCTTTGAGTCTAAATTGATGTTGCTGTTGGATCCAGTGTACATTCAGTACGAATATATTTTTGTTGCTTGAATTCCACGGCATTGATTTCGACTCCTTGGTCATCACGGTGTTGATTTTCTTTGACTTTGGCCATTGCAGTATTTTGATTTCGAACTGCATATTTCTTCTTGCTTCAATTCATAGCTTCGGCTTTGATCATTTTTGATTTATTTCCGTTCTTTTGCTCCCTTGATTACCGCTGCTCTGACCTGACATGTTCATTGTCTCCTGACTTGGTATTCGTTCATAGTTGATTTGAATTTATATTGGCTTTGAGAATTGTCTTTGGTTATGTGATATTCATTCCTGTATACTCACAGTGTTGTATTGCTCGATAAACCGTGGTAGCACTTTCGACCTTGTTCGAACTATTCTTCACTGTCCTGTTCATGTCGTTTGATTTTGTTCTTTGGTTGGTCTGACTTTGTTTGTATCACTGCACATGCTTACTTGAGGCTTGCATTGTTTGATGACTGTACTGTTCACTATACATATAGGTTGCTGCATCATGTTGTTTACTGTGGATATTGTATTCTTCTGTTTAGTGTTGATGCATTGAGTTGTTGTAGTCGAGTTGCTTCACCATACTTTAGTTCGAGCCTTGTTGTCCTGTGTCTAGTCATGTATCAATGTGCACAGTGCACTGTATGTTGTTCAATTTGGATTTTCGTTGTTCACTGCAACATTTTGTATGCATTTTTAATATGCAGAAACTTGAGCATTTTTGTTGTTCACTGCAACTTTGGTTTGCATACTTGATATGCTGTAACCTGTAGCACTTGACTTCTGCTGTTTCTTTGATAGTGAACTTGTTCACCGTTTCCATTTGCTCGAATTGGTTGAGCTTGATTTGTTGGTTCTTGATTATTTCAGATTGATTTTTTTTGAGATGTTACAATGAGTTGAATCCCGTCTCAAAGACTTGGGTTTGACCCTGTACTCGAATGCAAACTTTCATTGTGCATTCGTGTGTAATTCGTCATTTTGATTTGAGTTAGTACCAGTTGTTTTTGGTTCATCTATATTGACCGTTGCAGTTTCGAAGTACTGTAGTGGCGAGGCAGTGCACGCGTGCGTGTACTGCAGCCACACAGAGTTTTGATTTGATTTGATCATTTTGAGATTGTCTAATTATCTATTCGACAATTAGATTCAGAGTTTCTAATTATTATGTAATAATTGGATTTTGTGTAAATTGCTGTTTAGGCAATTCTGTTATTTTCTGAATTATCTGCATTGGTAATCTTTTATCTGTCTTTGCTGGTAATTTGGATTAGCTGATTTGTTGTTTAACACTGTTTAGTGTTATATCTGTCGTTATCCGATTTTCTTATCGAGGAGTCGGATATACGAGATTTCTGTGACCGTCGTCTATTTGATATTTGATTATTGTTGCTTCTGTGCATTAATAACTGAGTTTGGATTAGACTGACCCGTGTATTATTTTCTTTTGAATTTAATACTCGGGTCAGACCCGAGTTATTTCAGGTTGTAGATTTCCTGCTTTGAGTTGTTGTTTGAGCTATGAAGACTTTTCACATCTTTTGAAGTGATCTTCGTCTTGTTGTAGTAGTCAGTGTGTCTCTTTAGGGTTGATATATATTCATGTATATTAGTCGATAATGTACTTGTATATATAACTTCTAGAGTCGACAGTTGTAGTTGTATCATATGTATTGTGTCAACTGTATTGTAATTGACATCAGTTATTATATATATGAGACTTTTTGTTATCTGTGTTCCGCATTCTTTTGTATCTGTGTTATTATTATATATATTGTCCTAAACTATTATGAACCATCGTAGTTCGTTTTATACTGGTATTTGGGTATGTCGATGGGAGTAAATAAAGAAACGATGGAAAATGAAAAATATATACCACTCCTATCGAGGTAACCAATACTAGTGTAAGGCCAACTACGGATGGCCGCTCCTATCCAGCCTTATTCTTCGTAATAACAGACAGTATTTCTTTTAATACTCTTTATTATTGTGAGCATAGAGGTGGGGCGTTACAGTTGGTATCAGAGCTTGGGGTTTATGGACATAATATAAAACATAACTTAGATGGAACATGTGTTACAACTATTTGTCGGTGTTTTATTTGTGTTTTGAGTCAAAACTAAAGTTTTGAAATTTTGACGAAATTTTTAAATATCTTTATTTAAAAATAATAGTGAAACTGTGTTTTGTTGGTTGACTGATTTGTGACTGTTTATCAGAGTGCGCAGCGGAAACAGTGAAACTGTCTTCGCTGAGTACAACCGATAATCTTTTTGATTTAAAAATCAAAATATGAAATTAAAATAAATTTCATTTGTTGTTTACATAGCTGTGTTTATTTTGTTTCTTTGAGAATTTCGAATCCGAATTGAGGATTCGAAACGATTGCAGTTATGTGATTTTTGTTGAGATCTTTGCTGGTTTTCTTTTATGCTAATCATATATTGATTAGATTTAGTTGTTTTGAATTATCTTCATTGAAGATACATTCGAATGATTTCTTTGTTCATTTTGTAGTACGTGCAAATTTGAGTTGCACGTTACTGCATTAATTTTACGTTGAACCGATGCTTGGTTATGAAACGTATTTTGTTGCCGTTATTTTATAACGGGATTTTTTACATCGATGCTAAATTTTGAGGCACGATGTTTGTTGGAAATTTTAATGAATGAAAATTCACTAGTGTTACATTTTGATGTAAATTATTTTGATGAGATTTTGACGTTTGAAAATTTCTGTCGCTTTGACTTCAGTAATAGTCAAATTTTTAAAAGTGGATTTTCAAGCGGTTATACCGCAATGCTGATTTGTGACCCTTTTTACGGTATTTTGAGAAGTACAATTTCCTTATTGAAATTGTTACTGTTTTGCTGTTTTAATCACGTGATGGAAAAAAAATCATTTTAAAAGGAAAAATTGTTTTATAAATTTTTAACGGTTTGCGCTTTCAAAAGAATGAGGAAGCGACTTAAACGATTCAGTAAAATCGAGGACTATGACCCCTTTCTTTTACTGATTCGCTTAACTCCGGACTTGTTCAGTTGAGAATGTGAATTGTTATTTGTATAAAATAAATAAAATTGTTTTCAGGAATTTTACAGTTTGCGCTTTCAAAAGAATGAGGAAGTGATTTAAACTTTTCAGCAAAATCGAGGACTATGACCCCTTTCTTTTACTGATTCGCTTAATTCCGGACTCGTTAATTGAAATATCTGCTGTTTTGATGATTTTGATGATTTTGCACTTTCAAGGAAACGATGAAGAGAATTAAACGATTTAGTAAAACTCCTGGTTATGGGACATGTGCGTTTACTATTTTGGTTAATTCCGGACTCGTAAATTGAAATATTTGATGATTTCGTGTGCTTTCGAGCCACTATGAGGACCTTCGGGTCATTTGTTGACCTTCGGGTCAAATACCAGTACTAGACCTTCGGGTCATTTGTTGGGCGCCAAAAATATGTTGAGTACTTGGTAGGCTTCAGCCATTTGTTGATGCACGTGCGGCGAATTAAAAACTCGCCATCTGATGGGATCGATCCAAGCTTTTATGTTGATTTTCTAGTCTTCTTAATTGATTTCTAGATATTTGTTGTTTCTAATTATCGGCAGGTAATTAGATATCTGATGTTATGAGATTTAATTATCGTATCGGTACTTAAATATTTGTTGATTCTGATCGTTTTTTATAATCGGATATTTGTTGTTTCTAATTATCGCTTGTGATAATTAGATATTTGTTGATTTGAGATTTGATTATCATTCTTGATAATCGAATATTTGTTGATTTGAGATTTAATTATCACTTTTGATAATTAAATATTTGCTGATTTGAGATTTAATTATCGCTTTTGATAATTAAATATTTGTTGATTTGAGATTTGATTATCGTTTTTGATAATCGAATATTTGTTGATTTGAGATTTGATTATCGTTTTTGATAATCGAATATTTGTTGATTTGAGATTTGATTATCGCTTTTGATAATCGAATATTTGCTGATTTGAGATTTGATTATCGCTTGTGATAATTAGATATTTGTTGATTTTGATTATCGTTTTTGATAATCGAATATTTGTTGATTTGAGATTTGATTATCGGTTTGGATAATCGAATATTTGTGATTTGAAATTTGATTATCGTTTTTGATAATCGAATATTTGTTGATTTGAAATTTGATTATCGTTTTTGATAATCGAATATTTGTGATTTGAAATTTGATTATCATTTTTGATAATCGAATGTTTGTTGATTTGAAATTTGATTATCGTTTTTGATAATCGAATATTAGTTGATTTAAAATTTGATTATCGTTTTTGATAATTGAATATTTGTGATTTGAAATTTGATTATTGTTTTTGATAATCGAATATTTGTTGATTTGAAATTTGATTACCGTTTGTGGTACTTAAATAATTGTTGACTTGAAATTTGATCACCGTTTGTGGTAATTAAATATTTGTTGATGTGTTTTCTGACTATCGTTTGGATAATTAGATGTTTGCTGATTTTATTGATATGAGATTTTCTAGTCTCCAATTGATTCTAGAGTATGCTGATTTTATGGAATCACTGTTTTCTATCTATCTATGTTGATAGTTAGAGTTTGTTGATTATGAAGTTTATGTTTTCTAGTTAATTGTTGAATAACTAGAATTTTGGCAGTTTTGCGAATTGTGATTGGTGCTTTCTAATCATCTTTGTTGATAATTAGATTTTGCTGTTTTCTAATTATCGTATCGACAATTAGATATTGCTGTTTTGAGTTTTCTGTATTTCTGAATATCTAATTGATAAGGGAATATCGCCGATGATTGCATTTATTTAGTTTTGCTGCTTTCTGATTATCTATTGATAGTTAGATTTTGTTGAAAATTTGTGAATCTCTTTTATTGGGATTAAAAGATTTCTTGGGTGTTTGTGTTCTTGACCTTATTTTTCTAGCTTAACCAGTTTATGTTAGAAAAATAATTGTTATTGACGCCTTTGATTATGAAAATTGCGGGGACGCAATTTTTATAAGGAGGGGAGTCTGTAACAACCTGGGGTTTAGCTTCAAATTTATAATCGTCATTTAACGATTAAAGTGATGATAATTGCTATTGAATTTTGATCGGTTGGAATCCTTTGGTAAAATTTGCAATTGGATTTTTCTAGGGTTAAAAATCTTTTATAAATTGTTAAGTGTTTTGCGGGCTTCAATTTAATAATTGGGCCACGTTTCATTCGTTTTGATGCCGTGATTGTTTTCAAAGGTTGATAACCCGATTCATTTGGTTTCCTCTTCGTTAAAACCCTAGAGACAAAGCAAACGAAAAAAAAGGGCGACGTTCTTGAATTAGGGCTTCGTCTTCTTTCTGGCGACTCAGGAATTATGAGCTTCGGCTCCTTCTGTTGCTCTGGCGAATCTGGATTGTTGAGCTTCGGCTCCTTGATTCTCTGTTCCTCTGGCGAATTGAGACTTCAGCTCCTCTTCACTTGATTCTGAAATTAGGGCTTTGGTTTCTCGAAGGCGATTTCCTTCGTTTTGCTCGATCGAGTGAGGAAACTTGTTGCTTGCTCGTCGAATCAAAGGTGAGTAAACCTATACTCACATCTAATTCAATTTTTCAGTGCTTGTTTTGGGTTTGAAACCCCTTGATTTTCGTTCGTATATTCGTCTGATGATTTGTTTGAATTTATCAACTTATTTTTCACGGCATTGATTTCGACTCCTTGGTCATCATGGTGTTGATTTTCTTTGACTTTGGCTATTACAGTATTTTGATTTCGAACTGCTGTAGTCTAGTCTCACTGGTCTAATATGCATACTTCCTCCAGTTCACTGTGTTTCACCTTGTATTACATGCTGATGATCTAATACTTTGTGTTGCTATGTTGAGTTGGTTCATGTTGTAGTCTTGATGCATTTGAACTATAGCTGTTAGTCATGTATACAGATCACTTGTTCACTTCTATTGAGTTGATTCCTTCTTGAATCTGTGTACATGTTGCCTGAGATTTGCTGTTTTGGTTCATGTACCTTCTAGTCTCTATTGCACTGATTCATTTGAATCAGTGTTGTTGTGCACTCTTGTTGTAGTTCTGGTTTTCATTTAGTTTGTACAGTCATTGATGCACTGTCGCATATCACCTTTGTTCTCACTTGACAATTCTGGTTACTTGCAGCTGTTCTCTCTGCTGCATATTCACTTGTTCATGTGCATGTGTATATTTATGCTTCATTGTACTTCTGAAGTTACTTGAACTCTAGTCTGTGATCTTTGAACTGAGTGTATTTCATTTGCATTTACACTTGTACCATTCACTGTATCATGGTTGCAGTTGCTTTGAGTCTAAATTGATGTTGTTGGATCCAGTGTACGTTCAGTACGAATATATTTTTGTTGCTTGAATTCCACGGCATTGATTTCGACTCCTTGGTCATCACGGTGTTGATTTTCTTTGACTTTGGCCATTGCAGTATTTTGATTTCGAACTGCATATTTCTTCTTGCTTCAATTCATAGCTTCGGCTTTGATCATTTTTTATTTATTTGCGTTCTTTTGCTCCCTTGAATACCGCTGCTCTGACCTGACATGTTCATTGTCTCCTGACTTGGTATTCGTTCATAGTTGATTTGAATTTATATTGGCTTTGAGAATTGTCTTTGGTTATGTGATATTCATTCCTGTATACTCATAGTGTTGTATTGCTCGATAAACCGTGGTAGCACTTTCGACCTTGTTCGAACTATTCTTCACTGTCCTGTTCATGTCGTTTGATTTTGTTCTTTGGTTGGTCTGACTTTGTTTGTATCACTGCACATGCTTACTTGAGGCTTGCATTGTTTGATGACTGTACTGTTCACTATACATATAGGTTGCTGCATCATGTTGTTTACTATGGATATTGTATTCTTCTGTTTAGTGTTGATGCATTGAGTTGTTGTAGTCGAGTTGCTTCACCATACTTTAGTTCGAGCCTTGTTGTCCTGTGTCTAGTCATGTATCAATGTGCACAGTGCACTGTATGTTGTTCAATTTGGATTTTCGTTGTTCACTGCAACATTTTGTTTGCATTTTTAATATGCAGACACTTGAGTATTTTTGTTGTTCACTGCAACTTTGGTTTGCATACTTGATATGCAGTAACCTGTAGCACTTGACTTCTGCTGTTTCTTTGATAGTGAACTTGTTCACCGTTTCCATTTGCTCGAATTGGTTGAGCTTGATTTGTTGGTTCTTGATTATTTCAGATTGATTTTTTTGAGATGTTACAGTGAGTTGAATCCAGTCTCAAAGACTTGGGTTTGACCCTGTACTCGAATGCAAACTTTCATTGTGCATTCGTGTGTAATTCGTCATTTTGATTCGAGTTAGTACCAGTTGTTTTTGGTTCATCTATATTGACCGTTGCAGTTTCGAAGTACTGTAGTGGCAAGGCAGTGCACGCGTGCGTGTACTGCAGCCACACAGAGTTTTGATTTGATTTGATCATTTTGAGATTGTCTAATTATCTATTTGACAATTAGATTCTGAGTTTCTAATTATTATGTAATAATTGGATGGGGCATTTCACCAGAAGGACAAACTATGCAGTCCAATTAGTTTCTAGGACACACATTCAAAGAAATTACTTTCAAGGCCAAAGTCAGCAGAATAATTACTTCAAGGACAACGTCAGCAGTCCAATTACTTTCAAGGACATAATTTCATAGGTTTTTTGGCCCTAGAAACTAATTATTTTACGTTTTGTCCTTGAAAGTAATTATTTCAGTTATGTGTCCTACAAACTAATTCCACTTGCTAAAGAGGCCCTTGTGGTTAATTTCCACTAATTGGATTTTGTGTAAATTGCTGTTTAGGCAATTCTGTTATTTTTTGAGTTATCTGCATTGGTAATCTTTTATCTATCTTTGTTGGTCATTTGGATTAGCTGATTTGTTGTTTAACACTGTTCAGTGTTATATCTGTCGTTATCCGATTTTCTTATCGAGGAGTCGGATATACAAGATTTCTGTGACCGTCGTCTATTTGATATTTTTATTATTATTGCTTCTGTGCATTAATAGCTGAGTTTGGATTAGACTGACCCGTGTATTATTTTCTTTTGAATTTAATACTCGGGTCAGACCCGAGTTATTTCAGGTTGTAGATTTCCTACTTTGAGTTGCTGTTTGAGCTATGAAGACTTTTCACATCTTTTGAAGTGATCTTCGTCTTGTTGTAGTAGTCAGTGTGTCTCTTTAGGGTTGAGATATATTCATGTATATTAGTCGATAATGTACTTGTATATATAACTTCTAGAGTCGATAGTTGTAGTTGTATCATATGTATTGTGTCAACTGTATTGTAACTGGCATCAGTTATTATATATATGAGACTTTTTGTTATCTGTGTTCCGCATTCTTTTGTATCTGTGTTATTATTATATATATTGTCCTAAACTATTATGAACCATCGTAGTTCGTTTTATACTGGTATTTGGGTATGTCGATGGGAGTAAATAAAGAAACGATGGAAAATGAAAAATATATACCACTCCTATCGAGGTAACCAATACTAGTGTAAGGCCAACTATGGATGGCCGCTCCTATCCAGCCTTATTCTTCGTAATAACAGACAGTATTTCTTTTAATACTCTTTGTTATTGTGAGCATAGAGGTGGGGCGTTACATCACATAAATGTAGATAACCAAATATATTTTTCATGCTTCAAAATATTTTTCACCAGACTTTTTATAAAATACTTGCTTGAACTCATTTTATTGCACGAAGCAAAAACCCATTTTAAAGTGGAACACATTCCAGTAGAGAAACGAAGTGCAGACATCAATGTTAGGAAATTATAACACAAAACTCATGAAAACAAACCCAGTTTGAAAAATCAACATGGCAGCAAGAATTTTTGTACACAAGGATATGTGTATATATATGTAACACACACACACATATATATATATATACACATATATATAAAAACATAGCAGTAAGGACTCTGGCCAATCATACAAACATACATTCGTATAAATTGCACTGCCAAATTTCAATAGCCAGCAGCAAGGGGGTTCGAACTGCAAGGACAAAGATCAACACAAAAATACTCACATAATGGTCAATCAGTCCAAACTAGGCAATGAGCAGTACAAGGCTGCTCACTACCATAAGACCAAACTTAACAGCATCCAGGATATGGAGATTAAAACAGCAACACTCCCACCCCATTCATTCAAGCACAAAGCCATACGGGTGAAGGAACCCCGAACTTCAATAATAGAACATATATATATATATGAATGTATATATATCTCAATTATATATATACCCGTATATACGTAAATAGGGAACTCAAGTTTCACTTATCACCACTCAAAACTTAGTTCGAAAATATCAAACACAAAAGCAAAGGCAGTAGCATAATTCCAAGGATTCAAGGGGTTCGGTTATAATATGAAAATAGGCGAAACCCCAATTCACAAAATCACTAAAATTCATCCAAGCCTATAGAAAGCTACACACCCGAAATCATCTAAATCATGCACGAAATACTTAAGATTGAATTAGAGGGTGTGAGTGAAAATCACTCACATTATCTCGAAGAGCACACATCCATCAGCCGCAATTCCCTTCCCCCCCCCACTCAGCTCGCCTTTGCATGGTGCCTGATAAGGCTTCGAGAAATATTCGAAATCGAACCCTAGCAGCCATTTTGTTTTCGTTTGTTTTGTTTTGGGCTTGCGAAGAGAAATGAATGGAGGAGGAGGAAACGGGTATCTGCCTTTGATAACAACACAGCACCAAGAAAAAAAACGTGGGCCAAGATTTTATTTAAAGCCCACATAACCCTTAACAAATTTTATTTCAAATTTTTAAAAGAATCTCAACCCGATTAAAAACTCCCAGTAGCAAATTGCTAGCAAATTTAATCGTCTAATGACGATAATTAACTGGTGCAAAACCCTAGGTCGTTACAGGTGTTGAAGGTGTTGTGTCAATAAGTACTTATAGATATCGAGCTTCTATAATATGAAAGCTAACAAGTCCAAAATAGCAAGGTCGACAAAGGCCAAGGAAGAGATATCGTGCTTCTACAACATGGAGTGTTGTCGAACATGTAATAAAGGGAGGATGTCGGATCTAGGGATATCGAGCTTCTAGGGGATGATGAGCCTATAATACATCAACCGTCATCGAACCACTACCATAATAACAGCTATCGAGTATCTACCATCATGAAAGATATCGAGTAGCTACCATTGAAAGACTGAATTATTGAACGTAGAAAAGCAAGTGATGTCGAGTCATCACAAAGGATGTGAGTGGCTACCAAAGGAAGATTGAATTGTTGTACATATAAAAGCAAGTGATGTCAAGTCACCACAATGGATGTCGAGATTCCATTAAGATGGTGCTATCAAAACACTCTGATTCAATGCCAGGACACATGTCCCCCATCGACACCAAGAGAGGGCAATTAATTCTTTCCTCTTTCTCAAAATTTTAAATTGTAAACCCTAAAATGATTTGAGTATTTTAGAGCCTGTAATTTTTAAACTTTTTTCATATAAGGTCATGAACAACTAACTTTACATGGCATACTTCTATCAAATGAGAATATTCGACTATTACTGAATTTTAACATGCACATGACTCATATTTATACTTAGATTTAGACAATGGACATGTATATGAGTGATCTTCGGACTTGGACTCAAACTTGAACTTTCATATACCTCCAAGCTTGCATAAGGCCACTTAAGCCCTTATCCAAACCAATCTTATCTTACCTTGTATATTTTGGTTAGCAAAGAAATTTTCTAATAGGTGAGTATATTGGAAATGGTTCTGAATGTACCTAAAAATGTATAGATGAAATACCAAAGTCACTCCTCCATATGATACACAATAATGTATTGAAAAGGAGTAATTGGACTTCTTTAAACCAAGTACAATTGATAATGAGTGAAGTTGTAAACTTCTTTCTATTTGATCATGTACTTAGAGTAGTATATAACGTTAAAACTAATTTCATATAAAGAGTAGTTTACGGTATCATATAAGATAAGAGTTTATAGGAAGCCCCTACATATCCTAGGCCAAGAAGTTGGCATGTTATGCGAGTCAAAAGACTGCATGTGATAATTATTCTTGAGTAGTCTTATATATAATACCCCAAAGGAGTTTGGGACTATTCAATATCGATTGACCATTTTATATTTTGAACATATGTTTCATAAACAAAGACCAAATCAGTCTTATATATAAGGCATTTCATAACATGGTTATGAATAACTATTTTGCGACACTGAGAAACAATTGTTGTTTCAAGAAACACCAACTTTATAGTGAAGGAATTTCTTTTAAAAATTATTGATTGTAAAATGGATTCAAATATGATCCAAAGATAAAACTGAATATGAGGGAAGAGATAAAATTAACCAAACCGGAATGAACACAATGCATTAGAACGTCCAACAAATATTCTCATCCATTAAAGAGAAACTATGAGTTTCTTATCAATTTCTAGAATAGATATACCGTAGGTTGTCAAAGAAACCATTAAGAGAATCAACTCTACCATATGGTATGATGTGAAAATCTAAAATGGAAATGGATTCCAAGTATAATATCGAAATATGAATTTTGATGATTGAACTTGAAGGGATATCTTCCATTGGCTGCAGATGTGTCTTCCAGAAAAAGACTAATGCAATTGGAATATAATGAGAAACATTGATAAAAATAACATCGTAAATTTTAGTTGTTGACATTAGCATAACAAATTTGTCGTTTAATGTGCTGAAGTTAATTCAGATTTTACTTACAAAATTATCATCTGGTATGACTTTTTATTTTGGTACATATGTGTTGAAACAGAAAACTCTAAATAATTATTTAGAATAGACTATTTGCACATAACAACCAAAGTGTCTCAAAGTCAATAAGATCGATATTGATTTTATGGGTTTTCGAATATAATCCAAGAATGGATATGAAAGTATCATTCGACAAGCATTAAAGTTGAATAAGTATTTTGATAGAAATATCAAACAGTTTTATTTTCAGTCAAAATGCAAAGGAAGCATGTGTCTGTAAGAAAGAACATTAAAAAAGTACATAGATATTTCTAAACTATAAGTAAACAACATATTGTTGATAGTTATTGATGTACTTATGTTAAAATTAGTTCTAGTGTAGTTGTTTAAATTCTCAACATAGGATTTAAAAAACATCTTTTATAGTCGGTATAAAAGGATGTTGGGAATGTTCCAAATGATATGCACAGGCACCATATTAAAATGTTTAATATGGTGCATGTAAGATGGATTCCTTATGCATTAGCAATAGGAATTATCTTACATGCCATATTGTCTACAATATCATATTTAACTTATGTATTTTATACATAAAGAAAGTATCTAATCCAAATTAAGATTGCTAAATGCTAGTTAAGAGTTTTCTCGAGTATTTGCATAATACTTGAGAATTGTTTATAGAAACAATGAACTCCTTACTAAGGATGCTCGGACTCGAAATTCATAAGTGATATCCAGTATATTATGCCAATATCAACACATGTTCAAACTTTAATTAAGGAGCTTTAAGTTGGAAATGTTCCAAACAAAAAGATCTTGACTGATTCAACAAAAGGCTAAGTACATTACCTTGAATAGCACTAAAATAATAGCAATGTATACCTAAATATTAATGCACAAATTTTAATTGGGCTAGGGGTGATTCTAAGTATTGGAAATCTTACATCATTGTTATATGATAGCAACATCGTTATAAAGATCACAAAAGAACCTAGAAATAACTAGAAGCCGAGAAACATAGTCCAAAAAGTTTCACATGATAAAGCTAATTTATCAGTATCATGAAGGGATTTGCTCAGTTATTTCTCATCAAACTGATTGAAGGGATGGGGTAGAGATTCCATAATTGGACCCAAGTGCAAGTGGGAGGTTGATACAGTTAAGGGTGTTTTCCTAGGGATAATTCTATAATTTACCATAAATTATTAACTCTGTAATAAAATATTATTCGAAATAAAATGTGTTTTTCTTTTTAATATATACTCGATATAATGTTTTATATTAATTAATTATTTAATTTAAGTATATTTAGTAGAAAATTCAAAAATTATATGTTTTGTGATAATAATTAAATGTGTTTTAATCATGAGCTATTTATCACCATAAAAATAAACATATTGTTTTAAATATTACTAGTTCGGATATATTGAGATTGGATAATGATACATCCATTTAGACTGGAGTACATAAGGTTCTCCAAATAATGGGCAATATATTAGTCATGGCTATTGGGGCACCAAGGAGTTATGTACTGATAGTTATTGGATAATTATGAAATGATTCACTCGATATTTTTCTATTGGTTAATATAACTAAGGTCAAACGGAAAATATCGAGTGACAATATTGCATAGTTCTCTCAACTTGAGAATATTATTGAAATTTAACATGGATACTACACTTTGATTATAGTTAAATCATGGCTGGACATCCATCGAATGACTATCGTTGGGTCTAAGTTGAAATATTGGAAGTGAAACACTATTCAATAGAGAATATGTCTACTTAGTTATATGAGGTCAGTATCATGGTCAAATATAATCAACTCAAAGTCAAAGCCCATGGCTATAGTAGTTTGGAAATAATAATTGTTACTATTGAACCAAGGACATTGTATTTGGATTATACAAGTTGAAAGTGGGCGATATTAGAATTTTGACCAATACTAAATTCTATTAGTCCTAATGTGATATGGTTTTGACGAAGAGAATTGGTGCAAATATTTATCACTACCACGGACTGCCTAAAATAGTAAAATTGGATTTTACCAAAACTATATAAGTGATAAATTCGGCCAAGTTGTCACACCACTAGCTAAAGTGATGTAACAACCCTGATTTTTTAAGTGTTGTTTAAATAAAATAAAAAAAGGTTCGAATGGGAAATTTAAATGGGAAAATTGATTTCTTAAATATTGAAGTTGGAGAAATTAGAACTTAAATGCAATATTTGAATAATGATTGATATTAGAATTTGAAATGAGAATTCTAAAAATATGTGTAATATTGGAAAAGGAATATATGTAATTTATTGATGTTAATTTCTTATTTTAAAAACTTGTTAAAGAAGAGATTATAGCTTTTTAAATATGGCTTTTGTGGAATTTATAAACTAATCTATTTTGAAAAGGATATAGAGATTATATTTGTCTAGTAAGTCTTTTCATTATTATAAAAATAGTTTTATGAAGTGATCAATTTATAAGTAAACATTTTAAATATTATATTAATGGGAAATTAATTGTTTTATAATTTTAGATCATAATATTTATATGAAATAAATTATTGTGAATAATTTATAAATTTGGATATGTGGGCTTTGGGTAAGTGTTAAGAAATTAAGTATGATATAACAAATTAGCATTGGAAGTAAATGCTCATTGTAATAAAAAAGAATTTTGTATTTTATTTTAATGGGATTAAATCAAACCCATATCCATTTCTAAGTGAATTAGAGAAGTATCCTTCTCATTTTCTTCTCACTTTCTAAATTCTATACGTTCGCAACATAAGAAAGAAAAATAAAACTATGGTTGGCTTCTCTTTTCAATTACAAGAAAAATCTCCATCTTTTAATTAATGAAATTTATAGTAAATCAAGTGTTTTGCTATTTATAAAAAGACAAATCAATTTCAGAGAATTTCTACGGAAAAAGGTGAGTGAAAACTCATAACTATTTCTACTATGAATTTATACACTGAATTTGTTGACTTGGATGAATTTAATATTGAATTGGTTTCATTCTTGTGTGTTATTTGCATTTTTGGCTATGTTATTTTTAATTTGCAAAAACACTTGTCATATGATCACTTGAATCATCAAATTGTAGTTGGATTATGTTTGCATGCTGCTAAAAATAATGTCCTAGAAGTTAGAAGCAATCACCGCCAGAAAACCCCCGCCAACGGACTACCGGAAGGCATAGAAGTCGCCTGGGCTTCACTTAAGCGATGCCACTGGTAAACCGGTCCTCATGGATCGGTGCACCAATCACGCACCTGGGCAAAGCCCCAAGTGATGTTGCATGCCTCCCGTTCGACACTTTGTTGTATTGCTTTGTCACCTTGCTTGTTGGCCTTGTTGTTTGCTATAATTTTAGCGTCATTTTGAAGCTTGGTTATAATGAAATACTAATGCATTTTTGGGTGCTTGAAATCAACTTTAATGATTGTGTTCACAAGGAATTCTTGCTCTATGTTTTGTTGCAAAATACACAATTTAATTGCACTTGTTTGTAAAGTTAATTATAAAGGAAATTATTTTGGAAGTAAAATGGGTTTATATATATATGGAAAATATGTGTATTTTGGATATGAATAATTTTAGAAAATATATTATACATATAGACACTTTCAAATGTTAAAGTGGAATGTGAAGAAGTTTTCTATTGGCATAGATATGAATTAAATTATGTTCTCAATTATATATATTATAAATCTTTTTAAATTAATATTTTAAATTAGCTTCCAAAATAAAACGATTTTATTATAAAAACACACTATCTCGCTTGGATGAGAAATTGAATTAAACGTCCTAGTAAAACATGTGGTATGAAACACTTGCGTTTATTTCACTGGTTAATTCATGGACTTGTTCAATTGAACATTTACTTGCACGAGTGGAATTTACTAGCTTTTAATAATCATTTAAGCATCATCAAGTGGTTAGGGAACATTAGTCTACACTCTTATGATTACTAATCGAAAGTGGATGGCACTTATTTGTCGGGTCTTTAGACTCGGCCTTGGGAGATCCATTTAGGCAAATTAAATGGGTTTTCAACCCCATCTTTTGATGCTCATTTTCTATCGAGTTGTTATTTGCAAAGTGCAGCCTATTGTGTTGGTGCATGAAGTGCGTGTGTATTGTGTCAACTTGTGAAGTACAAGTCTATTGCTTGCATACATGGATATGATTATCTATGCTCCTATTATAGTGGTTGCTTTGACTTTGATGAATGTTGTAAATGAGCATAAACTTAACTATAAATCGTGAATCATTAAATAAAGTATTATTATGTTGGTGAAGTACATTTATAGATATTATCCTTGGCATTTATGTAAGTTATTATTATCGGTGTCTCGCCTTTTTCGATAATTAGAGATAGTCTGGCCGGGGTATTATTTAATGCTCGGGTCGGAGAGAGGCATGACATGTACAGGAACTCAATGGCTTTGGATGTGAGCTAGCTTAAGGAGTTTTATTTGATGTTGTTATTATTTTTGATTTACCATTTGAGTCTAGTGTATATGCTTGTATATGTTGTAGTCTTTTATGGTCATGTATATTTGAGACCTGATAGTGTTTTTAGATATGTATAAAATATGAGTCTAGTATTTCCATTTGTAGAATCATACTTTTGAGAGATATTGATGTATACTATTTCCATTGCGAGGTTCGACTCTATGTTGTATATTATATTGTGTGTTGTTCTAAATTAGATTAAAACTCTGTATTATTGTGTTGCGCCAGAATCTGATATGTCAAATTACCACTTGTAAGAAAAGAAAAGAAAATTATAGTCATATTATTTGACATATTCGGTACTCGCCCAAAGCAATTTTACGGATGGTCGCTCCTAACCAGCCCTATTCTCTGCACTAACAGACAATATTACCCAATAATACCCTTTTTGATGTGGGTCTTCGGGTGAGGCGTTGCAATTGGTATCAGAGCAAAGGTTTAGAACAATATAAAATATAAAGAACACAAATCTTGGCCTAGGTAGACTTAGAGTCACGTCCCTTGGGTGTGTCGGGTAGATTTTAGGATTTATTTCCTATTTAGGATATGAGTATAATGATTATTAGGAATAATCATTGGGATGTAATTGTGAAAAATTTGAATTATTTTTATAAGATGATTTTAAAAATTAAGTGTGGTGTAGTGGAGCCCATATCCGTTATTGATTAGAGTGGCGCAACAAAGCCGATAGAATGTTTCCGCTGAGCATCATAATTAATTATTTATTTATGTTTGATTGCATGATATATATGCATGGATGAATGGATGCGTTTTTAAAACTCCTATTAATAGATTTTCAACTATATGAATAAATATAGATTGATAAAGAAATATTTGAAATTTGTTTTGTTATATTGCCCGTTGGTTGCTTTAAGAATTCTAATCGATGCGTCTGATCAATGTTATCGATAAGGATTCCTAAACACCTCAACAAGATAGTCGGACATAGTGCTTTAAATTTTAATATTTTATAAATGTATTGCAAGAGTTATAAATAATATTTAAAAAGGAAATAAAGTTTTAGTTGAGTTAAATATTATTTGTGATGGGATAAATGTTTTGGAAAATACATATATATGTATACACAATGAATTTTGGAAATGAAAAGCTAATTTGGGAAAGGACATTTTTGGAAAACAAATTAAGAATGGAAAATTTATTTCTACGTAAATATACGTGTTTAATAAATTTTGGTGGTTTAGAATATTTTATTTGAAACTTTAAAAGATGTTTTATATGTATTGATTTAAACGACGGTTGCAGCCATCAAGCATTAGCAATAGCAAAGAATAGTGGCGAGGAAATATTGATTTCATAATCAACATTGCAGCCATATAGCGAAGCATTTTGTAAAAATAAATGGCAAGGCAACATCGTTATATTAATTTTGATATATGAGAAATTGTGTGGGATGCTTATGCTTTGCTATGTATATCATTTTATGATTTAGATGGATATTAATTTTAAGTTCTAATTTTCAAGAAGTTAAAACAGAAGTTGTAAGAAATTATGTAAATTTATTTTGGAATTTCAAAGTAAGGAATTAATTGGAAAAGAAAGTTGAATTTAATAATTAATGATTTGGAATCTAAAAGGATAAATCTTTTATTTGAATTGGTATAAATAAATACCATAGGAAGTTACTATATTGTTTTAAAGAATATAGAGTTAGAAAATTATTTTGGGAGAAAAGATTTATCCGTAATCAAATCATTTAAATTTTTAAAGGAAGTTTAGAGTTTTAAACTGTAAACTTTTATAAGATAAATATTTTGAGAGCTTTAGTTCTATAATATGAGGAGTGCTAATAATCGACATAGTGTTACCGATTGGTTTAAATACTCTCGAGTAACGCTTCATCGAATATTGTATAACTCATTGAATAGAATGTTTGAGTGGTACTTACTAGCCCATTAGCGAATATTCGAATTACACCGGGTAGTATGGAATGCTGTAATGATCTGCCTTTTGTACACCTAAAGACGACACTTAGTACATCCACGGTATTCATGTGCCGATCATTTAAGTGTCCAAAAGACAGGTCATTAGGGATGAAAAGAAAGTAAGATATAGCAGATAAGAAGAAACTAAGCAATCATAGAATCTTAAATCGCAATGGAAAATATATCTTAATCAACATAATATTTTGCAATGTCATTTCCAAAATGATACATCAGAGTTATACTAATACAATGCTACCGTGGACAGTTATAACTACAAGTCCCTACATATCGAATATATGATACATATAATACAGCAAAAAAAAAAAACTAGCTATCGATGAAGCCTCCTGCTCCAAGCTCCTTTAAATTGCATCTGTAGGAAACCTGAACTTCTTGACTGCCCATAAAAATTTGAGCACCCAAGAGTTTTAGGGAAAGAAAATAAAAATCCGGGCCAGACATGGATCTGGTGCGAGTAAACTCAAAACAACTGAATTATTATGTTTAAACTCCTTTAAAATCAAAGTTATCTCGTAAGACCACACCGCACATAAACACGGACAGGTTTTTACCTTACGATAACCAAAACATTTTTATATTAAAATCCAGTGATATTATTATAATGTCTAGAGGTCAAAGTAAAATATGAAAGTAGCTGAAATGCTTGCATCTCACATTTCAACATGGTTGGGCACAACCCAAACCATACGACGCTTATTGGAGAACGGTTTTCACACAATGACTGGGCTACTGGGGTACCGCCCGTCACGATGCATCTCTAGAAAAAATAACACCGAGAACCTCGCTAGGATCCGTGGCAATACAGGACCGTACTACCACTTGACTAGTAGTACCGAATATGATCACCCCTCTGTTAATGGGCTCCGAAGCATACAAATGAGAGATAATATCGACTCTATATAGCGATGGTCATACCCTAATTGGAAGCGACGCACTTAGCCCTGATGCATCTCCCTTGTTTTAGTCATTCCCGGTTGATGTGACTTAAGGCTACGTTTTACCTTTCATATAGCAATTCCCACATGGAATGCTAATACTGCCCTCCAAGCAACAATTCAATGCCATCATTCATCCATACAAGTTCGTTCTGGGACTGAACGAAACCGAATGCACTACTTTTATACATCCTTTTCGGGGAATTCCTCCCAGGATTAATAGCAAATAGCTCTTACACTTTAAAGCTCTATCCTCGATTCCATATTCTTCAATATGTCTTCAAGTCGATATGCTTGAGTTGGATCGAAGTGGTTTTTGGATAATATATCTGATCCCGGTCTCTTTGAAACAACTTCTGATAGTTTCTAGTAAACTCAACCTCGGTTCTTTAGGAAATAAGTAGACAAAAGATAAGAGCAAAGATCACCTCCTAACCGTTAGTGGACGAATTTCCTTATCATTTATCCTAGAAGAACGAAACGAATTTATACGCACAGTATAGCACCTCTGACAGTAACTGTACTATATAATTTACATGTTTCTCCTAGATATTTCCAAAGTTACATTTTGGTCCAGATTTTGATAGTCGGTTATTTAACTATCAAGTAGAAAAACATTCAAACTTGGATTTAATTCCATATGGAATCCACTAAGCCTTATTTAATTAATCTTTAATTAATTAAAATCACTTTATAAACATTCGATCAAAAGACCTTTACAAAACACTATTCCTAAACCCCTTACATCCTTTTTATACTTGGAAAAACGTTTATATACTTATCTCAACGGTATAAGTATATTTACCAAACTTTACAAAAAATTTATTCTTTTCAAATTCCATATTAAATGGCTAAACAAATTCCATTTAAAACATTACTTCCTATAAAAATCAATCCACATATCCTTTATAAAAAGTTTCCTTTTTAAAAGCTCACTTCATATTTCAAATAACTTATAAATTTTCCAAATAAATTTATAACTCACTTTTAAAATTCTCCAAGTTAAATTATAAATCCACTTTACAAATCTCTAAAATCATTTCCCTATTTCAAAAACTCTTTTTATAAATCTTCTTAAAGAAAAATCCTTTACAAAATATCATTTACAAAACATCCTTTGAAAATCATTTTAAATAAACACTTTTATCTAATAATACCCTTTTTATAACAAATTATTATTTATAAATTGTAACGACCTGGATTTTTTGACGGTTAATCGTGAATATTTAAACGGTTTTAAATATTTGATTTGGAGTTATAATTGAGTTAAAAAGTTTTTAAAACTAAAATTTCAAGCGATTTTGGAATTTTCGAAATCATCGATTTAATCGACGCGTTAAAATAGCAATCTGGAGCACGGTCTCGGACTTCGACGAAACTAGTTCCATTGGATCCGTAATAGTGTATTATTATCGGATTTCAAATTTCGTAGTATTTGGTGTTATCGTTTGATCGTACGGGATAGAAACGCGTTGAAATTTATATCGAAATCTAATATAATAATTGAGTCCAAAAAAGCTATCTTCTCCATACGATCAAATTAGGACTCGAAACCTTTTCCATTGCGTTTGAAATAGGGTTATAACATTAGGAATGCCAGGCGGCACACATCGATAGGAAATCAGAATTTTAAATTGTTAAAAACGAGATATTTTGAATAAATTTATATTATAAAAATTAAAATCAACTCATCCACGTCGTTTCAATCCTTTTTAGCCTACCGTGTTCATTACGCGTCCCACTCCTTTGTTAAATCGCGTCTCCTTTCCCCTTTCATTTCTTTCAGTCGACATCTCGTTAATAAAAAAAGAAAAAAATCTACTCATTCTCTTCTTCAGCCGAAACAATC
The DNA here is from genome assembly GCA_030737815.1 of Allium fistulosum. Taxonomy (NCBI): domain Eukaryota; kingdom Viridiplantae; phylum Streptophyta; class Magnoliopsida; order Asparagales; family Amaryllidaceae; genus Allium; species Allium fistulosum. The sequence goes on from CM060903.1 coordinate 448,374,734, forward strand.
GAATTCAGATTCGCGTACATTCTCCTTCCCCCTTGCTATTCATCTCCACGAATCAAAGAAAAAAAATATGCAGAGATCGAAATCGAAATCGACTTCGATATATAATATAAAAAAAGGGTGGCATGAATAAATTCGCGAATGGAAGCAAGGTCGCGAACGGAAGCAAAGGTCACGAATGGAAGCAAGGCGGCCTGGGAAGAGGAATTCACGAGCGGTCGTGATTGATGAAGGGATTCGCGCATGCACATGGAAGAGAGAAGTGACGGGGGCTGTAACGACTCAAGATTTTTGACTTCTGAAAATCGACATTAATACGTCCACTGTATCAACTGCCGAGCAATCGAATGCAGGAAAACCGAATTGTTATGGTTAAAAAGAAGAGGTAGAAGAAGACAGAAAGAAAGAAAGAAGAAACAACAGAAACAATATCAGAATCTCACATATCGCAGCGGAACAACATATAATAGATCAATGAATAATCTTTATATCAAGAACTATATCAGTTTGTACATTACATCATCAGAGTCAATATACACACAATACATCAATGGACAGTTATACAAACTTGTCCTCATACAGAATACACAGCGGAAAAATAATATCATATACATGTGATATGCCTCGCTATCCAGCTCGCCTCTAGAACTCCACATCACTTCTGATATCCAGAATGACCTGATAACCTGACTCTAGGCTGGCCGTGTGGAAAATTATGGGCACCCAGAGTTTAGGAAAGGAACAATAAACTCCAGGTCAGTCATGGGACTGGTGTGAGAACTTAAAACAGTTATTTATCTTTAAAACAACAACAAAGGAAGTAAAAGACATCCGCAATGCTTTTTGGAAAATGAAACTACCATAAGACCTCCCACCACACACACAATGCAATCGCAGACTTGGAGGAGATTTCTTCTTATGATAGTCAAATATGCTTACTACGCAAGAAAACTCTTTTGATATTATTACTAGTGCATAGTGTACAAAATCATTTCGAAAATACAATATTAATCTTAGCCAGCATAGGCATTTCGCACTTATGCCTACTATAGCTACTATGTTCAGTAGCAGGTTACCGCCACATTCCATAGCAGGTTATACAACTAAAACCGTACAGGCTCGTATTGTTTCTTTGGATTTCCAACAAATGGTCAGGCTAAGGAACTTCCTACTGCCAATGGGTACGCCTCTGGCGGGACGTCCCGAGAGTCAACCTGCTCTCTGCCAACACAAGGCCGGGTTACCCCTTACACTAAGTAACTACTACACGAATATGCCACCCCCCGGTCCTTTGGGACCTTTATCCGAGGCGCCTCGATCAAACAGCAACAATCACACAGTAAATGAGATTGGAGCAACCACATAGGTGAAATACCAGGGCTCCATACCTGATACCACCCTTTTCCAGAAGGAAATGACATACCCTAAAGGGAGCAACCCTCATAACCTTGCCGCATCATTCCTGTTTTGACCATTTCCGGGTTGTAAGGTTCGAAGAGGTCTCGTCCACAAAGCCACGCTTTGATCAACAAATGATCAATAAATAATCATCACACAGCAACACTCAGCATGCCACATTACCAAATTGGGAAAATATCGTTGATAACCTTCAACTACATAACCTCTGAGCTCATACGTCTCAGAGAAGGGTGTTAAACTAAGAGAATAAATTCTCCGCCACCAACAGAAATGTATTTGAAAGAAATCAGCTTTATATCTCAAAATATAATGTCAGACATATAACCATACAAGTTTGTTCCGGGTTCGAACAGAACCGAAGGCACTTCCAAAGAAGCCCTTGCAATCCGGGTATTCACAATCCCGATCGAACTTCCCATCACAAAGGAAATCTCTATACCGTAGCTAACGGTGCAGAGACAATCGATAGGTCATCCTATCGTTTTCACAAATACCCGGTCTTCACCACCGGTCTTCAAATGTTATCCATATCGTTATATCACTTATTCGGAATGGGTTATATGACACAAAGGTCCTCTCCCGGCTAATCCGAATAGTGAGCACAATATTTTAAAACATATGGATATAGGGATTTCAATTAAGTCACAACTTATTAACCAAATCCTTTCCTTTAAATTGTTTAAACGAATTACCATTTTTAATCTTTGAACAAAAAGATTTACTTCACAAAGTTCACAAAGTTCACCCAATTTCACAAAGATTCATTCACAGATTCCCAAATCATTTCCCATTTCAATTGGACTAACCCATTAAATATTTAAATCAAGATTTAACTTATAGCTTTCAAAACTATTCACAATTCAAGTCTTTTATAATATAAAAGATACACATTTTAAAATCTTCTTTGATTTCAAAAAAAAGCTTAATCATCTTCACAAAGGTTAATTCATAGTTTTTTCCAACCTATTCACAATTTCATTTCAACTTGAAATGTTTCGATACAAATTGGAAATCTTTTCACTTTATGAAAACTATTATTATTTGAAAACAGATAGTTTTCGTTTTGGGAAAAAATGGTTACAATTACACAGGTTAAAGCCATCCAAGTATAAAACTTGGATTTAAATTTAAATTTCCAAAACCATATTTTTAAATGGTTAAAAACCCATATAAACACATTTTACACTTGTAAAATCTTTTAGACCATAATTCCCAATTCATTGAATTCAATTTCAAGTATTGAATTCAAAATTTAAATCAAAGGATTTAAATTCCAATTTTTATTAAGTTATTTAAAATAACTCTTATTTTTGAAACTCATTTTCAAAAAAACTTTCAATTCCAATTCCAAAACTAATTTGGATTCAAAAATTCAATCTTTAGAATTGTCAAAAATCTATGACTTAACCGATTTCCACGTGAAATCCACATTTGTGTGTGTATGGTGTAGTCCAGGGGTTTAACACAATAGTGCAACAACATTCAACCATCATAGATCAAAACACAGAAATATAGTTGATAAGCGGTATAAACTATAACGCTTATCTTTCATTCACATATCACAGATATATATATCACAGATAAACAAATTACAGATCACAACATAAATCAGGATATTTCACAAAGCATCACATATCAGAGATATCAAACAATTCAACATCCAATATAATCCAAACATCCATAAGTAGGATTAATTTAATTATCTGATTAATTTAAAGTCAGATAAATTTCTACGTATAAATTTTATTCAATATGGTTCAAAAATAACTTTATCTTTTTAAAACTCCTTTTTAATTTGTCCAATTCTCAAAAATAAGTTTTAAAATAAACTTTCAACTTGAATTTTAAAAATCCATTTTTTTAATTTATTTCTGGTATCCAACGATACCAAAAATATATCCGGCTAAACCGTAGCCTTCAACAATTTCAATCACAAAGATAATCACACAGAGATTATAAATAATCAACACATGACATATGAAATAATTTCAAATGTTTGAGGAATCCAGTTGGATCCCTCCAACCTGTTTCCCTACATCCACAGATGTTAGCACAATACCAATTCCACTTCGAGGTGGAATATCGTGGTATATGGGATTTATAAAATACTATCCGCTATTATGCGGCGCAATAGGGTCTCATCCACTATATAATGCGGGAAATCAACTCCAAATACATATATAATACCAATTCCACTTCAAGGTAGAATACCGTGGTATATGTTTTTAATATAATAACCTCTGCTTAATATGTGGTGCATAGGGTCTATTTCAACACATCCAATAACAATCATCATCCAATCACACAATCAAGCAATTTAAAATTTAAATCGAAACAAATTCGATTGAGTGAGGAGTTCTCACCTTGCTTCCAAAATAGTTGCAGTATTTTATTTCAAATAAAATTAAACGCACGTTTAATTTTACTCAAAATTATCACTAGCTCCAATCGACTCCAAACCAGCTCCATCGCGTAGTGCTCGTCCATACGGACCCGACGCAACTCGTTTCGTGTGAAACGGACCTCGCATCAAAAAGTTATGCATTTTTAAATATCACACGATTTAAATTATAATTTAATTTACAAATCCTTTTTTTATATTTACCAAACAGTAAATCGTGGCCGTTAGATTTCATCACAGCAGATCATAGCCGTGAATCTCATCTCCTTCTTCCTCGCGTTCAACATTTCGAACGAACCCATCGTCGTTCAAAATCGCGAAACGCCGCGACCCTCTCGTGTCAAGTGACAACGATCAGAAGCCACCAATCAACGCGCCTACGCGAGCACCACCCCTAGCCGAAGACCGGCCCCACTCGACCACCCCCATGCCTCAGAAAACATGCACGAAACGTGCAATTTCACGGTTGAAATTTGGCCTCTACAATGCTCCGATGATCATCATCGCCGTATGGATTGGTCGAGCTCGTGAAGCTCTACAACGTTCAAATTGATAGTTTTTCAAAATGATGCGTGGATTGGAAGAGGTTAAAGGAAGAATGATCGAAAATATCGGCCATTGATAATTAGGGTGGCGGCTGACCTAAGTTCTCTAGGGTTTGTGTAGAATGAAGAAAGTTAGGTCCTTATATAGAAAATTGCCAAAACACTATTCACTCAAGATTTTCCGAACTCCTAACGAAGCGTGCCGGCTGACGTTTCTAGGGTTTTACCCGCGTTCTGGACACAATGGAACGTGTTTCGGAGGCTAATTCGGTCATATGCGCGAGTTACGGAAATAAACGATCAAATTTAAATTAAATTGATTAAAACGATTTCTATGCGTTTTGGCTCGCCCCGGACAAGCCGTAAACCCGATTGACACGAAATTTGAAACCTCACAATAATATAATATTACAGATCCGATGAAACTGGTTTCATCGAAATCCGAGACTGTTTGAAAAATAACTATTTTTACTAGTCAATTAAATATTAAAATATTCAATTTCTACAAATTAACTTTTAATTCAATTTTAAAAGTTCACTAACATTGTCCTAACTCAAATATGATTTAATATAACTTTATAAATCATTTTTATTCACATTTAATCCAATTTCCAATTATTTCTATAATTTCAAATATTAAATTGTCGATTTAATTATCCAATTAAATCCAAGTATTCAAAATTTAAGTTATTCAGCTTATTAAATTTACTTGTTAATATTTAAAATTAATTAAATATCTGAAATTCAAATGACAGAAATTCTGGATCGTTACAATCTTCCCCCCTTAAAAGAATTTTGTCCTCGAAATTTCAAAGTAAGAAAAATGCCCCAAATCCATTAACTTTTCAAAAATCCACTTAGTGAAAGTTTTATATTCACCTTTTCCAAAACCTTTAACTTCAACCAAAACAATTGTTTCCATTTTCTAGTTCAATTCCTATATTTTCATTACAATTTAGAAATTGACTTTTCATTAACAAAAAGTTTCCAAAAATTTTCAAAAATTTTCTAACTCCCAAAATTTACGGAAAATTTTGGCAGAGTCTCCTTTGTACGGAGGAGCTTTTACAATTTCACAATAGATATAAATATATATACATCGACCCACACGGTCGGAAAAGCAGAAAAACATTTCATATTTCCTATTTTTATTGCGTAGGCGTACCTTTTTAGCATTTTTAAGCAAAACAGTTATTTATTAGCTTATTAGCGCAACCAAATCCCGCCAAACGGCAGCCACGGCACCTGTACTTACTCAGTTTAAATATGTAAGTGTCGCATATATGAAGTTATTAACATTTTACTCTTTTAAACAACTACAACTTATTCATATTAAAAGAAATGCATACTAAACAAGGTTTATAAGCAACTTATATAATTTCGACATCACTTGTAATTGTTTACAACCAATTCATATACAACGACATTCAATTATTCATTTTCAATTAGTTTACATTCACTAATTTAAATTCAAGTTGGTTCACTCCCAATTCAAATTCCATCACATAGCTTTCATACGTTAGCTTTCCATTTGATTAATTCAATTACATATGAATTTCTATACAATCAACTAACAATCATCTAACAACCAAATCATAATCAACATAACCAAATTCATTCAATTTACTTTACTTCACATTCAATTTGGTTCAACATTTTTAATTCCAATTGGTTTAATATTAAATTGGCTTTCATTGAATTTCCAATTTATTAGCTTTATGAATTAACACTTATATCCATTATTCCATATTAATTTATTTACATTCGATTGATTAACATTCAATCCATTTATTAATTCAATTACTAATTCATTTTACAAATAAAGTTGAATTTCATTTATGTAACTCAAGTTCACTTCCATTTAATTCACTTCATTATTTTTGCTTCGATACCAAAATCAACTTCATTTAACATCACTTAAGTTATATTCCATTTCAAATTTCCACTTACATTTGCTTTCACTATACAACTTAAGTTATATTCCTTTTAAACATTATTTGTTTAGCTTAACTTAAGTTTCCACTTATAAATCCAATTCAGATTTTGTTTTTCTTAACAAAATTGTTTAACCATTTTAACAATTGGTGTTACTTACCTTTTCTCATTCTATAGGTTATAAAACTTATTATTCAACTTTCCAAATCATATTATAATCACTTATCTAATCCAATTCAATTTATTTAACCTTACCAAAGCTAAAATCTTTATTTCATATTATAAGTCTAAAACTCGTTTCACTTATATTCATCAATTTCAATTTGGATTTTAATTTAAATTTGTTTATCACAACAAAACTTAAAATTTCAATTTATTATGGTAGCAAATCCATCACACAGAAACTCGACAATGATACTAATGATGTTGTAGTCATCACCCTTATTATTTCCCAGTGACAGTAATGAATTCAGTGCTTAATATTCTTTCAAAAATTTCCCTTTTATTTATAATTCACATTTATAAATCTTTTTCTCATATAATTTCACTATTCTACTTCTAATTTTGAAAAATAACTTCCAAAATAAACAGGATTCAAAATTTTCAAATTCATAGTTCAAATTCATTTTTATTTACAACTCATAATTATAAATATATTCATATAGTTTCACTTCTTATATATAAGATTATTTCACAACTGCAAATCATATTAATTATAATTCCATACTTATACAATTGTTGCTTTTATTTAGATTATTCAAACAACTTTTATTAACTCATATATATCCTTACATTTTCCACAACCAAACAATTAATTTTATATACACTTTAATAATTCTAAAAAATTATTTCCTTTATATGTAAAATATAATCAAGGTAAAATTATTTCATTTACCCAATTTAAAACCATACCATGTCGGATTATCTCGTTCAAGAGTTTAGAAACCCCTATCGATACAATTAGCTAGACTGCACTGACCAGAATCTATAAACAATCAACCGATAAGTCAACACAATACAAAACAATTTCATATTCACTAACAAATACGCGCTCATATCTATTATTACACTCACACTCATTCTAGAGTACTACTGACTCTATCTCTAATGAGTAATTCCCAACAGAGCCAAGGTTGTCGCTTAACCAAATGCTCTGATACCACATGTAACGACTCGAGATTTTCGACTTCCGAAAATCGACATTAATACGTCCACTGGATCAACTGCCAAGCAATCGAATGCCGGAAAACCGAATTGTTATGGCCAAAAAGAAGAGGTAAAAGAAGACAGAAAGAAAGAAAGAAGAAACAACATAAACAATATCAGAATCTCACATATCACAGTGTAACAACATATAATAGATCAATGAATAATCTTTAAATCAAGAACTATATCAGTTTGTACATTACATCATCAGAGTCAATATACACACAATACATCAATGGACAGTTATACAAATTTGTCCTCATACAGAATACACAGCGGAAAAATAATATCATATACAAGTGATACGCCTCGCCATCCAGCTCGCCTCTAGAACTCCACATTACTTCTGAAATCCAGAATGACCTGATAACCTGACTCTAGTTTGCCCGTGTGGAAAATTATGGGCACCCAGAGTTTAGGAAAGGAACAATAAACTCCAGGTCAGTCATGGGATTGGTGTGAGAACTTAAAAAAGTTATTTATCTTTAAAACAACAACAAAGGAAGTAAAAGACATCTGCAATGCTTTTTGGAAAATGAAACTACCATAAGACCGCCCACCACACACACAATGCAATCGCAGATGTGACGACCGCCCATGACCTCTGCACCAAATCTAGAGATAGAGCGCTGTAAAGTGTGCCAGGCGACCATGGACGATTGTCAAGGTAAGATTTAAAACAAAAGAACCTATCGTATTACTCACAGCGCATGGATAAAATACAATAGAACATATGTATAGTGAAGCTTTACAGAACAAAATGACATCATATAAAACTCCATAATAGTTGAATACAAGCATCCACATAGTCAATACATCAAGCCTCACTACATATCTCTCAGAGAAAACATAACAGCGGAATATCCAGTACATATAATAAGAAGATAATATGCAACCCTCTAGCTCGTCTTCGATATCAGCATCGTGAGAAGAGAACAGCACCTGTCACCTGCTACCTAGTCTGCCCGTCCCAAAATGGACGAACAGCCCAAGGCAATAAGAATTAAAACATAAAGCCTTGAGTCAGACAACAGTCTTAGTGAGCAGTAAATTAACTAACAACATACCAAAAGAGCATAAAGGAAAAGGAATAGGAATACATCCCTCCCACTCCAACCTCATTCTACAGTGATAGCCCCCAGACACACACTAAGCAGAAGCAAATATAGCAGAGCATACAATTTAAAGTAAAGCTACTATCACTCGAGTCAAGGGCGATGTTTTCCAAGTACCAAGGCCTAAATCAGATAAGCACCCAGAAAATACCGCTCTTGAGTCCGAATGACGATACAACCAAACATCCATGACTCTGGCTATCACTGTTATCATTGCTTCGATATCACCGTTAATTGAATGACCGGCACATTCTTTCAGCCGTCCGTCAAGGGCTAATGAAAACCCCGGTTCTAGACATAACTCCCGCACGTCGTCGCAGCCCGTGCCTAGGACTATCGAATCTGCCCAGAGTACTCGACCATCAACAGTTGGCCGTTGGGACTATCGAATCTGCCCAAATGTACCCTTGCTTAGAGCATGCTAGAACCTTCAACAACGATGCTATCCAAGCCTCCTAGTCATCCTCCTCGACGACTATTCTCATATCCATTCATTATCCTCAACTCGAATCATATCACCGAGTTATCAACATGCTTGGAATGATCCCGTCTGGATTAGACCAAGTCTTCATCACATGATTGCCTCGCTTCATTACATCCTCGCAAAGCCGCATCTCATCATCACATCATCAAATCTATGCATAAGAGCTTCATCGTCCCGCTCCATATGCCACGAGCAGCTTTTCCAATTCAAGAGCCTTTCCCTTAGCTTTTGAATCACCTTCGATCTAAATCTAGTCATCAATCATCTAGTTCATAACAATCAATCAAATCAAACATCAATCCAAGCAATCAAGCATTCAAAAATGATCTAAGTAGACAATTATAACAATAATGGCATTTTCGTAATTAAAGAGTTGAAAGTCCAACAAGTATGAAAACATGGATTATATCTCTACAAACTTGATGAATGAACTTGCATAGGTTAACATATGATAAAATGGATGTAATATCATCATGAACAATGGATCTATAAGGATCTATACTTAGGATGAAGGAAATGCATGGAAATCACTATTTTAACACCAAATCGAGCCAACAATCCAATATACTCCTTTGGATCCGTGTGAGAGATAATCACCACTCACCAAATCACCTAAACAATCCAAAAGATAACAACTCCAGATCTGGACAGCGAAGAACTAAGCTAGATCCGACAAGATCTCACTTCAAACAAAGAAATCTCTCTTGAAAAGATGAAGATCTTCAATCTAAGCTCTTGAATCTTCAATCTCGATCTTCGATTTGGATGGATGGAAGCACTAGATTAGAGTGGAGAAAAGAAGTGAAGAAGTGTAGAAGTCGAGCTCTCAAAATGGCAGCACTTCGTCGCTTCAAAAATCCGGATCCCAAAAAAAAAATGAGAACAACCCCTCCTATTTATAGCTGAAATCTGTCCTTAAGTCGAAATCTGGCTATCTCCCTAAGTCGCTTCCGACCTAAGCCTCTCCGACCTAAGCTTTTCCGACCTAACAGATGCACGACAACTCCTCAGCGACCTAACACTTGACGACCTAAAGCAATACGCTTTCCTTCGACCTACGACCTAGTTGGGTTGCGACCTAACAACCTAGACTTCTACGCGACCTAACACAACATACGACCTAACGGTTAGATCTACGCGACCTAACACTTAAACTATTCTAGCGACCTAACAACTTAGCAACCTACGCGACCTAACAGTGCTACGACCTAACACTTATGCGACCTATCTCCTTAGGTCGCTAACACGGCAACTCCTTAGGTCGCTAACAAGCTAACTCCTTAGGTCGCTAACAAGCTAACTCCTTAGGTCGCTAACAAGCTAACTCCTTAGGTCGCTAACAAGCTAACTCCTTAGGTCGCTAACAAGCTAACTCCTTAGGTCGCTAACACGGAACCACTAGGTCGCTAACCTATAGGTCGCTCCAAGATACTAAGTCGCTAACCCGGTAACCATTAGGTCGCTAACTCGCCCTGCCGACCTAACACTTAGCTCACCGAAACTCTTAGGTCGCTCACAACATTCTCTTAGGTCGTTGCCGACCTAACTCTACCCCAGAATACTTAGGTCGCTTACTACTCTTCCTTAGGTCGCCTGAACCTCTTAAGTCGGTCACGACTTATCTCCTAGGTCGGTCACTACCTTAAGTCGGTCAACCACACTCCCTTAACTCGGTGAGTTCCTTGAGTCGGCAACTCGACCCAGACTTGTTGCTTAACTCGTCCAAAACTCCTAAGTCGGCTACGACTTAGGACTTAAGAAAAATTCTGCCAAAACCTGAAATGACTTAACAACAATACAATCCAAGGGTCAATCATTGTAGAATGTTTTGATCCGTAAAAATACGGGTCGTTACATTCTCTCCCCCTTAGGAATTTCGCCCCCGCAATTCCAAACAAACAAGGCAATCAAAGCTATTCTGTACGCCTATCATCCATAACAATCAATAAACCATGCATCCAATTCTAGCTTAGCGTACAGAATTCTAAGACTTAGGACAAGTTACAATTTCGTTAGATGACACGACACCTTAGGGCCATACCTTGAAGAGTTCAGGATGAGCTGCCTTCATCCTCTCTTCCACCTCCCACGTACAGTCGTTATCATCGTCACTCCATTGTATCTTGAGCAACTTAACTACCTTTCTCCTAAGCTGTTTCGTGTCGGTTTCAACAACACGGAGCGGCTTACGAGGTCTTCTATCGACTGGATCAACTTCGAAATCTTCACAGCTATCAGCAGAAACCACTGTATTCGAGTCGTGCACATACTTCCGTAGATATGATACATGAAAAACATTGTGCACACTCGACATCTTCTCAGGTAACTCCAATCTGTAAGCGAGCTTTCCAATTCGCTCGATAATCGGGAATGGTCCAACAAATCTCGGAGTCAATTTCCCTTTCTTCCCGAATCGAATAACATTCTTCAGTGGAGAAATCTTCACAAAAACCATATCTCCTACGTCGAATTCCAAATCCTTTCGACGCTTATCGGCATAACTCTTCTGACGGTCCTGGGCTGCCTTCATTCGTTGCCGAATGATCTCTATACAATCTGAAGTCTGACGAATCATTTCTGGCCCAAGTATCAGCTTCTCTCCAGTTTCCAACCAACATGTTGGAGAGTTACACGGTCTTCCATACAATGCTTCATACGGTGCCATACCAATGCTTGACTGGTAACTGTTGTTGTACGCAAACTCCACCAAATGAAGGTGATCTTCCCATGATCCTCCGAAATCCAAAACACAAGCTCTGAGGAGATCTTCCAAAACTCGGTTGACTCTCTCGGTCTGACCATCCGTCTGAGGGTGATAAGATGTACTCAAACACAACTCGGTTCCCAAAACTTCCTGGAAGCTCTTCCAAAATCCACTAGTGAACAATGGATCTCGATCGCTCACTATACTCTTCGGAATACCATGGAAACGAACTATCCACTTAACATACAACTCAGCCAACTTTGATGCAGTCCTAGTTGATCGAACAGGAATGAATCGTGCACTCTTAGTCAGACGATCCACAATGACCCAGATCCCTTCATTTCCCGTTCTAGTTCTAGGCAATCCATCGATAAAATCCATCGACACTTGTTCCCACTTCCATGTAGGAACTTCTAAGGGCTGAAGCAATCCACTTGGCTTCTTCTGTTCAGCCTTTACCAACTGACAGTTCATACACTTGGAAATGAAATCTCCAACATCCTTCTTCATGCCTTCCCAGTAGTAGGTTCTCTTCATATCCCGATACATCTTATTTCCACCTGGATGGATTGTCAGCTTCGAGTGATGACTTTCCTTCAGAACTTCACTCCTCAATTCATCTATATCGGGAACAACTAGTCGTCCTTGCTTCCGAAGCCAACCCTCTCGATCGACCTCGAATCCTTTATCCTTTTCTGGATCCAATCCAGATTCCAATTCACGGATAATCTTGACAAGCTTATCATCTCGCTTTTGGCCCTCGCCAATCCTTTCCACAAGAGTGGGTCTTATCGATAAGTTTGCCAACATCTCAGGTTCCAATTCACATCTAAGCCTGAAGTCAAATCCAGCTAAATACTCGAGACTCTTCCATTCAGAAAACATGACTCCCAATCCTGCATGTCTTCGACTTAACGCATCTGCCACTGCGTTACCTTTTCCCGGAGTATAAGCTATACCAAAATCATATGATGCCAAAAACTCTAGCCAACGTTGCTGCCGTAGATTCAAATCCTTTTGGGAGAAAAGATACTTCAGCGACTTATGATCCGTAAACAACTCGAATCGAACTCCCAACAAATAATGCCTCCACATCTTCAGAGCAAATACAATCGCCGCTAACTCCAAATCATGTGTTGGGTAATTCCTTTCATGCGGCTTCAGTTGTCGACTGGCATACGCAACAACTTTATCCTTCTGCATCAGCACTGCTCCAAGTCCAGTACCACATGCGTCGGTGTAAACCACCATCTCATCATTCCCACTAGGAATAGTCAAAACAGGAGCACTCGTCAATCTCTCTTTCAGGATTCCGAAAGCTTGCTCACACTTAACATCCCAACTGAACACTTGGTTCTTCTTCGTCAATCCTGTTAATGGTGCAGCTATCTTGGAGAAGTCTTTGATAAACCGTCGATAATATCCTGCTAACCCAAGAAAACTTCTCACATCAGATGCATTCTTAGGTCTAACCCAATCCTGGATTGCTGCCACCTTAGCGGGATCAACCGCTATTCCATTTCCGGAAATCACATGGCCTAAGAACCTCACTTCACTCTTCCAGAAGTGACACTTCGAAAACTTAGCCTTCAGCTGATGTTTCCGTAAGATTTCCAAAACAATACGCAAGTGCGTCTTGTGCTCTTCTTCAGTTCTAGAATAAATCAGAATATCATCCACGAACACAAGTACGAACTTGTTCAACTGATCTCTGAACACTCTATTCATAAGATCCACAAAATATGCCGGTGCGTTAGTCAATCCAAACGGCATTACCAGCCACTCAAAGAAACCGGATGGTGTCCTAAAAGCAGTCTTTGGCACACTATCCTTAGCTACCCTCAACTGGTGAAATCCCGTTGCCAAATCCATCTGAGAAAACACCTTTGCTTCGTGAAGCTGATCAAACAAGTCGTCTATCCTCGGCAATGGATACTTGTTCTTCTTAGTCACTTTATTCAGCTCACGATAATCCACACACAATCTCAACGACCCATCTGCCTTGGTTGCAAACACAACTGGTGCACCCCACTCGGACACACTACGCCGAATGAATCCTTTCTGTAAAAGGTCATCAACTTGCACCCTCAACTCCTGCTGTTCCCTAGGCGCCATCCGCCTAAGAGGCATCACAACAGGTCTGGCTCCTTCAACTAGATCTATACGAAACTCGATCTCTCTATGCGGCGGCAACCCTTTGACTTCGTCAAAGACATCCTCGAATCCATTAGCGATCGGCACTGATGACAGTCCATCCCGTGGAACAACTAGCGAATACATGAAGCTCATGAAGACGCCTTCTTCATGCTTACATCGTATCACAACCTTTCGCCCCTCCACATTCTCGACTGTCACCTCTAGCCTCTCACAATCAACATTAGCCGCATACTTCCTAAGCCAGTCCATACCCAAGATAATTCCGAACCCCGCAAAGTTTAGAACAAAGCAATCACAAACAAAAGAGCAACCATGACTCGATACAACTAGACCACGGCATAACATACACAAACAAGACGAACCCCCAACTGGATTAGTCACAACCAATGGCCTATCAACAATATCCGGCTTCAAATCTAACCGGCCCACTAGTTCATTACAAACAAACGAATGCGATGCTCCAGTATCAAACAAAACTCTAACAGGAACACCACATAGGAAAAGAGTACCTTGAACAACCACACTCTTTCCCTTTTCTTCAGTAGTAGGAGCTTTCGAAGACGACGGAACAGCTCCTAAAGCATAGGCTTGCACAATCTGCCTGTCCTTCCTTGGTTCTGGAAAATTCTTCCTGAAATGCCCCGGCTTGTCACAGTTGTGACACTTCATCGGTACCTTAGGATTCTTACAATCCTTCGAGAAATGGCCCTTCTGCTGACAATTGTAGCAAGTCACCTCACCTTTCGGCTTCTTCTGGCCATCCTTACCCTTCTGCTGCTGCTGCTTCCTCTTCTAGTTTCCACCCTGCTGTGGTTTAGATTCTCCCTTGGTAACAGCAACAACAGATCCTTCCTTAGGAAACAGACTCTCATGCCTAAGAGCTTTCTCCACAAGCTTCTCAAATGAATCGTCCAAATGATCCACCAACTGTCTCCCAAGATAGCTATCCAAGCCGGTCACGAACTTCTCATTCTTCTGGTAAGCGGACTCAATATATGACCGGGCATACTTGGACAAAGCTTCGAACTCAGAAACATACTCAAGAACTGATCTTCCACCTTGCTTGAGCTCTACAAACCTCTTGAACAGAACAGACTTCTGAGCTGTAGAAATGAACTTAGCTTCAAACCTAGCTTGGAATTGCTCCCAAGTAATCTCTTCTTCCTGAGTAGAGATGGTAATAGAGTTCCACCAATCAGAAGCTCTCCCTTGAAGCTGCCTTGATGCCAACTTCCTCTTAGTTGCATCATCAATTCCCAAATTACCAAAGATCCTTCTACAAGCATCTATCCATCTCTGGACCTCGATAGTTGATTCTGTTCCCAAGAAAACCTTCCCTCCAAGAGCAGTATAATCCTTGCACAACTTGGCAAAATCCACTGGTTTCGGAGTTTGGACTTGAACTCCAACATCTACTGCTGCCCCCGGAACTGGTATCCTTCTCATGATCGAAGTCATCATAGCTTCGAACATGGCTGCATAATCAGCAGTCTCTTCAGTAGCACGGCCTTCCCTGGCAGCTGGTCTCCCTCTTCGACTCATTCTCAATATCTATAAAAAGGAATGATTAGAACATCTAGAGAAACAACTGCATAAAGGGCTCAACTCTACTAAACTACTATATTATATATAGTATTCATCCATCAAAATACAATTACGTCTCTCATACGTAGTTACTTCAGCGAGCGTTGGGTAAAATCGATTAACCAATGCTCTGATACCAAATGTGACGACCGCCCATGACCTCTGCACCAAATCTAGAGATAGAGCGCTGTAAAGTGTGCCAGGCGACCATGGACGATTGTCAAGGTAAGATTTAAAACAAAAGAACCTATCGTATTACTCACAGCGCATGGATAAAATACAATAGAACATATGTATAGTGAAGCTTTACAGAACAAAATGACATCATATAAAACTCCATAATAGTTGAATACAAGCATCCACATAGTCAATACATCAAGCCTCACTACATATCTCTCAAAGAAAACATAACAGCGGAATATCCAGTACATATAATAAGAAGATAATATGCAACCCTCTAGCTCGTCTTCGATATCAGCATCGTGAGAAGAGAACAGCACCTGTCACCTGCTACCTAGTCTGCCCGTCCCAAAATGGACGAACAGCCCAAGGCAATAAGAATTAAAACATAAAGCCTTGAGTCAGACAACGGTCTTAGTGAGCAGTAAATTAACTAACAACATACCAAAAGAGCATAAAGGAAAAGGAATAGGAATACATCCCTCCCACTCCAACCTCATTCTACAGTGATAGCCCCCAGACACACACTAAGCAGAAGCAAATATAGCAGAGCATACAATTTAAAGTAAAGCTACTATCACTCGAGTCAAGGGCGATGTTTTCCAAGTACCAAGGCCTAAATCAGATAAGCACCCAGAAAATACCGCTCTTGAGTCCGAATGACGATACAACCAAACATCCATGACTCTGGCTATCACTGTTATCATTGCTTCGATATCACCGTTAATTGAATGACCGACACATTCTTTCAGCCGTCCGTCAAGGGCTAATGAAAACCCCGGTTCTAGACATAACTCCCGCACGTCGTCGCAGCCCGTGCCTAGGACTATCGAATCTGCCCAGAGTACTCGACCATCAACAGTTGGCCGTTGGGACTATCGAATCTGCCCAAACGTACCCTTGCTTAGAGCATGCTAGAACCTTCAACAACGATGCTATCCAAGCCTCCTAGTCATCCTCCTCGACGACTATTCTCATATCCATTCATTATCCTCAACTCGAATCATATCACCGAGTTATCAACATGCTTGGAATGATCCCGTCTGGATTAGACCAAGTCTTCATCACATGATTGCCTCGCTTCATTACATCCTCGCAAAGCCTCATCTCATCATCACATCATCAAATCTATGCATAAGAGCTTCATCGTCCCGCTCCATATGCCACGAGCAGCTTTTCCAATTCAAGAGCCTTTCCCTTAGCTTTTGAATCACCTTCGATCTAAATCTAGTCATCAATCATCTAGTTCATAACAATCAATCAAATCAAACATCAATCCAAGCAATCAAGCATTCAAAAATGATCTAAGTAGACAATTATAACAATAATGGCATTTTCGTAATTAAAGAGTTGAAAGTCCAACAAGTATGAAAACATGGATTATATCTCTACAAACTTGATGAATGAACTTGCATAGGTTAACATATGATAAAATGGATGTAATATCATCATGAACAATGGATCTATAAGGATCTATACTTAGGATGAAGGAAATGCATGGAAATCACTATTTTAACACCAAATCGAGCCAACAATCCAATATACTCCTTTGGATCCGTGTGAGAGATAATCACCACTCACCAAATCACCTAAACAATCCAAAAGATAACAACTCCAGATCTGGACAGCGAAGAACTAAGCTAGATCCGACAAGATCTCACTTCAAACAAAGAAATCTCTCTTGAAAAGATGAAGATCTTCAATCTAAGCTCTTGAATCTTCAATCTCGATCTTCGATTTGGATGGATGGAAGCACTAGATTAGAGTGGAGAAAAGAAGTGAAGAAGTGTAGAAGTCGAGCTCTCAAAATGGCAGCACTTCGTCGCTTCAAAAATCCGGATCCCAAAAAAAAAAATGAGAACAACCCCTCCTATTTATAGCTGAAATCTGTCCTTAAGTCAAAATCTGGCTATCTCCCTAAGTCGCTTCCGACCTAAGCCTCTCCGACCTAAGCTTTTCCGACCTAACAGATGCACGACAACTCCTCAGCGACCTAACACTTGACGACCTAAAGCAATACGCTTTCCTTCGACCTACGACCTAGTTGGGTTGCGACCTAACAACCTAGACTTCTACGCGACCTAACACAACATACGACCTAACGGTTAGATCTACGCGACCTAACACTTAAACTATTCTAGCGACCTAACAACTTAGCAACCTACGCGACCTAACAGTGCTACGACCTAACACTTATGCGACCTATCTCCTTAGGTCGCTAACGCGGCAACTCCTTAGGTCGCTAACAAGCTAACTCCTTAGGTCGCTAACAAGCTAACTCCTTAGGTCGCTAACAAGCTAACTCCTTAGGTCGCTAACAAGCTAACTCCTTAGGTCGCTAACAAGCTAACTCCTTAGGTCGCTAACACGAAACCACTAGGTCGCTAACCTATAGGTCGCTCCAAGATACTAAGTCGCTAACCCGGTAACCATTAGGTCGCTAACTCGCCCTGCCGACCTAACACTTAGCTCACCGAAACTCTTAGGTCGCTCACAACATTCTCTTTGGTCGTTGCCGACCTAACTCTACCCCAGAATACTTAGGTCGCTTACTACTCTTCCTTAGGTCGCCTGAACCTCTTAAGTCGGTCACGACTTATCTCCTAGGTCGGTCACTACCTTAAGTCGGTCAACCACACTCCCTTAACTCGGTGAGTTCCTTGAGTCGGCAACTCGACCCAGACTTGTTGCTTAACTCGTCCAAAACTCCTAAGTCAGCTACGACTTAGGACTTAAGAAAAATTCTGCCAAAACCTGAAATGACTTAACAACAATACAATCCAAGGGTCAATCATTTTAGAATGTTTTGATCCGTAAAAATACGGGTCGTTACAGCAGACTTGGAGGAGATTTCTTCTTATGATAATCAAATATGCTTACTATGCAAGAAAACTCTTTTGATATTATTACTAGTGCATAGTGTACAAAATCATTTCGAAAATACAATATTAATCTTAGCCAGCATAGGCATTTCGCACTTATGCCTACTATAGCTACTATGTTCAATAGCAGGTTACCGCCACATTCCACAGCAGGTTATACAACTAAAACCGTACAGGCTCGTATTGTTTCTTTGGATTTCCAACAAATGGTCAGGCTAAGGAACTTCCTACTGCCAATGGGTACGCCTCTGGCGTGACGTCCCGAGAGTCAACCTGCTCTCTGCCAACACAAGGCCGGGTTACCCCTTACACTAGGTAACTACTACACGAATATGCCACCCCCCGGTCCTTTGGGACCTTTATTCGAGGCGCCTCGATCACACAGCAACAATCACACGGTAAATGAGATTGGAGCAACCATATAGGTTAAATACCAGGGCTCCATAACTGATACCACCCTTTTTTAGAAGGAAATGACATACCCTAAAGGGAGCGACCCTCATAACCTTGCCGCATCATTCCTGTTTTGACCATTTCCGGGTTGTGAGGTCCGAAAAGGTCTCGTCCATAAAGCTACGCTTTTTCACAAAGCCACGCTTTGATCAACAAATGATCAATAAATAATCATCACACAGCAACACTCGGCATGCCACATTACCAAATTGGGAATATATCGCTGATAACCTTCAACTACATAACTTCTGAGCTCGTACGTCTCAGAGAAGGGTGTTAAGCTAAGAGAATAAATTCTCCGCCACCAACAGAAATGTATTTGAAAGAAATCAGCTTTATATCTCAAAATGTAATGTCAGACATGTAACCATACAAGTCTGTTCCGGGTTCAAACAGAACCGAAGGCACTTCCAAAGAAGCCCTTGCAATCAGGGTATTCACAATCCCGATCGAACTTCCCATCACAAATGAAATCTCTATACCGTAGCTAACAGTGCAGAGATAATCGATAGTTCATCCTATCGTTTTCACAAATACCCGGTCTTCACCACCGGCTTCAAATGTTATCCATATCGTCATATCACTTATTCGGAATGGGTTATATGACACAAAGGTCCTCTCCCGGCTAATCCGAATAGTGAGCACAATATTTTAAAACATATGGATATAGGGATTTCGATTAAGTCAAAACTTATTACCCAAATCCTTTCCTTTAAATGGTTTAAACGAATTACCATTTTTAATCTTTAAACAAAAAGATTTACTTCACAAAGTTCACCCAATTTCACAAAGATTCATTCACAGATTCTCAAATCATTTCCCATTTCAATTGGATTAACCCATTAAATCTTTAAATCAAGATTTAACTTATAGCTAAAAAAACTATTCACAATTCAAGTCTTTTATAATATAAAAGATACACCTTTTAAAATCTTCTTTGATTTCAAAATAAAGCTTAATCATCTTCACAAAGGTTAATTCATAGTTTTTTCCAAACTATTCACAATTTCATTTCAACTTGAAATGTTTCGATACAAATTGGAAATCTTTTCACTTTATGAAAGCTATTATTATTTGAAAACAGATAGTTTTCGTTTTGGGAAAAACTGGTTACAATTACACAGGTTAAAGCCATCCAAGTATAAAACTTGGATTTAAATTTAAATTTCCAAAACCATATTTTTAAATGGTTAAAAACCCATATAAACACCTTTCACACTTGTAAAATCTTTTAGACCATAATTCCCAATTCATTGAATTCAATTTCAAGTATTGAATTCAAAATTTAAATCAAAGGATTTAAATTCCAATTTTTATTAAGTTATTTAAAATAACTCTTATTTTTGAAACTCATTTTTAAAAAACTTTCAATTCCAATTCCAAAACTAATTTGGATTCAAAAATTCAATCTTTAGAATTGTCAAAAATCTGTGACTTAACCGATTTCCACGTGAAATCCACATTTGTGTGTGTATGGTGTAGTACAGGGGTTTAACACAATAGTGCAACAACATTCAACCATCACAGATCAAAACACAGAAATATAGTTGATAAGTGGTATAAACTATAACGCTTATCTTTCATTCACAGATCACAGATATATATATATATATCACAGATAAACAAATTACAGATCACAACATAAATCAGGATATATCACAAAGCATCACATATCAGAGATATCAAACAATTCAACATCCAATATAATCCAAACATCCATAAGTAGGATTAATTTAATTATTTGATTAATTTAAAGTCAGAAAAATTTCTACGAATAAATTTTATTCAATATGGTTCAAAAATAACTTTATCTTTTTAAAACTCCTTTTTAATTTATCCAATTCTCAAAAATAAGTTTTAAAATAAACTTTCAACTTGAATTTTAAAAATCAAATTTTTTTATTTATTTCTGGTATCCAACGATACCAAAAATATATCTGGCTAAACCATAGCCTTCAACAATTTCAATCACAAAGATAATCATACAGAGATTATAAATAATCAACACACAACATATGAAATAATTTCAAATGTTTGAGGAATCCAGTTGGATCCCTCCAACCTGTTTCCCTACATCCACAGATGTTAGCACAATACCAATTCCACTTTGAGGGGGAATATCGCGGTATATGGGATTATAAAATACTATCCGCTATTATGCTACGCAATAGGGTCTCATCCGCTATATAATGCGGTAAATCAACTCCAAATACATATATAATACCAATTCCACGTCAAGGTGGAATATCGCGGTATATGTTTTTAATATTATAACATCCGCTTAATATGCGGCGCATAGGGTCTATTTCAACACATCCAATAACAATCATCATCCAATCACACAATCAAGCAATTTTAATTTTAACTATTTAAAATTTAAATCGAAACAAATTCGATTGAGTGAGGAGTTCTCACCTTGCTTCCAAAATAGTTGCAGTATTTTATTTCAAATAAAATTAAACGCACATTTAATTTTACTTAAAATTATCACTAGCTCCGTAGTGCTCGTCCATACGGACCCGACGCAACTCGTTTCGTGCGAAACGGACCTCGCATCAAAAAGTTATGCATTTTTAAATATCACACGATTTAAATTATAATTTAATTTACAAATCCTTTTTTTTATATTTACCAAACAGTAAATCGTGGCCATTAGATTTCATCACAGCAGATCACAGCCGTGAATCTCATCTCCTTCTTCCTTGCGTTCAACATTTCGAACGAACCCATCGTCGTTCAAAATCGCGAAACGCCGCGACCCTCTCGTGCCAAGTGACAACGATCAGAAGCCACCGATCAATGCGCCTACGCGAGCACCACCCCTAGCCGAAAACCGGCCCCACTCGACCACCCCCATGCCTCAGAAAACGTGCACGAAACGCGCAACTTCACGGTTGAAATTTGGCCTCCACAATGCTCCGATGATCATCATCGCCGTATGGATTGGTCGAGCTCGTGAAGCTCTACAACGTTCCAGTTGATAGTTTTTCAAAATGATGCGTGGATTGGAATTGATTAAAGGAAGAATGATCGAAAATATCGGCCATTGATTATTAGGGTGGCGGCTAACCTAAGTTCTCTAGGGATTGTGTAAAATGAAGAAAGTTAGGTCCTTATATAGAAAATTGCCAAAACACTATTCACTCAAGATTTTTCGAACTCCAAACGAAGCGTGTCGGCTGATGTTTCTAGGATTTTACCCGCGTTCTAAACACAATGGAATGTGTTTCGGAGGCTAATTCGGTCATATGCATGAGTTACGGAAATAAACGATCAAATTTAAATTAAATCGATTAAAACGATTTCTATGCGTTTTGGCTCGCCCCGGACAAACCGTAAACCCGATTGACACGAAATTTGAAACCTTACAATAATATAACATTACGGATTTGATGAAACTAGTTTCGTCGAAATTCGAGACTGTTTGAAAAATAACTATTTTTACTAGTCAATTAAATATTAAAATATTCAATTTCTACAAATTAACTTTTAATTCAATTTTAAAAGTTCACTAACATTGTCCTAACTCAAATATGATTTAATATAACTTTATAAATCATTTTTATTCACATTTAATCCAATTTCCAATTATTTCTATAATTTCAAATATTAAATTGTCGATTTAATTATCCAATTAAATCCAGATATTCAAAATTTAAGTTACTCAGGTTATTAAATTTACTTGCTAATATTTAAAATTAATTAAATATCTGAATTTCAAATGACAGAAATTTTGGGTCGTTACAGCGGCCAAGCGGAGGGAAGGTAAAGCGGCCTGTGGCGATTCGCGGTGTGGGTTCCGGCTTCACCGATTGGTCGAAGTCACGACAAGGGATTGGTCAAGCTCGATGGCTCATCGGTGTTGTCGGTTTGGCAAATCGTGATGCAGGGAGAAAGAAATAGGCGGGGGAGAGGTCGGTTATGGTTGGGTTCTTGTGTTTCCTGTACAGGCGGTAGGGGGTTTGTTTGGGAAGAGAGCTGTAGAGAGTATATAGGTAAAATTTCAAATTTTAAATGTTAAATTAGATTTTTTTTTAATTAATTATCTCGTATACAAATTAATAAATATTTTTTCTTTATATGCGAGGTCTAAAATATATTAAACAAGTCGAGATTGGAATGGTCTACAAATAAAATCGAGGTGAGAAAAATTCTCGCTCATTTGGATTATCGGATTTATTTTTATAAAAATAGCTAAGAATAAATATTGGATGTCCGGTTGATTTATTAATTATTATCCGTTGGATGATATATTATATATATAGTGTTATATATATATATATATTAGTATTTGGAGTGATATTCCCGCACATTATAGTAGATGAGACCCTATGTGCCCCGTATAATAGCGGATGACCTTATATACCGCGATATCCCCCTCGTAGTGGGATTGGTATTTTTTTTATTGTATTAAGATCTATAAATGTAGGGAAACGGGTTAGAGGGATCCAACTGGATTCCTCAAAATGTTGAATTTAATTTCATATATTGTGATATATGGATTATGTAGAATAATTTGTTATAGATTAATGCTATGATTTGAATCTTTGGATGCTATGGTAGCACGGGCCTTAAATTTGATATTTTAAATACCATAAATATATTTTTTAAATGGAAGGAATTAAAGGGAATTTTTTATATAAAAATATTTCTATTGGAATTTGGTTTATTTAAAAGAAATTGAATTAGAAAATATATTTGATTTTTAGTTATACTTAACCATTGTGAATTATTAAATGGAGATTTTAAGAAAATGAATTATATAAGAGAATTTATAAATGATATTTTGGAAATATAAAAAGGAGTTAGAATCAATATTAAAAATAGATTGGAAGTATAAATGGAATTTATAAGAAATGAATTTATATAATGGAATTTTATAAATAAGATTTGTTTTATAAACAGGTAAAACCAAAGGGGTTATAAAATTGATAAAAACGATGTTTATAAATAAAGGAATTCGATATCGGATGATAATTGGAAATATAAATTCATAGGGTGAATTTATATTAGGATATGGAAATAGGGTTGAGAATAATAGTAGATTCTATTTTTGAAATGAGAATTGTTAGGGAATTGACAATGAATCGATATGTTGTGAAATCGAGAGGAAGTTATAAATTAAATTGGTTATCGAGATTTTAAAATATATTTTATTTTAAGAAGTTAAGTTCGTTTTTCAAAAGGGAAAACTTTATTATTTAGACTATGAAATTTTAAACTAGTTAGTATTGGAATACTTCGGAAAATGGATTTTCACATATTTAATATTTATTGAAATAAAATTTTAATTTTTACAATCAGCTCTGTAAATCGATTTTTTTATTTTAGATGAGTTATTGATGGTTTATTAAAAGTGTTTAATATTTGAAATGATAACTTAAAACATTTTTTAAAAATAAAAATAAATTACTATTCTTTAAAAATGCTCATTATATATATATATATAGTTTGAAATGATTGAAAATTTATTTATAAAATTCTCCTGAGATGCGCAAACAGGTTTTAATCTAAGGATGAGATTTTATAAGAGAAATCTTATAAATGGATTCTAGATACTTAAGAAAATTTAAAATTTTTAGATGCGATAACTTCGGGAAGAAATTTGAATTCATTTAAAGGGGTTATAAATGGCTGGTTGGGATTATAAATAAGTATAATCGGTTTGGAAATTGTAACGACCCGGAATTTTGAACGAATTAAATTGAGAATATTTAATTTATTTTAAATGTTTGAACGGTAATTTAATTCGAATCCCGGGTATAACTTTGAAGCTGACGATTAAATTATAAAATTTAATCTATTGTAAGTTGAATTAAATTTGAATCTTCAATTTTAAGCTGAAGAAAGATATTTCGAAAGCTTTTAAAATTCGTATTGATATTACTGAAGATAACAGAAGCTTCAGAATCGAATTTAGAAGTAAAGTGTTCAGTTTGAAATTAGATCGTTCGAACCGATATTTATAAAACAGTCATTTTTCAAACAGTCTCGGAATTCGACGAAACCAGTTCCATTGGGACCGTAATATTGTATTATTACCGGGTTTCAAATTTCGTATTAATCAGAGTTGTTATGCGAGCATATGACGTATAAACGCGTTGAGAATTAAATTGAATTTTAATTTAAAATTTTGTAAAATCAAATCACTGCCACCCTACTCCTGAGTAAGCAAACCTATTCTCTGCTGAATCACGTCCCTTGTCTCCCCATTGCTTTACAAACCTCACGCGAGAAATCATCTCGTTCAAAATAAAAACAATGGCCGCGTACTTATTCCCTCCCCAGTTCAAAATAAATGAAAATCGAACTTCCCTCTTCAGACCGAACGAAAACGAAAACATTTCGTTCAAAACAATGAGTTGCCTCCCCCTCTGTAAATCAGCTTTCGTTCCAAAGAATAGAATCGAAGAAAATTTGAGGGCCGCATGGGGGTGTTGTTCGATTGGCAGCATAGCGAGGCGAGGCTTCTAAGCGCGGTGTCGCGATTTAGGGCAGCTAGGGTTTCCATGATTTTTGGGTTCACGCGACGTACGGCGAGTGCGCTCGAGTGGGAGCGAGTGGTCAGTCGAATGTCAGGCGAGGTGGCGACTCGGTGGGAAATCGCGAGGCTTCTCGCGCACGCGAGGCTCACAGCGATGGAGGCGCGAGCAAATAGGGGAGAGTCGCGATGTTCTCTGGTCGCGGTCTTCTAGAGTTGGTCGCGTGGGTTCGTCGAGATCATCAGCAGTTCTGGGAAGTCGCGCACGCGTGGGTGTCGATTGTGGTGGCGACAGCAATACTTCGGCAAGAAGGCCAATAGGGTTTCGCGAGGCAGAAGGCTTCGATGGATGAGGGGCGATGTTGACGCGGCTGCGAGTTTGAATTAGGGCTCGTCTTCGCCAATTTTCGATTCGAGTCGAATGAACAGGAGGGCAGTGTCGCGTAGTGGAGGCCGAGTAAATCTGTGGAGTCGATAGCAGTGAGGTAATTACTTATCTACTTATTTTCGAAATTTAATTTAATATATATATGTAGATTTAGGAAATTTAAATTTACTGAGATGAAATTTGTTGCAAACTGGAAGCAAGGGTAGGGTTTCAAATTTCCGAAAAGGATATATAAAAGTTTGATTTTTATATAAATGTATATTTGTAGTTCTAAAAATTAAAAAGGAAAAAAACGTGTTTACTGTTAGTTTTAAAAATTCCAGAAGTTAACTTTTTAAATATTGGATTATTAATTCAGTTAAGTTTACAGATAGTTGTTTGAAAATAATTGACTAAGGTAATTCCTTTTGTTTAAGTCACTTATTTAAAATTCAGATTAGCTACTAAAAATAATTTAATAAAGAGAACTTAGTTTTAAAATTTTAAATTGAAGTTAGATAATTTATTAAAAAGAGAAATTTGTCAATTAAAACTATCAAAATGAAAAGTTGATTATTCGATTTATATTGAATATTAATAAATTGTACAATATTTATACAAGGTCTGAAATGGAGAAAACAAATTGGAATCGAAATGGGATTGCAAAATAAAAAGCTAAGGTGAGATCTTCTCACTCAGATTTACAATTGAATTGCAGTTATTGATTGATTTGTTTGAATGTGCTATTGGATATGATAGGATATATCTATATATATAGCAGTATATACATATTGGCATATGTATATATTGGATTGATTGATTTCCCGCCTCGTATAGCGGATGAGACCCTATTGCGCCGTTAGTAA
Source organism: Allium fistulosum (assembly GCA_030737815.1). Lineage (NCBI taxonomy): Eukaryota > Viridiplantae > Streptophyta > Magnoliopsida > Asparagales > Amaryllidaceae > Allium > Allium fistulosum. The sequence goes on from CM060903.1 coordinate 448,401,510, forward strand.
GCGGATTTATAAAAACCCATATACCGCGATAATTCCGTACTGGAGCGGAATTGGTATTGTGCTAACATCTGTGGATGCAGGGAAACAGGTTGGAGGGATCCAACTGGATTCCTCACCCGTAGTTATTTATTTACAGATATTGATGTATATTCTGTTATCATATGATGATATATTATATTGACTGTTGTGATGGACTGATTGGTGTTGTTGCATCATCGGATTCAGTTTTGAAATGTAAAAATAACGACTTTTATTTTAAAAAAGGTTTTTAAGTGGGTTTTGAAAATATACGTTTTATGGAATTTTTGAATCGATTTATAAACGCAAAATTTTAAAGTTATAAAAGTTATAATTTTTAGTGAAATATAACCGAAGTGTCGTTTTTGAAATAAAAGTCGATTTATTTATAAAATGGTTTAAGTTGGGATTTTGAATAACTATAAACGATTTGTATAGAAAGATTTATAAAATTGATATGTTGTAAATCAAAATATTGGACTTATAAAACGAATTTTTATAAGTGTTAAAAAGAAGTATAAAAGGATTTCATAAGTGAATGAAATTTATAGATTTATAACGTGAAGTTATAAAGTGAATAGATGTTGTAGAATAAACGATTTATAAGTAATTTACTTATAAATTAGATTTTTGCACTTAATTGGGATATGAATAGAAATTTCTAAATGAAATGATTTCATAAGTTGAAATTGTTATGAAGTATAAATGTGATTTATAGACGTTGTTTATAAATCCGAAATCACTTATTTTGATAAGTAATTTTAGAAGTTAATAAAAGGAGAATTTTATAAATCGAAGTGTTAGAAAATATAAAGATGGATTTATAAACGTTGTTTTATAAATTCGAAATCAATCAAATTTGATGAATTGAATATAGAAGGTTATTAAGGGAATTTTATCCACGATTTTGGATAGTGGATAATTCTTGAAATATAAATGTGTAGGAAAGATTGAAATTTGGTTAGTGAAGTATATTCACGATTTTGGACAGTGAATATATTTTTAAGTAGAATAGATTTGGTTTTGGGAAAGCGATATTATAAAATGAAGTTAATTGTTTTAAAAGATGTTTTAAAACGTGATAAGTATCGAATACATAGATTTCAACATTTTATTGTTGAAATAGACGTTTTCGAGAAGTAGAAGGAAATGGTGGACTATAACACTGTTGTTATAGTAAATGATTTCCGAAAGGAAATGTTTTTATGTAGTATTGGGATTCATATATCTATCTAAATTCCGAATCCCTATACTAGTGATTTTGAGTCGTCGTAACGATGTTTTACATAACATTCGTTTTGACTCAACTAAAATGTGTTTAAAGAATGATTTCCTTAAAGAATGAATTTATACTTAAATTTGATTTAAGTATATCGAATATTTTCCAAGTGTTGAAAATAAATGATTGTGAAATACTTATTATTTAATAAGTATGGAAATGCTTTTCCAATATGAAATGAACTGTTTTGAGATTCTATCTTCAAAGATAAAATGAAATGTGGAAATTGATTTGAAATTGTTTTCAAACGGTTAAGTGTGGAAATTTTATATCTAGTAAAAGATAATTTTGAAGATGAAATAATTTGGAAAATTATTTGGAATCTGATGATGTTGCGCATCTTTATTGATAGTTAAATAACCGACTATCAATAATTACCTTTAGATAGGTATTTGTTGTGAATTGGATGAATTTGAATGCCACACTTATTTTAAATAAGCGCTCACTATTCGGGTTAGCCGGGAAAGGACCAGGGGGTCGTATAACCCATTCCAAATATGTGATACGTCGTTATGAATTGCATTTGAAGACCGGTGTTGAAGACCGGATATTTTTGAGAACGGAAGGATTACCGTCGAGTTACTCTACATCGGCTGATCTCCGATTTAGAGGTTTTATCACCCTTAGTGATGGGAAGTCCTGACGTGATTGAAATTATCCGGATATGCAAGGGCTTCGTGAGAAGTGCCTTCGGTTCTGTTCGATCCCGGAACAGACTTGTATGGATTGTGTGTCTGACGTTACAATTTGAGATATAAAGCTGATTTCTTTCAAATACATTTCTGTTGGTGGCGGAGAATTTATTCTCTTAGCTTAACACCCTTCTCTGAGACGTACGAGCTCAGAGGTTATGTAGTTTAAATTTATCAGCGATATATCCCAATTTGGTAACGTGGCATACTGAGTGTTGCTGTGAAATGATCAGTGTTTGATCATTTGTGATATGATCATTTGTTTGATCTTATATCTTTGTGATCATAGGTTGATCATTTTGTTTGACCCGAAGCAGGGCTTTTTGAGAAAGCGTAGCTTTGTGGACGAGACTTCGTCGAGCCTCACACCCCGAAAATGGTCGAAACAGGAAGAATGCGGCAAGGTTCTAGGGAGTAGCGCCCCTTAGTGTATGTCATTCCTTCTGGATAGAGGTGGTATCATGGTATGGAGCCCAGATACTTAACCTATGTGGTTGCTGCATTATTATCTATGTGGTTTGTTGGAAATCGGGGATCCTCGGGAAGATCGGTTACGATCGGGGGATGACATACGCGTGTCAGTAGTTACCTATTTTTGCAGAGGTAACCCGGCCTTGTGTTGGCAGAGATCTAACCGTAATGTTAGGTTATTTCTCGGGTCGTCTATTCCAGGGACGTACCCATCGTGGATAGGAAGTTCCTTAGCCTGACCATTTGTTGGAAATCCAAACTCCAATACGAACTTTGTACGGTATTAGTTGTAGAACCTGCCATTTACGTACGGTGGTCACCACTGTTTAGATGGTAGCTATAGTAGGCATACGATACTGGTCGTATGTTGGCTAAGATTAATATTATACTTTCGAAATGTTTTCTACACTATGCACTAATAATAATATCCAAAATGATTTGATTTTGCGTAGTAAGCATCTTTGACTATCATAAGAAGAAATCTCCTCCAATTCTGCGTTTGCATTGTGTGTGTGGTGGGAGGTCTTATGGTAGTTTCATTTTCCAAAGGCATTGCGAATTGACTTTAAAAATTATTTTGTTGTTATAAAGAATAACTGTTTTACGATCTCACACCAGTCACCATGACTGACTCGGAGTTTATTGTTCCCTTCTAAACTCTGGGTGCCCACCAATTTCCACACGGGCAGCCTAGAGTTATATTATCAGGATATTCTGGAGCTTGGAGATAAGCTGGATGACGAGACGTAGTATTTGTATTTGATAGTATTTATTCCGCTGTGTATTCTGTATGAGGACAAGTTATATAACTGTCCATTGATGTGATGTATTGTATTGAGTTGTATATTGACTCTGATTGATGTATGTATAAAATGATATAGTTCTTTGTTTAAAGATTTTTCATTTATCTATTATATATTGTTCCGCTGCGATATGTGAGATTCTGATATTGTCTCTGCTCTGTATCTGTTGTTGTTTTGTTGTTCTTCTTTCTTTCTTCTCTTTTTCTTCTATCTTTTCTTCGTCCTCTTCTTTTAAATATTAAAGTTTCGCGTTTCCGCCATCCGATTGTTCGGCAATTGCTACAGTGGACGTAGCAGTGTCGGGTTTTCGGAAGACGGATTTGCGGGTCTTTACAGTTGGTATCAGAGCATATGGTTAAGCGACAACCCTGCTCTGTTGGGTGTTACTCATTAGAGATAGAGTCAGCAGTACTCTAGAATGAGTTTGAGTGTAATTATAGATATGAGCGTGTATTTGTTATTTGAATATAAAATTGTTTTATATTGTGATGATTGGTTTATTGAGTGGTATATGAACCTTCGTCGGCACAGTCTTGCAAAACTGTATCGAAGGGGTTTCTAAACACTCGAATAGAACAATTCGGCATAGTATTGTTTTGAATAGGGTAAATGAAATAATTTTACCCAAAGCTATTTTTGTATAGAAAAGAAATGATTTTCTGTAAATTATTACAGTATATGGTTGCATGGTTGCTAGAAGTAATAATATTAAATTATTCCCATTGGAATTAAGTAAGAAATTGGAATTATAACTCCAAAGTTAAGAAATAAATTCATATACAAATGAATTTAAAGAATGTGAATTGTAATTTAAAACGGAATTCCAGAGAAGTTTTTGGAAATGTTTTGAAAAGAATTTGGAAATTTTGAGGATTGGAAAGTTTAAATCTGTTTGATTTAAAAATGAATTTCAAAGGATGTTGGAAAAATGTTTTGAAGGAATGAAAGCTCTAAACTCTTTTAGGTCGCTGGAAAATAATCCTGATGATGATGGCCACATCATTAGAATTCATTTTCGGGTTTCCAAAAGAGAAATTGCTGTCAAATTGTTTTAAATAGGAGTTGTTTGAAAATTTGGGTTTTTGTTTTGGAAATTCAAATGGAATTTGAATTGTTTTCAAATGGTTTTGAAAAAGTGGAAACGACTCTGGAATCCTATTTCAAATACTTACGAAATATTAATAAGTTGATAACTTATAGAATATTGAAATTTGATTAGAATGAAATTCAAATTGAAAAACGAATGAATTAGTGAATGAATGAATAAATTGCGATTGCAAGTGCCAGAAAATGAAATTGAATGTTAAAATTCATTTTGAAATTGAAATGGTGAATTGAATTTAAATAGAATTGAAAATGTGAATTAAGTTCAAATGAATGTGAAATGTAAAGTTGAATGAAAATAGATATATAACTTCAACAGTGAAGTAAAAAAATGATATAAGTAGTTTATATTGAAAATTTGTAATTGAATTTGCAAAATGATTTGAATGCTGTAACTAGATATAATGGCTAGTAGGATATACAGGTGTATAAAGGGATTGGAAAATTTATTTCACAGATAATTCGAATTGCTCGAAAAAGGTATGTATTTGAATTATAATATGAGTTTTTGATGATTTCTCTCTAGCCGCTTGGCTTTTTCTTTTTCTTTTTGAAATCTGAGAGTCCGTAGGGACGTTTTGTAGTCGTGCCGTATTAGCCGCGCAAAGGAGACGCTGGCGAAATTTTTCGGGAATTTAGGGCGTTAGAAAATTTTTGAGAAAATTTTGAAAGTTTAAATTTGAATTTTGAATTCGAATTTGAATTTAGTAGTAAAACAATGATTGTTTGAAACTTAGAGTTGAAGTTGAAATGTTAGTTGAAATAATAACGAATCTTTAGTAGAAAGATTTATTTTGATGAATTGATAAAACTATTGAATTGTGAAAGATAGTAGACGAGTTAAGGACCTTTTTCCCTAACTTGTAATTTCGAGGACGAAATTCTTTTAAGGGGGGAAGTCTGTAACGACCCGGAATTTTGAACGAATTAAATTGAGAATATTTAATTTATTTTAAATGTTTGAACGGTAATTTAATTCGAATCCCGGGTATAACTTTGAAGCTGACGATTAAATTATAAAATTTAATCTATTGTAAGTTGAATTAAATTTGAATCTTCAATTTTAAGCTGAAGAAAGATATTTCGAAAGCTTTTAAAATTCGTATTGATATTACTGAAGATAACAGAAGCTTCAGAATCGAATTTAGAAGTAAAGTGTTCAGTTTGAAATTAGATCGTTCGAACCGATATTTATAAAACAGTCATTTTTCAAACAGTCTCGGAATTCGACGAAACCAGTTCCATTGGGACCGTAATATTGTATTATTACCGGGTTTCAAATTTCGTATTAATCAGAGTTGTTATGCGAGCATATGACGTATAAACGCGTTGAGAATTAAATTGAATTTTAATTTAAAATTTTGTAAAATCAAATCACTGCCACCCTACTCCTGAGTAAGCAGACCTATTCTCTGCTGAATCACGTCCCTTGTCTCCCCATTGCTTTACAAACCTCACGCGAGAAATCATCTCGTTCAAAATAAAAACAATGGCCGCGTACTTATTCCCTCCCCAGTTCAAAATAAATGAAAATCGAACTTCCCTCTTCAGACCGAACGAAAACGAAAACATTTCGTTCAAAACAATGAGTTGCCTCCCCCTCTGTAAATCAGCTTTCGTTCCAAAGAATAGAATCGAAGAAAATTTGAGGGCCGCGTGGGGGTGTTGTTCGATTGGCAGCATAGCGAGGCGAGGCTTCTAAGCGCGGTGTCGCGATTTAGGGCAGCTAGGGTTTCCATGATTTTTGGGTTCACGCGACGTACGGCGAGCGCGCTCGAGTGGGAGCGAGTGGTCAGTCGAATGTCAGGCGAGGTGGCGACTCGGTGGGAAATCGCGAGGCTTCTCGCGCACGCGAGGCTCACAGCGATGGAGGCGCGAGCAAATAGGGGAGAGTCGCGATGTTCTCTGGTCGCGGTCTTCTAGAGTTGGTCGCGTGGGTTCGTCGAGATCATCAGCAGTTCTGGGAAGTCGCGCACGCGTGGGTGTCGATTGTGGTGGCGACAGCAATACTTCGGCAAGAAGGCCAATAGGGTTTCGCGAGGCAGAAGGCTTCGATGGATGAGGGGCGATGTTGACGCGGCTGCGAGTTCGAATTAGGGCTCGTCTTCGCCAATTTTCGATTCGAGTCGAATGAACAGGAGGGTAGTGTCGCGTAGTGGAGGCCGAGTAAATCTGTGGAGTCGATAGCAGTGAGGTAATTATTTATCTACTTATTTTCGAAATTTAATTTAATATATATATGTAGATTTAGGAAATTTAAATTTACTGAGATGAAATTTGTTGCAAACTGGAAGCAAGGGTAGGGTTTCAAATTTCCGAAAAGGATATATAAAAGTTTGATTTTTATATAAATGTATATTTGTAGTTCTAAAAATTAAAAAGGAAAAAAACGTGTTTACTGTTAGTTTTAAAAATTCCAGAAGTTAACTTTTTAAATATTGGATTATTAATTCAGTTAAGTTTACAGATAGTTGTTTGAAAATAATTGACTAAGGTAATTCCTTTTGTTTAAGTCACTTATTTAAAATTCAGATTAGCTACTAAAAATAATTTAATAAAGGGAACTTAGTTTTAAAATTTTAAATTGAAGTTAGATAATTTATTAAAAAGAGAAATTTGTCAATTAAAACTATCAAAATGAAAAGTTGATTATTCGATTTATATTGAATATTAATAAATTGTACAATATTTATACAAGGTCTGAAATGGAGAAAACAAATTGGAATCGAAATGGGATTGCAAAATAAAAAGCTAAGGTGAGATCTTCTCACTCAGATTTACAATTGAATTGCAGTTATTGATTGATTTGTTTGAATGTGCTATTGGATATGATAGGATATATCTATATATATAGCAGTATATACATATTGGCATATGTATATATTGGATTGATTGATTTCCCGCCTCGTATAGCGGATGAGACCCTATTGCGCCGTTAGTAAGCGGATTTATAAAAACCCATATACCGCGATAATTCCGTACTGGAGCGGAATTGGTATTGTGCTAACATCTGTGGATGCAGGGAAACAGGTTGGAGGGATCCAACTGGATTCCTCACCCGTAGTTATTTATTTACAGATATTGATGTATATTCTGTTATCATATGATGATATATGATATTGACTGTTGTGATGGACTGATTGGTGTTGTTGCATCATCGGATTCAGTTTTGAAATGTAAAAATAACGACTTTTATTTTAAAAAAGGTTTTTAAGTGGGTTTTGAAAATATACGTTTTATGGAATTTTTGAATCGATTTATAAACGCAAAATTTTAAAGTTATAAAAGTTATAATTTTTAGTGAAATATAACCGAAGTGTCGTTTTTGAAATAAAAGTCGATTTATTTATAAAATGGTTTAAGTTGGGATTTTGAATAACTATAAACGATTTGTATAGAAAGATTTATAAAATTGATATGTTGTAAATCAAAATATTGGACTTATAAAACGAATTTTTATAAGTGTTAAAAAGAAGTATAAAAGGATTTCATAAGTGAATGAAATTTATAGATTTATAACGTGAAGTTATAAAGTGAATAGATGTTGTAGAATAAACGATTTATAAGTAATTTACTTATAAATTAGATTTTTGCACTTAATTGGGATATGAATAGAAATTTCTAAATGAAATGATTTCATAAGTTGAAATTGTTATGAAGTATAAATGTGATTTATAGACGTTGTTTATAAATCCGAAATCACTTATTTTGATAAGTAATTTTAGAAGTTAATAAAAGGAGAATTTTATAAATCGAAGTGTTAGAAAATATAAAGATGGATTTATAAACGTTGTTTTATAAATTCGAAATCAATCAAATTTGATGAATTGAATATAGAAGGTTATTAAGGGAATTTTATCCACGATTTTGGATAGTGGATAATTCTTGAAATATAAATGTGTAGGAAAGATTGAAATTTGGTTAGTGAAGTATATTCACGATTTTGGACAGTGAATATATTTTTAAGTAGAATAGATATGGTTTTGGGAAAGCGATATTATAAAATGAAGTTAATTGTTTTAAAAGATGTTTTAAAACGTGATAAGTATCGAATACATAGATTTCAACATTTTATTGTTGAAATAGACGTTTTCGAGAAGTAGAAGGAAATGGTGGACTATAACACTGTTGTTATAGTAAATGATTTCCGAAAGGAAATGTTTTTATGTAGTATTGGGATTCATATATCTATCTAAATTCTGAATCCCTATACTAGTGATTTTGAGTCGTCGTAACGATGTTTTACATAACATTCGTTTTGACTCAACTAAAATGTGTTTAAAGAATGATTTCCTTAAAGAATGAATTTATACTTAAATTTGATTTAAGTATATCGAATATTTTCCAAGTGTTGAAAATAAATGATTGTGAAATACTTATTATTTAATAAGTATGGAAATGCTTTTCCAATATGAAATGAACTGTTTTGAGATTCTATCTTCAAAGATAAAATGAAATGTGGAAATTGATTTGAAATTGTTTTCAAACGGTTAAGTGTGGAAATTTTATATCTAGTAAAAGATAATTTTGAAGATGAAATAATTTGGAAAATTATTTGGAATCTGATGATGTTGCGCATCTTTATTGATAGTTAAATAACCGACTATCAATAATTACCTTTAGATAGGTATTTGTTGTGAATTGGATGAATTTGAATGCCACACTTATTTTAAATAAGCGCTCACTATTCGGGCTAGCCGGGAAAGGACCAGGGGGTCGTATAACCCATTCCGAATATGTGATACGTCGTTATGAATTGCATTTGAAGACCGGTGTTGAAGACCGGATATTTTTGAGAACGGAAGGATTACCGTCGAGTTACTCTACATCGGCTGATCTCCGATTTAGAGGTTTTATCACCCTTAGTGATGGGAAGTCCTGACGTGATTGAAATTATCCGGATATGCAAGGGCTTCGTGAGAAGTGCCTTCGGTTCTGTTCGATCCCGGAACAGACTTGTATGGATTGTGTGTCTGACGTTACAATTTGAGATATAAAGCTGATTTCTTTCAAATACATTTCTGTTGGTGGCGGAGAATTTATTCTCTTAGCTTAACACCCTTCTCTGAGACATACGAGCTCAGAGGTTATGTAGTTGAAATTTATCAGCGATATATCCCAATTTGGTAACGTGGCATACTGAGTGTTGCTGTGAAATGATCAGTGTTTGATCATTTGTGATATGATCATTTGTTTGATCTTATATCTTTGTGATCATAGGTTGATCATTTTGTTTGACCCGAAGCAGGGCTTTTTGAGAAAGCGTAGCTTTGTGGACGAGACTTCGTCGAGCCTCACACCCCGGAAATGGTCGAAACAGGAAGAATGCGGCAAGGTTCTAGGGAGTAGCGCCCCTTAGTGTATGTCATTCCTTCTGGATAGAGGTGGTATCATGGTATGGAGCCCAGATACTTAACCTATGTGGTTGCTGCATTATTATCTATGTGGTTTGTTGGAAATCGGGGATCCTCGGGAAGATCGGTTACGATCGGGGGATGACATACGCGTGTCAGTAGTTACCTATTTTTGCAGAGGTAACCCGGCCTTGTGTTGGCAGAGATCTAACCGTAATGTTAGGTTATTTCTCGGGTCGTCTATTCCAGGGACGTACCCATCGTGGATAGGAAGTTCCTTAGCCTGACCATTTGTTGGAAATCCAAACTCCAATACGAACTTTGTACGGTATTAGTTGTAGAACCTGCCATTTACGTACGGTGGTCACCACTGTTTAGATGGTAGCTATAGTAGGCATACGATACTGGTCGTATGTTGGCTAAGATTAATATTATACTTTCGAAATGTTTTCTACACTATGCACTAATAATAATATCCAAAATGATTTGATTTTGCATAGTAAGCATCTTTGACTATCATAAGAAGAAATCTCCTCCAATTCTGCGTTTGCATTGTGTGTGTGGTGGGAGGTCTTATGGTAGTTTCATTTTCCAAAGGCATTGCGAATTGACTTTAAAAATTATTTTGTTGTTATAAAGAATAACTGTTTTACGATCTCACACCAGTCACCATGACTGACTCGGAGTTTATTGTTCCCTTCTAAACTCTGGGTGCCCACCAATTTCCACACGGGCAGCCTAGAGTTATATTATCAGGATATTCTGGAGCTTGGAGATAAGCTGGATGACGAGACGTAGTATTTGTATTTGATAGTATTTATTCCGCTGTGTATTCTGTATGAGGACAAGTTATATAACTGTCCATTGATGTGATGTATTGTATTGAGTTGTATATTGACTCTGATTGATGTATGTATAAAATGATATAGTTCTTTGTTTAAAGATTTTTCATTTATCTATTATATATTGTTCCGCTGCGATATGTGAGATTCTGATATTGTCTCTGCTCTGTATCTGTTATTGTTTTGTTGTTCTTCTTTCTTTCTTCTCTTTTTCTTCTATCTTTTCTTCCTCCTCTTCTTTTAAATATTAAAGTTTCGCGTTTCCGCCATCCGATTGTTCGGCAATTGCTACAGTGGACGTAGCAGTGTCGGGTTTTCGGAAGACGGATTTGCGGGTCTTTACAGAAATCGTAGGAAGGATTTATTAAAATTTCGGAGACTTATGAGATAGGTTATGAAATATTTCCAAGTTTAATATTAAGATGATTTTGGAAATTACACCTATAAATATTTTCCTAAGTATTGAAAGGAAGGTTGTGGAAATATTTTTAGTGGGAAATGATTTGGAATAGAATATTTTCTAAGTGTTATAAAAATGGAAGTTGGGAATATTTCTAAGTATTGAAAATGGTGAAATATCCCGTTATGGATACAAGTGTTGAAATTGTTTCCAAATATAGAAATATGGAAAGAGATTGAATATATATCTTGGTGAAGATGTTTTGGAGTAAATATTTTGGAGATTTATAAAAGAAGGCCTAGTGTTTGCTTCTGGATGTTTTATTGATAGTTAAATAACCGACTATCAATATTAGCCAATTTTGTTAATCGTTTCGAAGAGACCGGGATCAGATTTAATTATCCGAAACCCACTTCGATCCGGTTTGAACGTTACGAATGAATACCGTGAAGATGATGAAGACGGTGATTCGGTTTGTCCAGACCCAGGACAACTTGTATGGATGAATGCTATCTGAACATCGTCATTGGAGGACGATGAGCATTCTAAGAAAAATTGTTCCTTGAAAGGTAACGCTTAGCCTCAAGCCTCAAGCCTCATCAACTGGAAATGACTAAAACAGGGGTGATGCAGCAAGGCTAAGTGGATCACACCCAATTAGGGTATGTTATCACTTTTCTAGATGTCCTTGGAAACCTATATATATTATGGATATGGATGTGCATGAAAGAAGGAGCGCTCGATTGTAAGGGTGGAAACACCCGGGGTGAAAACATATTCGGTCTATCCAGGTTAGGGGTAGGCCGGTCTTGTGTAGCAGGGGATCCCGTCGATGGTCCTCGGTACATTGTTTTAGAGGTGTACTGTGATGGGCGGTATCCCAGTGGCCCAGTCATTTGTATGGAATCCATTCTCCAATATGAGCTTTGCGGTTTTGTTTTTAGAGCCTAGTATGCTGGGATTTAATTAATGTAACAATTTCGGCTATCTGAATAAGTATTTGTGTTTGGACACTATTATAATATTAGAGGATTTTCTACAAAATTGTTTTGGTTAACGTAAGGTAAAAACCTGTCGTGTTTATGTGTGACGCGGTGTTACGCGATACCTTTGTTTTCAAAGGATTTTGATAGCTCTAATAGTTCAAATTGAGTGTGTTTTCTCACGGTGGTTTTCCAGATTTAATCAGGTGTTATTTTATTATAATGCTCGGGTCTGACCGAGTATTACAGTTTCAGGTTAGATTACTATGGAGCTCAGGAGGCGAGCTGGAGGAGTTCGAACGTATTTCCGTATTTGGTCCTATTTCTGCTGTATGAGGACAAGTTATTATAACTGTCCAAATTGATGTATTTAATGTTGTACTCTGATGATTGTAAGTATATAGACAGTTACAAATTCTTTTGTATAAAAATCTGTTATATATATTATATTTTGTTCCGCTGCGATTGTGAGATTCTATGTTGATTTATTTCTTCTACCTATTTCTTCTTACCCTAGTTATTCGCTCTTTCGTACAATTTGGGTTGAACAAGAGTGAATTATTATCAACTCAAAGGGTACGGAACTTCGGGTCGTTACATAAATACCTTTATAAAATAATTATATAAATTGAAAATCATTTATAAACTTTAAACCCAAAATTGATTAAAGAATTGAAGTTAGTTCAAAATCATACTTTATAAATTCAAAAGGAGGCTTGGTAAACCCAATGGTACTAATTTAAGTTACCATTTAATTCCAATTTCACTTTCAAGTCATATGACAATTTATTTACAAAAGTCAACATATATGTAAATACACTTCATATCCAAATCAAGAAATAACATGCCAATGCAAACTAACTGGCACATACATGTCCAAATAACAAAATAGCAGGACGGTGATTTTTTCTGCTAAATAGATGTCCAAACAATTCACTACTTATAGCAAAATGGAATTTATTCTACTAAACATATGCCCACACAATAAACAATTATATTATAGATGAACGGAAATTTATTCTGCTATCAGATGTCCAAACAATCGAACAATCAACTTATAGCAGAACGGGGATTTATTCTGCTAACATATGTCCATACAATAAACAATTACATAACTCATTCACAATTGTTTGTCTACTTAATGGTATCGACGTTTGAATCCCTTGTATTCAAAAACCATCTTTGAAAAAGGAGTACCTTAAAAACAATTTGATTTTTGGAAAACAAGGATTAGAACTTAAAATTCATTTTTAAAATAATTAATTACAAGTTAAACCCTTTATTAAACCATAATTAATCTTTATTTAATTCTTATCTTAATTTAATTATAAATTTAGAAATAATTAACCTTAAATAAATAAGTAAACAATAATTAACCATTACATAAATAATTTAAACCCTAATTAATCATTTATTAATTATAAAATAATAATTTAAACCTTCATTAATAATTAAATATTAATTAATCTCAATTAATTAATTAAATAATCTTTAATTATAACTTAAATAATATATTCAACCTTAAATAAATAATTATTTTAAATTAAAACCTTAATTAACTTATAATTAAAAATAATTAAACGCTTGATTAATTAAATAAATAATTGACCTTATATTTGATTAATAATTAATTAAAAATAAATCATATGCTCAACTCATAATTAATTAAAATTAATCTTACCTAATTAATAATTAATTAAAAACTAATCTTACCTTTAAAAGATAATAATTAGTACTAACCTTTACTTAATTAAAATTAATAAACCTTGACTAATCTAAATTATTTATTAATTACTAAACTTAGATAATTAATAATTAATTAATAAAAACTTAATTAACTATCTAAAACATTTTTATTAAGTTTATAAAACATTTAAAATTCGTTTTTTAAGTATAGAAACCCAATTTCCAAAAATTGGATTTTTAAACGAAACTGCATCCATAGCGACTATCGCTATGGATGCTTTAATTAATAATGTTTTCTAAGTTTTTCTGTAAAATATTTATCATTTTGAAAACTTGCTTGCTTTTATAAAACATAAATAAGTATTTGGTAAAGGTAAACAAAGTTTAAACTAAAAAATGATTTCAAATTTTAAAACTTTATAAAACTTAAGTAAGCACACTTGAAAGCAAGGAATTTCTGCGTTGTTTTTTCACAACTTAATGCTAACTTCTTAGCACATACACAAACCAAAATCATGCATTCGTATGTCATACACAAGACACAAGCCACAAGCAAGATTACAGTTTTGCATTTACTTAATCTTTTTAAACTTAGATTTCTATGTCAAACTAAACATCACACTCAAGCATATGTATACATATTAACCAACATCAAACCCAAGGACAAATGTACATTTACATCTCAACATAAATCTCATCCAAACAAGCATCATAATTAGTAACCAAGTAGCACAAAAACTAATGTTAAAACTTTTAAATACTCACCAAAGTTACAAATCTTTTTGAAAACTTGAGATAAATTTGCAAACTTGACTTAGGACCATTGCATCTTGCAATAGGCTCGGCCTAGGGCATGCATGGCATGGCCATGGTAAGAACAAGGATGGTGGGCTTGACTTGGAGAGGTGGAGGTACTTCGGATAAGGTTGAATTCATAAAAACGGACCTAAATTTTAGTAATATTCTCTTGGATTTTTGGCCATTTTACTCTTGGAAATCTGAAAAGTGCTCAAAATAAATGTTTTTGGAAATTCTTTTCTGTACAATTAAAAAAAGAATCACTCAATTTAGATCTGCTTTGAGGGAGATATTGTCAAAAGAAGAAGAAGTATTTTTGGACTAGAAAATCTGAGTCCAAAAGTAGGTCTAAAAGAATTGCATTTTTGACATAGCTAAATCAAAATTTGAAGAAGTGGTACCCATGGAAGTTGTAGCCACTAGAATTTTACATAGTTTTAAAAAAAGAATTTCTCTATTTGAATTGGAGAAGAGGAAGATATGATAGAAAGAAGAGGAGGAAAACTGGAGAAGTGGAAGGCTATTTATAAGCAATAGAAAAGGTAAATTAATAAACTACCCTTTGTCCTTTGCCCTCCACTCATCCTTTGCCACCTCACATAGACTTGTCCCCCTCCTAACACTTCATGTACAACATGTTAAAACATGTTTGTAATTGAGTCATCAAAGTGTCACATCATGTCTATTAAGGCATCTTTAA
The DNA here is from genome assembly GCA_030737815.1 of Allium fistulosum. Taxonomy (NCBI): domain Eukaryota; kingdom Viridiplantae; phylum Streptophyta; class Magnoliopsida; order Asparagales; family Amaryllidaceae; genus Allium; species Allium fistulosum. The sequence continues at coordinate 448,416,640 of CM060903.1, forward strand.
TATATATATTTTATATTTACTTAAAACCCTACATACCTAAGTATGTGTATACATATACAAATACACACATAGACATATATATTAGTAAATGAATGAATATATGTTAACCCTAGGGTTCACAATGGTTTCGACAACTTTTAGCCGATGAAAAGTTGAAAATTCGAAAAACGAATTCCGGTCACATTTCTGTTTTTCTTCGAACTAAATATTTTTGTAAACAAAATTTAAAAACGAATTCACCATTATTATTTATTATATAAAAGTGTTTTTTTTTCATTATAAAACCTATATATTCAATATTTAAAATTAATTAAAATTCGCAAATCAAAGTAGTGAAATTTCGGGTCATTACAGATGCCATGGTTAAATTCTTGTGATTACTATTAGGAAATATTTAACACTTTTGGGTTGTATTTTCTTTTAGTGTTCGGTGGAACCGATTGATTCTTCTGGGAATATAGTTAAGGTTTTACAATATAAGGATATAACTTATACTAAGCTAAAAAAAATATAATTAAGAAAGGAAGACATCAAAGTGTAAAAAAATTTGATTATTATATGTAACTTCTTATTAGAAGTTAGTTTTCTAGGTTAAAAACCTTAAATGAAGAAACTTGAATTAAATGGAATTAATGAAGGGTCATGCTTGAATATTTGTGATTTTCATGTTATGCAAAATAATTCTTTGTGATGATATTTGGTTGCAAATTATTACTTCCAATTGAATAAGGACTATGATTAAAATATTTGATGATCCCAAGTGGTTATAGGACATTCGGGATCACCCTATTAGTTAATTATATGACTTGTTATATAGAATATTTGAGTAAGTGGAAGCTTACTAACTTATAGAAAATGTTCAAGTAAACCTGTGTGGTTATTGAATGCACGGGCGTTACTCGAATGATTATTATTAGAAGGTATTTGACACTTTTGTGACGATGTGTGAAATGCATGTCTTAGACTTGCAAAGAGCATTAAATTGTGATAGGCCTTGGTTCTAGACTTGTGAAGTGCAATCATCTATATTAGACTTGCGATATGCAGGTAGACTTGCAAAGTGCAATCATCTACGTTAGACTTGCGATGTGCAAGTAGACTTGCAAAGTGCAGTAATCTATGTTAGACTTGTGATGTGCGAGCAGACTTACGAAGTGCAGACATTTATGTTAGACTTGCGATGTACGGGTAGACTTCCGAAGTGCAGTCATCTATGCTAGACCTGCGATGTGTAAGTAAACTTGCAAAGTGTAGTCATGATGCAACCCAGCCTGGTGAAGACTTAGGTCGCGAGCGACCTAACGAGTGGTTACGTCGTGTGCAACCTAATAGAGCGAAGAATGATGAGATAAGAGGGAAAACCGAGCTAAGTCAACAAGTTAGATCGCTAAGATCTTATGTCGCAGAAGTTGTAGGTCGCCAACGACCTAACTCTACTAAGCTACGACCTAAAGAACTACGATCTAACGGGTCAAGAGTTAAAGAGTTACGACCTAAAAGTTTACGACCTAGAGAACTACGATCTAACGAGTCAAGAGTTAAAGAGTTATGACCTAAAAGGTTACGACCTAAAGAACTACGACCTAACGGGTCACGAGCTAATGAGTTACGACCTAACAAGATTCCTAGGTCGCGTGAAGAGTTAGGTCGCTCAACCAAGACCCAACGACCTAACAATGAACGAGCTAACAAGATAGGTCGCTCCAGTGTGCCACCTGACTTAGGTCGCGAACAACCTTTCATCCTTAGGTCGCAAACGACCTTACTTAGATCGCGAACGACCTTACTTAGATCGCCTGAAGTTCTTGAGTCACTTGAAGATAAAACTCTTAAGTCGAGAAAGCTCTCTTTCTTAGGTCGCCAACGACCTAACAAGAAACCACCATATTCTAGGTCGCTCAACTTTAGGTCGCTCGAAGAATTCAGAAGCCTTGTTTTAGGTCGCGAGAAGAATCCTGGAGCCGCATTTATCTCTTAGGTCGTGTGCGTTGTATTTTAGGTCGTTATGTTGTATTTCTTATGTCGTTGTGTGATTGTTATGTCGTTAACGACCTATGTTAGGTCGCGTGTGCCTGTATATGATGAGTCGTTGTAATGTGTTTGTATTTTCCTTTAAGTCGTAGGTCGCAAGGTGTTAGGTCGTGAACGACCTAAGTGTTGTACAAATTTCTGTTGTGTGTGTTGTAAAGCCTATAAATAGGCAGATGGTGTCATTTGTAAAGTTAAGTTGATTTGAATAAAAACTTTTGTTTTGTTAGCTTTGTGCTTTCACCAAATTGGTAGTTGAGTGTAATCTCCTATCTCCTCTTTCGGCATTCGAGTGCGCTCGAATCAACGATCGTAGAAGCCAATTCACGGTATCAAGTGCGCTTGATCAACGTTTGAAGAATTGCAGATCTTCTTTCACGGTATCGTGCGCGATCAACGTGACGAAGATAGCTAGAATTCGGTATCTTCGGATCAACGAATTTGGGCCATTCAGTATTCTTCATTCCATCGATTTCACCGTATCATCATTTTGTTATTTCCGCTGCTGCATCAAGTCATCTATGTTAGACTTGTGAAGTGCATGTAATCTTGGGAAGAGAAGTCATTTGTGATAGACCTTGGCCCTAGACTTGCGAGGTGCGATCATTAGTGTAGACAAGTAAAGTGCATGCCTTTAAATATTCAACAAGCGAAGCACTGTCTTTTGTGTTGGCTTACGAAGTGCATGCCATTATTGATATGTGGGATTTATAACTTGCTTTCATGCTATTTATTTGTGATGATATGAGTTAATTGTTAGCTTAAGTATGATGGATGTTGATTGTGATAATGGTGTGATTTTAACCTAAGATAAATCCATAAGAATGCTTTAAATTAAAGTGCAAATTGTGAAGTATAATTTATGAAGTACAAATTTAGAGAAATTGATCTTTTCTTTTAAAATGGTACAATTTGTGAAGCACAAATTTTTGGAGAAATCAATTTTTATAAAAGATTAAGCAAAGGCCATTTGAGATATTGATTTAAAAGAAATGAATTTTTATAAAAAGAAGTAATTAAATTGCAAATTGATTGAAGAAATCTAATTTTTCGAAAATAACTTGGGTGAATAAATGAATTGGATGTTTCAATCTTTTGAAAAGTAAGTCAAAAGATTTTTTGATTTTTTTTGCAAAGCAAGCGGGGTTAAAACTGGTCCCCTACCAGATTTATTAAAAAAAACACTACACAGAGAAGACAAAAAAAAACATGATAAACAGGGAAAACAAAGTAGAACAAAGAAGAAAAAACAAAGAGGATCTAGCTGATCCATGGGTCAATCTGGTGATCGTGGAAGCCATGCACACTTCCCCTCATCCCAAACAATATGTCATGCTTCAAAGCTATCCATAACACTTCATGTAAGTCAAAAGATTTTATTTAAGTATAAATACCAGAATCATCTTGTATATTACTTGATTATTTTGGTCGCTTGGATGTTTTAGTGTTAATATATATTTGAAAAAAATAAAAGTACTACTGCAGTACTATATTTCTATTAATATTAGACTTTTCCCTGAATTAGAAATTTCAAGGACGCAATTTCTTTAAGGGGGGTCTGCAACAACCCTGATTTTTCAAGTATTGTTTAAATAAAATAAATAAAGATTTAAATGGGAAATTTAAATGAGAAAATTGATTTCTTAAATATTGAAGTTGGAGAAATTAGAATTTAAGTGCTTTTGAATAATAATCGAAATTAGAAATTGAAATGAGAATCCTAAAAATATGTATAATAAAGGAAAAGGAATATATGTAATTTATTGATGTTAATTTCTTGTTTTAAAAACTTGTTAAAGAGGAGTAGAGCTTTTTAAATGCAGCATTTGTGAAACTTATAAACTAAATATTCTGAAAAGGATATAGAGATTATATTTGTTTGGTAATTCTTTTCATTATTGTAAAAATAGTGTTATGAAGTGATCAATTTGTGATGCAGCGCAACCCTTATTCGGCCAAGGCATAAGTCGTCTACGACTTAAGGAGGCGGTGATGAGTCGTCCACGACTCATCTAGAAAACCAAAGGGGAAGGCATAAGTCGTCTACGACTTAAAGAGGCGGTGATGAGTCATCCACGACTCAACTGGATGGAAGATATATGTCGTCTCCGACTTAAGGAAACAGGTATGAGTCGTCCACGACTCAACGAAGATGAGGAGGTAAGTCAACCACGATTTATGGAAGAGGCTGACATAAGTCGTCCACGACTTAAAGACAGAGCTATAAGTCGTCTACGACTTAAGAAGAAGGATCCAGGAAGAGCAACACGAGTTGAGAACAAACAAGGGATAAGTCGTCTACGACTTAAGAGAAGGGACGAGTCGCTGCCGAGTTAATTTGAACCGTTGTTTCTTATGTCGCTACTGGAGTATAAGTCGTATGGCATCTGTTTGTAAATATGTTGAGTCGAATGGAGTTGATAAGTCGGCAACGACTTAAAAGATGTGTTTTTCTATGTTGTATTTTCTGTTTGCTAAGTCGCTAGGCTTTCATGTAATAAGTCGTGAGTCATATGCTTTGTAAATAAGGAGTGTTGATTTGTTAAGTCGTGTACCTGGTTGTGACATTTGTATTGTAAGCTGATAAGTCGTATACGACTTATGATGAGTCGTAGAGCCTAGCTATGAGTCGGAAACGACTTAGGAGTTAGAGAAATTTCTGTTGTAAAATTGTTCGCCTATAAATAGGCCGTGAGTCTCATTTGTAAAGGTTGTTGAAAATTGAATAAAATTCTCTTTTGATTGCTTTGTGCTTTCATTCAAATTGGTAGTTGAGTGTAATCTCCTATCTCCTCTTTCGGATAATCGAGTGCGCTCGATTCAACGATTGTAGAAGCCGATTCGCGGAATCAAGTGCGCTTGATCAACGCTTGAAGAATTGAAGATCTTTGAACCCGGTATCGTGCACGATCAACGAGTTCGAGATAGCTAGAGTTCGGTATCTTCGGATCAACGAATTCGAGCATTTCAGTATCCATCAATCCATCGATTGCTACAATCAACGATCTACATTGTTTTTGTAATATCCGCTGCGTCAATTTGTAAGCAAAAAATTTAAAGGATTTTACTATTAATGGGGAATTGATTATTTTATAAATTTTGATCTTATAATTTATATGAAATAAATTATTATGAATAATTTATAAATTTGGATATGTGGGCTTTAGGTAAGTGTTAAGAAATTAAGTATGATTTATTAAATTAGCATTGGAAGTAAATTCTCATTTTAATAAATAAAAAATTTGTATTTTATTTTAATGGGCTTAAATCAAACCCATATCCATTTTTAAGTGAATTAGAGAAGTAGCATTTTCATTTTTTTTCTCACTTTCTAATTCTGTACGTTCTCAACATAAGAAAGAAAAAAGAAAACTAAGGTTGGCTTCTCTTTTCAATTGCAAGCAAAATTTCCATTTTTTAATTAGAGAAATTCATAGTAAATAGAGGGATTTCTGTTTATAAGAAGACAAATCAATTTCAAAGGATCGCTAAGGAAAAGGTGAGTGAAAACTCACAATTATTTCTGCTATGAATTTATACACTGAATTTGTTGAGTTGGATGAATTTAATGTTGAATTGGTTTCATTCTTGTGTGTTGTTTGCATCTTTGGCTATGCTATTTTTAGTTGTTGAAACCTTGTCATATGATCACTTGAACAGACAAATTGTAGTTGAATTTATGTTTGCATGTTGCTAAAAATAATGCCCTAGAAGTTAGAAGCATTCACCGCTAGAAAACCTGGCCAACGGACTACTGGAAGGCACGAAAATTGCCTGGGGCATCACCTAGGCGACACCACCGGTGGACCGGTGCACCGATCACGCATCTGGATAGAGCCCCAGGTGATGTTACGTGCCCTCCCGTTCCCCCTTTCAACCACTTGTTGTGTTGCGTTGTTACCGTGCTTGTTTGCCCTGATTGTTCCTATGATTTTAGCTTCATTCTGAAGCTTGGTTGTGATGAAATACTAAGCATTTTCAGGTGCTTGAAATCAACTTTAATGATTGTGTTCACAAGGAATTCTTGCTCTATGTTTTGTTACAAAATACACAATTTAATTGCACTTTTTTGCAAAGCTAATTATAAAGGAAATTCTTTTGGAAGTAAAATGGGTTTATATATATATATATATATATATATGGAAAATATGTGTATTTTGGACAGGAATGATTTTAGAAAATATATTACACATATATACACTTTCAAATGTTAAAGTGGAATGTAAAGAAGTTTTCTATTGGTATAGATTTGAATTAAATCGTGTTCTCTATTATATATATTACAAATCTTTTTAAATTAATATTTTAAATTAGATTTCAACGTAAAACTATTTTATTATAAAAACACACTATCTCGCTTAGATGAAAATTTGAATTAAAGGTCTAGTATAACAAGTGGCGTGAAACGCTTGTGTTTAGTTCACTGGTTAATTCAGGACTTGTTTAAGTGAACATTTCTTTGCACGAATGGAATTTACTAGCTTTTAATAATCATTTGAGCCTCGTCAAGTGGTTATGAAACATTAGTCTACACTTTTATGATTACTAATCGAAAGTGGATGACACTTATTTATCGAGTCTTTAGACTCGGCCTTGGGAGATCCGTTCAGGTGAATTAAATGGGTTTTCAGGCCCATCTTATGATGCTCGTTTTCTATCGAGTTGTTATTTTCAAAGTGCAACCTCTTATGTTGGCGTGCGAAGTGCTTGTATATTGTGTCGACTTGTGAAGTAAAAGTCTATTGCTTGCATATATGGATGTGACTATCTATGCTCTTATTGTAGTGTTTTCTTTGACTATGATGAATGTTGTAAATGAGCATAAACTTAGCTATAAATTCGTGAATCATTAAATAAAGTACTATTATGTTAGTGAGATACATTTATAGATATTATCCTTGGCATTTATGTAGGTTATTATTATTAGTGTCTCACCTTTTGCGATAATTAGAGATAGTCAGACCTGGGTGTTATTTAATGCTTGAGTCAGACCGAGGCTTGACAAGTATAGGGACACGGTGGCTTTGGATGTGAGCTAGCTTACGAGTTTTATTTGGTGTTGTTGTTATGATGTACCATTTGAGTCTAGTATATATGCTTGTATATGTTGTAGTCTTTTGTGGTTATGTATATTTGAGAACTGTAGTGTCTGTAGATGTATATGTGTAAAATGTGAGTTTGGTATTTCCTTTTGTAGACTCATACTTTTGAGAGATATTGATGTATATTATTTCCATTGCGAGGTTCGACTCTTTGCTGTATATTATATTGTGTGTTGTTCTGAATTGGATTTAAACTCTGTATTGCTCCTGGATCAGATATGTCGAATTACCACTTGTAAAAAAGAAAAGAAAAATATAGTCATATTATTCGATGTATTCGATACTCACCCAAAGCAATTTTACGGATGGTCGCTCCTAACCAGCCCTATTCTCTGCACCAACAAATAGTATTACCTAGTAATACCCTTGTTAGTGTGGGTTTCGGGGTGGGGCGTTACAAGTGATGTGTAAATGTTAATATTCAAATTGTTCGATATTAATCGCTGATTGATCTTATGCCTAAGAGTCGCATAACTACAATGTTGAATTCTCTGAATACCACCTAATTCAATTAAATTATAATTGTTATAAATTAATTAATATTTTTGAAATATTACTTATAAAATTTATTTTATTTTTCTGAATTAGTATTGAAAATAGTGTGTGTATAAAATTTATAAACATACGTATTGATATACGATATCAATGTGCATTTGAATTTGATTTTAAATGTGAATTTATTTATGTGGTCTGAAAGTGCAATTAGGCCCATTTGCCTACTATAGTAGGCAGCCATAGATATGGTATTAAGGGGGTGATATTTTTGATATTTTTGTTTGAATTTTTGGAGAAAAGAAAGGATCAATATTCCATTTTCCTTTCCATTTCTTTCCTTATTTAAACCCACTAACCTCTTCTATTTTGATGTCACTCTCGGTAGCTTATCGTCCTCCTATAGGTTGCAAGCATCATAAGCAATTCTCCTTATCTTTTCGAACCAAATACAAAGTTAAATCAAATTATATCAAAAGGTGTGTAGATTTCTTTAATTGGTAGCAATTTCTGAAAGAGATCGAATAAGGTTCAAGGAGTGGTTTTGATTCAGCATTCAAGGTGGTACAAATAGGCCATAGCTAAGGTAACATTTGTTTCACATGACTTTATATGTGTAAATCATCATGCGATTGTACTATATAGGTTAGATTATATCACAAATTCTTATATGTACTTATCATCGATTTATACATGTGCAAAATTGTTATATATAAGGCACACATCCTTAAAACGTAACTTAATCCAAAGCGGATCTCTGTGATAAAAAGTATACTTTCTACGTCCCTGTTTTTGTTTTCCGCCTTTTTTTCCCCAAATTACCCCTACGCTTCACTATCGAGCTCCAGTTCTTCTTCTTCAGTTTCTTCTTAACAAATGAAAAACCGAGCTGAATTTTATAAAATATGAGAATCAAGAAATTAAATTGAAGACTCTACAAAATCGAAGGTTTATTTTCGATTTAAATGGAAAACTACAATTAAATTGAAGACGAATCAAGCTTTTTTACAAAATATGAGATTATCAATATTTGCAGTTATGAATAATTGCAACAAGGTTCTTTTTTTGGATTAAAATGATTTTACATGGATAATTGCTGATAAGAATGCAATTATTCTGAATATTTGCAGAAATAAATGCAATTGTTTGAGAATAATTGCTGAAAACTATGCAATTATTATGAATAATTGCAGAGAAAGATGAATTTAGGATTGAAATGATTTTACAAGAAAAATTGCTGATAAGAATGCAATTATTTTGAATATTTTCATAAATAAATGCAATTATTGAGAATAATTGCTAATAAATATGCAATTATTACGAATAATTGCAGAGAAAGATAAATTTAGGATTGAAACGATTTTACATGAACAATTGCTAATAAGAATGTAATTAGAAAGATGAATTTCGGATTGAAATGATTTTACATGAATAATTGCTGATAAGAATGCAATTATTTTGAATATTTGCAGAAATAATGCAATTATTGAGAATAATTGATGATAACTATGCAATTATTATGAATAATTACAGAGACAAATGAGTTTAGAATTTAAATGATTTTACATGAATTTAGAATTGAAATGATTACATGAAAAATTGCTGATAAGAATGCAATTATTCTGAATGTTTGTAGAAATAAATGCAGTTATTGAGAATAATTGCTAATAACTATGCAATTATTATGAATAATGCAGAAAAAGATGAATTTAGGATTGAAATGATTTTACATGAATAATTGCTGATAAGAATGTAATTAATCAGAATAATTGCAGAAATAAATGCAATTATTGAGAGTAATTGCTGATAACTATGCAAATATTATGAATAATTGTAAAGAATGATGAATTTAATCTTCATAATTGAACTAAAATTCTTTATTTTGTTATTTATAGTTATAAATGTCTAGTTTTGGATTGAAATGCTTTTATATGAATAGTTACCGATGAGCATGCAATTAATCAGAATATTTACAGACATACATGCAATTATTAAAGATAATTGCAGACATATATGCAATATTTGCAGACATGTCTGCAATTATATGCAATAGTTGCAGAAATGTGCAACTATATGCAATAGTTGCAGACTTGTCAGCAACTATACGCATTAGTTGCAGAAATGTCTGCAATTATACGCAATAGTTGCAGACAATTTAGCAACTATATGCAATAGTTGCAGACATGTCTGCAATTATATGCAATAGTTGCAGAAATGTCTTCAATTATATGCAATAGTTGCAGACAATTCAGCAACTATATGCAATAGTTGATGGCATTTGAAGAAAAATCGATGATGTTCAAAATTTGCAGAATTCTCCACAAATATATGAAATAATTGCACTCTTACTTCAAATATGATTTTCTGGTATCAACAATGGATTTCATTTTAAAGATTATAAAATTTGTGATTTTTTGGTGAAAACGGTATGCTGATCCGATTTTTCTACATAAAGTTATACGCGTTTGAAATGTTAAAAACATAAAGGGTATTTTGGTCTTTTTGCGCACGTGAATTTGAAAACAAGGATCGAAAATGTAAGTTAAGTTCGGGAAGGATTTTTTCTCTATTTTGAAACTTATCAGGGATGTGAGCCAAACTAACCCTATATATAATGCATACATATGTTCATTCTACTTTTAACTATACTAAAAAAGATATTTTTTCAAAATTAATATTATTATTTTCTAAAAGGCTTTTTAAATTAAAAATTGAATTTTTAAACCATTATCTATTTGTACATATACATGTGTTTACAAATTGATATTAATGAGTATTATACATGTCATTTCGAATGTATTTGAATTAAAAAACATTATGTATATTATATTATTCGAAATATGTAACTTAATATTTATTAATTTAAACCTTTAAATTGTGATGGATTAATATTTACTTATATATATATATAAAGGTAAATATAAATATACAAATATTTTATAATATATAGTTTTATACGAAAATGAAATAAAATAATTTTCCCTGCAAAAATTTCAAAATTTAAAGTGGCATGGATTTATTATAAAAAATTTGATTGATTCAATAACTAATACATGGCTAAAAATAAATGTTCACACACACACACATATACATACATGCATATTTTATTATATATATGTATAATACAATATTATTTAAATATATATATATATACACACACAAATGATTTTAAATTTATTTAATTAAAATATATATTTATATATTTTTTAATTAAAAATGTTCTTTTATATGTTTATATAAATATAATTTTATAATTAGTTAGTGAATTCAAAATTTAAACTTGAATTTTAAAAGATATTTAAATCTTGATTTAGCTTTAAATCCTGAATTTTAAAAGATTTAAATTTCGAACTTTAAACGGTTTATATTCAAATTTATAAATAATTATTTTGCATATGAATATATATAGTCACTTTTATAGTTTTATGTAAATATATATAAATATTAGTATGTTTTATTATTTATTAGTATTATATAATAATTGGCAGCAAACATGTATATGAAGGGGCTAATGTGTCCGGAAGTCCTAGCACTTAGATACGAGGCATGTTAAATCATGCACACTTTATATGTTGCACATGCACGTACACATACATGTGTATCTGATACATATGTACACGTTAAAATCTTCTATATAATCAAATAAGATTCATGTATTGATGAAATAAATAAAATAATGATTTTGTTTAAAACTTATTAGATTAGATCTAAATTAATTTAGAGATCACAGGCATAATAAGATCCAAAATGGTAAAATAAAATGAATTCATCCATTTAACTCGCTGCATGCTGGCTCACTCTGACACAATTTAGTAGCACAACTCGGATACATCCTCATCATCTGAAGACGATAGTGATTAAGAAAAAACCAAAGTATGCTTCATGGTAACTAGTGAGGTAACACCTAAACTTTCTTTTGATGGATTACTAGAAGTCACTATAAGGTGGTAAAAAAATAAAATAGGGAAAATAGGGCGGAACTTGAAATATGAATGCTTAAGGATGAGGAAACTATTTTAGAAGAAGAAATAGTAAAATCACAACAGTCATGTTAAAATTTGGCATCTCAAAAAGTTCTTCTACAAAAAGAATTAAAAACATATAGGGATGAGAATGTACAATTTTCAAAAGAGTTATGTGAACTTAAGCATAACTTAGAAGTTTCAAATTATGAAATAGTTAATTTAAAATCTAAATCAGAGAAGCTCACTTCTATTAAATAGTGTTTCACTTCCAATTCCTCAACTCAATCCCAACTACACTCACTCGATGGTCGCCATACCATTATTTAACTATAATCAAAGTGCAGTACCTACGTTGAAGCTCAATGTTATTCTCAAGTCAAGAGAATAATGTAATATCACCACACCGAGATTTCCTGTTTGACCTAGTAGTTATTAATCAACTAGAATCTTTCAGGTGAGTCATTCCATAATTATCCAATAACTATCAACACACAATCCCTTGGTGCCCCCTAGCAGTTATGAATAATACTCTACGTAACATTTGGAGAGCGTTATGTACTTTGGTTTCTATAGATGTCTTGATACCCTTTCTTAAAACATCTTGACTATAATATTTGAAATAATATGTTAGTTAATATTGTGATAATTTTCTCATGATTACAATTTCTTGTAATTATTAGCACATAATATATGTAAGGGTTGTTTATTAAATATACATAATTATTTATTTAACTAATGTATAACAATATAACAAGTACATAATAGAAAACAAACACTTCTTATTTCGATCCAGATTTTATTACTAAGTTAATAAATTACTCCTAGGGCATACCCCTAATTTTCTCAAAATCAATAACTAATTAATTAATTCTTAGCTCTTAAATCGATCAAAGTGCCGTACAACTTTTATACATTTTTCTATTCGATTTTAAACTTGAAATAAATAATTAAAAGTAGCCACGTATTAATACAACATTTGTATTAATTTATAAATTAATTTTATCCTTGGTCGAATTAGGAAATATCTGACAAAGTGATTTTATCAATTGTCTGGAGTGAACTCGACAATATTTAAACAATTTAAATATCAAAATCTATACGGACTTTGCCAAAGTACAATATAAGTTCAAGTTCAACGGTTACAAAGCATTTCGGAGAAATTGTATTTTTGATCAAATATAATCTCACATTGTAAAGACAGTATTTGTAATATCCCACACTTTGAAACCCAAATAGGAACGTCGATGATGTTGTAGTCATCACCAAAATCATTTCAAGTGAGAAAGCGAGATCAATATACATATATCCAAACACTAAGTAATCAGAGCAACTAATAATTTCATTTCATCAAAAAGGTTTACATAAGTCTTTATTTTAGCATTAACCCATTTCATTTTCACGTAGGGATAAATACAATAAAATATAAACTGAGTGCATTCTCGACATATGAGCATGCCACCATGGACAATCAACTAGTTATAAACTCTAGTTTTACACAATGGAATTTTCAAAACAACTTTTACTTGCAAAATAAGCCTCATGCTTTGTCTTTGGCTCTTTATTCGTCTTTTCAAAAGATAACTGTCTAAGCCCACAAACTCAGTCCACTCGAATAAGTATCCATGAGTTATGGAAAATAATAAAAACACAGATCAAAGTGAGTTTTCCCCTCGCTATTTCATTCATCACTAATTACATCATACTATGTAATAATATCATGTCATAAAAAACATAATTCATTAATTCATCATAAGCATGAGATTTCCTTCATGTAATTTTGACTAGTAGTTTTTACAGTCAATTCATTTTAAATTGCCACTCAGGCCTTACTCTTACCAGTTTGATAACTGTACTAGCCACTTAAGACTTCCACTTAGGTGTTTATCTTATTTTTCTCTTAATTTTTATTGTGGATAGATAATTAGTTTGCCTCTAAGGCCTTATACTATTTTCCATTGTTTATTTTGTTGTGTTTAGATAAATGGTTGCCTCAAAGGCCTTATACAAATATTCATAATTTATTTTGTCGTGTTAAGACAAACGATTGTCACAAAGGCCTTACACCAATAATCGTCATTTATTATGTCGTGTTTAGACAAATGGTTGCTACAAATACCTTACACCAACAATCATCATTTATTATGCCATGTTTAAATAAACAGTTGCCATACATGCCTTACACCAACAGTCATAATTTATTATGTTGTGTTCAGACAGACGGTTACCACTCAAGCCTTAGACCAACAATCATCAATGTATGTCGTTAATAGACAATTAGATGCTACAAAAGCCTTACTCCATTTTTCTTATATTGTCATGAACAGACAATTGGATGCTATGACAACCTTATTCCATCAATCTCATATATTGTTGTGAATAGACTAGAATATTCCACTAAAGCCTACCATCAACATTGCCAAATATATTGTCTTGTTTAGACATTTGGTAGCCACTAAGGCCTTCCATAAGAACTACATAAAATAATGTTGTGCTTAGACGTATTATTGCCACTAAGGCTTTATATTCACACTACCATTGTCTCTAATGGTTCCACTTACCATCACATAGCTATTAAGCTAAATCTCAATTTCATTCTTTAAATAGTTATTTCTCCTTAACTTATTGTTCTTTATGGTCATTTCGTTCCCTATGAAATTCTCAAACATTACTTTAGAAGGGAGCGTATGTAACGACCCACTATTTTGGACCATTCAAATCGACAATAAAACCACACATGTCGGACTTGAATAATACAAAACCATAGATTGTAAATAAATTTGGAGCAAATAAAACCAATCACAGAAACAGAAATATCAGAATAACTCGCAGCGGAAATAAAATACCATAGTAGTTCATGAAGCTACTACAACAAAGTCTCAAAACAAATACATAATATCAGTCTAAAAAGTAAATACAATAGAAATCCCAAATACATATATGCCCACTAATACAATAAGCTGAATAGAACAACTGAAACTGAAATAGATAGATAACTAGATAAGCAGATAATCTCCAGCAATTCCCAACTCCAGAAGGTGAAATCCAAAGCTGAAATACTCAGGCTTACCCGAGCGTAAATAAAACACAAACACTCGAGTCAGGATATACATACTTACACAATGCAAACCAACTCAAGTGAACTGTAATATAAATGCATAAACAACTTAAAGAACGCTTGGGATCGCCCATTCTTTAAGGATCCGTTAAACTATCACTATGTAGTAATATATGCTATTATAACAATATCTAATTGTAAAATAAACTTACTTTAAAATAGCGTTAAGGAGTGACCCAATATTCCCCTTAACACATAAATAGTGCCAGTAGTCTATACAGTTTCTGCGTACCTCCAGATCGGGAGACTACGAGAAGATACTCCATCGGTACGACAAAAATCAAACTCATACAAGGCGCGCTAGGGTAGGTGACACGGCACAACTAGGCAATGCCAGGGTAGATATACCAATTACGCACACGGGCTGGTGGAAACACATAGCAGCCACTACCTCCCACCTCGGAACACACTCCCAAATCAAAATCGAAGGGTGGCCACCAAATAAATCACAAAGTAATAGAATGGTATCGAAGAAATGTGTCCGATCAGAGGTGCTACCTCATTGGCCCGAGATCGCTCCTGTTTTAGCCACCTTAAGCCAAATCACGGGAGTCGGGTCCACGTTCATACCTCAATAGGAGCGTCGCCACCATCCTACTTCATTCTAGAATCTCCACCGCGTACACGGTTGTTAAAGTGGTTTTCGGTATCGACAAAGAGTATGTCCATATCCGATCCCGGTCTCTTTAACAACCAACCATTATTATAACCCGTGGTTATAAATTTCCAAAAAGTTTATACTTTAAAACCAAAATATCACTTCTATTTCAAAATCCACCTTTTCAAAACCAAATCAAACAATATCATTTTTTTTCTTCAAAAACCAAATACAATATCATCTCTATTTCCAAATAAATATATATATATTCATTTGAGCCATTTAAATATGAAGTCATTATACTTTCAAATCAAATATTAAATTTCCAGAATTATAGCATTTTCTGAGTTCCTTCATTTAATTACTAAATTTCAAACCATTGTATTTTCAGAACATCAGCACTTATAAAGTGTTACGGTAGATATAGTAGTATTTCAAAACATTGTCAAATTTCAAAAACAGCAGCACTTACAAAGTGCTACAGTAGGTATATTAGTTTCAAAACAGTTCAGCAACAACAGCACTTACCAAGTGCTACTGTAACCCTTTAGTTATTTCAGAATATAGTTTACTTTCAGCAACCACAGCACTTACCAAGTGCTGCAGTAGCTTTATTACTTCAAATTTTAGTTAGCTTCAGCAACAACAACAGCACTTACAAAGTACTGTAGTAGCCCTTTAGTTATTTTAGAACTTAGTTATATTTCAGAAACTATAGCACTTAGCAAATGCTGTCTTAATACTACAGCATTTCTAAAGTGCTACCAATACCAATTCCAGATTTATTATAAAATTCCAGAAACATTAAAACTTCAATTTTTAGCCATTTTAACATATAAAATCATATTTTTCGCTTCAAAATGTTCATTTGGATATCATTTAACTTATGATTTTATAAAATAAAATCTATACTATATTATTATTAGTGAGTTCAATTTCAAGCTCACACAGGCCCTCTTGAAATTTGGCAACTGAACAGTCTTCGAGTTAAGCCTAAATCATTCTTTCTCTTTCTCAACTCAATTGTCACGGCTCCTCTTTCTCTTTCATCCCTTCCATATTTTCTACCCTTCTTACATTCTTTCCTTTTTCCTTCTTTTATCCAGCGATATCCTTCCTCTTTGCTTTTCACAATTTATTTTCATGTAACGATTCCAAATCTTTTTCGTTTAGAGGTCCAAAACTCTCCCCTCCCCCAAACCCTACCTATCCCAAATTTCCTCCAAGAAGCGACCCAAACCTATCACTTACTTAATTCAATGATGAATTAGGAAGTGTCCTCCTTCCAGCCCTAGATCTGCTTCCTAATTTCAAAGCATTGCTGATTTCATCTGCCTCAATGGCTATGTTGTGACAAGGTAAATTATTTGCTATTTTTATGTTAGGCTAGCACTGTATTTCGTAAATTTTAGATCAAATTGTTCATTCACAACTTTATGTAATTGAATTTTATCTGTATGTGACGACTATTTTGCTTTTTAATTCATTGTGTTTTGATGATCAAAAGTAGCTTGGTTTTAGGGTGGACAAAATTGAAGTAGGGATAATTGCAGAGGTTGAAATGAAAGAGGTAATTTATTTGTAGGTTGTATGTGAAACGTAGAAATTAGAATGCAATATGTTATTATATTAAAATGTAATCTGCTATTATGTTTAATGCTTTAGATAATCCTTAATAGGTTATTTACTGGACAAATGTTTTCTGTGATTCCAAGTACTGAAATGTCTATCACTCTCAACTCATTTCTAGCAGTTACTAAAGCTGTCACTTGATATAGCTGTATAATCATTTCATATTCAGTTTATCTTCTATTAAATTTTGTCAACTAGGATTGTAGAGTATCTTCGTCTATCAAATTAGGTGGTTTTTGAGGACCAGCAATCCATAAGCATTGGGAACAAAGCATCACAAGTGAGCATCTTCCTAACGCTTAGTTTTCTTCTGCAATATCTTTTATCTACCAAAGTGTACAAAATGCATAGTTCGAACCTACTGCAACTTTTATTTGCTACAAACAGTTTTCAAACTAAATGACATTATACAAATTTTATTTGATGCATATAGTTTTCAAACTAAATGACATTATACTCGATGTTTGAGCTAATTATTGTCGTATAAATAGAGTTATGTTCTGCATCAGCGTTGATGATCGTACTTATTTGAATTAATACATGTGTAATATTATGTTTGATTTGTAGTTATTTTAAAGAAACAAGATGAGCATACTAGACAACACGTTACAGAGTTTATTTTTGGCATGTATGATATTAATGTCTCCAGATGTAATTCATGTTGGTTGTCTGTGTGGGCATATGTTGCATGATGTAGAGCCATGAACATTTTTAAAATATTTATTTTTCTAGATCAGTCGACCTTTATATACATATATATTCTAATTTGGATAGTATGGGCTGGTACAAACACTTTTGTACAACGTTTTGATTTTCATGTCTTCAACTTCGTGATATTGTGTAGTTACAGAATATATAAAAGTACATCGTGATAAGAGATATTAGGTAATCCTCGACAGTTGTTATTAAGACCACTGATTCGAATAATTTAACCCTATTGTTTTGATTTTAGCAGCTATTCTTCAATGTAGTACTGAAGTTTTTAACTTCCAAATCAACAAAAATGATAACCATGATCCTTTTGCAAAATAAGACTTAACTACATTCTTATGTATTATGTGTCATGAAACAAAAAAAATCATATTTGACATGACAAAATTTGTTATATTTATAAAGGTACAATTATCATTTAAAATAGTCGGCATAAAAGTTTTGCAAGAGTATCCCAACTTTCAAGATACAGGGAGTTCAAGTGGATATAAGTCTATCACCATTGGCATGTTGCTGAAGTTTGTTGGACAGATTTTTTGTATGACCATCAAAGAAACCCCAGGTAATTCAATATTTTTTTATTAATTTGCTTAGAGAAAGACTACAACTTTTTTCATAATCATGCCACCATGTTAGACATTGAATACATGAAGCTTTTAATAAATTAGGTTTAGACTGTAAGTTTAAACACTTTATCTTGCATGCAATATTTTGGAAGCTGAGATTTGAAAATTTATCGATTAATAATTAACTATTTTTGGTTATAAGGTATAGCAAAACAATGGAATGATCATTGATGTGTAGTTCAGATAGAAGTATATTGTTAGAACATTGACGTTTGTTGATAAATCAAAATCAGTAATTTGTTGAATTTTTCTAACTGTAGCCATTTCAAAATATATTATATAGTTTGAAGTAATTGATATACTAACTGATTGAAATCAGTACATCACTGCTGTAACTGAAATCTGCATCATGTAATTGCTTATAGTTGGAAGTAATTCAATATTTTTATATTAATTAGCTTAAAGAAAGACTACAACTTTTTGCATAATCATGCCATCATGTTAGACATTGAATACAGGAAGCTTTTAATCAATTAGGTTGAGACTGAAAGTATAAACACTTTATCTTGCATGCAACATTTTCGAAGCTGAGATTTGAAAATTTATTGATCAATAATAAACTATTTTTGGTTATAAGTTATAGCAAACAATGGAATGATCATTGATGTGTGGTTCAGATAGAAGTATATTGTTAGAACATTGATGTTTGTTGATAAATCAAAATTAGTAATTTGTTGAATTATTCCAACTGCGGTCATTTCAAAATATATAGTTTGAACTAATTGATATACTAACTGGTTGAAATCAATACATCACCGCTGTAACTGAAATTTGCATCATGTAATTGCTTATAGTTTGAAGTAATTGATATACTAGATGATTGAAATCAATATGTCACTGCTGTAACTGAAATTTACATACTGTAATTGTTTATTTCACAACTTAAAAATAAATTTACAAAATCTTCTTGATTTCAAGCTCTAATAATTCACATCTTTGCTGTCAAATACGTTAGCTATCTAAATTTCCCCTCTTATATCTATTTTTGAAATGATTCAACATAATTACTATTTATATTTTTGATGTATTGCATGTTATAATCTCTGAAAAATATAGTTTACATTGTTATCTGATTTTCATCAACAACTCACATATATGGATTTATATCGACTTACAACTATGGTACCCAAATCTAGAGCTAAGATAACATTTTATTTTTCAAATCTCAACTCTACTTTTTTAAGAAATATAGATATGGTTCACATTTTCTATTTCCTTTAGTCTTTGTGAATGTAATATAGAGAGATGATGCTAATTCCTTCAATTTTTTTAGAAATGTGCTGTTACACATGGAATTCATCATGGTTAGGTTTGTCTGAGTAGTTTTAAGGTTTTCTTCCAAAAAAGTTAATCTCTCATTCATTTTTAGAAGTACGGAAATTTCTACTGGGTAGGTTGTAGCGCTCTACTTTTGAACAAAGCAAGTTTCTGTAGGTAAG
Source organism: Allium fistulosum (assembly GCA_030737815.1). Taxonomy (NCBI): domain Eukaryota; kingdom Viridiplantae; phylum Streptophyta; class Magnoliopsida; order Asparagales; family Amaryllidaceae; genus Allium; species Allium fistulosum. The sequence goes on from CM060903.1 coordinate 448,436,348, forward strand.
TTGATCTTGAATAGAATATTGAAGGATATGGTCATTCAAGCTACAAGGCTTGCATTCTTATTTTCTATAACTTTTAATATATAATTGGAATTTGTTTTCCTTACTTTTAATATACATTTGCTTAAATGTTTGAATATACGTTTCATACATGAGCTGAGAAATATTAATAATGTTCACACGCCTCACACCATAATTCATATATCTTCTTTTCTTTTATCCAAATTGGTGTATATTTTTTGTTCAGAACTCTTAATTTTACCTTGATGGTACAACTATGTCTTTATTTTTTAGTGCGATACAATTATGAATTTGGACTGTCACTGCTTATATAACGTTAAGAAAAACAATATGGCAAATGCCCATTTATTTGGGTTTTCTACTAAAGGTTGGTTTCCTTCAGTCAACTTTCTTTTATTTTCCATATTTTGATTGTTATTATCATCGCTTTTAACTAATGATGATTTTGAAGAGTCCACTAAGCTAGGTTATAGTTTTTTGTGCTTTCTTGATTGTAGGTGTACAGAAAAGTAAAAGTTCACTCCTGCTTTTACATATTGCTTATGTTTTTTAGCCAAAAAAAATACAACTACCGCTACTATTTTGTCTCTCCTGAGTTGTTAAAGCATCCATTACTGCTGCCACTATTAATGAGTTTAACAAAATTCAATTGCAGGAATACAATGAATGTGGCCAACCAACTAGAGATCTTGCATCTGAGGCCAATGAAAAAGACGAAAAACAATTTCTTCCTGCTCATTTGCTTAAGTAATTGGACATGATCGGAGAGCGCTTACAGAAGCTCAATAATTAAGGTCAGTGTAACGACCTAGAATTTTGAACAATTAAATTGAGAATATTTAATTAATTTTAAATATTTGAACGATGATTTAATTTGAATCCCCGATTTTAATTTGAATTTGACGATTAAATTATAAAATTTAATCTATTGAAACTGGATGAAAATTTGAATCTTCAAATTTAGGCCGATTAAAAATATTTCAAACGCTTGTAAAATTTATGTTGATATTACTGAAGATAACAGAAGCTTCAGAATCGAATTTAAAACTGTTTTGTTCAGTTTTGAAATTATATCGTTCGTATCGATATTTAAAAATAGCCGTCCGAGGCGCAGTCTCGGAATTCGACGAAACCAGTTCCATTGGGTCCGTAATATTGAATTATTGTCGGATTTCAAATTTCGTATTTTTCGGGGTTGATATGCGAGCGTACGACATATAAACGCGTCGAAATTTAAATCGAATTCGATTGAAATTTTAAATTTGAATTTGTCAAATGCAACACGTTCTCTTCCTTTGATCACGCCTTGAATCACGCAGAGAATCACGATATGAAATTGTGAAAGCACGACTCACCTCTGTTAAATCACGTACCTTCCTCCCCTTCATTCTAAATTCTCGATCAAAAGAAAAACAATGGCCTCCTTCCTGTTCGAATCCAAAGAAAGTTTATAAGTCGCAAGCCCCATTATCTCAATTCAAAATCACCGATCCCCTTCCTCTCTTCATACTTCAGCTTGAAAGTAAAGGGATCAAAAGAAAATAAATTATGGGTGCCCTTTTTAACTAAATTTCACGAATCAATTCGAAGGAAAACGGGGATTCTCGAGTTCGAGCTTTAAAACTCGGCAGGCGCGCGTGTTTAGGGGAGTTCGCGAATTGGGGTCAGTCGAGCAAATCGCGACTGGGGCGACTGCGAGGGGATTGGCGAGGCGTCGCGAGGCCGATGATGGCAGTCGCGATCGATGGGAGCATCGCGATGGTGAGAAGGTTCAATGGTTGTCACGCGTGTATACGCGATTCATGGTGGAGCTCGAGTTCGAGATTCGTGGAGGCGGCGGTGTTGGAAGCTAGGGTTCGATCGGCGACGAGCTTCGCGATCGAGGAGATAGTGACGTGGAACTTGGTGGTGTCGTGATCGAGTTAGGGCACGGTAAAATTTCTGGTGGTGGTCGAATTCGATGGCGTGGATGCTGGCGATGGCCTGGAGCTCGCGTTCGAACCTGGGTTCATCTTTGTTCAGTAAGGTATAATGTTTTTCTTTTATTCAATTTAATCAATGTATATATATATATGTAAATATATATATATGAAAATAAAATTTTAGTTTATAGTGAAAAGAAAATGAATTTTTATAAAAATAATATGCAGGGTAATATAAAGGAAATTTTATTTAAATTTAAAACTATTAGTTTAAATAAAAATTTAATAAACATATTCAATCTATTTTAATTTCTGAGGAAAATTTATTTATTATAAGAAGTTTAGTTTAAAATCTATTTAATAAGTTCAAAGCGAATCTTTTAGTTTAAAATTACAAAATGAAAATTTGTTATTCGATTTATTTCGAATATTAATGAAACATTATAAATTGTTTATACAAGGTTTAAAACCGTGAAGAAATGGTCAAAATGGAAATGGATTGCAAAATAAAATCAAAGGTGAGATCTTCTCACTCAAATTGAATGTGGAATTTTTGCAGTTATTGATTGCTATTGGATGTGATATTAGATATAGTAGGATATATATCTATATATAGCAATATATACATATTGGCATATGTATATATTGGATTGATGATTTCCCGCCTCGTATAGCGGATGAGACCCTATTGCGCCGTTAGTAAGCGGATTTTTATAAAAACCCATATACCGCGATATTCCACCTCGAAGTGGAATTGGTATTGTGCTAACGTCTTTGGATGCAGGAAAACAGGTTGGAGGGATCCAACTGGACCCCTCACATTGATTGAATTTATTTCTACTGTGATATGAATCTGTGAATAACTATATTGATGTTATTGATCATATTGATGTCTGGAATTTGCTTGAAAGCTAAAATTTAGCTGAATGGATGTTTGATATCATTGGATTCCAAAACTAAACGAAATTGAATTTTTGAAATTCAAGTAGAAATTTTTAAGTGAATTGATTTTAGAAATTTAATAAATTTGAAGAAAAGAATTTAAAAGAATAAAGGCTGATTTTTGAAATCTTATTGAATTAATTCCAGAATCAAGTGAAAATGTTAAATAAATGAATTTCGTATAATAGTGATTTTAAATTGAAGAATTTAATTAAAATTTGGATTTCTAAATAGTTGAAAAGGATAAAGAGATTTATTTTCTTTAAGAGGAATTTATTTAAAAGGAAATAAGTTGGAAGTCCAACTATAAATTTAATTGGCAAATTGAAACAAATTTGGAAAGTCAATATAAAATGAGTTGGGATGGGAAATTTATTTAGAAATGAAGATTGAAATTGATTTGGTATTGAAGTAGAATTAGAAATTAATTTGGAATCTGATTTTGGGTTTAAAGTGAAGAATTGGAAAATGAATTAAATTGAAATAAGGGAAATTGGTGTAAAAATAAATATTGATTTATTTTTAAATTGAGGAAATAGATTTACGAATTTGGAATAAAGATTTAAATAAATCGATAAGGATTTATTTAATTGGTTTAAATGGACCATTGTGAAATAAAAGCATTATATAGAAGATTTATAAAATTTGATTTTGTATAAATCAAAGTGATGAAATTTTAAAGGAATTTTGTTAATATTGAAAATGAATACAAATAGAATTTATAAACTTCGTTTTATAAATTCGAAATCGATTGAATTTGATAAATTATATATAGGAGATTATTGAAGAAGATATATTCGCGATTTTTGAATAGCAAAGTTTTATTGAAATAAAATGTGTAGAGATTTTTGAAAATGTGGTTAGTGAAGTATATTCACGATTTTGGACAGTGAATATATTGTTAAGTAAAATGGATTCATTTTTGAAGAAGTGACATTAAAAATGAAGTAAACATTTCAAAGATGTTTTTAAAATGTATTATGAATTGAAAGCATAGATTTCAACGTTCATTGTTGAAATAGACGTTTTCGAGAAATAAAGAAATGATGGACTATAGCACTGTTGTTATAGTAAATGATTTCTGAAAGGAAATGTTTTTATCTAGTATTGGGATTTACATATCTATCTTAATTTCGAATCTCTATACTAGTGGTTTTGAGTCGTCGTAACGATGTTTTACGTAACATTCGTTTTGACTCAAATTGATGTTGTTATGGAAAATAGATTTCCTTAAAGAATGAAATATATACTTAATTTGATTTAAGTATATCGAATATTTTCCAAGTGTTGAAAATAAATGATTTGTGAAATACTTATTATTAAATAAGTATGGAAATGCTTTTCCAACATGAAATGAAACGTTTTGAGATTTTATCTTCTTAAAGATAAATTGAAAATGAATATTGGAATCGATTTGAAAATCGTATATCAGTAGATATTTTTGAAATATAAATTCACTATGGAATTTATAAAAGAAAGGGAAGTTGTTTAAAAATAAACGTTGATTTATTTTTGAAGTGTGGAAATTTTATATATCTAGTAAAGATATTTTTAAGATGAAATAATTTGGAAAATTATTTGGAATCTGATGATGTTGCGCATCTTTATTGATAGTTAAATAACCGACTATCAATAATTACCTTGAACGATATTTGTTGTGAATTGGATGAATTTGAATGCCACACTTATTTTTGAATAATCGCTCACTATTCGGGTTAGCCGGGAAAGGACCATGGGGTCGTATAACCCATTCCGAATATGTGATACGTCGTTATGAATTGCATTTGAAGACCGGTGTTGAAGACCGGATATTTTTGAAAACGGAAGGATTACCGTCGAGTTACTCTACATCGGCTGAACTCCGATTTAGAGGTTTTATCACCCTTAGTGATGGGAAGTCCTGACGTGATTAGAAATTTATCCGGATATGCAAGGGCTTCGTGAGAAGTGCCTTCGGTTCTGTTCGATCCCGGAACAGACTTGTATGGATTGTGTGTCTGACGTTACAATTTGAGATATAAAGCTGATTTCTTTCAAATACATTTCTGTTGGTGGTGGAGAATTTATTCTCTTAGCTTAACACCCTTCTCTGAGACGTACGAGCTCAGAGGTTATGTAGTTGAAATTTATCAGCGATATATCCTAATTTGGTAACGTGGCATACTGAGTGTTGCTGTGAAATGATCAGTGTTTGATCATTTGTGATATGATCATTTGTTTGATCTTATATCTTTGTGATCATAGGTTGATCATTTGTTTGACCCGAAGCAGGGCTTTGTAGAAAGCGTAGCTTTGTGGACGAGACTTCGTCGAGCCTCACACCCCGGAAATGGTCGAAACAGGAAGGATGCAGCAAGGTTCTAGGGAGTAGCGCCCCTTAGTGTATGTCATTCCTTCTGGATAAAGGTGGTATCATGGTATGGAGCCCAGATACTTAACCTCTGTGGTTGCTGCAAATTTATTACTTTGTGGTTGTTGCGAATCGGGGATCCTCGGGAAGATCGGTGACGATCGGGGGATGGCATACGCGTGTCAGTAGTTACCTATTTTTGCAGAGGTAACCCGGCCTTGTGTTGGCAGAGATCCGGTTAGGTTCTCGGGTCGTCTATTACAGGGACGTACCCATCGTGGATAGGAAGTTCCTTAGCCTGACCATTTGTTGGAAATCCAAAGAAACAATACGAGCCTTGTACGGTTTTAGTTGTAGAACCTGCCATCTAATATGGCAGCTATAGCAAGCATACTATAATGGTACCTATGCTGGCTAAGATTAATATTCTACTTTCGAAATGTTTTCTACACTATGCACTAATAATAATATCAAAAAGAATTTGATTTTTGCGTAGTAAGCATCTTTGACTATCATAAGAAGAAATCTCCTCCAAGTCTGCGTTTGCATTGTGTGTGTGGCGGGAGGTCTTATGGTAGTTTCATTTTCCAAAAGCATTGCGAATTGACTTTAAAAATTTTCTGTTGTTTATTTTAAAGATAAATAACTGTTTTACGATCTCACACCAGTCACCATGACTGACTCGGAGTTTATTGTTCCCTTCTAAACTCTGGGTGCCCACCAATTTCCACACGGACAGTCTAGAGTTAGATTATCAGGATATTCTGGATATTCTGGAGCTTTGGAGATAAGCTGGAGGACGAGACGTAGTATTTGTATCTGATATTATTTATTCCGTTGTGTATTCTGTATGAGGACAAATTATATAACTGTCCATTGTTGTATATTGACTCTGATGATTAATGTATGTATAAACTGATATAGCTCTTTGTTTTAAAAGACTAGTGTTTATCTATTATATATTGTTCCGCTGCGATATGTGAGATTCTGTTATTGTTTTCTGTTCTGATGTTGTTCTTTCTTCTTCCTTCTTCTTCTGTTTTCTTCTTCTTCTGCCTTTTTCTTCTTTTTAAAACCCTCACTATTGGAGTTTCCGGCACTCGATTGCTCGGCAGTCGATAAAGTGAGTATCGATGTCGAATTTTCGAAAGTCGAAAATTTCGGTACGTGACAGCGTGGTATCAGAGCATATGGTTAAGCGACAACCCTGCTCTGTTGGGTGTTACTCATTAGAGATAGAGTTAGTAGTACTCTAGAATGAGTTGAGTGTAATAATAGATACGAGCGCGTATTTGTTAGTGAATATAAAAATGTTTTATATTGTGTTTGCTTATCCGTTGAGATGTTTGTGAATTTCGGTCGGTATGTGGGACGCCATATTATCGATAGGGATTTCTAAACACTTAAACGAGGCAAGACGACATAGTATTATTTTAAAATAGGGTGAATGGAATAATTTTACCCAAAACTAGTTTTGTATAGAAAAGAAATGATTTTCTATGAATTATTACAGTATATGGTTGCATGGTTGTTAGAAAGTGATAATATTGAAGTGTTATCATTATTATATGAAATTGAATACGAAATAGAAATTGTAACTTCAAAGTTAAGAAATAAATTCATATACGAATGAAATTTAAGAATATAAATTATAAATGTGAATTGTAATTTAAAACGGAATTCCAGAGAAGTATTTGGAAATGTTTTGAAAAGTATTTGAAAATTTTGGAGATTTGGAAGTTTAAATCATTTTTGATTTGAAAGTGATTTTCAAAGGTTTTGAAAAGTATTTTGGAAAAATGAAAGCTCTAAACTCTTTTCGGTCGCTGGAAAATAACTTCGATGATGACCTCGGCATCGTTGGTGTTCATTTTCGGGTTTCCAAAGGAGAAATTGCTGCCAAATTGTTTTAAATGGAAGTTGTTTGAAAATTTTGGGGTTTGTTTTTGAAATTCAAAGGACGATTTGAATTGTTTTCAAAATGGTTTTGAAAATGTTAGTAAGACTCTGGAATACTATATTAAAATATTTATGAAATATTACTAAGTTGATAACTTATACAAATTGAATCTTGATAGAATAAATTTAACTTAAAGAATGAAGTTAAAATTAAAGAAAATTAGTAAGTGAATGTATAAATGATTTGATAAGTCAAAATGTAAGTAAGTCGAAGACTTATAAAATATTTGAAAATTTGATTGGGATGAGATTCAAATTGAAAACGAATGAATTAGTGAATGAACAGATAGATTTGCAATTGCAAGTGCAAGAAAATGAAATGGAATGTTAAAATTCCTTTTGAATTTGTAAGTAAATGAGACTGAATTGAATTTAATTTGTAATAAACAAAGTGAAGTATTGAAATAAGAAAATTAGTAAGCGAAACTAAGTGAAAAATATAGTGATATGAATCAGCTATAATTGAAAGATAAAATTCAATATTTCAAAATTGAAGATAAATTGAATTCAAATAAAATTGAAAGTGTAAATTGAATTCAAATGAAAATTGAAATGTAAAATTGAATGAAAATGGTTATGTAACTCCAATAGTGAATTAGAGAAATGTATATGCAGTTTACATTGAAAACTTTGTAATAGAATTAGCAAAATAGTTTGAATGCTGTAACTAGATATAATGGCTAGTAGATATACAGGTATTGTAAAGGAATTGGGATTTTAATTTTGAAGAGAATTTGAATTGCTCGAAAAAGGTATGTGTTTAAATTTGAATATGAGATTTGATGACTTATTTCTCTAGCCGCTTGGCTTTTTCTTTTTGAAATCTGAGAGTCCGTAGGGACGTTTTGTAGTCGTACCATATTAGCCGCGCAAAGGAGACGCTGGCAAAATTTTTCGGAAATTTAGGGCGTTAGAAATTTTTTGAGAAATTTTGAAAGTTTAAATTTGAAATTTGAATTTAAATTTGAGTTTTGAAGTAAAACAATGCTGTTGAAACTTATAATTGAAGTTGGAAATGTTAGTTGAAATGATAACGAATCTTTAGTAGAAAGATTAGTTTTGAAATTTGATAAAACTATTAGATTGTGAAAGATAGTAGACGAGTTAGAGATCATTTTTCTTGACTTGTAATTTCGAGGACGAAATTCTTTTAAGGAGGAAAGTCTGTAACGACCCAGAATTTTGAACAATTAAATTGAGAATATTTAATTAATTTTAAATATTTGAACGATGATTTAATTTGAATCCCCGATTTTAATTTGAATTTGACGATTAAATTATAAAATTTAATCTATTGAAACTGGATGAAAATTTGAATCTTCAAATTTAGGCCGATTAAAAATATTTCAAACGCTTGTAAAATTTATGTTGATATTACTGAAGATAACAGAAGCTTCAGAATCGAATTTAAAACTGTTTTGTTCAGTTTTGAAATTATATCGTTCGTATCGATATTTAAAAATAGCCGTCCGAGGCGCAGTCTCGGAATTCGACGAAACCAGTTCCATTGGGTCCGTAATATTGAATTATTGTCGGATTTCAAATTTCGTATTTTTCGGGGTTGATATGCGAGCGTACGACGTATAAACGCGTCGAAATTTAAATCGAATTCGATTGAAATTTTAAATTTGAATTTGTCAAATGCAACACGTTCTCTTCCTTTGATCACGCCTTGAATCACGCAGAGAATCACGATATGAAATCGTGAAAGCACGACTCACCTCTGTTAAATCACGTACCTTCCTCCCCTTCATTCTAAATTCTCGATCAAAAGAAAAACAATGGCCTCCTTCCTGTTCGAATCCAAAGAAATTTTATAAGTCGCAAGCCCCATTATCTCAATTCAAAATCACCAATCCCCTTCCTCTCTTCATACTTCAGTTCGAAAGTAAAGGGATCAAAAGAAAATAAATTATGGGTGCCCTTTTTAACTAAATTTCACGAATCAATTCGAAGGAAAAAGGGGATTCTCGAGTTCGAGCTTTAAAACTCGGCAGGCGCGCGTGTTTAGGGGAATTCGCGAATAGGGGTCAGTCGAGCAAATCGCGACTGGGGCGACTGCGAGGGGATTGGCGAGGCGTCGCGAGGCCGATGATGGCAGTCGCGATCGATGGGAGCATCGCGATGGTGAGAAGGTTCAATGGTTGTCACGCGTGTATATGCGATTCATGGTGGAGCTCGAGTTCGAGATTCATGGAGGCGGCGATGTTGGAAGCTAGGGTTCGATCGGCGACGAGCTTCGCGATCGAGGAGATAGTGACGTGGAACTTGGTGGTGTCGCGATCGAGTTAGGGCACGGTAAAATTTCTGGTGGTGGTCGAATTCGATGGCGTGGATGCTGGCGATGGCCTGGAGCTCGCGTTCGAACCTGGGTTCATCTTTGTTCAGTAAGGTATAATGTTTTTCTTTTATTCAATTTAATCAATGTATATATATATATGTAAATATATATATATGAAAATAAAATTTTAGTTTACAGTGAAAAGAAAATAAATTTTTATAAAAATAATATGCAGGGTAATATAAAGGAAATTTTATTTAAATTTAAAACTATTAGTTTAAATAAAAATTTAATAAACATATTCAATCTATTTTAATTTCTGAGGAAAATTTATTTATTATAAGAAGTTTAGTTTAAAATCTATTTAATAAGTTCAAAGCGAATCTTTTAGTTTAAAATTACAAAATGAAAATTTGTTATTCGATTTATTTCGAATATTAATGAAACATTATAAATTGTTTATACAAGGTTTAAAACCGTGAAGAAATGGTCAAAATGGAAATGGATTGCAAAATAAAATCAAAGGTGAGATCTTCTCACTCAAATTGAATGTGGAATTTTTGCAGTTATTGATTGCTATTGGATGTGATATTAGATATAGTAGGATATATATCTATATATAGCAATATATACATATTGGCATATGTATATATTGGATTGATGATTTCCCGCCTCGTATAGCGGATGAGACCCTATTGCGCCGTTAGTAAGCGGATTTTTATAAAAACCCATATACCGCGATATTCCACCTCGAAGTGGAATTGGTATTGTGCTAACGTCTTTGGATGCAGGAAAACAGGTTGGAGGGATCCAACTGGACCCCTCACATTGATTGAATTTATTTCTACTGTGATATGAATCTGTGAATAACTATATTGATGTTATTGATCATATTGATGTCTGGAATTTGCTTGAAAGCTAAAATTTAGCTGAATGGATGTTTGATATCATTGGATTCCAAAACTAAACGAAATTGAATTTTTGAAATTCAAGTAGAAATTTTTAAGTGAATTGATTTTAGAAATTTAATAAATTTGAAGAAAAGAATTTAAAAGAATAAAGGCTGATTTTTGAAATCTTATTGAATTAATTCCAGAATCAAGTGAAAATGTTAAATAAATGAATTTCGTATAATAGTGATTTTAAATTGAAGAATTTAATTAAAATTTGGATTTCTAAATAGTTGAAAAGGATAAAGAGATTTATTTTCTTTAAGAGGAATTTATTTAAAAGGAAATAAGTTGGAAGTCCAACTATAAATTTAATTGGCAAATTGAAACAAATTTGGAAAGTCAATATAAAATGAGTTGGGATGGGAAATTTATTTAGAAATGAAGATTGAAATTGATTTGGTATTGAAGTAGAATTAGAAATTAATTTGGAATCTGATTTTGGGTTTAAAGTGAAGAATTGGAAAATGAATTAAATTGAAATAAGGGAAATTGGTGTAAAAATAAATATTGATTTATTTTTAAATTGTGGAAACAGATTTACGAATTTGGAATAAAGATTTAAATAAATCGATAAGGATTTATTTAATTGGTTTAAATAGACCATTGTGAAATAAAAGCATTATATAGAAGATTTATAAAATTTGATTTTGTATAAATCAAAGTGATGAAATTTTAAAGGAATTTTGTTAATATTGAAAATGAATACAAATAGAATTTATAAACTTCGTTTTATAAATTCGAAATCGATTGAATTTGATAAATTATATATAGGAGATTATTGAAGAAGATATATTCGCGATTTTTGAATAGCAAATTTTTATTGAAATAAAATGTGTAGAGATTTTTGAAAATGTGGTTAGTGAAGTATATTCACGATTTTGGACAGTGAATATATTGTTAAGTAAAATGGATTCATTTTTGAAGAAGTGACATTAAAAATGAAGTAAACATTTCAAAGATGTTTTTAAAATGTATTATGAATTGAAAGCATAGATTTCAACGTTCATTGTTGAAATAGACGTTTTCGAGAAATAAGGAAATGATGGACTATAGCACTGTTGTTATAGTAAATGATTTCTGAAAGGAAATGTTTTTATCTAGTATTGGGATTTACATATCTATCTTAATTTCGAATCTCTATACTAGTGGTTTTGAGTCGTCGTAACGATGTTTTACGTAACATTCGTTTTGACTCAAATTGATGTTGTTATGGAAAATAGATTTCCTTAAAGAATGAAATATATACTTAATTTGATTTAAGTATATCGAATATTTTCCAAGTGTTGAAAATAAATGATTTGTGAAATACTTATTATTAAATAAGTATGGAAATGCTTTTCCAACATGAAATGAAACGTTTTGAGATTTTATCTTCTTAAAGATAAATTGAAAATGAATATTGGAATCGATTTGAAAATCGTATATCAGTAGATATTTTTGAAATATAAATTCACTATGGAATTTATAAAAGAAAGGGAAGTTGTTTAAAAATAAACGTTGATTTATTTTTGAAGTGTGGAAATTTTATATATCTAGTAAAGATATTTTTAAGATGAAATAATTTGGAAAATTATTTGGAATCTGATGATGTTGCGCATCTTTATTGATAGTTAAATAACCGACTATCAATAATTACCTTGAACGATATTTGTTGTGAATTGGATGAATTTGAATGCCACATTTATTTTTGAATAATCGCTCACTATTCGGGTTAGCCGGGAAAGGACCATGGGGTCGTATAACCCATTCCGAATATGTGATACGTCGTTATGAATTGCTTTTGAAGACCGGTGTTGAAGACCGGATATTTTTGAAAACGGAAGGATTACCATCGAGTTACTCTACATCGGCTGATCTCCGATTTAGAGGTTTTATCACCCTTAGTGACGGGAAGTCCTGACGTGATTAGAAATTTATCCGGATATGCAAGGGCTTCGTGAGAAGTGCCTTCGGTTCTGTTCGATCCCGGAACAGACTTGTATGGATTGTGTGTCTGACGTTACAATTTGAGATATAAAGCTGATTTCTTTCAAATACATTTCTGTTGGTGGCGGAGAATTTATTCTCTTAGCTTAACACCCTTCTCTAAGACGTACGAGCTCAGAGGTTATGTAGTTGAAATTTATCAGCGATATATCCCAATTTGGTAACGTGGCATACTGAGTGTTGTTGTGAAATGATCAGTGTTTGATCATTTGTTTGATCTTATATCTTTGTGATCATAGGTTGATCATTTGTTTGACCCGAAGCAGGGCTTTATAGAAAGCGTAGCTTTGTGGACGAGACTTCGTCGAGCCTCACACCCCGGAAATGGTCGAAACAGGAAGGATGCAGCAAGGTTCTAGGGAGTAGCGCCCCTTAGTGTATGTCATTCCTTCTGGATAAAGGTGGTATCATGGTATGGAGCCCAGATACTTAACCTCTGTGGTTGCTGCAAATTTATTACTTTGTGGTTGTTGCGAATCGGGGATCCTCGGGAAGATCGGTGACGATCGGGGGATGGCATACGCGTGTCAGTAGTTACCTATTTTTGCAGAGGTAACCCGGCCTTGTTTTGGCAGAGATCTGGTTAGGTTCTCGGGTCGTCTATTCCAGGGACGTACCCATCGTGGATAGGAAGTTCCTTAGCCTGACCATTTGTTGGAAATCCAAAGAAACAATACGAGCCTTGTACGGTTTTAGTTGTAGAACCTGCCATCTAATATGGCAGCTATAGCAAGCATACTATAATGGTACCTATGCTGGCTAAGATTAATATTCTACTTTCGAAATGTTTTCTACACTATGCACTAATAATAATATCAAAAAGAATTTGATTTTTGCGTAGTAAGCATCTTTGACTATCATAAGAAGAAATCTCCTCCAAGTCTGCGTTTGCATTGTGTGTGTGGCGGGAGGTCTTATGGTAGTTTCATTTTCCAAAAGCATTGCGAATTGACTTTAAAATTTTTCTGTTGTTTATTTTAAAGATAAATAACTGTTTTACGATCTCACACCAGTCACCATGACTGACTCGGAGTTTATTGTTCCCTTCTAAACTCTGGGTGCCCACCAATTTCCACACGGGCAGTCTAGAGTTAGATTATCAGGATATTCTGGATATTCTGGAGCTTTGGAGATAAGCTGGAGGACGAGACGTAGTATTTGTATCTGATATTATTTATTCCGTTGTGTATTCTGTATGAGGACAAATTATATAACTGTCCATTGTTGTATATTGACTCTGATGATTAATGTATGTATAAACTGATATAGCTCTTTGTTTTAAAAGACTAGTGTTTATCTATTATATATTGTTCCGCTGCGATATGTGAGATTCTGTTATTGTTTTCTGTTCTGATGTTGTTCTTTCTTCTTCCTTCTTCTTCTGTTTTCTTCTTCTTCTGCCTTTTTCTTCTTTTTAAAACCCTCACTATTGGAGTTTCCGGCACTCGATTGCTCGGCAGTCGATAAAGTGAGTATCGATGTCGAATTTTCGAAAGTCGAAAATTTTGGTACGTGACAGTCAGAATGCTTACCCCATTAATCACATGTTATATTACTAATGATGGAAACATGAACTATGTTCTAATATAAGTTAGGAATTTTAGTGTTTCATTGAAAGAATATGATATTAAATCATTTGCATAGAGCTATAAATTTATGTACGCTTAAAATCAAAATTGGATGTTGATTGATGAACTTGATTGTTGTGTTCAAGAATATGTACACATTTTGGGTCATGCTTTAACCAATTTCAACTATTTGGTACCTAAATCGACTTAATTATATCTACTTATATGATACTGTGAAACTTTTTATGGAAAGTTCAAGGTGTAACATCTGTATATGTTAGCCACGGAATGCTACTAAGACATGTACAAAGTTTAAATTTTGCATTAAACAATTAAGTGGAGAATTGAGAGCTTTGCATTATTCAACCTGTTGCTTACAGTCACCTATATTGTGGAGCAACATGATTGCAAAGATTAAAGAGGAAATATTGAAAAGTGTTCTACTTTGTTAGGACTATTTATCTGGTCATATGAACACTTGCATTTCTTTGATTTTATGTTGTATCCGGTTGATATCATAATATTTTCTGTTGTATGCTACTATTTGGCATCAAAAACTTCAACTGCATAGTGCAGTTTCACCTAGGACTTCAACCCATATTATCATTTATGTTTCAAGAGAATTGCTTTTTAAATGTAGGTTTCCAAAATGAGCATATCGGTGAGACAAACGAAATGGTGGTTAATATATATGAAATGGTATGTTTCTATCCTCTTTAGTATACTACAGTTGTTGTTCCCTACACATAACTAAAATGATTGTGCTCATCAACATGATTGTTATTCACACAAATTGGTTGATGACCTCATCCTTGATGGTGTTAATAAAATAACTGGAAAAGAAATCACAACCACGTGGTCTCCATACAAAGTAACAAGTACAAATTTTAATCCAACCTCACGTTTGCCTTTGCAAAGTATTTACACTTACAAGATTCATAAATTAAAGTGCTCTTTATATGCAGCCTTCTGATTTTATTGAAGAAGAAATTTTAGTTTTGTCAAGGAGATTACTATTCTGAAGCTTATAGAAAACAAAAAGGTGGTCGAAAAGTAGTGGTAGTTAGATTGGTACAGATTTTCCAAAATGTTTTTGGTCCACTTAGCCATTGCAGTTTTAGAAGGAGTCAACTAATTCTTATAGATATGGGATTAGAGTATGAAAAGACGGTTTTGTTAAGGAAACTGACTGCATCAAATGTCAATGTTTTGATGAATGTGTTTGGACAACGTCAAACAAGGTAATATTCAGTTATAGAGCTACATTGGAACTTTAAAATGACAACGTTTAGTTTTTTCGCAATAGATTGGAGTGGAAATAAACAACTCCTCCACTATGATTACTACTAACAACCTTACATTTGCACGAGTGTTCAGGTCATACTCACTTTCAGCGGATTAGCGAACCCAGATGAAAGGTAAGCAATTTCACCTTTAAGTTTTTTTAGTCCTTTGTAGTTACTAAAAAAATTATATACAAATAATGGATTATTACAAATTATAGCTGATTTTCACCTTTTTTATTACATTACAAATAGCAGATTCTATATCTACTACTCTTTTCGGTCAGTTATTGCACGATGCACTTCATAATACCTTAGCATGCTGTAATGTTATAGAAATATCAAGAAATATTTTTCACACACACTTATATGCTTGCTGTTTGACTCAATTTTTAATGTATATATAATTACATATTTAAACTCACTCTTTCTAGAAAAGTCCTTATTGAATCACATTTTCTCTACAGGAATTACGTTCAGCAAATTAAAATTTTAATCATTTGCTATAAATAGGGAGGCCGTGATTAACAGCTACTTATAATAACTATGCCTGTTAAAGCTTTGCTGATTTATTTGTGTATAAAAGTCTCATATTTAGTGCATGTAGAACACCAGGTGCATATCCGTTTTTTCAATGACTTCAATACTACACTACACGTCAATGTTTACAACACAATGTATGTATTCATGCAATAATGCGGTAGGGAATCTTTCCATTCCATGCTCAATGCTCATAGCCAAGAGAATGCAAGATACTATATTACTTTGTTTTGGACTTACCGATGATGAACTCAAACCCAGAAACAGTATCCACAGACTACGACACAAGCGACCGTCTATACTTCGAGACTCTAACAGCATAAGACGTCCTAAACATCATCAACCTAGAAACACCCGATGGCATAATAGTACAGTTTGGAGGTCAAACCCCTCTAAAGCTCGCCCTTCCTATCCAAAATTACCTCGAAGAAAACAAACCAACCTCTGTCAGTGGCAAAGGCTTGGTAAAAATCTTGGGCACATCCCCTGATTTCATAGATGTAGTTGAAGACAGAGAGCGCTTCAATGCAATTCTCAACAAACTCGGCATCCAACAACCTAAAGGCAGAATAGCAAGAAGCGAATCTGAAGCTAAAGACATCGCCTCCACCATAGGGTACCCAGTAGTAGTCCACCCACCCTATGTCCTAGGAGGTTGCGCTATGGAAATAGTGTACACAGACGATAAGCTCATATCCTATTTAGAAAATGCAGTAAATGTCGATCCAGACCAACCTATAATCAGACAAATTTCAAGTAGATATTTTGTTTTAAGCTGATAAACATAATTTGGTATTTTCAGTCCTATTGGACAATTAACAGCAACAGTGCTCACTTTCATATTGATGTTTATTTGTATGCTGCTTATTATGTATTGATAGCACAAAAATATACCTAGAACATGATGATGGTCAAATAAAAACTATCATGCTTTTTCGCACGACTACAACAATAACTATCTCACTTTTCACTAGCAGTATACAATGTAATGTTCCAACTTATAACATTGTTTTTGGAGTACCGTATTTCTTTGATATGTATGTGATTTATTTCAAATTGCTAGAGTTTTCGCATTGATTTTTCTCCTAATACATCGTAATTAACTAATTATTTTCTCTACTCCTTGGAATGGACGAGAATGGATAATATACAATTCTTGGTAATAATTTAAAAATATACGTATACATTATAGATTTTATTCAGGGTCGTTTTTGCTAAAAGCGATACAAAACATGTATAGACACGTAAAATGTTACTAGGGTTGCTTCTTTATTTAATCTTTTACTATATTATATGTACTATTGGAGACGTTCAAACTTTAATTATGTCTAGCATGGTACTAACAACTAAATGTCAGATTTAGTTTGTGAATTTGTTGTGTCTATGAGATTTCACACTTCAAGTCTTTGATACACTATTTAGCATTGTGAAGTGAAGTTCTGTATTATGAATCACTAACACTGCTCCAAACACATGGCCGTAAACTATCATACGTTTATCTCAAACATCATTTGTTACCTATAAAATGTGCGCATTTATATTGCTGCTTTGTATGTTTACATCTTTCTGTCTAGGCCGCTTATACTAAGTACTGTTAGGATCCAGTTTCAAAAATAGATTAGAATGAAATGCTAAATTACTTATCACCATATTAATATTTCTTCAAAGAAATAAACAATCAA
The DNA here is from genome assembly GCA_030737815.1 of Allium fistulosum. NCBI lineage: Eukaryota > Viridiplantae > Streptophyta > Magnoliopsida > Asparagales > Amaryllidaceae > Allium > Allium fistulosum. The sequence goes on from CM060903.1 coordinate 448,453,832, forward strand.
TGAAAGTTACAGAAAATATAGCTGTAATCTGTGTGCGTAGCACGGGTTTGCACTAGTTTCATTAATAATTATCAAATTTTTAAACAATAATTCACTTATTAAGCCAAAGTGCACTATTTTCTTAACTTTTGTATTTTAACAATTAAGTTAATACTTTACTTTAAAATACCATTTCATATACAAACTAAGTTTCCATTTTATTTGCTTAAGTTAAAATTTTCCTTTTAAAAGCCAAATTTTTCAAATTATCAAGTTAAGTCATATTTTCAAAATACATTTTCCCATTTATTTACTTGTACATTTTAACTCACAGAAAATCACTGAAACTTTATTTAAATCATTTAAATCCAAATTTAAGTTAAAATATCATATTTTACATTTAATAATACTTAACTAATTTTAGAAAATATATAAAAATAACCACGGGTCTGTATAATATTTTCTAACCTAGGTCAAGTGATACGGATAATATATCATTTCAATCCGAAATTTAAAAAAAATCTAGGTTCTATCATTTCAAACCCGCAATCCCAAGTCAAACAAAATAAATAAAAATCGCTTGAGCCTATCATTTCAACTCATAACGATTTTCCCTTATTCTAATGTCCATTCGGGTATGTATCATTTCAACCCATAGTGATTCTATTCTACAGGGAACTTGCAGTGTGAGGAGCAGAAAATAAAATAAACAGTATAACGTAATATAACATATCAGATGAAGTAACAGGTTTATAGCAGATTTTAACATCATATAATCATATCACAGACATATATAAATTACTATCATATCATCAACTACAATTCACATGCCATTGTTCCACAATTATATAAGTACGGATGTCTAGAGTGAATAACTCACCTTTTTGAAGCTGGAGTTAACAATTCAAAACACACGAATAAACTTCGGAAAGCACGACAAAGCACGAATTAGATTTGAGTGGAGGGAGAGCCAAGATTTAGATCTTGTATACAACAAATAAATTAAAAAAAATATAAGAAATATGATTCAATACAATAACATATGAAATAAACAATAAAAATATGAATTAAAATGAGATAACTTGATTTTAACCACACAAGTGCTCGACCTCAACCACTATAGGCTCGGCCACATCCTCTATCGGTTCGGCCATGGTGTTTTCAAGGCAAGTAGGTTTTGTTTAGGGGTCCATAGGCACGGCTAAGGCTAGGAAAGTGGAGAAGTGGTGGGGATACAAACAAAGAATGCAAAAAGGCAAGGAACAAAGGGGTTTTGGTTCACATAGGCTCGACTATGGGTCTAGATGGCTTGGATCTGGTCACATCAGAGGGGTATGGCCTGGTGCAAGGCAAGGAGGAGGAATAGGTGGTGGAAATAAGTATGGCCGAGGCTAGCAAATAGGATTTGGATGAGGTGACGGGCTCGGCTAGGGTTTTGTTCATGCTTTGTGAAGGGTTTTTGGATCTAGGGTTTCATGGCATAAGTGGTAGGGGTGATGAGGTATTGGAGGTCGAGCATAGGTGGTGGATGGAGGAAGATGGTTGGCTAGATCATGAGGCCGAGCTAGCTTGAAGAAAACAAAAGAAGAAAAAAAGAAGAGAAGAAGAGCCATAGAAAACTTACTGTATTTTCTTTCAATCAGAAGAGGCAAATGAGGAAGGGAATGTTTAGGAAATATTTGTACATGAATTGATAATTAATTGAGGAGTTTTTTTTTCATGGCTCATCAATAGAAGGAACGGCTATGGTAAGAAATAAAGAGGCTAGGCAATTAAAAGCAAGAAATTAAAACAATGAAACGTATGCCCCTTTGATTTTTTTCCCAAGCCATAAATAAAAAGATATAAAAAAGTAACAATCCAATAAATAAAATGAATGTCTAGATAAAATAAAAACAGAAAGATAACATAGAGAGATGGACATAGGAAAAAATATAAAATAAAATACAGAAATTAATTACGTGTAAAACGCTGTATTTTATCTAGTTTAAAAAGTATCGCTCAGAATCTAACGAAACGAAAAGCAGAACGGATATCAGAATTATATCCAGCTTAAAATAAAAGATAAAAATTCAAAATTTAATTTTAAAATTTTCAAATGAAAGTTAAAGTTTGACCAAAGTTGACCACAATATAAGATTTTCAGAAAATGTTTATTTTATTGTATTTGGAAAATAAATTGCAAACAAAATCCAAATTTACATTGAAAAAAATTCCAAAAGTTCAAATTTAAGTGAATAAAAATCAAAGCTTCTAATTAAAAATAAATTTAAAAATATTTACAAAATTTTGGGTTGTTACACTCTCCCCCACTCAAATCTTTTCGTCCTCGAAAAGGAACAAAATTAGGAAAACAAAGAAAGATAAAATAGAAAAACAAATAGTACCTGAAACAAACAATTCTGGATTCGCAGCATGAATGCTCTCCTCCGTCTCCTAGGTACAATCTCGATCATCAATACTCCACTGTACTTTGACCAAATTGACAGATTTCCTTCTTAGCAGTTTCGTACCTCGATCGACAATATGAAATGGCTTCCTCTCGACAGTCAGATTAGGCTCAATATCCAAACTTTCGAGAGCAGAAGGCTGGATAATAAGAGATGGATCATGAAGATACCGGCGAAGATGCGAGACGTGGAATACATTATGCACTCCAGAAAATTTCTCGGGCAAATTCAGATGATAAGCTAAAGAACAATCCTTTCCAAGATACGGAAAGGACCAACAAACCTAGGAGCAAGCTTCCCTCTCCGACCAAATCGAATCACATTCCTTAAGGGAGAGACGTTAAGGAAAACCAAATTACCAACGGCAAACTCTAAACTCCTCCTACGACGATCAGCATACTTCTTCTGCATATCCTGAGCAATCCTCATCTTCCTCTTAATCTCCTCAACCTTCTCAAAAGCTTCCAAAATCATCTCAGGACCAAGAACCAAATGATTACCAGATTCAATCCAGCAAGATGGGGATCTACAAGGTCGTCTGTAAAGAGATGCAAACGGCGACATCTCAACACTAGCCTGAATAAAAGATAGAATGAGATAGGTAAAGGATTAAGACAAGATCAAAATAGAAGATTGAAATTATACCTGATAACTATTGTTATAGGTGAATTCGATAAGATGGAGATGATCTTCCTAAGATCCTCCATAATCAAGCACACAAGCACGAAGAAGATCCTCTAGAATCTGATTCACCCTTTCCGTTTGACCGTCGGTCTGTGGATGGTAAGCAGTGCTCAGATTCAAGTGAGTACCCAAAGATTCCTGAAAGGCTTTCCAAAACTAACTGGTAAAGATAGGATCACGATCACAAACAATACTGAGAGGGACACCATGGAGACGAACAATCTCCCTCATATAGATCTCAGATAACCTGGAAGCAGAACGGGTAGACTTGACCAGAATGAAATGAGCGGACTTGGTCAGTCTATCCACAATAACCCAAATACTCTCATAACCCCTCCTAGACCTCGGTAATCCATCAATGAAATCCACAGAAACTTGTTCCCACTTCCAGTTGGGAACCTCAAGGGGCTGCAACAAACCAGGGGTCTTCTGATGATCAGCCTTGACTTGCTGACAAGTCGCACACCTACTAACAAAAATGGAGATATCACGCTTCATCCCTCTCCACCAACAAAGCCTCTTCATATCCTTATACATCTTCGTTACACCCAAATGAATAGAAAGTCTATATCGATGATTTTCCCGAAGTAACTCATGTCTCAATCCATCAACATTCGGGACACAAATCCGATTATTAATCCTCAAAATACCTCTATCATCGATCTGAGCACCACTGCCAATAGGACTACTACCACCAACTCTGCTACGAACACTCTCCTTCATCAATCTAAGCCTCTCGTCCTCATCCTTCTTAGCCATGATACGATCCAAAAGAGGAGAAGAAGAAACAACAAGCTGACACAACATAGCCTTCTTCCGACTCAAAGCATCGGCCACAACATTAGCTTTACCAGGAGTATAGCTAATATCGAGGTTGTAAGAAGCTAGAAACTCAAGCCAACGAACTTGCCTCTGATTCAAATCCTTTTGGGTTAAGATATATCTCAAAGGCTGATGATCGGTAAAGAGCTCGAACTTAGTCCCCAAAAGTTGATGCCTCCAAAGCTTCAAAGCAAAGACAACAACAAGCAACTCAAAATCATGAGCAGCATAATTAGCCTTATGGGTTTTCAACTGTCGGCTGGCATAGGCAATGACCTTACCATCCTGCATGAGAACGGCACCCAATCCCTCATGACTAGCATTAGTATATACCGTCAATCCATCACTTCCATGCGAAACGGTAAGAACTAGTGCGGAAGTAAGCTTGCTCTTTAACTCGTTGAATGCAGCTTTACACTCATCACTCCAAATAAACTTAGCATTCTTACGAGTCAAAGCGGTGAGAGGTGCAGCAATCCAAGCAAAATTCACAATGAATCTCCGATAATAAACGGAAAGGCCCAGAGAACTACGGATATCAGATAGAGTCCTAGGAGTTTCCCAATCGTGCACAGAATAGGGATAAATAAGGACAACAGAAAAGAAAAAATAATTGAATGATAAAGAGGAAAAGAAGGGAAAGAAAGACTTACATTGATCACAGCGATCTTAACTGGATCAACAGAAACTCCATTACCAGAAACAATATGTCCGAGAAATCGGACTTCATCCTTCCAGAAATGGCATTTAGAAAATTTAGCCTTCAACTGATGATTTCTAAGAGTCTCAAGAACAGATTTCAAATGCGACTCATGTTCTTTCCTGGACTTAGAGAAGACAAGGATATCATCAACAAAGACAAGAACAAATTTATTAAGCACATCACGAAAAACACGATTCATCAAATCAACAAAGAAAGCAGGAGCATTGGTCAGACCAAAAGGCATGACTAATCATTCATAAAACCCATTCTCAGTACAAAAAGCAGTCTTGGGAATACTTTCCTCAACAAATCTGAGCTGGTGAAAACCTGAGGCAAGATCAAGCTGAGAGAAAACAGTGGCACCATAAAGGTGATCAAACATATCATTGATGCGAGGCATTGGATATATGTTTTTCATAGTGAGCTTGTTCAGCTCCCTATAATCAGCACACATCCTTAAAGATCCATCGGACTTAGTGACGAAAACCACCGCTGCTCCCCATTCGGAAAGGCTAGGTCTGATCAGATCCTTGGAGAACAAGTCCTCAATTTTCTTTCCCAACTCAACCTTCTCACGAGGTGCCATTCTTCTAGGAGGAAGAACTACAGGTCGAGCTCCAGGAATAAGATCGATACGAAAATCGATTTCCCGCTTAGGAGGTAAAGCAGTGACTTCACCAAATACATCGGGGTAGAGTCTGACCACATGGGTCAAACGAAGATCACCAGGAGAAGAATCAATGGAATAAATAAAGCTGCCAGCAAAATCATGAGGCATACTGCACTGAATCACCAAAGGATTACCCCGATCATTAACAAGAGAAACAGTTCGGGATTTACAAGAGATAAAAGCATCATGCCTCTTAAGCCAATCTCCTCCAAGCAACAAATCAAATGCATCGAAACCAAGAACATAGAAATCACCACTAAAGCGATGATCAAAATAGAGAAGTTTCACTTGCCTACAAATCCTATTAAGATTTGCGGGACCACCAATAGGATTTTTAACACACAGAGATTCAATAGCATAGATAGGAGAAAGAAGATGCTCAAACTTATCACAAAGATCCACAGAACTAAAACTATGGGAAGCTCCGGTATCAAATAAAACACGAATAGGATGATTAAATAAAGAAAAGGTGCCCTGAAGAGTACCTTGAATATCACTAGGAGCAGGAGCAGGTGCTGGTGGAGCAGGTGATGAAGCAGAGGTAACAGCAATACCAGATGGCTTGCCCTTCTGATACAAAGGACAATCATTTTTGAAATGACCAGGCTGCAGACAGACATGACAGAGGTTGTTCCTGGTATTCTGAGGTGGAGGAACAGCAACACCAACTGAATTAGGGCAACTATTAGCATAGTGTCCCTTCTGATCACACTTGAAACAGGTAATGGTAGATAGGTCGACAGGCTGCCTCAGAGAAGGAGAAGATGAAGATCCTAAACCCGGATTCTTGAGCCAATTCTTCTTCTGCTGATGGAAATTAGGCTTTCTCTTCTTAGAGTTAGCAGAGGAAGACTGAGATGAAGGAGCACCAGCGACAACAGGACCCTGGGAAGTAGGGTTCTCATAACGAATAGCCATATCCATAAGCTTGGTGAAAATTCCATGAACATGAGAAATGAGACGATCATAAAACTCTGGGCAAGCTCCAGCTATGAACTTCTCATTCTTCTTAAGTTGGGTGTCAATGAGGCTAGGACCGAACTTGGAAAGTTCATTGAACTTCCGCTCATACTCAGAAAAGGACATGGTACTCTGCTTGAGGTCCATAAACTCACGATAAAGCTGAGATTTCCCGGCTTTGGGCATCCATTTTTCCACAAAAGCCTCCCTGGAAAGATGATAGATAAGCTTAAGATAGATTTCAAAGAGAAAAAGCTGAACAGAACACAAGACAACACAAGAAGATACCTAAACTGATCCCAAGAAATGTCAGCCTCAACAGTGTTAGCCGTAACAGACTCCCACCAATCCAAGGCTGCTTCCTTCCACTGCCAAGCTGCCAACTGACCCTTCTGAGCATCAGTAATCTCCAAACCAGTAAAAATCCTCTCAAGACTCATCAGCCACTGCTGAGCCTCTACAATGCTCTCAGATCCAGTAAACTTGGTGCCACCAAGCTGAGTGAATTCCTTGCAAAGAGTAGTGAACCTGATGGGTGCAACAGGTTCGGGAACTGGGGCAATACCACGACCCCTACCTCTGGCATTCCTACGATTCATCCTGAAAAATCAAGAATGAATTTTAGGACAAAGGTAAAATAGAAGACAAAGATAAGATTCAACTAGAAAATGGAAATCCTAATCCAAGAATTCAAATAAACAAGGTGGATTCGAAAGGAATGAAGTTAAGAAAATGGGATTTTAAATCAAGAAAATTTTATATCCAAAATAGTCTTTAAAATCATTTAAAATCATTTGAAAACATTTTATACTTAAAAATACGTTCTCTCACAAAGAAATGATTCTAAGATTGATTTCACTCATTCTAGGGTATTTCTACCCTATCTCTAATGAGTTTTTGCTTCATAGGCTAAGGTTTGCCTAAAACCTGGCTCTGATACCAAATGTAACGACCCACTATTTTGGACCATTCAAATCGACAATAAAACCACACATGTCGGACTTTAATAATACAAAACCATAGATTGTAAATAAATTTGGAGCAAATAAAACCAATCATAGAATCACAGACACAGAAATATCAGAATAACTCGCAGCGGAAATAAAATAAAATAGTAGTTCATGAAGCTACTACAATAACGTCTCAAAACAAATACATAATATCAGTCTGAAAAGTAAATACAATAGAAATCCCAAATACATATATGTCCAGTAATACAATAAGCTGAATAGAACAACTGAAACTGAAATAGATAGATAACTAGATAAGCAGATAATCTCCAGCAATTCCCAGCTCCAGAAGGTGAAATCCAAAGCTGAAATACTCAGGCTTACCCGAGCGTAAATAAAACACAAACACTCGAGTTAGGACATACATACTTACATAATGTAAACTAACTCAAGTGAACTGTAATATAAATGCACAAACAACTTAATGAATGCTTGGGATCGCCCATTCTTTGAGGATCCGTTAAATTATCTACTATGTAGTAATATACGCTATTATAATAATGTCTAATAGTAAAATAAAGTTACTTTAAACTAGCGTTAAGGAGTGACCCAATATTCCCCTTAACACATAAATAGTGCCAGTAGTCTATACAGTACCTGCGTACCTCCAGATCGGGAGGCTACGAGAAGATACTCCATAGGTACGACACAAATCAAACTCATACAAGGCACGCTAGGGTAGGTGACATGGCACAACTAGGCAATGCTAGGGTAGATATACCAATTACGCACATGGGCTGGTGGAAACGCATAGCAGCCACTACCGCCCACCTCGGAACACACTCCTAAATCAAAATTGAAGGGTGGCCACCAAGTAAATCACAAAGTAATAGAATGGTATCGAAGAAATGTGTCCGATCAGAGGTGCTACCTCATTGGCCCAAGATCGCTCATGTTTTAGCCACCTTAAGCCAACTCACGGGAGTCGGGTCCATGTTCATACCTCAATAGGAGCATCGCCACCATCCTACTTCATTCTAGAATCTCCACCGCGTACACGGTTGTTAAAGTGGTTTTCGGTATCGACAGAGAGTATGTCCATATCCGATCTCGGTCTCTTTAACAACCAACCGTTATTATAACCCGTGGTTATAAAATTTAAAAAAGTTTATACTTTAAAACCAAAATATCACTTCTATTTCAAAAAACCACCTTTTCAAAACCAAATCAAACAATATCATTTTTTCTTCAAAAACCAAATACAATATCGTCTCTATTTCCAAATAAATATATATATTCATTTGAGCCATTTAAATATGAAGTCATTATACTTTCAAATCAAATATTCAATTTCCATAATTATAGCATTTTCTGAGTTCCTTCATTTAATTACAAAATTTCAAACCATTGTATTTTTAGAACAGCAGCACTTATAAAGTGTTACGTTAGATATAGTAGTATTTCAAAACATTGACAAATTTCAGAAACAGCAGCACTTACAAAGTGCTATAGTAGGTATATTAGTTTCAAAACAGTTCAGTTCAGCAACAACAGCACTTACCAAGTGCTACTGTAGCCCTTTAGTTACTTCAGAATATAGTTTACTTTCAGCAACCACAACACTTACCAATTGCTGCAGTAGCTTTATTACTTTAGATTTTAGTTAGCTTTAGCAACAACAACAGCACTTACAAAGTACTGTAGTAGCCCTTTAGTTATTTCAGAACATAGTTATATTTCAGAAACTATAGCACTTAGCAAATGCTGTCTTAATACTACAGCATTTCTGAAGTGCTACCAATACTAATTCCAGATTTATTATAAAATTCCAGAAACATTAAAACTTCAATTTTTAGCCATTTTAACTTATAAAATCATATTTTTCGCTTCAAAATGTTCATTTGGATATCATTTAACTTATGATTTTATGAAATAAAATTTCATTAATAATTATCAAATTTTTAAACAATAATTCACTTATTAAGCCAAAGTGCACTATTTTCTTAACTTTTGTATTTTAACAATTAACTTAATACTTTACTTTAAAATACCATTTCATATAAAAACTAAGTTTCCATTTTATTTGCTTGACTTAAAATTTTCCTTTTAAAAGCCAAATTTCCCAAATTTCAAGTTAAGTCATATTTTCAAAATACATTTTCCCATTTATTTACTTGTACATTTTAACTCACAGAAAATCACTGAAACTTTATTTAAATCATTTAAATCCAAATTTAAGTTAAAATATCATATTTTACATTTAATAATACTTAATAAATTTCAGAAAATATATAAAAATAACCACGGGTCTGTATAATATTTTCTAACATAGGTCAAGTGATACGGATAATATATCATTTCAATCCGAAATTTTAAAAAAAATCTAGGTTCTATCATTTCAAACCCGCAATCCCAAGTCAAACAAAATAAATAAAAATCGCTTGAGCCTATCATTTCAACTCATAACGATTTTCCCTTATTCTAATGTCCATTCGGGTATGTATCATTTCAACCCATAGTGATTCTATTCTACAGGGAACTTGCAGTGTGAGGAACAGAAAATAAAATAAACAGTATAACGTAATATAACATATCAGATGAAGTAACAGGTTTATAGCAGATTTTAACATCATACAATCATATCACAGACATATATAAATTACTATCATATCATCAACTAAAATTCACATGCCATTGTTCCACAATTATATAAGTACGGATGTCTAGAGTGAATAACTCACCTTTTTGAAGCTGGAGTTAACAATTCAAAACACACGAATAAACTTCGGAAAGCACGACAAAGCACGAATTAGATTTGAGTGGAGGGAGAGCCAAGATTTAGATCTTGTATACAACAAATAAATTAAAACAAATATAAGAAATGTGATTCAATACAATAACATATGAAATAAACAATAAAAATATGAATTAAAATGAGATAACTTGATTTTAACCACAATAGTGCTCGACCTCAACCACTATAGGCTCGGCCACATCCTCTATCGGTTCGGCCATAGTGTTTTCAAGGCAAGTAGGTTTTGTTTAGGGGTCCATAGGCATGGCTAAGGCTAGGAAAGTGGAGAAGTGGTGGGGTTACAAACAAAGAATGCAAAAAGGCCAGGAACAAAAGGGTTTTGGTTCACATAGGCTCGGCTACGGTTCTAGATTGCTCGGATCTGGTCACATTAGAGGGGTATGGCCTAGAGCAAGGCAAGGAGGAGGAATAGGTGGTGGAAATAAGTGTGGCTGAGGCTAGCAAATAGGATTTGGATGAGGTGATGGACTCGGCTAGGGTTTTGTTCATGCTTTGTGAAGGGTTTTTGGATCTAGGGTTTCATGGCATAAGTGGTAGGGGTGATGAGGTATTGGATGCCGAGCATAGGTGGTGGATGGAGGAAGATGGTCGGCTAGAACATGAGGCCGAGCTAGCTTGAAGAAAAAAGAAGAAAAAAAAAGAAGAGGAGCTATAGAAAACTTACTGTATTTTCTTTCAATCAGAAGAGGCAAATAAGGAAGGGAATGTTTGGGAAATATTTGTACGTGAATTGATATTTATTGAGGAGTTTTTTTTTTCATGGCTCATCAATAGAAGGAACGGCTATGGTAAGAAATAAAAAGGCTAGGCAATTAAAAGCAAGAAATTAAAACAATGAAACGTATATCCCTTTGATTTTTTTCCCAAGCCATAAATAAAGAGATATAAACAAGTAAAAATCCAATAAATAAAATGAATGTCTAGACAAAATAAAAATAGAAAGATAACATAGAGAGATGGACATAGGAAAAAATATAAAATAAAATACAGAAATTAATTACGTGTAAAACGCTGTATTTTATCCAATTTAAAAAGTATCACTCAGAATCTAACGAAACGAAAAGCAGAACGGATATCAGAATTATATCCAACTTCAAATAAAAGATAAAAATTCACAATTTAAATTTAAAATTTTCAAATGAAAGTCAAAGTTTGACCAAAGTTGACCAAAATATAAGATTTTCAGAAAATGTTTATTTTATTGTATTTGGAAAATAAATTGCAAACAAAATCCAAATTTACATTGAAAAAAATGCCGAAAGTTCAAATTTAAGTGAATAAAAATCAAACTTCTAATTAAAAATAAATTTAAAAATATTTACAAAATTTTGGGTTGTTACAGCTTCCAAAGTGCTACAAAAGTTCATTCTTTTACTTGGGATTTCTTAGCATTATTAGCCATCTCATACTCGCATTACCTAAATGTCCCACGTTTACCCTAGGTTGTCGCACATTGAAATTTAATTAGCCATAGCAAGTTGATTTATATGCTGCTACATGTTGATATCTCATGGCCATCACATTTCAACACCAAGGTGTTGTCGCATGTTGAACACCAAGAAGCTATCGCAAGTTGCTATAATTTAAAGCTATTTCATGTTGATCCTAACATAGCTATCACATGTTGACTCCAACTTAACCTTTGCAAGTTGACCCCAACATAGCTATCGCATGTTGGCTCTAACTAAGTTATCATAAGTTGATCCTGACGAAGCTGTCTCAACGAAGCTGTCGCATGTTGACTTATATCCAAGCTATTGTAGTTTGAGCTTCCCTTAGCTATTGCAAATTGACATTGGCCATCACTAGTTATCATGGCATTTCAGTAATTATTATGAAAACTATTTTATTTCCATCTAAAGGAATAATTTCCACCTTACCCTAATATATGTCGAGTTATCATTGGTCTATACAAGCTTTTACAATTTTCTTTTCAAAATTTATTAATTCATTCTTTAATTATTTGGTTAATTACCCTTGTGTAATTAGCCCTTTTCTTTACCAATTATCATTTAAATTCTAAAATGAGAGAGAGAAAATCCTAAAAAATCACCAGAAATCAAATTCACCATATATTACCTCGTGTAAAAATTTTAGGCCAAAATTATTATTTTAAATAATTAATCAAAATTAGGCATTTTCTCAACTTGAAAATTCATATAAATTCGATATAATTTTAGAAAATTATGAAATTAAAAGCCCATCTCCAAATTATCATTTTACACATCATATAAAATTTCAAATGATTTAGAGAAGTTTGATTCAAGTTTTATCCCTAACACATCAAAATCCTCATCTTTAAATTCCCCCAGCATGAACAAATATTATTTATCATTCTTATATTTGTTCCTTATCATTAAAGCATCAAACATTCATACAATCCTAATCCATATAGGTTTGGAAGGTTTTAGAGAAAGAATTATTCGCATTTGGTTTGATTAAACTTGATTGGTTTGCTTAAGAAACGAATGCTCCTTCTCTTTTCCCTTAGATTTTCTTCTTTCCTCCCTTGAAAATATGATCAGCCTGAGCTTTTGGATTTTTTTCCTTTAGTTTGTGGGAAAATGAGAGAATGAATGAGGATTCGGAGTGTAACAGTTTAATAATTTGGGCTTTGGGCTAATACCTCATTCTAGCATATCCTTGTTAAATCTTTAACTCCTTGTCCTACATGCATTCACTACCTATTAATTAACCCATCTTTATTTTATCCCATAATTTAATTTGATTAATACTTTATTTAATTAATTTCTCATATTACGGTACTCTAAAATATGGGGTGTTATAGTCCTCCCTTCTTATAAGAATTTCATCCTTGAAATTCAAACAAGGCAGGATAAAAATCATCATCATCAATCAATGAATACATAGTACAATAATTACACTAGTTTCCTACTAATGCAAATCATCAATCATCAAGTATCATGTATTAGTGTAAAGAGTTCACTATGATATAAAGTAAAGGGTTCCTTTTGAATGGTTTTGCCATTTGGAAAGGAAAGAAAATGTAACTAAAGGCATAATTGGGGTAAAGAGGGTGAATGATCATTTCTGCTTCATGAAGAGACGTCGGAATCGAGAATCGTATAAAATAATAATAGGTACTTAAACAAGGAGTAAGACATATGGTTTCTATTCTCATTTCTCATATGCCACATTCCATGTTATAGAATCAAAAGGATGATGCATTTTGCGTCATTACTTTTATTATTAGTATGTCATCTTAAATCTTCTACCATCTTTTAAGATTTAAACATTCTTCTATATTTTGAAATGGTTAGAAAATATCTCAAAACTTTAACTGGAATACCATGCATAATTTCATTGGTATGTTTGTTTATCTTCCATCTCGAAAACCCACATTTTGGACAATTATCAAAATCTTTGTACTCTCTGCTAAAAAGGCAACAAGCATCCTAACAAGCATAAATTTCTCAAAATCCATACTACTTTGAGAAATTTTTTTACCTCATATAAAGTCCTAGAAGTACATTATTTTTTGTTAATAACAGTCGTTGCATATTTAGAAGTTTATCGAATCTATTATCGGACAACCCAGTCTCACATTTATGATTATATAAGGCAATAATGGCTGATAATTTTGTTTGACCCGTACAATCAAGATACAATGGGATTTCTACATCTTCCAAGCTTTTTAATAAATCTTCCTCTTGTTTCTATGCACTATCTTCATCTTTGTCGTCGTTGAAAAAGTATGATTGATGAAAACTTCATCTTCATAATGAATGGCTTTAAATAAATCATAAGTGTCATCTGACTTAAAATCTTTGCTTATATTTATTTGTACATCGTGATTATACGACCTACCACTCTTGTATATGGGATACATTCCTCTTATAATCAAATGCTCAACGACAATCTTCTAATAACAATGACTAAGATTTCGACAACTGAGCAAGGACATAAAATCTTTTCTGCATTTCTTGAATTTCCTACAGCAGCATACACATACATCCAAGCTCCTTGCTCATACTCACTACTAATTCTACGAATAAAAATAAAATAACTTAACTTTACCAATAAAATATATATTTGACTCTCAAAATATGTTTATGTTAAGTATTATATAGTTTACTTGTGAAGATGCACCCATTTTTTAACCATCACCAACCAATACTTAAGGAAGCAAATTTCTAAATTTGAAGTAATAATCAGTTATTGAATGCAAGCAAAATAACAACTACTTAAATAAAAAAGTGGTACTTATATTAGATGTTACACACACACACACACACACATATATATATATATATATAATACACCATATACAATAGGAATGAGTACTCATAAACTTGAATTGTCCAAATTTAAGTTTGGAAAAATAAAAGATGTAACAAAAATTACCACTACCATTTGATAGAAAAGATTTGTACTACATTGAACTTTATTTTCTTAATAATAACATCAGAAATGTGAATAAGTAGGCAATTTAGATAACCAAAGAAAAGACCCAAATGTTCTCATTTCAAATAGCTAAAAGGATGGTATCCACTTGAAGCATAAATTTTCTACTTCAATTTTTAAGGAATATAAATTACTTTTAGCAATGTTTTATGAAAGTAAAATGAACAATTATGAATGTGTATTTACACACACAGGTATATATAGACACATACATACACAACACATATCATTTTTGGTAAAAATAATCAAAGAATGATTTGTATTTTTAGAAGACTCATTCAATTCAAAATTAAAAAGAAAAAATGTCCAAAAACTTCACATTTTATCATAAAGTATCGAATTCATTTCAAAACCAACTTTAAATTTATTTAGTTCATCTCGAATTAAGTTAAGTAAACGAAAAAAGGAGCTTAATAGATAAAGGCATAATGTTTGGGTTTTAATTATGGCAAATTCTAGTCCAACACCAAGAAATACTATACCCACATCGGAACTCTTAACAAATCAGTATACACCAATTTTTACTTTGCCCACACTGTAAAAATTACAACACTGCTCATAACTTTCAATAAAATTACATTTCTTATAGTGTTCTTCATTTTTCAAATGAGAATCCAACATAACAAATTCATCTCTATATGCTTAGGTAAACTTTCATTTCTTTTAATTCATGTCAATCCTCAATTTAGGAGAATTATCAACATCTATTTCAAAAATTAGTGTATCTATTTTGTTGATTAGATTAAAAGAAATCAAAAAAAGAAAAGATAATGACATTATTATCTCCTTTATTCTAATTTACTATGTCAAGCTTATAGTGAATTCCATAATTAAAACTATTTATATTTCTTTTTGCTTTTATACAACTTATGATTTTAATTTATTGGGTTATGAAAATAATTGATAATGTTGTAATGAAGAAAAAATACAAATTTGTTCCAAAATTAGTTTTGAAAATACAGATGTAGGTTAAGTAATTTTCAGTGTTTGAATAGAATTGGCCTTTTAATTATTCCTCTACCATTTAATATTTTGGTCTCCAACTACATACTCAAGTTAATTTAAGTAAAAGAAAAAAGGAGCTTAATTGATAAAGACGTAATGTTAGGATTTTAGTTATCCATCTACCATTTAAAATCAATAGTAGTGCAGTGACTGATATCTATATGATTCTATGAGTGGATGTATTAAATAAAAACTAAATTATCCGATTTCAAACTTGCTTTGTAATTGAATAAAGTTTCATAGATGTTTGATATTTCTATACATAGTGAAAGGTTATGAGTTCAAATTTATTATTGTTGTTTCATCTATATTTATTGCTTATATTTTTTGTGTTTTTTATTTAACTTGTATGCATCAATACTGTATCTAATTTTCTTTTATGTAATTCGAAAACTATACATTTGAATTTTAATTTTTGGTATTGTATATTTTAGAAATACAATAATAAACATAACTGATTTTTTCTCTTTTGGTTTTGGAACAAACTGTTATTACGGTGTAATGAAACGAGATATAAAAGTTACCATACTGTACATAATTTTAATTGAAATTCAGTGCACATTTCACTTTATTATTTTTATATTTTTATGCTCAAAGAAATTTTAAAAAAATCATAACTCAAGAAATAATACAATTTAAAAAATTAGCATCAAATATCTTATATTTCAAAAGTGCTCGTGATCTTCGGTCTTACAGGCTAAACCATCAACTTAGCAATTAGAAGCAAAATAATTGTCAAAGCAATCTAGCTTGGATATTACGATACCTAATATGGTACTTGTATCCATTGGATTGACACCAAAAAAACAATCTAAAATAAATTCAATCAATCATAGATATTAAGGTAATACCTATTGTAGAAAAAATATAGCCAAATATTTACGGTACTTCATAATACACATCAAAAATTAACCAATTATAAACATCTATTATATCAAAGTGGGTATTGGGTGATAGATTCATAAAAGTGCTAATAGTGTCACCTATGCATTGAAAACCACGTATGGCATTTAAAACTAGTGCATATCAATTTATCTTCAATGAAGCTAAAACTAGAAAAATTAGAACTAATCCTCAAAAGCTATTTTTCTTCGATGAAATTTAAAATCAAATAATTACCACTTTATAATCATTATAAAGAACTATTTTACCCTTTTTTATTTAACATTAAATAAATTGAGAAATTAGAATATCGGTTTACATTAAAACAACATTTTTGCAAACAAAAGCAACAAGTAACAGATATATAGGCTTAGTTATAATCAGCCGAGTTTTATATAAATTACAATCAATTGTAAGGTTTTCCAAAATAATACCGAAAACATAATTGCAATCAACGGTAAACTATAATAAGTGTTATTTTACCAAACATAATTATCATTGTGCATTTGTAAGGGAATATTCAGATTACAAGTGAGAATTACCTTATCAAACAAGTGGTGCAGAGTCAGGATACTGAGACAGGTAATCGAGATCGAGAACAATGACAGGGAGCAATGTCAAGGAACCAAGATCATGAATAATGATGGAAGAGGAGCGACAACAGGAATAGAGTGATGCAAAAATGTTGAAGGTCGGTGACGTGCGATGTTAAGGATGGTGATGGAAGAACCGACCACGAAAGTAATTAGGAGCGACAATTGGCAACTTTCAATGTCAGACGAGGGTAGGGTTATTTTGGATTGGAAATGAAATACGGAGGGTTAACGTGGGAAATGAAAAAAAAAAGTAAAAGCGTAAAGAATTCGTAGTGAAAATAAAAGTAGCCGCAAAAACAATTAGTAGCCTGCATAAATAATTAGTATTAGGCAGCGGTTTTATTTTTTATATTTAACTATATAAAAATAAGAATAAAAATAAAACAAGGATAATACTTTGCATTAAAACGCTGTTATTTTGGGTTGTAAAAAAAATTTCTTATAGTGTGTCAAAACAAATAGGGTGGATATTTCTAATCTTATTATCTACCTCCCAGGTGCAATCTTCAATATTGTCACCTCATAGGATGCGAACAAGTTTGATAATCGTGTTCCTTAACTCTTTAATATTACAACCTAATATTCCCTTTAGTCGTCTAATGTAAGTTAGATCTGGTTCTACAAAAATATCGTCTACTGCCCTCGACTCCACCACCGAATATGGGTCGTGTACACATTTCCTCAAATGTGATATATGAAAGATATTATGCGCAGCCGCTAAAATACAGATAATTGGACTCGATATGTGAGTTTACCAGCCCTCTAAATCATTGGAAACGGTCCTAAATATCTAGACGCTAGTTTTTCCGCCAACCTAAAGCGTATAACTCCCTACTTAGAGAAACCATTATAAACAGACAATCACTTACTTTAAACTTGAGCTCCTTTATCCTCTTGTCGACATAACCCTTCTACCTTGATTAAATTGCCTTCGTTCTGGCGCGAATCAATTCTACTTTCTCTATAGCATCTCTTACCAAATCGAGTCCCAAAAAACTGGTGACTTACACGGTCTACCATATAGCACCTCAAACGAAGCCATCCCGATATTTGACTAGTAACTGTTGTTATATGCAAATTCTACCACACGCAAATGATCTTCCCACAATCCTCCAGATCTAAAACACATGCTCTCAGCAAATCCTCGAGCACATGGTTCACCCTTTCTTTTTTACCACCAGTCTGTGGATGATAAGCCGTACTCATGCTCAATTATGTACCCAATGCACTCGGTAAACTTTTCCAGAACTCACTAGTGAACTAGTTTTTGCATGACCTATGGTGAAGGAGGAGGAAGGCCATGAGCACCTTGATGATGGAGGAGGGTGAGCGTGTGGTTTAGGGGAGGAAGGAATGGATTTTAGTGATGTTAAGATGAAGTATAAAATGATAGAAGAAGTGTTGTTTGTAAAGAAGGTTGGTAGGAAGAAGTGTGGTTTAATTAAAGTGAGTTAATCTCACTTTGATTACACTATAAATTGGTTGCAAGTTAACTTGAAATATTGCTTAATATTTGATTGCTTAATGTAACGACCCAGTATTTTGGACCATTCGCATCCGCACATGTCGAACTTGAATAATTCAAAATACCGTGTTGTTAATTTAAATTTGGCAAAACTGAACATATACAGTAAATAAATAATCACAGATCACAGACACAGAGTAATAAATGCAGCGGAATTAAAAGAGATAGTAGTTCATGAAGCTACTATATAAATATATAAGTTACATCAGAGTTAAACCAGATACAACGGAAGAGTAATACGATACATCAGATACAAATCAGAATACATCACTGGAATCATCGAATATTGAAAGCAGAATAGATGGCTGGATCTTCAAGCAAAGCTCCAACTCCAAAGGTGAGTCTCGAATACTGGTACACTCAGTCTGACCCGAGCGTAAAGCAAAACACAAAACACTCGAGTTAGGATTAACATTCTTATATCAATAAATCCAACTCAAGTGAAATAGAAATTGAAATACAAGTAACTCAAAGGACGTTTGGAATAACCATCCTTTAAGGATCCGTTAAACTATCTACTATGTAGTAATGTACGCTAAGTAGATAATGTCTATCAGTAATATAAGGTATCAAAATAGTGTTAAGGCGTTACCATTATCCCCCTTAACACATTTTATATAAGCGTTATAGTCTATACAGCACTGTAAACTCCACCGTAAACTAGTGGGCTATCAGGGAGTACTCCATAGGTATAACACAAAACAAATCGTAGTGGTCGCGTATATAGGGATCCAAGTATGACAAGGCACATGAGGCAATACCCAAGGTAGTGAAACTACCGTTTGCCTGATCCGGACTGGTGAGAACGCATCGCCACAGCGACCGCAACACCGCCAAACAACACTCCGAAAATCAAGGGTGCACTAATCGACAACAAGTAATAAGTAGTTT
Source organism: Allium fistulosum (assembly GCA_030737815.1). NCBI lineage: Eukaryota > Viridiplantae > Streptophyta > Magnoliopsida > Asparagales > Amaryllidaceae > Allium > Allium fistulosum. Next base: position 448,473,189 of record CM060903.1, read on the forward strand.
CGAAGAAGTGTGTTCGCTCGAGGTAGCTAGCCCCCATTTGGTCTGGCACGGCTCCTGTTTTAGTCATTTCCAATTTGACACAAGTGTCAAGGCTATCCATTATAGTTCTCTTTCTTCAGTCATCACGTACACCATTCCAACCACTTCATTCTGGATCACACTCCGCGTATAGTTATTAAAGTGGTTTTTGGTTTAGACAGAGAGTATGTCCCTAACCGATTCCGGTCTCTTTAATAACTTTCGTGATTATTACACTGATTGGTCGTTTATTCATTTCAAAACCAAATCAATTTCAATCTCAATTAAAATTCGTAAATCAACATTTCATTTGTCTTTCAAAACCAATTTCCAACATTTACGTTTCAAAACATCCAAATTACCATTTCGAAATCTTCTAATTCAATTCCAATTTCTTTTTAAAACAATTCAAATATTGATTCAAGTTCATAAATAAGTTTCATTCCAAATCATTTAAATTAATTTAATTTAACCTTCAAATCAATTTAACTTCATTTATCGATTTCATTCAATATTCCTTAAGTAAATTTATCATTCAAAACAATTTCTATTTAATTTCCAATTCATTAAATCAATTACTTAAGTTCAACTTCATAATCAAAACTTACAATTTTGAATTAAATTAAATTCGTCAAATCAATTCTTTCAATTACAAGTCTTACATTAATTTCAAAAATCACATTTGCATTTCTTGATAAAGAAATTCAATTTCACATATTTATTTACTTAGTTACAATTTCAAAGCTCAATTAATAAAGAACTAAATTTCACTAATTAAAAAGTTCAATTTTAATTATCAAAGGATTTAATTTTATTCAATTATTAAATAATTCAATCTCATTAAATTATTAAATAATTTCAAAACTTAATTCAATCATTTCTTAAATTAAACAACATTCTTTCATCAATTTCTTATTAATATTTTGTTTCAGATTATTAAATATTCACATTTAAATTTCATCAAAATTCAATGTCCAACTTCGTTTCAAAACCATATTATTTATTCAAATAAAATCTTCATTTTATTTTTAAATCAATTATTGATCAATCGGGTTTTTATTAATTCTCTATCCTAGGTCAAAATTCAATTTGGGTATTTATCATTTCAACCCGATTCCATTTCAATTCAAAAATCAAAGCATAACAAAGGGAACTTGCAGTGTGATAATTGGGATGGTGTCAAAGTAAATAAACAAGCAATAACAACAATCAATAACAATCCAATAATCAATTCAAATAATCTCGAAATAACCGTATTAATTCGCATTGTTATTTGTACGAATTAATATAATTATTTCTAGAATCTACACTATCATTTCATATAGATTAAAGATTATTACACTAATATTTATACGGTTCTTCAATTGATATCTATTATCCAATATTAAACTACACAATTTATACAACATACATTCAATGGTTCAAGGTGTAGTTAACACTATTTCTACGTGTCAATTTATTTAACATTTGAAGGGGTCACATTATACAAATTTAACTATCCTATATCAAATTCAATTGCATAATATTTATCACTTAACATTAACAGTTTAACGTCAATATAAACATCAGCAATCGACCAATTATCAGCCAAACTGTATTATCATTGCATAAATAATTAACAGACAATGGTGTCAGATGTCACAGGTGAACTGATACAGGTAATAACATAAATAACAGTGTAAATAACTACAACAGCATATTTCAATTGTCGTTTCAATTGAAATCAAATTTAATAAATAAAAGAACATTAATCGTGAGTGATTGCTCACCTTTCGAGGCTAGAGAGGGTTTTGACGATGAAATCGAGTTATGAATCAAAGCAAGATGGCACGAATTTGACGGTCAAAGCTGATAAATAAGGAATTGACGAAATCAAATCAGAACTAGATATAAACCGAACTAAATATATGTTATATTTTAAGTCAAAACACACACTCACTTTAGTTTACAATGATCAAACAGAACATATACCTACTAGCCAGTAAATGGTACATGCGAAACAATTTAATATATACAAATAAATATGCAAACCTATATGTTCCCCCCTCCTTTTTTTTTTACAGAGCCCACTGTTCACTTACTCTACACTTATATATACTGTAACTATATACTAACTTGCATCGCTAACATTTTTTTTATATACTTCAAAAACTGACAAGCTTACTTTATTATTAATAAATTTCACTACTATAAACATATATGTATGCACGCATAATAGCAAAAGAGGCTGGGAAATATATTTATACTGCACGCATATAAAAGCTGAAGTATTAAAACCCATAAAAAATCTGGATCTACAAATATAGCTTTTAAAATCAGAGCATGTACATATACGTATTATATATAACTGCCATATCAACCTGTACAACATCTCATTAAACAATGTATATATCATATACTATGGATGGGGATGCAAGCTTACTCAAGTGTGAATTATAAATGCCTTAGTTCATATATACGCTGTAAACAAATTTACATACATAGAATATAACATTTTAACTATGTATCACTATATGCTAATATATCTATACACTATAAACTAGATCTGTAGCTCAAACATATTACCTTATACAACAAAACTTAAACTAAAATATATACATGCTTATAACCCTACATAACTAGCATATATAGATGCTTCTTTTAAAATGTATACTTTAATATAATGTACACAAGTATAACAGCAAGCTAAAATAGATACCATAGCCGAAACACATATATATATACCAATCTATATATAAATCTTATATAATATATAACACTTAAGCATATATTAATTATACTTTACTGTAAATATATAACAGGTTATACCACTTGAATATAGACTTAATGTATATACTTACCAAAAAATAAAGAGGAAGGGAAAGGCAAGGAGGCTCGGAGGCGGGTCGAGAAGCGAGTTCGGTGGCTACAGGCTGGACAAGTCTGACCGGTGGGAGGGAGCTACGGCGGTGGTTGTCGAGGTGGTTCGCTGGAAGTGACGACCGGCATGAGATGGAGGCGGAGGGAAGGTACTTTGCTGGGAGGTTGCGTGGAGGAGGAAGGTAGGTGGTGAGGAGATGGTGGGCTTTCGGTGGCTAGGCCGTGGGCAGAGGCGCAGCAGGTGTAGGCGGGTTTCGGTCGGCGCAGGGAAATAGGGAGGTTAGGCGAGGTGGAAGAGAGGGAGAGGAGGACGGGAGGTTGCTTGCGTGAGAAAGGTGAAGGCAGAGGGGAGTATGTGCTGTAAAAAATGAGAAAAAGGTAGGAGAAAGATAAAAGAGGGGAAGGATGGTTTGGCTTCAGGAAGAATACATGGAAAAGGATTTGCAGAGAGGAAGTAATGCAGAGATGGGAAAACAAAGAAGCAGGTAGGGGAAGGGAATAAAAGCAAACGTTGGAAATAGAAAAGGTGAACCGGCAAAATTATTGGAACCAGTGAAAATAAAAGTCAAGCATTGATTTTCTGAAAATAATAAATACCAGTGGCTGTTGGGTTAAGCCCAAAAATCAAAATTTGGAAATTTCATAACCGATATAGCTATCTATTTCATAGTTTTCGTCGAGTAACGATCACCGAAATACGGACACAAATATACTACGCGAATCAGCACGACGAGACGATCAAAACGACATATAGATATCAGTGGTATGATTGAATTATAAAAATTCGAATTTTCTAATAGCGGAAAATGCAAGAAAAACACTGAAAAATAAGAGCGACGGAGCCAAAGATGTCCGAATTTGGAAAAACGACAAACTGACATCTTGCTCAGAAGATGGTTTAGAATTTTTCTGTGTAAAAATATTTAGGTTTCAGAAACATTTTATTTTCATCGCTTTTTAACTGATTAAATTGAAGTAAATTTACGCGCGAAATAAACTTTCATATTTTCGGACGAAAATTTACCAGTTGCTATGTTTAACTAAACGCATTCCAAATATCAAATTTATATTTCAAAATTTTATCGTTTAAAATTTCACAAAATTTTAACTAATTACGATATTAAAATAGTTAAAATTTACGGGTCGTTACACTTAATCTCTTAAAACATGTTGTTAAATCACATGTTAATATGCTTGCTCTATATTAATAATAATAGACATTAACTACTTAAAGTTAAACCCATGATTATATGCTTTAAAAAGTATATAAATTGTTAAAGTAGTTTCTTACTAAACCATTGAATTGTGATAAGTTCATTTGAACATTTAAAATGGATATATTGATGTGTATGTTTAGTAGTAGTATGGTTGGAACTTGGGATCATATATGTGTATAAAATAATAAGACAAAAAATATTGGATTGAATACAAAATTGTCCGTATAGCGATAGTCGCTATAAACGCACTTTGAATCCCTTAAACTATAACTTGTGAAAATAGCGATTTAATAACATATCTTAATAATAACTTGTCTGGTTATTATCTACAATTCTATAAGTGTTTAGAAAAGCAAAGAATATGTTTTGGAAATTTATAGAAGAAGTAAATCAAAGTAACAAAAGATTGAAGTAAAAAAGTCACCATAGTGACACTTTTAAAAATGGTCTGTCTTTGAAAATAACGCGCATTTCTGTGGAAAATTTCTTAGCGGTTTCTCTGGCAATTAATCAAGTAAATAATATATTATTCTTATTGGAAAAGTTTTGAAACCTAATTCATTTAATAGCTAGTTGAACAAAGTGCAAAAAGTTATAGCAAAATAGTCGCTATAAGTGTAGTTCGGTAAAATACTCTGTCTAGGGAAATTCTCTAAAATAATTGATAGATAATCTTTGAGATTTTTCTTTATGAATTTAAAGTACCCAAAGTATACTAACTATTGTAAAAAGAATGGATCTAAAATCATTTGTTAGGGTATTCAAAACTAAACACAAAGTTGTAGCAAAAATGTGATAAAACTAGTAACAAAACTTTAGGCAGCACTTCTAGAAGTGCTTTCATTGTAAATTGAAGATATAAATTGTTTAAAAATGATATTTAAATTTAATATTTTTCTCTAATATTTTTAGGGTTGTTTTCTAACTTATAAAAGAGTGTTTTAAAATTTGTTTCAAGTTTAAATATATTGTTAACAATTAATTATGAATTTCTAAACTAAGTAGCTTTTAAAATTAAAACTTATTTTTCTATTTATTTCAAAACTCCTTATTTTTACATAATATTCTATATAAATAATTATCATATATTTTAAGTAGTTTTAAAAGTATTTTAACGTATTAATAAGTATTTTAAAGATATTTCTATATATATATATATATATATAAGTTTTAAATATTAAATTATGTATTTTATAAATATAATAAAGGGAGTTTGGATTTTAACACTTAGGTTAAAATAAATTGTTTTATGGAATCAACTAAAAGTGTATTGCCTTAATTAATAAGTGTGGATATGCTTTGATCTTTAAATAAATGTTTAATTTTATTAATGGATAAATAAATAGTTTTGGTTGTTATAAATAGTGTTTTTAGCAATACTTATTTTTAAACCTTATTATTAATTATACTTGGGAATATAATTAGATATTTAGTAATGGATATTTAGTAGAAAAATACAAGTAAATGGTTTTTGGTTTGTTGTGACAAATGTTTTGAACAACACTTGTCTTTAACCCTTAAATGAAATTAAATCTTTAAAAGGAGAGTTTTAAAGATAATGATTAAATGGAATGGTTTTAGGTTTGTAGTAATGTAACGACCAACTTTCTTGCACCGAAAGACGAGCCATTAAGGGTAGAAGAAAAAGAAAGATAAGAAGAAAACTAAGCAATCGCATAATCTCACCGCGAATCAGAACAACATATAATATATAACATAGGGTATTACATAGTCATTCCAAAATAATAATACATTAGAGTCTCTACATTACAACTTCAACTGGATAGTTATAACTACACATCCATACAAATATATAGATCATACATAAACACAGCGAAAATAAATATAATAAGCTATGATGAAGCCACCTGCTCCAGCTCCTTCAAAATGCTTCCGTAAGAAACCTAGATCACTTGGCTACTTATAAAAAATTTGAGTACCCAAGAGTTTTAGGAAAAGAAAATAACACTCCAGGTCAGACATGGGTCTGGTGTGAGTAAACTCAAACAACTTAATTCTTACTTTTATAAAACATTTTGAATATCAAATGTATCTCGTAAGACCATGCCGCACATAAACACAAACGGGCTTTTACCTTACGAAAACTAAAACACTTTATATAGAAATCCAGTGATATTATCATAATGTCAAGGGTTTTCAAATAAATAGGTCACATAGCCGAAATTGTTACATTAATTAAATTCCAGCATGATAGATATACAACTAAGACCGAAGGCACTTATTGGGAAATGGATTCCATACAATGACTAGGCTACTAGGGTACAGCCCGTCACGGTGCGTCTCTAGATAAAACAACACCGAGGTCGAACCTGTAACGATCCCGTTTTTAAGCCAAAATTAATTTAGTAATTAATATAAATTTTTGGATTAATTTGTGAATTAATTTGAATTTTTCAAAAAAAAATAGAGTATGTGTTTGTTTATATATATATATATATTTGATTGTAAATAGAATTGGATTTAAAACTTTATATTTTTTTTTATGTATATGTAATTATTTATTAGTGTATAATTAGATTTTAATTATTTTCTTTAAAAAGTTATATAAGTATAAGTAATAGAAAATGAATTAATAAAAATATAAAACATATATATATATATGTAAAACATATGTTAATATAAAAAAAGAAATGTAAATATAAAACTAAATAAGGGTTTAAACATAAAATGCTTACATTTAAACATTTGTAAGATAATGATAAAAGATTTAAACAAGTGTAGGCTTAATTTTAAAATGTATTAACATGTGTAAGTTTTGCAATTACAAGTGGCAAGTAAATTTTCTTTTAATTTAAATTATAAATAACATGTAATAAAGAAGAAACCAGGCTATATACATAATTTCTAAAACCTTTCTTTCTTCTTCAACAAAAAAAACTGAAAAGGAATAAAAGAAAATGAAAATCAAAAACCTGTAAACTAAAGAGAAGATCAATTCAACAACATCTTCAACCTGATCAAAAACAATCAATCAAAGCAAAGATTCAAAGTTTAATTCAACTCAAAGCAAAGATCAGCAAGAAAAATCAAAACCTGAAATCAAATTACAAGTTCAACCTAATTCAAGAACAAATTCAAATCAAATACATCAGTCTCAGATTCTAATCAACAAACAAAGCTTTAGCTTCAAAAACAATTTCCAGATCAAAGCATAGAAACTGCTCTCTGTCTTTCAACTGTGAGTAAACAATCAATCTTTTTAAAGCTTAATCTATTTTTAATATCCTAATGCATGTGATCATCCTTGAGATTGATGTGAAATCTGCTTGCATATATATGTGTGTGTGTGTGTGTGTGTGTGTGTGTGTGAAGATATATGTGTGCATGTCTGTACATATGAATGTCTTGCTCTGTTCCAAGTTACAGGTTTTAAAACAAATTCAATCTCTTGTTTCAATCCCTTTCAGGTTATGATTATCGAAAGGAAAATGTTTGTTAGAATGTAAAATCATTTTTTTTAAAATGTTTGCAAGTGGAATTATAAGGAAATTATCGGGAAAAATGGAAATTACAGTAAAAATCATTTAAAACAGAAAAATCAATAATCATATTTTTGAGTTTTGATTTTATAATCTAGTTCTAACTTGGAAAAGGTGATTTTTAAAAGTAATATCATGATTTTTTTAGTGTTGGGAATAATGGGTTTTCTCGAGTTGATCGGTTTTGGTCTTTTCGTAAATTGCCGTCGATCGGTGGGTTTGGGTTCATCGTGTTTGATGTCGAAGGTAGCTTGGAGGATGCAGATCGTCGAAAAAATAGTGGATGGATTTTTAAGTGGACGTGGTGGTCGGACGACGTTGAAACAGGGTTTAAGGACCGGGGTTGGTTGTCGATGATTCTCGTGCTCGTGTGTCGTTGATGATGGATCGGGATCGATCGCAAGGGGTGGAATCGAAGCATGGGTCTATGGTGGAGCTCAGGACGTAACTGCGAGCTCTATGGTGATCTGACACGGCGGCGCGAGGCGTTCTTTGTTGATCGGTTGAATTCCAGAAATTGATCGAGTAGCTCAATTTTGAATTCCGGCGAAATGGGTTGTTCTAGGTGATCAGAGGGGTCGTGTAGGTCATCGATGACCTGAAGGCATCGGCAAAGATGATCAGATCGTCGGTGGTGACGTGTGCACGTACACGAGGTATCACTTGTATCTGGGTATGGTTTGTGGATTTGGGAAAGAAGGAAGTAGCTCGGGTCTGGATCGAAGTTTTCATGTGTTGGTCTCGAAGGAAGGTGATGTTCGTGAAACTCAGGATATGGCTCGAGTGTTTTGTGAGTGTGGCTCGGGTTTTGTTTTGTGTTTAAGTAACCAGGTTATTAAAATAAAAGTTGATCAAGTTTTCAAGTATTAATAAGATATAAAACAACGTAAATGTTTTAATCAAGTTTTTAATAAGCATAAGAAGATAAACAAGGTTTAAAAACAAAAGTAAATTTTGTTGATCAAGTTTAAAATGTTTTAAAATATATATATACTTTCATTAATTAATTCTTAAGCTTATTTTAAATAAATTAAATATCTTAATTAAGAAGTTAATTAAAAGATAAAGATGTTTATAGTTGTTAATTAACTAAAAGGTCTATGTTAATTTGTGGGTTAATAATAATTTATTTCAAAGGTAAAAAAATTTAAAGGTTAACTGTTCTAAGATTAATCGATTTGGTTTTTAAATAATTATATATCATGTTAATTATTTGATTTAAATCCCTAAGTGTTTTCTAAGAATTTATTGATGTAATTAAGTAAGTGTTTAAGGTAAATGTTCTAATTATTAATTTAAAGATCTTGGTTAATTCATATGTTAATGATAATTAATTTAAAGGGTTAATTAATATAAGTAATTAAGAGATAATTACTTAATGAAATTTATTACTTAATAAAATTAAAGATTATTACTTAAAGTAATTAAGGGATAATTACTTAATGAAACTAATTAAAGGATAATTAGTTAATTAAAGGTTGATTGGTTAATTAATTAAAGGTTAATTAATTATAATTGAAAGTTAATTATATAATAATTAAAAGATAATTAATTAAAGGTTAATTTATAAATGATTAAAGGTGAATTAATTTATGATTAAAGGTTGATTAATTTATGATTGAAAGATAATTACTTTTGTTAAGGGTTAATTTAATTATGTAATTAACTTAAGGTTAATTAATTAATGTGATTAACTAAGGGATAATTAATTAATTGAGGATAATTACTTAAGATGGATAATTAAGGATGATTAATTAATTTCATTAATTAATAACTAATGGTTTGTAATTAATTAATGTTAATCAAGCAGGGTTAGGTAATTAATTCATAGGTAATTAATCTATTTTGAGATTAATTAAATTAATTATAAATTATGTGATTTGTTTAATCTTGCTTATGAATGATTGGATTATATTGAATGCCTTGAATTGTTTGATATCTCTGATATGTAATATTCTGTGATATGAATTGCTTTGGTTTGAGCTGTGATAAATGTAATTTATTTATCTATGATGAATTTACATATTTATCTGCGAATGGAAGATAAGTGTTATAGGATTATACCGCTTATTGATATTGTTGTACATGATCTATGATGGTTGTATTGTTGCATGTAAACCCCTAGACAACACACACACACACACACAAATATGGATTCCGTGGGAAATTGGTTAAGTCATGGATATTTTGAAAATGGTGAAAGAATTTTAAAAGTTGAAATTTGAATTCAAAATGGTTTGGAAGTGAAATTGGGTTAAATATGAAAAGCTTTTGAAAGGGAAGTTTTGGAAATTAAAATGATTTTTAATTTGAATTCAAAGATTAAAATTGAATTCTATATTTATAAATCAGTTTAAAGTTTGAGATTTCTTCCAACATTCTTATTTATAGTTTAATTTGATTTCTGGAAATGTTGGACTTAAAAGATGAATTTTGAGAATTAATAATATTTTATTATTTAAAAGGAAACTATGGTTTACAAAGGGTTATACAGGGTATAAAATGTATAGATATGGATTTTAAACCATTTTTAAAGTATTTTAAAAGAATTATTTTGGAATTTAAATTTAGCTCAAATAGAACTTGCCAAGGATGCGGCAGTTCGCTGATTTTCTGATTTTACTTTAAAAGGCTATAACTTGAGCAAATTTAATTAGATTTTTCCAAAACGAAAAACCTTTGTTTTCAAATGATAATAGCTTTCATATAAAGGAAGAATTCCTAGTTTTTGTTGAATGGATTTTCCAAGTTATGGGTAAATCAAATTTGAAAAGGAAATAGTTTTGAAAGCTATGAATGAACTTTTGATAAAGATTTGGTGAACCTTGTCTTCAAATTGAAAAGGATCTTCTAGGTGAATCTTTTTGTTTAAAAGATTAAAAATGGAAAATTTGTTTAAATCATTCAAAAGGAAAGGTTTTGTGAAATAAGGGTTGTGACTTAACTAAGATCCATATGTTTTTAAAGTTAAGCGCTCATTATTCAGATTAGCCAGGAGAGGACTTTATGTCATAAAACCCATTCCGAATAATGATACGACAGAATGGAATTGCAATTGAAGACGGTGATTGAAGACCGGGTATTTTCGAAAACGAAAGGATTACCTGTCGATTGTCTCTGCACTGAGTTGCTCCGGTATAGGGATTTCCCTATATGATGGGGAGTCTGGACATGATTAGAGGATATCCGGATTTGCAAGGACTTCTTTGAAGTACCTTCGGTTCCATTCAGACCCAGGATGGACTTGTATGGATGTATGTCTGACGTTACACTTTGAGATATAAAGCTGGTTTCTATCAAATACATTTCTGTTTGGTGGCGGAGAATTTATTCTCTTAGCTTAACTCCCTTCTCTGAGACGTACGAGCTCAGAGGTTATGTAGTTGATGGTCACTAGTGATATACTCCCAATTTGGTAGTGTGGCATACTAAGTGCTGATCATTGGTTGATCGAAACATGGCTTTTGTGAAAATTGTAGCTTTGTGGGACGAGACTTCATCGAACCTCACACCCCGAAAATGGTCGAAACAGGAAAGATGCAGCAAGGTTATGGGGGTCGCGCCCCTCAGGGTATATGAATTTCCTTCTGGATAAAAAGTGGTATCATGGTATGGAGCCCAGATATTTAACTTATGTGGTTGTTGGAATTTTGTTGTTGGGATCCCAAGATAAAGGTTGGTTACGACCAGGGGATGGCATACTCGTGACAGTTAGTTACCTAGTTACAGAGGTAACCTAGCCTTGTGTTGGCAGAGATCCGGTTAGGTTCTCGGGGCATCCCTCTAGAGGCATACCCATTCGAAAAGGAAGTTCCTTAGTCTTGGTCATTTGTTGGAAATCCAAACAATCAATACGAGCCATGTACGGTTTAGTTGTAGAACCTGCCATGTGACGTGGTGGTAACCTGCCATTTAGCATGGTAGCTATAGTAGGCATACTATGATGGTAGTATGCTGGCTAAAATTAATATTATACTTTTGAAATGTTTTCACACTATGCACTAATAATAATATCAAAATGATTATCGCGTATCAAGCATGTTTGACTGCTATAAGGAGAAATCTCCTCCATGTGTGCGATTGCATTGTGTGTGCGACGGGAGGCCTTATGGTAGTTTCATTTTCCAAAAAGCATAATGGATTTCTTTTTTTTATCTTCTTTTTGTTCAAACAACTATTTTTTTTTCTCACACCAGTCCCATGACTGACCTGGAGTTTATTGTTCCCTTTCTAAACTCTGGGTTCCCAAAGTTTTCCACACGGGCAGCCTAGAGTCAGGTTATCAGTAGGTTGTGAAGCTAGTTCAGATAGTAGATGTAGATTTGAAGTCTTTGGATCTAGAAGTCTTTGTATCAGGGAGTGCACCGAGTTTGCTATAGGTTCAGCATGATAGGGTTTCGAGTTTTTTGGATTGGTCTTTGGAGTTTTTGCTATGAAGATGCAGTTGTTGGATTTTATCTCTCTCTCTCTTGAAGACTATATTGGAGTTATCTTATTCCGCTGTTGTTTTTGCACTGTTGATGTTGTATTCCGCTGTGGTGTTGTTATATATATATATTGGCTCTGATGTTGGGCATTTGTTGTAGAATGTTGGAGTTCAATGTTGTATCCATTTGGTGTATCAATAATTATCATTTTGTTTCCGCTGTTTTGTTATCATCTAATGTGTTATAGCTCCAGCGATACGGACTTCAACGTTTGAATCTCCTACATTCGAATACGGGTGATGTATTGGATGCCGATTTTTGAAGGTTGAAGTGCGGGTCATTACAGAACCTATCGACCCCTGCCAACACAAGACCGGCCCACCCTTTACTAGATAGTACCGAATAAGTTCACCCCTCGATTAGGATCGGCAACCATACCCAAGCATAAATGAGTTAATAGTAGGGACTCTAGATGGGGATGACCTTACCCTCATAGGAGCGACCCACCTAGACTTGCTGCATCTCCCTCGTTTTAGTCATTCCCGTTTGATGAGGCCTGAGGCTACGTTTACCTTTATTATAGTGTTGCCACTTAGAATGCTAACATTGACTTTCATATGTTGACACCAAGTCAGCATTCATCCATACAAGTCGTTCAGGAGATGAACGAACCGAAGGCATAATTTCCACTACATCCGTTTTGGAATCACCCTCAGGGTTAGTAGCAAACAGCCCTTGCACTTCAAAGTCTTCATCTTGGATATTTTCCTTACTATTTCCAATTTGAACGCTTACGTTGGTTCGAAGTGGTTTTTGGATAACAACTAATATCCAATCCCGGTCTCTCTAAACCAACATTCGATAATTTTAAATGGTCAAGTTGTTTATAGTGGACTATCCCACTATTAGGGTGTAAAGATTTACATATGAACATATGTTCCATATGCTTAGATTATCATGACCCGCTTATCGAAATTAACCTTCTGGTATTCATCACGTTCCCGAAGTGCGGTACTTGTGATAAGAACAAGTTGACTTACTTTCAATAAAACGTATCAACGTTTTATTACAACTACTTTAATTCATTCGGCTACTTAATAGCATGGACAAGAGATCCCTTTTATTTTTCCAAAACAATTTTCTTATACAAGGAAGTTTGTTAAAAATAAATAACCGATAGAATTTAAAAGAAAACTTTAAAACAAATAAATTCCCATTTTAATCATAAGTTTAAATCCTTAATTAAACCTCAATTAATCTTAATTAGATCAAAATTAAATCATAAATAACCCTAATTTTATTTACATTTAAACTTTAATTAAATAACATTTATTTAAAATTAAACCCAAATTAAGTAGATTATTAACTTTGAATTAAATAACTAACTCTAATTAAATAATTGATTAAATAAAATAAACATTATTAAATAAAATTAATTCTCTTTTATCTTAATTAATCATTATTTAAAACTTACTTAATTAAAATAATTAAGTCAATAATTTGTGACGACCCTGAATTTTGGACATTTGAAATTGAAATATTTAATTGATTTTAAATATTCAGAAGTAAGTTTAACTTGAATTTCAAATATTAAGATTTATTTGGCAATTAAATTATTAAATTTAATTATTGAAACTGGGTAAAATATTGTATCTTCAGTTTTGAGCTTGTTAAAAATAATTTGAATGGTTGAATAAGTAAAAGTTGTTTGGAACTTATGGTTGAGTTTGAGAAGTTAGTAAGAGTGGTATCAGAGCAATTGGTTAAGTGACAACCTTGGCTCTGGTGGGGATTAATCATTAGAGATAGAGTCAGTAGTACTCTAGAATGAGTGTGAGTGTAATAATAGATATGAGCGCGTATTTGTTAATGAATATAAAAAAAATCAAAATTCCCCTCTTTCAATTCAATCGAAAACCGAACTCAAGAAATCACTTCATCCTTCCCACATTCTTTGCCAAATTCAAAAAAATTCGAATTCAATTACTACTCTTCGTCGTCGATTCGAAGCATGGTGAAGCCATGATAGGCACGACCTTGCAGTGGGGTTGTTCGCGAGGCAAATAGGTGAGTTTTGATAGCTAGGGCTCGAACAATTGGGAGGTGGCGCGCATGAATGGGGGAGAGTCAAACGATGGCAAATAACTATTGTTTTCTGGGTCGCATTCGAGCTCGAGTTCAATCGCCAGGGAAGTGTCGCGTTCGTCTTCTTCGTGTGCCGTTCGCGGGCATGCGACAATAGGAAATCGCAAGATTGGGTTTTGCATGCATAGGTGGCCAAAGATTTCGATCGAACCTGGGTTCGTTCAATTTTGTCAGTGAGGTATAATAAATTTTTAGTTTATTTTCGAAATTTAAAATCAAATATTTATGTATAAAAAAAATTACAGTAAAGAAAAAAATTTCATTTTCTATTACATAGCTTTTAAAAAAATGTTTAAGTTAATCTTAATATAAATATATATATATATATATGTAAAAACACACATACATATATTTTAACTAATATAATTATTTTGGTAACTAGAAAATATTTCATTAAAAGAAACTAGTTTAAAACTAATTAGTAGTTAAGTCAAATTATCAAATGGAATTTAATTGTTCGATTTATTCGAATATTAATGAAATCTTATATAATTGTTATACAAGGTCTAAAAAATTGTAGAGAATCAAGCCAGATCTGAAATGGGTTGCATGCGTAAATAAAAGGTGAGATTTTCTCACTCAATTGAAATTGATAGAAATTAAATTATTGATTGATTGTTTGGTTGTGATAGTATATATGATAGTAATATATATATTTGGAGTGATTGATTTCCCGCATTATATAGCGGATGAGACCCTATGCTCCGCATAATAGCGGATGATATTATATAATCCCATATATCGCGATATTCCACCTCGAAGTGGAATTGGTATTTAATTGTTGTGCTAACATCTGTGGATGCAGGGAAACAGGTTGGAGGGATCCAACTGGATTCCTCAAATTGTTTTATTTATTTCATATGTTGTGATGTGATTATTGATAATCTGTGAATGATTATATTAGTGATTGAAATTTATTGAAGGCTATGGTTTGGCCGAATATATTCTGGTATTTTAAAATACCAGGATATATAATTGGATTTTTGAAAATTAAAGTAAAGATTTATTTTAAAAGGTAATAAATTTTTGGAAATCAATTTGGAAATAAATTTGGAATTTGATTTGGTGTTGAAAGTGAATATTTGGAAATCGATTTGAAAATTGTATATCAATGGATATTTGGAAATGTAAATTCACAATGGGAATTTATAAAGGAATGGGTTATTTGTTTTAAAAATAAATATTGGTTTATTTTAAAAAGTGTGGAAAGAAATTACGGATTTGGAATGTAAATTGAAATAAGTCAAGAAGGATTTATTAATTGATTTAAATGGATCATTTTGAAATGGAAAGTGTATTTTCACTGGAAAGCCGAGTATGTTTTCAAAATAACTGATAAATATAAATTGAAAGTTTTAAGGATGGTTTTAAAAAGGATACTTTGGAGAAATTATTTTCTTAAGTTGTTTTTAAATCTTTAAAGTAAAGATTTATTTGGTTAATTATAGAAGTGATTATTTTAAAGATCAAATTGAGATTTGATTTAGAAAATGGATATTTAAATAATTATACTCTATCTAAAAATTTCATTTTTAAAATTAGTTTGGGCTTGAAGTTTATATGAGATATTAGTATAATATTTTCATAAGTAATATTTTAGATAAAGTGTTTAAAAATAGTTTTTATCTCAAGTGTTTCCAAATATACATATACTTTTGGATAAGTGTTTTAAATTATTCAGACTCGGCAAATCTTCAGTGGAAATAAATAACATTTGGAAATTTATTCCGAAAAAGAAAAGTGATTTGAAATTGGTTTTCAAAGTGTTGGAGTGTTTAAATATATCTTGCAAAGATATTTTGAAAATAAATAATTGGGTAAAAATTATTTAAAATCTGGTGATTATTGTGAATGTTGTTTGATAGTTAAATAACCGACTATCAATATTGGCCTTTGAAATGGCACTTGAATTAGTTTTCAAAACAAGTGCTCATTATTCGGTTAAGCCAGGAGAGGACTTTGTGTCATAAAACCCATTTCGAATAATGATACGACGAAATGGGATTGCATTTGAAGATGGTGTTGAAGACTAGGTATTTTCGAAAACGAAAGGATTACCTGTCGAATGACTCTGCACTGAATTGCTCCGGTATAGAGATCTCCATATGTGATGGGGAGTCCGATCGGGATTGTGGATGTCTGGATTGCAAGGGCTTCTTTGAAGTGCCTTCGGTTCCGTTCGAACCTGGAACGGACTTGTATGGATGTATGTCTGGCATTACTCTTTGAGATGTAGAGCTAGTTTCTATCAAATACATTTCTGTTTGGTGGTGGAGAATTTATTCTCTTAGCTTAACACCCTTCTCTGAGACGTATGAGCTCAGAGGTTATGTAGTTGATGGTTACTAGTGATACATTCCCAATTTGGTAATGTGGCATGCTAAGTGTTGCTGATCATTTGTTGATCGAAGCATGGCTTTTGTGAAAAGCGTAGCTTTGTGGATGAGACTTCGTCGGACCTCACAGCCCGAAATGGTCGAAACAGGAAGGATGCGGCAAGGTTGTTTGGGGGTAGTGCCCTCAGGGTATGTCCATTCCTTCTAGAAAAAGGCGGTATCATGGTATGGAGCATAGATACTTAACTTATGTGGTTGCTGCAAATTTATTACTTTATGGTTGTTGGTGTTGAGGATCCTCGGACAAAGGTCGGTAACGACCGGGGATGGCATACTCGTGTGTGGAGTTATCTAGTTACAGCTTCATTGCACTAGAAGCGTGAGGTGACTCGGCTTTGTGTTGGTAGAGATCCGGTTAGGTTCTCGGGGCGTCCCTTCAGAGGCGTACCCATGTGGTGTAGGAAGTTCCTTAGCCTGACCATTTGTTGGAAATCCAAAGAAAAAAAATACGAGCCCTGTACAGTTTTAGTTGTATAACCTACCATTTACTTATGGTAGTTTCATTTTCCAAAAGCATAGCGGATTTCTTTTTATTCCTTTGTGCAAATAACTGTTTTAAGATCTCACACCAGTCCCATGACTGACCTGGAGTTTATTGTTCCCTTTCTAAACTCTGGGTGCCCATAATTTTCCACACGGGCAGCCTAGAGTCAGGTTATCAGTTGTTCTGGAGCGAAGTCTAGAAGTATGCTGTGGAAATCTGGAATTCAAGCTGGATGGCGAGGCGTATCACTAGTATATAATATTTCTTTCCGTTGTTGTGTTGTATTGTACATACTCTGATGATGTATGTATAACTGATATAGTTCTTTGTTTTAAAGATATTCATTTATCTATTATATGTTGTTCCGCTGCGATTGTGAGATTCTGATATTGTTTCTGTTGCTTCTTCTTTCTTTCTTTCTTCTTCTTATACCTCGTTCTTCTTTAACCCTAACGGTTCAGTTTTCTGGCATTCGATGGTTCGGCATTTGATACATTGGGCGTATTGATGTCGACTTTCGGAAGTTGAAAAATTGGGTCGTTACATAATTTCTTAAAATCTAATTATTTAACCTAATTACTTAATTAATTAATTAATAATTACCCAAATTAATTTAAATTGAATAAATATATTATTAAATAATTAAAAACTTAAACATTTGACTTACTTAATTAATTCAAAATGAGTTTTCAAAAACAATCCAAAAGAAAACACTTAAAACTTGAAATCGCGAAATTTTTCGAACTGCATCCATAGCGACTGTCGCTATAAACGCAGTTCGCTAGAATTGATTTCTAGGTGAAATCTTCACTTTAACTCTAGCTACTACATCTTTGAAAACACAAATGGGAAAGTTTTGAAAACTTAAAACAAAGGTAAAAAATTGGAGGAACAGTTTCAAAAATCCAAAGCTAGAAAATAGCTTTCATTTTCAAATCGGATCTCAAGTGCAAACTTCACAACATTTACATCATATACACATGTTTTGTTTTCATAAACATACACCATAATATCATACCCAATATCACATATCCACATCCATATACATATCCCAACATATCCAAACATATCAACATATAAACCAATCACCAAATCCAAGTTCTAACATAAACATATCATCATATGTCATCAATACGACATGATAATTCAACATAACAATCACCATATTTTCACAACATATAGTCCATCAAAATCAAGTTAATTTCTTTTCCAAACAAAAGTTTTGCTCACCGATTTTTTTCTAAATCAAAGCAACTTTTGCTGGAACTCGAAAACGCTTAAGAATGTTGCAAATTTGAAACTTTTGGACCCTCGAACACTTGAATTGGCTCGGCCAATTGGGTTTGGGCTAGGCCTAGGACTTGTTGGGTATGGCCTTGGGATTTTTGGGCTTGGCCCTAATGGTTTGGGTGGTGGAGTGTTGTATTTTGGAAGAGGAGATGTTGAATGGTTTGTAGAAATGGTTTTGTGAATAAAAGAGGAGATTTTAGCCAAAAGAAGTGATTTTTTTATTAAACTAGAGAATGTGAAGAGAATCCATGGAAGTGTTTATCCAAGCTCTTAGGAATTTAAAAGTAGAGAAGGAGATTGTAAAATAAAAAATATGAAGATAAAGGGGTATATATAGGCTTAGGATTTGACTAAAATAATAATAAGTGATTTATATTAAAATATATGTATGCATGCATTGCTATACCTCCTCCCTCCCCTCAAAACCATTCATACTACCCCCTCCCCATGCTTTCCACTATTCATGTCATGCTCCTGTGTCCTTGTGTTGAAAAAGGTGTGTATGTATATGTGTGTGTGTGTATTCCTTTGTAAACTATTTTCTTTTATCCTTATATACACTTAAAAGAGAGGATATTCATGCACATGTACACATGTATTTATCATGTTAAAAAGGTTTATATTGTGTGTATGTATGTTTAACAAAGTGTTATGACCTTTAAAACAACTTTTAACCAATGAAAAATCGATATTTCGGAAAATAACTTCCGGTCACATTTTCTATTTTTCTATGAACTATATATTTTAGTAAACAAATTTTGAAAACGATTTTATCATCATTAATTACTATTTAAAATAGTTTTATTTATAATAAAAATCCATTTATTAATTATTTAAAATATAGTTAAATATCCATTTAAATAGCGATTAATTTCTGGGTCGTTACAAGTAAAAAATGTTTTAGCAACATTTGTTTTTAAACCCTTGAATTATAATTTGGAAGAAATGTTATAAATATTTAACAACAGAATTTTAAAGGTAATAACAAGTATTGATATATTTTATAAAGAGATATAAAATGTTATATGTAATTTATAAAAGAAAAGGAGTCTATTATAACAACGTTTTGGAAGTAATTATTTTAATCTCTTTGATTATATTTCAAGTAAGTAAAACTTGTTAAATGATTTGTGAATACGCTAATACCATTGGAATAAATATGTGAATACTTTTTAAGTATTAAAAGAATAAATGAATAGTTAAATTTATAAAGACAAGTATATATTTTTTATAAAGAGAAATCCAATATATTTATACAATTATATAAAGGAAGTTTTAATTGATAAAAGAGTATTAATTAATAAAGGAAGTCTTGATTTATAAAAGAAGTTTTATTAGATAAAAAGATGTTTTACAAATAAAAAAGGGTTTCAATTAATAAAGGTTAATTTAATTATAAAGGGATCAAAATTCATTTATGTGACTTGATTATACTTGGACGATAAGTAACAACTATGTATGACCTTAGTTTGATTGTTTATGGGACGTAAGTACTAATATGCTTAACACTAAAAGCCGAACGAGTAAGCTTCTCTATTTGTGAGAGTCAAGACTGATGTTTAGGTAGGGATGAAGCAATAGAGCTCTAACCTATCGGCATTCTTCTAGGCCGAGAAATAGTTAAGCAGAAAGGTCGAATACGTGTAAAGTGTGGAACCTTAATTCCCATAAGCAAGCATTCTAGACTCGATAGTCGATTAGTCGACTACCGATCTTGACCAAACTTAACTTAGGAAGTATATGGAATGCTTCGGGGATTTATACCAATAAGAACCCCCGGGGAGGAGTATTGGTATGCAACGCCTCTAGCTTTCGATTACTTCTAAAAGAACCGGAATTGAGTTAACCAAAAATTCATCGATTGGTTTTGAAGAGTCCGGGATCGATAAGTGTTTTACTTACCGAATACTACTTCAAAAGTATTATTTGGGTTCTATGGTTTGGAAGTGGAATGATGGAAACCATGTGTGGTTTCGAAATCTGTTGAGATGATGGAATCCATGTGGGATTCATTATTTGATCGAGTTTTGTTGAAAACTCGTGTGAAGATGCCACACGTAGCCTCGACATCGGGAAATGACTAAAGACAGAGTAGGATGCATGATTCTGGGGTTTAGCTGACCCATGAGGTGTACGTCAACTTCAGATCTAGAGTATGTTTATCGATATGTTGCGCACGGGGAGTTGATGATACTTGGTGCACATTGTTCACGCGAGTGTTTGGATGATGGCCCAGTTGTGTTTACCTTATGTATATTTTATTTAGAGATATACGGCCCTTGAAATGTATTTTCTAATCCTAGTCATAGGAGATCGGTCTCATTGAGGAGGTCTCCATGGAAAATCCATTTATACGAATGTACCTTAGCAGATTTTTTTGTGTACCTAAATATGCTATCAAATGTGACCAATGTAACCATTTCAGCTATGATTTATATTTATATTGGACACCCTAGACATTATTATAATATCACTAAATTTTCCTATAAAATGGTTTGGTTATCGTAAGGTCAAAACTCGTCTGTGTTTATTTGTGGCGTGCTCTTACTAGATACCTTTATTCTTTAAAGGGTTTTAAAAATATAGTAATTCAAATTACTTGAGTCTTCTTATGCTGGTTTACCAGACTGATCCTGGTGTTATTTTTATAATGCTTGAGTCAGCCTCATGTATATTTTCAAATTTTATTGATGATCAATGGAGCTCTTGGAGGGAGGAGCTCGATGGTTCCCTATTATAGATTTTATTTCCATTGCATTACTTTGTTTTTTTATATCAGTAATTGTGAGGGCTAGTTGTTATAACTGTCTAGGCTGATGATATGTTACTTTACTCTTATTATTATATCTATATATTTTTCCTTTGTAAAAGTATCATTTTGATATTATATGTTATCGTTCCGTTGTGAGATTTCGATATTGTGTTCTCTTCTTTCTTGTTCGTTTTCTTTTCTTCTTTTATTTTACCCTAACGTTCTGCCTTTCCGGCACTTGGGTGCTCGGTACGTGAATACCGCGGATGTATTAGTGTCAAAATTTGGAGGTCAAAAAGGCATTCGTTACAGGTACATTCTGGGCCTATGATAGGGCTTACTGCTCCAATAAATTTGCAAAAAACTGCTAGAAAAATACATTCATATCCAAATTCCCTATAGCCAGGGCAGGCATTTCATTACCGACTTTTGTATGAACTTCCGGGGCGGCTCCCTCCTTGGCCGTTAGTTTCATACTATCAGTTCCCCTTCTAGCATTAGCTTTTTTACTTCCCATAGTAAAAGTAGGTTACATAGGTCCATTCTTTCCTTCTGCAAAGTAAGGGGTCGTAAGAATGGAGGAAAAGAGAGTCAGAGCAAAAGTAGATATATCCTACTATATACCTTTATCAAAACATAAATACACTATATATAGCGTATACCCTCCCCAAGGTGTTCTTTTTATAGTCATCCGACTTATACTTAACTATGTTTTACTTAAATGTTAACCTAACCTAAGCTCTGATACCATGTTGTAACAAACCCGACTTTGAAACCCGAAAATGAAAGCCGATGATGTTGCAGTCATCACCAGAATTATTTTCAAATAACAAAGTGAGATCAGTATATATATTTCACAACAGTATATAAATAGAGTAACTAATAATTTCATTTCATCAGAAAGGTTTACATAAGTCTTCTCATCAACATTAACCCATTATGATCCCATGTAGGCATAAATACAAAAAAAATAGAGTGCAACGCTCGACATATGATGACGCCACCATGGATACTCAACCAGCTATAAACTCTGGTTTTACACAGCGGAATATTCGAAATATCTTTTATTTGCAAAATAAGTCTCATGTTTCGTTTTAAGCTTCTTTATTCGTCTTTCCAAAATAAACATATCTAAGCCGCAAACTCATCCTACTCGAATTAGTCCCCGTGAGTTTCTGGTAAATAATGAAAACATGGGTCAGACATAAAGCTTGGTATGAGTAAACTTTACCTTGAACAAACAAGCATATAGTGAGCCCACGCCGCTAAAGTAAGAAATTGTTTTTCCCCTCGCTATTATATTCATCATCAGTTACATCATACTATGTAATAACATCATGTCATGAACAAACATAAATTATCAATCCATCGTAAATGTGAGATTACCTTCATATAATTTCGACGAGTTTTATAGTCAATTCATTTTACATTATCACTCAGGCCATGCTTTTACCAATTCGATAACTGTACTGGCCACCTAAGATTTCCACTCAGGTGTTCTTCTTATTTTCTTTTGATTTTACCATGAACATATAATTAGGTTGCCTCCAAGGCCTTGTACCACTTTCCATTGTTTGTTATGTTCTAGTTAGACAAGTGGTTGTCGAACAGGCCTTACACCAACAATCATCATTTATTATGTCGTTTTTAGACAAATGGTTGCCACAGAGGCCTTGCATCAATAATCATCAATGTATGTCGTGAATAGACAATTAGATGCTCTAAAAACCTTACTTCATTGTTCTTGTATGTTGTCATGAATAGACAATTGGATGCCACGAAAGCCTTACTCCATCAATTTTGTATATTTTCATGAACAAATAGAAATTTGCCACTGAGCCCTACCGTCAAAATTACCAAATATATTGTCAGGTTTAGACATTTGATAGCCACTAAAGCCTTCCATCAAAATCACCGAAAATAATGTCATACTTAGACATATTATTGCCACTAAATCCTTATATTCATACTACCATTGTTTCTAATGGTTCCACTTATCATCACATAGTTATTAAGACAAATCCCATTTTCATTCTTTGAATAAGTTATTTCTCCTTAACTTACTATTCTTTACAGCCATTTCATTCCCTATGAAATTCCCAACCATCTCTTTGGAATGTAGCTTCCAAAGTGCTATAAAAGTTAATTCTTTTACTCGGGATTTCTTAGCATTATTAGTCATCTCATATTCACATTACTTAGTTGTCATGTCGCACATTGAAGTTTCATTAGCCATCTCAAGTTGATTTTATAGGTTGTCGCATGTTGACATCTCCTAGCCATCGCATTTCAACACCTAAGTGTTGTCGCATGTTAAATACCTAGAAACTATTGCAAGTTGATATAATTTAAATTCATCGCAATTTGATCCCAATGTAGCTATCGCATGTTGACTCCAACTTACCTTCACAAGTTCGCATGTTGGCACCAACTTAGCTATTGCAAGGGGATCCCAACGAAGCTGTCGCATATCGACTTTGATTTAGCTATCAAAAGTTGAATTAACTCAGAACTGTCGCATGTTGGTCTTTGATTAACTATCACATGTTAAACTTTTAACTAGCTGTTGCATGTTGGCCTATGTCCAAGCTATTGCAGTTTGAGCTTTCCTTAGCTATCGCAAAATTGACATTGGCCATTGCTAGTTGACATAGCATTTCAGTAATTATTATGGAAACTATTTTATTTCCATCTAAAGGAAATACTTTTAACCTAACCCTAATATATATCGTGTCATCATTGGTTTACACAAGCTTTTACAAATTTTTTTCATGATTTATTGATTCATTTTTTAATTATTTGGTTAATTACCCTTATGTAATTAAACCTTTTTCTTTACCAATTAATTCATAAAAATTTGAAAATGGATGGGAAAAATCCCAAAATTTTACCTAAAGTCTAATTCATCATACTTTACCTCATGTAAAATTTTCAGATCAAAATAATTACTTTATTATTTTAAATAACTAATTACCAAATTTAGGTCTTTTCTCAACTCAAAAATTCATACAAAATCCATATAATTTCAAAAAATTAAGAGACCCGTCTCCATGTTATCATTTTACACTTCATATAAAAATTTCAGATGATTTAGAGAAGATTTTATCACATTTTATCCTTAACACATCAATCCTCATCATTAAATTCCTCAAACTTGAACAAATATTATTTATCATTCTTATATTTGTTCCTTATCATTAAAACATCAAACATGCATAAAATCGTAACTCATATGGGTTTGGAAGGTTTTAGAGGAAGGATTACTGCTTTGGTTTGATTAAACTTGATTAGTTTGCTTCAGAAATGAATGCTTCTCTTTTTCCTTAAATTCACTTTCCTCCCTTAAAAATATTGCCATCCTAAGCTCATTGTTTTCTTTCATTTAGTTTGCGAAAAAATGAGAGATTGAATGAGGAGTTGGAGTGTAATAGTTCAGTAATTTGGGCTTTGGGCTAATACCTCATTCTAGCAATTCTTATTAAATCCCTAACTCCTCATCCAACATTCATTCGCTATCTATTAATTAACTTGTATTTATATTATCCCATAATTTAATTTGATTAATCATTTATTTAATTAATTCCTCATATTATACTACGCTAAAATAAGGGATGTTACAGTTTTGTACACGTAATATTTTCATGATCACTATACAACTTAGATATATAGTGTTTGGTCTAGGGTCAAAACCTTTATCGATATCTTTATTAATTGTATTGATCAATTTTAAAGTCTTTGGTGTAGGATCGTTTCACCCTAGAGGGGGGGTGAATAGGGTGATACTAATAATAATAAAAATTAATTCGAAAATAAAAACAATCACAGATAATAAAACAGAAAGATAATGCAGAAGAGAACACACACAAATTTACCCGGCTTCGGCAAAACCCTGCCTACGTGCTGCCCCTAAGGTTTTTACAAGAAATTAAGTAGTCAGACGCTTACACATGTAAACTTGCGACACCCGCTAATGACTAACCTAACTCTACGCTCAAAACCCTACCATAACTCAGCCACTGAGTTGTGAATTCTCGAACTACACCACCGTAGTTCATAACCTAGTTACACAACTAGAGTTTCACAAATTTAAAAGTAAAATTACAAAATAAATACAACTAAAACAAAACCCTATTATAAAAATTAGGCAAAAATAAAGGCCGTCCCACTAGAAATTAAATGAAGTTGCTCTTCCCTGTTTACTCTGAGAAATCTTCGGCTGTTCCCTTTATTTTGTGAAATTAATGTCCGCCTCCTTTTTCCTTTACTCGCGAATACTAGGGCTTTGTAACTGAATTTAAGCGCCGCTGCTAATTGTTGGTCGTTCCTTAATTAGCTTCTTTGATTATGCTTGTGGTCGCTTCAGAATTGAGTTCGAAGGTTATAAATTTGGTATGTGATGTTTGTCGTTTACTTGCTCTGTTGTTTTGCTTTGGTTCGAACTCGATTCGAGTTATTGATTTGGGATCTTATTTGAATCTCGGCTCTGTGATTTTTGCTTAAACTCGAATCACTATTTTTTCTGATGATGTAACAGGTTTAATTTATAGGGATAAAATCCCTAAATTTTCATTCGTATATATTGTTTGAATTCTTCGTGATAATTTTGTTCGGCCGTTCGATTTTGATTGAATGCTGGTGATTACTCTGACTTGTTCATTATTGACTTGCTTTGCGTTCTTTTCTTTCTGTGCTCCTATGGTTTTGGTATTTTGAATTTTTGAGATAATATGTTCCATTTATTATTTTCTCCTGGCAGTATTCGAATTTTTTTTTAAAACTATTCACTGCTGAAATTTCACTCCCTTGACTTGCGAGTTCATGTTACCTTGCTCTGTACCTTGATGACCTACGGCTTCTAATTATTTCTTTTCGAACCATGTTGCATATGTATATACTTGTGTTATCACCATATATGTACATACATACATATGTATGTGTGCATATATGTGTTGTTGCAGTCCTTGTGTTTGCCTTTGAATCATGTAGAGTCTTCATGTTGCATTGTTGAATTGATTGCAATGGTGAAACCGAAGCTTGTTGCATTACTGTTACTTGATCACTTGTCTGGTTGCATCGTTGATGGTGGTCTGAAACTTTATGCAGTCTGATTCTTGTATATGCCATTGCTTTTTGTGTTCTCATGTGTGCATTGGTGAAATTGGGCTTATTGAGACTGAGTGCTTGCATGTTGTTTGGTCGAGGCTTGTTGTAGTGTTGTCAGTGCATGTTGAAGTCTGTTGAGTTTTGTATTCTTGAGTCAAGTGGTCTTTTTGTTCCATGGTTTGCATTGTGCTGGTTGCTTTGAGTCTGGATGCTGTTGACCTTGTTTGGTTGCCATTCACTTGTTTTCAGTTGTTTATGAACTTGCTGTTGCATTTGATTCTTTAAGTGTACATTTGTATTCATGTGAATCTTCTTGATCCTTTGAGTCTACCATTGCTTGTCTCTGAACAGTCTTGTTCTGGTGCATGGCCCTGATTTGGTCCAATATGTTTTAGTGTGATTGCATATTCATTATGCATGCTGGTCGAGTCATGTGACATGTTTTGGTTTGAGACTTCATGTTGGTCTTGCTCATTGATCTATTCTGGTTTATCTGAGTGTTGTATGTGTTCATGTTTTTGAGTCTGGTTCAATTATGAGCTATCATGTGTGAGCATTTACCACTTTGAGTCAGTTGCTTTTCATCCATTCAGTTCACCACTACTGGTCTTGGTTTGGTTCATCTTTATGTATGTAGTTTCCACTCATGTTGTCTTGTGGTCATGACTTCATAACATTGTAGTTGCATGTGTGGTTGTGTCCTCTTGGAGTCTGGCATACTTGTGATTCTGGCCTCTGTTTCATGTGCACTTGGTTCTTGCATATGGTATTATGTGCATGTCTGATTGTCGAGTTATAGTGCCTTGGCTCTATTTACTTGTTGGACTTGCATTGATATGTCTAGACTAGTCATTTGCCTTGTACTTGAAGTCTTGATTGAGGCTTCACTTCCATGTTCTGTTGTCACATCTTGAAATCTGGTTTGACCATGTGTATATTTGAAGTGTTGTATGTTGTTTTGCGCCTAATTTGAATCCAACCTCGGCTTGGGTTTGACCTTGTGCTCACATGTCCCTACAATTTTAACAAGCAAGTGTATATCGATGTGCACGGCCTTGTGGCATGTACAGTGATACACTGTGCATGTCATAAGTTGTTCGTGTAAGATGAATTAACAAAAATGACGAACAACCCAAATAACTGAGGCAAATAACATTTTCAAAAACACACACTTTAATTTGAACAGCAAAATATTTTCTTTTTCAATTTTATTGCTTTAGTGTTTATTTTGCAGATAGCTCAGATGTTGGATTCAAGCTAGAACAAAGTTGATCAAATATACGAGTGTTGAGTGAATATGTAGTGAGGTCAAAATTGTAAATTGAAATTTGTGATGTAATCAAAAAATGTATATATGTAGTGAGGTCAAAATTTGTACTATTTGAATTTGTAATAAAATATTTGTTTGAATAAAATATTTGTCCGAATATGAATTCTGTGTTATTTATTTTATTCATCAAATATTTATTTAATTATGTGAAAAATAAAATAGTACAATAACAAATACATTTAAATGAATATATATATATATATATATGTTTATTATCATCAAACAAAAATCATAGGCTATTGTATTCTACAATCTCTCCGTTTTGATAATATTAAATATATATTAATATTTTGACTCTATTAAATGTATTTGGTCTTAATGAATTTCATGGGCTCCCTTTATTTGAATGCTCCCCCTACACCAAACTCCCCCTTCATATATGCATGGAAATAGATAAAAAAAATATGTAAATGAACCTAGATGGGAATATGCAAATGGAAAAATATGACTTGACTTATTTGCCAAAATCTTAACTTCTCTCTCCCTTTTGTTATCAGCAAAAGAGTAATAGTGTTAGAAAAAATAGAGATAAAGTGATAGATATTAATACGACATTAATACCTAATCGAGTATATATATTAAATTTCAATAAAAATCAAACAAAAATCATAAATACTCTGTTAGACGCATATTCCAGTTTAGAGTGATAGGGGTGATGTCGGCATATAAAACCATATAGTTGTGTCTATTTGTGGTATATTTATAACAGGAATTTGAATACTTACTAACCATCATAACTGTTAGGACTTTTAAATGAGATTAGCAGTATTCTTTAAATTTTATAAAAAAAATGAATTTCAAGCATCTTCTAACCACGCATAACCGTGAGGACTTTTAAATGAGATTAGAATCAACTCGTCTATTAATAATCAATTTTGATATGTGTTCCATACATGCATAACCGTGAGGACTTTTAAATGAGCATGAAAGCACATAATCAAAGATTCCTAGTAATTCACCTATGCATAACCACGGGGACTTTTAAATGAGAGTGAATACTTTAGATGATTTTATTGCTAATTAAATTAAAAAAACGAAAAATTTCCTGTTTAAAATACTACATTTTGACATACTATATTGGATTTTAATGAGTAATGGTCGTTAGAAATATGATAGGAATAGAGAAGGTCATGGAATTTTTACCAATCAAAGTTATTACAGATTTT
Organism: Allium fistulosum; assembly: GCA_030737815.1. Taxonomy (NCBI): domain Eukaryota; kingdom Viridiplantae; phylum Streptophyta; class Magnoliopsida; order Asparagales; family Amaryllidaceae; genus Allium; species Allium fistulosum. The sequence goes on from CM060903.1 coordinate 448,501,876, forward strand.
GTTTTAATTTTTAAAGAAATTTACTACATATACTGTCTCAAGCCATAATATATGATTAATATCAACACTCATCACATTTTTCAGTAGCTACTTTTCTTTTCGATAATCAGTAGTGAGTCAGATTAGTTCATGTAGTCATTTAAGATCAAATCCAAAATAATTATAAAATCAAATTTTCTAAAATGCCTAATCTTAAAACGAAGTCAACAAAAAAAAATTCTAGAAGGGGTTTCATGAAAAAATGTCTTCCAATTGAAATTCTATTAAAATGAAAATTATGCAGATATTTTATTTGGAAATGTGATGCAACTAATGAATATCCCTACATAAAACACATTTCACTAGTAATTTTTCTATCAACCGGCAGAATCTGCATCTGAATACCCCTTTAAATCACAGTTATCATAAATTGGATATCATAGACCAGACCGTGAAGTTGCAACAAATACCTTATAATCATTTTACAGCTTTTAAAATGTGATTCCTTAAGGATTTGATTGAAAATGTGCACATTAACAACTAGTGAACATAGTGTCAGATATGGAAGCAGTAGGATAAACAAATATATCCATGTGTATCTAGATTAATAATCAACCAATACAAAACAACATCTCTTACCACCTAAACTTGCAATATCGTTAGTCCAAACAAATTATATGAACTAGTTCAAAGACTCAAGAGGTACTCACAGTGTTATGAAAAGGTGATTGGTCAATATTTTTGCATAAATCAGAATCAAAATCAACATTCATTTCCTTATCACATAACTGGCTGATTGAAATCAGATTAAGGTGCAGATATTCAACATATAATATATCGTTCAAGATAAATGTACCATTACCAATTTTACCTTTACCGATAATTTTTCGTTGTTACCCATTGTGACTCTGCCACCTTTGTACTAGGCTAAGGAACTTTGATTTGTCGCCCGTCATGTGCCTGGAACAGCCAGAATCCAAGTAACACTGTTGTTGTTCCTTAGCCTGCCACCACACCTACACGAGAAAAGATTTTTATGACCTATTTGTTTTTATAGGTCCATGGTTGTTAGTCACAAATGATTTTGAAAAATATGGTTGTTGGTCACAAATGATTTTGAAAAATATGTTTGTATAGACCCAAGACAATCTATATTTGTTCCTTTCGGCACCCAGATTTGTTTAACTTTAAGGGATTTTATATTCATGCCTTTTGGAACCCAAATTGGTATGGTTTTCACGTGTTTGGGTTTATACCAGCAATTATTGTGATTGTGTCCAATTTTTTCACAAATCGTGCACTTGGAATTGACTTGATTAATTTCACTTCTAACACATTCAGTTTGAGTATATCAAAGTACTTGTCTAATAGGATTAACAGTTTGTTTCCCTAATAACATATTTAGTGATTTTCTTCTTTGGAGAATTTCTCTAAAGTTGTAGACAATTATTGGACTTGTGTTTTGAGAGATTCATTTTCATTCAATAACAAAGTGCACTTTTTAATAGAATTTTCTCTCCTAGTGTTTTCACTTTCTTTCAAAATCAGAATTTCATTTTCAAGTGATTTAATTTTAATTTCTGATTTTTTAATTTCTTCTTCAAGTGGTGGACACTTATCACACTTAGGGCTATTTCAATAGTTTTTAACCAATTGATCAAGTTGTTTATTTAATTCTATCAAACTATCTCTTTGTGATTCAATTTTAGCGCACTTCTCCCTAAGTCTTTCAAAACAGCCATTTACTTCATGAAAATATATAAGTAATTCCGAATGAGTAAGTTTTGATACCTTGCTTGGCTCGTCGTCATCACTGTCAGTTGTTTCCCCTTGAAGACACAAATTTTATTTTTCACTCTCATTGCCAGTGCTTTTATCTGCTTCATCAGTTTGATCCCAAGTAGCTGCAAAACTTCTCCTTTTCGGTTTCTTTCCTTGGCTGAGTCGATTCTGAGGACAATTTGGCTTGATATGACCGGGTTTATTGCAGTTGTGACAGATGATCTCCTGCCCTTCTGAGTTGTCTAGAACTTTGACTATTATGCTTTTCAGTTGTTGATTTAGAGTTGGATTTCCATACTTGTGATTCCACCTTTTGAATTTCTTTATTATCAACGCTAGTTCTGCTGCACCATCATCATCTTCACTTTCAGTTGTTCCTTTGAGAGCTATTGATTTCTTTCAAGTATCACCTCCTTCATGTTCTTCCTTGAATTTCATTTCTAGCTCATAAGAGGTGAGATTTCCAATGAGTTCTTCGACTTTAACTTGTTTCAAATCCTTTGATTCTTGAATGGCAGTAACCTTTGCTTCAAAATTTCATGGAAGGACTCTGAGGATTTTTTGGACTATTTCAAATTCCGTGTATGGTTTTCCGAGAGCTTTTGATTTGTATATGAAATTAGAAAGTCGTCCATACATCTCTTTGACATTTTCATCCTTGGTCATTGTGAAGTTCTCGTATTCGCTACTAAGCATGGCAAGGCGAGGTTCTTTGCTTGGGAGGTTCCTTCGTGAGTCACTTCAAGTGTGTGCCAAATTTCCTACGCAGTTAGACAATGTGAGACACGATTAAATTCAATTTGATCTAATGAACAAATAATATAATTATAGCTTTAGCGTTAGCATTCTGCAGTTTATATTCAAGATCTATCCATTGATCCATCGGTTTTTCAATTTCTTGATTATCTACCACTATAGTTGGTGTCTTATATCCCGTATCAACAATATTCCATGCATCTATGGTTTTTAGAAAAAATTTCATTCTATTTTTCCAGTAAGCATATTCACCATTGAACATGGGTGGTCTTACTATGGACTGACCCTTAGCAAAAGCATTATTAAAAGAAGCCATTTTAAAAAATCAAATTTTTAAAACAAAAATTGGTTTTTGAAAAATCAAATTTTTAAAACAAAAAATGGTTTTTGTTCCTAGCACTGATACCACTTGTAGAATCGTTTTCACCCTAGAGGGGGGGTGAATAGAGTGATACTAATAAAAATAAAAATTAATTCGGAAATAAAAGCAATCACAGATAATAAAACAGAAAGAAAATGCAGAAGAGATCACACATAAATTTACCCAGCTTCGGCAAAACCCTGCCTACGTGCTGCCCCTAGGGTTTCTATAAGAAATTAAGTAGTCAAATGCTTACACACGTAAACTTGCGACACCCGCTAATGACTAACCTAACTCTACGCTCAAAACCCTACCACAACTCAGCCACTGAGTTGCGAATTCTTGAACTACACCACCGTAGTTCATAACCTAGTTACACAACTAAAGTTTCACAAATTTAAAAGTAAAATTACAAAATAAATACAACTAAAACAAAACCCTATTATAAAAATTAGGCCAAAAATAAAGGCCGGCCCACTAGAAATTAAATGAAGTTGCTCTTCCCTTTTTACTCTGAGAAATCTTCGGTTGTTCCCTTTATTTTGTGAAATTAATGTCCGCCTCCTTTTTCCTTTACTCGCGAATACTAGGGCTATGTAACTGAATTTAAGCGCCACTGCTAATTGCTGGTCATTCCTTAATTAGCTTCACTGCTTCTTTGATTATGCTTGCGGTCGCTTCAGAATTGAGTTCGAAGGCTATAAATTTGGTATGTGATGTTTGTCGTTTACTTGCTCTGTTGTTTTGCTTTGGTTTGAACTCAATTCGAGTTATTGATTTGGGATTTAATTTGAATCTTGGCTCTGTGGTTTTTGCTTGAACTCGAATCACTATTTTTGCCGATGATGTAAAGGGTTTAATTTATGGGGATAAAATCCCTAAATTTTCGTTCGTATATATAGTTTGAATTCTTCGTGATAATTTTGTTCGGCCATTCGATTTTGATTGAATGCTGGTGATTACTCTTACTTGTTCATTATTGACTTGCTTTACGTTCTTTTCTTTCTGTGCTCCTATGATTTCGGTATTTTGAATTTTTGAGATAATATGTTCCATTATGTTCTCCTGGCAGTATTCAAATTTTTTTTTATATTATTCACTGCTGAAATTTCACTCCCTTGACTTACGAGTTCATGTTACCTTGCTCTGTACCTTGATGACCTATGGCTTCTGATTATTTCTTTTCGAACCATGTTGCATATGTATATACTTGTGTTATCACCATATATGTACATACATATGTATGTGTGCATATATGTGTTGTTGCAGTCCTTATGTTTTCCTTTGAATCATGTAGAGTCTTCATGTTGCATTGTTGAACTGATTGCAATGTTGAAACTGAGCTTGTTGCATTACTGTTACTTGATCACTTGTCTGGTTGCATCGTTGATGGTGGTCTGAAACTTTTTGCAGTCTGAGTCTTGTATATGCCATTGCTTTTTGTGTTCTCATGTGTGCATTGGTGAAACTGAGCTTGTTGAGACTAAGTGCTTGCATGTTGTTTGGTCGAGGCTTGTTGTAGTGTTGTCAGTGCATGTTGAAGTCTGTTGAGTTTTGTATTCTTGAGTCATGTGGTCTTTTTGTTTCATGGTTTGCATTATGCTGGTTGCTTTGAGTCTGGATGTTGTTGACCTTGTTTGGTTGTCATTCACTTGTTTTCAGTTGTTTATGAACTTGCTATTGCATTTGATTCTTTAAGTGTACATTTGTATTCATGTGAATCTTCTTGATCCTTTGAGTCTACCACTGCTTGTCTCTGAACAGTCTTGTTCTGGTGCATGGCCCCGATTTGGTCCAATATGTTTTAGTGTGATTGCATATTCATTGTGCATGCTGGTCGAGTCATGTGACATGTTTTGGTTTGAGACTTCATGTTGGTCTTGCTCATTGATCTGGTCTGGTTCATCTGAGTGTTGTATGTGTTCATGTTTTTGAGTCTGGTTCAATTATGAGCCTTCATGTGTGAGAATTTACCACTTTGAGTCAGTTGCTTTTCATCCATTCACTTCACCACTACTGGTCTTGGTTTGGTTCATCTTTATGTATGTAGTTTCCACTCATGTTGTCTTGTGGTCATGACTTCATAACATTGCAGTTGCATGTGTGGTTGTGTCCTCTTGGAGTCTGGCATACTTGTGATTCTGACCTCTGTTTCATGTGCACTTGGTTCTTGCATATGGTATCATGTGCATGTCTGATTGTCGAGTTATAGTGCCTTGGCTCTATTTACTTGTTAGACTTGCATTGATATGTCTAGACTAGTCATTTGCCTTGTACTTGAAGTCTTGATTGAGGCTTCACTTCCATGTTCTGTTGTCACATCTTGAAATCTGGTTTGACCATGTGTATATTTGAAGTGTTGTATGTTGTTTTGCGCCTAATTTGAATCCAACCTCGGCTTGGGTTTGACCTTGTGCTCACCTGTCCCTACAATTTTAACAAGCAAGTGTATATCGGTGTGCGCGGCCTTGTGGCATGTACAGTGATACACTGTGCATGTCACAAGTTGTTCGTGTAAGATGAATTAACAAAAATGACGAACAACCCAAATAACTGAGGCAAATAACATTTTCAAAAACACACACTTTAATTTGAACTGCAAAATAATTTCTTTTTCAATTTTATTGCGTCACTGTTTATTTTGCAGATAGCTCAGATGCTGGATTCAAGCTGGAACAAATTTGAAGATCAAATACACGACTGTTGAGTGAATATGTAGTGAGGTCAAAATTGTAAATTGAAATTTGTGATGTAATCGAAAAATGTATATATGTAGTGAGATCAAAATTTGTACTATTTGAATATGAATTCTGTGTTATTTATTTTATTCATCAAATAATTATGTAAAAAATAAAATAGTACAATAACAGATACAAAAAGAATATATATATATATATATATATATGTTTGTTATCATCAAACAAAAATCATAGGCTGTTGTATTCTACATTTGGTTCACTCTGATAACATGTATCAATTAACTACGTTGCTCTGATAAAAGATTTTGACTTTAATTTGACTTACCAATTACAGTGATACCGACCTTTTATAACGAAGAAGACGAATCCTCTCTTGAGTAGTGTTTCACTTCGACTAGTTTAACTTATACCCAACTATGGTTGTAACACAGTTACCATGCCATGTGGTTGACCAGTGGCAAAGTACGCTCTATGTACTCAAGACTAACAGTACTCTCAAGTCGGAAGACTACTGTAAAGTGTTATCCTAAGATATTCTATTTTGATTAAGTTACATAATCTATAGAAGACTCTCTTTGAATCGTTCTATGATTGTTCCAAACAACCACAAATTAAATATGTAATCCTTTGGTGCCTCAATGGTCATAAGTAAATATTTATTCATCGTATAGAGAGCGTTACATACATTAGTCTCAACAAAACGTCTTGACATTCTTTTCATGATACCTCTCAACTAGGAACATTTTAAGAAGTTGTGTTTTATTTGTATCAATTCAGTACTCACAGTTATGAACAATTTGTAGCTGCAATCGATAAAACACTAGCCATAAGGATTTTCTACTTATTTCTGTTTAATATTATTAACTTATTATTTATATCAGAATATAACAAAACCAAAAACATATATTATTCGAACAGTTCCATTTACTAAATTAAGGTTGTACAACAGTTACATAAATGCACCTAATGTACACCCTTCATTCTATCAATATAACTGGAAAAAATTAAACCCCTCAAAACGTCCTAACTTGATGGATTGAGAATATAAGTAAAATTACACTATACTATTTTTCACCCGATAATAACTAATGGTATAAAAAACACACTATTAAGTTTGGACACTCCAACACATCCCCTTATAAGCGTGCGCTTCATTGTGTGTGAGAAGGTAATCTAACGGAGCATTTAATGTGGCGACGTCCTAAATTAACATTCCTCCATTACTCCCCAATGAGCATATGTTTGGTCTTGGCAATTCTTGAAGAAGAAAAAAATTCTCAATGGCATGTGACACCCCACACATATATTTGAAATGTGAATCACACCTAACACTTACAAGCATAAATCTTAACAACGTCTGAAATACGGGACCATTCAAAACTTGTCAAAATTGATAGGAAAAAAAAAACTCCCCAAACCTTTAAGGGTAGATGGCTAACAAATTGATTGATTAGTTGAATCAATAAATTAGTTTTTTTTCTTCTTTCCTCGCTATAAATGATTAATTAACTAACTAGTTCCCTTTCTCTTTTATGTTTAGCAAGCAAATTTTTCAAATTTGAACAGTAAAATCTAACATACATTATACACACGTCTTCGCAAATTTTACAAGAAAAAATGATTCGGCTTGCTATAATACCCACAAAAGTGATGGTTATGAAGCTATGTCCAAAGTGAATATGTTACAGATGAGGATGGTGACCTGGCAGTCATTCGATCCATCTTCAATCTTGCTTACCGATCAAACACAGGAGATTACACCATTGTAGAATCCATTTTAGTCATTATATTTATTCTTACCTTCAACCGTGTTCGATTTGCATTTACATATGTTTCTTGAAAGCCAGTTGAAATCGTACGTAAACTTCTATAAAAAGGGAGTTGTAATCATTGAGATTATATTCACACTATTATTTCTGAAAACGGAGAGCAGCAGGAGTATCGCTTTTACAAACCACACTATAAATTAACCTAGATGCATGCCTATACTCCAATTATTCAAGTTTACATACCAACAACGCACTAAGATGGCATTCATATGCATATGGCAAATCTACATACCTGTAGCAAAGCCACAACCATTTCTCATGGGTCACAACACAAATGTAGAAAGTCTGCACTACCGGTACATACATTACATAACATAAAGCAAATTCAATCACTAAAACATACAAAGAAGTAATTATAACAACTACAGTTTTCGCAATCCAAAACCTCTAAACTAAACGGATACAAAATATATACAAGCACTGAAACAATCCAAGAAAACAAAGAAAAGCAAACCACTAATACAAAGTCAGAGGCTATCACTAACTGTCTCATACTCAACGTCAACTTCTTTAACTTCATGAATCATCTTCAAAACTTGCCATGCAGTCGGTCTACTTTCTGGCGATGATCTAACACAAGACGTAGCAATTTCGATTATCATCGATACACGTTCATCATCTTTTGCATCATCATCTCTGACTGACCTCACCCAGGAAGGCAAATCTGTGGCTATCAAAGCAGTGTGTTTGAGCGGAGGCTTCCCAGTTAAGAGTTCAAGCAGTAGAACACCAAATGAGTATATGTCTGATTTTGACGTTAGGCGTCTGTTGGATTTGCGGATTTCGGGCGCCTGGTATCCGGAATCGTCATCACCGTTGGATGGGTCGATGAGGGAGAGGAGACAGTTGTCGGTTAGGCAGGCTTCAAAATCTGCGCCGAGTAGAACGTTGGATGATTTGATGTTGCCATGGACAAGGCGGGATGTTTGGTGGATGTAGTTCAGTCCTTGCGTTATGTCTTCTGCTATTTTTAAGCATGATGTCCAGTGCAGTGGTTTGGCTCTGGTTGATTTTGAACCTGAGGTTATTTCAGAACATTTGGTCAATACGTGTAATGAAATCACAAAATTGATATACTAAAAGCGAACGAGTTGTCAGAATATATATTGATCAGAATTTATAGTACTCAGAGGTAATCGGTTACTCATATCAAGGAATAACAATTCCACAAAGCATGTATAAATCTGTCGATAAACCTCTTTCATGAGAAAGGGTCGGTGTCACCCCTCTTTTAGGGCACTGCTTTAAAATTTGTATCATATTTTGAGTTACATTGTTTCAAATGCCAGAGGACGGATAGCAAAATGATCATTTAATTTTATTGACATGTGCGAACGCGCACACACTGTAAGAATGAAAAATACAACTGATAAAAAACATGGGCTAATTATCTCACAGCCCAAGCCATACAGTGAACAACGTTAGGAAGCAAAACACAGATCTTGAGGGACATAACCCTTAAAACTAAGATTTTCGCCTCTATTACAATGTTTACTTTCACCTAGTCAAATTTAACCAAAAAAAAATGGCGGCTATGCTCAAAGTTTCTTCACCTCGGTGTGGATTCTACGTCATCCAATAAAAAATATAGTGGTACTAAATGCACCACATTATAGTGTCTAAATTATCCAGTGTCATTCGAAAGTATACTGTCGAATGAAATTTAGTTTTTTATTTTTTTTTTAAAGAAATTTTGCTTCATTGGGCAGTATGACGCCGAGTTTACTTCATAACCACTCAGCGGTATATGGCCGAATGATTTTTCAAGGTAAAACAGAGTACCCACATCACGCTAAAAGTAGGATTGATATTAAATTATTTACCTCGATTAGTTGATTTTCTTTCAAAATAAAACCTCGGCTGAGTTTAAGATTCAATAATCTACATAGTATTTTAGTTTAGAGCAGTGGGATAACCATTTTGGGTAGAGTAGGTTCATATTAGTTTTACAACAAAGATAACTAATACTTCATTAACTCTACTCCAATGTATACCCAATGGTTTTTGGTTGCTTATAATGGCAATTACCCTACCAAACCACACACATTAATCAATGTCTGATCCGATATTTCATAATATAATTTCTTAGTTAAATTCCAAAATGAGAATCGTAATGATTTAGTGGAAAATCAAAATAGAATTAATTACATTGCTTGATTTATTATTCTTAACCCATAATTGAAAAACTCTATGAAGTATGAACTTTTATAATATTTGAGCTTCTTACATGACACTTTTTGTGTGTTTGACTACACAAAATTAAATTAGTACACAATCATATTGTAAAAAATAACGATTCTTAATATTGATTCCTTCTGTATGAAATATTGAAAATGAATGGATATTATACTTTTAAACAACAGAAGTCCATCAACAACCATTACCGACCATTATCAACTCCAACAAAGTATCAGTTTACCGATTACTTTGGTTGGTAGTAGTATGGTTTTTTATGACCATATATATGTGGTACATGGTTTAAAATATAATTGGCGATGCCAAACCGAGTCTACCCTCCTAATGACTACCAAGCTTGTTGAATAGCGATAATCAAATTTATTCTTAACAAATGAGTAGGTTACATCAATATAAATCTCATATCTTTGTGTGTGACCTAATGCAATTTTTATTTTTATCTCTCTCTCTCTTACAAGCACTATCTGCAACAACTTGTTTAAAGACACTTTATCTTACCAGAGATTGCAATTCATTTTTGAATTCTTACTTTCCATTCTGGTAATCATCTTTTTATCCACATTCAACATGTATAGGCCACCTTTAGCTTTTCCATGTAGGTTTTATCTCATTGGATTTTACTAACAAAATTTTACTGAAACAATTATTATAATATAGCAATCATCGTGAGGAAGTGATGTAAGTCAATGTGATGAGAACACTTTTGTCCGTATGCTACTGAAAGTATGGGCAAAAATATTCATCATCTAGCAGACTTGTAACATTTGTAGTAAATGAAATGTCCAGTTACAGTAAATGAAATGTCAACGTATGGTAAATGAAATGTAAACTGCCAATTTTCAATAGAATGTCCTACAAACATTTCTTCATAAAATGTTAAATAATCATCATCTTCCTTACCTTGATCTCAATTTGTTGAGGCCCACCAAATGTTTTATCATTTTCTATGAACTTGTATCTTGATTCATATCTTTAGTTTAGTTCAATTTTTTCAAATCATTTTAAATATTTTCTTCACATGATAAGTTTAGATCTCATTTTTTATCTTGTTCTCTTCTATATACTATTATCGGCTCTCTTGACCAGTACGTCATTCTATCTTTTGTGTACGCATTCATATCATCTAAAACTAATTAATTTAATTTCTCATTTATGTGTCAATTCCAGTTTTTCTCACACTCTCTTATTTGTAACTCAATTTTTTCAAGCAACTCCAATCATCCAGCCCATCATTTCCCTTGCATCTACCAATTTTTCATGTTTCTCTTTGGAAACTCAACACTCCATGTGTATTGTATAGCTGGTCTAATAGCTATCTTTTGAAAAGAACAAAAATCTTCAGGTTTACAGAGAAATAATAAAAATATTATTATTTTACTTTAAAAAATTGCAATAAAAGTTGGACATCTCCTTTTCAAAATTATTAAATATCAATTTATAAGATAAACAAATGATCTACAGCACTTTGTAAGAAGTATTAAATATTAATTTGCAATATAAATAAAAGATAAAAATTGCTAAATGATAAATTAAATTTCAATCGTAGTTAAAATAATAATCATAAAATAAAAGTTACCGAAGCTCGTCGTGCTAACAATGTGTTTTATAAAAGAAGCAATATTCTATAGTGTGTCAAGTTATTATGGGAAGAAGTACAAAAGTAATAAATCTTTATTAGTATAAAAGAGAAGTGAAATTAACTAAAAGGGAAGTGTAAATATCAAAAACATTCACAATATTAATGTAAAAATATATCTTCAAATAAAAGAAAGTGGTGTTGTATATACTTCTTTTAGGTTGGTAGCTTAGTGAGAAAAGTGTCAATGCACAATGACATATAGCAAGATCTTTTTTTTTTCCACGAGGTCTAAAGTTACTATTTTTTCATAATCGATTGCATTGATAAAGAAAGTCCAAACATGGTTAGATGAATTAATATCGATGCATTGGCTAATATTGCAGTGTTATAACAAGCAATAATCACAAATTTTAAATTTAGGGGGAAAGATAAGTACTCACATTGTTTAGGTAAAAAAATATTTTTTTTCCTTTAATATTTTTTTCGCTACTTCTATATTTTGTAAATTTATGAACCATTGAAGTTGGGTTGTTATTATATTGAAAGTTTCCAAAAAGATAATATTAAGCTAATATTTTTGCTTAATCAAGATCGATTGCTTTGTTCAATTTTGACCTGAAATTTTAAATATAAAAAAAATTCACATTGTCGACCCCACTCGTTTAGAAAAAAAGGCAAGAATTTTGAAGATCTTGTCCGTTGTTATAGAAAATGAACCATAACGGACGAAATTTTGATGTTTAAACCTCCGGTGAACATGATGGTACACTGACGAATACAATTTGAAATAGTTGATACATTAATTTATCTTCTCATTAAACGTAATTAGAAAAACATCAAATCATAAGTGGACCGTAGTTATGACTTATGACTTGTGTGCAATAAAAAAAGTTGAACAGTGAGCAGGTTATTTATGCTTTTACTTGCATCTGTACACATACGGTAAATCCATGAATCAAAGATGTATAGGAGATGTATCAGTAAGGCACGATTATATTAGGTGTGGCTCGCATTGTGGATACGTGGGTTGGATGGATAAGTCCCACATCGCAAGAATATGACGTATAACGTGGTGTGTGTACATGAGATTGATGGCACGTAATATTCGGAATTCTTTTTGTTACAAGTAAGTGTTGTTAAGATCATGTATATGCTCGTTGGAAGATGATGAAGGGATGTTCAATCGGGACACGGGCACATTATTATTTTTGTATGTAATATACAATTATTGCTTTGTGATATAATAAACCATCGGGCTAAAACCTATTGGATTTTAACAACACAATACAATTATTACTTTGTGAAGCTTTTGGGTTTTCATTAACTTGTGTTTTTGGTAACTTACATTTTAGGCAAACGTTTAATTTGATAGGTTTGTGTTTTCGACAAGGTTGTCGTTTTGTAAGTTGTAGCATTTCAGTGAACCATTTTTGTATGCTTCACATTATGTAAATAGAGGATGATAAGGAATAAAACAACAAAGTCCTCAAATAAAATAAAATAAACCAAAAAGGATTTCACTCCGATCTGATAATTCTTCGAAATTAAATCAATTCTTGCTACGAGAATAAAGTTCGGTCCAAAACTCTGTAAATCTTTTAAGTTGATTAAATCTCTTGTGATTGTCCGTAAATTGGAAGTAATGACGAATTTTTGAGCTTGATGATGTACATTGAAATCGAATCCTTGTTAAAATTGTTTATCATTATATTCTATTATTGTTCTAAAGCTTCTGATTGTTTTGACTTCATCGTTGAGCGTTGGAATTGAATTTTTAAATTATTGTTAGTTGTTAATGAGTAAATTTAGATTCGCATAATGAAAGTAGTACAGATGGTATCCAAGCTTCAAGGTTTAGTTATTATATTGACCACCAATAGGCATTCTTTTAATATTAATATAGAAATTATCCAATCACAATATCTGATTGAGCATGTGATTTTGAGACGTGAAAGTTCAAGAGTGAGGTAATTTTAAAAGAAAAGATTTTCAAGAAAGTTTCAACATCAACGTAAAGAATAAGACAAAATAATGATTGGAGAGATTGGGCAAATTTTATTTATTCATCAACAATACTTAACATACACAAAAAAATATAACTAATATACAAATTACTCAATATTCACCGTTATTTTTACAAAATTATCCTTACTCTCATCTTCATTATCTTTCCTCCTTCAATCTTAACAGATTTACATATAAAGCTAGAATTTTTTTTCATTTATTTTATTCAAAATTCAACAAAATCAACTCTAATTTCTATCACTGTATTTCTAGCACTGCAGTTCGCTATTTTTTTTTAAATTTCAAGAAAAACTCTAAATTTTGGAAAAAAGGTTAAATATTTTGAAATTAATGTAGTTAGAGATGTAAGTCGTCCTAATCGATAGGCTTAATGATCAAAAATTTCATTAACTTTTTCATCAAAATGTATTTGATTGATCATCCTTTACCAGTTTTAAGGTTTTAGTTTCATGAGTTAAAAAAATATTAAAGATACGGTGAAGAAAGTTAAAAGAATGGTGATTTAATAACCTATTTTTTAAGAAAAATAATGTTGTGCTAAGAAATTTTTGATGCATGAATAGAATTTCTTGGAGATTGAAAGATGATGCTCTTACATCAATCGAACTGTGTCTTATGGATGAAGTTTAGATAGAGTTTGCACGTGTGGAGAAAACCAAGGAACTTCTGCAAGTATGTTTTTTTGTTCAGCAAAAAAGGCATACAAACTAGAGTACGTACAACGAAAGAGTATGCACACTTTTGTGTTTAGGGAAATTAAAATTATTACTTTTAAGAAATGAGAGAAGCAAAAATGATGGAAAACTGAAATGTTTAGTGCACCGCGCATCCGAGGCGAGACTAGCATAGGATGCGAACAAGCCAATATTCCTTTTGTTTGAAAGAAGAATTTTTAAGTTCGCATTTGAACGTGTCAGATGCCGCATCAAATGCATATGACACAGATTGCCACTTTCAATAAAAAAAACTCGCGAACACACCCACTGTTTGCTTTACTGAACATGTATGGATAAATAAATGATGAACCACATTATATTTCGACAACTCTACGCTTTGAAGTTGATACCAGGTAAGATACAATCAAACCACGGAAAATACTTTTGATATGCTTATCGTGAATTTAAATACAATAGATACACATATTACAGATGAAGCACGTATAGTCATATAATCATATTTCTACATAAGAAGTACATGAGGTTCGACAATTCAATGATTTCTGATCAAAATGATATTACTCTAGTAGAAGTCAAGATGCTTTTGCATAAGAAGTATTGAGAGGTCAATTAGTATTGACAATGTCGTTGGTGATGTGGAATATTTGTTTATAAATAGATGAAAAAACAAAGAGAAACAACTCCACGATGGAACAAGGTGCCAGTCTAGGTCCAAAACCAAGGGGTAAGAAGGGCATGTGTTATGTTTGTAAGATGATGATCGTTTTAGTAAATCTAAGTTGGACAGTAATAGCGACGTCATAATGGTTTCAACAACGAAGACAAAGAGTACTCTATTAATTGATTTAGGAGCTTCTTATAATATGATAATACATATCAAGAATATGATGACGGACCGTTCTTACTAATAAGATGTATCATATATATAATGATCATCAGTGCAAGGATTAAAATGTTTGATGATGTCGTAAGGACTATTACAGATGACAAACATGTTCTAAAATTAAGCAGTATATTGCTTTTAGTTGGTACTTTGAGTAAGCTTGGTTTGAACATTGTTGTAGATAATAAAAAAATTGGAAGGTGGTCATGGTTTTGATTGTGAGGCAATTGGGGTGGAAAACCTATATATGCTTAAGGAATCAACAGTCACGAGTGAGTTCGTTACAAGGTTTTAAATATCGGATTTCGGTCACGTTTCATCTCGAAATTTTTACACAAGTTATCTCGTATCGGGGGAGATCTCAGACGAGATGAGTACATATCGGGTGTACATCTCGGATTGACATCTCATGCCTTATAATGTATCTCGGGAATATCTCGGATGTACTTATGTGTCTAAAATTGATATGTCAAAATTTATTTAATGGTTATAATTTTCTTAGTAAAAATAAAAATGGTAACATACTTGATTTACAGGAAAAAAGGAATACTTTTAGAAGAGTAGTAGCTTGATTAGCTTAATTGATTTGATAATGATTGAATAATATCCTTTTATTTGAACATAATAAAGAAGTGAAACATTTCGCTATGACTCATTAAGATAAAAATTAAAGAATATATTCAAGAAGTTGGTAAATTATAATTGGATTGAGTAGTTTTTTTGAATTAATATGAAAATAAAAAATATTATGCAAAATAAGAAAAATGTATAATTTCGAGTGAGATCTCGGATTGAGATTTTGATCCATATTTTGATGAGATTTGAATATCTCGGACGAGATGAGTGTGGAGGGAGATATGGAGGAGATTTGATGTCTCGTCCCGTTTAAGTGTGAAAAGAAGATCTCGAAGAAGATCTCAGGTGATATATAGGAGATTTAAAACCATGGTTTGTTATAGTGGTGGGTTTGAGCAATTCAAATTTCACTCATTTATAGCATCTTTGCATGGGCTATATAAGTGAAAGGAGTCTTAATGTATTACAAAAACTTGGATTAGTTGACACTGTTTGTTATTCAAGTTTTGAAGTCATGCTTTTGTGAGGGTTGTGCTCTTAAAAAAGGGATAGGAAGTTTCCATTGATGGTGGTACGCATATAGTCTGAGAAGTTCTCGAGTATGTACACACTGAGGTCCCACTTTGGTTCATTTACTAAGTGAAGCAAGTAGCTGTTTCATTTATTAACAATATTCCGCACAAAGTTTGGATCTACATTCTTAAGTCCACATACACAAACATATGAGGCCCCACTTTTGTTCATTTACTAAGTGAAGCATGTAGCTGTTTCATTTATTAACAATATTTTGCTCAAATTTTGAATTTACATTCTTAAGTCAATGAATGAGACATTTGAAATGTTTTGCAAGTGGAGACTTTAGTTGAGAAACAATCAAATGGGTCTTGTCCTTATATTAGAATATGGTGGTGAATTGTGCATCAAAAGGCACAGTCAGGCATTACACTACTTTGAGCGATCAACAATCCACTTGAGTGGTTGAGCAGATGAACATAACTTAATTAGAAAGAACCCAATGCTTGAGATTGACGGTGAAAAAGAAAGGTTCCCGAAGAAATATGGAAAAGCGAAAAAGTTGATTGTTAACTCTAAAAAGTGTTTGATTGTCCAACTTACGTACATGAAATAAAGGTAATTTGAATCCTAAAGCAAACGATTATACTTTATGGCATCATGAAATGAAAGGGTATGCGGTGTGGTATCCTACTACCATAAAGATTATAATTATCAACCATGCAACTTTTTGACATTGGAACCTTCGTCAAATGACCACAAATTGAGGACATAAAGCGAATATAAAGCACAAGGTCATCAGATTTCATTCATTAAATGGACAATGATGTTTCCGATGATACTACGCTTGATGAGAGATACAAAGCTATATGCTCAAATTGAAGCTCATTATAAGTCAAAGGCGGAAAGGAAAAAACATACGTTTCATATCACTTTCCAACGAAGATGATCACAAAACTATCTGAATCCACCTAATTTGTTGAAACAAACATTGCTACTTCACTGACATCGCAGGAACAATAAGAAATTGTTTTCAAATATGAAATAGGCCAAACTTGCAGACAACCTACGATTTGCTAAACTGGAGAATGTAAGAACAAATTTTATTAAGAACATGAAAAGAATGATTTATTTTTTGAAATTTTATCTATGGCGTCAAACAATCTCTCTTTCATTTAGGAGTAAAACGCCTCTTCGCAATGCGAGGGAAGTGCTGCATACATTATCGATCTCCCAAGAGTCCGCTATCATGTGGGAGTCTCGTGCACTGAGTTCCACCTTTATATTATTTGCTAGTAAAAGAATGAATGAAGTTTTGAAGGCCCAACCAAGCCCAATTCAATGTGAATTGGACTTGACAAATGTATCATATTCTTTTTAAATCTCATTGGTTATGAGCATCTTTGTATTATGTTATCTATTTTTTATATTATTCTCAGGATTTTAAATCTCGCTCGTAAAAGGTCTTGTTTTGCCACCTGAATGAATTGAAACATTTGATTTCTTTGATTTCATTGTAATTGCGTTTGAATCGTATCTTAATCAAATTTGTAAATCCCGACCAAGATTTCTATGGAGATCTATTTACGAGATCTCAAAAGTTCAAATTCATGATTTTTTTTCAATTAAAACATGTCTTAAAAAAGAAACGTGTTGACCAACTCAATCTAAATAAATTAATGAAACATATCGTCTTTCTTCTAATCTAACCACTAACAAGTTACAAATGTTCCTAATTTATTATATTTAAGTAACTTTTATTAATACCAAAAGATCATATGCTATTATATTTTCACTTCAGTTGATTAAATTCAAGTTTGATAATTTTAAGTCCAATTAATAGAATTCAAGTTCGCAAATTCAATCTCAATAATTCCATGTTACTTTTTGAAAAAATTAATAAACTAAATTTGTTTTATAGTTTATTTTTTTTTTGAAGTAGGTATAAGTAAGAATAACTATTTTTGAAATATGATAGAGGATTTTAATTATGTGTGTGTGTATTTGTGTATATGAATTGCTTGCACTAAATTAAAGATCAAAGATTATAAATTTCCTTTTTATTTTTGAATTGTGGTATAATCTTTTGTGTTAGATAATAGTTACAGTATGCTATTAATGGAAATACAATGTTAATGATATTATGGTTAACCATAATGTTAGATCGCATGAAGAGCGCGTTATTGACGATAAGGGAAAATATTGGATTTTCTATAATGTTAATTGAGTAATTATTAACTAGAATAATATACATTGTTCAATGATCCAAAAAGGGTGAATAATATTGTTGAGAAAGATCTGATGGATTTATTTTTGCATGATGAACTTATCGTTTATGAATTCAGTTGTATATTTCTACTATCAATAATATAAATTCAATCCACATTTCAACCGTGTCTTCTGGAAATTTCAGAACTACCCTTTCCATTTCTGCGTCATGCTTTAGCCTCCAAACCATTCTATCATGTCCTCCAAAAATCAAATAAAACCCTAATGCATCCCATGCCTTATGATGTGCCAACGACATAGGATTCTATCAGCTTCTCGGTCTTTGTTGTGAAAGCCGATATGAATCAATTTTTGCCATCTTGGATCTCAAATCCGAGTGAGTTTCTGCCGCCTCTTCCTCCGTCGACGCTACTGACTACTACTGCACTAACGTTGAACTTATTAGAATTGATTGCGTATAGATGAACTGGTGTAAATTAATTTTATGTTTCATATATAAAATATGCTCCAAGGTAGTTTTGAAATAAATTGTTGGACTTTAAAAACTCATCTTGTTAATAATTAATAATCTCACTCAGTACAAGATCACGGGTGCGAAATCTCTAAGTTGAAACGTGACTGAAATTGGAGGTTTAAAACCTTGATTCTTTTACATGTTTACTGCATTTTTTGCATTTTGTACCTTACTTTGTTTTACTATGTTTTAATACTTTAAGATCAAAATCATAATTTAGAGAAATCGCTTTTGATCCAATTCTATGCCCAACATCATTGAAAAAGACTAAAGCGCCCAAAATTCTAGCTTTCCACCCAGAATCTTAATCCATGATTTCCACACGATGAGAGAGAAAATATAATATAGATCAATGCCTCAAGCAATCAGTTGTTTCAATGGTTTGGCATAACATATTTGCACACACATATAAGATAAATTCTATTCATACACCAACAATCACCTAAAATACACCATCATGTTACCAAGAAAATATATGATTAAATTGTAGATGATTAATTTATATTAGATCTGAATACATATAACCCATATTGATTCAATTGAGAAACAAATATATGAAATTAACAACGGAAGGCGTATCTGAATCCATCGATACTTAATTGATGTGAAGAATAATTTGGATTAGATCTTCCAAATTGACACAAACTTAGATCTGTAAATTCTCTTTAAAAGATGGCAGAGAGAATATGATAAGACTTATGTAATTTGAGAACCATAACCCCATATATATAGTGTGTGACATTTTTCAGTTCGGCTCTTCAACAAACTAAAATTGCCACTCTGGTATCCACACGTTATAATTTTACATGATGAATATACCTCTTAAGTCTTAATATGTTTATTTCAAAATTAGATCATGTAATTAGACTTAATTACAAGATAGCCCACACATTCAAACATTAAAATGCCTCATTATGTTGAATTATTCTAACAATCTTCCCATGAGCCACATATGTAACTTTATAGAATGTATTCAACTTTATGAGCTCCTAAATAGCTATCTTGATAATATAGTATATTCAAAACAATCTCGTCCATTGATTGTGTTAACATAGAACCAAAGTGACTTCCATTACTGTTTTTGTAACTAAACTCATCAATGGTCACAGATATCAATACAACCAAACAATATAGATCAATCATGTATGTGTAGCATGAAAATTACATGAAATGTGATCTTTATATGTCTATTCCCAATTGGTCCTACTTTACTTTAATGAGATCAAAATTCCAAATAATATATATAAACAATTGAAGTGCAAAAGAAAACTTTATTTCTGATTAGAAAAACCAAAGCATGTCCATAATCAAAATATAGAGCAGTGTCGTGAAAAAAACGACTAGGTACAAACTCCTCTTAAATCAAAATATTCTTATATAAAAGATATTCATTTTAGCAACATTCTCATGAAAGACCTTGGGTGGTATTCTTTTTGTAAGCGGATCCGCCAGCATGGAATTTGTCTCAATATGCTCTATGGATATTAACTCATTTTGCACTCTCTCCTTTAACACTAGAAACTTGATGTCAATGTAATTTGACTTTCTTAATCTTCTATTGTTATTAGAGTATAATACTGCAGATCTATTGTCACAATATAACTTTAATGGTTTTTCAATTATTATCAATAATGCGCAGCCCAGTGACAAAATTCCGCAGCAATTTCGCGTAGTTAGATGCCTCATAACAAGCCACAAACTCTGCTTCCATGGTGGAAGAAGCTATGAGCATTTGTTTAACTTTTTTCCATGATATAGCTCCTCCACTTAATAGAAATGTGTCCTGAAGTGGATTTTCTACTATCCGAGCATCCAGCAAAATCAGAATCAGAATACTCAATGACCTTCAACTGATCTAATCTTCTATATGTAAGCATATAGTCTTTTGTTCTCTGAAGATACCTCATAACCATTTTTGCTGCTTTCCAATGATCCATTCCAGGGTTACTAAGATACATGTCCAACACTCTTATAATGTACGCAATATCCAGACGCGTACACACTTGAGCATACATTAGACTCCCTACAGCAGATGCATAAGGGATCTTCTGAATTTCTTTAGCTTCAAGGATGTTATTAGGACATTATTTGAGACAAAATTTATCTCCTTTAGCGACAGGGGTATCATTCATTTTACAATCTTGCATGCCAAAACTTTTAAGCACTGTTTCTATATAGTTCTTTTGTGACAATCCAAGAATACCCCGTGAGCGATCACGATATATTTGGATTCCTAATACAAAAGAAGCATCTCCAAGATCTTTCATTTCAAAATTATCTGAAAGAAATCTCTTGGTTTCGTGCAAAATATATAAATTATTACAGGCAAGCAATATATCATCAATATATAAAATCAAAAATATGAATTTGCTTCCACTGAACTTGTGATACACACAATTATCAATTATGTTTGCCTCGAAACCAAATGAGGTAACTACTTTATGAAACTTGTGGTACCATTGACGAGAAGCTTGTTTGAGCCCATAAATTGATTTCTTTAGTTTGCAAACCATATTCTTTGGATCTCCGAACACAAATTTTTTTGGTTGCAGCATATAAATTGTTTCCTCAATGTCTCCATTGAGAAACGCAATTTTAACATCCATTTGATGTAACTCAAGGTCAAAATGTGCAACAAGCGCCAAAATTATTCTAAAAAAGTCTTTCGACGAAACCGAAGAGAAAGTCTCTTTAAAATCGATGTCTTTCTTCTGAGTAAAACCTTTTGCTACAAGACGAGCCTTATATCTTTCACATTACCTTTTGCATCCCTCTTGGTTTTAAATATCCATTTTCAACAAATGGGTTTCTTACCTTCGGGTAAAGAGACAAGATCCCAAACTTTATTGTCTTGCATGGATTTATACTTTTCGTTCATAGCTTCAATCCACTTTTGAGAATTAGCATCTTGCATGGCTTGGTGAAAGTTGATAGGATCATTTTCCACCAATCCATTATTATCCTCTATTTTTTGTAGAAATGTCACATAATCATCCAGAATGACATCTTTCCTCTCTCTGGTGGATCTCCTTAGTGACAATTCATTTTGAGATTGTTAAGTTTGTTCTTGTGTAACATTGTTCTCATCTTGAAGAGGGTTTTCTTCAATATTGTTTTGTTGTGGTTCCGGATCAACTTCTTCATTAATGACAGGAATGATAATCTGTACATTGTCAGCAGAAGTAACTGTAGTAGGAATCATAGATGATGATTCCTCCTCAAAAACAACGTTCCTTACTTCATTTCTCCACCCTAACTCAACATCCTTAAAAAATGATGCAGTTCCAGTCTCAAAAATTCTTTAGTGTGGGATCATAAAATTTATAGCCCCTAGATCGCTCAGAATAACTAATAAAGTAGCTGCTCACTGTTTTAGAGTCCAATTTTCTTTCATTTGGCCTATAAGGCCTTGCCTCAGCTGGACTTCCCCAAATATGAAAATGCTTTAGAGTGGGCTGTTTGCATGTCCAAAACTCATTAGGTGTCTTGGCAGCTGCTTTAGTGGGTACCCTATTAAGGATATAAACTGTTGTCTTTATCGAAACGGGGCAGCATGATTATCCTCTCTCCCGTGATAGGACAACACTATGCCTCCCCCCTAGAGTGATTTTGGTAAGGTAGAATGACTAATCATACTCCTCGCCATGTCTTTAAGAGTTCTGTTTCGTCAATCAGCAACACCATTCATGCTAGGTGAACCTGGCATGGTGTGTTGTGGGACTATTCCACATTCCTCTAGAAATTGGGCAAATGGTCCTAGACATTGTTCATCCGATCCATCAAATTTACCATAATATTCACCTCCACGGTCAGATCTGACAACTTTAATTCTTTTGTTGAATTAGTTCTCAACTTCTACCTTAAATTTCTTGAACATGTCTAAGGATTCTGATTTATGTATAAGATATAGGTAGCCATATTTTGAGTAGTCGTCTATGAATGTGATAAAATATTGTTGACCATTCCATGATGCCATAGGGAATGGTCCACAAATGTCTGTATGTATCAGTTCTAAGACGTCGGTTGCTTTATTGGCACCTATTTTCTTATGTTTGGTCTGTTTTCCCTTGATGCACTCTACACAGACATCAAAGTTTGAAAACTCAACATATTCCATAATGCCATTGACACAAGCCTTTGAATTCTAGTTTTAGATATATGATCTAAGCGCTTGTGCCACAATGTGGCTGAATTTTCCTTATTAGCTTTTCTTTTAGTACCACGCGATTCCACATGCAAGGCTTCATAATAAGAGTTATTAACATCAAGCATATATAAATTATCATAAACATTGAGAGAACCAATTCCAACAGGATTTGAATTTATTGATAAACTAAAAATACCATTCCCAAATGAACAAGAATAACCAGATTTGTCCAACTTAGAAATAGAAACCGAATTCCGTCTAAATGACGGTATAACAAAAGTATCAAATAAATTCAAATAAAACTGAGTTCCCAATAACAACTTAAAATGCCCAATAGCCTCCACTTTAACCGATTTTCCATCACCCACACAGATGTATCTTTCAGCATCAGTTGAATTTCGGTAGATCAGACAACCCTGCATAAAAACACTTATGTGAGTAGAAGCACCGGAATCTAACCACCAAGTGTTTCTAGGTACTGTAGCTAAATTTACTTCAGAATAGAGCAAAGCAAAGAATTTACCTTTCTTAACACGTCATGCGTGATATTTGGTACAATCTTTCTTTAAATGTCCAGCCTTCTTACAAAAGTAACAACCATCAGCCTCCTTATGTTGTTTCTTTTCCGTTGGACCCTTAGCAATTTCCTTATCCTTCTTTCTCTTTTTTTCTTTTCCCCTAAGGGTGTATGCCAAATGAGCACTTTCAGTCTTATCATGCTTCAATCTCTCTTCTTCTTGTACACAATACGAAATGAGCTCAATAAGAGTCCATTTCTCCTTTTGACAATTATAACTGATCTTAAACTGGTTGTATTGTGAAGGAAGAGAGATTAGTACCAAATGCACGAGCAAATCATCTGAAAGCTCAAGCTTAAGTGCCTTAAGTTTTGAAGCAACATTAGACATTTCCATAAGGTACTCACTTATGTTCCCTTTGCTTTGATACTTCATGGAAATCAGCGCTACAAAAGTGTGCTTGTTTCCGCCTTATCGTTTTTAGCAAAACATTTTTCAATCTCAGCAAGGAAATCTTTAGCATTGGTTATCTTTTCAGACACCGCACCCCTAAATGCCTTTGGAATGCCGCGCTTAGACTCATGCGATTTGAACGATCCCACCTCTCAAAGTTCTTTATAACATCAGAAGAACTTTCATCCGTAAGAGGAGTGGGTGCATCCATCCTAAGTGCAAGGTCAAGATCCATGCAGCCAAGAACAAGCAATATGTTCTCTTTCCAATCCTTAAAATTTGTTCCAGTCAGAATAGGAATGTTGTTAAGATTGGCAGATACCGTAGTTAAATTAGCTGTAATTTTAACATAGAAATCAATCAAATATGATCACATTGTAAAACAAAACTGCAGTAAATTCAAGCAATATGTTCTCTTTCCAATCCTTAAAACTTGTTCCAGTCAGAATAGGAATGTTGTTAAGATTGGCAGATACCGTAGTTAAATTAGCTGTAATTTTAACATAGAAATCAATCAAATATGATCACATTGTAAAACAAAA
The DNA here is from genome assembly GCA_030737815.1 of Allium fistulosum. Lineage (NCBI taxonomy): Eukaryota > Viridiplantae > Streptophyta > Magnoliopsida > Asparagales > Amaryllidaceae > Allium > Allium fistulosum. The sequence continues at coordinate 448,526,134 of CM060903.1, forward strand.
CTGCAGTAAATTCAAATAATTGGCAAGTCTCTTCTCAAGATACCTAGCACAACATTAATATCAAGTCTTTGGACAGTAATATTAATTGTAAGTTGTACTTTTGTTGTAATGATCAAACATTGACAATAAGTTCAAGTCAAATACTAATCTTCCTTTGGGCCGATTAGATATTCACTTGCAAAACTATATGATTGTCACATATTTATCATCACACTTGTATAAATGATTTGGCCAAACATTAGTCTTCCTTTGAGCTGGCTAATATCCGCATGAATAGATACACACAAACATCAAACATTTTTCATAAATAACTAAAATAAGAGAGATCACTTTGGTGACATGTTATTTCAATTAGTTCACTTGTAATGTAGGATATTTACAGTTAGTTTGCAAAGAGACACCAAATAATATTTGAATTGGTTTATTTTAACTCATTCATTTATATGTATTCCATAAATTTCAATTTTTTTTAATTTTATATATATTTAAAACATGGTTTCATAGCCGTAAAAAAATTGGCATCAACTAAAACTGTAACAATACATAACAAATGGTATTTGCAATAACAATTAACGATAAAATATTGCATACTTTATTTAACTGTCGATGTTCAAGACATAAGATAAAACAAATTTTAACATAGCATGATCCATACATGTGATATTGCAAGAAAATGAATTGCTGAAAACTGTAGCAGTGGTTGATCCCAAACATAGTGGGAAGCAACGAAAAAAAATAGTCCATGCCAAAATAGCTTATTATATCAGTGCGGCAGGTGATTAGCTTTCGATGAAAACTTATTTGAATAAGCAAATATGAAGACATGTGTTATAATATTACAGAAAGTGAAACTTATTTTTTATGAGCAGACCATACGTATAAAATATATGTATCTATAAAATATAAATGCATTAAATAATAAACAATATGTCTTTTCTTATTCCAAATACAAATATGTTGCATCGTTAAATTTATTACAACTGACGCATTTACTGCATTTATGATAATAAATTAATTAATTTATTACTATAACAACCACATTTAATGCAATTATGATAAAAAATAAATGCAATTGACTGTTATGTGGTCCAAAATGTAAACTAGTGTTATGTTAAAATTTATTTCAATAAAAAAATAAACATAAGCTCATTCAAGAACATACTTTATTTCCAATTAACCAAAATTTCTAAAATAACCCAAATACCTTGTATAAATATCCAAATTACTTAATCAAAAGTTAAGTAAGGTAAAAAATAACAATAGAACCGGATTTATATTTCTTGGTATTAAAGGCATCAGATCCGAACAAGCGGAATTAAATCATGAATTATTTATATAGATCTAAAACAAAGGCATTAGATGAATCAATAAGAAAAGAGCAAATCTCACAGATATAAAATAAAGGCATCGGATGAATCAACCAAAAATTGTAAATCTCAGAACCCTAATTTCAAAATATACTTAAAATCAGGAAATTTCTCGATAAACTCAATGATGGGTGGCTCTGATACCACTTGTAGGTGATTAATCTATATTAGATATGAATACATATAACCCATATTGATTCCATTGAGAAACAAGTATATGAAATTAACAGCGGAAGGCGTATCTGAATCCATCGATTCTTAATTGATGTGAAGATTATTTTGGATTAGATCTTCCAAACTGACACAAGCTTAGATCTGCAAATTCTCTTTAGAAGAGGGTAGAGAGAATATGATAAGAGTTATGTAATTTGGAGACCATAACCTCATATATATAGTGTGTGATATTTTTCAGTTCGGCCCTTCAACAAACTAAAATTGTCACTTCGGTATCCACACGTTATAATTTTACATGACGAATATAGCACTTAAGTCTTAATATGTTTATTCCGAAATTAGATCACGTAATTAGATTTAATTACAAGATAGCCCACACATTCAAACATTAAAATATGTGGCTCCATTATGTTGAATTATTCCAACATAAGTTACCCTTAATTGCATGTTTAGTCTTTTTCTTATTACCCACATGATTAAAACTAATGATATTTGATCAAGTCTATACATTTTTAATGAAGTTAACGGAATCTAAAATATCAGTTAAAACAACTTTCACGGCTAATTTGTCTAATTTAAAAGTGTTTAAACTTTTTCCTTCCAAAATTAGGAGTTGATTTTAATAAAATTGATTTTTTTTCTAAAAACAATTAGGGAAACTGCAATATTAGTACCAAAAAATAAATTTCATTTAGGGCTAGGATTGTTTTTTTAGTACAATTTTTAAGTTTTAACGGGAGAAGATGATAAGATGAAAATAAGAGTAGCTTTTTAAAAGCAAAGGTGCATCCAAAGTAATTTTTTGTGTATTCTAATTTGTTGTATTTTCCGGTGTATATTAATAGATTATTAGTGCATGAATAGAATTAGCCCACATATAAAGTTATAAACTCAAGTCATAAAATTGGCAACATTTACTACTTTGGTTTGGTGTCTAGAATCAACATTAACCGCTAACCACATCAAAGTCATTGCTTAAACTCAATATAGCTGGACATCCTAAAATTTACTGTACACACACACATTCAACGACTTTACTATTCCAAAGAAATTTGATCACCACCCGGTACCCAAAGGAACTACACTATGCAATCTTAGAGGTTGGATATCGTAGATAGACATAATGTCTTACAAGGTGCATTTACCCAATAAACCTAGAGAGTGGCTAAAACGTATTATTTTGTTTGAACCATCATATATTAGGACATGAAGGTCGAGACTAATAAGTTTATCTAGCTTGGGTTTTATTTGCTAAGTGTTCATGTCCCCCATTCAAACCAAAGACTGCTATGGTACCACATTAGTTATTAAGCTAACTACAATGTATGCAACTATTTTCATGGAAGAAACATGATAAAGTCGAAAAGAAACAAACCATGTATAAGCGAGAATAAGCTCCCATTGGCTTGATAATCGTAAACTAGCAATCTCTCTTCCTTAGCTTGAAAATATGCACGCAACGGAACCAAATTAGGATGCCTCAATCTTCCAACATCTTCCATATGCCTCTCGAATTCTTCTTTCCCGACTCCTCCCATTTTGTTCCCATCCAATCTCTTCACGCTCACAATCAATCTATTATCAAGAACCGCTTTATACGTACTCCCCACGCTTCCTTTTCCTAACAATTCAGCTGACCCCCTCATCAACTGCTCTAATGTGTATATCTGTGCCTCACCTGCACAAAACACTAAACATCCACTCTTCCCCAGCTTTTTCACCTTTTCTTCAGACATTGTTGCAGCTGCAATAAGCTCATTATTGCTAATCTCAACCTCGTTAATCGAATTCACAACATTACTACTCTGGTTATAATTACTACTATCATGTACATTTGCTATTTCTGCGCTTGTTTCAGGAGTTAGTAACTTCCCTTGCCTCATTCTTCTTCTCCTTTTGGTAGAAACTATCAAAAACAGCACAAATGCAATCAAAACACATGCACTAATCAATAACCCAAACATAACTACACGCTTCTTATGCAAGTTTTTCGAATTCAACCCTGTTTTAGATGTTTCTGGCAACACCAAACCCTGCCCGTAAAACTGCCCACTCTGCCTGCTGCCTCTCAGAGCAGGAGCAGGAGCAATGCCATGGAAGAATAAATGTGTAGGGCATTCTTTCCTAACAACTTCTCCACACAATCCTGGGTTACCAGAAAAGGCAGAAGCATCAAAACCAGATAAAATCTCAGTAACAGGTACTGCACCCGATAACTCATTTTTGGAAACATTGAAGATCTTAAGACTACTCTGATTCAGCGCTGGAATAGACCCGTTAAAATGATTGCCGTCAAGCTTAAGATAATACAGCCTATCAATCAAAGTAATGTTTTTGGGGATCGGACCTATGAAATTGTTATAAGAAAGATCAATAGTTCTCAGCCTGCGCAACCAGAAAAGGGAGTTGGGAAAATTGCCAGAAAAAGAATTACGATCAAGATAAAGCGATTTCAGATTTTTCAAAGAGGAAAGATCAGGAACATTGCCATAAAGAAAATTTCCCGCTAGACTCAAGACGCGAAGCTGATCTAATCTACTCAAAGTATTATCAGCAAAAGTGCCATTAAGATGAAAATTTTCGAGAATGAGTTTAACTACTTTAAATTGAGGTGAACACTGAACGCCATGCCAAGTGCAGAACATGTTGTAATGCGAGGTTCGGTTGAAGAAGAAATTGAGATTTTTGTTGTAGTCTGCTTTCGATTTGAAAGCTAGTAACGCTAATGCGTCGGAAGGAATGGCGGATTTAGAGTGGGAAGGTGCGGTGAGAGAGAGAAGAGAGAGGCATAGCCATGCCAGTGGCAGCATTGTAATTTAAGAGGAAAGAAGGAGATTGAGGAAAATTCAATAATTTAAAGTGACTGACAGGCAATCACGTGAAGTGTCTTAAATTTTAAATTACGAGGCTTGCTAAAGCTAAAGCTGGTTATTTATTATGATACGGTGTGCGTTCTCACTTCATTTGACCCCATTTTCTCACCTTGTAGTTCGAATGCGTGTAACTGAGGACGGAACACGCGGGTGAGAAATTGGGTGTGAGATGTCTGTGGAATGGTTTGGAAAAAGACCCATTTTGGTTGCGGAGAGTATATATGTATGGGTTTTGAGAATTTGGGGTCTACTGAATTTGAAATTACCGGAGGACAATGATTAAAGATACCATGGTTAGGTTTCGGCGTCAAATCTCTATATTGGAAATTGGCGTCAGTCTTGGACGTTGGCGTTCACATGAACAAAACATTGCAAACTTTGTGGCTATTGCAAAGCTACTTTCTAAGCATAATCGCCTCTTCTTGGGTTATTAGTTTCATACCCTCAACCTAAATCAAAAATAAAATTTCACGTAATTCAAATTAACTGCAAAGATTATAAAAGCACAAACAACAGCTGCATGTTCGGTGGAAAAGGTAAATTGAACTAGCTACCACACAATCAGGTATGATTTGTTCAGTTCGTCATGAATAGTTTTCTATGGGTTCTTGGTTAGAGAACTGAACAGGACATTCGTGGTTAAAAGGGTGTAGAGATTGCTGAAAGACTTCACCATTTTACTTAAACGGCGAAGTCTTTGTCATTTTATATTTAAAACGGCAATCACTTCACCGTTCTAATTCCTCCGACGTTCAAAATCCAAACGGTTATTTTTCAACGATCATCTTTCCCCCAACCTTATACATAACCTACCATCTCTTCTTCCATTCCTCACACCAAACTTCTTCACTTCTTTTCTCTTTACTACACAACCATGTCTTCTTTTGCCAAAAGAACAAGCAAAAACATAGCAAGTAAAAAATCCAATACCACTCCTCAAAACTAATCGTTTAATCTATCATACCTTCTACTGGTTTTTCCGACGTCCGTCTTCACAACTAACAACAAATCTTTCTAATACAACATGAGTATGATTATACGTCGTATCAAAACATGCACTACACTCAACCTTACCGTCTACACGTTCCACCTAGCATCTTTCACAATCTACAACTTTAATATCATTCTACCGCACCTCGATCCCACTACCATCAACACTCCGCCACTCATCAAGTTGGCACATACGAGACCATTCATTCTACATGTCGTTGATGATGCAAGGGGATCGACAACAACATCATCTTAGTCTTCAACGGCTAAATACCTATGACCAAGATACCATACGGAATCTAGCAAGACAGTTTTCTTACGCTCGTAACGCCTAAGTCAATGTTGATGTTGAAGTTGGAAGCAGTTCCGAAGAACAAGAAGATTAAGCGGTGGAGACAGAAAATGTTAAAGAAGACGACGATGAAAGTGTTATGGAAACGTGGGTTCCTCAAAGCTTGGATTACAACAAAAGGGAAAATAAGTGGAAATCGTTGAACGGTATGTTTGGAGGACTTCGCATGGGATGAAATTCAGCTGGAATTGAAAACATTGAAGTTGAAACTGGCGAAGATGATATAGAAGCAAATGAGGCAAGAAAGAAGCAATGAAAATTTACTCCGCTACAGTACATATCGCTTGCTAGAGCTAATAAAGAGGACTTGGGCTTCTTTGAGAGGAGGTTATCGGGTAATGTGTTGGAACTGGGTCAGCCCGTAGCAGAAGAAATTGATGAATTTCAATAAATTTACCATTTTGGATCTTTAATAAGCCTATGAAGTCTAAATGTATATTAGATCCAATCTAATATAACATTAAATAAAGTCTTATTTTATTTAAAGTTGGTTAAAAGGAAGTTAAAAATTAATTTAGTTTAAATGTATAGTGCATCATATACACTCAACAATTATTTATAAGAGTTAATTTAGGGAAGGAAATCATTCATTTCTTTCCCTAAAAGGTAATTAATTGAGAGTATAATAAACATTATATGAAGAGAGGAACCTTTCATTTTCTCTCTCTCTCTAATTAAATTGATTGGGTCATTAAATGATATTAATTGGTAATTTATTCATGGCATAAAATGTAACCATTGTCCAAAAGTACTTTACTATAAATTATGATAGAAAATAAATTGATCATATAAGAAAATAAAGGGAGATGTGTTTTAAAGGAATGATAAAAACCTTTCATATTCCTTCCTTAAAACTTTCCCCTATTAATTCCTTTTTAAATGTTTATCAGATCCTCTCTCTCTTTTACATGCATGGCTAGCCATATATGGTGCCATATGGACCCTCAAAAATTTCCAAAATCTCATTAGCATCAATCTCATTTAAATCCAATTCAGATGTGCGTGCATTTATAACTTTTATATACGCACATAATTAGATGCTAGTGTTATTCAAATAAATTAAAATAAAATGTTAATAATTAATATTTCACAAATACTAATTAATTTAATTTATTTAAAGACCCTTTTTAGTATTTATCATGTTTAAATCAAATTTAAACACTATGAAGATATCATGTATCAATATGCGCATTTATAACTCATATATATACGCACTTACTAAATGCTAAGGGCATTCAAACAAATTAAATAAAAATTTAGTAATTAATATTCATAAATATTAATTAATTTACAACAATTATAAGTTAATTTAATTAATTTACAACAATTATAAATTAATTAAATCATGTGGTTCATTTAGAGCATTCATCATTTCAGTTATGCGACTCGAAGGTGTAAATTCGGCCAATGATTAATATCGAACTATTCAAATATTAATGTTCACACGTCACTTAGCAGGTGGTGTGACATCTTTCGGTAAAATCTAATTTTACTTATTATAAGCAGTGCCTAATAGTGACAATTATTTACACCAATTCTCTTCGTCAAAACTATATCACTTTGGATTTATGGAATTTGGTAATGGTCAAAATACCAATATCATCCACATTCAACTTTATAGTCCAAACACAAAGTCTTTGGTTCAATAATAATAATTATTATTAACAGAAATGATCTAGCCAAAGACTTTGACTTTGAGTTGACTTCAGTTGACCGTGATATTAACCTCATATAACTGAGAAGACGAATCCTCTCTTGAATAGTGTTTCACTTCCAATGTTTCCACCCGACCGAACTATAGTCGTTCGGCGGACGTTGTGCCATGATTTAACTATAATCAAAGTGGAGCTTCCACATTAAAGATCAACAGTATTATCAAGTCGAGAGAACTGTGTAGATTAGTCATATCTATATTCTTTACTTGACCTTAGTTATATTAACCAACGGAAAACTATCTGGTGAGTCGTTCCATAGTTATATAATAACTATTAGTACGTAACCCCTAGGTGACCGCAGCAATCATGAGTAATATGAAGAGCGTTACATACTCTAGTCTCAATGGATACATTGATATCCAGTCTCGATGCATCTTGACTAGGAACATTTAAAATGGTATATTTGTTTTACTGTGATAAATTACTCATGGTTACAACACTTTGTAACTACTATCACAAAATATGCCATTTATGGATTTTCTATTTAATATACTATTAATTAAATTAATTAATTAATATAACCACATTACATCAAGTATATAATAGAAAGAAACACCTTTATTGTGAACAAGATTGTTCAACGAGTTAGATATATGTAACAAATTACATAATTGCCCCTAGGGCATACCCCTAACTCTATCAATCTCCCACTTGCACTTGGGGTAAATTATGAAATCTTATTCCAACTTCTCCAATCGATTTCTCAAAACCAGTTAGGTCAGTCCCTTTGTGAACGGGTATGCTATTATGTTTCAATTATCTACTTTGTCAATCAAATCTCTTTGACGGTAATAAACTGCTTTATCACATGTAACAATTCAGAGTATGCTCTCGACCTCTAATCAACTCTAAGTTCTATTACGAACCATATCGCGACATTGTTATCATATAACAATGTTATGAGATTCTCAACATTTGGAATCGGCTCAGTTATAAATTTGTGCACTTATATTTTTGTATACATTATTTTTATTGCAGCAATATTCAAGACGATGTACTTAGCCTTTTCATTGAATCAGCCATGGTCTTTCATTTCGAACATTTCCAACTTAAAGATTCTTAAGTTGAATTTATTATTGACATACTACACTCAATATTACTTATGAAATTTGAGTTTGGACACTCCTTCATAAGGAGTTTTTGTTCCTGTAAACAATTCTCTAGTATTTCATAAATACATGAGAACACTTCAAACAACCACTTAGTGATATCAATTTGGATTTGATATTTGCTTCATGTATCAAATACATAAACAAATCATGATATCGTAGGCAACACAACATGTATGATAATTCATTTTGCCAATGCAAAGGAATCAATCTTACATGTTCTGTATTAAATATTTTAATAAGGTGTCCTTGCATATCATTTGGGACATTCCTGACATCTTTTATACTTACTATAAAAGTCATCATTTAGTAATCCAATGTTGAGTATTAAAACAACTAAGGCTGATTTTAACACAAGTACATCGTTAAAATCAACAACGTGTTGTTTACTTATAGTTTAGAAATATCAATGTACCTTTTAACGTTCTTTCTTATGAACACACGCTGCCTCTTCATTTTGATTAAAAATCAAACTATTTGATATTTTGGTGCAGCAGCGGATAATACAAAACAAGGTAGATCGATGAAAGTAGCAATCGGCGGATTGATGAATACTGAAATGCCCAAATTCGTTGATCCGAAGATACCGAATTCTAGCTATCCCGAACTCGTTGATCGCGCACGATACCGGGTTCAAAGATCTGCGATTCTTCGCATGTTGATCTAGCGCACTAGATTTCGTGAATCGGCTTCTGCAGTCGTTGAATCGAGCGCACTCGATTAACCAAAAGAGGAGATAGGAGATTACACTCAACTACCAATTGGGTGAAAGCACAAAGCTAACAAAACAAGAGTTTTATTTCAAAATCAACTAAACTATTACAAATGGCACCACCGGCCTATTTATAGTAGTTACAAATCTCAACACAAATCTGTACAACTCTTAAGTCGTGTACGACTTATAACACCACGACCTAAAATAGATGACTCAAAAGTATACGACTTACCATAAGTCGTTCACGACTTATCAGATCACAACAGAAACATCACGACTTAAGACTTATAACAGAACGACTTAACAACATGTACAAAGAAACAATACAACATATAGATCATAGCGACTTAACAAAGCAACACATACAACACATCACGAATTTACAATACTTAGGTCGTTTCCGACCTATAACCTGCGACCTACGACTTAACAGGCCCAACGACTCAACAGCAGTGACATAACATTCTCCGCGACTTAACATAATCAACGGCATCTGGAGCGAGCGACCTAAAATGAACGGCATCCCTTCATCAGCGACTTAAAAGAGCGGCTTCATAAAAACTGCGCGACCTAAGTCTTTGCGACCTAAGCCTTCACGACCTAAGTCCTCGCGACTTATAGCGAGCGACCTATCTCTCCACATCTTCTCGCGACCTAACTTAGGTCGTTCATTTTCCTGCGACCTATCATAGGTCGTTTCTTTTTAGGTCGTAGTACTTTTTCCTTCAGCTCGTTAGCTCGCATACGACTTAACAATATGTTAGGTCGTTCCAGTGTCTTTTCCTTTAATTCGTTAGGTCGTAGACGACTTAAGCCTTTACTTTCCATAGGTCGTAGACCGCTTGAGTTAGGTCGTAAACTCATTAGCGACCTATGGCTTGCTTCTGCATCCGGTTTCACTGCCTCACCTTTACTAGGTCGTGAGCGACCTTCACTAGGTCGTGAGCGACCTAAAATTTCGTTAGGTCGTGAACGACCTAGGAGTTCTTCAGGCTGGGCCGCATCATCCTCCCCAGGTTGAGAAAAATTCGTCCTCGAATTTGCGCCCCCTTCTTCCACAACAAATTCATTCCTATGATACGGTATAAGATGTTTAACATTAAACACATTAGAAGTATACACATCTTCTGGCAGCCTCAACTTATAAGCGTTTTCATTGATTTTCTTCAAAATTTTGACTGGACCGATCTTCCGTGCTTTCAATTTATTGTATGTTCCCACCGGAAAACGATCCCTTGTTAACACTGCATAAACCCAATCACCTTCATTAAATTCAACACTCCTTCGCTTCAGATCTGCAGTTCGTTTGTACTTCTCATTCGCCTTTTCCAATCATTCTTGAACGATTTTATGACAATCTGTCAATCCTTCAACAAAATCAGCAGCTCGCTTGACTGTCTTCTTTGGTTGTGGTATGACCGTTAACTCCAACGGCCCCTTTGGCAAACTAGAATATACAATCTGAAATGGACTGAAACCCGTACTACGGTTCACCGCATGATTATGAGCAAACTCCGCTTGAGATAACTTCACATCCCAACTCTTCAGATTGTCTTGCACAAGACACCTCAACAAATTTCCCAACGATCTGTTCACGACCTCGGTCTGTCCATCCGTTTGCGGATGATAAGCGCTGCTAAAGTTCAACTTCGTTCCCACCATCTTCCACAAACTTAGCCAAAAATGACTCAGAAAACGAGTATCCCTATCCGACATAATAGATTCTGGCAATCCATGAAGTCGATAGATTTCTTTGAAAAATAATTGAGCAATATGAACAGCATCCGCCGTTTTCTTACAAGCAATAAAATGTGTCATTTTCGAAAATCGGTCAACCACCACATAAATGGAATCATTACCACGTTGCGTTCTCGGCAACCCCAACACAAAGTCCATACTCACATCAATCCATGGTTTAGTTGGTACAGGTAACGGCATATATAATCCAGCATTAGTCGCAGTTCCTTTCGAAACCTGACAGATATGACATCGTTCCACAAACCTTTCCACTTCTTTCCTCATTGATGGCCAAAAGTAAGACTGTGAAATCAACTGCAATGTACGATCTCTCCCAACATGTCCTTCTTCATGTAGCTCTTTTACAATCTTCATTCTCAAACTACAATCAGGTATGCATAATCGATTTCCTTTGAACAGAAAACCATCCACCATCAAAAACTCATCCGTCTCTCCCTCCTTGACTTTATCAACAAACTTTGCAAAGTAAGGATCATCGACAAATAATTTTGGTAGCACATCAAATCCTGTTACTTCAACTTTTATCATAGTTAACAAGTGATTCCTTCGGCTCAAAGCATCAGCCACACGATTCGTCACTCCTGACTTGTGTTTAACAACAAAAGTAAACTGTTGCAGATATGCAATCCATGATGCATGTCTCGCTGAAATCTTGTCTTGCCCTTGTAAATGCTTCAACGCCTCATGATCAGTGTAAAGAACAAACTCCTTCTGAAATAGATAATGTCTCCAGTGTTTAATAGCTTGCACACAACAGCATAAAATTCCACATCGTATGTACTATATCTCATCTTCGCTCCTGATAACTTCTCACTGAAATATGCAATCGGACGTCCCCTCTGACTCAACACTCCTCCAATCCCTACCTTGGATGCATCAGTATGTAGTTCAAACACTAGCTGAAAATCTGGTAGCACTAGAATTGGTGCTGACGTCAAGAGTTCTTTGATTCGCTCAAAAGCAACCCCTGCTTCCTTCGTCCATGCAAACTGTTTACCCTTCATACAATCAGTCACAGGCGCCATCACACTACTAAAGTGTGGAATAAACCTCCGATAAAATGAAGCCAACCCGTGAAAACTTCGAACTTCCGTTATCGTCTTAGGTTGCGGCCAATCTCTGATAGCTTCGATTTTACTTTGGCCAACCTGTATTCCTTCTTCCGACACAACATACCCCAGAAATAAAACACTCTTCGCCATAAAAACACACTTCTTTGTAGCAGCATAGAATTGTTCTTCACGAAGAATAATTAACACTTTCTTCAAATGCTGAACATGCTCTTCTGTACTAGCACTGTAGATCAGAATATCATCAAAGTAAACCACCACAAATTTCCCAATCTAATGCGAATCTGATGATAACCGCTCTTCAAGTCAATCTTAGAAAAGATCACGGACCCACTGATTTGATCTAACAGATCATCAAGCCTCGGCATCGGAAATCTGTATCTGATTGTTATCTTTTTCAATGCTCTACTATCTGTGCACATTCTCCATGAACCATCCTTCTTGGGTACCAACAAAGCTGGCACTGCACAAGGACTCAAACTCTCTTGGATTCGCCCCTGTTCAAGCATTTCCTCTACCTGCCTACGCAACTCTTCATGTTCTTTCGGACTCATTCTATAGTGTGGTCTATGTGGCAACACAACACCTGGAACAAGATCTATCTGATGTTGTATATCCCTCAACGGTGGCAACTCCGTTGGTAGCTCTTTAGGAAATACATCATTAAATTCTTCAAAAACTGGTTTGACTTCTTCAAGTATCTCAACCACTTCATTGCACTCTCGCCCAATCAACAAAAACACTTCAGGCTCCTCTTCAACTTCTTTAACAAACTCCTTCAAGGATAATAAAGTTTTCAGCTCTTCAATCTCCTCTAGTTTGTTTTCTTCTTGTAGTCGCTTCTTTGGAACTAGAGTAATCTTCATGCCTTCAAACATGAAACTGTAACTGTTCGTACGCCCATCATGTTGCACCGCCCTATCATACTGCCACGGTCTCCCCAGCAACAAATGACAGACATCCATATCTACCACATCGCACCAGATTTCATCCTTGTATTTCTTTCCAATTGACAAATTCACACAAGCCCTTCGTCCAACCTTCACCTCCCCGCCTTTTCTCAACCAAGCCAACTTGTATGGTTTCGGATGTTTCTCAGTCTTCAATGCCAATTTCCTCACCGCTTCTGAAGAAATTATATTATCACAGCTTCCGACATCAATAACAAATTTGCAAACTTTCCCCAGAATAGTACATGTCGACTGAAAAATATTGCTCCTTAACCAACTACAATCCTCCTCTTGCTTGGGTGTCAAACAAGACCTCCTCATCATCAGATTACAACCTTCGTCTCCTGACACTTCTTCTTCCTCCTCATCAGGTGGTGAATTGGAACAGTCAGCTTCTTCATCCTCATCCTCCGCTATCATAGCTCTCTTCTTCGGCTTTGGACATTCGCTACTTCTGTGGCCCATTTCTTGGCAATTATAACACTTGAAACCATTATTGACTTTCGTCTTCCCAACTGGTTTTGCAACAGCTTTTGAAACATTAGAACTTCCACTAACACCCTTCACTGGATTGTTGGAATTTGTAAACACACCACCTCCTCGTCTTCCCTATTTCTCCCAAGCTAACGCCTTCTGGTGTGCTTCCGCTACAGATCTGGGATCAAACATGTTAACCATATCCTGAATCTGCATTCGTAACCCCCCAACAAATCTAGCTGTCAATTGTTCTTCTGTCTCCATAATATCATTCCTCGCAATCAGTTGATAAAATTCGTCAGCATAGTCATTCACAGATTTCGTCCCTTGTCTCAAGTTTTGCAACCTCTGATACATAAGCGATTGATAGTTATAAGGTAAGAATGTGGCTTTCATCATTTTCCTCATCTTTTCCCATGATTCAACTTTTGACTTCCCCATCCGTTCACGTGTAAGTTTGGTTTGCTGCCACCATGCCAAAGCTCTACCCCTCAACCTTGTAGCAACCAACTTCACTCTACAATGTTCTGGAACTTCCTTGAAGTCAAAAATCTCCTCCACATTAGACAACCAATCCAGAAACTCTTCAACTTGCATACCACCCTTGAACTCTGGTATTTCAGTCTTCATCCCAGATTCCCACTTGTGATCATACTCCGCTTGATTTCTTCCTTGGCCTCGTCCATGAACACTACCTCCATCAAACTCCTCTTCAAAATCAGATGTATATCGTTGTCTATCTCGTCCACCCACATCTCTACTACCATCATTCCTTCCACCAACATCCCTTCTACCGACATTCCTCCGATCACGTTCCCGTTCGTCAACATTTCTATAACTGTCTCGGCTCATGCTTCGATGATCATTATCATTACTTCTCTCTCGATTGGAATGTGGCGAAACTCTACTTCTTCCATGGTTGGATTCAGGTGAAACCCTTCTCTGATTCTGATTCAGCTCCAACATCATCTTCTCTAAACGACCAATTCCTTCATTAAGCTTCTCACTAAAGTTTTCATTAATTCTTTGCTCCATCTCATCAGCTTCTTCTCTTCTATACAAAGCTTCTACGTTTTGGTGACGATTAGCTCTCCTTGGTGGCATGATTCAAAATTTTCTCAAACACTTCACACTTCAAATTCTCCAAAAGAATTGGCTCCAAGACTCGATCTAGCTATGATTGGCTAAATCAAGCTCTAATACCAAATGGTGCAGCAGCGGATAATACAAAACAAGGTAGATCGATGAAAGTAGCAATCGGCGGATTGATGAATACTGAAATGCCCAAATTCGTTGATCCGAAGATACCGAATTCTAGCTATCCCGAACTCGTTGATCGCGCACGATACCGGGTTCAAAGATCTGCGATTCTTCGCACGTTGATCTAGCGCACTAGATTCTGTGAATCGGCTTCTACAGTCGTTGAATCGAGCGCACTCGATTAACCGAAAGAGGAGATAGGAGATTACACTCAACTACCAATTGGATGAAAGCACAAAGCTAACAAAACAAGAGTTTTATTTCAAAATCAACTAAACTATTACAAATGGCACCACCGGCCTATTTATAGAAGTTACAAATCTCAACACAAATCTGTACAACTCTTAAGTCGTGTACGACTTATAACACCACGACCTAAAATAGACGACTCAAAAGTATACGACTTACCATAAGTCGTTCACGACTTATCAGATCACAACACAAACATCACGACTTAAGACTTATAACAGAACGACTTAACAACATGTACAAAGAAACAATACAACATATAGATCATAGCGACTTAACAAAGCAACACATACAACACATCACGAATTTACAATACTTAGGTCGTTTCCGACCTATAACCTGCGACCTACGACTTAACAGGCCCAACGACTCAACAACAGTGACATATCATTCTTCGCGACTTAACATAATCAACGGCATCTGGAGCGAGCGACCTAAAATGAACGGCATCCCTTCATCAGCGACTTAAAATAGCGGCTTCATAAAAACTGCGCGACCTAAGTCTTTGCGACCTAAGCCTTCACGACCTAAGCCTTCACGACCTAAGCCCTCGCGACTTAAGACTTCGCGACTTATAGCGAGCGACCTATCTCTCCACATCTTCTCGCGACCTAACTTAGGTCGTTCCATTTTCCTGCGACCTATCATAGGTCGTTTCTTTTTAGGTCGTAGTACTTTTCCCTTCAGCTCGTTAGCTCGCATACGACTTAACAGTATGTTAGGTCGTTCCAGTGTCTTTTCCTTTAATTCGTTAGGTCGTAGACGACTTAAGCCTTTACTTTCCATAGGTCGTAGACCACTTGAGTTAGGTCGTAAACTCATTAGCGACCTATGGCTTGCTTCTACATCCGGTTTCACTGCCTCACCTTTACTAGGTCGTGAGCGACCTTCACTAGGTCGTGAGCGACCTAAAATTTCGTTAGGTCGTGAATGACCTAGGAGTTCTTCAGGCTGGGCTGCATCATATTTCTATCAAAATACTTATTCAACCTTGATGCTTATAGACTGATACTTTTGTATCATTTCTTGGATCATATCCAAAGACTCACAAACTCGATATCGCTCCCACTGACTTTGAGACATTTTTGGTTAATATGTGTAAACAACTTACTCTAAATTGTTATTTAGAATTTTATGTTCCAATACATATGTACCAAAACACTAGGACTTATCAAGCGATAATTTTGTGAGTAAATCCAAATTGACTTGAACATGTTGAATATCGAATCTATTACGTCAATTTCAACAATTGAAATTTGCGATATTATTCTTATCAACATTGCTCATTTAATTCCAACCGCATTAGTCTTACTCATAAAGACACGGTTGAGGTCGATGGATCATGTCCCTTTAGTTACGACCACCAAAATCTATATTTTGATAGCGTACTTGGAATTCTTTCGGATTTGCGCATCATACCATATAGAGTCAACACTCTCAATGATTTAATTAAATAATCTAGGATTATATATTTTCGACATTAATAAGAAACTCATAATTTCTCTTCGATGTGCGAGAATACTTATTAAACATTCTAATGCTATGTGTTCGTTTATGTTAGTTGATTTCATTTCATCGCATATAATTAGTTCTTCCATGGATCATATCCAATTCCATTTTGCTACCAATAATTCGTGAAAGAAATTTATTCACAATGAAGTTGGTATATCTTGAAACAACAATTGCTTCTTAGTGCAATAGAATAGGTATTCATAAACGTTTTATGAATTGCTTTATTTATAAAACTGATTAGGTTTTAGTTTACAAAAATTATGTTCGAAACATGAATATGTCATCTAATGACAGTCTTTTCAAAATCCTTTTGGGGAGATTCATACAAGATCCCTCACGAACAATTATTACATGCAACCTTTCGACTCGCACAACCTGCCAACTCCTTGGCCTATGATATGTTGGAGTTTCTTATAAACCTTTATCTTGTAAAATTTGTAAACTGTTATTCAGATGAAATAATATTAACCTTGTGTACTACCCTTAAGTACCTTACTTCATAGAAAGAAACTAACTCAACTTCACTCATAATTAATCGTACATTGTCCAACAAATTTTGATTACTCCATATCGTTGCATCATTATGTACCACATGGATGAGTAATTTTGATATTGAATCTTTATTCATTTTAGGTACGTTCGGAATATTTTCCAATATACTCACTCATTCGATCAAATCAAATCATTTCTATCGCATGTTATTTTATTTACTTATGTTTTATGTTCTATAAGTTTACCATAGACATACTACATGTGTATCAAATACACATGTCCATGTCGATGATAACTCATCGGTGTGTATGACTGATGCAGTCCAGTTTGATGAAGTGTTAGGTCACGAGCGACCTAACGATCCCTTTAAGTCGCTGGAGCGACTTAGTGAAGCTCGCAAACGACCTCACGAGCTACTAAGTCAAAAACGACCTAGCGGATCGCGAGATAAGGAATTGCGACCTAACTTCGAAGATGTAATGCGAGTTAACAAAGTCCTAGGTCACGGGCGACCTAACCAAGCAGTGCAAAATGAAGCAAATTTAGGTCGTGTACGACCTAAGTCCAAGGTCGCTAAAGAAGGGTGCAAACGACCTAACTCACATGCCGCTTCTTTAGGTCGCAGGAAGATATGGAAAGATAGGTCGCTCACTTTAGGTCGCGAGGCCTTAGGTCGCGAAGATTTCCTGAAGCAATGTTTTTAGGTCATTCGACCTTATGCTGCTGAGAAGTTAGGTCACTGCCATCCATTTTTAAGTCGCTCAAGTATAGGTCGCAAGACTTAAGTCGCTGGAGAAGCTTAGGTCGCTGCTGCCGTGTGTGGGTTGTATTTTAGGTCGTTATGTTGTATTTCTTATGTTGCTGTAATGTGTTGTAACATGTTTTCTTATGTCGCTTTGTATATAAGTCGTAGGTCGGAAAGGAGTTAGGTCGGCCATGAATGTTGTGTTGTAAATATTAGGTCGCGGGTTTGTTAGGTCGTGAACGGCCTATGTGTTGTACAGTTTTGTATTGTGTGTTGTAAGCCTATAAATAGGCAGGTGGTATCATTTGTAAAGTTTTGGTTGATTTTGAATAAAACTTTTGTTTGTTAGCTTTGTGCTTTCATTAAATCGGTAGTTGAGTGTAATCTCCTATCTCCACCTTCGGTATTCAAGTGCGCTTGAATCAACGATCGCTGAAGCCGATTCACGATATCTAGTGCGCTAGATCAACGTACGAAGAATCGTAGATCTTTAAACACGGTATCATGCGCGATCAACGTGTTTGAGATAGCTAAAATCCGGTATCTTTGGATCAATGGATTTGGGCCATTCGGTATGTTCTATTCCACAATCGCTACTTTCACCGATTCATCATTTTTGTTATCCGCTGCTGCATCATTTGGTATCGGAGCTAGACTTAGCCAATCATAGCTAAGCTGAGTCTTGGAGCCAATTTTATTTGAAGAATTTGAAGTGTTAGAGCCGAGAGCAAGTTGAAGCCGAGCATCAAATTTGAAGATCAAGGCCGAAAGTTAAAGTGTTCAAATCAGATTTGTTCAAACCGAGAAGTTGAAGATTGTTTCATTTGACAATGCCGCCGAGAAGAGCCAATCGTCATCAAAATATTGAAGATTTGTATAAGCGAGAGGATGCCGAACAAATGGAACTACGCATTAGTAACAAATTCAATGAGAAGTTGGATGAAGGTATTGGGAGGTTAGAGAAATTGATGATGGACATGAACCAAGGTCAAAGAAGAAGGTCGCCAATCTCGAACCATGGAGGAAACAGAGTTTCGCCATCGGTTACGGAAGCGAGGAGGGTGTCGCCACAATCAGATCGAGGAAGAAGAGAATCATCAGTTTCATTGAGAAGAGAACATCATGGGTAAAGAGATGAAGAGAGAAGAACTCCACGTGAGTTTGAACATGAACCATACCGTGATGATGACAGACAAAGTAGAAGAGATATGCGAGATCATAGAGATGTGGGTGGTCGAGATCGTTATCGAAGTACATCTGTTTTTGATGAAGATGGAGGTAGATGTAGTGTTCATTCTCGAGATCGAGACCACGTGAGAAATGCATATCAGGATGTAGAAGATGAACGACGATGGGAATCGGGGATGAAAACTGAAATTCCAGAATTCAAGGGTGGAATGGTGGCTGAAGAGTTTTTGGATTGGTTGTCTAATGTTGAGGAGATTTTTGACTTTAAGGAAGTTCCCGAGCATCGAATAGTGAAGTTGGTTGCTACTCCTTTGAAAGGGAGTGCTATGGCATGGTGGCAGCAAACTAAACTTACGCGGGAAAGGATGGGAAAGTCAAAGATTGAGTCATGGGAGAAGATGAAGAAATTGATGAAAGCTACATTTTTGCCGTATAACTATCAGTCTCTTATGTATCAACGATTGCAGAATCTGAGACAGGGAATAAAGTCTGTGAATGATTATGCGGATGAGTTCTATCAGCTGATTGCGAGGAATGATATCATGGAGACAGAGGAGCAGTTGACAGCTAGATTTGTTGGAGGGTTGAGAATGCAGATTCAACATATGGTGAATATGTTTGATCCCAGATCTGTTGCTGAAGCACATCAAAAAGCTATCGCTTGGGAGAAGCAAGGAAGGGGAGGAGGTGGTATGTTTACGAATTCCAACAATCCAATGAAAGGGGCTAGTAGCAATGCGAATGTTTCGAAGGCAGTTGCAAAACCGGTTGTTAATGAAGTTGCTAAGACCAGAATCAATAGTGGT
Organism: Allium fistulosum; assembly: GCA_030737815.1. Lineage (NCBI taxonomy): Eukaryota > Viridiplantae > Streptophyta > Magnoliopsida > Asparagales > Amaryllidaceae > Allium > Allium fistulosum. The sequence continues at coordinate 448,545,936 of CM060903.1, forward strand.
ATCAAATGTTTCAATTGTCAGGAGATGGGTCACAAAAGCAATGAATGTACGAAGCCATAGAAGCGAACGATGATTGCTGAGGCAGAGGAAGATGAGGTAGAAGCTGACTGTTCTAATTCACTACATGATGAGGAGGAAGAGAATGTGTCGGGAGATGAAGGGTATTCATTGATGATGAAGAGCTCGTGTTTAACACCAAAACAGGAGGAGGAAACTAGCTGGTTGAGGAGTAACATCTTTCAATCAACATGTACTATCTTGGGAAGGATTTGCAAGTTTTTTATTGATGCAGGAAGTTGCGACAATATTATCTCTACAGAAGCTGTGAAGAAGTTAGCATTGAAAATAGAGAAGCATCTGAAACCTTACAAGTTAGCTTGGTTGAGGAAAGGTGGGGAGGTGAAAGTTGGACGAAGAGCTTGTGTTAATTTTTCAATTGGAAAGAAATACAAAGATGAAATTTGGTGCGATGTTGTGGACATGGACGTATGTCATCTGTTGCTGGGGAGACCGTGGCAATATGATAGGGCTGTGTAGCATGATGGTCGTACTAACAGTTATAGTTTCATGTTTGAGGGTACTAAAATCACTTTAATTCCTAAGAAGCGACAACACGAAGAAAGCAAGTCGGAGGAGATTGAAGAACTTAAAACTTTACTATCTTTGAAGGAGTTTGTTAAGGAAGTAGAAGAGGAGCCTGAAGTGTTTTTGTTGATTGGACGTGAGAGTAATGAAGTGGTTGAGATTCCTGAAGAAGTAAAGCCAGTGCTGGGAGAGTTTGACGATGTATTTCCTGAGGAGCTACCAACGGAGTTACCGCCGTCAAGAGACATTCAACATCAAATTGACCTTGTTCCAGGAGCTGTGTTACCACATATGCCACATTACAGAATGAGTCCAAAGGAACACGAGGAGTTGAGAAGGCAAGTGGAAGAGTTGCTTGAGCAGGGGCGTGTGCAGGAAAGTTTAAGTCCTTGTGCGGTGCCAGCTTTATTAGTACCAAAGAAGGATGGAACGTGGAGGATGTGCACTGATAGTCGAGCACTGAATAAGATTACAGTGAGATACAGATTTCCGATGCCGAGACTTGATGATTTGTTGGATCAGTTGAGCGGGGCTACTATCTTTTCGAAGATTGATTTGAAAAGTGGTTATCATCAAATTCGTATAAGACCAGGGGATGAATGGAAGACAGCATTCAAGACGAGAGAAGGATTATATGAATGGCTGGTCATGCCGTTTGGTCTTTCGAATGCACCAAATACATCTATGCGGGTGATGAATCAAATCTTTAGACCATTCATTGGGAAATTCGTGGTGGTGTATTTTGATGATATACTTATATATAGTAGAAGCGCAGAAGAGCACTTGCAACATTTGAGAGAAGTGTTGATGATATTGCGACAGGAACAATTTTATGCTGCAATGAAGAAATGCGTGTTCATGACGCATAGTGTTTTATTTTTGGGATATGTTATTTCAGATGGAGGTATACAGGTGGATCAGAATAAAGTTGAAGCAATCAGAAATTGGCCACAATCCAGGACGATTACAGAAGTTAGAAGCTTTCATGGTTTGGCATCATTCTACCGAAGGTTTATTCCATACTTCAGTAGTGTGATGGCACCAGTTACTGATTGTATGAAGGGGAAGCAATTTTCATGGTCGGAGGAAGCAGGAGTTGCTTCTGAGTGGATCAAAGGACTTTTGACGACAACACCAATTCTAGTATTACCAGACTTTTAGTTGTTGTTTGAATTGCATACTGATGCGTCGTAGGTTGGAATTGGAGGGGTGTTAAGTCAGAAGGGACGTCCTATTGCATATTTCAGTGAGAAGCTATCAGGAGCCAAGATGAGATATAATACTTATGATGTGGAATTTTATGCTATCGTACAAGCTGTGAAGCATTGGAGACATTATTTGTTTCATAAAGAATTTGTTTTATATACTGATCATGAGGCGTTGAAGCATATGCAGGGACAGGACAAGATTGCGGCAAGGCATGCTTTGTGGATTGCGTACTTACAACAATTTACATTTGTGGTGAAGCATAAATCGGGAGTTACGAATCGAGTGGCAGATGCATTGAGTCGAAGGAATCATTTGCTGACTACAATGAAGGTTGAAGTGACGGGGTTTGATGTATTGTCAGAATTATTTGTTGATGATCCTTACTTTGCGAAGTATGTGGATGAAGTCAAGGAGGGGAAGTCGGATGAGTTTGTCATGGTGGATGGTTTTCTTTTTAAAGGGAATCGATTGTGCATACCAGAGTGCAGCTTACGTATGAAGATTGTAAAGGAGTTGCATAAGGAAGGTCATGTGGGCCGAGATCGTACTTTGCAATTGATTTCTCAATCTTATTATTGGCCTTTGTTGAAGCGGGAAGTTGGAAAGTTTGTGGAGAGATGCCATATCTGTCAAGTTTTGAAGGGAACAACGATGAATGCGGGATTGTATATGTCATTACCCGTGCCTACCAGACCATGGGTTGATATCAGCATGGATTTTGTTTTGGGTTTTCCTAGAACTCAAAGGGGAAATGATTCTATTTTTGTGATAGTAGATAGATTTTCCAAGATGGCACATTTTATCGCTTGTAAGAAGACAGCTGATGCCGTCCGTGTTACTGAATTATTCTTTAAAGAAGTGTATCGATTGCATGGGCTACCTGAATCTATTGTTTCAGATCGGGATACTAGATTTCTAAGCCATTTTTGGTTAAGTTTGTGGAAGATGGTTGGAACGAAGCTAAATTTTAGTAGTGCCTATCATCCGCAATCTAATGGGCAAACGAAGGTGGTTAACAGATCGTTGGGGAACTTGTTGAGATGTCTCGTGAAAGATAACTTGAAGAGCTGGGATATGAAGTTATGTCAAGCAGAGTTTGCACATAATCATGCAGTCAACCGAAGTACTGGGTTCAGTCCGTTTCAGGTTGTATATTCAAGCTTGCCAAAGGGACCGTTGGATTTGACGACAATACCATATCAGAAGGGAGTTGTTAAACGAGCTGGTGATTTTGTGACTGAGTTACAGGAGTGCCACAGAACTGTTCATGAACGATTACTTGCATCGAATGAGAATATAAACAACTGGCGGATAAGAAGCGAAGGAGTGTGAACTTCAGAGAAGGTGATTTGGTTTACGCCATGTTGACAAAAGATTGTTTTCCAGTGGGAACATACAATAAATTGAAGGCGCGAAAGATTGGTCCAATAGAAATTTTGAAGAAAATAAATGAGAATGCGTATCAATTGCAACTACCAGATAGTGTTCATACTTCTGATGTTTTCAACGTCAAATACTTAATTCCGTATCATGGGAAGGAGTGTGTTGTGGAAGAGGAAGGTGCAAATTCGAGGACGAATTCTTTTCAACCGGGGGAGGATGATGCAGCCCAGTTTGATGAAGTGTTAGGTCGTGAGCGACCTAACGATCCCTTTAAGTCGCTGGAGCGACTTAGTGAAGCTCGCAAACGACCTAACGAGCTACTAAGTCAAAAACGACCTAGCGGATCGCGAGATAAGGAATTGCGACCTAACTTCGAAGATGTAATGCGAGTTAACAAAGTCCTAGGTCGCGGGTGACCTAACCAAGCAGTGCAAAATGAAGCAAATTTAGGTCGTGTACGACCTAAGTCCAAGGTCGCTGAAGAAGGGTGCAAACGACTTAACTCACATGCCGCTTCTTTAGGTCGCAGGAAGATATGGAAAGACAGGTCGCTCACTTTAGGTCGCTCACTTTAGGTCGCGAGGCCTTAGGTCGCGAAGATTTCCTGAAGAAATGTTTTTAGGTCGTTCGACCTTATGCTGCTGAGAAGTTAGGTCGCTGCCATCCATTTTTAAGTCGCTCAAGTATAGGTCGCAAGACTTAAGTCGTTGGAGAAGCTTAGGTCGCTGCTGCCGTGTGTGGGTTGTATTTTAGGTCGTTATGTTGTATTTCTTATGTCGCTGTATTGTGTTGTAAAATGTTTTCTTATGTCGCTTTGTATATAAGTCATAGGTCGGCAAGGAGTTAGGTCGGCCATGAATGTTGTGTTGTAAATATTAGGTCGCGGGTTTGTTAGGTCGTGAACGACCTATGTGTTGTACAGTTTTGTGTTGTGTGTTGTAAGCCTATAAATAGGCAGGTGGTATCATTTGTAAAGTTTTAGTTGATTTTGAATAAAACTTTTGTTTGTTAGCTTTGTGCTTTCATTAAATCGGTAGTTGAGTGTAATCTCCTATCTCCACCTTCGGTATTCAAGTGCGCTTGAATCAACGATCGCTGAAGCCGATTCACGATATCTAGTGCGCTAGATCAACGTACGAAGAATCGTAGATCTTTAAACACGGTATCATGCGCGATCAACGTGTTTGAGATAGCTAAAATCCGGTATCTTTGGATCAACGGATTTGGGCCATTCAGTATGTTCTATTCCACAATCGCTACTTTCACCGATTCATCATTTTTGTTATCCGTTGCTGCATCAATGACGAAGTACATGGAACCGTTTTGGTATTTATAGAATTATGATTGCATACATCTATATGTATCAATCTGAAGAGTTCATCAACTCTTATGATACTCCTACTAAATGGGTGCATATCCCTTTATTGTTTGAGATATAATTAACAAGCATCATATGATTCAAAATCATACAATAAAATTATTTCTCAAAACTACGGCTTAGTCTATAATTCCAAAACAACCATAAATAATATTAGATACTTCTGTACTTTCCAATGCATCACTTTTGTTATAAAAAATTACCACGTTATAGTTTATTTCACAAAGAATATTCTTGTTGAAATATAGCTATGTCTATTTTTTCAATCGATACCGAAAAATAATCATTATTTCATAAATAATGTATGGTAAGTTTTACGAAAACAATTTTCGTACTATGATGCAATTAATAAGTGTTATATGGCATGCTCCCACTATTTTTACCATTACTATAATAACATACTAAATTCGGAGGTCCATCATTCACTTAATACAATTTGTTTATTTCATACACTGCAACTATTTATAGTGGAGAGTTCGTTAACCAAATATCTTGAGCTTAAAGAAATAAATCTCATAGAAAATAATTTTCTATATGAAAATACATTTCGGAATAGAAATCATATTTCTTATTCCAATATTAAGTACCAATTATTATTACAATTCTTGTTTCCAATGTTTCTCTATGCAGCAAAAGTGACTATTCATTCTCTTCATCCCAACCATACCTTAAATTACATCTATTCTTATACACTCATTTTCCTTTTAAATTGTAACGACCGAGCAATTTTCGGCCCCCGAAAATCGACACTAATACGTTCACTGTATAGAGCGTCGATCAATCGGGTGCCGGAAATACCAGGTTGTTAGGGTTTAAGAAAAAGAGATAGAATAAGAAAACAGAAAACAACACAGAATCTCACATCGCAGCGGAACAAAATATAATATACAATAAAAGCATTTATACAAAAGAAAGCTATAACTATTGTTATACACACAAGTTATCAGAGTACAATCATCAACATATAAACTGGACAGTTATAATAACTTATCCTCAAATGCTGAATATACAACCTACAATACACAGCGGAATATAGTCAATTGCGTAAAATACGTCTTTGCCATCCGGCTCGTCTCTTGAGCTCCAAGCTTCCTAACCTGAAATTCTGTAATACTCGGTCCGACTCGAGCATTACAATAAAGTAACACCCGAGTCAGGCTGGAAACAGCGTGAGTAAAACACACTAATTTGAAAATACTTAAGTTATAAAAATCCTTTGAAAACCAAGATAACTCGTGCAACCACGACGAGTTTTATCTTATTAAAATCACAACTTTTTACAGAAATCCATTAATATTGCAATAGTGTCCAAGTACAATTACTTATTTAAAATGGTTGAATTTGTTAAATTAATCCAATTCCAGCATACTAGACTCTATATTCATTCCCATAAAGGTTCGTAGTTATTATCGAAGTGGTTCCGGATAACACTGATATCCGATTCCGGTCTCTTCGAATCCAAACGATAGATTTTTAAAGGCCAAGTTGTTTTAACAAAACAATTCAAATTCAGGGTGTCAACATTCATATGGAAACTTCACTACAGATGTCTATTTCCAATAAAACATCTCAACGTTTCTATTCCAGTCATTCAATTCATTTGGTTACTTAGTATCACGGTTACAGAACAATTTAGAATAAATATTTAAGAGTAATGAAGCCGAATCACATTTCGTTAAACTATTTCAACGATTCATAGCCAAGATTACCCAATCACAATCATCATCCGGTTAAATTTAAATAATCCAAAAATTAATCATATTCCTAACCTTGCTTACTTCTAAATTAAAATTAGTTACAAAACTATTTATTTTTAATTTAATTAAATTTAGAAATTTCATTAATAATTATCTTATATAAATCAACATAGGCTTATAAATTTAAAAGTTAAATTTGTTTATTAACTTCAACTATAAAAATTAATTTAATTCTATATTGTTTTTGAATTTAGATGAAAGAAAATAATGTTTAAAAAGTTAATAGGTCTTTAAATGATAACACTTGATAATACTTTATTTTTATTTTTATTTATTTAAAAACAAGGCCCGGCCCATCGGGCCAACACAAAAAAAAACAACCCACCCTCTTTTCTCTTTACCTTTTCTTCCTCCCTTATTTCCATTGCCTCCTTCCTCAAAGTGCACACAACCAAGAATCGATCCACGCGTGCAAGTGCACACAACCTCCAACCACTATCTCTCGCTGCCGGCCATCGCTCCAGGTCACCTCTGACCTTGCGAACCCACCGGCCATCTCAATTTCCCACGGCAACCTCTAACTCGAAATCTCGAACACAAGCTCGTGTCCAGGCAAATGAACCATCCCCTTCCTCCACCTCGTCCGACCATCTCCGACCACCGTCTCCCGCCAAACTGTGCCACTAGAACCACCGTGACCTCCTCTTCCTTTTCACACCATACCGCATGCCTAGAAACCCTCCACGACGCTGCCGTCCATCGACAATCGAAGACAACCAGGAACTTCCCTCTAACCCTACATCGACCCCGACCGACCACCACACCACCTTATAAAAAGCCTTACCATTTTTCTCGAGTTCCCCTTCCTTCCAGCCTCCTCCCGACCAAACCCAACCCTCAACACTGACCAGTTCGCTGGAATTCCATCCAAAACGAAATCCCGTTCAACTCCACTTTCCTCCCTCAATAACTCACTAAAAATTTTGTAACCACCTTCAAAAATCATCATTTCGTACGGCGATCACGTTCATATAAGCAAAAACATAAAACATGATACCCGAGTTTCTTCCATGTTGGTTTATCTTACTGTAAAATACACCTTGCAACATTTATACTTGATAATATTCAATGGAACCATTTTTAAAACAAAGTACAATTGAAAACAAACAGCTTTTCCTTTTAAATCATATCCTAAAACTAATTAGGTTATGAGGTAGGGATTTTAGAAGTTAAGCATAACTTCTTTTTTTTTTTAATATATACAGAGTAGAGGTAAAAAGAAAATGATGTACAGGCCTATGGTTTCTCTGGTTATAACACTCGATGTACATTCATATATAAGTGAATATATATATATATATATATATATATTCCTATACAAGCATACTTATCAAACATCACTTTTATTTCCACATCCAAGCATATAGCACAGGTTACAATATGAAAAGGATTAAGTTTTACTCACAGTTTTGATAAAACAGTGACACTGTTTTTGAAAGAAAATCGCTTGATTTTGCTTTTGCTTTTGCTCTACTGGCACTTTGTTTTTCTACAGAGTTTAATGGTAGTTTGTATTTTATTTTTTATTTTTTTTCTTTTACTTCCGGAATGCAAGAATGTTCAAGTGGTTACTTAGGCAGTGGTATTTATAGAAGAGAATGGAAAGGAGCAGGCTGAAGCTTGTTACAGGCTTTACACTTTTTTTTATTTTCCTTTTGGCTGATTTGATATGTTTCCATGTGATTTGATAATTTATAAGTGATTTGATTTTTTGTATGACTTGATTCGATGTTTTGTATGCTTGAGGTGATGCCTTACCATTTGATGTTTCCTTGTGTGTGTATATATATACTTATTTAATACAATACCCTTTTCATATATATATATATATATACATACTTATTTGCTATTTTACATAACATATGTACATATACTTTTACTTATGTTACCATATATACACATATGTTCAAATACACACATGGTTTTACAAATATAGATGTGTATATATATATATCCCATAAGCACTATATTTTATAAACATATACCCATATATATATATATTCATAAGTTTGAAATTGCCATTTTGGATTTTATACATTCACGTACATATATATATATACATATTTATTTTCATATACTATATTTTCATAACCACATATATCTAGACTTACATATTTATATATTTTTAATCATCATAAAGCTTGTATATATTTATATATATATATATATATGTATACATTTATGGATATTTTATCTTAAGTTAAATGGTGGAGTTCATATACTCTTCAATAAAATTTATCACATCCACGAATTTATAATTTAAAATTGAACGTAGTTTTTTTTAATAAATTTTATACATTCAGATATTTCCAATATCAGAGAATTTTTGTTTATTCAACCTATAACAATTTATATTTCAATAATTGAAATCAGTTAATTACCCAATATCCGATGGCTAAAAATCCAGGTCGTTACATTCCTCCCCCCTTAGAACTTTTCGTCCTCGAAAAGGAACGAAGCAAGAAATTTTAATTTTTGATGTATATTATTAAATAATCATCTTAAACATTTAAGCTCCTTACTCCTTTACTATACAAATACAAACACTTTAAATTACATAGTATTACCAACTAGTTTGGATAAAAATAATTTTTGATAACTTGATGTCTTAACAAGTCCATCCTTGTTCTTACAGAAATTTAGTCATACGTTGATCAGGCGTAGGATTGAAAATCTATAAGTACTTAGTAGACCCATTTTCAACACCCAGTGAAAATACTTGAAAAATATTTTACAAAAATGCTATGGAAAGTATCACCCCTTCCCCACGATGGATCGCACTTAACCCGATGATTGCGTCGCCATCCCGGCGAAATCATTAGAAAACCATAGGCATCCGCACCTCTCGACTTTCGCCATGGGAACACCACAGATCGCCGCTACAACAAGGTTGCATTGCTATCATAGCAAAACCGTAAGTAGTCTGTAGGAAATCACTGCCCCTCGAATTATGCTATCGAACGAAACTATACCACATAGATCGCAGGCTACACAAAGTGTGTCACTGTTCCAATGGAACCCAGTGTAGACTGTAGGCACTCGTTGCCACTCGAATTACACTATGGAACCAAACCACATAGATCGCAATCTACCGATGTTACGTCGCTCTCCCAACTAAATCAAAAGTAGATTGTAGGCATCATTGCCACCCGACTTACGCTATGGAACTGTGATAGATCGCAGTTACACAAGGGTTACGTTGCCATCACAGCTGTGCAGTTAATGCCCCGTTATTTCCACGCTATAACCCTGCTATATCTCATAGCGGATTTCTACCGCTATGATTTCTCCATAGAGCCCCAAATATAGCCTTTCCGTTTTAAGTCCCGCTATTTCCGCTATATCTCGTTATTCCCGCTATATTTCGCTATTTCCGCTATATCTTCTTTAAAAGAAATGAATTGAAAAATAACATTTATACATTATAAAAATTATGAATTATGTATATAATTTAATTTTTAATATATTTTCAGAAATGAAAATACTCTAATATTTAAAATTATTTATGTATTAATTATAATTCAATTGAATGTTAATTTTTCATTTAATTACCATTTTTATATTTGTAAAAACATTAAATATGAGTTTTATATGCTATTTTAGAGTCATCCGCTATATCCCACTATATTCTCGCTGTATCCCCTCTATGACTTTTTGCACCTCCGCTGCATTGAATCTTCCGAGCGCTTTAACTGCATAGCATCACAGCAAAACCCAATGTAACTATAGGCATCAACACCACTCGACTTACGCTACTCAACAAATGATCATCAGGAACTCATTGAGTTTTTTCCGGACGTCGTCTGGGATCCCAATTTTCATTGAACCCACCCTTTGGATTCCTAGGTAGAACCACCCAGTGGATCTCCTACTATAAGTTTCGGTTCTCATAACATATGACATTATCATAAGGACCGGGTCCAACCCTTTCCTTGACCCGTTTCTCGTGCTCTAGTATTGCTTCTTCCCATGCCTTACGTGCAGCTGCTCCCCACTCCCTACGCCTTGCCTTCCATTCATCTCCTTTTGCCATCTCTTACAACTTGGACTAGATTCTAGTGGTACTTCCTAACCTATAATTAAAACCTCGATTAGTCAAATTTCAGCTTTATTCTTATTCCCAAATATTCTTTTATTATTCCCGGCCATTTTTATAATTTAATCCACTAATTTGATAATCTGGTTCATTTTAATATTCTAGAATTCGAAAACCGTTTTTATTTCAAAAAAAAATCATTTGAAATCATTTAGACATAACTTCTTTTGCACCTCTTATCAAATCCATACTTTTCTTCTACAATTTAATATGTTTAACTTCCATCGGTTAAATTTTAATTTCACCCTGAAATTTTCAATTTCAGGTTATAAGTTCAAACTTATTTAACTAGGCCTGAGTTAAATTCCCAATTCGTTCCATCCATTTATCCTTCTCAATTTAAATTTTTACATTCCAAATTTAAATTTCTTATCAATATCACTTCCCACTTATAATTTCAAAAACTTATTTTTCCTTGGGTCATACTTCACATTCTTAGGGGGATTCCAGAATTCAAACACCGATATTTATTTCAAATCCACTTTGAAGTCATATATATATACATACATATATATCCATTTACATATCAAGCCACACTTTTAAATTTTAAACCACCTTTGGTTTTTGTCCAAACAAATTCATTTTTAATTTATGGGTCACATATATAACTTATACATATAATTCCTTTCCTTAAAACATTTCACCCTGTTTTTATCATTGTTTATTCTGTAATAAACATCCTTTATTAAGACCGAACCACCAATTTATGATAATAATCCATATTATCATATCTAGAAATCAAACACACCATATTCTCCATAATAATTTTCTAGAAGATTATTTCTATATATAAAATATAATCAGGGTAAATTTATTCCATTTCAAAACACTTTGAAAAATACTTCCGAATTTCCGGAATTTTAAATTCTGTTTTTGAGTCTACTTTTAGTTTAACTTATTTGTATAGCTTGCTCTCATCCTTTCTATTTGGTTATATATATGTTACCACTTAAATTTAATAATTTTATTTGATTATAATAATTACAACCAATATCCTTAATATACTATAGTATTTTTAGAAAAATTATTCCTTTATATAAATTAAAATATAATCTTTAATAAAAATTATTTAAAAATCATTTTTAAAATCATTATAAAAGAAAATAACAAATAATCCCTCATATAATACACTCAACTCATTCTAGGGTACTACTGACCCTATCTCTAATGAGTAAATCCCCACCAGAGCCAAGGTTCTCACTTGACCTTCAGTCCTGATACCACGTGTAACGACCGGGCGATTTTCGACCCCCGAAAATCGACACTAATACATTAACTGTATAGATTGCCGAGCAATCGAGTGCTAGAAATACCAGGTTCTTAGGGTTTAAGAAAAAGAGATAGAATAAGAAAACAGAAAACAACACAGAATCTCACATCGCAATGGAACAAAATATAATATACAATAACAGCATTTATACAAAAGAAAGCTATAACTGTTATTATACACACAAGTTATCAGAGTACAATCATCAACATATAAACTAGACAGTTATAATAACTTATCCCTAAATGCTGAACATACAACCTACATTACACAGCGAAATATAGTCAATTGCGTAGAATACGTCTCTGCCATCCAGCTCGTCTCCTGAGCTCCAAGCGTCCTAACCTTAAATTCTGTAATACTCGGTCTGACCCGAGCATTACAATAAAGTAACACTCGAGTCAGGTTGGAAACCAGCGTGAGTAAAACCCACTAATTTGAAAATACTTAAGTTATAAAAATCCTTTGAAAACAAAAATAACTCATGCAACCACGGCGAGTTTTATCTTATTAAAATCACAAATTTTACAGAAATCCATCGATATTGCAATAGTGTCCAAGTACAATTACTTATTTAAAATGGTTGAATTTGTTAAATTAATCCAATTCCAGCATACTAGACTCTATATTCAAACCCATAAAGGTTCGTAGTTATTATCAAAGTGGTTCCGGACAACACTGATATCCGATTCCGGTCTCTTCGAATCCAAACGATAAATTTTTAAAGGCCAAGTTGTTTTAACAAAACAATTCAAATTCAGGGTGTCAATATTCATATGGAAACTTCACTACAAATGTCTATTTCCAATAAAACGTCTCAATGTTTCTATTCCAATCATTCAATTCATTTGGTTACTTAGTATCACGGGCACAGAACAATTTAGAATAAATATTTAAGAGTAATGAAGCCGAATCACATTTCGTTAAACTATTTCAACGACTCATAGCCAAGATTACCCAATCACAATCATCATCCAGTTAAATTTAAATAAGCCAAAAATTAATCATATTCCTAACCCTACTTACTTCTAAATTAAAATTAGTTACAAAACTATTTATTTTTAATTTAATTAAATTTAGAAATTTCATTAATAATTATCTTATATAAATCAACATAGGCTTATAAATTTAAAAGTTAAGTTTGTTTATTAACTTCAATTATAAAATTAATTTAATTCTATATTGTTTTTGAATTTAGATGAAAGAAAACAATGTTTAAAAAGTTAATAGGTTTTTAAATGATAACACTTGATAATACTTTATCTTTATTTTTATTTATTTAAAAACAAGGCCCGGCCCATCGGGCCAACACAAAAAAACAACCCGCCATCCTTTTTCTTTACCTTTTCTTCCTCCCTTATTTCCAATGCCTCCTTCCTCACCGTGCACACAACCAAGAATCAATCCACGCATGCAAGTGCACACAACCTCAAGCCACTATCTCTCGCCGCCGGCCATCGCCCCAGGTCGCCTCCGACCTTGTGAACTGTAACGACTCGAATTTTTCGCGTTCGAAAATCGAGATCCATACTTTACATTATACTCGAATGCCGCAGATTCAACCGTTCAAATCCGATTCGCCGAAGCTTATAACACCATTAAGTATAACAACACAACAGAATAAAGAAAACAATGATATCATATACAACTCCAATGAATACAATATCCAGAATGATATACAACAATGATATCAATATGATACAACAATATCAGAGATAAATAATAATGATACAGCGGAAATAACAGCAAATGGAAGAGATCTCCAAATGATCTACAAAAAAGAATGAGTCCAACTTCTCCAACGTCAAGCTCGAACCACAAGGAGAAGCAAGTGCAGTCCTGAACTCCAAGAACTGAACCAGCTCCAGATAATCTACTCAACCTGAATATCTGAGAAACCCAACTCTAGACTGCCCGTGTGGAAAATTATGGGCACCCAGAGTTTAGGAAGGGAACAATAAACTCCAGGTCAGTCATGGGACTGGTGTGAGCAACAAAAACAGTTTATCTTTAAACAAACACAAAAGGCTTTTAAACATTGAAACCCGCAATGCTTTTGGAAAATGAAACTACCATAAGGCCTCCCGCCACACACACAATGCAATCGCAGAATTGGAGGAGATTTCTCCTTATGATAGTCAAACATGCTTACTACGCAAACAAAACTCCTTTGATATTATTACTAGTGCATAGTGTGAAAATATTTCGAAAGTATAATATCAATCTTAGCCAGCATACAACATTTCATCGTATGCCTACTATAGCTACCATGTTCAATAACAGGTTACCGCCACATTCCATGGCAGGTTATATAGCTAAAAACCGTACAGGGTTCGTATTGCTTCTTTGGATTTCCAACAAATGGTCAGTGAAAGGAACTTCCTTACACCGAAATAGAAACGCCTCTGGAAAGACGCCCCGGATCCTAACCGGATCTCTGCAAACAAAAGGCCGACGCTACCTCACGCTGTACAGCTGTAACTAGGTAACTAACACATTGACGCTACCTCACGCTGTACAGTGTAACTAGGTAACTAACACACGAGTCATTTCATCCCCCGGTCGTCACCGACCTTTATCCGAGGTACCTCGATCACAAAGCAACAACCACAAAGTATAATAACTATGCAGCATCAACATAGGTAAAATATCTGGGCTTCATACCATGATATCACCTTTTATCCAGAAGGAAATGACATACCCTAGGAACGCTACCCCTACAAACCTTTGTCGCAACATTCCTGTTTCGACCATTACCGGGTTGTGAGGCTCGACGAAGTCTCGTCCACAAAGCGACGCTTTTTCACAAAGCCACGCTTTTTCACAAAGCCACGCTTTTCACAAAGCAACGCTTTTTCACAAAGCAACGCTTTTTCACAAAGCAACGCTTTTTCACAAAGCACGCTTTGACCAACAAATGATCATCAGCACTTCGTATGCCACATTACCAAATTGGGAATGTATCACTAGTAACCATCAACTACATAACCTCTAAGCTCGTACGTCTCAGAGAAGGGTGTTAAGCTAAGAGAATAAATTCTCCGCCACCAACAGAAATGCATTTGATAGAAACCAGCTTTACATCTCAAAGTGTAACGTCAGACACACATCCATACAAGTCTGTTCCGGGTTCGAACAGAACCGAAGGCACTTCCAAAGAAGCCCTTGCAATCCGGGTATTCACAATCCCGATCGGACTTCCCATCACTTAGGGAATCTCTATACCGGGCGCTACTCGGTGCAGAGACAATCGATAGGTCATCCTATCGCTCTCGCAAATACCCGGTCTTCACCACCGGTCTTCAAATGCTATCCATATCGTCGTATCACTATTCGGAATGGGTTATATAACACAAAGGTCTTTTCCCGGCTAACCCGAATAACGAGCGCAATTAAAAATCATATGGATACTGGGGTCTCAGTTAAATCACAGCTTAAAGCCCAAAACTTTTCATTCGAATGGTAAAACAATTTACCATTTCCAATCTTTTAAACAAAAAGATTCATTTCAAAAACCTTCAATGGTTTAAACAATTTCCACACTTTTAATCTTTTAAACAAAAAAGATTCAATTCACAAAGTTCACTCCGTTCACAAAGATTCATTTATGGATTTCAAAACAATTTCCATTTCACTTGGATTAACTCGTTAAATCTTTAAGTCAAGATTTAACTTATAGCTTTCAAAACTAGTTTCCAAAGATTCATTCATTGCCTTTCAAAACAATTCTATTTCAAGTTGGATTAAGTCATTCGGTCTTTGAAATCAAAGACTCATTTCATAGTTTTCAAAACATTTCAATTCTATTTCAAACTTGAAACCGTTCAACACAATTTGGAAATCCTTTCTTAAAATGAAAGCTATTATTATTTGAAAACAAGTAGTTTTCGTTTCAGAAAAAAATCCAGTTATATTTACACGAGTTAAAACCCTTGAATTAAATTCAAATTCCCAAATCAATACATTTAAAATGGTTAACCCATATATAACTTGTACAGCATCTTTAATCCCTAGTTTCAAATCATAGGATTCAATTTCAACTTGAATTCAAATTTAAATCAAATTATTTAAATTTTCAAAACTCGATTAAGTTATTCAAAATAACTTTTATCTTTGAAATTCCATTTCAAAAGCTTTTCATATTAAACCCCAATTTCCAATTTCAAAATCAATTGAAATTAAAATTTTAAATTTCAAAAACATTGAATTTAAATCATCTGTGACTTAACCGATTCCCACGTGAAATCCATATTTGTGTGTGTAAGAGTGTGGTCCAGGGGTTTCACACAATAGTGCACAACATCAATCATCACAGATATATCGATAAGCGGTATAATCGATAATGCTTATCTTCATTCACAGATTCATAGATAAAATTAATTTATCAGTCACAAAGATTCACTATTACAATTCGATGTGGGTTTCGGATAACCAACTGGAATCTGACTCCCTGTCACATTGAAATTCAAGTGTCGTTTACGGGTCAATGGGTTTTCATATTCATACAACAGTATATAACAGCTCAGCACAAAGCATTACATATCACGTAGCATCACATCACATATCAATGAAATGAATCCAACACACATCATTCAAGAACAATAAAACATCTTCAATTAAGATGAGTAAATCATGTGGTTTAAAATTTATTAACCGCAAAATTAGTTTTATTATTAAAATCTTTTTATCAATGATTAATTATCATTATACGTTGGTTGCTTTGGAAAGTGAAGATTACTTTAAATAACATTTTATCTTAATTTCATTTCAAATTACATTATTTATTTCATAAAAAATAACTTTGTAAAATAATGTATCTAATATTTTGAAAATATTTTACTTAAATCTCTAATTCATTCAAACTTTAATCCACTCATCATTTTGAAATCATGGGAAAAAAAATGTTCAAAAGTTTGAAAATCTTTAAAGTAAGACTGTTTTTCGTTGTAGACCCGAGACTACTTCGAGTCACCCCCGAAACCATTTCCTATTTACTTCGGGTTTCGTGGAAAATCAACCTGAGAGCCAAATTTTCAAACCAAATTTTTTTCTAAGTATTATTACCCGGCACGACAACATTTTATACACGAGTTAATACCCGAGCTTTCAAACGTTTCTCCCCATGCTGGATTCGAGTCACCTACCCTCTTCCCCAACCATACCCACTGATACAACCCAAGCCTCGTGCACGTGCACACGCTTCGTCACTGCTCCGATCGATGCTACGACCTCAAACAAGTCGTCGACGACCATCTCAACTCAACCGATCCTCCAAAAACCCGAATCACCCCATAGAACCAAAAATGAATGAATTCGAACTCATCAGGCTGATAACCCGATCATCAATCACCTCATATCCCCCATCTCCGTCCACCGGCGACCATGGCCTCGAGCCTGGACCTCCGCCTGAGTTCCACATTTCTTTTCTCATTACTCCGATCCAACTCGACGCGTTGTCGACGCCGCAAATGCCTCGAAATCAACCACAACCCAAACTATATCTTAAACCCTAACTTATCCCCGCCGTGCTACCACGATGTTCTAGAAAATCAGTAACCATTTTTCCCACGATCATCGTCCAACAAGCAAACTCCGGCCAAAGCCCCGAGACTACAGAATATCACGATCGCCAGAAATTGGCAATTTCCCAATTTTCGATCAACCCCTAAATCCTCCATGGATTCAGGCTTAAAAATTTGGATTTTACCTTTAAAAATCATACTTTTCAAAATCGAATTAGACCATATAAACAAAACTTGAGTTTGAAATACTTTAATTTCTGACTTGAAAAGATTTCCTCTGTAATTTTTTTCTTTCCAGTGAATCTATTCACAAATTTTGCTTTAAAACATTTAAAAAAAAATCAAATCTGGTTAAGACTAACATATTTCATTAAGGGATCAAATTCTAACAGAAATTGGGGAAGGAGATTAAGATTTTTAAACTTATTTAGTCTGTTTAAACAAGACAGAGCAAGATATCAATATACAGACATTCACATAAATATATACATAGTTATCCAACTATATTCTAGGAAAAATACATCCATGAAGTTATATTCACAACATAACAACAGTTATTTATCACATGCATTAGTATGTGAACACAGATTAAGCTTCCTTAAAATAAATGTTTTACTCACAGATTTACAGGCATCAGATGCATACTTTAAAATTTGAAAAGATGATGTTACTCATAGAAAAAAGGATTTTGTTTAGAAGTTTGCTCACCTTGGTTTGAAAATGAACAGAGCTACTACTTGAAACAGACTAAAGAAATGCAAACTGAAATCTTCTTTTGATTCTTCGATTGATCTGGTTTGAGTTGGGTAGATTGTTGTTGTTGTTGTTTAAGTTTGAAGTTTTAAAGATGTTGCTTTTGTTTTTCTCAGTTTTGAAATGGAACGAAAATGAAATGAAGTGAGAAGAGCTGATATACAATTGAGTTTACAAGTGAAAAATATTGTACAGGTGATAATTACTTTGTACAAGTAATGTTATTTATTTTTTTCTTTGTACCATCATTCAGAGATTTCTTTTCATTTTGGAGGCTGAACATTAATTGACTTGTACAAAGTATATACATATATCTATGCGCATATCTTCTCTTGCAGCCAAAGATATCTTATTTTTCTTTTGTTTATGTCCTCACCACTTTCCTTGCATTGATGATCTTGTACCATATTACCTTATTTTATACATGGCATTTCGGCTGTACAAGTTGAAGAAATTTGGGTGGCTTCATTTATTAGCTTGTACAATATAACTTTTTATTTCCTTCGGCAGTACCAACATATGAGATAGTGGTGGCTAAAGATATTTGCATATATATATATAATGTTGTCTTTATTTTCATGAGTACATACTTAACTATGTATAGATGTTTGTTAGAATTTAATTTATATGTTTATTTCTATTTTACAAATCTATATAATTCATCTTATATATATTTATATCTCTATTTTAAATATTTGTTATTATTATTTTACTTCAATATTTTATTGTCTTATATTTATATTTATCTATTTATTAAATCCAAATTATTATTAACCATCAATTCTAGATTTTATATGATCATATATATATTCTACAAAGGATCGGGGAAACTCGCTTCCATCTATCGATTAATTTCACAATTTAATTCAAAAATTAAATTAATTATCAATTTAAATTTAATTAAAATCCGGGGTCGTTACACGAACCCACCGGCCATCCCAATTTCCCACGGCAACCTCTAACTCGAAATCTCGAACACAAGCTCATGTCCAGGCAAATGAACCATCCCTTTCCTCCACCTCGTCCGACCATCTTTGACCACCATCTCCTGCCAAACTGCGCCACTAGGACCGCCGTGACCTCCTCTTCCTTTTCCCTCCACACCGCATGCCTAGAAACCATCCACGACACTGCCGTCCATCGACACCAAACACAACCAGGAATTTCCTTCTAACCCTACATCGACCCCGACCGACCACCACACCACCCTATAAAAAGCCTCACCATTTTTCCTGAGTTCCCCTTCCTTCCAGCCTTCTCCCGACCCTTAACACTGATCGGTTCATCGGAATTCCATCCAAAATGAAATCATGTTCAACTCCACTTTCCTCCCTCAATACCTCACTAAAAATTTCGTAACCTCCTTCAAACATCATCATTTCATAGGGCGATCACATTCATATAAGCAAAAACATAAAACATGATACCAAATTTCTTCCATGTTGGGTTATCTTACTGTAAAATACACTTTTCAACATTTATACTTGATAATATTCAACGAAACCATTTTTAAAACAAAGTACAATTGAAAACAAATAGCTTTTCTTTTTAAATAAAATCCTAAAACTAATTAGGTTGTGAGGTAGGGATTTTAGAAGCTAAGCATAACTTTTTTTAATATATATATATATATAGTAGAGGTAAACAGAAAATGATGTACATGCCTGTGGTTTCTCTGGTTATAACACTCGATATACATTCATATATAAGTGTGTGTGTGTGCGTGTGTATTCCCACACAAGCATACTTATCAAACAACACTTCTATTTCCACATCCAAGCATATAGCACAGGTTATAGTATGAAAAGGATTAAGTTTTACTCACAGTTTTGATAAAACAGAGACACTGTTTTTGAAAGAAAATTACTTGCTTTTGCTTTTGCTCTACTGGCACTTTTTTTTCTACAGAGTTTAATGGTAGTTTGTATTTTATTTTTTTATTTTTCTTTTTTCTTTTACTTCCGGAATGCAAGAATGTTCAAGTGGTTACTTAGGCAATGGTATTTATAGAAGGGAATGGAAAGGAGCAGGCTGAAGCTTGTTACAAGCTTTACACCTTTTTTTTTCCTTTTGGATGATTTGATATGTTTCCATGTGATTTGATAATTTATAAGTGATTTGATTTTTTATATGACTTGATTCAATGTTTTGTATGCTTGAGGTGATGCCTTGCCATGATGATGTTTCCTTGTGTGTATATATATATATACTTATTTACAGATACAATACCCTTTCAATAAATATATATATACATATATATCTACTTATTTACTATTTTACGTAACATATGTACATATACTTTTACTTATGTTACTATATATATACACATACATTCAAATACACACATGGTTTTACAAATATAGATGTGTGTGTGTGTATCCCACAAGCACTATATTTTATAAACATATACCCATATATATATATATATATTCATAAGTTTGAAATTGCCATTTTGGAGTTTATACATTCACATACATATACATATATACATATTTATTTTCATATATTATAATTTCATAACATAATATATCTAGACTTACATATATATATATATATATTTTTAATCATCATAAAGCTTGTATATATATATACACATTTATGGATATTTTATCTTAAGTTAAATGGTGGAGTTCATATACACTTCAATAAAATTAATCATATCCAGGAATTTATAATTTAAAATTGAACGTACATTAAGATATTTCCAATATCAGAGAATTTTTGTTTATTCAACTTATAACAATTTATATTTCAATAATTGAAATCAATTAATTACCCAATATCTGATGGATAAAAATCCAGGTCGTTACATAAATGGTCAAACTATTCAAAAGAAAACCTTACTACAATATCATAACAAACTCTTTACAAAAGCGCATTCGATTATCCTTAACAATTAAGGACATCAAATATGTTGCACTTTACGTAAATCGATCAAAATGACATTTCAGCGATTGAGTTCTTAGATCTACCTTGTAGTTTTTGGTCTTGTGTTACATTAACACAATATGATCCCTTTTGTAATCAATCAAGTTAAATGCATGATCTCAAAATACTATTTAATTGGCTTATTTCCAATGAACTATATTCATTAAAGTATAGTACATTACAACTGTGACCGTTCACCATATAACATTTATAAATGATAGTATATGGATCAAATATCTGTAACCTTGTATTGCTGTTAGAGTTTGAAACTCATAGGGTGCAATACACGGTCTCAACCAAATAAGCACGTAAGCGACCATTTTATGAATGTATTAAGTAGTTGTAAAATTAGACACTTGCATGGGTATAGAAAACATTGACATGCAATAGGCATTTAACAGTGGGTATTATATTTCCATTTGTCAACTTTCAATTCAGTTCGTTTGTATATGCTAATTAATAAATATTTTATCAATCATATTAAATGCACAAATTTATCATTGTAGATAATTATTACATTATTTAGCATATGTTCTTACAATATTAGAAAGGTTAAACGTTACCATTTCATTTTCCTAATAAGGCTCCCACTAGTCTTTTATGTTTCTCCAAACCATAAGATGAAACATAAAAGTCTTTTGAATTCACTAGTGGGTGTTAGGACTCGTCTGTCTTAGTATTCTGACCTTGAGTTTGCTCAACAAATCATAACCCTACAAGCGATGGATAACTCCTTATCGGTTGTATCACATACAACTCCTAACCTATTTTTCCTTGTCCTAATCTAATTTTGACCTTGAGTTTGCTCAACAAATCGAAAGATATTATTCACTCATACCTACCACATCGCGACGGCCTAAGTATAGTATATGTATCTTGAGTTTGCTCAACAAATACATATAGTTATCTTACCTCGTCTATTCAATATATTAATAATACTACACATAACATCCCTAGATTGAGTTTGCTCAACAACTAAGGAGTTTGCAAGTAATTTATTAATATATATATATATATGGTAGAGGCGAACATTATATTGAAGATTCATAATCTTCGGTATATTATATTGAGTGATATCGACTTATGGAATAATGTATTTCTTATGAAATATCCTCGTGATTCAAGTGTCAAATGCATCAAAAATCATAGTATACATACATTTACGTATGTATTTATTCTTTAAGTCTATTTGGGTTTCTTTAATGTTCCACCTTTAGTTTATACGCTCATATTATATAAGTTTCATTATTATATAACTTTTATATTTTAATTAACTTATACAATAATCTTGTGTATAACATTTATTAATTAAATCTTATTTAATTAATTTTAATTAATTAACTCTTTAATTAATTTTAAATTAGTATTTCAATACAACTTTTATATTAGACATGTAACAACCCGTATATTTGGACCATTTAAATTGACAATAATCCACACATGTCAATTTAAATAGTACAAAACACGAATCATAAATGGAGTATATGTATATAAATGAGAATCATCACAGAATCACAGAAGATATAACATAACAGAATAGTGCAGCGGAATTACAACAATGTCATAATAGTAGTTCATGAAGCTACTAAGTAAATACAACAATGTCTCAAATAAAGAAATACAACAACATAGATGTCCAAATAGTCCAAATGGAAAGAACAATACTGATAAAGATAAGATAGTCTTCAAGTCTTCAGCTCTAAATAAGCAGCAGCAGCAATCCTCAGTCTGATCCGAGCATATGCACAAACAAACACTCGAATCAGGACATGTATTCTTATACAGATAATATGGTTCAAAATTTGAAATAACAATAACTCAAAGATGATTGGAATAAGCATCTTTCAGGATCCGATAAACTATCTATACATAGTAGAGTACGATAAATAGATAATGTCTATCAGTAATATAAAGATATCAAAATAGTGTTAAGTCATGGCCCATTCCACCCTTAACACATTTTTATTCCCAAAAGCATATACAAGACCGTAGTTTCCCCAAAACCGGAAGTCACCAGAGGGCAATCCATATACTAAAGGTACAAATCAAAATCGTAGTGGTCGCGCATAAATGGAATACAAGTATGACAAGGCACATGAGGCAATACCCAAGGTAGTGACACTACCGTTCGCCTGATCCGGACTGGTGAGAACGCAACTCCGCAGCGCCCGCAACACCATGAAACAACACTCCCAATTCAAGGGTGCGCACCAATCAATCACAAAGTAAAAGAATAGTTTACGAAGAAGTGTGTCCACTTGAGGTAGCTAATCCTCCATTGGCCCGGCACAGCTCCTGTTTTAGTCATTTCCAATTTGACACAAGTGTCAAGGCTATCCATTATCGTTCACTTTCTTCAATCATCAACGTTCGTCAATCCAACCACTTCATTCTGGATCATCACTTCGCGTATAATTATTAAAGTGGTTTCCGGTTTAGACAGTGAGTATGTCCCAAACCGATTCCGGTTCCTTTAATAACCTTCGTGATTATAACACCGATTGGTCGTTAATATATTTCAAAACCAAAACAATTTCAATTTCAATTGGAGTTCGTAAATCGACAATTCGTTAGTCTTTCGAAATCAATTTCCAAAATTACGTTTCAAACTTTCCAATTTCAATTTCAACATTTCTATAATTCAATTTCAAAGTTTCAATTAAAACAATTCAAATATTCATTGCATTTTGTATATAAGTTCATTCCAAAATCATTTAACTAAATTTAACGTTCAAAACGATTTAAATCGATTATCGCTTCCATCGATATTCATTAAATTAATTTATCATTAATCAATTTCAATTCAATTTCCAATTCATTTCGTTACGTCTTAAGTTCGATTTCATTATCCAAGTTTACAACTTATTTACAATTCTTGTCAAATCCAATTCTTTAAATTACAAGCCTTTCATTTGTTTCGATAAAGCGCATTCTATTTCTTATCAAAGAAATTCCTTTCAGATTTCAAAACTTAGTTAAAACTTATTTTCACTTGTTCAATAATTCAATTTCTCTTGATAAAGATATTCAATTCAATTTAATTTATAATTCGATCTCATCAAAATTTTCAATAATTTCAAATCTTAATTATTAATTATTCAAACTCATTCATTAATAATTCCAAACTTAATTGTTAATAAATTCAAAATTTAATTATTAATTATTTCAAACTTCGTTATTAATAATTTCACAACTTAACTATTAATAATTTTAAAAGTTAATTATTAATAATTTCAAAACTTAATTATTAATAATTTCAAAAGTTAATTATCAATAATTTCAAAACTTACTTATTAATAATTTCAAAATTTTATTTTTTAAAATAATTCTAAATTTAATTATTAAATAATTAAATTTTAAACAATATTCTTTTTGTCAATTTCTACGTTAACATTTGTTTTCAAATTCAAATACTCACATTTACATTCATTCGAATTTAAATTCCAATTTATTCAAAACCTTGTTATTCGTCAAATAAAACTTTATTTTATTTAAATCAAAACATTGACCAATCGGGTTTAATTTAATTTTCTATCCTAAGTCAAAGTTATTTGGGTATTTATCATTTCAACCCGATTCCATTTCAATTTAAAAATCAAAGCATACAAAGGGAACTTGCAGTGTGATAGCTGGGATGGTGTCAAAGTAAATAAACAAGCAATAACATCCATTCACAACAATTCAAAAATTTTCAAATAATCCCGAAATAATCGTATTAATTCGCGTTTGTTATTTACGCAAATTAATATAACTATTTCTAGAATCTACTCTATCATTCAAGTAGATTAAAGATTATAACATTTCGGTTTCACTTGTCGTTCAATTTCAACTACAACAGTTAATTCAATATACGTTCAAGAGTCCAAAGTGAAATTTATCAATTTCTACGTGTCAATTTACTTAACAATTAAAAGGGGTCATATTTAACTAATCAATATTCATCATATAAAGGGGTCAAGCTAACAATCAAAATTCGACATATATAATTCATTTTAAATCGTTAATCATTCTATATCCAATTTTTAACTTGCAATAATTTATCACTTAACAATAACAATTAACATCCAATTCAACATCACATAGCAATCATTTTTCAATTCAAACTTGCATAAGAATATAGTCGTGAAAATTAATTCACCTTCCGTGGATAAAGAAACTGACGGCGAAGCAAAATAAGCACGAAAGAAGTCGGAACAGTACGAACAACGAACACTGCAATATCGACAAAAGAGACGATATTAATTCAATGAATATCAAATATATTTTATAAAATTATATAAATACGCTTACCAACGACGGAGAAAGACGAAAGCTGAAAATCGATGCTGCTGCAAAAAGCTTAACCGGTCGCTTCTGCACACAACGAGAAAGAAAAGTTGGTTACTATTTTTGGCAACCAAAATAGATATTTGCGTAAATACTCTTCTGCAAAATCTAACAGCTACTTGAAAATCTCAGCTTCAAGATATTGTTTTTAAAAAAAAAAAACAAAACAAGCCGTTACTTCAAGGAACGCAACATGCATTCAATTTCACGCGTGCATATACAACATCGCACACGTTCCCATCTACCTCCCTTTCCCCTACTTGCTGTAAACCTCCAACTCAAGCATATTTTCTTCTTTTTTTTTTATACAAACCAAGGCTCAAAAATGCGGCAGCTCCCCTACACTTTCACGCACGCAACATTGCTTCCCTACACTACACACAACACACAGAGCACTACTTCCCTACATGTAACTTTATTTTTCCCTTTCTATTGCATGCCAACATTTACATCCTCCCACTTCCCTCACTTCTTGCAACCCTCCATCATATGCATGCAACCACAACATATGCACGCACACTTGTTTCTTTTTTTTTCTTTTTCTTAGAACACGTAAAAGTGCTTCCATAAGCATATACAGCCTATATATAGGCATGCGTTTTTTCCAGACATTCACGGCCAAACGCTTTTTGTTTTATTTTTTTTCTTCTTTTCAGGCGAAAATTATGAAGAAGAAGAGAATATGAGAGAGAAGAGAAAGAAGTACCTGAAGAGATACAAGTTTGAGATGGAACGGTCTGAAGTGAAAAACGAAATGTTTCTTTTATATTTACTATCTGAGTACAGTAATAAATTTCTATTGAACTTTGTACAGTCACATTCATTTCCAATTCTCACCGAATTCCCAAACGTTCACACATATTCTCAAGCAACTCTTAGCTTCCAACTACCCTCTTTAATGCCTCAGCTGAGATAAATTTTGTTTTCCTTTGGATACGGGCTAAGGATGTGGGCTGGAATTGTTAACCGGTCCGTTCGGAACGGTAAATTTTAACGCGACGCTTTGCGACTGATTCCGATTAACACGAACAAGTATACCATTTTGATCAGCGCGATGACGCGCTTACAACGGTATACAGATAATGGTGGTATGATTTTTATTACAAAATTTCGAATTTCACATTATCGGAAAATGCAGGAAAAATGCCGAAAATAAGAACGACGGAGCTAAAGAAGTCCGAATTTTGGAAAACGAAAAATGACGCCTTGCTCAGAAGATGGTTTAGAATTTTTCTATGTAAAAATATTCGGGTTCGAAAGATAAAAATTTTCGCGTTTTAAAATGAACTGTTATACAGTAAAACGCGAACGAAATTTTCAGTGATATTTTACGACGAAACTTTACCACTATCAATAACCCACTAGGCGCATTTTATAACCAAAGTTTGGATGTAAATTGAGATCGTTTAGAAATTTCAAAATTTTATATTAAAACGTTGGATTTTTAAATTTTAAATTGGGTCGGAAATTCAGGGTCGTTACAAGACATATCAATTATAACCTTTATAGTGTATACTATAGCCTTTATAGTATAACACATATATCTTATATATGCGTATTTTTTATTTAATTAATTAACCTTTAATTAATTTATTTAATTAAACAATTTTAATTAAATCATATTAATTTAAAAATTTATCTTACGTACATGTATAATTATGTTATCTTACCACTTTAAAATAACATAACATATATCGACATATATAATACATGCATATCAGTATTAATTAATTAACTCATTTAATTAATTTATTTTATTAATCTTATTAATAAATTTTAAATTTTGAAATTAATATTTGAACAGTTTCAAACATTTTGAAATTTTCATTATCTTTTCAAACATTTTGAAAATTTCATGTTATATTATAACCTTTTATAATAAACATGTTTTTATTTTAAATTTAACTTTCAAATTTAAAATCTTGTCTCGAATTTCAAAACTATTGTGAAAACTAGTCTAAGGTCCAATTCAAATTGAGCCTTTTGTATTAGGGGCAACCTTTGCGCTCACATCACCTTTCAGGCCAGACAGGTAACCAGGTAGGACAGGGTACTTGATTACCCAATTCCAATCCTAAACATCACCTTTCTCGACATCGTACTAAGTGCGCAAACTTAATTAATTAACCCTAACATGACTAATTTAGACCACATAGCTATTGGGCTCTGATACCATTGTTGGAACTGGGCCAGCCCGTAGTGGAAGAAATGGATGAATTTCAAAAAATTTACCATTTTGGATCTTTAATGAGCCTATGAAGTCTAAATGTATATTAGGTCCAATCCAATAAAACATTAAATAAAGTATTATTTTATTTAAAGTTCGTTAAAAGGAAGTTAAAATTTAATTTAGTTTAAATGTATAGTGCATCATATACACTCAACAATTGTTTATAACAGATAATTTAGGGAAGGAAACCATTCATTTCTTTCCTTAAAAACAGGTAATTAATTGAGAGTATAATAAACATTATATGAAGAGAGAAGCCTTCTATTCTCTCTCTCTCTAATTAAAGTGATTGGGTCATTAAATGATATTAATTGGCAATTTATTCATGGCATAAAATGTAACTATTGCCCGAATGTACTTTACTGTAAATTATGACAGGAAATAAATCAATCGTATAAGAAAATAAAGGGAGATGTGTTTTAATGGAATGATAAAAACATTTCCTATTCCTTCCTTAAAAATTTTCCCTATTAATTCCTTTTTAAATGCTTACCAGATGTAACGACCCGATATTTTGGACTATTCGCATCTGCACATGTCGAACTTGAATAATTCAAAATACCGAATTGTTAATTAAATTTGGCAAAACTGAACATATACAGTAAATAAATAGAACACAGATCACAGACACAGAGTAATAAATGCAGCGAAAACAAAAGATAGTAGTTCATGAAGCTACTATATACATATCAGAGTTAAATAAGGTACAACAGATGTCTCAGATATAATAATCAAATACAATATCAGAATACATCACTGGAATCAACTGAATATCTGAAAGCTGGATAGATAGCTGGATCTCCAAGCGAAGCTCCAACTCCAAAGGTGAGTCTCGAATACTGGTACACTCAGTCTGACCCGAGCGTAAAGCAAAACACAAAACACTCGAGTCAGGATTAACATTCTTATATCAATAAATCCAACTCAAGTGAAATAGCAACTGAAATACAAGTAACTCAAAGGATGTTTGGAATAACCATCCTTTAAGGATCCATTAAACTATCTACTATGTACTAGTGTACGATAAGTAGATAATGCCTATCAGTAATATAAAATATCAAAATAGTGTTAAGGCGTTACCATTATTCCCCTTAACACATTTTTTATATAAGCGTCATAGACTATACAGCACTGTAAACTCCACCGTAAACTAGTGGGATATCAGGGAGTACTCCATAGGTATAACACAAAACAAATCGTAGTGGTCGCGTATAAAGGAATACAAGTATGACAAGGCACATGAGGCAATACCCAAGGTAGTGAAACTACCGTTTGCCTGATCCGGACTGGTGAGAACGCATCGCCGCAGCGATCGCAACACCGCGAAACAACACTCCCAAATCAAGGGTGCACCAATCGACAACAAGTAATGAGTAGTTTTTAAAGAAGTGTGTTCGCTCGAGGTAGCTGACCCCATTTGGCCCGGCATGGCTCCTATTTTAGTCATTTCCAATTTAACACAAGTGTCAAGGCTATCCATTATCGTTCTCTTTCTTCAGTCATCACGTACATCATTCCAACCACTTCATTCTGGATCACACTCCGCGTATAGTTATTAAAATGGTTTTCGGTTTAGACAGTGAGTATGTCCCTAAACGATTCCGGTCTCTTTAATAACCTTCGTAATTATTACACCGATTGGTCGTTTATATATTTCAAAAACCAAATCAATTACAATTTCAATTAGAATTTGTAAATCAACATTTCATTCGTCTTTCTAAAACAATTTCCATAATTTACGTTTCAAAACTTCCAAATTTACCATTTCAAAACTCTATAATTAAATTTCAATTTTTTGATTAAAACAATTCCAATATTCATTTAAATTCATATATAAGTTTCATTTCGAAATTATTTAAATTAATTTAATTTAACATTCAAATCAATTTAAATCCATTGATCAATTTTATTCAATGTTCAATAAGTAAATTTACCTTTCAAAACAATTTCTATTTAACTTCCAATTTATTTAATCAATTATTTAAGTTCAACTTCATTATATCAAAACTTACAAATTGCATTAAATTAAATTCATCAAATCAAATTCTTTACATTTCAAGTCTTACATTTATTTCAATAAAACACATTTTATTTCTTGTTAGAGAAATTCAATTTCACTTATTTATTTACTTAGTTACAATTTCAAAACTTAATAAATAAAGAAACTTAATTTCACTTATTAAAAATTTCCATTTCAATTATCAAAGAATTCAATTTTATTTAATTGTTAAATAATTCAATCTCATTAAATTATTAAATAATTTCAAAACTTAATTATTAACTAATTTCAAAACTTAATTATTAATAATTCCAAATTTAATTATTAAATAATTAATTTTAAAACAACGTTCTTTCATCATCTATTATGTTAATATTTTGATTCAGATTATTAAATATTAACATTTCCTTTCATTAAAATTCAAATTTCAACTTTGTTTCAAAACCATATTATTTATTCAAGTAAAGTCTTCATTTTATTTTTATATCAAATTATTGACCAATCGATTTTTATTTGATTCTCTATCCTAGGTCAAAGTTCAATTTGGGTATTTATCATTTCAACCCAATTCCAATTCAATTCAAAATCAAAGCATAGCAAAGGGAACTTGCAGTGTGATAACTAGGATGGTGTCAAAGTAAATAAACAAGCAATAACAACAACTAATATCAATCCATTAATCAATTCAAAAAATCTCGAAATAATCGTATTAGTCTACATTTGTTGTTTATGCAAATTAATATAATTATTTCTAGAATCTACACTATCATTTCATGTAGATTAAAGATTATTACATTTATCTATATGGTTCTTCACTTGATATTCATTATTCAATTTATACTACATCAATTTTATACAACATACATTCAATGGTTCAAGGTGTAGTTAACACTATTTCTACGTGTTAGTTTATTTAACATTTAAAGGGGTCATATTATGAAAATGTCATCTAATCAAATTCAACTCATATATCAAATCTAACTATCCTACGTCAAATTCAATTACATATTATCTATCACTTCAACATTAACAATTTAACATCCAATGTCAAACATCAAACAATCAATCATTTATCAGCCAAACTGGATTATCATTGTATAAATAACAAATAAGGGTGTCAGATGTCACAGGTGAACTGATACAGGTAATAACATATATAACAGTGTAAATAACTAACAACAGCATATTTCAATTGTCGTTTCAATTGAAATCAAATTTAATAAATAAAAGAACATTAATCGTGAGTGATTGCTCACCTTTCGAGGCTAAAGATGATTCGACAAATGGAAAGAGCCACGAATCCAAGCACAAATTTGCAAAGCAAAGTAGATTGGCACGAACTCGACGAATATAGCTAATAGCAGAAATCAACGGGAACGGATCAAATTAGCTTGATATAAAATTTAGGCGAGATGTATTTATATTATAAATTTCCTTAAACCCAATATTACTTTCAAAACAGAAAATGAAATCTTTATACAATAACCAAACACGCAGATATTTTGAAGCTGTGTAAAACAAATATATATATGAAGCTTAATATAATATATTGCTTTAACAAAATAAACTATACTTCAACTCTAATTAAAACAAAATATATTACAGGATACTAACGGTCCTTTATAAACATAACTATTAAAAATCTTTTCATAAACAAAATTTACTAATATAGAAATACTAACATATAACTGAACTGCTCTATATATACTATTATTTTATACCTACTGACCATAGATATAATATACTATAAATAAAACAAAGTGTATGTAGTACACAATATAACTTACATTATTAAACTTGTATACTGTACCCAAATCAAATATGAGTTTATATACTATATATATATATTTGAAAAAATCAAAATCTTTATATATAAACACTGGAAACCGTATATAGATGATAATAAAGCAAACGCAGACTATAATTATATTTATATAATACTTACTTTTAAACATGTATACCTTACTGCATATAGTAACATATATAAGTTTATATGTATTCAACAGCCAACTACTTCATATACAAATATAAATATGACTTATACAAACATTATTTCGCTCTTAGGCATGTAAACAGAAGTTATATATAATGTATAAACTTGTATATATTTAAATATAAGTCATATAAGCAAGGATTATAACCTATGATATAGACAGCACACTATTCAAGGCATTAAAATAATTACTAGTATTAAACATATATATACCTAGAATCAAGAAAAAATAAATGAAGCTTACTCCCGATCAAGTTGGAGGGGCTTCGGTGGTTGAAGGCCGACAATGGAAGAAAGGGAGTAAGTGGGGAGCCTGGGGTCGGCCTCTGGACGGAAGTGGAAGAAGAAAAGGCGGAGCTGACGTGGACGTGGCGAAGGCAAAGGTTAGTCGTGGCTAGTTGTCGGTAGGCGAAGTCTAGGTCGGGTAGGCTGCTCGCGCCGAAGTTGTTTGGCTAAGGAGAGGAGAAGAAAAACCAGGCTGGAACGAACAGCGGAGATAGCTGAGCCAGGCGAAAGGAGGAAATGCGAAAGGTGGTGGTGTTGATCAGCTTTGATCGGCTGTGGTGCTTGGTTGTGGTCGAGTTGCTCATGGGCTAGAGGAGCTCGGCCAGATTCACGGCATGGGGATGGGCGTCGAGTGGAGTTCGCAGGCTTATCGTGTGGGTTGCATTCGGTTGTTGGAAGCTTGTCGGCATGGGTGGTGATGACTTCGAAGTGGGGAGAGGCCGAGGTGATTGAGCTTGCGTTGGGATGAGTGGAAGAGGATCGACTGCTTGGTGAGTGAGGAGATGGCGGCCGACGTTCGATTCAGGGGGCGAGGCTACTCACGGTGATGGGCGAATTCGGGGAAGTGCTTGGGTGGAGAGGGTGGCTTGGTGGTTGAGCAAGAAAGATGAGGCAGGCAAAAGGCTATTGCAGAATGGATAAGCATATTCTGTGAATGTATGAACATGAACAGGCTATAAAAGCAAACATGAATAGAAACATAAAAGTGGAGAGAAATGAAAAGACAAAAGTTTATAAATTTAACCAATGTGAATCGAAAACGTAAAGCACGAATTCAGAGATATTATAAAGGAAAACAGCTATTAGGTTGTCTCGGGACAACGAAAAGGCACAAGGAAACAAAAGCTTCCGAACGGTTACCGATACGATGAACTGTTTCATATATTCTATCGTGCAACGAATATCAAAACACAGAATTGAATATACCATTGAGATCAGCATGATGATACGATCAAAATGGTATACAGATGTCAGTGGTATGATTGAATTATAAAAGTTTGAATTTTCTACCAGTGGAAAATGCAACAAAAACGCAGAAAAATAAGATCGACGGAGCTAAAGAAGTCCGAATTTGGAAAAACGAAAAATGACGCCTCACTTAGAAGATGATTTAGAATTTTCTATATAAAAATATTTAGGTTTCCAAAACATTTTATTTTCATCAATTTCTAACTGATTAAATTGAAATAAAATTACACACAAAATAAACTTTCATATTTTTAGATGAAAATTTACTAGTTGCTATGTTTAACTAGATGCATTTCAAATATTAAACTTTTTATTTCAAAATTTTATTTTAAAATTTCACAAAAAATCAATTAATCACATTATTAAAACAGTTAAAATTTACGGGTCGTTACACTCTCCCCCACTCAAAACTTTTCGTCCCCGAAAAGGAAGGAGGTAGGAGAATAGAAACAACCAGAAAGAAAATAGATTGTAATACAAGTAAAACAATTAATTTAAACCATATAAATTTTAATTTAAATTAATTTATATTCAACAATTTGGTTAAATCCCTTTGAGTTCACTTAAGTTAAATCAATCTATCTATTTCTAAATTCATTATCTTATTATCTATTCATCATCAATTAACAATTTCTAAATCATCAATTTGTATAATCATTTATTGTACTCATATTTTATTCAACAAAGTTAATTCTTTTATTCCAAATTATTATTAAGTTTATTCCTCTTAATATATCTGATTACATATATTTAAACCATATAAATTAATTTAAACCATATAAATTTCAATTTCAATTAATTTTTATTCAATAATTGGTTCAAATTTATAAGGTATTTTCATAAGTTGATCTAATTTCAATTTGTTAATTCTTTCAGAACAAAATTTATTATATTCATCTCATTCAATTAACTTATTATTCTATCATCTTTATTAGCATTTTTTTCTTTTTTTTATAATTAAAATCTAAGTGTATAATATTTATTATAAACACTCAAATTTTATTTACAAAATCATTTTATATTGTATATTATCCAATTACATTTTAACTTTTTGAGCAATTTAGGTAAGTTATTTTGAATGCAATTGAGTATTATACAAGTAGATTTCTAATTGAATTCTCCCAAGTTTAAATATTAATTCAAAGTTTTGGTTTTATTTATAATTGAAATCGTCTTTTACCCAAATTTTAAGAATTAAATTTCCGATTAACTTCACACAATTTAGAGATAAATATGTATATAATATATATATCAAATTAAATTAAATTTAAATAATATACCTATATATATAAATCAAATCATACTTAAGAAATTTAAATTGATTTCATTTCCAAAACAAAACTGTAGTAAATCTACGAATTGGTCTCTTCCTTTCGAAACTCGAAAATGAATGTCGATGATGTGGCCGCCATCACCGAAATTATTTTCCAGCGACAAAGAGAAGAGCACTGATTTCAACATTTAAAATTCTTTGAAAACGGTTTCAATTTGAAAATACCTTCAATAATATACATTTTAAAAAATTTAAAAACCAAAGCCTGGAAATTAAATTCTCAAATTATAAATTTTAAATTCATTTAAATTTCAAATCAGTTTATAACCCATGTTTAAAAATTCATTTATAGAACAATAAGTGATAATCAATTATTATCATTTCAACAACCAATTTAATTAACTTATTAAATTTCAGAAAATTTTACTTATATATATAATATATATTCATACAAATTTATTTCATTTAGCAAATTTGAAAATAATATTGTGTCAGTTTGCTCTGTTCAAGTGTTTTGGAAATCCTATTGATAGCGTAGATCAGACGAATTGATCGGAAACCCAAATCAACATCAACAACTCAAACAACACAACATATATTAAAACATTTATACATATTAGTTTACAAATACATTTCTTTGCTCGACAATACAGGAATGAATTTTCAAAATAAGGATAGGGTTTCAAATTTGATGGACTCAAATCAAAGAGAAATTTGATTCGAAGATAAGTTCGAAACAAAGATATGATGATTGATAACAAAGTAGGAAGCTTGATAAATTTATATAAATCGCGGGCAACCTTAACCGGGTCAACCGTGACTTCAAGAATAAGATCAATGTAGAATTCCGAGGCAAATCGACATTTGATCTCAAGAAATAGAATTTGGCATAACCAAAGATGTCAGCATCTTAACCGAGGATATATAAATCTCCGATGAATCCATTCTATCGTAAAAGAGTTTCACCCCTTTACAAATCAATTTAAGATTGGAGGGACCACCAACTCATTATAAATATCATTCAAGGTGGAGTTAAGGGATACTCCGGAATTAGAAGACGAATAGTGAGGGACACGAATGGATTTTGGAACCACAGGGAACGTTCCAAAATACAAAGGAATCGAGTCAAAAGGAAGAGATTCAACTCGAATGAAAGTGATTCTGTAAATACATTTACCCTATATGCTGAGTTTTGCCTAGAGCTACCAAAGCTCTGATACCAACTGTAACGACCCGCTATTTTGGACTATTCGCATCCGCACATGTCGAACTTGAATAATTCAAAACACCGAATTGTTAATTAAATTTGGCAAAACTGAACATATACAGTAAATAAATAGAACACAGATCACAGACATAGAGTAATAAATGCAGCGGAAACAAAAGATAGTAGTTCATGAAGCTACTATATACATATCAGAGTTAAATAAGGTACAACAGATGTCTCGGATACAATATTCAAATACAATATCAGAATACATCACTGGAATCAACTGAATATCTAAAAGCTAGATAGATAGCTGGATCTCCAAGCGAAGCTCCAACTCCAAAGGTGAGTCTCGAATACTGGTACACTCAGTCTGACCCGAGCATAAAGCAAAACACAAAACACTCGAGTCAGGATTAACATTCTTATATCAATAAATCCAACTCAAGTGAAATAGCAACTGAAATACAAGTAACTAAAAGGATGTTTGGAATAACCATCCTTTAAGGATCCGTTAAACTATCTACTATGTAGTAGTGTACGATAAGTAGATAATGCCTATCAGTAATATAAAATATCAAAATAGTGTTAAGGCGTTACCATTACTCCCCTTAACACATTTTTTATATAAGCGTCATAGACTATATAGCACTGTAAACTCCACCGTAAACTAGTGGGATATCAGGGAGTACTCCATAGGTATAACACAAAACAAATCGTAGTGGTCGCGTATAAAGGAATACAAGTATGACAAGGCACATGAGGCAATACCCAAGGTAGTGAAACTACCGTTTGCCTAATCCGGACTGGTGAGAACGCATCGCCGCAGCGATCGCAACACCGCGAAACAACACTCCCAAATCAAGGGTGCACCAATCGACAACAAGTAATGAGTAGTTTTCGAAGAAGTGTGTTCGCTCGAGGTAGATGACCCCATTTGGCCCGGCACGGCTCTTGTTTTAGTCATTTCCAATTTGACACAAGTGTCAAGGCTATCCATTATCGTTCTCTTTCTTCAGTCATCACGTACATCATTCCAACCACTTCATTCTGGATCACACTTCGCGTATAGTTATTAAAGTGGTTTTCGGTTTAGACAGTGAGTATGTCCCTAACCGATTCCGGTCTCTTTAATAACTTTCGTAATTATTACACCGATTGGTCGTTTATATATTTCAAAAACCAAATCAATTACAATTTCAATTAGAATTTGTAAATCAGCATTTCATTCGTCTTTCTAAAACAATTTCCATAATTTACGTTTCAAAACTTCCAAATTTACCATTTCAAAACTCTATAATTAAATTTCAATTTTTTGATTAAAACAATTCCAATATTCATTTAAATTCATATATAAGTTTCATTTCGAAATTATTTAAATTAATTTAATTTAACATTCAAATCAATTTAAATCCATTGATCAATTTTATTCAATGTTCAATAAATAAATTTATCTTTCAAAATAATTTCTATTTAACTTCCAATTTATTTAATCAATTATTTAAGTTCAACTTCATTATATCAAAACTTACAAATTGCATTAAATTAAATTCATCAAATCAAATTCTTTACATTTCAAGTCTTACATTTATTTCAATAAAATACATTTTATTTCTTGTTAGATAAATTCAATTTCACTTATTTATTTACTTAGTTACAATTTCAAATCTCAATTAATAAAGAAACTTAATTTCACTTATTAAAAATTTCCATTTCAATTATCAAAGAATTTAATTTTATTTAATTGTTAAATAATTCAATCTCATTAAATTATTAAATAATTTCAAAACTTAATTATTAACTAATTTCAAAACTTAATTATTAATAATTCCAAATTTAATATTAAATAATTAATTTTAAAACAACGTTCTTTCATCATCTATTATGTTAATATTTTGATTCAGATTATTAAATATTAACATTTCCTTTCATTAAAATTCAAATTTCAACTTTGTTTCAAAACCATATTATTTATTCAAGTAAAGTCTTCATTTTATTTTTATATCAAATTATTGACCAATCGATTTTTATTTGATTCTCTATCCTAGGTCAAAGTTCAATTTGGGTATTTATCATTTCAACCCGATTCCAATTCAATTCAAAATCAAAGCATAGCAAAGGGAACTTGTAGTGTGATAACTGGGATGGTGTCAAAGTAAATAAACAAGCAATAACAACAACCAATATCAAATCAATCCAATAATCAATTCAAATAATATCGAAATAATCGTATTAATCTACATTTGTTGTTTATGCAAATTAATATAATTATTTCTAGAATCTACACTATCATTTCATGTAGATTAAAGATTATTACATTTGTCTATATGGTTATTCACTTGATATTCATTATTCAATTTATACTACATCAATTTTATACAACATACATTCAATGGTTCAAGGTGTAGTTAACACTATTTCTACGTGTCAGTTTATTTAACATTTAAAGGGGTCATATTATGCAAATGTCATCTAATCAAATTTAACACATATATCAAATCTAACTATCCTACGTCAAATTCAATTACATATTATCTATCACTTCAACATTAACAATTTAACATCCAATGTCAAACATCAAACAATCAATCATTTATCAGCCAAACTGGATTATCATTGTATAAATAACAAATAAGGGTGTCAGATGTCACAGGTGAACTGATACAGGTAATAACATATATAACCGTGTAAATAACTAACAACAGCATATTTCAATTGTCGTTTCAATTGAAATCAAATTTAATAAATAAAAGAACATTAATCGTGAGTGATTGCTCACCTTTCGAGGCTAAAGATGATTCGACAAATGGAAAGAGCCACGAATCCAAGGATGAATTTACAAAGCAAAGTAGATTGGCACGAACTCGACGAATATAGCTATGAGAAGAAATCAACGGGAACAGATGAAATTAGCTTGATATAAAATTTAGGCGAGATGTATTTATATTATAAATTTCCTTAAACCCAATATTACTTTCAAAACAGAAAATGAAATCTTTATACAATAACCAAACACGCAGATATTTAGAAGCTGTGTAAAACAAATATATATATATATATATATGAAGCTTAATATAATATATTGCTTTAACAAAATAAACTATACTTCAACTCTAATTAAAACAAAATATATTACAGGATACTAACGGTCCTTTATAAACATAACTATTAAAAATCTTTTCATAAACAAAATTTACTAATATAGAAATACTAACATATAACTGAACTGCTCTATATATACTATTATTTTATACCTACTGACCATAGATATAATATACTATAAATAAAACAAAGTGTATGTAGTACACGATATAACTTACATTATTAAACTTGTATACTGTACCCAAATCAAATATGAGTTTATATACTATATATATATTTGAAAAAATCAAAATCTTTATATATAAACACTGGAAACCGTATATAGATGATAATAAAGCAAACGAAGACTATAATTATATCTATATAATACTTACTTTTAAACATGTATACCTTACTGCATATAGTAACATATATAAGTTTATATGTATTCAACAACCAACTACTTCATATACAAATATAAATATGACTTATACAAACATTATTTCGCTCTTAGGCATGTAAACAAAAGTTATATATAATGTATAAACTTGTATATATTTAAACATAAGTCATATAAGCAAGGATTATAACCTATGATATAGACAACACACTATTCAAGGCATTAAAATAATTACTAGTATTAAACATATATATACCTAGAATCAAGAAAAAAGAAACGAAGCTTACTCCCGAGCAAGTTGGAGGGGCTTCGGTGGTTGAAGGCCGACAATGGAAGAAAGGGAGTAAGTGGGGAGCATGGGGTCGGCCTCTGGACGGAAGTGGAAGAAGAAAAGGCGGAGCTGACGTGGCAAAGGCAAAGGTTAGTCGTGGCTAGTTGTCGGTAGGCGAAGTCTAGGTCGGGTAGGCTGCTCGCGCCGAAGTTGTTTGGCTAAGGAGAGGAGAAGAAAAACCAGGCTGGAACGAACAACGGAGATAGCAAAGCCAGGCAAAAGGAGGACATGCGGAAGGTGGTGGTGTTGATCAGCTTTGATCGACTGTGGTACTTGGTTGTGGTCAAGTTGCTCACGGGCTAGAGGAGCTCGGCCAGATTCACGGCATGTGGATGGGCGTTGAGTGGAGTTCGCGGGCTTGTCGTGTGGGTTGCATTCGGTTGTTGGAAGCTTGTCGGCATGGGTGGTGATGACTTCGAAGTGGGGAGAGGCCGAGGTGATTGAGCTTGCGTTGGGATGAGTGGAAGAGGATCGGCTGCTTGGTGAGTGAGGAGATGGCGGCCGACGTTCGATTCAGGGGGCGAGGCTACTCACGGTGATCGGCGAATTCGGGGAAGTGCTTGGGTGGAGAGGGTGGCTTGGTGGTTGAGCAAGAAAGATGAGGCAGGCAAAAGGCCATTGCAGAATGGATAAGCATATTCTGTGAATGTATGAACATGAACAGGCTATAAAAGCAAACGTGAATAGAAACGTAAAAGTGGAGAGAAATGAAAAGACAAAAGTTTATAAATTTAACCAATGTTAATCAAAAACGTAAAGCACGAATTCAGAGATATTATAAAGGCAAACAGCTATTAGGTTGTCTCGGGACAACGAAAAGGCATAAGGAAACAAAAGCTTCCGAACGGTTACCGATACGATGAACTGTTTCATATATTCTGTTGTGCAACGAATATCAAAACACAGAATTGAATATACCGCTGAGATCAGCATGATGATACGATCAAAACGGTATATAGATGTCATTGGTATGATTGAATT
Organism: Allium fistulosum; assembly: GCA_030737815.1. Lineage (NCBI taxonomy): Eukaryota > Viridiplantae > Streptophyta > Magnoliopsida > Asparagales > Amaryllidaceae > Allium > Allium fistulosum. The sequence continues at coordinate 448,585,889 of CM060903.1, forward strand.
ATAAAAATTCGAATTTTCTACCAGTGGAAAATGCAACAAAAACGCAGAAAAATAAGATCGACGGAGCTAAAGAAGTCCGAATTTGGAAAAACGAAAAATGACGCCTCACTTAGAAGATGATTTAGAATTTTTCTATATAAAAATATTTAGGTTTCGAAAACATTTTATTTTCATCAATTTCTAACTGATTAAATTGAAATAAAATTACACGCAAAATAAACTTTCATATTTTTGGATGAAAATTTACCAGTTGCTATGTTTAACTAGACGCATTTCAAATATTAAATTTTTATTTCAAAATTTCACAAAAATTCAATTAATCACATTATTAAAACAGTTAAAATTTACGGGTCGTTACATCAGATCCCCTCTCCCTTCCATGCATGGCTAGCCATAGATGGTGCCACATGGGCCCTAAAAAATTCCCAAAATTTCATTAGCATCAATCCCATTTAAATCCAATTCAAATGTGCGCACGTTTATAAATTTTATATACGCACACCATTAAATGCTAATGTTATTCAAATAAATTAAAATAAAATTTTAGTAATTAATATTTCACAAATACTAATTAATTTAATTTATTTAAAGCCCCTTTTTTAGTATTTATCATGTTTAAATCAAATTTAAACACTTTAAAGATATCATGTATCAATATGCGCGTTTATAACTCATATACATACGCACTTACTAAATGCTAAGGGCATTCAAACAAATTAAATAAAAATTTAGTAATTAACATTTCATAAATATAATTAATTTACAATAATTATAAATTAATTAAATCATGTAGTTCATTTAGAGCATTCATCATTTCAGTTGTGCGACTCAAAGGTGTAAATTCAGTCAACGATTAATATTGAACTATTCAAATGTTAACGTTCACACATCACTTAGCAGGTGGTGTGACATTTTGGCTGAATTTATCACTTACACTTCTTTCAGTAAAATCTAATTTTACTTATTATAAGCAGTACCTGATAGTGACAATTATCTACACCAATTCTCTTCGTCAAAACTATATCACTTTGGATTTATGGAATTTGGTAATGGTCAAAATTCCAATATCATCCACATTCAACTTTATAGTCAAAACACAAAGTCTATCATTCAATAATAATAATTATTATTAAACGAAATGCTCTGCCCAGAGAATTTGACTTTGAGTTGAGTTCAATTGACCGTGATACTAACCTCATATAACTGAGGAGACGAATCCTCTCTTAAACAGTGTTTCACTTCCAATGCGTCCACTCGACCCAACTATAGTCGTTCGATGGAGGCCATGCCACAATTTAACTATAATCAAAGTGGAGCTTCCACATTGAAGATCAATAGTATTCTAAAGTCGAGAGAACTGTGTAAATTAGTCACATCGATATTCTCTCCTTGACCTAAGTTATATTTACCAACAGAAAACTATATAGTGAGTCATTCCATAGTTATCCAATAACTATCAGTACGTAACCCCTAGGTGCCCCTAGCAATCATGAGTAATACATTGCCCAACATTTGGAGAGCATTACATACTCTAGTCTCAACGGATGCATCGATATCCAGTTTCGATGCATTTTGACTAGGAACATTTAAAATGGTATATTTGTTTTATTGTGATAAATTACTCACGGTTACAACACTTTGTAACTACTATCACAAAATATGTCATTTATGGATTTTCTATTAAATATACTTTTAATTAATTAATATAACCACATTACATCAAGTATATAATAGAAAGAAACACCTTTATTATGAACAAGATTGTTCAACGAGTTAGATATATGTAACAAATTACATAATTGCCCCTAGGGCATACCCCTAACTCTATCAATCTCCCACTTGAACTTAGGGTCAATTATGGAATCTTATTCCAACTTCCCCAATCAGTTTCTCAAAACCAGTTGGGTCAGTCCCTTTGTGAACGTGTATGCTACTATATTTCAATTATCTACTCTGTCAATCAACACTCTCCGATGGTGATAAACTGCTTTGTCACATGGAACAATTCAGAGTATGCTCTCGACCTCTAATGCGCTCTAAGTTCTAGTACGAACCATATTGCGACATTGTTATCATATAACAATGTTATGAGATTCCCAACATTTGGAATCGGCTCAGTTATAAATTTGTGCACTTATATTTTTGTATACATTATTTTTATTGTGGCAATATTCATGGCAATGTACTTAGCCTTTTCATTGAATCAGCCATGATCTTTCATTTGGAACATTTCCAACTTAAAGATTCTTAAGTTGAATTTATTATTGACATACTACACTCGATATGACTTATGAAGTTTGAGTTCGAACACTCCTTCATAAGGAGTTTTTGTTTCTGTAAACAATTCTCTAGTATTTGACAAATACAGGAGAACACTTCGAACAACCACTTAGTGATATCAATTTGGATTTGATATTTGTTTCATGTATCAAATACATAAATAAATCATGATATCGTAGACAACACAACGTGTATGATAATTCCTTTTGCCAATGCAAAGGAATCAATCTTACATGTTCCGTATTAAATATTTTAATGAGGCGTCCTTGCATATCATTTGGGATATTCCCGACATCTTTTATACTTACTATAAAAGTCATCATTTATTAATCAATGTTGAGTATTAAAACAACTAAGGCTGATTTTAACACAAGTACATCGTTAAAATCAACAACGTGTTGTTTACTTATAGTTTAGAAATATCAATGTACCCTTTAACGTTCTTTCTTAAGAACACACGATGCCTCTGCATTTTGATTAAAAATCAAACTATTTGATATTTCTATCAAAATACTTATTCAATCTTGATGTTTATAAACTAATACTTTCGTATCATTTCTTGGATCATATCCAAAGACTCACAAACTCAATATCGCTCCCACTGACTTTGAGACATTTTTGGTTCGTATGTGTAAACAGCTTACTCTAAATCATTATTTAGAATTTTCTGTTTCAATACATATGTACCAAAACACTAGGACTTATCAAGCGATAATTTTGTGAGTAAATCCAAATTGACTTGAACATATTGAATATCGAATCTATTACGTTAATTTCAACAGTTTAAATTTGTGATATTATTCTTATCAACATTGCTCATTTAATTCCAACTGCATTAGTCTTACTCATAATGTGACGCCCCACCTCTATGCTCATAATAACAAAGAGTATTAAAAGAAATACTGTCTATTATTACGAAGAATAAGGCTGGATAGGAGCGACCATCCGTAATTTGCCTTACACTAATATTGGTTATCTCGATAGGAGTGGTATATACTTTTTATTTTTCATCTTATTTATTTACTCCCATCGACACACCCAATTATCAGTATAAAACAAACTACGATGGTTCATAATAGTTTAGGACATTAGATATAACGATAACACAGATAATATAAATGCGGAACACAGATAAAAACAAAAGTCTCATATATATATAACTGATGTCAGTTACAACATAGTTGACACAATACATATGATACAACTATAACTGTCGACTCTAGAAGTTATATATACAAGTACATTATCAACTAATATACATGAATACATATCGTTCTATACACTGACACGACTACTACAGAATGACACTGACAACTTCAGAAGATATGAAAAGTCTTCAAATCCCGAACAGCAACTCAAAGAAGGAAATCTACTACCTGAAATAACTCGGGTCTGACCCGAGTATTACATTCAAAAGAAAATAATACCCAGGTCAGTCTAATTCAAACCAGTTTATTAGTGCACAGAAGCAATAATAATTAGATATCAATTAGGCAACAGTCACAGAATCTCGTATATCCAACTCTCGATATGAGAATTGGATAACGGTAATTATAACACTATACAGTGTTAAACAACATATCAACAATCCAAATCAATTTAAACAATTGAAATTATCACTAAAACCATCAAAACTTCGATTGGCTGCCGTACACGCACGCGTGCACGGCCTCACCAATACAGCATAAAAGATCAATGCATCACGACACAAAAGAAATATCAATTCAAAACTGTCAATTCTGGGTGGCTGCAGTGCACGCACGCGTGCGCTGCCTCGCCACATTTATATGATGCTATCGCAACACCAAATGCAAATATCAGACTCGAGCATAAAGGCGCAGACTCGGTTGGAAGTGAATCATTTGACACAAATCAATACGAACGACATGAACTGGACAGTGCACCAAGGATAGGGAAACAAAGCAAGGCCCAACGAATAACAGGTATACAAGGCAGTGACGACCAATCAATGCCAAGCAAACGTATGACATCAAAACAATTGAACTGTAACCCAAAGTGGGCAATGCAAGCACAGCCTTAGACCAGCAAGAATGCAGACCAGAAGATGAAGTTTAGGACAGATCAAACTTGAATGAAAGCCAAGCTGAGTACACTACCAAACAAGATCAATGTATGCAAATGGAGTCAACGATGTTTGAATTGAATGCAAACAGTAATACAGTGAGCACATGACTAAGACAGAGGCAACTGCAACAAAGCATCACTGATACACAATTACAAGAACAACAATGCAAGCAACACACTAAGTAATCCAAGCCAGTTGATAACAGCTTATAGTGCAACAGGTCAGGGAAGCAAACATGTACACAAAGTCAGCAACTATCAAAGTTGAATACACCAAGACCAGATTTTGAATGCAGTGACAACACTGACTCAAGTACACTTGAACCAAATGAACAAATGCATCAGAGATGAGCTAATGGACAGAGCTCGAGGCTAAGAACAATGCAATGAACTCGACCAGGAACTGACTCAAAGTGTTCTGCCTCAACAATAACAGGATCAACTTAATACATATGCACAGTTCACCAAAGTTCAAGTGAAAACAAGACAAGCACTGAAACAAAGATGGCCATAGCAAAAGTACACAAGGAAGCCGGAATTACAAAGTAAACCAGTGCCAGGTTCGAACAATATCAAAAATCAAGTAGCAGTTTGAACAATGATAGAGAATATGAAGTCAACCAAAAATCAACATTGTCAAGCCGTGTTTCAGATCAAGTCAAAATCGTGGTGACCACGAAGTGAAATCATGCCGTGAAATTCAAGCTACCAGAGAATATATGGATTTGAACAAGTCAGAGATTATCTACAGCATCCGATCAACATTCAACGGCAAGAGCAAATTCAAGCAAAAATATGTGATGAATTCAAACAAAGTATATACGACGAAAATCAAGGGTTACAAACCCTATATAAACAATCATCATCGGCAACTCATCAAGACACGGTAGATAACTGAGCCAGAAAAACATCGACTTTCAAACGATAAAAATCTCAACATACGAAAATGAGCCTGATAGGAAAATCACAGGCGTTCGAAAATGATCGAACGTTAATCTAAAATTGAACCAAGTCAGAAATCACAAACAGAAGACATGAATCAGATGTGAGTGGCAAACCACTCACCTTTTCGACGTCCAAGCTAACTGTTTCGAACTCGACTAGTTGGGAGCGCCCGCAAGCAAAATTTGAAGAAGCAATCGAAGCAAATGGGGAACGACCAGCCATCGATCGGCTCTCCATTTTCCAAAGCCCTAATTCGCTTCAAGAGACGAGCGAAAACGAACGAAGATTGAGCAGCACCGCCATTTTCGTTTCTTCATACTTTTAGGTTTAGGGTTGTTGAAAAATGAAAGAAAAGGGGGACGGGTTTGCCCTACAAATCATCACGGCGACAAATAGAATATGGGCCGAGGTAAAAATTTCTTTGTTTAAAACCCACCAAAGTTCAACAATCTATCAACGAATTTTAGCCCAAACTTTTATTAAAGAATTATACAAATATGAAAAGTTTTCAATCGATTCAAAATTGCAATAGCTATTAACAACCGGTTTAATCGTCATTTGACGATATGAAAATAATTGTGGAATCTCGGGTTGTTACAGACTTCCCTCCTTATAAAAATTGCGTCCCCGCAATTTTCCTAATCAAGATTGTCTATAACAATCTTCTTCTAACCTAAACTAGTTATGCTAGAAAAATAAGAATTGAGAACACAATTATCAAAGAAATTGCGTCCACGCAATCATAGGGAATAAATGGATAAAAGGTAACAACCAAAAGAGCATGGCAATGTCGAATATACAAGCAAAGCAAGTGTCAGCGGGGAAGTATTAGATAAGAAATCAAAAGGTTCGACTGCTTCAAATCGAAAGAATCGACATCGTGGGAATCAGGGATCAAAATCAGACGACTAACAAAAGCAAGAACAATCGAGTTCCAGCAACTAAAAGAGAAGGAAAAACAGAGCAGAAATCCCATACAGAGCACGAATTAAATGTGAGTAAATCAAATTACTCACCTGAATCGCCAGAGAAAAAGACGAAGCTCAAATCTCAAAAGTCGCAAATATTCAATCATCAAAACGATAATTGAATTTCCAAATCACAATTATTTACTTATCTCAAACGATAATCAGAAGACAAAACAAATATCTGATTATCTCATACGATAGTCAGAAAACAAATATTCAATTGTCAAAAACGATAATCAAATTTCTCAAATCAACAAATATTCGACCATCACAAACGATAATCAAATTTCAAATTCATCAAATATTTAATTATCTAAAGCGATAATCAAATCCCAAATCAGCAAATATTTAATTATCTAAAGCAATAATTAAATCTCAAATCAACAAATATTTAATTATCTAAAGCGATAATCAAATCTCAAATCAGCAAATATTTAATTATCTAAAGCAATAATTAAATCTCAAATCAACAAATATTTAATTATCTAAAGCGATAATCAAATCTCAAATCAGCAAATATTTAATTATCTAAAGCGATAATTAAATCTCAAGTCAGCAAATATTTAATTATCTAAAGCGATAATTAAATTCAAAATCAGCAAATATTTAATTATCTAAAGCGATAATTAAATCTCAAATCAGCAAATATTTAATTATCTAAAGCGATAATTAAATTCAAAATCATCAAATATTTAATTATCTAAAGCGATAATTAAATCTCAAATCAGCAAATATTTAATTATCTAAAGCGATAATTAAATTCAAAATCAGCAAATATTTAATTATCTAAAGCGATAATTAAATCTCAAATCAGCAAATATTTAATTATCTAAAGCGATAATTAAATCTCAAATCAGCAAATATTTAATTATCTAAAGCGATAATTAAATTCAAAATCAGCAAATATTTAATTATCTAAAGCGATAATTAAATCTCAAATCAGCAAATATTTAATTATCTAAAGCGATAATTAAATCTCAAATCAGCAAATATTTAATTATCTAAAGCGATAATTAAATCTCAAATCAGCAAATATTTAATTATCTAAAGCGATAATTAAATCTCAAATCAACAAATATTTAATTATCTAAAGCGATAATTAAATCTCAAATCAGCAAATATTTAATTATCTAAAGCGATAATTAAATCTCAAATCAGGAAATATTTAATTATCTAAAGCGATAATTAAATCTCAAATCAGCAAATATTTAATTATCTAAAGCGATAATTAAATCTCAAATCAACAAATATTTAATTATCTAAAGCGATAATTAAATCTCAAATCAGCAAATATTTAATTATCTAAAGCGATAATTAAATCTCAAATCAGCAAATATTTAATTATCTAAAGCGATAATTAAATCTCAAATCAGCAAATATTTAATTATCTAAAGCGATAATTAAAAGCAACAAATATCCGATTATCGAAAACGATAATCAGAACTCATATCAACAAATATCTAATTATCACAAGCGATAATTAGAAACAACAATTATCTGATTATCAAAAACGATAATCAGAACGCAAACCAACAAATATCTAATTATCACAAGCGATAATTAGAAACAACAATTATCTGATTATCAAAAACGATAATCAGAACGCAAATCAACAAATATCTAATTATCACAAGCGATAATTAGAAACAACAATTATCTGATTATCAAAAACGATAATCAGAACTCATATCAACAAATATCCAATTACCTGTAGATAATTGGAAGCAACAAATATCTAGAAATCAATTAAGAAGACTAGAAAATCAACATAAAAGCTTGGATCGATCCCATCAGATGGCGAGTTTTTAATTCGCCGCACGTGCATCTCAGAGTGGCCGAAGCCTACCAAGTACTCAACATAATTTTGGCGCCCATCAGATTGACCCGGAGGTCCGCAGAGTGACCCGAAGGTCTAGTACTGGTATTTGACCCGAAGGTCCGCAGAGTGGCCCGAAAGCCCAACAAATGACCCGAAGGTCCGCAGAGTGGCCCGAAAGCACACGAAAGCATCAAAATGTTTCAATTAACGAGTCCGGAATTAACCGAAATAGCAAACGCACATGTCCCATACCACGTGTTTTACTAAATCGTTTGATTCTCTTCATCGTTTCCTTGAAAGTGCAAAATTGTGTATTTTGTAAAAATACACTTTACATTCTCAAACGGACAAGTCCGGAATTAAGCGAATCAGTAAAAGAAAGGGGTCATAGTCCTCGATTTTGCTGAAATGTTTAAATCGCTTCCTCATTCTTTTGAAAGCGTAAACTGTTAAATTTCTGAAAACAATTTTATTTATTTTGTAAAAATAACAATTCACCTTCTCAACTGGACAAGTCCGGAGTTAAGCGAAACAGTAAAAGAAAGGGGTCATAATCCTCGATTTTGCTGAATCGTTTAAGTCGCTTTCTCATTCTTTTGAAAACGCAAACTGTTACAATTTTATAAAACAATTTTCATTTTAAAACAATTTTCCAATCACGTGATTAAAACAGCAATCGGTAACAATTTCGATAAGGAAATTGTACTTCTCAAAATACTGTAAAAACGGTTACAAATCAGTATTGCGGAATAACCGCTTGAAAATCCACTTTTAAAATTTGGCGGTTACTGAAGCCAACACGATAGTAGTTTTAAAACGTCAAAATCACATCAAAATGTAATGTCAGTGAATTTTCATTCATCAAAAATGCCACAAAACACCGTGCTTCAAAATATAGCATTGGTGTAAAAATCCCGTTATAAAAATAACGGCAACAAAATACGTTTCATAACCAAGCATCGGTTCAACGTAAAAATAAATGCAGTAACGCGCAATTCAAGTTTTTGCACGTAATACAGAATGAACAAAGAAATCATTCGAAGGTATCTTCAATGAAGACAATTCAAAACAGCAAAATCTAATCAATAGATGATTAGTACAAAAGAAAGCCAGCGGAAATTTTAACAAAAATCACATATCTGCAATTTCTTCGAATCCTCAATTTGGGTTCGAAATTCTCAAAGAAACAAATAATTACAGCTATGTAAACAACAATTGGAATTCATATTAATTTCGTATTTTGATTCTTAAATCAAAAAGATTATCAGTTGTATTCAGCGAAGACAGTTTCACTTTTTCCGCTGCGCACTCTGATAAACAGAACACAATTCAATCAAATCAACAAAACACAGTTTCACTTTTATTTTTAAATAAAGGTATTTAAAAATTTCATCAAAATTTCAAAACTTTAGTTTTGACTCAAATTACAGATAAAACATCGACCAATAGTTGTAACATATGTTCCATCCAAGTTATGTTTTATATTATGTCCATAAACCCCAAGCTCTGATACCAACTGTGACGCCCCACCTCTATGCTCATAATAACAAAGAGTATTAAAAGAAATACTGTCTATTATTACGAAGAATAAGGCTGGATAGGAGCGACCATCCGTAATTGGCCTTACACTAATATTGGTTATCTCGATAGGAGTGGTATATACTTTTTATTTTTCATCTTATTTATTTACTCCCATCGACACACCCAATTATCAGTATAAAACAAACTACGATGGTTCATAATAGTTTAGGACATTAGATATAACGATAACACAGATAATATAAATGCGGAACACAGATAAAAACAAAAGTCTCATATATATATAACTGATGTCAGTTACAACATAGTTGACACAATACATATGATACAACTATAACTGTCGACTCTAGAAGTTATATATACAAGTACATTATCAACTAATATACATGAATACATATCGTTCTATACACTGACACGACTACTACAGAATGACACTGACAACTTCAGAAGATATGAAAAGTCTTCAAATCCCGAACAGCAACTCAAAGAAGGAAATCTACTACCTGAAATAACTCGGGTCTGACCCGAGTATTATATTCAAAAGAAAATAATACCCAGGTCAGTCTAATTCAAACCAGTTTATTAGTGCACAGAAGCAATAATAATCAGATATCAATTAGGCAACAGTCACAGAATCTCGTATATCCAACTCTCGATACGAGAATTGGATAACGGTAATTATAACACTATACAGTGTTAAACAACATATCAACAATCCAAATCAATTTAAACAATTGAAATTATCACTAAAACCATCAAAACTTCGATTGGCTGCCGTACACGCACGCGTGCACGGCCTCGCCAATACAGCATAAAAGATCAATGCATCACGACACAAAAGAAATATCAATTCAAAACTGTCAATTCTGGGTGGCTGCAGTGCACGCACGCGTGCGCTGCCTCGCCACATTTATATGATGCTATCGCAACACCAAATGCAAATATCAGACTCGAGCATAAAGGCGCAGACTCGGTTGGAAGTGAATCATTTGACACAAATCAATACGAACGACATGAACTGGACAGTGCACCAAGGATAGGGAAACAGAGCAAGGCCCAACGAATAACAGGTATACAAGGCAGTGACGACCAATCAATGCCAAGCAAACGTATGACATCAAAACAATTGAACTGTAACCCAAAGTGGGCAATGCAAGCACAGCCTTAGACCAGCAAGAATGCAGACCAGAAGATGAAGTTTAGGACAGATCAAACTTGAATGAAAGCCAAGCTGAGTACACTACCAAACAAGATCAATGTATGCAAATGGAGTCAACGATGTTTGAATTGAATGCAAACAGTAATACAGTGAGCACATGACTAAGACAGAGGCAACTGCAACAAAGCATCACTGATACACAATTACAAGAACAACAATGCAAGCAACACACTAAGTAATCCAAGCCAGTTGATAACAGCTTATAGTGCAACAGGTCAGGGAAGCAAACATGTACACAAAGTCAGCAACTATCAAAGTTGAATACACCAAGACCAGATTTTGAATGCAGTGACAACACTGACTCAAGTACACTTGAACCAAATGAACAAATGCATCAGAGATGAGCTAATGGACAGAGCTCGAGGCTAAGAACAATGCAATGAACTCGACCAGGAACTGACTCAAAGTGTTCTGCCTCAACAATAACAGGATCAACTTAATACATATGCACAGTTCACCAAAGTTCAAGTGAAAACAAGACAAGCACTGAAACAAAGATGGCCAGAGCAAAAGTACACAAGGAAGCCGGAATTACAAAGTAAACCAGTGCCAGGTTCGAACAATATCAAAAATCAAGTAGCAGTTTGAACAATGACAGAGAATATGAAGTCAACCAAAAATCAACATTGTCAAGCCGTGTTTCAGATCAAGTCAAAATCGTGGTGACCACGAAGTGAAATCATGCCGTGAAATTCAAGCTACCAGAGAATATATGGATTTGAACAAGTCAGAGATTATCTACAGCATCCGATCAACATTCAACGGCAAGAGCAAATTCAAGCAAAAATATGTGATGAATTCAAACAAAGTATATACGACGAAAATCAAGGGTTACAAACCCTATATAAACAATCATCATCGGCAACTCATCAAGACACGGTAGATAACTGAGCCAGAAAAACATCGACTTTCAAACGATAAAAATCTCAACATACGAAAATGAGCCTGATAGGAAAATCACAGGCGTTCGAAAATGATCGAACGTTAATCTAAAATTGAACCAAGTCAGAAATCACAAACAGAAGACATGAATCAGATGTGAGTGGCAAACCACTCACCTTTTCGACGTCCAAGCTAACTGTTTCGAACTCGACTAGTTGGGAGCGCCCGCAAGCAAAATTTGAAGAAGCAATCGAAGCAAATGGGGAACGACTAGCCATCGATCGGCTCTCCATTTTCCAAAGCCCTAATTCGCTTCAAGAGACGAGCGAAAACGAACGAAGATTGAGCAGCACCGCCATTTTCGTTTCTTCATACTTTTAGGTTTAGGGTTGTTGAAAAATGAAAGAAAAGGGGGACGGGTTTGCCCTACAAATCATCACGGCGACAAATAGAATATGGGCCGAGGTAAAAATTTCTTTGTTTAAAACCCACCAAAGTTCAACAATCTATCAACGAATTTTAGCCCAAACTTTTATTAAAGAATTATACAAATATGAAAAGTTTTCAATCGATTCAAAATTGCAATAGCTATTAACAACCGGTTTAATCGTCATTTGACGATATGAAAATAATTGTGGAATCTCGGGTTGTTACACATAACGACACGGTCGAGGTCGATGGATCATATCCCTTCAGTTACGACCACCAAAATCTATATTTTGATAGCGTACTTGGAATTCTTTCGGATTTGCACATCATACCATATAGAGTCAACACTCTTAATGATTTAATTAAACAATCTAGGATTATATATTTTTGACATTAATAAGAAACTCATAGTTTCTCTTCGATGTGCGAGAATACTTATTAAACATTCTAATGCTATGCGTTCGTTTAGGTTAGTTGATTTCATTTCATCTCATATAATCAGTTCTATCCATGGATCGTATCCAATTCCATTTTACTACCAATAATTCCTGAAAGAAATTTCTTCACAATGAAGTTGGTATATCTTGAAACAACAATTGCTTCTCAATGCAATAGAATAGGTATTCATAAACGTTTTATGAATTTCTTTATTTATAAAACCGATTAGGTTTTAGTTTACAAAAATTATGTTTGAAACATAAATATGTCATCCAATGACAGTCTTTTCAAAATCCTTTTGGGGAGATTCATACAAGATTCGTCATGAACAATTTTTACGTGCAATCTTTCGACTCGCACAACCTGCCAACTCCCTGGCCTATGATATGTTGGAGTTTCTTATAAACCCTTATCTTGTAAAATTTTGTAAACTATTATTAAAATGAAATATTATTAAAAATGTGTACTACCCTTAAGTACATTACTTTATAGAAAAAAACTAACTCAACTTCACTCACAATTAATCGTACATTACTCAACAAAGTTCGATTACTCCATATCGATGCATCATTATGTATCATATGAAGGGGTAATTTTGATATTGAATCTTTATTCATTTTAGGTTTGTTTGGAACGTTTTCCAATATACTCTCTCATTCGATCAAATCAAATCATTCCTATCGAATCAACATAGTTCAACATTGTTTTCTCACGCCCATTGTCATGATGGATGTTCAGCCTGCTTGCCATGGCAACCCACATCGCTAGGTTTTTGGTCAATTTATTGTTCAATCGAATAACCAACTGAACCAAATAAGTTTTGTTAGTTTGGTTTGATTTTGTTAGTCGACTAGTTGGGTTGGTTTTTATTTTCGTAATTATTTCTTTATTTGGCCGATTTTGGTTTACAGTATTTTAAAACCAAACCAATCATTTAAACCGATATAAAAATTCTTTTGATTATAAGAAACATAATGATAAATGAAATTTTATTTTTACATTATTATCTTAATAGTATTATTTGTCAAATTTATGTTAATGTTTGTAAAAGAGTAGTTTCTTAAATTACAACATCATCGCATCTTTATATATATATATATATATATGGACTCAGTCTATTATTTCATTCTTACATTATGTCAGCAACTAGACAATATAATTCATTTAGGCAAACCAATTAAACAAACAAACCAACCCAATTTTTTCAGTTTGAATGGTTTTGGTTTTAAAAATTATCAGTCTGGTTTGGTTAGGTTTTTGTTTGTTGACTGGTTAGTTCGGTTTTGATATTTTTTATCAGTGTTAAACTAAACCAAAAATTTGTTTACCCTTACACATCGCTTTCACATGTCGCCATCGTCCACGCTGCCACCCATCACGTCGCAAATCTCGCACAACCGTCATCACCACCCATATTATCCCATTACCGTAGCATCACCTTATTTTCTATCATGCATCACCCTATCTCATCACCTAATCGCTCACCATGCCTCACCAGTTTCCCATGACAATATTTAGCATCATTTCTTCACAAACATAATCATTAGTAACATTATCTGGAAAATGATATTGTATAGGAGCATTATAAAAAACATACACAACAAATACAAAGTGCTATATAAAAATACATTACATAAATCCAACAATAAGACCTAAAAAATATATGAAATGCTAAATAAAAATTTGAACTCTACTTTAAAAAAATACAATAAATATGTAAAAAAAAAGTGCAACTAAATGGTGTCAAATGCATCATTAAATCATATAAGGAATACACAAATATTTAATGTAAAATAAATATGATACTACAAAGTGATATTGTAACATGAAATGGCGTATATGATATTACAGTTCACACAATTCTATTATAAATAGCACTAAAACATAAAATGTTATTATAGGATAATACTATGAGAAAAATAGTATTTTTCACATTTTAGTTCCCATAATGTGATGCAATAAAACATGGAATGTTGTTAGACAATAACAATATAAAAACCAAAATAATAAATACAACCATAATACAAAAACAACAAAATAAAGATGATGTGAAATTCTAAATACAAAAATTAATTTCTATTAGAAATTAATGCAACATACATGTAATGCGGCTAAAGATAGAAAAAAAGTAGCATTAAATCAAAGAAAAATACATAAACAAGGCATGAAAATTTTAATGTTTCTACAAGTTAGCACTATCATATGAATTGCTATATTAGATTTTGTAATTCACATTATGATATTATAACTAGCATTAATATATAAAATGTTGCTACAAAGTAGCGTTATAACATTAAATGTTGTATTTAATTTCTAAATAATGTAATAATAAAATATGAAATGTTACTACAAGAGATATCATAAAATTCTATATTCAATTCACTGATTCAAATTATATTCCTTTATTTGGATTCGAAACATGAAATGCTACTATAATGTAACACTAAATCCCGAGCTGTTGTAATAATTTCTGACATAGAAATTCAAATACAAATACCTAAATGTGTAGTTTCGTACAAAACATTTTCTTCGAACGCAATTTATTGTGAAGATCAACCACTTACGTTACTCAAAATTAACTTCTAAATATGGCATCTAATACCGAATGTCTTAAATGGAGAGCCTTCATATTTTGGTATAATAGAAATGTAATGATCCTTAAACTTAAAACTGGTGGTTTAGATAATTAAATGGATAATCATAATGTTATTAAGATTAGATGATTAAAAAAGAAACTTTTGCAAACAAATGCATTGACTAGATTTCTAGTCAACCTTGAAATAGTGATTAGTAAAGGTCTTCGGTGGAAATTACTCAAAAAATGTTGTTGAAAGTGTAAAATGAGGAGTGAATATGAATATTAAACAAATGCAAGAAAGTAAACAACACACGATATAGAGTGGTTCGATTTTAGAAAAGGTCTATATCCACTATGGCTTTGTACCTCGATGCGTTTGAGAGTTTTTTACAGCGAAGATAATATGAATATTGTGCTTCTAAAATTCGATCGTTGTACAAGTGTATGTTTTCTCATATTCATAATTATGGAAATTATGTATTGAAGAAATTAGATTGATGCCTTGATGCTAAGTTTCATTAGAGCCGTTGTTTGCGATTTGCGGTCCAAATGCGGCCTACTTCGATGGATGCCACCTAGGCAGGAGTGGTCTTGATATGCGATAGTTGGTAGGTCATACATCGACATGCTTTTTTCATATGATTGATATAGTACATGGAGTGGTTGCTGTGTAGCACCTCTTTTATCACAGGAATGCAGCCATACCAATTCTATCAAAGGAACAATACGAGGTCGCTACTTCATATGGCAGCAGTGATTGAGAGCAGATCCAAGTATACATATGACAAAGAGAGGCAAGAAGAAAAGTTGTTCGAGTAAGGGTTCAATGGATATGGAGCTTATAAGAACGAGGCATGTAGCGGAGAGGTGGGTTCGAGACTTGGTGTTATCTATGCAACTTGGGCAGTAACAGATAAGATAGGAAGATGTCCCGAAGGTGGTTGGGAGATGCTACCACGAAGCTTGAGTCCCGCCATGTTTTTTACGGGAGTAACAGATAGAATTCTAGACAAGGATGATGAGGCATACCGACATTGTAATAAGTTTATTAGATGGACAAGCAATTAGGTCATGCAAGTCTAGGTCAGCATATGCTACATGAGGATTTATTGTTAAATTTCAAACATATTGGACCTTTTATGCTTTTTGAGAAAATGAGCAATATTTTGCCACTAAAGTTTATCTTTGTGGGTAGAACGGACTTATCTTATTCGTAATTAATGCAAATGACACATGAGGTGTTCACATTGGCTGTGATGACTCCATACCTCTAGACGACTTTGAAGATTTGATGTTTAAGTTAACGGCGCAATCGTTTAGTATTTTGCTATCCAGATCATTTCTTGCACTATCAATCCAACAGTTGAGACCGGAGACCGGAGACCGAAATCTATAATAGAAGAGAGAGATTTCCTTCTTACCATCTACCATTTCCTCTAGCAAAATCAGCCATTAACTACTTTCAAGATTTCAAAAGATCTTCTTGAATCTTCTTTTCAGCGTTTATCTTGAAAAAGTGAGTCTTCTACCCTTTTATTTTTAGCTTTTTATCATATTTACTACAGTGTTCATGTAATTTTTCTGGGGTTTGTGTGTTCTACATTGTTTATAGATGTTTCCTTTTTGACTATTTACCCTTGTTTCTTAATGTATGTATGTATGCATGGAATGTTAGTCGTAGTCCATTGATATTTCATTGTTTGGTAAGCCGGATGTTTAGCTGAGTCCAAGTCCTAAACTTAAGAAAAAACTGTTAAACTACTAAACTACCCCCTCCTTTTCTAACCCGCAACATTGGCGAGCCGCTTTACTGAAGCCCTGTAAAAATGACTTAATTGTGCGTGGGTGGTTGGCTACATGCTAGGGGTGCCTCTTTGGGATGACCAGGAGATGTGGTCGACTACCCTCATGTGAGAAGAGTGTTTGCCCTCGAGTCTAGTGTGTTCCCTTAATTGATGAGGATTAATTCAGCAACTAGGTCATTTTTTTTTGTTTTTTGCATATGGTAAAGGGAAAAGAAAAGAACACGGCCCCAAGGGCGCTTCTAGGTTTGGTCGCCTCTTCAAGGGTGTCCCCTCCACATAGCGGGATGATAAAGATGATCTTGTGAAGCCCCTTATGAGGCACTATGTTATGAGCATCATCCCCCACTTCTTGCTACAAGGGGATATGGCGAATAGACCTCCACCAGGCTATTTCATTTGGGTGCTCCCTTACATGTAGTGTGGCTCATCCTTACCACTTCATATGTAACATCCCTCATTTTAAAACCTAAAGATGGAACCCCAATGTGCTGCAGTCGTCACGGAATTATCTTTCGGTGACAAATATAAGATTAGTATTCTATAGTCTTAAGTAAACAGAGTAGATGGGCACTAAAATTAACAAACGCATCATTACAATTCAAAGTTAATGATTTAATTCTCATTGTCGTACCAATGCAGGGGTCAAAAATATAATACAAACATAAATAACAGTGTTATGCCCAACATTTGAAAATGCTGACATAAGCACTAAATATAACAGAATCAAAATAACAGATATAACATTCATGCCTCTGGCTTTGTCTTTAAAATCCTTTATTTATCCATCCAAAAGAAACCTGCCAAAGCCCACAAACTCTACTTACTCGAACGAGTAACCATGAGTTTATGAGAAAAATAATAAAAATACACGAGTTTGACATAAATTCCGGTATGAGCAATATATCACCATAAACAAAGAATACAATGAGACCATGGCCCTAAAGCATGGAACAAGTTTTCCTCTCAATATAACACCACTTTCATTTAATTATCTTTAAGACTAAGCATACATAATCCTAAGTGTTTTACACATGTCGTAGGCCATACCCAAAACTAAAATATTCAAAATACTAAATCATAACCATTTACGAAACTATCCCTATACCTTAGTCTCGGCTGCCACCAAGGCCTTAAAACCCTACCAAAGATATATGGTTAAAGTCCTAACCCTTGGCCGCCACATATTCCTTATGCCTACTGTAAAATTCAATAAAAATACTAACGGCCTCTATTGCCACCTGGGCCTTATGCCATTACTATCATACTTCGGCTGCCACATCCGGCATCATGCCTACTTCATTCTCACATTCTGGTTGCCACTTCAGGCCTTACGCCGTCGCTGTCTTATTTTGGTCCCTACTCTAGACCTTACACCTACTTCGTTATCGGTTTCTTGATTGCCACTCCTGGCGTCATGTCTTCCACCGTTCCCTTGGTTGCCACTATAGGCCTTAACACCAATTGTTTTCATGTCCGAACAGCTGCCACTTCGGGCCTTACACCATGCTTTCATATTCGATAACTACATTAGGCCTTACACCTACGCTTTTCTGTTTCAGCTGCCACTCTCGGCCACATGCCTACTTCGTTCTTGGTTCCCACATTAGGCCTTACAACACCCTTTTGGTCTCTCGACTGCCACTTTATGCCTTATGTCGTCAATGGAAGTCACTACCTAACCATCCACTATAAGGGTTTTTACTTAGCTATTCATTCAGAAAACTTATCACATTAACATCAATGTTCTAAACATTAGTTTAGGCCATCATATGCCATTGCAGACATTTCTACTTCTGGAAGTTACTATATTAATTTCAACAACTTACCGAGAACTGCACTACCCTCAGTAATCACTACCCTCGGTCCCGTATGGGCAAAACCTGTCTTGGTTTTATCTTTGGTGACTCATGAAATTAAATCATTAATTTACTGAGATCCCTTCCTCCTCTAATAGTTCCTCCTTAGCACTCGACTGCCTTTAGCCCCCGGCTAACAGCGTAGCCTTATACTTAACAATTTTCTTAGTTTTCTTACTTAAGTCCTTAACAACTTCGATTTATTAACCTTAGCCTTATACTCAACATTGCTTAGTTTTCTTACTTAAGTCCTTATATTTAATATTCTGGTTCATTTACTTTCGGTTCGACGCCGCAAACTTTGGCACTGCCTCTAAGTACACGTTGGGAATCATTTTCTGCACATTTGACGCAAGCTTTACCTTTGTCGTCTCCTTGTTTGTTTGACTAAGTCTTTTACTATTGTTTTATTGTTCTTCTTTGACATGTTTAGCACAATTTGTGGATCTGGCTCTTGTCCAACAATAAAATATTTTATTATATTTAATTACCTCCAAGCCCTACTATTAACCCTTTGATGATGTCCCTCAGCTAGGCATAATTTCTCCCGGAATTTACTTAATTTATTCCTAGAAAATAAGAGAAAATATTTATATAAAATTTTCCTTTATAAAATTTCCCAACCTATTTCTAACCATTTTTCATATTATACGACACTCGATTAATTCATATCAATTTATTTTCTTGTAGGATAATTATATGAATCAAAATCCATCTCTAATAATGTATCTTTAACATCATATTAAATTTTAGGATCAAATGAATTACAAGAAACAAGGGAAATATTCAATATAATTTTGGCCATAAACAATCTAAGAAGGAAAATTGAATTAAGGAATATAGTACTCACCTAGATTTGTTAGTTAATGAAGTATCTGGTTCCCTTAGCTTTAAATCTTTCTTTTCTTCTTCTTTCCCTTGGCCACAATGATCATTAAAGAGCTCAAGCTTTTATTCTTAGTTTGAGTGAGTAATGTGTTGTCACTGTTGTATAGGATCGATGAAACAATTTGTATTCTTCACCCTTATGGGCCCTCGACCCACCATTCCAAAATTCATTCAAATTAAGCTTTATTAAACTCCTCTTTGGATAAATAAGTGTGCGCCCAAGTACTTATCCCATAATATTATTTAATTTCACAATAAAATAATTTTATCTTCACTCATATAACTAAATCTTTAATTAGTTAATAAATAATTTATGGGGTGTTATAGGCTTTCCCCCTTATAGGAATTTCATCCTCGAAATTCATCTAAGGCACGATAATGATTCTCAAACTTTCTCATGCCTATTCTAGCATAAATACGTATGTTCCCTACCTATGTGTCCTAACAAAATATGCTAGTGCATTTCACCAATACATAATAAAATCAATCGCACTATCACGTATACACATGGTCATAAAAAATAACATGTATGCTAATCTAAACAAACAACTCAAAATAAGTCCGTTTTACCTTATCTTCCAGTTCCTAAGTACAATCACATCGATCCTCATTCTAGTAGACTTGCACAAGCTTCACCATCTTATTCCAAAGCTCTATTGCATTTCGGTCTAAAATCCAAATTGGTCTTCTACATAGGTCATATTTAGTTCAACAACCAAATCCTCTATAACTTTCGAAACTACAACATCTGTAACAACCCTACATTTTAGGCTTATTTTATATTTTATTTCTGTTAAATTGAATTTCCTGATTGAAAAACTTTATTTTAATTTGAAATTATTTTAAACTTGTTTTGTTTCAAATATTTCATTTCTAAATATATATTTTGATTGTTATGTAAATTATAATTTCAAACTGGTAAAAATTGGATATTTTACTGTAAAGTGAATTTCTGTTCAAACTGGTCAAACTTTGACTTTTAAACTTTAAATTTAAATATAAAATTCTTAAATTTTGTCTTTTATTATGAAAATAGATTTAATTCCATGAATACTTCTTTTCGTTTCGTTGAAAACGGACTTATATTGTAGAAGTTATGTAATTTTCAATTTTGTGTATAAACTGTTTATTTTGCAATATTATTTATTTTAAAACATATAAATTATATTTTATTTGTCATGCTTTGTTCTAATATATGTTAATATTTTATTTTATGTATAATTTTGTCTTTTAATAATTTTAAAGTGATTATAAAAATTTTCCAAAGCTTGTTGAATTTATTTTGTAATTTTAAAGCCTAATTTCTATTTTCTTTGCTATTTTCTTAATTTAACTATATATAATTAAAATTTATTTATTTATTTTATACATTCACTTTATTTTCTTTGTTTTACTTTATTAATATTCACTTTACATGTATTTAGATTAGAATAGATTTTTCCAAAGATTATTTGAATTTGTTTCAGTTTATTTAACCTAGTTTGTATATAGTGTTATTTTTCTTCATTTAATTTAATTAATATAAAATTTATTTATTTATTTTTCTTATTTACTTTATTTCTGAGTTTATTTATCTTTAATTTCAGCTATTTTCATATTTATAAATATATATAAATATATAATGGAAATTTGAAAAGTTTATGTCTCTTTAGTTGCTTAAGGTCCTTTAATCTTCCGACCTTTCATTTTCTCAACCTCCACCTTAATGATTTTTTTTGCCGTGCTTTTCTTTTCTTTTCCAGCAACATCTTCCTCATTTTTCACGTGAATTCTCACCTCTAACTTGAAAAAAATGACGGCCTCTCCCTTGTTCAAAGATTTGGTAAAATTCCCTTTCTTTTCCATTGTTTTCTACTTGTTTTGTTGATTTTGCACTTGCTCTCTTCTCCTTTTAGGCTCGGCTCCTCTCAACTCCAGCACCTTGGCTTCCTCCACCACCACCTGAACCTATCACTACCTCCTCCAGCCCAACCCCAAGCCCAAGCCATGGCTTCCCATGATGTTGATCCACACAAAAATGAGCAAACTTCACCTATATCTTCCTAGTCGAGCACCATACATCACCACCACCTCCAACTCCTCCTTGGCCGCCACCTACATCACCACCACCTGCCATAGTGGACCCTGACACCACTGCCACACCTGTACCTAACCCACTACAGACCTGACCATGACTTGTATTGCCTTAGCCGTGACCTTATGTGGCTTAGAAACCATGTAGTTTGCCTTTGTGTTGTAGTTCATGCTCACATATCTTTGCACCATCACCATACATGTTTGGCCAACCCTATGGAACCCAAAACCAGATCCAAACCCACCCCTTAGCCATGCATTTCAGATCTGGAGCTGAAGCATAGATGGTAGAAAGCATGTGCAATCACTTTGGCTTTGGTTCATGCATTCATTTCTAACATTGTTTTATTGAATTTTGAGTTAAAAACTTATGTTGTCTGTATTTGTTTTGTTTGAATGTGACAAGGGAATTTATCTTTGGCTCTCCCATATCAAATCATATTCGTGTTATCGTGCTTGTTTGGATCCCATTCGTGCAGTCGTCGTCGTTTCTCCAGCACAAAACGGTGAGTTATTCTCACCAGACAATATGTACCTATATAACTGATAAACCGACACCATTTGAATCTGTAATGTATATCATCATGTTATTTATGTTTATATTATTATCATATGATGTTCACACCTGTTATTACACTTATTATATCATATGTTACTATTATTTAATGTTATTCTGTTATTTATATCTGTTATCACCATTGCAAGTTCCCTGTAGATTAGAATCACTATGGGTTGAAATGATACATACCCGAACGGACTTTAGAATAGGGAAAAAACGTTATGGGCTGAAATGATAGGCCTGAATGGTTTTTATTTAATTTATTTTAACTTGGGATTGCGGGTTTGAAATGATAGAACCCGGATTTTTTCTTTTTTAACTGCGGATTGAAATGATACATATCCGTATCACTTGACCTAGGTTAGAAAATTATATACAGGCCCGTGGTTATTTTATAAAGTGTTTTGAATATTTTTAAGTATTTTAAAAATATAAATTTATGAAATTTGATTTAAATAGATTTTGAAATGTCTAAAATAAAGAAATTATGATTTTTCTATGTGTTAAAAATGTAATTAATGAATGGTTTAACTGGATTTTTGAAATATAACTTAAGTTGGAAATTTGGAATTTGGTTAAAAATGATATTTAAGTTATATAAATAAAATGGATATTAAATTTTATTTGGAAATGGTAAATATGATAATTTGATTAAATGTGAATTTAAGTGATTTATTAAAGTATTATTGATTTTTTCTATGAATTTAAGTGGTTAAATAAATGAATGTTTAAAAGTGATCTTTTAAAATATAACTTGACTTGGAAATGTGAAATTTGGTTTTAATTAAAGGTTTTAGTTAATTAAATAAAATTGGAAATTTAGTTAAATTTGTGAAATGGTAATTTAAATTTGAAGTGTTAAGTTATTTGTTGAAATGTGAAGAATTGGAAACTTTTACACTTTAATTTATTAAGTAAATTGTTGAAAATTGGATTTAATTATAAGAAATTTATTGTGAAAAAGATACATGTTAAATGATAGGTAAATGAACATTTTAAATGTTAAATTATGATTTTTAAAATGTTTAAAGAGTTTAAAATGAAGTTATTTAATTGCTGGAAATACACTAAAAAGCTGGAAATCACTTTTAATAGCATTCAGAAATGCTATGGTTCTGAATTACACTAAAAATTGAATAAAAGGGCTACTACAGCATTTCTGAAATGCTGCAGTTGAACTTATAGGCTAATATTGAACCCAGGTCTATTATAGCATTCTCTGGAAATGCTATAATGGTCTGCAGTCTTTGCTGAAACCAAATTTAACCTGTTTTGAAATCTGAACTACCGCAGCACTTCTGAATTGCTGTCTTTTCTGTTTTGAACTATAATTCAACTAAAACTGAGTTTTAACAGCAGTTTTAAGTGCTGTCTTTGCTGAATTAAAAATGTTTTCAAATATAACTTATAGCAGTTGTTTTTAAATGCTGTGAAATGCTGAAATTTTAATAATTAGGGTTTTCGACTTAGTAAACGAACTCAGAATGGTTTGAAACTTTGGAAATTGAATACTTGATTTGAAAATATAATAATTACACTTTTAAAAGGTTTAAATGAATTATTTTGATTGGAATATAAACTATTTAAAGGTGATTTGAAATGATAGTAAATGAACGATATCTTTGAATTTAAAAGGTATTTAAAGTTGAATATTGGATTTGAACTGATAGGATATTTTATTTTATTAAAATGATTTGAAATGAAGTTTTGTAAGGATATGATATTTTATTATATTAAAATGATTTGAAATGAAGTTTTGAAATTATATGAAAATTTAAATATATGGAAATGGTTTAGAATTGATTTAATCTTTATTTTGATAAAGATATGGTTTGAAATGATATTTTATTTTGAAGTAAAGTATTGTTTTTAAAAGTTATAACCACGGGTTATAATAACGTTGGGTTGTTAAAGAGACCGGGATCGGATATGGACATACTCTCTGTCTTACCGAAAACCACTTTGGCAACCGTGTACGCGGTGGAGATTCCAGAATGAAGTAGGATGGTGGCGACGATCCTAAGGTATATACGTGGACCCAACTCCCGTGAGTTGGCATAAGGTGGCTAAAACAGGAGCGATTGACGGACCAATGAGGTAGCACCTCTGATCGGACACACTTCTTCGATACCATTCTATTACTTGTGATTGATTTGGTGCGCACCCTTGATTTGGGAGTGTTGTTCGAGGTGGGCGGTAGTGGCTGCTATGCGTCACCACCAGTCCGGATGCGTAATTGGTATATCTACCCTGGCATTGCCTAGTTGTGCCGTGTCACCTACCATATCGAGCTTTACTACGATTATGATTTTAAGATCCGACCGCGTTAAGGTTCTCCATCCCCTTAACGCTATTTTCTATATGATTATACTTTACTGATTAGACACTACTGTATATAGCGTATATTACTACATAGTAGATAGTTTAACGGATCCTCAGAGGATGGGCGGTCCCAAGCATCTTCTAAGTTACTTGTACCCTTATTACAGTTCGCTTGAGTTGGTTTACATTATATAAGTATATATTGTCCTGACTCGAGTGTTTTGTGTTTTGCTTTACGCTCGGGTCAGCCTGAGTTATTCACAGATTTGGATTTCCACTCTCTTGGAGATTTGAATCGCTGGAGATTATCTGCTTGTCATGTCCTATCTATTCCAGTTCCGTTGTTCTACTCAGCTTGTACTTGGTTATTTTATTGAGACTTTTGTTGTACTCTATTTCTTCTGTTGTATCTTATGTAACTCTGATATATTTATATAGTAGCTTCATGAACTACTATTTCTTTTACTTCCGCTGCATTATTTTACTTTGTGTCTGTGATCCGTGATTATATTTATTTACTGTATATTCTGAGATTTGCCAAATTTTATTTACAACGCGGTATTTTGAGCAATTCAACTCCGGCATGAGTGTCTACCTATACACTTATAATGGATGCGAATGGTTGAAAATATCGGGTCGTTACAGTTGGTATCAGAGCTTTGGCTTTGAGGCAAAACTTAGAATGTATGGTAAATTTATTTACAGAATCACTTTCGTTCGAGTTTGAATCTCTTCCTTTGATTCGTTTTCCTTTGAATTTTGGAACGTTCCCTGCGGTTCCGAAATTCATTCGTGTCCCTCACTATTCATCATCTTTTGATTCTGGAGTATCCCATGACTCCACTTCCAATGATCTTTATAGTGAATTGGCGGTCTCGCCAATATTCTAATTTTCTTGTAAAAGGGTGAAAATTCTTTATAATCAGCATCGATTCACCAGAGATTTATATTTATCCTTGGTTTAGATGCTAATATCTTTTATTATTCCAAACTCTATCTCTTGAGATTGAAGGTAGATTTACCCCAGAAAATCCACATTTGATCTTATCCATTGAGTCACGGTTGACCCGGTTAAGGTTGTCCGCGATTTATCTAAGCTTACCCATCTCTCTACTCTGTTTAATCATCTTGTCTTTTGTTCCAATCTATCTTCCAAACATTTTGAACTGTACTTGTAAATTAATGTTTGTTTTATATTGTGTTGTTTGAGTTGTTAATGTTGATTTGGGTTTCCGATCGATTCGTCTGATCAACGCTATCGATAGGATTTCTAAAACACTTTGACAGAACAAACTGACACAATATTATTTTAAAATTTGGTTTATGAAATAAATTTGGATATATAATTTTATGGAACTTAATAAATTGATTTAAATTGATAATTTGAAATGATAATACTTGATTTATCATTTATTGTTCTACAAATGAATTTATAAATAGTTGTTTATAAATTTATTTGGGAACTGAAATGAATTTAAAACAAGAAAGTTAAAGAATTTAATTTCCGATGGTTTCAAACCTTGTGTTTAAAATTTTTAAAAGGATATTATTTAAAGTATTTTGAATAAAAATTTGTCTCTAAAGAATTTTAAAGTTTAAAAATTTAGTGCTCTTCTCTTTGTCGCTGGAAAATAATTTCGGTGATGACTGCAGCATCATCGACGTTCATTTTCGAGTTTCGAAGTGAAGAAACCATTCTGTAGTCTTGCTACAGCTTTGTTTTGGAAAATCTGATTGATTTGAATTTCTAAAATATGACTGGATTATAATATATATAAAGATATATGATTTAAATTTGATTTAACATATTATGTATATATAATTACTTATCTCCAAATGGTTTGAAGATGTTCGAAGATTCAAATTCTTAAATTTTTTCTTAAAGAATAATTTCAATTATAAAAAGAAAAATCAAAATTTTGGATAAATGATTCAAACTTGAGATAATTGAATTGGATAGTTTTATTTGTATATTACAATTGCATTCAAATATAACTTACCTTAAATTTTTTTAGAAGTTAACAATGTAATTGGATAATATACAATATAAAAAGGATTTTTATACACTTAAATATTAGTTATAAAAGATTAACAGAGGTAAATAGTGAAAAAGGAATTTAAAGAGATTTTATTTAAATAATTTAATAATCAAATTGATTTAATATGGAACCTTAAGTCTAACCTAGGAATTTTAATAAAGGTTATTTCCTGAAATGAATATGTTGTATAATAAATAATGTATCTTTGAATAGATAAAATAAAATACATTTGAATTGGACTTTTCGTAATAAAGTTTATTTAACTTGAATTCATAGTTTAATTGATGTCTAAATGAATAAATGTGTAAAGAAATTTGATTGTTATATTTGCTATATAAATGTTTATTTATGAAATAGATATGTCTTGGAAATTGAATAATTATGATTTAAATAGTTAAAATGTATTTTAACATCACTAAAATTTGATAATTGAAAATTTGGTTTTCAAATGGAATTTTAAGTGTAACTTATTAAAGGAATATCTATTTATGAAATGGGTATTTTAAATAAGTGTTAGGTTATGTGTTAAATTAAGAGCTAACTAAAATAGTGAGCTTTTGACTTAATAAATGAAGTATAGTTTATTTGGATATTTCATTCATAAAGGTTTGTTTTAATAAGTCATAAGTTAAATGATATCCAAATGAATATTTCTGAAATTAAACTGATTTGAAATATTAATATATCTACTGTAGCATTTTATAAGTGCTGCTGTTTTGAAAATACAATGTTTTGGAAATTTATAATTGAATGAACTTAGAAATGTTACAGCTTTGAAATGAATATTATTTGACATTGGATTTAAATGGTTTAAATGAAGATTATTTTTAAAAAGGTGTTATGATTTTCAAAGTATTATGTTTTTTTTTAGAATAACATTTCCAAAGTGTTATGATTTTAAGTAGTACGATTTCTAAATGATAACATCTCTAAATTGTTATGATTTCAAAACATTATGGTTACAAATCTATTATCTTATTTTTTTTTTTCAAACTACCTTTTGGTTGTCCTTATCTCTCTTATCTTGTTACAGAATGGGAAGGCTATTGCTTATACTAGTCTGTTTAGAAATCTTTTTGTAATCTTTGATAACCTTTGTTACTCATCTGGATCTGAACACTGTTTTTCCATTCATAGACCGTCAGTCAAGTGAAAAGGGAGATTCAGACTCTAGAGGATCTTTTTCGTGCTTATATTCTTGATTTGATCACCTCCATTTTGTCAAACTTACCTATAACAATAGTTATCAGGTGTAATTCCAATCTTCTTATCATCTTGTCTTAATTCTATTTCATTTTTTTTCTTTTTCTGTGCTTTCCTGTACCTCATTCCTTTTCGAGGACGAAAAGTTTTGAGTGGGGGAGAGTGTAACAACCCTACATTTTAGGCTTATTTTATATTTTATTTCTGTTAAATTGAATTTCCTGATTGAAAAACTTTATTTTAATTTGAAATTATTTTAAACTTGTTTTGTTTCAAATATTTCATTTCTAAATATATATTTTGATTGTTATGTAAATTATAATTTCAAACTGGTAAAAATTGGATATTTTACTGTAAAGTGAATTTCTGTTCAAACTGGTCAAACTTTGACTTTTAAACTTTAAATTTAAATATAAAATTCTTAAATTTTGTCTTTTATTATGAAAATAGATTTAATTCCATGAATACTTCTTTTCGTTTCGTTGAAAACGGACTTATATTGTAGAAGTTATGTAATTTTCAATTTTGTGTATAAACTGTTTATTTTGCAATATTATTTATTTTAAAACATATAAATTATATTTTATTTGTCATGCTTTGTTCTAATATATGTTAATATTTTATTTTATGTATAATTTTGTCTTTTAATAATTTTAAAGTGATTATAAAAATTTTCCAAAGCTTGTTGAATTTATTTTGTAATTTTAAAGCCTAATTTCTATTTTCTTTGCTATTTTCTTAATTTAACTATATATAATTAAAATTTATTTATTTATTTTATACATTCACTTTATTTTCTTTGTTTTACTTTATTAATATTCACTTTACATGTATTTAGATTAGAATAGATTTTTCCAAAGATTATTTGAATTTGTTTCAGTTTATTTAACCTAGTTTGTATATAGTGTTATTTTTCTTCATTTAATTTAATTAATATAAAATTTATTTATTTATTTTTCTTATTTACTTTATTTCTGAGTTTATTTATCTTTAATTTCAGCTATTTTCATATTTATAAATATATATAAATATATAATGGAAATTTGAAAAGTTTATGTCTCTTTAGTTGCTTAAGGTCCTTTAATCTTCCGACCTTTCATTTTCTCAACCTCCACCTTAATGATTTTTTTTGCCGTGCTTTTCTTTTCTTTTCCAGCAACATCTTCCTCATTTTTCACGTGAATTCTCACCTCTAACTTGAAAAAAATGACGGCCTCTCCCTTGTTCAAAGATTTGGTAAAATTCCCTTTCTTTTCCATTGTTTTCTACTTGTTTTGTTGATTTTGCACTTGCTCTCTTCTCCTTTTAGGCTCGGCTCCTCTCAACTCCAGCACCTTGGCTTCCTCCACCACCACCTGAACCTATCACTACCTCCTCCAGCCCAACCCCAAGCCCAAGCCATGGCTTCCCATGATGTTGATCCACACAAAAATGAGCAAACTTCACCTATATCTTCCTAGTCGAGCACCATACATCACCACCACCTCCAACTCCTCCTTGGCCGCCACCTACATCACCACCACCTGCCATAGTGGACCCTGACACCACTGCCACACCTGTACCTAACCCACTACAGACCTGACCATGACTTGTATTGCCTTAGCCGTGACCTTATGTGGCTTAGAAACCATGTAGTTTGCCTTTGTGTTGTAGTTCATGCTCACATATCTTTGCACCATCACCATACATGTTTGGCCAACCCTATGGAACCCAAAACCAGATCCAAACCCACCCCTTAGCCATGCATTTCAGATCTGGAGCTGAAGCATAGATGGTAGAAAGCATGTGCAATCACTTTGGCTTTGGTTCATGCATTCATTTCTAACATTGTTTTATTGAATTTTGAGTTAAAAACTTATGTTGTCTGTATTTGTTTTGTTTGAATGTGACAAGGGAATTTATCTTTGGCTCTCCCATATCAAATCATATTCGTGTTATCGTGCTTGTTTGGATCCCATTCGTGCAGTCGTCGTCGTTTCTCCAGCACAAAACGGTGAGTTATTCTCACCAGACAATATGTACCTATATAACTGATAAACCGACACCATTTGAATCTGTAATGTATATCATCATGTTATTTATGTTTATATTATTATCATATGATGTTCACACCTGTTATTACACTTATTATATCATATGTTACTATTATTTAATGTTATTCTGTTATTTATATCTGTTATCACCATTGCAAGTTCCCTGTAGATTAGAATCACTATGGGTTGAAATGATACATACCCGAACGGACTTTAGAATAGGGAAAAAACGTTATGGGCTGAAATGATAGGCCTGAATGGTTTTTATTTAATTTATTTTAACTTGGGATTGCGGGTTTGAAATGATAGAACCCGGATTTTTTCTTTTTTAACTGCGGATTGAAATGATACATATCCGTATCACTTGACCTAGGTTAGAAAATTATATACAGGCCCGTGGTTATTTTATAAAGTGTTTTGAATATTTTTAAGTATTTTAAAAATATAAATTTATGAAATTTGATTTAAATAGATTTTGAAATGTCTAAAATAAAGAAATTATGATTTTTCTATGTGTTAAAAATGTAATTAATGAATGGTTTAACTGGATTTTTGAAATATAACTTAAGTTGGAAATTTGGAATTTGGTTAAAAATGATATTTAAGTTATATAAATAAAATGGATATTAAATTTTATTTGGAAATGGTAAATATGATAATTTGATTAAATGTGAATTTAAGTGATTTATTAAAGTATTATTGATTTTTTCTATGAATTTAAGTGGTTAAATAAATGAATGTTTAAAAGTGATCTTTTAAAATATAACTTGACTTGGAAATGTGAAATTTGGTTTTAATTAAAGGTTTTAGTTAATTAAATAAAATTGGAAATTTAGTTAAATTTGTGAAATGGTAATTTAAATTTGAAGTGTTAAGTTATTTGTTGAAATGTGAAGAATTGGAAACTTTTACACTTTAATTTATTAAGTAAATTGTTGAAAATTGGATTTAATTATAAGAAATTTATTGTGAAAAAGATACATGTTAAATGATAGGTAAATGAACATTTTAAATGTTAAATTATGATTTTTAAAATGTTTAAAGAGTTTAAAATGAAGTTATTTAATTGCTGGAAATACACTAAAAAGCTGGAAATCACTTTTAATAGCATTCAGAAATGCTATGGTTCTGAATTACACTAAAAATTGAATAAAAGGGCTACTACAGCATTTCTGAAATGCTGCAGTTGAACTTATAGGCTAATATTGAACCCAGGTCTATTATAGCATTCTCTGGAAATGCTATAATGGTCTGCAGTCTTTGCTGAAACCAAATTTAACCTGTTTTGAAATCTGAACTACCGCAGCACTTCTGAATTGCTGTCTTTTCTGTTTTGAACTATAATTCAACTAAAACTGAGTTTTAACAGCAGTTTTAAGTGCTGTCTTTGCTGAATTAAAAATGTTTTCAAATATAACTTATAGCAGTTGTTTTTAAATGCTGTGAAATGCTGAAATTTTAATAATTAGGGTTTTCGACTTAGTAAACGAACTCAGAATGGTTTGAAACTTTGGAAATTGAATACTTGATTTGAAAATATAATAATTACACTTTTAAAAGGTTTAAATGAATTATTTTGATTGGAATATAAACTATTTAAAGGTGATTTGAAATGATAGTAAATGAACGATATCTTTGAATTTAAAAGGTATTTAAAGTTGAATATTGGATTTGAACTGATAGGATATTTTATTTTATTAAAATGATTTGAAATGAAGTTTTGTAAGGATATGATATTTTATTATATTAAAATGATTTGAAATGAAGTTTTGAAATTATATGAAAATTTAAATATATGGAAATGGTTTAGAATTGATTTAATCTTTATTTTGATAAAGATATGGTTTGAAATGATATTTTATTTTGAAGTAAAGTATTGTTTTTAAAAGTTATAACCACGGGTTATAATAACGTTGGGTTGTTAAAGAGACCGGGATCGGATATGGACATACTCTCTGTCTTACCGAAAACCACTTTGGCAACCGTGTACGCGGTGGAGATTCCAGAATGAAGTAGGATGGTGGCGACGATCCTAAGGTATATACGTGGACCCAACTCCCGTGAGTTGGCATAAGGTGGCTAAAACAGGAGCGATTGACGGACCAATGAGGTAGCACCTCTGATCGGACACACTTCTTCGATACCATTCTATTACTTGTGATTGATTTGGTGCGCACCCTTGATTTGGGAGTGTTGTTCGAGGTGGGCGGTAGTGGCTGCTATGCGTCACCACCAGTCCGGATGCGTAATTGGTATATCTACCCTGGCATTGCCTAGTTGTGCCGTGTCACCTACCATATCGAGCTTTACTACGATTATGATTTTAAGATCCGACCGCGTTAAGGTTCTCCATCCCCTTAACGCTATTTTCTATATGATTATACTTTACTGATTAGACACTACTGTATATAGCGTATATTACTACATAGTAGATAGTTTAACGGATCCTCAGAGGATGGGCGGTCCCAAGCATCTTCTAAGTTACTTGTACCCTTATTACAGTTCGCTTGAGTTGGTTTACATTATATAAGTATATATTGTCCTGACTCGAGTGTTTTGTGTTTTGCTTTACGCTCGGGTCAGCCTGAGTTATTCACAGATTTGGATTTCCACTCTCTTGGAGATTTGAATCGCTGGAGATTATCTGCTTGTCATGTCCTATCTATTCCAGTTCCGTTGTTCTACTCAGCTTGTACTTGGTTATTTTATTGAGACTTTTGTTGTACTCTATTTCTTCTGTTGTATCTTATGTAACTCTGATATATTTATATAGTAGCTTCATGAACTACTATTTCTTTTACTTCCGCTGCATTATTTTACTTTGTGTCTGTGATCCGTGATTATATTTATTTACTGTATATTCTGAGATTTGCCAAATTTTATTTACAACGCGGTATTTTGAGCAATTCAACTCCGGCATGAGTGTCTACCTATACACTTATAATGGATGCGAATGGTTGAAAATATCGGGTCGTTACAACATCCCTAGGGTCTCAGACACACTTCCATAAATGTGCTATGTGAACACACTATGTACCTTAGCGAAAGTGTTGGAACTGGGCCAGCTCGTAGCGGAAGTAAAGGGTGCATTTCAAATATTTTTACCATTTTGGATCTTTATCGGGTCTATGAAGTCTAATTTATTTGGAACATTTCTAAATTTTTTTTAAATAAAATAATTATTTTATTTAAAATTATAAAATGATTTTATATTATTTAATTAATTTTATAATATATATATATATAAAAGTGTATCATATACAACATATATATGTGTGAGCGCAATTGTAACATATCAATCCATGTAAGGTATAACATATCCATGAATAGGTGCTAGGATTTACGCCACAATGGGCACGTTAGCTCATCTAATATGCAGATATATTATCCAAATATATGGTTACATACTTGTAACTTTTATATATAAAAGTTACAAATACACACATATAGATATATATATATATTATTTTTTATATAAATAATTTTGTATGAATATATATATATATATAAACATATGTATATATATTAAATACATATATAAATATATATAATATAATAATAAATATAGATTAATACTTATAAAATACACAAAATTATATATAATAAATATGTATTTACTTGGTCATGCGCATGGCTTAGATATTTTATTTTAGATTTTAAAATCTATTTTAGTGTAAATATCCATACAGATATTATTAAAATATTATTAAAAGATTATTTCCAAAACATATTTTGAAATTTAAAAATTTAGTAAAATTTCAAATGATATTTTGTAAATTTAATATTTAATATATAGTTTTAAAATTAAAAATTAATATTAAAATCAATTTTTAATTTTGGCTTATAAGTAAAATTTTTTTTTTGATAAATGAGGTAGTGATCTCAATAGATCACGCCATATTAACATAACAACATTACAAAGTTCACTACGACCCACCCTACAACACAAAATAAACAAAATCTACATACATTACAACACAAACAATACAAAATAACATACTAAATAGACCACATATACACTAACCACCAACATACGAAACATACACACATTACAAATTACATAAATACAACACAACAACCCCAGATAATAAACTACAAAGTACAACACCAAAGAGTATAGCTCCAAAATATAGTAGCATCCCCAGTCAAAAAATATCAACTTCAAAAGCATGCAATAAAGCCAAAATATGGACAACATCCCATACAGCAACAACAAAAACTGCTCCGAGCAGGCACATTAAAAGCCAAAATATTACCAGCATAAAAAATCAGCATCATCCCCTCTACGGCCTTAAACTCTGGCTGCAATACTATACAACATATCAACATTACATCTCTCAACACCTGCCTACATATATACATATCTCAAAACAGTGAAAAGAATAGAATTAGAACTTTTATATTGATTTAGAAAGCATCTCTAGTTTCTCTCGTTCCATAAGACCCAACAATAAGCAAGATTCAAAAGTTCAAACGTGTTCGTCTTCCCATGATCCCTCAGCATAAATCTACTATGATTCCAATACTTAAACTGATCAGCTAAGAACTCACCCCAATCTACATCTATGTCCAGGTGAACTAAGCACTTTGTCAAAATGTAGAAACTAAAATCATAATTAATAAAAGATGCTTATAATCTTCTTTATCACTATCACAGAAGTAACATTTTCTTTGTAATACCATGTGCTTTCTCTTTAACATGGAAATAGTATTGAGTTTTCCATGCACCAGAGTCCACTTATGAATTTTCACCTTCATAGGTACATTAGCAGCCCAAAGGGACTTGAAACCTATCAATTTCTTACCAAAAAAATTGAGTAGCTTTTATATGGACTTAGTAGTGAATCTTTTGTTATCTCTTGCCCATACATACTTATCATTATCATCCTCATTAATCACCACACTTTCTAATACATTCACCAACTGAATAAACTGAAACAACACTCTTCCTTCTAAATTCTTGAAAAGGTTAAATCCTATTTAAAATCACAATCCATACCTATCTCATGAATAATACGGAAATTATTTAATGACAAATCAAATAGTTCGGCAAATTCAATAGCTAAGGGGATAGGCAAGATCCAACTATCATGCCAAAACAAAATATTTCTTCCACCCTTCAATTCACACTTTAAACATAACTTGAATAAAGGAGCTAGCATCCAAATATTCTTCCAAAAAATTGAGAAGCCTTTAATCTCCCTTTCGACTAAAAACAGTCCTTAAAATACAGCTTCATCGCCCATTTTGCAGCGACTTGAAAATTCAAACACTTCATCTTCGAATATCGATACATTTTGAAATATGTTTAAGTATTATAAATATGATTTTATAATATTGTTTAACATCATTTAATTAATAGAAAATGATAAGAAACTTTTTTTTGTACAGTGTTTACAAAAATATACTCTTTGGAAAAATATCGTTAATGTGACCGAAAATCGTTTTATCGATAAACAGCTTTTTAACCATCAGAAGTTGTTCAGATTTTCTTTACATACGCTTATTTTCTTAGGAAATAAATTAAATGAAATATTTTTTTTTGCCATTTTTGGAAATAAAATTTATGAATGATGTCATGCATGAGCTAAGGGAAGATGTTAGGAAATGAGCAAAAATGGAAATGCTTAAGTATTAAGCATATGATAAATGAGAAGTGATGTGTGTAATTAATGCCAGTAGGGTTTTGAGGGGTTTTTGGTCTTTTCCCATCATCATTCCTAAGCCTATATAAGAAAAGGTACACTCTTGGGAAATATATCATAAATATTTCAAAGCTTAAGTGAAAATTCCAATGTCTTCAACATCTTCTTCTTCTTAACTTTCTAAAGAAAATAGTTTGCAAACCATCTCCAAATCACCTCAAACTTTGAGAAAAGCCTTGCCACCACATAACATCACCTTCTACCTAGTTATATTATGAAAAAGCAAAACCAAACTCCCCCCCACACAATTAGACCATGAGCACTAGGAGGCTAAAGGAGGCTTGGAGCAAGGGAAAACAAGGAAAGGAAGAAAGGGAAAGGAGGTTGCTAGCTTGGGTTTGGACTTAAGTGCTTAAGCTTGGTTGTTTATTAGGTTTAAGGTGAGCTAACTCACCACTTGGCACTACAACAGTTTATGGGTTTCATAGCGTTTTAAAAATGCTATAACAGGCTACCATAGCGTTTCAGAGAACGCCGTGGAACCACAAGCTATGGTAGGCCGGCAACATTACATAGCAGGAAGGAAAACGCTATAATAACTAATAGCGTTTAAAAAAGTGCATAGCGTTTGCACCCTACCATAGCGTTTTTTCTCTGTTATTAAACTTAAACGCTATAGGGAATTTAATCCTTCATTTAACTTCTATAGCGTTTTTGAGCACATTTTATAGCGTTTCATCAAACCATGTTATAGCGTTACAATGTTTTTCGATAGCATTTTTTGTCATTCTTGTATAGCGTTTTTTATTTTCTACTATAGCGTTTTTGATTCTATTATAGCGTTTTTGATGCATAAATCTTACATCTCATATAGAGTTGCGATAGCGTTTGATGAATCAATAGCGTTTTTCAAACGCTATCCTATATAATATTAATTTTCAGCATTTGTTTCAATTTTCTTTTTTTTTATATTATATTATATATATATATATATGCACACAGATAGATATATGTATATACAACATTACATAATAACAACATTACATTACATAATAACAAAATTACATTACATAATAACAGTCTTGGTCATAATTAGCAGTTTGCCTCCAACATTACATAATAACAGTCTTGGTCATAATTAGCAGTTTGCCTCCAACATTACATAATAACAACATTATCTAGCATAATGTACTAATACAAGTATGAAGAAAACATAAGCATATTACTTAGCCCAGGCATCCATCTTTCCCATCATTTTTGCAATCACAGGAGATACTTTAGGATTTGCTTGATGTTTCGCCAAACTTGCAGTATTACTCGTACCTGTGCAAATTCATTACCATGAACGAAACCTCAGATTGTGCAAAAACATCAGCGGCTCATATGGCACCAGACTGATCCACATCAATATATACTCAAATGCTTCATCTGGTTTTAGCTTTACATACTTAGATAAAAACAATTATATAACTCTAATATGATCTTGATGATTAAGTTGGAAAACATGAATATACTAAGAGTTTGTCCACACTTACATATGTCATTCAATAGACTTGCATAACCTATTCACTACAGTTAACAGAAAACATTTACTGAAGTTTTGATCAGGGCATGTGTTATCATGATATTGTTGTTACCTAAGCTACAGAGTGGACAAGAAAGTAAATTATTAACCAACATTTATTCTAAATTTCTAGTGTTCAAAGCATCCATCTGATATAAGAACACACTAAAATTATGCATTGCCTCAGCAAAATATAAGAACACACATAAAAGAAAATCATACTAATATGTCCCATAGTAACCTAAATAACTAAAAAAAATCAATGCATTAAAAAAGGGATTATACCTTCCATTATGGTGTGAGTGCAATTAAATTGAATGATGATAGATAAACTAAACATTTGATATCTACTCCATCCATTTACCAAGACCCTTGGTAATATCACATCCTAATACAAACATAAGTAGCCATCTTTGTCTCTTTAAGAAATATAAGCAATCGCCTGCTCATACAACAAACAGGTTAAGTTTATCAAGATATTTTTATTAACTACTACTACTATTATTACTAAATAATTTATATAACATAAACACACACACACACACAAATTTAAATCAATAGTTTATATGATATGCGTGTGTTTTTTATTTGTGCCTGTGTAACTTATATTTTTTTATATACTTATTTGTTGTTATATATATTATAACTTATTATATATTAAATCAAATATAATACATTTTCATGCTATAGTTTAATAAGTTTATCATTATCAAGATATTATAATTATTGTTATTTATATTAATCTATACGTAATTCACTTTAATATAATTTAAATAGTCTTATATGGTTTTATGTAGAATTTACTAATAATTCCCAACGATAAGTGTATCCCTGTGGAAATCCATTTTACTGCATCCCTCATAGTCCAATTTTGCACCTACTCATATATAAATCCAGAAATTCTCCAATTTTGCACGTCAACTATCACTATCAAGCTGCTGCTCATATCCTTTCCACGACCGCAACTCTTCATGGTGCAGTCCAAGAAGATCTAACTTCTATAGAAATTGCATTACGTGGTTTTCCCCTACTTCTCATTGACTTGCCTAAGCAGCTCGTACTCAAATTCAAACTGCTCCAGTTCATGTTGCCCCTCAATCTTATATTGCTTCTCCTGATGCACACATGCATCTACAACATGCTTCCATTTGTAAAACTATCCAACACAATCCCATTCTACATGCACATGCTCAATCATATGTTGTGCTTCCCTGTTGTATACCGAATGTCGAAGCTCATCAGATTGTCTATCAATCGCTACAAAGCTCATTCCTATCAAGTTTTCACAGCTCTAGCTCCTAATGCTCACGATCAATCAGCTGCAATTCACCCCCACCCAACTGCAGTTATTCTTGCCCAAGTTGATGTGCATCTTAAAGCCTAATTGATAACTCATCATGGCCGACCTGATGTGGTTAGTGACAGTCAATGACTTCATTGTTCATTCTCCATTGCAACAAGCTTCTGTTCAATATGCTAAAACTAATGCCAACCCAGGCTTATTGTCTTAATAAATTTGATTTTTTTTCACATGTCTTATTTGTTTAACTAAATCAAACCAACAGTTTAAATTTCCCAATAAAACATGTTGCTCTAGCTTGTCAAGAATGTCACTCACATGACGATTGCTTGTAAATTCACTTTAGCAAACCATAAATGAAATGAATATGAAACTTATTTAACGATTTTTTTTGAATTTCCCAATAAAACATGTTGCTCTAGCTTGAAGGGACTCCAACTTAGTGACTTAGTTTCACCTGGTCATTTATTTTCAGTTATGTTTCAAATTTTACTTTCAAACTCCAACAAAATAAACATTTAGCAATTTTTGTTTCACCCACTAAAAGAAACGACTGATGTAAATAGCTTAAAAGTGACGAGTTGGTCCCCTGCTTGTTTCAAGTTTTAACAAATAAAACACATATTTCTTACAAATACAGAAAAAGATAAGGAAAAAAATAACAAACTGAAAAGGATTATGCCAGTGCAAGAAAAAGACCACAACTGCTATAGAAAATGAAAACTAGGATAAGTAAACGCAGAGTACTTTCTGTTTTATAAAATAAAATTCAAAATATCATCTTTTACCATATGTAAGCTTGATTAAAAAATTTAAGTATTGTTTCTATTTATGGAACAAAGTAAAGAGAGAGAAAGGGGGAAAAAAAGCAAATCAACCAAAGGGGATGAAGGTAAGAACCTATTACAGATATCCCAAAAAGTAGTTCATCTCATCATGATCCATTTGTTACGGAATTGATACATCCAAGTAAAACTAGGCATTAAAACAATATGTAATTGGGCCATTATAATTTCAAAATGTACATGCATACATGTGCAATTTACATTTACCTATGAGCTACATTATTTCAATCAATCAATGTGCTAGTTTGATTTCCATCATCCACTCATCACATCGTTTTGGGTTCTAAAATATTCAATTTCAACACTGCATTATTTGAGTAATTGGACTAAATAGCACATAAACCTGCAAAAACTAGCACATAGTCAACATATTGATTCGGTTTCAGTCCAGAGTTCCATCGTCAGAATATGCTTCTTGTAATCAAAATAAGGGTAGAGCATAAAACAAATGAAACTGATTCCCTATACTATAAATGAACAACAACATTTTTCTTCACATGATAGATAACAAAGTAACCCTTTTATGCTTCCCACTATAAATATCGAACTTGCACAACAATATATCATATTTAAGTTCCATTTTGCTTGTTTTCCTAAATTGCAGTTTTATAGATTGAAAAGTTTCATTAACTAATTCCCATTAAAATGACCAACACTTTCAGAATTTTGACATCCTACAGTCCCTCTTGTTACTGTTTTAGCAAAAACATCTCCACAATTCAAAACTGCTAGTGGTATAGGTTGTCGGTTTGTGGCATTCCACGCAAAATTTTCTATATACTATACACTATATTCTCGTAGCCATTTTGTGAACGGTCTATGATCAATGTTTTCGCTTGTTGTTTATGAATTCTTTAGCCACAAGGAATTATATTTTGTGTAAGTCTATAGTGTTCTAAACAGATATTCAATTAAGGATATGTGCTTACAACCTTAATAAATAGTTACTCTATAGAATTTTTATCTACTGTGAATCTTTGCATTATACTACTGCTCGTTGGCATGTTTATTACTTCAGGTAGTGGTTTGTCTCTATAGAATTGGTTGGTTTCATGTTGCAAAATCTTGTAAATTAGGAACTATGGTACAGTAGTGCTGAACATTCAAATCCAACTTTCAGGCATACTTAAACAATACCATTTATTTGTCACATCAAAAGCTATGATATGAAAATAGTGCTTATCAAACTATCCTTTTATACGTTGCAATATTCAAAGATTATACAGATTTCTTCCTATGTCGAGTTGCAAAAAGTTGTAAACCAAGGAAGACATAGGAATTGATGTCAATTATAGAATCAAACTTAGCTTTCAGTAAATAATGTTGAATGAAAATGTTAGGATATAAACAACCAGGTTTTTGCAACCATTAAACCATATATACCCTATATGCTTGAAGCGATAAGCAATAGTTAAACTACTAAAGGTACTTTATGGCCCTTGTATAAAAGAATTGAAATATTATAGTCTACAAGGTTTTTATATTTAATTTCTATGGAAAATAAAGTATCTTCAGACTTCTAAAAAAACAAAAAGCAAAATGAACAACTACAGTTTACTAAATACAAAAATATATTAAAAAACCAGGCTTTCTATCGCACAGATCGCTGCAACATCTTACAAGATAAATTGCATAAAATACCAAAAAACCCTAACGTACAAAATGTTTAACAAAATTACCTTATTATGAAAGACCCAAAAGTTGCAGTGATTATAAGGTTAATGCTGGTAGTGCTCCGGTTGCTAGCAGGGTTAAGATCGACAAATCCGGATTTAAGCGAATTAATGAGACAAGGAGAGAGGAATAGGAGGAAAATAAGATTTGCAACAGCGAGATAAGATCTAGAACAAGAGTGGAAAAGTAATTAGGGTTTATCGTTGTTTTCAGAGAAGCGGGAAATGTTTTGTGTATAGCAAAAATAAAAGAGGGAAACATGGCGCGTAAGTAAACTAGGAATGATAAGAAAAGTGGGAAAGCGGCCTGTTGAAAAAAAAGATAAAACTGACTTGATATAGCGTTTGGTAATATATTTATATTTACAAAGCAGTAAAAAAACAGTAGTTAATGGTGAAACGCTGTTGTGCATTGCTGTTAAAACAAGCTTTTCTTGTAGTGTGGATTGATAGTATAACTCATATATGATTATATTTTGTTTGGTTAAAGTTGTTTGAATTAACTTTGACATATGTGGAAAACAATGGTTTTACTTCTTGCTTTAAAAGTAAGTGACATATGTATGGACTTGGGTGGACTTAGTATGGGTTTGAATGACATATGATTAGACCTTAGAACAATGCACATAGGTTGTAGTTGAACATAGGTTGGAATATGACTTGAATTTAGAAGTGCACTTATTGTGATAGTCGCTATAGATGCAATTCAGAATTGCCTTTTTTGGAAATTGTTATGGAACTTTGTAGAGAGATCCATAGGGATTTCTCACTATATTTATATTGTTAGATATCAATGTTTATTGCTATCAAAATTTTGAATGTAAAAAAGTTAAGTAACATCTCGAAAACGGCCAAAACATCACTAGTGCAAAACTGTCTCATTTAACCTTGATTTTTGGACTTCAAGTGTTTCAAAAAGGACTCTAAGTTTGAGCGATTTTTTTCATTCTTTTTGAAAGTATTGACTAACTCTTATTAGAGTATTTTAAAATTAGTTTTATATTTATGTGAATTTTTAAGAATTAGCTATGAATTTATATAAAAAGAGTGTTTTGTGAAAAGCACGGTTTTCTATGTTTTCCAGTAAAATTTCAAAGTGATTATTTTTAAGTAATATTTTGTATAAATGTTTTAAAACCTATTAAAAGTATTTTCAAGTATTTTAGAATTATAAAAAAAGGTTTAGAGAAGAGGTTAGAATTGCTAAATGGCCAAATGGTTGATTGTTTAAATTACTTACTAGAAAAGTAATTAACTATGCTTAAGGCTAACAAGCCGATGAAGTAAGCTTATATATTTGTGAGAGTTAAGATTGATGTCAAGTAGGGATGGAGCAATAGAGCTCTAACCTATCGGGCTTCCCTCTTAACCGAGGAATAGGTAAGTGGAAAATGTCGGAAATGTGTTAATCATGTTGATTTCTTATTGTTTATGGAAATCATTAATACTAAACACCAAAAGCCAATGAGGTAGACATATCTATTTGTGAGATTCAAGAATGAAGTGTCTAGACAAGGCTTGGAGCAACTAATGCCTAAAGTTACTTGGCTTCACTCTTGGGCGAAGAATAGTTAAGTTCGAATGTCAGAAACGAGCTAATCATACGAATCGTGATTT
Source organism: Allium fistulosum (assembly GCA_030737815.1). Taxonomy (NCBI): domain Eukaryota; kingdom Viridiplantae; phylum Streptophyta; class Magnoliopsida; order Asparagales; family Amaryllidaceae; genus Allium; species Allium fistulosum. Next base: position 448,628,493 of record CM060903.1, read on the forward strand.
GTATAAGCAAATGTTTTGACTAGATAATCAGTTAGTTGATTATCAAACTTGACCTAATAATAACTTAGAAAGTAATCGAAAGGCTTCACGAATTCATACCAATAAGAACCTCCAAGGAGGATTATTGGTATAAAACATTTCTAGCTTTCGCTTACTTCTGAAAGAACTGGAATTGAGTTTAGTGAAAATTCATCGATTAGTTTTGAAGAGTCTGGGATTGATAAGTGTTCTACTTACCGAATACCACTTCAAAACCAGTGTATGAGTTCTTTGTTTTGGAAGCGGTTGAAGAAGGGAATCTATATGGAGTTTCGAGACCTGTTTGAGATGCTCGAACATGTGTAGTTGTTCATGATCTATTTAGGATGTGGGAATCCATGTGTAGGTTTCGACATTTGTTTGATATGTAAGTATCCAATCTGGGATTGGTGTTCTATTCGAGTGATGAAGACTCGTGTGAAAGAAGCCGAACATAACATCGACATCGAAAATGGCAAAGACAGAGTAGTCTGCACAACCTGGGGTTGAGCTAATCCGCCTCAAGGTATTATCAACTCCATATCTATAGATACTTATCGATTATTGATCGACATGAGTTGATGGTACTTGGTTCCACATGGTTCATGTTTATGTTCGGGCATGGGCCACTTATGTTTATCTTAAAGTATATTTTATCTAGAGATTTATGTCGCTCGAAAGGTGTTTTCTGATCCTTGTGCATGGAGATCCGCTTCAGTTTATTGTAGGCGTCTCTGTGGAAAATCCATTATGCGAATGTACCTTAGTGTTTTTTAATGTAACATAATATGTTGTGGTGTGACCAATGTAAGCACCACAACTACTTGATATAATTTATGTGCTACACCCTATACATTATCTATTATATCACTATATTAAACTTAATAAATGGTTGGTTTCTTTTGAGGGGAAAACTGTTATGGGAATCTATATGGTCTCAATAGTTACTGTTACATGTTGCATGTATCTCGAATTTTCTTATACCAGACTTATGTCTGATGCTTGGTTTTTATTTTCCCTAAATTACTCATGTACTCTTTCGAGTAGGCTGAGTATCAAGTTTTACCTTGGATGCTTTAGAATTCAGAAGATGGGTTGGAGGCTTCCATCATCTATCTATTTCTATTTCTGTTATTTCGTATTAGCTATGTACACATATCAGCGTTGTGAGGACAAATAGTTATAACTATCCAGTTTGATGATAATCTTTGGGTTCTGTAACTCTGAACATTCTGTATTAAGAGTAACTCTTTGCACTATTCTTTTGATATTATAAATTATCATTCAGCTATGAGATTCTAATGCTGTGTTCTTTCCTTCTTGTTTATTTTCTTTCTGTTTAAATTTACCCTAACTGTTTCACTTTCCGGCACTTGGGTGTTCGGCACACAAATATCGTAGATGTATTTCATGTCGACATTCGAGGGTTGAAAAGTCGAGTCGTTACTTTTGGTATCAGAACATAAGGTTGAGCAAACACATTGGCTTTGGTTGGGTATGGCTCATTAGAGATAGGGTAAGTGACACCATAAATGAGTCAAGTGTATACGAGAGAGCATATTTGTATTTTCTATAAACCTATACCCCCTTTTCAACTTTCCTTAGGAATATTCTCTTTCCTTGAAATAACTCTAGCCTTTCATATCCTAAATATATTTTGCTATGTTTAAGTTGTACATCATGAGTACTAGGGCTGCCAATGCTCAAAGAGGTAGAGGTAGAGGTGGTCGAGGTAGTACCATCACAAATGGTGGAGATCAAGCACTAAGGAATGTTGCTCCTGTCGAGGAACCAAGGGTGGATGTTGTAGAGGAGATCGTGCAATTCAGGCCTCATGTGAACTTTGCTTCTCTCTGCCGCGATTATGAAAGGTTGGGAGATAAGCGGTTTGGTGGTACAGAGATGATCATAGAAGTCCAGACTTGGATTAAGTTGTGTGACCATATATTTGGGGATATGGAGTTAGATGACGAGATAAAGCATCGGTTGGCATCACAACATCTGACGGGTGCGACCATGGATTGGTGGAGTCACTGCAGATGTCCAAGAGAACGACTTCTCTTAGGCCTAATTTAAGGAGGGTTTTGAGATAAAATTTGCCTTGGAGGCCCATAAGACTTTGTTATTTAGGAGCTTCCTCGACATGAAGTAGGGGACCATGACAGGGGCAGAGTATGATAACCGTTTCATTGCCTTATCTAGATTCAAGTCTGATTTGGTAGATATGCCCTTAAAGTGGAATGAGATCTTCTTCGTAGGGATGCTTCCGAAGTTCAAGGCAATATGACTAATCACATCTTGGGGTCTTATGTGAATATGGTGAACATGGGGTTGAGGTTTGAGAGTTTGGCTCCGAAGCCGTCTATTCTGCACCAATTGGGAATAACGAGAAAAAGTTTGAGCCACCGAGAGATTTTTCTAGGGTAGTTTTTCATAAGTGTGGATAGAAAAGGCACTTTGATACGAGTTGTGGGTCGTGTAAGGGAGATTCGGTGATGAAAGCACCATTATTTAAGGCACATATTGCTAAGGTAATGAAGATAGAGCCACAAATGGCCAAGGCATAGTTTGCACCAAGGAGCTGCTACAACTGCCTTCGGGTCGATCATATAGTTAGAGATTGTCCGTTGCTTAGTAAGGGAGAACAACCTTGAGCTTTTACATTAGCTTCAGAACCTTCCACTTCTATCGCTTCAAAGAGAAAGCAGGTTTTGGAAGATATTCTATCTGTTTTTGACATTCCTGTTCATGTCTTATTTGATACTGGTGCTTCTCTTAGTTTCATTTCTCATACACTTGTTGATAAATTGAACCTTGAACCAGTTATGGCTTTAGATTCTATTTGTCTTTCGAACCCTGTTAGGGGCTCGGCTAATCTTAGCATAGTTTGTTTAGGAGTTCCGATTTCTTTCTTTGACCGATTCTTCTCCGTCGATATGTATGTTCTGGGTTTTATGGTTGTTGATGTTCTACTCGGGATGGATTGGTTATCTTGGAATAACTTAGTCTTGGATTATGATAAAGCGGACCGTGTTACTGAAGAAAGGGAGGGAGGTTCATACTTTGTCTTGTGAAGAGCCTAGTTCACTTATGACTAGTTTTCTTTATTCTCTAGATGTGGCGGAAGAGGAGTTGGGTTCAATCCCTATTCGTCGAGAATTTGCGGATATCTTCGAAGAGGTATCAGGTTTACCACCTCACAGGGAGATAGAATTTCACATTGATTTGGTGAAGGATGCGAAGCCTATCGTATTGCATGTTCGTAGCCTTGCACCAAAGGAGAGGATGGAGCCGACAAATCAGGTTAGTGATTTGTTATAGAAGGGCTTGATCTAACCAAGTCATTCGAGTTGGGGAGTGCCTGTCGTCTTTGCTACAAAGGCGGATGATTCCTTAAGATTGTGTGTAGATTATCGTGAGCTCAATAAGCGGATAGTAAGGAACAAGTATCCCTTGCCTAGGATAGATGACTTGTTCGATCAGCTCCATGAAGCTCGAGTATTTTCTCAACTTGACCTTGCTACATGGTTCATCAGTTGAGGGTTGCAGAGGAGAGTGTATGCTTGACCACTTTTAGATCTGACCAGTTTTATGAGTGGTTAGTTTTGCCGTTCGACCTAACTAATGCTCCAGTATATTTCATAGATCTAATGAATTGGGTTTTCCAAGATGTGTTGAATAAGTTTGTTTTAGCTTACAAAGTCGACTTACCTCATGAGATGACTGGTGTGCTTAACATTTTCCACATTTATCATTCGTGGAAGTTTATAATCGAGTTAGAGGTATGTCCTAAGGGAAATTCTATAATTTATTGTATATTATTAACTCTTTGATAAAATCTTGTTCGAAATAAAAGGTATTTTTATTTCTATTATGTACAAGTTATAATGTGTTATATTAATTAATTGTTTAATTTGAGTATATTAATAGAAATTCCATAAATAGTATGTTTTGTAATATTAACTACAATGTGTTGTAATCATGAGCATTATATCACAATATAATAAACATATCATTTTAAATATCCATAGTCAAGATGTTTTGAGACTAGATACCTATATATCCATTGAGACTAGAGTACGTTAGTGTTTTACTCATGGCTGCTGGGGGCACCAAGGGGTTACGTACTAAAAGTTATTGTATAATTATGGAATGACTCACTCGATATTATTGGTTACTATAACTAATACGCCACTTCAACGTTTTAAGCTTAACCGACATCATTTTCCCTTTTCTCTTGCCATAATTTCTCGTCAATTATCGATTATAACAGAAAACAATTGTAGGTAATAAAATGAGACTATAAAGTATTATTATATGATTTTTCTTAAAAAAGGTTCAGCTCCTAAAATGATATTGTACGATAGCACCATAAGAAAATAGTTCAATAAAGAAACATAATTTCAAAAAGTAACATACACAAGATTCTACTCTACGGTGAGGTTATAGGGAAAAAAATTCAAAATAATAATAATATACGAAATGTTTTTCGGCTCTTGGAAAAATGCAGCTTAAAAACAATGTAACAGACATGTAAAAAAGCTAAAAGATGCTAAATAGTGGAAAAATGTAACATTAAATCATTGGACAATAAACAAATATTGATTGAAGAAAAAATAATATTACATGTTAGTATTATAACATAAATTGCTCTATACAATTCTAAAGCACCCAATGCTTTATAAAAAGAACCACAATAAAATATGTTACTCTAAGGTAGGATTGTAACATTAAATATTATATTCATATTTCGATCCATATAATATGTTCTAATTGCTAGTAAAAAAAGAAATAATTTTACAAATCATCCTAGTAAAATGGAATGTTATATGTAACCTTTACAAAAATCATAAAAGTTTACTACAAAGAAGAATTATAAAAAAATACTTCATTAGCATTACGAGATTATATATATATATATATATAATTTGTCTAAAATTATTACAACAGTTCATAAGATGCTGCTATAGAAATAACACATGAGCTAAGATATACAAACTTTCCCTAAAAATGCTATTACAATTCATAAAGTCCTACTACGAATCATAAAAAGATGATAAAATTTATAAATGATAGAGTTAGGCCTATGCCCCAAGGATGATTTTGTAATTTACTATAAATTACAAGTACGTATGCACGTGCTCTGCACGTGAGCATTAAAAACATGCATGTGAAAGTAAGGTTCTATTATTGTTGAGTTGTTAATATTGGATGGTAGAAGGATCAACTATCCCAAAGTTACGAAGATTTGTTTTAGTAGTAATAGTTTGGTAAATATGACACGGAGAACTGTGCAGTGGTTGAAGACAGTTGTTGAAATTTTATGTGATTGACACAGAAGGAGAAAACCTTGTGATTTCAATTCGTTGTATCTTTCTGTATGGGGCATAGCTTGTTTAAGGTGTTACGGGTGGAGGGGAAAAAACGTATATTGTCGTAGTACCATCGGTTCGGGAAAATACCGAGTTGGTAGTAGGAAAAATAATGATGTAGGTACGGAACGTATAGGAGTGTGAATGGTTTGCACAATGATCAAGTATGTATATGGCTTCAGATTTTTAGGTCTACATATCCCGAGCGGTTAAGTCGGGTGGTATAACTGAAGTACTATAGTATGTATTATCATGAAGGGTTAAAATAGTGTATGTTGATGTGGAACATAGCAATCAGTGTGGATTACGTCGGACTACTGTTATGCAGAGCACTCACTGCATTCGTATACCAATTCAACTGAATGTAAAGGTGAGAAATATCGAACAAATTTTTTTTGTAAGGGTTAAATATGCGTCTAAAAGACCAATTCAAATATAGCGATAAACAACATTGAATAAAAAAAGACCGCATGGATGGGAGTGATGGAAGTGATATTTAAGTTTACTTGATGAACGGATAATCGATTGGCAAATTTATAGCAGGAAAAAAAGTACATTATGTATGTCAGTACAAATTAAAAGGCTTATCACTTATGGCAGATAGTACACAGTCAATTGTAGATGGGGAAAATATGAAGTAAAACATGAAAATGAACATATGCTTTAGGAATGGTTGGGTGGATCAGCTGTGCGAACGCTCTGCAAGAAAACACTCAATAGCTCTATCGCACTCTTCAATCTGTTGACAAAGGAAAAAGGTGTTGGAAAGTAGAAGATGCATGTATCTATCTACAAATATGTGTATGCATTGAAGTATATGTATGTATTTGTAGCACAACACTTTAGGGTGTAGGGTATGGATGCTCGTTAGGGTGTTGTGGTTGCATTGGAAATGCAGACGCTTTTGATAATTTGATGTTGTTTTGCAAAGTATTTGGCTTTGGTACGTGATTCGCGTTGCTACCATTGTTTGATCGTCTTGTGGTTCAATAGGTGGAGATATGACGTCAGAAGCATCAACATTGTTGGCAGGGATTGATCGAAGCTGCTTGGACGCACGGATGCATTTCGTGTTATTTTGTCCGTGGGAAAACTTACTGCAGTCTCTGGATTGGTTGTTAAACATTTGATCTGCATTGAAGAAAAGAGTGAGTGAGTGTGAAGGAAATGAAATATCAGAAAATTTGTGCGTCTAAAGTGTACAGTCTTAGGAGTAAAATGCGTAGTCAGTAATGGTAAATTTGTCAAAGTGTGAACTAAAACTGCTGACCTGCGGAGTGGTCGGGAAGTGAACAGAGGCGTTTGTAGCTAAAAATTTGATACGCGTACATTATGGAGTTGAGAGGACGATATGCACAACAAAACAAATCCGACGAATGTAAATTAGTTGACCATCTGTATATGTACTCATATAGTGCATATGTGGGGTTGGATAACAAAAGTTCATGTACGTTTTACTGCACTACTGCTAGACAGTGTAGTGGCTGTCGTGTTGAAGTTACAGTACATCGTAGTTAATTGCAGGTAACCGTGCATGTTAAAAGCGACGTGTAATCTGTTTCCTATGTAATGCAAAGTCTTCTAATTGTTCACTGTGTTATGGCTAAGTATCAGAAGTAACAGCCAGTTGTCATAAAGTCATAGTGCTTAATAGGATGGGTACAGTTACAGATAAGAAGACCTACGAACTGATGTGTCAGGTTGTAAAAACAAATAAGCGAAATGAAGTAAAGTAACAGAAATGAAAAAAATGAAGATGGTGAGGGAACAGAAAATTGAAAAAAATACCTTTTTCATTCAGGACGCAGATTGGTTGAAAGATGGAGTAACGGTTGGGGATGTTGAAGAATTCATAACTGTGTGGAGATGTGTGTTGGAAGTTGGGGGAATAAAGCACGTCAGCTAAGAAGTTTTGGAGTGGAAGATGTCAAGTAGGAATGAGTATTATGCGGCATCTGTGGGAATTATTTACGGTCTCGCATGAGAATGTAATGTGGAGAGCAGTGATGGAAATAGGACATGTAATAGCAGGACGGAAGTGGAGGACAGAACAAAAGGGTAAAAGATGTTATAGAAGAAAGTAAAGCTTTGCTGACATATTTTTTAGGCTGACAGTATATGTTAATTTGACTAATGTGTAATTGTTGGTAGTAGTTGTACAATTTGTACAGTAGGGAGAAGCTATTGTGGTAGTAAAAATTTAATGTCATCGTTTGCAGTACAGAAGACGTAAGTAATGTCAGAGTAAAAAGTATGAGTGTGTCATCGTTTGCCGTGTATTGATGCTGTATATGAAGCAAAGACAGAAAAATATATTGAATTTTAATGCAGCTGCATTGCTCAGTGAAAAGTACGCATGTACAAAGGTTACAGCCTATTAATATAGGAAAGGTGGTAAGTAATGTAAAAAGACGATAGAAAATCCAGGAAAACTTAAACATGCACAGGTGGCTTAACAATGTTTTTTGAATAAATTATATGTAGAAAAAGAATCAACATGGAATGGTTATCTTATATTTAGAAAATATATTGAACAGTACAGCAATTTCAAAATATTTGATATGAAGGCAGTACAGATTCTGGATAATTAGCAGCTAAGCCGTAAGAAACCACCACATCACATGCATGTTTGGCCATAGTGACAGTTAGCTCGGTCGGTTTGTTTGTAAATAATGTAGCGGCGTCAGTATAATTCATCACCATACCGTACCATATTAAGCCGTATCATTACGGTCGTACAAATTCACAGTCAAATTGGAAGTGCGGTCGTGATAAATGCTTGTAAGATGGTGTATTACATAAACTATCCGTACTCTACATTTTATAGTAGTTGGTGATCTGAATTCATGTTTGATGCATGCATATAAGCATTACGGACACATTGTATGTTCAGAACCAAGTGGTGGAAATATATACAAATCATCCTCCAGTATCCACGTAGACTGATGCCAATGCATGTCGGTAACATATCTGTAGTATCTTAGGTCGTTACCATTACACGCAGAAACCGAAGACAGTATGCCCGTGTACCATATGAAGAAGTTGACAATTACGTAGTACGTGAATGTAACGGACTAAAAACCGAATTAATGGTCAGATATCAAGGGGTAAGCCGACTCATTCATCCTAATTTGTTCTCGATTGATCATTGACGAATTTTGTTGTTTATAAAATGAACAGTATATACCCCGCAACAGGTGGCTGCTAAATTTTCCAAAATGCTGCCGACAAATTATAGAAAGACATAATTATGGACAGAACTGAAATTCTCATCACTTCTCCTATATGACATGCGACATGAAAGAAATAAGAAGCTGTACTGAAATAGGCATACTAATCCAGAGCTGTTATATTTTTTGATAACTAAAAATTGTAGCAAACTCAGCATGACATAGAAGAAGAAAACAGATTATAGCAAAAAGGAGATAAACATATTATGCAAGTACGGATTTCATCTAATGAACTCTCGTTAGGTCTTATTCAGCTCTAGTGCCACCGTTAGTTCTTTATTGACATTGAAGAGTGATTTGCATCTGGATTATTGACTGCCTTGTGCCAACAGTCAAAGTCTGGTCAGTTAAATAGGTGCGAATGCAAATTTTCCTGCTTGCGTTGTATTTATAAAAAAACAAACTGCCCCGAGAGAAGTCCAACTAAAGCATGCCTACAAAACAAATAACACGGATAAGGTTGTAGCAGAAATAGAATATGTGGATATTATGTAAAAGTTGTAATATGCCAGTTCCAACGCTCATGTTTTATTTTCTCTAAATCGGTTGAGAAGAGTCGTCTAAAGTTAGGGTTGGAGAACAACATTGTGGGAGTAAGATAATTATTTAAATTCTGTAACTCCTCACTTCCATGACAAATTGAGTTGAACAATTAGCTGCTTCGCTCGATCTCACACCATAAATCCTAATTGCAGATCCCAAATAAATCAACAGTAAGTTGTTATGCAGAGAGGAACAAACAAAATAAAGTAATAACAGAAAAAACAGAACAAAATAAAAACAGTTGGAAACCCTTTTGTGTAGCATATACTCAGAACACAGTATTGTTAAAAAAACACAATTGGAGTGAGATGATATTAAGAATAGAAGAATGTTCAATTTTATATTTTTTTTTTATATTAAAGTTGCAATGTAAAATGATGATGAACAGAACGGGCTATGTGTTGGAGGTTGTAAAACATGCAATGCAGTATGAAGACCTAGAATATGGAATGTAGGATAAGGACCTGGTATATGGATGCAATATAAACTTGTTGAACGGTATGAAAAATATATATCATGCACCGAGTGGAAGAGTCTGATGGTTTATGTTAGGCTGAAAATTTTCTCAGTTGTATGTATGGGAAGAGAGATGGAAAAGTATAATTAAGCTAAGAATTCAACCATTTATATATTTATCAGCACAGTCAATCAGTGTAGTCCAATATACGTTACAAAGTAGAAAGCAGGACAAAATTTTAGGATGTTGTCATCTGTTCAGAGAAGTATAGCAGTGGGATAGGAAGAAGTGGGCAGTGTGAAGCGGTGACTTATTGTGCGGAGGGGACAAAACTGGGTTAGTTGAGTTTTATTTAGGAGACGTTCATAATTTGGGAGCACGTTAACAAAACATCTTTAGGGTAGTGGTAACCTTGAAAATGATTCACAAACTTAAAGCTTTGGGTTCCTTCTGAATTTACTGCCAATACTTCAGGATCCCTGCTCAATTTCATAGAAAATGAATGTCCACAAAAACTGTTTCAAAATTAGCTGCGATAAGTAATGTTTTACCCAAACCATTTCCTGAGCAGACGCAATTACTTAAAAAAAGAACTACTACATGGAGTTTTGTACTGTTATATGACAAATTTATAAGTTGTGACTTTGATATGGAATTCAATTACACATTTAATGCATTCAATTAATTTTAGCATCGGTACATGATTAACATACCCGGCGTTTCCTTTTGCTACGCTGCTATTCAACATTCAAAGCCTGTAATCAGAAACTGTATTTATTAACTTCTTAAATCAAAACTTACACTCAAAAACTCTACAACCCAAATAAGAAATTTACGCCATAAGCTAATTAATGTTCTTCAACAATCAAACAACTTATCTCCATCTTCTTAAATGGTTTTGAAAGCAAGATAATCATCTAAACTGAACGTAAAAAATTGAAAACAAAATCATAGGACACAAACTCGTAGGAACATAAGAGAATATATGGACATAAAATCACCAAATCACATCAATGATAGTTTTCTCTGAAGCCATACAGTGCAAATAGCTTCAGAAAGAAACATAAATTATGGATTAAACAACAAAAGGTAGATAAAGCTTACTCAAACCCTCCACTGCCATACTTAAACCCAACCACTGTATGCAAGCATAAATCCTTTTCCAACTTCGTCTTCCTAGGGCATCGTGTGTGTTTAGCCCTATGGTAATTTTGTCGCAAGTCCATCAATAAAAGAAAATAATAGTTGAAATTAAAGGAAAAGGAGAAAAGAATCCTATGGTAATTAATAGTTGAAAGACATGGACAACGTGGGCAGCTTCGTGGAGCAACTATCGGACGCTGAAACAAACAACAATCCAGGGTAAAAACATGACGAAAATCCTCTCTTCTTCCTATACATCAGCATAAAAAAGGCAAATTCAAAGCGGAAAGCAAGCAAAACAAAATTCACACATACCTAAAGTAGATATGTGATTAGAGTGGAGTAACAGTAGTTATTGCTTTCTATTGATTTTTCCGTTTTTCCAGCAATAATAATACCTAAAGTAGATCTTTAAAATCCAGCAATAACGTGTCGGTTGAAGGATTTTTATTTCTTTCTATTGATTTTTCCATTTTTCCAAAATCGTTGTTTAAACTGTAGGAAGAAGAAAAGTTATTGCTGGAGTCAGGAGAGGTGAAAGACATGGACAACGTGGGCGGCTTCGTGGAGCAACTATCGGACGCTGAAACAAACAACGGTACAGGGTAAAACAGGACGAAAATAGCCTCTTTTGAAGTGTTGGTGTGAGTTCACAGTTTGGGTATTAATGGAAATGCCAAAAAGGCTTCACTTTGACCGGTTTGACCAGGGTTTTGCTTTATAGTATAGATTAACTATGTAATTCACTACTTAAATCTCAAATTCAATGGCGACATCGTGTTATTCTCAATGGCGATACCTTTATGCCTTCCCCTTCTGAGTCTTTCTACCCTTCGTCTATTTTTCCCCTTCTCTCTCCCATCTGCATCGCCTCTTCGCCTTAATCCCCTATCTGTCGTCTATGGTAAAGAACCAAAAAGGCAAAACGAGATTTAATTCCTCCATCGTTAATCGATCGATTACCAGATCTGGCCGTGTGTATGATACGTGCTCCGTTCCTCAATCTGTTGCTGTCGCTTCTGGATCTGGAGATATCTCTCCACTTCTATCTGCTTGTGATAGACAGACTGTCTTAGTTGAAAAGCCTCATTCGATGGATGCTATAGCTTCAGAATATCATAAACTATCTTCGACTACAGGCCCACTTTCAGGTATTACAAATCCTTCTAATTCCACTGCCTTATCAAATATCCTACAACAACCTGTCTCTGCTTGGATTAGCGGTGACCTGGGTAATGATAGACGTGATGCTCTGGTTAATGTTTTTAGAGATAATAACTCAACCGATTTGAACTTAAACCCTGTTGAAATTTTTGACATCGAGGATGTAGTAGATTGTTTTGGTGTGGATAAAAATATGAATGACACTACTGTGTTTAAAGTTAATCACGATACAGCTCGTATATCAGTAGGTCTGAACTCGACCAATTTTGTTGGTTTATCTCATAGAACAACTAATTATACTAGCATTGTGTTTGATAGATCGAGTATGGAAATAAATGATATGGGTATCAATGAACCAGTAGTTACTCGAAAATGTACAGATTCATCACCTGCTCATCATCAGCAGCATCCCCTCATTGCTGCTGCTACTTCACAGGAAAGTATACCATCTTCAATAGCACACCGATATAGTGAGCTGAACACAGGATTAAAATGGACCTCCTTATTCTCTACATTGCCAAAAAATGCGGGTGTTTTTGTGCCTCGTTCCTTTGAAATGGTTAACAAAGAAGGGGTTATGATTCCCCCACCGGAGGTAATTCAAGCTGAAATTGATTATTGGTCGGACTATTTTGTTGGGTTCTTTTTGGACTATAACCCACCTTATCTAGTGGTTAAGGATCATTGCTACAAAGCTTGGCAACCGAAGGGTAGCCTCCCAGTCCACATGGACAACTCTATGTTTTTATTCAAGTTCTCAAGGCCCGAGGAGCGACTTTGAATTCTTTGTAAAAATCCTATATTTACCAGAGGAAAGCCTTTTATAGTCACTCCTTGGAGTCCATCTGTTGACTGTGCCAGAGAGCAGGTTCTATCTATTCCTATTTGGACTTATTTCTCTCATATTCCCTCCGTTTTGCAACCTATGTTAGGTCTAAACTGGCTAGCTAGTGCGGTTGGTAAAGTAAAATGTTTTGATGCTAACACCATAGCTAGGGAAAAACTAGTATATGCTAAAGCTTTGATTGAGATTTCCCCGGATAAGCCTTTATCAGATACTATCAGAGTTAGAGTGACTGAGGATCAAGTAGCGGAGATTGTAGTTCGTTATGGATGGAAGCCAGACATATGTACATCCTATCAGTCTTTTGGTCATATATCATCAGCATGCTATCATATGCCTTCTGTTGGACCTTTATCGGTTTGGACCCCTCTGCCTAGGCCTCCGAACATGAAATGGATCCCGAAAGAGCACATTGTTCCTTCTCCTCTGGCACCTTCCGTCCCTCCTATTGAGCCTTTAGTGCCTCCTATTGTTCCTCCCCCTCTATCGCTGATATGGTTCCTCTTTTCCTCCTGATATTTCTAATCCTGTATTTTCTCCGCCTTCCCTAGTTTCTGATATTGTGTGGAATCCTGCTGTGATGGCAAAGATCCATGTACAGTCCAACGTGAGATATGACCCATCTAGACATGATTTCCATACTTTTGTTAGTGATGATGATGGTGAATCTAGGCGATTACATTACACTATAGATGGTGGTGGACTTATTCTCTTGGTGAATGGAGCATGTGGTAAGTGGAATAGATCTCTTCTCCTTGATGATAGTTGGGATAGGAGATATATATACTGTAGGGATCACCCGGGTTTTTTTTATGGATATCCTGTCTCACTTTGCAGATTATTTGCATGTGTTAGGCCCTATTGGAAGTGATTCTTCCTCCTCTTGGGAGGAGGAACCGATATTTCCTTAGGTCACTTTTATAGCTGCAGAAGCACCATTGCTTCTCGCCCGTTATATACTCTAAGTGGAATGGCCACCATAGAACCATATATAGTTGTTTCTATGCATGTGTAGAACACCTTTTCTTCATTTATATACAGTGGCACGACCTACTACAAAGTCGGCTGGCTTTGCAAAAAAAATCTCGCTTGAATAAAAGGCGTTTATATTTCTATTATATACTTGATATAACATGTTATATTAATTATTTATTTAGTTAAAATTATATTGAATAGAAAATCCATAAATGATGTGCTTTGTGGTATTGATTACAATATGTTGTAATCATGAGTAATTTATCAAAATTTAATGAGCACACCGTTTTAAATATTCCCAGTCAAGATGTATCAAGTCTAGATATCAAGACATCTATTGAGACTAGAGTACGTAATGCTCTCCAAATGTTGGGTAGTGTATTACTCATGGTTGCTGGGAGCACCAAGGGGCTACGTACTGATAATTATTAGATAATTATGGAATGACTCTTTCGATAGTCTTCTATTGGTTAATATAACTAAGCTCAAATAGAAAATATCAATGTGATAATATTACGCAATTCGCTCAACTTGAGAATACCATCAAGCTTCAATGTGGAAACTCCACTTTGATTATAGTTAAATCGTGGTACGACGTCCATCAAACGACTATAGTTAAGTCGAGTGGAAGCATTGGAAGCGAGACATTATTCAATAGAGAATTCGCCTCCTCGGGTATACGAGGTTAATATCATGATCAATCGAAGTCAACTCAAAGTCAGTCTCTAGCTAGAGTAGGCCGGTTAGTAATAACTTTATTATTGAATGAAGAACATTATGTTTGGACAATACAAGTTGAATATAGACAATATTGGAATTTTGATCATTACCAAATTCCATAAGTCCTAATGTGACATAGTTTTGATGTAAAGAATTGATGTAAAATAATTGTCACTACCAAGGATTGCTTAAAATAAGTAAAATAGGGTTTTACCGAAACCGTGTAGGCAATAAATTTGGCCACACTGTCACACCACTAGCTAAGATGACGTGTGAATGTTAATATTCAAATTGTTTGATATTAATCGCCGACCGAATTTACACCTAAGAGTCATACAACCGCAATGTTGAATACTTCGACTACCACCTGATTTAACTAAATTATAATTGTTAAAATTAATTAAATTAATTAATATTTATTAAATATTAATTATATAATTTTATTTGATTTGTGTTGATTAGTACTATAAATAGTGCATATATAAAAGTTATATACACAAGTATCGATATATAATATCGATGCACATTTGAATTTGATTTAAATGTAAATTATCTGATCTGATTTGAAGTGGAATGGAAGCCCATAAGGGCAAATGGATTGGCAGGCCAAAGCTTATGGGGAGGAGGGGTTATGTTGATATTTTTTGGGTTTGAATCGGCAGAGAAAATGATGGATCTAGATCCACATTTTCCTCTCCCTTTTCTCTTTTTTTACTCATTGCCCCTCACTCTTTACGTTTTACCTTTTCTCTCTCCTCTCCACTTAACTCTAGACGAAAACAACATTACCTCTCTCCTCTATTATTTTCAAACTTAAACAAAAATTTGAATCAAATAAAAGAAGGGTGGGTAGATCTCTTTGACCGGTAGCGCTTTCTAGAAAAGATCAAATTAAACCATAGGGGTTCTATTGATTCTGCTATTACTAGGCTACGATTGAGGTAGTTTTAATTCATTATATATATATATATATTTGTCATTCGTTATGATATTATATCTTGTTAGATTAACTGTATATCACGAACCCTTATACATATATGTTGTCAATTTAAAATACACACACACACACACACATTGAAATATAAAAAATTATATATATATATATATATATTACTCTCGACTTAAATGAAAAAATAAAATTAAAAGTTAATTTTTAAAGCCGTTTTAAATAAAAAATTGAAATTTGAAATTAAATAAACAAATATAAAATATTTGTAAATTTTTTTGTAAAATCGTAAACATATTATACTGAAAATAAAAAAAGATTTTTTCAACGTATCTATATATATTTCTTAAATTCGAATTATATATATTTGATTTCCTAATATTACGTAATAATTCGATTTTAATAATTTATAAATACATATAGGTATATTTAATATACACAAATTTGCAAACATTACAAAATATTTTCTTTACAATTAAAAATAATTTGATTTTCCCATATAAAATTTAATTTTTAAATTAAAAATGATAAATCCATACATATAGTATTATTAAAACTATAAAAAATTTAAATTTGTCACGATTCATATAAAGCCAAAATTATATATGTATATATATATATATATTATATTTTACATATACATACATATTTATATTTATATTTTGAATTTAAACTTAAAATATATTTTGACATTTGGATCTAATTTTCAAATGTTATATTTGAATTATAAAGTTGAAATTTTAAATTGTTTTATTTTTATATCTTTAAACATTATTTTATGTATATATCCATGTATATATATTAATATATAATATTACTTCAACATTATTATGTAAATATATAATTAATTAAATAAAAAATATAATTTTTTATATCATATTACTAATATATATATGTATGTATGTATGTATCTCTATGTGTGTTAGATAACATACACGTAAATGGAGGGGCTAATATGTCTACTGCAGTGTAAATCTCAACATTTAGATGCGAACATGTTAAATCATGCATGTTGCACATGCACTTATACACTGTATATTATATATTTAATATCTAATAAAACCCTTTATCAAAGTCTCTCCCTCCTCCAGTACGCAGACGACACCATGCTATTTTCTTCTCCTTTGCCTTATCATTATAGCTCTCAAATTTATTTTTTATAGCTTCCAATTACTATCTGGTCTAAAAATTAATTTTGATTAAAGTTCCGTTTTAGTTCCAATTGACATAAGTAACACAGAGAGTTGGGTTACCACCATGTTAAATTGTAATACTATGAATTTCCCTATATATTTTTTAGGGTTTCTAATAAGACCAAACAAACTTAGACATGATAATTAGTTAACTATCATTGATAAAATTAGCAAACGTCTATGTATGTGGAATGGTAATCTTTTATCAAGGAAGATAGGGTTGTTCTAATCAACTCTGTTTTATCAGCACTACCCAATTATCTGATGTCATTTTATCTTTTTTTCAAAATGGATAATCGATATAATAGATAAGATAAGAAGAGACTTTTTTGGGCTGGGGACAACCTCAATAGTACTTTAAAGTGTCTCATCGGGTTAGGGTTCAGTTTGTAAATCAAAAGACGAGGGATGGTTCAGGATAATTAAACTTCATAACCTTAATGTTTTTTTGTTAGGGAAAAGGTCGTGGAAGTTTTTTAGTAATAATGATAACTTATTTTGGAAAGAACTAATTTTTAATCAATTTTGTGAAGGATCTCATAACTTGCACCAATCAATGTCTAGCAACCGCAGTAATTTATCTCACTTTTGGAAATCAGTTCTAGTAGGCTTAGATATTTTTAAACTGGGTATTGGTAACGTAGTTTATTAGGCGATTAACACATCCTTCTGGCATGATTGCTGGATCTTTGTTATTCCTCTTAAAGTAGAACTTACAAAAGTTTACCACATCTTTAATCTTAAATATGCACCGACTTCGAAAGTCTATAGACCTATTTGAACTTTCCTTGGGAGTTCAGGTTTAACCATACACTAGAAGGAACTACTCTTTATCATTTGCTCTTCTATGTGCCAAATTAGAACTTATTAACATAGACAACAATAATGATATCAAATTTTTTTTAGGATAGGACTAACAATTCTACATCAAACACATTTTACAGTTTTCTAAATTTCTCGAGAATTAAATTTAACATTTCTAAAATTATGTTGAAAGCAAATGCACTCCCTAAATCCAAGTTATATATGTGGCTAATATTACATTGGAAACTCGATACTGTTGGACTTTTAAAAAACAAGAATGTGCATATTGATTAAAAAAAATATTTTCTATAATAAGAACCCAGAAACAATTGCATGTTATACTACAATTGTAGCACCCAAAAAATTGAACCGGAAATTTAATAGAAGAATTAAATTTGAATATAACAAGGGTAAAAATGGGATTTTCATAAACGTTTGAATTTGGCTACGAAACTTGCACCATTGCATTCATAGCGATTTTATGAACAATTTTGATATATAACATTTCTAAATGGAAGCTAGTATGAAAAAGTTGTCAATATTTCAAATTTCACGGTCGAAAATAATATGATTAAATAAAATAGGAAATAAAAATTTATATATAGGGAAACCCACTGGTCGACACTCCAGATTGGACTGGTCAGCACCTAGCGGTCAACCGCTCCAATCTAAACGGTCGACCGATCATGTGCGTCGGGCAAGGGTTTGGGTAGGCCAATAAACCATGATTTATTTAAAATAAAATCAAAGGTCGATAATAGTTGCCACTGTTGTAAATGGAACATTAAGCAAAACCTTAATTCACTAATCAGAAGTAGTACATCCAGATTTTGCCCAAATCTCTATCTTCATAAAACCTAATTTATCAAATAAATTTTTTAAAACAAGTTAAAGTAGAAATCAAGCAGAGGGAAGGAATCGATGACTAGAAAGAGGGACGATTATGCACAAATCAAAGAGGGATAGTATCTTAGAGCTGAATGGGTTCATGATTAGTAAGATGATTTACAGGTAACTAACCTTAATGTACCCCATCTGATCTAGAATTATTTAATTTAAATTGGAAACACTGTTTATTTAGACTGAGAATTTCACAACAATTATAACCCATATGAATATGATCCCTTTCATTTACTCTAGATCTGGTTAATGTAAATTTGTTGAATATGAATTGATTCAAGTTTAACATACCCTTTTGTCAAATTAAAATGAATTGATATAACCTATAGACGATAACCTAAACTGAATATGAAGTTTTGGGCAATTATAAATTTTAGATTCATAAGTTTGGGTTTGCTGTAATTAGGGTTTACTGTATGCCAATTTGTAATTAATGTTACCGTAATCGATAACGATGATGATTAAGAAACAGATGATGATAATTGTTGATGCCAAAAATGGCACCAATACCTAAATATCAGATAAAAGCACCAAAATGTAGGGATCCAAATCAAACAAGTAAAAGCAGTAGTAAAGTTAAAGGGGACACAAGGTTTTTTTGCCGTGGTTCGGCAAATTCTCCAGCCTACGTCCACTTTAATCTTTGTTATTAGTCATTTTCTCTCCGGATTACAACTAATTTTATCAGATCTGACCATAATCTACTTGATCTAAGATTTATATTGGTGTTTCTAGAGTATATTTGAGGAAGAAGTTGAGAATGAAGAAATGCAGAGTGTAAATCAGAGTGAAGATCCCCTTTAGTTGCCATAGCGCTGGTATTTATCGAGAATCTTGGTATTAGTCTCGGAGGACCAGGTTAACTGTAACGACCCTGATATTTTAATAATTTTATAACGTAATTAGTTGAAATTTTGCTTGAAAATATACAATTAAATTCTAAATTAAAAAGTTGATATTTGGTATGCGCCTATTTAAACGTAGAAAATGTCAGATTTTCATCAGATAATAGGAAATTTATTTTGTTGTGTAATTTTATTTAAATTTAAAAATCAGTTAATTTGATGAAAATAATTTTTTTTTGAAATCTGAATATTTTTTATATAATAAAAATATTAATCATTTTCTGAGTGAGACGTCATAATTCGTTTCGTCAAATTTGGATTTCTCTAGCTCTATTTATCTTATTTTCAACAAATTAGCAGCATTTTGGCAACGGAAAATCGACTTTTGATAGGATGGTCATATCGCTGATATCTGTATACCATTCTGTTCATCTCATCGTGCTGATCTCCGCAGTATATTCATTTGTGCATTTCGGTGTCCGGTATGTGGAAAAATCCGTGACACGGTTAACCGCATCGGTAACCAATTCTAGAGTCTTTTGGGTTCCTTGTGACTATTCATTTTCCATCGTGTAAAACGGTATAGTCACTAGTTATTATTGTTCCCAGAAATCAATTCCCTGACTTTTGTTATTCTCGGTACTATATTCAATAAATTGTGGTTCACTTTTATTTTGGGTTCACCTGTCTTCATCTCTTTGTTTTCTCTAGTTTCTGTTTCAAAATAAAGCTTGCGGTTACTTTTACATACGTTTCCAAAATCTTACTATCTTTTTCTTCTTCTTTTTTTTCTTTGATTTTGTTAATAATATATATATACAATAAGACAACAAAGCCTATTTATTTTCTTTGAAACAAAAGCTTAGTCCCCCTTGTTATCAAAACCTTCACCTGCTCGTCCAAATTCTTCATTCCTCACCTTCTTTTCCTTGCTCGTATGCCACCTTCTCCCCCTCCCACTTCACCTCGTCCCTTCCCAAACCCGACACCACCCACGACCCACGGCCAACTCCCATTTCTCGACCGCCTACTGCCTTCTCCACCACCATCCCTCGAAATCCCAAGCATAGTCGACCTCCTAGCATACGAACCACCTCCGAGTCGCCGGCCCTGCCACCACCCGGTTTTCACCTTATCCGCCTACAGCCAGCAAGCGCACAAACCATGTCCCTCCTCCACTCACCCTCTCCCTCTCCTATTCGCATCACCTACGGCCGAAGTTCCGACCGAGCCCATCCCCTTCCTCCTCCATGTCGACGTCATTCAGCGGGCCTCCCTCCTCCGCGTTTCATCACCATGCCAACCCAAACCGCCTGCCTATACTTTGCCGATCCCACTCCCCTCACCACACGAAGCCCCTCCGCCAACACCTCCTCAGCCTCGGCCGACAACCCACCGCCTTGAGCAGCCCATACGTAGGCACCACCAAGGAACCCGCCTCCGACCTCTACACACCTCCAGCCTAGTCAAGCAACCGAAGCTCCATACTTGCTCTAGCCATACCCTGTATTATTTTATATAGGTAGATATATATAGTACAAAGCTTTGTCAACTTGGTATGTTTATTTACCTACTATCGAAATTTTTATATAAGTATGTGTTTGCTCATTTATATATAAGTTACAGTATTATATATGTTATAGTATATTTTTATAAAAGAAGTATTATAAATATTATATTATAAAGTAGTTGTACTAGTCTTGATTAAATTATATGTATACGAAAGATATAAATATTGATATTTTGGTATATGTATTGCATAGAGAATTATTCGACTTTAAGATATAAATATAGATATGTTTAGTTTATATATATATACGTATATATTGATATTTTGATTCTTTTAATATATATAGAATTTTAAAATATAATGTGTATATATATTGGGTTATAATGTTTAAGTCCCGTTCGTTATATATATAAAAGTATATAAACCTTAAGATCTGGTTATATATGAAGATTATATAAGTTGTTGTATATATAAAGTTATATAGTTTGGATATAATCCGCCGTTATGTAAATAAGTTATACAAGTCATATACAACCTATTTGTTTGTTTATAAGCTTATATATTATCTTTTTGAGCTTATGATAAAATACGTTTACATTGATTTTTATAATAAATATTGATTTTCCAATTATAATATGTATATATTTTAAATATATGTGTTAAATTTAATAATGATCTTGAAATATATATACATTATACATTTTGCTCTGTTTATATCAAGCTAGTCTGATTTGTTTTTCATCAATTCCAAACTCCCAGCTTTGCTTTGATCGTCAAATTCGTGTTCATCGTACTTTACTTTGGAATTCGTTGCTCGGATTCATAGCTCAGTTCATTATCAAATTTCTCTAGCCCCGAAAGGTGATAAATCACTCACGATTAACATTCTTATATTTAGTAAATTTGATTTCACTCTAAACGACAATTGAAATATGCTGTTAAATTTAAATTATTAGTTATTTAAATTGTTAAATATGATATGCTATTATCTGCAATTGTTCACCTATGATATATGACACCATATCCTGTTGTATATATATTATATTTGTTACTGATGATATATGCATGTTGTTGATATATTATTATCATATTTGTTCTCACTCTACAAGTTCCCTGTTAGTTTAGAATTCTCTATGGGTTTAAATGATACATACCCGAACGATTTTGTAGAATAGGGGAAAATCGTTATGGGTTGAAATGATAAACCCAAGCGATTTTCATTGATTTTGAAATTTTGGGATTGCGGGTTGAAATGATATACACCCGTAAATATTTAAATTGCGGATTGAAATGATAAATATCCGTATCACTTGACTATCTGATAGAAAATTATATACGGACACCGTTGGTTTATTTTGAAAAATGATTTTTTTAGTTTTGGAAGGAAACATTCAGATATTATTAAATATTGATTTTTAAAAATAATATAAAGATATTTTGTTTTGAAAAATTAGTTTTTTAAAATAATATGCTTTGGAAATTTTAAATTTATAAGATAGTTTTGAAAATATAAATTTTAAGATTTTTCTTATTTTTTTTAATATGTAAATAAGATTTAAACAAATAGATTTATTAATAAGATTTAATTTAATATAAATTATTTAAATAAAATTTAATTTAATTAATATATATATAATATGCTTAACTATTTATTTAAAATTTTACATTAATATTTAAATAGACTTTTATAATAACTTTAAATAAATAGAGGTTGGAAAAAAATTAAAGTAAAATTGACTTGAAATTTAAATTGGTTAATAATTGAATTTAAATAAGAATTTTTTGAACTTATTAATTTTGAGATTTGAAAGATATGATTTATAACTTGATTTATGAAAGTGATTAAATGAATATTCTCAACTTTAAATAAATTTGAGACTGAATATTTAATATTGATTTGAATTTATAAATTAAGATTTTACTTAATTGTTATTAAAATATAATTACATGTAGTCGTAATTTGGGAAACATAAATCCAAGGTTGAAATTGTAGGTAATCGTAAGTTGAGATAGTTCCTATACTTATTGGCTGATCCTTGGTTGTTTTGAGGTTTGATTAGTTGTTCAATCCTATGTATAAGCCTTCATAAGATGTTAAGGTAGGTGTGTTTTAAACTATATCCCTTAGATAAATGAAAAGAATAATTCAAAGATACTAGTAGGACATCCTAGGTCACATAGAGTATTAATGATGTCAATTGCATGTGGTCACCATATATTAATAATGTCACTCATTCACCAGACTTTTGTTTGACTCATTCATTTCCTTTATTTTTTCATAGGCAATGGGTGATAAGCCTAGTGATTGGTGTATGGAGATGCGAGCTTGATACTAGAGTTGCTATTTATTTTCAATTACTCTCCATGTAATTATTTGTGGTACTTAGTACTTATTGGACTATTTACTATATTCCTGTGCATACTGGATTATGACTACGTATTGTTTTAAGACTATATTTTCTAAGATATTTTCTGAGATGGTTATTTTTTGTACTTATATTTTATTGCCTTCCTTTGTGAGATCTGAAAGTGTAGAATATCTTAGATTTTATCAGTATATTCTTAGTCTCTGTATTATTTAAAAACCCGATAGCTCATACTTGTTGACACCGCTCGAGTTCGAAAGTCACCCTAGGCTTTGGATTGATGTGTCGAGGGTGCGGGTTGTCACAACAATTGTCGGTTTACTAATTTTATGCGTCTACACATTCTTAGAATATTTGGTTTTAACGTTTCTTTTAATGTTCTTAATTGTGAGGTTTATTGGTCTAGGTTGAGATTCTACTTTACTTCTGGCCAGTGATGCTTATTAGATACCATTTTTACTATCGCAGCATTTTTTATTCGGTTTGACAGAAATCAGAATTTTTTCAATAATAATTATACCCCTACAATAGATAAGTTGACTTATAGACCCGCTTTATTTTTTTTAATTAAACTTCGAACAATACCTATAAATTAGCTAATAACAACGGGTTTCAAGAGTTTTTCAAAAGGTAAAATCCTGTATTGATGTCTTACGTAAGAGAATTGTTGTTAACAATAGAATTGATAATGCCATTAGCATCACTTGTTAAATGAGAACGTACAAGGCCTCTCTGACTCACTACTTTTATTGGGTAACTAACTTAGGTATAGATTTGTTGTCCTTTAGCTTCCTTGTCCTACCTTGGTTACTATATCTAGTACTTGTTCATTTTTTTCCTCTTGCGTATATATGTATATAATTGATTTATATACACATATATGTTTAAGTCTCATATTGTCTATAGAGAGTTTTCAGTTTTAGCTATTGATGTGAGCAGTTCAGTTAGAGCGCTCTTACTATAAGATGAGCTGATTATGGATAAGTTGATGGGCTTTCTATAGCTTCTTCCAACTCTCTTGACAGTCAATGAGGCCATTCTCTCATCGAGGCCTTATCTTTAATGTTGCTTCCTGATATGGTAATTGATTTCTATTTATTTTTTCTACTTGCTTTTATATCCTTTTCATGCATTCTAGTTTTTTTTAGTTTTTATTGGGGAAGGTTTTATTGACATTTTAATTATACGAGTTCATGGGGAAGAGCCACCTACCAAGCTTGTTGGTAGCTCCAATTTTAAGTATGGAATAAAATTACATGAATGCTCTCCTCCGAATAGAGGATCACTCTTTTTTTCAAAAAAACCCTTTATCAATAAATAAAATAAAATAATGATTTTATTTAAAATTATTTTAGATTATATCATAATTAAATTAGAGTTTATTGGTCCAATAAAATCCAAAATGGTAAAAATATTTAAAATTCACTCATTTAACCCGTTGCGAGTTGGTCTAATTCCAAAAATGGTATCAGAGCTCAATGGCCCATGCGATCTAAATTAGTAATGTTAAGGCTAACTACTTAACCATTTAGTATGGTGTCTAGAAAAACAGTGTCTGGGTTGAGTTTCCGTAATCAAGTACTATCCATACCTAGCTACCGGTCTGGCCCGAAAGGCAAAGTGAGCCCAAAGGTCATCCCTGAAAACAAAGCCCAATTTGAATTTGGGTTTTGGGCTAATTTCAAATCTGTTTTGAAATTAAAACTAAAATAAAATTTTAAAGTTAAATGTAAAATAAGAAAAATATTACAAATGTTATAATAACATTTTCAAATTATTTTAAAATTTATAAATTAATTTTGAAAATTAATCAGTTAGTAATTTGATTAATAAATTAAATAAATGAATTAAATAGTAAAGTAATTGAATTATATAACATATATATATAATGGTATATGTTACCTTATGTTGAATTATTTAAGGTGATCTAAGTATATATGAAATTTTCAAAATTAAAATAATTAATTACAATTATTTAATTAAATAAATAAATTAAATGTTAATTAATAAATAATATAATACATATATATAAATGTATAAGTGTATAACAATTAATGTTATAGTATACATATGCAATATACATGTTTAATTGAACAGTATAAAATTAATTAAATGTTAATTAATTAAATAAGATTTAGTTAATAATATTGATATAAGATTGACGCAGCGGCGGATAACAAAAATGTATGAATCGGTGAAAGTAGCAATCGGTGTATTGAAGAATACCAAAGGCCCAAATCCGTTGATCCAAAGATACCGGATTTTAGCTATCTTCGTCACGTTGATCGCGCACGATACCGTGAAAGAAGATCTACAATTCTTTAGACGTTGATTAAGCGCACTTGATACCGTGAATTAGCTTCTACAATCGTTGATCCGAGCGCACTCGAATGCCGAAGGAGGAGATAGGAGATTACACTCAACTACCAATTTAAGAAGAGGCACAAAGCTCTCAAACAAAAGTTTATTCAAAATCAACTTACTATACAAATGACACCACCCGCCTATTTATAGGCTTACAACTCAACACACTTCCACGACACAACACAGTACAACACATATGTCGGCAACGACCTAACACTCGCGACCTAAAAACAAACACATCACAACACATTACAATACACGACTTAACAGAGTACACGACTGAAGATAGGTCGTTAACGACCTAAGACAAACAACGACTTACGACCTAAGACAGTCGCGACCTAAACATTACAACATCAAGCGACTTAACATATTTACAACACAAGACGTATTACAACATAACGACATGACAAATACAACATACAAATGACATAAGTAATTACAACATAAAGACCTAAAAATTTAACACCACGTGGCATAAGCTTCAGGGACATAAGGAGAATCAGCTTCAGGAATATCTTGTGCGACCTATAGGATGAGCGACCTAAGGAGTTGAGCGACCTAGGCCTGAGCGACCTAAGATGGATGCGGCCTATGGTCGAGCGACTTAAGGTAGGAGCGTCACAAGAGAAACGACAGCGACATAAAGAAGATAGCATCATAAGAAGGAGCGACATAACTTCTCGCGACCTAAGGAATATCATCTTCAGCGACCTAACATGGAAAGGTATATGTGAGCGACCTAACATAGGTCGTAGCTCGCTCGTATGTCCTGAGCGACTTAAAGCTTCTCGCAACCTAAGAACGGAAGGTCGTTCGCGACCTAAGTCATGCGGCATATTGGAGCGACTTATCTGTATAGTGGCGCGACCTGTCTTGTTAAGTCGTAACTCTTTAGGTCGTAGTTCTTTAGGTCGTAACTCTTTAGGTCGGAGTTCTTTAGGTCGTAGCTGGCAGATAGAGTTCGGTCGCAACTCCTTTTCACGTGACTTGTTAGGTCGTGAGCGACCTAAGGAAAAGACCTTTAACTCGTTAATTCACAACTCTTTATCTCGTGACTCGTTAGGTCGTGAGCGACCTAAGGAAATGACCTCTAATTCGTTAAGTCGTAGGTCGCTTGGACAGCTTATCATCTTGCTTGGTCGGTCCTCATAGCTCGTTTGCGACCTAAATTGGCGCGACTTAGAGAATAATGTGTTAGGTCGTAAATCAGGAAAGTTAGGTCGTTGACGACCTAAGTCTTCATCAACCTGGGCTGCATCATCCTCCCCTGGTTGAAAAAAATTCGTCCTCGAATTTAAAAGTTCTTCGTCTTCGATACTCTTATCCTTGTGAAATGGAACCAAGTGTTTGATATTGTCAAGGTTGGCAATAAGAAGACGATCCGGCAAACCCAATTTATAAACATTCTCGTTAATTCCCTTTACGACTTCGAAATGACCATTCCTTCTAGATTCTAGCTTGTTGTAAGTTCCAAAAAGAAATCGATCATTGGTAAACATTGCATACATAAAATCTCCTTCCTTGCATTCAACGCTTCGTCGCTTAATCACTGTTGATTGCTTATATTTCTCAGTTACCTTAAGACATCGTTCCTGTACAACTTTGTAGCATCCTTGCAACTCATTCACAAAAACATGAGCTCGTTTAATCACCCCTCTCTGCGGTGGCACTGTTGATAAATCTAACGATTCTTTAGGGATTGTTGAATAAACAACCTGGAATGGATTGCACCCGGATTTACGATTAACCGTATGATTGTGTGCAAACTTCGCTTGACATAACATTAAATCTAAACTTTTCAAATTATCATCCACGAGGCATCACAAAAGATTACCTAGGGATCTGTTCACAACTTCAGCTTGTCTGTCTGTCTGTTTATGCTCAGCGTTACTAGATTTCAACTCAGTCCCAGCCATTTTCCATAGACTCATCCAGATATGGTTCAGAAAACGAGTATCTCTATTCGAAACAATAGATCCATGTAATCGATAGCTCTTTCTGGAGTATAACTGAACGACATTAACGGCCTCTGTAGTCTTCTTATAGATAATGAAATGATCCAATCCTGAAAACCGGTCAACCACCACATAAGAAGAATTGTTGCCATGTTGCGTTCGC
This sequence comes from Allium fistulosum, assembly GCA_030737815.1. Classification (NCBI taxonomy): domain Eukaryota; kingdom Viridiplantae; phylum Streptophyta; class Magnoliopsida; order Asparagales; family Amaryllidaceae; genus Allium; species Allium fistulosum. The sequence continues at coordinate 448,656,008 of CM060903.1, forward strand.
GGCAATCCCAAAACAAAGTCCACACTAACCTCCTCCCGTAATTTAGCATGTATATGCAACGGCATACATAAACTTGCATTTGTCGTGGTCTTCTTTGAAACTTGTCGATTATGACTTCGCTGAACAGATCTTTCAACTTCCTTCCTCAGTGACGATTCAAAATAAGACTTTGAGATTAACTGCATAGTACGATCACAGCTCAAGTGTCTGCCTACATGTAAGTCTGTGATAAAATTTCTTTTCCAACTGCAATCTGTAGTAGACAACTGACTTCCTTCAACTAGCAACCCATAAACCAGTTTTCTCAACTCTTCCATCTCTGTTGGACACATACGATATCGTGGTCTATGCGGTACAATAGCATCTGGTATTTGATCAACATGATATTGTTTGTCCCTCAGTGGCGGTACCTCCTTGGACAACTCTGCAGGGAGTACATTTTCGAATTCATTTACCACTGGCTCATCCTCCTCAGGATTCTCAAGATCTTTACTGGTTTCATTCCCATTCAACATAAATACTTCCGCTCTATCCTCCACTTCTTTAACAAACTCTTCTGTAGATAATAGACTAATCGAATCCACCTTCTTTACTGATAAATTATCCTCTTCATCTCTTGTCATACTTTCTTCATCCTCATCAATCCTCACTGGTTGTGACTTTTCAACTTCATGTTCATCAAGCTTTGTTGGTTGAAAAACATCAACTTCATCTTTATCAAACCTTGCTGGTTGTGAATTTTCAACCTCATGTTCATCAAATTTCGTTGGTTGAAAAACCTCAACTTCTTCTGTATCTAACTTCACGGATTGTGAGTAATCAACTTTATGGTCATCAACCTTCGCGGGTTGAGAAGAATCTACTTTATCTTCATCAAACTTCGGTGGTTGAGAACAATCGACTTCATCTTCCACTTTAACACCACCTTTCACTTCTTCAACAAATTCTTCCGAAGATATTAAATTAGTTGCTTCCATCTTCTTCTCTGGCTTGCAGTCACTTTGTTCACGTTTCTTAAGAACTAAGTTAATCTTGGTTCCTTCGAATATGAAACTGTAGCTGTTGGCGTGACTATTATGTTGTATGACTCTATCATACTGCCATGGACTTCCCAATAGTAGATGACATACATCCATATCGACAATATCACACCATATATCATCTTTGTACCTTTTCCCAATGGAAAATGTAACCAATGTTTGTCTTACCACCGTCACTTCTTCCCCTTCCTTTAGCCATGCCAGTTTATATGGTCTAGGGTGTTTTTCAGTCTTCAGCCCCAACTTCTTAACGGCTTCTTCAGAGATAAGGTTATCACAACTTCCCCCATCAATAATGAATTTACAAACCTTTCCCAAGGTAGTACAGGTAGACTAAAAAATATTGTTCCTTAGCCAAATAGAATCATTCTCATGCTTTGGCAAATGACACCCTTCGTCTCTATGACCACGTTTGTCTCTATGATCATGTAAATCCCTTCTACTCGATCTCTTGTCATCACGACATGGTTCATTGTCAAACTCACGTGGAGTTCTTCTTTCTTCATCTCTGTACCCATGGTGATCTCGTCTCATTGAAATTGATGATCCTCTTTTATCTTGATAAAGTTGTGGCGACACCCTCCTTGCTTCCGTAACCGATGGCGAAACTCTGTTTCCTCCATGGTTCAAGATTGGTGACCTTCCTCTTTGACTTTGATTCAAATCCATCATCAACTTCTCCAACTTTCCAAAACCTTTATTGAACTTCTCTTCGAGGTTATCACTAATTCGTTGCTCTATTGCTTTAGCATCTTCTCTTCTATACACATCGGCAATATTCTGATGACGATTACCTCTTCTCGAATGCACGATTGATCTTCAACAAATCTTTAAAAAAAAAATCTAATCCAAACTTCAAACTTGGCTTCGGTCTAGCTCTGAACAAACCAAACTAATGCAACCTTCAACACTCGGCCTAGATCAAACTTTTATGCTCGGCTCAACTTCAACTAGTTCGGCTTGCTTCACACACTTCAATTCTCAGCCTTGACTCTCAAAGTGATGTGCGGCTCAATCACTTCCTTGGCTCGGCTGAAACTCCTCAAACTCTTCAATAAGAATTGGCCCCAAAGACTCGGCTTAGCTATGATTGGCTAAGTCTGGCTCTGATACCAAATGACGCAGCGGCGGATAACAAAAATGTATGAATCAGTGAAAGTAGCAATCGGTGGATCGAAGAATACATAAGGCCCAAATCCGTTGATCCAAAGATACCGGATTTTAGCTATCTTCGTCACGTTGATCGCGCACGATACCGTGAAAGAAGATCTACAATTCTTTAGACGTTGATTAAGCGCACTTGATACCGTGAATTAGCTTCTACAATCGTTGATCCGAGCGCACTCGAATGCCGAAGGAGGAGATAGGAGATTACACTCAACTATCAATTTAAGAAGAGGCACAAAGCTCTCAAACAAAAGTTTATTCAAAATCAACTTACTATTACAAATGACACCACCCGCCTATTTATAGGCTTACAACTCAACACACTTCCACGACACAACACAGTACAACACATAGGTCGGCAACGACCTAACACTCGCGACCTAAAAATAAACACATCACAACACATTACAATACACGACTTAACAGAGTACACGACTGAAGATTGGTCGTTAACGACCTAAGACAAACAACGACTTACGACCTAAGACAGTCGCGACCTAAACATTACAACATCAAGCGACTTAACATATTTACAACACAAGACGTATTACAACATAACGACATAACAAATACAACATACAAATGAAATAAGTAATTACAACATAATGACCTAAAAATTTAACACCACGTGGCATAAGCTTCAGGGACATAAGGAGAATCAGCTTTAGGAATATCTTGTGCGACCTATAGGATGAGCGACCTAAGGAGTTGAGCGACCTAGGCCTGAGCGACCTAAGATGGATGCGGCCTATGGTCGAGCGACTTAAGGTAGGAGCGTCACAAGAGAAACGGCAGCGACATAAAGAAGATAGCATCATAAGAAGGAGCGACATAACTTCTCGCGACCTAAGGAATATCATCTTCAGCGACCTAACATGGAAAGGTATATGTGAGCGACCTAACATAGGTCGTAGCTCGCTCGTATGTCCTGAGCGACTTAAATCTTCTCACGACCTAAGGACGGAAGGTCGTTCGCGACCTAAGTCATGCGACATATTGGAGCGACTTATCTGTATAGTGGCGCGACTTGTCTTGTTAAGTCGTAACTCTTTAGGTCGTAGTTCTTTAGGTCGTAACTCTTTAGGTCGAAGTTCTTTAGGTCGTAGCACTTTAAGTCGTAGCTGGCATATAGAGTTAGGTCGCAACTCCTTTTCACGTGACTTGTTAGGTCGTGAGCGACCTAAGGAAAAGACTATTAACTCGTTAATTCACAACTCTTTATCTCGTGACTCGTTAGGTTGTGAGCGACCTAAGGAAATGACCTCTAATTCGTTAAGTCGTAGGTCGCTTGGACAGCTTATCATCTTGCTTGGTCGGTCCTCATAGCTCGTTTGTGACCTAAATTGGCGCGACTTAGAGAATAATGTGTTAGGTCGTAAATCTGGAAAGTTAGGTCGTTGGCGACCTAAGTCTTCATCAACCTGGGCTGCATCAAAGATTATACATAAGACTATCGTATAAGTTAATTAAATTATAAAATTTATATCATAATTAAAGCTCTTATAATATGAACGTATAATAAAAGGTGGAATAATAAGAAACCCTAATTAGATTGAAGGAATAAATACATATGCATAGTATGTATATCGTGATTTCCTATGTATTTGACACTTGAATCACGAGGGTATTTCATAAGAAATACATTATTCATAAGTCGATATCACTCAATTAAATATATTAAAGATTATAAATCTTTAATATAATAAGTTGTCATCTACCATTTATATGTTAATAAATTACTTGCATGCTCTCTGGTTGTTGAGCAAAGTTAAGCTAGAGATGTTATGTGTAGTATTATGAAATTTATAGAATAGATGAGGTAAGATAACTATACGTACTTTTTGAGCAAACTCAAGGTACATATACTATATTTAGGCTATCACGAAATGGAAAGTTCGAGTGAATAACCTCTTTCGAATTATTGAGCAAACTCAAGGTCAAAACAAGATTAGGACAAAAACCACAGGTTAGGTGTTGTTTATGATACAACCGATAAAGTGTAATCCATCATTTATGGACCTATGATTTGTTGAGCAAACCCAAGGTTAGAATCCCAAAACAAACAAATCCTGACACCCACTGGTAAAGTCGAATGACTTATATGTTTCATCTTAGGGATTGAGAAACATAAAAAAATAGCGGGAGCTTATTAGTAAAATAAAATGTAATGTTTAACCTTACTAAAATTCTTAGAATGTATACTATGAATAATGTTATAATGTGTGTTAAAATTTGTTGAAAATGTCTACATTTAGGTTTTTTGAGAAAATGACAAACTCACCAGACCTAACTACATAGACTGTTTAAGGGCAATAAAGATAGCAGTAGCATACGAACGTCTATGGTCGTTAATAATCAAACCTCTAAGGGAAAAACCCGCTGGTAATGTGGACCTCGAATGACACATAGTAACAAGTGGGTCGTAGACCTTGAAATCGCCCAAATTTACATGTTGTCTATGTTAGACAAACCATTATAGAAAAAACATGAAAACACGAATGTCCATCAAATTTTATAGCCTCAAAGATTTCTTAGGGGAACACTCTCATTCCATCAGGTATGAACTTACGAAGAAATGGTTTAATTCGAAAATGATGAAGGCATGATAGTGGATGATTACGTTCTTATGACTAAAGCTATATTGACAGACTCCTCGGTAGGACGTGACGATAGGCAACGAGTTGCAAGTGGATCTGATCCAAGGGTCACTTACTCCTTAGTTTGAGCCATTCACATAAACTATAATACAAACCAGTTCAATGTAAGCCTCGTGGAGCTCCTTAATATGTTGAGGTCAGCCGAGTCTTCGTCCATGGATTAGGTTACGGTCAGTAAATTATCTTGGGTTTTAGATACTAGATCTGTAACTCACATCTCCAATTCATTACAAGGACTTAGGGATAGGTGTAATGTGAAGGGAGAGATAAGGCTTCAAGTTAATAATGAATCTCTAATAGATGCAACAATAGTTTGAGATTTTCATTTAAGTTTACCAAATTGATTAGTTTTAATATTAAATAATCACTATTTCGTATAAGACTTTATTTATGGTATTATTTTTGTGTTTGGATTGTCTAAGACTAGTTATATATTTCACTGTGCTAATAACGTTATTAACATTAGGTTTGATGGTAATAAAGTCTACAATGGTATTTTAGATAATGACATTTATGTGATTAATACTAGTTATGTTCGTATCGTGAATAATTCTTCTAATATTGACATAAACAATAACTATCTCTGACATCATAAGTTTGGTCATGTAAGTGAGAAACGACTACACAAATTGAAAATCAAGGGTTTTCTAGCGTCAATTGATTATGAATCATTTGACACGTGTAAGTTGTGTCTTAAAGGAAAAATAGCCAAGCACCCCTTTAGTGGAGGCAATGAAAGAGCTAACGAACACTTAAGCCTTGTACATGCTGATGAATGTGGCTTAATTTCTAAAGTTACCAAAGATAATTCTTCTTACTTTGTAAGCTTTACGGATGATTTCTCAAGACTACAATATGTGTTTCTTGTGAAGAACAAATCTATTGTGTGTGAGAAATTTATTGAATATAAAAACAAGGTTGAAAATTAAATGAACCAAAAGACAAAATACTTCGATCCGATCGAGGAGGCGAGTACATTGGACAAGTGCTCCAATAGTGCTTAAAAGATAATGGGATTATCTTTTAGGTTACTCTAACCTATACTCTGCAATACAATGGTGTTTCATAAAGAAGGAATTGAACCCTATTAGATATGGTTTTTTCTAAGATGAGTAAGCCAAGTTATCTCTATCCCTTTAGAGATATGCATTAAAATCGCAGCGCATATGTTGAATTTGATGCCCACTAAATCTGTGTCTAATACACCATATGAGATGTGGTGTTGGAGGAAACCCAAACTCAAATATTTGAAGGTGTGGAGTTGTCCAGCCTACGTTAAGAATATTGTTCCTAATAAACTCGAGGTAAGATTGACATTGTGTAAATTTATTGGATATCCCAAGAACTCGGTGAGATATATTCTCTATGATACCGAGAAACAAAAGGTTATTGTTTCTTGACACGCTGTATTTGTAGGAAAGTAATTTCTATGAAAGGAAATAAACAATGATGTTGTAAACTAGGATGAGATCCAAGAAATTAACACAGAAGCCAAATTAGTGGGAGAACCAAATTTACCTCTATATAACATAACACACAATCAATTGGAAGGTTTAATGGAGAATCTTGTCCTCCAGAGAGATACTACAGTTTTCTCATGGATGGTGAGAAGGAGGACCACATCTTATATGTCGACACTCCTCTATCATTCCAATAAGAACAGTAGAGTAAAGACCTTACACTTTGGCTTAGAGCTACGAAATTTGAAATGGATTCCATGCATGAGAAAAAAATATGGACTTTGGTTGTTATGCCCAAGGGGATAAAACCCATTAACTACAAATGGATTTTTAAGAAAAAGCTAAATGCAAAAGGACAAGTGGGGACTTACAAAGAAAGTGTAGTTGCGAAAGGATTTAATCAAATTCATGGTGTTGATTATGACGAAATGTTTTTGTCTGTAGCAATGATTAAGTTCATTCAGATAATGCTTGATACTACTGCATTATATGACCGAAATACGATAATTAGACATAAATACAACATTTCTAAGTGGTGATTTAGAAGAAACCATTTATATGTCACAACCCAAGGGTTTCGAGGTCATTGGTAGTGAGGACAAATCTTTCAAGTTGTTAAAGTATATTCATGGACTAAAACAAGCTTCAAAGAGTTGGATTAAGTGTTTTGATATAGTAATCAAACTGTTTGTTTTTTATCAGAACATAGAGGAAGCATGCGTATACAAAAAGTAACAGGGAAGTGCCATCGTGTTCTTAGCTCTATACATCGACGATTTGTTGTTGGTTAGCAATGACATTTCATTGTTGCAATAAGTGAAAGCCTGACTTTCCATGAATTTCTCTATAAACGATTTGGGAGAAGTAGGTTGTATACTAGGTATAAAGATCTATAAAGATAGACCTTGAGGCCGTTTGGATTGTCCCAATCTTTGTACATATACACCATACTGAAAAGTTTCAGTATGGAGAATTCCAAGCACTGACATATTCCGACGCGATCTAGAATCATACTTTCCAAAAGGATGCTCCTCAAACCGATGAGGAGAAAGAGCACATGGAGAGGATACTGTATGCTTCAGCAATTAGTTCAATAATGTATACTATACTATGTACTAGATTAGATGTGGCATATGCATTGGGATGCATAAGTCGGTACTGTAATTCCCTGGCTCTAGTGACCAAAATATCAAAGGAAGTTTACCATCCTATAGCTCGAATCAGTGGGCATGGAAGAAGCGATCTCTCATATACACTACTTTGTGTCAACACAGATACATTTCAATACTTGAATACATGTGAAATAACACGTATCTCCACTGGACGTAAGGCTATGCACATGAGTTATAGACTTGAATAATACAATATCAGATACACATATAAAAATTTCCCAACTAATAGAATCGACATAAATAAAAATGATGAATTTTATACCATATCTGAATATACCTCATATATACACAATTCATCACACGGATACATCGCATCGACCAATACAATGGAATCTCAATATAATTATAAACAAAGTAATTACTCATTACCGGCTCCAACTCCATATCGTAGTGCAAAACACATATATAGCCATATCAAAACTATAGAACAACCTCAGTCTGACCCGAGGAGATGTCACAAAGCAAAACCTTAAGTCGGGCTAGAAATCTAACTATGAGTATAATCGTGCAATAGAATATAAATGAATGTGTCATGTCAGGTTCTATGGGGTATATAAGTTACACATACGGTCACACACACCAAACAAATTTCCAAATCCCCATTTTCATGAATCAATTATAACACCCATGTCACAACATTATTCAATATAACATACACAGTTGCAACTCTAATCAACTGGGATATCATATCCTATCATTTTACTTGTGAGTTTCCTTGTGCTGTATAAATTCAAATCATTATTTGAAAATAGTCATCTTCGAGTTAAACAGCATTTCTACTAATTCTTGTGAGAAGGCTTAAAGCATGTTCTCATCTTGTGATCCTAGGAGGAATGCACGTTGATAAATCTCATCTTTGGATTTTACCTCTACATAGACTAATCTACCGTGGCCAATCATCCCAGTCCATTTCTCCTGTATACTTCCGCTTAATTGTGACGTGCACTTCACACGATCCCTTAGTTGTTGTAACCTTTAGGTATTTGGAGGCTTGATACATCTTACCAGTGTTGTATTCCACTGCATCAACTACATCATATCTCCATCGGTGGCACTACTTCTCTTCATTTACACTATATCTTTGAAAATCTTTATTATCCTTGATAGCGTTAACTTTCGTAGCAACGGATCATTTGGACATAGTTACAAGGAACATGGTCATTCCAATTCAGGTTATGACCCTCGAATTAATCGCTAGGTCGGATACTAGTAGTCAATATCTTATGCCTTACTCGATAAATGTTAAATTTATTACTTTTAAAGTTGTTTGGTCATCCCATATGACATTCATTCCCAAAATGTCATTTTAAATCCACTATACAACCCATTTGATTTGTCATGTTCGGGTAATATGGTTTAACTTGCAGATAACAACATTATTTATAACTAGTATATACGCACGCCCTTATAGGCTTGCATCAAGTTACTTTGGTGTTTGGACTTAAATATGCACTTTACTTTTTGGAGCATTTTTTGTTTTCTTTCATCACAGCCTATTTGATGAATACTATATATATGCTTCGATTGATCTAGATGGTAATTACATTTTCTTTCTTACCTTCATATTTCATTGTTGCAATTGACCTTTCAATCGCCCTATTAATTCTATCCATGTCGGAGTAAACTAATATTTTAGCATATTCCCTATCATTCACCTCTTCCATCAAGAATATGGAGAACTGCACTTAACAATTAACACACACACACACACACACATGGATCGCTAGTTCTTCATACATGAAAACAATAGAACTTATAGTTTTAGTTTTAGTTGATAAGTCCTTCTCCACATTTAGTCAAATGTAATTTCAAGAGCACGAGATTACTTAAATGGGTACTAATGTTTATGTGTTGATAATTATTTCGGTGATTAACATAGTCATGTGGAAATAGACCTAAAAGTTGATTCAATCTTATATTTTGTCATGTATCTGTGGTTGTTAGAGTTGCATATGCCACAAAGATCAACGCTAAACTACCTTTTTGGATATATTTTGTTTTTGCTCCTTTTGTTTATGACATGACAAATTGAATCATTGCAGTTACATGAATACTAAATTCAAATTTGTTTAACAATGTGATAGAAGAAAACACATACAGTCAGAAAGTTAATTCAATGGAGATTAAGCATGACTTCTGAAGTATATAATAATAAGATGTAAGGAGAATTTTTTTATGCTAAGATCAGTCGAGAATGAGAAAATTCATAGTTGAATTTGTATGAACGTACAATCAGAATTATTAGCTCTCATAGTTGTTGAATTCTAGAACATGTAATACTAATATTCATCCACAATTTTTGTCAAATCTTATACATCAACCGAAATATAATGAATAGTTCACCGCCAGTGTAGTTCTTACATCTCAACTAAAAAATACAGTTAAACTTTCTGATGATGAAAGAGTCTGTAAAATGAATTAAAATCATATATAATTTTTTACATAGTTATATTACATTATTTTGTATCTTAAGGTTACAATTTGCTGAAAATTGTTGTTCCTGCTGCAATTGAGAGTAATTATCAAAAGGAACTCCATCGAGGTAAACTTACCTTTTCTATATTGCCACCTTTTTTGCGGCGTAGTTTTAAAAAAAAGTATCAAACAAAAAATCCTTTTTTGCGGCATAGTTATAAAAAATTATCATACAAAAATTCAAATGTCATGACACTTGCAATTGATTCAACTGCTGTTGTCGCTGCTTGCTGCAATGAAGTTAGTCTCAGTTGCAATCAATTATGACTCAGGCACATCATAGTAAGAGATTTTTGTATGAAGTTACTTGTCATGATAAAACTAAAGTCATTTAAACTTAGTAGAAATCTTACTTCACTAATAGCAAGATCTATAAAATCAAAACAGATACTACCATTTTTTTTAATCTATTTTACTAAATGTATAGTTTGAATTTGTTAAGTGCAACTGAAAACCATGTTGATACATAACAATATCAAATGTACGAACCTTCTACACCATTATGGAAATTATTGATACGCAAGATATTATACTCACATGCTTTTTCATATTCTAAACAACATGAAAAATATCACTCCCTACTATCACAACATCAAATAGTACAAAACCATTGTGTCAAATAGGTTAGCTGTCAATAGCAGGACCAAGCAAGTGGTCATAGTTCTGTACTAAATATTTATGTCGAATCTCATCCACCTCTACTTCTCTACTATTAATAAAATAAATTCAATTAACACTCTTTCATCATGTCGTTTTGAATTTCCCAAAATTCTCCGTGCCTTATCACTCTCATCTGGCCGTCTTCTCGTACTAACAATGAGAACTCTTTTCATAGGATCAACCGTGAATTCAACCACTTTATACATCATAGTTTATCAATTTTGGTTTTTTTCTTCTGATTTGGTATTATAGTCATGTTTCTGAATGATAATAATCACAATGAATCAAAATATGAATTTATTTTGACAGACTACATGCTTGCCTCTTGCTTGTGAACTATCTATTAGAACTACTGAATAATAATTCAAAGTTGAATCTTCAACTGTAGTCGTTTATGTAATATTAATCTTCAATGTGATGTTAATAGTACATGGCCTCTTTTGGAGGGGATATAGTATACAGAGTTGTGCTTTTTGTATTTGACTATTATATATACACTCATTTCGATAGGAAGGGAGCATAAGATTTCCACCGGCTAAACCAACCTTAGATTCAAAGCAAAACATTTGGGAAATGACGAAAAATATAAGGTTTGCTGATGTTGAACATTACGTATTAGATGGAGGTCATGAAAGTGAATTCTTTTATTTTTAGGCAATAAATTTTTTATTATGGTAGATTTATGTAGCTTCCCATACTATGTGACCAAAGTCGTCATATATGATCATATTTGGTGAAATTGAAGCTATATATAGGGTACATGTCATTTACACTTGATCAATGTTGGCTGTGGCCCTCTTATAGATGAAAATGAACCGGTAAGTGTTAGATAAAGGGAGAGAACACAAACTCTAAAATACCCTACACACTTTTTTCATCTATTACCAACACCTATAGTCACTGTTACCTACGATCAGAACCAACTACTCTCGCATCTTAATACACAACCTCCCTTCATATTAATCAACCACACTCTGAAATTACATGTATAAAAATATGATTTCATTTCTTCACATTCCTAGTTTGAATCGTTTTCATTGATTTTGCCCTAATTTTATTTGTAATATATGTTGAATTGATTTTGCCTTTTTATAACAGTAGGTCGTTTTCATAGTTGCGGTATTAATTGTGAATGTGCTTATATTTATGTGGTTGAAGCTAGTTTCCTTAAAAAAATTATGTTGATGATTATGTTAAACACGGATGATTTATTTGATTTAATGCTTCAATAAAATCCTTAAAATAACATCAGTTCGTTATAAAATAGAAATATTACACTTTATTTTTTCAAACTATCTGTAAGTAAAGAATACTTATGTATAAACTAAGCATCAAAAATCATACTGAGAGATAATTCAGCAAAACCTCAACAACAAATATATCAGGCAATCAAACATTTAATGAAGAAAAAGGTTCAGCAATAAATAGCAAAGCAATTTAGCCATCACACATTCCATGAGATAAGCAGCGACAGTCAATTAAGTGAAAATTTTAAGAGCAACTAAGCAGACATGTCAGTCTTAAGCTTAACAGCACACTGAGAAGCTTACTAAAGTTTAAGCGAATTCTGTTCCAACAGTTTACAAAATCAAACTCCAGTGGAATATAAAATTTGGTCAAGACCGCTTCAATCGAATATAAAAATTCAATTCGCGTAAATCCATATGTATGCATTAGTGTATTCAAATCATAAAACTGAATTTGAATTGGTAATTGAAAAGTTGAAAGAGTTACCCGATAGGCAAATGTTGGGCGTGTTCTCACCCAGAAGACCTCGAGACTAAGAAGCTTGATCCATTCGGCATACCCCATTCGGCATACCCCATCCGGCAGACCTCATTCGAACTCATTCGGCAGACCAGCCTCTCCTAACTCCATAACCGGACCAACCTTCCTAACTCCCACCGAACCACCTCCTGCCGAACCAACCGGACCAACCCTCCTGCCAAACCAACCGGACCAGCCCATGCCGAACCATCTCCACACCGGATCAACCTCACCATCCCACCACCGGTCCAAGCAACTGCCGGTCCATTCTACACTCCAACCACCTCCGAACCAAGCAATGACGAACCAAGACGTACCAGGCCAGATCACATCAGCCCAGGCCCATCAGCAACTATACACATCCTAGACCCCTACCCCCAGCCTCACTCTATAAATAGAGGGGCAGGGGTACAACAATGGGGACAAGTTTTGAGAGCTCAAGCACGGATAGAACTTTCAAACAACTTTCTTTTACTTGTATCAAAGCTTTGTACTTGTAATTAAAACAAGAGAAGAGAAATAACATATAAAGTGGACGTAGGCACATTCTGGCTGAACCACTATAAATCTGCGTGTCTTTTTACAGTTTAGCCCCTGTTTTCATATATTTGCATAAATCACCCAAATCACTAAGAACAACATAAGATCCACTAAATCATACAACTTTGAGGTGTTTGTCCATTTTTTGTGCAAACATTTTTGGTGCTTTCATGGAGAGATAGAAGCTTGAAGCTTCAGCTTCATCCACTTAACAGTTTTCCTAACAGCATCGTCCGCCACTTGGAAAACATGCCTCCCAAACAGAGAAAAGATGTTAGCAAAGGAAAAAACATCGCATCCAGCAGTCTCCCAAATCCAGCTGTCGCGAATCAAGAAAATCCTCCTCCTCCAGCAACAGTAACAAATGAAGAACAGGCTAACCCAACTACTCCTGCCATAGAACAGCCTGCAGCAATTACCAGAGCAGATCTGGACAGAGTTGTGGTTGAAGTAACTAACCGCTTCACATCCCAGCAGGAAGCCTTGGTGGACCATCTCATGTCACGCTTAAGGGACGCTGAAGAATCCAACCGCAACACTGAATCATGGGGCGAGTCCCAGTCTGGAGGATCTCAGAGGCAACAAAGATCTTCCTTCTTCGAAGGAGCTAACGGCAGAAGTAGCCGTGGTAGGAGCCGAGACCGAGCACAGCCCGAAGTTAGGCCTGAGGAAACGTTTGGTACCGAACCCAACAGGGAAGGTACCGGGCGAAGGTCAACTGTAGCTGAGCCTGTCATGCTGCCTAACCACAGAAACGCCAGTGAACGGGGCCGAGCTAGAGTCCAGCCCGAAGTTGGACCCGAGGAAGTGCTTAGATCAGAACCCGACAGGGGGAGATCAAGGCAAGGGCCAACTGTAGCTGACCCAAGCATGCTCCCAGAAGATCAAAGGCAGCCACTGGAAAATATGAGGAGTAATAGACGATACCATCCCTACAGGTCATCTGGACGGAATCAATCCCACAGAACGGAACCAAACTCATTTCTATCTACTCCAAGTTCTGATGAAAGGATGGCACGCTTATTCAGAGAGTGTGTCCAACGGGAGCAAAGAGATCGAGGGATAGGCGCTAGGGTAACCAGCCCTTTCGCCCGCAATATCGAAATTGCTATCACCCCCCGAGAATGGAAGATGCCAACAATGGAACCCTACAAAGGAACCTCCGATCCCGTTGTACACTTACAAAGGTACACGCAACATATGCTCATGAGTGGAGCAGCAGAGGGAGTACTGTGCAAATGCTTTCCGCTCTTCTTAGCAGATCTTGCTACCTCCTGGTTCTGTCATCTACCCCAAGGATCCATCAGCTCGTGGGAAATGTTGAAAGAAAAATTTATCAGTCAGTTCCGCATTCATGTGGAGCAACCTAAGGACGCTTATTCCTTGTCCAGCGTCAAACAGAAACCTGGAGAAAAGCTGCAGCAATACCTAACCAGATTCAACGCCGCAGCAGCCGCAGTCCAAGATGCCGATGAAAAGCTTATCCTAATGGCCCTCTGCAGTGGTGTGCATCCGGACACTAAATTTGCTAGAAGGTTGACAAAAGAAAAGCCAGCTACTTTACCCGATTTCTTCCATGAAGCCGGGAAATACATGAGGCTTGAGGATGCTGCCATTGAGGGGCAGTCAGGACAGCAAAATAAGACAACCCATGGCAACGCCCTTGCTGTGGCAAGGGACGTTCGAAGAACTGATTCCAGAGACAATGCTGGGGGCAAGAAGGGAGAAAAGCGCCTATATCGGCCAGGGCCAAGATTCGACACTTACACTCCTTTGAACGAGACCGTCGAAAATATCTTCCTTGCCACCCAAGGCGAAGTTAGGTACAAACGCCTACCGTACAAGAAGGAATCAGATAACGCACAGAAGTCTGGAAAATTCTGCCGCTTCCACGAATCTCACGGGCATGATACCAACGAATGCCATCATCTCCGAGATCTGATTGAGGAACACATCAGAAGAAAGAAACTGGAACGTTATGTAAAAGGTCAGGACAGGACCCCAGCTCCTGCCAATGAAAACCCAAGGCTACCCTCCCCGGGCGCCGACAGGGGGAACCGCAACGCTAGCAGCTCTAGTCAGGAAAAGATAGTGGTCCATACCATCTCAGGAGGGCCACACATCGCAGACATCAGCTGGAAAGAGATGGAAAGATACAGAAAGTCGCTTAGAGACAATAAAGACTATGTCAATTCGGTTATAGAAGAGCGCCACCCGAAGCGGAAAGAAAGTAATGACATCACGTTCGGTAAGCGTGACCTAGAAGGAAGGCAGTACCCTCACATGGATCCCATGGTTATCTCTGCCCGACTTGGTCCCGCCGAAGTCTACCGAATCCTGGTAGACACTGGAAGCTCGGTGAACATCCTGTTCAAACACGCATTCGACAAAATGAAGCTATCAATGAAGGATGTATCTCCCTGCGATAAACCACTACACGGTTTCACTGGAGATGCGAAGATGCCCCTCGGGCAGCTGGACCTCTTTGTTGAGATTGGAAGCCATCCCCGCTCCGTTGTACGGAAACAGACGTTTGTGCTAATAGAAAACCATTCGGCCTACAACGCCTTCTTAGGAAGACCAGCCTTATCTGACTTCCAAATTGTCCTAGCCCCATGGTGCCTGAAAATGAAATTTCCAACAGACAATGGGGTAGGGGAAGTGGAAGGAGACCAGGATATTGCACGAGACTGCTATGTAACCGAACTTCGCAACAACCACAGGAAGGATAAAGGGAAAGGTGTAGAGATTGCCCTCTGCATGAAAAGCCTTGAAGCATAGCAACTAAAGAAAGCCCCTCCTCTTCGATACACCAGCGACCCTTTCAATGAATTAGACCCTAGGGACAAAGAGGAGGAGGCCACCGCCGAGCCTGCAGAGGCTATGGAGTTTATATATGTAGACAAGCACGACTCAAGTAGGCTACTGAAAATTGGGTCCCAACTAAAAACCGAGTTGAAGGAACAACTCATCGATTTTCTCCGCCACAACTTGGATGTATTTGCTTGGTCACACGCTGACATGACCGGAATCTCCCCCGACATAGCATGCCACGTATTAAACATTGATCCTACCAAGGCGCCTGTAAAGCAAAGAAAGAGAAGTATGGGGGCAGAGCGATCAACAGCCCTCGATGAAGAAGTAAAGAATCTACTCGCCAATGACTTCATACGAGAAGCTATCTACCCGGAATGGATCGCAAACCCGGTGCTGGTAAAAAAGGCTAATGGGAAGTGGCGAACCTGCATTGACTTTTCCAACCTAAATGATGCCTGCCCAAAGGATTGCTTCCCACTTCCCAGAATCGACCAACTTGTAGACAGCACAGCCGGGCACGAACTCCTATCCTTTATGGATGCATACTCAGGATATAACCAAATTCCTATGCATGCTCCCGACCAAGACCACACTAGTTTTATCACCGACCGGGGCTTGTACTGCTATAAGGTAATGCCTTTCGGACTTAAAAATGCAGGAGCCACCTACCAGCGCCTCGTCAACAAGATGTTTGCAGGGCTGATAGGACAAACTATGGAAGTATATGTGGATGACATGCTAGTAAAGTCAAGGAAAGACATAGATCACGTGAGCCACCTAGGCAAGATGTTTCAAGTACTTCGACAATTTGGAATGAAGTTGAATCCGCTAAAATGCTCCTTCGGAGTGTCATCTGGAAAGTTCTTAGGATTCATCGTTCATGCCAGAGGGATAGAAGCAAACCCTGAACAAGTCCGAGCGCTAAGGGATATCAAGATACCTTCCACTCGGAAGGAAATGCAAAGTTTGAACGGAAAAGTGGCCGCTCTAAGCCGATTCATCTCCAAGGCGACAGACAAGTGCGTCCCCTTTTTTGAAGCTCTAAAGAAAGACAAGGGAAAGTTCGAATGGACTGACGAATGCCTGACCGCTTTCCTTCGCTTAATCGAACACCTCCAGAAACCACCGGTGCTCTCAACTCCAAGCGAAGGAGAAGAATTATACCTATACCTCGCTGTGTCATCCCACACCCTAAGCGCCGCCTTGGTAAGGGAAGATAACCGCACGCAGCGGCCAGTTTACTTCGTCAGCAAAAGGTTTACTGGGGCAGAAGTCAGATATCCTAAACTTGAAAAGCTAGCATACTGTTTACTTATCACATCACGGAAGCTGCGTCACTACTTCCAGTCCCATTCCATCAAAGTTCTGACCGATCAACCACTGAGGCAGGTACTCCATCGCCCCGACACTTCTGGGCGACTACTTAAATGGTGCATTGAACTGAGTCAGTATGATATCACCTATCACCCTCGCACCGCCATCAAGGGACAGGTCATGGCTGACTTCATTGCAGAATTCACTACCAACGAAGATAAGGAGCAATTGGAAATAACAGGAGACATCAAATGGAATCTCTTTGTGGATGGCGCGTCGAACGAACAGGGCTCGGGGGCAGGTGTTGTAATAATCACTCCCAGGGGAAATAAACTGCACTATGCTATAAGGTTGGAGTTCGCTGCCACCAACAACGATGCAGAATATGAAGCCGTGATAGCCGGACTAGAAATTACCATCGAGATCGGAGCCAATTCTTTGTGTCTTCACAGCGATTCTTAGCTTATTGTTAATCAAATACTAGGGGAATTCCAAGCTCGAGAAGAACGACTCATAGCATATCTAAAGAAGACCAAGTTACTTCTCAGCCGATTGGACCACTACTTAGTCAAACACATCCCTCGGGAGGAGAACCGAGAGGCCGACGAATTGGCAAAGCAAGCAAGTGTGAGAGACACCACCATCTTCGGGGCAGTGACCATCTCAAAGCAACTGGCCCCAAGTTTTGAGCAAGTGAATCTGATAGCTGCAACCGAGGAAGCAACTTGGATGACTCCCATCCGAAACTACCTACAAAGTGGCACACTACCCGACGGGCGTAATGAAGTCAAGAAAATCTTGAGGAAAGCGTCCCGCTATACAATACAAGAAGACATCCTCTATCGACGCGGTTTCTCTAACCCATTATTAAGGTGTGTCGCCGGAAGGGAAGCCAAGGAAATCTTATCCAACATCCATCAGGGGAGCTGTGGAGATCACACCGGGGCCAAACATTAGCAAAAAAGATACTCCAATACGGATATTTCTGGCCCACCTTAAGCAAGGACGCCTTAGATTTCGTCAAGAGATGTGACAGATGCCAAAAATTTGCTAAGATTCCACGGCTACCAACAACTGAGATTACTCAAATGACCAGCCCTTGGCCCTTCGCAATATGGGGAATTGACTTAATCGGCGAGCTACCGATGGGCCGAGGCGGGGCCAAATATGCTATAGTGGCAGTTGATTATTTCACCAAATGGGTGGAAGCAGAACCTCTGAATAAAGTATCTTCAGCAAAAGTTATTAACTTCTTGATCAAAAATGTTCTGTGCAGGTATGGAGTCCCACTCAAAATCATATCAGACAATGGACTTCAGTTTGACAGCGAGGAATTCGCCAACTGGTGTCGAGAGCACGGAATTCATAAAAGCTTCTCATCCGTAGCGTATCCCCAGGCAAACTGACAAGTCGAAGCAGTCAACAAAATTCTGAAGACTCTGATCAAAAAGAAGCTCGAAAAGTCAAAGGGCGCTTGGGTGGACGAACTCCCTACGGCACTGTGGGCTTACCGCACATCTTTCAGAACATCAACGGGGCACACTCCTTTCTCTTTGGCTTACGGATCGGAGGCTATGCTCCCGGTTGAAACCATTGTGCCTTCCCACCGTAGGATCCACTATAACCCAGAAGAGAATGAAGAGCTCCTCAACATGTCTTTGGATCTAGTCGAGGAAAGAAGAAATGATGCAGTCCTTAAAGCAGCAGCCTACAAACAGAAAGTGGCGGCACACTACAACTCCAAAGTCAAGCATCGTACCTTACAGGAAGGGGATCTTGTCCTCAAGCGAATCTTCCCTCGCCCCGGAGCACTAGACCCAATCTGGGATGGACCATATGTAATTCATAAAGATCTCCACAACGGAGCCTATATTTTGTCAACAGTGGACGAAGAGGTGTTCCAGAGGGCATGGAACATCCAACACCTCCGTCGATACTTTTCTTAACTTGTATTGCCCATATGAAGTGAATTAACAAAGAGAATCAGTGGACGTAGGCATTTTCATGCCGAACCACTTTAAAAACCTTGTCTCTTTTTTAACTTGTTCCTTTGTATCTTGGCTGCTTGTTAACTTTATCCTTTTCTGTTGAAAGAAATCCTGAGTATATAGCATTTCTATTCAAAGCACTCCACAACGCAACTTCACCTGGACAAGACCCAACAGGTACTATGCGAATCTATGCCCTCGCCAATGAGACACTTTTGCTCCAGCATCCCTCTGCTGCGGGTTAACTCATTGCTCGCGACGGCCCTTAAAGCCAACTGTAATGAGCCGATTATAAGCCACCGAGAAGGCCGACTATAGCCGAGGCAGCTCATTACGGCGTTAGGCTCGCCGGCAACTGTGAACCGACTATAAGCCCCAACATAAGGTGTGGCCAGCCAGGGGCAGTTCACAGTTGACGATCGGCACCCACGCTAGCCGGCCACAGTAAATCGAATAATACCCACGATTACGGGCCATAATGGCCCGGGTAGTTACTGTGCGCGATCTCGGCTCCGATGTGTCTTAAGTGCGGCTGTGGTAAAAAAGAATTAACTCCCCGCGGAGGCGTAAGATGGGTGACGAATGTCTCCAAGACCCACAGCTAGGGAAAGTGACTACAAAACCCGTTTTCCACGAACTTAAGCACATCGAAGGCCTTCCGTGATTGGAAGTTTTACCTTTTCACGTATTTCAATTTTACTTAAAAAGCTTTTTCCCTATCCTCTATAACAATCCCTAAAGTACATGATACAGAGTAGGAGATACTCGCCAATGGGTGTAGGGACTCACAGTGGCAGGACATTCGACTACATTCCATGCTCGGTCATACAAGATATTCAAGACCGCCGTCTACGATTAAAACATGAAAGGCGGTATTTTCTTCTTTTATGTACAAATACATGACTATAATTTGTTCACACCACACGCTAATATTGCAAGTCATAAAATTATGATTTAGAACCAGAATCTGACATCAAACACAATTTAATTACAAGAATATACATAGCTATATTTCTCATACGACATGCCAAAATAACAGCAAACATTCAAAAGACGACAAAATCAGCTTGAGTTAAAGAATTACACGTCAAAAATAAGACTATTTATTACAAGTGGCAAAATATTACAACCTAAAGGCTACGTTACTATTTTTTGACTAACATATACAACACTGTCAAATCCACAAAAAGAGTTTTTCCAGGTATAATCAAGGGGCCGGCTGCAGTGGAGCTTTATCCTTGTCCTGTTGACCCCCTGTCCAGTCAGAAAAAGGACTCATTAGCAATAAGCAACCAAGTTGATGGAAAAACTAAAAAGGGAGACTTACCAGCGCCTGCTTTCTGACTATCCTGATCATCATCCTCTACCTGCACGCCTACCTCCTCAGCGGCAAGCAACCGCATACCTTCCTTCACCGCCACCTTCTCCTCCTTGGCAAACTGAGCAGTGACCGCATCCATGCTGAAGACCACGCCACCATCTTTATCCGCATCGGCCTTAGCTTCCTCCAGAGCCCGAAGATAGATCTTAGCCATGACCCTAGGATAATCATCCATCCAAGATAGGTTGCCCTGCTTCCAAGTTCGGAAGTACATGTCCTGAAGCATTTCATCCATCATCCCCTCATTCTCCTCAAACTCCCTCATCCGGGCCTCAGAAGCCGACAACCTTCCCACAGCAGCTTCTCTCTCCAAACGGTATCTCGAGCAGTCAGCCTGAAGGGATTTCCGCATCGCCTCCATCTCCCCCTTTAGCCTAACCTGAGCGAGCTCTGCGGCTTCAAGTTTCCCCGACACCTCCTCTACCCGCTCAAGATCCGCCCTCCGAACCTCATCCACTGTCGAGATAGCCATATTTATCTGTTCCTTGCAGGCGGCCTCCATCTTCCGCAGTTCCGCCTTACTAGCCTCCTCCATAGCCTTCCTCAGCCGCCCGGAGGCAGCCTCATGCTGGGAAATCTGAATGGCTTGATCAGCAAGCTGTTTCGCCTGGTCCGAAACCATCAACCGTAATCGGATGTTGGCACTCCCAATTTCCTCTCCAGCCGTAACCAGCCGGGCATGATGCCCCATCAGCTTCTTAGTCTCCTCCGCCACCCGATCAATATTAGCCTTGGCCTCGTCTCCCATGGTAACTATCCGAGTGGTAAGAAGATCAAGATCTAAAGACTTAGCCTCATCAAGCACCCGTACCATGGGATTGCGGGGAAGAAGGTGCTCGCCAGTAACCTCATCAAAAGTAACATCATGGGAACTTGGATCCAGATCAAGATGACCCGCAAATGGATTACGAGCCAAGTCAGGATGGTCGATATGAGTAACAGAAGGGTTTCCGGACGGGTGCGGAGAAGGTGCAAACTCGCTATCCTCCTCCGTGATATCATGAAGAGGCTGAGTCGGGAACTGAGGACCAGACGAAGGTTCGGATAAAGGACGACTCCTCTTTCTCTGCTGAATACCCTCTTCGATAACCCCGAGAAGAGGACGGTAGCCGACTACATCCCCGGAGCGGTGGGTCGAAGGCTTCGGCTTGACAGAAGTTTTGGAAAGCTTGTACTGTTCAAGCCTGTGCCGAAAATCTGAGGCTTTGACCGTTTTACCTACTCCTGATATGAAGAAAAAGTGTCACAAGCATATATTGTTCTATACTTCGAGAAAACACAGCAAATTAAAAGGAGAGAAACACATCTGTGGTTGTACAAACCCTGGGGAGGAGTAGGATACTGCAATAGGTCCTGGATTTCATTCCAGGACGGGAGCGGGTCATAAAATATTCCTAAGTCCCTATCATTAGTGAAGCATGCAGGAGTAAAGAGTTCATCTTGAGTCGTCGGAGCCACCCTGGCTGGAATGGTCTGGGAAGACTCGCTTGCACCGGTCCCGGCCTTGTCCGCTTTCCCGGTTTTCTCTACCAAAGCCGGATCTTCGTCCAGCCCCTCGAAAGCCTGGTGGAACGCATCGTCCGTCCACTCCTGAATCTCGCCCGCTTGCCCAGGAAGCAAGGCCCCGATGCCATCGCCACCTTTATCACCTTCCCGACCATCTTCACCCTCGCCTCTTTCCTCCTCTATGTCTTCCTCCTCCCGGGTAAGTGGACAATTGCTGGGGGAGGGACCGTCCGACTTCTTGAGTTTCTTACCTCCGACACCTGGAGGTTTTGTGAAAGGTTTCCTCTTGCTACTCTCTACCGTAACACCTTCCCTGGTCTGAGCAGCCGCCCTCTCCTCCGCCGTTTCCCTCAGCTTAACTACTGATTGCTGTGGAAGGATTAAGTTATACTCCAAAAGAATCGCATTTCTGATCAAGAAGGCAGATGATCTATATTTCCCGAGAATAGCTTCTATCTCAGCCGCCGTCTGAACCAGGCGGTCAGTCTCCACAACCGCAAAGCCACCTGTCGCTAGCAAAAATGAGGAAGTATGAGAAGAAGCATCGCAATCGAAATGGAAATTATAAGTAAAAGCATCAACTTACATCCAGAAGTAAAGCGCCGAATTGATACAGAGTCGTCCCTAACAAAGAACCATTCCTTCTTGAACATGCTGAATTTGGAATACAGATCCAAGACCGACTTGAAGGTCACAGCTGACTCCAAGCTAATGTATGGGGACCCCTTCTTATAGCCCCTCAGGTTATATAGATACCGGATCTCTCGGTTGGAAGGAGCACGACCATACTTCCTCCGGAAAATGACGAAGAGGCTCACCAGTATAGCATAGGAGTTGGGTTGAAGCTGGAACGGGGCCACCTTAAGATATGTAAGGAAGCTGGCTACCCAAGCGTTCAGAGGAGGGATGGCACCACACATGCAGTGGTATCTGCTGTAGGCGAAGTACCCTTCAGGAGGATCATACGGCATAACATCTCTCCCAGGCAATAGCAAGCGCGCCCTATCGATTCCAAAGGATCGGGAAATGACATCGAGCTGCTCCTCCTTGAGGGAACTAGGAAAGCAATCGGGCGGGGAGTTCAGAAGCTCCTGAGGGCCGTACCCGTCCACTAGTGATCTCGGGGCAGATCCGTGACGTTCTGGATTCGGCTGAGCTGGGGGTACGGCAGAGGAACCTCCTTCACCCCCGGATTTCTTTTTGTCTGATCGAGTTTCCACTTTACGAGACATTATCTACAACACCGGAAAAACATGTTGTTAGAACAAAGGAGGTAAAAAAGTAAGTATATAATATGGAATTTCACTCATAAAATCAGAATGTTCATACTCCCGTTGTCATTCGGTAAAGTAAATGCAAAATTCTCAAGGCCGTTCGGTAGTTCTCATATCCATTCGGCATTCCCAACTCCATCCGTTTATACAGATATACAACTACCTTCGATAAACCATTTGTCCAACATAGAAAGGATCTCACCTGATTCAGTGAATATAGGGAAATTGATTCGGGCACCACGTTGATTCGGCTATCACGTTGATTCGGCTATCACTTTTATTCGACTATCACTTTGATTCGGCTACCAAATTGATTCGGGCACCACAATTGATTCGGCTATCACTTTGATTCGGCTACCAGGTTGGTTCGGCTACCACGTTGATTCGGCTACCACGTTCGATTCAGCTACGAAGTTTGGTCCGACAAGAGCAAATGTTTAGTTCGGCAGGTAGGAAATAGCAAAGGCGTACGGTCCTTACTTATAGACAAAAGGACACGACCGGACCATCTGGTTCGGCATCCAAGGACCAATTGCAAATGTCAAACAAAGCACGCCATATTCAAGAATATGTCCCACTTTGGGGGGCAAATGTTGGGCGTGTTCTCACCCAGAAGACCTCGAGACTAAGAAGCTTGATCCATTCGGCATACCCCATTCGGCATACCCCATCCGGCAGACCTTATTCGAACTCATTCGGCAGACCAGCCTCTCCTAACTCCATAACCGGACCAACCTTCCTAACTCCCACCGAACCACCTCCTGCCGAACCAACCGGACCGACCCTCCTGCCAAACCAACCGGACCAGCCCATGCCGAACCATCTCCACACCGGATCAACCTCACCATCCCACCACCGGTCCAAGCAACTGCCGGTCCATTCTACACTCCAACCACCTCCGAACCAAGCAATGACGAACCAAGACGTACCAGGCCAGATCACATCAGCCCAGGCCCATCAGCAACTATACACATCCTAGACCCCTACCCCCAGCCTCACTCTATAAATAGAGGGGCAGGGGTACAACAATGGGGACAAGTTTTGAGAGCTCAAGCACGGATAGAACTTTCAAACAACTTTCTTTTACTTGTATCAAAGCTTTGTACTTGTAATTAAAACAAAAGAAGAGAAATAACATATAAAGTGGACGTAGGCACATTCTGGCTGAACCACTATAAATCTGCGTGTCTTTTTACAGTTTAGCCCCTGTTTTCATATATTTGCATAAATCACCCAAATCACTAAGAACAACATAAGATCCACTAAATCATACAACTTTGAGGTGTTTGTCCATTTTTTGTGCAAACAGCAAATAAGAGAATTAACCGAAAGGAGTGCGAGTGAAGACGCTAAAGGTGGCAGCGACGATGACAGAAGCAGGCAAAGATGACGGAAGACGACGACGGTTGAAGCTAAATTTATGAGGAATTTAGAATGTGGCAGTGATGAATTGGAATTGGTGTTTGAGGAACTGAATTTGGTAATCTGGGCGAATTGGGGAGAAAGAGCTGATAGAGTTTTACGAAGCGTGAGGGAAAATGAAAATGGGGAGGGTAATTTGGGAACTTCCAAAAGACACGGTTGAAATTAGTTTATGGAATTTACCTTATTAGTAGTAGAGATAATAAAGAATTTAAATACAACATTTAATATGAATAATTGGGCTAAAAATAAAGGAAATAACATAAACAATGAGATTTAAACTAATGAACATATATAATATCATCCAAACAAGTTCATAATCACCAATCTATATTAATACAATCAAAGTGGATTTTGAATTATTGAACTATGATTAATTCTTTTTGTAACGACCTGTATTTTTGACCATTTAAAAATATTTAATTTAATTTAATCATCGATTAAAGATGGTTAGAAATAAAAATTTATATTGTTATTAATGAAAATATATCGAATGGAAGTGATAATCTAAATTGAATCTGTAAATGACAAAATTGCAATAAGAGAAAAGTATTAATTAGTATTTGAATTGAAACAAACAATATTCAATTGTATTAAATTAATAACTGAAGCATGAACAATAAATGTCATTTAAATAAAGAATTAATTTAATGTGCAATAAGATAAAAGAGGATAACAAATTTCAATATAACCTTTTGATATTGATTGCAAGGAATTAATAATATAATTCAAATTAACAAATGTTTATTATAAAATAGATATTGATTGGTTGTTAATAAAAGAAGAACATAAGTCGAATAAATAAATTTTCTAATATTGGAAAATATCTGGAGATATATTTCTAGGAGCTATATTAAATTTTCAAAACTCTTATTTTTAAATAAGAAAAATATATATAAGTATGTATATAGGTATATACGTGTATATGTATATATATACATACATACATGTATAAACTTCATAATGGCATTTTTCAAACTTATGACTATATATATATATGGGTAAAGGTTTATAAAATAGTGCTTATGGATATATATATAGACACACACACACACATGTGTATATCTAAATGTAAATATGAATATGTAAATATATATGTATATGTGTATATATATATATATGTATATGTAAATATGATAAAATGAATATGTATATATCTAAAGGTAATAGGCAAAAATGTAAATATGTATATGTAAATAGTGAATATGTAAATATATATATATATAGTAAAAATAGTGTATATGTAAGTCTATATATATACATGTAGGATACATATTCACATGGGAAGCATCATCATGACAACTTCAAGGTCAAGCATAAAAATTTCAAATCAATCCCACAAACATCAAATTCAAGCACATATACACACACAATAAATCAAATCAACCTAAAAATCAAATCAACATTAAAGATTAAATTAGCCACATATAAGAAAAGAGAAAAAAATAAAAGTGAAGAGGTCTGTACAAAAATTTCAACCACCTTACATATGTACATAGTCACCCTATACTTCACGATTTCACTTCCATTCTACACACACACACACACACACACACATATATATATATATATGGCCATTCCGGTTCACTTGTTCTTGTTTATACTTATAAAAAAAACCTTCCATTAAAACCAAATAAGTTTGGTATTCAGAGAGCATGTAGGTAGAAGTTTTGTAACAACCCGTGATTGCGGTTACCAAATAATAAATTAAAATTGGGATTTTAATTTAATTGGAGCTATTAATGAATTTTTAATGTGGCTAATTTGTTCAAAATTTAGTCATTTTGAATAAATTAATATTTTGGGCTTAAGTGTAAAATGGAGCATTTCAAGGAAATTAATTAGGGAAATTTGTAATTTATATTATTGCAAAATTTTATATGTGTAAAATAGTGCGATATTCGATTTGGGAAATTAATTTGCAATTTATTTGCAAAATGGTGATTTTGGCTAATATTAACTATAAACGGTGTTTTGGAAAAATTAGGGGTTAAAA
Organism: Allium fistulosum; assembly: GCA_030737815.1. Classification (NCBI taxonomy): domain Eukaryota; kingdom Viridiplantae; phylum Streptophyta; class Magnoliopsida; order Asparagales; family Amaryllidaceae; genus Allium; species Allium fistulosum. Next base: position 448,682,644 of record CM060903.1, read on the forward strand.
TGTAAAATATTGTTGATATAGGATTTTATGAAATGACTAAAAGTAATTGTTAACATATTTTCATAATTTTCTATGGTTTGAAATGTATTTAGTAATTTGTATGTAGAGTGTACTTAGAGAAAATTGCCTATATATGTATGCACATGAATAATACAAAGTCCTAATGGGTATTAGATCCAATAACCCTAACCATTAGCCTATAAAGTATCTTTTACTCTCCCATTTCAGCCAACACTTCATTTCATAACCACTAAAACCTAATTAGAAAGCTCCAAAACCTAGTCATGGCCTCCTAAGCAAGACTCCAATCTACACCAAATCAAAGAGAGTTAATCCAAACTACTAAAAGAGGTAATAGCAATCACAAAATCCACATCTAATTCATTCTTTAATTTCTGAAATTATTTTATAATCCTCTTTTTTTTGTGCATTTAGATTGTGAAACTCTTTGATCTTCTTTTCATTGCTTGGAAAGAGGTAATATATGCTAGCTGAAATTATAATTAGTTTATTGCTGTTAGTAAATTAGGCATATCTCATTCATCTTAAATCGGAATTAAGATTTTCTTGAAGTTCTGGAAAGCTTATTCTGTAGCCTATAACTTTCATGTTTTGAGCTTTGCCTAATTTTGTGGTTTCAATGGTCGAAATCACGTTTGTTTGTCGCTGACCTGACAACAAACTACAAGGTTGATAAAATAAAACCCTGAAATTGATTTGGCCATAAGTTACTCGTTTTTGATCCGAATTAGATAATTTTGAATGTTCCGGAAAGCTTAAAACATATGCTACAATTTTTGTTCAGTGAGTTTTCTGTAATATTGCCATTTAGATGACCTGAAATGCGTTCAAAGACAGAAGAACAATTCTGTCTTTAACAAGTTATCTTGAGTTTCAATCTGATATTGTTTTGCATGTATCTCTCTTGTTTCTTATCCAAATCTAATAATTTTGGATGTTCTGGAAAGCTTAGATTTAGAGCTAAAACTTTCATGTTTTGAGTTTCATGAAATGTCGAAGTTATTTTGGTCAAAATTGTACATTCTTACCACTGTCCCGAGAAAAAAGAGAAAAAAATAATAAATAAATTTTTTTTAAACCCTGTTCCAGATTTTTTTTTCTCCACTTCGCGATGCCGCCACGATCGCATCCGAAGTCGGAATTCGACGTTTTTGGTCTCGTTGGAAAGGTGGAGTTTCGAACTCCATCTCTGTAAAATATAGGCATCATCGGCATTCTTTTGATACTTCGAATTTCGTGTCGAAGTTGAACTCTTGTCGCTGTTTGTAAACAGTGTGAATCTTGTTCTGGGTCCAACTTTGAGACGTCGCTTCTACTTCATCTCAACTCGGATTCCAGAAATTCTTTTTGCATATTATAGTAGGGATGTTGGACTATATTACTACCAATTTTCATGTCATTTGGATTCAGTTTGCTGGTCCAAATAAATTGCCGAACTTGGGTTCGCAGCAGTTTTTGAATGGTCAAACACTTAGAATGAAAATCAAATATCCCTTCTGTTTCCAGCTTTTGAGCGCCACTCCGCGATGCCTCCACGTTCGCATCGGAAGTCGGAATTCAACGTTTTTGGTCTCGTTAGAAAGGTGGAGTTCCGAACTCCATCTGAAGAAAATTTGGACAACATTGGAGTTCGTTTGGTACTTCGAATTTCGTGTCGAAGTTGAACTCTAGTCGCTGTTTGTAAACAGTGTAAATCTGGTTCTGGGTCCAACTTTGAGACATCGCTGCCACTTCGTCTCAACTCGGAATCCAGAAATTCTTTTTGCATATTAAAGTAGGGATGTTGGACTACATTCCTGCAAATTTTCATGACATTTGGACACAGTTTGCTGGTCCAAATAAATTATCGAACTTGAGTTCACAGCTGTTTTTGAATGTTTACAAACACTTAGAATATTTTTGATGATTTTCTGGTTTTCATTGATTTCTTTGAGATTTGTCTCTAGATTTCGTACACGGGTTTTATGAATCATTTTCAAAAGATTTTTCACTCCTAAATGGCTTTTGAAAATTATTATATAATATTATTTTAATTATTAAATTAATTACTCCATAATAGGAGACCTTTCAAAAGACCGTTTTAAAAGTGATTCCCAAAATCAATTATAAATCCGTTTTACACCATTATTTTCTACAATAAAAATCTCACACTCACTTTTAGCACGTCGAGCGAAGTGGAAAGGTGCTTAAACGGTTAGGAAATCTCCGGCCTATGGAAACCGTGTGTATTTTCTTTCCGGTTAATCCCCGACCTATTCGATTGATCGTTTTGACCTTTGGGTCTAGTTTACCGATGATATGAGGTAGACTTTTTATTGTTTGGAGTGTGAGCTTGCTATTGGTTAGGAAACCGTTTAGTGCGAACGTGGGGTATGGGACTCATTGTTAACACTTTGCGGGTTCCTCTCCAAGAAGTTAGTGACACATTAGCCTCTGGGCGGCCAGTACTGGACCTCTGGGTCACCACGCCTCTGGGCAACCGTCTCTGGACACCTGCTCTATGGAGCAGTTTATTTTTTGGCGTGTGCCTCTGGGCCTTTATCCTTCTGGGAAGGATCTCGCCGTCTCGCGCGTTTCGCATCGGTGCGAGTGATCGATCACAACTCTACAGTACTTGGCAACAACGACTCTGGTCGGTGCACGTGCAAAACTTGTATTATCTGATTATTTTTATATCCATTCGAGTACCGCCATTCGGTGTTGGTTCTATGGAACCATACGATGTAAGTGTGATTACCTTATGGATCCACAGTGTCTCTGGACACTGCTTTTCAGTGTTTGATTTCATTGACTTTTCAGTATATCCCCATGGCTCTTTGGAGCATCGATCTTTGCTTGGGCATTGATCACAGACTCTGGTCACTATTGGGATTATTTCCTATGGGCATCTTTTTATGGCTTTGGCTACGCCGATGATATGAGGCGACTTTATTTATTCTACACTTTGGTGTTGATTTCTCTTTGGAGATTTTTATTGTTTATTGATGATTAGGGATCGTCATTATATTCATGTGGTTCATAATATACTTCTCTTTGGATAAGTACTATTTTATTTAGGTACCGCATTATTATATATCTCAGTTATTACTGATTGTTTAGCTAGCCAGACCCGAGTGTTTTCGCTCGGGTCAGACCGAGTTGTTTTAGGTTAGGTCTCTGGACTTAGCTTCTGTGCTTCCGCTTGGACATTATCTGCTATGATGATAGATAGCGCTTTATTTGTCCACTATTCTGCTATTATATTATCATTCAGACTTTGATATGTACATATTTTTGACTCACATGTGTGAGCGGTGGCTTTGTACCTACTTATAGTATTTGGATCTGTATTGATGATGTATTGTTCTGGGATTTTATATCTGTTATGTGATTCTGTTCTGTGATGCTATTTCATTATGTTATTATGCTTTGTCCTGATAGATCTTTAGCCATTTATAATTTCGTTATAAGTATTTACCGAATATGTCGAACCACCTGATTGAGAAAAATTTAAATAGATTCCACCTTTCGACGTATTCGGTAGATAGTTATAGCTTGATTATAGATGGTCGCTTCCACTATACTCTATTCTCCGCTTTAACAGACAGTATTACTCCCGTAATACTCTTTGTTACAGTGGGTCTCAGAGTGGGGCGTTACAAGTTTTAAAGCAGTGGGTTCATTAGTTAAAGCAGTGAGTAAAACATCCTAATTTTTGTTAACCGGTCATTTCATATTTTATCTAGCTGTTGGTTTTGGAGGAATCCTTGAGCTATATGGAGTGCAATGAATATAAGGTGTGTATATGTGTATATATTAGTGTGATTCAACCTGGACAGTTCCACATACACTCAAAACACTGTGCTTCCTCCATAATAGTTTCACTGTTAATGTTTTCTTTTGTTGAAACGGTTAAGACCCTTAACTTTAAAAATCAATATCTCATCATCTATTTAGTTTTTAAACATGATTCCAAAACCAAAGTGGCTTGTTTTTGGGTATAGATTATTTTAAAATTTATTTCTTTCAAATTCATCAAACATGGAGGAAGGAAACCCCATTTTACAGGGTGTAGGATAGTTATGTCATAATTCCAAATATCAAAATTTAACAAATGGATCATACGGTTGTGATGGTGGTGGAAAAACGTGATTTTTGAATGTAGTTTGAGGATTTTTAGGGTTGTGTGCGAGGAGAATTTTGGAGATGATCTGTTTTGGGGATTTGGTCAATTTCCGGCGACGTGGTTGATGTCGTGCCTCGGCGTTGGGCGTGGAGGAGTGTTGGGGAATGGCGCTGATGAGAAAAATGGAACGATGATTTTTAGTGGGCTATGGAGGCTAGACAAGGTCAAAGTAGGGTTTTAGGAGTTTTGGGTTTGGGTCTCGGGTTGATGGAAATGGCGACGTCTAGAGGAAGAAGGAGGGGTGCGCGCCTGGGGGAAAAGGCCTAGGAGGTTGTGGCGAACTTGTGGGCGAGATTTGGTGATGGAAGGTGGTAGGGATGGCCAAGGCGAGACGTTTGACTGGGTTTGGTTTCGTTCCAGTATTGGTTGGTGGTCGAAACTTTGAACAAAAGGGTTGCTGTGGGTTCCAGGGGTTAGGTGAGTTGCCCTGATGGTGGGCGACATGTGGGGTTGATCGGCGGTGAGTTTCAATTGCCAGAGAGCATGTGCACACATTGGTGCACATATGGGTAAATTCAAATGACAAAGTAGATATGAGAAGAGGAAAACTGGAAGAAGGAAATGTTTTGGCTGGAGTTTTTTAGTGGGCCGGGTTTAGGTGTGGTTTGGGCCGATAGTTTAAAAGAATTTTTTTAATTATTTTACTTAATAACCTATCAATTAAAAATAATATTTTTCTTCATCTTTAAATCCAATCGATGAACAGGTTTTTGCGCCGAGACCCTACCATCAAATACATCCATATAAACTAATATTGTCGGGATTTCCGCAATGGATTTTTTTTAATGATTTATGACAATTTGAAGTGAATAAATAAGCAATTTCTTATTCGATTGATTATATGTTAATTAATTTCAAATGAACTGTTAAATTTTTTATTTTATTTAATTTATTTGGTTAACAAATCATCTGGATTTAAATATAACTTGACTCAGTTAATTGGAACCAATTCAATTTTGATTCATAAATGGATTTAATATTAATTATTAATCGTTGATTGAAATTAATGAGCTATGCTTTGACTGATATTTCTTTAGATATTGTATTTAATTCTTTTGTCTATGCTATTAAGTAGCCAATAAATTAAAGTAGATAGAATAAAACGTTGACACGTTTTATTGGAAGTAAATCACTTGTACTGATCACTATTCCAATTTTCAGAAAATATGATGATTACAAGCGAATCAATTTCGATGGACTGGTCATGATAAAGTGAACATATGGAATGAATTTCCATATGTGAATATTGACACCCTGATTGTGAAATTGTTATTAACATGACTTGGCCTTTTAAAATTTATCTTTTGGATTCGATGAGACCATGATCGGATATCTGCATTATCCGAAAACCACTTCGATCCAATATCCACCACGAACCTTTATAATTTTGATTGTAGAGTCCAGTATGCTGGAATTTAATTAATGTAACAATTTCGGCTATTTTAATAAGTATTTGTACTTAGACACTATTATAATATTACTGGTTTTCCATAAATTTTTTGGTTATCGTAAGGGAAAAACTCGTCGTGTTTATGTGTGATGCGGTCTTACGAGATACCCTTGTTTTCAAAGGATTTTAAAAATAGTAATAATTTAAATGGAGTGTGTTTTCTCACGCTGGTTTTCCAAACTGACTCGGATGTTATTTTATTATAATGCTCTGTTCAGACCGAGTATTATAGATTCAGGTTAGAGTGCTTTGGAGCTCAAGAGACGAGCTAGAGGATGTTAGACGTATATCACGTACTTGATTATATTCTGCTGTGTGTAGAATGTATAGTCAGCACTGGTAAGGATAAGTTATAATAACTGTCCATATTGATATTGATTGTTGTACTCTGATGATTATATATATATATATTGACAGTTATAGTTTTCTTTGTATAAAGATCTGTTGTTATATATTATATTTTGTTCCGCTGCGATTATGAGATTCTATGGTGTTGTTTCTGTTTCTCTTCTATCTTTTTCTTCTTAACCCCTAATGATCTGGTATTTCCGGCACTCGATTGCTCGGCATTCTATACAATGAACGTATTTATGTCGATTCTCGAGGGTCGAAAATCCCGGTTCGTTACACTTTTAATCCTAGTTTAAATTCAAAATAATAGTAACCAAGTCAAATATAAACTTTAAAAAGACGAGTTTCATCTCATAATTATTTTAAATATGTATTTAAGAATTTTTAAAAGTATAAATTTGAATTTAATTTATTTCCTCATCCTTTAAAAATATTTTAAGTCTTTTACTTTAATTTTGAATTCAATTTAAATTTTAATAATTTAAATTTAATCTTTAAAAATCCAACTTTTATCTCAAAATAATTCAAATGCGTTTATAGGATTTTTCAAATCATTTAACTTGAATTTTCTTTAATTTTTCATTTTCTAAATAATTAAATCGTTGAAAAATATCTCATTTTGAATTCAAAAATAGGATAAAATATTTTAAAATATTCAGTTTTAATTTTTATTTAAATATCATTTATAGATCAAAGTTATTTTTAAAATTTTAGTAGTTTCAAAATTCAAAGTTTTGATTTTTAAATGAGCTTTCAAAATCATGTAACATTTTCCAGAAATAAAAAGGAATTTCCCGTGAATGAATAATGTATTTCAAATAATATATGCACTTTTTACTTTCGAAATCGAAATACACACACATACACATTGTTTTATCTGTATAAAAAAATTAAAATTCTTTTATAATTTAAGATAAAATAATATATATATATATATATCAACATCATTTTTAATAAATTAATTTCTACTTCTTTCAAAAATAAGTTCAAATATATTTTAGCTTTAAATATTCATATCCTATAATTTATTTTCTTCAAATCGCTTATCAAAATATATTTATATATTGGGTATAAATTATTTAATTTTTCAATTGACAATCAAAAATGTAATTTTCATCAACCACTCATAATTCAGTTCAACCATTCATTGATCAAACAATTCAACCATCAAACATCCATTAATAGCATCAAGACTACAAGCCATCATCGATCGATATAAATTCAATTCAATTCAAAAATAGAAATGTAGATTTTATTTTATTTTTCTTATATAAATAATTTTATATTCCTTAAATTGGTTTTATGAGGGAATTCGACCTAAATCAATCACTTAAATCAATATCAAACATCATGAATTCATAATTGTAATAAACTAAATCAATCGATATGCTCACTGTTAACTTGAATTAAATAAGTATAACCACTTTTTAATTAAAATTAGGTTGTTATACTCACTGTATTTTTTGAATCAATTAATACGAAATGGGATTGCTAATGGAAAATTGAATATAGAGATAATTACAGTCACCAAAATCATCAGCCACCACAACCTTAAGCCTCGCTCCATCTGCCCAAAACCACATTTACCAACCGCTGTCAATATGATGCAGCGGATTAATCAAAACAATATAGATCGATGAAAGTAGCAATCGATGGATTGATGAATACTGAAATGCCCAAATTCGTTGATCCGAAGATACCGAATTCTAGCTATCCCGAACTCGTTGATCGCGCACGATACCGGGTTCAAAGATCTATGATTCTTCGCATGTTGATCTAGCGCACTAGATTCCGTGAATCGGCTTCTGTAGTCGTTGAATCGAGCGCACTCGATTAACCGAAAGAGGAGATAGGAGATTACACTCAACTACCAATTTGGTGAAAGCACAAAGCTAACAAAACAAGAGTTTTATTTCAAATCAACTAAACTATTACAAATGGCACCACCGGCCTATTTATAGAAGTTACAACACACAACATAAATTACATCAACTCTTAAGTCGGTTCTGACTTACGACTTATCAACAGCTCCGACTTAACTCACACGACTCAACCAGTACACGCGGCTTACGACTTAACAACTAGAAAATACAAACAGAAAATACATCACTTAGGTCTTTGCCGACCTAACAACTTCTCACGACTCAACTTAGGTCGGTAACGACCTAGTTACATCATTCAACGACTTACAAACATGTTACACGACTCACACGACTTAACTAGTAGCGCCTCTAAAACAGACGACTTACGACTTACAAACAGAACGACCTAAAACATGCGAGTTATAACATAAGAACCAGACGACTTATCAATTAACGACCTAACATATAGGTCGGCAGCGACTTAAGACCCGGCTTCAGAACTTCTTCCTGCGACCTAGCTTAGGTCATAACTCCACTTCGTGACTTTCCATAGGTCGTATCTCATCCCAGTTCTTCTTTGTTAGGTCGGGGCGACTTAATCCTTCAGTTTCCTTAGGTCGTAGACCGCTTGAGTTAAGTCGTGAACGACTTATGCCTTCAGTCTCGTTAAGTCGTGAACGACTTATGCCTTCAGCCTCGTTAAGTCGTGGACGACTTAGAACTTCTTCTTCAGCTTTGTTATCTCGTATACGACTTAAACCTGCTCCTTTCTTAGGTCGCGACCGAGCTAAACCCAGTGATTCCTTAGGTCGTGGACGACCTAGGCCTTGTGTATTTGGAGCTCGCACTGCTTCGACTCTAGCCTGTGCTGCATCATCCTCCCCAGGTTGAGAAAAATTCGACCTCGAATTTATAAATTCTTCGTGATCAGACTGTTCATTCTCATAATATGGCACGAGATATTTAACATTAAACGCATCAGATGTATACACATCCTCCGGCAGCCTCAATTTATAAGCATTTTCATTAATCTGTTTCACAACTTCTACAGGACCAATTTTCTGGCTTTCAATTTGTTATAAGCGCCTATTGGAAAACGATCCTTTGTTAACACAGCATATACCATATCACCTTCATTAAACTCAACATTTCTTCGCTTCAAATCTGCATATCGTTTATACTTTTCATTTGCTTTTTCCAATCGTTCTTGAACGATTCTATGATACTCTGTCAAACCTTCAACAAAATCAGCAGCTCGCTTGACTGTCTTCTTTGGTTGTGGTATGGCCGTTAACTCCAATGGCCCCTTTGGCAAACTAGAATATACAATCTGAAATGGACTGAACCCCGTACTACGATTTACCGCATGGTTATGAGCAAACTCTGCCTGGCATAACTTCATATCCCAACTCTTCAGATTGCCTTGCACAAGACATCTCAACAATTTTCCCAATGATCTGTTCACAACCTCGGTTTGTCCATCCGTTTGCGGATGATAAGCGCTGCTAAAGTTCAACTTCGTTCCCACCATCTTCCACAAACTTAGCCAAAAATGACTCAGAAAACGAGTATCCCTGTCTGACACAATCGATTCTGGCAATCCATGAAGTCGATATATCTCTTTGAAAAACAACTGAGCAACATGAACAGCATCCGCCGTCTTCTTACAAGCAATAAAATGTGCCATTTTCGAAAAACGATCAACCACCACATAAATGGAATCATTACCACGCTGTGTTCTCGGCAACCCCAACACAAAGTCCATACTCACATCAACCCATGGTTTAGTTGGTACAGGTAACGGCATATATAATCCAGCATTAATCGCAGTTCCTTTCGAAACCTGACAGATATGACATCGTTCCACAAACCTTTCCACTTCTTTCCTCATTGATGGCCAAAAGTAAGATTGTGAAATCAACTGTAAGGTACGGTCTCTCCCAACATGTCCTTCATGTAGCTCTTTTACAATCTTCATTCTTAAACTACAATCCGGTATGCACAATCGATTTCCTTTGAACAGAAAACCGTCTACCATCATAAACTCATCCGTCTTCCCCTCCTTAACTTTATCAACAAACTTTGCAAAGTAAGGATCTTTGTCAAATAATTCTGGTAACACATCGAACCCCGTCACTTCAGCCTGCATTGTTGTTAACAAATGATTCCTTCTACTCAAAGCATCAGCCACACGATTCGTCACTCCTGACTTGTGTTTAACAACAAACGTAAACTGTTGCAGATATGCAATCCACGATGCATGTCTTGCTGAAATCTTGTCTTGCCCTTGTAAATGCTTCAATGCCTCATGATCAGTGTAAAGAACAAACTCTTTCTGAAATAGATAATGTCTCCAGTGTTTAATAGCTTGCACAACAGCATAGAATTCCACATCATATGTACTATATCTCATCTTCGCTCCTGATAACTTTTCACTAAAGTATGCAATAGGACGCCCTCTCTGACTCAACACTCCTCTAATCCCAACCTTTGACGCATCAGTGTGTAGCTCAAACAACAACTGAAAATCTGGCAACACTAGGATTGGTGCAGACGTCAGCAACTCCTTGATCTTCCCAAAAGCATCCCCTGCTTCCTCTGTCCATGCAAACTGTTTACCCTTCATGCAATCCGTAACAGGTGCCATTACACTGCTAAAGTGTGGAATAAATCTTCTATAAAATGAAGCCAACCCGTGAAAAATACGAACTTCCGTTATCGTCTTGGGTTGCGGCCAATCTCTAATTGCTTCGACTTTACTTTGGTCAACCTGTATTCCTTCTTCTGACACAACATACCCCAGAAATAAAACAATCCTTGCCATAAAAACACACTTCTTTGTAGCAGCGTAGAATTGTTCTTCACGAAGGATAATTAACACTTTCTTCAAATGTTGAACATGTTCCTCTGTACTAGCACTGTAGATCAGAATATCATCAAAGTAAACCACCACAATTTTCCTAATGTACGGTCTGAAAATTTGGTTCATCACCCTCATGAATGTACTTGGTGCATTCGATAGACCAAACGGCATTACTAGCCATTCATACAATCCTTCCCTCGTCTTGAATGCTGTCTTCCATTCGTCCCCTGGTCTAATGCGAATCTGATGATAACCGCTCTTCAAGTCAATCTTAGAAAAGATTACGGACCCACTGATTTGATCCAATAAATCATCAAGCCTCGGCATCGGAAATCTGTATCTGACTGTGATCTTATTCAATGCTCTACTATCTGTGCACATCCTCCATGTCCCATCCTTCTTGGGTACCAATAAAGCTGGTACAGCACAAGGACTTAGACTCTCCTGCACATGCCCATGTTCAAGCAATTCCTCTACCTATCTCTGCAACTCTTCATGTTCCTTCGGACTCATTCGATAATGTGGTCTATGTGGCAACATTGCTCTCGGAACAAGATTGATTTGATGTTGAATGTCTCTTAGCGGCGGTAACTCCTTCGGTAATTCATCTGGAAATACATCCTCAAATTCTTTCAAAACTGGCTTTGCTTCTTCTGGAATTTCAACCTCTTTACTGCTCTCACGCCCAATCAACAAGAATATCTCGGGCTCCTCTTCAATCTCCCTAACAAACTCCTTCAAGGATAATAAAGTTTTCAGCTCTTCAATCTCTTCTGATTTACTTTCTCCTTGTTGTCTCTTCTTTGGAACTAGGATAATCTTCGTGCCTTCAAACATAAAACTGTAGCTGTTGGTCCGACCGTCATGTTGTACTGCTCGATCATACTGCCATGGTCTTCCCAAAAGTAAGTGACAAACATCCATCTCTATTACATCACACCAGATTTCGTCTTTGTATTTCTTCCCAATAGAGAATGGAACACGAACTCGTCTATCCACTTTCACTTCTCCTCCCTTCCTCAACCATGCTAACTTGTATGGATTTGGATGTTTCTCTATCTTCAACTTCAACTTTGTTACAGCCTCGGTTGAAACGATATTGTCACAGCTTCCTGCGTCAATCACAAATTTACACACCTTCCCCAGTATAGTGCACGTCGACTGAAAGATATTACTCCTCAACCAACTAGCTTCTTCCTGCTTCGGTGTCAAACATGATCTCCTCATCATTAGATTACAGCCTTCATCTCCTGATGCAATATCCTTTTCATCCTCCTCAACTGGACTAGAATAATCTCCCTCAACATCCTCATCTTCAACTTCTGCAATCATGGTTCTCTTCTTTGGCTTTGGACACTCGTTGCTTTTATGACCCAATTCCTGGCAATTGTAACATTTGAAACCGTTGTTAACCTTTGCCTTCTCAGCCTCCTTCACCACTGGTTTACCGATAGGTTTAGAAACATTAGAACTCCCGCTAACACCCTTCACTTGATTGTTGGAATTAGTAAACACACCACCTCCTCGTCGTCCCTGTTTCTCCCAAGCCAACGCTTTCTGATGTGCTTCCGCCACAGATCTTGGATCGAACATATTCACCATATCCTGGATCTGCATTCTCAATCCCCCAATGAATCTAGATGTTAGCTGCTCTTCCGTTTCCATAATATCATTTCTCGCAATAAGCTGATAAAACTCATCTGCATAATCATTAACAGTCTTTGTGCCCTGCCTCAAATTCTGCAAACGTTGATACATCAAAGATTGATAATTGTAAGGTAAGAACGTTGCTTTCATCAATTTCTTCATCTTCTCCCCAGATTCAACTTTTGACTTTCCCATTCGTTCACGTGTAAGTTTGGTTTGCTGCCACCACGCCAAAGCTCTACCCCTCAACCTTGTAGCAACCAACTTCACTCTACGATGTTCTGGAACTTCCTTGAAGTTAAAAATCTCTTCAACATTAGCCACCCAATCTAGAAACTCCTCAGCTTGCATACCACCCTTGAATTCAGGAATTTCAGTCTTCATCCCCGACTCCCACTTGTGATCATATTCAGAGTGATTTCTTCCTTGTCCTCGTCCTTGTCCTCGAACACTACCACCATCATACTCCTCTTCAAAATCAGATGTATATCATTGTCTATCTCTTCCACCCACATCTCTACTACCTTCACGTCTACCACCATCATCCCTTCTATCTACATTCCTTCGTTCACGATCATTCACGTTCCTCCCACGCCTTTGATCATCATCAACACTTCTGTCTCGATTGGAATTTTGCGAGACTCTACTTCCCTCATGGTTAGATTCAGGTGAAACCCTTCTCCGATTTTGATTCATCTCTAACATCATCTTCTCTAACCGACCAATTCCTTCATCCAACTTCTCATTGAATTTGTCACTTATACGTTGCTCCATTTGCTCGGCATCTTCCCGTTTATACAAATCTTCAACATTTTGATGACGGTTAGCTCTCCTTGGCGGCATGTTTTGAATCTTCTACAAATTCTTCAACACTTCAAAATTCAAACACAATTCGAACTTAGATCCAAAATGAAATGGATCGAAAACTCCCCCTTTGTTGCAATTTGCGATGAACACGATGAACAACAACTTCAAACTTCAAATTGTAACGACCCGATATTTTCAACCATTCGCATCCATTATAAGTGTATAGGTAGACACTCATGCCGGAGTTAAATTGCTCAAAATACCACGTTGTAATTTAAATTTGGCAAATCTCAGAGTATACAGTAAATAAATATAATCACAGATCACAGACACATAGTAAAATAATGCAGCGGAAGTAAAAGAGATAGTAGTTCATGAAGCTACTATATATAAAAGATATATCAGAGTTAAATAAAATACGACAGAAGAAATAAAGTACAACAGAAGTCTCAAGACATAAGAGTCTACTAATACAAGAGCTGAAATAGAACAACAGACTGAACAGATAAAAACAGATAGTAGCTGGATAAGGATGGTCTCCAGTAGTCCTAGCTCCGTGAAGATGAAGTCCAACTGATACTCAGGCTGACCCGAGTGTAAAATAAAACATAAACACTCGAGTCAGGATATACATACTTATACAATGTAAACCAACTCATATGAACTGTAGTAAAGGTACAAGTAACTTAGAAGATGCTTGGGACCGCCCATCCTCTAAGGATCCGTTAAAATATCAACTATGTAGTAATATTCGCTATTACAATAGTGTCTACATAAGTAAAGTATAATCATATCGGAAAATAGCGTTAAGGGGATGGAGAACCTTAACGCGGTCGGATCTTAAAATCATAATCGTAGTAAAGCTCGATATGGTAGGTTACACGGCACAACTAGGCAATGCCAGGGTAGATATACCAATTACGCACACGGACTGATGGATACGCATAGCAGCCACTACAATTCCACCTCGAACAACATTCCCAAATCGGAGGATGGCCATCTAGTCAAATCACAAGTAAGAGTATAATATCGAAGAAATGCGTCCGAGAAGAGGTGCTACCTCACTGGTCCGAGATCGCTCCTGTTTTAGCCACCTTATGCCAACTCACGGGAGTTGGGTCCACGTAACATACCTTAAGAACGTCGCCACCATCCTACTTCATTCTGGAATCTCCACCGCGTACACGGTTGTCAAAGTGGTTTTCGGTAAGACAGAGAGTATGTCCATATCCGATCCCGGTCTCTTTAACAACCCAACGTTATTATAACCCGTGGTTATAAGTTTAAAACAGTTTATACTTCAAAATAGAATATCATTTCAAATCCAAATCTTTATCAAAATAAAGATTAAATCAATTCTAAACCATTTCCATATTTTTAAAATATCATATCATTTCAAAACTTCATTTCAAATCATTTTAATATTCCAAATATCATTTGAGTTCAAATCTAAATATTCAACTTTAAATACCTTTTAAATTTAAAGGTATACTCATTTATTATCATTTCAAGTCACCTTTTAAATAGTTTATATTCCAATCAAATAATTCATTTAAACCTTTTAAAAGTGTAATTATTATATTTTCAAATCAAGTATTCAATTTCCAAAGTTTCAAACCATTCTGAGTTCGTTTACTAAGTCAAAAACCCTAATTATTAAAATTTCAGCATTTCACAGCATTTAAAAACAACTACTATAGGTTATATTTGAAAACATTTTATTCAGCAAAACAACATTTATAAACTGCTATAACAGTTCAGTTTAAAACAAAATCATATTTCAGCCTACTGTAGTCCTTAACAAGTGCTACAGTAGCCTTTTATTAGTTCAGGTTCAATTTTAGTTTCTGCTACAACAGCACTTACCAAGTACTACCATAGCCTTAGTTCATTTTAGTCTTTTGGTTCACTTATATAATCCACAACACTTAACAAGTGCTACAGATTCTACCTAGTTCAGAACTTATAAAATCATACATTAAAAATGTTCATTTCGATCCTTTAACAGATTTTTTTTTTAAAGAGAAATTTTACAAGTTAAAACCAAAACTTACAAAATTTCTTATTACATTCATTTCAACATTTAAAATTAAACTCCATTTTTCCACCAATTTAAAACTAAATTTTCATTTCAATTTAATTAACTTAAGTTTCCATCTTTTCTTTTAGTCAAAATTTCAAATTTAAGTTTCGTTTTAAAATCAATATTCCTCCATTTATTTATATTTATCACATAGAAAAATCATTTCCATTCTAAATAAATCACTTAAAAATTCGATTTAAATCAATTTAATATTATTACAATATTTAAATTATTTAAAAGTATCCAGAAAATACAGAAAAATAACCACGGGTCTGTATAATATTTTCTAGCCTAAGTCAAGTGATACAGATACTATATCATTTCAATCCGTAATTTACAAAGAAAAATCCGGGTTTTATCATTTCAGACCCGCAATCCCAAGTGAATAAAATTTAATTGAAAATCGTTCAGGCCTATCATTTCAGCCCATAACGATCTTCCCTTATTCTAAAGTCCGTTCGGGTATGTATCATTTCAACCCATAGTGATTCTATTCTACAGGGAACTTGCAGTGTGATTTAACAGAATAGAATAACAGTAAAATAAGAACAGAATATAACAGATGATACGATATGCAGTTTTAACAATTAACATCAACTATAAATAAATCACAGGTAGTTATAACATCATTTATTTATTTATTTATTTCTACACATTCAGTTGCGGTCGTTTCACAATCATATAAGTATGAATATTCGTGTGAGATTTACTCACCTCTACGGAGCTGGAGATCCGAAGAAAAAAAAAGAGAATACGCTATCAGTCGACAAGCACGCGGAAAGCACGATCAGTTGTTAGCGGATGCGCCAACTAGATTCAAACCAAAAGCACAATAAATAATCAAATCTAAAATTGCACGAATAACGAATTTTCAAATGAAGCGACAAACGAAAAAAAAACAAGTTGAAAATTGAAAGCACTAGCCCGACCACCTTTAAAACATAGATTATAACTTTAAATTTTGTAAAGTGACAAAACATCCCCTTTTTCTAAGACAAAGGTCAGGTCAAAAATACAAACTAAAATACCAAAATTTCAAAAGAACACAACACTTTCATTTTTCAGATTCAAAAAACCAGGATCTGACTGGTAATTCAACAAAATGAAGATGCGCACAAAATGACAACAAACTTTTCATTCTTCTTTTGTATTCAGCCAACAGCTCAGGAAAAATAGCCAAATAATAAAAATAAAAAAAAATCAAAAAGGTGACAAAAAGGAACTTTGTTCATTTCACAAACAAGTCAAAATCTGACACTATATTTCGCATGCCCTTTTTACAAATAACAAGGCCAGGTCGAAATATAAACCAAAATAGAATATGAGGTGACAAACGGAATTGGCTCATAAATTTTCTTTCCCAATTACAGGTGCTCGGTCTATCTTTCAATAAGAAAATAAAAAAAAAACGAACTGACATATGGACAAATACAAAAGGTGACCACTGTTAGCTCATTTCAAGTTCAAGCACTAGGCTTGGTCACGAGGAGTTGGCGTGGGATTGGCATGGGTTTGGGGACGTGGTGGGGTTCGGTCTGGGGTGGTGGCTGGTCTCGTGGTGGTGGGCCGGTGGTCTGGGGACGGTTGAAGGCGTGGGGTCGTAGGGGATTGGCGTGGTGGTGGGTTCGGCATGGCCAGTGGAGGTCTCGTGGTGGCCTGGGGACGTGATGGAGGAGACGACTGGGTTTGGCATGGTGGTGGACTGGGTTTGGGTCTGGATCCGTGGGGAAGGTTGGTGGCGATGCTGACGTGGGCAGGCTCGGTCTCATACGGGGTTGAAGCATGGTGTAGCAGGGGTGGCGAGCGTGGTAGGTCTGGGGCGAATTGAAGGCGGTTCGTGGTGGTTCTCGGTATTGGAGGCAGGGCGATGGTGACGTGGTGGCAGTGATAGCATGAAGCTGGCAAAAGATAAAGAGCAAAACAGGGAACATGCAAAGCAAATAAAATACAAAAATGAAAGAAGAAGGCATGCTGGATCTTACCTTAATGAAGAACGAAGGTCACGCAATACAAATGGAAGCTGAAGGAATTTGCAGTGAGAAAAAGAAAAATTTTTGTGAACGAGAAATATTACTGCTCACTTGATTTATGGAGAGAAGGCAGTAAAAGTTTTGAATGGTAGGCTATAAAGGAAATTAATTTTTTTCAAGCTGGCACGAAACGTACGGGAGGTAAAGGGGTAAGGAATGATTCTCACGTGCACGATTTAAGGATAGATTTGAGCAAGATTTTTGAAATTTTCAAACTGGAAATATGCAGCTGAAATACCATTGTTAACGCAAGAAAAGATCAAACGGACAAGGAACGACGAACGTAAAGTGTAACGCCCAAAGAAACGTACAACCATTACTTGTTTCTTTTATAAATAAATTTAAAAATGTTAACGGTTTCTTAAAAAACATATAACGTATCATTTCACACTAAAATAAAATAGCTATTATCATCAATTAATAAAATTTTGATTGTTAATTATAAAGTTAAGAAATGATATAAATGTACGTAACAAAAAGTAAAGTTTAAATTTTCCGTTTTACACTAGTTATTGCACTTTTAATTCAAATCAATATTTCAAAATGTTTATTTCTAAATAAAATTTCGTTTAAAAAATTTTGGGCTGTTACACTCTCCCCCACTCAAAGCTTTTCGTCCCCGAAAAGAAACGAAAAAGAAACAAAGAAAGGTAAGGCAAAATAGCAAAAGTACCCGAAATAAACAATTCCGGATTCGAAGCACGAATGCTCTCCTCCGTCTCCCAGGTGCAATCCCGTTCATCAGTGCTCCACTGCACTTTGACCTGGTTGACAGATTTATCTTCTTAGCTGCTTCGTACCTTGATCGATGATACGAAGTGGCTTCCTCTCAACAGTCAGATTTGGCTCAATATCCAACTATCAAGAGCAGAAGGCTGAATAATAAGAGATGGATCATGCAGATAGCGACGAAGATGAGATACATGAAAGACATTGTGTATTCCAAAAAATTTCTCGGGTAAATCCAGACGATAAGCAAGAGAGCCAATTCTTTCCAAAATGTGGAAAGGACCTACAAATCTAGGAGAAAGCTTTCCTCTACGACCAAAACGAATAACATTCCTTAAGGGAGAGACCTTAAGGAAAACCAAATCACCAACAACAAACTCTAAATTCCGCCTTCGACGATCAGCGTACTTCTTCTGTCTATCTTGAGCAATCCTCATCTTCCTCCTAATCTCTTCAACTCTCTCCGAAGCTTCCAAAACCATCTCAGAACCAAGAACCAAACAATTACCGGATTCAATCCAGCAAGAAGGAGATCTACAAGGTCGTCCGTAAAGAGCAGAAAATGGAGATGTCTCAATACTGGCCTGATAACTATTGTTATAGGCAAGTTTAACAAGATGGAGGTGATCAAATCAAGAACACAAACACGAAAAAGATTCTCTAGAGTCTGAATCACCCTTTTCACTTGAGAGACGGTCCATGGATGGAAAACAGTGTTCAGATTCCAAAATGAGTAACAAAGATTATAAAAAGATTTCTAAACGGACTGGTATAAGCAATAGCCTTCCCATTCTGTAACAAGATAAGAGAAATAAGGACAACCAAAAGATAGTTTGAAAAACAAAATAAGATAATAAATTTGAAACAATAATGCTTTGAAATCATAACAATTTAGGGATGTTTATCATTTGGAAATCATACTACTAAAGATCATAACACTTTGGAAATGTTATTCTTAAAAAGTACATAATACTTAGAAAATCATAACACCTTTTTAAAATAATCTTCCTTTAAACCATTTTAATTCAAGGTCAAATAATATTCATTTTAAAGTTGTAGCATTTCTAAGTTCATTCAATTATAAAATTTCCAAAACATTGTATTTTCAAACGGCAGCACTTATAAAATGCTACAGTAGATATATTAGTATTTCAAATCAGTTTTGTTCCAGAAATATTCATTTATTAAGCCAAAAGTTCATTATTTTACTTAGCTCTTCATTTAACAAATAACTTAACACTTTATTTAAACTGCCCATTTCATAAATAGATATTCCTTCAATAAGTTACACTTAAATTTTCCATTTGAAAAACCAAGTTCTCAATTATCCAATTTAGTGATGTTAAAATACATTTTAACTATCATAATTATTCATTTTTCAAGACATATCAATAAAATATTTATCATAGCAAATATAGCAATCAAATTTCTTTACACATTTATTCATTTAGACATCACTTAAACTATGAATTCAAAATAAATAAACTTTATTACAAAATGTCCAATTTCAATGGATTTTATTTTAACTATTCAAAGATACATTATTTATTATACAACATATTCATTTCAGGAAATAACCATTATTAAAATTCCTAGGTTAGACTTAAGGTTCCATATTAAATCAAATTTGATTATTAAGTTATTTAAATAAAATCTCTTTAAATTCTCTTTTTACTATTTACCTCTGTTAATCTTTTATAACTAAAATTTAAGTGTATAACATTTATTATAACCACTCAAATTTTTATTTATAAAATCCTTTCTATATTGTATATTATCCAATTTCATATTCAACTTCTGTGTAATTTAGGTAAGTTATATTGGAATGAAATTGTGTGTTATACAAATAAAACTTTCCGATTCAATTATCTCAAGTTTGAATCATTTAATTTTTTTTTTATAATTGAAATTATTCTTTAAAATAAAATTTAAGAATTAAACTTCCGATTCCTTTCAAAACATTTTAGAGATAAGTAATTATATATACATAATATGTCAAATCAAATTTAAATCATATATCTATATATATTATAATCTAGTCATATTTAGAGATTCAAATCAATTAGATTTTCCAAAACAAAGCTGTAGTAAGACTACAGAACGGTCTCTTCACTTCGAAACTCGAAAATGAATGTCGATGATGCTGTAGTCATCACCGAAATTATTTTCCAGCGACAAAGAGAAGAGCACTTAAATTTTTAAACCTTTTAAAATTCTTTGAAAACAAAATTTCTATTCGAAATACTTTAAATAATATATCCTTTTAAAACTTTAAACACAAGGTTTGAAACCATCGGAAACTTGAATTCTAAATTTCTTGATTCAAATTCATTTCAGTTCCCAAATCAATTTATAAACAACTATTTATAAATTCATTTGTAGAACAATAAATGATAAATTAAGTATTATCATTACAAATTATCAATTTAAATCCATTTATTAAGTTCCATAAATTTACTTATAAAATTTTTATTTCATTAACCAAATTTAAAATAATATTGTGTCAGTTTGTTCTGTCAAAGTGTTTTAGAAATCCCATCGATAGTGTTGATCAGACGAATCGATCAGAAATCCAAATCAACATCAACAACTCAAACAACACCATATATAAAACAAAACATAGATTTACAAGTACAATTCAAAATGTTTGGAGGTAGTTTAGAAACAAAAGACAAGGTGGTTAAACAGAGTAGAGAGATGGGTAAGCTTAGATAAATCGCGGACAACCTTAACCGGGTCAACCGTGACTTAAAGAATAAGATCGATGTGTATTTTTCTAGGATAAATCTACGTTCGATCTCAAGAGATAGGGTTTTGGAATAATAAAAGATATTAGCATCTAAACCAAGGATAGATATAAATCTCTGGTGAATCGATGTTAATTGTAAAGGAGTTTCACCCCTTTACAAGAAAATTAGAATATTGACGAGACCGCTAATTCACTATGAAGATCATTCGAAGTCGAGTTATGAGATACTCCAGAATCAAAAGATGATGAATAGTGAGGGACACGAATGAATTTCGGAACCGCAGGGAACTTTCCAAAATTCAAAGGAAATCGAATCAAAAAGAAGAGATTCAAACTCGAACGAAAGTGATTCTGTAAATAAATTTACCATACATTCTAAGTTCTGCCTCAAAGCCAAAGCTCTGATACCAACTGTAACGACCCGATATTTTCAACCATTCGCATCCATTATAAGTGTATAGGTAGACACTCATGCCGGAGTTAAATTGCTCAAAATACCGCATTGTAATTTAAATTTGGCAAATCTCAGAGTATACAGTAAATAAATATAATCACAGATCACAGACACAGAGTAAAATAATGCAGCGGAAGTAAAAGAGATAGTAGTTCATGAAGCTACTATATATAAAAGATATATCAGAGTTAAATAAAATACGACAGAAGAAATAAAGTACAACAGAAGTCTCAAGACATAAGAGTCTACTAATACAAGAGCTGAAATAGAACAACAGACTGAACAGATAAAACCAGATAGTAGCTGGATAAGGATGGTCTCCAGTAGTCCTAGCTCCGTGAAGATGAAGTCCAACTGATACTCAGGCTGACCCGAGCGTAAAATAAAACATAAACACTCGAGTCAGGATATACATACTTATACAATGTAAACCAACTCAAACGAACTGTAGTAAAGGTACAAGTAACTTAGAAGATGCTTGGGACCGCCCATCCTCTAAGGATCCGTTAAAATATCTACTATGTAGTAATATTCGCTATTACAATAGTGTCTACATAAGTAAAGTATAATCATATCGGAAAATAGCGTTAAGGGATGGAGAACCTTAACGCGGTCGGATCTTAAAATCATAATCGTAGTAAAGCTCGATATGGTAGGTGACACGGCACAACTAGGCAATGCCAGGGTAGATATACCAATTACGCACACGGACTGATGGATACGCATAGCAGCCACTACCGTTCCACCTCGAACAACATTCCCAAATCGGAGGATGGCCATCTAGTCAAATCACAAGTAAGAGTATAATATCGAAGAAATGCATCCGAGAAGAGGTGCTACCTCACTGGTCCGAGATCGCTCCTGTTTTAGCCACCTTATGCCAACTCACGGGAGTTGGATCCACGTAACATACCTTAAGAACGTCGCCACCATCCTACTTCATTCTGGAATCTCCACCGCGTACACGGTTGTCAAAGTGGTTTTCGGTAAGACAAAGAGTATGTCCATATCCGATCCCGGTCTCTTTAACAACCCAACGTTATTATAACCCGTGGTTATAAGTTTAAAACAGTTTATACTTTAGAATAGAATATCATTTCAAATCCAAATCTTTATCAAAATAAAGATTAAATCAATTCTAAACCATTTCCATATTTTTAAAATATCATATCATTTCAAAACTTCATTTCAAATCATTTTAATATTCCAAATATCATTTGAGTTCAAATCTAAATATTCAACTTTAAATACCTTTTAAATTTAAAGGTATACTCATTTATTATCATTTCAAGTCATCTTTTAAATAGTTTATATTCCAATCAAATAATTCATTTAAACCTTTTAAAAGTGTAATTATTATATTTTCAAATCAAGTATTCAATTTCCAAAGTTTCAAACCATTCTGAGTTCGTTTACTAAGTCAAAAACCCTAATTATTAAAATTTCAGCATTTCACAGCATTTAAAAACAACTACTATAGGTTATATTTGAAAACATTTTATTCAGCAAAACAACATTTATAAACTGCTATAACAGTTCAGTTTAAAACAAAATCATATTTCAGCCTACTGCAGTCCTTAACAAGTGCTACAGTAGCCTTTTATTAGTTCAGGTTCAATTTTAGTTTCTGCTACAACAGCACAGTGTTTTAAATCTCGGATTTTGGCCAATATCTCGGGAAAATATCTCGGCTATCTCGGGCGATATTTAAAACACTTATAACTAAATAGGCTGCCAAATCTCGGATTTTGGCTGATATCTCGGATTTTTCATCTCGGCCATCTCGGGGAGATTTAAAAGCCTGCAACAGCACTTACCAAGTACTACCATAGCCTTAGTTCATTTTAGTCTTTTGGTTCACTTATATAATCCACAACACTTAACAAGTGCTACAGATTCTACCTAGTTCAGAACTTATAAAATCATACATTAAAAATGTTCATTTCGATCCTTTAACAGATTTTTTTTTAAAGAGAAATTTTACAAGTTAAAACCAAAACTTACAAATTTTCTTTTTACATTCATTTCAATATTTAAAATTAAACTCCATTTTTCCACCAATTTAAAACTAAATTTTCATTTCAATTTAATTAACTTAAGTTTCCATCTTTTCTTTTAGTCAAAATTTCAAATTTAAGTTTCGTTTTAAAATCAATATTCCTCCATTTATTTATATTTATCACATAGAAAAATCATTTCCATTCTAAATAAATCACTTAAAAATTCGATTTAAATCAATTTAATATTATTACAATATTTAAATTATTTAAAAGTATCCAGAAAATACAGAAAAATAACCACGAGTCTGTATAATATTTTCTAGCCTAAGTCAAGTGATACAGATACTATATCATTTCAATCCGTAATTTACAAAGAAAAATCCGGGTTTTATCATTTCAGACCCGCAATCCCAAGTGAATAAAATTTAATTGAAAATCGTTCAGGCCTATCATTTCAGCCCATAACGATCTTCCCTTATTCTAAAGTCCGTTCGGGTATGTATCATTTCAACCCATAGTGATTCTATTCTACAGGGAACTTGCAGTGTGATTTAACAGAATAGAATAACAGTAAAATAAGAACAGAATATAACAGATGATACGATATGCAGTTTTAACAATTAACATCAACTATAAATAAATCACAGGTAGTTATAACATCATTTATTTATTTATTTATTTCTACACATTCAGTTGCGGTCGTTTCACAATCATATAAGTATGAATATTCGTGTGAGATTTACTCACCTCTACGGAGCTGGAGATCCGAAGAAAAAAAAGAGAATACGCTATCAGTCGACAAGCACGCGGAAAGCACGATCAGTTGTTAGCGGATGCGCCAACTAGATTCAAACCAAAAGCACAATAAATAATCAAATCTAAAATTGCACGAATAACGAATTTTCAAATGAAGCGACAAACGAAAAAAAAACAAGTTGAAAATTGAAAGCACTAGCCCGACCACCTTTAAAACATAGATTATAACTTTAAATTTTGTAAAGTGACAAAACATCCCCTTTTTCTAAGACAAAGGTCAGGTCAAAAATACAAACTAAAATACCAAAATTTCAAAAGAACACAACACTTTCATTTTTCAGATTCAAAAAACCAGGCTCTGACCGGTAATTCAACAAAATGAAGATGCGCACAAAATGACAACAAACTTTTCATTCTTCTTTTGTATTCAGCCAACAGCTCAGGAAAAATAGCCAAATAATAATAAAAAAAAATCAAAAAGGTGACAAAAAGGAACTTTGTTCATTTCATAAACAAGTCAAAATCTGACACTATATTTCGCATGCCCTTTTTTCAAATAACAAGGCCAGGTCGAAATATAAACCAAAATAGAATATGAGGTGACAAACGGAATTGGCTCATAAATTTTCTTTCCCAATTATAGGTGCTCGATCTATCTTTCAACAAGAAAATAAAAAAAACGAACTGACATATGGACAAATACAAAAGGTGACCACTGTTAGCTCATTTCAAGTTCAAGCACTAGGCTTGGTCACAAGGAGTTGGCGTGGGATTGGCACGGGTTTGGGAACGTGGTGGGGTTCGGTCTGGGGTGGTGGCTGGTCTCGTGGTGGTGGGCCGGTGGTCTGGGGACGGTTGAAGGCGTGGGGTCGTAGGGGATTGGCGTGGTGGTGGGTTCGGCATGGCCAGTGGAGGTCTCGTGGTGGCCTGGGGACGTGATGGAGGAGACGACTGGGTTTGGCATGGTGGTGGACTGGGTTTGGGTCTGGATCCGTGGGGAAGGTTGGTGGCGATGCTGACGTGGGCAGGCTCGGTCTCATACGGGGTTGAAGCATGGTGTAGCAGGGGTGGCGAGCGTGGTAGGTCTGGGGCGAATTGAAGGCGGTTCGTGGTGGTTCTCGGCATTGGAGGCAGGGCGATGGTGACGTGGTGGCAGTGATAGCATGAAGCTGGCAAAAGATAAAGAGGAAAACAGGGAACATGCAAAGCAAATAAAATACAAAAATGAAAGAAGAAGGCATGCTGGATCTTACCTTATTGAAGAACGAAGGTCACGCAATACAAATGGAAGCTGAAGGAATTTGCAGTGAGAAAAAGAAAAATTTTTGTGAACGAGAAATATTACTGCTCACTTGATTTATGGAGAGAAGGCAATAAAAGTTTTGAACGGTAGGCTATAAAGGAAATTATTTTTTTTCAAGCTGGCACGAAACGTACGGGAGGTAAAGGGGTAAGGAATGATTCTCACGTGCACGATTTAAGTATAGATTTGAGCAAGATTTTTGAAATTTTCAAACTGGAAATATGCAGCTGAAATACCATTGTTAACGCAAGAAAAGATCAAACAGACAAGGAACGACGAACGTAAAGTGTAACGCCCAAAGAAACGTACAACCGTTACTTGTTTCTTTTATAAATAAATTTAAAAATGTTAACGGTTTCTTAAAAAACATATAACGTATCATTTCACACTAAAATAAAATAGCTATTATCATCAATTAATACAATTTTGATGGTTAATTATAAAGTTAAGAAATGATATAAATGTACGTAACAAAAAGTAAAGTTTAAATTTTCCGTTTTACACTAGTTATTGCACTTTTAATTCAAATCAATATTTCAAAATGTTTATTTCTAAATAAAATTTCGTTTAAAACTTTTTGGGCTGTTACACAAATTCTCGGCTCCAAGACTCGATTTAGCTATGATTGGCTAAAACAAGCTTTGATACCAAACTGACGCAGCGGATTAATCAAAATAATATAGATCGATGAAAGTAGCAATCGATGGATTGATGAATACTGAAATGCCCAAATTCGTTGATCTGAAGATACCGAATTCTAGCTATCCCGAACTCGTTGATCACGCACGATACCGGGTTCAAAGATCTGCGATTCTTCGCACGTTGATCTAGCGCACTAGATTCCGTGAATCGGCTTCTGCAGTCGTTGAATCGAGCGCACTCGATTAACCGAAAGAGGAGATAGGAGATTACACTCAACTGCCAATTTGGTGAAAGCACAAAACTAACAAAACAAGAGTTTTATTTCAAATCAACTAAACTATTACAAATGGCACCACCGGCCTATTTATAGAAGTTACAACACACAACAGAAATTACATCAACTCTTAAGTCGGTTCCGACTTACGACTTATCAACAGCTCCGACTTAACTCACACGACTCAACCAGTACACGCGGCTTACGACTTAACAACTAGAAAATACAAACAGAAAATACATCACTTAGGTCTTTGTTGACCTAACAACTTCTCACGACTCAACTTAGGTCGGTAACAACCTAGTTACATCATTCAACGACTTACAAACATGTTACACGACTCACACGACTTAACTAGTAGCGCCTCTAAAACAGACGACTTACGACTTACAAACAGAACGACCTAAAACATGCGAGTTATGACATAAGAACCAGACGACTTATCAATTAACGACCTAACATATAGGTCGGCAGCGACTTAAGACCCGACTTCAGAACTTCTTCCTGCGACCTTGCTTAGGTCGTAACTCCACTTCGCGACTTTCCATAGGTCGTATCTCGTCCCAGTTCTTCTTTGTTAGGTCGGGGCGACTTAATCCTTCAGTTTCCTTAGGTCGTAGACCGCTTGAGTTAAGTCGTGAACGACTTATGCCTTCAGTCTCGTTAAGTCGTGAACGACTTATGCCTTCAGCCTCGTTAAGTCGTGGACGACTTAGAACTTCTTCTTCAGCTTTGTTATCTCGTATACGACTTAAACCTGCTCCTTTCTTAGGTCGCGACCGACCTAAACCCAGTGATTCCTTAGGTCATGGACGACCTAGGCCTTGTGTATTTGGAGCTCGCACTGCTTCGACTCTAGCCTGTGCTGCATCACAATACCTCTAGCTTCACACACAAGCTGTAGTCGCGTCACCAAAACCGCACACCCCAGCCACCTCCATTGACTCCTCTATGCATTGTCCTTGCCGCATGTTGTTCGATTATTTTTTTTCTTTTTTTGTATTAGATTTGGGAACCGCATTAAGGCTGAGTACTTGGTGAATACGGTCTTAACAATAAAGGAAAACGAATGAGATAATGATGAAGGGGGTAGGGTGAACGTGGTTAAGGAAAGTGCAGTCGAATAAGTAGAAAAATAGAATGTTATCTTTTTTCCAGATATAAATGACACATCTACTATTACTCGACCGAATACAATTCCGCTTGAGGCATTTTAATCCAAATTTTATTTTATGTTTATAACGATATTTTTTTTATTAAAATATTTCTTTTTAGTTATCAAAAAATATAAAATAATCGATATATTTCCAAATTAAATTTCAAAATTCCACAAATATTAATTATTTTGCCAAAATAAATTTTCAAACACATTTTCGATTTTTTAAAACGCAATTCAATTTCAAATTTGAAATTTAAATCAATATTCTTCCATTTTTTTCAAAAAAACAACCCGTTGAAGTTTCAAAGAGAGATCGACAAGTTGCCTACCCAATTACTTGTAACATATTTATTTTAGTTAAATAAATCTAAATCAATATTCTCCCTTTATTATCAAATAAACCCAAAGATTCAATTTATATAATTAAATTCAATAAAATATCCAAAATAAATTTTTAATTTTATTTATCACTATATTAAATGCTTATTCAACATTTAAACTAAAAAAATTCAATTTTAAAATTATAATAAAATAATTCAATTTCCATTTCAAATATTCAATTAAACTCCTAAAAATCCATTCTAATATATTTATTTTATTTAACTCCGAAACGGGATGTTACAGACTCCCCTCCTTAAAGAAAGCATGCCCTTGCAATTTATTGGAGAGTAATGTATTCGATTTAATTAGTAACATTAACTATAAAATATATAATATATATCATTCATTATTGTGCTTTTGTTGCGCCACTATAAGCAAATTCATATAATATGTTACTTATTCGCATTTATTTCATCGACATAATCATAAATAAAAAAGTAAATACTTCATTTCATTCAAATATTATAAATATATTTATCAATATACATATGGCTTTAAATAATTCCTTTATAAACTTTCTAAAATTTCGAAACATATAAAATTTTCAAGGTATCGCAAATTTCAAATTTTTTTAACAGTCTCCTTTGTACAAAGAGGCTTTTGAATAATTATAATATGGTAAAATAGGTATATATTGTCCAAAACATAGTCGAAAATAATTTATACATTAAAGTTTGCCACATGGCATATGATACACAATATATATAACTCTTTAAGTAAACACATACCTAGTTTTTAGCATTTTTAAAGTGAGTTCACTTAATTTATATGCAATTGCATACCAAAGTTAGCTCATATAGTCTTCATGTACCTATGCTTAACCCAAACAAATATTAAAAGATCACATGTATAAATTTATAATCATTTCTGAAAAGGAAATAATATGAAAACCAACTTTAGAAGATCGTTGTTTTCGCCTAGAAAACGTTTAAATTTTGCAAAACCTTCAAAACAAAAGATTTTACTTATTATCTTAGCTTTTCAAAATGTACAAGATCATCAAAATCGGATAAGAAGTTTAAGAGTTATGGTCAAACAAATTATGGTTTAAATAACGGTAGAATGATATTCAATATATACATATATAACAACTTAATCGTCCTCAATTTTATTTCTGAAAAATTATGGATGTCTGGTTCTATATATGATTGCATCAAAGGTTTTGCTTTTATACATGTCTGTTCTGAGATTTCTAAGGTTCAAAGGGATTACAACAAACCCGTATGTTGTGGTATATAATTCTTTACCTTTATGTGTTTCAGCAAATAATAGAGCCTATAGTCATAGACACTAAAAGTAACAAGCCAAAGCAAACAAAACACTTCTCACAACATCATTTACTAATTATATAGGAAAATTAAATGATCGTCTACTTGAAGTATGATTTGAGTTATCACAATTTCTCATAGCATCATTTATTAATTTTACAGGAGATTTTGGACATGCAACGCTGCTATATGAAGAGGGACTGACCTATTCAGTATGACTCTAGTATAACCATTAAAGGGAAAATGTTATACACTATATATCCGTATAAAGTCATATTCTTTATTTTAGAGAAATTTCGTATGACATGGAGTCCTTGATAAACTAAGAAACTAAGACTTAAACGTTGTTGCTTACCATTAATGACTCCACCTAAAGTACAAAAAGTCAAACAAAACATCTTATTTCACACTTTTGATTTCAAGTATTTTTTCTATATAAATATGCACACCACATCTGCAACTAATTTTACATACAAACAACCATAAAATACTACTATCTATATCCAATGGAGTTGAAAAATATAAATAACTTCGTTCCAGTACCTTTGGATCAAACAATTACAATTTCTACTCCTGATTGTTCTATATCCAATAAAATTAATTTTTTTTAGAAAATATCATATACAATATTATCAATCAAACATTCATATACACCATACAAATCATCAAGCAAGCATCCATATTATCCATATAAAATTCATTTTAACACATCAAAATCACCCACAAATATTCACATCATACATGTGAATATTATTATTTTTTTATTTCAAAGAATAAATAATTTTTACTTAATAAATTTTCAGCACAAATACGTTTATATATACACATATATAAGTATTCTACCCGATGATCGACCTTTTCGATTATTCACAACTCCCACCTTACAAGTGAGAGTCGTATAAAAATTGGGTAAAAAAAACCAGGTCTTGCCGCTCTAAGGTCAATATATATATATATATACATATATATATATATCTTTATTATTATAACCCAAGCTATGCTACCAATATGTAATGCCCCGGCTCCAGCGACTGAAATATCAGAGCGAGTTTACCATCCGATGGCTCATATTAATGTGCACGGAAGGAACGATCTCTCTTATACACTACTTAAGGTCAACACAGATATGTTTCAATACCTGAATACATCTGAAATAATACGTATCTCGTCTCAACATAAGACAAAGTACATGAGTTATAGACTTGAATAATATAGTATTGGAGACACGGAAAAGAAATTCCCAACTAATAGAATCGAAGTGAATAAAAATAGTGAAATTTATATCATATATATACAATTCATCACATGAATACATTACATCGACCAATACAATGGAATTTCAATATAATTATAAACAAATTACTTACTTGTCATCGGCTCCAACTCCATATTGTAGATACAAAGCATATAAAGTCATATCAAACCTGTAGAATAACCTCGGTATGACTCGAGGAAATGTCATAAAACAAAACCTCGAGTCAGGCTAAAAATCCAACCGTGGGTATAATAATGCAATATAAGATAAATGAATGTGTCATGTCAGGTCCTATGGGGCATATAAGTTACACACAAGGCCCCACACACACCAAACTAATCCCCTAATCCCCATTTTCACAAATCAGTTATAACACCCATGCCACGACACTATTGAGTATAACATGCTCGGTTGCTGTAACATCCCACCTTTTTGTACGCTTAAGCAGACACACATGTCGACTTAAACCATACAGAAGGGCGGATTGTTATGGGGTAAATAAGAAAAAGTGGAGAAATAAAAGAAACAAAATAGAATCTTGCAGCGGAACGATAAAATATAATAATCAAATAACAGTTCAAGAAGCTGTTTTACAAAACATTTGATTATACTTATACAATACATATCAGAGTTACACATACCAGAGAATGATAATTATGCAGCGGAATACAATGGTGTAGTAGAATATATAACAAATAGTAATAATAAAATCTTCGTCTTCGTCCTTCAGAAATAGGGCCTTCAAATCCTGAAATGCTCAGGCTGACCCGAGCGAATTGAAAAAAAACAAAACACTCGAGTCAGAACTAAAAGATCTTATGTAAGTTAAATCAATGAAATAAATATGAGTGTAAACGGCGTCAGAGATGTTTACGGGGTTTGACATCTCCTATCCAGTGTCTAACGTGAGTGCAGTAACTTAAGAAATGTTCGAGATTCACATCTCTTAAGGATCCGTTAAACTATCTACTATGTAGTAATATTCGCTATATACAGTAGTGTCTAATCAGTAAAGTATAATCATATAGAAAATAGCGTTAAGGGGATGGAGAACCTTAATGCGGTCGGATCTTAAAATCATAATCGTAGTAAAGCTCGATATGGTAGGTGACATGGCACAACTAGGCAATGCCAGGGTAGATATACCAATTACGCATCCGGACTAGTGGTGACGCATAGCAGCCACTACCGCCCACCTCGAACAACACTCCCAAATCGAAGGGTGGCCACCAAAATAACAAAGTAATAGAATGGTATTGAAGAAGTGTGTCCGATCAGAGGTGCTACCTCATTGGTCCGTCAATCGCTCCTGTTTTAGCCACCTTATGCCAACTCGCGGGAGTTGGGTCCACGTATATACCTTAGGATCGTCGCCACCATCCTACTTCATTCTGGAAACTCCACCGCGTATGTAACGACCCAGAATTTTGAACAAATTAAATTGAAAATATTTAATTAATTTTAAATATTTGAACGATGATTTAATTTGAATCCCCGATATAACTTTGAAATGTGCGATTAAACTTTAAAATTTTAATCTATTGAATGCTGAATAAAAATGTAAATCTTCAATTTTAAGCTGAAGAAAAATATTTCGAAAGCTTTTAAAATTCGTATTGATGATACCGAAGATAATAGAAGCTTCAGAATCGAATTTAAAACTATTTTGTTCAGTTTAGAAATTCATATCGTTCAACCGAATTTAAAAATAGCGTCTCGAGGCGCAGTCTCGGAATTCGACGAAACCTGTTCCATTGGATCCGTAATATCGAATTATTACCGGATTTAAATTTTCATATTGATCAGAGTTGTTATATGAGCGTGCGACATATAAACGCATTGAAATTAAATTAAAATCAATTTAAATTTTAAATTTAAATTATTGGTCAAAGACGGCACACTTTTCTTCCTTTAAACACGCAGACGATCACGATACGAAATCAAGTAAGCACGTTCTTCTCCCTTCTTTCTGCCTAAAATCATGGTTACAAATCGTGCCAGCATGCCTCCTCTTGATTTTAAATATTCCTCTCCCACTCAGAAATCAAGCAAAAGAAAAAAATGGCCGAAGCCTTCCATTCACAGAAAGAAAAAACCACGAATTCGAAATCCCCCCTTCTCGTTTAAAATCAATGGCCGCTTATATTCAAACAAAAAAATCGCGTATCCCTCTCTCGTCCACAAGTATACGAATGGAATCGATCTGGGGGGTAGGCGCGAGGGTGCGCGGCAAGCAGTGGGGTTCGAACGTCGATGGAGCGACGACCGTGAGCAAGCAGGGCGAGCGCGAGGTCTGGAGGAGCACGAGCAGGTGAGGATTTTGATGTGACTAAAGTCGCGAGCAACTAGGGTTTCGTGAGTCGTTCGACTGAGGCCAGGGTTGTCGCGATCGAGCTCGGCAAGACAGTGGGGAATGCTCAGCTCTGATTGGAAGATGTGTGGCAGTTGCTCGAGGTCACGAGGCAGTCGGCGGCGGCATTGTCAGGAATAGGCGATGGAGACCTCGTTCTCGAGGCGGTGGCGGCGACGTGCTAGTCATTGGAATCACGATGACCGCAATGGTGAGGCTAGGGTAATCGTGAATTCGTCTGTGAAGTGCTCGATCGAGGTAACAATCCCTGGTTACTAATTTGAAATTGAATAAATATTCATATATTTACGTTGAAAGAAAATGATGAATAAAAACAAAATAAAAACTTACTGTAAGGTTGAGCTGCAGTTTTTCCTTTTCATATATATACATAGGTATATTTCAATTTAAATGTATTGAAGAAAACAGTAAATGAATATATGGATAAAACTTTGAAAGGAAAAAAGTGTAAATTTACAGTAAAGGATGTTCACTGTAGTTACAATTTGCAGATTTTGAATATATATGGTTAAAAAGGGTTTTTAAAGTACAAGGTTTAAAATTGGTAAATAAAAATTTAATTATATTGATTCGAATATTAATTTATTGTGTAAAATATTTATACAAGGTATAAATCAAGGAAAATCGAGTCAAGTTTGGAAATGGATGGCAAATTTAAATGCTAAGGTGAGATTTTTCTCACTCAAAATGAATTGCAGATATTTATTGATTGATTGATAGATGTTTGGATGTGATATTAGATATAGTAGGATATATCTTTATATATATAGCAATATATACATATTGGCATATGTATATATTGGATTGATTGATTTCCCGCCTCGTATAGCGGATGAGACCCTATTGCGCCGTTAGTAAGCGGATTTTTATAAAACCCATATACCACGATAATTCCGTACTGGAGCGGAATTGGTATTGTGCTAACATCTTTGGATGCAGGGAAACAGGTTGGAGGGATCCAACTGGACCCCTCACATTGATTGAATTTATTTCTATTTGTGATATGAATCTGTGAATGATTATAGTGATGCTATTAATCATATTGATATCTGGAAATTGTTTGAAAGCTAAAATTTAGCTGAATGGATGTTTTGACATCATTGGATTCCAAAGATAAACGAAATTGAATTTTTGAAATTCAAGTAGAAAATTTCTAAGTGAATCAAATTTTTGAAATTGAAGAAATTTTGAAGAAAGGAATTTTTAAAGTATAAAAAGTAAATTTTTATAATCTTATGGAATAAATCTCAGAATAAAGTGAAAATGCTAAATAAATGGATTTCATAAAACAGTGATTATAAATTGAAGAATTCAATTTAAATTTGGATTTTTAAATAGATTTAAAGAGACAAAGAAATTTATTTTCTTTAAAAGGAATTTATTTAAAAAGAAATAAGTGAGAAGTCCAATTAGAAATTTAATTGGCAAATTGAAACGAATTTGGAAAATTGATATGGAATTTATAGATGTATAAATTGTGAAGTTAAAATGAATGAAATTGTAGAATAGGAGATTTATAAGAAATTAACTTATAAATTGGGTTTTTGCCTTCAAATGAAATATTGGTCGAATTTGTTAATAAAGGAGATTTACAAATCGAAGTTGTTATAAAATAGGAATAGAATTTATAAACGTTGTTTATAAATTCAAAATCAATTGAATTTGATAAATTAAATATAGAAGATTATCAAAGGAGATATATTCGCGATTTTGGATAGCGAATTATTATTGAAATAAAATGTGTAGAAAGATTTGAAATTTGGTTAAGTAAAGTATATTCACGATTTTGGACAGTGAATGTATTATTGAATAAAATGGATTCATTTTTTTTGAAGAAGTGATACTTTAGAACGAAGTTAAACATTTTAAAGATGTTTTAAAATGTGTTATGAATCGAAAGCATAGATTTCAACACTTGTTGTTGAAATAGACGTTTTCGAGAAAATAAGGAAATGATGGACTATAACACTGTTGTTATAGTAAATGATTTCCGAAAGGAAATGTTTTATATAGTGTTGGGATTTATATATCTATCTAAATTTCGAATCCCTATACTAGTGATTTTGAGTTGTCGTAACGATGTTTTACGTAACATTCGTTTTGACTCAAATAAAATTTGTGAAAGAGAATGATTTCCTTAAAGAATGAAATGTATACTTAATATTGATTTAAGTATATCGAATATTTTCCAAGTGTTGAAAATAAATAGATTTGTGAAATACTTATTTTTAAATAAGTATGGAAATGTTTTTCCAAAATGAAATGAACTGTTTTGAGATTTTATCTTCAAAGATAAATTGAAATGTGAATATTTGAAATTTGTTTTCAAATGATTAAGTGTGGAAATTTTATATCTAGTAAAGATATTTTTGAAGATAAATAATTTGGAAAATTATTTGGAATCTGATGATGTTGCGCATCTTTATTGATAGTTAAATAACCGACTATCAATAATTACCTTGAATGATATTTGTTGTGAATTGGATGAATTTGAATGCCACACTTATTTTTGAATAATCGCTCACTATTCGGGTTAGCCGGGAAAGGACCATGGGGTCGTATAACCCATTCCGAATATGTGATACGTCGTTATGAATTGCATTTGAAGACCGGTGTTGAAGACCGGATATTTTTGAAAACGAAAGGATTACCGTCGAGTTACTCTACATCGGCTGATCTCCGATTTAGAGGTTTTATCACCCTTAGTGACGGGAAGTCCAGACGTGATTAGAAAATTATCCCGGAAATGCAAGGGCTTCGTGAGAAGTGCCTTCGGTTCTGTTCGATCCCGGAACAGACTTGTATGGATTGTGTGTCTGACGTTACAATTTGAGATATAAAGCTGATTTCTTTCAAATACATTTCTGTTGGTGGCGGAGAATTTATTCTCTTAGCTTAACACCCTTCTCTAAGACGTACGAGCTCAGAGGTTATGTAGTTGAAATTTATCAGCGATATATCCCAATTTGGTAACGTGGCATACTAAGTGTTGCTGTGAAATGATCAGTGTTTGATCATTTGTGATATGATCATTTGTTTGATCTTATATCTTTGTGATCATAGGTTGATCATTTTTGTTTGACCCGAAGCAGGGCTTTGTAGAAAGCGTAGCTTTGTGGACGAGACTTCGTCGAGCCTCACACCCCGGAAATGGTCGAAACAGGAAGGATGCAGCAAGGTTCTAGGGAGTAGCGCCCCTTAGTGTATGTCATTCCTTCTGGATAAAGGTGGTATCATGGTATGGAGCCCAGATACTTAACCTCTGTGGTTGCTGCAAATTTATTACTTTGTGGTTGTTGCGAATCGGGGATCCTCGGGAAGATCGGTGACGATCGGGGGATGGCATACGCGTGTCAGTAGTTACCTACTTTTGGAGAGGTAACCCGGCCTTGTGTTGGCAGAGATCTAACCGTAATGTTAGGTTATTTCTCGGGTCGTCTATTCCAGGGACGTACCCATCGTGGATAGGAAGTTCCTTAGCCTGACCATTTGTTGGAAATCCAAACTCCAATACGAACTTTGTACGGTATTAGTTGTAGAACCTGCCATTTACGTACGGTGGTCACCACTGTTTAGATGGTAGCTATAGTAGGCATACGATACTGGTCGTATGTTGGCTAAGATTAATATTATACTTTCGAAATGTTTTCTACACTATGCACTAATAATAATATCCAAAAGAATTTGATTTTGCGTAGTAAGCATCTTTGACTATCATAAGAAGAAATCTCCTCCAATTCTGCGTTTGCATTGTGTGTGTGGTGGGAGGTCTTATGGTAGTTTCATTTTCCAAAAGCATTTCGAATTGACTTTGAAAATTATCCCGTTTTTATTTTAAAAAAATAACTGTTTTACGATCTCACACCAGTCACCATGACTGACTCGGAGTTTATTGTTCCCTTCTAAACTCTGGGTGCCCACCAATTTCCACACGGGCAGCCTAGAGTTATGTTATCAGGATATTCTGGATATTCTGGAGCTTTGGAGATAAGCCGGATGACGAGACGTAGTATTTGTATCTGATAGTATTTATTCCGCTGTGTATTCTGTATGAGGACAAGTTATATAACTGTCCATTGTTGTATATTGACTCTGATGATTGATGTATGTATAAACTGATATAGTTCTTTGTTTTAAAAGACTAGTGTTTATTTATTATATATTGTTCCGCTGCGATGTGTAAGATTCTGATATTGTTTTCTGTTTCTATTGTTGTTCTGTTGTTCTATTCTCTTTTTCTTCTATCTTTTCTTCCTCCTCTTCTTTTAAATATTAAAGTTCGCGTTTTCGCCATTCGACTTTTCGACAGTTGGTACAGTGGACGTATCGATGTCGAGTTTTCGGAAGATGAATTTGCGGGTCTTTACAGCGTACACAGTTGTCAAAGTGGTTTTCGGTATCGACAGAGAGTATGTCCATATTCGATCCCGGTCTCTTTAACAACCAATCGTTATTATAACACCGTAATCATTTTAAAAATATATATACCTTTAAAAACACAATCATTGCCCTTTCAAAACATATTCTTTATTTCAAAATAGTATATACATCAAAAACCAAAATATTATTGCCATTTCAAACCATATCCTTTACTTCAAAATAGTATATACTTTAAAACCGAAATATTATTGCTATTTCAAAACATATCATTTACTTCAAAATAGTATATACTTTAAAACCAAATTCAATAATATATCATTTAAATAAAATACAAATTTTCAATCACTATTCTTACTTTTAATTATAAAACTTGAAATATTCTTTAAAACCATCTTAAACCCAAATCACAAAATTCAGTCATATTCTCAATCTCAAAATTTCAATCGGTTTCAAATCAATATATTTAAAGATAATTCTTAAATAAATTCTATTTCAAATAAATTCATTTTTCAAACCATATTACTTTCAAAGTTATAACAATTTCGAAACCAATACTTTGAAAAACAATAATACCTTAATTTCAATAAAACATTTAAATTTTGATATATTTCAAGTCTTTAAATATTCCAAAATTCCCAACCAAATATGATAATCTTATATATACCTTAATTCAATTTACTATTATTTAGTTTAGAAATATTTATTTAATAAATTCAATATCACTTAAATAAAGCTCAAACTTGAAATATTCGTAAATCAAACTTAAAACATCATCAAGTTATACATAGCTTAAATTTTAGAATTTAACCATATATAAAATAATATTTATATAATATCAAAATTTAATATTTATTAAACCGTATATTTCTTTCCAAATCATAGAAAAATCACTTTAAAATATTTTATATATAGACCACGGTGCCTGTATATAATTTTCTATCCTATGGTCAAGTGATACAGATATTTATCATTTCAATCCGCAATTTAAAAATAAAAGTTTACGGTTATATATCATTTCAAACTGCAATCCCGAATGAAATGAAAATGCATAATAACTTGCAGTTTATACAATATAAAATATAGCATCCATTCATCCAAATATCAATAAACAACCATTTATTACAATCATCATCCAATTTAAACAAAACATCAATATAAAGCATATAAAATATAACAGGCATCAACAAATAGTTTATATTCAATAAAAATTAATAACTGTTCAACTGGCAGTTTATATGCAATAATAAATAAATTTAACTCGCAAATTTTATGCAATAATAAAATTAAATAACAATTAAATTTAACTAAATGTTATCTAACTGAGATGATGATTAAATATATGCCCAAACAATCATAGATAAATTTTAAATCAAATCAATATTTAATTTAACAAACATAAGAAATCTTAGAAGTTATGAGTGGGTTAAAACACTCACCTTTTGAATTTAAATTGAATTTAAATTCAATTTAAACACAAAAATTTTACAGTCTTAGAATTCGTCCAAACTAGCGTCAAAAGATCTGGAATTTCAATACGATCCTAACATAAGAAACCGCGTCCAAATCCGAGTCCGTATGCAAAAGTTATGAAAATTTGAAGATTGGAAAATTCTGGTCCTGAGTCGACTTCGAGTTCAACCCGGTCCGCCGCCTCAAATACCCGATGCTTGCTCTAAGTTTTTGCCAAAACGATCTGGAGACCCGAGTCATTTTCTTCGTGACACGAAGTAGCTCCAGGGTTTTTCCCCTTGAAACCCCAAGCGCGACCCGAAGCGCGTAAATCTCGAATTTTTTTTTTGAAATTAGATTTTGGAATTTAGGAATTAGGTTTTGTCTGCCATTGGAATGAGGAGCTAAGAAGAAGATGAATTGTACGTACAGACAAATGAAGATTAGGGAGGCTAGGGTTAACAACTGTGTTTATATAGGTATGTTAGAGATAGAGCAGATAGACTGGATAGATGAACGTGCGGAACAAACTATGGCCCGAAAAGCCCGTTCTGACCCCAGAACGAAATTGAGTAAACCCATATATC
This sequence comes from Allium fistulosum, assembly GCA_030737815.1. Taxonomy (NCBI): domain Eukaryota; kingdom Viridiplantae; phylum Streptophyta; class Magnoliopsida; order Asparagales; family Amaryllidaceae; genus Allium; species Allium fistulosum. The sequence continues at coordinate 448,721,680 of CM060903.1, forward strand.
AAAATAGGTGTTTTAAAATATTCTGAGCGTGATGGAAAAAGTTTCACGTCCAAATTCCATTGTATGAAGAAGTTATGCTGTGACGACCGCCCATGACCCCTGCACCGAATCTAAAGATAGAGCGCTGTAAGGTGTGCCAGGCGACCATGGACGATTGTCAAGGTAAGATTAAAACGACAGAATCTATCGTATTACTCACAGCGCATGGACAAATTACAATAGAACATATGTATAGTGAAGCTTTACAGAACAAAATGACATCATATAAAACTCCATAATAGTTGAATACAAGCATCCACATAGTCAATACATCAAGCCTCACTACATATCTCTCAGAGAATACAAAACAGCGGAATATCTAGTACATAATAAGAAGATAATATGCAACCCTCTAGCTCGTCTTCGATATCAGCATCGTGAGAAGAGAACAACACCTGCCACCTGCTACCTAGTCTGCCCGTCCCAAAATGGACGAACAGCCCAAGGCAATAAGAATTAAAACATAAAGCCTTGAGTCAGACAACAGTCTTAGTGAGCAGTAAATTAACTAACAACATACCAAAAGAGCATAAAGGAAAAGGAATAGGAATACAACCCTCCCATTCCAACCTCATTCTACAGTGATAGCCCCCAGACACACACTAAGCAGAAGCAAACATAGCAGAGCATACAATTTAAGGTAAAGCTACTATCACTCGAGTCAAGGGCGATGTTTTCCAAGTACCAAGGCCTAAATCAGATAAGCACCCAGAAAATACCGCTCTTGAGTCCGAATGACGATACAACCAAACATCCATGACTCTGGCTATCACTGTTATCATTGCTTCGATATCACCGTTAATTGAATGACCGGCACATTCTTTCAGCCGTCCGTCAAGGGCTAATGGAAACCCCGGTTCTAGACATAACTCCCGCACGTCGTCGCAGCCCGTGCCTAGGACTATCGAATCTGCCCAGAGTACTCGACCATCAACAGTTGGCCGTTGGGTCTATCGAATCTGCCCAAACGTACTCTTGCTTAGAGCATGCTAGAACCTTCAACAACGATGCTATCCAAACCTCCTAGTCATCCTCCTCGACGACTATTCTCATATCCATTCATTATCCTCAACTCGAATCATATCACCGAGTTATCAACATGCTTGGAATGATCCCGTCTGGATTAGACCAAGTCTTCATCACATGATTGCTTCGCTTCATTACATCCTCGCAAAGCCTCATCTCATCATCATATCATCAAATCTATGCATAAGAGCTTCATCATCCCGCTACATATGCCACGAGCAGCTTTCCCAATTCAAGAGCCTTTCCCTTAGCTTTTGAATCGTCTTCGGTCTAAATCTAATCATCAATCATCTAGTTCATAACAATCAATCAAATCAACCATCAATCCAAGCAATCAAGCATTCAAAAATGATCTAAGTAGACAATTATAACAATAATGGCATTTTCGTAATTAAAGAGTTGAAAGTCCAATAAGCATGAAAACATGGATTATATCTCTACAAACTTGATGAATGAACTTGCATAAGTTAACATATGATAAAATGGATGTAACATCATCATGAACAATGGATCTATATGGATCTACACTTAGGATGAAGAAAATGCATGGAAATCTCTATTTTAACACCAAATCGAGCCAACAATCCGATATACTCCTTTGGATCCGTGTGAGAGATAATCACCACTCACCAAATCACCTAAACAACCTCAAATCAACACGCTTCAGATCTGGACAGCGAAGGATCAAGCTTGATCTATCACGAATCCGCTTCAAACGAAGAAATCTCTCTTGAAAAGATGAAGATCTTCAACTTTTAGCTCTTGGATCTTCAATCTTGATCTTCGATTTGGATGGATGGAAGCACTAGATTAGAGTGGAGAAAAGAAGTGAAGAAGTGTAGAAGTCGAGCTCTCAAAATGGCAGCACTTCGTCGCTTCAAAATCCGGATCCCAAAAATGAAGAGAAGCTCTCCTATTTATAGCTGAAATCCATGACTCGACTGCCTCTATGAGTCGTCTACGACTCATCAGATCACCACGACTCAATGGTTTCCGACTTATAGCCTCTTCCGACTCAACACTCAGACCCCTCTACGACTCAAGACTTAACAACTATCTCCTAAGTCGTCTCCGACTCATCACAGGCACCTACGACTTACCAGACCACCCCTGTCTACGACCTAGTGCGTACGCGCCTTACTGGCTAGACGACTCAACCACTAAGTCGTCTACGACTTAGCACAAAGCTACGACTCATCAGAAGATACGACTCATCAGAAGATACGACTCATCAGAAGGTACGACTCAACGGTTAACTCGACTACGACTTATCAAGTATTACGACTCATCACCTTAACTCGGCCACGACTCAACACAGCAGCCTACCTACGACTTAACATAGCAGTTTTGCCGATCTACCAGGATAAGACTCAACTCCTAAGTCGTCCAGGTCTTAAGTCGACCACTACCTTAACTCGTCAGCCGACTTAACACTTAACTCAAAACCTTAAGTCGTCTACAATAACATAGGTCGGTCACTTCCTTAGGTTGTCTATCCCTTAACTCGGCGACGACTTACAACCTACGACTTAACACTCGCCGAGTTAACTTCGACCTACTGACTTAGCCCAGCAACGACTTATCCCCTTAGGTCGCACTTTCCTTAAGTCGGTTAGTCCATTTAAGTCATCACACTCCTATCTCCTAAGTCGTATACGACTCACGACTCATGCTAAGTCGTGGACGACTTAGGACTTAGGCGAAATTTGCCTAAAATCTGAAATGACTCAAAATGCTAAAACTCCAGATTTTGCCGAACTTGTCGATCCGTAAAAATACGGGTCGTTACATATGCTGAAAAAGAAATTCTCAAATTGATTTCAAAAATTGATTTCAATTAAATCGATTTCAAGGCGTTTTGCGTTCGTACGATCAAACGACAAGTCCGATCGTTACGAAACTTGAAACCCTACAATAATTCATTGATACGGATCCGATGAAACTAGTTTCGTCGAAATCCGAGTTAGTGACAAAAATGGCTATTTCTATATTAATTAAATAAATTAAGAATTAGTAAATAAATCCAATTTTTATATTTCAGTTTCGGAATTGGAAAATTTTATCACTTAAAAATTTTCAAACATTTAAAATGATTTAACAATTTTTAAATGTCAATTTATTAAAGATTAAATCAATATAACTCTTAAATTTCATAAAATTCAAAATTATATGTAAATTTCCATAAATTTTACTTTACCCATAATTATTCCATTCATATTTCAAATAGGAGGCTTGCCATTGGATTTAAAAATTATTACATAAATATTTCCCATTATTTAACTAAATTTTTAATTTAACGTAATAATTAAATTTTCATTTCATTTATTTCAATAAGTCCAACAATTATAAATTAACAAATTAACTCATTATTAAAGATTCAACTTCAAAAATTCATAAAGTTCATCATCTTGATTTACTCATTAATTCATAATTCTTTAAACCAATTCCCTTCTAAATTTTAAAGTAACCAAATTTACCAAATCATAGTATTTATTTCAATTTCTTAAACTAACCCCCTTCATTATAAATTGAATCTAATTTATTAAAATAAGTTTCCAAATTTAATATATTAGACTCAATTTCACTTTTTAACTTACACTTAAATTTAGGTCATAATCAATTTATACGTATTCCTTTCTTAGTTACCATTTTACATACTTCTTGCATAAATTTCACAATTAACCATTATTATTAAAGTAATGCTAATAATAAATACGACCTTACTATTACTCAACATTTAAACGAACGTTACTTCATTTCCATTAGTGTAACATTTATTTCCTTATCACTTATTACCAATTCAAATTTCATTAACAATAAGTAGGTAATTTATAATATATGTTTACAAATTTTTAATTAATCGTTATTCAAACCACTATTCATTATTATTTACTTAAATTTAGCATTAATTACCTTGCATTACATTGTTGCTTAAATTCCCATCCGATTGTAATTAATACTCTAAATAAATACGCTTTCTCCTTTCGTTATTTATTAATTGTCACAAGAAACGTTTAATAATTTCAACAACATTGTAATTACTAATTACCTACATTGATTGTATACGTTTTCCATTATTATCATTTATTAAAATTATGTTCAACTTTCCATCTTATGCATATAGTTAACCTTTATATTGATTTTACCTTCAAAATTTCCAGTTATTCTCTTAACTTACAAAAAAAAACAATGATTAATTTCATTTTAATCGCTATTAATTACATGCATTGTTAACAGACAATAGTTGTCACCATTTTACAAATTTTAACATTTGAAATTTATTCTCTACAACAATTATTACCTATCAATATTAATTTGCCCATAAATACAAAACTTGCAATTGTTCTTATTATCATATTCCATTTACTGTTAACAATGTTTATTACATTATATCAGTTTAATATTTTCCTTAAATCCTTATATTCAATTCATATACAGGTAAAATTCTTTTCACTACTTAAAATCATTTGAATTAACTTCGAATTACTATAAGTAGTTTTTTTTTTCTAAATTTAATTACAAACTCCTATTAAATTAACAAATTTAATTGTCAAAATTTACGGGTCGTTACACTCTCTCCCACTCAAAACTTTTCGTCCTCGAAAAGGAAAAGAAGGGAAAAGAAGAATTAAGAAATCTATATATATTTTATTTAAAACTTTATAACCAATTAAATTTATAAAATTAATTAATTTAGCTAAAATATACCACTTTATAACTATTAAATCTTTATTATTTTTAATTTATAAAGTTTGGAAAACATTTCAAAATAATTTCTAAGTCCAAAATTTTACGGAAAATTTCGACAAAGTCTCCTTTGTAAGGAGAGGCTCGGAAGAAAATATAATATAAATATATCAATATACCACATATAATATCCAAAATTTAATATTCCAACACGGAAAACAATATAATAGCGCTATAAACCATAATCCGAAAACGTACCTATTTGTCGGGCAATTAGCGCTTATTTATGGAACCAAAAGCAGTAGCAATTTGCTTCCATAACCTGCATTTCGCTTATATAAATCCGATAAGCGTTAGAAATTTTATAGAATGAAATATTTAAGTTGTTCAATCACTAACAACAATCAATACAACAACCATCCATTTCAACAACAGCATACACAACAAATACAAAACAACCATTCAATAAAAAAACAAATAGTTGTTTGGGTTCAAAACTTGAAATTGTACGGAATGAAAATAACTATCAAGTGCATCATTTACTCAACAGTCTTAGATGGAACAAAAATAGATTATTTATTCATCCAACAACTTCAAATTTCCTTACCCAACAAACCATAAAACAAGCAATAACAATTCAAACCAACAAACCAAATTAACTTATTATAAATTTATTTCATACTTTAGTTGTTTGATTTCCTTTCTTTCATTTATTCTGTGATTACTTCATTTATTTTCATTTTATTATTATTATTTTTTTATTTTATTTAGAAATAACTTCAACCCTTTTCTTAAGTTTACAATTTCCCTTTATTATATTACACTCATTTATTTGCACTTACTACTTACTATTATTCATTCATTTATTATTTCGTGATCTTATTTATCCACACTTTAATTACTTAAGTTTATAATCATTCATTTTTCACACTTACCTGTAATTATATTTAATTGGTAAAATTTCAATTATAACTTAAGTTTATAACATTAAATTATCATTTAACAGCAATTTCATTGAATACTTTCATTATTTCAAAATTCTACTTGTATAATATTCTATTACAATTTAAACACTTGCAACAAGGCATACAACCATAAAATCAATCATTCATTCATATCAAACAAAAGAAATAGTTGTTCAGGTTCATAACTTTAAATTGTACAAAATGAAGAATAAACTACTAAGTGTACCCTTTACTCAGCAGTCTTAGGTGAAACTAAATAGATTATTCCTACATCCAAACAATATTAAAGTATCCTTCCCCAAACAACCATAAGCCAAACAAACAATAAATTCAACAATAGATCAAGTTCATTATTATTAATTTCATTCCATATATTGTTGTTTGATTCCCTCTTTATTCATCATTTATTTTTATCCATTCAACCAAATTCCTTGGTAGGTAAATTTATTACTTAAGTTTTACAGTCATTTTCCAGTATTCATCTTTTATTCTAAGGTAACTTCAACCTATTACTTAAGTTTATTATTATTTATATATAACATTTAAGTCCATAACAACTAGAACATCAATACTTATTAATTTCATTTATTCATTTTTAAATTAATTTACTTTGCATATTTATTCATTTATTAATAATATTCATGTTCAATTTTAGTTACTTGGCATAACAGTTATACTTTAATTCTTATTAATAAAAGAAATTTACTGAATATTTCATTACATAAGTTTACTTGTACAATTTACTATACATTTTCTTATTAAACATTTTCAACTTTTATAAATTTTTGGTAAGTTATATTTATGCTTTTAAAGACTGAAATTGAAAGTTGTACAAGTTTTCTCATTTCTTTTAATTATTTTAATGTTCAATAATTATTTCCTTTATTTCATAGGTTACAATTTCAACTTTCATTTAATACCATTTATATCCTAGCATTAAATCTCTTATTTCCTCTAGTGGTTTCAATTTATTAATTACCTACGTTCCAATTCACTTCAGTAATTAGGACTATTTATTAATGGAAACTTAAGAATTAAATACCAGGTTTTATTCAAAAATCATTTTAAAATAATAGATAATATATATACTTATAATTTATATATCCAATTATATTTAAAACAATTTAAAATAAAATAATATTGTAGTAAAACTACTACAGTGGCCTTCCCACTTTGAAACTCGAAAATGAATGTCGATGATGCGGCCGCCATCACCGAAATTATTTTCCAGCGACAAAAACGGGAGTACAACTTATTTCTTTGCGCAATTTCTTTTAAAACGTTTCTTTCAAATTCTATTGAAATATTTATATCAGAAAATACTTCTAACAATATTATTATTATATTCCAAAATCAATTGAAAGAAATCTTCAAAAACCCCGGAACTTAAGCTCTAAATTTCCAAATTTCATTTATTTTATTTTGCAATCTCATTTCTATTATTATTTACACTTTATTACCTAACAACCAATCTATTACAGCCAAATATAGATATCATTTGAAACATTTTATTTTATATATAGAAAATATAATAGGCAAAATTATTTCATTCACCTATATTAAAAACAAATATTATGTCGGTCTGTCCTATTAAGTGTTTAGAAACCCCTATTGATGTCACAGCGTCCCATGCATCAACCGAAATTTATAAATACAAAACGGAATAGATTACCACAATATTAAAACCTTTTATAACACTAACAAATACGCCCTCTCATATATATACACTCAGCGACTCCCATAGGGTATTACTACCCTATTAGTAAAGAGTCAGACCCCACAAAGCTAAGGTTTATCGCTAAACCAAAGCTCTGATATCAACTATAACATCCCACCTTTTTGTACGCTTAAGCAGACACACATGTCGACTTAAACCATACAGAAGGGCGGATTGTTATGGGGTACATAAGAAAAAGTGGAGAAATAAAAGAAACAAAATAGAATCTTGCAGCGGAATGATAAAATATAATAATCAAATAACAGTTCAAGAAGCTGTTTTACAAAACATTTGATTATACTTATACAATACATATCAGAGTTACACATACCAGAGAATGATAATTATGCAGCGGAATACAATGGTGTAGTAGAATATATAACAAATAGTAATAATAAAATCTTCGTCTTCGTCCTTCAGAAATAGGACCTTCAAATCCTGAAATGCTCAGGCTGACCCAAGCGAATTGAAAAAAAACAAAACACTCGAGTCAGAACTAAAAGATCTTATGTAAGTTAAATCAATGAAATAAATATGAGTGTAAACGGCGTCAGAGATGTTTACGGGGTTTGACATCTCCTATCCAGTGTCTAACGTGAGTGCAGTAACTTAAGAAATGTTCGGGATTCACATCTCTTAAGGATCCGTTAAACTATCTACTATGTAGTAATATTCGCTATATACAGTAGTGTCTAATCAGTAAAGTATAATCATATAGAAAATAGCGTTAAGGGGATGGAGAACCTTAACGCGGTCGGATCTTAAAATCATAATCATAGTAAAGCTCGATATGGTAGGTGACACGGCACAACTAGGCAATGCCAGGGTAGATATACCAATTACGCATCCGGACTGGTGGTGACGCATAGCAACCACTACCGCCCACCTCGAACAACACTCCCAAATCGAAGGGTGGCCACCAAAATAACAAAGTAATAGAATGGTATCGAAGAAGTGTGTCCGATCAAAGGTGCTACCTCATTGGTCCGTCAATCGCTCCTGTTTTAGCCACCTTATGCCAACTCGCGGGAGTTGGGTCCACGTATATACCTTAGGATCGTCGCCACCATCCTACTTCATTCTGGAAACTCCACCGCGTACACAGTTGTCAAAGTGGTTTTCGGTATCGACAGAGAGTATGTCCATATCCGATCTCGGTCTCTTTAACAACCAATCGTTATTATAACACCGTGATCATTTTAAAAATATATATACCTTTAAAAACACAATCATTGCCCTTTCAAAACATATTCTTTATTTCAAAATGGTATATACATCAAAAACCAAAATATTATTGCCATTTCAAACCATATCCTTTACTTTAAAATAGTATATACTTTAAAACTGAAATATTATTGCTATTTCAAAACATATCATTTACTTCAAAATAGTATATACTTTAAAACCAAATTCAATAATATATCATTTAAATAAAATCCAAATTTTCAATCACTATTCTTACTTTTAATTATAAAACTTGAAATATTCTTTAAAACCATCTTAAACCCAAATCACAAAATGCAGTCATATTCTTAATCTCAAAATTTCAATCGGTTTCAAATCAATATATTTAAAGATAATTCTTAAATAAATTCTATTTCAAATAAATTCATTTTTCAAACCATATTACTTTCAAAGTTATAACAATTTCGAAACCAATACTTTGAAAAACAATAATACCTTAATTTCAATAAAACATTTAAATTTTGATATATTTCAAGTCTATAAATATTCAAAAATTCCCAACCAAATATGATAATCTTATATATACCTTAATTCAATTTACTATTATTTAGTTTAGAAATATTTATTTAATAAATTCAATATCACTTAAATAAAGCTCAAACTTAAAATATTCGTAAATCAAACTTAAAACATCATCAAGTTATACATAGCTTAAATTTTAGAATTTAACCATATATAAAATAATATTTATATAATATCAAAATTTAATATTTATTAAACCGTATATTTCTTTCCAAATCATAGAAAAATCACTTTAAAATATTTTATATATAGACCACGGTGCCTGTATATAATTTTCTATCCTATGGTCAAGTGATACGGATATTTATCATTTCAATCCGCAATTTAAAAATAAAAGTTTACGGTTATATATCATTTCAAACCGCAATCCCGAATGAAATGAAAATGCATAATAACTTGCAGTTTATATAATATAAAATATAGCATCCATTCATCCAAATATCAATAAACAACCATTTATTACAATCATCATCCAATTTAAACAAAACATCAATATAAAGCATATAAAATATAACAGGCATCAACAAATAGTTTATATTCAATAAAAATTAATAACTGTTCAACTGGCAGTTTATATGCAATAATAAATAAATTTAACTCGCAAATTTTATGCAATAATAAAATTAAATAACAATTAAATTTAACTAAATGTTATCTAACTGAGATGATGATTAAATATATGCCCAAACAATCATAGATAAATTTTAAATCACATCAAAATTTAATTTAACAAACATAAGAAATCTTAGAAGTTGTGAGTGGGTTAAAACACTCACCTTTTGAATTTAAATTGAATTTAAATTCAATTTAAACCCAAAAATTTTACAGTCTCAGAATTCGTCCAAACCAGCGTCAAAAGATCTGGAATTTCAATACGATCCTAACAAAAGAAACCGCGTTCAAATCCGAGTCCGTATGCAAAAGTTATGAAAATTTGAAGATTGGAAAATTCTGGTCCTGAGTCGACTTCGAGTTCAACCCGGTCCGCCGCCTCAAATACCCGATGCTTGCTCTGAGTTTTTGCCAAAACGACCCGGAGACCTGAGTCATTTTCTTCGTGACACGAAGTAGCTCCAAGGTTTTTCCCCTTGAAACCCCAAGCGCGACCCGAAGCGCGTAAATCTCGAATTTTTTTTTTGAAATTAGCTTTTGGAATTTGGGAATTAGGTTTTGTCTGCCATTGGAATGAGGAGCTAAGAAGAAGATGAATTGTACGTACAGACAAATGAAGATTAGGGAGGCTATGGTTTACAACTGTGTTTATATAGGTAGGTTAGAGATAGAGCAGATAGACGGATAGATGAACGTGCGGAACAAACTATGGCCCGAAAAGCCCGTTCTGACCCCAGAACGAAATTGAGTAAACCCATATATCAAAATAGGTGTTTTAAAATATTCTGAGCGCGATGGAAAAAGTTTCACGTCCAAATTCCATTGTATGAAGAAGTTATGCTGAAAAAGAAATTCTCAAATTGATTTCAAAAATTGATTTCAATTAAATCGATTTCAAGGCGTTTTGCGTTCGTACGATCAAACGACAAGTCCGATCGTTACGAAACTTGAAACCCTACAATAATTCATTGATACGGATCCGATGAAACTAGTTTCGTCGAAATCCGAGTTAGTGACAAAAATGGCTATTTTTATATTAATTAAATAAATTAAGAATTAGTAAATAAATCCAATTTTTATATTTCAGTTTCGGAATTGGAAAATTTTATCACTTAAAAATTTTCAAACATTTAAAATGATTTAACAATTTTTAAATGTCAATTTATTAAAGATTAAATCAATATAACTCTTAAATTTCATAAAATTCAAAATTATATGTAAATTTCCAAAATTTCCATAAATTTTACTTTACCCATAATTATTCCATTCATATTTCAAATAGGAGGCTTGCCATTGGATTTAAAAATTATTACATAAATATTTCCCATTATTCAACTAAATTTTTAATTTAACGTAATAATTAAATTTTCATTTCATTTATTTCAATAAGTCCAACAATTATAAATTAACAAATTAACTCATTATTAAAGATTCAACTTCAAAAATTCATAAAGTTCATCATCTTGATTTACTCATTAATTCATAATTCTTTAAACCAATTCCCTTCTAAATTTTAATGTAACCAAATTTACCAAATCATAGTATTTATTTCAATTTCTTAAACTAACCCCCTTCATTATAAATTGAATCTAATTTATTAAAATAAGTTTCCAAATTTAATGTATTAGACTCAATTTCACTTTTTAACTTACACTTAAATTTAGGTCATAATCAATTTATACGTATTCCTTTCTTAGTTACTATTTTACATACTTCTTGCATAAATTTCACAATTAACCATTATTATTAAAGTAATGCTAATAATAAATACGACCTTACTATTACTCAACATTTAAACGAACGTTACTTCATTTCCATTAGTGTAACATTTATTTCCTTATCACTTATTACCAATTCAAATTTCATTAACAATAAGTAGGTAATTTATAATATATGTTTACAAATTTTTAATTAATCGTTATTCAAACCACTATTCATTATTATTTACTTAAATTTAGCATTAATTACCTTGCATTACATTGTTGCTTAAATTCCCAATCCGATTGTAATTAATACTCTAAATAAATACGCTTACTCCTTTCGTTATTTATTAATTGTCACAAGAAACGTTTAATAATTTCAACAACATTGTAATTACTAATTACCTACATTGATTGTATACGTTTTCCATTATTATCATTTATTAAAATTATGTTCAACTTTCCATCTTATGCATATAGTTAACCTTTATATTGATTTTACCTTCAAAATTTCCAGTTATTCTCTTAACTTACAAAAAAAATGATTAATTTCATTTTAATCGCTATTAATTACATGCATTGTTAACAGACAATAGTTGTCACCATTTTACAAATTTTAACATTTGAAATTTATTCTCTACAACAATTATTACCAATCAATATTAATTTGCCCATAAATACAAAACTTGCAATTGTTCTTATTATCATATTCCATTTACTGTTAACAATGTTTATTACATTATATCAGTTTAATATTTTCCTTAAATCCTTATATTCAATTCATATACTGGTAAAATTCTTTTCACTACTTAAAATCATTTGAATTAACTTCGAATTACTATAAGTAGTTTTTTTTTTCTAAATTTAATTACAAACTCCTATTAAATTAACAAATTTAATTGTCGAAATTTATGGGTCGTTACAGTTGCAACTCTAATTACCCGGGATATCATATCCTATTAATTTACTTATAAGTTGCCTTGTATTGTATAAATTCAAATCAACATTTGAAAATAGTCATTTTTGAGTTAAACAACATTTCTATTAATACTTATGAGAAGCCTTAAATCTTTTTCTTGTCTTGTGAATCCGAGGAGGATTACATGTTGATAAATCTCACCTGTAAATTTACCCTCTACATAGATTAATCTGCCCCGGTAAGTCATACTAGTCCATTTCATTTGTATACTTCCAGTCGGTTATGATGTGCACTTCACACGATCCCTTAGTTGTCGTACCCTTCAGGTATATGGAGGCATGATACATCTTACCAGTGTTATACTCTACTGCATCAATAGAATTATATTTCCATCGGCGGTGCTACTTCTCTTTGTTTGCACTACGTCTTTGAAAATCTTCGTTATCCTTGATAACTTTAACTATCCTAGAAACAGATCATTTGGATATAGTGACGAGGGACAAGGTTATCCTGATTCAGGTTGCGACCCTCGAATCAGTCCATTGGGTTGGATACTAGTAGCCTAGTAGTCAATATGCTATTTCAAACTCGATAAATATTAAATTTTATTAGTTTTAAAATCATTTGGCCATCCCAAACAATGTTCATTCATGAACTATCATTTTAAACCCATCATACAACCCTTTTGATTTGTTGTGTTTATGTAATAGGGTTTACTTATAGATAACAACATTATTTATTTATAAAAAATAAAAATTTAAACATGACAATGATTATGAATAATTGGGCTAAAAATAAAGGAAATAGCTTAAACGATGGGATTTAAACTAATGGACGTGCATAATATCATCCAAACAAGTAAATAATCATATCAATCTATATTATTATAATCAAAGTGAATTTTGAATTATTAAACTAGGATTTATTCTTTAAATCCTAGTTTAAATTCAAAAGGATAGTAACTAAGTTAAATTTAAACTTTAAAAATACGAGTTTCAAATCATAATTATTTTAAATAGCATTTAAGAATTTCCAAAAGCATAAATTTGAATTTAAGTTATTTTTTCATTCTTTAAAAATATTTTAGGTCTTTTAATTCAATTTTAAATTTAATTTAAATTTAAATAATTCAAATTTAATCTTTAAAAACCCAAATTTTATCTCAAAATAATTCAAATGTGTTTGTAGGATTTTTCAAATCATTTAACTTGAATTTTCTTCAAATTTTCATTTTTTAATAGTTAAAATCTTTAAAAATATCTCATTTTGAATTCATAAATCAAAATAGGATAAAATCTCTTAAAACTTTCAATTTTAATATTTTTATAATATCATTTATAGATCAAGGTTATTTTTAAAAATTTAGTTGTTATAAAATTCAAAGTTTTGATTTTTGGATAAGCTTTCAAAATAACATTTTCTATAAATAAAAAAGAATTTCCAGTGAATGAAAAATGTCATTCAAATAATATTTGCACTTTTATACTTTCAAAATCCAAATACAAGCACACATATTACTTTATCTATATAAAACGGTTAAAATTCTTTTATAATTCAAAATGAAATAAAACTGCATATATATATATATATATATAAACTTTATTTTTAATAAATCAATTTCATTTACTTTTGAAAATAAATTCAAATATATGTCAAAATAAAATTCTTTCACCACCATGCTAACTTTAAATATTCTTATCCTATATTTCATTTTCTGCTAATCACTTTTCATAATATATTTATATATTGTGTATTATTTATTTATTTTTCCAATCGACAATCAAAAATATAATTTTCATCAACCATATTTAATTCAATTCAACCATTCACCGATCAAACAATTCAACCATCAAACATCTACTAATAGCAACCAAGGCTACCAAGCCATCATTAATAAGTATAAATTCAATTCAAAAATATAAAAGCAGTTATTTTATTTCTCTTCTACAAATAATTTTATATTCTTTAAATTGATTTCACAAAGCAATTCAACCTAAATCAATCATTTATCAATAATCATGAATTCATAATATCAATAAACATAAATAAAATCAATCGATATGCTTGTTGTTAATTAAATTAGATAAATATAATCACTATTTAATTAATATGAAACAGAATTGTTCATGGAAATTTGAAGATAAAGATAATTACACGCACCTAAATCATCAGTCACCACTAACCTTCAGCCTCGCTCTGCCTGCCCAAATCCACATGCACCAGTTGCCGTCAACACCTCTAGCTTCATGCACAAGCTACAATCGTGTCACCAAAACCGCACATACCATTAGTCGCCATCGACTCCTCCATGTGTTTTCCTTATCATGCGTTGTTCAATTGATTTTTTTTTCAAATTGGATTTTGGAATTGCATTATGGACGTGTACTTAGGGAATGCGGGTCTTAATAAGAAAGGAAAACGAATGAGATAAGGATGAAGGAGGGTGGGGTGAACATGGTTATGGAAAGCGCGGTCGAATAAGAAGAAAGAATATAATATTTCTTTGAAATATAAACGACACGCCTAACCGTTTATTACTCCACCACTATTTGATCTTTGATTAAAATTCTGCTTGAGGCGTTTTAATCCAAAATTTATTTTATATTTATAATGAATTTTCTTTTTTGAAATATTTCCTTTAGTTTTCAAAAATTATAGATTAATTGATTTATTTTCAAAATAAATTTCAAATTTCCATATATACTATTTATCTTCCCAAAATAAATTTTTAAACATCTTTTGAATTTTCAAAACACAATTCAAATTCCAAATTTAAATTTTAAATTCCTTTATTATCAAATAAATCTAAAATTTCATTTTAAATAATTAAATTCAATAAAACATAAAAATAACTTTTAATTTGTCACTATATAAAATGCTTATTCAATGTTTAAACTCAAAATAAATCTCAATTTTAAAAATTAATAATCATATAATTACATTTCCAATTCAAATATCCAGTTAAACTCCTAAAAATCCATTTTAATATTTTTTTATTTAACTCTAGAACAAGATGTTATAGATATTAGTTTGATCATGGAGAAAAGAATTGGACGACTGTGAAATATATATTAAAGTATTTAAGAAATGCAAGGGACTTACTTCTAATATATTGGAATGGAGACCATCTTATGCAGGGGTACAACGACTCAAGCTTTCAGAGGTATATAGTAAATTAGTGTTAAGTTATGTCTTTGTTGTAAATGGTGGGTCCGTTCGTTTGGAAAAGTTCCAAATAGAAAATGATACTTGATTCCACGATGGAAGCCGAGTACATCGCTCTCAATGAAGCAACTAAGGAAGTGGTCTGGATATGCAATTTCTTAAGTAAGCTAGGAGTGATTCCCCACACGGAGAATCCATTTGCATTGTTTTGTGACAAAAATGCGGCGATGTAGATCACAAAGGAGCTAGAGCACATAAGAAATTGTCACATTCTACGAAAGTTACACCTAATTAGAGAAATCATTGAGAAGAAAGAGGTCGTGATACAAAAATAGGTATAAAGGACAATATAGCAGATCAAGTCACAAAGGGACTGACTTGATCGGTTCTCGTTAATCTAATAGAAGCCATGGTATTCAGATTCCATAATTTGCCCCAAGTGCATGTGGAAGATTGATAGAGTTAGGGGTATGTCATAGGGGCAATTCTACATTTTAATGCAAATTATTAACTTTGTAATAAAATCTTGTTTGAAATAAAAGGTGTTTTTCTTTCTCTTGTACCTGTTATAATATGTTAAATTAATTGTTTAATTTAAGTATATTAATAGAAAATCCAGAAATGATATGTTTTTTGATAGTAATTATAATATGTTGTAATCATGGGCAATATATCACAATATAATAAACATATTGTTTTAAATATTCTTGGTTAATATGTATCGAGACTAGATATCAATGCATCCATTGAGATAGTGTACGTAGAGCTGTCTAAAAGTTAGGCAGCGTATTACTCAAGGCTGCTGGGGGCATCAAGGGGTTACGTACTAATAGTTATTAGGTAACTATAGAATGACTCACTCGATAACTTTCTGTTGGTTAATATAACTAAGATCAAATAGAAAATATCAATGTAACAATATTACATGGTTCCCTCAACTTGAGAATACCGTTGAACTTCAATATGGAAACTCCACTTTGATTATAGTTAAATCATGGCACGACGTCCATCAAAGGACTATTGTTGGGTCGAGTTGAAGCGTTGGAAGTGAAACACTATTCAATAGAGAATTCATCTCCTCATTTACATGAGGTTAGTATCACAGTCAACTGAAGTCAACTCAAAGTCAAAATCTCTAGTCATAGCAGTTCAGTTAATATTAATTTCTATCATTGAACCAAAGACTTTGTGTTTGGAATATACAAGTTTATTGTGGATAATATTGGAATTTTGACCGATACCAAATTCCATAAGTCCTATGTGATATAGTTTTAACAAAGAGAATTAGTGTAAAATAATTGTCACTACCGGGGACCATTAAAATAAGTAAAGTTGGATTTTACAAAAACAGCGCAGGTGATAAATTTTCCCAAACTGTCATACTACTAGCTAAGGTGATGTGTGAACGTTAATATTCGAATTATTCAGTATTAAATGCTAACTGGGTTTACTCCAAAGAGTCACACAACTGCAATGTTGAATAGTCCGACCACCACCTGATTTAATTAAATTATAATTATTATAAATTAATATAATTAATTAATATTTATCAAAATATTGATTATAAATTTTCATTTGATTTGTGTTGATTGGTATTGAAAATAGTGCATATATAAAAGTTATATACACATGTATCGATATACGAAATCGATGCACATTTGAATTTGATTTAAATGCAAATTATATGATCTAGTTTGAAAGAGAATGAAAGCCCATAAGGGCCCATGGTTTGGCTGACCAAAGCTCAAGGAGAGGAGGGGTTTATGTTGATATTTTTTGGGTTTGAATTAGTAGAGAAAAGGATAAATTTAGATCCAAATTATCCTCTCTTTTCTCTTTTATTAAACTTGTTGCCCCTCACTTTTTATACTTTACTTTTTCCCTCCCCTCTCCCTTAACTTTGGATGAAAACACCATTGCCTCCCTCCTCTATATTTTCAAACTTAAACACAAATTTGAATCAAATAAAAGAAGGGTGCTTAGATCTATTTGACTCGCAGAGCTTTCTGGAAGAGATCAAATTCAATTTTCGAAGTTCTATTGATTTAGCATTCGAGGTACCATCACTAAGCTACAGTTGAGGTGACTTTAATTCGTATCTATTGACACACACAGAGACACACATTTATATTATATCAAGTTAGATTAGCTATATATATTAAATCCTTATATGTGTATGCTATCAATCTAAAATATTTATATACATAATGAAATAAAAAGAATATATATACATATACATATATACACACACACACACAAATATATATATAGGATATTACTCTCGGCCTAAAATTAAAAAAATCAAATTAAAAAATAATTTTTAAAGGTGTTTTAAATAAAAGATTAATTTTTTTAAATTAGGTAAACATATATATAATATTTGTAAATTTTATTTTAAAATCTTAAACATATTATATGTTAAAAATAATTATTTTTTTAATAAACATACATACATATATATATATATATTAAAATTCAAATTATATATCTGTGTATATAAGATTTTCTAATACTATGTAATAGTTTGATTTTAATAATTATAAATACATATAGGTATATTTAATATACACAAATTTGTAAACACTAGAAAATAAATTTTAGAAATTAAAATTTTTTGCTTTTTTCTTACGTAATTTAATTTTTAAATTAAAAGTAGTAAATCCTTACAAACATTATTAATGAAACAAAAAATACTTGAAAGTTTTATGATTTATATAAGCCTGGTATATATATATATATATATACACATGCATATATATACATACATATATATATATATATATCTTTGTGTGTGTGTTTGTGTATGTGTATGTATATATATAATTTTGGGAAGGATTGGCAGCCCGTTGAATTTAGCCCCTAACATAGGCCCTTAATTGTGGCTTTTCATTTCTATTTAAATAATTATATGGTTTGGTAAGTGAGAGAAATAATTAGTATTTAAGTAGAAATGAGCGGTTGGAATTAAGGGGCTATGTTGAAGGTTGAATTCAGGGGGCTGCTGATCCTTCCCAATTATATTTTACATATATATTAATATACTTAATTATGCAATATCATTTTATTACAAAGTATTAATTTTAATATATATAATTATATATTTGTTATGTTTATATATATTCAAAAATTTTAATTTTTCAAACACACATATATTTTAAAATATAATTGATTTGCAAAGTTTAAATATTGAATTTAAACTTAAAAGATATTTTCACCTCTAGACCTAATTTTCAAATTTGAAATTTGAATGTTTAAATTGTTTTATATTCATATTTCCAAACATTATTTTATGTATATATATATACATATATATAATATTACTTCTGCATTATTATATGTAAATATATATTTAACTAAATAAGAAATATAATTTTTTATATCACGTTAATAATATATGTACACACATATATTAGATAGCATATATGTATATGAATGGGCTAACATGTTCATTGTGATGTATATCCCAGCACTTAGATACGTGCATGTTAAACCGTGCACACAGTAACAATCGCATTTCTGACCCTCGGATGTCGACACTAATTACATTCACGGTATTCGTGTGCCGAGCACCCAAGTGCTAGAAAGACGGAAAGTTAGGGTAAAATAAAACGAAACAGAATAAGAAGGAAGAACATAATATCAGATACTCACATGCAGAACAATAATATATAATATTTCAAAAGTGTAGTACAAAGAGTTACTCCAACATACATCAGTATCAGAGTTACTAAATGACTAAGTACTACTATCAGCCTGGATGGTTTAACTGCCTGTCCTCACAATGCTGGATATATACATACATAATAGTGAACTGAAATGAAAGTAGGTAGATAGATAGTTGGAAGCATCTAGATTGTCCCTATAAGCTTGAGGCATCCAACTAAAACCTGCTTTCCTCAATCTACTCCAAAGAGTATATGAGGAATTTTGGATAAAGAATTACAATATATCAGACATATGTCAGGTATGAGAAACTAAGAAATGCATAAAAACACATAATGGTACTTCCGAGACCAACCGAATCACCAGATTGGTTTTCCCCTCGAATGGACCCAACTCAATTGATAATTACATTAAGTGATATTATTGATAATGTCTAAGGTGTGTAATATAAATTAGAAAATAGTTGTGTTGCTAGCATCTAACAACATGCCAATATTAGAATACATTTAAAACCGCTAAGGCACGCTCTTATACGAAATTTTCGTAGAGACGCCTCAAGCTTAAAAACTAAAGTGGATCTCCTATGACAAGGATCAGAAAACACCTTCCCAAGGTCGTATATCTCTAGATAAAATATACCATAAGGTAAACACAACTGGCACACGCTCCAATCTTATGAACCAAGTATCAACAACTCCTGCTTGCCACATCTATAAGCATACTCTAGATAATGGAGTTGATGTACCCCTTTGGGTTATTTAAACCAGGATTGTGCATCCTACTCCATATTTTGTCATTTCTCCGATATGGAGGCTGTGTATAACATCTTTCACATGAATCTTCATTTCTCGAACAAAAATTCACTTCAACGACCTCTTCCAAAACTTACCCATATAGTAGTTTTGAAATGGTATTCAGTAGTATAACACTTACCGATCCCAGACTCCTTAAAACTAATCGATGAATTTTCGGTTAACTCAATTCCGGTTCTACTAGAAGTAAATGAAAACTAAAGGCATTTCATACTAATGCTCCCCCTGAGGGTTCTCATTAGTATAAATCTGCAAATCCTTTTGTTTTCTTCCTAAGTTCTGTTTGATCAAGATCTGTAGTTGACTAATCGACTATCGAGTCTTAAGCGCTTGATTATAGAAATCAAGGTTCGTATGCTTAACACGTTTCCGACATTTCAGCTTAACTATTCCTCGATTCAAGAAGGAAGTTGGTAGGTTAGAGCTCTATTGTTCCATTCCTACTTGAACATCAATCTTGACTTTAACAAATAGAGAAGCCTACCTCGCTCGACTTTTAGTGTTAAGCATAGTAATACTAACATCCCCTAAACAATCAAACTACATGTTCATTTTGAAAGTGTAACTTTTTATCCCTTCTTCCAAATTAGTCTTTTGAAAATATTTTTGTATAAATTAGAAATAGTTTGAAATAATATAAGTTAAAATAGTTTCTTAAAATTGGTTTTGATAACATCTCTTTAACAAATAAACAAGCTTTGTATATATAAAATAAGAATACCTTTACTTCAGAAATTCAAAAATAAATTCTTCTAAAATTTATTTAACCTTAAAGCTTCCTTTACAATACTTATATTTCTTTTACAAAACTCCTTTGAAAAGATTTCATAAAAATATATAAGTAAAAACAATTTGAAATTTACAAAAAACATGTTTTTCCAAAATGCATCCATAGCGACTATCGCTATATGGACCATAACTTTTGTAATTTTGTTTCATCAATAAAATAACTTTGTAACTCAAATACTTACTACTTTTTATACTACTAAAAGTATAGAAAATATCTCACTTGAAAATATTTGTAAAATAGAGTTTGAAAAGTAAGATAGAAAAGAGGGATTTAGAAGTGCGTTTATATCGACTATCGCTATATGGACAATTCCACATTCAATACATTCATTCAATCACATATACGTGTATAACTATCATCTTCATAACACATGTCAAAGAAGTATGTGATAACATATATACAAGATGTATAAGCAAGGAATATAAGTAATAGCAAGCAAAAATTATCAAGTTTTACAGTTCATTCAAGGAGTGAGATAACTCACTTATAATTCAAATCCAAGCTAGATCTTTCCAACCTTGACCTAGAAATAACACCCAACTTCCTACTTTCAACCTACAAGCACACGAACCAAGCTAGAATATAGCATGAACAAGAGAAGAGGGAGCCTAGAAGTGCACGCCCAAGCTTGAAACACCCAATTTTGTGTACGACCTTGAAGGGATTCAAGGGAATGTCTCCAAATTTCTTAGTTCAAAGGTGATGAAATGTTGTTATATGCTATATTATTATGATAGCAAAATTTTAGAGGAGTTTTGAGTTTCTTGGAGTTAGTTTGATCTAATAACTTTGTAAAGAGAAAGAAGTGCAAGAGTTTGGATTTTTGGTTTGTGAATTAGTAATCAAAGGAAGGGAGCCAAGGGCGTGTTTATATAGACTTGCAAAGGGATGGAAAATGACCATGGATACACCCCTTATGGTTGGCCTAAAGGACCTCCACTATACCAACCCCATGTCTCCACTCACTTCACACCATACTTTGAAAAAGTCTCTTCCTTAAATCACTCAATTATGTCCTTTTAGAAGGATTTAATTTAAACTAAGTTTTCTTAGGAAGATAGAAGATTTTGGTTGTTGTAATTATCCCTTATGTTATAATTCAATGTACAAGAATTCAAATAACTATTATTGTATAAAAAGTTGATTTTTAACAAAATATTTTTCGGTCACATTTTCAATATTTATTCAAAGTGTATATTTTTTTAAACACATCTCAAAAATAAGTTTTCTAACATTGGTTATTAATTAAAAAGTGTTTAACAATGTTATAAAATCATGTTTTTAATATTTAACCATTTTTCAAAGGTTGAGATATTCGAAGATGAAGTGTTCAAAATTATGGGTCGTTACATTCTCCTCCTCTTAAGACATTTCATCCTCGAAATAAGAATAACACAAAGAGAATAGAAGAAACAATGTATATATTAAATACCGCTCAAACTATATATAAACCAAGATATAAGATAAGTGACTTCACGACATGCAGTGAGCACACACAAAGGATAAGTGAGATAAGATACAATGGAAACTACTAACTAAGAAACAACTCAGAATAAGAGGCTCTAATATTCTCCTATGTCTCCCAAGTGCACTCTCGAACATCCTCACTCCACTACACCTTGACCGATTCCACAACCTTAGTCCTCAATCTCTTCGTATCACGATCAATTATATGATTAGGCTATCTCACAATGGTCAAGTCATGCTGAATCTCTAAATCCTCTAACTATGGTGGCTCGATAATCAATGTAGGATCATGTACATATTTCCATAGATAGGGTACATGAAAAACATCATGTACACTCGACGATCTAGTTAGTAACTCAACTCGATAAGCAAGAGTGCCTATCCTCTCAAGTATCTGAAAAGGTCCAATAAAACGAGGAGCTAACTACCTTCCCTTCTCAAATCGAACTACTACTCTCATCAGAGAAACTTTGATGAACACAAAGTCTCAACTGAGAACTCTAAGTATCGACGCCTCACATCAGCATAGCTCTTTTGCCTACTCTGAGCAACCTTCAAGTTTTTCCTAATCTCCATTATCTTATCCCTCGCCTCACAAATCATATCTGGTCCAAGCATTGAGCGATCCCCGGTTCTACCTAAAACGATGAAGACCTACAAGGCCTTTCGTACAATGCCTTAAAATGCGTCATCCTAATACTTACTTGGAAACTGTAATTATAAGAAAACTCTACAAGTGGCAAGTGATCCTCCGATGAACCTCCAAAGTCTAAAACACACGCTCTCAGCAAGACATCCAAAACCTGATTCACTCTTTCAGTCTGTCTATCCGTCTAAGGGTGATAAGTTATGCTCAAACTCAGCTCCGTCCCAAGCGCATCATGCAAAACCTTCCAGAACTAACTTGTGAAGATCGGATCTCAATCACTCACAATATCACATGGAATGCCATGAAACCTAATAATCTCCCTAACATACAACTGAGCCAAACTAGACGCCGTCCTCCTTGCCTTAACTGGTAAGAAGTGTGCACTCTTGGTTAACCTATCAACAATAAACCAGATGCGTTCATTACCTCTCCTCGATTTAGGCAAACTATTAATAAAATCCATAGAAATCTTCTCCCACTTCCACTTTAGAACTTCTAGTGGATGAAGTAATATGGTCGTCTTTTGGTGACTTCCCTTAACCTGCTGGCAGTTAGCACATCTGCTCACAAATATAGAAATGTTTCTTTTCAAACCTTCCTACTAGAAAGTACGTCTCATATCCTGATACATCTTGGTGACCCTTGGATGTATCGAAAATATATAAAATAATGACTCTCCTTTAGAACCTCCTACCTAATACCTTCAACATTCGAAACACACAACCGACCGTTCATCCTTAAAATGCCATGGTCATCTACCTCAAAACCTTGGTACTTCCCTGGAGCTACATTCTCACTAACATATTTAGCTATCCGAGCAAGACGAGCATCCTTCTGTTGATTACTTTCTATTCAACTAATAAGAGTTGGATAAATCAACACATTATCCATAACAACATACTTCCTACTTAATGCATCTGCTATAACATTAGTCTTCCTCGGTGTACATAAAATGTCAAGATCATATGCTGCAAGAAACTCTAGCCAATGTTGTTGCATCAACTTCTAGTTCTTTTGAGTGAAAAGATATTTCAAAGATTTATGGTCCCAAAAAAGCTCAAACTTCTTACCCGATAAATGATGCCTCCACATCTTCAATGCAAAGACTAGTGCTAACAGCTCTAAGTCATGCGTCATACATCTAGTCTCATGCGGCTTCAGTTATCTACTAGCATAAGCAACAACATTCCTATGCTGCATCAACACAACACCTAATCCTGTTCCATAAGCATTAGTGTAAACAACAAGGTCCCCCCTCCCTCCGGGATAGTTAGAACATGGGGCACTAGTCAACTTCTTCTTTAGCTCTCTAAATGCTAACTCACATTTCTCCATCCAAACAAATTAGACGTCTTTCTTTGTAAAATTCATAAGTGGTGAAGCAATCTTGGAGAAATCTTGAATGAATCTCCTATAATAGCCCATTAAACCCTTGTAACGACCCACTATTTTGGACCATTCAAATCGATAATAATCCACACATGTCTGGCTTGAATAATTCAAAATAACATATTGTAATAAAATTTGGAGCAAATAAAATCAAACACAGAATCACAGACACAGAAAATCAGAATAACTCGCAGCGGAAATAAATACCATAGTAGTTCATGAAGCTACTATATACAACTCTCAAAACATATATAAAATATCATAGTTTAAAAATGGATACAATAGAAGTCAGGATACATAAATCACTAATGCAGAAGCAATACCGAATAGTAAATAACTGGATTAGAAGATAAGAAATAACAGATGGACAGATAAGCTCCAGCAAATCTCTAGCTCCAGAAGATAGATTCCAAAGCTGAGATTCTCAGGCTGACCCGAGCGTAAAGTAAAACACAAAACACTCGAGTCAGGACATATATACTTATACAATGTAAACCAACTCAAGTGAACTGTAATAGCAACGCATAATAACTTAGAGGATGCTTGGGATCGCCCATCCTTTAAGGATCCATAAAACCATCAATTAAACAGTAGTGACAATATCACATAAATGTCCATATCGAAGTAAACCATGCAACTAACAGTGTTAATGTGCATCACAGCCATCATCAGGAAATCAAATGACATACAGAGAAGTATACCCGTGGTTATAAAATTTCAAAATAATATTTTATACTTCAAAACAAAATATCGTTTCAAATTCAAATCTTTATCAAATTAAAGGTTAAATCATTTCTAAACCATTTAAATTTCTAAACCGTATTTAACTTTAAATACCTTTTAAATTCCAAGATATCATTCATTTATTCTCATTTCAAGTCACCTTTTTAATAGTTTATATTCCAATCAAATTAATTCCTCTAATTCATCTAAAAGTGAAGTTATTATACTTTCCAAAGTTTAGAGCATTCTGAGTTCATTTACTTAGTTAAAAACCATAAACATTGAAAATTTCAGCATTTCCTAGCATTTAGAAAAAAGCTGTTATAAGTTATACTTGAAAACATTTTAATTCAGCAAAGACAGCATTTTAAAACTGCTGTTAAATATCAGTTTTAGTTGAAATTTAGTTTAAAACAACAAAGACAACATTTCCAGAAATGCTGTAATAGCTCAGGTTTCAAATGAAGGTTTTTATTAATTTCAGCAAAGACAGCATACAGCATTCACAAAAATGCTAAAATAGGCCTTCATTAAGTTTTTTAGCCTTTAGTTCATATGCATCTACTACAGTATTTATAGAAATGCTATAATAGCTCTTTTATTAAGCTTTTAGTTCATTTCAGAAACCATAACATTTCTGAATGCTATTAAAAATATTTTCCAGATTTTAGTGTATTTCCAACAGACAATAAACTTTGATTTAAACCTTTTTAACATTATAAAAATCATATTTTAACATTCAAAAATGTTCATTAACAACCCTTTTTACATATGATTTTTATAAAGTAAACTTTACTATAAAATCCATTTTTTTTATAGTTTTACTTAACAATTCAAACATACAATTTTCCCATTTTTACCTTTTACAATTTTATTAACACTTACATTTTCAAATTACCATTTCACACATTAAACTAAATTTCCAATTTATTTAACTACTTTAAACCTTTAATTAGAACCAAATTTCCCATTTCCAAGTCAAGTTATATTTAAAATTTCACATTTAAGCATTTATTCATTTAACCATTTTAGTTCATAGAAAAAATCAATGATACTTTATTAAATCATTTAAATTCAAATTTAAATCAAATTATCATATTTCCCATTTTCCAAATAAAATTAAATTTCCATTTTATTCATAACTTAAATTCATTTTAAACCAAAATCCAAATTTCCAAACTTAAGTTATATTTCCAATTTCAATTTAACTAGTCATTTATTCAACATTTTTAACTTATAGAAAAAATCATAATTTCTTTATTTAAACAATTTAAAATCCAATTTAAATCAAATTAGCATAAATTTACACTTTTAAACATATTTAAAATATTCAAAATATTTTATAAAATAACCACGGGCCTGTATATAGTTTTCTAACCCAGGTCAAGTGATACAGATATATATCATTTCAATCCGCAGTTTACAAAGAAAAATCCGGGTTCTATCATTTCAAACCCGCAATCCCAAGTAAAATAAAATAAATAAAAATCGTTCAGGCCTATCATTTCAGCCCATAACGATTTTTCCCTATTCTAAAGTTCGTTCGGGTATGTATCATTTCAACCCATAGTGATCTAATCTACAGGGAACTTGCAGTGTGATAAACATGTATAAATGAACAGTTTAACAATAAATAACAGTAACAGATAATATGACAGGTAAAATAACAGGTCTAACATCATATAATTAATAATCATAGGCAGTTATAATATCATATATAATATTCTACACATTCAATTGTTGTCAATTCACATTTGCATAAGTATAAATGTCAGGTGAGCTTTACTCACCTCTATGGCTGGAGATTGCAATACAAATGACACAACGGAATCAAAAGCATGATGACAAGACTAGAATTTTAGTGGAGAGTGAGATCCAAGCTATAGATCTTGTGTTACGACCCAAAACAAAACCAAACAAATTATAAATTTCAATGCAACCTTGAAATGATATAACTTTGGAATAAAAACAAATATGAATGCAACGACTTTTGCCTTGCTTTCTACATTTGCTTGCACAGCCTAGGGGATGTTTTGGCTCAGGTTTGGTATGACTTTGGCTCAGGTTTGAACATAGGAATGTATGGCATAAAGGCTAGAACATGCGGAGGAAGTTACAAGGTAGGAATGTGAAGGGGTTTAGGCTAAAACATGGTTTTCGACAACCAAAAGGGCTCGGTCATGGGTTTATAGGCTTGGCCAGTCAAGCCCAGGTCTGGACAGAGGTTGGAGTGGTGTGGGGAGGTCTGGAAAAGGTGGTGGTGGCGGCCTATGGTGGTGGTGGTGGTGTAAAATGAAGTGGTGAAGGCAAAAGTGGTCGGCTAAGGTAGTTTTCAAGGCATAGTTTGTATTTTTGTGGTGTTTCTCTTCATAGGTTGGTGCGGCCTGGCCATGGTTGGAGGAATAGGAGGTGATGGTGATAAGGAGGAGATGTAGGAGGTGGTGGCCATGACAATGGAGAGGAGGCCGAGCAAACTAGCAAAGAAGACAAGGCAAAACATATGAAAAAGAGAAGAAAAGAGGGAAAAGAAGATGCCATTACCAATAATTTTTCTCTAGCCGTGAATGTAAATGAGGAGAAAATTTTTTTGCATGAAAAATGAACTGGAATACACGGCCAAACAAGAGTAATACACATCCAAAAGAAGTAAATGAGGAGTTGTGGCAATTGAAAGGTCTTGGAGATGAAAAGACTTAAGTTTCCAAGCTTTTAAAACCTTTCATATTTCCCCTTTTTAATAAATAAAATAAAACTAATATAAAATCAGAAATTAACTATTAAAACCGAAACAAAATAATATGAAATAAAACTAAATAATTAATTTTTAAGAAAATGGAAAAAGAATATAAGAAATTACTTAAAAATTGAAAACAGTGTCCAGAAATTACAAATAAACCACCGTTGACTTTGGAAAAATATCTACTTCATTTTAAAAATATTCTAAAGCAAAACTTTGAAATAAATAATTCATTTATCATTGATAAAGTGAAATAAATAATTAAATTTAGAGAAAATAGAAAAAGAATAAAGAAATAGTTTATTTAATTTAAAACAAGGCTTAAAATTATAAATAAAACATTACTTGCTTTATAAAATTTCTATTTCACTTTAAAACAAATAAAAATTCAAATAAGTAAAATAAATGATGAACAAAATAAAGTGGAGATTAAATAAAATAAGGTCTTAAGGAAATAGAGGAATAAATAAAGAATTTCTTTAATTAAATGAAGTTGGAAATTAGAAATTGTAAACAAAATACAACTGACACTGGAAAATGTCAATTACACTTTTAAAAATGTTTTAAAACCAAAATATATACATAACATGTTAGTTTACCCATATAAATATAAATTAGAACATTATATGACCAGATAAAATATTATTTATATAATTTAAAATAATTTTTTTTGTTAAATACAACAAATTACACTCAATAGTTTAAAGGGCATAACTTTCACAATATAATTCTGATTTCAACGAAACGAAAAGCAGTATTCTTGAAATTTAATTTATTTTCATAATAAAAGATAAAATTTAAAAATTCAAATATTTAAATTTTAAATTTAAAAGTCAAAGTTTGACCTTATTGACCAAAATTCACTTTTCTGGAAAATATTCTATTTAGTCATGTTTGGAATTCTAATTCACATCAAAATCGAAATTTATATTTAAAATAACCAAATTTATTCATTTTAATAAATAAAATAAAGTTTTCAAATCAGGAAATTCAATTTAAAAATAATTAAAATAATCACAAAATACAGGGTTGTTATACTCTCCCCCACTCAAAACTTTTCGTCCTCGAAAAGGAATGAGGTATGGAAAACACATAAAAAAATAGAATGGAATAGGATTAAGACAAGATGACAAGAATATTAAAATTATACCTCATAACTGTTGTTATAGGTAAGTTTAACAAGGTGGAGAATAGGAATAGCAAGAAGGGAAAATAGGACGAAAGACAAGGATGTGCCATTAAAATTGTTGGTTAAAGAGGTAAAAATATTTAAAACACTTTAAAATCCTTTAGAAAGGAAATAACTGATCAAAGTATCCTTTATATAATATTTTATCAAAATACTTTTATAATTCGATGTCTTAACAAGTTTATCCTCGTTCCTGCAGACTCTGGTAGTGCGTTGATCAGGCGCAAAGCTAGAATTCTCCAGGTACTTAGTAGACTTGTTTCAACACCCAGTGAAAATACTGGAAAAACCTTTTAAAAAAACAGATATGGAAAGTACAATCCAAACAAAAAAACAAACAAAACCTTTGTCTAACCATGGATCGCAGATACGCAAAGGTTACGCCTAGGTCCCCCAAGAAACATCCGTATCCATAAGCTTTCTCAGCCCTGCGAATTGCGCCATGATGACTAGTACACTGCAGATACACAATGGTTATGCCTGAATTCCCCAGGAAACATCCGTATCCGCAAGCTTTCTCAACCCTGCGGATTTCGCTACTAATACGACCTACATAGATCACAGGATACACAATGGTTATGCCAGAATCCCCCAGGAAACATCCGTACCCCTGGGCCATCCAGCTAGGTGAATTACGCTATGCAGTCACGCTCGTTATACCGTGGGTAACGCCATGGAATTCGATGGACACTCGAGTATCATATTCGGAAAACCAAAAATCAGAGAAATATCGATAGAATGAATCCACAATGTGGCCACAAAGTGGATATCAAGCAGAAGGCACTTTCCATATCTTTATTTCGAAAATATGTATCATATAGTACCTTTTCAAATCACTTTCAATTATCATACTTATATAAAGTCCATTATATATAAGATTTCATTTTCAAATCAAATACTTTCCAAAATCAATAGTATATCAAATCACACTTATATAGACTTCAATTATTTAAGATTTCACTTTTCAAATTAAGTACCTTTTCAAATCCATAGTTTTCGAATCAACATCATACTTATACAAACCAATTTTTATATATAAGTTCGATAACTCCCAAATCAAGTATTAAGTAACATAAGGTTCTCAAATTTCAATTTGTTTCAATATTAGTTCAGTTTTCAAAATCATATATGCTTTCTCCAAATTATTCTTCCAAATCAAATATCTTCAGTTTCAAAGTTTCCAAAATAATAAATTTAGAAAATAAATCCAAATTTCCAAATCAATATAATTTAAGTCGACCAATTCATTTCCAAAATCATCTTATATTTACATAAGGTCCATCTTATATCAAAATCAAAATTTTCAGAATAAATTTCACTGCATGAAGAGCCATATGGGATTGAACATCTTTGCTTTATAAAAGATTTTTAATTTAGAATAGTTTTATATATAAAATAGTTTGTTTAAGAAGAATAAAAGAAAAATTAGTTTTGAAAAATGGTTTTAAATTGATAGTAGTTTTGCATAAAAGAAAATTTCCAATTAAATTACAAAGATATCCAACCCAACAACTTCCGATTTCAGCGTTAAGTATATCAATGATATTAGTATATAAGATGTACATATGTCATCATTTCACAAAATCACATTCGATCGCTCGCTCGATCACACAAGTTCGCTTTCGAACTAGTATTGTCCATTCGACTTCCCTAATGCGGATTTCGATATGGTTTCTCGACTAGAAACCATCAGTCTCCTTGCATAGCCATATACTATGATAGAGAATTCTAGAATCAAGCCCAAAATCCATATCAAATATTCGCCGTCAAGAATCGAATGAAAAATCCTAACACGAAATGGTGTAATTAACCTCGAATTTGTGTACTCAAACTTGGATCAATTTAATTATGCGAATAAAACAGCATACGTAAACTTATGTATCTATTCCAACTTGTTCAATATATAGTTTTATAAAGATGTTACCCAGTTAAAACATTTAAACTAAATTTTATTCAAAATATTTTGAAGACCAAATTCTTTTCAAAACATTTCAAATCTAAATTTGATATTAGAAAAATTCAAAATAGCCTTATTCGTTTACTTAAAAAAACAGTTTCAACTTATTTAAATCATATTACTACATACTTTAAACATACATACCAAACTTATACTTTATACTTTTCAAAATTACTTAGCTTTGAAAAGTTAACCTTGATTTGAAAGTGCTCGAACCTTCAAAATAGTCGAAGAAATCATATTACAATCCAAGAGTTGGAAATCACCAACAAATCAGTAAATCAATTCCAAAAGATAGGGTTATATCAAATCAAATCCAAAACTCAAAGACTAAACACCGGCTCATTTCAAATTGTTCAAATATATATACATATATCTTTCGAATATCACATCACACTTTGGAATTTGAAATCAAAATTGGTTTCACAAATCAATCACATAGCAAAGTTACCGAAGTGGCCTCTTCCCCACTCAGAAACTCGAAAATCAATGTCGATGATGCATGCATTCATCACCGACATTATTTTCCAGTGACATTAGTGGGTTCTGGACTTCTATTTTCTCAAATTTCTTTTGAAATTTCTTCGAAATCATTTGAAACTTATTAAAATCATTTGAAACATTTCATATTCGGAAAATACTTTCAAATCATATTATTAATTATTTCAAAATCTTAAAACCAGTTCCAAAATGCCGGAGTTCAATCACTCAAATTCAAATTCAAAATCTTCAGTTATAAATCATTTTATATGAAACCATTCCTTATAAATTTTCAAAATTTTCTAATCCTTTCAAAACTTCAAATTCTCATTTAAAAGCTATATAGATCCTTATAGAAAAAAAATTACACCTTTATAATATGGTCATCCTTATCAAAATAATAACTTCGATGAATACACAGTTTTCAAAAGACAATCAATCACAAATTTTCCAAGGAATGATTCAAGGATGGATTTCAAAACAAACGGAGATTCAAATTAGAGGAAATCTAATTAAATAGAATTCTGATTCAAAGATAAGCTCGAACGAAGATGAGATAATTAAATTACCAAATAGAAGATGGATAGGCTCATATAAATCGCGGGCGACCTTAAAAGAGTCAACCGTGACTTCAGGATTATAATCGATGCGAAAATCTAAGGCAAATCGACCTTCGATCGCCAGAGATATAATCCAGGTATAGCAGAAGATAGATAGTAATGTAAACCGAGGATACGGAAATCTCCGGTGAATCAATGCCAATTGTAAAGGAGTTTCACCCCTTTACAAATCATTCAAAGTTTGGAGGAATCGCCGGTCTTTATAGATGTCATTCAAAGTGGAGTTATGGAATGCTCCAAAAATCAAAAGAATACAATTAGGGGAGACAGGACTGGATTTCAGAACAAGTGGGAGCGTTCCAAAATTCAAAGGAATCCTAATCGAAGAAATTACTAACAAGGTGGATACGAAAGGAATGAAGTTTAGAAAATTTTACTTTCAAAGCAAGAAAATTTATATCAAAATAATCTTTGAAAATTATTTAAAAATCATTTGAAAATCATTTTATACTCCGAAAATACGTCCTCTCACAAAGAACTGATTCTGAGATTGATTTCACTCATTCTAGGGTATTTCTACCCTATCTCTAATGAGTTTTTGCTCCGCAGGCTAAGGTTTGCCTAAAACCTCACTCTGATACCAAATGTAACGACCCACTATTTTGGACCATTCAAATCGACAATAATCCACACATGTCTGACTTGAATAATTCAAAATAATAGATTGTAATAAAATTTGGAGCAAATAAAATCAAACACAGAATCACAGACACAGAAATCAGAATAACTCAAAGTGGAAATAAATACCATAGTAGTTCATGAAGCTACTATATACAACTCTCAAAACATAAATAAAATATCATAGTTTAAAAATGGATACAATAGAAGTCAGGATACATAAATCACTAATGCAGAAGCAATACCGAATAGTAAATAACTGGATTAGAAGATAAGAAATAACAGATGGACAGATAAGCTCCATCAAATCTCTAGCTCCAGAAGATAGATTCCAAAGCTGTGACTCTCAGGCTGACCCGAGAGTAAAGTTAAACACAAAACACTCGAGTCAGGACATATATACCTATACAATGTAAACCAACTCAAGTGAACTGTAATAGCAACGCATAATAACTTAGAGGATGCTTGGGATCGCCCATCCTTTAAGGATCCATAAAATCATCAATTAAACAGTAGTGACAATATCACAGAAATGTCCATATCGAAGTAAACCATGCAACTAACAATGTTAATGTGCATCACAACCATCATCAGGAAATCAAATGACATACATAGAAGTATACCCGTGGTTATAAAATTTCAAAATAATATTTTATACTTCAAAACAAAATATCATTTCAAATTCAAATCTTTATCAAATTAAAGGTTAAATCATTTCTAAACCATTTAAATTTCTAAACCGTATTTAATTTTAAATACCTTTTAAATTCCAAAATATCATTCATTTATTCTCATTTCAAATCACCTTTTTAATAGTTTATATTCCAATCAAATTAATTCCTCTAAACCATCTAAAAGTGAAGTTATTATACTTTCAACTCAAGTATTCAATCTCCAAAGTTTAGACCATTCTGAGTTCATTTACTTGGTTGAAAACCATAAACATTGAAAATTTCAGCCTTTCCCAGCATTTAGAAAAAAACTGTTATAAGTTATACTTGAAAACATTTTAATTCAGCAAAGACAGCATTTTAAAATCCAATTTAACATTATAAAAATCTTCAATAAACTTTGATTTAAACCTTTTTAACATTATAAAAATCATATTTTAACATTCAAAAATGTTCATTAACAACCCTTTTTACATATGATTTTTATAAAGTAAACTTTACAATAAAATCCAATTTTTTTTATAGTTTTACTTAACAATTCAAACATACAATTTTCCCATTTTTACCTTTTACAATTTTATTAACACTTACATTTTCAAATTACCATTTCACACATTAAACTAAATTTCCAATTTATTTAACTACTTTAACCTTTAATTAGAACCAAATTTCCCATTTCCAAGTCAAGTTATATTTAAAATTTCACATTTAAGCATTTATTCATTTAACCATTTTAGTTCATAGAAAAAATCAATAATACTTTATTAAATCATTTAAATTCAAATTTAAATCAAATTATCATATTTCCCATTTTCCAAATAAAATTAAATTTCCATTTTATTCATAACTTAAATTCATTTTAAACCAAAATCCAAATTTCCAAACTTAAGTTATATTTCCAATTTCAATTTAACTAGTCATTTATTCAACATTTTTAACTTATAGAAAAAATCATAATTTCTTTATTTAAACAATTTAAAATCCAATTTAAATCAAATTAGCATAAATTTACACTTTTAAACATATTTAAAATATTCAAAATACTTTATAAAATAACCACGGGCCTGTATATAGTTTTCTAACCCAGGTCAAGTGATACAGATATATATCATTTCAATCCGCAGTTTACAAAGAAAAATCCGGGTTCTATCATTTCAAATCCGCAATCCCAAGTAAAATAAAATAAATAAAAATTGTTCAGGCCTATCATTTCAGCCCATAACGATTTTTCCCTATTCTAAAGTTCGTTCGGGTATGTATCATTTCAACCCATAGTAATCTAATCTACAGGGAACTTGCAGTGTGATAAACAAGTATAAATGAACAGTTTAACAATAAATAACAGTAACAGATAATATGACAGGTAAAATAACAAGTTTAACATCATATAATTAATAATCATAGGCACTTATAACATCATATATAATATTCTACACATTCAATTGTTGTCAATTCACATTTGCATAAGTATAAATGTCAGGTGAGATTTACTCACCTCTATGGCTGGAGATTGCAATACAAATGACACAACGGAATCAAAAGCACGATGACAAGACTAGAATTTGAGTGGAGAGTGAGATCCAAGCTATAGATCTTGTGTTACAACCCAAAACAAAACCAAACAAATTATAAATTTCAATGCAACCTTGAAATGATATAACTTTGGAATAAAAACAAATATGAATGCAACGACTTTTGCCTTGCTTTCTACATTTGCTTGCACAGCCTAGGGGATGTTTTGGCTCAGGTTTGGCATGACTTTGGCTCAGGTTTGAACATAGGAATGTATGGCATAAAGGCTAGAACAAGTGGAGGAAGTTACAAGGTAGGAATGTGAAGGGGTTTGGCTAATAATGGTTTTTGGCAACCAAAAGGGCTTGGTCATGGGGTTATAGGCTTGGCCAGTCAAGCCCAGGTCTGGACAGAGGTTGGATTGGTGTGGGGAGGTCTGGAAAAGGTGGTGGTGGGGGTGTAAAATGAAGTGGTGAAGGCAAAAGTGGTCGGCTAAGGTAGTTTTCAAGGAATAGTTTGTATTTTTGTGGTGTTTCTCTTCATAGGGTGGTGCGGCCTGGCCATGGTTGGAGGAATAGGAGGTGATGGTGACAAGGAGGAGATGTAGGAGGTGGTGGCCATGACAATGGAGAGGAGGCCTGTAACAACCCGCATATCTATCGATTTTATATTTAAATATTTTTATCGTTAGTCGGATGTTAGTCCGAAAAGCTACTTTTTGCATACGGTCAAATTAGGACTCGAGACCACCCCCATTGAGTTCAAAATGACGTTTGCGATCTTTTTGAGTGTAAACTTCGATATGTTTGGAGATAGTGAAATTTTCGTCACTTTTCCCGCTTGAGACTTTGGTTTGGACTGCACTTCCTTAGTTCAGCCCAACCCTCTTCCTCACTTCATTCACCCTTTGTTTTAACATTCAAGCTTCATCAAAAATGGTGGTGGGAAGTGGAAATTAAAACTCCAAACTCCAATTCTATTGCAAATCCGAGATTCAACTCCAAATTCAAGTAGAAGATAGTGGATTCAAGCTTTGGATTGCTTCTCCTTGCTTTCAATCTCCATCTTCATCAAATTCCGTGAAAAGGTGAGATTTTTAATCTCACATCTTGCCTATATTGTCATTGGGTTGTTGGGAATGATTCCCCATCGCTTTAGCATGCATATTTGCTTTTGGTTTGGATTGAATTGGCGAGAAACCCAATTTTTCAGCATTTTTGGCAAAATCTGGGCTATAGGTCGTACTGCCTCAAAGCCTCTGCCTGCAGATTTTCGTTCTGGTGCTAGGTCGCTCACGAGTTAAGTGTTAGGTCGCTCACGAGTTAAGGACTTAGGTCGTTCGCGAGTTAGCACTTAGGTCGTTCTGGCCATTTTTTTAGCTCGCTCGGAGTTAGGTCGCACCATCCTTAGGTCGCGAACCAGTTAGGTCGTGCACCCTCCTTAGGTCGCAAGACCTTAGGTCGCGAACCAGTTAGGTCGCACCATCCTTAGGTCGCGAACCAGTTAGGTCGCACCATCCTTAGGTCGCGAACCAGTTAGGTCGCGCACCCTCCTTAGGTCGCAAGACCTTAGGTCGCGAACCAGTTAGGTCGCACCATCCTTAGGTCGCGAACCAGTTAGGTCGCACCATCCTTAGGTCGCGCACCCTCCTTAGGTCGCGAGTTTTAGGTCGAATACCTCTGTTAGGTCGCTCGCGAGTTAACCCTTAGGTCGCTCGACACTTCAGACAGTTAGGTCGTTCGCCTATCTTAGGTCGCGAACCCTGTTAGGTCGTGCATTTTCTTAGGTCGTGAACACTTAGGTCGCGCCTCACTGTTAGGTCGCGCACTTCGTTAGGTCGCTCGCGAGTTAGTACTTGGTCGTTTAACATGTTCTTCTGCTAGGTCGCACGGCAGTCTTCCCTTAGGTCGTATGACCTACTTTTCCTTAGGTCGCTTGACCAGCCTACCTTCACTAGGTCGTACCGTGACGGGGCGCTGCCCCGCACCCCGAATTACTCTGCGTAGGCAATCTTATCTGACAAAGCATTTATCAGAATTTCTACTTTGATGGTTTTGGGATTGACTTCTTTGGGCTTTACTCACGACTTCGAACGTGAATTGATTTGTTTCTACAATCGTTTTATGACTTGTCACTTTAAAGATATATGAAGGTTTCAATACTAATAGTAAATATCAAAACTCTTTCATCAAAGCGATTTCAACACTATTTTAAATATCAAAAGTTCGTTTTCTCAAACCGATTTTCAATCTACTAGTATATACAAGCCTTTACTTCACTCGAATGAGAAATCGACTTAAACGACTTAGTAAAACGGGTGGTATGAAACGCTTGCGTTCACTTCGTCGGTTAGCTCTTGGACTTGTTCGATTGAACCCTTTTTGTGACAATTTCCTAGTGAAGATTTACAGCTTGTTCGTAAATATTTAAGTTAAGCAAATGGTTATGGGACATGAAGCTAAACTCATATATTTACTAGCTTGGTGTGATTGACACTTCCTTATGATCATGACGATCATTTTTGTGATTTAGACTAGCGATTGAGCGATGTCTCTTTGTCTACGTGGGAGACTATACCCCGATTATGTGATGTTTCGCCATCACATTTCCTACGGTCTTCGGACCATTCCTGTGTGAAAATTTAATGGATAGCTTCCATGAGATATCTTCTCGTCATGTGTTTACGCGTAGGTGAGTTTTCATGCTCCCATTCATGTGTTAGGCCTCCCCCCCTTTATGTGTTTTCTGGATTTCTGATGATGATTTCTGGAATTTTGTGCTTCACCAATTTTCATGATTTTCATTGATATGATATCAGTTTTTGTGCATTGGTGAATTCATGTGTTATTGACTTGTTATGAAGACAAGTTTAGGGTATGATACCCTATTTTACCTTTGAGAAGATTCTTGTGATATTGATTAATCTTTTGTTGATTATCATTTACATACTTATAGTAGTATGTCGCTATGGTTATTACATGTTCATGTCATGCCTTTTTCTGTATACCATATCATCTGATATTTATAGTTAGACTGATCCGTTTATTATTTTCTTATAAATAATACTCGGGTCAGACCGAGATGTTACAGGTGCTTCTGCTTGACTCCTCTTCAGGATATTTCTGACTTTTGGCTAACTACATAGATTAGTAGTTTATGGATGTGCACCTTTGAGATATAGACTCTATGTTGTGTACTTATTCTTTTGTATAGCACGTGATGCTATTCTTTTGTATTATCGTGGATCTTTCTGACCACTACTCTGATGTACACTTTCATGTGTTATATATTTATTCATATCTTCTTCCGCCTTTGTGATATGGATGTCTATGACTGATTTATGTTATGATTATTTCTATGTTTGTTTCCGAAGATTAGATATAGCCACCGTGTGATAGCTTTGTGTTTGTATCGGTATGTCGGATTTCCTCCTTAAAAGATATGCATTCTATTCTATCTGACGTATCGATGCTCGCACAAGGAAGTTACATGGATGGTCGCTCCTCCACAGCCTTATTCTCCGCGCTAATTAACAGCACTACATCGTAGTGTTCTTGGTTAGCGTGGGTATAGAGGTGGGGCGTTACAAGGCCGAGCAAACTAGCAAAGAAGACAAGGCAAAACATATGAAAAAGAGAAGAAAAGAGGGAAAAGAAGATGCCATTACCAATAATTTTTCTCTAGCCGTGAATGTAGATGAGGAGCAAATTTATTTGCGTGAAAAATGAACTGGAATACACGGCCAAACAAGAGTAATACACAACCAAAAGAAGTAAATGAGGAGTTGTGGCAATTGAAAGGTCTTGGAGATGAAAAGACTTAAGTTTCCAAGCTTTTAAAACCTTCCATATTTCCCCTTTTAATAAATCAAATAAAACTAATATAAAATCAGAAATTAACTATTAAAACCGAAACAAAATAATACGAAATAAAAATAAATAATTAATTTTTAAGAAAATGGAAAAAGAATATAAGAAATTACTTAAAAATTGAAAACAGTGTCCAGAAATTACAAATAAACCACCGTTGACTTTGGAAAAATATCTACTTCATTTTAAAAATATTCTAAAGCAAAACTTTGAAATAAATAATTCATTTATCCTTTCTAAAGTGAAATAAATAATTAAATTTAGGGAAAATAGAAAAAGAATAAAGAAATAGTTTATTTAATTTAAAACAAGGCTTAAAATTACAAATAAAACATTACTTGCTTTATAAAATTTATATTTCACTTTAAAACAAATAAAAATTCAAATAAGTAAAATAAATGATGAACAAAATAAAGTGGAGATTAAATAAAATAAGGTCTTAAGGAAATAGAGGAATAAATAAAGAATTTCTTTAATTAAATGAATCTGGAAATTAGAAATTGTAAACAAAGTACAACTAACACTGGAAAATGTCAATTACAGTTTTAAAAATGTTTTAAAACCAAAATATATACATAACATGTTAGTTTACCCATATAAATATAAATTAAAACATTATATGACCAGATAAAATATTATTTATATAATTTAAAATAATTTTTTTTGTTAAATACAACAAATTACACTCAATAGTTTAAAGGGCATAACTTTCACAATATAATTCTGATTTCAACGAAACGAAAAACAGTATTCTTGAAATTTAATTTATTTTCATAATAAAAGATAAAATTAAAATTCAAATCTTCAAATTTGAAATTTAAAAGTCAAAGTTTGACCATATTGACCAAAATTCACTTTTTTGGAAACTATTCTATTTAGTCATGTTTGGAATTCTAATTCACATCAAAATCAAAATTTATATTTAAAATAACAAAATTTATTCATTTTAATAAATAAAATAAAGTTTTCAAATCAGGAAATTCAATTTAAAAATAATTAAAATAATCACAAAATACAGGGTTGTTACAACCCAAGAAGCTTCGAATATCCATTATGCTTTTAGGCCTCTTCCAATCCTGAACAGCTGTAACCTTCGCTAGATCCGCAGAAATACCATCTCCAGACTCTACATGCCCCAAAAAACTAACCTACGAATGCCAGAAATGATATTTCGAGAACTTAGCTTTAAGAATATGCTCTCTCAACGTCTCTAATACAATTCTCTAATGACGAGAATTCTCCTCCTCGGTCTTGGAGTAAACTATGATATCATTAATGAAAACAAGCACGAATTTGTTCAAGACATCACAAAAGGCATGTTCAGCAAGTGAATGAGATAAGGTAAGGCATTGGTTAAGCCAAACGACATAACCAACCACTAATAGAACCTATCAAAACATAAAGCTGTCAAGGGCACACTCTCCTCTACCACACTTAACCGATGAATACCTATATCATGGATAAGCTGAGAGAATACACGAGCTATATGAAGCTGATCAAACAAGTCATCAATTCTGGGCAAAGGATACATATTTTGAATAGTCCACTTATTAAGTTCGTGGTAATCGACACAAAGACTTAAGGAACCGTTCGCCTTAGCAACAATCACAACGGGTGCTCCCTAACTCGAACGTCTAGATCGAATCAGACATTTCTGTAACTAGTCACTGATCTGATCGTCTAACTCCAACTTCTCCTTCGAAGATAGCCTATGCACATGCAATACAATAGATTTAGCATTAGAGACCAAATCAATACGAAACTCAATTTCATGGTGGGTGGGTAAACCGGAAACCACCTCGAATACATCAGAAAATTCCCAAACAACAGAAATCGACTCCAAGTCTCCATCTACCACGTCGAGAGAATAAAGGAAACTACTCTAATGAGAACCAAGCTCTTCAAAAGATAATGTATGAACTTTCATCCCTTTCTTCAGCACCACAGCCGTTTCTCACTATCTAAGATGGCATGATAATGAGATAATCAACCCATCCCTGATATAACATCAAAACTATGAAAAAGAACAAAAATATCACATGGAAAGAGTCGATCAAAAAAAGAAACCCGAACTCCTTCACATACCATAAAAAGATTTGCCGAACCCCCTACAGGGTTTGACACACAAATAGAATCATGAACCTCAACTGGTTCCAAATAAAGTCTATTAACAAGACTATGAGAGATGAAGCTATGAGAAGAACTGGTATCAAATAAGACATGAATAGGAATGCTAAAAATAAATAGAATACCTTCCAAAACCAGCTTCCCTTTAGCTACCGCTGAAGTGGAAGGTGCAGAAGAAATAGCAAAGACCCTAGGCCGCTCTGTTTTCTTAGGCATAGGACAATCACTTGCAATATGACCAACCTAATGGCAAGTGGAGCACCCTTTTGGTGCAAACTGAGGCGCATTCACTATCGGTGCCTTAACCATCTGCCTTCCTTTACCTGACCAACACTCCTTAGCAAGGTGGCCCTTCTTTCTACAGTTGTCGCAAACAACGTTGGACTTTGGCTTAAACTTACACTTCTTATCCCCGGCTATTGTAGAAACAATAGGCTTCGGTGCATAAACCATAGGCTTTGGTGCAAAACTCCCAAACCTCAAAGCCATATTCACCAATTCTACAAAAGACCCCATACGATGAATAGTCATATCCCGCTGAAACTTGGGACACATGCCTACCATAAACATCTCATTCTTCTTTAAAGGCGTGTCTATCATACCAAGCCTAAAACGAGACAACGCATTAAAACTGTTCTCATACTCTACAACAGTCATAGTACCTTGCTTTAGATTAAAGAAACTCCTGAACAACAAGGTATTCCCTGCCTCTGGTACAAAATTCCTCTCAAACTCCTTAAATTGGGCCTAGGAGAAGTCAATCTCTAGGACATTAGCTGTAACAGAACTCCACCAATCCATGGCCGCACCAGAAAGATGATTAGAAGATAAGCGATGCTTCATAGCATCTCCAATGCTAAATCCCCAAAGATCCTCTCACACAACCTCAACCATGTTTGCACCTTAATAGTTGATTCAATCCCACTGAACCTCTGACCACCAAGCCTCTCGAAATCCTTATAAAATGAAGAAAAGTTCATTGGAGGCCGAACCTGCACCACTTCCTCAACCACATTCACCCTAGGTTTGGCTATAGGAGCAGCATTCTCGGAGCTCCAGTCCCACCATCGATGATGGTACTACCTCTACCATCACGACCTCTACTTCCCCTAACATTGGCAACATGAGTACTCATAGTTTGCTAACTGAATTTATAGCAGAACACCTTTAGATACTTCAAGATAGAGTTATTTCAAGGAAAGATGAGTAAGATAGGATAAGAAAGGATCACTAAGAAAGGAATAATTTTGAAGAAAAAGTTATTTAAAGAAAGAATTTTAAGAGAGACATATATTTAAGAAAACATTTTTAAAACTAATTTTGCAACAACAAATACGCTCTCATATGTATAATATTGTCGACTCATTCTAGGGCACTATTAACACTATCTTTAATGAGCCATTCCCAACTAAAGCCAAGCCGATCACTATCCTCGCTCTGATACCACCATGTAACAATCGTCTTTTTGACCCCCGAATGTCGACACTAAATACATCCACGGTATTGGTGTTTCGAGCACCCTAGTGCCAAAAAGATAGGAATTTAGGGTAAAAAAAGAAAAAGAAACATAATAAGAAGAAAGAACATAATATCAGAATCTCACATGAAGAACGATAATATACAATATCTTAAAAGTTTAGCATAAAGAGTTACTCCACTATACATGAATGTCAGAGTTACAAAATGACTAAGTACTATTATTTTCCTGGATGGTTATAACTGCCTGTCCTCGCAATGCTGAATATTTACATACATAATAGTGAGTAGAAATGAAAATAGTCAGATATGTGGAAGCATCCAGCTCGTCTCCATAAGCTTGAGGCATCCAACTAAAACCTACTTTCCCAGATCTATTCGAAAGAGTACACAAGGAATTTTAGGAAAAGAAATACTATGTGTCAGACATAAATCTGTATGAGAAACTCAGAAATGTGTAAAAACACATAACAGTACTTTCGAGGCCAACTGAATCATCGGATTGGTTTTCCCCTCGAAAGGACCCAACTCGTTTGATATTTACACAAGGTGATATTATGGATAATGTATAAGGTGTGTAATATAAATAAGAAAATAGCTGTCTTGATTGCATCTCACAACACAACAATATTAGAATACATTTAAAACCACTAAGGAACGTTATTATATGGAATTTCCATGGAGATGCCTCCAGCTTAAAAACTAAAGCGGATCTCCCATGACAAGGATCAGAAAACATCTTCCCAGCGTCGTATATCTCTGGATAAAATATACCAGAAGGTAAACACAACCAACCCATGCTCCAATCTCATGAACCAAATATCAATAACTCCCGCTGGCCACATTTAAGCATACTCTAGATAATGGAGTTGATGTACCTCTTTGGGTCAGCTAAGCTCGGAATTGTGCATCATACTCCGTTTTAGTCATTTTTTCGATGACGAGGTTTCGTAAACCATCTTTCACATGAATCTCCATTTCTCGAAGAAAAATTCACTTCAACGACCTCTTCCAAAACGTACACATATAGTAGTTTTGAAGTGATCGGTAAGTATAACACTTATCGAACCTAGACTCTTCAAAACTAATTGATGAATTTTCAGTTAACTCAATTGAGGTTCTTTTAGAAGTGAACGAAAGCTAGAGGCGTTTCATACCATTGCTCCTCCCCGGGGGTTCTCATTGGTATAAATCCATGAAGCCTCCTGATTTCTTCCTAAGTTATGTTTGATCAAGGTCGGTAGTCGACTATCGAGTCTTAAGCACTTGATTATAGAAATCAAGGTTCGTACACTTAACACGTTTTCGACATTCCAACTTAACTATTCCTCGATTCAAGAAGGAATTTGGTAGGTTAGAGCTGTATCCATACTCGAACAAAAATCTTGACTTTAACCAATAGAGAAGCCTATCTCGCTCGCCTTTTAGTGTTAAGTATAGTAATACTAACATTACCTAAAGAATCAAACTACATGTTCATTTTAAAAGTATAACCTCTTATTCCTTCTTCCAAATTAGTCTTTTGAATATATTTGTATATAAGTTACAAATAGTTTGAAATAATATATATTAAAATAGTTTATGAAAATTGGTTTTGAAAACTTCTACTTACTTTAGCAAATAAACAAGTTTTGTATATATTAAATAAGAAAACCTTTACTTTAGAACTTCAAAAAATAATTCTTTTAAAATTTACTTAAGCTTAAAACTTCCTTTAAAATACTTGTATATCTTTTTTAGAACTCCTTCGAAAAGATTTCATAAAAATATCTAAGTAATAACAATTTGAAATTTTCAAAAAACATGTTTTTCCAAAGTGCATCCATAGCGAGTATCGCTATATGGACCATAACTTTTGTAATTTTGTTTTATAAATAAATAGCTTTGTAACTCAAAATCTTTCTACATTTAATACTACTACAAGTATAGAAAATATCTCATTTGA
Source organism: Allium fistulosum (assembly GCA_030737815.1). Taxonomy (NCBI): domain Eukaryota; kingdom Viridiplantae; phylum Streptophyta; class Magnoliopsida; order Asparagales; family Amaryllidaceae; genus Allium; species Allium fistulosum. Next base: position 448,765,971 of record CM060903.1, read on the forward strand.
AATATTCATAAAATAGAGTTTGAAAAGTAAGACAGAAAAGAGGGATTTAGAAGTGCGTTTATAGCGACTATCTCTATATGAAAAATTCCATATTCAATACATTCATTCAATCACACACACACACATGATTCTCAAGTTCATGTCACATATCAAAGAAGTATGTAATAACATATATACGAAGTGTATAAGTAAGGAATAGAAGTAATAGTAAGCAAAAATCATCAACTTTTATAGTTCATTCAAGAAGTGAGATAACTCACTTGTAATTGAAATCCAAGCTATCTTTTTCCTACCTTGACCTAGCAACAACACACAACTTCCTACCTTCAACCCATAAGCACACGAAAAAATCTAGAATATAGCATAAACTAGAGAAGAGGGAGCCTAAAAGTGCACGATCAAGCTAGAAACACTCAATATTGGGTACGACCTTGAAGGGATTTAATGGAATGGCTCCAAATTTCATAGTTCCAAGGTGATAGAATGTTGTCATATGCTATATTATGATGATAGCAAGAGTTTGGAGGAGTTTTGAGTTGTTTAGAGTTACTTTGATCTAAGAACTTTTTGAAGAGAAAGAAGTGCAAGAGTTTGGATTTTTGGTTTGTGAATTAGTAATCAAAGGAAGAGAGCTAAAGGTGTTTCTATATAGACTTGCAAAGGGGTGGCAAATGACTATGGATACCTCCCCTAGGGTTGTCCCTAAAGGACCTCCACCACACCAAGCCCATGCCTCCACTCACTTCACACCCTACTTTGACAAAGTCTCCTCCTTAAATCACTCATTTATGTCCTTCTAGCAGCATTCAATTTAAAATAGTTTTGCTTAGGAAGACAGAAGATTTAAGTTGTTGTAATTATCTCTTATGTCATTATTCAAGTGTACAAGAATTCAAATAGCTTTTATTGTATAAAAAGTTGATTTTTAAAAGAACAATTTTCGGTCATATTTTTAATATTTACTCAAAGTTTATATTTTTGTAAACAGATTTCAAAATAAGTTTTCTAACATTAGTTATTAATTAAAAAGTGTTTAACCAGGTTATAAAATCATATTTTTAATATTTAGCCATTTTAAAATTTTGAGATATTCGAAGATGAAGCGTTCGAAATTACGAGTTGTTACAGACACTGTATACGATGCTTTTGCACGTACATGTACACATGTATGCGATACAGATGTACACACTATATATATTATATATAATATCAAATAAAAATCTTTTATAAATAAGTCAAATAAAATAATAGTATTATTTACAATTAATTTAGATTAGATCTAAATCAATTTAGAGTTCCTAGGCCCAATAACATCAAAAATGGTAAAAGTATATGAAATTCACTCATTTAACCCGTTGTATGCTAGCCTAGTTCCAACAGTTTATGCACTGATCAAACATGATTGTCAAACCAGATCAATTTGATGATGTCGACGTTGAACAAGAAGCTTTGAGACCTTATAGGCATATTCATATAGTCGCTCATGATAAAAAATAGCTTAAGAGCAATACAGTGAAGTTAGTGAAAGTTCAATGGAGTGAAAGCAAGAGCAATTGCACTTGGAGGACCGAGGAGAGCATGAGGACTATTTATCCCAAGCTCTTCACTTAGTAAGGCTATTGTTTATCACATTTACTTCCACTTATAATATCATATAGTGTAGTTTAGTAACCTGCATGCTTTAGTAGGCGTAGACTATGTTTACTTGCTTGTGTACACACGTTTGATAGATGCCATGTTTGCTTATGGTGGGTATGCATGTGGGGTAATTGTATTATTTGACCTTACTTTGTTGTTGGGATTTCGAGGGTGAAATTTCTAAAATGGGAGGGGGGAATGTAACGACCCACATTCTCTATACATTTTTACATATTGACCGTTCATAGATATATTATTTTTATACTCAAATGATTTCTAAATAGGCTATAACATTGGGAAGTATTGATTTTGGTATTTTTGACACTTAGGAATTTTATTGGATGATTTTACCCATGAAAACTTGTAAGGCTTATAACTTTTAATAGCGGCTTAATCAAGGTTCGAGAATACTTCCATTGAAAAGATATAATGATTTCTCTTTCTATGGAGTGGTCATAATAGGTTTTTGGAATTACTATTTAGGAGATATGGTCATTTAAAGATTAAATATTTTTTTTTAAAATTTAGTGGATAATTAGTGAGTTTTGGGTTAAGCCCAAAGGCCCATTTCGGGATTTTAGCTAAGTCGGGCTGATAGGACATCTCCCTGGTTATTAAATACTTCCCAAAAATAGTTAAACACTACCATTAATCTTCTCCTAGCGAAATTTCTCACTATAATTAGCCAAATTAAGCAATTAAAGGGCAATTAGCAAGGGCATTGTTTGAGGGATCATTTATTGTTGTTGGGTGCATTGAGATCCATGAATTCTATTGTTCATTTTAGATAAGTCTCGATTCATATGCATTTGGACCCATTGTTGAGCGACATTTGTCTCTCCTTTACTTTGGATGTTAATATGGTATTAAAATACGTTTTAAAATAATTTTCCAAGTTAAAATTGTGATTTTGATCAAATCTAAACTTAATTATATTTTCATAACGAATTAAAACACAGTAGATCTAGAAAATTGATTGTATGTTCATAAAGATAGAACTTTTCATGCTTTTGACTTTATTTTGAATGTATTACGATTAGATTGTGTATTTGATATTTGTATCGTGTTTATAATGTTGATATGATGTTTATTTGGTTGTTTTGTTACTTAGTATTAGACGTAGAGTATCGATATGAATTTTAGAGACTCCACCAATTTTAGAGCATTTTGAGTTGAATCGATGTAAAAGGATTGCATAGAGAGTAAAGGCATATGGAGTAGGGGGAACCAACATAGAAAATGCCTAAATGGAGACAAGTATTTTTGGACGATCGATCATACCCGATCGATCACCCTCGACCCATAACAACTGATCGATCCAAAGTGCTCCAAACACTTGCGATCACTATAATGCGTTAAAGATGATAAGAGAGGCTACACGTTGGTCTGCAGGTTGATTGGAGTAGATTTGATAGGGTTACGACCCTTAGAAGTATGGGTCGGTCATTGTGGAGTTTCGATGTAGACTCCAAGTCATGGAGTAGAGTACTTCGGGCTATAAGTGTGCTACTTCAGGATTTGCTTAGAAAAGCGTGAAGCACTTTGGTGGGTAAATGGACTTGGCCGAATTGGCTAATTTTTTTATAGTTTAGCACTGACCTAGAATGGGTCGGTACCGACCCATTTATATTTGAATATTGGGGTCATGCTTTGGAGTTGAGGCACGTGAAGGAAGGGAAGCTACTTCAAGCTGAGTAGGCTAGGACTTTAGGCTTTGGACAAGTTTGCTTCAAGGAATATGATGCTTTGCTTGGGGTTAGGGTCATAACCAACCCATCACCAAAGCACAACCAGTCGTGATCCATTGGCCCAACGACCAATACCAGGTGCACACCCTAGGTCCTAGGGTATTGGTTGAATTAGGTATGAATGAGTGAAAGTTGGGTTTAAGGCCCATAGACGATTAATGGGACATATTGATGTGGATTCGAGGGTTTTCAAAGTGTGCTTTGGGATATGCGCATGATAATGGGGAGTCTACTATGGGTAGAGCATGGGTAAGTGTCTAAGAGTAGAGTTTCAGATTTCGATAAGTCAATGAAATGAGACGTTTGATCGAGTACTTCATGAGGGAAGTGACTTTAGCATATGAGGAGTTATCGATTGGGCATGTGCCGAGTGATCACTTGTGAAGTAGATAATGAGAGGTTCTACTATCGATATGTATGCCAGTGTTAGGTGCTTATATGGGGTAGGGTAGTCTGAGTGTACCCTAAGGTGGTCTGAGTGCATCCGTGAGTTGGATCCATATGTGGACATTTGAGTGGTCCATATCCCCAGCCATCTGAGTGGGCATGAGATTAAGTAGTGAGTACCTATGATTCTGAGTGGTCATTGACTATCTGATTGAGTTATATGAGTTATATAGGAGCATCCAAGAGTGTGATGATTGTTTTGATTGCACTGCATGCTATGATTGTTGTGTTTTCTTGACTGATGTGCGATTATGATAGATGCCTTATGATATTACCATAATTGACACCCTAACATCCTATTCTATACTTTGAGTATTAGTACACCTAGGGCTGTCAATAGGTCGGGTCGGATTCGGGTCGGATTCGGGTCGGGTCAAGTCGGGTTCGGGTTGATTTCAAATGGGTCTGGTCAACCCGTTTATTAAACAGGTCGGAAATAGCTCAACCCAAACCCGACCTGATTATAAACGGGTTGACCCGACCTGTGTAGCCTGATTATAACCGGGCCGGGTCGGGTCGTAAACGGGTCGGGTCAACCTATATAAGGTATAAATGGGTCATAAACGTGTCAAATTTGTATTCACGGGTCATAATCGGTTCGGGTAAACCCGTATAAGTATAAACGGGTTATAAATAGGTCAAATTCAGGTTCACGAGTAATAATCGGGTCCGATCAACTAATATAAGTATAAACGGGTTATAAACAGGTCAAATTCGGGTTCACGGGTCGACCCGAAACCCACCCATTTATAAACGGGTCAAATTCGGGTTGACCTGAAAATGACCCGCCAACTTAACTGGGTCGGGTTAACCTGCTAATTTTCGTGTAATCTTCGAGTTGTGTTTCGGGTCGTGCTGGAAATTGACATCCCTAAGTACACCCTATAATGATAGTTTGGCATATATTTCAGTATGTGTGCTAACTTGTTGGATGCAAGGATAAGTCAGGTAGGAATTCTTATACCTAGTTCTCCTTATACTATATCGACCTTAGTATATTGAGATTATTCATCGCTAATACCAGACTCATGTATGGCTCGAGATTTTATGCTTTGCCTCTTGTTATCTCAAGTCCTCTTAAATGAGTAGAGTAGATAGCAGGTCCATTATTAATGCATAAAGCTGTTTAGAGGATGAGTAGGAGGCTGATGCTATTATATTTATTTTATTATCTGAGTCTATTGCTTATTCAACTGTGCAACACTATGGATCTTTATTAGTGCTACATTTTATTATTGAGATATATATTTAGTTTATTTATCCGTTGTATAAACTTTATTACTGCTTTATAACTATGTAGAACCTATGCTCTGATATGTGATGGTACATGTATTCATATTTCTATCTCGACAATTTTATTTTAGTTATGTCGTGAGATATACGATAGGTTATCTATTGGAGTTGATTACTTTACCACTTAGCTATCACTCTACATAGCCCTTGTACTACCATAGCATAGTATACATGTTATATTGGGTATCAGTGTTGGGCGGTCATCACATCGCACTCTTTTAGAGGGTTTGATTACTCATCTCCAATACTAGTGAGGGGTTTCAAGAGCTCTCTCCTCTTTCAGAGGAGGTTGATAGCTTGTCATTGGCACAAGTGGGGGCTTCCAGGAGCTCTTGCACTCTCTTGGAGGAAGTTGATGTGCTGGAGTCATCCTCGGCACGGGCAGAGGCAGTTGAGTTCCTTCATACCCTCGTAGGGTGGTTATTGATATCGATGGTTACGATTTCTTCTTAGAGCATAAGTACTCTTTTGCTAGATTGTCGGAGGGAAATATCGTAGTAGTCCCTAATGACTTGTTGGTTGCCTCAAATGCAACTGACTCCCCTTTGGTGGGGAACTTTATTGTTAGTCGTTGCTGCATCTAGATCGGCCAAAGTGGGCTTACCTATAAGAATGTTGTAAGCGATCAGGAAATCTACCACAAGTAAGTTTACCTCAATTTTGGTGGTGTTAGGTTCCTCGTCGAAGATGAAAACATGTGAGGTTGACCCTAATCTGATGATTTTGATAGTGCCAAAGCCATAGATGGGCAAGTTGCGCGTCATCATACTGGATTGTTGAAGCTTCATTTAGTTGAAGATGTTTTTGAAAATAATGTTTATTGAGCTTCCTCCATTTATGACATTCGGTGTACTTTGGTATTTATAATGTGGATAGAGATGACTATAGGGTAATGGTGGGGCTATTCGGCACTACTTTTGTCTTTAGTGGTGAATGCGATATAGGCATCATCTAGCTCCACCCTTAAAGCTTTGCAGCCCTGAGCTCCACCGAATATATCTGGTGGATGGGATTGATCTACCTTTTGTATTGTGTTTTCCCTTGTTATTTCTAGCCATATGCAGGCCTCTACATATGGAAAAGATTTCAATGTTCATGCAACGATATTGTTATCACATGCTTGTTGAGAAGGGGGAAGGAGAGCTTAGCATTCAACCCTTTGGTCCATCTACTACCTCATATATTATACGAGTATACCTTCGCAGATCAACCACTCTATCTCGTTTTTCAACGCTCGTTTGTAGCATGAATATTCAACTGGTGGAACTCAAAATATTTTTCATTAGCATGGGGATCCTCCTTTCACTCAGAACGAATGAAGGAGGCTTATGGTATGGTGCGTGGTCTTTAATGAGGAGATGGATGGTTTCCATACTGCGGTTTAAAGTAGCATAATTAGTATATTTAGATTCGAATTGTGGGCCATCCCCTGAATGTTTTTATTGTGCTTCTGAAAGTAATATTTTCTATGGCTCCCTTCTCCGCAAGGGTTATGTTTCTCTCTTTTCTTGTCCTCTTAATCATCGCCGGACTGGTTAGCTATTCTCATTAAGCCATTGACCCTTTGAAAGAAGTTGGTTAAAGGCAAAGCCAACTGCTTTTGCAATTCTTTTCACGCCTTGGAGTGGTATCATACCTTGGAATAGAGTGCAACCACCAAACATTTTTGTCTACTCCTCTATCACGAGTATATACTTTGTTAAAGTTATTGACGTAGGAGCAAAGTGGCTTGTTTGGCCCTGTCTGATGTTGCATAACTCACCTGCCATCCATGTTTGCATTCTAAAAGAAAATAAACAGGTTTTGAATTTTGTGCATTAGTGTCCCCATTAAGGATAATACCTACTCATAGATGCAAAAAACAGTAGGATGTTGGTCCATTTAGGATGGAGGGGAACATGAGGCTTTTAGCGCTGTCGTGGAGGTGGCCGACTCAAGTGATTGATTTAAAATCCATAACATCAGTGGGGTTGGAGATCCCATCATACTTTTCAATAGGAGCCAAATCATACCTTCGATGAATGTATATGCTTAGTATTTCCTATGAGAATGGTTCCCCATTCTCATCATTTGAAAAGGCCTCATTGCCTTGGTTTTGAGTATGTATTCTAAGCACTTACTACGTTAACAGTTCCATTTATGCTCAAAGACTGGTATATGCTTTATAGAGGTGCTGTGCGGCCCCGGCCGATGAGGGCGATCTTCAATGCCTTACAAGGGATGTAGATCTATAGCATTGGTAGGGGGATGGTGAGCAACAACGTTGGATAGGGGTAGGTATCCTCTAGTTTTTATTTGGAGAAGGGAAACTAAGAGTGATGGCTCCACCTTTTGTAGGAGAGAGATCTTTGTTCTTCTTGTTGACATTGTGAGGTCACATGTCCCCTCTTCCACCTTGAATCATTCAAAGGCTTATTTCGGGGGAAGGAGAGCAGTGAATAGCATGAGCCTTGGGTATTGGGACTACCATGATCCAGGAGCATCGTGATCAAAGTCATTGGTGTGTGTATCCTTTTCCCGGGCTGGGAACACCCAAAGAAGGGTTTCGAGCACAACCTTCTCCCTAGAGTCAGGCATGATATGAAATTCTTGGAATAGTATGCAGGAGAGGGTTTATGTTAATAACAACTAGGATCCTTTGACCATAGTCGTTGATCTCGTAGGCTTCCACCAGAGCATGGAGCTCATTCAAGTCATGAACTAACTGCTTGATTTTAGCAACCCGGTTGACCATGTTGAGCCACATGTCATTACTTAGGCTTGAAATTGGGCTGATGACATTGGCTCTAGTGTCATCATTGGTGTTATGAACATTAGAGTTATCGGTCTTAGCCCCACTATTATTCCTATGGGTTTGCATGATGAATATTTGAAGGAAATAGTGTTTTTAAAGAGAAAAAGGTGATGAAATTCAAAAGATTCAAGGTGAAGTCCCTCCTTATAGCATTAAAATGTTGACTTGAATTTTTAGCTGACATCAAAAGAGTGATTAGTGAAGTCCTTTAGTAAAGGTTATTCAATAAAAATATTGTTAAATGTGTAAAATGAGGAGTAAATATGAGTATAAAATGATGCAAGAAAATAAAAAACAAACAATATAGAGTGGTTCAATCTTAGAAGAGATTAGCGTCCACCATGTCTTCTTATCTTATTGCCTTTGAAAGTATTTGGTTACAAGGGTGATGATAATATAGATATCATGCTTCTGAATTTCGATCCTTGTACAAATGTATGTGTTCTCCTATTTATAGGTATGGAGAGTTAGGCTTGGACTGATGCCTTGGAAGTCAATTTTCGTTAAAGTCATTGATTGTGATTCACGATCCAAATGCGGCCAGTTTAGATGTCATGTGAGTGGAATGGTCCAGATATGCATGACCTGGCGGGTCACACATCAATATACTTTCAGACAAGGAGGGTGTGGTATTGGGAGTAATTGTTGCCCAACTCCTCTTTTGTTAGAGGAACGGTGCAATTATACCAGTTTTGTCAGAGTAACAATATGAGGTTGTTGCCCCTTTTGGCAGGGGTGGTTAAGAGCTTTAGGCATATCCCTATCTGCATATGACAAAGAGAGGAAGGTAGGAAAGTTAATCGAGTAAGGGTTTGATGGATAAGGAGCTTATAAGGACAAGGCATGTAGGTTTGGGAGTTAGCATTATCAACTTAGGGGTCACAGACATGGCATGGAGGTGTCTAAAAGGTGGTCGCGATATGCTTCCCAAGAGGCTCCATGACACCATTATTCTTGGGGGAGTGACATGCAGAGTTAAGGATAAGGATAATGAGGCAAATAGGCTTTGTGAAAGGTTTCCTGGATGGACATGCTACAGGACTATGCGAGATCTTGGTCGACATATGCTATACGAGTCTTTGTTGTGGGTTTAGGACATGATTGGCCCGTTTTATACTTTGTGAGAAAATCAAAAAATAGAATGAATTAAGGCCTTTGAGTTACACTATTTCTCAATTTTCTCGCAAGTAATTTGAGGCGGCGCATATCTTTCCTCGTGTATTTGCCCGTATGATTTAAAAAACCAACATCTTGGTCCACTCTTGGCTTTCATCTCAGCCCCATAGGTCCAATTATCAGTATCTTAGCTCACATGATTTCGATGGCCTGTATAATCTTGATTGCCCGCATGCTCAAAGTACAACCTCAAATGCAAAAAACAACTTGCCCAACACTGGTACATATGCAAGCCATCCCAAGTCCGTGATGTCGCCAACAAACTAGGACACATAGTGGCCCGACATATGAATGACCGCCATTGGTAAGCGACCCTGGCGACATACCTCACCCATACTTCGTTCAACCCAGATAGTGACATCATCCTTTCAACAAGGTCCCCCACTCGTCTTCCACCTCAACCGCCCAAACCATTTGGAGATGTTGTCTTAACATTGCCAGCTATGGCCATACGCTCTAGACCATTTTTCATAAGGAAGCTTCGCATGCACCATGTCTCTGAAGAGATCGAAAATTAAGATGTTGTACATCTGATGGCAGCGGCACTGTGATACCCACTCCTTGTCAATTGTAGCTAACCTAGTAAAGATCCTCTACACGACCACTCCCCGATCTCATGCCACATGTCTCTGACTAAGTCATACTTATGTTTAGACCGGTATCTCGTAATCATCCGAGCCACACAAACAACTGGCATCCTAGCTGGCATAGATCTCAGTCGGACAACTCTGTCTATGGCTTGAGAAAATTATAGACCACAACTGCATCATCTTAGCCATTCATCATGTATTTTAACAACTATAAATACATCAAGACATGCATTTGGGAAAATGAAACATCCTAAGCTCTCAAACATTATATTCTCCTATTATTGTCTCTTGTAATCACAACCAAAGTAAGAGAAGCAAAGTAATAAAAAAATCGTTATAGTGGACATAGATCAACTTAAGTCAAACTACTCTAAATCTTGTGTCTTTTTTACTTATTGCACTTTATTTCCTCATTTTTCATTTAAAAATCAAGGTGTTAGTGAGTTACCTTAGCCAATGTCAAACTCTTAACTATAATTCCAAGTTTGGCTAAATTTTAGTCAACATTTTAATGCTAGAAGGAGGGTCCCCCCTAAAAGCTCTCGTTTTTCTTCACTTTTATTCTCTATGAACTCCTCTCACATTCACACCAACAGAGCCAGGGGACAATGCTGTCTGCCTCATTCTAGGACTGAGAATGACATGTGGCTCAACATGCTAAACAGATTGACCAATATAGGGTAGCTGGCTCATGATGTGAATGATCTCAGAGTCAGGATGGATGCTGAGACAACTGTAACTTTTAGCCCGATGGTCCCACCAGCGACTAACTGAACCCCTATTTAGCTTGTTGTTCCCATTACCTACAACACAGTGCATGACGCCCGTGAAAGGGTTGTTTTGGAGAAGCCTGCCGAGCGAGCTGTTATCCATAACAAAAACATACGTACTGCACACGAGCAAAGGTATGACCGCAATGACCCAAAACCTAAACCACTTATGTATTAAGAGGCCTATGCAGATTGGTGCTCTCCCTCTATTGAAATATTATTTTCATTTAACCGCCTTCGAGTAGCAGATGGGGTGCACGACTTGCGTTTTGACCATCTAAGCAGTAGTGGGCTTGCTTGAAATCCTGGACAAAGGTCCACTCCTAGTTTTAGAGAGAAGACCCCCAGCCTAGATCCCAAGAATGGGAGGCCCACCTATCCATTTCACCTATCAGCAAACACTGATCTCCCACTCCATCCCTTCACCGTCATTTACCTCGCCTTATCATCACCGAAGATCCCCTTAGCTTGGCAGGTACCAAGGGAGTCCCTCCCTAGTTAGGGGCCAACACCATCCACAATATTTTGAAGTTGGCTTCGAAGAAGAAATGGCGGCCTTGCTCCAGCAAATGAACATGATTCGAACCAGGAACACAGATGGCGAAGGCCTTTCGGATGAAGAAAATGGAGAACCTTTCTTCGAAGAGATCCCTAGTGCCCACATCCACTGAAGGCATACTTTTTTTCCACTGAGAAATATGATGAGAGTGCTAACCCATTTAACCACATCATCGCTTTAAACACCATAACTAGTGTCTGCTAACTTTCTGGAAATGCCAAATACCTCCTTTTCCCTTCAACACTAACCGGACCGGCCTCCTGTTGGTTCATCCACCTCCAGGCGGCAGGATACATTTATGGGCCTAGTTGTGCACAAACTTCAAGACTCATTTCTTCATAATAGTTCATATCAAAAACAAGAATCATGATGGTGAGCGACCAAGGAAACATTGGACAAATCCCCAATGAGCCCCTTCGCTCATATATGGATCGCTTCAATAAAGAGTATGCTCGGATAATAGGAGAAAATAAGAATAACCTAGTATACTCTCTATGTTTAGGGGTAAGGTACCAGTTTTGAATGTGGAAAGAATTACAAAGTAGACAGCCTCTTCTATAATTGATTTACTCCATAGAGCAAACGAGATCATGAGAGTGGAAGAGGCCGACATATCTGATAGTATTGAGGAAAGTAGGCAAAAACAAAACTAGTAAGGAGGGTAACAACCAGCAAAAGATAGCTGATTGAAAAATAGTAATAATTGCTCAAAGGAAGGCCCACGCTTTAAACCTAGGTATAGTTACTACGCCACTTTGAACCAGGATTTTGGTATCATCTATCTTACCATATAAGATCTTATGTCGTCTTAAAGCCTGCTCCCTCTCGGTTTGGGCAAAGGGAGAATCTTAGGGGTAATGGAAAGTATTGTGAATTCCATCGATTCAATGACCACTCCACCAATGAATGCCATCGTCTTAAGAATGAAATAGAGTGGCTAATCTACGAGGCTATTCTAGTGTAGTATGTGAGGCAGCAGGTCGACAAAAGGAAAGCCCAAGCTAATCTACCTGCCTAGCAGCAGCGGGCAGATAACAACAACACAGCAGCCATCAACACTGAGATTTTGTAAGCCGAAAGTATAAGGCATGGTAGAGCACATAATCAATTTTATAAGGCGGACGACTTTTTGTTAAAACTCTATTCCGTATATGTTGGACCAAAATTTGGCCCAACACAAAAGATGTTGTACAAGGTGGCATTATTTGAACACGTTCCAATAATATCCCTTGGTTTTGATATAATCATGAAGTTATTCACAAGTTCAAATCTTATGTGCAATGGTAAAATAGGCATGTCACATAGATGCATAATAGTCTTTCATCCATATGTCAATGGGCATAATAGTCAATGTGCAAGGTAAATTTCAATTTGAACAAGGACTTAAGTGGCCTTGCGCAAATTAACAATATGCAATTCCTACTCCTATTGTGTTCAATTTGAGATTAGTTGCTATATCTATATCCATTGTCAAATATGCACATTCAAAGGAAAATATGTTGTGCAATGTTAAATGTCCAAGTCCTTATTTTGTTAATGGCCAAAGAATTACAATCGACTCTAGAAATCCCCAAATTGATTTATGGTTTACAATTTATAATCGAGAGATAGAGAAAGAAATGATTCGCCCCTCTCAAAGTGGTGAAAAGGGTCTATTTATAAAGATGGCCAATAGGAGAGATGGCTTACATGTATCCCTTCATCATCCCTTCATATAGTATATACTCGACAATCCTTATGTCTTCTAAAGTTTGGCATCTCTCGCCGCTTGTAAAAGCTCATTATTTTTGCCAATGTTGAAGTTCGTCATTCTTTTGTAATTCGCTATCCCTTCTATTTGGAGAAACTTGGCATCACTTCTTCGTAGAAGCTTGATATCATTTGTTGTTTATAGATGCTCAACAATAGTTACTATTGTAGTGGCTCGATAACAGTTGTTGTATCAAAGGCTCATTATCCATAGAAACTCGATATCCTCACCTTATGATTAGATGTTCGACATTCTCTAATAGCATGACATTCTTCCTTTGTTACATGCTCTACAACACTCTATGTTGTAGAGGTTCAACATCCTCTTTATGTTTTTGATAATCCTCTTATTTTTAGGCTCAACAACCTATGTATTGTGGAAGCTCGATATTGCTTGCTCCCCAAAGTTTGTAGTAGACTCAATGGTTATCGACGTGACAGTTATCATTTACTTAGAGACTCGATATCCTTGCTTTTATCATGATCTATTGATTATGTACGGTGCCCTGGCTCAGCAACTCTTCTTCTGTAAACTTGCCAACAATTGCTTGTAGAGGCTCACTACCACTTCCTGCTTTAGATGCTCAACAACTAGTAGGGTTGTAGTGACTCGACATCACCCTCTACTTTAGATGCTCGATACTACCTTTGGATACAAGCTTGACATTTACATGCTTGACATTTCCATTACTTATATGCTCGACGTGTCTTCTATTTACAAGCTCGATATTATTTTAGGATCATGATACTTTCCCTCAGTTTCTCGATACCGTTACTTATAATTTCAAGAGTTTATTTATTTCTCAACTTGATCATTTTGTTTTGTAAATGCCAAATAATTTTGTGAAGAATTTTTATTGTTGAACTTTGAAATTTGAAAGCTTGATTTTGAAAGTCACCTTTGGATTGAATCGACAGTAAATAAACCTTTTAAATTTGGTAAAAATATGGATCAAATTTTCCTTCTTATCTTTCTAGGCTGAATGACTTCATAGACGAATTTTTGTTGCTTAAATATTTTTACCCCAGCTGGTTTTTCAGAGTAAACTTCCTTCCCTCGGTCTGAGTTTCTTGGATGATTATTCGATGATTTTCTTTGTCACATGAGATTATATGAGCATGAAAAGTTACCTGACTTTTCCTTTGAAGGTTGCTTTAACTTTTCCTTGGGGAAAGATTGATCGTGTTTGATTTCTCTTCCTCTAGAAGATTGCTTTGGCCCATCTTTAAGATGGAAGTAGACTAGTTTGGTTAACTTCTTTATCGCCCCTTCTATACCTTTTATGTAAGGCTTAAGGCTGATTGGTGCACTGGCTAGGTTATCTTAGGCGGGACCAAAGTTTAACCCGTACTCCCTCTAGGAGGCACTTTGGACATGCCTTATAGGTGGAACCGAAGGCTGTTGGTCGATGTTTGGGCCAAGCCATCTTAGACGGGACAAAAATCTCACCCGTCCTCTCTCTGGGAGGTGCTCTAGATAGGCCTTATAGGCGGGACTGAAGGCCGTTGGTCGGTGCTTTGGCTAGGCCATCTTGGACGGGACCAAAGTCTAACCAGTCCTCCCTCCAGGAGGTGCTTTGGATAGGTCTTATAGGTAGGACCGAAGGCTGGTTGGTGCTTTGGCTTGGCCATCTTAGGCAGGACCAAAGGCTTACTCCATCCTCCCTCTAAGAGGTGCTCCAGCCATGCCACGTATGTGGGACCGAAGGTTTGTGGTGCTTTGGCCAGGCTTTATAGGCGGGACCAGAGGCTTACTCTGACATTCCTCTAGGAGGTGCTGCGGTCAGGCCTTATAAGCGGGACCAAAGGCTTATAATGCTTTGACTAGGCCCTTGTAGCGGGATCAAAGAATTTTCCTTTATTTTATGAGTTTCTTTCTTTCCACCGATTATCCATTCGGTAGATATACTTATCTTAATTTCTTTATTTATCCATTATAGGAAAATAAAGTCTCAGATACTCGACATTCCAAGTTCTTTCTATTACATTACCATCATGTTGGCTTAGTTGATAAGTTCCTGGTAGGACTACTTCGTGGATAACAAGTGGCCCTTCCCAGTTTGGTCCGAGTGGTCCATCTGTCATATTTTTGGTATTTTCCATAACCTTTCAAAGCACCAAATCTCCTTTTGAAATGATCTCCCTCTAACTTTGAGTTGTAGTATCTTAATATCCTTTATTGATATTCGGCCGTTCATATGGCTGCTTCATCTCTCAATGCATTGATTAAATCTAGGGTTCTTTTCTTAACTCTTTATTGGGTTCAAAGGCATTTGCAATCCTTCGATGGGATGGTATTTCAACTTCGACTTGAAGCATTTCTACATATTCATATGTTAAATAAAATGGAGTATGTCTATTTGTAGTCTTAGTAGAAGTTCGATATGCCCAAAGCATAAGTTGTAGTTCTTCTACCCAATTTCCTTTTGCTTTGTCTAGCCATTTCTTAAGGATAGTCTTGATGGTTTTGTTGGCAGCTTCGATGGCTCCATTAGCCTTGGGATGAGCTATAGTTGAAAACTTTTGATTATCCCATTCTTATTGCAGAATCTAGTGAATTCCTCACTTTCAAATTGGGTCCCATTGTCGGATATTATTTTATTCGATATTCTAAACCGGGTGACTATTTTCTTCATCACAAACTTTAACACTTTTCCTGATGTTATATTTGGCAATGTTCTGCCTCCACCCATTTAGTAAAGTAATTTATGACTACTGCTACAAACTTGGCTCCGCCTTTTGATATAGGCAATGATCCTAATAAGTCAATTCCCCACACATCAAAGGGTCATGGACTTGAGATCGGAGTTAACTAATTTGGTGGTATATGCGGGATTACTGAAAACCTCTGACACTTTTTACATCTCTTTACATAATTCACAGCGTCATTATCCATATGGGGCTAATAAAAACCTTGTCTAATGACTTTTTTGGCCAACTTCATGCCATTCGAATGATCCCTGGAGAACCATTCATGAGCTTCTCTTAAAAATTTTAAACCATTCTATGGACTAATACATCTCAAATAAAGAAGCGAATATCCTCTTTTATATAGTATTCCATTCAATATAGTAAACGTTGGAGCTTGGTATCTTATCCTACTAGCTTCTCTTTTATCTTTTGGTAGTTTCCCTTCCACCAAGTATTCAACAATGGATGTCATCCAATTGCTCTTATATTGATTATTTATTTCTGTATGAATGGTTCCTTTCTGGTTTCACCATTACTACTTCCCAGTTTATTTTCTTTTTCTGTGTGTATAAGAGCTTGGGTTCTAGTCAATGCCATGGTTTCATTTTTTGGTTCAAGGGCTTTTTCCTTAATATTGGGATTTTGTTCGAAGCCTACGGGCATAATTCGAGTTTTTGAGGCTCCTCGCGAGCTAGCTAACTTGGCCAAATGGTCGGCTTGAGAATTCCTCCCACTGTGTACTTGGTGTATCGAAAAATCTTCAAACTCGGCCAACATTTTCAATATCTTCTTATAATAAAGGATCAATCTTGCATCCTTCGTTTGATAAGGTTGATTTAGCTGATTAACCATTAATTAGGAATCATTGAAAATTTCAATCCTCGAGATTTTTAACTGAAGTTCTAAGGTAAGTCCTGCTATCATCGATTCATATTCAACCATGTTATTGGCGGTGGGGAAACCTAACTTTATTGCATAATGTAATCGGTGTCCATTAGGAGTAATGATTACATATCCCGCACCAGCCCCTTGCTCGTTTGAGACTCTATCAACGAACAATTACCATTTAGGCTTCAGATCTTTTTCCTTTTTCGATTTTTCTTCAATAAACCCTATACATTCATTATCGAAATCAGCCAAAGCTTGTCCTCTGATTGCCATTCGGGCCTAGAATTCAATCTTATACCGACTCGGTGCTATTCCTCATTTTACTAGCCTTCCCGACGTTTCGGGTTTACTGAAGGTTTGCTTAAGTGGAAAATTAGTTAAGACCTTGATTGGGTGCGCCTGAAATTAGTCTCTTAGTTTTTAGCAGTGAGAATTAAATAGTATGCCAACTTATTTATAACCGGATATCCAACTTCTGCCGCTTTAAGCCTTTTACTAGTACTGGAAGCCGAGTCTTATTTTCTTTTCTTACTAGAACTGAACTTACTGCATGTTAGGAGATTGCCATGTAAAGGTACAAGTTTTCCTTCTATAGGACTAGATAAGATTGGAGGTTTTTCAAGATGGTCTTTTAATTCTTTGAAGGCTTTTCGACAATCTTCTCCCCACTCAAAGTTCTTCTTTTTCTTAATCACATCAAGGAAAGGGATGCACTTATCAGTGGCCTTATAGATAAATCTGTTTAAAGCTGCTACTCTTCCATTTAGGCTCATCGCATCTTTAATTTTTTTGGCTTTGCCATGTCCTTAATTGCTTTGTTTTGGTCAAGATTGGTCTCAATTCCTCGAGCACTGACGATATCTCTTAGAAATTTCCTAGATTGTATTCCAAAAGAGCATTTTTATGGACTCGGCTTCATTTTGTACATTCTTAGTACTCCAAACATTTCTTCAAGGTCTTTCAAATTGTTTCTCTTGGGACTTAACTAGCATACCGTCCACATACACTTTTATTTTTCGTCTGATTTGTTCCTTAAACATTATGTTTATTAACCTTTGATACGTGGCCCATGCATTCTTCAGCCCAAAATGCATAGCAGTAAGTCCCTTAGTTTGTTATAAAACTTGTGTTTTCTTCATTTGGTTTGAACATGGGGATTTGATTATATCCTGGGTATGCATCCATAAAGGTTAATAGCTTATTTTCGCTGGTGGCATCAACTAATTGGTCTATTCTAGGCAAAGCATAGCAATTTTTAGGGCATGTCTTATTCAAATTAGTATAATCGACGCACGTTCTCCATTTTTGATTGGACTTTTTAACTAGTACAGGATTATCTCATTTAGGGTAGATCATTCTCTAATGAACCCATTCTCAAGCAATCTTTTAACTTCTTCCTTTAATGCATCAGCTCAAATTTTATCAAACAGCCTTTTCTTTTATCGAGCAGGGAGGATATTTGGATTTGTATTTAGAGTGCAGATCATAATTGCTGGATCTATTTCGACCATGTCGACCATGTTTGAGTGAGTCTAGGAAAACACATCCTAGCTAGATTGGAGGAATCAGATACGGCTCTCTTATGGGATTATCCCCTAGTTCTTTTCCAATTTTCACTGTTTTGGTTGGATCAAGCGAATCTAAGCTTACCTCTTCTAGATCTTTGATAGATTTCATTCTTCCTTACTCATTTCTACAATCTAACTCAATAATGATTTCTTCACCCTCGGTTTCATTGGTTATCTGGTTGCCTTATTTTCGTTTTCTTTTTCTCTTGGAGAAGTTGAATCTTTTCAGCACATTCATAGGATTTTCACCTACCTTTTCCTGTTTATTTGCCTTGAATAATAGGCTTCAAAAGCTTCCATTCAAGGGCTTCTTAGTTTTAGTTTTGTTCAATTTACCTTTCTTCGAGTCGTATAAGAAGTGCCATCTTTATTAAATTGCTCGAGCATAGCAAAATATAGTTCTCGAAAGCTAAACTTCTCCCTCTTATGGTTCCCCAACCATTTTTAGTTACGAACTTCACCGTTAGATGTTTAGGTAAGACAAATGCATCCACTTCATCTAGAGCAGGCCTCCCAAAGAAAGCATTATAATATGAGGGTTGGTCCATTATCACGAAAAGCGTTAATGGTTCTGGAGTATAGGGGAATACCCACTTACACAAAGAGTATCTGCCCCATTGGAGTAGATCCTTTATTATTAAACTCAAAGATGGGTCTAAATCTTTGTTCCAACTTCCCCTTCGGAATGTTCATTTGATCAAATGAGTGTTTGAAAATGACATTTACTGCGCTTCCAATGTCTACCAAGATCTTTGTCACCATAGAAAGCCCAATTTGAGCAGTTATCATTAGCGGATCGTTATGTGGATGACGGATTCACTTTAGTTCTTGTTGAATTACTGTCAAATTAAGCATTTGGAGTGAGATCTGCAATTCTTGAATGGTGGCTCTTTCTTAATAGAGAAGATTCCATCTTTTGCTTCCCTTGCATGTCTGCTATTATCCCCTTTGCTACTTTCGATGATGTGGGGACCTCCTTGAACGACATCTATGCGATTAACTGAAGGAATAAAGTCTTTTTGTGAATCATTCTCTACAAAGTTAGCAACATTAGTCGAAGGCCTCTGATTATTCCCCTCGGGATGAGAAGACTTCTGAGTTTTCTTAATGAACTCCTTTAGAGATTCTAACCTAATCATATTTTAAATTATACCCGCCAAGACACGACATTCGTCGGTCTTATGCTCATTTGCTTTGTAGTAGGCACAATAATCTCCCCCTTTCTCAGGTTCATGATGGTTCCTTGCTCTGTAGGCGGTGGGGAAATATCCACTATCTTTGGCCACCACAAAAATGTCGGAGATGGGTTTGTTCAAGTCTACATAATTAGATTTGGGTATTTTCTCCCATTTTCCTTTTATATTTTTGTCCCATTTTAGCTTTTTGTTAAGGCGATTGAAACCAAATTTCCACCCTTTTTCTTTGGTTGAGACTTCTTCCTGGTTGGTACATTTCGTCCATGCAGATTAACTTATCGGCTTAGAAATGGGAGTCTTGTAGATCTCTGCATTCATGAACATATAACTCTTTCCAATATGGAGTCTGCTTGGTTAACCTTGAACGCACTGCCATCAACTTCACCTTATCAATCATATTTTCTGCTTTTAGTGCTTCTATATTGAATCTCCTTAGCGCCAAGAAATTCCCCTGGAATTTTCTTGACATTAGCTAGCACATTGGAATCTATGATAGGGTCTTTGCATATGCAAAACCATGCTGAAAATACATAAGAAAATTGTTTCTAGGAGTAGATGATCTTTTCCTAGTAGTGCCTATACCATTTGGCAACTGCTACATGGAAAGTTATAGGGAAAAGCCTGTATCAAACTGCCCCAGAAGCGTTATGCAAGTCCATTTGACTTTAGAAAGGTAAAAGAAGACCATCAGAATCAGTGGTTCCATCATACTTCAGCGATGGGATGAGATTTTAACAGTCATTATCTTTTTGTAAAAGGAGCTTCTCAAAATTTATTATTTACCCTTGGGTCAAGGGTCCTCTTCCCATTAAGATTAAGCATATCCTTCACTATTTTTGGCCATGTCCCTTAAGTAAGTTCTGTCGTAACGATTGTCCCCTTTGTAGAGCTTATATCCTTTGTATGAGATCGAGTTGTCTAATTGCTCGGGAGATGTTCTTGCTAGCCTTTCTTAGTTCTTCTTTCGATGGTTCATCTAAGTCGTGTTGTCTTCTTATGCTTGCGATACTGGAGAATACATTGCCAACCCTTCGTTTTGGGTTTTTCTGTTTCTTTGTGGGCCCGTGATACTTTTGCCCTTATCTTTACCTATAACAACCCGCAAATCCGCACAATTAAAGCTGATAATTAACCAAACATGTCCAACCCAAATTGAATGGAAATACGAATAGTTATGGGAAAGAAAGAAGAAAGAAGAAAGAAGAAGATAAAAGAAAACGAAGAGAAAAAGGAACTGAAAATAACACAGAGTCTCACAATCGCAGCGGAACAATATATAATATCAATGATCTTTACAAAAGAGAAACTATAATATACATACATCAAATCAGAATACACAAATAACCAATCATCAGCCTAGACGGTTATAGCAACTTGTCCTCATAATACTGATAATTTCAACAATGCAGCGGAAAATAAACTAATAGGGAATACGTCATGAAGACCTCTAGCTCGACTTCTGAGCTCTAATGCATCCAAAACAATCTGTAAATATGCTTGGTCTGACCCGAGCCTTATAATAAAATAGCACCCAAGTCAGTCTGGTAAACCAGCATGAGAAAACATACCTAGTTGGATTTTTAAAGTTATCAAACTCTTTTCAAAATAAGGTATCTCGTAAGACCATGCCGCACATAATCACAGACGGGTTTTTACCTTACGATAACCAAAACATTTTCTATATAAAATCCAGTGATATTATAATTATTTCTAGGGTAAAAATACTTATTAATCATAGCCGAAAAGTTTGCACTAATTAAATTCTAGCATACTAGGTTCTACAATCAAAACCGTAAAGGCATGTATTAGATATCGGACCCCATACTATGACAAGGTTAGGAACTACCTTCAGATGGTACATCTCTACATAAAATGCACTGGGGTTTGGCAAGAACATCTTATACCCCTGCCATATAGGACTGGCCTACCACTTGACTAGTAGTACCGAATATGATCACCCATTTCGTTAATGGGCCCCGAAGTATACATGAATAGGTAGTCAACGATCTAGATTTGGAATGACTATACCTTGATGGGAGTGACCCACTTGGCCTTGCTGCATGGCCGACTTTTTTCATTTCCCAGTTGATGAGGCTTGGGGCTAATTTTTACCTTTATATAGGACTTCCTACTTGGAATGCTGACACCGCCTTCCAAGCAATAATGCAATGCCAGCATTGATCTATACAAGTTCGTTCCGGGATTGAACGAAACCGAAGGCGACACTTCTACTACATGCCTTTCGGAATCATCCTTGGGATTAGTAGCAAGTAGCCCTTGCACTTCAAAAAGCTCCATTTCGATTATCTTCAAGTTATTCCAATTCGAAACGCTTATGCCGGTTCGAAGTGGGTTTCGAATAACATATCCTATCCCGGTCTCTTCGAAACAAATTCGATAATTTCCGATGAACTCAACCCTGGCTCTTTAGGAAATAAAGAGTCAAAAATAAGAGTGGATATCACCTCCTAACCGTTAGTGTATGGATTTCCTTATCGTTAACCCTTGGAAAACGAAATGAGATTTGTACGCACAGTACAACATCACCGGAGATGACTATGCCATATAACTCACATGTTTCTTTTAAATATTTCCGAAGTTACGTTTTGGGTCTAAATTCGATAGTCGGTTATTTAACTATCGAATAAAGAACATTTAAATCAGGGATTTAATCCCATAGGGAAAAATCAACATTGGCTAAGCACATAAGCAATCACTAGCCTCCTAAATAACCCTTTCATTAATTGATTTCACTTTTGTAAATTACATGTATAAAAATACCTTTACAAAGATATACCCACAAATTCCTATATTTTCAATACTTGGAAAAATATATCTATATACTTATCTTAAGGGTATAAGTATATTCATAGAACGGAGGAAGATTTCCTTTACACAAAATTCAAGAATAATTTATAAATTCCTTTATAAATCTATAAACCAGTTTATAACCCCATTAATTCATCTTTGAAATCATTTATAAAACTCCCTTTTATATACCTAAAATCATTTATAAACCCTTGGTAAATCCATAAAACCATTTATAAACTACTTTTATAAATCTATAAACCCATTTCTAAAATCCATTTTATAAATATCTAAGACCACTTATAAAGCTCTTTTTTCCCTTTAACTAATCTTCCTTTAAGTTTCCCAAACCATGTTATAAGATTCCTCTAATTAAACCCACATCTTTTTATAAAACCCTATTTATAAATCTCGAAAACATTTATAAATAAATTCTAATCATTTACTTTAAAGCACTATTATACAATAATAAACGGTATAAATAAATAGTAATTAACTTCAAAACATCTTAAAAATGATAATTAATAATTTCAAAACATTCTTAATAAAACAATTATAATTTATCTTCAACATTATTAAGAAAAATAATGATTAATTTTTGAAACTTTATCGATAAATAATTATGATTAATTTCAAACCATATTGATAATTTAAATAATTAAGTTTTCAAAATATTAAAATATTGATAAACAACTTTAAAACAATATTAATATAAATAAACAACCTTTAAAACATAAATATACTTCCTTGATAAAAATCCATACTTAACTTTCAACACAATCATTTCCATATTTATAAATATCCTTCTATTTTATAACATATCGTTTAACATGTCCAAATATATCCTCACTTTCAATTTTCGAAATGGAATCGACTATTTTTCTAAATAGACATCCCACATCTTATTATAAATCCACAATTGTCATTTATTTATTTCCCCAATTTATCCAATGATAAAAGTTTCGCTTTAATTTATAAAAATGCCATTATAATCTATCCTTTTATCAATAAAATAGGATTTTACAAATCTTTCACTTTATTTGTAAAATGCCACATTTATACATTCTCACATTTATAAACTTCCACATTTATAAATAAATCTTAATATATTTATATGTATATATCACTTTATATAAACGATTAATATATATTTATACAAAAATATTTCTATCTTCTTTTTAAAATCGTGTTCCTTTATTATAAAAGATAGACTTATTTTTAAGATTTTTAAAATCTTTAGTATACAGTATATAAAATCTCTATTTAAAATATTTCATAAAACTATTAATTTATAATATCCGACATCATACCTTTTTTTTCTGTAAATAAATTCCTTCTTTCAATAATTCAAAAATAATTATTAAAACATATAAATTTTCAAAATCACTAAAAATCCTTCTGAAACTAAATATTCACTTTACAGTATTTCAAAAACTAAAAATATGGCCCAGTGCTACTATGCCATTAAATAGGGAAAAATCATATATTTCATCAAATATGGCATCCAACACATCATATATCAAAATATATGAAAAATAAAATCAATAATATGAGGAATCCAGTTGGATCCCTCCAACCTGTCCCCCTTCAACATATGAAGTATATAACCAAATAATATAAATCAATCGCTTTGAGGCGGAATCGTATACAAAGGGTCATCCGCTCTTGCATGGGAACGTAATAGGGTCTCATCCGCTTCAGGGGCGGAAATATATCCAAACCAACTAATAAAATAGTAAATCATCCAAACAGTCAAGAAACAATCAATAATTAAATTATCCATATTTATATAAAAATATAAGTGGACCAGAGAGGTGAGTTAACTCACTCTAATTTTAGTAATCGCTAAAGTGTTCCGGTTTGAATTAAAATTGAACAGACGTTCAATTTTAACCTAAATTTCTACTAGCTCCGAATCCATCCAATCCAACTCCATAACGTAGATTTCGCTGATATGATTGCAACGCAACTCGTCGCATTTAATTTCGACCTCGTATGAAAAAGTTATGAATTAATGAACTTTTGAAATAATTAAATGATAATTAACTTAAATTAATTAAGTTTAAAATATTTAATTCACCTTCCCTCCCTCTTCACACTCATTTGTTCCAGGCCACAATTTTTTTTCCTCTTAAACTTTGACTACGTTATTCCTCGATTTTCGCCGCCGCGGTTCATTGCACGCTACCTTAGCTACGCCTCGCCTAATGCCAGCAACGTGATTTCCCCCCTTCGCCTCCGCTCACGCCAAATCCGAGACCCAAATGCCACCAAACGTGGCCAAAATCCGACCACCACGGCGCTCTAATTCCAATCACCATCGTTGAAGTTGCTCCCCTCGTCGATCTCTACGTTCTTCTAGTTGGGGTCGAAGGCTGATACGGTCTGTGGTGGTGCCGATTGGTCGCGGTTGTTGGATGTGGAGCTAGAGGAAATGGCGGCTGGAGCTTTCTTAGATTAGGGTGACAAAAAATGATGGCCTTATATAGAAAATTTCAAAGCACTATTCACATGTTAAATTTTCGAACTCCAAACGAGGTGTACCGCCTGGCATTATATATGTAATACACCTATTCCGAACACAATGGGACTAGTATCGAGACTCAATTCCATCATATACAGAAATTAGCTTTTCAAAACCAAATTATAAAAATTTAAATTACTTTAATTAATTTCTACGTGTTTCGAGCTCACATGACCAAACGATACATCTGATCGCCATGAAATTCGACGGCATACTATAATTCACTATTACGATCCAATGAAACTGGTTTCGTTGAAATCTGAGACAGTGCCCGAAAGGCTATTTTCAACTGTTAATTAAAACACTTCAGATCACTTTTAATTCAAATTTAAAAGTTTACTATCTTCATTCTTATTCAAATAGAATTTAAATCAACTTTCTAAATCATTTTTATCCACATTAAATTCAAGATTTAATTATTTAAACAATTCGAATTATTCAAATAACCCTTATATTTGAAATTCAAGTTATTTAACTTTTCAATATTTAAAATCAATTAAATATTCCATATTCAAATGACTGAAATTCTGGGTCGTTACATTCTCCCCCCTTAAAGAATTTCATCCCCGAAATTAACAGGTAAGAAAATGTCACAACCCCATTAACTTTTCAAAACCAATTTGTTGAAACTATGTTATAACATTTTCTAAATCTTTAATTTCATCCATAGATTTAACTAATACCATTCTAGGTTATAACATAAAAATCAAATTTTAGTCATCAATTATTTTTCGAAATTCTCAGAAAAATTTTAACGTCTTAAATTTACGGAAAATTTTGCCAGCGTCTCCTTTGCACGGCTCGATCGGAAAATTTTTCAACATATATATAATCACAAATATACATCTCATCTTTGAGGATGAGGCATCCCATAGGAAAAAAAATATAAAAATACGATATGTAATCCAAGATGTGTACCTTTTATTAGTATTAGCAAGCATATACAACCAATATAAATGCGAAAGCGAGCTCCAAATGCGAAGCATACGCCATCCGCACCTACTAATCACTCAACAACCAATGAGAACATGTATATAGAAAGTAATATACATATATAGCATAAACTATATAATTACCAAATGCAAATGTAGCAAATGTAACAAGAGAAACCATCAAACAAATAATATCCATCCAATTAATTTATCATCATATCAATTTGCATTTTCAAATGTCAACATTATATTTATACACTTTCATTTCTTATTAACATTCAATTAATTCATTTTCAATTTATTTACATTCAATTAATTTACATTCAATTTATTCCCATTCAATTGATTTACATTCAATTATTAACATTCACTTTGTTTTCATTCATTTTACTTGCATTCACTTTAAATTAATTTTATGTTTAACATTTCATTGCATACTAAATTCATTTATGGACCATTTTATGACATTGTTACATTTTAACTTTCCTAAGTTAAATTTTATTTCATTATCACTTAGTATTATTCTTCAATACCAATATTATTTATCAACCGTTCCATACAACAATTACTTAAGTTTATTCCAAACATTTTATACTACACAACTCATATTCATTATTCCTTCACAACTAAAGTTTATATTTAATTTTATCAAACAACATTCTAAAACATATTCAATTCATTTTACAATTAAGTTGAATTTCATTCTATAACTCAAGTTCATATCCATTTCATTAATTCATTACAAATCACAATCAATTTCATTTAACTTTACTTAAGTAAAATTTCTTTTCAAAATTCATTTTATTTAACTTAACTTAAGTTAAATTTCATTTCATATTTTAATCTCAAATTTACTTTTCTTAACATTCATATTCAACAAATTTAAAAATTTGTATTAACTTACTAATTCTCAAAAATTTATACGTTATAAAAGTTATTTCCTCATATTTATCAAATTATACTTTAGATTTCAAAATCAAGACTTGTTTTACCAGAACATAACTTCAATGGTAGCAATTCATCACTTAGAAACTCGAAAATGAATGCCGATGATGCCGCAGTCACCACCGGAATTATTTTTCAGCAACTAAAGCGAGTTCAGTGCTTTTTATCTCTTTTAAATCCCATTTTAAAATATTTCTAACCAAAATATTTTCAAAATAATACTATTATTATTCTTCCAAAACCTTTGGAAAACAATTTTCAAAACCAATGGGATTTAAATTCTCAAATTTCTTGTTTTAAATCAATTTTTATTTGAAAATCATATTTATAAATATATTTATACAATTTCATTTCCTTTCCATTTATAAACCACATTTACAATTCATATTTATATAATCTCGCTTCTTATGTAATATTATTTCACAAATGTTGATTATTTTAATTATAACCAATACTCTATAATTCATACTTATAAATTCACTTTCTTATATAACTCATTTTACAAATGTTTATCTTTGTTTAGATTATAATAATAACAACTTTTATTAGAACAACAAACAACAAATGATAATAATCAAATATTATCATTCACTAATAACCAACACACCATATATAACTATAATAATTTCTAGAAAATTATTCTTTTATATATAAAATATAATCCAGGAAAAATTATTTCATTTACCAATTCTCAAAACAATATTTTGTTGGTTTGGCTTGTTTCAGTGTTTAGAAACCCCTATCGATATCGTGGCATTCCACGTACTGACAAGAGTTCATGAGCCACTCAACAAATAAATTAACACAACATATAACATTTTTATATTACTAAAAAATACGCGATCATATCAATAATACACTCAAAACTCATAGTAAGGCATACCATTACCTTATCTCTAAATGAGTTGCCCCACCAAAGCCAAAGTTCTTGCTTAACCTTGCACTCTGATACCAAGCTGTAACAACTCGCAAATCCGCACAATTAATGCTGACAATAAACCACACATGTCCAACCCAAATTGAAACAAAAGACGGATAGTTATGGGAAAGAAAGAAGAAAGAAGAAGAGAAAAGAAGAAGAAGAGAAAAAGGAACTGAAAACAAGACAGAGTCTCACAATCGCAGCGGAACAATATATAATATAATATCAATAATCGTTACAAAAGAGAAATTGTAATATACATACATCAAATCAGAGTACACAAATAACCAATCATCGGCCTGGACAGTTAAGCAACCTATCTTCACAATACGAATAATTTCAACAACAATGCAGCAGAAAAATAAACAAATACGGGAATACGTCATGAAGACCTCCAGCTCGCCTCCTAAGCTCCAATGCATCCAAAACAATTAGTAAATATGCTCGGTCTGACCCGAGCATTATAATAAAATAACACCCGAGTCAAGTTGGTAAACCGGTGTGAGAAAATACACCCACTTGGATTTTTAAAATTATCAAACTCTTTTCAATGTAAGGTATCTCGTAAGACTACGTCGCACATAAACATAGACGGGGTTTTACCTTACGATAACTGAAATATTTTCTATAGAAAATCCAGTGATATTATAATAATTTCTAGGGGACAAATACTTATTAATCATAGCCGAAATTGTTACATTAATTAAATTCCAGCATATTAGGTTCTAAAATCAAAACTGTAAAGGCACGTATTGGATATTGGATCCCGTACTATGATAGGGTAAGTAACTACAATCCGATGGTACATCTCTAGATAAAATGCACCGAGGTCTGACAAGAACATCTTGTACCCCTGCCACATAAGACTGGCCTACCACTTGACTAGAAGTACCGAATATGATCACCCTTTTCGTTAATGAGCCCTGAAGCATACATGAGTAGGTAGTAATCGATCTAGATTTCGAATGACCATACCCTGATGAGAGATCCACTTGGCCCTGCTGCATGCCCGATTTTTGTCATTTCCCAGTTAATGAGGCTTGAGGCTATGTTTTACATTTATATAAAATTTCCCACTTGGAATGCTAACACTTCCTTTCAAGCAATAATGCAATGCCAGCATTCATCCAAACAAGTTCGTTCTAGGACTGAACAAAACCGAAGGCACCACGTCTACTATATCCATTTTGGAATCAACCTCAGGATTAGTAGCAAGTAGCCCTTGCACTTCAAAAAGCTCCATTTCAATTATCTTTAAAATATTCCAATTCGAAACGCTTATGCCGGTTTGAAGTGGTTTTCTGATAACATATCTGATCCCGGTCTCTCCATAACAACATTCGATAATTCCCGGTCAACTCAACCCTGGTTCTTTAGGAAATAAACAGTCAAAGATAAGAGCAGAGATCACCTTCTAACCATTAATGGATGAATTCCTTAACGTTTGTCCTAGGAGTACGAAATGAGATTTATACGCATACTACATCATCATTGGAGATGACTATGCCATATAACTCACGTGTTTTTCCTAGATATTTCCAAAGTTACGTTTTCGGTCCAAATTCGATAGACGGTTATTTAACTATCGAATAGACAACACTTAAATAAGGGATTTAATCCCGTAGGGAAAAACCAACATTTGTTAAGCACATAAGCAATCACTAGCCTCTTAAATAATCCTTTCATTAATTGAAATCACTTTTTTAAATTACATGTATAAACATACCTTTACAAAGATATACCCACAAATTCCTATATTTTTTATACTTGGAAAAAAATATCTATATACTTATCTCAACGGTATAAGTTATTCCATAATGGAGGAATATTTCCTTTTCACAAAATTCTAGAACAATTTATAAATTCCTTCATAAATCTCTAAACCAATTCATAACCCCATTCATTCATCTCTAAAATCATTTACAAAACTCCCTTTTATAAATTCCTAAAATCATCTATAAACCCTTTATAAATCCATAAAACCATTTATAAACTACTTTTTTAAATCTATAAACCCATTTCTAGAACCTCTTTTATAAATATCTAAGATCATTTATAAAGCTCTT
Source organism: Allium fistulosum (assembly GCA_030737815.1). NCBI lineage: Eukaryota > Viridiplantae > Streptophyta > Magnoliopsida > Asparagales > Amaryllidaceae > Allium > Allium fistulosum. The sequence goes on from CM060903.1 coordinate 448,795,275, forward strand.
TTTACCCTTTAACTAATCTTCCTTTAAGTTTTCCAAACCATGTTACAAGATTCCTCTTATAAAAATTACATCTATTTATAAAACCATATTTATAAATCTCGAAAACATTTATAAATAAATTCTAATCATTTACTTTAAAACACTATTATATAACAATAAACAATATAAATAAATAGTAATTAACTTCAGAACATCTTAAAAACGATGATTAATAAGTTCAAAACATTCTTAATAAAAAAAAAATTATCTTCAACATTATTAACAACAATAATAATTAATTTCCAAAACTTTATTGGTAAATAATTATGATTAATTTCAAACCATATTGATAATTTAAATAATTAAATTTTCAAAATATTAAAATATTGGTAAACAACTTTAAAACAATATTAATATAAATATACAACCTTTAAAACATAAATACCTCCTTGATAAAAATCCATACTTAAATTTCAACATAATCATTTCCATATTTATAAAGGTGTATTTATTAATCTCCTTCTATTTTATAACATATCGTTAACATCTCCAAATATATCCTCACTTTCAATTTTTGAAATGGAATCAACTGTTTTTCTAAAACAACATCACACATCTTATTATAAATCCATAAATATGATTTATTTTTTTCCTAATTTATTCAAATATCAAAGTTTCCCTTCTAGTTATAAATATAACATTTATAATCTATCCTTTTGTCAATAAAATAGGATTTTACAAATCTCACTTTATTTGTAAAATGCAACATTTATACATTCTCACATTTATAAACTTCAACATTTATAAATAAATATTAATATACGTATGTGTGTGTATGTGTATCACTTTATATAAACGGTTAATAAATATTTATACCAAAATATTTCTATCTTCTTTTTAAAACCATATTCCTTTATTATTAAAAATAGACTTTTTTTAGGATTTTTAAAATCTTTATTATATAGTTCAAAAAATCTCTGTTTAAAATATTTCATAAAACTATTAAGTTATAATATCCAACATCATACCTTTTATTTTCTATTTTTTTAAAGAAATTACTTCTTTTAATAATTCAAAAATAATCATTAAAACATATAAATTTTCGAAATAACTTAAAATCCTTTTAAAACTAAATCTTCACTTTATAGTATTTCAAAGACTAAAAATATGGCCCAGTGCTACTATAGCACCAAATAGGGAAAAATCATCTATTTCATTAAATATGGCATCCAACACATCATATATAAAATTATATGAAAAATAAAATCAACAGCCTGAGGAATCCAATTGGATCCCTCTAAACTGTCCCCCGGCATCACATATAGTATATAACCAAATAATATAAAGCAACCGCTTCGAGGCGGAATCGTATACAAAGGGTCATTCACCCTTACACGGGTACGTAATAGGGTCTCATCCGCTCTAGGGCCGGGAACATATCCCAACCAACTAATAAAACAGTAAATCATCCAAACAGTCAACAAACAATCAATAAATTATCCACACTTATATAAAAATATAAGTGGGCCAAAGAGGTGAGTTAACTCACTTTGATTTTAGTAATCGCCAAAGTGTTCCGGTTTGAATTAAAATTGAACAAACATTCAATTTTAGCCCAAATTTTTATTAGCTTCGAATCCATCCAATCCAACTCCATAACGTTGATTTCACTGATATGATCACAATGCAACTCGTCGCATTCAATTTCAACCTCGTATGAAAAAGTTATGAATTAATGAACTTTTGAAATAATTAAATGATAATTATTTAAATTAATTAAGTTTAAAATTTTTAATTCACCTTCCCTCCCTCTTCATACTTGTTCGTTCCAAGCCGCGACTTTCTTTTTCTTTTTTTCCTCTCAAACTTTGACCACATTCTTCCTCGATTTCCGCCACCACCGTTCATCGCGCGCCGCTCCAGCTTTGCCTCGCCTAACGCCAGTATGCAACTTCCTCTATTCGCCTTTTCTCATGTCAAATCTGAGACCCAAACGCCACCGAATGCGGCCAAAATCCGACCACCACGGCGCTCCAATTCCAATCTCCACCGCTGAAGTTGCTCCCCTCGTCGATCTCTACGTTCTTCTAGTTGGGGTCGAAGGCCGATATGGCCTGTGGTGGTGCAGATTGGTCACAGCCGTTGGATATTGGAGCAAGGGGAAATGGCAGTTGGAGCTTTCTTAGATTAGGATTTTTGCAAATGATGAAAAATGATGGCCTTATATAGAAAATTTTAAAGCACTATTCATATGTTAAATTTTTTGAACTCCAAAAGAGGCGTGCTGGCTAGCATTCTATATGTAATACCCCTATTCCGAACACAAAGGAACTAGTATCGAAACCTAATTCCATCATATACAGAAGTTATATTTTCAAAATCAAATTATATAAATTTAAATTCCTTTAATTAGCTTCTACGTGTTTCGAGCTCGCGCGACCAAATGATACGTCCAATCGCCATGAAATTTGACGGTATAATATAATTCTCTATTATGGATCCAATGAAACCGGTTTCGTTGAAATCTGAGACAGTGCCCCGGAAGGCTATTTTCACACATTAATTAAAACGAATTATAATTAAAACACTTCAAATCACTTTTAATTCAAAATTTAAAAGTTTTTTATCTTCATTCTTATTCAAATAGAATTTAAATCAACTTTCGAAATCGTTTTTATCCACATTAAATTCAAGATTTAATTATTTAAATAATTCCAATTATTCAAATAACCATTATATTTGAAATTCAAGTTATTTAACTTATCATATTAACTTTTCAATATTTAAAATCAATTAAATATTCCTAATTCAAATGACTGAAATTCTGGATCGTTACATTACTTTTGAGCATGAGGTGTTTAGGTTTCTTCCTGGAGACTCCACTTCTTTTCTCCTTTTGATGAGCTTTTTGTCTTCGAAGATTTTTGAGAAAGAACTTCCTTAAGAAGCACTTGCATAACTGTAAGTCGTTGTTGTAAGTCTTGAATTTTAGCTTCGCTGCCTATGGGCTTTGCTGGGATTACAGGTTGTCCAATCTCTACATTCGTCAAATTGAAATTTGGGATGACATTATCCTCCAAGACTGCCTATTATTCGCCTTCTTCATTCAAAACATTAACTTTCTTGGTTCTTACCATTTTCCTGGAACAAAATTTTACTTAGTTTCGAAGTAAAGGAATGACAACGTGGACGTACAGCCTACAGGCCCTCCTTCTAGTGCCAAAATATTGAACCAAAATTTGGCCTAATACCTAAGATGTTGTATAAGGTGGCATTATTTGAAGATGTTCCAATAATACCCATTGGTTTTGATATAATCATGAAGGTATTCACAAGTTCAAATCATATATGGAAGGGTAAAATAGGCAAGTCACATAAATGCGTAATAGTCCTTTGTCCATGTCAATGAGCATAATAGTCAATGTGCGAGGTAAATTTCAATTTGAACAAGGGCTTAAGTAGCCTTGCGCAAATTAATAACATGCAAGTCAAAGTTTATTTGTGTTCAAATTCAAATTAGTTGCTATATGTGTGTCCATTGTCAAATATGCACATTCAAAGGAAAATATGCTATGCAACGTTAAATGTCCAAGTCCTTATTTGTTAGTGGTCAAAGAATTACAATCGGCTCTAGAAATCTCCAAATTGATGTAGAGTTTATAATATATAATCGAGGAATGGAGAAAGAAATGATTTTCCCCTCTCAAAGTGGCGAAGGGGGTCTATTTATAGAGATGGCAAATAGGCGGGATGGCTGATATGTGTCTCTTCGCCATCCCTTCATATGGTAGATACTCGGTAACTCTTATGTCTTCTGAAGTTCTATAATGAACCGTATTTTACGTATCTGAGGATCATAAAATATTTTTTTTTAGATTCATATGAGATCATATGACTCTATAACTTTTGGAAATGCCTATTAGAGACATTTTCTATCTTTACAAATTTTTCGAACAATTTTACCTCTGAAAACTTGTATTATCCATAACTTTTTATAGGTGCCGAGTTAGCTTTCAAGACTACTACCGTTGGAAAGATATGATAGTTTCCTTTTTGGTAGAGTGATCATAATAGCAATTTGAACTTTCCGACTATGAGATATAGCTGTTTAAATATTATCAGTTTTTGGAGCAGCTTAGCGGGTAATTAGTGAGTTTTGGGGAAAGTCTACTTACCCTTTTCAGGTTTGGAGGCTTTATATGGCTGACTATCATCCCCAAATCATTTTTACACCTTCTTCCATAGATCTAAGCCTTTATTAACCCATTCTCCATCCAAAACCTTCTCTTTTCTCCTACAAATCAAGTCAAAATCCTAGATTTGTCATAGATTAGCAAGGAGATTCATTAGAGATCTTCAAATCTACATTTTTGAAAAAGAAAACTTACACCTTTGTTGTTTATTTTTGGATCTACCTCGATTTACGTGTAAAACTTATGAGGATTTTGGTGAGTGATTTATCATCTCTCTGCTTACTATATATGTATCTATAGGTTTTGATATATTTTAAACTCACTTTTGAAGTCAAATTAAGGTTTTCAAACAACTTTCAGGGGCAAACCTGTAGCAAAACGGTTTTTAAATTGTTTAAAGCACCCTAATCATTTTGTTTAGGAGTCTTGTTCCCTTCGTATGTGATAGGTTATATTAGGAATGTAACTATATAATGATTTGCTATTGTTTGATGTGTATTTGGGTGTTTGGATGTTGAATGTGATGTGCATGCGTGTCGTGTTAGTGTAAATGCGTGTATGGTCGAAACGCTCATCGGAGCAACTTACATTTAGGAACCACGAAACCGGCCTTCGACGGCTAGGCTCTAGAGCATTTGGAGTCATATTGTTGCATAAGCGATGCATGAGGGTTGAAGAGTTAAGGGTAGCAATGAAATCGGTGCGATTTGGAGTGCAGGAAGTGCTATAGGATGTTGGGTCCATTGGTGGATAGGTCGGCAGCCAATCTTGGAATCTTGGTCGGTAAGTGGATGGGTTGGTGGTTGATTTTATAATCTTGGTCAGTCTTGGAATCTTGCTCGGTAGGTGGAAGGCTCAGTGGCGGTCGGGGATGGTCAATGGGTGACGGCTCGATAACCGAGTAGTGAAACATGGTCGATGGCCGGGTGGTGAAACCTGGTCGGTGACCTGGTGGTGGAACATGGTCATTGGTTGGGTAGGGGGACATGGTCGGTGGCCAAGAAGTGAAGCACGTTCGGTGATGGCAGTGTTCGGGGAACCGAGCATAGGAGTCGGTTTGGCTAGGAAGATTTGGTTCTAGCCTAGCTTGGTTCGGTCAGGAGTTGAACCGACAAGGGCGGAGCACAAAGTATAGCTATGGACTTTGAAGCAAGACTCGGGTTGCTTGGTAGTCTAGGGAGTTGGCTCAGGGTAAGGGTGGATGATCCCGGGATGGCTCTAGATGACTATGGGATGGCAATCAACGAAGTTTGATGACTTCGACGACTCGACATGACGAGTGACTATGGCATCTGGTGGTGGACCGAAAGGACGAGTTCTACGTGATAGCTTGTAGTGTAGAACATGAGGTTGTGATGCTCGTGAGTAAGACAGGGTCGTCTATATATAATCGAGGTAGCCCGTGTGTACCCATGTGTTTGGACGTCTGTGTGTGTCCAGTCCTTAGCCATCTGCATGGACATGAGTTGAGCATCTATGGGGTAATTCTACTATCAGTACATGTGTTAAGGGATCGATAGATGACTCTGTGGTTATGATTCTCATTGTTGTGGCACGGTAGTCTGCGTGTACCCAGTACAGTCTGCGTGTGCCCATATATTTGGATGTCTACTTGTGTTCAATCCTTAGCCATCTACGTAGGCAATGAGTTGAGCATCTGAAAGAGTTATCATATATCTAAAGCGCTTGAGTGAGAAATGCGAGGTTGTGTGATGGATGCTATGTTTGTTGTGTGCTTGATATGCTAAGTGATAACCCTATACCCATATTTTTCCACTTGTGATAGTAGTTTAGCATATATATGTTTATGTGCTAACTCTTTGGATGTAGGAACATGTCAGGTATGGCTGTTCATATCCTATACCCTATTTACTATATACAAGTTTTATAGTGTTTTGAGATTATATATCGCTCACACCAAACTATTGTCTAACCCGAGGTTTTATGCTTTGCTTCTTATTATCTCGGTACTTTAAATGAGTAGATTAGGATAGCCGGTCTGGATAACGCATGGAGCTGTATGGAGTATGAGTAGAAGGCTACACTTTCATATATATATATATACTTAGAGCTTATTATCGCTTATAATCCACTGTGTAGTATTGTGGAGCTACGTTTATACTTGTATTATTAGAGACAATTATAGGGTTTATCATGGAGATTTGGGATGTATAAACTCTTTACTTCAGTTTTGTATAATCTGCGAACCTAATGCACTCTGATGTTCTTATTTGTGGTTCATTTGATTATATCACTATCTCGCCTGTTTTTCATCTATATTGTTATATTATATTTTATCCGTGCGTTGTGAGATGTTCTACTGGTCCCGTGTTTGGATTTTCTTTACTTTTCACTCTAGGCTATCGTCCTACATCGACCGGGTACCTTCACAACGCATTATACATGTATGTTAGTTACCAGAGCTATATGGCGATCGTCATATCTGGTATCAAAGCTTAAGTTACGTAGATGGCCTAAGTTGATACCTTGATCCATTAGAGATAAGGAAGGAGCTATCGCCTTAGAATGGATCGAGCGATATATAATAGAGCGTATTTGTTATATTTCTGTTTTCAAAATTATATAGTAATATATTATAGTAAGTCGCATTGCATATATTAGTACCATTATGTAGTTTTCCTTTATGAGAGACTGATCGTTCTTGTTATAGTTTGTAATAATGGACAAGCTTATTGAGAATTCTGCACTGGAAGCTAAGGATGGAAGGGTTACCGGGATAGCTAATGATCCAGAAGTGCGGGCATCGTTCATCCGTATGATGGTGAGCATAATGCGAGAAACTCAAAGTGGAGCTACCAGGACAGTGGATATTGGTGCTCAAACGCAAGCGCAATAGGTTATTGTTCCTCAAGAAGAAGCTAAACCGCAATTAGGCAGATGTAGAAAGAGAATGAGTGATAACTAAGGTGGGAAACGTCCCAGAAGAAAGATGAACTAAATAAAGGTAAGTGAGTGCCGAGATGCTTTAGTTGCAAAAGGAGGGGTCATACCAGTGAGGACTGTAAGGACCCAAAAGGTGGTGAGAGGAAGTGCTTTAACCGTGGTAGGGCTGGACACATTAAGACAGTTTTTTTAGAGCTGGATAAGGAGGCACAACCCCAAATAAAGAATGGTCCGAGGAAGGGCAAGTGGGGGCCTATGTGCTATAACTGTAGACAGAGGGGTCATCTTAGCAAAGATTGCAGGAACAAGAAGAAAGGATGTTTTAACTGCAACAAGCTAGGGCATATCAAGAAGGATTGCCCAGAACTGCCAAGGAATAAGAAAGTTGTGTCTGCTTACGCTTTGAACGTTGTTCCAGCTTCGTCAAGTGCTCCATCGGCGAAGGATAAGGGGAAGGGCGTCATTGTACAGGGTATATTTTCTATTTATGAAATACATGTACATGTTTTATTCAATACCGAGGCTTCACATTCTATCATATCTAGTGATTTGGTATGGAGACTGGGATTGAAGCCCAAAACTGTTGATCGATCCTTGACTGTAACGAACACAGTTGGAGGCTCTACTAGTCTTTACATAGTTTGTCAAGACGTAGCCTTATCAAGTCATGGATGTTTTTTTGCTTGTGATTGCTTTGTTTTGAGTTTTGTGGGGTTCGATATTATACTATGGATGGAATAGTTAAGGAAGTGCGGTAGTGGTGGATTATGAGAGGCTATTGGTGACGATTGGGGCTGTGGAGGGGCGGACACTAGTGATTAGCTGCCTGCCAGTGGATGGAGTTATGGTTAGCTTTTTATATTCACTTAAGACAACACATGATGAGTTGTCATCTGTGCCTAGAGCGAGAGATTATTCAGACATATTCGAGAAGGTGACCGGATTGTCGTCACACTGAGAGATAGAGTCCCCCATAGACTTAGTAAAGGATGTCATACCAATAGTTGTGCCTTTGAAGCGTATGGCACCTAGAGAGCAGAATTGGAGGTGCAAGTGAATGACTTATTGAGGCGAGGGTTCATTCGTAGGAGTATATCCGAGTAGGGTGCACCGGTAGCATTCGCCACTAAGGCGGATGGCTCTCGGAGGTTGTGTGTAGCTAATCGTGAGATGAATAAGGTGATGAAGAAGAACAAGTATCCACCCTTGCAAATTATGACTTGTTCTGTTAGCTCCTCGGTGTTAGGGCATTCTCTCAGTTGGACCTTGTGATGGGGCTTCATCAACTGAGAGTGGCAAAGAAGGATGTATCGATTACAGCATTCTGTATGCCATTTTGGATTCTATGAGTGGTTGGTTGTGCTTTTCGGGCTAAGCAATGTGTCGACATACTTTGTTGATCTTATAAACTGTGTTTTTAGGGATCAGCTAAATGAGTTTGTATTTGTGTTCGTGGACGATATACTTGTTTATTCGAGGACGGAGGAAGAACACAAGGAGCATTTAACAATTGTACTCAAGGTGTTGAGGAAGCACCGATTGAAGGCGAAGTTTTCGAAGTGTCACTTCTGGAGGAGGGAAGTGCAATTCCTGGGTCACGTTGTTTCTGAGTAGGGTATTGCTGTAGATCCTGCGAAGGTGGCAGCAGTACATGACTGGGATCCGCCCAAGACCGCTATAGACATGAGAAGCTTCCTTGGACTAGCCGGGTAATATAGACGTTTTATCCCAGACTTCTCTAAGGTAGCAATGCCGTTAACCAACTTAACGAAAAAGAATCAAACTTTTATTTGGGACACGAGGTGCGAGCATGCATTTGTGGTCTGAAGGAGAGGTTGACGAGCATACTAGTGTTAGTTATTCCAAGTGGGAATGAGGAGTTAACAGTATACATAGGTGCCTGTAGTCCTGGACTTGGTGTGGTGTTGATGTAGAAGGAAAAGCTTGTCGCTTATGCTAGTCGACAGCTGAAACCGCACGAGTGGAAGTATCCAACTCACGATTTGGAGTTGGCAGCGATAGTATTTTCTTTGACGATATAGAGACATTATTTGCTTGGAGAGAGGTTCGAGTTGTATAGGGACCAGAAGTTGTTAAAGTACATATTCTCCCAGAAGGATCTGAACCTTCGACAGCATCGATGGTTAGAGTTCCTGACCTCCTACGACTTTAGCATTTCCTACACACCTGGTAAGGGAAATGCGTCGCTGATGCTTTTAGTAGGAGACATGCTTGCTTGGGGCGATGTTCCTAGAGTGAAAGCAGCTGGAGTTTATCACTGGCTATGATTTTAGACCTCGATGTGAGCTGGAGCCGGAGGTGTTGGTTAGCTTGACAATCAGAACTACCTTGATTGAACAGATCAGTGATAGTTAGAGGCGAGACACTAGACTAGCAGAGATCACGACGAAGATAGAGGAAGGGGTAGAGTCTGAGGAGATGAAGCAGTATGGGATCGACTGTGATGGTTCGCTCCATAAGGATGGAAGATTGTTTGTTTCCAAAGTCGATGGGTTGAGGGATGAGGTGTTATGAGAGTGCCATCATTTGAGATCGACTATACATTCTGGTGGCAATAAAATGTACTGTGACTTGAGATGGACATTTTATTGGGAAGGGACGAAACTGGATGTTGATACATTCATCTCGAAGTGCATGAATTGTCAACTGGTAAAGGCAGAGCAAAAGAAGTCGAGTGGTTTGCTACAACCGCTCGAGATTCCCAAGTGGAAATGGGAACAAGTTTCGATGGACTTCATCGATGGATTGCTGAGGACCAGAGGAGGGTACAATAGCATTTGGGTCATAGTCGAGCACCTTATTCATATCCGTTAATTCAAGTAGAATGGCATCCAAATTGGCCGAGTTGTATGTGAAATGAGTTGTGAGATTCCATGGTATGCCGAAGAGCATTATGAGCGACCGAGACTCTTTGTTCACTAGCGGGTTTTGGAAAAGCTTACAAGAGGCTCTAGGGGAAAAGCTGCATCTCATTATTATTTATTACCCATAAATAGATGAGCAGACCGAGAGGGTGAATCGTATTACGAGGACCTCAGCTTGCATACTCGATTTTGATGGCTCATGGGTTGATCATTTACACTCAATAGAGTTTGTATACAACAACAGTTATCAGTCCAACATCAGTATAGTACAAATTGAGGCATTATATGTCTGATTGTGCAATGCTCCTTCATGTCGGTGGGAAGCGGGTGAGAAACCGATACTTAAGCCAAACATGATTAGAGAGACTTCAGAAAAATTGAAATCATTCGGCAATGAATGAAAGCTGCTCGGGATAGACAGAAGAGTTACACTGATAGGAGGAGACGTGATTTATTGTTCTCCATCGGCAATATGATATTAATAAAGATCTATCTGTTGAAGAATGCTGTTCGATTTGGTATTGAGGAAAAGTTGGCACCGAGATTCGTTAGTCATTTTTAGATACTTGTGAGGATCGGGAATCTAGCATATAATGTCGACTTGCCTCAGAAGAGGGCGGTCATGCACAATGTATTCTACATATCACATTTGCTGAAGTTTGTGCACGACTCAGGCATGATAGTTCAACTGAATCAACTTGATGATATTGAAATTGAACTAGAAGCATCGAGACCTCGTAGGCCTATTCATATCGTCAGACGTGATACAAAGTAGCTTAAGGAGGAAGATGGTAGAGCTAGTGAAGTGAGAGCAAAGGCGCTTGTACTTGGGAGATCGAGGAGAGCATGAGGATTGCTTATCCGAGCTCTTTACTTGATAAGACTTCTGTTTATTACATTTACTTTCACTTTCGATATCATGTAGAGTAGGTTAGTATCCCACATGCTAGGTAGGTGTAGATATCATTTCTTTCTTTTATGTGCATGTTTAATGTTTGATATGTTTGCTCGTGTAGGCATGCAGGGTAGCTATGTTTTACTTTACCTTGTCTGTATTGGGAATTTCGGGGCGAAATTCCAAAAGGGGGAGAGTGTAACAACCCATATTTTATGTATCGGAGAATCGTAAAATATTATTTTTTGAATTCATATGAGGTCGTACGACTGTTTAGGAAATGCCTATTAGAGACATTTTATATCTTTAGAATTTTCCCAAAAGATTTTACCCTTGGAAACTTGTATCGTCCATAACTTTTGATAGCAGCCGAATAGCATTCGAAACTACTTCCATTAGAAAGATATGACGGTTTCCCTTTCTATAAAGTGGTCATAATAGCGATTTGGACTTTTTGACTAGGAGTTATGGATGTTTGAAGATTGATAGTTTTTGGAGCAGCTTAGCGGGTAATTAGTGGGTTTGTGGGCAAGCCCACTAACCCATTTCGGGTTGGTGATCTTATATGGCTAAACCATCATCCCCAAATCACTTTTACAACTTCTCCCATAGATCTAAGCCTTCATTTAACCCATTCTCTATCCAAAACCTTCAATTTTCTCCTCTAAATCAAGTCAAAATAGATTAGTGATAGATTAGCAAGAAGATTCATTAGAGATCTTCAAATCTACATTTTTGGGGAACAAAAAATTACACCTTTGCTGTTCTTTTTTGGATCTACCTCGATTTGTGTGCAAAACTTGGATTTTGGGGATTTTGGTGAGTGATTTATCATCTCTCACCTTACTATTATGTATTTATAGGTCTTAATATGTTTTAAACTCATTTTTCAAGGCCAAACCTTCTGCAAAATGAATTTTAAAATTTTAAAGCACCTTAATCATGTTTTTTAGGAGTCTTGTTGCCTTTGTATGTGATAGGCTATATTAGGGATGTAATTGTTTGATGATTTACTATAGTCTGATGTGTATTTGGGTCTTCGGATGTTGGATGTGATGTATGTGCTTGTTGTGTTAGTGTAAATGCCTGTATGGTTGAAACGCTCATTGGAGCGACTTAGAGTTAGGAAACATGAAACCCGGCTTTGACGGATTGACTATAGAGCGTTTGGAGTTATATTGTTGCACAGAAAATGCATGAGAGTTCAAGCATTAAGGGTAGCAATGAAATGGGCACGATTTGAAGTGCCAAAAGTGCTACAGGGTTTCGGGTCGGTTGGTGGATGGGTCAGCGGTCGGTCTTGGAATCTTGGATTGACTCTAAAATGTTTGGAGTCATATTGTTGCATAGAAAATGCATGGGAGTTGAAGCGTTAAGGGTAGCGATGAAATCGGCATAATTTGGAGTGCTGGAAGTGCAACAGGGTTTCAGATCAATTGGTTGATTAGTCGACGGTTGGTCTTGAAATCTTGGTCGATGGGTGGATGGGTCGGCGGTCGGACTTAGAATCTTGGTTGGTAGTTGGATGGGTCGTTGACCGGTTTTGGAATCTTGGTCGGCAGGTGGATGGGTCGGTGGTCGGTCTTGGAATCTTGATCGGCAAGTGGATAGCTCGATGGCCAATTGGGGAAACAGGGTCGGTAGGTGGATGACTCGGTGACCGAGTGGAGAAACCTGGTCGGTGACTGGGTGGTGAAACCTGGTCAGTGACCGGGTGGTGGAACGTGGTTGGTGGCTGGGCAGGGGGATATGGTCGATTTCCAGGAGGTGAAGCACGTTCGATGATGGCGGTGTTCAGGGGACGAGCACAGAAGTCGATTCGAAAAGGAAGATTTGGTTTTGGCCTAGTTTGGCTCAGTCAAGAGTTGGATCAAAAAGGGTGGAGCATAGAGTATAGCTATGGACTTCAGAACAAGACTCAGGTTGCTTGGTAGTCTGGGGAGTTGGCTCGGGTTAAGGGTGGATGATCCCAGGATGGCTCTAGATGACTTTGGGACGGTAATTAATGAAGTACGACGACTTCGACGACTCGACATGACAAGTGACTATGGCATCTGATGGTGGACCGAAAGGACGAGTTTTGGATGATAGCTCATAAAGTAGAACACGAGGTTGTGATGCTCGTGAGTAGGATAGGGTAGTCTGCGTGTACATATGTGTTTAGACGTCTACGTGTGTCCAGTCCTTAGTCATCTGTGTGGCCATGAGTTGAGCATCTGTAGGATAGTTCTACTATCGATACGTATGCTAAGGGATTGATAGATAACTCTATGGTTGCGATGCTCATTGTTGGGATAGGGTAGTTTGGGTTCACCCAAGGTAGTCTGCATGTACCCATATATTTGGACATCTGCATGTGTCTAATCCCTAGCCATCTGCATGGGAAATGAGTTGAGCATCTTAAAGAGCTATCGTACATCTGAAGCGCTTAAGTGAGAGATGTGAGGCTGTGTGATGGATGCTATGTTTGCTGTGTGCTTGACGGATGTGTAATATCCATATACCCATATGTTTCTACTTGTGATAGTAGTTTAATATATCTGTGTTTATGTTCTAACTCTTTGGATGTAGGAACATGTCAGGTATGGTTGTTCATACCCTATACCCTATTTACTATATATGAGTTTTATAGTATTTTGAGATGATATATCACTCACATTAGACTGTTGTCTGACCCAAGGTTTTATGCTTTGCTTCTTATTATCTCGGGTACTCTTAAATGAGTAGATTAGGGATAGCAGGTCTGGATAACGCATGAAGCTGTACGGACTATGAGTAGGAGGCTACGCTTTCATATATCTATAGTTGGAGCTTACTATCGCTTTTTTCCGTTGCACGGTATTGTGGAGCTATGTTAGTACTTGTATTATTAGAGATAGTTATAGAGTTTATTTTGGGAGATTTGGGATGTATAAACTCTTTATTTCAGTTTTGTATAATTTATGAACCTTATACACTTTCATATTCTTATTTGTGGTTCATTTGATTATATCACTATCTTGCCTATTTTACATCTACGTTGTTATACTATAATTTATCTGTGTGCTGTGAGATAATCTATAGGTTCTATGTTTGAATTTTCTTTAATTTTCGCCCTTGACTATCGTTGTAACGACCTGCTATTTCAAACATTTCAAATCGACAATCATCACACACATCGGAATTGAATTTCTCAAAATAGCATATTGTTAATTTATGTTTGGAAAAACTTAGCATATACAGTAAATAAATCAATCACAGAATCACAGAAATAGAGTAATACAACATTAAGTAGCGGAAATAGATAATTAGTAGTTCAAGAAGCTACTACATAAACATTAGAGTCTGAAACAAATACAACAAAAATCCCAAATACAAGAAGTCTCAATACATAAGCAAATGACAAGTCTGAACATAAACAAGTGGAAATAACTGAAAGCTGAATAGATATAAGACATATCTCCAAGCAAACTCCAAGCTCCAAAGGTGAGGCGCAAATGCTGTGACACTCAGTCTGACCCGAGCATAAAGCAAAACACAAAACACTCGAGTCAGGATTAACATTCTTATGCAAGTAAATCAACTCAAGTGAAATGTCCAAGTGAAATGCAATATAACTTAAAGGATGTTTGGGATTCCCATACTTTAAGGATCCGTTAAACTATCTACATACATAGTACAATACGCTACATATATAATGTCTATAGTAAAGTAAACTATTAAAATAGAGTTAAGGCGTTACCCATATACCCCTTAACACATTCTTATATAAATGACGCAGTCTACACAGTACCATAAACTCCACCAAACCAGTGGGCTATCAGGGAGCACTCCATAGGTATGACACAAACCAAACTCGTAGAGGGCGTGATAAGGCATGTGACAAGGCACGCGAGGCAATGCCTAGGGTAGGATACTACCATTTTGCGAATCCAGACTGGTGGTAACGCATAGTAGCTACTACCGCCCACCTCGAGACACACTCCCAAAATCAAAGGTGCACCGAATCAAATCACAAAGTTATAGGATGGTATCGGAGAAGCATGCTCGATCGGAGGTGCGACATCACTTGGCCCAGCGTACCTCCTGTTTTAGTCACATCAAGCTGACTCGTGGGAGTCAGGCTGCATTAATACCTCATATAGACGTCGCCAACCATCCTACTTTGTTCAGGATTCTCCACCATGTACATAGTTGTTAAAGTGGTTTTCGGTATTGGCAGAGAGTATGACAATATCCGATCTCGGTCTCTTTAAAAACCAAACGCTTATTTCACACCGTGGTCATATTATATTTCAAATAGTTCATACTTCATATAAAAATATCATATTCATTTCAAAATCATATCACTTTCGAAATCAAATTCACTTTTGAAACCATATCACTTTTGAAATCATATTTACTTTCGAAATCATTCTTTACTTTAAATCAATTTCATTTCCAAAATCATAACCACAAAATATTTTAAACCATCATATCAAAGTATTCGCGTTTAAATTCATTAAATCTAAATCATAACAGTTCCAACTCAAACAGTTTGAATATTGAAAATAGTTTATATTTTGGAATAGTTATAACTAAAAATAGTTTATATTTATAAATAGGTTATAGGATAAAATAGTTTATATATTGAAAATAGTATATATATTAAAAATAGTTTATATATTAAAAGAGTTTATATTGAAAAATAGTTTCAATTTAGAATTGTTACTTCCAATTTCATATATCAATTCAAATTAACTTTAGTTCCACAACTTGATTTAAACCAATCTCGGTTAAAAGGTTATGGTCAAATTCAAATTCTCATTAAAGCGATTTTTAATTTATATTGATTTTAAATCCACGTTTGAACTACAAATTTAAACCACTTCCAATTCAATAGGTTTCAAAGTTTAAACATTCAAACAATTACAATAACTCAATTTGATAAATTCCATTTATATTTCAAAAATTCAACTTTGATTTTATTTAAATTTAAAAATACTCATCTAATCATTTTGATTATTATTTAAATAAAATCCCAGATTACAAATTTAAATCAAAATTAAATATTCAATTTCAAATTTATTTAAATTTTAAAATATTCATTTAATCACCTTTAGTTAAGCATTTGAATAAAATCTCAAATTACAAATTTAGATCAAAATTAAATATTCAAATTCAATTTTATTTAAATTTGAAAATATTCATTAAATCACCTTTAGTTAAGCATTTGAATAAAATCTCAAATTAAAAATTTAAATCAAAATTAAATATTCAAATTCAATTTTATTTAAATTTAAAAATATCCATTTAATTTTCTTTAATCAAAATCAAGTTATCCAGTTATAAAACATATCTTTAAAATCTCAAAATCAATAGGTTCCAAATCAATCTTTATTTAGATTCAATTATTAACCAATTTAAATTTCAAGTCAACTTTAATTTATCTTTCCAACCTCTATTTATTAAAGTTATTAAAAATTTATTTTCAAAATATTAATATAAATTTCAAATAAATATTTTAAGAATATTACATATATATTAATTAAATTAAATTTTTATTAAATTAAATTAAATTAAACCTTATTATTAAATCTATTTTAAATCTTATTTTATATATTTAAAAATAATAAATTTATAAGTAAAATCTTAAAATTTAAAATTTTCAAAACTAAACTTATAAATTTAAAATTTCCAAACATATAATTTAATATCTAATTTTACACATATATATATAATCTTTATATTAAATTTTAAAAAAATCAATATTTATTAAAACTCATATTTTCAAACTTTTGGAAATCATTTAAAAATAGACTAACGGTGTCTGTATATAGTTTTCTATCCTATGGTCAAGTGATATAGATATTTATCATTTCTATCCGAAAAAAATTAATATTTATGGGTATATTCATTTCAACCCGTAATCCCAAAATTTCAAAATTAATAAAATCGCTTGGGTTTATTATGTCAACCCATAACGATTTTTCCTAATCTACCAGATCGTTCAGGTATGTATCATTCAACCCATAGGGAATTCCTAACTAACATGGAACTTGCAGTGTGAGAATATAAATAGCACAAAAAGGCATCACATCAATGACAAGCATATATGATCATAATTAACAATTTAAATATAATATATATACAATAGGTGATGGTGTCGTATGTCAATTAGTATAGGTAGACAATTGCAGATAATAACATATCATACTTAACAATTAAATTTCCAACCAATTCAAAAATTAACAACATATTTCAATCGTCATTTCATGTGAATTAAATTTACTAAATATAAGAATGTTACCGTGAGTGATCGCTCACCTTTCGAGGCAAGAGAAAAATGATGGTGAAGATGGTGACACGGACACGCACACGGATACAGATACGAACAAAAGATGGCTGCGGCAAGTTCTGGACAGAGGCGAGCTAGATGACTAGAATTCAATGAAAAACGATTATATAAGTAAACTTATATATAAGCTTGGATTGAAGGAAACAATATATATATATATATATGAAATATATAACTTTTCAGCCGACAATATATAGGCAACATATATGCAACATATATATATATATATATACTAGCAATATATGTACACGTGCAATAATATCTCAAAGTATATGCAACATATATACACTAGAAATATATATAATCTTTCTACCAAATATATATACAACATATAAAACTTTTAGATATATATATTTGCACATATATCAGTAAACATACAAGTGAGCATATACGTATATGTGATGCGGCTACTGTCAGGTCTGCGTGGAGAGTTGGCTAATGGCGGCGGATGTGCCCTAACTGTGGAGGGAAAACAAGCGGGTTTCAATATACGATGCACGGTTTACTTTAACCAAAATATATGCAAACTTTAGAATTTTTTTATATATAGAAGGAGGCTGAGCAATTCGGTTAGCAAGGGGAAGAGTTATGTTGGCTACATGATGGTGGGTTCTGGTGGCAAGGCCGAGGTGTTTGGTTGGAGAAGAAGGGGTCGGCAGTGGCACAAGGAAGAGGAGGGGAGGATCGGTCGGATCTGGAGGCTACTTGCGTGAGTTGGCGGCGTTTGGTTCGGGTGAGCCTAAGGCGGAGGGTCTGATGTTTATGCAGTGGAGATCTTGCGACAGTGTGAGGGAAGGAAGGTGATGGGTTCGGCATGGCAGTGGGCTGTTCGAGGCGGAGCAAGTGGGAGAGGATGGATGTCGTGGTTGTCTAAGTGGTGGGTGGAGTTTGAGCAGGGTTTAGGTCACTGGTGGCTACAGGCGGATGGCTGTGGGCGGTTCAAGGAAGTTGATGAGGGGAGATCGGCATTGTAAGGTCGGAGATGGTTGGAGAAGGGACGAGCAAGAGGTCTGGGTGGCGGATTGAGGGCGGAGGCCGGAGGCCGGAGCAGGGTGGATGGGTGCGGTAGACTGGGTGAAGAAAGGAGGGAAGACGGTGGTGGAAAACTGGGTTCAAGTCGGCATGGCAGTTGCACATAGGAGGAGTTGGCTGTGGTTGAGGTGGAGTTCGGCAGCCAAGGCGGGGAGGAGAGATGGATGTGGTCGAGCGTTGGAGGGTGGAAGGCCACAGAGCATCTTGGCAGTGCCATTCGGGGAAGGAAGATTTAACAAAGCTGCAGGTTTCCAACCAATATATAAACGACTTTGTATATTTTACTTTTTTTAAACACAAAACAAGAAGAGAACGAACAGGCATGGACACATAATAGTACTCTAGAATTCGAAATAGGTACCGACACGGCTAACCATTTTGCAGATTTCGCCGTGTACGGGACACCGAAATACACAAATGAATATACTACGGAGATCGGCACGACGAGACAAACAGAATGATACACAGATATGAGTGATACGACCCACCTAACAAAACTCGATATTCACTGCCAAAAATGCTGCTAAACTGCCGAAAATAATTTAAACGGCTCTAGCGAAATCCAAGTTTGGCGAAATGAATTTTAATGGCTTACTCAGAAAATGATTTACAATTTTATTATATAAAAATATTCAGATTTAAAATATAGTTTATTTTCATCAAATATTAACTGATTTAAAATTTTAAATTGAAATTTCATAACTGAACAAACTTTCATATTTTCCAATGAAAATCTGACACTTGCTATGTTTATATAGACGTATCATAAATATCAAATTTTCATTGCTAAAATTTTATTATTTATTTTCAAGAATTTTTTTTAGTTAATTACGTTATTTGAATCGTTAAAAGTTCCGGGTTGTTACACTCTCCCCTACTCAAAACTTTTCGTCCTCGAAATGGAACGAGGTAGGAGAATAGAAGCAATAGAAAGGAAAGATAGATTTGCAATACATAGTACCCGATACAACAATTAATTCAAAACCATATAAGTTTCATTTTGGGCATCTTATTACTGACATTTATATTGTATATTATTCAAATTACATGTTCTCATTGCTTTAAAACTTTTTTCCAGGTAAGTTTTATTAATGTTTCCATATGTAATTGAGCACTATACAAATTTACCTTTTATATACAGCATTTCTATTAAGCAAATTTAGTTTAAACATTTTTATTACTTATGTTTTCTCTTGTATAACCTTCAATTACATATTCATATTAACATTTTGACTTTTTGAATATTTCAGGTAAGTTATATATGTTTTAGAATGCAATTGACTATTATACAAATAAATTTTATCCTAGTACAACTGTTTCAATTTCATTTCTCATTTAGACACTCCAATTATTCAAAATTTTGCTTCATTTCAATAATTGAAAACCATCACTTAACATAAACTTAAGAGTTAAATTTTTGGTTTCACTTCAAACCATTTTGAAATAAATAAGTACATATATATATATATTATACATCAAATCATACTCAAGAAATTCAAATCAAATCCATTTTTCAAAACAAAAAGTGTAGCAAAACTACTAAGTGGTCTCCCACTTTGAAACTCGAAAATGAATGTCGATGATGCTGCAGTCATCATCGAAATTATTTTCCAACGACAAAAGAGGAGAGTACTGACTTACTTCTTTTAAAATTCTTTGGAAACAATTTCCATTCGAAAATACTTTCAAATAAATAACATTTCTCAAACCTTTGAAAACCAAATTTTGGAAAGCACCGAAAATTTAAATCCTTAAATCCTTAATTTAGATTCATTTCATTTGCAAATCAGATTTATAAACCATGTTTTAAAATTTCAACTTATTATCACATACAACAATAGTTAACTATTTAGGAGTGCTGACAAAACAATAAATGATAATCTAGTATTATCATTTCTAACAACCAATTCATTTAACTAACTAATTCTAGAAAATTATACTTAGATATATCAAAATTAACCATACGAAAAATTATTTCATTTACCAATTTCGAAAACAATATTGTGTCAGTTTGCTCTGTTCAAGTGTTTTGGAATTCTTATCGATAGTGTTGGTCAGATGAATCGATCGAAACCCAAAATTAAAACTTAATATCTCAAACAACATAATATAAAATATTTTTATATCAATTACAAATATGCTCCCTCATAGAATAATTCAAGAGTGGATTCTAGAACAAGGATAGAGATTCAAATTTAGAGGAACCCTAATCAAAGAGAATTCTAACTAAGAAGATAGGCTCAAAAGGAAGATAAGATAATAAAAAAGATGGATAGACTTACATTAATCGCGACGACCTTAACCGGGTCAACCGAGACTTAGAAAAGACGAGAATATCGTCAATGAAAACCAGGACAAACTGGTTGAGAACATCGTGGAAAACGTGATTCATGAGATCGACAAAGAAGGCATGAGCATTGGTTAATCCAAAGGGCATGACTAACCATTCATAGAAATCATTCGACCGGGGGAAAGACAACAGGTCGAGCTCTAGGAATAAGATCGATGTAGAATCAATTTCCCGCTTGGGAGGAAGAGAAGCGACTTCACCAAAGATATCCGGAAATAGTTGGACAACAGGGGTGGAGTCAAGATCACTAGGCTGAGCATCAAGCGAAAAGATAAAACTGCCTGCATATCCTGAGGCAATCGACATTCGATCACAAGAGAATTACCCTGGTCGTCTACTAAAGAAACGGTTTGGGCTATGCAAGAAATAATAGCATCAAAACCAAGGACATAGAAATCTCCGATGAATCGATGCCTGTTGTAAAGGAGTTTCACCACTTTACAAATCATACTAAAGTTGGCGGGACCACCGATGGGATCAGTCACACATAAGGATGAAGTTGCCAATTGAGGTTGAAGCTACGGGATGCTCCAGTATCAAAAGAACTCGAACAAGCGAAGACAAGAATGGATTTCAGAACAAAAGGGAAAGTTCTGAAATTCAAGAGAAATCCTAATAGAAGAGCAACCTAACCAAGAATTTCAAGCTCGAACGAAGATGATGCTATAATTAATTTTACTCATTCTAGGGTATCACTACCCTATCTCTAACGAGTTTCTACTCCATATGCTAAGTTTGCCTAAACCAGAGCTCTGATACCAACTGTAACGACCTACTATTTCGAACCTTTCAAATCGACAATCCTCACACATGTCGGACTTGAATTGCTCAAAATAACAGATTTTTAATTTATATTTGGAAAAACTTAGCATATACGGTAAATAAATCAATCACAGAATCACAGACACAGAGTAATACAACAATAAGCATCGGAAATAGATAAATAGTAGTTCATAAAGCTACTACATAAACATCAGAGTCTGAAACAAATACAATAGAAATCCAAAATACAAGAAGTCTCAATACATAAGCAAATGACAAGTGTGAACATAAACAACTGGAAATAACTGAAAGCTGAATAGATATAAGACAGATCTCCAAGCAAACTCCAAGCTCCAAAGGTGAGTCTCAAATGTTGTGATACTCAATCTGACCCGAGCATAAAGCAAAACACAAAATACTCGAGTCAGGATTAACATTCTTATGCAAATAAAACAACTCAAGTGAAATGTCCAAGTGAAATGCAATATAACTTAAAGGATGTTTGGGATTCCCATCCTTTAAGGATCCGTTAAACTATCTACATACATAGTACAATACGCTACATATATAATGTCTATAGTAAAGTAAACTATTAAAATAGCGTTAAGGCGTTACACATACCCCCCCTTAACACATTTTTATGTAAATGACGTAGTCTATACAGTACCCTAAACTCCACCAAACCAGTGGGCTATCAAGGAGCACTCCATGGGTACGACACAAACCAAACTCGTAAAGGGCGCGATAAGGTATGTGACAAGGCACGTGAGGCAATGCCTAGGGTAGGATACTACCGTTTTGTGGATCCGGACTTGTGGTAACGCATAGCAGCTACTACCTCCCACCTCGAGGCACATTCCCAAAATCAAAGGTGCACCCAATCAAATCACAAAGTAATAAATGGTATCAGAGAAGCATGCTCGATCGAAGGTGCGACCTCACTTGGCCTAGCGTGGCACATATTTTAGTCACATCAAGCTGACTCGCGGGAGTCAGGGCTGGGTTAATACCTCATATAGACGTTGCCAAACCATCCTACTTAGTTCTGGATTCTCCACCATGTACACAGTTGTTAAAGTGGTTTTCGGTATTGGTAGAGAGTATGACAATATCCGATCCCGATCTCTTTAACAACCAAACGATTATTTCACACCGTGATCATGTTATATTTCAAACAGTTTATACTTCATATCAAAATATCATATTCATTTCAAAATCATATCACTTCCGAAAACAAATTCACTTTTGAAACCATATCACTTTTGAAATCATATTTACTTTCGAAATCATTGTTCACTTTAAATCATTTTCATTTCCAAAATCATAAGCACAAAATATTTTAAACCATCATATTAAAGTATTCGCGTTTAAATTCATTAAATCTAAATCATAACAGTTCCAACTTAAACAGTTTGAATATTGAAAAGAGTTTATATTTTGAAATAGTTACAAATTAAAAATAGTTTATATTTAAAAATAGGTTATAGGCAAAATAGTTTATATATTGAAAATAGTATATATATTAAAAATTGTTTATATATTAAAAGAGTTTATATCGAAAAATAGTTTCAATTTAGAATTATTACTTTCAATTTCATAAACCAACTCAAATCAACTTTAGTTCCACAACTCAATTTAAATCAATCTCAGTTAAAAGGTTAAGGTCAAATTCAAATTCTCATTAAAACCATTTATAATTTATATCGATTTCAAATCCAAGTTTGAACTACAAATTTAAACCACTTCCAATTCAATAGGTTTCAAAGTTTAAACATTCAAACAATTACAATACCTCAATTTGATAAATTCCATTTATTTTTCAAAAATTCAACTTTGATTTTATTTAAATTTTAAAATATTCACCTAATCATTTTGAATATTGTTTAAATAAAATATCAAATTACAAATTCAAATCAAAATTTAATATTCAATTTCAAATTTATTTAAATTTGAAAATATTCATTTAATCACCTACATTCGAATAAAATCTCTAATTACAAATTTAGATCAAAATTAAATATTCAAATTCAATTTTATTTAAATTTGAAAATATTCATTAAATCACCTTTAGTTAAGCATTTGAATAAATTCTCAAATTACAAATTTAAATCAAAATTAAATATTCAAATTCAATTTTATTTAAATTTAAAAATATCCATTTAATTTTCTTTAACCAAAATCAAGTTATCCAGTTATAAAACATATCTTTAAAATCTCAAAATCAATAGGTTCCAAATCAATCTTTATTTAGATTCAATTGTTAAACAATTTAAATTTCAAGTCAACTTTAATTTATCTTTCCAACCTCTATTTATTAAAGTTATTAAAAATCTATTTTCAAAATATTAATATAAATTTCAAATAAATATTTTAAACATATTATATATATTAATTAAATTAAATTTTTATTAAATTAAATTAAATTAAACCTTATTATTAAATCTATTTTAAATCTTATTTTATATATTTAAAAATAATAAAATTATAAGTAAAATCTTAAAATTTAAAATTTTCAAAACTAAACTTATAAATTTAAAATTTTCCAACCATATAATTTAAAATCTAATTTTACATATATATAAAAAAATCTTTATATTATATTTAAAAAAAATTAATATTTATTAAAACCCATATTTTCAAAATTCTGGAAATCATTTAAAAAAAGACCAACGGTGTCCATATATAGTTTTTTATGCTATGGTCAAGTGATACGGATATTTATCATTTCAATCTGATTTTTTTTATATTTACAGGTATATATCATTTCGACCCGCAATCCCAAAATTTAAAAATTAATAAAATCGCTTGGGTTTATCATGTCAACCCATAACGATTTTTCCTAATCTACCAGATCATTCAGGTATGTATCATTCAACCCATAGGGAATTCCTAACTAACAGGGAACTTGCAGAGTGAGAATATAAATAGCATAAAATGACATCACATCAATGACAAGCATATATGATCATAATTAACAATTTAAATATAATATATATACAACAGGTGATGGTGTCATATGTCAATTAATATAGGTAAACAATTACAGATAATAACATATCATACTTAACAATTAAATTTCCAACAAATTCAAAACTTAACAACATATTTCAATCGTCATTTCATGTGAATTAAATTTACTAAATATAAGAATGTTAATCGTGAGTGATCGTTCACCTTTCGAGACTAGATAAAAATGATTGCGAAGATGGTGAAAAGGACACGCACGCGGATACGGATACGAACAAAAGATGTATGCGACAAGTTCTGGACAGAGGCGAGCTAGATGACTAGAATTCAATGAAATACGATTATATAAGTAAACTTATATATAAGCTTGGATTGAATGGCGGCTTCTGGTGGATCTGGTGGATCTCAGGGCGGCGTCAATTCCTTCACTCGACCTCCGGATTATCTTGATGGATCTGGATCCGCTATAGATGATGAAGCTAGGGTGTCCGAAATAAGTATCGACAATCAACATGGTAGATCTGGTGTCTCTGCCCCGAACCCTAGCAGTGATTTATTATCGGAAAGTGTTGGGAAATTAGATACCGATGGTTTGCAAACTCGTTCTGATCATATGGAGGTTTTGGAGAAGTTAGACAATAACAATCGAATGGTAAATGGTAGATCTAAAAGTGCGAATAATCCGGGTTCATTTAATCAGGCGAATCACCGCGCCAGAGAACGGAATGTTATTTCCAATAATTCGAAACCTTCTGGTAACTCAGGAAATTATCGTAAACCGTTCGTTGTTCGTGCGACTGACTGGAATAGGATCAAGTCTGGTTTAGCAGAAGGGCGTAATAAAGAATGGAGAAATGCTGCTGATGGGGGAATTGGTAGAACAGATGAATTGGTAGATTTAAACTACAGACAACCAGTTTTAGTTAATCAGAAGAAAAAGGCTGTTATCGACATTGAAATGAACAAGAGAGCTGCTGATAAGTGGAAGAATTCAATTATATTCTATGTGTATGGATCCAGACCGTATCATTTACATTTGAAAGCGTATATTGAACGAACTTGGAAACCTAAAAAACAGTTTAACTTATTGGCTCGGGATAATGGATTCTTTATTATCAGATTTTTAGAGGCATCGGATTGTGAGAATGTATTGAAGGGAGGTCCTTATTTGTTTGATAATCGTATTATAATTCTCAAGAAGTGGCAGGCAGGGATGAGGTTTAGCAGAGATTTACTATCTACAATGCCAATTTGGGTGAAGTTTCATAACCTAGAACTAGACTTATGGGATAAGGAAGCTATAAGTGCTATAGCTAGTGTTCTGGGTAAACCAATGAAAATGGACAAAATCACAGCGGATGAATCCAGAATTGCCTATGCTAAGGTGCTAATAGAAATGTCTGCTGAGGATGGGTTTCCGAACTATGTTGATGTATTAATGCATAACGGGGAAGAACTTCAAATTTCAGTTCGTTATGACTATAAACCTATACTATGTAAGGAATGTAAAATTTTTGGACATTCTACTGATCTATGTAAAATAAAAAAAACTAGTAAATGGATTCCGAAAACTAATGCTAATTGTAATGAATCTGTGCAGTCTTTGACAGAAGTTGATATAAATAGTAATTATTTGCCAGTTATTACTGAAGATGTTATTAATAACGATAGCAGAGCTTTTGAAAATGGAGCGTGCCAACTAAACAATGAGAATTGCAGGGATGCGGAATTAAACCTATTACAACAAGATTTACAGGCACAAGATAACATAAATCTTAATCATCCCAGTACCATAACTAATGTAAATTGTCTCAATCCTTTGGTTCTGGAACAAGATCTTCGTTCGTCGAATATCCAAGCTGGGGTCAACATGCAAGGTCTTGGACAGCCATCATCTGAAGGTCAAAATTGTGAGTCTGTTACATGTGTTGATATTCAAGTCCAAAATCCAGAGGTAGGTTTTGCATCTAATTCAGAAACAGTTGTTAGAAAGTCTCAGATAATTAATGCAAATGCGGTTGGGAGTTCTTTAAAAGATAATGTTTCAAATAATTTAAATGAAGAAATGGGTATGTTTAATTCTGTTTGTAATCTTAATGATAGACAGCAGAATCAGCTAACAGAGGGAGATCCAAGCTCGTCACTAGAAGCTAGAGAAGATCTTGTTGATACTCTTTCTGACTCTGATGAGGAGATTATAAATCAGATTGCTGTGGAGGAACATCAAATTAGTTCGCAGGACCCTGTTATGAATGTTGAACATTTTGTTGAAGTTAACAAGGATTTTGTTGAGGAAATTGACGAGATAAATAATAGAAAGATGATTAAGAAAAATGGTAATGCTCATTCTATATCCACTGCTCCTCCTAAAAGGCAAACAAGGAGCCACTCTAAAGTTAAATGACTATTATTGCTTGGAATGTTAGAGGTTTAAATGCTGCTGAGAAACAATTAGCAGTGTTTAAATTTCTAACAACTCATAAACCAACTTTGGTTGGTTTGCTAGAGAATAAACTTAGTAATGAAGGCAAAAATAAGCTAATATCTAAAATGAATAGTGATTGGGCTTCTTTAGACAATAACATTTGCTCTTGTAAAGGAAGAATTCTTGTTATTTGGGATAAATCTATTTGGCAGGTTGAGCCTACTCATATGTCTTCTCAGCATATTTCGTTGAATATTGTGAATTCTGGGGGCTTCAAAATGAAAATTTCTTTTATTTATGCTAGTAATTTTCTAAAGGACAGAGAACTTCTTTGGAATATTCTATCTAAGGAGTCTATATATACTGATGTGCCGTGGTGTCTGATGGGTGATTTCAACAATATTCTGTCTATTTCAGATAAAAAAGGCGGTAACTCGGTTCCTTTCAGCCAAATGGAAGGTTTCAAAAATTGTGTGATCAGTTCGGGCTTGGTTGATTTGCCTATCTTGGGGTTCAACTATACTTGGAGGAAAAGGGGAATGGCTACTAAAATTGACAAAATTTTATGTAATGATCTTTTATTGAACAAATTCCCTAACTTAGCCTGCTTTGGTGTCTCTAATCCCATCAGTGACCATATCCCTATATATCTTAAATTACTTAATCCCCCTATATCAAATGTAGGAAAACCTTTTAGATATGTGAACTCCTGGAATTTATTAGAGGGATATGGAGAATGTTTCTCTAATGCTTTTAAGCTATCTTTTGAAGGCTCTCAGTTACATAATTTTAGACAACAGCTGAAAGTATGTAAATTGTACCTCAAAGACTGGAGCTCTAGGAGAAGATTAGACAATCAAATAGTGAAGGAATTGGAGCAGGAATATGCAGCAGCACTTAAGTGTGTAGACAGCAACCCTGATAATGCTGCAGCTTTTGACAACTTAATGGCAGCCTGTAAAAGATGGAAGGATCAAAATCATATCGAATTTCTCAACGCTTCGCAAAAAGCTAAAGTTGATTGGCTCTCAGAAGGGGATGATTGTACAAGATTTTTTCACTCTAAAATGTCGATGAGGAAGCACAGATCTAACCTTAATTCCGTTATTTCCATTGAAGGTAAACTGGTGCATGATCCCAATAAGATAGAACAAGAAGCTATTTTATATTTTACTCAGATTTTTAATGATGATAATATTAATACTACTCTACCTGATGTTAACTGTATTTTCCGCATTAATGAGGGTGGTAGGGAGTTCTTGTCTACCAATGTTAGCTCTGATGAAATTTTCAAAGCCATCTCTTCCATTTCTGATAACAGTAGTCCGGGCCCAGATGGTTTCTCTGCAAAATTTTATAAAATACACTGGAATGAGTTAAAAAGTAACATGACTCGCATGATAAATCAGGTATTCTCTACCTGCAAATTAGACAAAGGTGTGAACCATACTTTCATAACTCTGGTGCCAAAAATCAATAATCCCACTACTCTTGCTGATTATAGACCTATTTCGTGCTGCAATGTCATTTACAAAATTATTGCTAAAGTTATTTGTAACAGGATTAAGCCTTTCCTTAGCCATCTTATTTCAGAAGCTCAATCTGCTTTTATTCCTGGAAGAGTTATCTCGGAAAATATTTTACTAGCTCATGAACAAGTTAGATTTTTTAATCGAAAAGGTGCTGGTAAATTTTGTTTGAAACTAGATTTACACAAAGCATATGATATGGTTAATAGGAAATTTATTTGCCATATGCTTTATAAGTTGGGCTTTCCTGAAAAGTTGGTTAAATTAATCTACAACTGCATTTCTACTCCTACTTTTTCTATTATGATTAATGGTTACCCCAAGGGCATGATTCCTAGCACTAGAGGTATTAGACAAGGCGATCCTCTATCGCCGTATTTGTTTTGTGTGGCTATGGAGTATTTCTCTATTTTGATGATGAAGGCCTACAAAGTCAAGGACATTACTCCTCCTTTTAATTTTGAACCGGCCATTACTCACCTTCTTTATGCTGATGATTTGATGATCTTTGTTCGGGCTTCCATTAAAAGTGCCAGGGTGATTAATAAATGCTTGGAGAAGCTTAAAATCTATGTGGGATTAATTGTTAACAATAGTAAATCTAAGCTGTATTTTAGTAAAGGCACAACAAGTAAGCATGAGATTATGAATATTCTTAATATGCAAGAGAGCAAACTTCCAGTTAAATACTTAGGGGTGCCTTTATCTCATAACTATCTTCATTTTGCTGATTGTGGGGCTCTTTTCGATAACATTAATAATAGATTAAATGGTTGGAATTGCAAATTATTATCCCTGGCTGGCAGAATTGAATTAATTCATTCTGTTATAACTCCTATGGTTATGTATTGGATGATGGTTTACCAGCTCCCTTTGGCCACTATTGACAAATTAAATAAAATGTGCGCTAATTTTATATGGAATGGTAAAGTTCATAAAATCGCTTGGAATACTCTATGCCGTCCTAAGTCAGAAGGAGGTATTGGTTTGAGAAATTTTGTGGATATCAGAAAAGCGGCAAGTCTAAAACTTCTTTGGCATTTTATCAATTCGAAAAATGTTTGGTCTCGCTGGATGAGCAAAAGGTATTGTGACAATAAGCATTTTTGGACCATGGAAATTGATAACAACTCCTCCTGTACTTGGAAATCCATTCTCAAGCATAGACAGGTTGCTCGGAATAATATTTCTAGAGTCATTGTAAATGGTAGGAATACGTTGTTATGGCATGATCCCTGGATTAATAGTGAAAGCATGGTTTCTATTCTTGGATGGGATAGCTTATATCTTTATGGCCATCAGTCTGATAATGTTTCTTCTATCATTCAAGACGGGGTTTTTAATCTGGATTTAGTTCCTTTCACTAGGCAACTAAATAATCTGATCTCAAGTGTAGTTATAGATTCTTCGTCTTCCTCTGATTATTGGAAATGGACTAGTGATTTAAAAGGTTTCAGTTTCAGATCTGCTTGGAATGAATCTAGAAATCATTACCCTACTGTTGATTGGGGCAAAATTATCTGGAACAAGTGTAATAATCCTAGGATGTCTTTAACTGCCTACAAAGCTATATACAATCGGTTACCTACCAGAGATAAACTTATAGACTGGGGTTATGTTTCTGATACTATCTGTCTTCTTTGTAATCACTTCCCTGAAAACCATTCCCATCTTTTCTTTGCATGTCCTTACTCTACATATTTATGGAGTTCGTGTTGCAAGAATTTAGACTTACCTCAGCCGATTTCTCTGACGTTGGAAGAGGGATGCCAGATGCTAATTGCAAACTTCGATGTAGCGGATCAAGCAACCGGTCTGGCTTTTGCTAGCTTTTCTACTGTTATTCACCACATCTGGCAGGAGCGAAATTGTAGACTCCATGATGGCCGAAAAGTATCAAATTGGGATCGTTGGAAGCTCATTGAAATAGATCTGAAACTGCTGGGTAATAACAAATTGAAGAAGACGAGTTCGATTTCTTTGAGAAGCAAGAGAATTCTAGATCGTTGGGGCATTGATCTGATGGGGATTTGATTCGCCTGTTTTGTTGAAGATGGGTGTGATTCTCTTTTCCTTTTTTGTTTGGTTTGTTGGTTAGGGGGTTTGGTCTTTGGTTGCTGTTGCGTTATGTACTTTCTTTAATTTTTGCCTAGCTTTTTGGCAGTTGTGACGCTTGTATATACATTGGTTTTATACCTTTGCTTTGTTAATATGTTGTTAATAAAGCGCCGCACTCTTTTTCCCTGTCCTATTCCCACACTGGGTATAGGTTCAGGTTTTTAATGAGGCGGTTTATCTTTTCTAAAAAAAAATAAGCTTGGATTGAAGGAAACACTATATATATATATATATATGTGTGTGTGTGTGTGTGACATATTTAACTTTTCAGCCGACAATAATATATAGGCAACATATATGCAACCTATATATATATACTAGCAATATATGTACACGAGAAATAATATCTCAAAGTATATACAACATATATACGCTGGCAATATATATAATCTTTCTGCCAAATATATTTACAGCATATAAAACTTTTAAATATATATATTTGCACATATATTAGTAAACATACAAGTGAAAATATACTTATATGTGCTACGGCTATTGTCAGGTCTGCGTGGAGAGTTTGCTAATGGCGGCGGATGTGGCCAAACTGTGGAGGGGAAACAAGAGGGTTTCAATATAAGATGCACAGTTTACTTCAACCAAAATAAATGCAAACTTTGGAAATTATATATATATAAGGAGGCGGAGCAGTTCAGTTAGCAAGGGAAGAGTTAGGTTGGCTGCACGATGGTGGGTTTTGGCGGCTAGGCTGAGGTGTTTGGTCGGAGAAGAAGGGGTCGGTTGTGACACAAGGAAGAGGATAGGAGGATGGGTTGGATCTGGAGGCTACTTGCGTGAGTTGGCGGCGTTTGGTTCGGGTAAGCCTAAGGCGAAGGGTATGGTGTCTATGCAGTGGAGAGCTTGCGGCAATGTGAGGGAAGGAAGGTGATGGGTTCGGTGTGACAGTGGGCTATTCGAAGCGGAGCAAGTGGGAGATGATGGATGACGTGGCTGTCTGCGCAGTGAGGGGAGTTCGAGCAAGGGTTTGGGTTGCTGATGGCTACAGGCGGATGGCCGTGGGCGTCTCAAGGAAGTTGATGAGGGGAGATCGGCGCTGGAAGGTCGGAGATGGTTGGAGAAGGGACGAGCAAGAGGTCTGGATGGCGGATTGAGGGCGGAGGCCGGAGCAGGGTGGACGGGTGCGGAAGA
The DNA here is from genome assembly GCA_030737815.1 of Allium fistulosum. NCBI lineage: Eukaryota > Viridiplantae > Streptophyta > Magnoliopsida > Asparagales > Amaryllidaceae > Allium > Allium fistulosum. The sequence goes on from CM060903.1 coordinate 448,826,776, forward strand.
CTGGGCAAAGAAGGGAGGGAAGACGGTGGTGGGAAACTGGGTGCAAGTCGGCATGGCAGTTGTGCATGGGAGGATTTGGCTGTGGTTGAGGTGGAGTTCGACGGCCAAGGCGGGGAGGAGAAATGGTCGTGGTCGAGCGTTAGAGGGTGGAAGGCTACGGAGCATCTCGGCGGTGTCGTTCGGGGTAGGAAGATTTAACAAAGCTGTAGGTTTCCAACCAATATATAAACAACTTTATATATTTTCCTTTTTTTTAAACATGAAACAAGAAGAGAATGAATGGGCATGGACATAGAATAATACTCTACAGATTCGAAATGGGTACCGACTCGGCAAACCGTTTTGCAGATTTCGCCGTGTACCGGACACCGAAATACACAAATGAATATACAGCAGAGATCAACATGACGAGATGAACAGAATGATACACAGATATGAGTGATACGACTCACCTAACAAAACTTGATATTCGCTGCCAAAAATGCTGCTAAACCGTCGAAAATAATTTAAACGGCTCTAGCGAAATCCAAATTTGGTGAAACGGATTATAACGTCTTACTCAGAAAATGATTTACAATTTTATTATATAAAAGTATTCAGATTTCAAAAATAGTTTATTTTCATCAAATATTAACTGATTTAAAATTTTAAATTGAAATTTCACAACTGGACAAACTTTCATATTTTCCAATGAAAATCTGACACTTGCTACGTTTAAATAGACGTATCACAAATATCAAATTTTCATTGCTAAAATTTTATTATTTATTTTCAAGAAATCTTTTTTTAGTTAATTACGTTATTTGAATCATTAAAATTTTCGGGTCGTTACAATCGTCCTACATCGGTCGGGTAGCTCCACAGCGCATTATACATGTATATTGGGTACTGGAGTAGTAGGGCAGTCATCACAAGTTTGGCATCTCTTGCCGGTTGTAAAAGATCATCATCTTTTACCAATGTTGAAGCTCATCATTCTTTTGTAATTTGTTATCCTTCAGTTTGTAGAATCTTGGCAGCACTTCTTCGTAGAAGCTTGATATAATTTTTTGTTTATAGATGCTCAACAATAGTTACTGTTATAGAGCTTTGATAACAGTTGCTGTATCGAAGGCTCGTTATCCATAGAAACTGGATATCCTCTACTTCTGATTAGATGCTTGACATCTTCTAGTGGCACAACATTCTTCCTTTTTGACATGCTCTATAACACTCTCAGTTGTAGAGGTTCGACATCCTCTTTATGTTTTTGACAACCCTGCTATTTTTAGGCTCAACAACCTACGTATTATAGAAGCTCGATATTTATTGCTCCCATAAGTTTGTCGTAGACCCAATGTTTATCGACTTGACAACTATCCTTTACTTAAAGACTCGATATCCTTGCTTTTATCATGATCCATTGATTGTATACGATGCCCTGGCTCGGAATATCTTCTTTTGTAAACTTGGCAATAATTGCTTGTATAGGCTTGCTACCGCTTCCTGCTTTAGATGCTCGACAACCCCTATGGTTGTAGCGGATCGACATCACCCTTTTGTTTAGAAGCTCGATACTACCTTCTGGTGCAAGCTTGACATTTCCATGCTCGACATTTCCATTACTTATATGCTCGACATGTCTTCTATTTACAAGCTCGAAAATATTTTAGGATCATGATACTTCCCTAAGATGCTCGATGCTATTAGTTATACATGCTTAGTACTATTATATATGCTTGATAGATTTCTTTGTTTAGAAGTTCGACAACTTCAAGGTACTTTCAGGCTCGTCATCTTTATTGTCATATAGGCACGATACCTATCTTTTAATGCTTATATATCCTCTTACTAACTTTTTTGCTTCTTTTTCCCTTGATTACTCTTCTAGCATAATAGTCAGGAAATATATGGATAACAATATGTATAAACATAGCACTTTATCCTTGCAAGACTTGCCGATTATATAAGCAACATTTCAACTAGCCATCCTGAGTGGGTGTATGAGTATGCAAGGCCTCTACCGGCTTTGAAGGAAAGTTACTAGCAACTTAACAAGCCATCCTGAGTGGATGTGTGAGCATGCAACGCTTCTACCCAATTCGAGGGGAAGCTACTAGCAACTAGCCTTCCCGAGTGGTTGTACGTGTAAGCAATGTTTTTGCCTGCTTCGAGGGGAAACAACTAGCAACTTAACAAGCCATCTCGAGTGGCTGTATGATCACACAATGCCTTTGCCCTCTTTGGAGGGAAGCTTCCAACATTCAACTAGTCATCCCGAGTTGGTGTATGAGCACACAATGCCTTTGCCCACTTTGGAGGAGATCTGTTGGTAACTTAATTAGCAATCTCGAGTGGGTGCATGAGTGTGTAATGCCTCTACTCGCTTCGGGGCAAAGCTACTAGCGACTCAACTAGCCATCCTGAGTGAGCGTACGATCATGCAATGCCTTTTCCCACATCGAGGGGAAGCTACTAGCATTCAACTGGCTATCCTATGGTTATACGACCACGCAACTCCTCTACCCCCATCTGGGGGAAGCTGTGATCATTCTAACCCATTCTATGAGGTTGACTGAGCCAATCAACACTCCTTTCCATGTAGAGGCATTGACGAATAGATAGCATGACCACCCACATTATGATCTTGATTTATTTCCTTCTGAGGCTACCCATACCACCAGCAAGGCGAGGCAGTGGTGCCAAGGTGGGCGCGGTACCCATGTCATAACTACAATTTCGGCATCCGTAGTGCTGACCACCTTAAGCAACCAAGGTAGACTTATCATAGTAAAGTCAAGTCCCTACCAAAAGTATGCTAGTAAAGGGAAGGCAACCCAACGTTAGTAACTCGACAACCACCAGAGGATGCCCCACCATGGGCTCATGTCCTCGTGTGCCTATGAACGAGGAATAGCTTGACTCCATAAAATGATAAGCCTTTCTTTGTTTTATTTCCATTACTTATATGTTATATAATACATAAAGGCCTAAGTCTATGTGTTTTCTTAGCAATGTTGGGGGTTGCTTGAGCGTCCCAACATAAAAAAAAGTTATCATAGGTAGAAATAAACGCAGTAGACAAGCATGTATAAAATATAAGCGGAGTAAGAAAAAGACGAAGCATATTTAAGAATTAATTATAATAATAAATCAAAATTTATTTAGTAAGTAATTAATTGAACACATTTGAATTACTTTGAAAAGAGTATAGTTGTTTTAATGTGCGTTTAAAGAAAAGGTGGAAAGATATTTACATGCATAAACATAAAACCGCTTCAGTGGGAAAGCATCAATTACTAGGATAAAATTTATTATTATAATTAAGGAAAAGGTATGTTATCCATTTCTTTATAAATAATAAGGGAAAATTTGATTTTTGAATTTGAAAAGATAAATACCGATTAATTACAATTGACCGAGCAATTACTGTTAAAAAGTAAAGTACCTAATCAATGTCAATATATGTACATATATACATACATATATACATACATACATACATACATATATATATATATATGTTTGAATATTAATCCACGATTCCCAACTACGGTTAATAATACAAACCATACACTTATATATATATGATATCATATTAATGATATTAATTTGAATTATAATTAATGACACTGATTTAAACTATAATTAATTGATTTGAATTAAGCCACTAATTGAGGTAGAATAAACAAAGTAAATGGAAAAGAGTTTTGCATATATGTAAGGGTAAGGGATATAAGTAAAGAAATAATTTTTCCCAACTTAGTCTGCATCTAATTCCTACATATAAATACATGCTTAACTCTCACCCTCGCTCATTCTAAACCTTAGCCTCTATTTGTAAAACTCCATTCTTTTCTTTCTCTTCCATGTTTCTTAATTTTAATTCTTCATAGCAAACCTCAATTAAGAAAAGGGAGGTGTAGCTTAACGGTTTAGCAAAGAAGATAGGAGAAATGGGATGAATTTACACATCAAATTAAAGGAAGAAAGCTTAAAGGTTTTAATTAGATATCTTTTCAAATTGAATATAAGGCAAGTGAATTTATTTACGACATGATTATGATAGAGGTAATTAATTAAATTCCAACTATATATCGATCTAGTATTGAAGATGTGATTTTTATTCAAAAAGATAATTTATTGAAGGCTTTTGTGATTTGGAAAACCATAGGAAATGATTTTAATAACATAATTGTTGTAAACATGGAGGAGGGTAAGTTGGATAAGAATTTACCTCTAGAACTCTATAAATCTACTTTATTGTAATAGATGTTAATTAAATTGAACAAAATAGAAATGAATCCACATATATAACTGTGAAATCATATGGATCTGACTGTTGTGATAGTTTTGAATTAATTTAATAAGTAAAAGCATATATATATATATATATATATATATGTTTATAAATTCTTCTAGATTCAATTTTATCACCTTTGAATAAAATGAAATATATAAAGAATAGTCAAATAACTATATACAATTAATGAGATAAGCCAAATAACTATATACGATTAATGAGATAAGCTATGTGGAAAGTTTGGAGATGAAGAAATATAAAAATTGGATATAAGTACTTGGTTAAAGATGAACTATACAACTATACTTAAATTCGGAATAAATATAAACAAGTAAAAAGGAGTACATCATCAAATATATTAGTTTTGACATCTTAAAATACAACCGACGTCCGAATAATGCCTGAAATTAAAAATTAACAAAACACAAAAGGAATACATTGAAATATGACTAGGTTTAGACGTTTGAAAAATAAGTCAAACGTTTGAATATGTTATTCAGACGTCCGAATGGCTAAAGCAAGCCCATGTTGAACTTAGATCTGGTGTGGGCCAAGTAGAATGGATCGGGGAAACTCATTCCACTTTATCGACTTTCGGGAGTTCATGTAGCTGCATGAAGCTGTATAACAAGCCTGATTGGTTTTACTCTTGGTAACGTACCTAGGTTCACACTTCATGGCATGCATAACATGACACTCTATGTGTCATGTGCTTGTATCACAACTAGATGCTCTCATCATTACTGTAGTGTACTCGGTCGGATGTTTTAATGTGCTGGACTATGGGAAAAGGTGACGGAGATGTCTGCAATAGTAGGGTTATACGATCGGGCAAGGTGGTTGAACTTATGGAGGAGTTGTACTGTTGAACGAATTCTTTAGCCTTTGGTTGAATGATATAGTGCACAAGACACGATTATCATTGTGAAAGTTACCCTAATGCTTTAGTGGGCCATAAGTCGCCAAGTTTGTATACTCGATGCATGCTCAGGCATTGCGACGTATGCTCATTGTAAATGTCTGGTTAGGCAGTTTACCATTGAGAATGTTAGCTCAACGTATATTTAGGCGATTTATTTTCGAGGTCGTATGCTTGGGATATTCCTAGAATTATTTAGTTTTATGGTTGTCCAGCCTTTGAGTGGAAACCTTCGTAGGTCATTATTAGATTTAGACACATTAAGAATCATTACCTTATAATGTGTAAAGTTACCAATTCTTTATTTGTAGTACACCTCCATAGGTGAACAACCCTAGGTTATGTAGATTATAACTAAAATTTAATTACTTGTCAATACCATACCAATAGTGATATAATCCACTCACCACACCTTGTCTGATCTCCTTCATTTTCTCTCTTTATATCGATTACAGGAGGACATGGCAGTAGGTAAGGTGACTTGGATAAGGTGCATGGAGAAGGTGACTTGATGATTAGAGAAATATTTATTTATAGTCATTTTCCATATGTATCTTATTATATTTATTAGTTAGACTTTATTATACTTTTACTTAGAGACGCTATTTATACATTCCTTGTATGGGTTGCTGTTGCTTTTGAAACAGTAATGAATTTGGAATATTTTTATTATTTATATTTTATTCCTTCCGCTCTAAGATCTGAAAGTATAGAATGGCTAAAGTTATATTTATCTCTATATTATATGAACCATCAAAATATAAAAATTCATACTTCTTGACACGACGCAAAGTTCAAATGTCATTTTTGGGATTTGGATCTATGTGTCCAAAGGTGTAGATTGTTACACCATTCATTAATTGATAGAAACCCCTCTAAAATGAACCATAAGTGTTGGGTTTGGTCAGGAGCACAACCAGTCAACCATTTGGACCCACTAGTCGACCGGTTGACTGTACTTATCCCATTCCACACCCTTGAAATTAAAATGCTCATATCTTTTAATGCATAGCTCCAAATGACCCACTGTTCTTCTATTGCGGTTGTGAGAGAATTCTCTTCAGCCACTATATCTTATATCATGAATTAATACAATTTTTCTGGTTTCATTCCAATCAAACACGTAAGGTGCGCAAAAACAACACTTCTTATGACGTCTCACTACTCCTATTCAAGTTTATGATATAAGCATTTAACTTTCTCCATCTTTGTCTTTGACGTATGCTCTGTATCATTGAGATACTTTATGTAATATCACTTTACACGAATCCATTCCCTTTTTATAGGTCATTTGACATTCGGATGACTCGACGAATGAGTTTGAGGCAAGCTCTCACAACCTTTCGGTTTAATACTTAATTAACCACTTCAACTCTAAATTTCATTCATAATGAAAATTAAAAGTGCCGTGCATCATCTCCTTACCATCGTATCAATTTCTAAACTAACAATTATTCATAAAATCAAACTAAACAATATCAATTTTCGTATCTAGTTGCTAAAAACATTCATTGCTATAATTGAAACATTTGTTGACAAGATTCTCATGTCTAAAGCTCTAATCAAGTTTATTTAAGCCCTAATCAATATTTGAGTATTTTTCATAATTTCTAACATATATAGTGATCCCATATCATAGAGTATAGATAAACTCACCTAATATCAAGAAATCTAAATTCTAATGAAAGCCAATGTGAAGCTCCTATTTGACTTTCGAGGTCTGGTCCCAACTTCTCCTGAATGTGAACTTGAATGTACTGATTTGTAATGAATCTCTTAACTTGAATTTACATATTTATTTTGTAATTTTTGGTTGAGAGATAAAAGAGTCAAGTTGATTTAAGGTTAGGAAAACTTAGTTTTATAACTTAAGGGAACGAAGAAAAATAAGAGGAAAAATAAAGGAGTGGATTTCTTCTTTTCAGAAAATATAAAAATAATTATAGCTGAAATGACCATTTTGCCCCTACTTTAACGAACTTAATATTTTTTTCATGTATAAACGATATTATAAAATAGATGAAATAGGTCTTGATTACTAATTCACTCATTCTTTAATTTTTACTTTTAAGGCCACTAGTTCGTTTAATTCAATTAAAACAATTAATTACAATTAATTATTAAGTGTAAAATTATGGGTTGTTACTAACTGCTATGCCAAACAGTTGCTCGAATGGTGAAAAGTAGTCATACCCTTCTCCAAATATTGTCACTACGAGACCTTTTATCGATAGGCCTCAAAGTATTGCCACGTCAGCTGATGTGATGGTCATTTCCTCTACATGATATAAAATGAAGACGTCTCCAGTCTCCATCAATCCAATAATGTTGTGAACAAATTGTGGTCAATCAGAATGTACCGTAACTTCATTACATGAGAAAAACCAGCTCCCCTCAACTCCTTTATTACTCTATGATTTGTCACTGTAATCGTTATTAGATCTTCATTGAAGCTACGATGCTCGATTTATAAATACAGAGCACTTTGGTCAATATGACCAGCCACCATCTCATAATAGTTTGTATACAAAAATATGCTTAAACTAGTTTCTCATTCTTCATTATTACTGATCCTAAAATAATTTAAACTCGTTACTCATCCCACGTCAATTAAAAAATAATGTTTACACTAAATTACTCCAACACAAGATTGGAGATTAAGTTTAGATAAAATTCCAATATTGGTCTAAATTGAAATAGGGTAGGGTATAAAGATTACTATAATTCTCCACTTGGGTCGCATAAGAAGCCATTTGCATCTAATAGTCATGTAGAAGACAAGCACCATTGTCCCAATGGTTAAGTGATTCGGCTTTGGTGCAAGAGGTCACAAGTTCGAAACTTGCGTAGCATGATTCGAACGTTTATTGACATGTGATATGTTGTCCTAGTGACATGTTATATATAAAGTACCATTTCATAGAAAAAAAAATTAGTCGTGTAGGAGACAAAGAAGCTATCGATAATTTTTTATTTTGAGAAGGTGAAGTTGGGGAAGTTAGGGTTTTTGGAGAATATGGCAGAGGGAAGACCAAACAGGTCGACTTTAAGGTTCTTTAATTTATCAGCGCTATTTGAAATCACGCAAAAGGCGCTTTTCTAAATCTTGGTTGTTTACGTGATTATAAATCATGCCAATTTCCTACGTTGTTTCTTCTTTTCTTTGTTACGTCACTCATAAGAATCTTAAACAATATGTAGAAGGTAAATACACAAAAACAATTACATTATTCAAAACCAACATAAGATTGCATAACTAAAATTGTATAATTAACGCCTTCTATTATGAAACAAACACAAGATTATATACCTAAAACAATGTAAAATTCATACAATCTAAAAAATAGTCAACATACATAATACTATACGGAATACATAACTATAACCATATGTTAATCATTTACCATAACAATTTGGAAATCAACAATTCCTACGTGGTATAGAAATTCTATGAAGTACTTTCCTTTGGAATTCGGTAATATTGTTCTCTAACATCCCCATTTGTCTTTTACACTCTTTCACTTCCTTCTACATCTCCAACACATAGTTCAGTCCTTTTTAACATATCGAAGGACTAATCCCTTCATAATAATTGCATGTTAGCAATCAATAGAAATACCACTCATACCCGTAAAAGCGATGACTTGCATTTTATTGGTTGTATAAAACACGATTAACATCTAACTCCACGATGACAATTACGCGTTGGAGATTCCTCTACGAAAACAAGACCAACCGATTTCGGTTATGGTGATATTATGTTTTACTATAAAACATCCCATCAACATAACCCATTCATGCTTTATAAGATTTACAATCTTAACATCCTCATAGTTACATACTTCTCTGCATTCTCTTTGAATAACTGGTTGCTCGTCACATATAACTTTAATGTTGCCACTTCGGACAGTTGATTCCACACTATTACTTTGTGTGTTTGGAATATATTCATCTTGCTCAACTACTTGTGTATCTGAATCATAATCATACCCATTTTCATGGTTAAATCATTTTTTGACTTCCACAACCTCTTTTCCGACTTTATGATTAATTGCGCTTGCACAATGTTCTTCAATTTGAGTGATCAGAATATATTAATCCTTTTCGTCTAATTGTGTGTCCAAACCGTAATCATATCAATTTTCCTTAATTGCAATCTACATTCACAATAATTAGACTACATATTTGTTCAAAATGGTGAACTTTATACAAAATTAACATATAATAACATATCAATAACACAACACCATCAACTTAACGAAAGAAAATAACTTTTGCAAAAAAGTAAGTTTAAGAAATTACATTTTTTTAGATCAATTGAAGAAATGTTTGAAGATAAAATAGAAGTCAATTACCGTATGTTAATTTATTTTTGTTTTTATGGAAAAACCCAGTAGTTGGATATTGGATCTTAGGATTGAAGATAGTAAGAAAAGTATAGCGAATAAATTGAGATTGGTAAAGAAAGTTGTAAAACAAGGCATGAGTTATCAATTGTAGTAGCAGGTAAATAACTGTTTGATTTAGGATGTTAAATCACATCAAACATTTTTGCTCGATTTTGAATAATGAGGGTGTGTGTTATCCCATATTGCACTTCAATTTCTTTTAAGAACGTAACATTGTGACATTGTTTTTGGATGTTGTTGAAAGCCTTTTTTTTCAACATGCCAAAAATCTGTAAGTAAATTTGAGACAATCATGTTTCTTGTCGTAAGTTTTAAAATGTCCCTAAATAACCAAATTTTCTCATTGAAAATGAAAAAACGGTACAACGCAAATGTTTGTAATTCCATGACCCCAGATGCAGATTAGACAAGAGAGTTAAAGCAATCCCCTGTCGCCACCAATCGACCATCTCTCCTCCTTGCCTAGACCATATCTTACTCTCCCGTTCACTATATATAAATCAAATCTGTCACCATTGTCACTATCTTCGCCATCTGACCCAATTTCAGCACCTTTTTGCACATACTATGGTTGCCACCATCATTTTAGGTAAACTGAAATAACATTGTTAGCCTCTCCAAGATTATCCGAATATAAACCGTTCAACTTTGTTTATGCCAAATAGGCCGGCGGATGAAGTTTGATTGCGAACAATTAGTATTGTTGTATGTTAGTTGATTTTGAGTAAACGCAGCGACTTGTGCTTGGTAAAATTGATGAATTCTGGGATTCAGAGTTTTCTTTGATAACAAATAACGCAGCGAGGAAATTAGAAAAAATGACAAACTTTAAAAAAAATTAGGCTGTAGGACATAAAGTTTTATTTTAGGCTGAAGAACAAATACCAGTTATAATTAGCATTATATTAAACTTTTACACTATACAAAATGCTAGTTATATCTAGCATTATATTCAGTTTTACACTATGAAATGCGAGCATTGTCCTTCAGCCTAAAAAGCAAAATTGTTGCCCTTCAGCCTAAATTTTTTTCTAAGATTGTCCTTTTTCCTATTTTCCTGTAATGCAGCTGAAGAGCGAGGCTTTAGTCATTAAATCTATTACTCTATTACTTAAATTAGAAAACAAGAACAAAACTAGATCTGTGAAAATATGACCCAACCAATTAACCCAACCCATTTACCCTACTTATAAATGGGTTGGATCAAACCATTTATGAATTTTATTAAATGGGTTATGTGTTGGGTTGACCTATTTTTAAAAGGGTTATACATGTGTAACCCATTTACTCATTTATTAAAAACTTAAAATTTGAAAATATAAATTTTGAACACACATTTTAGTTTTCAATGGAAACTAACGGTTGTACTTAGAAATTAACAGGTACCACATCCCCATATTTGAACTCCGTCTAGTGCAGAAGCTGCTATTTTTTTGCTCAGACTGGAAATTTTTTTTCATGCTAACTCGGAATCAGGCGAGACTTCGACCGATTAACTCCTACCTAAATTTTGGACAATATAGAACACTCGGATGCTTTATCTTGTGAACGCACACTGTAGTTCTCCGTGGGGACTGACAGTTGTACTTAGATTATAATAGGCTACCACATCCTCATTTTTGAACTCCGCCTAGCGCAGAAGCCACTATTTTTTTTGTTCAGACTGCAATAACTTCTTTATACTAACTCGGAATCAGGCGTGACTTCGACCGATTAACTCCCACCTGAATTACGGACAATATGCAACACTTGGATATTTCATCATGTTAACGCACACTATAGTTCTCCATGGAGACTGATGGTTGTACTTAGAAAATAACAGGCCACCACATCCCCATATTTGAATTTTGATGAATATTATAATTAAAATTTTAAATTTTGATTTTTACCGAAATTCAAAACGTAAAAATTATAATTAGAATTATTTTATATCAGCGTTAGTACAAATGATAACATTGTACACACAAGCAGTAGTTTGAGCAATAGGTCTTTATTTTTGTTAGATATAGTAAATCGATGTTATGCACTGCCATAACTGTTATGGACAGTCTGAGAATTCCACCCTTGCACAAATCCTAACGGCTTACTGTTATCTTACGGCTTACTATTATCTAATTTTTCAGTACGCTTTAAATCTACTAAGTTAATTTTGTAATCTAAAATGGATAATGATATACATTGAATACCATTTTTCTAAAATCTGAATCTGTCCTTTGCAAAATTCTTTGTGATGGTTTGCTGGGACATGTTATTGGCTCATTAAACTTAAATACTATTATTTGTTGGTTTATATAGTATGTGAGTATGCTCGCTTCTATCCGCGGATGCGGCGCAGTGGAAAGGAGGCTTGGGCTCTGCTAAAAAGATCCAGGTTTGATTCCTACCATGCGCTTCCCTATCCTATATAAATTTTGAAGTTTTTTTATATACTTTTACTTTGAAAATTGTAATTTTTCTAAAACTGCAGTATACTTCCCTTAACCTGATATTTTTCCATAATTCCACACAGAACAACAGGTCATGGATGTAACCCTTTTTTTATTGTAAGGGTATGGTCATGCAACCACTGTGCATACACTTCCTTTTGTGCTGGCCAAGATTTCAATATTTAAAAAACTTTAATAAACTTTTCTTACTGTTAGAAAATTAGTCATTCATTCATAGCTCATTCGCAAACACTTTATAGTCATAAACGAATTATTGTTATGGCATGATGTGTGAATTATTCATTCGATCATATTCGTTAACTGGGAATGTAATTCTGTATTTTAGTGATAGGTACCTCTGTTGCTAATACTACTGCATTGCGTTTCCTTCTTCATGCGGGTAGTGGAAGTAAGTTTTAACCATCTTCTGATTCATTAAAAATTAGACAGCCGTACCATATCATGTAAGCAGACCGTAGTAAGTAAATCTGGTAGAATTGAAAATTAGTAGAATAAAACGTAAATTATATTGGCATCGGGCATATAGGAAAATATACATATCACAATTTGTACATTAACAAAATTGATCTATTTGTGTTACTTAATCTGATGCTCCCTACACTTGTCATTCGCACATCACGACACAGTTTAGCTTCAATGTGAGTTCTAAGAAAATGTAGCTCAGGTCTGACCTTTAAATAATGTCACAGTTTTACCGGTAACAAATAGCGTGATTCTACATCCCGAATACGTCCCGAATACGTCTCGAATTCTGTTTGTTCTATGTATTTCATCAAGTTTTCTCTTTCTGTTTTAGAGCAAATTATAGTTCGAGTTTTTGTTATACGTAATTCTTGTTTTGATGTATCTTTACAAATTATACATGTTTGTTAACAGTAGAGGACGTGATTCAGTAAATCAAAATGCTTACTGCCCTTTGTGTACAGTTGGTTCAAGTATTAAGACCAACTAACTGTGAATATATAATTTATACACCTACATGTTGGTGTGCCTCCCACTTTGATGCATGCAGTAGACTAATATTTGGTCTACTAATAGGTTTAAAAGTGTAAAAAAGCAATACACAACTGCCCAAGTGGTTGTGGATAGGGATAATTAGAGAATGAGTCAAGTGGGCTGTTATAAGAGGCTTTATATATATAGGCTTTCAAGGGTATTTCTGGTATTTTGCCCTCATATCTATACCGTATAAAAGCCAATGTATGCAACGCATTTTGTACAGAAAATTACAATATCATTTCCTCTCAATAAAGCAACTTTATATTTCATTCAAATTCAAACTCTTTTATGGTATCAAAGCCATAATAGACCTAATGGTCTTCATCTCAGCCTCTTCATCAGTGTATTTTCATCATTTGAAGAAGGCAGTGTGTTTTAGTCTCCTCAAAATCGATATCATCACTGGAGTTTTATGTTGCTGTGTAGTACAGTTCTTGATCCAGATCAAGAATTGCATCAACAAATTGCTTTAGAGCCCTCAATCAGTGTCGTGCCAGTATCTCATCAGAGAAGCCTCATCACATGAGATAGGCTGCACTGATTTCCCCCCTCAGATCTTCATCTTCATCGGAGAGATTTGCTTCTTTCAGTCTTACCATCATTATGTAGTTAAGAATTCATTTATTGATTTCTTCTTTGCCAAATTCAAGGTCATATTTTCTTTCAGCAATTTGTGTTGTCTGCACACTTAGAAGTGTGTCTTGCCAATTTCTTCCAGAAACTCAGATCCAAAGCATTTTCCCTTATTCGAGATGGCCAAAGAAGAAGAGAACAACTCTGCAACCACATCACCCATTGGAACAAATGTTGCTTAATCAAATAAAGAAATCTTCACTCTATCAATTATAAAACCCAAAAGTCAGTTAGCTATTCAACTTGATGAGAATAACAACCTGTTATGGAAATGTCAGACCGAAACAGCTATAAGAGGCTATGGTCTAGAAGAATACATCAATGGCACATTAGCTATTCCACTAAAGATGATACAAGAAGGTGAAGGAAGGATAATAACCAACAAAGATTATATCAACTATCAAAGACAGGATAACCTATTAGCTTCTTGGATAATGTCATATATTAGTGCAAGTCTTTTATCACAAATTGTTGGCTGCAAAACATTTCAAGAAATATGGTCAACAGTCGAGCAAATCTTTAATTCTCAATCAGCAGCAAGAATTATGCATTATAAAAGACAGCTTCAAAATCTAAAGAAGGACAATATGTCTATGAGAGAGTACTTAACCAAAGTGAAGACTTACTGTGATTTACTTGACACTACTGGTCACAAAGTGTCTGATACTGAGCAGATTTTAACCATCTTAAGTGGGTTAGATGATGAGTATGAGTCAGTTGTAGTCATTAGATCATCAAGAGAGACACTACCAAATATATAGTATGTACATTCTACCCTTCTTTCTCATGAAGGGAGAATAGAACAGAAGAAACCATTGAACTCAGACTTCTCTGTCAACTATGCATCAAATGCCAAAACCAAGAACCAAGAAAGATCAAACAATAATAAATTTCAGCAAAGCAATCAAAGGGGTGGTCAAAGTAACAGAGGCAGAGGTAGAGGAAGGTTCAATAATTCAAATAGGCTAAGGTGTCAAATCTATTAAATGTATGGGCACACTGCAGTAAAATGCTATTTCAAATTTGATCAAGGCTATGGAACAAATCAACAAAGCAATAACAGTCAAAAGGGGTTCAATCCAAACATTAATATAGCATAATCAAATGTAGACTCAAGAAGTCAGAACAACAACTCAAGAAGTCAAAATGAAATGGAGCATCAGGCAAAACAATATGAAGACTAGTACCAAGACTCAGGTGCAACAAATCACATTACAAACAATCTAGATAATCTGAATTATGGAAACAAGGAGTATAAAGGTACACAGTCTATTTTCATGGCTAATGGTAAGTCAATTAAAATTAATCATATTGGCAATACCAAAATTAATGGAAAAAGAGAATTACATCTTAACAATTTACTTAGAGTACCCCAAATCAAGAAAAATTAATGAGCGTTTCTCAATTTGCCAATGATAATCAAGTTTACTTTGAATTTTACCCGAAATTTTGCTTAGTTAGGGACATACCGAATAAAGAAATTTTACTACAGAGTAATGTGCAAAATGGACTATACATTTTCAATCTAGTGCACAAATGTAAGCCAAGATCTGGAGGAAAATGGTGCAATTATTCTAAATGTAACACAAGTATTGACAGTAAAAGGATATTTGATTTGTGACATTGTAAATTGGGTCATCCCAGTATAGAAACTGTAAAGCATGTATTGAAAAGTAATAATGTTGAATGTGAAAATGTATCATTGCCATATATATGTGAATCTTGTCAAATGGGAAAAAGTCACAAGCTACCATTTCTTGAGTCGACAACAAAATATAACGAACCTTTAGAAATGGTAGCAGCTGACTTATGAGGTCCTGACCCAGTCAATACCGATTATGGATTTAACCATTATATATCATTTGTAGGTTCTTTTTCTAGATATATTTGGATCTATTTTCTTAAATCAAAAGCCAGAAACTCAGAGAGCCGTGATCCAGTTTATAACACAGGCAGAAAATCAAACTAATCATCAGCTAAAAATAATTCAAACAGATGGAGTAACTGAATTCAAACCTTTGAAGGAATATTTTCTAAAGAAGGGAATACTGCATAGATCCACCTGCCCACATACCTCTCAATAGAATGTCCTTTAAAAGAAAGCACAGACACATTGTTGATACATGGCTTACATTGCTGGCACAAGCATCAATGCCACTAAAGTTCTGGCCAGATTCTTTCAACACAGCAGTATACCTTATCAACAAAATGCCAACCAAGGTCCTGCAAAATAGGGCACCAGCAGAAATGCTAATACATCACCAGATTATGATAGATTTAAAACTTTTGGATGTTTATGTCATCCATATATGAGGCCATATAACTCACATAAATTAAGTTTCAGGTCGTTGCCATGCACATTTATTGGATATGCAACAAACTCAGAAAGGATACAAGTGCTTAACTAACAAGGGAAATGTGATCACCTCAAGACATGTTTCATTCAATGAACATGTCTTTCCTTTTGCCAACAGTGAAATAAAAACTACTCAAAAAGTCTACAATCCAAAAGCTTCCCTACCTCCAATTCTAGTCTACACTGATGAGCAACACAAGAGAACTCAAGCTAGCACTCAACAGAATTCAGGATTCCAACTCACAATGCTCATTGAAGGGCCATGTTAGAATTCAACTGAAAAATCAGACATCATTATATCTAACAGTCAAGAGAATGAAGGTCCAGACCCTCAGGAAGTCTTCATCCGGTTCAAATCAGTGAACCAGATACCAGTTGAACACAAGCACCTACCAATGAAGGACATTATATGATAACAAGGTCAAAGCATGGAATATTCAAACCGAAAGTATATGCTACTATACTAAACCATGATGAACCTGTCAACTATGAAGATGCTGTGAAAGACAAAATGTGGAAATCGGCCATGGATGAGGAATATAATGCATTGATAATAAACAAAACATGGAGTATTGTTACAACACCAAGGAACAAAAACATCATAGGCTGCAAATGGACATACAAGCTTAAAAGACATTCAGATGGTAATATAGCAAAACATAAAGCAAGACTAGTTGCAAAGGGATATTCTCAACAATATGGATTTGATTTCAGCGAGACTTTTTCCCCGGTAGTGAAGATAACAACAATTAGAGTAATTCTCACTATAGCTCTACACAACAGGTGGAAAATCTGACGGTTAGATGTCAATAATGCTTTCCTAAATGGTGAACTTCAGGAAGAAGTATATATGTATCAACCACAAGAGTATACTCAGGGTAACAACAAGGAACTTGTCTGCAAGCTACACAAGGCAATTTATGGACTTAAACAAGCTCCCAAGGTCTGGTATGAAAAACTTAAAGCCACTTTAGTCAATCTAGACTACAAGCCAACCATATCAGACAATTCTCTTTATGTTAAACTAAACAACAAGTCCACAACATATATATTGGTATATGTAGATGATCTCATAGTTACTTGAAGCAATACTGAGGAAATAAACAGAGTTATTAATCATCTAGACAAAGCATTTTCAATTAAAGACTTGGGAGATCTAAGCTACTTTCTTGGAATAGAAGTTACAAATAAATCTGAAGGAAAGCTTGTCTTATGTCAAAGAAAATATGTCCAGGATATTTTAAACAGGGCAAAAATGCATGAAGCCAAACCTATGCCAACACGGATGGTGAGCAACATTGATCTATCCAAACACAGAGGTGAAGCAGTAGAAAGTGAAAAACATTACAGAAGCATTGGAAAGCCGTAAAGCGAATTCTACGATACCTGAAAGGGACTATAAATCAAGGAATATGTCTAAAAATATGCAAAACACTATTTGTTCAAGGGTATGCTGATGCTGACTGGGGATCTGACATCGATGATCATAGATCTACTACTGGCTACTGCATCTATTTAGGTGACAATCCTATCTCTTGGTGATCTAAGAAGCAGTCGACTATATCTCGCTCAAGCATTGAAGCAGAATACCGAAGTTTTGCAAGCGCAACCGCTGAAATCATCTGGCTCGAATCACTCATCAGTGAGATTGGAGTTCGCCTTTCAAAGAAGTCAACTATCTGGTGTGACAACTTGAGCACCGTATCTCTCTCGGCCAATCTCATACTTCACTCACGAACAAAGCATATAGAAATAGATCTATACTTTGTTCGTGAGCGTGTAATCAACGGCAAATTGGAAGTAAATCACCTTCCAGCATCGCATCAGAGAGCTGATATCCTCACAAAATCGCTCTCAAAGAACAATTTTATGAGATTGAAGACAGATTTAAGAATAGAAGAAGCAGCGAAAGTTAAAGAAGAAGAAACCCTAGTTGTAATTGATGAGGGGAATTAGAGAATGAGTCAAGTCGGCTGTTATAAGAGGCTTTGTATATATAGGGTTTCAAGGGTATTTCTGGTATTTTTCCCTCATGTCTATACTGTATAAAAGCCAATGTATGGAACGTATTTTGTATAGAAAATTGCAATATCACTTCCTCTCAATAAAGAAACTTTATATTTATTCAAATTTAAACTCTTTTAGGGATTGCACCTCAGGTTAAGGTAAGAGGATAAACAAAGGTGAAACTGGGTATGACTTATTTTTAATTTATGAATAAATGAAACAACAATCAGGTTGTATAATTAAATTGTTTGGCCAAAAGAATTGTATTTAACTATTTTGGTTTACTGATATATGATATTATAATATACACTGTAGAAATCTATCATAATATATACTTTGTTTAAAAAATTCTTCTTACATCCAAATTTCTATTATCCATGGCTAAACCTGTGTGGATATACCTATTAAGGTTGAATATCTATGTGGAGGAAAACTAATGGTAAAATATACAGCTAACCAAGCTCTTTTGCAGGTGAGGATGCGCTATTCAGTTTTTACCACAAAGGGTGTTGGGCACGAATGTTAAAAAGGTAAAGGTAACATAAATTCATTTCCTTAGTTTAGATGTCAATGAGTACTGGTATCAGAGTTATTTTTACGATACTTCTGTTTATTTCATAAAAATTTTACCCGGTTTTGAAAATTGAACTATTATCCTTTTTATGCAGTTTATTAATGGACAAGCAAGATTAGTTGGTGTTTGCACCATAAATGGTCACAAACACCCAGTTGTATGTGAAAGAACCAATTTTCAAAAACAATATCCAAATAGAAAGATAAACACGTAGATTACCGAATAAATAGCAGAATAAGTAAAGGAACGCATGAGTTTTATAGTGGTTCGACAAACTCTGGCCTACGTCCACTCTAATAATCTTTTATTTATACTGTAAGATTACAAGTACAGTTATTTTGTCTTAGAAAATTAGTGGAGGAAGAGGTAAGAAGTGATGAAGGAGAGCCAGCCAAAAAAGTCCCTTGCAATGAGCCAAGTCCGCTGTATTTATAGGTGAAGACGTGCATGGATCAAGCTGAAATTTCTGCAGAAGAACCTCCAGGCCCAAATGATCCGAACAATAAAATTTGGGATCAATCAGACACCAAAAAATAATTTATCTGATCGTTCCATACTAACTCTAATGGGGTTGCGATCGTTTTTATGGGGTCCCCCATGCCTCTAGCCAATGCTCCCAAAGTCTCACGCCATTCCAACTTACCGTTTGTAAGATATCGATCAATCTTTGCTAATTTGACTAAAATTGGATCATATGAGAACATTCCATACTTCATCCTTTTGAGACGTGATCGATTATGTGGGTTCCCTATGATATTAGCTAATTGCGCTCCAAATTTCGTGCAATTCTGACATACCGTTTGTGAAATATCACGTTTTCTTAAAACTATGGATCATTATGTTGATTTGTATGATCGTTCCAATAACGATCGGCCTAATTTCCAAGATTTCATCATTTTGAGCTGCGATCGTTCATGGTGGTGCTCCATGATGTAAGAGACTTGCCCTTCAAATTTAGTGCAATTCTGACATACCGTTTGTGAGATATCGCATATTCCGTAAAAATATGGATCGTTATGCTGATTCGTACGATCGTTCCAATAACGATCGGCCTAATTTCCAAAATTTCATTGTTTTGAGCTGCGATCGATCATGGTGGTGCTCCATGATGTAAGAGACTTTCCCTCCAAATTTCATGTAATTACGACATACTGTTTGTGAGATATCGCGTTTTCCGTAAACCATTTATTGTTATGCTGATTTGTACGATCGTTCTAATAACGGTCGGCCTAATTTCCAAGGTTTTATCTTTTTGAGCTACGATCGATCATCGGGGTGCTCCATGATGTAAGAGACTTGCCCTCCCACTTTGTGCAATTCCGACGTTTCGTTTGTGAGATATCGCGTTTTCCGTGGAACTATGGATCGTTATGCTGATTTGTGCGATCATTCCAATAAAGATCGACTTAATTTCCAAAATTTTGTTCTGTTGAGCTACGATTGGTCATGGTGGTGCCCCATGATGTAAAAGACTTTCTCTCCAAATTTCGTGCAATTCTGACATACCGTTTGTGAGATATCACATTTTCGTAAAACTATGGATCATTATGACTGATTTGTACGATCGTTCCAATAATGATCGGCCTCTTTTCCAGATTTTGGAGTTTTGTCATGCGATCGCTATTATAGGCTCCACTCTTCAATATAGTGATTCTTTGAAAGTTTCAAGTGCATTAACTTTATAGATTTTGAGATATTGATCGATCTTCGTAAATTTACGTTGTTTTATGGATCGTTTTCGATCGATCCATATAAATTCTTCCTTTGCACATAACTCGAGCATACGAACTACGATTGACTTGAAATTCGAAATGTGACCTCACGAGGCCTTCCTTGTCCCTTCATATTGGTTGCACCCTGATTGGGATCCAGTCCGAATCTGTCCAACTATTGTCCATAGTTCTTAATATAATTGATTTCCTAGCCTGATAACCTTCTCTCCAGACTTCCTGCCTTGATGATCACAGAAGCCATTTAGCCAACTTTTATGATATACTTCTTGATCAAAAGGCAGTCAAACATTTTCCATTCGAACATGCCCTGTGGTAGGAAGACGTGTTTTGTATTGCCTTAAGTCCAATGTTCGAAACCTGTTGATGACCTGTGAACAAATCCGTGATCTTGCCTGATTGTTAGTAACAGCTGTTCGGGACTGTTAATCAAATTCATAGCCATTCCAGGTGGATGATGATCGCATGGGATCAAGTGTCTGTTCAAGGTGAAATATGATCGTTTGCAATCGAATGCCTATTTGAGGCGAAATGCGATCGTTCGAAATCGAGTGCCTGTTCGAGGCGAAATGTGATCGTTCGAGATCGAGTGCAGTTTGAGGTGAAATGTGATCGTTCGAGATCGAGTGCCGTAAGGCGAAATGTGATCGTTCGAGATCGAGTGCCGTTCGAGGCGCAATGTGATTGTCCGGATGGGACTCGAAATTATTAATGTCAGATTTCACGTTCGAGTGAGTTTTATAATCAAAATATTCAACTAATAAAATTAAGTCCAAGTACTAAAAGAGAAACAAAAACAAAAACTAAACACTACAATGCACGCATCTCCGAGTGTGACAGTTCAGCATCATCTCAGAGCATGTCTAGGGACCGTTCTCGATCTTGTACATGTGTAAGCGACTTAGCCATTTTATTGTGGAGTTTATTACTTATTCTTTGTCATTCCGATCAATTGATGACAAGTTGATGCCTCGATCTAAGGTAGTTCCGATTCGATGCGGATGGTGGTTGCTTCTGTTCCACTACCGCTGCCCGAGTTCTTACGTATAGTAACAACCTACCGTTCCAGACATGTTCCTCGATCTCATCTTTTAAGTACCTGTAGTTATTTGTATTATGCTCATCCAGCTAATGGAACATACAATATTTTTCTGATTTATTTTCCTTGTTTGTAGGCTCTCTCCTCATTGGCCTTCGATAGGGGATCTACCGCCTAGCATTCAGATATATCCATTCTAATGTCTCAGACAATTCCATGTAAGAGGTGAATCTCAGTTCCCTTCATAGTTGCTTCGATCCATCAAAACCATCCTCTGCTTTTCTTTTTCCTTTATCTTTCTTTGAACCTTCCCCGGGCGGACCTCCACCTTTAACCGCATAAACTTCCACTACCTATCTTCCGTCTCTATCAGTTTTTGCATCTTCCTTTCGTAGAAGCCTTTCTGCTTCATGGTAAAATTCCCCAAGATCCACTGGTGGATCCCGTTCCAACGATATCTTGAAATCCGAATTATCCGTAATCCTTGACACTGCTACCATCAAAACCATCGACGGATCCAGTCGATCCATCGAAGCAACTGCCGCGTTGAACCTGGTTAAGAAATCCCTCAGTTATTCTCCTTTCCACTGCTTCATCGATGTTAAAGTCATCACACTCTTGGGTCTCATGATGTGGACCCAAAATTGCCTCGTAAACTTTTCGATCAATTTCATCAATGTGCTAATAGAGTCATTTTCCAACTGTTTGAATCATAGTGCAGCTATATCCGTTAAATACAAGGGGAATCACCGTGTCATGGCTTCTTCTGATGCCCCAGTTCATCCATGTGTCTCATTTATCTCGTTAGATGAATAGCGGGATCCGTTTTCCCATCATATGTCTCAAGCGTTGGTAGTTTGAACTCCGATGAATTCCTAGCTTGCTTGATATTAGGAGCGAAGGGACTCCTATTTACATCTTCCAGATCCCTATCTACCAACGCTCCTCTCATAGTTCGTCTGATCATTTCCGCTAACCTGTCGTTGTCATCCAGTGGTAGTTTTCGATCGTTATCTCCAACCTGCCCCCTGAGTCCACAGGGGAATCCTGAAATATGCTCTTTTGGACGAGCATACGCATTCTGATCAATGCCAAACTGCACAGCACCACTTGGTATCCTACATGGGATCGATCCAATGTGACCAAGGGGTATGCCCTTAAATATGGATCGATCAGCATCGATCATTCTGGAACGATTGGCTCCGATCGTTCTTAGTTGGTCAGGGGCCGCTCCCGGCTGTTTCACTCCATTCTGCATCCTGTTAGCTTCACTTCCTTGGTCCTGATTCTGGTTTTCCTCAGCTTCGGCTGCTCCAGCTCTATGATGCATATTTATAGCATTTTCTGCTACTCCATTTCCTTGGTTTTGTGCTCCAGCTTGTCCAATCTGTCGTAGTAGATTCTGCATCATCTCATTCTGTCCCTTTAGCATCCTCTCCTGCATAACATCCATCATTGTTCCCATTTTATCTTTGGTGATGTAGATAGATGTCTGATTTGCTCCAGCTCCAGAAGAAGCCTCCTGACTCCCTCTGTGATGGTTCCTATCTGCTAATGGTCTCCTTATTGATTGCCTACCCATTGCTTTCCAGATCCAAGTATCAAAGCTTCCAAATCCAAGATCCTAGCTTCCAAATCCATGGTTGCAAGTCCTCCGTGAAAGCACCAAAATGTTTGCGCTAAAAGTGGTCACAAACACCCTATCTCTAATGAGTTACTTAATGTGTTATACTCCTGAGCTAAAGTTCAACCTTAGCTCTAATACCAAATGTGATGACCCTGAAATCGGCCTTCGAAAATCGGCACCCGTACTTCACTTGTACTCAAAATGCCGAAGATTCAAACGCCGAATCTGGTTCACCAGAGCTTATAACACCATTAAGTATAACAACACAGCAGAAGAAAGAAAACAATGATATCATATACAACTCCAATGGATACAATATCAAGAATGATATACAACAATGATATCAATATAATACAACAATATCAGAGATATGATACGATGCTACATCGGAAATAACAACAATGGAAGAGATCACTCCAAATGATCTCCAAAAGAGAATGACTCCAACAACTCCAACATCAAGCTCGAACCACCATCACGTTGCACTAAGATAAGCAACGCCAGTCATGAACTCCGAGAACTGAACTAGCTCCAGATAATCTACTCAACCTGAATATCTGAGAAACCCAACTCTAGACTGCCCGTGTGGAAAATTGTGGGCACCCAGAGTGTAGGAAGGGAACAATAAACTTAGGTCAGTCATGGGACTGGTATGAGCAAACAAAAACAATTTATCTTTAAACAAACAACAAAAGAATTTTAAACATTGAAATCCACAATGCTTTTGGAAAATGAAACTACCATAAGACCTCCCGCCACACACACAATGTAATCGCAGAATTGGAGGAGATTTCTCCTTATGATAGTCAAACATGCTTACTACGCAAGAAAAACTCTTTTGATATTATTACTAGTGCATAGTGTAGGAAACATTTCGAAAATACAATATTAATCTTAGCCAGCATAGGTACCATTATATTATGCCTGCTATAGCTGCCGCCTGAGGAGACAGGTTATACAAATTGCAATCGTAAAGGGCTCGTATTATTTCTTTGGATTTTCCAACAAATGGTCAGGCAAAGGAACTTCCTTACCAAAATGGAAATGCCTCTGGAAAGACGCCCCGAGAACCTAACCGGATCTCTGCAAACACAAGGTCGATGCTACCTCACGCTGTACAGTTGTGACTAGGTAACTAACACACTGACGCTACCTCGCGTTGTACAGCTGTAACTAGGTAACTAACACACAAGTATGCCATCCCCCAGTCGTTACCGACCTTTATCCGAGGATCCTAAACCATAAAGCAACAACCACAAAGTATAATAAATTTGCAGCATCAACATAGGTAAAATATTTGGGCTCCATACCATGATATCACCTCTTATCCAGAAGGAAATGGATATACCCTAGGGGCGCGACCCCTAAAAACCTTGCCGCAACATTCCTGTTTCGACCATTACCGGTCTGTGAGGCTCGATGAGGTCTCGTCCACAAAGCTACGCTTTTTCACAAAGCCATGCTTTGATCACAAATGATCAACAAATGATCAGCAACACACAGCAACACTTAGCATGCCACACTACCAAATTGGGAGTATATCACTGATAACCTTCAACTACATAACCTCTGAGCTCGTACGTCTCAGAGAAGGGTGTTAAGCTAAGAGAATAAATTCTCCGCCACCAACAGAAATGTATTTGAAAGAAATCAGCTTTATATCTCAAAGTGTAATGTCAGACATACAACCATACAAGTCTGTTCCGGATTCGAACAGAACCGAAGGCACTTCCAAAGAAGCCCTTGCAAATCCAGGTATTCACAATCCCGATCGGACTTCCCATCACTTAGGGAATCTCTATACCGGAGCCATGATGTAGAGAAAATCGACAGGTAATCCTTTCGTTTTCGAAAATACCCGGTCTTCACCACCTGTCTTCAATGCTATCCATATACGTTGTATCATTATTCAGAATGGGTTATATGACACAAAGGTCCTCCCCCGGCTAAACCGAATAACGAGCGCAATATTAAAAATCATATGGATACTGAGGTCCTAGTTAAATCACAGCTTAATGCCCAAAACCTTTCATTCGAATGGTTAAAACCAAGTACCATCTCCAATCTTTTAAATAAAAAGATTCATTCAAATGGTTAAAACAAATTACCATTTCCAATCTTTTAAATAAAAAGATTCATTCAAATGGTTAAAACAAATTATCATCTCCAATCTTTTAAACAAAAAGATTCATTTCAAATGGTTAAAACAAATTACCATCTCCAATCTTTTAAACAAAAAGATTCATTTCAAAAACCTTCAATGGTTTAAAAAAATTCCACACTTTTAATCTTTTAAACAAAAAAAATTCAATTCACAAAGTTCACCCCGTTCACAAAGATCCATTCATGGATTTCAAAATAATTTCCATTTCAATTGGATTAACTCGTTAAATCTTTAAGTCAAGATTTAACTTATAGGTTTCAAAACTGGTTTCCAAAGATTCATTCATAGCCTTTCAAAACAAATCTATTTCAAGTTGGATTAACTCATCCGGTCTTTGAATCAAGGACTCATTTCATAGCTTTCAAAACATTTCAATTCCATTTCAAACTTGAAACCTTTCAACACAATTTGGAAATCCTTTCTTAAAATGAAAGCTATTATTATTTGAAAACAAGTAGTTCTCGTTTCGGAAAAATCCAGTTATATTTACACGAGTTAAAACCCTTGAATTAAGTTCAAATTCCCAAATCAAAACCTTTAAAATGGTTTAACCCATATATAACTTGTACAGCATCTTGAATCCCTAGTTTCAAATCATAGAATTCAATTTCAAACATGAATTCAAATTTAAATCAAATTATTTAAATTGGAAGCTTCACCAAGTTATTCAAAATAACTTTATTATCAAAACTCCTTTTCAAAAG
Source organism: Allium fistulosum (assembly GCA_030737815.1). Classification (NCBI taxonomy): domain Eukaryota; kingdom Viridiplantae; phylum Streptophyta; class Magnoliopsida; order Asparagales; family Amaryllidaceae; genus Allium; species Allium fistulosum. The sequence goes on from CM060903.1 coordinate 448,852,666, forward strand.
CTTTATTATTTAACCCAACTCCATTTCCAAAATCAATTGAAATTTCAATTTCAAAAATATTAAATTTAAATCATCTGTGACTTAACCAATTTCCACGTGAAATCCATATTTGTGGGTGTAAAAGTGTGGTCCGGGGGTTTTACACAATAGTGCAACATCATTAAATCATCACAGATTCAAGCACATCAATATCGATAAGCGGTATATTCCTATAATGCTTATTTATATACATAGAATCACAGATAGATAATATAAAAGCATTATAAATAAATGAATTACATTCATCACAGCTTGAATTAAAACAATTCATATCACAAAGCATTACATAGTAGGGATATCGAACAATTCAATCATCCAATAGAATCCAAACATTCATAAGTAAGATCAGTTAATTGTATGATTAATTCAAATCAGATTAATTTCTTATGAATTACTAATCCTGGTTAATTAACATTAATTAATTACAACCATTTTGATTAATTATTCTTTAATCATTTATTAATTAACCATTAATAATAAATTAATTAACATTTAATTATTAATTAATCATCCTTAATTAATAAGTGATTGTCCTTAATCATTAAATAATTAACCTTTAATTAATTAATATTCTTGAAGTAATTAACCTTTAATTACTTACATAAATCATTCCTGAATTAATCACATTAATTGATCAGTTTCTAATAAATAAACAAGAGAACTTATTAATCAACCTTTGAAAACAATTATCATTTAAACCTTGTTAATGACTTTTGGAAAGAAATCATCATTAAGACATTAATTAACCTTTAAAAATCTTTAAGTAAATAAATAATCAAAACATTATTAAGATAAACCATTTATCTTTATTATTTACTAAATTATCATTAACATCATTTAAAACATTTATCTTTTATAACTAACTACTTAATTAAATCATTTAATTCAATTTTTTTTAAATAACTTAAACATTTAACTTAACAAATTTAAGTTAAACAATTTATAACTTCCTTTAATGAAATAATTTTAAAACATTTATCATATAATAGTTTAAACTAGATTAAATTTAAATTATAAAACTTGCTTTTATAAAAAAACTGTTTAAAACCCTGCTTCGGGTTCAATCTGAAGGAATCTCGAGACAAAACCCGAGACACCCACGAAACCTTCCTACTTCGAGCCATCACCAGCAAATCTCAAGCTCAACTTCGAGTTACCATTCATCTTCCCAAACTTTACATCACCCGGATATATAGATGATACACGTGCACGTGTACAACCATTTGCCAGCGCTCTGACCATCATCGCCACCTTCGGCAAGTCGACGACGATGCCCTCAAGCTACACGACTACCCAGAACTTCCCATCTTGACGTAGATCGACATCGAGCACTTCGACTCGAAACTTGAACCAACACGATTGAAAAAAAACCATCATTGCCAACGATCTCATCCACGATCATCCATGCCATCTTAACAGGAGCTTCGTCAATCTCCCCTACTCCGATCCCCCTAGGTCCGGCTCAACTCGATTCACCCACGCCGGTGAACAATCCACGTTTTTCAACATCGACCAAACTGCTACTTAACCCTAAATTGCCTCGTTCACCATCCACGATGATCAGAAAAGTCATCGAGTATTTTTCCTGAGCGCCTCAACCTCTCATCCACCTCCAGCATCAACCCTGTGACCACCGGACCTCGCGATCGCCAGAAATTGTCACGATTTCATTTTCTGTTCAACTCGCAATTCCTCATCATATAACAACTTAAAAATCTTGAAATGATTATATAAAATCATCATTTTCAAGACGAATCTGATCCTAAGATTGAAACTCGAATTCCAGACATTCGATTTTTCTGGGTTGAAAAGATTTTTACTGTAATTTCTAGTTTTTGAAATAATTACTAAATATTTTTACTGAAAATTATTTTCAAAAATAATGTTACATTGTTATCATCATTTCTACTTTAAGAATCTATGCCTAAAACCGATTTGGCAAAGAGAATTTGAATGGTTTTATTTGTTTAAAACCTGTGGAGCTTGGAACAAAAGCATGTTTCTACATGCACACATATATTAGCACATATATCTACAAGCATGCAGACATAATTAACAACTAACAAACATTTTTCACAACAAACTTCAAGTATCAATTCAGATATCAAAATATATAGATGGGTTCAAGTGAGTTTGCTCACCTGTACTTGGAATAGAGACAAGCTTGAAAAACCTGGAATGTTTTGAACAATGGAAGTAGATTTTGATTTACATGCTTGATGATGGCCTGATTTTACTTGATTTGTTTGAGTTGATTTCTGGATTCACTCAAGTTAAAGTAGTTGAATTTACTTTGCAGGCTTTGATTTGAAAACTGATCTTTGCTTTGAGTTGCTCTGCTTTTTGATCTTTGCATTGAATCAGGTATGAATTTGATTTGTTTTACTTTGATCATTTCTGGTTTGTTTTTTTGTATTTCCAGTTTTCCATTTCTTTCTTTTGTTTTAAATCTGCATCTTTGAAGCTTGATGATGTTTGAGTTGATATATAGGAGAGAAGTTTAAGGGTGATTATTTTCTTTTGTACATGGTTATTATTTGTTTGTACAACATAAGCCAGGGATATTTTTATGTTTGGAGGCTGATAACATTTCGAATTGACTTTGTTTATGCTAGCATTAAATGCTTAAGTCCTTTATGTCTTCATATGTTTGTATGTGAATGTATTTGCACAGTCTTGTGGCTTCATAGATATGTTTACTTGTTTATTTTACCAGCCTACACATGTTTGTTGTCTCCTTTCTTTTGCAGGTTCATTTACATAGATTTTTATATTATTTCTTATTTGTTTAAGTGTACATACTTATGCTTTGTTCACATGCTTTGTGATATAAAATGAATTCTAATTTTAACATGATGTTTAAATTTATTCCAATATATTTACTTTATATATTGTATAAAAACTATATTTTTTATATTTTACTTTACAATATTTATTTCTATTTCCAAACTAAACATGTATTTCTAACTTAAATTTTATTTCTAACTTTTAATTTTCTTTCTTGTGTCCAAAGTCTATATTGTTATATTTATTTTTAAACCATTTATCTAAGATTTAAATTCAAATTCAAATATATACATATATATTCAAATTTACTCATATATGCCCGTATACATATATATTCACATATATACATATATATACAATATTTAAATTTTAAATGATTTAACACAGAATTTATTTGAACCCGGGGAAATTCGCATCCATTTATCGATTAATTTTACAATTTTAATTCAAAAATTCAATTAATTATCAATTTAAATTTAATTAAATCTGGGATCGTTACAGATTGGCTCTGATCGTTCTTAGTTGGTCAGGGGCCGCTCCCGGCTGTTCCACTCCATTCTGCATCCTGTTAGCTTCACTTCCTTGGTCCTGATTCGGGTTTTCCTCAGCTTCGGCTGCTCCAACTCTATGATGCATATTTATAGCATTTTCTGCTACTCCATTTCCTTGATTTTGTGCTCCAGCTTGTCCAATCTATCGTAGTAGATTCTACATCATCTCATTCTGTCCCTTTAGCATCCTCTCCTGCATAACATCCATCATTGTTCCCATTTTATCTCTGGTCATGTAGATAGATGTCTGATTTGCTCCAGCTCCAGAAGAAGCCTCCTGACTCCCTCTGTGATGGTTCCTATCCGCTAATGGTCTCCTTATTGATTGCCTACCCATTACTTTCCAGATCCAAGAATCAAAGCTTCCAAATCCAAGATCCTAGCTTCCAAATCCACGGTTGCAAGTCCTCCGTGAAAGCACCAAAATGTTTGCGCTAAAAGTGGTCACAAACACCCAGTTATATGTGAAAGCACCAATTTTCAAAAACAATATCCAAATAGAAAGATAAGCACCTAGATCACAGAATAAATAGCAGAAAAAGTAAAGGAACATACGAGTTTTATAGTGGTTCGGCAAATTTCGACCTACGTCCACTCCAATAATTTTTTATCTATACTGTAAGATTACAAGTACAGTTGCTTTTTCCGTAGAAAATTAGTGGAGGAAGAGGTAAGAAGTGATGAAGGAGAGCCAACTGAAAAAAGTTCCTTGCAATGAGCCAAGTCTGCAGTATTTATAGGTGAAGACGTGCATGGATCGGGCTGAAATTTCGACATAAGAACCTCCGGGCTCATATGACCTAGCCCACAAAATTTGGGATCGATCGGACACCAACAAATAATTTAGCCGATCATTCCATACTAACTCCAATGGGGTTGCGATCGTTTTTATGGGGTCCCCCATGCCTTTAGTCCATGCTCCCAAAATTTCACGCCATTCCGATTTACCGTATTTGAGATATCGATCGATCTTCGCTGTTTTGACTAGAAATTGGATCATAGAAGCTCATTTCATGCTTCATCCTTTTGAGTAGCGATTGATCATGTGGGTTCCCCATGATATTAGCTACATGCTCTTCAAATTTCGTGCAATTCCGACGTACCGTTTGTTAGATATCGCGTTTTCTGTAAAATTATGGATCGTTATGCTGATTTGTACGATCAATCCAATAACGATCGGCCTAATTTCCAAGATTTCATCCTTTGGAGCTGCGATTGATCATGGTGGTGCTCTATGAAGTAAGAGACTTGCCCTCCAAATTTTGTGCAATTCCGACCTACCGTTTGTGAGATATCACATTTTCCGTAAAACTACGGATCGTTATGCTGATTTTGTACGATCGTTCCAATAACGATAGGCCTAATTTCCAAGATTTCATCTTTTTGAGTTGCGATTGATCGGGGAGGGGCTCCATGATGTAATATACCTGCCCTTAAAATTTCCTGCAATTCCGACGTCCCGTTTGTGAGATATCGCGTTTTCCGTAAAATTATGGATCGTTAAGCCGATTTGTATGATCGTTCCAATAACGATCGGTCTAATTTCCAAGATTTCATCTTTTTTAGCTACGATCGATCATGAGGGTGCTCTGTGATATAAGAGACTTGCACTTCAAATTTCGTGCAATTCTGACGTACCGTTTGTAAGATATCACGTTTTCCGTAAAACTATGGATCATCATGCTGATTTGTACAATCGTTCAAATAACGATCGGCCTAATTTACAAGATTTCATCTTTTTGAGCTGCAATCGATCATCGAGGTGCTCCATGATGTAAGAGACCTGTCCTCCAAATTTCGTGCAATTCTGACGTACCGTTTGTGAGATATCATGTTTTCCGTAAAATATGGATCGTTGTGCTGATTTGTATGATCGTTCCAATAACGATCCGCCTAATTTTAAAGATTTCATTTTTTTTGAGCTGCGATCGATCATGTGGGTGCTCCATGATGTAATATACTTTTCCACCTAATTTCATGCAATTCCGACGTACCGTTTTTGAGATATCGCGCTTTCCATAAAAATATAGATCGTTATGCTGATTTGTACGATCGTTCCAATAACGATCGATCTAATTTTCAAGATTTCATCTTTTTGAGCTATAATCGATCATTGAGGTGCTCCATGATCTAAGAGACTTGTCCTCCAAATTTCGTGCAATTTTGATGTACCGTCTGTGAAATATTACGTTTTCTGTAAAACTATGGATCGTTATGCTGATTTGTACGATCGTTCCAATAACGATCGGCCTAATTTCCAAGATTTCATATTTTTGAGCTGCGATCGATCATAGGGGTGCTTCATGATGCAAGAGACCTGTCCTTCAAATTTCGTGCAATTCTGACATACCTTTGTGAGATATCGCGTTTTCCGTAAAACTATGGATCATTATGCTGATTTGTACGATCGTTCCAATAACGATCGGTCTAATTTCTAATATTTCATCCTTTTGAGTTGCGATCGATCATTGGGGTGTCCCATGATGTAAGAGACTTGCTCTTCAAATTTCGTGTAATTCCGACGTACCGTTTGAGAGATATCGCATTTTCCGTAAAACTATGGATCGGTATGGCTGATTTGTACGATCGTTCCAATAACGATCGCCCTCTTTTCCAAGATTTGGGAGTTTTGTCATGTGATCGTTATTGTGGGCTCCAATCTTCAATATAGTGATGCTTTGGAAGTTTCAAGTGCATTAACTTTGTAGATTTTGAGATATTGATCGATCTTTGTCGATTTACGCTGTTTTATGGATCGTTTCCGATCGATCCATATAAATTCTTTCTTTGCCCATAACTCGAGTATATGAACTCTGATTGACTGGAAATTTGAAATGTGCCCTCACAGGGCTTTCCTTCTCACTTCATATTGATTGCACCTTGATTGGGACCTGGTCCGAATCCGCCCAACTATTGCCCATAGTTTCTAATATAATCGATTTTCGAGCCTAATAAGTTTATCTCTGAGGTTCCCACCTTGATGATCACATAAGTCATTTAGCCAACTTTTATGATATACTATGCGGTATAACAGTTTGTACATGTGATACGGTAAAACCTCCCAGTTTGTTTTCTGTTTAATATAACCGTGGAGCTTTAACAAAGCAAACTGAATTGAATAAAAAGAACTACTTGAGTTAAAATATTGACATGATTGAATTTCCAATGTATTCGTACACATGCTGTGATGATTCAGCTTTCCATATTACCTTGGTTAAAGTATGGAGTCGTATTCATGCAACATGTACGATCATTGCAGTCTCGTTGATAGTGCATGTTGTTTCCCCATTTACCTAAACTTTTAAACATAAGAACTCCCAACAATTTTGTATTTCCTCTCTTATTTTAACTTTGCAATTTTAATGCCAAATTCATGGTGTTCGGCTGGTTGACCAAGTCGTTAAAAAAACTTTTGATTGACATAACTTATACATGCCCATTTCCGTGTTTATATGAGAAAATTCAATATCTGAATAAAAATTAAAGATCAGAATTATCATGTTGTACTATTTTTAACGTTGTTGCGCAGAAAACCAACTTTCGTCCGCATTCGTATCAAAAAAAGGAAAAGTATTCGATATTGAAAAACAAATACAGATGCGGATACGAAGACTTTCGCATCCAAAATTTATTCGTCAAATTATTTTTCCAAACGATAGTTTATTTTATGTGTATTTGAGTACAACGAATGATATATATTTATTATTTTATTAAGTTAATAGTTATATTATATGCATTTAATGCATATTAATTGGTTAAAACTATTTATTATTGTTATATTTGTTGATTTTGCATACTTTTTAATCAATGAGATCGGAAAAAAATTATGGTAACCAAAATTATATGTATATATATATAAGTTTTTGCATTGGCAACCAAATACAGCATGACTATGCATATCAAGTCTTTGCATTGGCAGCATAACGAAGTTGCTTTGCTTTGACGTTGCTTGTCTTCATGGTTGCATTGATGCAGAGTGAGATTTTAGGCTCTTCTACATCCTAAAATTAAAAATACGGAGTGGAAGCATATATATCGGTTATGCACGGTGTCATACAACTGCAAACGCTACTGTGTATTCCAATGCTAATTCAATTTTTACCTATTGCTGAATTTTCATGGTTGTTGACATCCTTCCTTTGATAAGCACACTAAAAAATTACAACTTCATATGCAGGACTAAAAATCTGTTTGGAACGCTCATCTGCAACTATTATAGTAACTGTTTGATACTACATACATTACGCTTTATATATCCAATTCCTACATTTCGACCATCTCCACCTACTTCCATAGACAAAGCATCCACAGATCCAGATGCAGCTACATTCACCAAACTACAATGCCATTCAGTGACCCCACATCTGCCCGTGTGTGAAGCCTCATTCTAATTTCTTGCTTAATTGTGGTGAACTCTTTATGATTGGATTGATTCTTGACTATGTAATGTTTAATTCTACCATTCTTGAATTTTGGTTTGTTAGTACTAATTTTTGGATCAAACTTCTGCATGCTTATATGATCGAAATACAAGTAATATCATTACACCATAAATCATTCGTGGTTTTAAGAAGGAATTGTCATCAATTATTGAAGAGGATACACGGATATTTTGTAAGTATGACTACTCACCAAATAACCCCAATGGCAATAGAAGTTGGATATTGATGCAGCGCGGCAGAGCACGAGAGAGGAAGAGTCAACGAGACGTACCTTAAATTGCCTCCGACCTAACAAGCGCCGACCTAGCGAGCAGCGACCTAGTGACGACGACCTAGCGAGCAGCGACCTACCAATCCCCGACCTAACGAATCTCCGATCTAACGAGATACGACCAACCAAATTCCGACCTAACGAAGCTCCGACCTAACGAAGCAACGACCTAGCGACGACAACCTAGTTAAGTCGCATAAAGCTAAAACGCCTGAAGATGAACTACTTGTTTAAGTCGCGTGTGATTTCTTAGGTCGCGAACCAGTTTATGTCGCATGTGATTTCTTAGGCCGCGAACCGGTTTAAGTCGCGTGAGATTTCTTAGGTCGCGAACCAGTTTAAGTCGCTCAAGCTGTTGTGTTGTAAATTTGTACGTGGGGTGTTGTGTTCTTATGTCGTTTGTATTTGCTTTGTTAAGTCGTGTACTGTTGTGTTGTAATTTTCTTAAGTCTTGTGTTGTGTTGTAAACCCTATAAATAGGGATGTGATGTCATTGTAAAGTTGTTGTTGAATTTGAATAAAATTTCTTTTGTGTGCTCTTGTGCCACCATTAAAATTGGTAGTTGAGTGTTATCTCCTATCTCCACCTTCGGATATTCGAGTGCGCTCGAATCAACGATTGTTGAAGCCGATTCACGGAATCTAGTGTGCTAGATCAACGTTCGAAGAATCGTAGATCTTCTCTCACGACATCGTGCGCGATCAACATGTCGAAGATTGCTAAAGTCCGGTATCTCGCGAGATCAACGGATTTGGGCATTTGGGTATTTTCAATCCATCTATTCTGCATCAATTCACCGATTAATTCCGCTAATCGGATTGGATCCTGGACGGATTCGATTGACATCGTCAAATTCGCTTATCACGCTGCGTCATTTGGTATCAGAGCTTGATCGCAAGGAGTTTGCGTAGATTTTTGGAGTTTGTGCGAGATTTGCATCATTTGGAGAAATGGGTTCTCGAGATTTTGAAGAGATTTGTTCGTTTGGTGATTTTTGAAGATTTCAATAAATGGGTAGTTTTGATTTGAAGTTTTTGTTGGAATTTGTTGAAGAGTGATCATGCCTCCGAGAAGAGCTAACCGTTATCGCAACGTTGATGCTTTGTATGGGAGAGAAGAGGCCGATGAGATGGAGCAAAGAATTAACGAAAACTTTAATGAGAAGCTTAATGAAGGGATTGGTCGATTAGAGAGAATGATGTTGGAGATGAATCAAAATCAGAGAAGGGTTTCACCTGAATCTAACCATGGGGGAAGTAGAGTTTCACCTCATTCAAATCGAGAGAGAAGTGTTGATAGTGATCATAGGAGTGTGGATCGAGATTGTGGTAGAAATGTTGATGATCGAAATCGTGATAGAAATGTGAATGATCGTGATCGGAGGAATGTAGATCGAAGGGATGTTGATGGAAGAAATGGTGGTAGTAGAGATGTTGGTGGTCAGGATTGACATCGATATGCATCAGATTTTGAAGAGAAGATTGATGGTGGTAGTGTTCATGGACGAGGACGAGGTCAAGGAAGAAATTATTCGGAGTATGATCACAAATGGGAGTCCGGGATGAAAACTGAAATACCGGAATTCAAGGGAGGTATGCAGGCCGAGGAATTTCTTGATTCGCTAGCTTATGTTGAGGAAATTTTTGACTTCAAGGAGGTTCCGGAAGATCGTAAAGTGAAGTTGGTTGCTACTAGTTTGAGGGGAAGAGCTATGGCGTGGTGGCAGCAAACCAAACTTACTAGAGAGCGGATGGGGAAGTCGAAGATTGTTGCTTGGGAAAAGATGAAGAAGTTGATGAAGGCCACCTTCTTACCCTACAATTACCAATCACTGATGTATCAGAGATTATAGAAGCTGAGGCAAGGGACGAAGACTGTTACTGATTCTGCTGATGAGTTCTACCAGTTGATTGCTCGAAATGACATTATGGAGACAGAAGAACAATTGACCGCTAGGTTTGTTGGGGGACTTAGAACACAGATCCAGGATATGGTGAACATGTTCGACCCTAGATCTGTAGCAGAAGCACATCAAAAGGCGTTGGCTTGGGAGAAACAAGGTAGACGTGGGGGAGGTGTGTTTCCAAGTTCTACGGGGTAGAAAAAAGGAGCGGGTAGTACTTTTAATGTTCCTAAAGCATCGAGTAAGCCGGTTGTTCATGAAGTGGCTAAACCAAAAGTCAACACCAATTTCAAATGCTATAATTGCCAGGAAGTGGGTCACAAGAGCAACGAATGTCCAAAACCAAAGAAGAGAACTATGATTGCTGAAGTGGAAGATGAGGATGTAGAAGAAGATCTCAATTCACACCGTGATGAGGAGGAAGAAGAGGTGTCGGGAGACGAGGGATGTAATCTGATGCTACGGAGATCTTGTTTAACCCCGAAGCAGGAAGAGGAGTCGAGTTGGTTGGCGAGTAACATTTTTCAGTCAACGTGCACTATTTTGGGAAAGGTCTGTAAATTTGTCATTGACGCTGGGAGTTGTGATAATATCATTTCAATGGAAGCTGTGAGGAAGTTGTAGTTGAAAAAGGAGAAACATCCTAGTCCTTATAAACTTGCTTGGCTGAGGAAAGGAGGAGAAGTGAAGGTAGAGAGGCGAGCTCATGTTCCATTTTCTATTGGAAAGAAATACAAAGATGAGATTTGGTGTGACGTGGTTGACATGGATGTTTGCCATTTGCTGTTAGGAAGGCGGTGGCAGTACGATCGGGAGGTACATCATAATGGTCGAACAAATAGCTACGGTTTCTTGTTCGAGGGCACGAAAATCACTTTAGTTCCGAAGAAGCGACAGCAAAATGAGAACAAGCTAGAGGAGATTGAGGAATTGAAGACTTTGTTGTCCTTGAAGGAGTTCGTGGAAGAGGTAGATGAGAGCGCTGAAGTTTTTATGTTGATTGGGCATGAAAGCAGTGAAGTTACTTAAGTTCCAGGGGAAGTGAAGCCAGTTTTGGAGGAATTCAAAGATGTGTTTCCAGAGGAGTTGCCGAAGGAGTTACCACCGCTTAGAGACATATAGCATCAGATTGACTTGGTGTCAGGTGCTACATTGCCTCATAGACCGCACTATCGGATGAGTCTTAAAGAACACGAGGATTTGAGAAGACAGGTGGAGGAATTACTAGAACAAGGGCATGTTCAGGAGAGTCTGAGTCCTTGTGCAGTGCCAGCTTTGTTGGTGCCGAAGAAGGATGGAACGTGGAGAATGTGCATAGATAGTAGAGCATTGAATAAGATTACGGTGAGATATCGATTTCCTTTGCCGAGACTGGATGATCTGTTGGATTAGTTGAGTGGTGCTGTTGTGTTTTCGAAGATTGACTTGAAAAGTGGATACCATCAGATTCGTATTAGACCGGGTAATGAGTGGAAGACTGCTTTTAAAACTCGGGAGGGTATGTTTGAATGGTTGGTGATGCCGTTTGGCTTGTCAAATGCTCCGAGTACATTCATGAGAGTCATGAACTAGGTTCATCGACCATTTATCGGGAAGTTCGTAGTGGTATATTTTGATGACATCTTGATCTACAGTGGAAGCACTGAAGAATACCTACAACATTTGCGGGAAGTGTTGTTGGTTTTATGACGTGAGGAATTTTATGCTGCAACGAAGAAGTGTAACTTCATGACTATAAGTATTCTATTCTTGGGCTATATTATGTCGAAGGATGGTATTCAAGTTGATCAGAGTAAAGTTGAAGCTATTCAAAATTGGCCACAGCCTAAGATAATAACAGAAGTGAGGAGTTTTCATGGTTTAGCATCATTCTACCAAAGATTCATTCCACACTTCAGTAGCGTGATGGCACCAGTTACGGAATGTATGAAAGGGAAGAAGTTTGTTTGGACTGAAGAGGCTGATTCTGCTTTTCAGAGAATCAAGACACTCTTGACCACAATGCCCATTCTTAGATACCCGGACTTTCAGTTACTCTTTGAGCTGAATACTGATGCGTCCAAGGTTGGAATTGGGGGAATGTTCAGTCAAAGGGGTCATCCTATTGCCTACTTTAGTGAGAAACTGACGGAAGCTAAAACGAGATATAGTACTTATGACTTGGAATTCTATGCTATAGTCCAAGCCATAAAGCATTGGAGACACTATCTATTTCATAAGAATTTGTGCTATACACTGACCATGAAGCTTTGAAACATTTGGAGGGGCAAGATAAAATTTCAGCAAGGCATGCTTCGTGGGTTGCTTATTTACAACAGTTTACTTTCGTTGTGAAGCACAAATCAGGAGTTACTAACCGAGTTGCTGATGCATTGAGCCGTAGAAATCATTTGCTGACAACTATGCGAGTGGAAGTAGTGGGATTTGATTTGTTGCCAGAGTTGCTTATTTCAGATTCTTATTTTGCGAAAGTACTGGATCAGGTGCAGGAAGGGAGTTCTGATGATTTTGTGATGAAAGATGGATTCTTGTTCAGAGGAAACCGATTGTGTATTCCGGATTGTAGCTTGAGGTTGAAGATTGTCAAAGAATTGCATGAAGAGGGTCACGTGGGCAGAGATCGTACCTTACAGTTGGTGTCACAATCTTATTTTTGGTCGTCGATGAGAAAAGAAGTTGAAAAGTTTGTTCGAAGATGTCATGTTTGTCAAGTTTCGAATGGGACAGCTACAAATGCGGGTTTGTATATGCCTTTACCTGTTCCTACAAAACCGTGGGTTGATGTAAGCATGGATTTTGTGTTGGGCTTGCCGAGGACTCAACGGGGAAATGACTCTATATATGTTGTGGTGGACCGTTTCTCAAAGATGGTACACTTTGTTGCTTGTAAGAAGACGGCAGATGCAGTCCACGTGGCACAATTGTTCTTTAGAGAGATCTATCGCTTGCATGGTTTGCCAAAATCTATAGTTTCGGACAGGGATACCAGATTTCTGAGTCATTTTTGGCTGAGTTTGTGGAAGATGGTGGGAACGAAGCTGAAATTCAGTAGTGCTTATCATCCACAGACAGATGGACAGACTGAAGTTGTGAACAGATCCCTGGGAAATTTGTTGCGATGTCTTGTGAAGGATAATCTGAAGAGTTGGGATGTGAAGTTATGTCAAGCGGAGTTTGCTCATAATCATGCTATCAACCGTAGTACGGGTTTCAGTCCATTTCAAATTGTATATTCAAGCTTACCAAAGGGGCCGTTGGATTTAACGATAGTACCACAACCGAAGGGGACAGTTAAGCGGGCTGCTGATTTTGTTGATGGGTTGACAGAATGCCACAGAATCATTCATGAACGATTGGAGAAGGCGAATGAGAAGTATAAACGATCTGCGGATATGAAGCAAAGAAGTGCTGAATTTAACGAAGGAGATTTAGTATATGCTGTACTAACGAAGGATCATTTTCCAGTGGGAGCATACAATAAACTTAAAGCTCGAAAGATTGGTCCTGTAAAGATTGTGAAACGGATCAATGAAAATGCTTATAGGTTGAAGCTACCGGAGGATGTGTATACTTCTGACGTGTTTAATGTTAAACATCTTATCCCTTATTATGGAGATGAACAACCCGATGGGGAAGAACTTTTAAATTCGAGGACGAATTCTTTTCAACAAGGGGAGGATGATGCAGCGCGGCAGAGCACGAGAGAGGAAGAGTCAACGAGACGTACCTTAAATCGCCTCCGACCTAACAAGCTCCGACCTAGCGAGCAGCGACCTAGCGACGACGACCTAGCGAGCAGCGACCTACCAATCTCCGACCTAACGAATCTCCGACCTAACGAGATACGACCAACCAAATTCCGACCTAACGAAGCTCCGACCTAACGAAGTAGCGACCTAGCGACGACGACCTAGTTAAGTCACGTAAAGCTAAAACGCCTGAAGATGAACTACTTGTTTAAGTCACGTGTGATTTCTTAGGTCGCGAACCAGTTTAAGTCGCGTGTGATTTCTTAGATCGCGAACCGGTTTAAGTCGCGTGAGATTTCTTAGGTCGCGAACCAGTTTAAGTCGCTCAAGCTGTTGTGTTGTAAATTTGTACGTGGGGTGTTGTGTTCTTATGTCGTTTGTATTTTCTTTGTTAAGTCATGTACTATTGTGTTGTAATTTTCTTAAGTCTTGTGTTGTGTTGTAAACCCTATAAATAGGGATGTGATGTCATTGTAAAGTTTTTGTTGAATTTGAATAAAATTTCTTTTGTGTGCTCATGTGCCACCATTAAAATTGTAGTTGAGTGTTATCTCCTATCTCCACCTTCGGATATTCGAGTGCGCTCGAATCAATGATTGTTGAAGCCGATTGACGGAATCTAGTGCGCTAGATCAACGTTCGAAGAATCATAGATCTTCTCTCACGGCATCATACTCGATCAACGTTTCGAAGATAGCTAAAGTCCGGTATCTTGCGAGATCAACGGATTTGTGCATTTGGGTATTTTCAATCCATCGATTCTGCATCAATTCACCGATTAATTCCGCTAATCGGATTGGATCCTAGACGGATTCGATTGACATCGTCGAATTCGCTTATCACGCTGCGTCAGATATCAATGTTCCATTTTTTCCTATGAGCACTAAGAAACAGCTACTTGAGAAGTTTACTAGCCCATCAAAATTCAAATATTACGGGACCTTAATTATTGCTTCATACCCCTGTTGGGGGGGTACGAATGGATAACAAAAATGCCACTATATACAAAACTACACACCCCTTGTTTGGGATGCTCTAAAAATAGGCAATTAAACAATTTTACTGCTTCACCCAATGATGCAGCGCAATCTGATGAGAGCTTAGGTCGCGAGCGACCTAACGAGTTGATAAGTCGCTCAAGCGACCTTACGAGTTATGTCAGGCAAGACGAGCCACGACCTAAAGAGCTTCGACCTAGTAAGTCTTGACCTAAGACTAACGATTTATGTTTTAAGTCGCTCCAGTGACCTAACGATGGTAACGAGTTAAGTTTAAGTCGCTCCAGCGACCTACTGGAACAAGCTACTGATTGTATCAGCCCGATTGCCTTAAGTCGCTCTCACATGCCGCTGTCTTTAGGTTGCGAATGACCTACCATAAGTCGCTCTCACATGCCGCTTTCTTTAGGTCGTGAACGACCTACCATAAGTCGCGAGGCCTTAGGTTGCTCAAGAATAGGTCGCGAGACCTTGGGTCGCTGAGATACCTTAAGTCACTGAAGGAGTCTCCTTAAGTCGCTACTGGAGGAGTTTCTTAAGTCGCTCACTACCGCATTTCTTTAAGTCGCTCAAGTGGTAGGTCGCATGAAGATTTCCAGAAGCTATTCCTTAAGTCGCTGCTGTCTTGAGTCGTGTTGTATATAAGTTGTTGTACTTTTGTTGTGTTGTAATTTGTTAACTCGGGGATGATGTTTCCATAGGTCGTAAATGTTGTGATGTATTGTGTTTGTTTGTTTCTTTTTAAGTCGCGTCTGTTAGGTCGTTTTCGACCTATGTTAGGTCGCGTCACCTGGGTTAGGTCGGCTGTGTGTTGAGTTGTAATCCTATAAATAGCGGATGAGTTGTATCATTTTGGGTTGATTGATTTTGAATAAAACTTTGTTTGAGAGCTTTGTGCCTCTTATCAAATTGGTAGTTGAGTGTAATCTCCTATCTCCACTTTCGGCATTCGAGTGCGCTCGAATCAACGATCGCTGAAGCCAATTCACGGTATCAAGTGCGCTTGATCAACGTCTGAAGAATTGTAGATCTTCTTTCACGGCATCGTGCGCGATCAACGTGACGAAGATAGCTAGATTCCAGTATCTTTGAGATCAACGGAATTGGGCGTTTGGTATTTTCAATCCACCGATTGCTACTTTCACCGTTTCATCCATTTCAGTTATCCGCTGCTGCGTCATTTGGTATCAGAGCTAGACTTAGCCAATCATAGCTAAGCCGAGTCTTGGAGCCAATTTCTATTGAAGAGTTCAAGCCGAGCCAATTGAGTTGAGGCCGAGCTAGTTGAAGTGCGTGAAGTGTTTGAGCCGTACATTGTTTGATCATTTGTAAGTCAAGGCCGAGAGTTGAAGTTTGTTGAAGATTCAATCATGCCTCCGAGAAGAGCTAACCGCCATCAGAATGTTGAAGCGTTGTATAGAAGAGAAGAAGCCGAGCAAATGGAACAACACATCAATGATAAGTTTGATGAAGGCATTGGGAAGTTAGAGAAACTGATGAATGATATGAATCAAAATCAAAGGAGGAGGTCGCCAGTCTCGAACCATGGAGGAAACAGAGTTTCGCCATCGGTTACGGAAGCGAGGAGGGTGTCGCCACAACTTATCGAGAAAGAAGAGAATCTTCAGTTTCACTGAGAAGAGAACATCATGAGTATAGAAATGAAGAGAGAAGAACTCCACGTGAGTTTGAACATGAACCATATCATAATGATGAAAGACAAAGTAGAAGAGATATGCGTGATCATAGAAATGTGGATGGTCGAGATCGTTATCGAAGTACATCTGTTTTTGATGAAGATGGTGGTAGATGTAGTGTTCATTCTCGAGATCGAGACCAAGTACGAAATGCATATCGGGATGTTGAAGATGATCGACGATGGGAGTCGGGGATGAAAACTGAAATTCCAGAATTCAAGGGCAGTATGCAAGCTGAAGAATTCCTTGATTGGTTGTCTAATGTTGAAGAGATTTTGGACTTTAAGGAAGTTCCCGAGCATCGGAGAGTTAATTTGGTTGCTACTCGTTTGAAAGGAAGAGCTATGGCATGGTGGCAGCAAACTAAACTTACACGGGAAAGGATGGGAAAGTCAAAGATTGAGTCATAGGAGAAGATGAAGAAGTTGATGAAAGCTACATTCTTGCCTTATAATTATCAGTCTCTTATGTATCAACGATTGCAGAATCTGAGACAGGGAACAAAGTCAGTGAATGATTATGCGAATGAATTTTATCAATTGATCGCGAGGAATGACATCATGGAGACGGAGGAACAGTTGACCGCGAGATTTGTTGGAGGGTTGAGAATGCAGATTCAAGATATGGTGAATATGTTTGATCCCAAATCTGTTGTTGAAGCATATCAAAAGGCTCTAGCTTGGGAGAAGCAAGGTAGGAGAGGTGGTGGTGTGTTTACAAATTCCAACAATCAAATGAAAGGGGCTAGTAGCAATGCGAATGTTTCTAAGGCTGTTGCAAAACCGGTTGTTAGTGAATTTTCTAAGATCAAGGTCAATAGTGGTATCAAATGCTTCAATTGTCAAGAGTTTGATCACAAAAGCAATGAATGCCCAAAGCCCAAGAACCGAGTGATGGTTGCTGAGGCAGAGGATGAGGATGTAGAAGCTGAATGTTCTAATTCACTACCAGTCGAGGAGGAAGAAGAATTGTTGTCAGGAGATGATGGATATACTTTAATGATAAGGAGATCTTGTTTGACACCAAAACAGGAGGAGGAAACTAGCTGGTTGAGGTGTAACATCTTTCAATCAACATGCACTATCTTGGGAAGGGTTTGTAAATTTGTGATTGATGCAGGAAGCTGTGATAATATCATTTCTTCAGAAGCTATAAAGAAGTTGTCATTGAAAACAAAGAAGCATCCGAAACCTTACAAGTTAGCTTGGTTGAGGAAAGGTGGGGAGGTGAAGGTTGGAAGAAGAGCTTGTGTTAATTTTTCGATTGGGAAGAAATACAAAGATGAAATTTGGTGTGATGTTGTGGATATGGATGTATGCCATCTGTTGTTGGGGAGACCATGGCAGTATGATAGAGCTGTGCAACATGACGGACGTACCAATAGCTATAGTTTCATGTTCGAAGGCACAAAAATCATTTTAGTTCCCAAGAAGCGACAACAAGAAGAAAGCAAGTTGGAGGAGATTGAAGAACTTAAAACTTTGTTATCTTTGAAGGAGTTTGTTAAGGAAGTAGAAGAAGAGCCTGAAGTATTTTTGTTGATTGGACGTGAGAGTAATGAAGTGGTTGAAATTCCTGCAGTGCTGGAAGAATTTGAAGATGTATTTCCTGAAGAGCTGCCAACAGAATTACCACCATTGAGGGACATACAACACCAAATAGATCTTGTTTCAGGAGCTGTATTACCATATAGACCACATTACAGAATGAGTCCAAAGGAACATGAAGAGTTGAGAAGGCAGGTGGAAGAGTTGCTTGAACAGGGGCGTGTACAGGAAAGTTTAAGTCCTTGTGCAGTGCCAACTTTGTTAGTGCCGAAAAGGATGGTTCGTGGAGGATGTGTACGGATAGCAGGGCACTCAACAAAATAACTGTCAGATACAGATTTCCGATGCCGAGGCTTGATGATTTGTTAGATCAGTTGAGCGGGGCTACTATTTTTTCGAAGATCGATTTGAAGAGTGGTTATCATCAAATTCGTATAAGACCAGGGGATGAATGGAAAACAGCATTCAAGACACGGGAGGGGTTGTACGAATGGTTGGTTATGCCATTTGGTCTTTCGAATGACCTAGTACATTTATGCGGGTGATGAATCAGATCTTTAGACCTTTTATTGGGAAGTTTGTGGTGGTGTATTTTGATGATATACTGATATACAGTGGAAGCCCAGAAGAACACTTACATCATTTGAGAGAAGTGTTGATAATACTACGACAGGAACAATTTTATGCTGCAACGAAGAAATGCGTGTTCATGACGCATAGTGTTTTATTTTTGGGATATGTTATTTCAGAAGGAGGTATACAGGTGGATCAGAATAAAGTTGAAGCAATCAGAAATTGGCCGCAACCCAGTACGATAACAGAAGTTAGAAGTTTTCATGGTCTAGCATCATTCTACCGAAGATTTATTCCACACTTCAGTAGCGTGATGGCACCAGTTACTGATTGTATGAAGGGGAAGCAGTTTTCATGGTCAGAGGAAGCAGGATTTGCTTTTGAGCGAATCAATGAACTTTTGACGACAACACCAATTCTAGTATTACCAGATTTTCAATTATTGTTTGAATTACATACTGATGCATCTAAAGTTGGAATTGGAGGGGTGTTGAGTTAGAAAGGACGACCCATTGCATATTTCAGTGAGAAGCTTTCGTGAGCCAAGATGAGATATAATACTTATGATGTGGAATTCTATGCTATTGTTCAAGCTATAAAACATTGGAGGCACTATTTGTTCCATAAAGAATTTGTTCTGTATACTGATCATGAAGCACTGAAACATTTGCAGGGACATGACAAAATTGCAGCCAGGCATGCTTCGTGGATTGCATACCTGCAACATTTACATTTGTGGTGAAGCATAAGTCGGGAATTACAAACCGTGTGGCAGATGCATTGAGTCGAAGGAATCATTTGTTGACTACAATGAAGGTTGAAGTGACGGGGTTTGATGTGTTTCCAGAATTGTTTGTTGATGATCCTTATTTTGTGAAGTTTGTAGATGAAGTCAAAGAGGGAAAGACAGATGAGTTTGTGCTGGTGGATGGTTTTCTCTTCAAAGGGAATCAATTGTGTATACCAAAGTGCAGCTTACGAATGAAGATTGTGAAGGAGTTGCATGAGGAAGGTCATGTGGGTAGAGATCGTACTTTGCAGTTGATTTCTGAATCATATTTTTGGCCATCCATGAGGAAAGAAGTTGAAAGATTTGTGGAGAGATGTCATATTTGTCAAGTTTCCAAAGGGACAGCGACGAATGCGGGATTATATATGCCATTACCTATGCCTACTAGACCGTGGGTTGATGTGAGCATGGATTTTGTTTTGGGTTTGCCTAGAACTCAAAGTGGAAATGATTCTATATTTGTTGTGGTAGATAGTTTTCGAAAATGGCACATTTCATAGCTTGTAAGAAGACAGCTGATGTCGTCCGTGTTGCTCAATTATTCTTTAAAGAGGTGTATCGATTACATGGGCTACCTGAATCTATTGTTTCTGATTGGGATACTAGATTTCTAAGTCATTTTTGGTTAAGTTTGTGGAAGATGGTTGGAACGAAGCTGAATTTTAGTAGCGCCTATCATCCGCAAACAGATGGGCAAACGGAAGTGGTGAACAGATCATTGGGAAACTTGTTGCGATGTCTTGTGCAGGATAATTTGAAGAGTTGGGATATGAAGTTGAGTCAGGCGGAATTTGCACATAATCATGTTATTAATCGAAGTACGGGTTTCAGTCCATTTCAAGTAGTATATTCAGCAATTCCGAAGGGACCGTTAGATTTGACGACCGTGCCATATCAGAAGGGAATTGTTAAGCGAGCTTGTGATTTTGTGACTGAGTTGCAGGAATGCCACAGAACTGTTCATACGATTGCTTGCATCAAATGAGAAGTATAAACAACTGGCAGATAAAAGGCGAAGGAGTGTGAACTTCAAAGAAGGTGATTTGGTTTACGCCGTGTTGACAAAAGATCATTTTCCAGTGGGAACGTACAACAAATTGAAAGCGCGAAAGATTGGTCTAGTAAAGATCTTGAAGAAGATCAATGATAATGCATATCAGTTAAGGTTGCCAGACCATATTCACACTGCAGACATTTTTAACGTCAAATACTTGATTCCGTATCATGGGGATGAGCTTGTTGTGGAAGAGGAAGGTGCAAATTCGAGGTCGAATTCTTGTCAACCGGGGGAGGATGATGCTGCGCAATCTGATGAGAGCTTAGGCCGCGAGCGACCTAACGAGTTGATAAGTCGCTCAAGCGACCTTACGAGTTATGTCAGGCAAGACGAGCCACGACCTAAAGAGCTTCGACCTAGTAAGTCTCGACCTAAGACTGACGAGTTATGTTTTAAGTCGCTCCAGCGACCTAACGATGGTAACGAGTTAAGTTTAAGTCGCTCCAGCGACCTACTGGGACAAGCTACTGATTGTATCAGCCAGATTGCCTTAAGTCGCTCTTACATGCCGCTGTCTTTAGGTCGCGAACGACCTACCATAAGTCGCTCTCACACGCCGCTTTCTTTAGGTCGTGAACGACCTACCATAAGTCGCGAGGCCTTAGGTCGCTCAAGAATAGGTTGCGAGACCTTGGGTCGCTGAGATACCTTAAGTCACTGAAGGAGTCTCCTTAAGTCGCTACTGGAGGAGTTTCTTAAGTCGCTCACTGCTGCATTTCTTTAAGTCACTCAAGTGGTAGGTCGCGTTAAGATTTCCAGAAGCTATTCCTTAAGTCGCTGCTGTCTTGAGTCGTGTTGTATATAAGTTGTTGTACTTTTGTTGTGTTGTAATTTGTTAACTCGTGGATGATGTTTTGATGCAGCAGCGTACCTGGATTCGAAGACGAAAGCATTCTCCGACCTAAATTTCAGTATCCGCGACCTACGACCTAAGTGCTCCGACCTAACACCTCACCGCGACCTACGACCTAAATGCTCCGATCTAACACCTCACCGCGACCCACGACCCAGCCTCTAACGCGACCTACGACCTAACATCGCAAGCCTCGACCTACGACCTAACATCGCAAACGAAGTCCATAAGCTCCGACCTAATTCCAATAACTCTTCGACCTAACGATAGGTCGCGAACAATGACCGACCTAAGTAAATCGCACCTTCTCCGACCTAAGTCGCGAAGCGCCTCTACTGTAGTGGCCGTACTTCCCTTAACTCGCGAGATTTGATAAGTCGAGAGATGAAGTTGATAAATCGCGAGCTGATGTTGATAAGTCGCAAGTTGGATTTGTTAAGTCGCGAGGCTTATAAGTCGGATGTCGACTGTTACTTTAGGTCGTCAAACAGTATTGTTAAGTCGGTACTAGGCTTTCTTGAGTCGTTTGTATTGTAGCTCGTATTTGGTTAAGTGTTGTAAATATTCTAAGTGTTAGGTCATTCAAGACCTATGAGTTGTGTTGTAAGTGTTGTGTTGTATGCCTATAAATAGGCGAGTTATATCATTTGTAATGGTTGTTGATTTTGAAATAAAATTTCCTTTGTTAGCTTTGTGCTTTCATCCAATTGGTAGTCGAGTGTGATCTCCTATCTCCACCTTCGGTCAATCGAGTGCGTTCGATTCAACAATTGTGAAGCCAATTCGCGGTATCAAGTGCGCTTGATCAACGCTCGAAGAATTGTAGATCTCTCCTTACGGTATCGTGCGCGATCAACGTGTCAGAGATAGCTTGAATTCGGTATCTTCGGATCAACGAATTGGGCATTTCAGTATTCATCAATTCACCAATTGCTACGTTCATCGATCTATCTGTTTTTTTGTATTCCGCCACTGCGTCATTTGGTATCAGAGCTAGAACGCAAGGAGTTTGCGTAGATTTTTGGAGTTGTGCGAGATTTACATCATTTGGAGAAGTGGGTTATCGAGATTTTGAAGAGATTTGTTCGTTTGGAGATTTTTTGAAGATTTCAACAAGTGGGTAGTTTTGATTTGAAGATTTTTAGATCGAAGTGAAGTTTTTTTTGTTGGAATTTGTTGAAGAGTGATCATGCCTCCGAGGAGAGCTAACCGTTATCGCAATATTGATGCTTTGTATGGGAGAGAAGAAGCCGATGAGATGGAGCAAAGAATTAACGAAAATTTTAATGAGAAGCTTAATGAAGGGATTGGTCGATTAGAGAGAATGATGTTGGAGATGAGTCAAAATCAGAGAAGAGTTTCACCTGAATCGAGCCATGGGAGAAGTAGAGTTTCACCACATTCAAATCGAGAGAGAAGTGTTGATAGTGATCATAGAAGCGTGGATCGAGATTGTGATAGAAATGTTGATGATCGAAGTCGTGATAGAAATGTGACTGATTGAGATCGGAGGAATGTAGATCGTAGGAATGTTGGTGGAAGAAATGGTGGTGGTAGAGATGTTGGTGGTCAGGATCGGCATCGATATACATCGGATTGTGAAGAAGAGTATGAAGGTGGTAGTGTTCATTGACGAGGACGTGGACAAGGAAGAAATCATTCAGAGTACGATCACAAGTGGGAATCTGGGATGAAGACTGAAATTCCAGAATTCAAAGGTGGTATGCAAGCTGAGGAGTTTTTGGATTGGTTGTCTAATGTGGAGGAGATTTTTGACTTCAAGGAAGTTCCAGAACATCGTAGAGTGAAGTTGGTTGCTACAAGGTTGAGGGGTAGAGCTTTGGCATGGTGGTAGCAAACCAAACTTACGCGTAAACGGATGGGAAAGTCAAAGGTTGAATCATGGGAAAAGATGAGGAAAATGATGAAAGCCACATTCTTACCTTATAATTATCAATCGCTTATGTATCAGAGGCTGCAAAACTTGAGACAGGGGACGAAATCTGTGAATGACTATGCTGACGAATTTTATCAACTGATTACAAGGAACGATATTATGGAGACAGAGGAACAATTAACAGCTAGATTTGTTGGAGGGTTGCGAATGCAGATTCAAGATATGGTTAACATGTTTGATCCCAGATCTGTAGCGGAAGCACACCAGAAAGCGTTGGCTTGGGAGAAACAGGGATGACGAGGAGGTGGTGTGTTTACAAGTTCCAACAATTTAGTGAAGGGTGTTAGTGGAAGTTCTAATGTTTCAAAAGTTGCTGCAAAACCAGTTGTGAATGAAGTTGCTAAGGCGAAAGTCAATAACGGTTTCAAGTGCTATAATTGCCAAGAAGTGGGCCACAAAAGTAATGAATGTCCAAAGCCAAAGAAGAGAACCATGATTGCAGAAGTTGAGGATGAGGATGTTGATGGAGATTATTCTATTCCAGTTGAGGAGGAGGAACAGGATATTGCGTCAGGAGATGAAGGTTGTAATCTAATGCTGAGGAGATCGTGTTTGACACCGAAGCAGGAAGAAGCTAGTTGGTTGAGGAGTAATATCTTTCAGTCGACATGCACTATACTGGGAAAGGTGTGTAAATTTGTGATTGACGCAGGGAGCTGTGACAATATCATTTCAACCGAGGCCGTAACAAAGTTGAAGTTGAAGACAGAGAAGCATCCGAGTCCATACAAGTTAGCATGTTTGAGAAAAGGAGGAGAGGTGAAAGTGGATAGACGAGTTCGTGTTCCATTCTCTATTGGGAAGAAATACAAAGACGAGATCTGGTGTGATGTAGTAGAGATGGATGTTTGTCACTTTTGGGAAGACCATGGCAGTATGATCGAGCAGTACAGCATGACGGTCGGACCAATAGCTACAGTTTTATGTTTGAAGGTACGAAGATTATCTTAGTTCCAAGGAAGAGACAACAAGGAGAAAATAAGTCAGAAGAAATTGAAGAGCTGAAAACTTTATTATCTTTGAAAGAGTTTGTTAAAGAGGTTGAAAAGGAGCATGAAGTGTTCTTGTTGATTGGGCGAGAGAGCAGTGAAGAGGTTGAAATTCCAGAAGAAGCGAAGCCAGTTTTGAAAGAATTTGAGGATGTATTTCCAAATAAGTTACCGAAGGAGTTACCGCCACTAAGAGACATTCAACATCAAATTGATCTTGTTCCGGGAGCAATGTTGCCACATAGACCACATTATCGAATGAGTCCGAAGGAACATGAAGCATTGAGGAGGCAAGTGGAAGAATTGCTTGAACAGGGGCGTGTGCAGGAAAGCTTGAGTCCATGTGCTGTGCCAGCTTTGTTAGTACCGAAGAAGGACGTAACGTGGAGAATGTGCACTGACAGTCAAGCATTGAATAAGATTACTGTGAGATATAGATTTCCGATGCCAAGGTTGGATGACTTGCTAGATCAATTGAGCGGAGCTACTATCTTTTCGAAGATTGATTTGAAGAGCGGATATCATCAAATTCGTATCAGGCCAGGTGATGAGTGGAAGACTGCTTTTAAAACCAGGGAGGGTCTATACGAATGGTTGGTTATGCCATTTGGCTTATCAAATGCACCAAGTACTTTCATGAGGGTGACGAACCAGATTTTTAGACCATTCATTGGGAAGTTTGTAGTGGTGTATTTCGATGATATTCTGATATATAGTGGAAATCCAGAGGAACATTTGAATCATCTGAGAGAAGTGCTGATGGTACTGCGACAAGAACAATTTTATGCTGCAACGAAGAAATGCGTGTTCATGACGCATAGTGTTTTATTTCTGGGGTATGTTGTATCGGAGGAAGGGATACAGGTGGATCGGAGTAAAGTAGAGGCGATTAGAGATTGGCCACAGCCCAAGACGATAACAGAGGTTCGGAGTTTTCATGGGTTGGCTTCATTTTATAGAAGATTTATTCCACACATTAGTAGTGTGATGGCGCCTGTTACAGATTGTATGAAGGGTAAATAGTTTTCATGGTCAGAGGAAGCAGGGAATGCTTTTGGGAAGATCAAGGAGTTGCTGACGTCTGCACCAATTCTAGTATTGCCAGACTTTCAGTTATTGTTTGAGCTACACACTGATGCGTCAAAGGTGGGAATTGGAGGAGTATTGAGTCAGAGGGGACATCCTATTGCATATTTTAGCGAGAAGTTATCAGGAGCAAAGATGAGATACAGTACCTATGATGTGGAATTTTATGCTGTTGTGCAAGCTATTAAATACTGGAGACACTATCTATTTCAGAAAGAGTTTGTTTTTTACACTGATCATGAGGCGTTGAAGCATTTACAAGGGCAAGATAAGATTTCATCGAGACATGCATCGTGGATTGCATATCTGCAACAGTTTACGTTTGTTGTGAAACACAAATCAGGAGTGACGAATCGTGTGGCTGATGCTTTGAGTAGAAGGAATCATTTGTTAACAACAATGAAGGTTGAAGTGACGGAGTTTGATATGTTGCCAGAATTATTTTTCAATGATCCTTACTTTGCAACGTTTGTTGATAAAGTCAAGGAGAGAGAGACGGATGAGTTTTTGATGATGGATGGTTTTCTGTTCAAGGGAAATCGATTATGTATACCGGATTGCAGTTTACAGTTGAAGATTGTGAAAGAATTGCATGAGGAAGGTCATGTGGGTAGAGACCGTACATTACAGCTGATTTCTCAATCTTATTTTTGGCCATCAATGAGGAAAGAAGTGGAAAGGTTTGTGGAGCGATGTCATATCTGTCAGGTTTCGAAAGGAACTGCGACCAATGCTGGATTATATATGCCGTTACCTGTACCAACTAAGCCTTGGGTTGATGTGAGTATGGATTTTGTTTTGGGATTGCCTCGAACTCAAAGGGGAAACGATTCCATTTATGTGGTGGTTGACCGATTTTCGAAAATGGCACATTTTATTGCTTGTAAGAAGACGGCGGATGCTGTTCATGTTGCTAAGATATTCTTTAAAGAAATATATCGTTTACATGGATTACCCGAATCTATTGTTTCCGACCGGGACACTCGATTTTTGAGTCACTTTTGGCTGAGTTTGTGGAAGATGGTGGGAACGAAGCTGGACTTTAGTAGTGCATATCATCCTCAAACAGATGGGCAAACGGAAGTGGTGAATAGATCGTTGGGAAAATGGTTGCGATGTCTTGTACAGGATAATTTGAAAAGTTAGGACTTAAAGTTGTGTCAGGCAGAGTTTGCTCATAATCATGCTGTTAACCGAAGCACTGGTTTCAGTCCATTTCAGATTGTATATTCAAGCTTGCCAAAGGGGACATTGGATTTAGCGATAGTGCCACAATCGAAAGGGACAGTTAAACGGGCTGTTGATTTTGTTGATGGATTGACAGAATGCCATAGAATCGTTCAAGAACGTTTGGAGAAGACAAATGAGAAGTATAAACGAGCCGCGGATAAGAAGAGAAGAAGTGTGGAGTTCAACGAAGGTGATTTTGTGTACGCGGTGTTGACAAAGGATCGATTTCCAATTGGAACGTACAACAAGTTGAAAGCTCGAAAAATTCGTCCGTTAGAAATTTTGAAGAAGATCAATAATAATGCATATCGGTTGAAGTTGCCAGATCATATTCACATTGCTGACGTTTTCAACGTTAAACATTTGATTCCGTACCATGGGAATGAGCTTGTTGAAGAAGAGAGAAGTACAAATTCGAGGTCGAATTTTTGTCAACAAGGAGAGGATGATGCAGCAACGTCCCTGGATTCGAAGACGAAAGCATTCTCCGACCTAAATTCCAGTATCCGCGACCTACGACCTAAGTGCTCCGACCTAACACCTCACCGCGACCTAGGACCTAAATGCTCCGATCTAACACCTCACCGCGACCCACGACCTAATTCCCACGACCCAGCCTCCAACGCGGCCTACGACCTAACATCGCAAGCCTCGACCTACGACCTAACATCGCAAACAAAGTCCAGAAGCTCCGACCTAATTCCAATAACTCTTCGACCTAACGATAGGTCGCGAACAATGACCGACCTAAGTAAATCGCACCTTCTCCGGCCTAAGTCGCGAAGCGCCTCTACTGTAGTGGCCGTACTTCCCTTAACTCGCGAGATTTGATAAGTCGTGAGATGAAGTAGATAAATCGCGAGCTGATGTTGATAAGTCGCGAGTTGGATTTGTTAAGTCGCGAGGCTTATAAGTCGGATGCCGACTGTTACTTTAGGTCGTCAAACAGTATTGTTAAGTCGGTACTAGGCTTTCTTGAGTCGTTTGTATTGTAGCTCGTATTTGGTTAAGTGTTGTAAATATTCTAAGTGTTAGGTCATTCAAGACCTATGAGTTGTGTTGTAAGTGTTGTGTTGTATGCCTATAAATAGGCGAGTTATATCATTTGTAATGGTTGTTGATTTTGAAATAAAATTTCCTTTGTTAGCTTTGTGCTTTCATCCAATTGGTAGTCGAGTGTGATCTCATATCTCCACCTTCGGTCAATCGAGTGCGTTCGATTCTACGATTGTGAAGCCAATTCGCGGTATCAAGTGCGCTTGATCAACGCTCGAAGAATTGTAGATCTCTTCTCACGGTATCGTGCGCGATCAACGTGTCAGAGATAGCTTGAATTCGGTATCTTCGGATCAATGAATTGGGCATTTCAGTATTCATCAATTCACCAATTGCTACGTTCATCGATCTATCTGTTTTTTGTATTCCGCCGCTGCGTCATTTGGTATCAGAGCTAGAACGCAAGGAGTTTGCGTAGATTTTTGGAGTTGTGCGAGATTTACATCATTTGGAGAAGTGGGTTATCGAGATTTTGAAGAGATTTGTTCGTTTGGAGATTTTTTGAAGATTTCAACAAGTGGGTAGTTTTGATTTGAAGATTTTTAGATCGAAGTGAAGTTTTTTTTGTTGGAATTTGTTGAAGAGTGATCATGCCTCCGAGGAGAGCTAACCGTTATCGCAATATTGATGCTTTGTATGGGAGAGAAGAAGCCGATGAGATGGAGCAAAGAATTAACGAAAATTTTAATGAGAAGCTTAATGAAGGGATTGGTCGATTAGAGAGAATGATGTTGGAGATGAGTCAAAATCAGAGAAGAGTTTCACCTGAATCGAGCCAGGGGAGAAGTAGAGTTTCACCACATTCAAATCGAGAGAGAAGTGTTGATAGTGATCATAGAAGCGTGGATCGAGATTGTGATAGAAATGTTGATGATCGAAGTCGTGATAGAAATGTGACTGATCGAGATCGGAGGAATGTAGATCGTAGGAATGTTGGTGGAAGAAATGGTGGTGGTAGAGATGTTGGTGGTCAGGATCGGCATCGATATACATCAGATTGTGAAGAAGAGTATGAAGGTGGTAGTGTTCATGGACGAGGACGTGGACAAGGAAGAAATCATTCAGAGTACGATCACAAGTGGGAATCTGGGATGAAGATTGAAATTCCAGAATTCAAAGGTGGTATGCAAGCTGAGGAGTTTTTGGATTGATTGTCTAATGTGGAGGAGATTTTTGACTTCAAGGAAGTTCCAGAACATCGTAGAGTGAAGTTGGTTGCTACAAGGTTGAGGGGTAGAGCTTTGGCATGGTGGCAACAAACCAAACTTACGCGTAAACGGATGGGGAAGTCAAAGGTTGAATCATGGGAAAAGATGAGGAAAATGATGAAAGCCACATTCTTACCTTATAATTATCAATCGCTTATGTATCAGAGGCTGCAAAACTTGAGACAGGGGACGAAATCTGTGAATGACTATGCTGATGAATTTTATCAACTGATTGCAAGGAACGATATTATGGAGACAGAGGAACAATTAACAGCTAGATTTGTTGGAGGGTTGCGAATGCAGATTCAAGATATGGTTAACATGTTTGATCCCAGATCTGTAGCGGAAGCACACCAGAAAGCGTTGGCTTGGAAGAAACAGAGAAGACGAGAAACAGGGAATCAAGCGGGAAACATCCACACCATTAAAATTTACTGCCAACCCCTGAAATCCACCATCAGTACACAAATTTGGTATCATTATCTTTTCTCAAAGCAGCAACGTCCATTTTGAAATCATACATGATTTTTGTTATTGAAGATATATAGAAATCAGGAAAAAGTAGGAACAACATAAACAATACCACTCAAGGTAAACAATGGATAGTTTCACAAAAATAAAAAGGATAAACAATGGACGCACTATACCACTGAGTTATCTAGTAATGACTACGTTTGCCTTTCTTCAATAGAAGTTTCCATGATATATATCCAAGAGCCAAACTTTGCCAAAACCATTTTGTAGAATGACGACTATCTACCCTTCTTGCTAAATTCCATGCATATGTTGCCTCACAGATACGAGCAATGACTGTAAGACCAAATGTGAACTGGATCATCCACGGTGAATGGAAAACGAATAGAAAGAATGAGTATACCCAGTTAAGTGGACCCACAGTTGGCAGGAAGGCTGCACAAAAGTGTCCAACTATAAAAAGAAGTGTGCAGAGTCCTTCAAATAATGTTGGACTATCGAAATCTTGCTTTTTCCTCTCCTGCCAGTAAGAAATTGTAGCCTTTAGTCCATCGACAGGGCTTGTTATGGGAGTGTATCCCAGCTCTTCTTTTGCTTTTTGATAGGAGAAGTAATGTGTTACACCAACCTGCAAATGGAATATGAGAAAGTTCATACAGTTTGGAATATTGCACTAGTTACTTTTCTTATTGGTCCCTTGTATATGAATATACTCAAAACCATGAAGAGCCATAGTTCTAGAATGATCATGGTGAGTAATTCGTTAATAAAGCATGTATGATGGGTATACTACAACAGAACTGTGTGAATATATCCTCCCTCGTATACTCTAATTTACCTTTATAACCTCTGTAGGAAGAAGAAGTGGTTCAGGAAGCCAACGTGATGTTAGCCAGGGATATAGCAATCTTCTGTATATTACCGATATCATTCGTGAAATTATTAATGCGTATTTGACATCAAATCTTATCTTTGGCAAGTCATTATCCAAGATTTTGAGCATCGGTTTAACCATGAAATCAAAAGTATTGACAGGCAATCCTGGAAACAAACAATCAATCTATGGGAATATGTAAAAGATATTGTTCGACATACAGCTGAAATATCATGTGTTTTGTGAAACATATATACTGATTATCAGATCAGCTCAGCTGCAACTTCTGCATGCCAAAGAAGATAAACTGAAGCATGATACATAATTTCATAGGTAGGATTCATTAGTATTGACTCCTTACCGTCAGAAATAAAATATGCTTTCCCTGCTGCAATTGGATGACATCTCAAAGGAGTATTTTCTAATAGCCCTATGTTAGCCAATATTAGTGCATGCACGAGATTATCAACATACACCCAGTCAGATTTGATGCTCGAGATACCAACTTCAAAAAATAATAACCCCATCTTTCCAAGTGAATATATTTTAGGAAGGTGTCTCTCCTCTCCCGGTCCATATATTGCATTTGGTCGAATAGCGCATGTATAAAGACGAACATCGTTGTTCTTCCTGTACAAAATTATAAATTGGTCGTCCAATATGTTGTAAAAATCTATAGAAGTTACAAACTTATCGTGGAATTCACATGCTACATGTTTTGATTGAAGTTACAATCCTTTCAATGTAAGGTACTGAGCATTGTCTTGAAATTTTTGTACAAGACTTCACGATACATTAGTATAAGTTTGAAAACTCCAACCATACCAAATTCAGTTTGGTAAATGCATCCCAATCAAAGAGAATTTGATATGTGGGCACCATACGCGTTTACTTTTCTTTTATCTTAATGTACTTGCTGCATTGAATTTGGTCAATGTAGCAACATAAATTTATTTGATATGAGCATACACTCATGTATATGACAAAACATTTCTTGTAATTATGCACACATAATGTTTATTTGGCATTAGGACATCCTACAGTTAACCCAGAACTACTACTTAACTCCCATTCAGTGTCAGGCAGCTTTTCCATCAAAAACAGTTGGGAAACTACAATGCGTTATTTGCGATTAAATGGAGAGTAATCCTTAAAATTTGCAGTTGACAACAAATACGAAGCCTTACTTGGATGGGCGTCCATTAGCTCCTAAAACAAGCTGTTCTGCAATAGATTTACTGCGCCCATATGGATCGGGATGCTCATCAAGAGGATAATATGGTAAAGACTCATCGCCATTTATGATCTCCTTCCCGCCAAAAACTACATTATATGTGCTAATATATACAAGCCTCTTAATTCCGTTTTCATGACATGCATCCAAAACATTGCTAGTTCCGTATATATTAACTTCCTCAATACGTTTCCTCTGCAGCATTGCTTTCCCTGACATGCCATATGAAGCAAGATGGAATACACAATCTGCTCCTCTCGTTGCGTTTTCTACTTCTTTTTTCTGCTTCACATCACCTGAAATTTCAATTTTTGTTACTACAACAAGGTACGTACTTAATACAACTGGCTTTAGAGTTCAATCTATTGAACAGTGGAATGGATTTTATAAATTAAGCACATGAATTGAAATAACGAAACCTTGCATGAGTTGAACACCAGCTTTTTGAAGCTTTGTTGTCCATGGTGAAATCAGCCGAGAATCGAGAGATCGAACTTCATGAGCTCCTCTTTTTACTAATTCTAAGCATAGAGCTGATCCTACAAATCCTAATCCTCCTACAACAACAAATGTATTTCCTATAATACCATCATTTTTACTTGGATTATGCATTCTTTGTTAATCCTACTATTTACTGCCTTGGAGCATATACTAAACTCAAGTTTGGTGCCAGGTTATATAACGTTTTTTTTACAACAAACTTTTGGTAAACATTAGGATATTTTGGAAATAAAGAAGAAACATCATCTCTCGCATTTTTGACTCCCTTCTTTTGCCCTCAAACTCCATGTCCCCATGTGCCCACTTTATATCGACAGTTGATTTTTACATCATTTTCGTTAGATTTGATTCGATGGTCCCACGTATTGTCAGATCAGGTCATTATAATTAATGTTTGAGATTTATTTGAGCAAATGAGACGAGGAGGAGAGCACAGAAAGATTTCACCCGCCTTCAATGTCTATTATCTTCTTTGACATGGCTTGTTAGGTATTCAAATAAAATATGTTTCTTAAAGATATACATCAATATTAGTTATTTCATTTTTGTTAAATTGTGATTATTGTATTCTTCGTCTTTAGCTAGATCTACTTGTGCAATTTCTGTGTCTTTTATATGTATGTGTATGCGTCTGTAATATATATGAGAAAATAAAAGTGGTACTTTATCAAGCAAAACGGTCATTATGATGTTCTAAAGATTCGAATA
This sequence comes from Allium fistulosum, assembly GCA_030737815.1. Taxonomy (NCBI): domain Eukaryota; kingdom Viridiplantae; phylum Streptophyta; class Magnoliopsida; order Asparagales; family Amaryllidaceae; genus Allium; species Allium fistulosum. Next base: position 448,885,241 of record CM060903.1, read on the forward strand.
GATGACTTCGGAACCTCAATCTAAAGCACCATAACTTGGTCCTAGACATTATAACATCGATTCATTTCACATTACAATGATCTCATTCAGCCTCTGTAGAAACTGAAAATTGTGATCCACTATTATAACGCACAACAATCACCAACATCTACTAATTAATTCAGGATAATTGTATTATATATAATGTACATTGAAAGATAAGCCTCGATATAATTGTAAGTCAGTGTTGCAATAAATTGAAAGATGTCATGCCATCACATAAGCAGCTATTGAGTTGATTCCGTCAATTGTAGGTGCATTTACTAATGCAGTTGAAGGAGATGATATTTGCTTGATTAAAAATTATTTCATATATGCATATATTTTTAAACCTTGATATACTGTATTTGTGATGGCTGCAGGCACAACTCATTCACTACAAGAGAAAAGGCAATTTCAGACAGCCCGTAGCCGTCAACGACCGTCGCGAGCCGTCGGAATACGGACCATACTTTTCGTTCACTTTCGACGGCTTCGACGAAGGAATTGCGACGACACTTCCGGCGGCGTTTTCGACGGCAACGACGACCCCGTGGCAGAAAATTTTCCATTACCGTCACTAGTCGTCGCAATTTTCGTTCAGATAGCTGTCGCTAGCCGTCGAAAAAATTGACCATTAAATCGCCGGGAGCCATCGGAAGCCCTTGGAAATCTGGGTAAATTTTCTTTTCCCGCAGCCCAGTATCACTTCCATACAAATATATAACACAACTCATCAAAATCAATATACAAATCAGATATATAAACTAAAATTAATATCAATATAAAACTCAGACATCATCATATCAAACACAAACATATTCAATCAATACAAAACAAACCTTCCATCATCAATCCCACTCATCCAACTGCAATATTTACATCCAACATCAATGTACAATATATACATCCAACATCAAACTCCACATATCAACTCCACAAATCAACCACCAAATCAACCACACAAATCAATGTCAAACACTACATTTCCATAAATCAACCTCACCATCACTCAATGTTTATATACAGCAGTTTCGAAAAAAAACTGCAAATCGTACCTCATGACTCATCATCGGCTCCAGAACCACCAGACGAAGGGAATGCTACATGACGCTCCACATACTCGATCAAATGTTGGTTCAGTTGCTCCATTTGCACTGCTCGGAGGCGGTCCTGCTCCTGCAGCTGTGCATGTTATTCGCAATCACGTAAAAGTGTCGCGAAACTGATAGTAACCGAAGAAATGTTACTCAACCAGTTTAAAATTAGTCACGTAAGAAAGTGTCACTAAATTTCGCAAGGAGAACGAAAATAGCAACAGCAAAAGGCGTAACTAATTCTGGTACAGAATGCTACGGTGCAAAACCGTAAAATAATTGTTGTAATAATATTATACCTATTGTCCGAGTCCAGAGAGTATCTGTTTCCTTGAAACAATATTGCAGCCATAGTAGTTTTACGGTTGTTAGCAATTTGCTTCCCAGGATGAAACGGACCAGCCCCGTAGGAGCGCCGACGAACTGAAGAGATTATAGCACTAGAACAAAGATTGTAGAGGAAGAAGGAACAAAAATCGAGAGAAATTCTCCTTTTTATCATATTCTGGCCGCCTATTTATAGGCTGGAGGAGGTGCCTATTCGGAGCGGTCGTGACTGCTGGAAAGGTTGCGACCCTTAAACCAACAGCAGTGACCGTTGTATGTGTGCGCCTGGAAGGAAATGGCCGCATCTGGTGACCGTTCAAACGAACGGACACATCCGCTCGAAAAATAGACGTTTTGGCGCATGCAGGCCCAAACGACAGTCGGCGGCCCATTTAATCACTAGACCCCAAGAGCCCCAAGGCCCTATCTTTGACATATTTAATATTAATATGAAAGCATACATGCCATGCCACATTGCCTCGTCCCTTCCATTCCTTGTCCTTATTCCTCTTTTGTTTTGATTTAGTATAGTGGGTTGTGATATATATGGTGATATTGAAACAAATATCCCATGATGTGAGACTTTGTTTCAATACACACTATAGTTCTTCCACTTCCTATTTCATTCATTTCTAACAATCCCCCACATGAATGAATAGTTGTTCTTAGTTTCATGAACCATTTATCGTATCGGTTAAAGTAGCATAGAGGCCTTGAACTTTCCTAGTGTTTATCCATTTGAATTACAGGTGAATCAGTAGACATAGACTGTCCTTGAACTGTATACCTTTTGTGTAATTCTACAATAGATAACACACGACAAATGTTTCTTATAATCCTTCGTTCTCTGTATGTGTTCATTTTTGCCTTGAACACCTGCCTGGTATCATAAGTGCTTAGAGAATTTGGCCTCATAATTCTCTTTGAAGCGGCGCCTTCGCACTTACTTAGGTGATTCTGTAAAGGGTATTCACAATTCCTCAAGTACAGACATCATTAAAAGTATCAATACTTATCCTATTTTCCAACAAATAATGCACTGACTTATCATAGGAATGGTTTGAGTGTAACAGTGCTTTCAAGTTTCTCTTAAACTTAGTTGTCCCTTTGAACCTAGATCTTGGGATCTCCAGTCAACTAGGTGGGGTTTCCATTTTAGAAAAACTTTTATTCTATGGGCCTTAACCCCATTCCCATCGATAAGGTTTGAACTTTCTCTCTTGGCAAGCCTTTTGTTAGTGGATCCGCTATGTTATCTTTAGACCTTATGTAGTCTATAGTGATAACTCCATTAGAGAGAAGTTGTCTTATTGTCTTATGTCTACGACGAATATGCCTAGATTTACCATTGTATAATGTACTATTGGCTCTTCCAATAGCTGATTGACTATCACAATGTATACATATTGGAGGCACATGTTTGCTCCAATTTGGAATATCTTCCAAGAAACTTCGAAGCCAGTCTGCTTCTTCTGCAGTCTTATCCAGTGCAATAAACTCTAATTCCATCGTAGATCTAGCTATACAAGTCTGTTTGGATGATTTCCATGATATTGCTCCATTTCCTAATGTGAACACATATCCGCTTGTAGACTTTGTATCATGAGATCCAGTTATCCAATTGGCATCACTGTATCCTTCCACTGTTGAAGGATAGTTTGTATAGTGTAGACCATAGTTCTGCGTATACTTTAGGTATCCTAGAACTCTGATTATCGCTTTCCAATGATGTTTACCAGGATTACTGGTAAATCTACTCAGCTTACTTACAGCGTATGCGATATCTGGCCTAGTGCAGTTCATAACATACATGATACTTCCTAGTATACGAGAGTATTCAAGCTGGTAGATACCGTCACCAGTGTTCTTTACCCAATTTTGGGTCATATCTACTGGTGTTTTTGCAATAGTAATATTATATTGCTCGAATTTTTCAAGTATCTTGGCGATGTAATGTGATTGAGATAATGCATATCCTTGTGGCGTTCTCAAAATTTTGACACCTAATATCACATCAGCCAGTCCTAGGTCTTTCATATCGAATCTAGAGGATAACATATTCTTTGTAGATGTTATTATGGCCTTGTTATTACCTAGGATCAACAAGTCATTAACATAAAGACAAACAATGACATACCCAATATGTGCTTGTTTTATATATACACATTTATTTGATTCATTTATTGTGAATCCGTTTGATAACATAGTTTCATCAAACTTCTTATGTCATTCTTTTGGAGCTTGTTTAAGGCCATAAAGAGATTTTACTAATTTGCACACTTTATTCTCATTTCCAAAGCTCATAAACCCTTCGGGTTGCTTCATATATATTTCTTCCTCTAGTTCACCATTCAAAAATGCAGTTTTAACATCTATTTGATGTATTTCTAAATCAAGTATGGATGCAATTGCAATAAGCATCCTTATCGATGTTATCCTTGTTACTAGTGAATATGTATCAAAATAGTCCAGATCTTCCTTTTGTCTAAATCCTTGGACTACAAGACGAGCTTTGTACTTATCTATTGAACCATCAGGATTCAATTTCTTTTTGAATATCCATTTATTACCTAAGGTTTTGCATCCTTGATGTAAATCAACTAACTCCCATGTGTGGTTAGCCATGATGGATTCTATCTCACTGTTAATGGCCTCTTTCCAGTAAGGGGCATCGCTGGAGGACATAGCTTGTTTGTAGGTTAATGGATCATCTTCTAACATAAATGTGTAGAAATCTGGTCCAAAAGTTCTTGAGGTCCTTGACCTCTTGCTCCTTCTTGGTTCCTCCACTTGTTGATCAGCATTATCTTGCCGAAGGTTATTTTGTTCAGTATTCTCAAGAGAATCAGTGATTTCATCTTCCTTTGCTCTCTTTTGAACACAATTGTCAGTACCCTGTTTTAAAGGGAATATATGTTCGAAAAATCTTGCATTTCTCGACACGATGATGGTATTTTCATGAATATCATCAATTTCAGATTTGTGTACTAGAAATCGATAAGCAGCACTGTTTTGTGCATATCCAATGAATACACAATCGATTGTTTTTGGTCCAATTTTGACCTTCTTTGGTTTAGGTATCTCTACTTTGGCCAGACACCCCCACACTTTTAAGTATTTGTAGGATGGCGGTCTATTTTTCCAAAGTTCATGAGGAGACTTAGATGTTTTCTTTCGTGGTATTTTATTTAAAATATGATTTGCCGAAAGAATAGCTTCTCCCCAAAAATTATCTGGTAAGCCAGAACTGATTAGTAAAGCATTCATCATTTCTTTAAGAGTTCTATTTTTCCGTTCGGCTATACCGTTGGATTGAGGTGAATATGGTGCTGTAGTTTGGTGTATAATACCACGTTCAGCGCAGAATTCCTCAAAAGGAAATTCATATTCTCCTCCTCTATCACTTCTTAAAGCTTTAATTTTCCTATTGAGTTGATTCTCAACTTCGGCTTTATACTGTTTAAACATGTCGAATGCTTCATCCTTGCTTCTAAGGAGATACACATAACAATATCTAGTACAATCATCAATGAATGTAATGAAGTACCTTTTTACACCTCTAGTTTGACACATTTTCAAGTCACATACATCAGTGTGTATAAGGTCTAGAGGTTCAGTTTCTCGTTCAACATGATGAAACGAGGTTCTTGTCAATTTTGCTTCTGCACAAATTTGACATTTATAATTGGAGTCTATATCACATTTTGGTATAAATTCTAGATTAATCATTTTTCGCAGTGTATCAAAATTCACATGCCCTAATCTAGAATGCCATATATTAGAGGAGTCAACAATATAAGCAGAAGATTCACTTTTATTCATATCATTGTTTGGTACAATAGTGGTTACATTTTCTTTGAATAAACCATCACACACATATCCTCTTCCTACATACACTCCATTCTTTGATAATACAAACTTATCAGCCACAAAGGTTAATTTAAAACCATGCTTGCTAAGCAAGGACCCTGAAATTAGGTTCTTTCGAATGTCTGGAACATGGAGAACGTCACTTAAGGTAAGTTCCTTTCCAGAAGTTAGTTTCAGCACAACTTTTCCTTTGCCTTCTACCTTTGATGCAGATGAATTGCCCATGAAAAGTTGTTCATCATCAGTTGTAGTTTTATAGGTCGTAAACATCCACTTATTAGCACATATGTGTCGAGTGGCTCCTGTGTCTACGAACCATTCCTTTGAGTTACCAACAAGGTTGCATTCTGATATTACTGCACATAAATCCATATCAGAAATTCCATCTGCAACTTCAGCCATATTTGCTTCTGATTTCTTCTTCTTGGGAGCGCGACATTCGGCTGCTTTTTCCCCCTTCTTTCCACAGTTATGATAAGAACCCTGAAATTTCTTCTTCGACTTCTTAGGCGCATTTTCACGTTTTCTCTTGTTAGGGTTATCTGACTCAATAACATTTGCTTTGGCAGCCATATTCGGAGAAATCTTTTTCTCAGAATTCCTATTATCTTCCTCAATCCGCAAACGAACTATGAGTTCTTCCATTGTCATTTCCTTACGCTTATGCTTAAGATAGTTTTTGAAGTCCTTCCAAGATGGAGGAAGTTTCTCAATGGTTGCGGCGACTTGAAAAGATTCACTCAGTGTCATCCCTTCATCATGTAGTTGACGGATGATTACTTGTAATTCTTGAGTCTGGTTGATCACAGTCTTTGAATCTACCATTTTGAAGTCGAGAAATTTACCAGCGATGAATTTCTTCATGCCTGCATCTTCAGTTTTGTACTTTCTGTCCAAGACTGTCCAGAGTTCCTTGGACGTTGCAACAGTACAATAAACATTGTAGAGGCTATTATCCAGACCATTCAGAATATAGTTTTTACATATAAAATCTGAATTTTTCCAGACAGTTGCAGCCTCTACTTTGATTGCATCGGGTTCGAGTTCGCCAACTTCAGGAGCATCTTCGGTCAGATACTTGGCGAGCCCTAATGTCGTCAGATAGAACAACATCTTCTGTTGCCAACGCTTGAAATCTGTCCCATTGAATTTTTCTGGCCTTTCTCCATGAGACATTGCCATAGTTGGAACCAGAGCCGTAGGCTGAGCGGTTGACACCGTCTGTGTTGGTGCAGCGTTATTGTTGCTATTTTGAGACATCGTCGTCTACAACAATACAATATTGTTTCAAGATTGTTATTCGCAATCACGTAAAAGTATCGTGAAACTGATAGTAACCGAAGAAATGTTACTCAACCAGTTTAAAATTAGTCACGTAAGAAAGTGTCACTAAATTTTGCAAGGAGAACGAAAATAGCAACAGCAAAAGGCGTAACTAATTCTGGTACAGAATGCTACGGTGCAAAACCGTAAAATAATTGTTGTAATAGTATTATACCTATTGTCCGAGTCCAGAGAGTATCTGTTTCCTTGAAACAATATTGCAGCCGTAGTAGTTTTACGGTTGTTAGCAATTTGCTTCCCAGGATGAAACGGACCAGCCCAGCAGGAGCGCCGACGAACTGAAGAGATTATAGCACTAGAACAGAGATTGTAGAGGAAGAAGGAACAGAAATCGAGAGAAATTCTCCTTTTTCTCATATTCTGGCCGCCTATTTATAGGCTGGAGGAGGTGCCTATTCGGAGCGGTCGTGACTGCTGGAAAGGTTGCGACCCTTAAACCAACAGCAGTGACCGTTGTATGTGTGCGCCTGGAAGGAAATGGCCGCATCTGGTGACCGTTCAAACGAACGGACACATCCGCTCGAAAAATAGACGTTTTGGCGCATGCAGGCCCAAACGGCAGTCGGCGGCCCATTTAATCACTAGACCCCAAGAGCTCCAAGGCCCAAGGCCCAAGGCCCTATCTTTGACATATTTAATATTAATATGAAAGCATACATGCCATGCCACATTGCCTCATCCCTTCCATTCCTTGTCCTTATTCCTCTTTTGTTTTGATTTAGTATAGTGGGTTGTGATATATATGGTGATATTGAAACAAATATCCCATGATGTGGGACTTTGTTTCAATACACACTGTAGTTCTTCCACTTCCTATTTCATTCATTTCTAATAGTGCAATCTGCTGTCGAAGCTCATTAATCTTCGTGTTGTCTTAAGCCTTTCGGTAAGCCCTTTGTGATGTCCGAGCCTACAAAACAAGTCGAAATATATTTAAGTTATTACGTAACTTTTATAAAAGTTAAGCAAATTTTACAACATAATTAATTTTTATAAATTACAAGTTGATTGTCGTAGCCGTAGCGCCTATTTCTCTGGATCGGATCCATAACAGAGTCAAAGATCGCGTCCTCCTCGTCAGTGGTCAACTGCTCCCATTCCAAATGCTCAAGCATCTGCGCACGTGCTTGCATAAATTTTTCTGCAACGCAAAATTAAATACTAATAGATATTATATGACATTATTATAATATCTTATAACTAATTAATTAAAATGATCATTATTAATAACTTATAACTTAAAATATACTTATATGTGCGGCGTATGCTCTATCTTCCTCATGCCAGACATACGACACTGATCCCTTGTTGTTTGTCTGTTTAAAGGTATGAGTATGCTCAAACACGTCCATATACGAGACGGGACCCCCACGCGCTTTTTCCTGCAATAATTGGTGTATATTATTGTTGTTCATATAAATTTATACTAAAAATGTAATAACTGTTCGTAATTGCAATTAATTAATTAATTCACTTCATAATGATTTTCACATATTAAATTATCGGTTGACATATGCCGTTTTGCAGCTTGTACCATAGCAGTAAACCCGACTTCTGTGAAGTTGCATTTTGATTTCATCGCAATGTATTCTACAGTTACTGATAGTTGAGTACCACTTGTACAACTATCCCAAAGGAGTTTCTTAGCAACATCCAATAAATCATAAAAAAAATTTGCTCCAATACTTGGTTCTTCTTCGACATTAGCATCGTTACCATCAACTTCAATAGTATGGAACATTGAACGTGCTACATCTTCGACCATATATTCTATGAGATTCGTCGAAACAAGTTCATTATCCACCTCTTCCTCCGAATGTACGGGATTAAGTGCTATAAATTCTCCATGACGATCCCACACCAAATAATTCGGCACGAAACCATATTGGCACAAATGAACTATTACCATATCCGGTATCAAATGCTTCAATAATTTGCACCTACAACATGGACAACTAATTTCTCCGTCGTGTCTATTATTACGTAAAGCGAATTCAATAAAGACGTGTACACCATTTTGAAAATGTTAACTTATTGAGCCTATAATTTCTCTTCTTTGTTGGATATCCAACTCCGATCGATAAAATAATTGACCATTTTTCCTACTTTAAAACATAAAAACGCATTAATCATTTAAGTATTGACATTTTATTTTTCAAATAAAGCATACATTTAAATTTTCGCAAATATATAATGTTATTCTATTTAATTTTATTTTCAAACGGATTTACACAAATTATTATATGAATATAATCTACAATTTTTAGGTTATTGTTTTACATTTTGATGTTCGGTCATCCTACTTTCCATTACAAATACAGTACTACTTATATTTTGCAAATCATTTTATTTTAAACGATTCAACAAAATTTCGGCAGCACTTCCCCTTTCTTCCCTGTATCGTACACATATGTATGTACACAGGGAACAAAAACAAAGCATTGTCGAAATTTTGTGAACCGTTTTAATAAAATGATTTGCAAGATATAATTACCACTACGCCATAGATGACCTATCGCAACAAAAATACAAGGTGTTGCTAACTACAATGTAACGATAGATATGCTGATTATTGTCTATTACAACACACGCTTCAAGGTGTTAGCATAGGTATCAACAAGATGTTGCAGTAGCTATAGTTGTATTCAAATTAAAAAATTAATAAAATTAGCAATCCACGTGAATACGATCCAACGGTCTACATTTAATCCAATTGTTAAAATGGATCACCGATCCAAAGGTCTATTGCAACATTAGCTTCAGGATGTTAGTATAGATATCAACATATGTTGCAGTAGCTATAGACTTATAAAAATATTATAAAAAATGAGCGGGCTGAAAAAAGAACGCGGGAAGCAGGAAGAAAGCGGCAAAACTTAACACTTAACAAAATAACACTCCGCCGCTCAACCTCTCAAACACTCAGCCTCACAAACGCTCAAACACTCTCAATCGCTGTTTCAATTAGGGCTAAAAGTTCAAGTTTGCAAGCTTAATCGGGGTTCGATTAGGGCAAGTTCGAGTTCAAGTTCAATTAGGGCTTTGGTGTTTCAATTAGGTCTTCAATTAGGGTTTGTTTGGGATTCGAATTTCAGTTAGGGCTTCGATTTAATCTTCTGCTTAAGGTATCACTCTATATATATTTCAAGTTTTTCCTGATTTGATTGTTGTGTTGCCTAATTTACTGATTTACTTGTGAGTTAAGGTGTAATCATATTCCTGATTTTACTTGTGAGTTAACTTGTATGTTATTTGTGTCTAAATTAGTGATGAATGACGAGGAAAAAATATGGGCAGAACTTCCTAAGTTTAGTGAAGGATATATCAGTGGAGTGAAGCGTTTTATTCAAAATACTTTTTCTAGATTCGCGGTAGGTGATGAAATTGCATTGTAACGACCCTGAATTTTGAACAATTTAAATTGAAAATATTTAATTAATTTTAAATATTGGAACGATGATTTGACTTGAATTTCAAATTATCAGAATGAATTGGCGATTAAATTTTTGAATTTAATCTATTGAAAGTTGAATAAAATTTGAATCTTCGATTTTAAGCCGGTTAAAAATAATTTAAAGGCTTAGAAAATTCATATTGATAATACTGAAGATAATAGAAGTTTCAGAATTGATTTTAAAAGCGATTTGTTCAATTTTGAAATTGTATCGTTTGAATTGAATTTAAAATTAGCCTTCCGAGGCACAGTCTCGGAATTTAACGAAACCAGTTTCATTGGGTCCGTAATATTGAATTATTACTGGATTTCAATTTTCGTATTTATCAGAATTGTTTTGTGAATATATGGCGGGTAAACGCGTAGAGAATTTAATCGAATTCAAATTGAATTTCTGTAACAACCTGGAGTTTTGCCCAAAATTTTAATCATCAATAAACGATCTATGTTGACAGTTAAATTTCTGTTGTTGTTGGAAATTTTATAACGATAAAATCTTCGTAAATTAACGATTTAATATCGAATTGTTAATTTCTGTTAGAATTTTTGAATCGATTGGAATTCTCTTATTAAATTTTATTAATACCAAATAAATAAATACACTTAGTAAAATTTTAACAACATAATTAAACAAAACAAATTAAAGGAAATATCTACAAAAACAAAATTTGATTTAAAAAGAAAAATGAAAATAAAATAAAAGAAAAAAAATAATACTGCCCATATTTTCCTTGATGCCGTGATAAAAATCCAAACCCGCCCCCTCACTTTTCTCATTCACAAACCCTAAACCTAAAACAGACGAGAAGAAAATAAATGGCGGCGATTCTTCGGCGATTCGATCTTCTGGCTTCGACTTCCTTCGCCCCGCTTGTGTCCAATCCGTGATTAAGGTGAGTAGTATACTCACATCTTATTCGAACAGTTCGAATTCATTTGTTAGTTTGTTTTCGTGGTCTTTGGCTTCGATTTGACTTCCTTGTTGATGTTGATTTTTGTGGCTTCTTCATGTTGCCGATACTTTCCTGTTTTAATCTTTGTATTTTTGGAAATTCCTTTCGATGCACGACTTTGTTTTTGTGACGTTCGATCCTCTGTTTGAAAAAAAAAACGAATCTGATACTTTCCTAAATTATACAACTTGACTTTTTCTCTGATTTCCAAAAAAAAAAAAAAAAAAAACTTCCTGCTTTCAAATGCATGATTTCGGCATTGACATTCTTTTTACTGTGAATTCTTTTCTTATGCATTCGACTTTACTGTGACTTCCCTGTGCACTTATTCTTGATCATCTGCACTACTGTATTGAGTTCGGTCTTGTAGTTGTTGTACTTCATTGTTGCTGTGTTGTGATGACTGACTTGTACATATTACTTGTATCACTGTAGTAGTTGTACTGCACTCTTCTTTGTTTTCCAGATTTGATACTTTTGCCCATTTCACTGCTTTCCTGTGTGTACTTGCTATCATGTTGACTTTTGCATTGTATACATATATTCATGTATGTATATAATTGTATGACCATTGGCTGCACTCTGTAATCTTGAATCTCTTGTGCATGTTGTCAAATTTCACTCTTGAGTTTTTCATATATGCTTTGTGGTTGTTGGACTGCTGCACTCATGTAGATATCTACTGTGGCACTTGAGTTATTTATAAATGTTTGTTGACTTCATTGTACCTCATTGTATATTCTGTAGCATGGTCTGGAGTTGTTGCATTCAAATGTTAGTTTCATTTTTATTATGTTGATACTGTCTGGTCTTCTTCATTGTGGTTGATCTGTGAGTTCTCTGGTGGACTTTTCATTGTTGTTGTTGAACACTGTATCCACCTTCACTTGAAACTGTAGCCTTCACTGTGTACACTTTGTTGATCTTGTATATGGTCATAAGTCTTTGTTACCTGTCTGCATCAGTTAACTTGTACATGCTTGGTACATTCATAAGTAATGGATCAGACTTGATTTGTCATCTCACTTTCATGTATGGCTTGATTTTGAACTTTTGTGCATTTCCCAATTTCTTGAGTCTGCATTCTTGGTTTTCCAGTTGTATAGTGGAGTTTGTTGAATTTTGATTGAGTCTGGGCATTCTTGTATACTTGACAGTTCTGTATGGCTTGATGTCTACATGCTATTGTTTGCAAGTCATGAACATGTGGGTCTGCATTGGTATTTAGTTGAAGCTCTTTTGGCACACTCTATATTGGTACATGCTCATTTTGTCCCTGTTCTTCATGTAGTGTCTGCTTATGTGCAACACTGCTATTGTTGCACTGTACTTCGAGTGGCGTAATAGGTTTATCATGCAGTTTGTACATGTGCATTTCATGTAGGCATTGGCTCTTGAGTTGTGTACACTGCATTGTCGCATTCCAGTGCATATTCCAGTCTGCACATCCACCTATGCTTGCATGCTGTTAGTTTTTCACTTGAACCTGTTCATATTGGCACTGGGTTCACTTGATTACTTGAAATTGCTTCTCCTGTGCATGTCTAGTCATGTGTTCTTTGATTTGTACACTTTGTGATCATCCCTGAGTGCTTTTCGACCTGCTGTTACTGATGGTCCATATTATGTTCACATACCTTGTGTCTTTGCATTTGTACCATGTACTTGAGTCTGGTTCTTGTTACACTTCACCTGCTAGTCGACTTGCATGTTACTTTGACTCACTGTCTATTGTTGCCATAGCTTGATCCATTGTTTTGACCTGCTGCTGGTTCGAACTTGGTGTTATCTAGTTCTTTTGGTTGGTGCACATGAGTTGGCGAGGCAGTGCACGCGTGCGTGCACTGCAGCCACCCAAATCGACAGTTTTGAATTGATTTTTCTTTGCTCGTGATGCATTGATCTTTTATACCGTATTGGCTAGGCCGTACACGCGTGCGTGTACGGCAGCCAATCGAACTTCGAGGGTTTTAAAGTGAAAATTTCAATCGTTTTAAATTGATTTAGTCGATATGATAAATTGTTTATTTATCTCTGTTGATGATTTAAATCTGCTGATTTATTGTTTAACACTGTTTAGTGTTATATATTTTCGTTATCCGATTTCTTTGTTAAAAGGATTGGATAGACGGGAATTATTGTGACTGTCGTCTACTTAAATTATTATTGCCTCTATACACTAATAAACTGGTTTGAATTAGACTGACCTGTGTATTATTTTCTTTTGAATATAATACTCGGGTCAGACCGAGTATTTTTACAGCTTGAAGATTTTCGAGCAGCGAAGTTAGAGAGAGAGTAAAGAATCATTTATTTCGAGAAAATTGTATTTTAAGATATTCCGCTGTATCAGTATTAAAATTGTATAAACTCTGATGTATATAAAAAGATTTATAGTAATGAAATAAAGATTCATTTGTTTTAATTGATTGTTATTATTCTGTGTTTCTGTGGCTGATTCTGCTTAAACCTTATAAACTAAATAACAATTCGTCTTTTTGAACGTTTCGAGTTGGTTTAATTACCGATTGGAGGCGGTCAAAAGGGGGAATGTTACAAGGTGGTATCAGAGCTTTGGTTTACACAAAGCTTAGTTTATGATGTTTAATATGAATAGTTACTAGAAACACTTTAAAAGGAGAACGTTTTTCAAATCCAAAGAAGTATAAAATTGTTTTGAAAATAAATATTTTTAACTTAAGAAAAGTTAAATTGAATTGAATTAGTTTTAATAAATATATGGATTTGAAATTTAACTAAAGGAAGTTAAATAAAATGAACTGGATTTGATAAATTATTGAGATGAAAAGTTAAACTTAAAAGAGAAGTGATTATATGATATGAATTGGGAAGTTTAAATTAATAAGTTGTTTAACTTATAAAATGAGAAAATTTAAGTAAAACCAGTTTTTAAATGGTTAAACGGTTTTGTTAAGTAAAACAAAATCTGCATTTTGAAATGTGATATGAATTTGACTTTGGAAAGGTTAAATAAAATAGAATTTCAAATAAATTTGAGGTGAACTTAAGTTGTATGGTGAAAATAAATGCAAGTGAAGATAAAATGAAACATAGCTTAAGTAATGTTAAATGAGATTGAATTTGATATAAAAATGAATTGATAAAGTGATGTAATGAATATGAATTTGAGTTATATAAAGGAAATTCAACTTTAATTGTAAAAGTGAATTTGTGAATATGGTGAGTATAAGAATTCAATCAGAATTGGAATATAAACCAATTGAAATTAAGTGTGTTGAACCAAATTGAATGTAAGCAAAGTAAATAAATTTGGTTAAGTTGAATGTGCATTGGTTGCTAGTTGATTGTATAGAATTCATTAAGTATTAATGAAATTGTATTAATGGAATTTGAAAGCTATGTAAATTGAATTCAAATTGAAAGGTAAGTAAATTTAAATAGAATCGAATTTGATTTGAACTGAAAGCAAACTAACTTGAATGTAAATTAGTGAAAGTGAACTAATTGAATATGAATGAATGTTAGTAAAATCCAATGTGAATGAATCAAATGTGATTTAGATTGAAAAACCAAGTCGATGAATGGTTTACTAAAGAACTAGTTGATTATCTTGGAAATGGAAAATTGATAAATTTATATAATAGTATAAATTGGAATTTTTGAATTATTATAAACGGCTTAAATTGAAGATTTGAAAGTGTTAATAAAATATTGGAATTGTATAAGTGTTAAAAGTGAAATATTTAATGGATTTCATAAGTGAATGAAAATTACAGAATTGATAATGTGAAGTTATAAAATGAATCGGAGTTGTAAGATAAAAGAATTTATAAGTAATTTACTTGTAATTTAAAATTCTGATATAAAACTGAGTTATAGAAGGAATGATTAATGAAGCAATTTTTATAAATTGAAGTCTTTATAAATAGAAATGGTATTTATAAACATTGTTTATAAATTCGAAACTGACTTATTTTGATAAGTAAAATTCTGTGTAGTTTGTTAAAAGATGTATATTCACAAATTTTGGACCGTGAATATATTATTGAATAAAATGGACATGTTTTGGGAAAGTGATATTTTAAAACGAAGTTAATTGTTTTAAAAAGATGTTTTCAAAAGCATTGAATATCGAAACCATAGATTTCAACATTCATTGTTGAAATAGACGTTTTCGAGAAATAAGGAAATGATGGACTATAACACTGTTGTTATAGTAAATGATTTCCGAAAGGAAATGTTTTGTATAGTATTGGGATTTATACATCTATCTAAATTTCGAATCCCTATACTAGTGATTTTGAGTTGTCGTAACGATGTTTTACGTAACATTCGTTTTAACTCAAATGAAAATGTGAAAGAGAATGATTTCCTTAATGATGAAATATATACTTAATTTTGATTAAAGTATATCGAATATTTTCAGATGTTGAAAATAAAATGGATTTGTGAATTACTTATTTTTAAATAAGTATGGAAATGTTTTTCCAAATATGAAATGTTGTGAATATATTCCGTAAGGAATAAATGATTTGAAATTCATTTTTGAAGTCGAAGTTGAAAAGTTAAATGAGGAATTTGAACAATTTGTTCAATTTGAAATTTTTCAAAAAGATTGAATCGTTGAGTTAAAATTGAGTTTAACTTCGACATCAAAGACAATATAAGTTGAGCTTTGAATTTCAGATGATGATTTGGATTGCATGTCTAACATTGTGAATTGATGACATAGCAATTGATCTCTATTAAATATATATCTGTTGGTGGCGGAGAATTTATTCTCTTAGCTTAACACTCTTCTCTGAGACGTACGAGCTCAGAGGTTATATATCGATAGACATCAATTCTGTGTTGAGAATTGACGATGTAGCGTGAAATCCAAATCGAATGTGAAAGTCGATAATGAATTGGAATTATGAATATGAATTAGGTTTGAGATAACCTTAAATTTCCAAATCGACTTAGAGGAAAATTTTGAAATCCTCTATTTTGTTATGAATATGAGATGTGTAAGTTTTTAGAACTTATATATATGAATGCGGTAAATTTGAAACCGTTAGTTTAGAAAGACATTGTTATGGAAATCTTATGTATGTTTACATAGATGTTATATGTACGAAATGTGAAATGAAAGTACTACATATATGATATTATGTTTTCTAAACTGAGGATGTGGAAAAGTACCTTCCATTTATTATTGGAGAAGGTATTGGAACTCTCGATGAGTGTCCATTTGAAATTCGTAGCTACGTAGAATTTTAGTCAGAGTGACTATTTGAATCGGAAATCCTTCGCGATAGTTCATCGCGATGAGATTAGATTTGATTGATGATTAGCGTAATTTGAGGGGCGAGATGCCCACAGTTACAAGCGATACCACTGGGATAGTGGCGTAACCGCCGTGTGTACTGCAATCTATGGCGACAACCATGGCGAAATTTAAGAGATGAGAAATCTACAGCCACAAGCGACTCTACTGGGATAGTAGCGTAACCGCCGGGTGGAACTGTAATCCATGGGGGAACGTGCTTTCCATATCCATTTTTAAAAGAGTTTTTAAAAGTATTTTCACTGGGAATTGAAGCAAGTATGTTTAGTACTTGGAGATTTTTAGACCTGCGCCTGGCCAGCGTATGTCTAATGTCTGTGAGAACGAAGATGGACTTGTTAAATTTCGAGTTAGCAAGTATTTTCAAACTGTAAATAGTGAATCAATGATTTGAAAGTAGAATTACAAAATTCCTACCTAATGAACTAAGGAAGAGGATCTTTGTAATGTTTTGAAAGTCCACAGCTTTGGAAGAGATATATTATATAAATCTCTAACGTGAAGAATTTTAAGTTTGAATCTGAGTGTGGTAAATTAAAAATTTAGTAAAAGACTTTTGCGTTTTGATTTTAGAAATCAATGATTGTAGAAATCAATGAACAAAAGAGAAGATAAACAAAACTAGTGAGATTAAACAAATGGAATGAATCCTATATTCATTTATTTGTAATAAGCTTCAAGCTTAGTAAAAAATTGAGTAAGGTATAAATATCGATGAAATTTTAACAACTTTTCCTTTTCGTGGACGAAAAGTTTTTAAGGAGGGGAGTTTGTAACGACCCTGAATTTTGAACAATTTAAATTGAAAATATTTAATTAATTTTAAATATTTGAACGATGATTTGACTTGAATTTCAAATTATCAGAATGAATTGGCGATTAAATTTTTGAATTTAATCTATTGAAAGTTGAATAAAATTTGAATCTTCGATTTTAAGCCGGTTAAAAATAATTTAAAGGCTTAGAAAATTCATATTGATAATACTGAAGATAATAGAAGTTTCAGAATTGATTTTAAAAGCGATTTGTTCAATTTTGAAATTGTATCGTTTGAATTGAATTTAAAATTAGCCTTCCGAGGCACAGTCTCGGAATTTAACGAAACCAGTTTCATTGGGTCCGTAATATTGAATTATTACTGGATTTCAATTTTCGTATTTATCAGAATTGTTTTGTGAATATATGGCGGGTAAACGCGTAGAGAATTTAATCGAATTCAAATTGAATTTCTGTAACAACCTGGAGTTTTGCCCAAAATTTTAATCATCAATAAACGATCTATGTTGACAGTTAAATTTCTGTTGTTGTTGGAAATTTTATAACGATAAAATCTTTGTAAATTAACGATTTAATATCGAATTGTTAATTTCTGTTAGAATTTTTGAATCGATTGGAATTCTCTTATTAAATTTTATTAATACCAAATAAATAAATACACTTAGTAAAATTTTAACAACATAATTAAACAAAACAAATTAAAGGAAATATCTACAAAAACAAAATTTGATTTAAAAAGAAAAATGAAAATAAAATAAAAGAAAAAAAATAATACTGCCCATATTTTCCTTGATGCCGTGATAAAAATCCAAACCCGCCCCCTCACTTTTCTCATTCACAAACCCTAAACCTAAAACAGACGAGAAGAAAATAAATGGCGGCGATTCTTCGGCGATTCGATCTTCTGGCTTCGACTTCCTTCGCCCCGCTTGTGTCCAATCCGTGATTAAGGTGAGTAGTATACTCACATCTTATTCGAACAGTTCGAATTCATTTGTTAGTTTGTTTTCGTGGTCTTTGGCTTCGATTTGACTTCCTTGTTGATGTTGATTTTTGTGGCTTCTTCACGTTGCCGATACTTTCCTGTTTTAATCTTTGTATTTTTGGAAATTCCTTTCGATGCACGACTTTGTTTTTGTGACGTTCGATCCTCTGTTTGAAAAAAAAAACGAATCTGATACTTTCCTAAATTATACAACTTGACTTTTTCTCTGATTTCCAAAAAAAAAAAAAAACTTCCTGCTTTCAAATGCATGATTTCGGCATTGACATTCTTTTTACTGTGAATTCTTTTCTTATGCATTCGACTTTACTGTGACTTCCCTGTGCACTTATTCTTGATCATCTGCACTACTGTATTGAGTTCGGTCTTGTAGTTGTTGTACTTCATTGTTGCTGTGTTGTGATGACTGACTTGTACATATTACTTGTATCACTGTAGTAGTTGTACTGCACTCTTCTTTGTTTTCCAGATTTGATACTTTTGCCCATTTCACTGCTTTCCTGTGTGTACTTGCTATCATGTTGACTTTTGCATTGTATACATATATTCATGTATGTATATAATTGTATGACCATTGGCTGCACTCTGTAATCTTGAATCTCTTGTGCATGTTGTCAAATTTCACTCTTGAGTTTTTCATATATGCTTTGTGGTTGTTGGACTGCTGCACTCATGTAGATATCTACTGTGGCACTTGAGTTATTTATAAATGTTTGTTGACTTCATTGTACCTCATTGTATATTCTGTAGCATGGTCTGGAGTTGTTGCATTCAAATGTTAGTTTCATTTTTATTATGTTGATACTGTCTGGTCTTCTTCATTGTGGTTGATCTGTGAGTTCTCTGGTGGACTTTTCATTGTTGTTGTTGAACACTGTATCCACCTTCACTTGAAACTGTAGCCTTCACTGTGTACACTTTGTTGATCTTGTATATGGTCATAAGTCTTTGTTACCTGTCTGCATCAGTTAACTTGTACATGCTTGGTACATTCATAAGTAATGGATCAGACTTGATTTGTCATCTCACTTTCATGTATGGCTTGATTTTGAACTTTTGTGCATTTTCCAATTTCTTGAGTCTGCATTCTTGGTTTTCCAGTTGTATAGTGGAGTTTGTTGAATTTTGATTGAGTCTGGGCATTCTTGTATACTTGACAGTTCTGTATGGCTTGATGTCTACATGCTATTGTTTGCAAGTCATGAACATGTGGGTCTGCATTGGTATTTAGTTGAAGCTCTTTTGGCACACTCTATATTGGTACATGCTCATTTTGTCCCTGTTCTTCATGTAGTGTCTGCTTATGTGCAGCACTGCTATTGTTGCACTGTACTTCGAGTGGCGTAATAGGTTTATCATGCAGTTTGTACATGTGCATTTCATGTAGGCATTGGCTCTTGAGTTGTGTACACTGCATTGTCGCATTCCAGTGCATATTCCAGTCTGCACATCCACCTATGCTTGCATGCTGTTAGTTTTTCACTTGAACCTGTTCATATTGGCACTGGGTTCACTTGATTACTTGAAATTGCTTCTCCTGTGCATGTCTAGTCATGTGTTCTTTGATTTGTACACTTTGTGATCATCCCTGAGTGCTTTTCGACCTGCTGTTACTGATGGTCCATATTATGTTCACATACCTTGTGTCTTTGCATTTGTACCATGTACTTGAGTCTGGTTCTTGTTACACTTCACCTGCTAGTCGACTTGCATGTTACTTTGACTCACTGTCTATTGTTGCCATAGCTTGATCCATTGTTTTGACCTGCTGCTGGTTCGAACTTGGTGTTATCTAGTTCTTTTGGTTGGTGCACATGAGTTGGCGAGGCAGTGCACGCGTGCGTGCACTGCAGCCACCCAAATCGACAGTTTTGAATTGATTTTTCTTTGCTCGTGATGCATTGATCTTTTATACCGTATTGGCGAGGCCGTACACGCGTGCGTGTACGGCAGCCAATCGAACTTCGAGGGTTTTAAAGTGAAAATTTCAATCGTTTTAAATTGATTTAGTCGATATGATAAATTGTTTATTTATCTCTGTTGATGATTTAAATCTGCTGATTTATTGTTTAACACTGTTTAGTGTTATATATTTTCGTTATCCGATTTCTTTGTTAAAAGGATTGGATAGACGGGAATTATTGTGACTGTCGTCTACTTAAATTATTATTGCCTCTATACACTAATAAACTGGTTTGAATTAGACTGACCTGTGTATTATTTTCTTTTGAATATAATACTCGGGTCAGACCGAGTATTTTTACAGCTTGAAGATTTTCGAGCAGCGAAGTTAGAGAGAGAGTAAAGAATCATTTATTTCGAGAAAATTGTATTTTAAGATATTCCGCTGTATCAGTATTAAAATTGTATAAACTCTGATGTATATAAAAAGATTTATAGTAATGAAATAAAGATTCATTTGTTTTAATTGATTGTTATTATTCTGTGTTTCTGTGGCTGATTCTGTTTAAACCTTATAAACTAAATAACAATTCGTCTTTTTGAACGTTTCGAGTTGGTTTAATTACCGACTGGAGGCGGTCAAAAGGGGGAATGTTACATGCCCTTGCAAAAAGTGTCATAATCGCAAGTGGTATCGTCAAGAGGTAGTCTACGACCATCTGATTTGGAATGGTCCATCTAAATTGTACGTGAAATGGATTTGTGAGGTTTCCTGTGTAGATCCTGAAAGGAGCGATAAGTATATGGATGGTGAAGCGGGAATAAATTTTGGAGATAATCTCGATGAGATGTTGCATCATACTTATGGAAATATGCAGAACAATGAAAGTGGATCTTCTGATGGAGCAAATGGAGTAGATGCCAATGCTAGAAAATTTCATCATCATGTTGAAGAGGGAAAGCAGCCATTATATCCCGGGTGTACTAAATTTTCGCGATTAAGTTTCATCATCAGGCTTTATTCTTTAAAATGCCTACATGGAATCACCGAGTCTGCATTTACCGATTTATTAGAGTTGCTAAAAGAAGCTTTTCCACAAGCCCACATCCCTTTTTCTTTCAATGCTACCAAAAATATCATTAAAGATTTAGGCCTCGATTACCAAAGAATACATGCATGTCCAAATGACTGCATGCTATATTGGGCAGAAAATGAAAAGGAAAATAACTGCAAAACTTGTGGTGTTTCAAGGTGGGTTATAAAGGAAAAGAAAACGGCTATTGACAATGATCCGAAGAAGCGGATTCACAAAGTACCAGCAAAAGTGATGCGTTATTTTCCACTAAAACCAAGGCTGCAAAGGATGTTCATGTCCAAGGAGTATGCAGAACTTATGATATGGCATGCAGTGGGACGAAAAAATGATGGCAGACTTCGACATCCAGCTGATGGCGAGGTTTGGAAGGCGATGGATGCCAAATATCCTCATTTTTCATCTGAAAACAGAAATATCAGGTTAGGAGCAGCCGCTGATGGATTCAGTCCTTTTCGTACAATGACTACTGCTCACAGCACATGGCCAATCATATTGGTAAATTATAACCTTCCACCTTGGTTATGCATGAAGCCAGAAAATTTGATACTTTCAACCCTTATCCCTAGTCCAGAGTCTCCTAAGAATAGCATTGATGTCTACATGCAGCCTCTTATCGCAGAATTGAAAGAATTATGGGGTCTTGGCATACAAACTTATGATGCCTTAACTGGTGCTAATTTCACGTTACGTGCAAGCGTGTTATGGACGATCAGCGACTTTCCGGGCTATGCAATGTTATCCGGCTGGAGCACAAAGGGTTATTTAGCTTGTCCCGTATGCCATTTCGAGACTTCTTCAACTTACTTGAAACATAGTAGAAAAATGTGCTACATGAATCATAGGAAATTTTTAGATCCGGAACACAAGTGGAGGTTTGATAAGAAAAGGTTCAATGGTGAAATTGAAATGGGGACATCTCCGGAAATTTTATCCGGGACAGACATTGAAGAATTGTTGGCTGGTTATGAAAATATTTTTGGGCAGAAAGAGGTCAACAAGCATAAAAATGAATCCCCTTTTAAAAAGAAGTCAATATTTTTTAATTTACCATATTGGAGTCACAATGTATGTCGACATAACCTTGATGTTATGCACATAGAGAAAAACATTTGTGATAACATACTTGGTACTTTACTAAATATTGATGGGAAGTCGAAAGACCATTTAAGTGCTCGGTATGATTTACAAGAGATAGGCATTAGGGATGTCCTTCATCCAGTTCTATCAGCTGATGGGAATTACATTCAGATCAGGGCTGCCATATTTGAAATGACGAACAAGGAGAAAGAAATATTTTGCTCGGTGTTGGAGAATGCTAAACTGCCTTATGGTTGTGCAGCTAATATCAGCCGGTATGTAAACAAGAAAGAGAGGAAAATTGCAGGGTATAAGAGCCACGATGCTCATTTTCTTCTCCACTACTTGCTGCAATTTGCTGTGAAGAAATCTGTAAAACCTGAAGTTGCACTACCTATGATAAGATTAGGTGCATTTCTAAGAAGTCTTTGGAGTAAAATTATCAATTTGGCTGATCTCAAGAGGCTACAAAAGGAAATTGTGGAAATTCTTTGTCAATTTGAGATGATATTCCCAAATGCTTTCTTCGATATAATGGTGCACTTGCTAGTTCATTTATGCAAGGAAATTGAATATGGTGGACCTGCACATCTTCGTTGTATGTTTCCTATTGAGCGTTATCTTTGTAAACTGAAATCATATGTTCGCAACAAAAATAAACCTGAGGCGTCCATTGCTGAAGGTTATATTGCAGAAGAATGTTTGATATTCTGTTCAAGGTTCTTAGGTGGCAATGGAGCAGGAAAAATGAAATTTGAAACCTGTCCACAGAATCTGGAATATCCTATTGGCACAAGAAGAAACAAAGATGGAAAAGGTATTCATCTAAAAGATTCTCAATGGACGGCATGTCACCGTTACGTTCTATTCAATTGTGGTAACAAGGAAATAGAGAGTTTACTTGAGTAAGTTTTTAAGTTTTATTTTTATTTTAGTAATTATTGAAGAATTAGAAATTTTGTGTCCATCTTTTATTAACCAGGTCTTTATTCTAGGAAACATCGAGCTTTAGTTGATGGTCATGCATTATCAAAAAAATATAAAAGAGAGAGAGAACACAGTCAAGAATATTGGAAGTGGTTAAAGGAAGAGGTTGGGAAAAAGGAGGACATTTCAAAAGAAGTACAACTGCTTGCAATGGGCCCTCTTACAACAGCTAAGAGATTTACTGGATATGTTATCAATGGATACAGATTTTATACAAAGTTCAGAGATGCCAAATGTACAACACAAAACAGTGGTGTATTTTTGACAGCCTTGACTACTAGCTTTGCAAGTTCGAAAGATCAAAATCCATTGGTTGGTGAAGTTAATTACTATGGATCAATTGAGGAAATATTAGAACTAGATTATTGGGGAGAATTTAGTGTGGTTTTATTTAAGTGTTGTTGGTACCAAGAAGAGAAAGATTTATATGGGCTGACTCATGTCAAATTTAATCGATTGTGCCAGAAATCTGATCCTTATGTTATGGCTTCACAAGTACAACAGGTGTTTTATATAGAAGATCCAATTGATAAGATGTGCCACAATGTTATCAAGAAATTGCCGAGAGACTGGTGTGAAATCGAAAGCGAAGATGCAAATGAAGATTTGAATGATATCCAGCCTGCTTATGAAATGCGAAATCAAGATTTTGATGTTCGCTGGTGTAGAGATGATGTCCCAATAAGACAAATCCGCCTTCCACCTAGCAAAGTGAAAGAAAATGCTTCTTAATTTCTATGTATCACTATCATATTTAATTAAGTAACCAAATTTAAGTTAGAAAATGTTGTTTCTGCCTTGATTAAATGTTGTAACTGATGTGTCATATTTGTGGCTTTTTTTGGTCTCTTTTTTAGTGTTTCTGCCTTTATTACATTTTAGTGAAGTGACTGTTTTATTTTATAATGCAGTTGGTTTATTTTAATTTGTAATTATGTCATTCTAATGTTAATTCCTTCATTTTGTGTAGGATGGAGGCAAATCTTATATTCCATCACAAGGGAAAATTTGAGAAGAATGGATATGTTGGTGGAGAAGAGAGTTTTGTCAAGGGCGTTGATCTGGATATGTTTTCTTACACAGTACTGATGGAGTATGTCAAGGAAGAGCTAAAGTACACTGAAATTGGAGGAGTATATTCATGGAAAGGTACAATGAGTGGGTGGAAATTGGTGAGCAATGATGCAGATCTGTGGGTGTTCATGCAAATAAAAAATAATGGTGATCACATTGATTTCTATGTCGACACCGTGGTCGATGATAAAATTGAGCCAATGAAACAAATGCAGCCACATGTCATTGTACGCCCAAGGAAGAATCTGTTGTGTCCAGGTATAAAAATATCTTCTCATTTGTACTATTTTGATGAATTTGGTCATAAGAAAACTAACGATGAAACAACCTATTTATGATTACTTTCAAATGAATTTAAACCAAGATCCAATTTTGAGCATCCGACTCGAAAATTCATAAATAATAAAGGAACTGGAATATTAATATACACGGTCAAGTCATAATTTCTTTAATTAAGTTTAAATAATTATGTTTATGACATGATAAACTTGACTTTTATGTCATTGTATGTTTGCGGCTGTGAAACCATAGAAACGGCAATTTGTCACCACTCACCGTCTGCAACAGGCAGCAAAAAACAAGAAGCAGACTGAAGTCTTTACTCCTAGAAAGTCGACACGGCTAAACAATCAACAAGTGAGCGAAGCTGCTGTGAGTCCACGCATGAACAGGAAAAAGGTGATCAGCAAGAAGTCACCAGAGAAGAAAAAGGTGATCAGTAATTCTACAAAGACACCAGAGAAGAAAAATCCAACTGAAGTCAGCGATGCAACTTTGAATATCAACTCAGTAAGTGTCAGGAGTAAATTGGATTTCTATAATCCTCCCGTTGAAGAGGAAAATACGGATGAAAATGAGATTCAAGTAAGAAGACTACAATCTGATCTTCTAATATGATGTTCTACATATTTTGATAATATTTACAATAATGTCTTTTTAAATTACTTTCAGGATGATGATCTACCACCTCCACCACCTCCATCGCTTACAGAATACGAAAAGGAGAGAGCTAAACATGTGTCGCAGAAGAATAGTGTTTTTGAAGCTCTTGGGATGCCTAAATTAGTTACTGGACTGATAAATGAATTTGAAAAAAATAAAGGAAAATCAAAAATGCTAGCTGGAAGCGAAGATTATGCTCCAGAAGAAGAGGAACCTAGTGAAAATGATACTTCAAAAAATTCAGTAAAGGTTCGTTATAGGTGAAGATTTAATTTTATGTTGGTAATTATAGATTAGCTTCCTTATTTTTTTATTTTATTGTTTTTGTGTGCGTATTTTAGAGAACCAAAACGATTATGATTACAAAGCCTCAGTCTGGACCAACAACTCGTTCACGAGCCAATGTTCAATCTGCAACCGATAAGAATGCAACTCCGAATGTAGGGGAAAATCCAGTTCCTACACAAGCTGTTGATCCACCATGTAGCATTGAGTTACCACACAATGAAGGAATAGGAACAATGTCTGCTTATTTGGCTATGCGAGAACGCCGGAAGAATAACAGTAGTGGAAGTGGAAGTGGAAGGAAGAAGGCTGTCGTCGCAAATGTGTCGACAAATATTGAAAACGAAGAAGATGAAGATGAAGAAGCTAAAGGTATTATCTAATTGAGTTCTGATTTTAATGGTTTAAGTTCTCATTTAAGTTATGTCTAGCCTTCTCATTACTATTGTATGTACTTTGTAACATTAGTGGGAGCTCCCAGAAGGCTCAGAGGAAAAACAAAGATGGATAAAGTTCATTCAAGGTCATATGACAAAAGAGTTCTAATCCAAATGAATCATCGGGGCCAACCTGTTTCAGACGATGACAAAGTATTGTCTGAACTGAGTTATTTTTTAGGAACACTGAAGAGGAGTGTTCCACTTACTTACAAGTCTTGGTTTGATGTTCCTGCAAGTTTGAAAGGCACGCTGTGGAACTATGTTAAGGTAATTTGCAAACTTAGCTGAATTTTAATTAAATATATGTAACTTGTCACAAAAGTAGCATGACTGTTCTTTTTAATGTTTGATTTGTATTTAAGCAACGGTATATTATTCCGGATGAATGTGAATATTGGGTTTTGAAGTCAATTCGTGACTCTTGGAGGGGGTACAAGAGTCGTATTAAAAAGGCACATTATATGGCCTATGAAACTGATGAAGAGAGGCTTGAAAATAGGCCGGACGAAATTCCACTTGCGGATTTCCGAGTACTCTTGATGTATTGGGGAGATGAAAAAATTCAGGTATAATTTTAAATTTTATCACAGAATTTATTTCCCTTTCTATTCATTCAAATCAGGCAGATAAACATCTTTATTTTATGTTTTTATAGAACAAGGCCCTTACAAATTGTGCAAGTCGGAAATTGTATACAGACACACACACTGCTGGTCCAAAACTTTTTTCTCAAATTCGGCATAAGATGGTATGTATTTTGCTTATTTTTATGGTTGGCTGGGTATGCATTTTCACATTAATTTACGACTCAATAGCTATTATTACCATTTGCTAAAAAAATACATAAAATCTATAAAAATATAAATGAGCCTTTCTTTGCCCTTGTTTGGGATAGAAAACTCAGTTCTTTTCCAAACCAGTGTCCGTCATGCTCATGCATTTGTACACATTTGGTCAATATATGTCAGCAAGTTAGATGCATATTAAACATTAAATATGAGTCCAATCCGTCTCTGTGGAAATTATTAATATAGTGTTTAAGGTATTTGGCAAATTTAGTGATGGTTAAGGTATTGCACCCATCTTAGGGTACTGCAAACTCGAATGCAGTATCCTTGTTTGTATAATTTCTGAAACTTAGTGATGGGTTGGTTTGGGACAGTCGAGAAAATGTTTGGGACAGCAAAAGTATCCTTGTTTGGGACAGTCGAGAAAATGTTAGTGATATTGTTGCTACATATGTTGTGATTTTATACTTGCCGTTTCTTTATTTTTGCACTTGTAAGCTGCTGTTGCTCCATTTTTGCATCTGTGAGTTGCTGTCTAACCTTTTAAATAAAATTAACAATAGCAGCTTTCATTGGTGCATCTGTGAACAGTTTCATCTGTGAGTTGCTGTTTCAAAATGTGACATTAAATAAAATTAACAAATATAACATCTGAATTGAATAGTGATATATGTTCTGGAAAAATTGGTTTGATATTCTTTTGCTGTCTAACTTTTTTCATTTAATTTGTATCAGTCCAACGAATCAGATGGAGAGCTTTTTG
The DNA here is from genome assembly GCA_030737815.1 of Allium fistulosum. Taxonomy (NCBI): domain Eukaryota; kingdom Viridiplantae; phylum Streptophyta; class Magnoliopsida; order Asparagales; family Amaryllidaceae; genus Allium; species Allium fistulosum. The sequence continues at coordinate 448,912,750 of CM060903.1, forward strand.
TTAGAACTCGCAAGCGGAAAGAAGGAAAGGTGTACAAGACCGATACTTCAGTAATGAAGTATAGAGTTGTAAGAATTTTAATTTCTCTTCATTCAGATGTCAAAAAAATGCTTCATTTTGCGCATCAACATTTTGAAACTGCTTCAGATGTTATATTTGTTAATTTTATTTAATGTCACATTTTGAAACTGCTTTATTTTGCAGGATAAGATTCAAAAAGCAATAGGTGAAGGAGGAAGTGATGAAGTTGTTCAAGAACTGATATTTGATGGAAAGCGGCACGGTCCAACTTGGCTTATAGGACGGCACACAAAGTCTGCAGAAGTTTCAAAAGATGCCCCAACAACAAGCACATACATACAGGAGCTGGCAGCGAAGATAAAGGAAAATATAGTTGAAGAAGTCGAAGCAAAGGTGAACAAGAGGGTCAAAGATGAATTTGATGCAACGGTGAACCGAAAAGTTCAGGAGAACTTGTAATGGGTGCTTAAGAAATTAGGCGAAGCTAACCCTGACATGCAAATTGATGTTGCGGGTCTTTGTGCGACCGTCTGCAGTGATGAAACTGGCATTGGAGCCACTAGAGGCACTGATGGTACTGGTGGCTCGGAAGCATGAAATTTGGAGGCTCGCAAAGATGAATTCACGTGTAGTATGTAGAATTTAATTAGTATGTACTGGCTGTTAATATGAATGCACTGGCTATGTTTGTTATTTTGTACTTGACTAAAACTTGTGTTGCTGGCTGTTATGAAACGACTTGTTGTTTGGCTGTTATGAAATGAATAGCTCTTTGGCTACTATGAAATGCAGTGTAATGTTGCAGTAGTATGATGTTGCAGTACATTTCCAATTTAAATTGCAAAAAGTGTTGCCGTAGATATGATATAATGTTGCAGTATGTGATGTTAAATGTGGTAATAAACTGGAAAAGTGTTGCCATTTTATTGATAAAAGTGTTACCATAGATTAATGAATGTGGGCCCCACAAAACGGTTCCGTTAAGTTGGTTAACAGAATTAGTAGGCCCCACATGTTGGGGCCCAGATTGTGGGACCCACTTTTTAGTAAATTTAGTACCTGTGGCAACAACAGAACCGATGTTGCCTTAGGGTCACAAAGATGTTGCATTTGAGTCTGCGGCAACGCGGCAAAATGCAACACCGAGAAAGTGTTGCCTTAGCTCGTTTTTGGCCTCCAGCAACATTATTTGGCACTTTCTGCATCACTTCTTGTGTGTTGCGGTATGCAATCTATGGCGTAGTGTTACTATTATGTTCGTAACTTGTCCAATACAGGGACAAATCCGACAAATATTCTATCGGATGAATATAAATGTCTGTTCTGTGAACGAATATCCATAGAATGATCATATACAATATTTGTCAGACGGACCAAAAACACTCTAAGGGATTTACAAAAAGTAGAGCGTATTATACAATAATTTATTTACATTCTAAGAAATGTATACATTAAATCGTCGTTTTCGTCATTTTGAAAACGCATACACCAAATTCTGAGCATCGACTCTAATTAATCCAAAGTAGCCCTAATGCGCGTATGCACTAATTAATCAATGCATATACACCAATTAACGCACATATACACTAAATTTTTTTTTCTCAACATTTCAATGACAAACAATTATATAACAACCTTATTAGCATTCAATAGGGTATACCAAACATCAGGGCTATTATACAACTATAACAACAAATTAACCCTAATTTAACAAATAAAAAATTAATTAGGATTTAGAAATAAAACCTAATTGGAGATTGATGAAGGGGCTAGGCTTGTTGAGAGTGGAGAACGATGAATATGGAGAAGCTCGGGAAGGCATGGCGGCTAGCGGACGACGGGGAGGATGGGGTGTAGGTAGGATTTTTGTTTAATTTGGGGGAAGATGAATAATGAAGAAGCTCTCGGCTAGGAGGTCTGTATGCACGATAATTTTCCACGGCTAGCGACGACCGCTGACGGCTTAGTTGTTTTGGTTTTCGACGGCTAGTATATTTTATTTACGAAAATGCCACAGAGTTCGACAGCCATCGTTAGCCGTCAGAAATTGCCGTCGGCGGCCGTCGAATGCCTCCGTCGCTATTTACTGTTGTTTTAGTAGTGATTCTTGTAATATGTGTGTATGTTTTATGTGCGCGTATACGAACACACGCGCGCAAACACGCACAAAAATATAAATATATATCTGTGTGTGTATGCATATTTGTGTATGAAGACATTTACATGCATGTATATGTTGGAACTGGGTCAGCTCGCAGCGAAAGAAATAGGTGAATTTCATTTTTTTTTACCATTTTGGATCTTTATTTGACCTATAAAGTCTATTCCATTTAAAACTTTTCTAAATTTCTTTTAAATAATATCATTATTTTATTTAATTTTATAAATAATGTTTTACTTTATATAATTTCGTATTATATTTGAATATGTGTATCATATACCATATATGTGTACGTACACGTGCAACATAATAAAGTATACATGGTTTGACATGTCCATATATATATGCTGAGATTTACACAGCAGCGGACATATTAGCCCTTCTAGTGTTCTATGTATTGTCTAAATGAATACATACATACTTACACACATAGATATATATTTATCCGTGTGCGCGCGCGCATCGAAAATTATATATACATATATATGTATATACATTTACATATACATACATATACATATACATATATAATTATACTTATATAAAATATAATCATATAAATATACAAAGATGTGGAAACAATAATTATAATAATTTATATATAATATTTTAAAATATATTTGAACAAAGATTCTATTTATATTAACTAACAAATTATTTTTTATAATTAATATAAAATAATAATAATATTATTATTATTATTATATTTGAGTTGCTGCTGCAAAGTTGTATACAATTTTTTTTTTTCAATATTCAATTATAAATATTTATAAATATACATACACAAGTGCACACACATAAATAAATATACATATATATAATTTTTTTGTAAACCGAGATTAAGCTCACGGTAGAAAAACTATTTTTTTTGAATTTTAAATTGATTTAATTAAAAAATTATAATATAATCTTAAATTGATTTAATTAAATTAATTAAAATTATAAAATGTAATTTCGGAGAATAGAAAATTATGTAATATTTTCTTGTATAATTTTATAGTTAGTTTCAAACTATATTAAATATACATACATATATATATACACACACACATACTCAATTTCTAGTTAAATAAATAGTTATATCATTAATTAAATATAAATATATATTAAATATAAATATAAATATAAATATATATATAAATATAAATATATATAAATATATATCAAAATTATTTCAAAGATCATAGCTAATAGGATTCAACATGTTCTGCCTTCAATTATTTCAAATAACCAAGCGGCTTATGTTCCTTCCAGAAATATTGGTGATAATATCTTACTAACACAAGAGCTCTCAAGAGGATATGGTATTGAGAGTATTTCTCCTAGATGTATGATCAAACTTGATATTCAAAAAGCTTTTGATTCAGTTTCTTGGTACTCTATCATAGCAATTCTTTCTCGGATGAACTTTCCAAAGCCTATGCTTGCTTGGATTTACACTTGTATTTCTTCTACTCATTTCTCAATTATCAGAAATGGTTGTGCAAAAGGTTTTTTCAAAGGTACTCAAGGTGTCAGGCAAGGGGATCCGATCTCTGCATTTTTGTTCATTACTGTAATGGAGGTGTTTAATTCTTTAATTAATGAGCAAGTGAGTAATAAGAAGATTGAGTTGCACCCTAAATGTAAAGAGCCACAAATTACTCATCTTCTATTTGCTGATGACCTTATCATTTTTACAAAGCCTACCATATCAAATATCAACACTGTAATTGAAATTCTGGATAAATTCTACTCTATCACTGGTTTGAAAATTAACCTAGGCAAATCTCACATTCTGATAGCAGGTATAAATGATGCTTTGAAGAGTGATATTATATCTTTTTCTGGTCTTAGTGAGATGCAACATAATGAAAGATATCTTGGTCTTCCTATCATCACTGCAAGAATCTCCACTACAGATTGTTTGCCTTTATATGAAAAAATCACAAAGAAATTAACACTTTGGCCTAACACAAAGCTTTCACAAGCTGGAAGACTTGTTATAGTGCAAAGTGTTGCTACTGCTATGGTCAATTATTGGATGAAACATTACATTCTTCCATGTAAACTTGTTACAATGATAAATGGTGCTCTGAATAGATTCTTATGGCATGGTGATCCTTTCTCGAAAAAGTTAATTCCTATCTCTTATAAGAAAATTCAACTTCCAAAGAACAAGGGTGGTCTGGGCATTACAAATTTGAGATTATGGAATGTAGCTGCTATGTCTTTATATTTTGATAAAATCCTTTGTAATAGTCAGGATTTGTGGTCTCAATGGATTTTGAAGAATTTACTAAAAGGCAAGGATTTTTGGTCCATTGAAATCCCAAATTTATGTAGTTGGAGTTGGCGTAATATTTTGAAGCTAAGATCAACATTTTTACCTCTTATACAATGTAATCCTATGACTAACTATGGTATAAACTTCTGGACTTCTCCCTGGTCCAAGTCTGGTCTGAGATTACAGGATATTCTTCCATATCCTCTGCAACTTCTTACTGGCATTCCTTTTAATGCTAAAGCTAATTCTTATATATGTGATGGCTCTATTAATCTACCTTATTGCAGTTCTAAGCAAGTCAGAGACTTATGGCAGAACATTTCATCGTTATCACTTCCTTCTTCAAATTTAAAGGTTCTTTGGACAGTAAAAGGGAAGAAACATGCTATATCTACTATGTACAAAGCTATGATAACTGGTGATAATTTGGAATCTTTCCCGTGGGCATCTAGAATCTGGAATAGTATTTCTCCTGCTAAAGAAAACTTCTTACTCTGGAAAATCATGGCAAATGCAATTAACTCGAAACAGAAACTGACTAAACTTGGCATTCTAAACAATGAAGACTGTGTTTTCTGCCAGTCCCACCCTGAATCCAATACGCATTTATTTTTTGAATGTAATTTTACTTATGAAGTTTGGTGCAGACTTCTTTCTGTTGGAAATTTCTATAGACCAGTGCAGAACTCTCGAATTGAATGGTTTAATATCTTCAAGGCCACAAGATGGAAGTGTAGAAAATCTGATATCATGTTGATTATTCTGAAGTCTTTTGTTTATGAAATATGGACTAAACGAAATAGACGAATTTTTGATCATAAATTGGAGAGTGCTAATGCCATATTTAGTCTATTATACAGAAGGATTTGCAAGAGAATTGGTAGGCTGAAGTGATTTTTGCTTAGCGTAGGAGTTGCAGAGGTTTTGTTTGATGTAGTTTTGTACTGCTATAAATTTGTTGTTTCAGTTTCCTTTGTATAAGTTATGGTTTAATGTTTAGGTGATGTATCAGCTTGTATATCTTTTTGTACTTTTTGAAGTATATGATTATATTGGGCAGGGCTCCCTTAGCCCATTGCTTTTCAATTATTGCTACCGAATTAATATTGTACATAAACAAAATTTTATAAATTTTAAAATATTTATTATATGATTTTATCTTTAAGATATAATATATTAAGTAATAAAATCATATATATAATACTATTTAAATAAAAAATTGTTTTTTTATTTTGAGCCGTGATTTTAAATTCATATATATAAAAAATTAATTAACATATATGTAGATGCACTAACATATTCAATCATTTAATATGTAATAGAACATCGATACACTAGATTTGTAATATAATCTAACAACATACAAAATAATGCAATAATAGATAAAAATATTATATAAAACAGTAAATAAGTTGTTTACTTTTCATCAAAGCCTAGAGTTCACATGTTGAGATGTTGAAATAAATTCCTTGAATCTTATCACAATCCAGAAAATGCTAGCTTCGAATCGTTGACCATCAACTATCATGTAACTTTGATTTTATTTGATTTGAGATTGTAAATGTTGGAGGAAAGGGAAGATGATTTTCAGCCAGCAAGAGAATAAATGGATGCTCCAAAAAAACTCATTTTAGAATGAGGGTTGTGATCCTTATACAAAGGAGAGACTAGAGAGAAAATACAAGGTCTAGATCCTTATTTCTCTCTTACTCATTCTCTATCTTTTAACACATCAATACCCAACTCCTATTACCATCGTATGGCCGCCAATTCCATGATTAAATCTTGGTCGAAAATTCTATGCTTCGTATGGGCTTTAAATCCACTTCAAGCCCGAACAATATTTATTTCATTTGAATCAAATTTAAATGCGTATCTATATCGTATATCGGTTAATATATTTATAAATATTGTAAACGTATTTATTAACATTGTTCAGCATATAAATAAAAAATTTATAATTAATTTCATAAATATTAATTAATATATAACGATTATAAATTAATTAAATCATATGGTCAAAGGAGCATTCAACGTTTCGGTTGTGTGACTCATGGATGTAAATTTGGTCAGCTATTAATATCGAACAATTCGAATATTAACATTCACATGACACTTAGTAGGTAGCGTGGCATTTTGACCAAATTTATCGCTTATTTGGTTTCAGTAAAATTCAATTTTACTTTGTTAAACGTTACCCGGTAGTAACGATTATTTACACAATTATCTTCGTTAAAATTATATCACTTTGGACTTGTGGAATTTTGTATTGGTTAGAATTCCAATATCATTCATATTCAACTCTATAGTCCAAACATAAAGTCTTTGGTTCAATAATAACAATTATTATTAATTGAATTACCCTGACCAGAGATTTTGATTTTGGGTTGACTTCAGTTGACCATGGTATTAAGACCATATAATTGAGGAGAAAAATTCTCACTTGAATAATGTTTCACTTCCAATACTTTCACTCGACCAAACTATAGTCATTCGATGGACGTTATGCCATGATTTAACTATAATCAAAGTAGAGTTTCCATATTGAAAATCAACAATATTCTCAAGTCAAGAGCATTGTGTAAATTAGTCATATCGATATTTTCTATTTGACCTTAGTTATAGTAACAAACAGAAAACTATCGAGTGAGTTATTCCATAGTTATCCAATAACTATTAGTATGTCACCCCTTAGTGCTCCAAGCAGTCATGAGAAATTCACTGCCTAACATTTGGAAAGCATTGCATATTCCAGTCTCATCGAATTTATCGATGTCCAGTCTTGATGAATCTTGACTATGAATATTTAAAATGATGTGTTTATTATTTTGTGATACAATACACATAATTACAACTATTTGTAATTACTATCACAAACACACCATTTATAGAATTTCTGTTAAACATATTTAAACTAAACATTTAATTATTTATAACACATTATAAAAAAATATAACAGGAGGAAAAACACCTTTATTTTGAATGAGAATTGTTACAGAGTTGGTTAATTTAAAAAAATTATAGAATTTCCCATAGGGCATACCCCTAACTCTATCAATCTCCCACTTGCACTTGGGGCTAATTATGGAATCTTAATCTCATCCCTTCAATCAACTTCTCGAGAGCTGATCGAGCTATATCCTTAATGATATGTTGTCTTTGGTATCTACCCTTTGTATCATGACCTTTTCCTTCTCAATGAATTCTCTAATGAGGTGGAACTTCTGATGAATATTTCATGACTTCCTCTGTACTCTAGGCTCCTTTGCGATTTGAATCACTTATTGTTATCACAGAACAATGCCAAGGATTCTCGGTATCGAGAATCACTCCGAGTTCACTCAAAAACTTGGACATCTAGACTACCTCTTCAACTGCTTCATCGAGAGCGATGTACTCGGCCTTCATTTTAGAATCAGCTACTGTTTCTTGTTTGGAACTTTTCCAACTGATGACTCCATCGTTAAGTGTAAAGGCATAGCCAAACATTGACTTTCATCATCAATATCACTCTGAAAGCTCGATTTCGTATACCCCTTCATAAGGAGGTCTTCATTCCCGTAAATGAGGAATAAGCCCTGAGCATTTTTTAATTCAATATACATTTTACGGCCGTCCAATGGTATCGACTTACGTATCCTAATGCATATGGTACATCCATTCTAGTACATAGCATGTACTATGGATCCTATGGCTAAAGCATAGAGTATCATCTTCACACGTTTTTTTCTCCCCATCGGTATGGGGAGCATCGTTCTTGGAAAGGACAATTATAGACTACGTTGGAACGTTTCCACAATTGGAATTCTCCATACCGAACCTATTCTGTATGGTAATCATATGATTGATACAATCCCAACTACCTCTTAAACCCATCTCTATAGTTCTTTATATCTAGTATATAGGCTGCTTCTCCGAAATCCTTTATGAAGAAGTTCTTGAAAAGCTAAGGTGATGTTTGGTTTGAAAACGAATTTTATGTTTTCGGTTATCAATATATATCTCAAGTATGAGAAAAATGGTGGGACAACGGAAGGGATGAAAGAAAGACGGATGAGAGGACAAGGGGATAGAAGGACGATGGAAGACTGGATTGTTTCATATGCTTGTGTTATTTCCCAAAACACGGAAAATAAAAAAGTTGATTTCTATTTTGTATGTTAACTTCGTTTTCTAAATTGGTCGTTTTTGACAATATAAATGCGTCGTGTGCATATTTGTATGGACGAAAACCCAAAACTAAAAATAACAAATCAAACACTGCCTAAGCTTTCAATTATTGAAACAAAGAAATGTCATTTCCAATCAACAATCCAACAAAAGATTGTTAACATATAGCACTAAGAATACTATAGCATTGCCTTGTTCCTTTCTGTATACACGCACTTTCTATGTATTCTGATAAAAACCAAACTATTTGATTACCTTACCAAAACGCTTGTTTCAACTTACAAGCCTTGGACTCATTCAAATTGACTACAAAACCCTCGAGTTTTGACATATAAACTCTCACTTATAAATCACCATTTAGATGTTGGATCTGGACTAGCCCGTAGTGGAAGTTATGGGTGAATTTCAAATATTTTACCTTATTGGATCTTTTATTTGGCCTATGAAGTCTAAATGAATTAGAACATTTCTAAATTTCATTTAAATAAAATCATTTATTTTATTTAAATTCAAATATATTAAGATATGAAATTAATTTTATTTGATTTAGTTTATACATAAATGTATCATATACATATATGTGTGAGTGCAATTGTAACATATTAATCCGTGAAAGGTATAATATACCCATATGTAGATATTGAGATTTACATCGCAACAGACATATTAGCTCATTTTGTATGTCATGTATGTTGTCCAAATATTTACATGTATATGTATATTATATATAATATATGAACATAAAACATTTTTATATAGATAAATATATATATAGAAAGAGAGAGAAAATTATTAAAAATTATTTATAATTCAAAATTAACTCATTTTTGCAAACATAATCATTTTAGTATTTTAATTTGTATATATTATGAATAAAATAATGTTTTCGTCCATAAATAATTAACATAAAATAATATATTCAATATAATTCAAATTTTACAATTTTATAAAATCTAAGATCATAAAATAGAGCTTAGAAAATTTTTGGAGATTTTTCAAAGTTGAAATATTATTTTTAAAAACAAATACATTGATTTCGGCAATAATTATTTAATATAAAACAATATATTACTAAAAATTCAAATTTTAAAATTTCAGAAATTCTAGGATCATGAATGAAAGGTTACAACAAAATTTAAAGAATTTTTCAGTTAAATTATTATTTTTAATAAATCATAAACAGTTTTTTCAAAATAATATTAATTATTAAAAATAATAAAATTTATTGAAAAAATCATAAATGTTTTCTATACGTTTCTGGAATGATATAATATTTTCAAAAAAATATAAAATTGAATTTCTAATGTAATAGTTATTTTATATATAATAAACAATTCAAAATTCAATAAATGTTAATTCAAAAATATGAATATTTACGATAATTAATTTTCGAACTTGTAAATTCATATTATATATAAATAAGTGTAGTAAATTTTTTAAATCATATATATATCTTATATATGCATATATGCTATTATGAGAGAGAAATATACACTAATATATATATATATATATATATATATATATATATATATGTGTGTGTGTGTGTGTGTGTGTGAATTTATTAATAAATATATATAAAACAATTATTAATGACAAAAATTGATTTTGTACCGTAAACAACATTTGTCTATACATAAATCAAATAGTATAATAAACAAATTATGCACATAACCAAACTGTGTGACAACTATATCTACTTACAAAATCTCACCTAACTAAACATATAGTAGCAATATATTTAAACAGATATGAAATTGCTCATTATAGGATCATAGAATATAATTTAATTACTGTAATATGAATTAAAATTACCAATTTAATGATGCCTTTGAATCCACGTTGAAACAATGACTTCCCTTTCTTTTTACTATTCTTGATTCGTCAGATTGCAAGTCTGGAATCATCGACCTCAACTATCGAATAGTATTATTTTAATTTAAATATATTTGAGAATTTTAGAGTGGATTGAGAGCTATGTTTTAACCAGCAATATAGAAGGTAATGGCGACCAAAAAAGGTTAGTCATTATTTTTAGAGATACATACATACATGGTTGTATTAGAGAGAAACGAGGAAAACTTTTTTACCCATTCTCACTTGATCTCAACCCATTATCTCGAAGCCAATTCCCTATGTTTTAGCCACCCCATGACCTTCCCAAAACCGAAATTTCACTGCCCTAATGATGGGCCTTAAACCCATCTAAGCCCAAGCCAAAATACTATGCAATTAAATCTAATTTAATCGCTTGTCGATATTGTATATCGATCGATATATTTATAACTATTATAAATATATATAACATTATTTATTTCTCAAATCATATTCAAAGTTTATAACTAATATTTCATAAATATTAATTAATTAAATTAATTTATAACAATTATGAACTAATTAAATCGTTCGGTCTTAAGGGAATTCATCATTTCGGCTGTGTAACTCTTGGGTGTAAATTTGGTCAGCGATTAACATCGAACTATTCTAATGTTCATGTTCACACGTCACTTAGCAGGTGGTGTGACATTATGGCCAAATTTATCGCTTACTCATTTTCGGTAAAAATCCAATTTTAGTTTAATAAGTGTTACCCGGTTGTGACATTTGTTTACACCAATTCTCTTCGTCAAAACTATATCACTTTGGACTTATGTAATTTGGTAATGGTCAAAATTCCAACCTTATCCACATTCAACTTTATAGTTCAAATACAAAGTCCTTAGTTCAATAATAACAACTATTATTAACCGAAATGCTCTGGCCAGAGACTTTGACTTTTAGTTGACTTGAGTTGACTGTGATACTTATCGCATAAAACCGAGGAGACGAATCCTATCTTGAATAGTGCTTCACTTTCAATACTTCCACTCGACCCAACTATAGTCACTCGATGGACGCCATGCCATGATTTGCTATAATCAAAGCGGAGCTTTCATATTGAAGATCCACAGTATTCTCAAGTCGAGAGAACTATGTAAATCAGCCACATCAATATTTTCTGTTTGACCTTAGTTATATTAACCAACAGAAAACTATCGAGTGAGTCATTCCATAGTTATCCAATAACTATTAGTACGTAACCCCTAGGTGCCCCCCAACAGTCATGAGTAATACACTGCCCAACATTTTGAGAGCGTTACGTACTCCAGTCTCAATGGATACATCGATATCCAGTCTCGATGCATCTTGACTAGGATCATTTAAAATGGTATATTTGTTTCGTTGTGATAAATTACTCACGGTTACAACACATTGTAACTACTATCACAAAATATACCATTTATGGATTTTTCTATTAAATATACTTTTAATTTAGTTAATTAATTAATATAATCACATTATATCAAGTATATAATAGGAAGAAAATACCTTTTATTTCGAACAAGATTGGTCAACGAGTTAGATATGTGTAACAAATTACATAATTACCCCTAGAGCATACCCCTAACTCTATCAATCTCCCACTTGCACTTGGGATCAATTATGGAATCTAATTCCAACCTCTCTAATCAGTTTTCTCAAAACCAATTAGGTCAGTCCCTTAGTGAATGAGTATGCTATTATGTTTTAATTATCTACTTTGTCGATTAACTCTCTCTAACACTGATAAACTGCCTTTATCATATGGAACGATTCAAAGTAAGTCTTTTAACTTCTAGTAAGCTTTAAGTTCTATCATGACCAATTTCATGACATTGTTATCTTATAAGATTATTATGGGATTCTCAATCACCTTTGGCTCAATTATAAATTTGTGCATTTATATCTATATACATTGGTTTATTGGAGCGCTATTCAAGTTATTCAACATTTCGTTGGATCTTCAAGTATATGATTTTTGTTTGATGATAATAAACATATATATATATATTCATGTATTTTTTAATGTACTATTTTATTTTTCACATAATTAAATAAATACTTGCTGAATAAAATAAATAACATGGAATTTAAATTCAAACAGAAATTTTATTCAAACAAATATTTATTACAATTTTGAATAGTACAAATTTGAGCTCTCACTATATATATACAATTTTCAATTACAATACAAATTTGATTACATCACAGGTTTCAATTTACATTTGCACCTCACTACATATCACTTATTCACTCGTATTTAATCTTCAACTCTATTCCAACTTGAATCCAGCATCTGAGTGATCTGCAAAATACACACTGACGTAGTAAAATTGAAAATAAAATATTTTTGCAGTATAAAATAAAATGTATTTTTGAAAATATTATTTGCCTCAGTTATTTGGGTTGTTCGTCATCTGAATTCATCAAACACGAACAGCTTGTGACATGCTCATTGTATCACTGTACATGTCACAAGGCCGTGCACGCCGATATACACTTGATAAAGTTACAGGGATAGGTGAGATAAGGTCAAACCCAATCAAAAGCCGGGTTCAACTCAAGTGCAATACAAATAAAGTCACAACACGAGCACGAGGTCAAACCCGAGCTTTAAGATGGATTCAACTCAGGTGCAATACAAAACTATGGGTCAAGATACATACAACACAACCTCGACCAACAATTTGAATGTACACTTGAACCCAGACTGGTAAGGGAAACAAGTAATTAAGTTAAGCTACAACATGAACCAATGGACATATTCAAACAACAAAGTGCACCATAAATTGATACAAGACTTCAGACATGCATCAAACTCACCACACAATGCAACAAAATACAAGTGTCAACCAGACTGCACATTCAATTGCAAGCCCAAGTTCATGACCATGAAAACAATGTAAGTAAGTGCAGCCGCTACATGAAGTATACATGCAAATGAAAAATCAGATGTCCAGAGACCAGACAAACAAGTACATATTCAAGTACATAGAACCACACAGCAGTGACAACCAGACTCAAGTAAACCTGATATGCAAAACACAAGACTAGCAATAAAATGCTCCAAGACAGACTCAAGATCACAAGAACTAAGTACGCATGAACTACACGACTCGAGAACAAAATCATGTAAGTTTCAAACACAACAGACCATGCTAACAGTTACCACCAGATGAAGCAGTTAAATATCGAACCAAACCAACTCGAGCAAGTCCAGCTACTATATGAATGCAAGCATATGGAATCAATTACAATACCACAACATTCAAGCATGCAAATACAAGACTTAATGAAACAACACCGCAACACTACAGATGCAAGCAAAGACCAGTCAACAGCAGCCTCAACAAAGAATATAAAGTGAACAGTGAAGTGAAACAAGACCGGACAACATGAAGTACAAGGATGCATTAAACAACATGTAGTGATATACAGTGATATGTATGAAACAAGTCAAAGACTGCAACACTACAGGCATGAACACACAAAGCTGAAACTATGACACAGCAGTTTTGAACAAAGACTGAGAAGCCGGAAAAAGGTAGCAGTTTCAAATCGAGTCAATGCATCAGGAATTTTAAATTGAACAAGCCGGTGCCAAAGTCAAACATTATCACATAAACAAAGTCAAGGCTGAAGTAAAAAAGGAACCAAATCAAACAAACCGTGGTGGCCAAGAAATCAATCGAAGCCGTGGGAATCAAGTAACACAAAATATACGAATTTAAACAAGTCGGAAAAATCACAGTCATTCAAACATAATCAAGTGGTCGAAGAAAATTATCAGACGAACGAAGAAATAGGAATTCAAATCCTATATAAACGATTAACATCATCGGCCTAAATCATCGAGTTGAAGGAAAGTAAAGCAAAAAGCTTAAAATCACATACCAATTTATACCGAACTCGATCAAATTGAAGGAGCCATGAGCGAATTGAAGAAGCGGTCGGTTGCCGAAGCAAATCAAAGGAATAGTCATTGTAATCGACCAACAAACAATCGGCTAATTCAATTATCAAAAGCCCTAATTTTCTTGAAGACGAACGAGCAGCCATTTTCAAAGATCGAAGTACAAGGAGTCGGGCCGATAAAAGAATAAAGGGGACAAAATTGTTTATTACCTAATTTACTTATTAGGCTGGTTCCTTTATCACATTGGGCTATTATAATTTCCAATTTGGGTTTTTATTTTTAATTGTTTTATAAATTATAATTTTTCTTTTTAAACTTTTGTAATTTCTAGTCGTGTGACTAGGGGACGAACTACGGTGGTGTAGTTCGAGAATTCGCAACTCAGTGGCTAAGTTTTGGCAGGGTTTTTAGCGTAGAGTTAGGTTAGTCGATAGCGGGTGTCGCGAGTTTACGAGTGTTAGCGTCTGACTACTTAATTTCTAGTAGAAACCTTCGGGGCATCACGTAGGCAGGGTTTTGCCGAAGTTGGGTAAATCTGTGTGTTCTATTTTCTGCTTTTTATATTCTACTATTATCTGTGCTGCTATTATTCTGCTATGATCTATGTTGAAATTACTTTATACTTACGCATTAAATTTTTATAATTATTAGTATCACCCTATTCACCCCCCTATAGGGTGAAATCGGTCCTACAAGTGGTATCAGAGCTAGGAACAAAAGCCATTTTGTTTTAAAAAGTTTGATTTTTCAAAGACCATTTTTTTACAAATTTGAATTTTAAAATGGCTTCTGTTAATAATGTTTTTGCTGAGGGTCGGTCCAGTATTATTCCTCCTATATTTGACGGAAAAGATTTTTTAAATTGGAAATCAAAAATGGAAATTTTTCTGAAATCCATTAATGATTGGAATATTGTTGAAAAAGGTTATAGGACACCAACAATTATGATAGATAATCAAGAAATAGAAAAACCTATGAATCAATGGACAAATTCTGAAATTAAACTAGTAACGGATAATATCAAGGCTATGAATGCTATTATTTGTTCTTTAGACCAAATTGAATTTAATTGTGTTTCACATTTTTTAACTGCGTAGGAAATTTGGTACACACTTGAAGCAGTTCATGAAGGAACCTCCCAATCTCGTCTTGAAGGACTTAGTAATGAATATAATCAGTGTTTCTCAGGAGAAACAAATGACAGTAGAAGTGAAGAACCAAATGAGGTGTGTTGGTAGGCTAAGGAACAACAAGAATGGTATCTAGATTCTGGTTGCTCCAGGCACATGACAGGCGACAAGTCAAAGTTTCTTAGCCTAGAAAAACACAAAGGTGGGGGAGTCACTATGGGCAACAACGAGAAATGCAAGATTATTGGTAAAGGTAAAATAGGTAATGGTAAGTTTACCTTAAATGACGTTTTATATGTTGAAAATTTACACCATAATCTGATCTCTATCAGTCAATTATGTGATAAAGGAATGAATGTTGTTTTTGATTCTGACTTGTGAAAAATTGTTGACCAATCATCAAAAGAAATCTTATTTTCAAGAAAGAGGAAAGGTAATATATACTCTCTATCTTTTGATGATCTCACTCTTTCAAAATGTTTGGTAGATAAAGATGTAGAAGTAAATTTATGGCATAGACGATTAGGGCATGCTTGCATGAATCTGTTAAACCAATTGAAAAGAAAAGATCTGGTAAGAGGTTTGCCATCACATGATTTCGAAACAGAAATTTTATGTAAAGCGTGTACTATGAGAAAACTTAAAAAATCATCGTTTTGTACCAAGAACAATGTAAGCACTTCTAGAGTTCTTGAACTAGTTCATATGGATTTGTTTGGACCTAACGATATTGCAAGTCTAGGTGGTAAGAAATATTGTTTTGTATTGGTTGATGATTACTCTAGATACACGTGGGTATACTTCTTAGCTAAAAAATCAGAAACTTTTTCCTACTTCACCAAATTCACAAAATTAGTTCAAAATGAAAAAGGAGTTTCTATTATTTCACTAAGAAGTGATCATGGTGGAGAATTTGAAAATTATGAATTTGAAAATTATTGTGATGAAAATGGATTTAGACATGAATTCTCTACCCCACGTACTCCACAACAAAATTTAGTAGTCGAGAGAAAAAATCGAATCTTACAAGAGTTGGCTAGATCTATGATAAACGAGTATGAACTACCCTTGTCTTTTTGGGCAGAGGCAATAAATAAAGCCCGTTACGTAATGAATAGAGTCATGATTAGGCCAATTCTTAAGAGAACACCATATGAACTATGGTTTAGCAAAAAGCCAAACATTGCATATTTCAAGGTTTTTTGTTGTCCGTGTTTCATTCTTAATACAGATGATCAACTGGGAAATTTTGAGACAAAAGCTGACGAAGGGATGTTCATGGGATACTCATCCAGAAGCAAAGCCTATAGAGTATACAACAAAAGGACGAGAACAATCATGGAGTCAATCAATGTGAAATTTAATGAAGGAATTGATGATCAAAACAAAGAAACTATCAAAAGCAATGTAGAAGAGGAGAACGAAAAAAATGAAAATGAAAAACCAAAAGAAACCACAATCACAAAAGAAGTTCAAAGAAATCTGTATCTAGAGAAATTGAAATTTAAAGCAGATCATCCTCCAGAGTTGGTAATAGGAAATCCTATCGTAGGTATTCAAACTCGTTCCTCCTTTAGAAATCTGTGTGATTTGTGTCCATACAGTGGATTTATCTTAGAAATTGAACCCAAAGACATAGATATAGCTCTTAATGATGAAAATGGGTTTATGGCTATGCAAGAAGAGCTAAATCAATTTGAGCGAAATGATGTTTGGACTCTAGCACCTAGACCTAATGATTATCCAGTTGTAGGAACAAAATGGATTTTTAAAAACAAATATGATGAATCTGGATATGTGATTAGGAATAAAGCTAGGTTAGTTGCTAAAGGCTATAATCAACTTGAAGGAATTAACTTTGATGAAACTTTTGCACCAGTAGCAAGACTAGAGTCCATTAGGATATTGTTAGCTTTTGCTTGCTATAAAGGATTTAAACTAAGACAAATGGATATTAAAAGTGCTTTTCTTAACGGAATTTTGAAAGAAGATGTATTTGTTGAACAACCAGAAGGTTTTGAAAGTCATGAATACCCTAATCATGTATATAAACTTAAGAAAGCATTATATGGATTAAAACAAGCTCCTAGAGCTTGGTATGAATGTCTTAGCACTTATCTCCTTGAAAATGGGTTCAAAAAGGGTTGTGTAGACACCACACTGTTCCTATTGCATGAAAATGATGATCTTTTGATTGTTCAAATATATGTTGATGATATTATTTATGATGCCACTAACCATGTGTTGTATGACAAATTTGAAAAAGTTATGCAGGAAAAGTTTGAAATGAGTTTGGTTGGAGAGTTAAAATTCTTTTTAGGATTTCAAATCAAACAAAGCGATAAAGGTACATTCATCTCTCAAATGAAATATATTAGGGAACTTGTCAACAAATTTGGATTGAAAGATGCTAAACCAGCAAAAAAACCCATGAGCACAACAATTAAAATTGACAAGGATGAAAAAGGTAAGGCAGTTGGTCAAAAGCAATATCTAGGTATGATTAGATCGCTTCTTTATCTTACTGCTTCTAGACCTGATATCATGTTTTCTATCTTCTTGTGTGCACATTTTCAATCTAATCCAAAAGAATCTCATTTAAAAGTTGTTAAAAGAATTATAAGATATTTGTTGCACACCCCACGTTTTGGTCTTTGGTATCCAGCTAATGATAACTTTGAATTAAAAGGATATTCAGATGCAGATTATTCTGGAAGTCTAGTTGACAGAAAAAGTACAAGTGGCACGTGTTTTATGTTAGGACATTCGTTAGTTGCATGGTCAAACAGAAAACAGAATTGTATTGCATTATCCACCACAGATGCAGTGTATATTGCTCTAAGTGGTTGCTCTGCTCAAGTTTTATGGATGATACAAACTTTGCAAGACTATGGTCTAAATTTTAAACGTGTACCACTAATGTGTGATAGCAAAAGTGCAATTGATCTCACAAATAATCCTGTACATCATTCACGGACAAAACATATAGATGTTAGCATCATTTTATTAGAGATCATATTTCCAAAGAAAATATCTACATAAATTTCATTTCAACTGATTCTCAACTGGCAGACATTTTTACAAAACCCCTTCCAGAAAATAGTTTTTTTCAACTTCGTCTCAATTTAGGCATTTTAGAAATTTGATTCTATATTTTTGATTATGACCTTAAATGCCTACATTAACTTATCTCACTTCCTACTGATTATCAAAAAGAAAAATAGTGATTGAAAAAGTGATGAGTATTGATATTAATCATATATTATAACTTGAGATGGTATAATTAGTAAATTTCTTTAGAAATTTAAACAAGTGCTATAAAAACTTTTGTTGGTAAAAATTCCATGACCATTTCTATTTCTATCATATTTCTATCGACCATCACTCATTAAAATCCAATATAGTATGTTAATATGTGGTATTTTAAATGGGAAATTATTCGTTTTTCATTTCATTTTTTTAACAAATAAAAACAATCCAAAATATTCACTCTCATTTAAAAGTCCTCACGGTTATGCATGGGTGAATTACTTGGAATTTTTGATTATGTGATTCCATGCTCATTTAAAAGTCCTCACGGTTATGCATGTATGGAACGCATATCAAAATTGATTGATAAATAGACAAGTTGATTCTAATCCCATTTAAAAGTCCTCATGGTTATGCGTGGTTATAAGATACTTGAATTCATTTTTAAAAAAAAATTGGGAATACTACTAACCTCATTTAAAAGTCCTAACGGTTATGCATGGTTAGTAGATATTCAAATTCCTGATATAAATATACCACAAATGGACACAACTATATGGTTTTATATGATGACATCATCCCTATCATTCTGAAGTGGAATATGCACCACTAGAGTATTTATGATTTTTGTTTGATTTTTTATTGAAATTTAATATTTATACTCGATTGGGTATTAATGTTGTATTAATGTCTATCACTTTATCCTTATTTTTCTAACACCATTACTCTTTTGCTGATAACAAAATGGGGAGAGAAAGGTTATGATTTTGGCAAATAAAGGTCAAATATTTTTTTCCTATTTGAATCTAGGATCATTTGCATATTTTTATTTATTCTCATGCATATATGAAGGGAGAGCTTTATTGTAGAGAGGGAGCATTCAAATAGGGGGAGCAAATTGAATGATCAAATACATTTAACAAATTCAAAATCTGAAATATATGTTTGTTATCATCAAAGGGGGGAGATTGTTGAATATGCAAGTATATGATTTTTGTTTGATGATAATAAACATATATATATATATATATATTCATGTATTTGTTAATGTACTATTTTATTTTTCACAAAATTAAATAAATATTTGCTGAATAAAATAAATAACACAGAATTTAAATTCAAACTGAAATTTTATTCAAACAAATATTTGTTACAATTTTGAATAGTACAAATTTGAGCTCTTACTATATATATACAAATTTTCAATTACAATACAAATTTGCTTACATCACAAGTTTCAATTTACATTTGCACCTAACTACATATCACTTATTCACTCGTATTTAATCTTCAACTCTATTCCAACTTGAATCCAACATCTGAGCGATCTGCAAAATACACACTGACGCAGTAAAATTGAAAATAAAATATTTTTACAGTATAAAGTAAAATGTATTTTTGAAAATATTATTTGCCTTAGTTATTTGGGTTGTTCGTCATCTAAAATCATCAAACACGAACAGCTTGTGACATGCACAGTGTATCACAGTACATGCCACAAGGCCGTGCACACCGATATACACTTGATAAAGTTACAGGGACAGGTGAGCACAAGGTCAAACCCAATCAAAAGCCGGGTTCAACTCAAGTGCAATACAAAATAAAGTCACGACATGAGCACAAGGTCAAACCCGAGCTTTAAGCTGGATTGAACTCAGGTGCAATACAAAACTATGGGTCAAGATACATACAACACAGCCTCGACCAAAAATTCGAATGTACACTTGAACCCAGACTGGTCAGAGAAACAAGTAATCAAGTTAAGCTACAACATGAACCAATGGACAGATTCAAGCAACAAAGTGCACCATAAATTGATACAAGACTTCAGACATGCATCAAACTCACCACATAGTGCAACAAAATACAAGTGTCAACCAGACTGCACATTCAAGTGCAAGCCCAAGTTCATGACCATGAAGACAGTGTAAGCAAGTGCAGCCTCTACATGAAGTATACAAGCAAATGAAAAATTAGATGTCCAGAGACCAGACAAACAAGTACATATTCAAGTACATCGAACCACACAGCAGTGACAATCAGACTCAAGTAAACCTGATATGCAAAACACAAGACTGGCAACAAAATCTCCAAGACAGACTCAAGATCACAAGAACTAAGTACGCATGAACTACACGACTCGAGAACAAAATCATGTTCAAATTTCAAACACAACAGACCATGCTAACAGTTACCACCAGATGAAGCAGTTAAATATCTAACCAAACCAACTTGAGCAAGTCCAGCTACTATATGAATGCAAGCATATGGAATCAATTACAATACCACAACATTCAAGCATGCAAATGCAAGACTTAATGAAACAACACCGCAACACTACAGATGCAAGCAAAGACCAGTCAACAGCAGCCTCAACAAAGAATATAAAGTGAGCAATGAAGTGAAACAAGACCGGACAACATGAAGTACAGGGATGCGGTAAACAACATGTAGTGATATACAGTGATATGTATGAAACAATTCAAAGACTGCAACACTACAGGCATGAACACACAAAGCCGAAACAATGACACGGCAGTTTTGAACAAAGACAGAGAAGCCGGAAAAAGGTAGCAGTTTCAAATCGAGTCAATGCATCAGGAATTTTAAATTGAACAAGTCGTGCCAAAGTCAAACATTATCACATAAACAAAGTCAAGGCCGAAGTCAAAAAGGAACCAAATCAAACAAACCGTGGTGGCCAAGAAATCAATCGAAGCCGTGGGAATCAAGTAACACAAAATATACGAATTTGAACAAGTCGGAAAAATCACAGTCATTCAAACATAATCAAGTGGCCGAAGAAAATTATCAGACGAACGAAGAAATAGGAATTCGAATCCTATATAAACGATTAACATCATCGGCCTAAATCATCGAGTTCAAGGAAATTAACGAGTAAAGCAAAAAGCTTAAAATTACATACCAATTTATACCGAACTCGATCAAATGGAAGGAGCCATGAATGAATTGAAGAAGTGGTCGGTTGCCAAAGCAAATCAGAGGAATAGTCATTGTAATCGACCAACAAACAATTAGCTAATTCAATTATCAAAAGCGCTAGTTTTCTTGAAGACGAACGAGCAGCCATTTTCAAAGATCGAAGTACAAGGAGTCGGGCCGATAAAAGAATAAAGGGGACAGATTTGTTTATTACCTAATTTACTTATTGGGCTGGTTCCTTTATCACATTGGGCTGTTATAATTTCCAATTAGGGTTTTTTATTTTTAATTGTTTTTTAAATTGTAATTTTTCTCTTTAAATTTTATTAATTTCTAGTCGTGTGACTAGGGGACGAACTATGATGGTGTAGTTCGAGAATTCGCAACTCAGTGGCTGAGTTGTGGCAGGGTTTTAAGCGTTGAGTTAGGTTAGTCGATAGCGGGTGTCGCGAGTTTACGTGTGTAAGCGTCTGACTACTTAATTTCTAGTAGAAACCTTAAGGGCAGCATGTAGGCAGGGTTTTGCCGAAGCTGGGTAAATCTGCGTGTTCTATTTTTTGCTTTTTATATTCTGCTATTATCTGTGCTGCTATTATTCTGCTGTGATTTATGTTGAAATTACTTTATACTTCCGCATTAAATTTTTATAATTATTAGTATCATCGTATTCACCCTCCCCCTCTAGGGTGAAATCAATCCTACAGAATCGACCACAATCACTTTTGTTTTGAAACATTTTCAAATTAAATATTTTAACTTGAATTTTATCATTGGCATGCTATACTCAATATCACCTATAAAAGTTTGTGTCCAAACGTTCCATCATAACGAGTTCGTTGTTTCTATAAACAATTCTCTAGTATTTCATAAATACGCGAGAACACCTCAAACAACCATTTAGTGATATCAATTTGGATTTTATATTTACTCCATGTATCAAATACATAAACAAAACACAATATCATTCACAACATTATCTGTATGATAATTCCTATTGCTAATGCATAAGGAATCCAACTTACATGTTCTCTTTTTAATAGGGTGCTCTTGTATACGTTTTGGGACAATCCCTATATCTTTTATACTCACCATAAAAGACATCATTTACAATCCAAAATTGAGTATTAAAACAACTAAAGTTGATTTTAATACAAGCATATTGTTAAAATCAACAACGTGTTGTTTACTTAAAGTTTAGAAATATCAATGTACCTTTTAACGTTTTTCTTATGAACACACACTTCCTCTGCACTTTGATTGAAATTCAAACTATTTGATATTTCTAATCAAAATACTTATTCAATCTTGATGCTTATAAAATAATACATTCGTATCATTTTTTGGATCATATCCAAAGACTCACAAACCCAATATCGCTCCCACTGGCTTCGAGGCATTTTTGGTTAATATGCGTAAACGACTTACTGTAAATCATTATTTAGAATTTTTTGTTTTAATACATAAGTACCAAACACTAAGTCTTATCGAGCGATAATTTTGTGAGTAAATCTGAATTAACTTGAGCATGTTGAATACCGAATCTGTTATGCTAATTTCAACAATAGAAAGAGAGAGAACAATTATTAATAATTATTCATAATTCCAAATTAACTTAGTTTTGCAAACATAATAATTTTAGTATTTTATTTGTATATATTATGAATAAAATAATGTTTTCATCCATAAATAATTAACATAAAATAATCTATTGATGAAAATTCAAATTTTACAATTTTCGAAAATCTGGATCATAAAATAGAGCTTATAAAAAATCTGGAGATTTTTTAAAGTTGAAATATTATTTTTAAAGACAAATACATTAATTTCGGCAATAATTATTTAATATAAAATAAATATTACTAAAAGTTCAAATTTAAAAATTTAAAAATTCTAGAATCATGAATGAAAGGTTACAAAAAAATTTAAACAATTTTTCAATTAAATTATTATTTTTAATAAATCATAAATAGTTTTTCCAAAATAATATTAATTATTAAAAATAATAAAATTTATTGAAAAAATCCTAAATATTTTCTATACGTTTCTAGAATGATATAATATTTTTGAAAAATATAAAATTGAATTTTGAAGGTAATTATTATTTTATATATAATAAACAATTCAAAAATTCAATAAATGTTAATTTAAAAATACGAATATATGTATGATAATTAATTTTTGATTTTTTAAATTCATATTATATATAAATAAGTGTACTAAATTTTTTAAACCACATATATATCTTATATATGCATATATGCTATTATGAGAGAGAAATATACACTAATATATATATATATATATATATATATAAATTTATTAATAAATATTTATAAAACAATTATTAATGAAAAAAAATTGATTTTTTACAGTAAACAACATTTGTCTATACATAAAGCAAATAGTATAATAAACAAATTATGCACATAACCAAACTGATTTGTGACAACCACATCTACTTACAAAATCTCACATAACTAAACATATAGTAGCAATATATTTAAACAGATATGAAATTGCTCATTATAGGATCATAAAACATAATTTAATTACTATAATATGAATTAAAATTACAAATTTAATGATGCCTTTGAATCCACGTTGAAGCAATGACTTCCCTTCCTTTTTACTGTTCTTAATTCGTCAGATTGCAAGTCCAAATCACCGACCTCTAACTATCGAATAGTATTGTTTTAATTTGAAATATATTTGAGAATTTTGGAGTGGATTGAGAGATATGTTTTAACCAGCAATGTAGAAGGTAATGGCGGCCAAAAAAGGTTAGTCATTATTGTTAGAGATATATACATACACACACACACAGATATATATATATATATATATATATATATATAGGGTTGTATTAGGGAAAACCTTTTTACTCATTCTCACTTGATCTCAACCCATTATCTCCAAGCCAATTTTCTATGTTTTAGCCACCACTAGACCTTCCCAAAACCGAAATTTTGCAGCCCTAATGATGGGCCTTAAACCCATCTAAGCCCAAGCCAAAATACTATGCAATTAAATCTAATTTAATCGCTTGTCGATATTGTATATCGATCGATATATTTATAACTGTAATGACCCAAAACTTTTAGTGATTTTTTTTGTTAAATTAATTGAAATTTTGTGAAATTTAAACAATAAAATTTGAAAATAAAAAATTTACTATTTGGAATACGTCTATTTTAAAATAGCAACTGGTAAATTTTCATCTGATAATATTGAAGTTTATTTTCCTGTGAAATTTTATTTCAAATCAAACCGGTTAATAACAGTGAATTTAAAGGTTTTCCGAAACCAAAATATGTCAACAGGAGAAGATTTATTCAGAGCATTCTGAATCAGACTGCGAAATTCGTTTCGCGAAATTCGGACGTTCTAGCTTCGTTTGGACTTTTCCCGTACGAAATAGCAGCATTTTCGGTACCGATTATCGACTTTTTTGTCGGATGATCGTACCACTAATATCTGTATACCGTTTTGATCCTCTCGTCGTACTGATCTCAATGATATATTTATCTCTGTATTTTGAAGTCCGGTTCACAGCGGAATCCGCGAAAACCGGTAACCGTATCGGCACGGATCCGTAATCTTTTATTTCTTTTGCGTTTCAAGTTTTGAAACGTGCTGTCCAAACAACTAAATATTGATTTAATAATTTGTCGGAATCAATACTTCTGACTGTTACAATTTCTTTTAATTGTACACATTCGTTCAAAGTTCTCATCTTTTGCTTCCCGGTACACTTACGGTCGTTACTTTCATTTTTCCCTGTATTTAAATTGAGGGTTCCTTCATATTCATTAGTCGGTTACTTTTTTTTGTTTCAGCGCATACATTTCCAGATCTAAAAAAAAATTAACGTTCACAGTTCGTATCACTTAACATTTGTATATTTTTTTCATATTCCTTAACGTTCACAGTTCATTCATATTCATTAGCCTGCTCATTTTTCAAAAACCCATTCATTCTTCTCCCTTCTTTTCCCACTTGCCCATTCTCTTCTACCTTCATGGGCATCTCTCTTCTCCTCAAAACCCAATCCCAGCCTTCAACCTCACTCTCTCTTCCCCTTGCAGCCGGCGCAAGCCCAGTCTCCACTCGCCACCAAACGGCAGCTAACCCGATAAACTTCCTCTTCCCTCACCTTTCCCAATGCTCCAAACCCATTCGCTTTCTCGTCCGCCCCATCTTAGCCCGCTGCCTCCTTACTGCTCACACTTGAGAGCCGTTGCACCCACTAGCCGCATCTCCTTCCATTTTATATAATAATAGTGTTAAGGTATTTATATTTTATATTATGTTGTTAGTAGCCTATATGTTTGCATATATGCTCGTGTGAATACGTTCGCTATTTCAGCCTCGTTTATATAAAAGCAAGTGATATATTTATGTAGTATATTTAATTTTAGTATATAAATGTTTATATTCCAGTATAAAGTTGTTGATCTACTTATTATACAACAGTTTAGTTTAAGTATATTTACAACAGTTTCGTTTATTTATTCATTTTTTTCAGTAATATATATTATATGTGTTTTGTTGGGTGCATGTAAATAGTTATATATATTTACATACATATATATTTTTCCGTGTTACATGAAAAGGTCTTTGGTACTATATTATCTGCTATTACTTTTCAAGGTATAAATGAAGTTATAAAATATAAGTTATGTATAAAGGCTTGTGGCTGAGAGTGGGATTTGTCCAGGCTTCCTGATTTCATGTTACTTGTATTGATTTTAGGCATATTGTGACGTCGCTCTTTTGATAATGATTTACGTAACTTTAAAAAAAAATTGATTTATTAAATAATAATACGAAGTTGTTGGATGTGTGTGTAAATGGAATGTTTAACTTTAAACATTCTTA
Organism: Allium fistulosum; assembly: GCA_030737815.1. Classification (NCBI taxonomy): domain Eukaryota; kingdom Viridiplantae; phylum Streptophyta; class Magnoliopsida; order Asparagales; family Amaryllidaceae; genus Allium; species Allium fistulosum. The sequence continues at coordinate 448,939,344 of CM060903.1, forward strand.
CAGGTATATATAATATTAGTATATATTATTACCTTTATAAGTATTTTATAATATGTTATAAAGCTTGTAAACAGCCTTAACAAGTTACAGTATATATTCATAATTACAGTATATATAGTATAAAGATGAATGTAAATGTACAACTATATATGTTTTAGATATATATAATAGTCTGTTAATATTTTAAGAATAGGTTGTATGTTTAATAATGTATATATATAAGAAGTGAAATTTTATGACTACTATATATAGGATAAATATTTACAGTTTTTATATTGATCTTTCTTTTTTTTCATAAGTGTATAGGTATACCAGTTTATATATATGTTAGGTAATTTTTTTATTGGTTGTGTAAGTATTAAGAAGTTTTACCGGCCTGTTTGAGTATTATATTCCCGTTTGTCATATATGTATAGAAATATAAATATACAAGACTAGTTTATATTTTTCATATATTCTGAAATATTTGCCTGATACTGGTTTTATAGTAAGTGTATAAAGGTTTGTAACCTTATATATTTATTTTACTTGCTTTTGTATAATATTTAATATATAAAGTTGTTTATATGTGTATATACAAACGTGTTGAAAGACCATATATTGTTATTGAATATTGATTTCAGAGAAAAATATAGATGTAATATTTATTTTGTTTCAGCTTATGTTAAGCCAATTTTGATTTGTTCTCCGTCAATTCCAAACTTCCAGCTTCGCTTGTTCGTCGATTTCGTGTCTATCGTGCTTTACTTTGAAATTCATGCGGGATTCGTAGCTCATTCCATTGTCAAATTCTATATAGCCTCGAAAGGTGAGCAATCACTCACGATTAACATTCTTGTATTTATTAAATTTGATTTCAATTGAAACGACAATTGAAATATGATGTTGTAGTTATTTAAATTGTTATATATGCTATTATCTGTATATGTTCACCTGTGACATCTGACACCAGTATCTAGTATTTATATGCCTGTTATTACTATTATCTGTATATGTTCACCTATGACATCTGACACCAGTATCTGTTATTTATATTGATGATATATGCCTGTTATTACTATTATCTGTATATGTTCACCTATGACATCTGACACCAGTATCTGTTATTTATATTGATGATATATGCCTATTATTACTATTATCTGTATATGTTCACCTATGACATCTGACACCAGTATCTGTTATTTATATTGATGATATATGCCTGTTGTTATATTTTTAGTATCTGTTATCACTCTGCAAGTTCCCTGTTAGTATAGAATTCACTATGGGTTGAAATGATACATACCCGAACGGACTTTAGAATATGAGAAAATCGTTATGGGTTGAAATGATAAACCCAAGCGATTTTCATTTGAATTGAAATTGGGATTACGGGTCGAAATGATATCTACCCGTATATATTTAAATTTCGGATGGAAATGATAAATATCCGTATCACTTAACCATATGATAAATATATATACAAACACCGTTGGTCCATATATATATAAATATTTTGAAATTGAATTCTATGGTTTTGGAAAGAAATATTTGGTTTTAACAAATGTTGATTTTTTTTAAAATTTATATATAAATGGTAATGATATATATAGATTTAATAATGATATTTAATTTAATTAAGATGGATTTAATACATATAATATGTTAAGTATAAAATTTATATTTTAAAATAGATTTTTGTAAAAATTTGAATAAGTTAAGGTTGGGAAGATAATTTGAATTTAGTAAAGAATTTTATTTAATTAAACCAATTTAAAACTTATTGGAATTTGGATTTAAGATATGATTTATAACTTGAGTTTGATTTAAATAATTTAATAAACATTTCTTGTTTAAATAAATTTAAGGAAATATTTAGAAAAAAAATGAAATTTAAGGCTAGTTAAATGATATTGAATTTATTAAGTGAATATTCCCTGATTAAATAATAATAAAGTTAAATCAAGAGCTTTATGAAACTGTAAAATTTAACTTTGAAAATGTTGAATATTAAAGCTTTGAAATATATTAAAAATTTTAATGGTATATTTAGAATTGAATTGAATTAATGAATTGAGCTTTGAATAAATTTGAATTTGAAATTTGAGTTAAATTGAATCGATTTGTGAGACTTGAGGAAATTGTAAATGCTTTACCTTATAAATTATTTAATCTATATATACTATTTTGGAAATAGATATATTTGAAATGAAAATGATATTTGGTTTTGAAGTATAACTAAATTTGAAATGACCACGGTGTTGTAGTGTATATTTCCACCTTGTAGATAGTTCCACGGATCCTTAGAGGATGGTTATCCCAAACATCCTTTAAGTTACCTATATTTCAGTTGATATTTCACTTGAGTTGGATTTATTAGTATAAGAATGTTAATCCTGACTCGAGTGTTTTGTATTTTGCTTTACGCTCGGGTCAGACCGAGTGATACAGCATTTGAGACTCATCCTTGGAGTTTGGAGCTTCCTTTGGAGATCCAACTATCGCCTCAGCTTTCAGCTCTCCTAGTTGATTTGTTCAGAGAAGTCATCTATTCGTACTGAAGACTTCATTGTATTTGAGATATTCTGTTGTATTTTATTTCTAACTCTGATGTTTATATAGTAGCTTCATGAACTACTATTTTATCTATTCCGCTGCGTATTATTGTATTACTCTGTGTCTGTGATTCTGTGATTGATTTATTTACTGCATATGCTGAGTTTTGCCAAATTTAAATTAACAATCTGATATTTTGAATTATTCAAGTCATACATGTGTGGATTTATTGTCGATTTGAATGGTCCAAAATAGTTGGTCGTTACAGTTGGTATCAAAGCCAGGTTCTAGGCAAAACTTAGCATATATAGTAAATTTATTTATAGAATCACTTTCGTTCAAGTTTGAATCTCTTTCGTTTGGCTCGATTTCCTTTGAACTTTGGAACGTTCCCTACGGTTCCAAAATTCATTCTTGTCTCTCCCTATTTGTATTCTTTTGATTCTGGAGTATCCCATAACTCCACTTCAAATGATCTCTATAAGAATGGGCGATCCCGCCAATCTTTGAATGATTGTAAAGGGGTGGAACTCCTTTACAATAGGCATTGATTCACCGGAGATTTATATATCCCTCAGTTTTGATGTTGCCATCTCTTGTTATGCCGAATTCTATCTCTGGCTATCGAATGTCGATTTGCCTTAGATTTCCACATCGATTATGTTCTTGAAGTCACGGTTGACCCGGTTAAGGTCGCCCGCGATTTTTATAAGTGTATCCGACTACTGTTTTGTAATTAATTATCTCATTTTCGTTCGAACTTATTTCCGAATCAGAATCCTATTTGATTAGAGTTCCTCTAATTTGGATCTCTGTCTTTGTTGAAATCCATTCCTAAATCATCCTTTGAAAATCGGGTTTATTCGTATTTTGGAAATTGTTTTATATATCGAAATTATTATATCCTATATATAAAAGTGAAATGTTTTCGATAAAGATTATAAATAAGAATTTGAGGTTTCGAAAGGATTTGAAATTTTGAATAATTATATAAGAAATTTGATTTATCTAAAAATGATTTATAACTGAAGGATTTAAATTTGAAATTCGAGAATTGAACCCCGGTGTTTTGAAATTGGTTTTAAGATTTTGAAATATATAATAATAATATGATTTAAAAGTATTTTCCGAATAAGAATGTTTCAAATGATTTTAATAAGTTTCGAATGATTTCAAAGAAATTTCAAAGGAAGTTTGAGAAAATAGAAGTCCAGAACTCACTTATGTCGCTGGAAAATAATTTCGGTGATGAGTGCACGCATCATCGATATTGATTTTCGAGTTTCAGAGTGGGGGAGAGGCCACTTTAGTAGCATTGCTACGTGAGTGATTTTGCGAAACCAAATTTTGATTTCAAATTCCGAAGTAAGATTTGATATTCGGAAGATATATGTATATATATATATATTTGAAATGATTTGAAATAAGCCGGTGTTCAGTCCTCGAGTTTTGGATTTGATATAACCCTATCTATTAAAATTGATTTACTGATTTGTTGCTGATTTCCAACTCTTGAAATTGAAAATGATTTCTTCAACGATTTTGAAGGTTCGAGCACTTCCAAATCAAGGTTAACTTTTCAAAGCTAAGAAATTTTGAAAAATATAAAGTATATAAGTTTGGTATGTATGTCAAAGTATGTAGTAATATGATTTAAATAAGTTGAAACTGTTTTGTTAAGTAAATAAATAAGGCTATTTTGAATTCTTCTAATATCAAATTTAGATTGGAAATGTTTTGAAAAGAATTTGGTCTTCCAAATATTTTGAATAAAGTTTAGTTAAATGTTTTAATTTAGTAACATCTTGATGAAATTATATATTTAACAAGTTGGAATAAGTATAAAAGTTGTATGTATGCTGGTTTATTCGCATAATTAATTTGATCCAAGTTTGAGTACATAAGTTCGAGGTGAATTACACCATTTCGTGTTATGATTTTTCATTCGATTCTTGACGGCGAATATTTGATATGGATTTTGGGCTTGATTGTAGAATTCTCTATCATAGTATATGGCTATGCAAGGAGACTGATGGCTTCTAGTCGAGAAACCACATCAAAATCCGCATTAGGGAAGTCGAATGGACAATACTAGTTCGGAAGCGAACTTGTGTGATCGAGCGAGCGACCAAATGTGATTCTGCGAAATGATGATGTATGTACATCTTATATTCTAATATCATGGATATATTTTGACGCTGAAATTGAAGCTGTCGGGTTAGAATATCTTTGCTTACTAAAAGAAAATTTCCAATTTACAAAGATATATAACCCATAAAAGCAAAGATATTCAATCCCATATGGCTCTTCATGCAGCGTAATTGATTTTTAGAAAACTTTGATTCTTGTATAAGATGACCTTACGTAAGTATAAGAGGATTTTGGAAACATTTGATTTTGGAAATGAATTGGTTGACTTAAATTATATTGATTTAGAAATTTGGATTTATTTTCTAAATCTATTATTTTGGAAACTTTGAAACTAAAGATAATTAATTTGAGAAGAAATTGTTTGGTGAAATTGTATATGATTTTGAAATTGAACTGATATTGAAAAAAAAATTAAAATTTGAGAACCTTGTGTTACTAAATACTTGATTTGGGAGTTGTCGAACTTATATAAAATTGATTTGTATGAGTATGAAATTGATTCAAAAACTATAGATTTGAAAAGGTACTCAATTTGAAAGTGAAATCTTATATAATTGAAGTCTATATAAGTATGATTTGATATACTATTGATTTTGGAAAGCAATTGATTTGAAAATTAAATCTTATATATGATGGATTTTTTATAAGTACGATATTTGAAAGTGATTTGAAAAGGTACTATATGATACATATTTTTGAAGTAAAGATATGGAAAGTGCCTTCTGCTTGATATCCGATTTGTGGCCACATCTTGGATTCATTCTAACGATATTATTCTCTATGATTGTTGGTTTTCCGGATATGATACTCGAGTGTCCTTCGAATTCCATGGCGTTACCCATGGTCTTATTGTTCTCTCGTGACTACATAGCGCAACTGCCTGGCTGAGTCTTGCCTAGGGGTACGGATTGTTTCCTGGGGGATCCAGGCGTAATCATTGTGTATCCTGCAATCTGTGTAGGTCGCGAATAGTAGCGCAAATGCTTGGCTGAGTCTTGCCTAGGGGTACGGATTGTTTCCTGGGGGATCCAGGCGTAACCATTGTGTATCCTGCATTCTACTAGTCATCATGGCGTAACTCGCAGGGCTGAGAAAGCTTATGGATATGGATTGTTTCATGGGGGACCCAGGCGTAACCATTGTGTATCTGCGAACCATGGTTAGACAAAGGTTTTGTTTGTGTTTTTGATTGGATTGTACTTTCCATATCTGTTTTTAAAAGTTTTTCCAGTATTTTCACTGGGTGTTGAAACAGGTCTACTAAGTACCTGGAGAATTCTAGTTTTGCGCCTGATCAACGCACTACCAGAGTCTACAGGAACAAGGATAAACTTGTTGAAACATCGAGTTATAAAAGTATTTTCGAAATGAAATTTATTTCGTTATAAAAATAATTTATTATAAAAGTATTTCCAACAAAGAAATTCTGTATTAATATTTGAAATTGAAATTCTTATGGTTCTAAATTAATTATTCGTACCTGGTGCTATTCCTTGAATCTACCTTATCTGCTCAGCTTTATTTATTCATCTATATTCTGTTTTTCCAAATCCTCCTTCTTTCCTTGTTGACTGTATTCTTTTAAAATATTGTTTAATTATAGACTACATGGTTTAATAGAAATTTTAGTGTTATAAATATTTTGAGGTTATTAATTTAATAAAACATATTTAAAATAAATGATTATTGATTATTAATAATATTCGAAAGTATCTTGAGAAAGAAATTTTTTTACTAAATTATGAATTATGGATTTAATGTTTTTAAAATAGCTTCTTTATGAATATAAGTAATAATGTAAATAATTGCTTCAAATAAGTTTTCATATATTTATAAAGTTGTTATTTAAGCATATAAATGGTAATTGTAAGGAAGCATGAAATTTTGCAAATGGGTCTTGAAAAGTTTTAAAGTATATAAGACAATTGAATTGCAAATGAAGTTTTCAAATTTAAGTAAAATTTATATATAGTTCAAATTAATTGTTTGATCTTGACTTTCAATCTACTTTTATTTCTGGTTGTTCTATTATCCTACCTCCTTCCTTTTCGGGGACGAAAAGTTTTGAGTGGGGGAGAGTGTAACGACCCAAAACTTTTAGTGATTTTTTTTGTTAAATTAATTGAAATTTTGTGAAATTTAAACAATAAAATTTGAAAATAAAAAATTTACTATTTGGAATACGTCTATTTTAATATAGCAACTGGTAAATTTTCATCTGATAATATTGAAGTTTATTTTCCTGTGAAATTTTATTTCAAATCAAACCGGTTAATAACAGTGAATTTAAAGGTTTTCCGAAACCAAAATATGTCAACAGGAGAAGATTTATTCAGAGCATTCTGAATCAGACTGCGAAATTCGTTTCGCGAAATTCGGACGTTCTAGCTTCGTTTGGACTTTTCCCGTACGAAATAGCAGCATTTTCGGTACCGATTATCGACTTTTTTGTCGGATGATCGTACCACTAATCTCTGTATACCGTTTTGATCCTCTCATCGTACTGATCTCAATGATATATTTATCTCTGTATTTTGAAGTCCGGTTCACAGCGGAATCCGCGAAAACCGGTAACCGTATCGGCACGGATCCGTAATCTTTTATTTCTTTTGCGTTTCAAGTTTTGAAACGTGCTGTCCAAACAACTAAATATTGATTTAATAATTTGCCGGAATCAATACTTCTGACTGTTACAATTTCTTTTAATTGTACACATTCGTTCAAAGTTCTCATCTTTTGCTTCCCGGTACACTTACGGTCGTTACTTTCATTTTTCCCTGTATTTAAATTGAGGGTTCCTTCATATTCATTAGTCGGTTACTTTTTTTTGTTTCAGCGCATACATTTCCAGATCTAAAAAAAATTAACTTTCACAGTTCGTATCACTTAACATTTGTATATATTTTTTCATATTCCTTAACGTTCACAGTTCATTCATATTCATTAGCCTGCTCATTTTTCAAAAACCCATTCATTCTTCTCCCTTCTTTTCCCACTTGCCCATTCTCTTCTTCCTTCATGGGCATCTCTCTTCTCCTCAAAACCCAATCCCAGCCTTCAACCTCACTCTCTCTTCCCCTTGCAGCCGGTGCAAGCCCAGTCTCCACTCGCCACCAAATGGCAGCTAACCCGATAAACTTCCTCTTCCCTCACCTTTCCCAATGCTCCAAACCCATTCGCTTTCTCGTCCGCCCCATCTTAGCCCGCTGCCTCCTTACTGCTCACACTTGAGAGCCGTTGCACCCACTAGCCGCATCTCCTTCCATTTTATATAATAATAGTGTGAAGGTATTTATATTTTATATTATGTTGTTAGTAGCCTATATGTTTGCATATATGCTCGTGTGAATACGTTCGCTATTTCAGCCTCGTTTATATAAAAGCAAGTGATATATTTATGTAGTATATTTAATTTTAGTATATAAATGTTTATATTCCAGTATAAAGTTGTTGATCTACTTATTATACAACAGTTTAGTTTAAGTATATTTACAACAGTTTCGTTTATTTATTCATTTTTTTTCACTGTAATATATATTATATGTGTTTTGTTGGGTGCATGTAAATAGTTATATATATTTACATACATATATATTTTTCCGTGTTACATGAAAAGGTCTTTGGTACTATATTATCTGCTATTACTTTTCAAGGTATAAATGAAGTTATAAAATATAAGTTATGTATAAAGGCTTGTGGCTGAGAGTGGGATTTGTCCAGGCTTCCTGATTTTATGTTACTTGTATTGATTTTAGGCATATTGTGACGTCGCTCTTTTGATAACGATTTACGTAACTTTAAAAAAAAATTGATTTATTAAATAATAATACGAAGTTGTTGGATGTGTGTGTAAATGGAATGTTTAACTTTAAACATTCTTACAGGTATATATACTATTAGTATATATTATTACCTTTATAAGTATTTTATAATATGTCATAAAGCTTGTAAATAGCCTTAACAAGTTACAGTATATATTCATAATTACAGTATATATAGTATAAAGATGAATGTAAATGTACAACTATATATATATGTTTTAGATATATATAATAGTCTGTTAATATTTTAAGAATAGGTTGTATGTTTAATAATGTATATATATAAGAAGTGAAATTTTATGACTACTGTATATAGGATAAATATTTACAGTTTTTATATTGATCTTTTTTTTTTTCATAAGTGTATAGGTATACCAGTTTATATATATGTTAGGTAATTTTTTTATTGGTTGTGTAAGTATTAAGAAGTTTTACCGGCCTGTTTGAGTATTATATTCCCGTTTGTCATATATGTATAGAAATATAAATATACAAGACTAGTTTATATTTTTCATATATTCTGAAATATTTGCCTGATACTGGTTTTATAGTAAGTGTATAAAGGTTTGTAACCTTATATATTTATTTTACTTGCTTTTGTATAATATTTAATATATAAAGTTGTTTATATGTGTATATACAAACGTGTTGAAAGACCATATATTGTTATTGAATATTGATTTCAGAGAAAAATATAGATGTAATATTTATTTTGTTTCAGCTTATGTTAAGCCAATTTTGATTTGTTCTCCGTCAATTCCAAACTTCCAGCTTCGCTTGTTCGTCGATTTCGTGTCTATCGTGCTTTACTTTGAAATTCATGCGGGATTCGTAGCTCATTCCATTGTCAAATTCTATATAGCCTCGAAAGGTGAGCAATCACTCACGATTAACATTCTTGTATTTATTAAATTTGATTTCAATTGATACGACAATTGAAATATGATGTTGTAGTTATTTAAATTGTTATATATGCTATTATCTGTATATGTTCACCTGTGACATCTGACACCAGTATCTAGTATTTATATGCCTGTTATTACTATTATCTGTATATGTTCACCTATGACATCTGACACCAGTATCTGTTATTTATATTGATGATATATGCCTGTTATTACTATTATCTGTATATGTTCACCTATGACATCTGACACCAGTATCTGTTATTTATATTGATGATATATGCCTATTATTACTATTATCTGTATATGTTCACCTATGACATCTGACACCAGTATCTGTTATTTATATTGATGATATATGCCTGTTGTTATATTTTTAGTATCTGTTATCACTCTGCAAGTTCCCTGTTAGTATAGAATTCACTATGGGTTGAAATGATACATACCCGAACGGACTTTAGAATAGGAGAAAATCGTTATGGGTTGAAATGATAAACCCAAGCGATTTTCATTTGAATTGAAATTGGGATTATGGGTCGAAATGATATCTACCCGTATATATTTAAATTTCGGATGGAAATGATAAATATCCGTATCACTTAACCATATGATAAATATATATACAAACACCGTTGGTCCATATATATATAAATATTTTGAAATTGAATTCTATGGTTTTGGAAAGAAATATTTGGTTTTAACAAATGTTGATTTTTTTTAAAATTTATATATAAATGGTAATGATATATATAGATTTAATAGTGATATTTAATTTAATTAAGATGGATTTAATACATATAATATGTTAAGTATAAATTTATATTTTAAAATAGATTTTTGTAAAAATTTGAATAAGTTAAGGTTGGGAAGATAATTTGAATTTAGTAAAGAATTTTATTTAATTAAACCAATTTAAAACTTATTGGAATTTGGATTTAAGATATGATTTATAACTTGAGTTTGATTTAAATAATTTAATAAATATTTCTTGTTTAAATAAATTTAAGGAAATATTTAGAAAAAAAAATGAAATTTAAGGCTAGTTAAATGATATTGAATTTATTAAGTGAATATTCCCTGATTAAATAATAATAAAGTTAAATCAAGAGCTTTATGAAACTGTAAAATTTAACTTTTGAAAATGTTGAATATTAAAGCTTTGAAATATATTAAAAATTTAAATGGTATATTTAGAATTGAATTGAATTAATGAATTGAGCTTTGAATAAATTTGAATTTGAAATTTGAGTTAAATTGAATCGATTTGTGAGACTTGAGGAAATTGTAAATGCTTTACCTTATAAATTATTTAATCTATATATAATATTTTGGAAATAGATATATTTGAAATGAAAATGATATTTGGTTTTGAAGTATAACTAAATTTGAAATGACCACGGTGTTGTAGTGTATATTTCCACCTTGTAGATAGTTCCACGGATCCTTAGAGGATGGTTATCCCAAACATCCTTTAAGTTACCTGTATTTCAGTTGATATTTCACTTGAGTTGGATTTATTAGTATAAGAATGTTAATCCTGACTCGAGTGTTTTGTATTTTGCTTTACGCTCGGGTCAGACCGAGTGATACAGCATTTGAGACTCATCCTTGGAGTTTGGAGCTTCCTTTGGAGATCCAACTATCGCCTCAGCTTTCAGCTCTCCTAGTTGATTTGTTCAGAGAAGTCATCTATTCGTACTGAAGACTTCATTGTATTTGAGATATTCTGTTGTATTTTATTTCTAACTCTGATGTTTATATAGTAGCTTCATGAACTACTATTTTATCTATTCCGCTGCGTATTATTGTATTACTCTGTGTCTGTGATTCTGTGATTGATTTATTTACTGCATATGCTGAGTTTTGCCAAATTTAAATTAACAATCTGATATTTTGAATTATTCAAGTTAGACATGTGTGGATTTATTGTCGATTTGAATGGTCCAAAATAGCTGGTCGTTACAATAACTGTTATAAATATATATAACATTATTTATTTCTCAAATCATATTCAAATTTATAATTAATATTTCATAAATATTAATTTATTTTAATTAATTTATAACAATTGTAAACTAATTAAATCGTTCGGTCTTAAGGGAATTCATCATTTCGGCTGTGTAACTCTTGGGTGTAAATTTAGTCAGCGATTAACATCGAACTATTCTAATGTTCATGTTCACACGTCACTTAGCAGGTGGTGTGACATTATGGCCAAATTTATCGCTTACTCATTTTCGGTAAAAATACAATTTTAATTTAATAAGCATTACCCGGTTGTGACATTTGTTTACACCAATTCTCTTCGTCAAAACTATATCGCTTTGGACTTAAGGAATTTGGTAATGGTCAAAATTCCAACCTCATCCACATTCAACTTTATAGTCCAAATACAAAGTCCTTGGTTCAATAATAACAATTATTATTAACCGAACTGCTCTGGCCAAAGACTTTGACTTTGAGTTGACTATGATACTAACCGCATATAACCCAGGAGACGAATCCTCACTTGAATAGTGCTTCACTTCCAATACTTCCACTCAACCCAACTATAGTCACTCGATGGACACCATGCCATGATTTGGCTATAATCAAATCAGAGCTTTCATATTAAAGATCCACGGTATTCTCAAGTCGAGAGAACTGTGTCAGTCACATCGATATTTTCTGTTTGACCTTAGTTATATTAACCAACAGAAAACTATCGAGCGAGTCGTTCCATAGTTATCCAATAACTATTAGTACGTAACCCCTAGGTGCCCCCCAGCAGTCATGAGTAATACATTGCCCAACATTTGGAGAGCGTTACGTACTCCAGTCTCAATGGATACATCGATATCCAGTCTCGATGCATCTTGACTAGGATCATTTAAAATGGTATATTTGTTTCGTTGTGATAAATTACTCACGGTTATAACACTTTGTAACTACTATCACAAAATATACCATTTATGGATTTTTCTATTAAATATACTTTTAATTCAGTTAATTAATTAATATAATCACATTATATCAAGTATGTAATAAGTAGAAAATACCTTTTATTTCGAACAAGATTGGTCAACGAGTTAGATATATGTAACAAATTACATAATTGCCCCTAAAGCATACCCCTAACTCTATCATTAGAAATGCCATCTTTACATTCATTTTCCATATTTTGTAATCCTATAATGCAGCAATGACCAGCATAATCTGAATGGACTTAAGCATGGTTGCGGGTGAACATGTTTCGTCATAATCAACGCCTTGAATTTGACGAAATCCTTTCGCAACTTGCCTCTCTTTATAAGTCTCTAATTCCCCATCCGCATTTTCCTTTATCTTAAAACTCCATTTGCAGCTGATGTATTTTATTCCTTCGAGTACGTCCAATAAAGTCTATACTTTTTTTTCATACATGAAATCTATCTCGGATTTCATTTTGCCCCAAGCCATAGTGCAGAGTCTTTACTGTAGTGGTTGTTGGAAAGATAGAAGAGTGTCGTCATCTAAAACACAAGCCTCCTTCTCTCCATCCATGAAAAAACCATAGTATCTCTCTGCTATGCAAATTCCTTAATAGGCCTTTTAATAGGTTATGCGTTTTCATATATGGATGAACTAGGTTCTTTCACTGGTTCGGCCTCAGTGTTAACTTCTTGGATCTCATCCAAGTCTACAACTTCATTGTTAATTTCTTTTGACAGAAATTCCTTTTCTAAAAGACAACATGTCGAGAAACAATAATGTTTTATTCCTCGTTATTGTAGAATATATATCGTATTGAGCTTTTAGGATACCCTATAAACTTACACAGTACCAATCTGGTCTCTAGTTTATTCGGACCAATGTTCTTAACGTATGGCAGACAACCCCACACCTTCAAATACTTGAGTTGGGGTTTCTTACCATACCACATCTCATATGGTGTTTTAGGTACAAATTTAGTGGGCAACAAGTTTAACATATGTGCTACAGTTTCTATCGTATATCCCTAATAGGACAGAGGTAACTCGGCTATACTAATCATAGAACGAACCATATCTAACAGGGTTTGGTTCCTTCACTTCAACACACTGTTGTGTTGCGGAGTATAGGGTGGAGTAATATGAGAGATAATCCCATTATCTTTTAAATACTATTGGAATTCCTATCCAACATACCCACCTCCTCGATCAGATGGAAGAATCTTAATCTTGCGGTCCGTTTGATTTTCTACTACTTTTTTATATTCAACAAATTTCTCATAGACATCGGATTTGTTCTTCATAAGATACACATATCTTAATCTTGAGAAATCATCAATGAAGGTAACAAAGTAAGAACTATTATCTTTGGTAATTACAGGCATTGGGCCACATACATCACTATGTACCAACCCTAAGAGTTCATAAACTCTTTCATTGTTTCCACCAAAAAGGTGCTTGGTCATTTTAACTTTGAGACACGACTCATATGTGTCAAATGATTCGGAATCAAGTGGTAGGAGAAAACCTTCGGCTTTCAGTTTGTTTAATCGTTTCTCACCTAGCCTACATTGCCAAAGATAATTATCATTTATTTCGTTAGAAGGAATATTCACAGAACACGCATAATTAGTATTGATAACATAAGTGCCTTTTTTATGAATACCATCACAGACTTTATTTCCATTTAAACTAAGGTTCATAACATTATTTGCATAATGAAATATATATCCAGCATTAGACAATCTAGAAATAGAAATAATTCCACAATAAAGTCTTCTACAAAATATCAATTATTTAATATCAATACTACTCCGTTAGGCAAACATAAATGATAATATCTTATTGCCATTGCATGTACGATAGATCCATCAGTGACTTGGAGCCTCGTCTCTCCTTTTGCCATGCGGTGCTAGTTCCTAAACCCCTGTAACGAAGTAATATTTGAGTTACAGATCCTGTATGCAAAACCAACACATTTATTGATTACAAAACAATTTTGAATCATAAATATACCTAACGGAGCTGCAGAACCATTATACTTTCTTTCTCTAACGATTTTTAGGTAATCGGGACAGTTCCTTTTTTGGTGATCTTTCTTGTGGCAGTGGTAACATTCACCCTTGTCATTGGTCTTCTTACTTTTCTTACTCTTCGTACCTTCTCTTTTTTGCTTCTTCGAACCTTTCGAAGATGTCACATCACCTTTTACAGTAAGCACAGCCCCTTGATCCTTAGACGCAGACTCGACCGAACTCAACATATTGAGGAGTTCCACTAGATTCACATTCAATTGGTTAATATTCTAAGTCAGTATGAACGGTTCATACCGAGATGTAAGCTATGCTATCAGGGACGTAGGTGCTTTTTTGCAATTTTAATGTCCTGCCTTTTTATAATAGCACTTATTACGCTCCTTGTTTAAGGCGCTGCTTGAGCGCTGAGCTTTTCTTGGGGCACCAGAAAATGTCTTTTTAGTATAACTTTATTTACTTACTTGCCTAAATTAAATACACTTAGAATAAAATCATCTGGTTACTTTGTTTATTTATTATAGATATTTGAATTTCAAGAATTTCAATGCATGAATCATTTTTATATACCTTTTTTAAATATAAAACCAACAAATTAATAAATAATAAAAATTCTTCTTTATATTTAAGAATAAATATTAGTTTTTAATTTCTCACTACTTTGAAATTTAGCTTTACTAAATTCTTAATTTTTTATTTTAATTATGTTATCCTCTTTTAATAATTTCTTAATCAAACACAAAATAACCAGCAACAAATTGAAATTTATTTTATTCACTAGTATTGTAGTTTATTTTCCAAAGAATATTTGGTATACAAACATTCAATTATTGTCATAACACAATATTTACTAATATAAGTTTCGTTGCTTATATAAATTACAAAATTACTTGATTCATTTTTAAAGTCATATACGAAATATTTACACGTGTACATACATACATACGTATATATACAAACACCCAAATACGCACACACACACACATATCACTTATAGTAGACTAATATGCAGTGATTATTTAATCAACATCAATATAGTTTAACCAATAGTTAGTTATTTTATATAATTATTTAATTTGAATATTATTTGCGCAAAATGTATGTGACGAAGGCCTATTTTCGTCTAGGCTCTGTAAGGACTCTAAAGCTAATCTTAGCGCCTAGAGCTTCGCTCCGTCTCGAACAACATAGGGTTTAAGAGAACCAAGGATCAAATCAACTTGTAATGTATTGTTTATCTGTACGTTCAATTGCGAAAGCCCATCAATATAGCCTTTCATCATTAGTACGTAATCGTCCACTTTCTGTCCTTTAGTCTTTTTGGTATTGAACAACTTCATCGTAAGCTTGTACCATACGGAACGTGACTGTTCATCAAACAGGGTCTTGACACTACCAAATATCTCATTCGATATTGTTTTTGAGTATTAAAACAAGACTGCATGAGAAAATTTTAATTGTTAGTTTGTATTTTGTTTTTATGTACATTGCAAATTCTATTATAAAGTATGAGTATTCTTCTTCTTCCTTCCTTTTTTTGTTTACTTTTTGGTTATAATGGTATTTGGTTGACCAAAAAACCAATCAAATCAATTAAGCTTGATTTTTTGCATGCTTTTTTCTTCTTCTAATTTTTAGTGCCAGTTTGGTCTATTCTGTCTTAATATTAACTGAATGCCTGGACGATCTAGCTAGAGGTTATTCTCTCTATGAGATCCCGGTCTTATGAAATGTGACCAACACAGTCCTACTTGGATGAGGTCCACTTGACTATTACAAGTCCAAGTGTATGTCATCCACAGAGCCAGCCGACTCCCACAATCATATCTAATTACCGTGTAATATTCCTAATTGCAAGTAAACAAAATATATTGAAAAAGTTTCCATGAGAAATTAGTGTTTGGACAACCTGCCTTTTTACTTTTTCGTATGGTACAAAGGAACAAGATTCAATAATGTTGATATGCTGGGATATAAACCTTAGTACCGCAAGTAATATTCATTTCTGAAAATAGGTAAAAAAACTCCGCGTATGATTAGGGAAAACGAAGTTGTGGGTTGATCGTGTCCCATTTTGGATATTTGCTAGGCATGCCGGGCCGGCTTAACCACTTGGGTTTCCCTAGCCAACTTAAATTGGCTTAACCACTTTAGTTGTCCTAGGCAACTTAAAATTCAAGGGCGAAGCAGTGGGAAAAGTTTGACCAACCAAGGAATCGAATTGTATACCTCATAATGAACAAGCATGAGCACCACCATCTGATCAAGAAACATTTTCTTATCAAAAATCATATAGTTAGATTATAACTTTACATTTGTTTTCAAAAAAAATTTGGTCTTGTTGTTCCCACCTGAGGGTTGCCTTAGATGGCCATTTGGCCAGCCTAGCCTTGAAACCGGACCCGTAGGCATGTTTGCCTGTTGGGCGTGATTTCCATAGTGGAATAAGTATGTATAATATTAGGTACCATAAATAGACTAATTTCAAAATGGCTTTCTCTAGTTAATCCGAACCCGAGCTATGTTTTGTTAGAATTTTTTTTAATAAATTCTTTGTTTCTTTGTGTTTTTCTTTTAAGAGAGAAAGAAGAAGAGTGAAAGTGGGAATATGCCCACACCATGAAAATTTTATGATTGTATTTTTTGAAATGTAAGCCTCACAAGGGAATGGTTCGTGCTATGCAATGTCGTGCAGAGCAGGTACGGGTTTAGGTTTAGCGGGTACGGGTTTAGATTTAGGTTCAAATTAATTAATAATATTTTTGAATAGAATTTATATATTCAAAGCAAATATTTAGCCTAATAGAAAAGCCCAGAAATATTTCAAATCCTAACGAGTGTTAAGGACAGAAAAATCTTTAATGGACGTGTATTTTAAACGAAAAAATTATGGTCGCTAAAATAAACAGTTATGGCCGTTGGACCAAACATATACGACTGTTGTAAATGAACATGACTATTCATTGCCTATAAATAGGCATTTTGTTCCAAAACGAAAATCACTTCGTAATTTACTAGGGTTAGGGTTTGAAAATGTGGGGTTAGGGTTTGGAAAGACGGGACAGACCGCCGACTACAGGTGGTTGGGGAAGCGGCTGGAGTAGCTACGGCGGTAGGATGAGCCGACTGCAGGTGGAGCACTAGCTATTGGCACAAGGTTGTGGTGGTGAGTATCGATGTTTTGAGAAGCGCTATTTGGAGAGAGAAATATGTTTTGTCATTATAGCAAAAGTCTGAAGGTGGTGACCTTGCGATTGAAATTTGGTACTAGTTGTTCTTTAAAAGAAATATCCCTTTTAAAACTTTTAGTTCTGTTTCTAAAAATTCGAAAATTATGCTTTAATTCTAGTTTTTTAATGCAGTACATTTTTCCGTTTAAATTGGTAAGTATGCTATTAAATTTTCAGTGTTATCATAAATTTATAGTACATTCTTTATATTACATATGGAATACATGCTTTATTAGAAAAAAAAAATCATGTTTTAAAATTCTATCTTGTTCATTTGAGATTCTCAAAATTTTGATCAATTTAAAAAAATTCAAAATTTTTATTATGATTCCGCTACAAATTGACACAAGTATAACTACTTTTTTGAGAATATTTGATTTCTTATCAATTTATTTATTATCTTGTTGAATTTTTTTCCATTTAAATTTTTTCTTATGTTTATGTATTTTTTATTTTCTGTATATTCCTACTATTTTTCTTTTCAATATTTGAAGTGCAATTTTGGAATTTTGTCCGAATCAAAATTTTGACCGGATTCCGTTCAGGTTATGACCAGAATCAGAACGAACTTGCTAGAATAACCGGAATTCGACTAAAATTTTGAACCATGGTACCCATAGATCTTTGCTCACATTTGTTAGATATATACGAGTTACATGTATATCTATTACTTAAACTTAAAAGCACAATACTAGAATTGCTTATGTGGCACTACAGAATCCCGTAGTTTCAAAATTTCCTACTCCCAGGCTGTTTCTTTTTTCCATCGCTTAAAAAAGATAAAACAATTAAAATACCACTGAGTATAACCTTCCGTGTGTCCTCCCACGTCTCAAATCTTTCCTCAATTTCTGAACAACCGCTCTCAAACAAAGCCTTTAACTCAACAATGGCATCCTATATTTGTTATCATCCTAATTTTCAACTGCTCTTCAACTTTCACATCCCCACGTCAGCTTTACCTTCCTATATTTTCTTCCTTCTCTACCGTATACAAACCCTAAGTAGTTACCCCTAATTTGGTATTTATTCAACTGTTTTTTCACCATACCGCCGCTTCTTCTCCTCGTAGTGGTTTGTCCTCATCGTTGATAGCCCTAATTTCGTTAGCTTTGCTGAAATCGAATCACCGACGAAGTGAGGTGTACTGCGTTGAGCCACTGCTTCCGTAAGATGCATCAGATGGCAAACTGAAGTATTAGTCGAGGTTTAGATCCACGAATGAACGACAACAGGATATTTTGGGAATTAAAAGGTATAATTTACCGATCTACTACTCCTACAATTTGCTTCTCAATTACTATTATTTTTCAAAATTTATTTTTCCATGTACCTTATTCTCCACCGCTGGGATGTAATTTCCATGGTTATCTATCAGGGATGGACCAATCTGTTGTAACTGGTGGACTAAATGATTACTTATCAAACTGTTTGCACCGACTTTGTTACATTTGTTCTCTTATTACAATTTGGTGTATGCTGTTTGGATCTCATATGATTGTGAGCAGATGTTTTTAAATGTGTACATTAATAATTTAAACTTTGGTTAGGATAATTTGTTAATGACAAATTTCAAAAGAGGTGCTTCTACTTATCTGATTGATTGTGTCGTGCTGTCAAGATTAAGCCTTATTGGATTAATCTAACACAAAAACTACAGTTATTTTAACTTATGCTTTATGTATAGATTATCATATATTATTATTACCAATTGATGTGTGCTGTTTTGTTGTTGTTGTTAATATTTTGCTAAATCTACACTGACTTCCTCTTTTAAATTAAAATTTAAATTACCATTAATTGTTAGTCCCAATTGTTTTTTGGGTTAAATTGGAAATTCCCCAAACAATTTTCATTTTTTATTTGATTTTCTTCACTAACATTTTTATTCTACTTTAGTCATTCCTTTATGTTATATGCTGTATTTTTTTAAGCATAAGAGTTCAAATTTTGTCGATACATAATGTTTCATATTTTGATAAAAATAAAGAAGGTACATTTACCATCTTTGTTAAAATGATACAACCTTAAAATAAGATTTTGTGAGTTCATAATGTTTCGTATTTTTACTTCTATTTTATACATTTAACTAACATTAAACTTTTACTATTAACTATTTTTTCCTTCATTATTTGTTGTAACGTTAGACTTATGCAATCAGTTTCACTATTAACTCTTTGCTTATCATTATTAAATCATTATTAATTGGTTAACATATTTAGTATTTTAGCAACTGAAATATTTTAAAACCTACTGCTTTCAAATGCACATAGATTTGTACTTTCATTTTATAGATTTAACTAACATTAAATTTTTACTATTAATTGTTCTGTCTTTTATTATTTGTTTTAACGCTAGAGTTCTACAATCAGATTTCAGTATTTATTTGATATTCAGCCGTTCATGAAATTATGCTCTGCTTAATTTATTTCAGCCATTCTTGTGTCTTATATAAAATAATACTTTTTTATTACCTCCTCCTTTCATTAAATAATGAAGGAGTACTTTTTTTCCATGTGATACGTACCTTAAATTAAGATACAGTCACGTTATTCTTTACTGTTCAATCTTTAATCATCCTTATATTATAGATGCCTCTACGTTATTTGATTGATTGTGTCATGGTCTAAAGGTTAAGCCTTATTGGATTAATCTAACACAAAACTAGCAGTTATCTTACTGATAGTTTATGTACTTATTATCATTTATTATTATCGCCAATAGGTGTGTGTTGTTGTTGTATTATTAATATTTTGCTAAATCTACACTGATTTCATATTTTAGATTGAACTTTAAATAACCTTGAATTGTTAGTATTAATTGTTTTTTGGGTTAAATTGGATGTTCCCCAAACAATTTTCATTATTTATTTGATTTTCTACAGTAACATCTTTATGTCATATATGTTGTATTGTTTATAAGCATAACAGTTCAAATTTTGTCAATACAACACGATTCACATTTTCATAAAATAAAGAAGGTACATTTGTCAACACTATGAATGATATGAAGAAGCCACACAGAAGACGCAATACAAATTTATGTTTACTGTATGCTTGATTATTAAATTATGTTTATCGTCCAATGGTTGAAACTGTGTATTTTCTACTTACTTAGCGACATTTGCAACCCCATCGAAATACAATTTTTCATAAATGTTTATTAAGTAGAGTGAATTAGTGAAAAGGATAAGGTTGGAAAAAAAATTGGACCAGGGACACCGCCTAAAATATTTAGTCTGGATGACAATCATTAACAAAATGCTATATCGATATAGCATTATTTATATAAATGCTAAATTAAGTCAACATTATATTTACAGCAAAAATATTATATTTACAATAAATGTTATATTCATATAACATTACTTTACAACAAATATATATATATATATAGCATTACTTTGTCCTTCAACCTAAATTTTTTGACTCGTGTCCTTGGTTCAACAAAACCTTAAACTATTTACTCTTAACCTATTTTCCTACCCAAGTATTTAAACTAACAAAGCATATGCTTCCCACTATTCCTTTTGGACTCCTACTAGAATGTTCTCACCTTTAACATTAAGCTTTTCGTCACACCAACTTGCATCCAATTAACCTAGAATATCACTGCATCCTCACCTTGACACTCTAGTAGAATTCTAAATGTACCTATACACCTGCACAAATGACTTTGCAATTAAAATCCCGTCTAGGATAGCGATGGTTAAAAAGTTCTGCACTCGATCAATCTACCACCAATCAACTAAGCAGTTAGATGCTGATAATTGAAAATGTAATATCTCCATCTCAATTCGAAATATACAAAATTATAACAGTGTATGATAGCCATCATATAAATGATATATGGGTGAAGAAGACACTTTTAAACCCGAAAGTAGGCAAAACGTCGAACCATCCGCTATTATCAAGGCAGCAGAAGTTAAATTTGATAACAGAGTTAGTTCTTTCATTCATTCAAGCATTTAATACTAATGAAAATTTAATTATTATTATGTAGTTAGATTCTAATTAACTGGCAGTAAAATGTGTTAATTTGCTGTTAGAGGATGCCTTAGAGGAAATACTCTAGCCATTGAAGCAATTTGAGCAAGAAGCAACCATGCCTATAGAAAAAGTAAGGTACAATATATATTGAATTTGTTTAGTTTGTACTTCAGTAATTTTAGTAGAGTAGTTTAAACATGCAACATGCATTAGTGCGATTAGCTCAGAATATTGAAGCTGCTTGCAAAAGCTGTTCGAGAAAGAAGGTATCTCTACTTTCAAAGGATATACAATTTTACATGATTATATATGAAATATCTACAGTTATGTTTTGACTTTTATGCCAACCAAGCAACCGCTTAGAGACACTAACTTTGTGCCCTGCAAATAAAAAATAAGTTGAAATACAAAAATATTATGTGTATCAATCTATTTATTTTTATTTTATTTATTGTAAAGAAAAAATGTTAGACCCCATGTCAGATTTTATCTAAGCTTCCAAATATCTTGAGAAGTCACTATAAGTGTAGCATTTTGATTTTGGTACACGATCAAATTCAGGATTACATCCAACAACAAGATTCTCAACATATAAAGCTAGCTCTAACCGGGCAAGAGCTTGAGCAAGTAAAACATCATGTATTATTTACAATTTTACACTATATTCCATTTGTTTATTATGTTACATCTTCCTAGGCTTTGGATAATATGATTGCGTACTTAAATGTCTAACACATGAGATTACTAATATGCTTTGGGATCTAATCTGAAATTTAGATGGATTCAAAGATATAAGAGTGATTTTCATTGTTATGAACATGATCGGTATTCTGTTATATTGAAATAACAAGCTAAATGCAAGGGTTACACGTAAGCAGAGATTCAAGCCTCGGTGAGATCCGCCCTATTGGATTATTATTGGATTTGTTAATTTAGGTATATTTACCACATTATTAGTTACCCATGAATTTGTATCTTGCAACGCTCTAAAAGATTGTACCTTTTTTGACCTATCACAAGACTAATATTTTTTGGTTTGATTCATATACAACTCTTTACATAAATTATAGTAGCTGCTGCCTTTGAGATAGAGTATGCATTTTTCAGTATGATGAGGATGTACCAAGAACTCTACTCCAGCGTCAACAAGGAGTGATACAGGAAAGAAGGTTGAACATTTCAATACACAATGATCTCCAGAAACCCACTTATCAATTACCACCAGCTCTTTTTTTAAGCTTTCTATTTCTTTGTTTGAAATTTAACTATATGTCCATTTGTTTATATTTTGTTACTGTGTATGTTGCTGTATTATGTTTTCATTAACAATTATTTGTTTGTTCTTTCAAAATTTGTTCATACCTTGAAATATGTTTGTTTCTGTGCACATTCATTCATTTTATTGAACTTTTTCACATATTAATATTGTTTTTTGATTTTAAAATGATGCTGCTAATCTTAAAAGAGTGCATTTTCTTACACCTTCGGTTAAAAGTGGCTACTTTCAATATTTTTTGGTATATGGCCATCTCACCATTTCTATAAAATGATTGCTACATACAGAGGTCTACACGACCAACCTGATTCTCACCTATCACTGCCTACATTTCATCTAAATTTCTTCCTTTCCCACTAACTCAGTTTTCCACAAATATTGTACGTATTCTTATGCCATATAAAAACAAGTAAACTTCAACTGTAACTTTGTAGAAGATTCGGGCATTGTATCAATAAAATTTGCTTCCATTTAGTTGTTATAATATCATGCTGAAAATATGTTATAAACCTACTGTGCAAACAAATATTACCACTCAACATCGACCATTATTTATATTTCAACCTATATTAATTTAAGAACTTTCACTACCACAAGATAATACAAGAATGATTACAAACTGGAATCAACACACTAAAATTATATTTTTGTTGTTGAACCCAACTTTGACCCGTGTGCGAAACATGAGTTCCAACCTAGTACTTATAGATAGTTCCCTCACCAAAGTTCTGTCCTCGTTCTCTATTTTCTTTTTTATCAACCTTTAGCTACTCTCATGACTAGGCCTAGAGTCAGGTATTAGAGGACATGTTAACAAAATAGCTGGATATTTGAGAGCTTGGAGATTGTGATCTTCAGAATCATGATCTTTAGTTATCAATTTATTGTTTTATGCACTTTATACATTATTTGAATATGAGATCATGTACTATATTTGATATATCATTCAGTACACAGATTGTATTGGAATGATGCATTATGATTATATCGTCAAATTAGTTTTATTTTCATATTATACCTCATATAGAATGTCTCATATTTTATCTGCATATGTTTATGTTGGCATACTGTATATTACTATTTCGCTATGAGGTTATATCGATATATCATATGAGATAGTTTTGTTCAAATTTTCCCATATTCGAAATCATATGGGATTGTTTAACGTTGTTTCAGGGTATCGTAAATGATGGGTTATTACAGTCTAGTTTGAGAAGGGTCAAAATACTTGTAGTAGAATCAGGTCACCTTCGCTAGTTGTAAACGAATTTAATAGTTTGGACTAAATAGCACTTTCTCCTCTACATAACTAATTCATTTATGAATACGAGTACATATGCATGTCCAGGTGGGCCTGCATTTAATCACAACGTGCATGCATTTCTAGTTGTACCCGTGGAAGTAGTTTTGATAGTAGCATCAACATATTTGAACTCCACCTAGGCAGAAGCTGCTATTTTTTTGTTCAGACTGCAATAACATCTTCGTACTAACTCGGAATCAGGCGAGACTTCCATTGATGAACTCCCATCTAAATTACAGGCAATAAGGAACACTCAGATACTTCATCTAGTGAACGTATACCGTAGTTCTCCATGGTGACTAATAGTTGTACTTAGAAAGTAACAAGCTACATCCCCGTATTTGAACTCCGCCTAGGAAAAAGCCGCTATTTTTTTTGTTCATACTACAATAACTTCTTCATACTAACTCAGAATCGGGCGAAACTACAACCGATGAATTTCTACCTAAATTACGAACAATATAGAACACTCGGATACTTCAGCTTATGAACATATATCGTAGTTCTACATGGTGATTAACAGTTGTACTTAGAAAATAACAGGCTATATCCCTACTTCAACGCTCATTGTAGTTCCCCATGGTGATTAATAGTTGTACTTAGAAAATAACAGACTACATCCTCATATTTGAACTCCACACAGGCAGAAACCGCTATTTTTTTCTTCAGACTGCAATAACTTTTTCATACTAACTCGGAATCAGGCAAAACTTCGACCGATAAACCCCCCACCTAAATTACGGACAATATAGTACACTCGGATACTTCATCTAGTGAACGTATACCGTAGTTCTCCAAGGTAACAAATAGTTTTACTTAGAAAATAATAGGCTACATCCGTGTATTTGAACTCCGCCTAGGCAGATGCCACTATTTTTTTGTTCATACTGCAATAACTTCTTCATACTAACTTGGAATCAGGCGAAACTACGACCGATGAACTCCCACCTAAATTACGGACAATATAGAACACTCGAATACTTTAGCTCATGAATGTATACCGTAGTTCTCCATGGTGATTAACAGTTGTACTTAAAAAATAACAAACTATATCCCTACTTCAACGCTTACTATAGTTCTCCATGGTAACTAATAGTTGTACTTAGAAAATAACATGCTACATCCTCCAAAAGCCGCTATTTTTTTCTTCAAACTACAATAACTTCTTCACTAACTAGGAATCAGGAAAAACTTCGACCGATGAACTCCCATCTAAATTACAGACAATATAATACACTCAGATACTTGATCTTGTGGACGCACACTGTAGTTTTCCATGGTGAATAACAGTTGTACTTGGAAAATAACAGGCTACATCCCCGTATTTAAACTCCGCCTAGACATAAGCCGTTATTTTTTTTGTTCATACTACAATAACTTCATACTAACTCGGAATCGGGCGAAACTACAACCGATGAAGCCGCTATTTTTTTTCCATCAGATTGCAATAACTTCTTCATACTAACTCGGAATCAGGCAAAACTTCGACCGATGAACTCCAACCTAAATTATGGACAATATGATACACTCGGATACTTCATCTTGTGAACGCACACTGTAGTTCTTCATGGTGACTGACAGTTGTACTTAGAAAATAACAGGCTATATCCCCACTTCAACGCTCACTGTAGTTCTCCATGGTGACTAATAGTTATACTTAAAAAAAATATGCTACATCTTCATATTTGAACTCCGCTATTTTGTTTTGTTCATACTACAATAACTTCTTCATACTAACTCGGAATCAGGCAAAACTTTGATCGATAAACTCCTACCTAAATTACGGACAATATGGTACACTCGGATACTTCATTTTATGAATGCACACTATAGTTATCCATGATGACTAACAGTTGTACTTAGAAAATAACAGGCTACATCCCCATATTTGAACTCCGCCTAGGCAGAAGCCGCTATTTTTTTTGTTCATACTGCAATAACTTCTTCAGACTAACTCGAAATCGGACGACATTTCGACCGATGAACTCCCACCTAAATTACGGACAATATCGTACACTCGGATACTTCATATTGTGAACGCACACTGTAGTGTTTTACATGGGGACTGACAGTTGTACTTAGAAAATAATAGGCTATATCTCCACTTCAACGCTCACTGTAGTTCTTCATGGTAACTAATAGTTGTACTTAGAAAATAACAGGCTGCATTCTCATATTAAACTCCGCCTAGTGTAGAAGCTGCTATTTTGTTTTGTTCAGACTGCAATAACTTTTTCATACTAACTCGAAATCAAACAAAACTTCGACCTATTAACTCCCATCTAAATTACAGACAATACGGTATACCCAAATACTTCATCCTGTGAACGCACGCTATAGTTCTTCATGCTGACTAACAGTTGTACTTAGAAAATAACAGGGTATATCTCCATATTTGAATACTATTTCTCTATTAGATGTAAAATGATATATTTGGAACTTCAAAAGGCACCCAGTAAATCTATTAAATGAATTCTCTTTATTAGTAGTAAAGATAGTTGCTCCATAAATTCTTGCTAATCGTTTGGGAGGACGAGAATTAATTGCTTCTGTCTGTCACTGAAACATGCAACAATTTTAACGCCATACGTTCTTGTTTCCTTTTCATGTTTTTGTGTTTTGGATGACTTGAGTTATTTTGTTGTTGGGATAGTGGCTGTGTACAAAAAGTAGGCTGTCTATACCACCAACTGATATCTCATTTTTATGATGCATAGACGAAGCTTCTCCAAGATCATTCCCAACAACAAAAGTCAGTTACTTTATGACACAAATATTTCTTTAAATAAATTCGTATGACCATGATTGCAGTTCAGTTGATAAGAAATTAATTTTGTCCATCCATACTTATCCAACGTCGGATAACTAATAACGCAAGATTCACCTAGCCAACCTTGACAATTACTTATGAACCCGAAATAGGGCTCATGACCCACTGACGGGGGTCAGTCAGTGAGTTACCGACACCCTCTTGCGAATCCTCTATTCAACCCCACTCCGCTGTCTAATGATACCTCATATCTCTACCAAGCACAAGATTGCATGTGATGAAATAGTAGTATTGTTTACCCTTGACAGCGTTGACATCAATCATGTTCAATTCTGTGGGTCTTTACAGAAACTGATCACCAAGTTGTACATTAGTTTTCAATCATTACCACTGCACCAACCAATTCGCTGTATTTAATTAAATGCACCACCCATGGATGTTCAAAACAAAGATTCTACTGTGTCCGGCATCTAATTACATGATTGAACATGCAATTAAATTGAAATATGTTGTTATATTATAGCAGTGTGTATAATTACATGATTTCAGCATTAATTGACATTATATCCTCACGTTAACTTGGTTATCATGATGTGATCTGTGCAGTAGTTAGAGAGATTGAATGCACTGGTGGAGCCATTGATTGCCTAGCTGAAGCATGCGTCCTTTTTTTATTACCTTGCGTTGCAATTCTGTATGTGTGCGTGTATAACATGTTTTTCTTCATGTGATAAATCTGCGTTTTTTTGGCCAACAAATCTAGATGATGTTTCTGTTAATATTGCAATATTTTGGGTTGGTTTCAATTATTGTACCCCACGATAACGCTCCAATTTTAAATACGAGTGTTACGGTATGCGTTTCGTGCGTGAATTATTTTTCTAATAAATTGTATATGTTTAAATCAATATAAAAAAATGATTTTTTATTTTCAAATAATATTAAGATTTGTGTATTAGTAAATAAGTATTTTGAATTTGTAAAGATAGTTTAATTTTAGATAGTATTTTTAGATGCGTTTCGAATTTGTAAAGCATGTTTAATTGTTAGATTCTACTTTTAGATGCGTTTGAATTTGTAAAAAAAGTTTAATATTAGATCATATTTATAAGTGATTAAGATTTAATAATATATAGAGCGATGTTTTTGATAATTCACGTTGATACAAAAAACGTATGAATGTAACAACCCTAACCTGAAGGCTATGATGAACAAGGTCTGCGGTGAGAAGACTGAGAAAAGAGAAGGGATTGCAACTGAATTGTGTTCACGAGAGAAGGCAACAGTAATCGAAGAGTAGAAATGGTGCATCAGAAATAAGCATGGAAACCTGGGAGGCATATCAATGTGTATGTGTCAATGTGTTTTGTAATCTCAGTAGTGTTGGGCTTATTACTTATGCTTGTATCATAAGTGTTTGAATTGTAATTGGGCCGAGTATGTGTGGCTTAACGTCTATAAATAATGTTGATAAGTGTTGTAATGAACAAGAGAGAAATTTGAAGCAATAAAATTCCAATTTTCATTTTTACTGATTGTAGAATCACTATTCTTCATTTCCAGTTGTACTTCTTCCTGTTCCCTTCAGTTTGCTATTGTTTCTTTGCAACTTAACGTCTCTGTTCTTGAATCTGCATTTAACTTTCATGTTAATTTCATTTCAGTTCTTTGTTATTATCAGCCATCATTTCCTTGTTTTTCAAATTGCAATTGTTTTCTTGTCATATTCAATTTAGTTGTCACTATTTATCACTTGATCTCAGTTTTAACAATCTGTAGCTTGCAATTCATCTTGTTCTTTTGTCATATCAGTTCTCTGTTTTCTTTTTACCTGCATCCGTACATATGTCAATCTTGTTTTCTTGATTGTTTGATCTTATCATTTTTCTTATTTTTGTTCAAGATTCTTGTTTACTGATTCTATCCTAGTGACCTGAAAACTTGTATCTTGTTCAGCCACTAAATTCTTGTTTTTTTTTGAAGAAAATCACTTGGTTCTTGAGAAAACTGTTGTTCCATTCTTGAATATCTTTACCCAAAATTCTTCTTCGAGTAAAACTCTATTTTTTCCCACTTTTACTTCGAGTTACCTTCCATTTTTACCCGTTCTTGAATTTTCTGAAGTAATCTGTGCACGTGCACAACCCCAAACCATCATCTTCTTCCCAAAACTTATCATCACCATTTCAGATCCTCCTTGCAATCGCCATGGCCAAGAATCCAGATCAACCTGGGCCTTCCAATTTGGTATCAGAGCAGACATCGGTCTTTAACAACCATCCCACACTCGATCCTGATCAAGTCCAAGATCCAAACCCAAACCTAAACCCCAATTCTGATGATCCATGGCCGCGACAAGAGGAGATTAACAATCGTACAACTTATACTCTAAGAAATTTGGAAATCACGACTAGAAACTTGGAATTTACTGTTCAGAATTTGGATAAAAAATTCGATCAATCGACCAAAGATCTGCATACAAAATTTGAAGGTGTACATAATATGTTAACCACACTTATCAATGAAAATTGCCATGACAGAAACCTTTTTAGACCACCCTCAACCACTCATCCACCTCATGCTACTTTCCAGTCTTATCCTCCTCCTCCGGCGCAAACTGTACATCCGACGCAGCCACCGCCACCTAGGAATATACCCCTCTTTAATACTCCTCCAAGATATCCTCAAGAACCATTATTTCCTCAACAACCCAGAAACCCACCTCCTTATTATCATAATCATCTGCCATACCCTAACATCAAACTTGATTTTCCTACATATTCTGGAGAAGAAGGAGTAGCAGATTGGCTGAGACAAGTAGAACAATACTTCAAATTTCATCATACTGAAGAACATCAATGGGTCGAGATTTGTTCTTTTGCTTTGAAAAAAGAGGCCTTGCAGTGGTATCATTGGTATGTAAACACGGTAAATAATCATGAATCATGGGCAGTTTTTAAAGAAGAGATACTGGTCAGGTTTAATTCATAGGAAATAGAGAGGCCATTTGAAACCCTGTCTAAACTCAAGCAACACACAACAGTAAGAGCTTACTTGAGCAAGTTTGAGCAATTACAAGCCGTAGTGGAAGCTCTTCCCTCAAAGTACTTACTTGTAACGACCCGTATTTTTACGGATCAAAACATTCTAAAATGATTGTCCTTTGGTTGTATTGTTGTTAAGTCATTTCAGGTTTTGGCAGAATTTTGCTTAAGTCCTAAGTCGTAGCCGACTTAGGAGTTTTGGACGAGTTAAGCAACAAGTCTGGGCGAGTTAATGACTAAGGTGTAGGTCGGTGACGACCTAAGGTAGATAGGGGAGTGGTTTAGGTCGGTTGACAGTTTGGGGCGACTTAAAGGTTGTGCCGAGTTAACGACTCATAGGATGGACCGACCTAAGATTTAGACGACCTAAGAGTTTCTCCGACTTATTGTAGTTAGCGGTTTACCGGGGTAAGCGAGTTAGTGGGATGACCGACCCATAGGAGTACCGACTTATAAGCGAGTTAAGGATAGGTCGGCAGAGTAATTGAGTCGGTAGGTCGCCTCCTATGTTAAGTCGTAACCCAGTTACGAGTTAAGTCGTAATTGTATTCCTTCGTATGTCATAGGTCGGCAAGGCACTTAGGTCGGCAACGACCTAAGTTAAGTCGCGCCTATGTGTTAAGTCGCAGATGCACATTGTTGAAGGTCGTTAGGACTTGGGTTTTGAGGCTGTATGATGAGTCTGAGACTTCGTTAGGTCGGCAAAGCTTTAGGTCGTAGGTCGGCATGGTGTTAAGTCGACAGCGACTTAAGAAGGCAGCCGAGTTAAGGATTTCTGCTATAAATAGGAGGGGGTTGGCTTCATTTTTGGAATCCGGATTTTTAAGCGACGAAGTGCTTCCATTTTGAGAGCTCGACTTCTACACTTCTTCACTTCTTTTCTCCACTCTAATCTAGTGCTTCCATCCATCCAAATCGAAGATCAAGATTGAAGATTCAAGAGCTTAGATTGAAGATCTTCATCTTTTCAAGAGAGATTTCTTCATTTGAAGCGGATTTGTGATAGATCAAGCTTCATCCTTTGCTGTCCAGATCTGAAGCGTGTTGATTTGGGTTTGTTTAGGTGATTTGGTGAGTGGTGATTATCTCTCACACGGATCCAAAGGAGTATATCGGATTGTTGGCTCGATTTGGTGTTAAATTAGAGATTTCCATGCATTTTCTTCATCCTATGTGTAGATCCATATAGATCCATTGTTCATGATGATGTTACATCCATTTTATCATATGTTAACCTATGCAAGTTCATTCATCAAGTTTGTAGAGATATAATCCATGTTTTCATGCTTATTGGACTTTCAACTCTTTAATTACGAAAATGTCATTATTGTTATAATTGTCTACTTAGATCATATTTGAATGCTTGATTGCTTGGATTGATGTTTGATTTGATTGATTGTTATGAACTAGATGATTGATGATTAGATTTAGATCGAAGATGATTCAAAAGCTAAGGGAAAGGCTCTTGAATTGGAAAAGCTGCTCGTGGCATATGTAGCGGGATGATGAAGCTCTTATGCATAGATTTGATGATGTGATGATGAGATGAGGCTTTGCGAGGATGTAATGAAGCGAGGCAACCATGTGATGAAGACTTGGTCTAATCCAGACGGGATCATTCCAAGCATGTTGATAACTCGGTGATATGATTCCAGTTGAGGATAATGAATGGATATGAGAATAGTCGTCGAGGAGGATGACTAGGAGGCTTGGATAGCATCGTTGTTGAAGGTTCTAGCATGCTCTAAGCAAGAGTACGTTTGGGCAGATTCGATAGTCCCAACGGCCAACTGTTGATGGTCGAGTACTCTGGGCAGATTCGATAGTCCTAGGCACGGGCTGCGACGACGTGCGGAAGTTATGTCTAGAACCGGGGTTTCCATTAGCCCTTGACGGACGGCTGAAAGAATGTGCCGGTCATTCAATTAACGGTGATATCGAAGCAATGATAACAGTGATAGCCAGAGTCATGGATGTTTGGTTGTATCGTCATTCGGACCCAAGAGCGGTATTTTCTGGGTGCTTATCTGATTTAGGCCTTGGTACTTGGAAAACATCGCCCTTGACTCGAGTGATAGTAGCTTTACTTTAAATTGTATGCTCTGCTATGTTTGCTTCTGCTTAGTGTGTGTCTGGGGGCTATCACTGTAGAATGAGGTTGGAGTGGGAGGGTTGTATTCCTATTCCTTTTCCTTTATGCTCTTTTGGTATGTTGTTAGTTAATTTATTGCTCACTAAGACTGTTGTCTGACTCAAGGCTTTATGTTTTAATTCTTATTGCCTTGGGCTGTTCGTCCATTTTGGGACGGGCAGACTAGGTAGCAGGTGACAGGTGTTGTTCTCTTCTCACGATGCTGATATCGAAGACGAGCTGGATGGTTGCATATTTTCTTCTTATTATATGTACTGGATATTCCGCTGTTTTGTATTCTCTGAGAGATATGTAGTGAGGCTTGATGTATTGACTATGTGGATGCTTGTATTCAACTATTATGGAGTTTTATATGATGTCATTTTGTTCTGTAAAGCTTCACTATACATATGTTCTATTGTATTTTGTCCATGCGCTGTGAGTAATACGATAGATTCTGTCGTTTTAATCTTACCTTGACAATCGTCCATGGTCGCCTGGCACACTTTACAGCGCTCTATCCTTAGATTTGGTGCAGGGGTCATGGGCGGTCGTCACATTTGGTATCAGAGCATTGGTTAATCGATTTTACCCAACGCTCGCTGAAGTAACTACGTATGAGAGACGTAATTGTATTTTGATGGATGATTACTATATATAATATAGTAGCTTAGTAGGGTTTGAGTCCTTTGTGCAGTTGTTTCTCTAGATGTTCTAATCATTCCTTTTTATAGATATTGAGAATGAGTCGAAGAGGGAGACCAGCTGCTAGGGAAGGCCGTGCTACTGAAGAGACTGCTGATTATGCAGCCATGTTCAAAGCTATGATGACTTCGATCATGAGAAGGATACCAGTTCCGGGGGCAGCAGTAGATGTTGGAGTTCAAGTCCAAACTCCGAAACCAGTGGATTTTGCCAAGTTGTGCAAGGACTATACTGCTCTAGGAGGGAAGGTTTTCTTGGGAACAGAATCTACTATCGAAGTCCAGAGATGGATAGATGCTTATAGAAGGATCTTTGGTGATTTGGGAATTGATGATGCAACTAAGAGGAAGTTGGCATCAAGGCAGCTTCAAGGGAGAGCCTCTGATTGGTGGAACTCTATTACCATCACTACTCCGGAAGAAGAGGTTACTTGGGAGCAATTCCAAGTCAGATTTGAAGCTAAGTTCATTTCTACAGCTCAGAAGTCTGTTCTGTTCAAGAGGTTTGTGGAGCTCAAGCAGGGTGGAAGATCTGTTCTTGAGTATGTTTCTGAGTTTGAAGCTTTATCCAAATATGCCCGGTCATATATTGAGTCTGCTTATCAGAAGAATGAGAAGTTTGTGACTGGCTTGGATAGTTATCTTGGGAGACAGTTGGTGGATCATTTGGACGATTCATTTGAGAAACTTGTGGAGAAAGCTCTTAGGCATGAGAGTCTGTTTCCTAAGGAAGGATCTGTTGTTGCTGTGACTAGGGAAGAGACTAAACCCCAGCAGGGTGGAAACAAGAAGAGGAAGCAGCAGCAGCAGAAGGGTAAGGATGGCCAAAAGAAGCCGAAAAGCGAGGTGACTTGCTACAACTGTCAGCAGAAGGGCCATTTCTCGAAGGATTGTAGGAATCCTAAGGTGCCGATGAAGTGTCACAACTGTGACAAGCCGGGACATTTCAGGAAGAATTGTCCAGAACCAAGGAGGGACAAGCAGATTGTGCAAGCTTATGCTTTAGGAGCTGTTCCGTCGTCTTCGAAAGCTCCTACTGCTGAAGAGAAGGGAAAGAGTGTGGTGGTTCAAGGTACTCTTTTCCTATGTGGTGTTCCAGTTAGATTTTTGTTTGATACTGGAGCGTCGCATTCGTTTGTTTGTAATGAACTCGTAGGCCGGTTAGGTTTGGAACCGGATATTGTTGATAGGCCATTGGTTGTGACTAATCCAGTTGGGGGTTCGTCTTGTTTGTGTATGTTATGCCGTGGTCTAGTTATATCGAGTCATGGTTGCTCTTTTGTTTGTGATTGCTTTGTTCTGAACTTTGCGGGGTTCGGAATTATCTTGGGTATGGACTGGCTTAGGAAGTATGCGGCTAAGGTTGATTGTGAGAGGCTGGAGGTGACAGTCGAGAATGTGGAAGGGCGAAAGATTGTGATACGATGTAAGCATGAGGAAGGCGTCTTCATGAGCTTCATGTATTCGCTAGTTGTTCCACGGGATGGACTGTCCTCAGTGCCGATCGCTAATGGATTCGAGGATGTCTTTGACGAAGTCAAAGGGTTGCCGCCGCATAGAGAGATCGAGTTTCGTATAGATCTAGTTGAAGGAGCCAGACCTGTTGTGATGCCTCTTAGGCGGATGGCGCCTAGGGAACAGCAAGAGTTGAGGGTGCAAGTTGGTGACCTTTTACAGAAAGGATTCATTCGGCGTAGTGTGTCCGAGTGGGGTGCACCAGTTGTGTTTGCAACCAAGGCAGATGGATCGTTGAGATTGTGTGTGGATTATCGTGAGCTGAATAAGGTGACTAAGAAGAACAAGTATCCATTGCCGAGAATAGATGACTTGTTTGATCAGCTTCACGAAGCTAAGGTGTTTTCTCAGATGGATTTGGCAACGGGATTTCACCAGTTAAGAGTAGCTAAGGATAGTGTGCCGAAGACTGCTTTTAGGATACCATCCGGTTTCTTTGAGTGGCTGGTAATGCCGTTTGGATTGACTAACGCGCCAGCATATTTTGTGGATCTTATGAATAGAGTGTTCAGAGATCAGTTGAACAAGTTCGTACTTGTGTTCGTGGATGATATTCTGATTTATTCCAGAACGGAAGAAGAACACAAGACGCACTTGCGTATTGTTTTGGAAATCTTACGGAAACATCAGCTGAAGGCTAAGTTTTCGAAGTGTCACTTCTGGAAGAGTGAAGTGAGGTTCTTAGGCCATGTGATTTCTGGAAATGGAATAGCGGTTGATCCCGCTAAGGTGGCAGCAATCCAGGATTGGGTTAGACCTAAGAATGCATCAGATGTGAGAAGTTTTCTTGGATTGGCAGGATATTATCGACGGTTTATCAAAGACTTCTCCAAGATAGCTGCACCGTTAACAGGATTGACGAAGAAGAACCAAGTGTTCAGTTGGGATGCTAAGTGTGAGCAAGCTTTCGGAATCCTGAAAGAGAGATTGACGAGTGCTCCTGTTTTGACTATTCCAAGTGGGAATGATGAGATGGTGGTTTACACCGACGCATGTGGTACTGGACTTGGAGCAGTGCTGATGCAGAAGGATAAAGTTGTTGCGTATGCCAGTCGACAATTGAAGCCGCATGAAAGGAATTACCCAACTCATGATTTGGAATTGGCGGCGATTGTATTTGCTCTGAAGATGTGGAGGCATTATCTGTTGGGAGTTCGATTCGAGTTATTTACGGATCACAAGTCGTTGAAGTATCTTTTCTCCCAAAAGGATTTGAATCTTCGGCAGCAACGTTGGCTAGAGTTTTTAGCATCGTATGATTTTGGTATAGCTTATACTCCGGGAAAAGGTAACGCAGTGGCTGATGCGTTAAGTCGAAGACATGCAGGATTGGGAGCCATGTTTTCTGAATGGAAGAATCTCGAGTATTTAGCTGGATTTGACTTCAGGCCTAGATGCGAATTGGAACCTGAGATGTTGGCAAACTTATCGATAAGACCTTCTCTTGTGGAAAGGATTGGCGAGAGCCAAAAGCGAGATGATAAGCTTGTCAATATTATCCGTGATTTGGAATCTGGATTGGATCCAGAAAAGGATAAAGGATTCGAGGTCGATAGAGAAGGTTGGCTTCGAAAGCAAGGACGACTAGTTGTTCCCGATATAGATGAATTGAGGAGTGAAGTTCTGAAGGAAAGTCATCACTCGAAGTTGACAATTCATCCAGGTGGAAACAAGATGTATCGGGATATGAAGAGAACTTACTACTGGGAAGGAATGAAGAAGGATGTTGGGAATTTCATTTCCAAATGCATGAACTGCCAGTTGGTGAAAGCTGAGCAGAAGAAGCCAAGTGGATTGCTTCAGCCATTGGAAGTTCCTACATGGAAGTGGGAGCAGGTATCGATGGATTTTATTGATGGATTGCCTAGAACCAGAACGGGAAATGAAGGGATTTGGGTCATTGTGGATCGTCTGACTAAGAGTGCACGATTCATTCCTGTTCGATCGACTAGGACTGCATCAAAGTTGGCCGAGTTGTATGTTAAGTGGATAGTTCGATTCCATGGTATTCCAAAGAGTATAGTGAGCGATCGAGATCCTTTGTTCACTAGTGGATTTTGGAAGAGCTTCCAGGAAGTTTTGGGAACCAAGTTGTGTTTGAGTACAGCTTATCACCCTCAAACAGATAGTCAGACTGAGAGAGTCAACCGAGTTTTGGAAGATCTCCTCAGAGCTTGTGTTTTGGACTTCGGAGGATCATGGGAAGATCACCTTCATTTGGTGGAGTTTTCATACAACAACAGTTACCAGTCAAGTATTGGTATGGCACCGTATGAGGCGTTGTATAGAAGACCGTGTAACTCTCCGACATGTTGGATAGAGACAGGAGAAAAGCTGATGCTTGGGCCAGAGATGATTCGCCAGACTTCAGACTGTATAGAGATCATTCGGCAACGAATGAAGGCAGCCCAAGACCGTCAGAAGAGTTATGCCGATAAGCGTCGAAAGGATTTGGAATTCGACGTAGGAGATATGGTTTTTGTGAAGATTTCTCCACTGAAGAATGTTATTCGATTCGGGAAGAAAGGAAAATTGACTCCGAGATTTGTTGGACCATTCCCGATTATCGAGCGAATTGGAAATCTCGCTTATAGATTGGAATTAACGGAGAAGATGTCGGGTGTGCACAATGTTTTTCATGTATCGTATCTACGGAAGTATGTGCACGACTCGAGTACAGTGGTTTCTGCTGATAGCTGTGAAGACTTCGAAGTTGACCCAGTCGATAGAAGACCTCGTAAGCCGCTTCGTGTTGTTGGAACCGACACGAAACAGCTTAGGAGGAAGATAGTTAAGTTGCTCAAGATACAATGGAGTGACGATGATAACGACTGTACGTGGGAGGTGGAAGAGAGGATGAAAGCAGCTCATCCTGAACTCTTCGAGGTATGGCCCTAAGGTGTCGTGTCATCTAACGAAATTGTAACTTGTTCTAAGTCTTAGAATTCTGTACGCTAAGCTAGAATTGGATGCATGGTTTATTGATTGTTATGAATGATAGGCGTACAGAATAGCTTTGATTGCCTTGTTTGTTTGGAATTTCGGGGGCGAAATTCCTAAGGGGGAGAGAATGTAACGACCCGTATTTTTACGAATCAAAACATTCTAAAATGATTGACCTTTGGTTGTATTGTTGTTAAGTCATTTCAGGTTTTGGCAGAATTTTGCTTAAGTCCTAAGTCGTAGCCGACTTAGGAGTTTTGGACGAGTTAAGCAACAAGTCTGGGCGAGTTAATGACTAAGGTGTAGGTCGGTGACGACCTAAGGTAGATAGGGGAGTGGTTTAGGTCGGTTGACAGTTTGGGGCGACTTAAAGGTTGTGCCGAGTTAACGACTCATAGGATGGACCGACCTAAGATTTAGACGACCTAAGAGTTTCTCCGACTTATTGTAGTTAGCGGTTTACCGGGGTAAGCGAGTTAGTGGGATGACCGACCCATAGGAGTACCGACTTATAAGCGAGTTAAGGATAGGTCGGCAGAGTAATTGAGTCGGTAGGTCGCCTCCTATGTTAAGTCGTAACCCAGTTACGAGTTAAGTCGTAATTGTATTCCTTCGTATGTCATAGGTCGGCAAGGCACTTAGGTCGGCAACGACCTAAGTTAAGTCGCGCCTATGTGTTAAGTCGCAGATGCACATTGTTGAAGGTCGTTAGGACTTGGGTTTTGAGGCTGTATGATGAGTCTGAGACTTCGTTAGGTCGGCAAAGCTTTAGGTCGTAGGTCGGCATGGTGTTAAGTCGGCAGCGACTTAAGAAGGCAGCCGAGTTAAGGATTTCTGCTATAAATAGGAGGGGGTTGGCTTCATTTTTGGGATCCGGATTTTTAAGCGACGAAGTGCTGCCATTTTGAGAGCTCGACTTCTACACTTCTTCACTTCTTTTCTCCACTCTAATCTAGTGCTTCCATCCATCCAAATCGAAGATCAAGATTGAAGATTCAAGAGCTTAGATTGAAGATCTTCATCTTTTCAAGAGAGATTTCTTCATTTGAAGCGGATTTGTGATAGATCAAGCTTCATCCTTTGCTGTCCAGATCTGAAGCGTGTTGATTTGGGTTTGTTTAGGTGATTTGGTGAGTGGTGATTATCTCTCACACGGATCCAAAGGAGTATATCGGATTGTTGGCTCGATTTGGTGTTAAATTAGAGATTTCCATGCATTTTCTTCATCCTATGTGTAGATCCATATAGATCCATTGTTCATGATGATGTTACATCCATTTTATCATATGTTAACCTATGCAAGTTCATTCATCAAGTTTGTAGAGATATAATCCATGTTTTCATGCTTATTGGACTTTCAACTCTTTAATTACGAAAATGCCATTATTGTTATAATTGTCTACTTAGATCATATTTGAATGCTTGATTGCTTGGATTGATGTTTGATTTGATTGATTGTTATGAACTAGATGATTGATGATTAGATTTAGATCGAAGATGATTCAAAAGCTAAGGGAAAGGCTCTTGAATTGGAAAAGCTGCTCGTGGCATATGTAGCGGGATGATGAAGCTCTTATGCATAGATTTGATGATGTGATGATGAGATGAGGCTTTGCGAGGATGTAATGAAGCGAGGCAACCATGTGATGAAGACTTGGTCTAATCCAGACGGGATCATTCCAAGCATGTTGATAACTCGGTGATATGATTCGAGTTGAGGATAATGAATGGATATGAGAATAGTCGTCGAGGAGGATGACTAGGAGGCTTGGATAGCATCGTTGTTGAAGGTTCTAGCATGCTCTAAGCAAGAGTACGTTTGGGCAGATTCGATAGTCCCAACGGCCAACTGTTGATGGTCGAGTACTCTGGGCAGATTCGATAGTCCTAGGCACGGGCTGCGACGACGTGCGGAAGTTATGTCTAGAACCGGGGTTTCCATTAGCCCTTGACGGACGGTTGAAAGAATGTGCCGGTCATTCAATTAACGGTGATATCGAAGCAATGATAACAGTGATAGCCAGAGTCATGGATGTTTGGTTGTATCGTCATTCGGACCCAAGAGCGGTATTTTCTGGGTGCTTATCTGATTTAGGCCTTGGTACTTGGAAAACATCGCCCTTGACTCGAGTGATAGTAGCTTTACTTTAAATTGTATGCTCTGCTATGTTTGCTTCTGCTTAGTGTGTGTCTGGGGGCTATCACTGTAGAATGAGGTTGGAGTGGGAGGGTTGTATTCCTATTCCTTTTCCTTTATGCTCTTTTGGTATGTTGTTAGTTAATTTATTGCTCACTAAGACTGTTGTCTGACTCAAGGCTTTATGTTTTAATTCTTATTGCCTTGGGCTGTTCGTCCATTTTGGGACGGGCAGACTAGGTAGCAGGTGACAGGTGCTGTTCTCTTCTCACGATGCTGATATCGAAGACGAGCTGGATGGTTGCATATTTTCTTCTTATTATATGTACTGGATATTCCACTGTTTTGTATTCTCTGAGAGATATGTAGTGAGGCTTGATGTATTGACTATGTGGATGCTTGTATTCAACTATTATGGAGTTTTATATGATGTCATTTTGTTCTGTAAAGCTTCACTATACATATGTTCTATTGTATTTTGTCCATGCGCTGTGAGTAATACGATAGATTCTGTCGTTTTAATCTTACCTTGACAATCGTCCATGGTCGCCTGGCACACTTTACAGTGCTCTATCCTTAGATTTGGTGCAGGGGTCATGGGCGGTCGTCACATTACTTGATAGATTTATTGGAGGATTAAAAGAAGTGATTAGATATGATGTTCTTACTTCACGACCGGTTGATTTCAGAGAAGCAGTTTCTCTTGCCAAAATGTTTGAAAGTAAATGTCTTTAGACCAAGAAGCTTAAGTATCCATCGTCCAATATTTCAACTACCAGTTCCAAAACAAATCAGCTACCACTGTCAAAGTCAAGCCAAGAATCAACTACTTCTTCCCCAAATAATCATACCACTAACTCTAAGGACACCCAACTTGAATCACTGGCAAAAAGTAAGGGACTCACCCCTAATCAAATCATTGAGATGAGGAGGCAAAATTTGTGTTACGGTTGTAAAGAAAAATGGTCAAGAGACCACAAATGTAAAAATTCTCAAATCTATGTTTTGGAAGGCATGATGCCACTACACAACTGGACAGACTCTAATGAAAGTGAGATATCCACAACTGAATCTGAGGTACAAGTAGAGGAGACTTTAGCAATCACATTACAAGCTTTATGTGGGATTCCTGCGTTATCTACCATCAAGGTAAAAGGCAGTATTCAAGGCAAACCAGTACACATCCTAATTGACTCGGGCTCTACTCATAGTTTCATCAATGACAAACTTGCTAGGAAGCTGAACTTAAAAATTGATGGAACTAAATTGTTTGAAGTAATGGTAGCTAATGGAGATAGGTTAACTGGTTCTGGAGTTTGTAATGATGTAGTGTTGAAATGCCAAGGCTGTATCATGACAGTAGATTTACTTTTGTTTCCATTAGATGGCTGTCAAGTCGTGCTCGGAGCACAGTGGATGAAAAGTTTGGGTGAAATAACTCTCAACTTAGATCAGTTGCAAGTGAAATTTGTTTATAATGATAAGCAATATGTATGGCAAGGGCTGAAGCAAGATGAGTTGAAAATTGTTGACAAGAAAAAGTTAAATAAAGAATATGTACATGGCCAGATAGTTATGATGGTTTGTTGCCAATCTATGCAATTAGAAAATGATTCAAACCCTATTCCACCTGAGATTGATACCATGCTACAACAATTTCCTCTGATCACTAACCCTTCTCCCAGTTTACCCCCCACCAGATCCCATGACCACCGAATACCCCTCTTACCAAATACTAAACCTGTTTGCCTCAAACCTTACCGGCACTCACATCAAGTAAAGAATGAATTGGAAAAAATAATTCAAGACATGTTAAAATCTGGCATCATTAGGCCTAGTCACAGTTCCTACTCATCTCCAGTTGTTATGGTGAGAAAGAAGGATGGATCGTGGAGATTATGCATTGATTACTGAAGATTGAATGCACAAACTATTAAAGACAAGTTTCCTATTCCACTTATTGAAGAGCTTTTTGATGAGTTGCATGGTTCTCAATATTATTCCAAGTTAGACTTAAGATCTGGATATCATCATATCAGAATGATTGAAGAGGACATCCACAAAACCGCCTTTAGAACCCATGATGGCCACTATGAGTTTGTGGTGATGCCCTTTGGTTTATCAAATGCCCCCTCCACTTTTCAATCCCTTATGAATGATATATTTTGAGCTTATTTGAGAAAATTTATTTTAGTATTTTTTGATGATATACTCATATATAGTAGAACCTGGGATGACCATATTAGGCATCTTAAGGTGGCATTTCAACTTTTACAAAAAAATGCTTTGGTAATCAAACTTTCTAAATGCAGATTTGCCAAGCAAGCTATTGATTATCTGGGTCATGTTATATCTGTTGAGGGTCTCTCTGTTGATCCCAGCAAAGTACATGCAGTTCTTACTTGGCCACTACCTCAAAATTTGAAGGCTTTGAGAGGTTTTTTAGGTCTTACTGGATATTACCGTAAATTCATTAAGGGCTATGGTATAATTGCTAAACCTTTAAC
This sequence comes from Allium fistulosum, assembly GCA_030737815.1. NCBI lineage: Eukaryota > Viridiplantae > Streptophyta > Magnoliopsida > Asparagales > Amaryllidaceae > Allium > Allium fistulosum. The sequence continues at coordinate 448,981,289 of CM060903.1, forward strand.
TTCAATGTTGAAGAAAAATGCCTTTAAATGGAGTGTTGAAGCAAAGGAGGCCTTTGAACAGTTGAAACAATGCTTGGTCTCACCACCAGTATTAGCCATGCCAGATTTCACTCAACCTTTCATTTTGGAGTGTGATGCCAGTGGTAAAGGGGTAGGTGCAGTTCTCCTTCAAAACAAAAGACCTATAGCTTACTTAAGCAAAGCTCTCCATGGGAGGAATCTGGCATTGTCAACTTATGAGAAAGAACTTCTTGCTATTATCATTGCTACCAGAAAATGGTCACAATACTTGATGGGTAGACAATTTGTAATAAGAACTGATCATCAGAGTTTGAAATACTTGTTAACACAGCAATTACACACTGGTGTACAAGGGAAATGGTTGGCTAAACTTCATGCATTTGACTATAAGGTGGAATATAAAAGTGGAGAGGAAAATAAAGTGGCTGATGCATTATCCAGGAGAGGTGAGAGTGAAGCAACTCAAGTGACTGTCCAAGCAATATCTTCTGTACAAACTCCTTGGTTACCAAAACTCAAAGAGGCTCTGCACCAATCTTCATGGTATCAACAGCTGTTGGCAAAAGTACAAGCAAAGGAATTACCAGAAAGTAAATACAGGGGAGTTGAAGACTTGATTTTCAGAAGAGGAAAAATTTTGGTGGATCATCACTTAACCTCCTTGACGCAGTTTCTTGTTAAAGAATATCACTCATCTCCTTTAGGAGGACACTCTGGCATTAAAGCAACTTTGCATAGGTTAAGGCAGGTTTTTCACTGGAAAAATTTAAAAGCTAGTGTTGAAGAATTTGTCAAAGCTTGTGAGGAATGTCAAAGAAACAAGCATGAGAACATTCTAGTGCCAGGATTACTGCAGCCTCTTCCCATACCTGACAATGTTTGGACTGACATTTCGATGGATTTTATTACATGCCTTCCCAAGAGTCACAAATATACTGTCATATTTGTGGTAGTAGATAGGTTAAGTAAATATGCTCACTTCTTTCCACTTCAACATCCATATACTGCAAAGGATGTGGCCTTGATTTTTTTTCAGGGAGTCTTTAAATTGCATGGCCTACCAAAGTCTATTGTAAGTGACAGAGACCCTATCTTCACAAGTCTTTTTTGGCAAGAACTCTTTAAACTCCAAGGAAGCTCACTTAAACTCGGTTCGGCCTATCATCCCCAAAGTGATGGCCAAACCGAAGTAGTAAATAAAATTCTTGAATGTTATCTAAGATGTTATGTATGTCACAAGCCTAGTGAGTGGTTTAAATGGCTACCTTTAGCTGAATATTGGTATAACACTACTTGGAAGACCTCTACAAAAACTACTCCTTATAAAATTGTGTATGGTATTGACCCACCCACCTTGCTTTCTTATGTGCCTGCCACTGCCAAGGTTGAGCAAGTTGAAGAAGAGTTATTCACTAGAGACATTATGATTCAATTTCTTAAAGACAGTTTGAAGGTATCTCAAGACAGAATGAAGAGGTATGCAGATCTTAGAAGGACTGAACGACAGTTTGAAGTAGGAGACTGGGTATATCTTAAATTGCAACCCTATAAACAGATCACCGCTAGAGAGTATAAGACACACAAGCTTTCTCCCAAGTTCTTTGGTCCTTATCAAGTCATAGAAAAGATAGGATCTGTAGCTTATAGGCTCCAACTTCCTGAGAATACTCGAATCCATAACGTGTTTCACGTTTCGCAGTTGAAAAAGAAGGTAGGCGACACTATAGTCATCCAAGATGGCCTCCCCAGTTTTACAGAAGAGATAGTCGAACAACCAGAGAGAATAATTGATCGAAGGATGGTCCCCTGAAATAATGATGCGGTGGTGCAGATTTTGGTTAAGTGGAAAGACAGAACTGAAGAAGAGGCTACGTGGGAAGATTATTGGCCAATGATCAAGAGATTTCCTACCCTAGACCTTGAGGCAAGGTCTGTTTTAAAAGTACAGGGGAGATGTAACAACCCTAACCTGAAGGCTATGATGAACAAGGTCTGCGGTGAGAAGACTGAGAAAAGAGAAGGGATTGCAACTGAATTGTGTTCACGAGAGGAGGCAACAGTAATCGAAGAGTAGAAATGGTGCATCAGAAATAAGCATGGAAACCTGGGAGGCATATCAGTGTGTATGTGTCAATGTGTTTTGTAATCTCAGTAGTGCTGGGCTTATTACTTATGCTTGTATCATAAGTGTTTGAATTGTAATTGGGCCGAGTATGTGTGGCTTAACGTCTATAAATACTGTTGATAAGTGTTGTAATGAACAAGAGAGAGAAATTTGAAGCAATAAAATTCCAATTTTCATTTTTACTGATTATAGAATCACTATTCTTCATTTCCAGTTGTACTTCTTCCTGTTCCCTTCAGTTTGCTATTGTTTCTTTGCAACTTAACGTCTCTGTTCTTGAATCTGCATTTAACTTTCATGTTAATTTCATTTCAGTTCTTTGTTATTATCAGCCATCATTTCCTTGTTTTTCAAATTGCAATTGTTTTCTTGTCATATTCAATTTAGTTGTCACTATTTGTCACTTGATCTCAGTTTTAACAATCTGTAGCTTGCAATTCATCTTGTTCTTTTGTCATATCAGTTCTCTGTTTTCTTTTTACCTGCATCCGTACATATGTCAATCTTGTTTTCTTGATTGTTTGATCTTATCATTTTTCTTATTTTTGTTCAAGATTCTTGTTTACTGATTCTATCCTAGTGACCTGAAAACTTGTATCTTGTTCAGCCATTCAATTCTTGTTTTTTTTTGAAGAAAATCACTTGGTTCTTGAGAAAACTGTTGTTCCATTCTTGAATATCTTTACCCAAAATTCTTCTTCGAGTAAAACTCTATTTTTTCCCACTTTTACTTCGAGTTACCTTCCATTTTTACCCGTTCTTGAATTTTCTGAAGTAATCTGTGCACGTGCACAACCCCAAACCATCATCTTCTTCCCAAAACTTATCATCACCATTTCAGATCCTCCTTGCAATCGCCATGGCCAAGAATCCAGATCAACCTGGGCCTTCCAATGACACAAAACTATTTCAACTATTATTAAAAATTGCTACTCCGTTTAAAAGGTTTATAATTAAACTTCGTTGATACAATCAGAATTAAATATGTGACCTAACAACCAGTCATATGCATAATTCTTTGACAACTCAATTTTGTAGAAACAACTAAAAGAATGGAGAAATAAAATAAAATAGTAGATCTGATAATATACCTACAGAGACATGGAAAACATGAAGAAGTAAATGAGTTGAATTACTTACAAAATTATGTAACAAGATATTAACGAAAGGAAAATGGCCAAATGAGCCGAGGAAAAGCACGCTGGTACTAATTTTTAAAAATAGGAGCGATATACAAAATTCTGATAACTATAGAAATCTATACTAATGAGTCACTCAATAAAATTATTACAAACGGTGATAGAACAACATTTAAGAAGTGGGTCACCAATAGATCATAATCAATTTGGCTTTATGTCCGGTCAATCTACGATAGAGGTTATAAAATTAATAAGACAAGATTAATAAAATAGTTTAGCAGTAAGCTAAAATGATTTGCATATGGTAAATCCAGAAAACGCGTATGATAGTGTACTAAGAGACATAATATGGTGGATACTAAGTAATTTTTTTTAAAACATATATAGTAAAGCTAATTGAAGATATATATGAAAACTTTGATATGAAAATACGAACTACATGTGGCGAGACTAGTGAATTCTAGTAAATGTAGGATTTCATCAAGAATTTCTAAGTTCATATTTATTTATATGAATCTAGCAAAGAAAATTCGCGATAATATACCCCGTGTATGATGTTTTGGCGGGAGCATTGTGTTGGTTGATACCTCAAAGGAAAAGGTAGAAATTAGAGAAGCGGAGGAATGCAATAAAATCAAAAGGACTTGTAGGACTAAAACTAAGTATATATAATGCAATTTTAGTAAAGACACTACATAAATTAATACAATAAAAATACAAGATCAAGTGATTTACAAAAAAAAGATATAATTAAATACCTTGATTCAATAATAAAAGATGATGGAAAAATAGAAATAGACACAACAAAACGAACTATCACAGAAAGGATAAAATGGTGATAAGATAGTCTCATTTCATGTGATAAGAGAGCATTAGAGAAATCAAGAGGAAATATTTTTTAAATAGTGATTAGACATGTTGTATTGTACAGCGCATAATTTTGACCTTTTAAAAAAGAAACAAGAAAATAAGTTAAATACAAAAGAATGAGAATGCTAAAATGAAGACTGGAATAACTAGAAAAGATAGAGTGAGTAATGTGGCGGTTAGAGAGAAATTAGATGTGGCACCTACAATTGAGAAAATTAAGGAATGTAGGCTTGGATGTTATGAGCATATATAGAGAAGACAAGATAACATACCAATAAGAAGAGGAGACTGTTAGTAAGATTTTTTTTATCATACAACACCAACTTAATTTTGAAGTAATCACGTCGCTGTATACTTACATGATTATGAATTAGCTAATTTAAGGGATATTAAATTGCTTTTGACTAGTTGTTATAATGCTGAATGCTTACACAATTAAGAAGGCTGCAATTTAACTATTTGTTAAAATGCCTAAGTAAACTAAATCAAATTAAAATAAGTTCATACATAGACTACAAGAAAGTATATGTCGAAAAGTAAAGTCACATAAATTTACGTGGTTTGAATATTAAGGAACCTTACGTTCACTGGTCAAAATCTATCACTTTTGATTTGTATTTAGTACAAGCACAGAAATCAACGTAGATCTAGCACAAATTTGATAATATTTTATTTTCCGACTAAAAAGTTGGATCCCCTTTCCTTGCCACCGTTATTTCCTTTTACAGTAGAAATGATATCACCTGGATTGATAACATCATTGTAACAACCCGTATTCTATGTTTCGAAGGATCGTAGAATATTATTATTATTATTATATGTGGTTGTACGATTCTACGATTTTAGGAAATGACTACTAGAGCCATTTTCTATCCTTAGAATTTTTATCAAACAATTTTGACCCTGAAAATCTTATATGGCCTATAGCTTTTGATAAAGGCCAAATTGGGGTTTGAAACCACTTCCATTAGATCGAGATAATGGTTTCTCTTTACGTAAAGATGTCGTATTAGGAAAACAGACTTACCGTTAGTGATTTATGGCTGTTTGAAGTTTCACTTGATTTTAAACAGCATAATGGGTAATTAGCAAGTTAATGTTTATGCTCAAAACCCATTTTGGGATTAGCATGAGGTTAGGACTGATATGACTTCTCTCCATCACTTCAGTCTTCCCAAAAATAGAGAGAATCCCCCATAACCATCTTCTTAGCCAAAAAGTTACCCAAATCCCTACTTTAATTAGCCAAAACATGTCATTATAGGGAGATTAGCGAGATTAGCACCTTGAATTTGAGATTTGTTGCTGGAGATCATCTTGGAGCTGTTGTTCATCCTTGGATTTTGCGCCTATTTAGATTGCATTAGATTTAGATGAGTGGTTTTAAGCCTCTACTTACTAATTATCCATTATTATACGTTTAATGATGATTTTAAATAATTTTCAAACTCTAAAATTTGTTTTAAACCTTTTTAACTACATATGTAAATTTCAAACGATTTGAAAAAGTTTTATAAAATTAGTATTCTTATGGATCTCCTTGTTCTTATGGATACTTACCCTTAGATTTAGGATTCACATTGACGTGTTTGGTTGTATGCTTGTTAGTATATATTGTATGTGATGATTACTTGTATGTATGATTTCTTATTTGGTTGAAAACGTTGACTGAATGACGATTTAGTTTTAGGAACATGTTAGGGATCGGTATGGATCGATCAATAGGAGTCCAAACTTTGTGCAATCGATATAAGGCCACAAGGAAGGCCTCATAATGCTATATTCCAAGTTTCATGTTGTTTGGAGTTTATTTGCTCGAGTTATGGACCGTTCGGTGGTGGTTTTGTGGACTATGGATCGGTAGATGATGGCTTCGGGGCATGCTCGAGTCAAGTGATGGTTCACTTCGAGCTCTATGGATGTTTGCTCTGGGTCGCGAGTGGAGATTCATAGATCGCATGAAGATATGGGAAAATGTCAAGTGATGGATCAGTAGATGTTTGCTTCAAGACATTCTTCGAGCCAAAAGAGGGATTACTTCGAGCTACTAACAGTTGCTTAGAGATATGGGCTAGTGAAGTGAAGGAAGCAGTATTTTGGCTAAGTCAGGGATTGATACCTATGGATCGGTACCGATCCATGGGCATCGTTCGATATGGAGGTGCGATCGATGGAGGATGGCTAAGGGATGAAGCATGACTTAATGATGTGAAGTATGGGATCGGGATAGGCATGGATTGATGGTGATGATTTGGGGTAGAGGAAAGTATTGCTTCGAGCTATTTGGATGGTAGCTTCGAGTTTTCACATGTTTGCTTCAAGAGGTGATAGGGTTTGACTCGAGTTTTGGGTGTGTAGTTGCTCAAGCTTGTGGCAAGCCAAATACCGAGCCAAATATGACTAAGTACGGGGATCGATGGTTCGGTTGCGATTTTCGATGATGACGATGCGTGATTCGATGATCATGATTCCTTGGTCGAAAGAGACAACTTTGATGATGGATAGTTGTACTTTGAGATGGAGAGTTGAGGACTATGAGTCGGACTAAGGGAATTATTGGATGATGGCTACGGGACGTATGAATGTATTCTACGATTGACGATGACTATAGAGAATCATCCCTACCATGGTGACTTCATGACGGAAGTCGTAAGATCAATTCCATGATGATCTATGCTATAGATGATGTATGCAAAGGATCGTTAATACTCGAAGGTTCGGAAAGTACTTGTAAAACAAGGATAGTATGGGGTACCTATTCAGACCATGATGGGTCCTAATCTCCATGACAGGCGATCGGATCTCCATGGCGGACAATCTTTACCCTAGATCAGCCATTGCGGGCAATCTAGTACCTGGCCTACTGAGTGGCATGGATTTGAGTAGTGAGGAACCGAGATGTTGAGTAGTCTTGTACCATGATGGCTCTTTCGAGTTATCATGTATCCAAAGCACTGAGTTAGTGAATATGAGGATGGATTATGAATGTTGTGTTTGTTTGATTGTTTATCTCCCTTGGGATGTCATATGATGCCGATATTATTGATGTAATTGTTCGGACACCCTTTAGTACAATGATGTATAGTACATTCATGATGACCATGATGTAGATTAGCATATATTTTTCATATGTGCTAACTATGTGGATGCATGCACAGGTCAGGTATGATCCTTGATACCATTTTTTCTATTTAATGGTATATTAGTGTTTAGAGATCTATGACCGCTCACACTAGACTGTTGTCTGATCTGGGGTTTTATACTTTGCTTCCTATTACTTTGGATACTTTTAAATGAGTACATTAGGGAGATCATGTCTAGTGAGAACGTGGAGCTACACAGGTGGAGACTAGGAGGCTATACTCTCGTATTACTATATTTACTCATTTGTTATTCCGTTGCACAACACTATGGAGCTTGCTAGTGCCTTTATTATTTAGAGACGGTTATTTATTAGTTATTATTTGATGTATAACTCTATTTCCTATGTTGTATACTACATGGATCTGTGCACTTTGATTCTTTGATTCATTCAGCTATTTACTATCTCACTTGTTTTATATCTGAGATGTTTATTATTATATTTTATTCGATGTGCTGTGAGATATGCAATACGTTCGGCGTTGTTTTATTTACTTTACAACCCTTGACGGTCGTCCTGCATCGATCGGACACTGCTGCAACGCACTATACAGATATACTGGGTGCCGGTGTTGTAGAGCGGTCGTCACATTTGGTATCAGAGCTTAGGTTGCATAGTTTAACCTAAGGAATACCGTGATCTAATAGAGATAGGAGTTCTCACCCTAGACTGGATTGAGTATGAATGTGTGTATTTGTGTGTGTGTGTGTGTAGAGTGCGTACTTGTTATATATTTTGATTTTCAAGCTATATAGTAGTATATAGTATATAAGTCACACTGCATATACGAGTACTACTTACGTGGGATTCCTTATAGAGGGACTGATTGTCCTTATTACAGCTTGAAAGATGAGTCGTTTAAAAGGAATATCGCTAGGAACTTTGTCCCTGGAGTAGAAGAAGAAGCTGGCTCGGGACCTGCTAGTCTCGATTTGCAGAACATGTTCAATACCATGATATAGAACATACTGCAAAATGCTTAAATAGCCACTCCGAATGTTGCTGTTGATGGTGGTGTTCAAGTGCAAGCGCCTAGAGTCGATTTCGCTAAGATGAACAAAGACTTTGCTAGTTATGGTAAGAAACCATTCCAAGGAATAGAGCCAACGATGGAATTGCAGGATTGGCTTGATACTTGGGAGAGGATCTTAAATGACTTAGAGTTGAATGATGCCATGAAGAGGCGACTGGCTTTCCGATATCTTCAGGGGCGAGCCATGAACTAGTGGAATGCTATGAAGGTCTCTACTCCCGAGGATCGGTTCACATAGGACCAGTTCAAAATCAGATTCGAGGAGAAGTTTGTATCAGCAGCTCATAAGTCAGTCTTGTTCCATAAGTTAGTGGATTTGAAACAAGGAGATATGACTGTCTTTGAGTATGTTGCTGAGTTCGACGCTCTGTCGAAGTATGTGATGTCCTTCACAAAAATTCCATCAAAGAAGAATGAGAAGTTTACCATTGGCTTAGACGACTACTTGGGAGAGAAGCTCGTAGGCCACATTGACATGACTTTCGAGATGTTAGTCAAAAAGGCCTTGAGACATGAGAGTCTTTATCCGAAACTGGGAGCTATTGTTCCTAAGGACGAGACAAAGAAGCAATTGGGTGGGGAGGCAAGAAGAAGCGGAACAATAAGAGGAAGTAGTTTCAAAACAAAGGTAGCCAAAAGAAGAGCAAGCCAACTCCGACTTGCTATAAATGCTTAGAGAAGGGTCACTACAGCCAAGACTGCAAAGCTGAGGGGAAGAAACGCTACAACTGCAACAAGCTTAGGCATATTCAAAAGGATTGTCCAAAGCCATTGAAGCAGATGATGAAGGCAAATGCTATCAATGACGTTCTGACTTCGTCAAATACTCCATTGGCGAAAAAGAAGGGGAAAGGCATCATTATTCAAGATATGCTTTCCATTTAAGATGTTCTTGTATGAGTTTTATTTAATACCGAGGTTTCACATTCCTTCATATCTAGTGACCTATTAGATAGATTGGGATTGCGAGCCAAAATTATTGATCAACCTCTGATTGTGACGAACCATGTTGGAGGCTCTACTAGCCTATGTTTGGTCTGTCATGGTTTGGTCTTATCAAGTAATGGGTGTCCTTTTGATTGTGATTGCATTGTTTTAGGTTTCGTTGGATTTGGTATTATTTTAGGGATGGACTAGCTTCACAAATACATGGTGATGGTGGATTGTGATAAGTCGTTGGTGACGATAAGGGTAGATGACGAGCGGACGGTAGTGCTAGGGTGCCTACTAGACGATGACATGATGGTCAGTTTTCTATATTTGCTCGATACCCCACCTGACGACTTGCCATTAGTACTTATTACTAAGGAGTATCCGGATGTATTTGAGGAGGTGACCGGACTTCTGCAACACAGTGAGATCGAGTTCCATATTGATTTAGTTAAAAATGCTAGACCGATAGTGATGCCATTGAGGAGGATGATACCTAGAGAGCAAAGAGAGCTCGATGAGCTAGTGAATCACTTATTATGATGGGGATTCATTCGCAGGAGTATATCTGAGTGGGAAGCACCCATATTTGCCACGAAGGCGGATGGTTCCTTTAGATTGCGTATGATTACAATGAGCTGAATAAAGCGATGAAGAACAACATGTATCCATTCTTATGTATTGATGACTTGTTCAATCATCTTTATGGTGCTAGAGTATTTTTTCAGTTGGAACTTGCGACGGGATTTCACCAACCAAGAGTAGCATAGAAGAGTGTGCCGATTACATCGTTTTGTACACCGTCTGTTTCTATGAGTGGTTGGTTATGTCATTCAAGCTAACCAATGCACCGGCATACTTTGTTGATCTCATGAATCGTGTATTCATGGCTCAGCTAAATAAAATCGTGCTTGTTCCCATCGATGATATTCTTGTCCACTCAGGGACAGAGGAAGAACACAGGAAAATTTTAGGACCATGCTTGAGATGTTGAGACATCACCGATTGAAGGAGAAATTTTCAAAGTGTCACTTTTGGAGGAGGGAAGTGAGATTCTTCAGTTATGTTATTTCTGAGTAGGGCATTGCCATGGATCCTGCAAAAGTCACACCAGTCCAGGATTGGACTAGGCCTAAAAAAGATATGGATGTGAGAAGTTTCTTGGGGTAAGCGAGTCATTATAAATGATTCATTCAGGACTTCTCCAAAGTTGCTGCACCGTTGGCTTACATAACGAAAAAGAATCAGACTTTTATTTGGGAAGGGTGATGCGAGCAGGAATTTGTGATTCTAAAGGAAAAGTTGACGAGTGCACCAGTATTGACCATTCCGAGCGAGAATGAAGAGATGACGGCATACACTAATGCTTGTGGTACTGGACTAGGCGCGGTATTGATGTATAGTGGCAAAGTTGTTGCATATTCTAGTTGATAACTGAAGCCACATGATAAGAAACACATGACCCATGATTTAAATTTAACAGCGTTGTGTATGAATTGAACATTTGGAGGCACTATCTTTTAGGAGAGAGGTTCGAGCTGTTCAGCGACCATAAATCATTGAAGTACCCCTTTTCACAGAAGGATTCTAACCTTCGCCAGCAGCAATGGTTAGAATTTCTAGCTTCCTATGACTTTGATATTGCATATACCTCAAGCAAAGGTAATACAGTTGCTGATGCATTGAGTAGGAGACATACCAGCTTGGGAGACATGTTCCTAGAGTGGTCGTAATTAGAGTATATTAGTGGTTATGATTTGCGACCGAGATGCGAGCTAGAGCCAGAGATGTTGGCAAGCTTGATTATTAGGCCTACTCTGATTAAGCAGATTGGTTTTAGTGAGAGATGCGATGTCAAATTAGCCGAGATCATTGCTAGAAATGAATCTGGAGTAGAGTCTAAAGAGATGGGATAGTGCAGACTTGACTGAGATGGTTGGCTCCGTAAAGGCGGGGGATTATTTGTTCCTGATGTTAATGAGTTATGGGATGAGGTGTTATGAGAGTGCCATTATTTGAGGTTGACTATTCATCCCGACGGTAATAAGATGTACCGTGACATGAGACATACCTTCTATTGAGAAGGGATGAAGAAAGATGTTGGGACACTTATCTTAAAGTGCATGAACTGCCAGTTGATTAAGGTAGAGTAGAAGAAGCCTAGTGGTTTGATGCAACCGCTAGAAGTTCTCGAGTGGAAATGGGAACAAGTATCGATGGATTTTATCGATGGACTGGCTAGAACTCAAGCAAGGTATGACATCATTTGGGTAATAGTAGATTGATTGACCAAGAGTGCCAGATTTGTACTCGTTAAGTCAAGTAGAACGACAGCCAAAATGGTCGAGATATATGTGAAGTAGATAGTATGATTTCATGGTGTGTTGAAGAGCATTATGAGTGACCGGGAGCCGTTGTTTACTAGTGGGTCTAAAAGTGCTTATAGGAGGCGTTAGGGATAGAGTTGCACCTCAACACAGCTTATCACTCTCAAACTGATGGCTAAATTGAGAAAGTGAATCGTATCTTAGTGGATCTCTTACGGGCTACCGACTTTATAGGCTTATGGGGTGATCACTTACATCTTGTTGAATTCACATATAATAACAATTATCAGTCTATCATCGGTACGACACCATTTGAAGAATTATATGACCGACCATGCAACGCTCACTCATGTTGGTGGGAAGTAGGGGAGAAACTGATACTTGGGCCAGATATGATTAGAGAAACCTCAAAGAAGACCGAGATCATTTGGCAATAGATGAACGCTGCTCAAGACAGACAAAAGAGCTACGCTGGTAAGAGAAGTAGAGACCCAGAGTTCTCTGTCGGTGATATGGTATTTGTCAAGATCTCTCCATTGAAGAATGTAATTCAATTCAGCAGTAAAGGAAAGTTGGCATCGAGATTTGTAGGTCCTTTTATGATACCCGAGAGGATTGGGAACCTCGCTTACAAAGTCGGCTTACCTCAAAGAATGGCGAGAGTGCACAGTGTGTTCCACGTTTCTCAGTTGTGGAAATTTGTGCATGACTTAAGCACAACAATAGCATTAGATACTCTAGATGATATCGAGAGTGAACCAGAGGCTTCAAGAACTTGTACGCCTATTCGTATCACCAGATGTGATATGAAGCAGCTTACGAGGAAGATGGTGAAGGTTCAGTGGAGCGAAAGCGAAGACAATTGCACTTGGGTGACCAAGGAGAGCGTGATGACAACTTATCCAGAGCTCTTTACTTGGTGAGACTTTATATTTATTGCTTTTACTTTGACTTATGATATCATGAACTGTACCATAGTATAGTACCCTGATAGAGTTGAGGGTATGCCCTAGGGGCAATTATATAATTTGTTGCATACATCTAACTCATTGACCAATCTTGTTTGAAATAAAGATGTTTTCTTTCTATTATATACTTAATATAATGTGGTTATATTAATTAGTTAATTTAATTAAATGTATATTTAATAGAAAATCCATAAATGGTATGTTTTGGGATAGTAGTTACAATGTGTAACCGTGAGTAATTTATCACAATGAAACAAATATACCATTCTAAATAGTCCTAGTCAAGATGTATCGAGACTAGATATCGATATATCCGTTGAGACTAGAGTACATAACGCTCTCCAAATATTGGGCAGTGTATTACTCATGACTACTGGAGGCACCAAGGGGTTACATACTGATAGTTATTGGATAACTATGGAATGACTCTCTCGATAGCTTTCTGTTGGTTAATATAACTAAGGTCAAACAGAGAATATCGATGTGACTAATTTACATAGTTCTCTCGACTTGAGAATACTGTTGATCTTCAATATGGAAGCACCGCTTTGATTATAGTTATATCGTGGCATGACGTCCATCGAACGCTATAGTTGGGTCGAGTTGGAAGCATTGGAAGTGAAACATTGTTCAAGAGAGGATTCGTCTCCTCAGTTATATAAAGTTAATACACGGTCAACTGAAGTCTACTCATAGTCAAAGTCTCTGGCTAGAGCATTTTGGTTAATAATAATTGTTATTATTGAACCAAAGACTTTGTATTTAAACTATAAAGTTGAATGTGGGTGATATTGGAATTTCGACCATTACCAAATTGCATAAATCCAAAGTAATATAGTTTTGACGAAGAGAATTGGGGTAAATAATTGCCACTATTAGGTACCGCTTATAATAAGTAAAATTGGATTTCACCGAAAGATGTGTAAGCGATAATGTAACGATCCGTATTTTTAGCTATTTTAAATTATTAAATTTAATGTAATTATCGAGTAAAAATGGTTAAAAATAAAAATTTAATAATGTATTAATGTAACTTATTGAATATGAACTTTAATAAGATTTTGAAATAACCAATTTCGAAAATTTTGGAAATAACAAGTATTGAAATGAATTCTATGTATTGACTGTGTTTATAATCAATGGCTTAAATTGACTAATAAATGTTGAATTATTTAGATGATAATAAAATAATTGTTGATAATTGGAATTCATTTGAAATTTTATAATTTATTAATGTAATTTATTTGATAATTAAATTGTTTAACTTAATATTGAAAATTGTTTAAATAATTGAATATTGAATTTAATATGAATGAAAATGATATCGGAAATTGATTTAAACTTTATTTAAACAAGAATGAAGATTGTTAACATTTAAAATTGGATTTAAAGGTGAGTAATTAAAAATTGGAAATTTTATATTATAATTAACTAGTAAAAATAGCCATTTTAGCCACTGTCTTGGATTTCGATGAAACCAGTTTCATCGGATCTGCAATAGTGAATTATTATTGGATTTCAAGTTTCGTGGCGATCGGACGTGTCGTTTGGCCGTACGAGCTTGAAACGCGTAGAATTTATTTTAGAATTTAATTAAAATAAATCGATTTTGAAATGCTATCTTCTGAATATGATAGAATTATGCCTCAGGACTAGTTCCATTGTGTTTGGAATGGGGGTAAAACATATAGAACGCCAGACGGCACGCTTCATTTGGAGTTCGGATTTTCGCGGGCCAATAGAGTTAGATATTTTTCTTATTATAATATTATATATTTTCTTTCCTCGACCATTCGTACACCACGCCCCTATTTTGTCAACCCGTACCCCCATTTTTCCCATCCCGTTCAAATTTGTTCAGGAAAAAAAAGGAATGAAAAAAAATGGGGAAGTCGCGATCGACTCTGGTGTAGGGTTCGATTCAGGCTTTAGGCGAGGTCGACAGCAGAGCGCGGGGAGGCTGGGAAGGCGCGAATCTCGTTCACTGTTGTGTTTCACGAGCTCCTATTTGAGCGCACGCGATAGTGGGAACGACAACGACACTAGAGGGAGAAGGTCGCCGTGGCCAGACGTTTGCGTTGGTGAGCGCATCAGTGGCGCGCGCGATGGCATGGGGTCCGATGATTCGAGGTCGCATGCATGATGGTCGATCGCGAGTTTCCTGGCTTTCTATATGCTGATGGAGTGCGTGAACGAGGGGGTAGGGTTAGTTTAATTAATTTTTTTAATTAGTGTTAGTTAGATATTAATTATATCGTTATGTTATTAATTCGTATAACATTCTCGTACGAGGCCTCTTTTTGGACGAAACAAATTGTGTTTGAACCGTATCAACGTCGTCTACAGCATGTGATTGGATTCGTATTTATTTGAAGCTGAAGAAATTTTCAGTTTCAAATAAAAAGATGAGTGTTTTAAATGCTCATAAATGACTAAATTATTTTTATGTTAGTTAAATTGAAATCCTGAGGTGATTTAATTTTATTGGTTGTTGTTTGGTAAATTAACCAACATAGGAATTGACATAGAAATTTATATGTTAGGAATTTAGAGTTAACATTTAAATGGAAATTGAATTAAATTGCTAGTAAAATTTTCGATTATTGATAATTGGTCAACTGTTGTGATATATTAACTGTTTGAATGATTGATTTTAATGGATGCCAATTGGTTGAGATTTTGGATGATTAGATGTTATTTATTTTATACATATCCTGTATCACCTTGTAAATTGATTGTCAGTATATAAACTATTATTTGAATTAATTTGAATAAATTAAGAAATAGGTTGAAATGATATATATACCTATGACACACTACACCATATTATCAGTTTCGCCACCCCCCCATGCGGAAGATTCACAACGGCTCCGAGCCGTTGCTAAATAGCAGCGGTTCTGAGCCGTTGCAAAATTATTAACAACGGCTATCAGCCGTTATAATTTTGAAACAGCTCAAAACCGTTGTCAAGTTTCCCTATTTTTTTATGTTTCCATACCCACTTGCATACACCCCTCGTTCCCAAACTAATACGCTCCTATCACAATTAACTTTTCCAAAAAATACCGCTTGCCCTAATCCGATTTCTTATTCCTAAACCAGATCCAGTTTCATCTAAGCAATCGATCCAGATCCTTGAGGAAATTCTGGCATCTAGTTTTGCAATCGATCCAGTTCTAGAAGAATCGGCTTATCCTTGTGTTTGTAACCTCATATTATCAAAGCAGTTCCAAAATCGGCTCATCACATAGTCTCGAAATTTGCAATCGATCCAGTCAAGGTATACAATAGGATTCTATTTTTATTTTTATTCGTTAGGAATGGTTTGTTATGAATGATTTCATGATTTCATGATTGTTTTGTTGTATATTTGTAAACAATCTTTCTGTGTGATGAGGAAGAAGAAAGAAAACTGGTTTGAAATCTTTTTGTGTAAACTAACTACAAGGGATTTGGCCTTACCTTTTGTTGCTGCAAAACTTTTACCTCTAAATGCTAGAAAAAAACAACATACGGTAGTACAATTTAACAGGAGAGACCACTCAATATGAATGCTTGGATTATGAATAGAAGACATATGAATATTAATTTTGAGTACAATTGTTCCCTAGCACATCTACTAAATGCACCATTGAAAATAACCAACAAGTTCATGAATCATCGCAAAATTCTTATCAAAGAACTATTGTTTTGTCCATTGTGCATGAATATTTACAGTACACTGTAATCTTATTACTCTATTTTGCAATTTTTACATAGTACTACCGCCTATGAATTTTTGGCACTCCTATCTCTATATTTTAAATTATTTGCACTTTCTAATGTGTCAGATGCAGTTGTTTTTATCAAGCACTTCGTTTAAAATTTTTAAACACACATTGAATAAAATGCATGATCTCTTCTGTTGCTATTCTTACGGCCTTTAGTAGAGTAGCAGTTTCAGTAACTGCTTTGATTTCATTCCCTCCTTTTTTCTTTTCTTCTCAAACCCATATCACTTCATCTACTTCCGCCGGTTAATGCTGCATACATTCATTTAGAAACAAAACGAAATTTTAATCAAGATAAAAACAAAAGTTCGTGTCTGTACTTTGTTTCTTCTTGCATTTTCTCCTTTAACTTCTTAAAAATTTCACATTTGATCCAGTATTAAACTGATGAATGAGACTGCGAATTTACTAAGGTCTTTATCTGCAATACCTGTTCAAATTTTCAAACAGGGACTTGCATGCAAATATCGGAGGGATATTCTCATAACCAACATAAAGATTATTTAATCACCGTATTGTTTTATTATGTTGGTACTGATGTTGCTTCTATTGCAGGAAGAGTTGCAATTGGCTTTGTTTAAAACTCGGGTGGGTGAGAATCTTTTCTTGATAGGGTAAGTGTATAAATTGCTAGTTTAGTTATTTTATTTTATTTTTATGCCATGAGCCATTGATAACATGATTTATTATGTTTATTAGGTAAGCAAAGCTTTACTTGGAGAATACACAGCAGCTCAAAAGAAGAAGACACCATTTAATGGTTTAGGATTGGAGCATATGAATGATCCATGCCCTGTAATACCATCCAATCTTTCAGTCTCTACTATTAGAAGTATCAAATTTCAGGTAGTCTTTTTGTTACTCAGGCATAAAACTAACGTAAATGTTTATACATGAGGTGAGATGGTTATTTTGTTTGGTTATTTTGAATATCAGACTGATGTATTCTGCTTGAGAGGGAGAGATTTGCTTAAGCGTTTTGCTGCTGAAGTTTTCCAGTATCAGTCTTAAGGGGAAAGCAAGGAGAACGTTGTTCTACTTGTAATAACTATTTTTCTTTCTTTTTCCCCTTTCTTATGTATGTTTGTTCCCTTTATTGTGGAAGTATATGTATTGATTTTTCTTTTGAATGTCAGAGCTACCAACTTGCAGAAGAGTTTGCTAGAGAATTTACAGAGCGTACTATATTGGAAACCATTTTAAAAGAAGAGACGAATGCTTCTTCAGGCCCTGTAAAGGGTACGGATTTAAAGCAAGATTTTTAAGACTCCATATGCAAATTTGGTTGGATCCTTTGCCATATAGTGATCATATTGGTTTTACGTTACAAACATTTGCGATATGAATGTCATTAACTCACATTATGGTTAACTAGTACTTAGACACATGCAAATGAAAATATCCTTCATTTTTTTTCTAGTAGGTATAGATTGTCATATTTTTATTTTGCAAGTAGTCTTGATGAAAAAATTATCGAGTATGAAATCAGAGAGCAAAATAAGTTGAATAATTCATGATGAATGTAAAATAACATTGTAAAGAATGTGTAACTTACAAAAAAAGTATTCATAGTGAGAGTAGAATAAATATAGATAAGTTGGAAGGAATAAAAAGAAAAAAAGATACTAACTTTTTGAACGGACTAAAATGTGATATCAGTTTAATACCAAATGCGTCAAAGGTTGATTTTTGTTACAACCAGAATGCGAACACAACCTTTTTTTTATAAAACACGGGTATTTTGAGAAGTTTGTGGTTGGATAAAACTATTATAAGTCTTATTAAAGGATTGGTTGCATATCGCACCGTCTAAAGGGAAATGAAATATAATTCGAAAAATTCCCAATTATGATGGTATGATAAACTTCTTTTTAGTAAAACCGCAACTTTTTGTAGACAAAACCTCAACCGTAACATTTATTATTTGCAGGATGTATTAGGATTACTGAGGTCCATGTACACCCTAATTTGTATGGAGGAAGATGCATCATTTCTCCGATATGGTATTGCTCAGACTGGTTCTGGGAAAACTTTATCTATATCCTCCCTGCTTTAGTGCACGTTACCGGCATTTGTAACATGCATGACATGAATAAATATAAATGTTGAGGGATAAGTAACCTCCTATTATATATGTTTATGTGTCATTCTCCTGTTAGGTCCTTGATATGGTTGTGGCAACAACCATGTGTTGATATCAATAAATCAATCCATTAATGTAGAGTATCGTTTCCATGTAATTAAAATTAAAATGATAAGAATTTCTGAAAGATGGTTTCCATCTAATTAAAGCGATTGATTGCTCATAATGTATGCCCATAACTTACTTATTATGTAGAATATTAAAATATGTGTAACGAATAACAATAATTAGATAGGTTCATATGTTAGTAACAATTTACCATTTATTTATATATTTTTCACGATGCTTACTAGTAAATTAACTTTTTCATTCGGCAGCGAAGTCTGCTATAAAAAAGAAAAAAGGAAAAAACATTTAATATGCTTTTGGCGCAACTACCTACTTGTATAATTTTGTTTTCAATGACAAGTCTCTTTTCTTTTCTTATAAATGATATTATTCAACTGTTTCTAGATGATATGAAACAAATGAAAGAATAACAGCAGGACGGTATGAAAAGTAGAAATGAATTTTGTGATTTTGAAGTTGTGCATTTATACTACCAGATACCACTGTTTGTGATTCCAAAGTTCAATGAATTTTGTGTTTCAATGCCTATACTAACAGATACCTCTGTTTGTTTTATAGAGCTGTAGTATTGGCAATAATGATCAGGCGATTGGAGGAAGGCGTTGCCAAACTATGTACTGTATACTGTATGTATTGTTGCTGCTACTGTTGAACTATGTAGTGTTATGTATTTTGTTGCTGCTGTTGAACTATGTAGTGTTATGTATTGTTGTTGAACATTGTAATTAAAAGATTTGTTATGTTTGGTTTTTGTGTTGAATCTATGAAAAATATTTGGTTTAATGATCTTTCTTTTGTGATATTATGTTAAATTTGCAAATGTTTGTATTGAGTATGATGATGAAATGACTGTTACTGTAGGAGGGCAGAAAAGGCAATATGTATATTTTTAAATTATTAAAATTAGCAACGGTTTTGAGCCGTTGCAAAAGAAAATTAACAAAGTTGTACAAGAAGGTTTTACAACGGCTTTCAGCCGTTGCGAAACTAAAATTAGCAACGGTTCTTAGCCGTTGTCAAAAGTTAATTTACAACGGCTTAGAGCCATTGCTAATTTTAATTTCGCAACGGCTGAAAGCCGTTGCTATTTTCTTACCACTGCCAATTTTGCAATGGCTCAAAGCCATTGCTAAATCCTTTTGTAACGGCTCAGAACCGTTGCAAAATGACATTTCTGGTGTAGTGACACTTTGATTTGGATTGAAATGATATATATCCATCCCTGGAATTGAATTGAAATAGTTATTCACTTGCCATAGGATAGAAAATTTTATACGGACACCGGGTTGGTTAAATTAAATGATTTAAAAATTTTTGATCTGAAATTATTTAAATGAGTTTGATTTAAAGAAGTAAAAATCGAATTTATGGAAATCGAATTATTTTCGAACTTGAGCTCAAAATGTTGGAATTAGAAATTGTTAAACGAAATTGTTTAAAAATGAAATTTGAGATTTTGAAGTTATAATCGAACTATGATTTGAAATCCGAAAATTGATTTGTTTTTAAAAAGATTTGAACTTTTATTTGAACTTTGAATTATTGTTAAGTAATAGTAATATAAATGGTCATATAAAATTTGGACTCGAGAATGGAATTAATTTTAGGATTTGAATCCAAATTCGAAAATTGAAGTTTAATTTGGTTTAAATGATTTAAATCGATATTTGGAAAATCGAGCTCAAAATTGATATAAATTGAAATGGTTTAAAATAGAGAATTGAGTTGAAATTTAACCATTGAATCAATTAGTTGAAGTTGAAACCAATTTGGAATTGAAATTGATTGGAATTGAAATTTAAATTAATTTGGAATTGAAATTGAAATTGATTTGAAAATTGGAATCGAAGTTAATTCGAATTGAAATCGAAATGGAATCGATTAAATTGAAATGGAAATTGAATTGATTTGAATTGGAAAATTTGGAATTGGATCAGTTTGACTTTGAAACTATTTTCAAATAAATTATTTTAATACAAACTGATTAAAATCCATCTTTTAAATATTTAAATTATTTTGATTTTCCAAGTTATTTTATTATATAAACCATTTTTCAATACTCAGACTATTTTATATTAAACTATTTTAACTTTTAAACTATTTAAAATTTTCCAAACTATTTTCTAAAATTCAAACTAGTAAAAGGCTGAAATGTTTATATTTAAATTGTTGTTTTAAATACAAATTGGGTTAAAATGAAGTTATAACCTAAATTGAAATCCGAAACAATTTTGGAAGCGAAATTGAGATATTGAGGCGAAACTGATTTTGAAGTGAAATAGTATATTTTGAGTAAATATAATGATTTTGAAATTAAATTGATTTTGAAGAGAACATGATATTTTGATATCAAGTATGAATGGTTTTCGAAATGTAAAAGAACCAACCGGTATGTAAAACGACGTTTGGTTGTTAAAGAGACCGGGCCTCTTATTGGCATACTCTCTGTCAATATTGGAACCACTTTAACAACCGTGTACATGGAGGAGAATATAGAACGAAGTGGTTTGATTTGGCGTCATTTGCTGGATTTGAAGAAAGAGAGCAATAATGGATAGACCCCGGCACTTGTGCCAATTTGAAATGACTAAAACAAGATGGCGTGACAGGGCCAAGCGGGCTAATTACCCCTAGCGGACATTTGTTCTTCGATTTTCTTGGACTTGGTCCATATTATTACTCTTGTTGTTGGTTTCGATTGGTGCACCTTGATTTTGGGATAGCCTCCCTTTGATTGATATGGGATGGATGTACGCGGTGGGCGGTTGTTGCTACGATGCGTTACCACCAGCCCTGCGACCCGAACTGGTAGTATCCTACCTTGGGCATTGCCTCACGTGCCTTGTCATACTTTTATCCCTATACGAGACCACTACGATTTTGGTTTAGTGTTGTCGTATCACGGAGCATCACTGACTACCGACGTGCTACTGGTTGTGCTAAATGCAAACTGTATGACAATGCTTAAAGACATGTTAAGGGGGATTAATGTAATGCCTTAACGTTAAGAAAAATATTTATTTTACTGATTAGACATTATATATATAGCGTATTCTACTATATATAAATAATTTGACGGATCCTTAAGAGATGGAAAATCCTGTAACATCTCTTAAGTTATTGCACGCACGTTATACACTGGATAGGAGATGTGAAACCCCGTAAACATCTCTTACGCTATTACACTCATGTTATGTGATATCGATTTGACTAACATAAGGATATTTTAGTCCTGAATCGAGTATTTATATTTTCATTACACTCGGGTTAGTCCTAAGTTTTTCAACGCATTAAAGATTATTCTCTAGAGGATGAAGACGAAGATTTGGTATATTATTATTACTAATATTATTCCCAGCATCATGTTGTCCTGCTGCATCATATTTTGTTTCTATTGTATATATAACTCTGATAAATGTTGTATAAATTATAATCAAATGTATATTATAAACAGCTTCATGAACTGTTTATTTGATTATTATTTTTATCGTTCCGCTGTGAGATTCTGTGTTTGTTTTCTTCTTCTTTCTTATTTTTCTTAATCATCCCCATTGATTATCTATGTTCCGGATCATTTGAGCTGGACATGTGTGGATTATTGTCATTTTAAACCTTCTGAAATGTGGGTCATCACCGTTGGTATCAGAGCTTTGGTTTAGCGACAACCTTAGCTTTGTAGGGTTTGACTCATTAGAGATAGGGTAGTAATACCCTAGAATGAGTTTGTTTGAGCGCACACACACACACACACACACACACATATATATATATATATATATATGAGAACGCGTACTTGTTAGTGTTATAAATTGTTTTATATTGTGTTTACTTATCCGTTGAGTTGTTTATGAATTCTGGTCGATGCATGAGATGCTGTGTTTTCGATAAGGGTTTCTAAACACTTAAACGAGGCAAGTCGACATAATATTGTTTTAAAATCGGGTAAATGAAATAATTTTACCTAAGTTATATCTTATATATATAATGATTATTAATGAAATTGTTGCCAGGAGATGATAATATTTAGTTATCATCTATTAGTGGTTGAATTAAAATAAAATGAATACTTTATGAACTCTATTTCACAAAGCATTTGATAATTAAATTAAATTGAATTGAAATATAATTACAATAAGAATTGTTTATAATGAAAAAGATGTAAATTAACAAAATATTTTCATAATAAGGTAATGAAATTATATAAGTATATTTATAATATGGCTTATAAATAGAAGGGATTTCAAAGATGAGAATTTTTGAATTTAAATTTTGTTGCTTTCAAAATTGTTTTCAAACCCTTCAGAATTAATAATAATAATATTTGAAAGTGTTTTGACTAGAAATATATTTTGAAAATATTTTTGAAATAAGTAAAAGCATTGAACTTGCTTTGGTCGCTAGGAAATATTCTGGGGATGATTGCAACATCGCCAGTATTCATTTTTGAGTTTCTGAGTGAGAATTGCTACCAAAAGAAATTTATTTTCGGTTAGAACAATTTTGATGGTTAAAAAAAATTCCAAGTATGATTTGATAAATATATGAACTAATTTTGAACTTATAAATTGATTTCTGAGTGGTAATCACTGGCTGAATTTACTACTATGATTCGCACAACCATTATGATGGATTCTCTGAAAAACCACATGATTTAATTAATTTATAAAATGTTGTAAATTGATTAAATTAATTGATATATGAGAAATATTAATTATTAATTATTTGATGTTTGGATGTTTGGATGTTTTTTGTAATTATTTTAAATAATTCGTTTATAAAAGTTATATTTGCGGGCATTGATATATGATATCGATGTAATTTGAAGATAATTGCATACAATGATTTATGAAAATTTTATGTCATTTGATGATATGATTTATGGAAATTTTTTTCATTCTTTCAAATAAAACATATTCTCTATTTCATTCTGTACGTCCAATTCATTCTTTCTCATTCAGTCTATTTCTTTCTCTCCTCCTATCCTTTCATGGCAGAAAGCAAAACAATAAAATTTCCAAAAATATTTCAACTCCATATAAATCATCAAAAAAAGTGGTTCATCCATCTCTTACAAGGATAGGATGTGGATCTTGAAGATCTGAGGTGATATCATCATTCAAGGTGTGACTTCTAGGCAACATCCTGAGGAGAGCCCATTTTCAAGATGTGCTTCAAGGCTTTGGGTAACAAAATATTTTTTTCTTTAACAGATAATGATATTTGATGTAATGTTTGCTGTAAGAGAAATTTAATTATCATCATTTGTATGTACATATCGCCGCCTCATTTAATTTGAAAATTGTTTATGTAGCTTGAATTGTTTGTTGAATGAATCTGTTGGTGTTTTATTTTAATAAGTCAAAACTAATATTTGTATATGTTTAAATACAATGTTTTTTTGGAACTATGTTCTAAACATTCAATTTAGAGTCTAATTTTTAGATAAGAATTTTGTATGTTTAATTTATCAATTGGGTTCTTATTTTGTTAAATTAAAATTTGTATATGTTTGAATACAATGTTTTATTATAGATCTATATTATAAATATTCAATTCAAAGTATAATCCTTTAGATCTAAAACTTTGTATGTTCATATTGTTTTGATGGGATTTTACTTTAACAAATTAATCTAAAATTTGTGTATGAACAATACAACATTTTATTGAAGATTCATGTTTTAGATTATATAAACGGCTTATTTGAGAGATCAATACTTGGCAGGCTTCGGCCACATGCACATGCAAATTTTTGAGATGATTTCATTGATTATTGTGATTTCCCAAGTGTGTCACCTTTTTCATGGTTGGCCATTCGAGCCATTTGATATATATATATATATATATATATATGGCGATTACCTTATGGGAATTTGAACTCTTTTGAGTTCTATCTTTGAGATTTGAGTTGCCTACACTGGCATTATTTGAGATTTGCCTTTTGTCGTTTATGTGGCATTTATATTCTCCTATTTGGAGATATATGTATTGCCTTTAAGGCGTATTTTGAGATGGTGATTTCTTTGGAAATGCTTTTGAATTTGTCAATATGGCGGGTTTGGGATTTCTCCTTTTTAGGAGTTATGATTTTCCCTAAACCATTTTTGATGATTTGTGATATGCCAATGATATGAGGCTTGCTATATTTAGCGTTTTGTGGATATTGATTTATCACTTTGAGATAATATACTCATGCTAGTAATACTATATCATTTGTAGTAACCATACTTATACTTAGAATAGTTTCTTCTTGTTTGAGAAGAATATCACCCTTATCCTTATACTCATATTATCGTTTATCCATATGAACTGGTTGTTTTAGCTAGACTGACCAGTGTATTTTATACTCGGGTCAGACCGAAGTGTTTCAGGTTAGGTACCTGCTAGACTTAGCCTTTCTACTTCTGCTTGGATATTTTGCTATCACCTTTTTGATGTAGCTTTTTGTGTAGACTTTGATATGTATATTTTTGACTCGTTGTATATTGTGTGGTCGTCATACCACTTATGTGTATCATTTTGTATTACACTGGGGATGTATCTGTATATATATGTATATATCTGTCGTTTGTTGTTCTGTGATATGATATGCATTTAGTTGTTGTGTTTTGTTCTGATAGATCCGTAGCCACCTATAGTTTTGTATTAAGCATTTATTGGATATGTCGATCTACTTGAGATAGAGGAAAAAAAATTAGAGCATTTATCGACGTATTCAATAGAATTTAAGGCAAAGCTATATATGGTCGCTCCTCACCAGCCCTATTCTCCGCATTAGCAGAGAGTATTACCTAGTAATACTCTTTGTTAATGTGGGTCTCGGGGTGGGGCATCACAGCTTGGTATCACATGTATGTATTTTGTGTGTATTATTTTAGAAATTAAAAAAAAATTGTTTTAGAAATTAAAAAAAGGGAAGATGTTTTGATAGTAAATCTAAATTTTATTATGATTACTTTAAGTCTCTAAGTTGTATTGATTACACATATTTTATTGAATCTTACATATACATAATTCATGTTCTGATAATAAATCTACTTTTAAATCGAATGCCATAAATCTCTAATTTGTATAAATTAGAAAGACTTGATTTAATCTTACATACACACAAATAATTTTATATGTATGTTTGTATATATAAATTTATTACATGTATTTAATATTTTCAAAGTATGATTAGATTTCTTTCCTAAAGAAGGAAACAATTTAAATGAGGCAATAATATATACATATATTTATATTTGACTGTTTATATCCTTATATTATGATGCTTATTAATTGTCATTTATATGCTGCATTAATTAAGTTTACAAAATGGAAAATTGAATCAATCATTCTTATTACCCTGTATTTATTTCCCATTTTTCCTTTATGTGATTAGCTATCCATTTAATTCTTTTATATGTCTACACCTTGTTATCAATTGATAGAACCTATCATATGTTGCACCTACAGAATTTACACTATAATATATATATATATATATATTTGTTTATACATACATTCATGACATATACATGTTGCTAATTAATGGCATTCATATAATCAATCAATTTAATTAAAGAGGAGAAATAAAAGTTTTCTCTCTCTATCTAAATAAATTTATACCCGTCATTAATTAAATAAGTTAAGTAGAAGTAAATGAAAAGTTTCCTTTTCTAAATAAATTCATGCCCCGTCATTAATTAAATAAGTTAAGAGAAAGGAAATGAAAAGTTTCCTTCTCTAAATAAATTTAATATGCAAGCTTCACACACAAATATTTATATAAGAGTATATGTGATATACTATAATTTATATTAAATTAAATTAAACTTTATTAATGACATTAAATAAAATATTGATTTTATTTAAAACAAACTTAGAAATTTTCTAAGTATATTTAGACTTCATAGGTCCATTAAAGATCCAAAATGGCTAATTTTTTTGAAATTCACTCATTTCTTACGCTGTGAGCCGGCCAAGTTCCAACAAGGGTATCAGAGCCTAATAACCTATGCAGTCTAAATTAGTCATGTTAGTGCTAACTAATTAAGCTTGCGCACTTAATACGGTGTATAGAAAGGTGATGTCTAGGATTGGAATTGGATAATCAAGTACCCTATCCTACCTGGTTACCTACCTGGCCTGAAAGGTGAAATGAGCCCAAAGGTTGCCCCTAATAAAAAAGGCCCAATTTGAATAGGGCCTTGGGCTAATTTTCAAGATAGTTTTGAAAATTAAGACAAGATTTTAAATTTAAAAGTTAAATTTAAAATAAAAACATGTTTATTATAATTGGTTATAATATAACATAAATTTTCAAAATGTTTGAAAATGTAATGAAAATTTCAAAATGTTAGAAATTATTTAAATATTAATTTCAAAATTTAAAATTTATTAATAAGATTAATAAAAAAAATTAATTAATTGAGTTTATTAATTAATACTTATATGCATGTATTGTATATGTTGATATATGTTATGTTATTTTAAAGTGTTTAAGATAACATAAGTATACATGTATGTATATAAGATAATTTTTGAAATTAATATAATTTAATTAAAATTGTTTAATTAATGGTTAGTTAATTAAATAAAAATACGCATATATAAGATATATGTGTTATATTATAAAGGTTACAGTATACACTATAAAAGTTATAGTAGATAGGTCCAATATAAATGTTGTATTCGAATACTAATATAAAATTAATTAAAAATTTAATTAATTTAAATTAATTAAATAAGATCTAACTAAATAAAATATTATACATAAGACTATCATATAAGTAAAATGAAATTTAAAAGTTATATAACAATAAAACTTGTATGATACGAATGTATAAACTAAATGTGGAACATTAAAGAAACCCAAATAGACTTAAGGAATAAATACATACATAAATGTACATATACCGTGATTTCTGATGTGTCTAACACTTGAATCACGTGGGTATTTCACAAGAAATACATTAGTCCATAAGTCGATATCACTTAATATAATATATTGAAGATTATGAATCTTCAATATAATGTTGTCCTCTACCATATATATATTAATAAATTACTTGCATACTCCTTAGTTGTTGAGAAAACTAAAGCTAGGGATGTTATGTGTAGTTCTATTAATATATTGAATAGACAAGGTAAGTTAACTATTTGTTGGGCAAACTCAAGGTACATATACTATACTTAGGCCGACGCGATATGGTAGGTACGAGTGGATAATCTCTTATGATTTATTGAGCAAACTCAAGGTTGAAATGAGATTAAGACAAGGAAACATGGGTTAGGAGTTGTATGTGATACAACTGATAAGGAGTTATCCATCGTTTGTAGGGCTATGATTTGTCGAGCAAACTCAAGGTCAAAATACCAAGACAAACAAGTCCTAACACCCACTAGTGAAGTCGAAAGACTTCTATGTTTCATCTTAGGTTTGGCGAAACATAGAAGACTAGTGGGAGCCTTATTAGAAAAATGAAATGGTAACATTTAACCTTTCTAATATTGTAAGAACATATGCTAAATAATGTTATAATTATCTACAATGATAAATTTATGCATTTAATAAAATTGGTAAATTGTTTATCAATTAAGATATACAAATGAATTGAAGATTGACAAACAGAAATATAACATATACTTACCAATAAAAGATTATTGCACGTTAACGTTTCAACACCCATGCAAGTGCTTGATTTTACAACTACTGAATACATTCGTGGTTTGGTCACTTATGCATTTACTTGGTCAAAACTATGTATTGCATTCTATGAATTTTGAACTCTAAAAGCAATACAATACTATGGATATTTGATCCATATACAATTGCATATAAATGTTATATGGTGAACGGTCAAAGTTTGTAATTTACAATATTTTGATGAAATTAGTTCATCCAAAAAACCAAATAAACCTTAGTGCGAGATCGAGTATTCAATCTGATTGATTACAAAAGGATCGTATCATGTTAAATGTAACACTAGACCAAAAATACAATATAAGTCTAAGAACTCAATCACTGAAATGTCAGTTTGATTAGTTTACGTAAAGCAGAATATATCTAATGTCCTTAAAAGCTAAGGATAATTGAATAGGCTTTTGTAAAGAGTTCATTATGATATTGTAGTAAGTGTTTTGTTTTGAATGGTTTGACCATTTAGAAAGAATAACAAATGTACAAGACTAGATATGATTTAAGGTACAGTTGGGATGAAGAGAGTGAATAGTCATGTCTGCTTCATAAAGAAACAATAGAAATGAGAATTATAATACTAGTGATTAATACTTAACATTGGAATTAGAAATGAGATTTCTATTCTGAAATGTAATTTCGTATAGAAAATTGTTTTCCATGAGATTTATTTCTTTGAGTTCAGGATAATTGATCAAAGAACTTTCTGCTATAAACTAGTTACAGTATATGAAATAAATAAACTATATTAAGTGAACGATGGACCTCCAAATTTAATACGCTATTACAGTAATGATGGAAATAGTGGGAGCATGCCATATAGCACTTACTGACTGCATCATATTGTCAAAATTGTTTTCATAAGACGCACCGAACATTATTTATGAAATAATGACTATTTTTCGGCATCGACTAAGAAATAGACATAGCTATATTTCAATATGAATATCATGAATATTCATTATGAAATAAAACTATATGTGGTATTTTTTTCATAACAAAAGTGATGCATTGGAAAGTACAGAAGTATCTAATATTATTTATAGTTATTTTGGAATTATAGACTAAGCCATAGTTTTGAGAAAATAATTTTATTATATGATTTTGAATTATATGATACTGTTTAACTGTATCTCAAACAATTAAAAGCTACGCACCCATTCAATGGGAGCATCATAAGAGTTGATGAACTCTACAGATTGATAGATATAAATGTATGTAATAGTAAGTCTATCAATACCAAAACGGGTCCACGTACTTCGTCATATTCACCAATGAGTTATCATCAACATGAACATGTGTATTGATACATGTGTATTATGTCTATGGTAAACTCATAGAGTATAAAACAGAAGTAAATAAAATAACACGCAATGGAAATGACTCGATTTGACTGAATGACTGAGTATATTGGAAAAGGTTCTGAACGTACCTAAAAATGAATAAAGATTCAATATCAAAAGTCACTCCTCCATGTGATACATAATGATGCATCGATAAGGAGTAGCCGAACTTTGTTAGACAATGTACAATTAATTGTGAGTGAAGTTGAGTTAGTTTCTTTCTATAAGGTCATGTACTTAAGGGTAGTACACAAGGTTAATATTATTAATCTAAATAACAGTTTACAAAATCACACAAGATGAGAATTATAAGAAACTCCAACATATCCTAGGCCAAGGAGTTGGCGGGTTGTGCAAGTCGAAAGATTGTACGTAATAATTGTTCGTAAGGGATTTTGTATGAATTGCCCCAAAATAATTTTTTGAAGACTGCCATTAGATGACATATTTATGTTTTGAACATAAGTTTTGTAAACTAAAACCAAACCAGTTTTATAAATAAAGAAATTCATAAAATGTTTATGAATACCAATTTTATTGTGCTGAGAAACAATTGTTGTTTCAACAAATACCAAATTCATTGTGAACAAATTTTTTGATGAATTATTGGTAGTAAAATAGAATTAGATACGATATATAGATAGAACTAAATAGATGAGATGAAATGAAATTAAGTAACCTAAACGAACACAATGCATTAGAGTGTCTGACAATTATTCTCGCACATTGAAGAGAAACTATGAGTTTCTTATCAACGTCGATAATATATAATCCTTGATTGTTCAAACCATTAAGAGTGTTGACCTTATGATATGGTATGATGCGCAAATCTGAAAGAATTCCAACTACGCTATCCAAATATGATTTTGGTAGTCGTAACCTAAGGGATATGATCCATCGACCTTGGTTGTGTCTTTATGAGCAAAACTAATGCAGTTGTGTTAACCCCAAAAATGGGCATCAACACCCGTAGAATCTAATGGATATCAAACAAAGAATGAAATCAAAAGAACCAAGCACAAAAGTAAATGAACACGTAGATTTTATTGTGGTTCGACAATCTTGGCCTACGTCCACTTCATATTTTTATTGATATTCCACTCGATTATCATTACAAGATTGTTTGGATCAGTTGGAATCCATTAGTACAAAAGCGAAGAACAAAAATTGCAGAGCTTCGGTAGAGAAAGCCCCCGAAAAGAGAGATCCTAAAAGTGGCCCCATGCCCTTGTATTTATAGATGAAGGCAGCCTCCAACCTGACCGACATCTTGAGACTCAGACCCTCGCTGACCATTTGGGCCCACCATAAGGAAGACTCAGCCCAACATATTATGCCGAACCAAATTATCATGCCGACCCGATCCATATTGTGTCGACCCAATGTCATGCCAACCCAATACTATGCCTACCAATATCATGCCGACCCGATACAATCCATACACCATGCTGACCCGAGCTATTCCACGTGCTATACCGACCCGAACGATTCCACGTGCTATACCGACCCGAACGATTCCGCATGCTATGCCGACCCAAACGATTCCACATGCTATGCCGACCCAAACGATTCCATACACTATGCCGACCCAAGCCATTTCATGTACTTTGCCGATCCCAGCCATTTCATATACTTTGCCGATCCGACCTCTATTATGCCTATGCCGACCCTTTTGGGTTTCATTGAATTTGCCTAATCATCCATTATGGTTCCCAATACAAACAAACTAACTTCTAAGACTTTGACATCCAGTGCTATCCATTTGTCAACCTTATTTAGCCTGGGCTGGATATTACTGTTCAAACATTATACTCTGGTAATGCGGATGTTGCCTCGTGATCATCCTTCCCATCAATAGTCGAATTTGGACTTCATGATCAACTTTGTGTAGCCAGGCCAAGGTACCGGGTAACACTTGCCCCCCAAATTACGTCTTGTTTTGTACATGACGTGCTTTGAATTGAAGCAGGTTAGAGTCTCTAGAAAGAAATCCATCCAGTTTCCTAAATAGTCGTTATCCTTCCATTTTATCCTCCCAAAGGGTTGTATCCCTCTTCGATCGTCATAACGCTTGGTCAATTCCCAATAGCATAAATTTAGGATTGTATTCCATCGGTGGCTATCTGTGTCCGGTTCTACAGGGCTAGTAAGCTTTGGTTATCTGACCCAGTCTTTTCTTTAATAACTCCAAGTGAAAATTCAATTTCTCTCGATTCCAAGAAGTCGAATTTTTTGAATATACACGTGCACACTCAGGTACACGTTCTTGTCATTAGCTCCTGGATGCATTTTATATGCTCACGAGCCGTTGTCAATTCCTTCTAGTTTTATTGCAATTCAATTGCAATTCCTTGTGTATATATTATTTTACAATGAAATAGGGGTTGTAAAAGGTCACTCGATGAGAGGGGACTTCAAGTTCTACAAGGATGATGGCCTCGGAGCCGTAGGCAAGGGTGAATGGAGTCAATCATGGACTTGTGGATGATTCTGTATGCCCATAATTCTATTGGGAGCTCATTCACCCATTTACCTCTAGCCTTTTCCAAACATCTCTACAGGATGGACTTTATGGTTTTGTTTATAGCTTTAACCTGTCCATTTACTTGAGGGTGAGCAACTACCGCAAATCTCTTTTCAATATGCTGCTAAAGGAAGAAGTCTTTAAATTTAGCACTGTGGAATTGGGCTTCATTACCAGTTATAATGGTTCATGGAAGGTCAAAATGACAGATAATGCCCTGGATAATGAAGTTGATTATTTTCTTCATCGTGATCATGGTTAAAGGTTTTGCTTCACCCCATTTGGTGAAGTAATCAACTACTACGATGGTGTAGTTCGCATCACCTTTAGAATCGACAAGAAGATGATGATGTCAATGCCCCAAGTGGAAAACGGCTATGAATTGGCCATTTGATTAATTTCCATCGGCGGGGCTCTCGGAATTTTTGCAAACATCTAGCACTCCTTGCATTTTTTAGCATGATAAGCTGCATCTTTATTGATAGTCGGCCAGTAATACCCATAACAGAGTATTTTCCTTGTTAGGGTTTGCCCTCTAGTGTAGTCGCCGTGTTCTTCTTCATAGACTTCTCTCAAGACTCGTTTGATATCATCATGGGTGATACGCCGAAGCAAGGGAGTGGAGAATGCCTTTTATATACATGACTCCTTCTTGGATGATGCGGCGTGAAGCTTTGAAGAGGATCTAACATTTTTTATTCCTCTATTCAGGAAGAATTCCTCATTGTAGATAGTCTTTGATAGAAGTCATCCATGACTCCTTTTCTGGCTCCGTCTCTAAGATATTGTCGATCTTCATCTGTCAATGCTTGGAATATTAAGTACTTCAACGGGGACAAAGTTTATTTGTCATGCATCCCCAGAATTGGCCAGCTTGGCCAGTGACTCGGCTCTTTCATTTTGTTTTCTGAGGATGTGTGTAATGGTGTAATACTTGAAGTCAGCTAGTAGCTCTTGGACCCAGCTGAGATAAGGAACAAGACGCTGCCCCTTAGTAAGATAATCTTCCCTGATTAGGCAAACCACTAACCAGAAATCAGATAAGATATGTAAAGTTTCCACTCCAAGTTCTCTTGCAAGTTTGAGTGTGGCGACCAAGGCTTTATACTTAGCTTCGTTATTTGTTATAGG
This sequence comes from Allium fistulosum, assembly GCA_030737815.1. NCBI lineage: Eukaryota > Viridiplantae > Streptophyta > Magnoliopsida > Asparagales > Amaryllidaceae > Allium > Allium fistulosum. Next base: position 449,014,500 of record CM060903.1, read on the forward strand.
GAAGTTGAGTTTCAGGACGTAGAAGATCGATCATTCCCCAGGAGTCATTAACGCAACTCCAACGCTAGAAAACCGATTATTGGAAGTTCCATCTACGTACATTCTCCATCGGTTGGACGGTTCTCCACTGCTCTTTGGATAGTCGTCTAATGCAGTGAATTCAGACATGAAGTATGCTAATGTTTGACCATGGATAGCTCTCCGAGGGAGATAAGTGATATAAAATTGGCTTAGCTCGATATTCCATTTGAGTAACCTTCTGAACATCTAAGGTTGCTACAGGACCTGTCGTAACGGCTGGTCGGTATAGACGTTAACGGGGTGACCTGTCAATAGCTTGTTTACATCATATACTGGTCTTTGGATCCGTTTCTCTTCACATAGCATTGCAATGCTTATGGCGTGTACCGACATAGCTAAATAGATGTATAAGTCTTCATGATTCAGTGGCTTGGATAGGATGGGAGGTCTCTCTAAGTGATCTACTAGAGCTTGAAACGCATCTATGTAATCCTATATCCATTCAAAGTTTCTTCTCTATCTCTTGATCATGTCGAAGAAGAGAGTACACTTACCGGTGGCCCTGGAGATGAATCGACATTGGACGGTGACCTTCCCATTTAGGCTCTAAACCTGCTTGATGGTCTTTAGTACTTGGATGTTTCAAATTGCTTGAATCTACTCGAGATCGGCTTTGATTTCGTGAGAATCGATGACGAAACCTCGAAATTTCCCTAAGGCAATGTCAAAAGAGCATTTCAAGGGATTCGGTTTCATTTCATATTTTTGTAGAATATTGAACATCTTCGCTAAGTCATCAATGTGGTCGTTTGATCATCGTGACTTCATGAGCATATCATCCACATATACTTCTGTTGATTGCCTGATCTGGTCTTTGAACATCCTATTGACCTGTCTCTGGTGAGTAGCTTCAACATTATTTAGTTCAAATGGCATCACAACATAATGATATAATCCTGGATCAGTAATGAAGTTGGTGTGCTGGTCGCGGACGTGCACCAGGATCTGGTTGTACCCGAAGTACACATCCATAAATGAAAGTAGTTCATATCCAACGGTTGAGTCTACCAGCTGGTCGATCCTCGAAAGTGGAAAGCAGTCTTTTAGGCATGCCTTGTTCAGGTCTGAGTAATCAACGCATGACCGCTACATTCCATTAGCTTTGCTCACAAGAACAGGATTTGATACCCATTTTGGGTAGAGGGTGCCGCGGGTAAACTTGTTGTTTTTGAGTTTATCCACCTCCTCTTTAAGTGCAGCGAATCTTTCCTGATCCATGCCGCGTTGCTTTTGTTTCACTTGGACATTCCTCAGGTCGATATTCAATGCATGGCTCGCGATAGTCGGTGAAATCACATGCATGTCAAAATGGGTCCAAGCAAACACATTAAGATTCATTCAGAGAAAGCCAGCTAATTCCTTCATCATCGTTGCCTTGAGCTGTGATCTGATCTGCAGTACCCGTGATGGATCAACATGGTTGAATGTAATGTCGATTGTGAGCTCAGCGGGAGCAGTCTTGGATTCCTTGAGTTCAAACGCAACAATTTCACGTAATAATCAATGTGAAATCTGGTTGGGATGGTCAATGATGACGGTTACTCCGATCGAATCCTAGGGTCTTGTCATGAGTTATTGAATTTGATAGTAATGGGTTCTAGACGCTTTTAGCGATTATTCGCGATGGTTGAAGATCAGGCTTAAAGGAGCGCATCGAATCAAATGTCGAGTAGGGTTCAACCTCGTGTTGTGCTCAGTTGCATAGCTGACTCTTGCTTTGAGTTTGCATCTGCTTTTATATTCGAGTAATGCACTTTCCATTCAATGTACTCGCGATCTATTGCTTGTCATTTAGGTTAAAATGATAGTCAGTTGCCCATGAGCTTGGGCATCGATTCGATGATTCTATCTTTAGGCGTCCTTTCGGTCGTAGCCTCGAGTCATTGTAAAAACTAGATATGAGTCGTAGTATTGAGCTATCACAGTCATTCTTTGGATAATCACACTTCTACCCCCGGTCTCGGGTTGATAAATGTACCGCATAGATGGTCGAGTCTCGTCCCGGTTGTGTTTATACTCCCACTTAAGCTCCAAAGACTTAAAGCTGCTCAATGAATGGTTGGTTAACATTCATCTTGTTTTTTTCTCATGCCCCCAAGTCTGAGGCATACGTTGATAAGTAGGAAGGCAAGCCATGACCACCTTAGCCTTACACTCTTTCCTGTTGAATTGCGGGATCAAGTTGGTTGATGGAAGGGTGAGTCTCGCCTATCCTGGATTATATTCTGGTTTTTCCTCCCAGAGGGAATACTTCAATGCTTCGTCATATTTCGGGCATGAGTTGGGTACTGGACGGTCAACCACATCCACTTTAATTCATATTCTATAATCATATCTAGGGGTAAAGTTGGCTCAAGTGCCATTGGGTCATGCTTATCCGGTTTCATCCCCTTCCCGACGGATCGGAGGAGGGTGCTGGAGAACTAATGATCAAGTCTTCATTGTTTATTCTCCTATCTATGCTCTGGTGACTGAAGTTATTCGATGGACGTTTGGGTCACATCCATTTGTGGTTAGTGCGGATTGATATTGACCCTCGATCTGATGGTACAATATAGTCGGCCACCCGTAACTTCGGATGTCGTTCCAATTGGTTTTGTATTGAGCCCTCCTTGCAGTCGTTGCCTTAGTTTGTAAAGAACACCAAGCCAGAGCTATAATGACTTGTCGTATTCAACTTTCAGTAGTTTGTACTCCTGCCCCCAGTCTTGGGTCAGCAAATTTAGTTCATGGATGGTCCAATTCAATCCATAGTGAGTTTGTACTCCTCTTGTCGAGTTCAAGTTGGAGTTTATGAAATAGTGATTGGTCGAACCACACTCGTCTATTCATCCATGTTTATACACCAGTCCGCATTCTGGGGACTTAGAGTTATTCTACGTGCAGTTGACTCACGCCCAATTTGTGTTCATACTTCGGTCCGCGCTCCGGGGACTTAGAGATTTTGTTGAATGGTTTATACTCTAGTCCACAGTCGGGGGCTTAGAGTACTCTAGTTCGCAATCCGGGACTTAGAGATTTTTGTTGAGTCATTTATACTCTATTCCGCGCTCCGGGGACTTAAAGTACTCTAGCCCGCACTCCGGGGACATAGATATTTTGTTTAATCATTTATACTCCAGTTTGCGCTATGGGAACTTAGAGTACTCTAGTCCACGCTCCGGGGACTTAGAGATTTTTTCTGAGTCGATTATACTCTAGTCCTCCAGGGACTTAGAGTATTGTTGTCCGCACTCCGGGGACTTAGATATTTTATTGAATCATTTATACTCTAGTCCACGCTCCGGGGACTTAGAGTACTCTAGTCCGTGCTCCGGGGATTTAGAGATTTTTTTTGAGTCGTTTATAATTTAGCCCGCGCTCCAGGGACTTAGAGTACTCTAGTCCGTGCTCCGAGGACTTAGGGATTTTGTTGAATCGTTTATACTCTAGCCAGTGCTCCGGGGACTTAGAGATTTTTGTTGAGTTGTTTATACTCTAGCCGCGCTTCGAGGACTTAGAGTACTCTAGTCCATGCTCCGGGGACTTAGGGATTTTGTTGAATCGTTTATACTCTAGTCTGCGCTTCGGGGACTTAGAGTACTCTAGTCCGTGCTCTGGGAACTTAGGGATTTTTGTCAAATCGTTTGTACTCTAGTCCATGCTCCGAGGACTTAGAGTACTCAAGTCTACGCTCCGAGGACTTAGAGATTTTTGTTGAATTATTTATACTCTAGTCCATGCTCTGTGGACTTAGAGTACTCTAGTCCGCACTCGAGGACTTAGAGATTTTTGTTGAGTCGTTTATACTCTAGCTCGCGCTCCGGGGACTTAGAGTACTCTAGTCTGCTTCAGGGACTTAGAGATTTTTGTCAAGTCGTTTATACTCTAGTCCGCTTCAAGGACTTAGAGTACTCTAGTCCGCTTTAGGGACTTAGAGATTTTTGTTAAGAGCAGTCGTATTTCCACCCGTTTGATTTGTACTTCATTTACCGCGTCGAGGCGAAAGTTGTCGAATGAACGGTCGAACCACATTTGCTCATGAAATGAGATTCTGCCCCTAGCATTGCGGACGAAACTTTGCAATCAAATGGTCAATTCTTGTCCACTTGGTAGTTGTGGCCCTTCCCATTAAGTCAAGGAAAAAAGCAGGTGATGAATGATTGGATCACGTCCATGCTGGGGTCGGATGATCGAGTCTTGCAAAATTTTCTTCGTATTTCTTTCTAGAAAATGAGGATAATGGATTATTGAGTAGACAAATTAAGTCGCATACATTTCAGGATGCAGTTATGTCCATGTATTGAGAGTAGTGGTTGATGAGTAGGCAGTCCATCACAGCTACTTCAGGTCGGGCTATCGAACTGCCTCTTGTGTTTAGGGTAGGAGTTGATGATCAAATAACATCCACTCTAGTTAGATCCCAGCATCACTGAGCTGCAGGAGAGGCATATGTATTTTGTCGAACTTTATTTTATGACTTAAGGAGTGGATGATCGGGCCACATTCGTTCTAAGCCTTGCTTAGGTCTCCAAGTAGAATATGGAGGTCGATGAGTGGATGGTCAGTCATGTCCACTTTGTATTGGATTCTGACCGTGATGAGCTTTTCCATCTCTAGTCCTTGGCCCCCCAAGTCAGAGGCACATGGTAGCTGATGAGTGGTCGAATCATGCTCGTCTTGATGAAACTTTACAGGTCCGATCACGGTCTCCGGGGGTTGGATGGCGGCCAACTCTGAGTGCTTGGTCACCTACATCGTTTTGGAAGTAGATTAGTTTAAGTTGGTCGTAGTTCACACCATAATTGAAATTGAAATTAAAATAAACTAATTAAAAGAAGATCAGAATAAATATCATTGATAAGCGAAGCAGTGTCTTATGCTCGCTATTACACTTTGCCCATAGCTCCTTTCAACGGGATGTCGACCATCAACGGTCCCATTGATAATCAAAGTTCTTTATTGGTAGACATCGGATGTTCCCTACCCGACATTCTACAGGGCTTTCACATATTGTTGAAGCTTTCCTTTCCGAATCAGCTTTCCAATCACATCTCGGAGGTGTATGTAACCGCCAGTGTTAGGATCGTGTGCATCTTGGAATATACAACATTTCCTGGATTTTCTATGGGCTTTGGTGGACTCTCTCGAGGGAGGTTTTTAATACTTCTCTAAGTCGTGAGTCTCCAAGTAGAGGCTATCGATTAAATCGTTCAAAGGAGCATATGAGTTGAATTTTGAGATCTTGGTTCGTCTACTGGAATTTGAGTCCTTAGCCAACGGTCCTGTATTGTTCTTTCTCCTAGTCTGCTCTACCTCCTCCTTGCTCTGGTTCTGATTCACTTTGTAACAGAGACGATCCAAGGTTGTAGGAGGCTCTCAAGCTAATTAGCTGCCAAAATATGTTTAGGGGTTGATTCCCGTCATTAAGGCCATCAGTATGATATCCTCGCTGGGATTGCTCGCTCTAGTGACGACAACATTGAATCTCTACAGAAAGTCTTTGAGTAGCTTACCTAGCATTTGGAATAAATTAGGTAATGACATCACATCATTGGTGTGAGTTGCAAGCATTGTAAACTGCTCGACAAACTTCTGATCCGGTTGATTGAATGAGGAGATGGATTTGGGCGATAATCGCATAAATCGCATGATTGATACACCTTCAACAAATATAGGAATTCATGAGATGTAGTGTAGGGTCGGTTTTCCCTGAGTAAACCGATATGATTAGTACATTGAATCTCCTCAGATATACTACACACTGAACGACTTCAATGAATAGGCTTCGACTGTAGGAGATGCTTCAGTCGTCATCAATCCGGTTCATTTTTAAGTTACAACTACTTGTCATGCTTGTGAATGATGTATGCATGCCCAAAATATTAGCAAAGCAAGATGGACCGGTATTGACAGATCAGTGGTAAGTTACTTGGAGTCGGACCCAAGAAAATCTGCTATTTGCTTGGAGTCAGCAATTGGTTTGCTTGGAGTCACTGAATTAAAAGTGCTGGGTCAGTGAAGAACGGTGCTTGGAGCCATCATGGTGTTTGCTTGGAGAAAATCTTGGTTTTACCCAAGTTTGGCTTTGGACCAAAGTTTCTTGGGTTTGCTTAGAGTCACATCACCTACGTTCTCCAACCTTTGGGAGAATCGTTTGAGTAGCGGTTGCTTGTCCATTCCTTGGTTGAAATTTAGAAGTTGCTGCTTGATCCTCTATGCCCTGGTCGGTCACAGGACGTAAGGGAAGTGGTTAGAATGCACTATCATTAAGTTGAGTTTCAATTGCAGCATGTGGGGGAACTGCACTGCGGCACATATTCTTAAAATTTGGGTCGTACTGGAAAAAGATTTTTTTTTAAAAAAAGGGATCGTACCCGATCCATATTTTTTGGTATAGGGATCAGTCAGATGGTTTTTTGAGAGAGGGACCGGCAGTGTAGGACTCGGTTGAAATGCCTTGGTGATGGCTTGATAGTTTGCTATATAAGAGGGATCGACTATACGGAGTATGAAGGAAATGGTAACATGAAGGGATCGACATACTTGCAGAGGGATCAATATATTTTGCTTACAGAGGGATCGATATATAACCCTTGGAGAGTGGTCGGTATATACCCCATGGAGAGGGATTGGCATATGTACTGGAGAGAGGTCGGTATATACCCTGGAGAGGGGTCGGTGTACGTACTATCTGGAAGGCTAGACATACATGCTATCTGAAGGGTTCGGCACATATGCTATCTGGAGGGTTCGGCACATATGCTATCTGGAGGGTTCGGCACACATGTTATCTAGAGGGTTTGGCACATATGCTATCTGGAGGGTTCGAGATACATGCTATCTGGAGGGTTCGGCATACATGCTATCTGGAGGGTTCGAAACATACGCCATTTGGAGGGTTTGGCATACATGCTATTTGGAGGGTTCGACACATATGCCATCTGGAGGGTTCAGCATTAATGAGATTGGAGAGGGATCGGCCATCATGGCCTTCAGAGAGGGATCGACCATCTAGGCCTTCCGAGAGGGATCGACCATCACTTAACTTTATTGCAAACTTCAACATCTGATCCAAGATCTTGCATACATGAGTGAATCTGTTCCCATCCAAATGGACATGAACACATGAACAACTCCTAACAAGAACATTAGCATAATCAAATCCTCCAAAAACACGGGATGTAGACTTAGTTCGTCTAACCAGGGCTATCAGCTTCCTTCAGATTTCCTTCAAATCTGAGTTAAATAGGAAGTTTGCAGGTTAATAACTGGACCTATCTAGCGAATATGGGAATCCACTAGTAGACAATGAGATCCAATCAAGCTGAGAATTCATCTCGCACCAAAATGTTGACGCCAAAAATGGGCATCAACACCAGTAGAATCTAATGGATATCAAACAAAGAATGAAATCAAAAGAACCAAGCACAAAAGTAAATGAACATAGATTTTATAGTGGTTTGGCAATCTTGGCCTATGTCCACTTCATATTTTTATTGATATTCCACTCAATTACCATTACAAGAGTGTTTGGATCAGCTAGAATCCATTAGTACAAAAGTGAAGAACAAAAATGGCAGAGCTTCAGTAGAGAAAGCCCCCTAAAAAAGAGATCCCAAAAGTGGCCCCATGCCCCTGTATTTATAAATGAAGGCAGCCTCCAACCTGACTGACATCTTGAGACCTGGACCCTTGCTGACCATTTGGGCCCACCATAAGGGAGACTCAACCCAACATACTATGCCGAACCAAATTATCATGCCGACCTGATCCATATTTTGCTGACCCGATGTCATGCCAACCCAATACTATGCCTATCAATATCATATAGACCCGATATAATCCATACACCATGCCAACACGAGCTATTCCACGTGCTATGCTGACCCGAACGGTTCCACATGCTATGCCGACCCAAACGATTCCATATGCTATGCAGACCCGAACGATTCCACATGCTATGCCGACCCAAGCCATTCCATACACTATGCCGACCCAAGCCATTTCATGTACTTTGCTGATCCCAGCCATTTCGTACACTTTGCCGATCTGACCTCTATTATGCCTATGTCGACTCCTCTGGGTTTCATTGAATTTGCCTAGTCATCCATTCTGGTTCCCAATCCAAATAAACTAACTTCTAAGACTTCGACATCCAATGCTATCCATTTGTCGACCTTATTTAGCCTGGGCTGGATATGACTGTTCGAACATTATACTCTGGTAATGCGAATGTTGCCTCGTGATCATCCTTCCCATCAATAGTCGAATTTGGACTTCATGATCAACTTTGTGTAGCCAGGCCAAGGTACCAGGTAACAAGTTGGAATTAGATGAGCAATGTTGATAAGAATAATATCGCAAATTTCAATTGTTGAAATTAGCGTAATAGATTCGGTATTCAACATGCTCAAGTTAATTCGGATTTACTCCCAAAATTACCACTTGATATGACTTTATGTTTGGTGCGTATGCATTGAAATAGAAAATTATAAATAATGATTTAGAGTAAACTGTTTACACATAATAACCAAAATATCTCGAAGTCAGTGGGAGTGGTATTGAATTTATGTGTCTATGGATATGATCCAAGAAATGGTAGGAAGTATCATTTTATAAGCATCAAAATTGAACAAATATTTTGATATAAATATCAAATAATTTGATTATCCATCAAAATGTAGAGGAAGCGTGTGTTCATAAGAAAGAACGTTAAAAGGTGCGTTGATATTTCTAAACTATAAGTAAACAACATATTGATGATTTTAAATGATGTACTTGTGTTAAAATCAACCTTAGATGTCTTAATGCTCAATTTGGCATGATGTCTTTTATAGTGTGTATTAAAGATATTGTGAATGTCCCGAATCGATATGCAAAGACACCTTATTAAATTTTTTAGTATGGAACATGTAAGATGAGTTCCTTATGCATTGGCAATAGGAATTATCATACATGTTCTGTTGTCTACGAGATCATGATTTTTGTGTGTATTTGATACATGAAGAAAATATCAAATCCAAAATGATATCACCAAATGGCCGATTGAAGTGTTTTCATGTATTTATGAAATACTAGAGAATTATTTACAGCAACAAAAACAACTTATGAAGGAGTGTTCGGAGTCAAACTTCATAAGTGATATTGAGTATACTATGTCAATAATAAATTCAAGTTAAGAACCTTTAAGTCGGAATGTTCCAAATGAAATACCATGGTCGATTCAATGAAAAATGCTAAGTACATCGCCTAGTACAGCGCCACAATAAAGACAATGTATATAAAAATATAAGTGAACAAATTTATAACCGAGCCGTTTCCAAATGTTGAGAATCTTATAACATTGTTATGTGATAAAAATGTCGTGATATAGTTCAAAACAGATCTTAGAACTCACTAGAAGTCGAGAGACATACTCTGTATTGTTCCACGTGATAAAACAGTTTATCACCATTGGAGAAAGTTGATTGACAGAGTAGATAATTAAAACATAATAGTATACCCGTTCACAAAGGGACTAACCCAATTGGTTTTGAGAAACTGATTAGAAAAGTTGGAATAAGATTCCATAATTGACCCCAAGTGCAAGTGGGAGATTGATAGAGTTGGTGTTATACCCCAGGGGCAATTATGTAATTTGTTGCATATCTCTAATTCATTGACCAATCTTGTTCGAAATAAAGATGTTTTCTTTCTATTATATACTTGATATAATGTGGTTATATTAATTAATTAATTTAATTAAAAGTATATTTAATATAAAATCCATAAATGGTCTGTTTTGTGATAGTAGTTATGAAGTATTATAACAGTGAGTAATTTATCACAATGAAACAAATATAGCATTTTAAATATTCCTAGTCAAGATGTATCGAAACTGGATATCGGTACATCTGTTGAGACTGGAGCACATAACGCTCTCTAAATGTTGGGTCGTGTATTACTTATGACTGTTGGGGCCATCAAGGGGTTACATACTGATAGTTATTGGATAACTATGGAATGACTCACTCGATAGTTTTCTGTTGGTTAATATAACTAAGGTCAAGCAGAGAATATCGATGTGACTAATTTACACAGTTCTCTCAACTTGAGAATAGTGTTGATCTTAAATGTGGAAGCTCTGCTTTGATTATAGTTAAATCGTGGCACAACGTCCATCGAATGACTATAGTTGGGTCGAGTGGAAGCATTGGAAGTGAAACACTATTCAAGAGAGGATTTGTCTCCTCAGTTATATGAGGTTAGTATCATGGTCAACTGAAGTCTACTCAAAGTCAAAGTCTCTAGGCAGAGCATTTCAGTTGATAAGAATTGTTATTATTGAACCAAAGGCTTTGTGTTTGGACTGTAAAGTTGAATGTGAATGATAATGGAATTTTGACCATTATCAAATTCCATAAATCCAAAGTGATATAGTTTTGACGAAGAGAATTGGTGTAAATAATTGTCACTTTTAGGCACCGCTTACAATAAGTAAAATTGGATTTGACCAAAAGATGTGTAAGCGAGAAATTCTGCCAAAATGTCACACCACCTGCTAAGTGACGTGTGAACGTAAATATTCGAATAGTTCGATATTAATCAGTGACTAAATTTACACTATGAGTCGCACAACCGTAATGACGAATTCTCTAAAAAACCATTTTTTTTAAACTTGGTTAATAATTTTATTCTCGAAAAAGATGTTCAAGCCCAAAGCCCATAGATACAAAATCGGACGTATACACAAAAGTAAAGGCAGTTAACAAATATACAGACAAAGGAAGTTTAAACTCGAACAATTCCATTTTCTTCAGCTCTAACTATAAGAAGTTTCACGGCGGCTCCCAAAAGTCTCGTTGATTTCCTGAGCAATCTTCCTTCCACTTCATCCTCTCCAGCAGTTGTCTTTCTAGTCCCGTTAGGCTGGTAAGCTTCCTTTTATTAATACGACTAACTATTAAGCTCGTATCCCAGTTAATTTGGGAATTGACTAATTGAGCTTCCTTTCATTTGTTGTTGAAAGCCCTGTGGTTCCTTTCTCTCCAGAGATGCCATATGGTAGCTGTGAAGCTCATTTTGAGTATTTCTTGCATCAAGTATGAACCGTTGCTCCAGTTGTTCAGGTAAAAGATCTCATCTTTTAGCGATTTAACTTCATTTGAGAGAAAAAGTTTCATTTTTTGCAGCCCCCATACAGTTTTGCTATAAGAACATTCGAAAAACAGGTGTGCATGACTTTCATTTTCTTCATTGCATAGATTGCATGTTGTTTCCTCAATTACCCCCCAATTGTGCAGATGGTCTTTAGTAGGAAGCCTGTCTAGAATGGCCTTATACGTTGTGTGAGCCATCTTAGGATTAACTGATTTGCTCCAAACTAAGTTATACCAGTCTACAATCTGATGTCTGTTCCTCGTCTCTTCCCATACCTTCTTGAATAGAAACTGACCTTTATTTGAGTTTTTCGTACACCAAGCATCATCTGTTCTACCACTGTATATTGGCATACTTTGTATCTCTTCTTTAAAATTCCTAGTAATAAGATGCTTATCACATTTCCACCTACCTCTTTCTATAATGCTTGATATAGTACAACTAGGATTACCATAGTCTGAAAAACCTTCCCATCCTACTCTATCAATCAGATTTTGATTATTTAACCAGGGATCTTTCTAAAGGTCAGTTTTATGGCCATTAGCTATTTTCCTTTCAATGAGAGGCTTTAGGTCTTCTTTGAATTTCAAGATATTTTTCCAAATGACTGATGCATTACTGTCTGTAGAGTCTGTCCAAAAGTTGTCTTTAATATACCTTGCTCTCGTCCATTTAGGCCATAAATTATCAGAAGTTAATATATTCCAGGCCATCTTGATACCATAAACCTTTTTTAGTTCAAAAAGATCTTTTAGTCCAACTCCTCCTTCTTTCATCGACTTGCATAGGTCTTTATAACTAATTTTATGTAATTTCCCTCTCCATATAAAGTCTGCGCAAACTAAGTTAATCTTATCCAGTGAGCAATTTGGTATTTGAAAGGTTTGAAGCCAAAATCTAACTTTAGATGTGATCACTGTGTGAACTAACTCAATTCTACCTGCAAATGATAAAAACTTGGACCTCCAGCCTTGTAGTTTCTCTCTAATACTATCTATGAGTTTACCACATTCTCTATCTGTAATAGCGTTTGTTGACAGTGGTATCCCCAAATACTTGACTGGCAGCTCCTCTTCAGAGACACCTATTCTACATAGGAGATTTTGTCTGTCTTTGCAATGCTTATTAAAATAACACTTTGTTTTCCCCTCATTGAGTTTCAGACCACCATATAGATTAAGTAGATTGAAAATGTTTTTAAGAGTATCAATTGCATGCATGGAAGCCTTCATGACAATTATAAGATCATCGGCATAAATTAGATGTGTTACCTTTGGTTCAATTTTGTGCACTGGGATTATTTTATTTTGATAGCTTGTTATCTCAATTTGGAGGGAAAACCATTCCATTGCAACTGCAAAAAGATAGGGAGAGAGAGGATCCCCCTATCTTATTCCCCTATTACTTGTTATGTATCCCTTAGGGACACCATTAATAAGAATAGAATATGTTGGGGGTGGAGATACAATGCTCTATAAACTTCAACAGCTTATCTGGGAGCCCCATAGATTTGAGCATATGTACAACGAAATTTCTGTTCACTTTGTCATATGCCTTATGTAAATATACTTTTAGACACATTTTATCAGCCCCTGGTTTGTTGAAATCTCTAATAAGCTCATGAGCTAAGAGAGAAAATTCAGATATGAATCTGCCTCTAATAAATGCACTTTGAGTCTGGGAAATTAAATCCGGTAGCACTTTATTTAGTCACATGCAAATTATTTTACTAAGGATCTTATAAGAGACATTACAACATGCAATTGGTCTGTATTCCTCCACCCTATCTGGTTTTTTAACTTTTGGGATTAGGGAAATGAATGTATGATTTATTTCTTGTAAAAACTCACCATTGTCCAAAGCTTCCTGATATGTCTGCAACATGAGACTTTTCAGGTGTACCCAGTGCACTTTGAAAGCAGCTGCCCTCATTCCGTCTGGACTGGGACTAGAGTCAATATGAATGGACTGTATAGCTCTCCACAGTTCCCTTTCAGTAATCCGAGCTGTGAGCATGGAGCAGCCTTCTTGAGAGATCTTCCTTCTACATTGAACAACAGGTAATTCTTGTGATTCATCTCCATTGTATAGTCCCGTAAAATATGATAAAGCATTATCTTCTATCTCCTTTAAGTTTCTCACAACATTCCCTTCCTCGTTCAAGCAATTCAGTAGATTATTATGATGAGTTCTTTGAGACATTTTAGTATAAATTTTTTTTGTACATTCATCCCACTGGGTTAGCCAATTTTCTTTTGCTTTTTGTTTGATCTCCATGGCTTGTTTACTGAGCTCTTCTTTCAATTTCCCTATAATTGATAATATATAGAGTTAAGACTTTCATTCATTGGATCCTTATCGAGCTTATTTTGGATATCCCCCAATTGATTCTGAATATTGAGAATTAAATCTTTATTTTTGGGTCTCTTCCTATTCCATTCCATCAGTCTATTTTTCATAGTTTTGAGCATCATAATGAACTTATACATGTGATTCCCAGGGGGAGAAGAATACTCTCCATGTTTATGGCTTCATTGTATCCTTCTATTTGACTCCAATGATTTGCATATCTAAATGGTTTTCCTTTTTGGCTGCTTTTTTCATTGTTGGATTGTATTAATATGGGACAGTGATCACTGGTTGAGCTGAGGAGGACTCTTATTTGCAAAGTAGGAATTTATTGATAAGATCTGAATTACATAAAGCTCTGTCTATTCTAGATGTTATTTTCCTTGCCTCACCACTTTTCCATGTAAATTGCAGTCCAGTATGGAATGTTTGAAGTAATCCACTTGCTGCAACACAATCATTGAACTCCGCAACTTGGGACACCTTCAGGGTAACTCCTCCTCTCTTTTCCCTTGTTTTCAAGACTGCATTAAAGTCCCCCATAACCAAACATGGCATTTTGATTAGTCTAGAATGATTAATTATTTGTTGCCACAACACAGTTCTTTCTGAAGCCATATTTTTTTCATAAACGAATGTAATGTATAGCTCCAACCCTCCTATGTTTTTAAATAATAAAGTCATTTGCTGTTCATTCTTGTCTATTAAGGAACCATTCCAAACATTACTATCCCATAAGACAATAATTCTGCCCTTTAATTGCTGTGAGATGTTGTGCTCAGAGCTCCATTGGTTACCTATTTAATGTTTGAACATTTCAAAGCTTTCTTCATTGAATTTATTCTCCAGTAAAGCTATGATTGATGGCCTATGCAAGGCCCTTAGGTGGTGGAGGTCTAATCGACGAATGTCGTTGTTTAGACCTCTCACATTCTAGCAGAGATTTGTCATTTCATTTTTGTTGATTTTCCTCCTTGTGATAGGATCAGACCCAACATTTGCTTTAGTATTAGCAATCCTTTCTCCTTTTTTGTTGAACTGTTTGACATACTGCTCATTAACCTCTGTAAATTTACTAATGTCTTCTTCATCTTCATTCTCTTCCTCAGATGATTCCACCTATATATTCATCTTTTGAATTTCCTCTAGAGAATCAGGCATTTTCTCATTCTTAGTACAATGGTGCTGCTCAACAAGAGTCTCAGATGGGGGAGGAGGATCTAATTCAGACTGAAGTTCATCCAATTGATCAGGAATTAGAGAAACTACTGGCTCTGATCCAGAGCCCTCTGCATTGAAAGCAGATTGACTGTTGGATGGGATTAGGTTACTAGCTGCAGCTTTTTGTATGTAACATTTTGTAGCTGCCATATTTTTTGGGCTGACAATAGGAGAAATATTTTGTATAGATGTTGAAGTGGGGGTTTTGTTCTTCTCCAACCAAACTTGTTCTAGTTTCTCTTTTAGGTTATTGCAATGTGAATGACCAAAACACTTGCACTCATGACACCTAGGTGGCACAAATTCATATTCAATTTCCTATATGTATGTATGCCCATGTTTATTCATAGCCTTGACTGTTTTGGGTAAGTCACTATCTGCCTTTAATTCCACTAAAACTCTGGCAAAATTAATCCTTTTAACCTTTCTAGTGTATTCACCAATATCCAATGGTTTTCCAACCATGCTAGCTGCATCTTGTGTTCCAAAGTGCTAAATTAAGATTGGGTAGTTTAATCCACACTGGATAGGATGAAAGCATTTCCCGTTGAAAATTAAATTCTGCTTCCCATTTTTTCGAGATGATAAGCTTACTATCCATGAACAAAGGCCCACCATTTAAGACTTTTTTGTAGTCTTCTTTCTGCTCAAACTTTATAAGATAGAAACCATTATCCCTTGGGAAAACATCCCATGCTCCCTTTGGATTCCAGACCTACTTGATATAAGCATTAAAGTGAACGACATATGGGCGTTTGCCAGCCATATAGATATAAATTGAGTTTTTCCATATTTTTTGTGCTTTTGCATAATCATCTTCATCAATTAACTGATAGATTTCATCACCTTCAGATATTGGTTCAACATAATTGACCGATCCTTTAATTTCAACCTTATTACCTATAACGTCAATCCAGGGTTTAGGGTTTTGGACAAGTTTTTTGGGATTTTGTAATATCTCAGCAAAATTCGAAATTCTGCCCTCCTTTTCCTTCTCCTTCCCCTTTCTTTTAACTTCTACCCATCCATCTTCATCATCATCTTGCTCAGTCGCTAGAGTAGAAGGACCGGGAAACGTAGGGTTTGTGGTCGCCATTGAAACAAAAAAAATTATTTATATATTAAATAGTTGTAAATTTCTAAAAAACCACATGATTTAATAAATTTATAAAATGTTGTAAATTGATTTAATTAATTGATATTTGAGAAATATTAGTTATTATTTAGTTGATATTTTGGAAGTTTTTTGTAATTATTTTAATGTGTTTATAAAAGTTATATTTATGTTCATTGATATACGATATCGAAGTAATTTAAAGATAATTACGACATGATTTATGAAAATTTTATGTCATTTGATGACATGTTTTATGGATATTTTATGTTATCTGATGACATACATGTAAAAAATAGGATTAAAGAGAGATAAACAATAAAGAGAATTGATTAGGGAAGTTTTAATTAGAGAATGAGAAAAGTTTCATTCTTTCAAATAAAACATATTCTCTAATTCATTATGTACGTCCAATTCATTCTTTCTCGTTCAGTCTGTTTTTTCTCTCTTCCTAACTTTTCATGGCAGAAAAAAAGTAAAAGTTCCAAACATCTTTCAACTCCATATAAATCATCAAAAAAATAAAACAAAAGTGGTTCATGCATCTCTTGCAAGGATAGGATGGGGATCTTGAAGATCCGAGAGATATCATTATTCAAGGTGTGACTTCTGAGCAACATCCTAAGGAGAGTCCATTTTCAAGATGTGCTTCAAGGCTTTGGGTAATAAGGTATGTTTTTCTTTAATAAATAATGATATTTGATGTAATGTTTGCTGTAAGTGAAATTTAATTATCATAATTGTATGTACATACCACCGCCTCATTTAATTTGAAAATTATTTATGTAGCTTGAATTGTTTGTTGAATGAATTGATTGGTGTTTTATTTTAATAAATCAAAACTAATATTTGTATATGTTTAAATACAACGTTTATTTTGGAACTATGTTCCAAACGTTCAATTTAGAGTCTAATTTTTAGATCAGAAAATTTGTTTGTTCAATTATCAATTGGGTTCTTATTTTGTTAAATTAAAATTAAAGTTTGTATATGTTTGAATACAATGTTCTGTTATCAATCTATATTATAAACACTCAATTCAAACTATAATCCTTTAGATCTAAATCTATGTATGTTCGTATTGTTTTGATTGGATTTTACTTTAACGAATTAAGCTAAAATTTGTATGTGAACATTATAGCGTTTTATTGAAGATTCATGTTTTAAATCATATAAAACAAAATGTAATTTTAGATTTAAAATCTTACTTGTATGTATTTTGTGTTTGTATTGTTTTAGAAATCTAAAAAAGAAATAGAAGATATTTTGATAGTAAATCTAAATTTTAATATGATTACTATAAGTCTCTAAGTTGTATTGATTACACATATTTTATTGAATCTTACATATACATAATTAATGTTCTGACAATAAATCTACTTTTAAATCGATTGCCATAAATCTCTAATTTGTATAAATTAGAAAGACTTGATTTAATCTTATATACACAAATAATTTTATATGTATGTTTGTATATATAAAATTTATTACATGTATTTAATATTTTCAAAGTATGATTAGATTTCTTTCCAAAAGAAGGAAACAATTTAAATGAGGCAATAATATATGCATACATTTATATTTGACTATTTATACCCTTATGTTATGATGTCTATTAATTCTCATTTATATGCTGCATTAATTAAGTTTACGAAATGGGAAATTGAATCAATCATTCTTGTTACCCTTTATTTATTTTCCATTTTTCCTTTATGTGATTAGCTATCCATTTAATTATGTTTATATGTCTACACCTTGTCATCAATTGATGGCACCTATCATATGTTGCACCTACAAAATTTACATTATAATATATATATTTGTTTATACTTACATTCATGCCATATACATGTTGCTAACTAATGGCATTCATATAATCAATCAATTTAATTAAAGAGAGAGAAATAAAAGTTTTCTCTCTCCATCTAAATAAATTAAACCCGTCATTAATTGAATAAGTTAAGTAGAAGGAAATGAAAAGTTTCATTCTCAAAATAAATTTATGCCTCGTCATTAATTGAATAAGTTAAGATAAAGGAAATGAAAAGTTTCAATCTCTAAATAAATTTAATATCTAACCTTCACATACGGATATTTATATAAGAGTATATGTGATATACTCTAATTTATATTCACATTAAATTAAACTTTAATAATGAAATAAAATAAAATATTGATTTTGTTTAAAAGAAACTTAGAAAAGTTATAAGTATATTTAGATTTCATAGGTCCATTAAAGATCCAAAATGGTTGAAATTTTTGAAATTCACTCACTTCTTCCGCTGCGGGCTGGCTCAGTTTCAACATGCCCTGCATGCTAGGATAGGTTTGGGTGTTTTCTTTTCCATTTGTTGTCGTGCATGCATGTTTGATGTATGATGATTGCCTATGCTTATATATCGTTATTAGGCATGTGGGATGACCCTATTGATTTTTGTTTTGGATTTCGATGGCGAAATCCCTAAGGAAGGGAGAATGTAACAAACCGTATTCTACGTATCGTAGGATCATAGAATATTAATATTAATTTTATATGAGGTCGTACGATTCTATGATTTTGGGAAATGACTACTAAAGCCATTTTCCATCCTTAGAATTTTTATCGGACGATTTTGTACTTAAAAATCTTGTATTAACATGCCTTTATAGTTTGCATCGGTAAGTGTGTTTTTCTCTTAGTAGCCTTATTGGTTCCATTTAATCTTCACAAATTTGTTGGAGTAAATTAGATAACATCACATATGTGGTTAGAATTCTTAGATTGTTTATTATATTTATCTAATAAGACTCTCGTTGAATTCTACATTTCTCAAAAACCCTAAAAGAAAGATGAGAATTTCTTAAATTCGTTCAATGGGTATTGTTATCCATTTATCATGTTACTACACCTTGAGCATGCTAAACATATTATAGTCCCATTAAATTCTAAGTAACTCTTTAGTGATTATATTTCGTATATAATTCCTACACATATAGTCATTTGCTCTTAATCATATTTACGACCTTGAGGGTGCTCCAAAAATAATAAAGTACATTAGAGACTCTAGACCCATCATTTCGAGATAGCCTAAAAGTAATTTTATAACCCTTGAGGATGCTTAACAAAGTTATAAAATATTCTTACCAATCTTGGGACAATATAAACATCACCATAAATATTTTATGGCTTGAGGGTGGTCAACAACCATAAGTATACATAGTACTTTATTTATATTATAAGTGATGGGGAGAAACTTTATTTTAAATTCATAATTTAAAATAATATTAATTGAGCATTATCCACATTTTAAGGAAGATGAGTATAATCTCATGACATCATATATCTTTACATATTATGTACACTCTCTTAAGTTTATATGGATTTTAATTCATTTAGACCTCCTTTTTTCTTTATACACACACATATACACACACATAGATATATATAAGTTATTATAGCATTTCTAATTCATCAAGTTCTATATATTTATATGTATTCTTTTATTAATTAAACTTTTAAATTAATTAAAATATAATTTTTATAATTATGGAAAATTTAAAATAATTTTTTATTTGCATTTTAAAACTCTTATAAAATTTTATTTACATAGAAAGTTAATTTAATTTACAATATTCAAATGCATATATTTTAATAAAGGCACAAACACTTTTGAGCCCTTCTTTAGGGCATACCCTTGAAATATACCACTTCGATGAGCCAAGTCAAGGGCATGAGATGAAAGATTTTTGTAACAACCCGTTGTCAAGAAGGACTTAATGAGTTAATTGTTATTTAAATTGATTATTATGGAATTAGGGGAATGGTTTGGAAATTTGATAAGGATTATTTATTAAATGATAAGAATTTAATATAAATGGAATAATGATTTATAAATTATTGGTTATTTAAAAAAAGAAAATATGAACTAATTATTTGGAAATGTCGATAAATTAGATTTTTGTAAAATTTAATTTTATAAGAGATTGGATTTCAATAAAATGATTTAATTAAATAAATAAATAATTAAAGTTGTAAAATAAATAATGATATAATTTATTAAAAAGTGATTTAGTGGTAAAATTTATTTTGTAATTTGGTTTATTTATATTTAATTCATTAAGTAAAAGAAAGAAAAGAAAGAAAAGAAAAATAAAATAAAGTGAGGCTCAAGCCCATCGACCCAAACCCTAAAACTAAGTTTTTTGATGTTTCCATCTCCAGATCATTCTTTTCTCCTGATTCTTCTCCTTTATTTATAAATATAACATCAAAGTCTTCAACTTCTCACTTTAGAAAATCAACAATCCTCCCAAACCTTACTTCTCCATTTATTCAAATTAAATTCAAATATAAATTTATAAATTCTCAAATTCTAATATATGTTCTTCTACTACACTCACGCTTAAAAGAGAATTGGATTTAGTCAATGAGGAAGGAGATGAACATGATGTACAGGTGAGAGTTTAACTCACATTTCTATGTCTAACTCAAGTTACTTCATATCTAATTCTTGTATTTGGATTGCTAATGCTGATGTGATTGATATTTGCATTGAATTGGAGTGAATGAGAGTGGGTTTTGCATTGGAATGAGATAGAATTGGACATAAGAGTGCATGACATGGAGCTTGGTTGATCCATCCTTTCAAGACCGATGGACCGGTCATGGACAACCAATGCACCGGTGGTGAATCTCGTGTGCAAACAATGACGTGTGTGGTCTTCTGTTGTGGGTTGTTTTGTTTGTGTGGAATTTTGGGTCGTGTGTATGTTTGTGTTTCGTGCTTCGTGTATGCCTGTGTATTTTTGTGCATTTGTCCTGGGTATCTGTTTAATGAATGTTATCGTGTGCGTGCGTGCGTGGGCAAAGTTTTGGTATATATGTCTTTGAATTTTGTACGTGACAGTGTAGTGTGCATATTTTTGTGTGTGTGAGAGACGGGTGCATGTATGTATTTCAGTAGTATGTGCATGAATCTATGTAAATATTAGATATATTTTTAAATTAATAAATATATATACATATTTATATATATGTTTATACATTATATAGGACTACAAATACAATTTAAAGTTTATTAAATTAAATAAGTGAATTGGATTGTATTATTTAAATAGCAAAATACGAAATAATCTATAATTGATATGTCATAGTTTTCAAAATATATTTATATGAAATTTTAATTAATATCTCAAGTTTTGAAAACGTGTTTAATTGATTATAAATATATAAAAATTGATTTGGATGTATTTAGATATTGAAAGTTATGGAATTTCTCTTAAGTATGATATTTAGATTTATAATTCATTATGGGTTATGAAATGAAAGAAGGGGATTTTCTAATGCTATTTGTGAATATTGCATTATTATTTGATTTTATAAAAGATCGAGGAGTATGTTATTTATTGTATAGTATATTATATTTGGGTTCAGTTAATTATTTATTTAGTACTAGAGTATATAATCATTATCCATTTCTAAGTATTTATTTTGTTACATAAGATTATATGTTGTGATTAGTTATTGAATATTTTATTTTTTTGTTTTATACGTATATGTATTTTTTGTTAAGCTATTTATCTTTTTTATCTGAATTTTACTTCCTTTTACATTGAATTGGATTATATGAATGATTCACTGTTAATATGGATTTGTTTAGTGATTTGATATGATATGGCGATGACATCCTTATAATTGATTTGTGAGATTTCATTTCTGTGTGATGAGAAATTTAAATAAATTGATTAGTGATACCGTCTAGTATGGAACTTTTAGTAACACTTTTTCGGTCATTCATCGAACTTGTCATATAGAGATAACTAGTGTGGATGTGCGTAGTTTACGAGCATTGAATAATTATCCGAATAATATGCAGTGGTATGAGCTGTTATGTTATTTGTTTGATTATTCCTTGTAAGTAAATGTCACTCAAACGGAGATACGCTCATGTGTATATCGTGATACCCATTGCGGTTAGAGTATATTATAACTACGTTTGGCTTATGGCTGGAGTTGTGTGTCGACGAGGGATTAGAGCTCTAGTACATTACAGTCATGATTTAACTTATTTAGAGCCGCATGTCGGCTTATGACTAGAGCTATGTGTAAATATAGAATATATGTACTATATGTCATCCACATTATGACCAACTCCCTTTATGGTTCGAGAGTGAACCGGATTGGCCAGTATCTACCCTAGCGGCCTAATCGTGGGGTCTCACTCCAGATCCGTGACACATTTTTCTTATATAGCGTGTGCTATTACTTTGTGTGAATACCCCTGTGTCACCAAGGTCAGTAGTGTGTTACCATAGGGGAAAATGCATGGTCATGAACGAGTCTTCGCGTAGACAAGTTATGGGTGGATGGGTCACGATGTCCGTCGAGGTAACTAAAGGCTGTAGGAATAGATCCGACTACATTGTTATGTGCTAGTAGACCTTGGGTTCCTGAAGCATGCTATGTGCTATCAGTCTCCCTTCTGGTTTCGGTGTACCTATATGATAGTGGATTGAGATATATGTATCTATTCTATAATGAGTTAACTATTCTAGATACCGCGTGTCTAATGTATAGTCAGTCTCCGTTATATCCATATCGTTTGATGATTATTCATTTTATTACTTTGATTAAGGAAGACCCGGGAATGTACATTATATTATTTTAGGACATTGCTATGTGCTAGCCTGATGTATTCATCCTAAGGCATTGCTGTGTGCTAGCCGAAGGTATTCGTTTAAGGATATTACTGCGTGCTAGCACGATTTACTTTAAATCTTCATATTCTTTGACAATGTTTTTATAATATGGACGGTTCACCCACCACCTATTATGGTTTTCTTAACTTCTATTGATTGGATATATATGGTGATGATGCTTTTCCATATAATTTCATAGGGGATGTTGTTTTGAGATATTTGAAGGTGTTTATGTTTTCCTATTATGATTTTCATGTTATCATTGTATGTTATTACAACCTCTATCATTGTAGATATAGTCTGACCTGTGTGTTATTTTTAATACTTGGGTCAGTCTGAGACTTTACAGGTTTAAGGACAGCGAGATCGGCTTGTGTTTATTTGGCGTAGAGCAGCTTAGGAATTCTGTATAGATCTCATCATCTTGTGTTGTATTATTTCATGTATGTATATCATGTGATGTATATAAGAAATACATTGTATATTTTGTATTATATCTTATCACTGCGATTCTAACTCTATATTCTCTGTTACTTACTATATATTATGTATTGTTCTATCCTAGAGGCACATGTGTTTATTGATTTGTACTGAGACCGTGTACATTTATGGTGAGTTTCATTTGATACGAGGAATGTATTGGTGTTAGTCTAAGGGAATATTCATGTGTGTACCCCATATCGCCTCATTCTTCGTATCATCTGATAGTATTACTCTATAATACTCTTGGATAGTATGGTATAAAGGTGGGGGTGTCACTGTTTTCATTCATAAGAACAATCCTTAATTTAAGTAACCTTCTTCTTAGTTTAACGCTTTCTACTTAACACCTATCTAATCAATTTTTCAAGTGATCGCCTTATGTATTGGTTAATTATCCAAATGAACACAATGCAGGATCTAATACCATTGTTGGATCAGGTGCACTAATAATGGGCTAAAATTGGGAAATTTTAGAAAATATCCTTTTATTAAGTTGGGTCAGATCTTATTTTGTGCATACATGAATATTTGATTCACACTAAAATCATATTTTGTTATAACTAATAATTGTTGTTTTAATTTAATTTAATTAGTTTTTATCTTAAAAATTTATGTATGTATATTTATTTTTATATATACTATGATTTAAAATTTTATATATATTGTACATATATTATTTTACTTCGATTTTAATTTTAATTACTCCATTTTTAATTTATTAAATGCTCACATTAATAACTCAATCACTGTCAGTACTATAAACTATACTAGGGCATATAAATACCAGTGCCAACACATGCATATATATATATATATTATTTGCCATTAGAATACACATACACACATATGTATGTATATTAATTGTATTTTAACATTATTAAATAATATATGTATTCGACTATGGTAAAAAATTTGTTTTTTGGTTTTATATTACATGTACTTTATAAATGTCAAAATATATTATATATATATATATTTATTTATATTTAATATATATCTTGGTCTAAATGTTTTATTTAAAATCTAAAATTTAGTTTTTTTAATAATTCAAACATTTATCAAAACATATTTTTTTAAATTAAAATATATGTATCTAATTTTTTTGATTTCAAAATCGCAAATTTACAAATGTGTACTAAAATCAAATAAATAGAAAATGTTTTATTCATTTGTTATCTAATCTGAGGAAGAAAATAATAATTTATTAAAATCCCGTGAGGAAATAATATGTAAAATTATACAATTTCAATTTTAAAATCGAAATTTAGTTTGTATATACAAACATACATATAATGTATTTACACCCACGAGTTAAAAAATTCTATTATTTTAAAACAAAATTATATATTTACAATCAATTATATATATATTCTAAATATTTAATTATTAATATAATTTGGATTCAATTATGTAACGACCCAAAATTTTGGTTATTTGATTTTAAATCTTTAATTAATTTTAAATATTTAAAATAATTGACTTTTGGAATTTAATACTTTATAATTCAAATATAGGGAAAAATTAAATATTTGAATTGTGAATTAAATGTTAATTAAATGGATTTAATAATTTGATTTTAACTCCTTTTAATTAATAAATAATATTGGTGAATTCAATTTGTAAATTTATTTACAAATATAAATAAATTGGATAAATATCAATAATTAAATATTTAAATCAGTGAAATTAGCCTCCTAGAGCACAGTCTCGGATTTCGATGAAACATGTTACATTGGACCCGTAATAGTGAATTATATTACGCCGTCGAATTCGTAGCGATCAAACGTATCGTTTGGTCGTGTGAAATCGAAATGCGTTGAAATTAATATCGAAAATTTAATATAATAACTAGGTACAAAAGCCTATCTTCTGCATACGATCGAATTAGGTCTCGAAACAAGTTCCATTATGCTCAGAATAGGGGCATAACATATAGAACGCTAGGCGGCATGCCTCGTTCGGAGTACAAAATTTTCGAGTTTGTTTTATTGAAAATTTAAAAAAAAATATAATAAAATAAACATATGTCAACATAGGCCAACACTTAACATCAGCCCAAAAACATTTTCCCATGTTTCCTGCATTGTCCCCTCTACCTTTGTCCTTATTTCATTAAACAACATAGGCTTCTTCCTTTTAAATTTACGAATTCAAAAATCAATAACTAAAAATTTACTCATCTAAAAATCATTAAACGACTTTTAAAAATCTTGTTTCAGCTGTAGCTTCCATCCTATACCCGAGTTATAGCTCGCAATCATGTTTTGGCTGTTTCTCTTTTTTGGCGTGAACTAGGGTTGGGTTTTGTGGCGATTTCGTGTGCCGATTCGTCGAATGGAGTTTTGTATTTGGTTTTGTGGTGAAAGGGAATGTCAGGGCTGGAGTCTGGAGTGGTTCGGCCACCGTTGGGGGACCGCGACCTGATAGTCGATGTAGGCTTGGATGGTGCGGCCGCGTTTTGCTCCGGGGTCGTGGAGGTGAAGTCATGATGCTCAACTCGAAGCTCGTCGTTCATGGAGGCTATCGGCGAAGTCAATTCGCGAAACGGAGCACCAGAGCTCCGTATCATCGATGGGCATGCACGTGATTTTTGGGTAGGGGTTGTGTCTCTATGGACGTTTAATTGGGGAAGAAGATGACTGTTAGGAGGAGGGTATTTTTGTAAATATTGATGAGTTATTTAATTTTTAATTTTTCATTGTCGATATCTTATAAATTTCATATTGCTCTCATACGAGGTCATATTCGAACGCCGTTTGTTGCATTGGACTCATGTCGTCAAGATCTTTGCGATAGAGTTGGTTTGGGTGGATTTGGAGCAAGTGAAAATTTAGGGTAAAATTGGACGGCCGTTCGGTTTTAGTTCGAAATCAGACCATTTCGGCGGAAACAAAAATCAATGTGAGTTCAACTCACATTAAATTTTATTATATCATATTAATGATGTTATAAACATTTATGGATTGTTTGGATGTTAGTTAAATTGTATGATTGCTTGTTTCGTTGAATTTCCGTTTGGAAAATGGATGACATAATAAATTGATCGTTATAAACCCATATGATTATCTATTTATTATCCATAACCATTGTTTTGCAAGGAAAATCTGTAGAGAGACCCAAAGGGGGTTTCTTGCCCATAAATTATTTATTTACATCCATATGCTATTATTGATGGTTTATTGAAATTAATTTCTGATATTCCATTTAATAGTTTAAATGTTGTTATAGCGATTTTCGCTATACCGTCATTTATTAAATTTCATCCCAAAACCCTATCGTATGAACTTGAGCTTGTATTGCCCCTAAAAAGAATATTGAAAATTTATTAATCATTTTGATTAATGATAATTTAAATTAATTAATCTTTTAAATTAATTAATTTGAGATTAATTAACCAATTTAATAAATGATGATTAAAAATTAGTTTATCTTTAGATTTAATTAATTACTGTTGCTGATGATGTTTTATACTTAATTAATCATTTTAACTATTGATTATTTGAGTTTAATTAATTCTTTAAAATTAAGGATAATGAAGTTTAATTAATTTGTTGAACTTAATTAATTGTTATAATTAGTGATGATGGGATTAAATTAATTATTTCAATTAATGATAATTAAAATTGATAATCATTTTAATTAATGATATTTAGAAGTAATTAATCATTTTAAATAATGACATTTGAATTTAATTAATGATTGTTTTTAAATTTAATTAATTTATTTAACTAATAATATTGGGAATTTAGTTAAATCATTTTAATCGATAATGTTTTATAATTGAATAAATCATTTTAACAAATGATATTTTAACTACTCGTTTTAACTAATGAGGCTTGAATTTAATTAATTCAATAGTTTATGATTATTTGAACTTAATTAATTGATTTAATTAATGGTATTTAAAATTACTTATCATTTTAATAATTGATGTTTTGAGATGACTTATTCATTTTAACTAATGACTATCTGAATTTAATTAATCTTTGTAATTAATGATATTTAAAGTTAATTAATCGATTTAATAAAGGTGATTTAAGTAAATTAACTAATATAATAAAATGGTTTAATCAACTAATTTAAAGTTAATAAACTGATTTAATAAAGATTTTAAAGTTAATTTACCGATGTTATAAAATTGTTTGGAAATAATTATCTATTTTACTATAGATAATGAATTGTTTATTTAAAGTGATTTTAAATGTGATTAATTATCTTTCAAGATAATTAATATTGTTTTTAAAATTATAAACAGGAATTGGAACTTGATTATTGGGGTGTTAAGTTGGATAATCTTCTGAGTGTTCGGTCTGATGTTGGTTTAGGACTTCAGGGTCGCACGGTTGGAAATATTATTCTCTTAACATTTTAACAATCATGAACTAATTCAAAAAGTGTTTTACCAATATGGAAATTAAGCAAAAAGTTTAATTCATTTTTAAAAGTAGAAGTTTGATTCGTTTATGGAAATGAATTATTTCCGAAAAGCGAATCACTTATATAGAAACGATTTATTTGTATAATTAGCACTAAACATCGAAGAAGTAGATTTGTAGCGATTTCGAAATTTAATAATAATCATGTGACATGACTTTGAGGTAACACTACCTTGACTGGTCTGGTATTATTGTTAACCAAGAAATAGCACAAGTTTGAACTCAATGAGTGGTGATAAGAATACAAGACTTAATTTCCATATATGATCGTTTTATGTCCTTGATGGTTGGTATCTCAGCTATCGGTTACTTCAGCCACTTTATTTTTGTCACTCTAAGATGATGTGTTGCTCATTTGAGCTTTGTTATCCTTTGTCGGAAATGAGTAAAACCAAAGAGCGAGTGGAAGCCAAGCTATGTGGGGTTGCTCCCATTAGAGTATTTTCACATCCACTCTAGATTGGAATCGGTTTTTAGGCATTGAGATGTGAAATACTCGGATTCTTGGTAACCGTTGGCGGGGTCCGGCTTGGACGTGTCCAAGAGCCATCAGAGTTCTCAAGTATATTTCTAGAGGTATACTTTCGGTAAGGGGGAGCACCCTCCTAGTCATTTGTTGGAAAATTTCCTTTCCTTATTTGATTTGAAAACCCTGTATCTGTTTTAGCTTTAAATTGCCATGAGTAGAGCCAACTCTTCATCACGACATTTAATTGTATATTTAGTCCATTCTATCAAGTTTGGACTGTTACTTTATTTAGCCCATTCTATCGAGTTTGGACTTTTACTTTATTTAGCCCATTCAATCGAGTTTGGACTGTTACTTTATTTAGCCCATTCTATCGAGTTTGGACTGTTCCTTATTTAGTCCATTCTACCAAGTTGGACTGTTTTCCTTGTTCTATCCATTCTGTCCAGTTTGGATTTTACTCGGTTTTCCATTCTTTTAAGTCTGGTTTAATATTATTTATGCCCAATCATATTGGATTTGTTTCCTGATACTTATTTCTGCTCTTGCCTATATGGATGTTATTCTTGTAAGGTAAAAACCCGTTCCGTGTTAGCGGCGTGGTCTCACAAATTTTTTATAAATGTTCCCCATTATTCGAGTTACCTCACGCTGGTTTTTCCAGACTGATCCGGGTGTTATTTATTTATAATGCTCGGGTCAGACCGAGTATTTTCCCAGGTTGACTTTGGTGTTATGGAAATCATGGAGGGGAGCTGAAGATTCGCCTGTCGTAGTATTTTATTTTCCACTGTATTATATAGTATACCTATCGGCATTAGTAAAGTCAGGATTTTATAACTGTCCAGCTGATAAGGTTTTTTTAACTCTGATATACCCTGTATGTTTGGAGTGATAGTTTCTACTGTCCTTGTTATATTATATATTTTCGATTCCATTATGAGATTCTGTTTTTCTCTGTTCTCTGTTCTTTTCTTTTTATTTACCCTAGCAATCTGCCCTTTTTTCGATTGGATGTGTGACATTGGAACACAGTGGTAGTGTTCGGTGTCGACTTTTGATGGTCAAAATGGCGGGTCGTTACATTTAGTATCAAAGCGCAAGGTTAAGCGAGAACCTTGGCTTTGGTAGGGTTTGGCTCATTAGAGATAGGTAAGTGACACCCTAGAATGAGTTTGAGAGTATTATATTTACGAGAGTGTATTTGTTAATGTTATAAAAATATATTACGTTAACTGGTCTATTGAGATTTTATGAACTCTGGTCGAGACGTGGGACGCCACAGTATCGATAGGGATTTCTAAACACTTGACCAAGGCCAACGAACATGGTATTGAGTTTTTTAGAAAATTTTGGCAAATTAAATATCCTGCCTAGGAGTATATTTCATATATATAAAGGAATAATTTTCAAAACTCTATATAGTTATATAGTGTGTTGATTTAAATGTTATAATATTTATTTATTATCACTAGTGTTTGTTCGGTTATGCTTAACTTAAATGAAAAGCATAGACTGTTATGTGTTGATAGCTAAATTGTTCTCGATTTATTTAGGAGCGTTTATCGCTTCGATTTAAAATGAACCCTTTGTGAATTAATTTTCACAATTTAACTAAAAAGCTGTTCGAAGAATATGCTAAGTTAAAAATTCCCTATTTAAAAATGGTGGATTAAGGATTAAACTTTAATAAAATGTTGTTAATATAATCTAAAAAAATGTGATAAGATATTTAGAGAATAAATATTCAATATAATTTCATTATAATAAAGAAGGATTATTATAATATGAAATGATTTTTATATAATGGAAATTTTATATAAATTTAGTTTGAGAAGTGTGTAAAAAGAATTTGGGAATCTAAATCCCAGAATTTTTGAAAAATAATAATTTCAAAGAATTTTTGAGAAATGAAATAGCTATACTTTTGAAAGTATTTAAAGGAAATATATATATATATATATATATATATATATATATATATATATATATATATATATATATATATATATATTGGGAAGCAAAATTTTGAGTGAATGTATTTTCTTTGGGATAATTAGGAGGAAATTGTTTCGATAAGTTTGTGATAATTTGAATAACCTTCTAAGTGACGATCGGATGTTCGCTTAGGCGAATGTTGTGGAGTACTTAGTTGTAACAACCTGCATATTTTACGATTGTATATTTAAATGTTTTATTTAAATATAGCATCGTTAGTCAGATTAAAGTCCGAAAAGCTACTTTTTGTAAACAGTCGAATTGGGACTCGAGACCACTTCCATTGAGTCCAAAATGGCGTTTACAACTTTTTTGAGTATAAACATCGATATGTTTGGAGTTGGGTGAATTTTGCTATTTTTCTATTGGGCTTTGGGTTTGGGTTTCAGCTCATTACTCATCTAATACCCTATATACTCCACTCAACTTCCTTCATTCATTTTCATTTCCTAACACTCTCAAGCTCAAGAGAAAAATGGGGGAAAGAATAGGAAATTAGAATTCCAAACCCTAGTTTAATTAGGAAATACAAATTCTAGCTCCAACATCAAAGAGAAGCTAAGGTAAGAACCCTCTTCTTCTTCTCCATCTCAATCTCTCTCCAATTTCAGAAATTTCCTATAACCTAACTTAGGAAATATTGCTTATGATCTTAGATTGGAGCTTCTAGAGTTGAAATTGAAGAGTAGTTGATCTTTCCTTTGCTTTAGAGCTTCTCGTTTATTGTTTTTGGGTTTAAAGGTGAGTTCTTTAACTCACATCTACGTCTACAGCAACATTGGTGTTAGGTATGATTTCCTAATATTTGTGCATATTCATTTGCTTTTGATTTGAATTGATTTGGTGAATTTTCCAAATTTTGGTGTTTTGGACCAATTTTATGAAAATCCTACTATGGATGTTTGGACATGTTATTTGGGGCATATCGAAGAGCCTATAAGGCTGATTTGTCGCTTGGCGTAAATCCTTAGTCGTCGTTGCTCGTCCGATCGCTCCCGATATGTTTTGGCCACTTTGGCCTAGGCAAATTGTTGCCCAGACCAGGTGACCAGACGTCTGGTGACCAAGTCCAGACGTCTGGTTTGGACCTAGAGCAAAAATATATGCACGTAGAATAATAATAAAAAAGGCAGAGACTAATTTCAGACGTCTGAAACTTAGATCAGATGTCTGGATGGGTCTCAAACGTCTGACTTGAAGTTTCAGACGTCTGGGGGTTCTCTGGATTATTTCCAGAGAACAAATCCAAACGTCTGGATTCTAAACCAGACGTCTGGTCATGGCTCAGACATCTGCTTCGATATTCCAGACGTCTGGGTGGTTTTCTGAACTATTTCCAGAAAACAAATCCAGACGTCTGGATTCCAAACCAGACGTCAGGAAACATCCATTTTTGCCTATTTAGGCTGTTTTGAGTGGATTTCCTATTTTTAATCGATTGTTGTTGATCTGGATAGTTGTCATCACTTATTATCGACTTTGATGACTCCTTTCTTTGGATTTTTGGGAATATCCATTAGATGGATTTGATATCGATTTCTATGGTTTTGATTCACGTCTTCGAACGTGAATCTTTGGTGATTGATTGTTTTTACAATCATTTTTGTGATTTTTAACTTTCAAATACAATGGTTTCTATACTAGTAGTAAATATTCAAACTCTTTTACAAAGATGTTTTCAACTCTATTTTAATACAAATCTCGTTTAGAAAATCGTTTTCCAATCTATTAGTATATACAAACCTTTACCTCATTCGTATGAGAAATCTAATTAAACGGCTTAGTAAAACAAGTGGTATGAAACACTTGCGTTTACTTCGTCGGTTAATTCCTGGACTTGTTCGATTGAACTCTTGTGATAATTTTCGAGTGGAAATCTATAATTTGTTCGTAAATTTTTAAGTTAAGCCAGTGGTTATGGGACATGAAGCTAAACTCATTTATTTACTAGCTTAGTGTGGTTCACATTTTTTATTGATCGATGATGATCATTTTGTTATTTAGACTAGCGATGTGTGATGTCTATTTGTTTGTGTGGGGACTAAAAACCCCGTTTGTGGAACTTCGGTTCAATTTGGTGGGGTAGCGACCCATGGTCTTCGGGCCGTTTGTGGAGCTTCGGCTCAAACTTGATGGTTAGCGACCATTGAATAGCGTTCCGTTTGTGATACACGTGTTGGTGAGTTTTCATGCTCCCATTTGTGATAGGCCTCCCTTTTTTGTGATTTCTGGATTTCTGGATGTGAATTCTAGAATTTGTGTTTCACCAATTTTCGTGGTTTGCATTGATAAGCTCTATCAATATTTGTGTTTTGGTGAATAATTTAAAGAATATGACATTCTTTTGGTGTTTGAGATGGTTTGAGATATTGTATGATTTTTGTTGTTATTTGATGTATACTTGACACAGTATGGCATTTTTGTCATCATACGTTTTTCTTGCTCATATCTCTTATCCTATCTCATTTTATCTGATATTTATAGCTAGACTGATCCGTTTATTATTTTCTTCTTAAATAATACTCGGGTCAAACCGAGATATTTCAAGTGCTTCTGCTTGACTTCTTATCTGGGACCATCATCTGATTTTTGACTAACTACTTTAGATTAGTAGTTTTTATTTATTATACATTCGAGATAGAGACTCCTTGATGTATATATATTCTTTTGTCTAGCACTTGTACCTATTCTTTTGTGATGCAGTGGATCTAGTTTGACCACTACTTTGATGTACACTTTTATGTGTTATATTCATATCTGTTTCCTCCTTAGTGATATGATATCTGAGACTGCTTTGTGTTATGTTTATTTCTATATTTTTTTCCGAAGTCCACATAGCCACTGTGTGGTAGCTTTGAGTTTGTATTTGATATGTCGGATTTCCTCTTGAAATGAAATGTAAGTTATATATTCTGACATATCGGTACTCGCACAAAACAATTACACAGATGGTCGCTCCTCAACAGCCTTATTCTTTGTGCTAGTCGACGGCATTACCACGTTGTGTCCTTGGCTAGTGTGAGTATAGAAGTGGGGCATCACAGCTTGGTATCAGAGCCAAACTTCGGAACAATGTAGAATAATCTAGCAAAGATCATTGTCCTAAGTCTTTCTTAGGAATCATGCCATAGGATTTAATTCGAGTCTTCGTACCGTTCTATCCTAT
The DNA here is from genome assembly GCA_030737815.1 of Allium fistulosum. NCBI lineage: Eukaryota > Viridiplantae > Streptophyta > Magnoliopsida > Asparagales > Amaryllidaceae > Allium > Allium fistulosum. The sequence goes on from CM060903.1 coordinate 449,047,616, forward strand.
TTCTTTTTATGATGCCTTGTTTTATCAATCAAGTTTGTTTGATATTCATTCTGTGAATAACCTTTTTCCTCTTCTTTCTTTCTTAAAGAAGAGAAATGGTTAGACCAGGCCGTCCCAGCGTCGGTCAATCCAGTGCCACTCCTCAGGATGGAGTATTTATGTCTGCCTAGCAACTCTTAGATCTTGTGAAAAATGCTCAAGCTATCGGACCCATTCCAGAGCCTACTCATCCTAAATGTAGGTTTGCACGCTAGTGCAGTGATTACACCAGCTTGGGTGGAAAGCCTTTCAAGGGTTCCGAGAGCTTTATAGAAGTCCAAGCTTGGCTTAGAACATGCGATCACATCTTTTCCCGCATGAATCTTATTGATCTACATCGAGTCCAAGTGGCTTCTAGCATGTTCCAGGAAAGAGCATTAGATTGGTATGAGCTTTTGATCTCGGAAATTATTGAAGCGGATCTTACTTGGGAGCAATTCCGGGAAAGATTCGAGTTAAAATTTGTGCTAGAAGCTGAAAAAGTATCTCTAGCTCGATGCATTAATGACCTTGTTCAAGGTGAATCTTCTACAACGGATTACATCGCATCTTTCGAATCTCTATCTAAATATGGGGTCGAGTATATTAATACCCCATTGAAGAAAAATCAAAGATTTGTCTACGGGTTGAATAAGAACCTCAAAAAGTCATTACTTTTGAAACTAGAAGTTTTTTTCGATCAGCTTGTTGATATCGCTCTTCGACTCGAAGAGGCCGATAAAGAAAGTGATGTTGAAGTCAAACAAAACATCAACAAGAAGAGGCCTTTTAAATTCAATCCTAATCCCAACAAGAAAGGGAAGCAAGCAACTTCGATAGCAAAAAATCCTACCTCTAGTCGTGGAGAATGTTACAATTGTGGTTCTAAGGACCATTATGCGAACAAGTGTCCGAAGTCCCTTACTTGCCGCTATTGCAAAAGTTCGGGTCATACTATATCTTCATGTCCCAAACTTCAAAGCAAAAAGGAAGGCAAGCTAAACGTTGTGCAAGCCCCTACTAACACTTATCGTGGTCAAGGTATTTCTCATTCTATCCTTGATGACATTATTAAATTTCGTGATTTTCCTATTCGAGTTCCTTTTGATACGGGTGCATCTCACTCTTTTATATCAGAAGAACTTGTTGATGCATTGTCTTTGAATGTTATTGGCTTGATGACTTCATTGAGGATTGCGAATCCGGTTGGTGGATCCGCAACACTCAGTTTACTGTGTAAAGATGTCGAGATTATTTTATGTGATTACTCTTTCCGTGCTGATTCGCATGTTATGCGTTACTTAGGCTTCGGAATGATTTTGGGAATGGATTGGCTTAACCGTTATGAAGCCCGTATCCTATGTCCTGAGCGGACTATATATCTTCGACATCCTCAATCAGTTAAGAAGATTTCTCTTGTTCTTAAAGATTTAGATTCCAATTCGGGAGTATCCTTGTATTCTCTAAATCCTCATGATGACGATAATGATGATGAGGAAGATGTTATTTCTCTCATTCACATTGTTCGTAAATTTCCCGACATATTTGAGCCCGTATTAGGATTACCACCTAAGCGAGCAATTGAGTTCAGAATTAATATAATCCCTGGAGCTCTACCTATCACTCATCCTCCTTATCGTATGTCCAATAAGGAAAATGAGGAGATGCGTAAACAATTATCCGAATTGGAAGCAAAACAGTTTATTCATTCTAGTTCCTCTCCATGGGGAGCTTCAGCTATTTTTGTAAAGATATCTGATGGTACACTTAGGCTTTGCGTTGACTACCGCAAGCTTAATGATCTCACCATCAAGAATAAATATCCCTTACCTCGGATTGATGATCTATTTGATCAACTTAGTGGTGCTAAAGTCTTTTCACAGTTAGACTTAGCAACCGGTTTTCATCAAGTCCGTATTGTAGAGGATAGCATTCCTTTGACATCGTTCCGTACTCGTTATAGATCTTATGAATGGCTTGTTATGCCATTTGGTTTGACGAATGCTCCAACTTATTTCGTTGACCTTATGAATCGAGTTTTCAAAGACTTCCTCGATCGTTTTGTTCTCATCTTTATCGATGATATTCTTGTTTATTCTAAAACCGAGGAAGAGCATGAAAATCATCTTCGGATTGTGTTGGAAATTCTTAGGAGCAACCAATTGAAGGCAAAATTTTCTAAATGCCACTTTTAGCAATCTCGTGTGAAATTTTTGGGGCATATTATTTCTGAATCTGGAATTTCTATGGATCCTTCAAAGATTGAAACGATTCAAAATTGGAAGAGACCGGAGAGTATGACGGAAATTCGTAGCTTTCTCGGATTGGCGGGCTATTACCGTCGGTTCATAAAAGACTTTTCTAAAATTTCCGTACCTTTTACTAATTTGAAAAAGAAGGGAGTTAAATACATTTGGTCAGGCAAATGTGAAGCTGCGTTTCAAAATTAAAAGAACTCCTTTCCGATGCTCCTATTCTTGTGATTCCCGAAGGGAACCAAGACTTTATTGTTTATACCGATGCTAGTCATGTTGGTTTGGGAGCCGTTCTCATGTAACGGGAATGTGTTATTGCTTATGCTTCTAAGCAATTAAAGCCTGCCGAGACTAGATATGCCACTCATGATTTAGAGCTCCCAGCTATTGTTTTCGCTCTTAGAATTTGGTGTCATTATCTTTAGGGAGAGAAATTTTTTCTCTACACCGATCATAAATCATTGAAGTATTTATTTTCCCAAATGGAACTTAATTTGTGTCAACAACGTTGGCTCAAGTTCCTTGCATCTTATGATCCTGATATTCTTTATACTCCCGGAAAGGGAAATCGTGTTTCCGATGCCCTTAGCCGAAAGCAACAAGTGGTTGTTTCCATGATGATATCCGAATGGAATGATCTCGCGACTTTATTCACTTGTGAGATTCGAGATCGTGAATCTAATTCATATTCATCTCTTGTTTTGTGTAGCCTTGAGGCTCATCCTTCTCTTTTAGACCACATTCTTGAAGCTCAAAAGCATGATCCCGAATTAGTTCTTCTAAGCCAAAGTTGTAGGGATAAAATTGATATTAAAGGTTTGAAAGACTTTGATATTGATGCTCGTGGCGGTATTCGAAAATTTGGTAGACTTATCGTGCCAAATATTTGTGATCTTCGTAAAGATATTTTAGAAGATTCTCATCGTTCTAAATTTATCATTTATCCCGGTAGTAGTAAAATGTACATGGATATGAAGCGACTTTACTATTGGGATGGAATGAAATCTGATATTGCTAACTTTATTAAGCGTTGCATGACTTGCCAACTTGTTAAGGCTGAGCATCAAAGGCCCGGTGGGTTATTGCTACCTTTGGACATTCCAGTTTGGAAGTGGGATCAAGTCTTCATGGACTTTATTGACGGTCTTCCCCGTTCTCATTTGGGCCATGATAGCCTATGGGTGATAGTAGATAGACTTACAAAATCCGCCCATTGTTCGGTCAAACCGGACCGTACCTATTTTAGCTAAAATCTATGTCAAGGAAATTGTTAAATTGCATGGAGTTCCTACTTCTATTGCTAGCGATCGTGATCCATTGTTTACTAGTGGATTTTGGAAAGGACTTCAAAAAGCTTTGGGAACGAAGCTTAATTTTAGCACCGCTTATCGTCCTCAGTTCGATGGACAAACCGAGCGAGTGAATCAAACTCTTGAAGATCTTCTTCGTGCACGTGTTCATGATTTTGGTGGAAGTTGGGAAGATCATATTTCCCTTGTTGAGTTTTCTTACAATAATAGCTTCCAATCTAGTATTGGTATGGCACCTTTCGAGGCACTCTACGGAAGGCCGTGCCGATCTCCTTCGTGTTGGCTTGAAGCCGGTGAGAAGCTGGTTTTAGGTCCAGATTTTATTCATGATGCCACAGAAAAGATTGACCTTATTCGTCATAGGATGAAAGAAGCTCAAAGTAGACAAAAATCCTATGCCGATAATTGAAGAAGGAAATTAGAATTTTCTGTGGGAGATTTGGTGTTCAATCGTGTTTCACCAACGAAGGGTGTTGTGCGTTTCAGTCGATCGAAAAAGTTAGCACCTTGATATATTGGCCCCTTTCCCATCACTGAACGCATTTGTTCCGTGGCTTATCGCCTTTTATTACCGGCTCAGTTTTCTGCTATTCATGACGTATTCCACGTCTCTCAATTACGGAAATGCCTTCAAGATTCCGATTTTATTCTTGATCCCGGTGTTGTTGAAGAAATTGAAGTTTCACCTAATTTAACTTATGAGCAACATCCTATTCGTATCATTGCTATGGAGGTTAAACGCCTTCGAAATAAAGAAGGTCCTCTTGTGAAAGTTCAATGGTCCTCAAATCCTAAGGATTGCTCTTGGGAATCTAGAGAATTCATCAAGCGAACACATCTGGACTTACTCTCTCGTGCTCCTTAAGGTGAACTTCTCATTTCAAAATTTCTTCTTTTGTGTTGATATGCTTTTATGGTTGTTACTTTTTATTTCTTCCACTTAATTATTGCGAGGACGCAATTTCTTTAAGGAGGGGAGTCTGTAACAACCCGCATATTTTACGATTGTATATTTAAATGTTTTATTTAAATATAGCATCGTTAGTCGGATTAAAGTCCGAAAATCTACTTTTTGTAAACAGTCGAATTAGGAATCGAGACCACTTCCATTGAGTCCAAAATGGCGTTTACAACTTTTTTGAGTATAAACATCGATATGTTTGGAGTTTGGTGAATTTTGCTATTTTTCTATTGGGCTTTGGGTTTGGGTTTCAGCTCATTACTCATCTAATACCCTATACTCCACTCAACTTCCTTCATTCATTTTCATTTCCTAACACTCTCAAGATTAAGAGAAAAATGGGGGAAAGAATAGGAAATTAGAATTCCAATCCCTAGTTTAATTAGGAAATACAAATTCTAGCTCCAACATCAAAGAGAAGCTAAGGTAAGCATCCTCTTCTTCTTCTCCATCTCAATCTCTCTCCAATTTCAGAAATTTCCTATAACCTAACTTAGGAAATATTGCTTATGATCTTAGATTGGAGCTTCTAGAGTTGAAATTGAAGAGTAGTTGATCTTTCCTTTGCTCTAGAGCTTCTCGTTTATTGTTTTTGGGTTTAAAGGTGAGTTCTTTAACTCACATCTACGTCTATAGCTATCATTGTTGTTAGGTATGATTTTCTAACATTTGTGCATATTCATTTGCTTTTGATTTGAATTTATTTGGTGAATTTTCCAAATTTTGGTGTTTTGGACCAATTTTATGAAAATCCTACTATGGATGTTTGGACATGTTATTTGGGGCGTATCGAAGAGCCTATATGGCTGGGTTGTCGCTTGGCGTAAATCCTTAGTCGTCGTTGCTCGTCCGATCGCTCCCGATACGTTTTGGCCACTTTGGCCTAGGCAAACTGTTGCCCATACCAGGTAACCAAACATCTGGTGACCAAGTCCAGACATCTGGTTTGGACCTGGAGCAAAAATATATGCACGCAGAATAATATAAAAAGGCAGAGATTAATTTCAGACGTCTGAAACTTAAGATCAGACGTCTGGATGGGTCTCAGACGTCTGACTTGAAGTTTCAGATGTCTAGGGTTCTCTGGATTATTTCCAGAGAACAAAACCAGACGTCTGGTCATGGCTCAGACGCCTGCTTCGATATTCCAGACGTTTGGGTGGTTTTCTGAACTATTTCCAGAAAACAAATCCAGACGTCTGGATTCCAAACCAGACGTCTGGAAACGTTCATTTTGGCCTATTTAGGCTGTTTTGAGTGGATTTTTTATTTTTAATCGATTGTTGTTGATCCGGATAGTTATCATCACTTATTATCGACTTTGATGACTTCTTTCTTTGGATTTTTGGGAATATCCATTTGATGGATTTGATATCGATTTCTATGGTTTTGATTCACGTCTTCGAACGTGAATCTTTGGTGATTGATTGTTTTTACAATCATTTTTGTGATTTGTCACTTTCAAATACAAAGGTTTCTATACTAGTAGTAAATATTCAAACTCTTTCACAAAGATGTTTTCAACTCTATTTTAATACAAATTTCGTTTATAAAATCGTTTTCCAATCTATTAGTATATACAAACCTTTACCTCATTCATATGAGAAATCTAATTAAACGGCTTAGTAAAACAAGTGGTATGAAACGCTTGCGTTTACTTCGTTGGTTAATTCTTGGACTTGTTCGATTGAACTCTTGTGACAATTTTCGAGTGGAAATCTACAATTTGGTCGTGAATATTTAAGTTAAGCCAGCGGTTATGGGACATGAAGCTAAACTCATTTATTTACTAGCTTAGTGTGGTTCACACTTTTTATTGATCGATGATGATCATTTTGTGATTTAGACTAGCGATGTGCGATGTCTATTTGTTTGTGTGGGGAGTAAAAACCCCGTTTCTGGAACTTCGGTTCAATTTGGTGGGGTAGTGACCCATGGTCTTCGGGCCGTTTGTGGAGCTTCGGCTCAAACTTGATGGTTAGCGACCATGGAATAGCGTTCCATTTGTGATACACGTGTTGGTGAGTTTTCATGCTCCCGTTTGTGATAGGCCTCCCGCCCCTTTTTTATGATTTCTGGATTTCTGGTTATGAATTCTAGAATTTGTGTTTCACCAATTTTCATGGTTTGCATTGATAAGCTCTATCAATATTTTTGTTTTAGTGAATAATTTAAAGAATATGACATTCTTTTGGTGTTTGAGATGATTTGAGATATTGTATGATTTTTGTTGTTATTTGATGTATACTTGACACAGTATGGCATTTTTGTCATCATACGTTTTTTCTTCTCATATCTCTTATCCTATCTCATTTTATCTGATATTTATAGCTAGACTAATCCGTTTATTATTTTCTTCTTAAATAATACTCGGGTCAGACAGAGATATTTCAGGTGCTTCTGCTTGACTTCTTATCTGGGACCATCATCTGATTTTTGACTAACCACTTTAGATTAGTAGTTCTTTTTTGTTATTATACATTCGAGATAGAGACTCCTTGATGTATATATATTCTTTTGTCTAGCACTTGTACCTATTCTTTTGTGATGCAGTGGATCTAGTTTGACCACTACTTTGATGTACACTTTTATGTGTTATATTCATATATGTTTCCGCCTTTGTGATATGATATCTGTGACTGATTTGTGTTATGTTTATTTCTATATTTGTTTCCGAAGTCCACATAGCCACTGTGTGGTAGCTTTGAGTTTGTATTTGATATGTCGGATTTCCTCTTGAAATGAAATGTAAGTTATATTTTCTGACATATCGGTACTTGCACAAAGCAATTACACAGATGGTCACTCCTCAACAGCCTTATTCTTCGTGCTAGTCGACGGCATTACCCCGTAGTGTCCTTGGCTAGTGTGAGTATAGAGGTGGGGCGTCACATTAGTAAATTATTCTCATCATCATCGTGTGACCCAAATGAGTTCAAATTCGAATAAACTCAAAGTAATGTTTTGATAAATAAGATTTTCCCCTAGGAAGATATGGGATAATTTAGCACACGTTTAAATATGGTTAAACTTAATAGGAAGGTTTTTGATAAATATTGTTTTTGTTAAAACCATAGCTTTTGTTTAAAACATCTAAGTAGTGTAAAACTATTTGTTGATTGGGTCAACCCATAAATATTATTTGTTTTAACACTTTAAGTTAAAAAGGTTAATTGGTTGACTCGGTTTTAAGAAAACTGAAATTTGATTTGAATTCCATCTAGATCTTTGAAAAGGTTAAAAATAAAATTTATATGTACTCGCAGGATATAAAAGAATATTATATAAGTAAATATAGGGAGTAAGTTATGATTTGATGTTTTATAAAGAAATAACTTTATAAAATATGTTTTTAAACTTGGGTGAGAATTTATGAAATAGTTCATAAATAATTTTTTTTGTATTGAATAAAATACTAAGTGAAAATATAAGTGAATTAGAAATTAATATAATTAATAAACTAATAAAATATCGACTGTAACTTTCCATTTTGTCCGTGTGAGTTTGGATAATCTTCTAAGCAATAACCAAAGGCTAATGAGCAAAACGGTACGCTTAGAAAATTATCTATATTTTTGGACAATTAAGAAAGTTTTGAACCTAAGTTAAAATTTATTTAATAGCCATTTGACATTTTAGAACAATGTTAAGTGATAAGTTTTCCCTTGTGGAATTTGATTGACTGTCGGTGTTAATTTATTCCTTCACGGAATTTGATTAATTGGATTTGATTGAATTGAATTGATTTGCTATGTGATTTCATATACCATTGTATATAAAGTTTAAATATATAGACAAAGGACTTTGAATTGTTGTTATAGGACCTAAATCCCGGTGATTTTGAAAAAAGTAATTTTTGAAGATTTTTGGAAAGGAATGGTATTTGTTCACTCTAGTTGATTTTTTTGGAGGAACCGGAATACCATTGTACACTCCATGTTGTTTTGATTTTAGAGTTTCACAATAATTTATTTGGAGGAATTCCCTCCTTGTCATTTTGATTTTGATCTTTGGTTTTTCTCGTTTGATAAATTTGATAAATAAAATTTTGAATTGAAAAACCCGTGTACTTAGATCTAACTATATCATTTGAAATAATTGGATGCATAACATCTATTACAGAACATTCTCTGCATTTTGTTGCATATGATTGAGATATGGATGGTTGATTGCATATAGATATATATCATACTAGTTGTTGCATGTAGAGTTACATCACATTGCTTATATCAACCTGATTTTCTTTTAGATCTTGTAAGTACTGGTATGAAAGAGAGCCATTTGATTCTTGTGCACCTGCATTTACATAGAATATAATAAATTACTTGCCAAAATGTAAATCAAATTCAAAAAGTTACGCAATAAATTTGGAAAATTTGAATTGATTGATGGTTTTATGCCCTAGATATAGGACGCCACTTGGATTTTGTTTTCTTTGATTGGTTTGAGGCCCGTAGCGGCAATTTGTAGTTGTTCCGATCGAGCCAACCAAAGGAGACGCTGGAATTTTTTTTAGTAAATTTAAGAGTTAGAATTTTTTTAAGAATTTTGGAAAATTTTGATAACTAAAATTTGAACTTTCAAGTTAAATCTTGGAATAAATGAATTTGTTGGTATAGGTAAATGAATTTAAAAGACTTGGAAACTTTGGAATCTATTCCAGCTAATGGGTTTTGAAAATAAGTTTAATAACTCATTTTATTTAATGGTAAGGGTTTGGAAACAGTTTCTTCCTCAGGAATTTCGAGGACGAAATTCATCTAAGGGGGAGAGAATGTAATGATCCAAAATTTTGGTTATTTGATTTTAAATGTTGTATTATTTTTAAATATTTAAAATAATTGAATTTTGGAATTTAATACTTTATAATTCAAATATAAGGAATAATTAAATATTTGAATTGTGAATTAAATGTTAATAAATAATAATTTGATTTAACTCCTTTTAATTAATAAATAATATTGGTGAATTCAATTTGTAAATTCAATTTGTAAATTTAATTACAAATATAAATAAATTGGATAAATATCAATAACTAAATATTTAAATCCGTGAAAATAGCCTCCCGGGACACAGTCTCGGATTTCGACGAAACCTATTACATTGGATCCGTAATAGTGAATTATATTACGCCGTCGAATTTCGTAGCGATCAGACGTATCGTTTGGTCGTGCGAAATCGAAACGCGTTGAAATTAATATCAAATTTTTAATATAATAACTAGGTCCAAAAACCTATCTTCCGCATACGATCGATTTAGGTCTCGAAACAAGTTCCATTGTGCTTGGAATAAGGTATAACGTATAGAACGCCAGGCAGCATGCCTCGTTTGGAGTTCGAAATTTTCGGGTTTGTTTTATTGAAATTATTTTTAAAATATAATAAAATAAACAAATGTCAACTTAGGCCAACACTTAACATCAGCCCATATACATTTTCCCCTGTTTCTTGCATTGTTCCCTCTGCCTTTGTCCTTGTTTCAGTAAACAACAGAGGCTTCTTCCTTTTAAATTCAAGAATTCAAAAATCAATAACTAAAAATTTACTCATCTAAAAATCATGAATTGACTTTTAAAAATCTTGTTTCAGTTGTAGCTTCCATCCTATGCCCAAGTTATAGCTCGGGATCATGTTTTGGTCGTTGCCTTTTTTTGGCGTGCACTAGGGTTGGGTTTTGTGGCGATTTCGGGCGCCGATTCGTCGAATGGAGTTTTGTTTTGGGTTTTGTGGTGAAAGGGGATGTCAGGGCTGGAGTCTGGAGTGGTTCGGCCACCGTTGGGGGACCGCGACCTGATGGTCGATGTAGGCTTGGATGGTGTACTCATGTTTTGCTCCGGGGTTGCGAAAGTGAAGTCATGATGCTCAACTCGAAGCTCGTCGTTCATGGAGGATATCGACGAAGTCAGTTCGCGAAACGGAGCACCAGAGCTCCGTATCATCGATGGGCATGCACGTGATTTTTGGGTAGGGGTTGTGTCTCTGTGGACGTTTAATTGGGGAAGAAGATGACTGTTAGGAGGAGGGTATTTTTGTAAATATTGATGAGTTATTTAATTTTTAATTTTTAATTGTCGATATCTTATAAAATTCGTATTTCTCTCACACGAGGTCAGATTCGAACACCGTTTGTTACGTTGGACTCGTGTCGTCAAGATCTTCGTGATGGAGTTAGTTTGGGTGGATTTGGAGCAAGTGAAAATTTAGGGTAAAATTGGATGGCCGTTCGATTTTAGTCCAAAATCGGACCGTTTCGGCTGAAACGAAAATCAATGTGAGTTTAACTCACATTAAATTTTATTATATCATATGAATAATGTTATAAATGTTTGTGGATTGTTTGGATGTTCGTTAAATTGTATGATTGCTTGTTTGGTTGAATTTCTGTTTGGAAAATGGATGACATATTAAATTAATCGTTATAAACCCATATGATTATCTATTTATTATCCATAACCATTGTTTTGTAGGGAAAATATGTAGACAGACCCAAAGGGAGTTTCTCGCTCATAAATTATTTATTTACATCCATATGTTGTTATTGATGGTTTATTGAAATTAATTTCTGATATTTCATTTAATAGTTTAAATGTCATTATAGCGATTTTCGCTATATTGTCATTTATTAAATTTCATCTCCAAAACCCTATCGTATGAACTTGAGCTTGTATTGCCACTAAAAAGAATATTGAAAATTTATTAATCATTTTGATTAATGATAATTTAAATTAATTAACCTTTTAAATTAATTAATTTAAGGTTAATTAACCAATTTAATAAATGATGTTTAAAAATTGGTTAGATTTAATTAATTATTTTTGCTAATGATGTTTTATACTTAATTAATTGTTTTAACTAATGATTATTTGAGTTTAATTAATTCTCTTAAATTAAGGATAATGCAGTTTAATTAATTTATTTAATTTAATTAATTATTTTAATTTGTGATGATGGGATTAAATTAATTATTTCAATTAATGATAATTGAAATTGGTAATCATTTTAACTAACGATATTTAGAAGTAATTAATCATTTTAAATAATGATAGTTGAATTTAACTAATTATTTTAATTAATGATTATTTTTAAATTTAATTAATTTTTATAACTAATAATATTGGGAAATTAGTTAAATCATTTTAATCGATGATGTTTTATATTTGAATAAATCATTTTAACAAATGATATTTTAATTATTCGTTTTAACTAACGAGGCTTGAATTTAATTAATTCAATTGTTTATGATTATTTGAACTTAATTAATTGATTTAATTAATGGTATTTAAAATTACTTATCATTTTAATAAATGATGGTTTGAGATGACTTATTCATTTTAACTAATGACTATCTGAATTTAATTAATCTTTGTAATTAATGATATTTAAAGTTAATTAATCGATTTAATAAAAGTGACTTAAGTAAATTAACTAATTATGATAAAATGGTTTAATCAACTGATTTAAAGTTAATAAACTGATTTAAAAAAGATTTTAAAGTTAATTTACCGATGTTATAAAAATGTTTGGAAATAATTATCTATTTTACTATAGATAATAAATTGTTTATTTAAAGAGATTTTAAATGTGATTAATTATCTTTTGAGATAATTAATATTGTTTTTAAAGTTATAAAAAGGAATTGGAGCTTGATTATTGGGGTGTTAAGTTGGATAATCTTCTGAGTGTTCGGTCTGATGTTGGTTTAGGCCTTCGGGGTCGCGCGCTTGGAAAAATTATTCTCTTAACGTTTTAACAATCATGAACTAAATCTAAAAGTGTTTTACCAGTACGAAAATCAAGCAAAAAAGTTCAGTTCGTTTTTAAAAGTAAAAGTTTGATTCGTTTATGGAAATGAATTATTTCCAAAAAGTGAATCACTTATATGGAAACGGATTATTTGTATAATTAGCACTAAACATCAAAGAGGTAGATTTGTAGCTATTTTGAAAGTTAAGAATAATCATGTGACATGATTTTGTGGTAACACTACCTTGACTGGTTCGGTATTATTGTTAACCAAGAAATAGCACAAGTTTGAATCCAATGAGTTGTGATAAGTATACAAGATTTAATTTCCATATACGATCGTTTAATGTCCTCGATAGTTAGTATCTCAGCTATCGGTTAATTTAGCCACTTTATTTTTATTACTCTAAGACGATGTGGTGCTCATTTGAGCTTTGTTATCCTTTGTCGGAAATGAGTAAAACCAAAGAGCGAGTGGAAGCCAAGCTATGTGGGGTTGCTCCCATTAGGGTATTTTCACATCCACTTTAGATTGGAATCGGTTTTTGGGCATTGAGATGTGAAATACTCGGATGGTACCCGTTGGCGGGGTCCGGCTTAGACGTGTCCGAGAGCCATCGGAGTTTTCAAGTATATTTCTAGAGGTATACTTTCGGTAAGAGGGAGCACCCTCCTAGTCATTTATTGGGAAATTTCCTTTCCTTATTTGATACGAAAATCCTGAATCTTTTTTAGCTTTAAATTGCCACGAGTAGAGCCAACTCCTCATCACGGCATTTAAGTGTTTATTTAGCCCATTCTATCGAGTTTGGACTGTTACTTTATTTAGCCCATTCTATCAAGTTTGGAATGTTACCATATTTAGCCCATTCTACCAAGTTGGACCGTTTTCCTTGTTCTATCCATTCTGTCCAGTTTGGATTTTACTCGGTTTTCGATTCTTTCAAGTCTGGTTTAATATTATTTATCCCCAATCATATTTGGATTTGTTTCCTGATATTTATTTCTGCTCTTATTTGTATGGATGTTATTCTTGTAAGGTAAAACCCATTCCACGTTAGCGGCGCGGTCTCATTGAATTTTTATAAATGTTCCCCTTTATTTGAGTTATCTCACGCTGGTATTTCCAGACTGATCCGGGTGTTATTTATTTATAATGCTCGGGTCAGACCGAGTATTTTCCCAGGTTGGCTTTGGTGTTATGGAAATCATGGATGGGAGCTGAAGATTCGCCTGTCGTATTTTATTTTCCGCTGTATTATATAGTATAACTATCGGCATTTGTAAGGTCAGAATTTTATAACTGTCCAGCTGATAAGTTTTGTTTTTAACTCTGATATACCCTGTATGTTTGGAGTGACAGTTTCTACTGTCCTTGTTATATTATATATTGTCGATTCCGTTGTGAGATTCTGTTTTTCTCTATTCTTTTCTTTTTATTTACCCTAGCAATCTGCCCTTTTGTCGATTGGATGTGTGACATTGGAACACAGTGGTAGTGTTCGATGTCGAATTTTGATGGTCAAAATGGCAGGTCATTACAAATTATGTCATGGTCGAAATAAGTTTATGCCAATAGGAATATAATTGATTTTTGATATATATGATAAACGTGTACCTTTAGATATGTTGGTTATCGATACTTCGGTTGCTAGCCATTCCATTTCGGATCGTTTATTCCATGTCCTTGAACTCATCTTGTGTATCCCGACTTTAAGGCTTCCACTAATTCTCTAATGAAGGTTAGGGTTTACTGATTTTCTTATGTCCTTTGAATGGGAGAGGTTGAGCTATTTATACTCAAATATCTCCCACTTTCTCTTTATTTATAATCTAGATCTACTTTAGAGCTATTGACCAAATCAAACTCCTCCCATAAGCCCCTTATATGGCCGGCCATGTCCCTCATTGGCCTTTTATGGTGTCAACCTAATTAATATATAATATATTAGTTATTTCATTAATTACTTATGCATATATATTTAATTAAATTAATATATAACAATTATATATTCTGTTAATTAACTTTAAGGCCTCAAATAAATAATAAAATTTCTTAAATATTCAATACAACATTCATATTAACTTTATTATTAATTTATAACATTTATAAATTAATCTTAAATTGGTTGAACTCGAAAACCGGCTAACAACTTTGTTGTATTGGCTCATTGGTGTGAACTAAGTCCTCTATTAATATTTAAATAATTTAAACACAAAATTATACACGAACTTTGCTGAAGTATGTCATGGCATCGAGACTAATTTCGTGATTTTTACAATATGGTTGGTTATATGTCGTTCGATAAGGAATAACTGGGAGATTACAAGAGTGTCAGCTTCATACCGGCGTTTTCCCATCACTTGTGTGCAATGCTCCTAAAATAATCAAATAGTGGTGTTGCACCGCATACTAGATATTTCTGTGGTGCACAACCACCATATTATTTTGTATTCTAGCATTTATTTATGAACATCATCTTATATTGAATAATTTTTCCTTGAAAGTTTCCATTGTGGTGTGCACAAACAGTTATTTACTTTTATGGTAAACGACCACTATCTCCTATTTTGATGTCACCGGCCATCTGTGATTTTACTAGATTTTGACACTTACGGGTCTCTTCTGTTTGGCAAATTCTATAACTGTACCGTTTAATATAGCCATTGGTTCCATTTTTGTGTCGTTCTTTATGACCAAAACCGTGCAAGTCAATTTTTTTCCAGTTGGTTAAAGTTTTTTACACGATAATACAACATAAACTAATATGGCAATTAGCAGTAACTTAACAGCACACATACCAATTCATTTAACATTGCAAAATTTTGGATCATTCATTATATAATATATTTATATTTTATTATATTTTGACACTTAACATTCGTTCCCCACAAAAAAGGTCAACACTTTAATTTGCTTGAGAATATGCATCCATTTTTTCCATATCTAGTGCAAATTGGTTCATGAATTCAACTTGCCTATCAACATATGGTTTGCGCCATAGTTTTGCTTCTTTTATTGCAAAATCGGACCAAAAACTAAACATTGGTGGAATGAGTTCATATTAGTTGTTAATTTGACAAAATGATTATCAGGAATATTTGTAAAGGCAATGAATCAGTGCTCTTCTCCTAGCATTGGACCTCTCTGATAAGGAAAAATGGTTCAAACTATGATGATTTGATACAAAAACCACAACTCGATCAATGTGCAACGAACTGGGTTTTCAACCCTCGAAAATCGACACTAATACGTCCACTGTATTTCATGCCGAGAAATCAAATGCTGGAAACCTGATTGTTAGGGGGAAAAAGAAAGAAGGAAGAAGATAAGAAGAAAATTAAACAACACAAAATCTCAAAGCGGAACGAATAATCTATAATATACACAAATCTTTACACAAAAGAAAAACTGTAATATGTGTATATACAAACATCAATCAGAGTATACTAACCTATTTCAGCCTGGACAATTATAACAACTTATCCTCACAATTGCTGATAAACACTACAATGAATATGGCGGAAAATAACCATCTACGTGAATACGTCTCTAGGCCTCCAACATGTCTCCTGAAGCTCCAGGTATCCAAACTAATCTGTAATATGCTCGGTATGACCCAAGCATTATAATAAAATAACACCCGAGTCAGCCTGGAAAACCAGCGTGAGAAAACACACCCAACTGTATTTTAAAGTTATATAAAATTCTTTGAACCCAAAGGTATCTCGTAAGACCGCACCGCACATAAACACGGATGGGTTTTTACCTTATGATAACCAAAACATTTTTATAGAAAATCCATTTATATTATCATAATGTCTAGGGGTCAAAGTAAAATATGAATTTAGCTGAAATGCTTGCACTCACGTTTCAGCATATTTAGTAAACAACTAAAACCGTAAAGCTCGTATTAGAGAATGGATTCCAACTAATGATTGGGCTACTGGGGTACCGCTCATCATAGTACACCTCTAGAACAATATACCGAGATCGTACCTAACGACCCCTGCCAACACAGGACCGACCTACCCCTTGCTAGATAGTACCGAATATGTCATCATCCCGGTTGTTCCCAACCTTTATGGAGCTCCCTCATGCACAACTGGATCTGAAAATATGAATGGTCATCTAGAAAGGTGATAACATACCATTTGTGGGAGCTACCCACACCTAGCCCTGCTGCATCTTCCCTGTTTTAGTCATTCTTGGTTGATGAGGCTTGAGTCTATGATTACCTTTCAAGAAATTTACACTTAGAATGCTCATTGCCCTCCAATGACAATGCGCTGATAGCATTCATTCATACAAGTCCGTTCTGGGTTTGAATGAACCCGAAGGCACTATTCCTACTACATCCATTTTGGA
This sequence comes from Allium fistulosum, assembly GCA_030737815.1. Taxonomy (NCBI): domain Eukaryota; kingdom Viridiplantae; phylum Streptophyta; class Magnoliopsida; order Asparagales; family Amaryllidaceae; genus Allium; species Allium fistulosum. Next base: position 449,064,272 of record CM060903.1, read on the forward strand.
ATCACCCTCAGGATTAGTAGCGATTGCCCTTGCACTTCACATCTCCATCTTCGATTCCATGCTCTTCACGGTGTCTTCACTTCGAAACGCATTCGTTGGATCGAAGTGGTTTTCGGATAACATATCCGATCCCGGTCTCTTCGAAACAACGTTCGATAATTTCTAGTAAACTCAACCCCGGTTCTCTAGGAAATAAACAACCAAAGATAAGATCGGAGATTACCTCCTAAACGTTAGTGGACGGATTTCCTTATCATCGTCCTAGAAGAACAAAACGAGATTTATACGATTAGTACAACATCATCAGAGATGACTATGCCATATAATCACGTGTTTCTCCTAGATATTTCCAAAGTTACATTTGGGTCCATTTTTGATAGTCGGTTATTTGACTATCAAATAACAAACATTCAATCGGGATTTTATTTCATTTGGAAAATCAACATTGGCTCAGTATATAAGCAATCACTAGCCCCCTTTAATAAGTCTTTATACATACAATTACTTTGTAAATTAATTATAAATAAACACCTTTAAAAGATATACTCGCAAATCCCTATATTTCATATATAGAAATAGCCATATACTCTTCCCAATGGTATAAGTATATCCACAAAATTTAGACAAGTTTTCTTTTTATTCTATTATCAAATCATTTATAATTCCCCTTACAATTCTTCAAGATCGTTTATAAACCATTTTATAAACCTCCAAAAAACATTAACAATTCCTTTTCCAAGAATTCAGTCACTTATAAACTTCTTGAACATTTCAAAATCAATTATAACTCTTTATGAACCCATATACCATTTATAAACTTCTTTTATAAATCTATGAACCCGCTTTTAAAATTCGTTTATAAATATCTATCCATTCATAAACTCTTTCACCTTGCAAATAACCCTTTCTTAATTCTTCGAACCATTTTATAACTCCTTTATAAAATCTAAGTCTTTCGACTCCATTTCTGGGTCTCGGAAACATTTAAAAATAATTTTAATCATTTACCTCAAAATATCACTATATGATAATAATTATTAACAATGAACATTAAAATAAATGGAAATCGTTAACTTTAAATATCCTAAAATAATAATTAATCGTTCCAAGGTATTGTTTAAGAAATAATGATAATAATTAATCTTACCGTTTTATAAATAATAATAATTTATTTTAAAACTTAATTAATAATTCTTTTTCTGTAATTTCAAACCATAATTATTCTTAAATAATAAATCTTTCAATTTGTTAACCTTTTTATAATTCTTTAAACATATTAACTATAAACAAATAACTTTAAACAATATTAAAATAATTAAATAACTTTAAAATAGTATTAATATGATTATATAACTTTAAAAAAATTAATATAATAAAATAACTTTTAAAAGAATATCATTATAATTAAATAACCTCAAATTAATATTATAATTTAATAATCTAAACAATATTAATATACTTAATTAACTTAAAACAATATTAATATATTTAATTAACTTCAACCATATTAATATATTTAATTAGATAATTATTAAAATATTTCCGAAATCCAATTTCGGATTTTAAAATCATTGCTTGTCCCAAAAATAAATTCCGATTTAAATGGCAATTTATAGTATTTTAAAAATACTAATCTGAGGCCAATAGTCACCCAACACTTAACCAATATCTATATTATTTTCTGTCACTACTAGGTTTTACTTTTCAACATATACAATTTTATAACTATAATGTCCACAATCAGGTTCATTTCAATAATCCATATAAAAAGGAATATTATTGTAACAATACATTAATAGCGAGGAATCCCATTGGATCCCTCCAACCTGTTTCCACCTGCATCACAAATGTTATATAATTATAAAATATAAATCAACCGCTTCGAGGCGGGATTCGTATACAAAGGGTCATCCGCTCTTACACGGGAACGTAATATGGTCTCATCCGCTCCAATAGGCGGAAATATATCCAAACCAACTAATAAATATAATAACTCATCCAAACAATCGTTCAATAATTTTTATCAACTATAAATCAAACTAGTTAAACAAAAATGTGAGATTAACTCACCGAAATTTTTGTTGTCGCGGAGGCGTTCCGGTATGGAACTAAAACCGGATGACGTCTAATTTTAGCCCAAATTTCAATAGCCTACAAATTCGTCTAAGGCAGTTCCATCGCGAAGCTTTCATGATCACAAGCGCAATGCAAAAAGTTTCGTCTTGATCGGACCTCGTATGGACAAGTTATTAATTTTATAAGTTATCAATATTTTAAATAATAATTTAATAAATAAACCAAACTTCAAATAATTTACCACTATGCCCTCAACCCTTCTTCCCCAATCTGAAGCAATCTCCTGTGCACGATATAGAAACCGCGCCTTGGCCGTGCACGTGCACCACCTCTATGCTCCCCCATCCAACGATCTGAGATCACCTGCGAACTCGCCTACCCTTCCTTATCCGATTGCACACCATCTTCCAAGCTCCGGTCACCCTACGCGAAACGCGACCCCCCAGCCTATACGTGACCTCTGCCATGTCGCGTTCATCATTCCTCCACCGCGCCTCGTCAAACTCTGGCTGTCGCCTCTCCTTGCTTCCCCGAGCTCGAATACATCCTTGACTCGAACCAAAACTTCACCAATAACAAGAATTTGCTAACCCTAGCTAGCTACAGCCTCACGCTGCTCACGTCGATCATCATAAAAAGTTGCCGCACTCACTCTCAAGCATATCAGTGGAAAGATGTTGTCAAAGCATGAATTTTAAAATTCGTTTGAATTTTTTTCGTTATGTAGAATTTGAAAATTAAAATTTTGAAGTTTCAATTTTTTCTTCACTAGTTAGCTGCGTTTATAAAGGAGAGGGAGGATTTGAAGTATCGAAGAGGGGTGTGGGTGGTACAATGTACGGTCGGATCAGATGGTGATGGGTCAATGGTTGTATGGTCAAATCGATATATATATTATTTAAAAATTCAAAAATATCTAGCTATATAATTCCGGACTCCAATCGAGCGTGCCGCCTGACATTTTATATGTTATACCCCTATTTCGTACACAATGGAACTAGCTCCGAGGCCTAATTTGATCGTATACAGAAGATAGCTTTTTGAACCCAATTATTATATTAAATTTTCAATATAAATTTCAACGCGTTTCGATCTTGCACGGCCAAACGGTACATTTAATTGCCATCAAATTTGACGGCGTATTATAATTCATTATTATGGACCCAATGACACTGGTTTCGTCAAAATCCGAGACACTGCCCCGGAAGGCTATTTTGTATGTTAATTAAAACGAGTTAATTTCAAAATCGAGTAAATTACTTTTAATTCCAATTTAAAAGTTTTATTATCTTTATTCTTATCAATAGAAATTAAATAAGCCTTTAAATCATTTTTATCCAGCTTAAAACCCAAGATTCAATGTTTTAAACAATTTCCAATTATTAATACAACAATTAACTTATCCAATAAATCGTTATATTTGAAATTCAAGTCATTTAACCTATAAAATTAACTTTTCAATATTAAAATTAATTAAATATTCTAATTTTAAATAACTAAAATTCTAGGTCATTACATTCTTCCCTTCTTAAAAGAATTTCGTCCTCGAAATTGCTAAGGTAAGAAAAATGCCCAACCCCTTACTTTTATATATACCCAATTAGTTGAACTAATTTACCAAATCCTTTTAAGCCTTTAACATTCAAAAAATCAATTTGTTGAAACTCCACTATTATTTTTACTAAGTTCCCAAATTCATTAATAGATTTCCATCTAACATAATCTGTTTAATCATTTCAGGTTATAACTCAAAATCAAATTTTATTTATCAAAAATTTCTACAAAATTTCCTACTCTTTAAATTTTCGATTTTTTTTGCCAGCATCTCCTTTACGTGGCTTGATCAGAACAACCACCATTCGCCACTACGAGCCCAAACCAGCAAAAGAAAAATAAAAGCCAAGTGGCTCAATCATAAAACCATTAAATTCAAACAACAGTAAAAACATGTACCTTTTTGATGGGCAACCAATTTTTTTATGAAATCAAAAGTATCAAATTAGCTCTTGCTTTTAAATACCTGCATCTTATTTACCAATGATATCCAATCATATAGTTCACAATCATATTAATTTGCAATTCCAATTTTCAACATTTGTTTTACTAAGGCCCGTACGATGTACATATATCATTCATAGCAATATTAATTCTGATCGCTTGCTCGATCACACAATTTCACCTCCGAACTAGAATCGTTCACACGACCACTCTGGTGCGGACTCAGATCTGGTTCCTTGATTAGAAAGCGCCATTCTCCTTGCATAGCCATATACTATGATAGAGAATTCCGGAATCAATCAAAAATCCATATCCAGTATTCGCCGTCGAGAATCGTGTGAAAAATTCCAACTCGGATCGATATAAATCATCTTGAAATCCTATGCTCGAATCTGGATCAAACCGTTATGTGAATAAAATAATATACATACATCCACGTATTTATCTCAATTGATTTTTAGCTACACCAAATTCCTTTATTCACATTTACTTCATTTACATTAAATTATTCACAATTATTACTCACATTTTTTTTAAATTTTTTTAAAACTTAGTATATTCCTTTCAATACCAAAATCACTTAAACATTATTCCATCCACTTTTCTTAAGTTTATTATAAACATTTTATACAAAAGTGTTTATTACCACTTCACAATCTAAGTCCTTATCCATTTCTAACCAAATTCAATTTCATTTTCCAATTTCAACATTAAATTTTATCAATCAACATTCCAAATCATATCCAATTCACTAATTAATTTAATTAGCTAATTTCATTAATTTATTTCAAATCTCAATCAATTCCATTTCCAAAAATTATTTCGTTTAGCCTAACTTAGGCTAAATTTTTCAAAATTCACTTTATTTAACTTAAATTAAGTTAAATTTCATTCCATCGTTCAATTTCAAATCTTTACTTTTCTTGCATTCACATTCAGCAATTTAAAACATTGCTATAACTTGCTAATTTCCAAATTTTATAAGTTATCAAACTTATTTTCTCACATTTTTAATAAAACATTTAAATGAAAATCCCAGAGTTTAAACACCTTGTTCTTAAGTATTTCAAATTATTTTTGAAATCATAGACACACACACACAATCCCTTGGTATATTGAAGCATTCTTTTGAATTTTCAAAATCAAATCTAGTTTTACCAAAACAAAATTCTATGGTAGTAATTCCTCTCTTGGAAACCCGAAAATGAACGTCGATGATGCTGCAGTCATCACTGAAATTATTTTCCGGCGACCACAATGAGTTCAGTGCTTTCAGTTTTCCATAAAATTCTTTTTAAAAATAATTTCATTCAAATATATTTCTCAAATAATATCACTATTATTTTCCAAAACCTTGAAAAACCATTCCCAAAACTAACGAGATTTAAATTCCCAAATTTCCTGCTTTAAATCATTTATAAATCGTTTTTATAAACCATATTTATATAATATACTTCTGAAATTTCATTTCCTTTTAATTTATAAACCACTTTTATAAACTATATATTTGTACAATTCCACTTGGGTTATATAAAATTATTTCTTAACTTTTAATCTTGTTTACATTATAATATCAACTTTTATTAGAGTACAAGAACAACAAATGATAATAATATAACATTATCATTTCCTAACAACCAAGCACATCATATATACCATAATAATTCCTAAAAATTATTTATTTATATATATAAAATATAATCAAGGTAAAATTATTTCATTTACCTAATTTCAAAACAATACTATGTCAAATTGCTTTGTTCAAGAGTTTAGAGATCCTTATCAATAACGTCAATTACTCGTATTGACCAGAATCCCTAAGCCACTCAATAAATCAATCAACACAGTATAAAACATTTTTATATCACTAAAAAATACGCGCTCATACACACACACACACACACACTCAAACTCATTCTAGGGTGCTACTGACCCTATCTCTAATGTGTACCCCACCAAATCCAAAGTTCTCGCTTAACCTTCAGCTCTTATACCAAATGTAACGAACCGGGTTTTCGACCCTCGGAAATCGACACTAATACGTCCACTGTATTTCATGTCGAGAAATCAAATGCCGGAAACCCGATTGTTAGCGGGAAAAAAGAAAGAAGGAAGAAGATTAGAAGAAAATTAAACAACACAGAATCTCACAGCGGAATGAATAATCTATAATATACACAAATCTTTACACAAAAGCAAAACTGTAATATGTGTATATACAAACATCAATCAGAGTATACTAATCTATTTCAGCCTGGACAGTTATAGCAGCATGTCCTCACAAATGCTGATAAACACAACAATGAATACGGCGGAAAATAACCATCTACGTGAATACGTCTCTGGGCCTCCAACTTGCCTCCTGAAGCTCCAGGTATCCAAACTAATTTGTAATATGCTCAGTATAACCCGAGTCAGTCTGGAAAACCAGCATGAGAAAACTCACCCAACTATATTTTAAAGTTATATAAAAATCTTTGAACCCAAAGGTATCTCGTAAGAAAACACGGATGGGATTTTACCTTACAACAACCAAAACATTTTTATAGAAAATCCATTTATATTATCATAATGTCTAGGGGTCAAAGTAAAATACGAATATAGCTGAAATGCTTGCGTCTCACGTTTCAGCATATTTGGTATACAACTAAGACCGTAAAGCTCGTATTAGAGAATGGATTCCAACTAACGAATGGGCTATTGAGGTACCGCCCGTCACAGTACACCTCTAGAACAATGTACCGAGATCGTACCTAACGACCCCTGCCAACACAGGACCGGCCTACCCCTTGCTAGATAGTACCGAATATGTCATCATCCCTATTGTTCCCAACCTTTATGGAGCTCCCTCATGCACAACTGGATCTGAAAATATGAATGGTCATCTAGAAAGGTGATAACATACCATTTGTGGGAGCTACCCACACCTAGCCCTGCTGCATCTTCCCTGTTTTAGTCATTCCCGGTTGATGAGGCTTGATTCTATGATTAACTTTCAAGAAATTTACACTTAGAATGCTCATTGCCCTCCAATGACAATGTGCTGATAGCATTCATCCATACAAGACCATTCTGGGTTTAAACGAACCCGAAGACACTATTCCTACTACATCCATTTTGGAATCACCCTCAGGATTAGTAGCGGTTAGCCCTTACACTTCACATCTCCATCTTTGATTCCATGCTCTTCACGATGTCTTCACTTCGAAGCGTGTTCGTTGGATCGAAGTGGTTTTCAGATAACATATCCGATCCCGGTCTCTTCGAAAGAACGTTCGATAATTTTCGGTAAACTCAACCCCGGTTCTCTAGGAAATAAACAGCTAAAGATAAGATTGGAGATCACCTCCTAACCGTTAGTGAACATATTAGTGTCGATTTCCAAGGGTCGAAAACCCGGTTCGTTACATAATGAATTTTGATTTGAATATACCGTTTAGACATTATCATCTAATTATTCTAAAAAAAGAACTAGTGTTGCAATCATTGGCTGATTTCAAGTCCTTAAAATTTGATACATCAAAATGACTAATTTATAAATCCTAATGTTGCATTAACTCTGGTAATATCGGCTTCCATGCTCTCGCTAGCTATAATCTATTTCTTCAGACTTGCTCCACCATGCAAATGAAATCCACAATTACTATCTCCCAGAACATCTTCAACATTAACAATATACTAGTGTAGAAAATCTAGTAAGAAAGCCTGATATTTAAAAGCTAAATTTGATGTATTTGCATCACTTGTATAAAACTCCACATCAGTTTTCGCCACCTAGGATGTAAATTTCTGTTCAAAATAGATTGAGAAAGCTTTTCATTAATTGATTTTCATATTCAAACCAATAGATCATGTTTAGAAGATTTTTCTTATTTGGCTTGTTTACTGTTAATTTGTTCTTACTACTGATCAGTCTACCTTTATGCTTCTTTATCTTCGGTTCCAATACAAATGTTAAGTGGCCAGTAAAGTGATTTCTTTTTACTTCAATAATATAACTTTCTTTACTTTAGATGTGGCCGCATTAAACAATTTTTTAAAGCAAGAAAATTATGGTGCATGAATTAACTCCAATGAATCTTCAACTTGCATAATGTAATTCAAATGTCTACAATGTTCATCTATTTGTGCATGAGTAAAGCATGACCATTAACGTAATATTTTTATATTTCAGGTTTATAAGAAATACCATACACTAGTCGATTCAAGTTATCACAAGCACATGCATCCAAAGTAATGCAACAAGTTGGCCATTTCTTTCACAATCAAATCAAATGCAAAGAAAGAAGTCTTGCCACGTAGTTGTTTGAACAACAGTATTTGGTGTGCTATCCATATCGCTACTAATATTCTTTCAAAGGTAACTTTTGTTATCATATGTTGTAAACATAATATATTCTCCGTTTTCGACCAAACTATGATGAATATTGCCTTTGATACACCACGATAATTTTCAATTGAGCATGCAAAGACTTTGATTTAGTTATTGTCATATTATCATGATGTTTAATATTCGTCCATGCAAATACAAAATACTCTTATATGCCATATGATGATCATGTATGTACTTTAAAATTTCAATATAATCCTTCCAATCATTTTAAAAATCATTATAATGTATACAAAATTCTTCTTCTAGTGATGCATGAATTACATTCTTCCAACTTTAGAAAAACATCTAAAAAATTCAATTATTTTAAACTCCGGTTTGCAATTTGATCACAATATTTTCCATGATTAAAGCACGTGATCAACTTTTTACCAAAATATATGAGTAGCATTTTAGTGTTTTAGGTAATAATTTCAATGATATTGGAGAAATAATTGATTGTTTTTTGGCAATAGTCATATGTTGGTTATTATACTGTATATTATCCACAATAATAGTTGTATTTATGGTTTACTGGTTAATATTTTTTTGTTAAATATTGTTATGTGGTATTTACAATGTTTATAAGTTGATGTTAAATATTGAAAAAAAATCATTTAAATAATGTTTAACGACAGCCAACCCTAAGACTTGCTTTCAACCGCCTCAAATCATTTCCCTACTCTTTTGCTTTTCCTAGACTCTTCCACTTCTCTCCATCACATCTCGTTTTCATCCTCTCTTCCATTTTAAGCGCACCGATTTAAGCCAATAAAAATGGATTCATTGAATCCCCTTCACCTTGTTTATCGCTGATGGAAACCCCGAATACCAAATCCGGAAAATCAAATAAGCCCCCAGCTCTAATCGACCTCTTGAACTTCCCTTCTCTAGCGAAGCCATTGGCCTAACACGTTTTGAAAGTCATGTCATCCGCATCAAACCCATATCCAAATTCTCCGTACGACCACATCTCCATACGGTGGCATTTTCTTGAAATTCTATCATTACGAGCTATTACTCCTCACCAGTCTGGCCCTTCAAACCTTGCTTCTAGTTGTGGCTGCTATGCTCATACCCAGTGGTAATGATGGAGAAACTTATATAATAAATGTTGTGCAAAGTGGTGCTCTGTATGTTGCTAAAGACAATTATGTTTGTAAAATATCAATTCAAGAGCTTAGGAGAAACTTCTCTGTTTTGAAGATTAATAAATCTGCTTGGTCCTCTCTTTTCTCTAGCAAGTTGTGGAATGTAGGAAGGTAAGTTTTCAAACACTTTAATGTTTTAGGTAATGTTGATGAAGTTCTTGTGCCCCGCAAGAATTTCTTGATGTAGGGGTGGCTTTTTAGATAAACTCCCTTGTTGGTTTCTTTTTGGATGACGGTCTCCCTTATTCAATAGTTAGGAAACATATTAGCACTAAATCGAAAGAAAAAGGTTCATTGAATGTCATGTTTGAAATGACATGTATTTCTTTGATTTTGGAAGTGAGGAAGAAAGACTAATGGTTTTAGAAGCGGATCCGTACATTATAGATGGAAAGGTTTTTATTCAAATTCAATCCTAGAGGCTTTAAATATATTCACGACCCAAATAAACAAAGGAAAACCAAGCTAGAAAAATAATGGCCAATTATTCACCTCAAAATCAAACATGTTCCCATAGATCCATAACTCACTGTCAACATTCATCAGTTGTGCAAACTGCACAATTGATGGTTAAAAACAACAATCTCAACATTGAGAACGACGATGTGGATATAGGAGCAAAAATTAAAAGCAAAGTGAAGTCAACCCACACATCAAATCCAACAACCCAATATTAATCCACTCTTATTTGGGAGTTGTAGTAAACAAGTTGAGTGAAAAGATAATGAGACCAACTCGGTTTCAAAGGGAGGATTATCAAGGAATGAGGCAAATTATAATGAAATTTTGAAGGCCTGAGTTGAATAGCTAGTGCAGCTTTGCTAGCAAACAACCAAAGGGGGAGGGGATATGAGAATCCTTCTCCATTCTACGAGGATATAATAGTGTTCGACTTCATTGACAACTTCAAAGCTCCTTTTATTGAAAATATACATCAAACCCAGATGACCATTTATGTACTTTTTAATATCCTATGGTTATTCTGAAAGTGAGGCGATTAGCCAGGTGTAAGCTATTTCCCATCTACTTTGTAGGGGTCGCTTCAAATTGGTTCCGTAGGTATGATTCTGGGGAATTATATTAATGGGCATAGTTGCCTTCAAATTTCTATCAGTAGTTTAATGTCAAAAGAGAAGCATCCACGGACATCTCCAGATCCAAATATCCTGTCCTACTACGAGCAGCGTGATAATGAAATCTTGTGCAATTTCATCAGTTGATTCCAAAACTATGTAGATCGACATCACAAGTGAAGAAGCTCTACTAATGGCCGCATATTCTGGAATTAAAAAAGATACTGAATTCTGGGATAAGAACACTAGGAATTCTTGTAAGAGTATAAAATACTTCTATAAAAGAGACAACGACTACTTTCGAGTTGGGGGAAGCTTGAAAAGCTGATGGCACGTGAATTGATAAAAACACACTAATTCAGAATGACAGGAAGTGGGGGCATAAATTACTATTAGTCAGCGTAGACACAAAGGTAGTTAACTTTGCAAAACATACACCTCACAATCATTGTCCAAGACGTATATTTGAAGTGACAAAAACTAGTTAGCATATAGCTGCCCTTACAAAAGGAATAATTCCAAGAACAAGTGTGGTCCATATTGTGGTTACCATAGAACCAACAGGAACCACACTAATAACTGTCGTTATTTAAAGTATGAAATTGAAAGGCTAATCCAGAAGGCTATCTAGATTGTTTTAAACAGACTGTGGCAACAACTCCAACGTAGAATCAACCTCCTAATCTATATGTAGATTAGGTTGGGAATTCTGAAATCTCATAAACTCAGTCCATGGTGGGCCTCATTTATTAGAAAAAGCAAAAAATCAAGGGATAGATATTTCTAAGAGGCACAAATCGAGGATAGAAACATGTATCATACCAAGCAACAACCAACACTAGACATCATCTTCACAACAATGGATTCAGTAGAGGTTATGTTGCCCATTGGGACACCATGGTGGTAACAGTGCATATATCAAACTACACTGTTAAGAAAGTGTTTGTTGACTCGAGGACCTTGGTTAGTGTAATTTTCAAAGCTGCATATGACATAATGAAGCTACCAGCAAAAGTTCTGCAACTAAGCCCTCAACAGATTTAACAACGCAATAATAGTTCCGATGAGATTAGATAGGCTCCTCGTGATAGTCGGACTTGCACTGCTTCATAGATTTTTCTATATCAGTTTTCTCATAATTGATCAACCGTCTCCATACAATGCCTTCCTAAGAGGCCTTCACTCATAAATCTAGGGGCAATTATACAATAGAAGGATTTGCTCATGAAATTCCATACCCCGGATAGTGTAGGAAATATTATAGGACAGTGGTCTTTAGTTAGGGAACAATTTTCATTAACTTTAAATCCTAGCAATAAAGGTGTTTCAAATTATACTGTTGTGTCTTGTAGCATATGTAAAAATGATATAACCTAAAATAATAAGCCAGTTTAGGGAACTTCACTGATATATAATTCTACCACTGATACTGAAACATGTCAACCTATAACCATAGTGCCAGCATGAAGTTAGAAAATTGATTACTTTCATATGATTGGAACTAAGGAACATGCCTTTGTTTATGCGTTATATTTCAGTAATGCTACATAAAGTTCTAGTAGCACAACATCTTCAAAACCATCTGAGATAGAAGACGAAGTAAATCCAAGGTTAGGAACGAATATGAAAGAACATAAACTAGTGGATGAGCTAGAGTATTTTCAAGTAGATCATGCATATCCATCGAAAATTGTGAAGATAGGAAAAACCCTTAGTATAGAACTGTGTGCGAAATTGATCGGTTTCTTGGAGAAGTCAGTCGATGTCTTTTCTTAGGGTAGATCCATCCATAATTTTCCATGTTCGATCCAAATGCCCATCCAGTAAGGCAAAAGAGAAGCTCTCTAGATCAAGAAAGATAAACTAAAAGAAAACATATTCATCAAAGAAGTTTATTATCCTAAATGGATAACAAATCTAGTTTTAGTAAAGAAACCTAATGGGATATGGCGAATATGCATCGACTTCATTAACCTTAACAAGGCATGCCCTAAAGATAGTTTCCCTCTACCCAGAATTGATTGTTAGTACTTTAAAAGAATGGTTTTGATGACAACAACCTTAGGAATTGTTATAAAATATAAATTCTAACATTATAGTTTAGATATATATGTATATGCAGGATATAAACATGTAGGTACTGAGAATGAAGATTGTACAGTATAGAGACTCAAGATCGAAGACATCAAGATTAAAGACTCATGAGTATCAAGATATCAAGAGTTCAAGATTTCAATAGTACAAGACAAGTATCGAGTCTAGAATTATGTTAAAACTCCTAGAAAAGCACTGACATCTTAAAATCCATTTTATTTGTGGAATGGAATCCACTTCGAGCCTGTTAAAGGGATGGAACCCTAAGTAGGATGGAACCTACGAAAAATCTAGTGGAACATCGTTTTGTATCCACTAACTTTTATTCAAATGTTTTACAAAATTATATCTTGTTTTCAAAATGATTTCAAAATCTTCCTTTTTAAATAAAAAACATCTATCCTGGTTTTAAATACTTTTAGCCTCAAAATAATCTTTATTTTCAATATCAAAATTATCCTTGGTTTTAAACTATCTTTAATTATAATGTACTTAACTTTTAATATTTATATTTAAGATTTAAATATGAAATTATAGTAAAATTTTATATATACCAAAATATTATTCTCTATATTTATTTATGTATTTTAACTATAGTATATTTATAAAGTTTAAAATAGTTTTAATATAAGATAGAAGTTATTTTCAAAAGAAAAACAAATTATCAAAAATACCTTAGGCATGTCGACAACCCCTAGGTACCCATGTCGACATGATGGCAGTTGATTCCAAAAGTTTGAATTTCAAAGGAATTGTCTATTCGTCATATCCTTTCCCGAATGGACATGGTTGTTGTTCTACTCTAAATAGGGGATGTTTTAAACGAATTTACATTCATAATTTTCTGATTTCACTCCTATTCTTGTTCCGCATTTCTTTATATACATTTTTACTATTACTCTACCGAAATCACCATTGAATCTAACTAGATAATCTCTGGTTTGATTCTCTATCACTATCTCAACAAGATCACAGTGCTATTCAGAGCTATAGGCTTCTTTGTAATCAATCGAGCGAGAAAAGGTGTGATTGTAGCCTGGAAAATCAATCAAGTGAGAGAAGGTGTGATTGTAGCCTATGAAATCAATTGGGTGAACTTGTTTCCCGTAAAATCAAGTATCTCTACCTAGAGGATTGTGAATCTGGAGTGGTGTACCTCGTGGCCTTGAAATCGAGGGTGTAATTGTAAAAATTGATTTTGAAACGAAATCCGTACTTATGTTACGGGACTGAATGTAGGGTAACTCCGAACCAGTATAAAATCCGGTGTGTTCTTTCCTTTACTGCTTTTACTTTATATTTGCATCTGTGATTATATCTATGTCTGAATATTGCATACATTTGTGTTCAAATTAATATAAACTCAAAAAGAATTAGTAAATTCTTAAAACACTATTCACTCCCCCTCTAGTGTTTATTCTAGTCTTAAGATCCGTAATCCGCATTTCTCACATTTGGTATCAGAGCAAGGTTTTCAAAGTTTCATAATATGAATTTTGAATTTTTTTTTAAATGGCTATGTTTGAAAAACTTGTTAATACTAGTTTAGAAATATTCAAATCATCATTGCATCATGAGTCTGCATATAATCTATATACAAATTCAAGTTGTCTACAAAATGTTCATGATGTGCAGGAAACATGTTTTATGGGTGTTGAGAAATCAATCCACAATGGACAAATTGTGCAGATCAAAAAGAATAAATGGATACTCGATAGTGGATGTTCTAGACACATAATTGGTAATCCAGATATGCTGAACGATGTAATATACAAAGACGAAGGACTGGTTAACTTTGGAGACAATTCAAAAGGATATGTGATTGGCATCGACAATGTCGGTAACTCTAAAACTCCTATTATTACTAATGTTTTGCTAGTTAAGAATCTGAAACATAATTTGCTAAGTATTAGTCAACTTTGCGATAAAGAATATAAAATTAAATTTGAAAAAGATAAGTATCACATTGAAGATAATAATTCAACCATAATATTTGAGGGAATTAGGAAAAAGAATATTTATATTCTTAGTATGAAAGTTTCAAATGATAACCTGTGTCTTTTGGCAAATACAAGTGACCCTTGGATTTGGCATAAGAGATTTGGGCATTTGAATTTCAAACTCTTATCTAGATTGTTAAAACATGATCTAGTAAGAGATCTCCCTAAAATGAATTTTAAAGTAGATAGTTTATGTGATGCATGTCAATTAGGAAAACTTAGAAAAAGTTCCTTTAAATTAAAAGATATGATTTCAACTTCAAAACCTCTTGAATTACTTCATCTTGATTTATTTGGTCCATCTCAAATTCAGTCAATAAATCACAGTAAATATGTTTTTGTAATTGTAGATGATTATTCTAGATTTACATGGACAATATTTTTAAAACATAAAAGCAATACTTTTGAATGTTTTAAGAACTTTACAAAAAGGATTCAAAATCAACTTTCTGTAAAAATTATAACCATCCGTAGTGATCACGGTGGTGAATTTGAAAATGAAAAGTTTGAGGAATTTTGCAATAAAAAGGGGATAACTCACAATTTTTCATTTCCAAGAACTCCACAACAAAACGGAGTAGTAGAACGTAAAAATAGGACGATTCAAGAGTGTGCGAGAACTATGCTTTCAGATAGTAATTTACCAAAATAATTTTGGGCAGAAGCAGTTGCTACCGCCTGTTATATTTTAAATAGAATTTTAATTAGACCTTTAACTGATAAGCCATCTTATGAACTTCTTCACGGAAAGAAACCTAAGGTATCTTATTTTAGAATTTTTGGAAGTAAATGTTTTATTTTAAATACAAAAGATGACTTAGATAAATTTGATCCTAAATCCGACAAAGGTATCTTTATCGGATATTCTAATAGAAGCAAAGCATATAGAGTGTTTAATTTAAGAACTAACACCATTGAAGAAACAATGCATGTTTCATTCGATGAAAATCTCAAAAAATTTGAAGAGACAAATGATGAAGAGGATTTAATTACTCAAAATCAAGAGTCAACTGAAACTAATAATGAATTTAATCATCCTAATAAAAGGATTAAACTTTTAAAAGATCATCCCAAAAAAATATACTAGGAGATATGCAATCTGTTGTTACAACTAGAAATCAACTAAGTAAAATGAGCAATGTAGCCTTTATATCAACTATTGAAGCCAAAGATCCAAAAGAAGCATCAACTGATGATTCATGGATTTTGGCTATGCAAGAAGAACTAAATCAATTCACTAGAAATGATGTTTGAGAACTTGTTCCTAGACCTGAAAATAAAACTATAATTGGAACAAAATGGGTTTATAAAAATAAAATGAATGAACAAGGTGAGGTCGTTAGAAATAAAGTCGGTTAGTCGCTCAAGGTTATTGTCACGAAGAAGGAATAGATTGTGATGAAACCTTTGCTCCCATAGCAAGATTAGAAGCAATTAGGATTCTACTTGCTTTCGCAAATCATAATAATTTCAAATTATTTAAAATGGATGTTAAAAGTGCCTTTTTAAATGGATTTGTAAAAGAGGAAGTATATGTTGAACAACCACCACTTTTTGAAAATGAAAAATTACCAAATCATGTTTACAAACTTAAGAAAGCTCTATATGGTCTAAAACAAGCTCCTAGAGCCTGGTATGATAGACTAAGATTTTACTTATTACAATCAAATTTTGATATGGGTAAAGTAGATAATACTCTTTTTATTAAAAGAAATAAAAATGATATTCAACTAGTACAAGTTTACGTAGATGATATCATTTTCGGATCAACTAATTTTGAAATGAATATGGAATTTTCCGAAATAATGACAAAAGAGTTTGAGATGAGTCATATGGGTGAATTAAACTTCTTTCTAGGATTTCAAATAAAACAATTAGATAATGGTATCATTATCAGTCAAGAGAAATATGCTAAAGATCTAGTTAGTAAATTTGGTTTGACTACTACAAGTGGAAAACCTACTCCCATGGCAACCAATGAGTACCTAAGTAAAGAAGATCTCTCGAAAGATGTAGATCAAAAGTTATATAGAGGAATGATTGGATCACTACTCTATATCACTGCTAGTAGACCTGATATCATGCATAGTGTTTGTCTCTGTGCAAGATATCAATCCCAACCTAAAGAGACCCACTTAAAAGCTGTAAAACGAATCATAAGATACATTAAACACACCAATGATTATGGCTTATTTTATCCTAAAAATGATTCTTTTGAATTAATATCTTACTGTGATGCTGACTATGCTGGTTGTAAATCAGACCGAAAAAGTACAAGTGGAACTTGTCACTTTTTGGGGCATTCTCAGATTTCCTGGTTTAGTAAAAAGAAAAACACAGTTTCTTTATCAACAACCAAAGCAGAGTATATTTCTGCTGCTTTGGCTTGTTCTCAAGTAATATATATGCAACAAACTTTAAAAGATTTTGGTTTAAATATCTCAAAATCACCAATTTATTGTGATAATACTAGTGCAATAAATTTATCCAAAAATCCTACTCATCATGCTCGAACTAAACATATTGATATCAGACATCATTTTCTCAGAGATAATATAAGTAAAGAAGTAATTTCTCTCGATTATATTAATTCCGAGAATCAAATTGCTGATATCTTAACAAAACCCTTAAATGAATCTATATTTACTAAATTAAGAAGAGAATTAGGTATTTGTTCAATAACTGAAATATAAAATATAAATATATAACAAGAATAATTAAAATTAAATTAAAATAAATCAAATAAGCAAAACTACAAGTACCCTGTCGACATCCCCCCTACACCCCTGTCGACATACAACGTTTTTTTAATTTAAGTTTTTTTCCCACCAAAATTCAAAATGAATGGTTATATATTCTTCCTATTTCGAAATTTTGTTCATTCCTTCTGTTCTTTCTCTGATTCTAACTTCTGAAAAATTAAAACAATGGCCTCCTCCTCCAAATCAAACAAAAATTCAACCTTTTTGTTCCCTTCTCCTTCTACCGGACCATTTCAACGTACTACACTTGCACGGGTGATGAAAATGGAAGATTCCTTGAAGGATGCACTGCAACTTATGACTGAAATTCAAGTGGTTCAAATCAGAATGGCCAAAGAACAAGAAAGGCAAGGCAAAATCCTTAGAAACCTGCAAAAGTTTCTAATGGACAATCACGCCAATTCCATCTTGATCAATGAAGAATCTTCAGATGTTCAAGTGCAAGAGGACAGCGAGGAAGAAGAAGAAGAAGTCCCCATGGAAGAAGAGCATGCTGAAGATGACGACAAAGTTATTTGCGTTGGCGAAGTGTGCTTTGACAAAGATGGAAATCTAGTCGAACAAAATGGAAATTTCTGTTTCCATTACCCAAATTGCTCGATTCATAGATCTCCCATTGTCAAGAATACACATTACTTTCTTTTCGTTCTTCATTGTTATTTGTATATAATCTTACTTATGTTTTCTACACAAATGTAAATATAACATTATATAATTAATAAATGATTTGTGATTATCACATTATAATATATATTCTTAGTTAGGAGAGTTAGTTATTAAGGGCTAAGTTTTAGTTTCAGAATTAAGTGTTGATTATTTATGATAACCCTATCATTATAATCACATGTCATATAGTATTAGAATAAGGGGTAGTTTGGAGTTAGTTTTTGTTGATGACAAAGGGGGAGAAGTATAAAATAGGATAGTTAGGCATAGATTAAGGGGGAGTTATTATTTTTAGGGGGATTTATTAGGATAGAAGTAATATTTTATAAACAAAGGTTGTCATCATCAAAAATGGGGAGATTGTTAGTCCTTGAAAAGAATGGTTTTGATGACAACAACCTTAGGACTTTTTATAAAATATAAATACTAACATTATAGTTTAGATATATATGTATATGCAGGATATAAACATGCAGGTACTGAGAATGAAGAATGTACAGTATAGAGACTCAAGATCGAAGACATCAAGATTCAAGACTCATGAGTATCAAGATATCAAGAGTTCAAGATTTCAATAGTACAAGGCAAGTATCGAGTCTAGAATTATGTTAAAACTCCTAGAAAAGCACTGACATCTTAAAATCCATTTTATTCGTGGAATGGAATCCACTTCGAGCCTGTTAAAGGGATGGAACCCTAAGTAGGATGGAACCTACGAAAAATCTAGTGGAACATCGTTTTGTATCCACTAACTTTTATTCAAATGTTTTACAAAATTATATCTTGTTTTCAAAATGATTTCAAAATCTTCCTTTTTAAATAAAAAACATCTATCCTGGTTTTAAATACTTTTAGCCTCAAAATAATCTTTATTTTCAATATCAAAATTATCCTTGGTTTTAAACTATCTTTAATTATAATGTACTTAACTTTTAATATTTATATTTAAGATTTAAATATGAAATTATAGTAAAATTTTATATATACCAAAATATTATTCTCTATACTTATTTATGTATTTTAACTATAGTATATTTATAAAGTTTAAAATAGTTTTAATATAAGATAGAAGTTATTTTCAAAAGAAAAACAAATTATCAAAAATACCTTAGGCATGTCGACAACCCCTAGGTACCCATGTCGATATGATGGCAGTTGATTCCAAAAGTTTGAATTTCAAAGGAAGTGTCTATTCGTCATATCCTTTCCCGAATGGACATGGCTGTTGTTCTACTATAAATAGGGGATGTTTTAAACGAATTTACATTCATAATTTTCTGATTTCACTCCTCTTCTTCTTCCACATTTCTTTATATACATTTTTACTATTACTCTGCCGAAATCACCATTGAATCTAACTAGATCATCTCTGGTTTGATTCTCTATCACTATCTCAACAAGATCCCAGTGCTATTCAGAGTTATAGGCTTCTTTGTAATCAATCGAAAAAGAGAAGGTGTGATTGTAGCTTGGAAAATCAATCAAGTGAGAGAAGGTGTGATTGTAGCCTAGGAAATCAATTGGGTGAACTTGTTGCCCGTAAAATCAAGTATCTCTATCCAAAGGATTGTGAATCTGGAGTGGTGTACCTCGTGGCCTTGAAATCGAGGGTGTAATTATAAGAATTGATTTTGAAAGGAAATCTGTACTTGTGTTGCGGGATTGGATGTAGGGTAACTCCGAACCAGTATAAAACCCGGTGTGTTCTTTCCTTTACTGCTTTTACTTTAAATTTGCATCTGTGATTATATCTGTGTCTGAATATTGCATACATTTGTGTTCAAATTAATATAAACTCAAAAAGAATTAGTAAATTCTTAAAACACTATTCACCCCCCCCCTCTAGTGTTAATCTAGCCTTAAGATCCGTAATCCGCATTTCTCACATTGATCAGCACGTGGATGAAAATAGTGGTCACAAACTGCCCACCTTTATGGACGCATATTCAGGCTATAATTAGATTGCTATTTTTGAGCCAGATTAAAAACATATTAGCTTCATTACAGACAAAGGAATGTATTGTTATAAGGTCATGTCGCTTGGGTTAAATAATGCAAGAGCAACTTATTAAGGATCGGTAAACATGATGTTCTCTTAACAGATCGGAAAGAACATTATGGTATATGTGGATGGCACACTAATGATGTTCAAGAAAGCTCCCATCATGTGCAGGACAGGGAAGAGACCTTTGCAACACTTTGAAAATTTAGCATGAAGCTAATTCCTCTCAACCGTACCTTTTTCATGTTCCTTTGATATATAATATGCACCAGGGGGATTGGAGCCAATTTAAAAAAGATTAATGCAATCATCAAAATGAAACCTTCATAAAAGCTAAAGGATGTGATGATTTTGAATGGAAAGGTAGCTATGCCAAGCAGATTCATTTCTAAAACCACTAATAAGTCATCCCATTCTTTGATCAAGTCAGGAAAGGTAGGAACTCCGTATGGATAGAGGAATGCAAAGTTGTGTTTCCTGGGCTGAAAGACCACCTAGCCAGTCCCAATGTCCTCTCTAAACCAATCCTAGGTGAGGATTTATTTGTATACTTAGTTTTAACTCTTCAAGCTATCTGTGTAGCAGAGAAGATGAAGGAGTACAATAACCAGTGTACTTCACTAGCAGTCATTTGTCTAGCATAGAGTAAAATTATGCCTTGATAGAAAAACTAATATACCATCTCCTGCTCATAGCTAGGATATTGCATCCATACATTCAAGCTCACACAATCAAAATGTTGATAAATAAACCATTAAGCATATTCTTCACAAACCAAAGACAATTGTTCATCTGTTGAAATGAGAAACTGAAATGAGCCAGTATGACATATCATACTGCCCAAGAAATGCAATCAAAGGACAAGCCCTAGGTGACTTCATCGTGGAATGAACAAAATAAATTGAACAACAAGTTGTGGATGTCAAAGAGAAACTTCAACTGTTGAAATTGTACATGAATGGTGCATCAAATGAGCAGGGGGAAAGCATTGGATACATGTTGATCACACTCAAGAAACAAAAGCTATATGGTGCAGTCCAGGTTGGGTTCAAAGCAACTGACAATGTGGCTGAATATGAGGTACTCATTGCTAGATTAAAAATAGCATAGGTAATGAAGGTAACACATATTCAAATTTGTAGTGATTCCCAACTATTTTTAAATCAAGCGCAGGGAAACTACCAAATGGAGGAACCGACCCTTGCTAAATATGTCAATCCGTCTAAACAATTGTTAAGTCAGTTTGAGCAGTTTGGCATCAAACAATAGCCTTAATAGGAAAACTCTTCCGTAGACTCTATACCAAACTAGCCACTGCAAAAGCTGCAAAAGAGATGAAAGCAATTCACATGGGACACTTACCCAAACCAACATCTCTCAGACAAACAGGTACTAGTCCTAACATGTGCTCATTTTGCTAAAGTGCAAATTGCAACAAATAAAAATGAAGATACCACAACAAAAGAGGACAAGCCTGCATTGTCAGCACAGGAAGACACAATAAAGTTGGATGACTCCTATCAAGCGGTTCTTGTTGAATGTTAATTTAGCAACAGATAAGAATGTAGGAGGAAAGGTCAGGAATCAAGCCCTATACTTTGCATTTTTTGATAGAATACTATATTATAGGATATTCAAAACGTACCTTAGATGCGTTACAAACAAAGAATAGGATAGGATGATGAGATAAGTTCTTGAAACTATAGAGATCACTCTGGAGGACTAAAACTAGAAAAGAAAGTCTTGGGGCAAGGTTATTATTGGCCAGCAGCACACAACAATGTGCAAGAGTTCCTCCATAGATGTGATCTATGCAAGAAGTTTTCAAGTATCTTAGGATTTCCATTGCATAAACTTATCCCAATAACCAACTCTTTTCCATTTGACACGTAGGGTATAAAATTGATAAGACCACTTCCAACGTTCAAGGGAAGTGCAGAATATGCAGTTGTAACCATAAATTATGTCATAAAGTGGGTAGAAGCAGAACCTCTTGAAACCATTACGTTGAAAAAGATAGTGAACTCTATGGTAAGGAATATCGTAACAAGGTTTGCATCTCCATATAAAATATATTCTGATAATGGTATGCGATTCGGAAGAAAATAATTCATCGAGCTTTGTGGCATATCCTTAAGAAAATAGGCATTTTGAAGCAGCTAATAAGACCATCAAAAAATTGCTCAAGGAAAGATCAACAAAAGCAAAAGGGAAATGGACGGAAGAGTTACCCCTAGTCCTATAGGCTTACAAAACCTCAACCAGATCATCCTCGAGGAATACCCCATTATCTTCATCATATGGCTATGAAGAAATGCTTCTAGTCGAGATAGAGGCACCATCCCAGTGGTGCTTATCTTATATTGCATAACAAAACCAATAACTAAAAGACGCCGCACTATACTTTATAAATGAAATAAGTGATGAGGTAGCCATTAGAGCAGCAATTCAACAAAGAACGACCGAAGTCTACAATTCTCGGCTTAAGGAAAGGAAGTTCCACGAAGGACATATGGTATTAAGGAAAGTGTCAGCCAACATAAAGGACCCTGCTGACGGCACACTAGGGTCAAACTAGGAAGGATAGCTAGTCTTTTCAAAAGAGCTATCCAATATCACATAATCTCCTATCTAGGTTAGATGGGAACCTCATACCAAAGGCATGGAAATTCACAACATCATGGACCATACTTTTTTGAGAAATCTCTTAGCAGAAAAATGACATGTTGTTGTAAAAACAAAAGTTAATAAGATGATAAGCTGGATGTAGGGATATTAAATGGCCCGAATCAGTTACAAATTTAATTTGCTCCATTTTTATTCACATAAGTATTAAATCATAGTTAAAAGCATAACTCAGCTTTTCAGCCAAACTAAAATGGATGTAGGATATCAAACGAGCTGAATCAGCATAAAGTATGTACAAAAATAATAAGGGTTGTACATACATGACCCGACTTCTCAGCCAAAAGAAAATAAACTAATCTGCTTAAAATGTAGTAAACATTTGTCAATGCGCTTACTTGAAGGAAAAACAAAATTTCCAAGAGATGGTAATCATATGACCAAAGCAACTAGAGCAAAGTTCTAAAAACACGCTATATACAACGAACTAAACTGAGCATAGTAAACATTGCGCCCTTGAACCTAGTAGTTGCAACCAAGGGGTAAATCGGCTCCATCACTTCCCCAAATCCAATGATGTTATCACCTAATCCTTGTGCTGGAACTGCACATAATGATAACTAGTACTGAAGTTACCATCATCTAAATAGATGAAAACAATGGAATAAAGGCACAATCTATTGAGGCCCAAAAACATTGGTTATGCCCTTCATAGGAACCATATATAAAAGAGAAGAGGATCATTTTATTCAGGACAAGATGTGTAGAAATATGTAAGAAATTTCACAAATGCTGCATCCAAAAGATTTCGCAAAGCACGACCAGGTAAAAGGAAAAAATATTTAATTCAACTTTTTACATGTCATAAGTTCTTACACTTAACTACTTTTTAAGCGTTTTTACAAGTTAAAGGCATAAGTATAAACATATAACATTACACAACTAGCACTAAAAGTCAAAATCTTAATCTGAACTAGGCTCCTCAGCCAAAATTTTGTTTCCATTTCTATGCGAAGGGCGAACAAATAGGAAGGCTTGGGGGGATGGCACATCCCCAATCCTCAACCCAAGGTGTTCATCCGTATGGATATTTCAAACTTTGATGGTATTCACCGAAGAACTTTAGGATGCATGAATATGTGCAGCTCTCATATCACAGTTAAACCCTGCTTAGTGATCTCTAATCTTCACTTGAGTTGCGGGACCTTGCTTATTATTTAAAAATGATATGTCCGAGTCGGGTAAAAAGAAGCAGATGACATCAAAGGACCAATTCAACATGACTTCTGCTATATAATTTCTAACCAGCTCATAGCAAAGTTCATGAAGTAAAGAGGATTGATTACCTCAAGGAGGAGCTGAAGTAATAGGAATAGTTGATATAATAGAAGAAGCTAACTTAGACGATCGCACTAAGGACTAGGATTTGAAGGTGGCAACTTAATTGTTTAGAATTTGGATATGAATGTATGTAGCTTCTCTCATATGCTCCCTTTTAGAAAGGAGACGCTCCTTCGTCTTCTTGAAATACCCTTGAAAGAGGCCAAACAATTCATTTGCAGTCGTCATCACTTATGCTTTGTCTACTTTAAGATTCACTAGTCTTTTCTCATTTGAAGCTTTTAGCTTATCGAATTTAGATTGTTAAAGACATGACAGATCATTTTTCATTCTTTGGATAATTTCAAATCACTATCCATTAGTGGTGCAGGAACTACCCCTGGCTTTGAAGAATAATGAACCACCAAGGAAAGTGAGGGTTCCTCATCTTGAAACTTCTTTGCTAGCTCCAAAGACAAGGCATCAGCCATTTCCTTTCTCTTTGTTATCTCATCTTCATAGGAAGTTGCATATAAATCTTTCATGTTGGTCATAACAGCTTCAAACTCCATCACATGCTTCGGCAATACCTTTAGCTTAGCATTCACTTTTTCCATATTACTTATATTGGTTATTATAAATATCATCAACATGATTTGATTTTTTAGTTATATATTCAAATTCTTTGAGCAGGGCAATCTGCTTTGCATCAACAAGCTGCATGTTCTCATCTACAAACACATTATGTAGCTTTTCTAACTCCTTAATTCTATCCTTATATGAGTTAGAGATTTAGGCAAAGGACCAGCCGTTTTCGGTGATATTAAGGTAAGCTAAGGGAATCTTGGAGGTGCCACCAGCTTCGTGTGCAGCTGCGCAATCTCACTGATGTGCAACTTGGAAAATTAGGCATCATACAAAAGTATATGCATATACAAGTAAATAACTAAGTATGAACTAAACATACGATAAGCATAGATTTCAATAAATATAAGCCATGGAAATAGTGTTTAATATTACAACTAAGTAAAAATCATAACAGGCCACCAACATCACTCCTACCCATGTTTATCCTCTCCTTAGACCATAAATAGGGATGATCTTGGAAAGACAAACTCTCCCCTAGGGATGGAAACTAGATACACAACACAAAAGCCCTCAAAGCGTCTTTCTCTTGAGTAGCTTGAAATTTTAGCTAAAAGTCCTTAGATTGCTTATTTTAGGTGTGTGACTGCACCCTCAATTTCTTTCCCTCTCTCTTACATATGAGTGTAATATTCACTGCAATCCTTTAGGTTATTTGTCATTCTAAACAATTGATACACTCTTAAAGTATGGAATAAAGTTGCTTTCCTCATGTAGTCCAATAATGGAAGTTTACTGGTGTTTATATATCTTACCTAAAGGGAAGATATGATTTTTCAGCTTTACCAATAAAAAAACATAAACGAAAACCATCAACTTCACAAAAAGTTAACTAGGCTAATGCTAAATAAGAAGTAAAACTAAAGAAAATAAAATAAGACCAAAGTGAATGTTAACCAACCATAAAGCAAATGGACATATGTATATTACATAAGTATTACTAACTATACATTAGAAGTTAAAAAGTAAAAGTGAATACATAGATACAAAAGGATTGGGCTATCCTAACCCTTCACCCTAAATTTATAAGGAATGAGATGAACCAGGTTTAGTAGATTAGATTAGTATCTACCGAGGCCTTAAGCATGGGATCCCAAGCATGCACATCGAAAGAGTTGACATCTCGTATCGTATCGTTGGCAATTTCAGCAGCCACATGAGAGATGGAGGGTAGTGACACTTCTTGCTCCGTTCTATGGCCCATTCATCATGGTAGTGGGTGCACGCAACCTCAATAAGAATGGGGTCTACCAAAAAAGATAAGATCGACTTCAGCCACTTCTTCATCTTCATGGTCCTTAATGAATTTCCCCTTAATTTGGGCATGTATCAGATATAGGACGGAGTAAGTAATCTACTCAAATCCTTGCTCATGTCCCTCGACTACTCAAATACTTCCTTCATCAACGATCCGACCTACTTTTCATCTTTTTCTGCCTTTGCGTTATTCGATCCAATTTGATACTAAGAGCCGTCTCTTGAACATCACTGGGCGCTAAGGTGGATGTAGGATAGGCTATCTCATTTTCTAATCGACAGTTAGTAGCCTGAGCCGTTCCCAACATAGTGTGAATAGTTTTTGACTCCCTACTTTGATTCTCAAGGCGTTGGTGCATCACAAAGACCAAGAACCATAATATATAAAGAAATAAAAATTATATATACATTTACAGTTGCACAACGCAATGAATACTACACATTACTCACTTATACTACGATTACCTGGAAAAAGCCTCTATGGAACCCCTCAAAAGTGGCTATATCAAAGATTTGTGCAGTAGGGAAAGATAAGGTATGGATAGGAGCCAGGGCAGTGACGTCAAAAATCAGAATGCACCACATCCTCTCGAAGAGGTCTAACCCTATGCTCTCATCCAAAAGAGGCAACATGCACAAGGGAGGGTAAAGAGATGAGATGAGGACCACTACCTCGGTAGCTAGGGAGTTGTGCTAGTCTATGATGCTTTGACTTGTTTCCTTGTAGAGGAGGTGTTGGAAACAGGTCTGGCAGAAGCGGGTGAAATAGTTAGATTTAAAAAAAGTTCCTATTTTGGATCTATTGGACTTATAAAGTCCAAAAGATTATTAGATCCAATCTAATGAGATTTTAAATAAAATCTTATTTTATTTAAATTGTTTAAAAAAAGTTTTAAATTTAGTTTGAATTTAAATTTATAATATTGAATGTATCAAATACATTCATGTGTGTATGGTAGAAGTGTAACATATAAGCAGTGTACATAGTTAATATTTACATATATATGTGTTGGGATTTACACTATAACAGACACATTCTCCCTTTATATATATGCCTTTTGTCCATAGTTTATCTTGAAATTATATAAAATAATAATATATGTATATATATAGTTTCCTTATAATTACTTATATAAAATATGTTATAAAGTTATTTTAACAAATCAAAAGTTTACATATATTCAAAATGACAATCAATTATTTAAAGTAAGCAAATAATAATGAGTGGAAAACGTGGAGGAGTTATCTCCTTTCATTTACTTATCTTTAATATTATTTCAAAAATAATTTGAAACTCAAACACATATATGTATGCATATATGAATAACTACAAACTATATTTTAAATTAAAATAATACACATACACACACATACACACACACACATATATATACATCTATATACTTTGTAATATATTATATTCTTTAAAATTAAAGTAACAAACTAAAATTTATTTAACTTAAGAGGGATTCAAAGGGTTTATAATGTTTTGCACAAAAGTTCACTTATGTTTTTTTTCCTTTTTTAATTGAAACAACTTTTAAATAAATGTCAACAACAACTGAAAACTATATTCAAAACAAAAAATATGTGAAACATGTATTCAATCTCCAAAATAATTTTAAATAATTTACATACATAGTTAATTCGTATTTTTGTATATAAAAAGGTACAAATTACCACAATTAATTGAAATTAGTTTCCAATACAAAATAGTTTGTTTGATTGCCTTTTTAGTATTAAATAATAATTTTAAAACAATGGCAAAATTAGATTGGATAAATTAGGCATATATAAATTCGTTGTTAAATGAATTTGATCTAAACTATACATATAATATGAACATATGATGCTAAAGTTGAAGCAAATGGAGGATCTAATTATATTATCATGATGACATACAACCAATTAACATATATCGGATCTAAACCGTGGAACAACATAGTGAACAAATAATGAAACTAGATGTAGCATGTATAAGATTTAAACTTCATTAACATGGTGAATATATAATAAAATAAAATTAGAATTACCTAAATATGAAGCCTAAAATTTGCGCCTTAAATGAAGATTATAACTCCAATTCGATTGAATCAACATTTTGGATGTTGCAAGGATCTAGAGTTAAACACTACCTTGAATGTTATTGATTTAATTTTTATTTTTTATGGAATTTTTATCATGGAGTCTATTAAGGGAGACGAAGAAAGTAAGAGAAAGAAAGAATTTTTTTGTTAGGAAAAGTAGGATGGATTGAATGTTATTGAATAAGAGAGAATATGTTTTAAAGGAAACCTTTAAACCTTTTAATTCTCTCCTTTAAAAACCTTCTATATTTAATTCCTAATTAAATCTTATCAAATCCTCTCCCTCCTATTCATATTTTTGGCGGAAGAAATAAAATAAAAGAGAAAAGGGCAAAAGTTATTTCGTAAATGAGATTTAAGTGAGTTATAAAGAGGAGTATTGTAACAACCCGCATATTTATCGGTTGTATATTTAAATATTTTATTTAAATATAACATCGTTCGTCGGATTATAGTCTGAAAAGCTACTTTTTGCAAACAGTCGAATTAGGACTCGAAACCACTTCCATTGAGTTCAAAATGGCATTTGCGATCTTTTTGAGTATAAGCTTCGATATGTTTGGAGTATGTCGAAATTTGCTACTTTTTCTAGTTGGGTTTTGGGTTGGGTTCAACCCACTAGCTAACTAAACCCACTTAACCCCCCCCTAACTCAGCCCCTTCTCTTCATTCCATCTTCATTTCATTTCTTTTCTTAAGCTAAAACTGAAAATGGTGGAGGGAAAGAGGAAATAGAAATTTGCTAGCCCTAGTTTCTTCTTGCATCTTGATTTCTTGCTCCAAAATCAAATAGAAGCCATTGGTAAGCCTCCTCTTCATCTTCTCCAACTCTTTCTCCTTCAATTTCAGAAAGTTTCCTAACCCTAACTTAGGAAATACTTGTTTTGATCTTAGATTGAAGCTTGTTGAGTTGAAGTAGTGAGTGGTTGATCTTCTCTTTGCAATTGAGCTTCTTCTTCTTTGTTTGGGTAAAAAGGTGAGATTTTTATCTCACATCTATGTGTATATCTATCATTGATGTTGGGTATGAATTCCTAACAAGTATTCATGTGCTATTGCTTTTGATTTGGAAAGGATTAGCATTTCATTTGATAGGGCAAGAAGTGCTGGAAAACAGGCTCCGGCCGACCGAACGCAGGGTCCGGTCGACCGACCTGCTACTTGAGCACTTCCCTGCCTCTGTTTTGGGAGTGCAGGAATTTGGGCTCCGGCTGACCGACCAGGAAGTCCGGTCGACCGACCTGCTTCCCGAGAATTTTTCAGAACAGTGTCCGATCGACCGAGCTCTGATAACGGCCGACCGACCTGCTCCTGTTTTCCCTGTTTTGCCTATTTTTGTTCGTTTTGATCGGTTTTCCAAATCTTATCGATGCAAGTTGGTTTTTAATGTTTGTTATTGCATCTTTGGCTTTGATAACATACTTTTGACTTCATTCACGAGTTTTATAAATAATCCCTCTAAATCGTATTAAAAGCTCCCTTCTCCGCTTTATAAATTTCTATTTAAACACACACGATTTTGCACTTCGAACGAAGTGGAAAGGAGATTAAATGGTTAGGTAAAACACGGACCATGAATCCGCGCGTTCACCTTTCCGATTAGTCCCCGACCTATTCGATTGATCGTTTTGACCATTGTGTCTGGTTTACCGATGACATGAGGTAAACTTTGTAATGCTTTGAGTGTGAAATTGGCTAATGGATAGTAAACCGTTTAGTGCGAACGAGTGGTTATGGGACATACGTTAACACTTTTCGGGTTCCTTTTCGAGAGTTATGACACATTCCGCCAGTTAGTGGTGTCCAGTACTGGGCCTCCGGACCTTCGCCACTACGGTTTGTTGCCTTCGGGGTTATTGCCTTCGGGTTAAGCCTTCGGGGTTTGTTGCCTTCGGGTATGTTGCCTTCGGGTATGTGGCCTTCGGGTATGTGGCCTTCGGGTTTGTACCTTCGGGTGTGTGCCTTCGGGTTTGTTGCCCTATAGTATCGCTTCCGATGTTGGTCTTTATGAGCCGCATGGGTGATATTTGGGTTTGGAGCCTTCGGGCTCATGGATCCTTGTTTATACAGTACTGAGCTCGAGCAATCTTTTGTTGTTTTCATTGATACGTATATTCCCTAGGTATCGCCCTTCGGTGTTGGTCTTTTTGAGCCGCACGATATATAGCGGTTACCTTGTGGAACTTGTATACCTTTATTGGTATTTGTTATTTGCCTTTATGGCTTGATTTGGGATATGATATCCTTTGTTTATTTGAGATGCCGATGATACGAGGCTTGTTTTGTTATGTTCATCTTTTGTTAGATGAGTGTGTTATCTCGTATAGAGATATTTGTTATACCATATGATCTTGCAGGTTTATTGTTGTTTAGTTTATCTAACTGATTTTTTATCTAGACTGACCCGTGTATTTTATACTCGGGTCAGACCGAGATGTTTCAGGTTAGGTGCTTTTGGACTTAGCCTCTTTTGCTTCCGCATGGACTATTCCGCTAGCTTCTTTTTGTTATAGCTTTTATGTAGTCCTTATCTATTGTAACTCTGATATGTATTCTTGTGAA
This sequence comes from Allium fistulosum, assembly GCA_030737815.1. Classification (NCBI taxonomy): domain Eukaryota; kingdom Viridiplantae; phylum Streptophyta; class Magnoliopsida; order Asparagales; family Amaryllidaceae; genus Allium; species Allium fistulosum. Next base: position 449,094,959 of record CM060903.1, read on the forward strand.
CTCGTCTGTATATTGTGGTTTGCTATACCACTTGACATGTATCATTTTGTATACTCTGTTATGTATCAGTATATGTGTATATGATGATCTACTGTTATATGATATATATTACATTGAGTTGTTACATTTTGTTCTGATAGATCCTCCAGCCACCTATGGTTTTGAATTAAGTATTTATTGGATATGTCGATTCGTTTGTAATTGTCGATGTATTCAGTAGATAGTTAAGGAAAAACTATAGATGGTCGCTCCTATCCAGCCTTATTCTCCGTATTAGCAGATGGTATTATCTAATAATACTCTTTGCTAATGTGGGTATAGAGGTGGGGCGTCACAGCTTGGTATCAGAACTGAGTTCAGAACAAAATATGATAAACACAGAACAAAAGCACATATTACGGTACATCAAAGTGTACTAAGTGTTACAAATCTTTGAATCATCATGCTTTTATTCCTTCCGTGCTTTTGGGGTAGATAGGATTAGGGGAATACGTCTAGGAATGTATTTTTATTCCGTAGTATTCCATATTGAAGTATCTACCTTGTGATTAATCTTGTTCTTATCTTGACTTTCAGCTTATGGCTGGAATAGGCAGAGGACGACGCTCGGGTGTTGGGCAATCCAGTGGCTCACATCCGGACGACGTTTATATGTCAGCCGATCAGTTTTTAGAGTTGTTTAGGAGCATTCAGCCTCCAGTTCCTACTCGAGTGTCTCCACCTCGCAAGTCTACCTTTGCACGCTTGTGTAGTGATTTTACTCATCTCGGAGGAAAGCCGTTTAAAGGCTTTGAGTCTGTTCTTGAGACCCAAGCTTGGTTTCGCACGTGCGAACGTATCTTCTCTAGAATGGATATTTCTGATCATGATATAGTTCTTGTAACTTCTAGTTTATTGCGAGAGCGTGCCCTTGATTGCTACGAGCTTCTTGTAGCCGAAATTGATGAGTCTGCTCTTTCTTGGACTCAGTTTCGGGAACGGTTCGAACTCAAGTTCGTTCCTGAATCTGAGAAAGCTTTGTTGTCCCGGCGCTTTCTTGAATTAAAGCAAGGGGATTCTTCTGTTTCTGAATATGTTGCATCTTTCGAGGCCTTATCTATGTATGGTCTTGAATTCATTAGCACTTCTTATAGGAAGAATCTGAAGTTTGTTTCTGGTCTTAAGAAATATCTTAAGAAATCTTTGATGCTTAAGCTTAAGCTTTCTTTTGAGGAGTTGGTTGATTCTGCACTTCATCTCGAAGCCATCGAGGGGGATTGTGATAGTAGTGATGAGGTTGAGGTTTGCAAGAACCCCAACAAAAAGCAGTCTCTATTGGATGAGCCGGAAATTTTCCCTTCCAAGAAGAAAAAGTCCGCTAAATCTGATTCTCCGTCTCAGTCTGTTGGAACACCTTCCATTCGGAAGTGTTTCAATTGTGGTTCTCCTGATCATATGATTCGAGCTTGTCCTAAGCCTCTCTTCTGCCGCTATTGCAAGAAGGAAGGCCATCATAGTTCCACTTGTCCCATTGCTCCGAATAATTCTCAACCAGGCAAGCTAATTATAGCAGATGCTTCTGGAGGTTCTTCTCGGGGATAAGGTATGTCTCCATCTATTTTGTTAGGTCTCTATTTTTTCTTGTGATTTCGATTCCATTTTGATAGCATCATTTTATTCTTTAAGCCCTCATGATGAGGAAAGTGTTGTTTCTCTCATTCTTGTAGTTTGAGAATTTTCTGGTATTTTTGGTCTTGTCTTAGGATTATTACCTAAGCAATCTTTTGAGTAGTGTTAAGGTCTTTTTAGCTCGACCTTACCACCGGTTTTCATTTGGCTACGAGTTGCGGAAGTTAGCATTCCACTTACCGCATTCCGCACTTATTGTGATTCTTATGAATGATTTATTATGTCATTCAGTTTGTTTTGCTCTTTTCATCCATTTTATGAATCGAGTATTCTGTGAATATCTCGATGATTCCATTTTTGTATTTATTGGTTTTGGATGGAAAATAGTAATTTAAAATTTTGCAAATCTTTTTCATAAGATTTATTTATGAGTACAATTGGATTTTTGATCTTTAAAAGAACAAAGGATATTCTTAAAAGTTTTAAGAAACATATTTATTATCTAAAAGATGATTTTGTGATTGTATTGCACATTGAGTGCTTTAAGAATTCTGGTTGATGCGCTTGATCAACGTTATCGATAGGAATTTCCTAAACGCTTTGATGAGACAATCAGACACAGTAAATTGAATTGTAAAATAAAAGTTTTTCTGAAAAGATAATTACAAAAAGGTAATTTTAATTTTGAAAGTCTTAGCTTTTTGGGAAAGAAGATTATTTTAAAAGAACTCTTTCTTTCCAATATTCCTATTCTTGTTATTCCCGTAGGGAACCAAGATTCTATCTTTTGTACCAATGCTAAATCGTATTGGTTTGGATGTCGTTCACTTGCAAAAGAGAACGTGCTATCATTTATTCTTCTAAATAGTTATAGCCTATCGATACTAGATATGCCACTCATGATCTAGTGCTCGCGGCTATTGTTGTCGCTTTTAGAGTTTGGCATCATCGTTTGTTTTGGCGGAGAAATTTATTCTCCACCTCAATCATAAACCTTTGGAATATTTATTTCTCATAAGGAGCTGCTCGAGTTCCTTGTATCTTATGACCTTGATATTCTTTGTATACTCCCGGAAGAGGGAAGTCGTGTTGCCAATGCCCTTTGTTGGAAGCAAAAAGTGGGTATTTCTTTGTTGAAGTCCGAATGAAATGATCTTTTTACCAAGTTCATCGGACGTTTTGTTGTACTTTGTTTCATTGAGCTAAGGTTCATTTGACGTACCGTTTGTATTACGTCAGTGTTCCGAATTATTTGAGCTTAGGAATCTAGAGAATTCTCTAAGCAACCAAGTTCGGACCTATCTTTCCATGCTCTTTATGATGAATTTATGTTCTTCTTATGTGTTGATATGTTTTTGGTTGTTACTCTTTATTTTCTTCTTAAGAATTGCGAGGACACAATTTCTTAAGGAGGGGAGTCTGCAACAACCCGCATATTTATCGGTTGTATATTTAAATATTTTATTTAAATATAACATCGTTCGTCGGATTATAGTCTGACAAGCTACTTTTTGCAAACAGTCGAATTAGGACTCGAAACCACTTCCATTGAGTTCAAAATGGCATTTGCGATCTTTTTGAGTATAAGCTTCGATATGTTTGGAGTATGTCGAAATCTGCTACTTTTTCTAGTTGGGTTTTGGGTTGGGTTCAGCCCACTAGCTAACTAAACCCACTTAACCCCCCCTAACTCAGCCCCTTCTCTTCATTCCATCTTCATTTCATTTCTTTTCTTAAGCTAAAACTGAAAATGGTGGAGGGAAAGAGGAAATAGAAATTTGCTAGCCCTAGTTTCTTCTTGCATCTTGATTTCTTGCTCCAAAATCAAATAGAAGCCATTGGTAAGCCTCCTCTTCATCTTCTCCAACTCTTTCTCCTTCAATTTCAGAAAGTTTCCTAACCCTAACTTAGGAAATACTTGTTTTGATCTTAGATTGAAGCTTGTTGAGTTGAAGTAGTGAGTGGTTGATCTTCTCTTTGCAATTGAGCTTCTTCTTCTTTGTTTGGGTAAAAAGGTGAGATTTTTATCTCACATCTATGTGTATATCTATCATTGATGTTGGGTATGAATTCCTAACAAGTATTCATGTGCTATTGCTTTTGATTTGGAAAGGATTAGCATTTCATTTGATAGGGCAAGAAGTGCTGGAAAACAGGCTCCGGCCGACCGAACGCAGGGTCCGATCGACCGACCTGCTACTTGAGCACTTCCCTGCCTCTGTTTTGGGAGTGCAAGAATTTGGGCTCCGGCTGACCGACCAGGAAGTCCGGTCGACCGACCTGCTTCCCGAGAATTTTTCAGAACAGTGTCCGGTCGACCGAGCTCTGATAACGGCCGACCGACCTGCTCCTGTTTTCCCTGTTTTGCCTATTTTTGTTCGTTTTGATCGGTTTTCCAAATCTTATCGATGCAAGTTGGTTTTTAATGTTTGTTATTGCATCTTTGGCTTTGATAACATACTTTTGACTTCATTCACGAGTTTTATAAATAATCCCTCTAAATCGTATTAAAGCTCCCTTCTCCGCTTTATAAATTTCTATTTAAACACACACGATTTTGCACTTCGAACGAAGTGGAAAGGAGATTAAATGGTTAGGTAAAACACGGACCATGAATCCGCGCGTTCACCTTTCCGATTAGTCCCCGACCTATTCGATTGATCGTTTTGACCTTTGTGTCTGGTTTACCGATGACATGAGGTAAACTTTGTAATGCTTTGAGTGTGAAATTGGCTAATGGATAGTAAACCGTTTAGTGCGAACGAGTGGTTATGGGACATACGTTAACACTTTTTGGGTTCCTTTTTGAGAGTTATGACACATTCCGCCAGTTAGTGGTGTCCAGTACTGGGCCTCCGGACCTTCGCCACTACGGTTTGTTGCCTTCGGGGTTATTGCCTTCGGGTTAAGCCTTCGGGGTTTGTTGCCTTCGGGTATGTTGCCTTCGGGTATGTGGCCTTCGGGTTTGTACCTTCGGGTGTGTGCCTTCGGGTTTGTTGCCCTATAGTATCGCTTCCGATGTTGGTCTTTATGAGCCGCATGGGTGATATTTGGGTTTGGAGCCTTCGGGCTCATGGATCCTTGTTTATACAGTACTGAGCTCGAGCAATCTTTTGTTGTTTTCATTGATACGTATATGCCCTAGGTATCGCCCTTCGATGTTGGTCTTTTTGAGCCGCACGATATATAGCGGTTACCTTGTGGAACTTGTATACCTTTATTGGTATTTGTTATTTGCCTTTATGGCTTGATTTGGGATATGATATCCTTTGTTTATTTGAGATGCCGATGATACGAGGCTTGTTTTGTTATGTTCATCTTTTGTTAGATGAGTGTGTTATCTCATATAGAGATATTTGTTATACCATATGATCTTGCAGGTTTATTGTTGTTTAGTTTATCTAACTGATTTGTTATCTAGACTGACCCATGTATTTTATACTCGGGTCAGACCGAGATGTTTTAGGTTAGGTGCTTTTGGACTTAGCCTCTTTTGCTTCCGCATGGACTATTCCGCTAGCTTCTTTTTGTTATAGCTTTTATGTAGTCCTTATCTATTGTAACTTTGATATGTATTCTTGTGAACTCGTCTGTATATTGTGGTTTGCTATACCACTTGACATGAATCATTTTGTATACTCTATTATGTATCAGTATATGTGTATATGATGATCTACTGTTCTGTGATGTATATTACATTGAGTTGTTACATTTTGTTCTGATAGATCCTCCAGCCACCTATGGTTTTGAATTAAGTATTTATTGGATATGTCGATTCGTTTGTAATTGTCGATGTATTCAGTAGATAGTTAAGGAAAAACTATAGATGGTCGCTCCTATCCAGCCTTATTCTCCGTATTAGCAGACGGTATTATCTAATAATACTCTTTGCTAATGTGGGTATAGAGGTGGGGCGTCACAAGTATAAGATGGAGATTTAATTCCTTCTTTTAATTGCTCCTTTCGATTTTCAAATCGCATATGAAACCTCCCTCCTTTTCCATCATACATATGAGCTTAAAAAATTCCTAAAACCACTTAGTAATTAATCTATTTAAACCCAGTTTAAATATTTTATCGGTACCGTATATCAATACATACGTTTATAACTTTTATATATGCATTTTATTAAATGTTAGTGGTATACGAACAAATCAAATATAGTTTAATAAATAATATTTCATAAATATTAATTAATTATATTAATTTACAAGTTAAATCGTGTGTTTATTTAGAGTATTTATCATTACGGTTGTGTGACTCAAAGGTGTAAATTTAGTTAGCGACTAATATAGAACAATTCAAAAATTAACGTTCACACATCACCTTAGTTAGTGGTGTGACATTTTGGCTACGCTTACACATCTTTTTGATCAAATCTAAACTTACTTATTATATGCGGTACATGATAGTGGCAATCATTTACACCAAATCTCTTCATCAACATTATATCATATTAGGATTTATGGAATTTGATAATGGTTAAAATTCAAATATCGTTCATATCCAACTTTATATTTTACACACAAAATCCTTGGTTCAGTAATAATAATAATTATTAATCGTACTGCTCTGGGCAGAGTCTTTAACTTTGAGTTGACTTAAGTTGACCCTATGATACTAACCTAGATAACTTCTCTCTTGAATAGTGTTTCACTTCCAATGCTTCCACTCGACCTAAATATAATCGTTTGATGGTTGCCATGCCACGATTAAACTATAATCAAAGTGGAGTTTCCATATTGAAGTTCGACAGTATTCTTAAGCCAAGAGAACTGTGTAAATTAGTCACGTCGATATTTTCTATTTGACCTTAGTTATATTAACCATTAGAAAACTATCGAGTAAGTCTTTTCATAGTTATCCAATATCTATCAGTACGTAACCCCTTGGTGCTCTAACAATTATGAGTAATACACTGCCCAAAATTTAGAGAGCTTTACGTACTCTTGTCTTAACAAATGTATCAATATCCTATTTCGATATGTCTTGACTTAGAATATTTAAAACGATATGCTTATTTTATTATGATAAATCACTCATGATTACAATACATTGTAACTACTATCATAAAACACAACATTTAAGGATTTTTTATTAAATATACTTTTAATTAAATTAATCATTTAATATAATACATTATATCAAGTATATAATAGAAATAAAACACCATTTATTTTGAACAAGATTGGTTATGGAGTTAGATATATGTAACAAATTACATAATTGTCCTTAGGGCATACCCATAACTCTACCGTCTCCCACTTGCACTCGGAGGCAATTATGGAATCTTTATCCCATCCCTTCGATCATTCTAATGAGAACTGATCGAGTTAGACTTTTTGTAAACTTTATTGAAAAAAATGAACATGAAGAGTCAATCGGCGAGCCATGGACGTCGACAAATTTAGAATATTGAGTGGGATGTAAGAGGAGAAAGTGCAAAGATCAAAGATAGACGGTGAGGGATCAAGGGAACGTAACCGTTGTTAGTTAATGAAGAATAAATTTGGAAGAATTATGCAATTATAGTATGATTTGATGTTTATGGATTCTTCCTCGATAATGCAAACATACATCCTCATTGTTGCTTGATAATAAAATTTTGGAGGGTAAAGGGTTAAATTTGTAAAGCTGGAAAAGGGGAAAAAGGGAAGATCCAACGGTCCACATTGTGGGTTGATAATAAGATATCATGGGATTTTTGATAGACAATGTAAAGCAAGGGGAATGTAACCATTGTTAGTTAATGAAGAATGCATTTGGGAGAATCATGCAATTATAATATGCTTTGGTTTTTATGGATTCCTCGTTGATAATGCAAAGATACAACCTCATTGTTGCTTGATAATGAAAATTTGAAGGAGAGATTAGAGAGTTAATTTTGCTCGATAATGATAACGTGGTGGAGAGACTTAGGTAGTGTTTAGTTTAAAAACGAATTTTCTATTTTCTATTTTCACATATGTATATCAAATATTAGAAATATGAAATGATGACAGAGGTAACGGAGAGACAACGAAATGATGGATTGTTTCTCGTACTTCTATTATTTTTCAAAACAAAAAAAATTATTTTCTATTTTGTACGTTAATTTTGTTTTTTGAATTGATCGTTTTCAACAATATACATGTGCTTTGCGCATTTTTGTATGGACACTAAAACAAAAGGTGTTACCAAACACAGCCGTGAAGTTTGTAGAAAAGTTTGAGGCCTTATCTTTGCTTTGAGGCTTAAAGATCCAATGGTCCACATCGTGAATGGTTAAGATTTACATATTTAATTGTGAATATTAGGCTCAGGTCCCTAACAAGTTTACATTTTAGGCATATACAATTTTAGTCTATAAATCCAACTTTACATTTTAGGCATATAAGAATAGTTTTACAATGATATGAATCCAATATTATATAAAAATGTATAATTTTCCACTCATCTTTTTAGCTCTCCAAATCTAATCCTTGTTATTCCAGTTTGACTCCCTTAATTCTCCATATTTGAATATATCTACCAAAAATCTAGATCATAAAGAGATTTGGATTTAGTTAAAATTCGGATCTGGATTTATATTTTACCTTAGCTTAGACGATTTGATTCGACCTTATTCTTCTTCTCAATTTCCTCTGTTATTCTCTACTAGTATACACGTTGTAGCACCAAAATTGGTCACTAACCTCGTTGAAAAAGATTGTGTAGAGAGATTAATGAAGAAGATAAATTAGAACTGAAAAGTAGTGTGATTCAATGCCAAAAGAACAACAAAAACGAGAACACCAGATTTATAGTGGTTCGGCGTAACTGCCTACGTCCACTTTGAGTTTTGATCTTTATTGCTTTCACAAGTAGTTGAATACAGATACAATCCGTATATTAATGACTTGAATACAAGTTTGAACTGAAAATAATAAGTCTTGAAAGTGGCAGAGTCTCCCCAGTGTTCTCGAAAAAAGGTCTTTTTTCAGCATGCCCATGCCCCTCTATTTATAGACGAAGTTGGGTTGGACTTCCCTCACGGGCCTAGGAACAAGGTACCTCAGCCTATAGTAGATGACTACTGCGCACTATTCCATGCAAGCCGAACGAGACATGCCGGACGAGACAAGCCGGACCACATTTGACCGAACTAGGAACTATGCGCTATCGTGGCTGAACGTCGTTTGCCGAGTGAGGCATGCCGAGCGACGCCCTCACTCAAGGTTGAATGTTAACCATTTCTTCGAACTTGTGCGATATCCTGACGACGAGCGATGAGTGTAGGCCGGGCGGCAATCGTATGCCGAACGAGAGACTTGTGCCTAGTAAGGTCTGAAGACAAATGAATCCCTGCATGCCAACGAGGTTCCATGCTGAGCGAGGTTCCGTGCCGGTCGAGGCTCTACGCCGAGCGAGACTCTTGGTGCCGGACGAGGTTCTGTGCCGATCGAGGCTGTGTGCCGAACGATGGCTTTGCATGCCGAATGGGAACTCTGTGCCGAGCCTCTCGTTACCGGGTCAAATAACCAGTTAACACACGTATATAAACTATAGTTATTTTTAGAATTAAGAATTTTGTGGAGAAGAGAAAATGGGAGAGCTCCATTGTCGCTTCAGAAAATATGAGAAGAAAGTGAGGGTTTATGCCTGTATTTATAAGGATTATAATCGATACCAACTGTTAGATTAAATTATTTTAAATTCGACCTGTTTGGCCACAACAAAATCTTTTTCGAAAATACACACCGGTCGATCGCTAACAGTCGATCGGTCGATAACAGGGGTCGACCGGTTGTTGTAAATTTTGGTAATTAATTACCGACATTTTTTTTCATTAATTACTTTACTTTTTAAAACCGACTATGATAATTTATTTCTACGTTAAGCTTACTCAAACTTGAAGCAACAGTTAATGTTAATTAACCTTAATTTATTTCATTAACTATATTTTATTTTCTTAATTACATATATAATTAATTCCAATTTAAAAACTTCGAACGTCAATAGCTTTTTCCTTTGAAGTCCGATCGAACAACTTTATATATGAAAATTGATCAAAAAATCACCATGGACTAAATAATGCAAATTTCATAACCTTTGACATTTGCGAAAAATCTATTTTTTAGCGTTATTATTTATTAATTAGTTTCTTCTTAATTAATTATCGTAAAATTTACGAGGTGTTACAGGATATTAAACTGCTCGAATCAGTACAAAGATTTCGTGTGTCGCCATCTATCACTCACATAAGTATTAAATCAGAGTTATAAAAATATAACTCGACTCTTCAGCCATTAATGTAGAATATCAAACTACCCGAATCAGCATAAATATATTTAAATAATAAAGGTTTTAAATATACGACCTGATTTCTCAACTATCATCAAACAAACTAGTTTGCTCAAAATGCAGCAGATCTATGTCAATGCGCACACTTGAAGGAAAAATCAGATTGTCAAAAGATGACAGTCATGCAACCTGAGTGCCTAGAGCAAAGTTTAGGAAACACATTATAATAAAACAAACTGAACTGAGTGCAATAAACACTGCGCCCCTTGAGCCTAGCAGTTGCAAACAAAGGGTAAATTGGACCTTATCGCTTTTCAAAATCTAATGATGTTATGACCTAATCCTTGCATTGGAACTGCACATAATAATAACAAGTACTGCAGTTATCATCATCTAAATAAATAAACACAATGGAATAAAGGCACAATCTATTGAGCCCTGAAAATAATGGTTCGGCCCTTCACAGGAACCAATACTGCGCATGTCATATATAAAAGAGAAAAGGATCGTTTTGTGTAGGACAAGACGTGTAGAAATATGTATAGAGTTCAACATATGATGCATCTAATAGATTTCATAAATTACAGTCAAGTAAAAGAAAAATATTTCATTCAACTTTTTACATGATATGACTTCTAACATATAACAACATTTTACGCATCATTACAAGTTAAAGCGCATAAGTACACACATATAACATTACAGAACTAGCACCACGAGTAAAAATAAAACTCCGAACTAGGATCCTCAGCAAAAAATTTCTTTCCTTTTATACTTGAAGGACGGACCAATGGGAAGGTTTAGGGCAAAGGCGCATCGCTAATTCTCGACCCAAGGTGTCAATATGGGTACCTAAAACTTTGGTAATAATCACCAAAAAATACTGTGGTGCATGAACATGCGCAGCACCAGGATCATAGTTAGCTCCTTCCAGTGATATACAATCTTCGCTTGAGGAGCGGGACTTGGTTTACTATTAAAAATGTCATGTCTAGGTCGGGTAAAAAGAAGCAGATGCTATCGAGAGACTGGTTCAACATGACTTCTACCATATAATGTCTAACCTTCTCACTGTGAAGTTCGTCAAGTAAGAAGGATAGGTCACCTGAGAAGGAGCTGGAGCAATAGGATTAGTTGATACAATCGGAGAAGCTAACTCAGAAGGTTGCATTGAACTGGGATTTGAGGGTGACAACTTAATTATTTAGAGTTTGGATATGAATGGATGCAGCTTCTTTCGTACACTCTATCTTAGAAAGGAGTTGTACCTTCGCCTTTTGAAATTCCGTTGAAAAGGCTAATTAATTAGTTTGCAGTCTTGATTACTTGTGCTTTGTCTCCTTTAAGATTCTCTAGTCTTTTCTCATACGAAGCTTTTAGCTTATTGAACATAGACTCATAAAGAGGTGGCAGGTAATTTTATTTCTTTTTTCGACAAAGCTCGAATCAATGTCCACTTACGGCATAGGAACTACCCCAGCTTTAATGGATAATGAACCACCAAGGAATGTGAGGGTTCCTCATCTTGAAACTTCTTTGGTATCTCCGAAGATAAGTCATCAATTGTAGCCTTTAACGTTGCTGTCTCATCTTCATAAGAAGCTTAATAAATTTTTCCGTAGGTCACAACAGCTTCTAGCTCCATCACATTCTTCTGCGATGCCTCTGGCTTAGCTTTCACTTTTTTATTTTACTTATATTGGTTCTCATAAATATCATCAACAAGCTTCCATTTCCAACTGTATGCTCAAATTCTCTGAGCAGCGCAATCCAGTTTGCGTCAGTAATCTGCATGTTCTCATCACCAACTCATTATTCAAATTTCCTATATCCTTAGTTCTATATTGATGCAGCGCGAGATACGCAAGATAAACGACTTACCTTAAGTCGTTTCTCCTTCCAAAATCACTTCCCTGAATCGCGCCTCCACCTAGATCGCGAACGACAGAACCCCTATGTCGCGAAGCAGAAGGTCGCGAACGACCTACTTATGTCGCGAAACCCTAAGTCGCCTCCAGCTTTAGGTCGCGAGCAGAGCAGAATGAAGAATGATGCAGCGGCATACCTTGAATCGCGAACGACTTCCTTAGGTCGCAGCGAAACCCTAGATCGCTCCAGTCTAGGTCGCGAAGCTACGGAAGGTCGCGAAGCCCTAAGTCGCGAAGCTACAGCAAGTCGCGAAACTTCCTTTGTCACAAATTCCTCCAGTAGGTCGCTCCGCCTTATGTCGCGTGGCCTTATGTCGCTCTAGTTAAGTCGCTCCATCGAAGGTCGCGAACGAGAGAAGGTCGCGAACGACATTCCAGTTAGGTCGCGAGGCTTAGGTCGCTGAAGCTTAAGTCGCTGAACTTTCTTATGTCGTTGATTGCTTCCAGCCTAGGTCGCGAGCATTTCCTTAGGTCGTTGAAGATTCTTGTCACGAGCAGATGTTCCAGAATTGCTTATGTCGCTGCCGAGTTTCTTAAGTCGTTTCTTTTATGTCGCACTGATTGTTAAGTCGTTTGTTCTTAAGTCGCATGGTTTTGTTAAGTCGTGTTGTAATTGTGTTGAAGTCATATGTGTTGTAATTCCCTATAAATAGGGGTGTGTTTTCATTTGTAAAAGGAGTTGATTTTTGAATAAAAATTTGGTTTGTGCTTTGTGCCACCATTAAAATTGGAAGTTGAGTGTTATCTCCTTTCTCCATCTTCGGATATTCGAGTGCGCTCAAATCAACGAACTTGAAGCCGATTCACGGAATCTCGTGCGCGAGATCAACGTCGAAGAATCGTAGATCTTCTAACGCGGTATCGTGCGCGATCAACGTGTTGAAGATAGCTAGAATCCGGTATCTCGAGAGATCAACGGATTTGGACACTTGGGTATCTTCAATTCAACGATTCATCTTGTTTCATCGATTCATTTTCCGCGAATTCATCAATTCGTGAGTTGTGTGATCCTGTAGGCTGCATCATATATCCTCATACGAGACGGAGATTCAAGAACGGGACCAGCCTTTTGCGGAGGTATTAAGGAAAGCTAAGGGAACCTCGGAGGTGCCATCGGCTCCGTGTGCAGTTGTGCAATCTTGTTGATGTTCGGCGAGAAAAGTTGGGGCATCCTACAAAAGTGTTCATATATACAAGTAAATAAGTAAAGTACGAAATAAACATATGATAAGCGTTGTTTTTTCATTAAACATAAACCAAACAAATAATGTCTAACATTAAAACTAAGTGAAAACCATAACTGGCCACTAACATCATTCTTCCTACCCACGGTTATTCCTCTCTTTAAACCATGCTAAATGGGGATGATCTAGGAAAGACAAATCCTCTCTTGGTGATAGAAACCCGATACACAACACAAAATCTCTCAAAGCCTCTTTCTCCTGAGTAGGTTGTGAAATTCTAATCAAAAGTCCTTGGATTGCTTGTTTTACCCGCATAGCTGCATCCTCAAGTTCTCTCACTTACATATAAGGGTAGTACTCACATTAATTCTGTCGGTTGATTGTCGTTCTAAAAAATTGGAACACTGTTAGAAGTATTGAATAAAGCTTCTTTCCTCGTGTAGTTCCAATAATGGAAGTTTACCGGTGTCTATATATTTCATCTAAAAAGAAGATACGAGTTTTCAGCTTCACCACGTAAGGACACCGCGACATAATTACTACCATCAGAATGATTTAATAGACGTTAAATTCATTAATTCATAGTTTCGTATGCATTCAAAAATGTGGTTGCTCAATAGTTTAGTGATATGAAATTGAAAAATCCCACCAAGAACAATGTTTATAAATTATTATAGAAACAACTATTACAAAATCAGAGTCAAGTGACAACGTTATGAAAAATGTAGTTGAAGTGTTTTAACAATATTATGAGAAAGTCACAATATGTGTTTTTTATGTAGTGTATAACTTATACAGTGGCATAATTTTAAATCTCAACGGAAACGTTAACTTGATTTGGTGGGCCATTTGCCTGGGTAGAAGGTCGGCCCTTTTCTTCTGCACTGCAACTATTAGTCTCGGATATTTGTGAATTCTGCATAAAAGCAGACAATATCATTTACGTATGATGTCATATACGTCAATTTTAAGGAATACAGGAAAAGTCATATTCTGTGCGTTCATCGCTGTCATGCATGCACCAGCTCTGTATGCTCGTGTAGAGTATATATTGATACTCTGTTAATTTCAATGCACGGCCGCTGTAAGACTGCAATACACAAAATATGGAAAACGATAGGATATGAATTATTTCAAGTAATACGTATATAGCAAATTACACCGCATATAGGAATTAACTCTCTGGGTCTGCCATACAGGGAAGACGTGCATTATTTTATCAACGAGAGTACTAGCTAGGTAGATATGAACTTAAATCCTAATTGAAGCGGCAGAAGTTGTTGCATACATATAAAATTATTGTCAGGATATTCAACAAAATGCGATAGCAAAATTAAACGTGTTCCGAATATAAAACTAAGGTACAAAAATCCTTCATCTGGGCCTTGTGTCATGGTACCGTGTCATCGGTAGAAAAACTTGCATATCAGACTTTGGAAGGTTTCTCATGGTATTCCTATATAAACACAGCTAGCAGCTTCATGGAAGAAATCATCCCATCTTATTACATTTCATTGATCAAGTTAACTTATAAACATGACTAGAGCGCATTCCTCGTTTTTGAAAGCTTTGTTAGCTTCCATCGTGGTTGCTCTAATTGTTGGTTCAGTGTCATCTGAAAATTTCTCGACAGACCTTGATGTGAGCGGCAATGCACACATTCAAGAAGACGGAAACCAGCTGCAGCTATCGCTTGAGCAGGCAGGCGGTGCAGAAGCAGTGACCAGACAGACATACCTATATGGAAGGTTCGACATGCAGATCAAAGCGGTCGCTGGATACGCTGCTGGCACTGTATCCTCGTTCTTCGTACGTATTAATTAAGTAATTGTTTCCATATACCAAAAATCTAGCCAATTTGCAATGATGCATACACTACTACGTACGAATAACCTTCTGAATTTCTATTGACATATGTCTACATGCAGCTGCAATCGCCAAGACCAACTAACGATGAGATTGACTTCGAGCTTCTTGGAAACGTTACGGGAGAACCATATCTGCTACACACAAATGTATGGACAAATGGTGTAGGCAATCGAGAAGAGCAAATGAACCTTTGGTTTGACCCCTCCGCCGACTTTCACACCTACACCGTCATATGGAACCCCCAAAACATAATGTAAGTTTTCATTCACATAACATAAATTAGTTAAGTGTGTAAATCAGTGCCTAGTATATGAAAAAAAAGAAAGATTGCATGCATGAGTATGTATTTTCTTTTGATATGCATGCAGATGGTTGGTTGATGAAACACCAGTGAGAGTGTACAGGAACATGCAGGGAGTACCATACTTGAATCAGCAACATTTGAATACACACGTTGCAGTTTGGAATGGAGAGCAATGGGCAACGAGGCAAGGGAGGATAGGGATCGACTGGGGTCAGGCTCCCTTTGTCGCATACTACCGTAATTACCACAGCGAAAGTCAAGGGGAGTGGTACACTAGGACAGTCGATGAGGCAAAGCTTAGGTCTGTCAGGCAGCAGTACATGGTCTATGACTACTGCAAGGATACCGCAAAGTACCCACAGGGTTTCCCTCCTGAGTGCTCTACTAATGAACATGTTTAATATTATTGTTGCTTCATTTAAGCTCATGTACGACTAATCTATCATAATGAATAAATAAATAAACAAATGCATTACACGAATAATGCAATTTGTTTTGACAATTTTTGATTTCACTCCTCCTTTCCTCCTTTCATGTTAAGGAGAATGCGATTTACTCTTTCTTTGCCAAAAGCCGATATCCTACCCATAGTTAATAACCTTATATCCATTATCTTTAAAAAAAAGCATAAATTAAAGGTAGGCGATGTTTCCAAGTATATATGTGCAATGAACACGTATAATTTGATGTCATCTTTATGCTCCTACGTGCTCCACTACTGAACACGTACAATGGACTTCAGTATATCCATGTGATATAGGTGGTGTTGTACCGACCCATAATTTGATCTGATCAGGTATTATCTAGCTAGTACAGTTAACAAACAAATAAATGCATATTGGATGAATGCAATTTAGTTTACCAAATATAATTGAATTCATTTCTCACCTACTTTCCTCGTATCATGTTGTGATCAATGGGATTTTATGAGAAACATTGGTGCAATATGGTTCAAGAACTGTTCTACCCAACCACCTTCTCCATCAACTATCAAGGTACTTATTCTTCATGAATGTTTTCATAATATTTGGGAACCTATCGAGTTCAATTCCTCTGTCCCCTATTGTCCGTCTCTGTGTGCCACAAACAATCACAAACATCCATCACAACAAATTGATAAATCGGTAGGATCCATAATTTTTAATGTATGGTTGATGATAAAAAATGAAGAGCTGAGATAAATATGGCACACGAGGACAGAAAAGAGGGGGACGGTGAATTTGAGCTGGGGTAATCTCCTCATAAAATCTCATGTCCTCCTGCTCTCTATCCATTTGTCCTCAAATAAATTTCAACCATATATTATAATAATCTCATCAATACGCGAAATCCACTGAATCAAATCTGATGATAATGATATAAAAATCAATGGTTGATTGAGAATGAGCACACATGGACATGAAGTTTGGGAACAAAATATTTGAACTACGGTTCTCTCCTCTTATTCATTTATTTTATATGTTATGGATCAGTTTATTCATCAACTTTATAAATTTTGCAATATTAATGGTATTATCATCTACCCATAGTTAACTTAATAAAAACTCATTATATATCACACATCTTATTTAGTATGCTCAAACTAGATTCAAAAGATGTACATTCATATTTATGAAGACCGTTAACAACTTAAATAAAACCACCGACTTACAGTAAATTACCCTACAATCACAGGTGTTCTTAAGTAAAAACCACAATAAAAAAGTTAATTTATGCAATATATACATCAAATATCAACTATTTGGAGACTCCTACAATCACATGTAACAAACAACTCAAATTTCACTATATGCCAAATATACATTTGTTGACTTTGTTTTTGTCGATCATTGTTCACGGCTTTTGGTTAGCGAATGTAAATTAAAAGATGCCGTTTAAAGGTTAAGATGCCTTAAAACTAGTAAGAACAGTGTATATTGTAATGAAAGAAAAGAACATAAGAATTTGTGTGGTCCGATTTAAGAGATCTACGTCCACGATGGAGTTTATGGATTAACTATTTAGCAAATACGAGTTTTAAAGATCAAGTTATTACCATGATCAAGGAGCATTAAAGAAACTATATCACATTATGTAACGAACAAAATGAAGTTGTAAACGCTGTTAAAAAAAATACATCAAGGCGAACAATATGACCAAAATGAATAAAGAACCTATTGGAGTTGGTGCTACAATATTTTGCAATTGGAGTGTTATTCCTCTGTCCCCAAATTCATATGCCCCAGTCCCCAATTGATCATGTTATGGGAATTCTAACTCGAGATCACTCAAATCAGAACCCCCAAAGCACAGCGGAAAACGAGATCGTGATAAGAAGTACAAAAACAACCAATCAATTTCTCAACCCAAATTTCAATCCAATCCAAAACCAATCACAATCACCAAACAAGCAATAGAAAAACAAAGCAATAACGAAAAAATAAATCATACATCAATTTATAGTAGTTCCACTAACGTCTTGTTAGTGTACATCCACTTTGAAAAATATGCTTTATTAATACCAAGAGAAGAGTACAAGAGATTGATTACAATGATCAATATTTAAATAAAATAGATTTCTGTAGAAGAGAATTGAAGAAAACTAGGTTTTAATAAATCCTATTTAATTGTGGATAAACCTTGATAAAAACCCTTGGAGTTCCCTTTGCTTTGAATCCTGAAAATAGCTTATATAGTGAACCGTCTTTCATGGGTAAAGCGACAAATATCCAATTTGCCCCTTGAAGCCCTACATGCAAATTCACAAATTCTAGACGAAAAAACAAAACTGCAATGCATCAGATGTTTATCACAATCTCTCATATGTCGGTCGTAACTTTTGGGCTGCAGTAAACCTGCTGTCAGACATCTGAGAATTTCTGTCGGACGTCTGACACAACTTTCCGCCTATGCATCTTCAAATCGCGATAACTTGAGCATCCATGCTCCGATTCGAACGCCATTTTCACCGTTATCAAGCTATTCTCGACTCTTCAGTTCACCATATAGTGTCACTAAAATTCAATAGTCCACCTCAACAATATATCCATCTCCATCACCGAAAACCGATAGTACCAAGCTATCACCACTTCTACCTTCAACCAAATAGCACCATTATCCATAACAATTGAATTTCCTTCTTTGTCGACATAAGAAGAAAAATAATTCTTATTCGGTGTCATATGATAGGACGCTCCCGAATTGAGCACCCATTCGCTACTCGAAACATCCGTTGCTACCGCCAGTCAAAACATCTACATCACCCTCACCAACTCCACTCTCCACCGCTATGGATAAAGGTGATGCATCCTCTTTTGCTTTCTCCTTGTCCGGACACTCATTCTTTCAATGACCAAGTTTCTTACAAATAAAGAACTTGCTATTTCTTTCTTTTGACTTTTCTCTCCAACCAGGCTTTCTTTATTTAGAACGCCCCCGGTTTCCTTTATTCTCATATCTCTCATTCTCCATAAATAAACTATGACCACTACTAGCACCACCACTTCCGTCATCCAACTCCTTCATTTGATCCCGCATCTCCTCGCTAGAAGACCCGTTTTGACATCATCAAGAGTCAATGTATCCCGGCTATAGATCAAACTATATGAGAAACCTGTATAATGGTCCAGCAACGAACACAACAATATCATCGCCTTTTGCTCTTCCTCACCCTTCAAATCTACTGCCTTCATCTTCATTAGCAAATCATCAAAGACATAAAAATGCGCCTTTAGCGAAGTACCCTCCTTCATCTTATAGGTAAAGAATGTTTGCAACAAGATCAAACGATTAGTTGCTGACTTCTTCATATACAACTCCTCTAACTTGTCCCAACTACCTTTAGTGGTGGTCCCACCACTACTTTTGAAAATAACATTCTCCCCCATAACAAGTTGAAGTGTAGTGAATGCCCACTCTTGTATTTCCTCTCCCTCAACATTCGAGATGTCCACCGGCAATAAATGTATATCAAACACTACCCGATGCGCTCGATTCCGCCTAACAACCACTTTCATCTTCTATTGCCACATTTCGAAATCATTATTGTATATTCCACTTGTCTATAACCAATTGTGATCCATAAGCCATGTACCATCCACGTACATATGACTCTACACCACTTGGACTAACCATTAAGGGACTTCCTGAGGTATTATCTAATTCTGGCATATCCACAACTACCTACCAACACTAAAGCTTTGATACCAAATGTCATGGGAATTATAACTCGATACCACTCAATTCAAAACCCTAAAGCACAGCAGAGAATGAGATTGTCATAAGAAGTGCAAAAACAAACAATCAATATTTCAATCCAAATCTCAATCACAATCACCAAACAAGCAATAGAAAAACAAAGCAATAATGACAAAATAAACGATACACCGATTTATAGTGGTTCCACTAACGTCTTGTTAGTGTACATTCACTTTGAGAGAGAACCTTTATTAATACTAATGTGAAGAGCACAAGAGATTGATTACAAATATAAATATTCAAATAGAATAGATTTGTGGAGAAGTGAATTGAAGAACAACTAGGTTTTGATAGACCATGTTTAATTGTGGATAAACCTTGATCAAAAACCTTTGGAGTTCCCTTTGCTTTGAATCCTGAAAATAGCTTATATAGTGAACCATCTTTTTTTGACAAATACCCGATTTGGCCCTTGAAGCCCTACAAGCAAATTCACAAATTTTGGACCGATAAAACAATACTGCAATGCGTCAGACGTCTATCACAACCTCTCAGACGTCGGTCGTAACTTTCGGGTTGTAGTAAACCTACTGCCAAACGTCTGAAGATTCCTATCAGACGCCTGGCACAACTTTTAGCCTGTGCATCTTCAAATTGCGATAACTTAAGCATTCGAGCTCCGATTTGCATGCCGTTTTCATCATTATCAAGCTATTTTCGATTCTTAAATTCATCATATAGTGTCGCCAAAATTCAATAGATCCAACCTATTCATTTTGCAGGTGGATCCAACAAATTAATTTTTTTATAAATAATGAATGGACTGGATTTGCGTGGGCACATGGGAACATACAAGAGAGAGACAGAGGAATTTGTGCATCGTAATTGGAGTTGAAGGGTAATGTGATTTGTGATATACATTCATATTTAAAAGAAATAAATATAATAAAAGGGGAAACAAATACATGGACTTGTTCAAAATAATATTGCATATATGGATACATATCATAATAAAAAGAATAGTTTTCTTCCTTAAATTAGGTGCAACAATTTATTTATTGCCATGTAAATGAGGATTTGAGCATCGGCAAATCTCTTGTTATAAATACACATGTATAGACGTCATTGCGAGGTGTGAGAAAAAAATATTTTTCTTCGATTTTGAAATTTAGATATCTTCTCAATTTATAGGCTTTCTCCTGTAATTTTTTTTCGGTTTGCAAGAATTTGTTCGTCGTTTTTTTCTTTATTTCTTATCTTTTCTAAAATCTAATTGTAAAGGGAATTTAGGAAATACCCTAACAGTTGGTATCAGAGCCTACTACACAATTTTTTAAAAAGAATTTGGTTATAGAGAAGATATATGTTGAAAAAATTAATAAGAGAAATCGAAGGTTATGAATGATGAAGATAGAGGATTTTTTATAGCTCAATGATCTTCAACAACTATTGGAGAATAAAGGGGCATAACCTAGTAATATATCTGAAGCGAAGTGGGAAATATTGGATAGGAAGGCAGCGGTGGTTATTCGGTGTTTTCTGGAAGATACGGTGTTTCATATTGTTGCTAGTGAAATGTTTACTTTTGGATTTTGAAAGAAATTGGAAAGAATCCATGCAAAAACTCCACAATAAATATGGATCCTCTAATGAAAATATTGGTAAATCTGAAGGTTAAGGAAGGTGGATCAATTGGAGAGCATCTCAATGAAATTTAAGCAATTGTGAATCAATTGGCGATTGTGAATTATAAGATGGACGATGAGGCACAAACCTTGATGTTGATGAGTTTTTTACTGTAAAGTTGGAAAATTCTTATGGTTGCATTAAACTACTCAAACTTGGATGGAGTTGTTTCAATGTGATTAATGGTTAGTATACTGCTAATGAGAAGATGCAGAAGATGAATCAAATAGAAGAAATGTTAATAAGCAAAAGGAAAAAGGAAACCCGATTGAAGAGGTGCATCCTGTAAGGAGGGATAACCATTTGAATATGGAAAGATGATCATATATATCAAATATGAAGAAGGATTTCATCTACTATTGCTGTAAAAAATATGGGCGACAACTGAAATTTTGCAATAACCCTTAAAAGGACAAAGAGAGAATGAAGACGTTGGAAGAAGACAAAAAGAACAAAAAGATAATAGTAATGGTTGTTAGGATCATGCAATATACCCTAGAGGGTGTTGAATATGGTATTTAAAATATTTCGTAAATAAACAGATAAATAATGCGAAAACATAAATGCGAAAAGTAAAGAACATGCAGATATACGTAGCTTTGGCCACTAACCCGTTATTGCCTATTATTGACCCAAATTACTACTATAATTATATATTCGAACGCTTACAACACTTGTAAACTCGCACTCTCTACTAACCTGAATATATTAATCCTATGTTTTGTAATTCTGCCTGAACTCAATGCCCTGACTAAGAATCCCTGAACTACACAACATAGCTCACCTAGAAAATCTAAAGTTCAACAATAAAAATAAAAATACAAAACAAATAAAATAAAAAGGAAAATATTCTCAAGGACAAAATTAAAAGCTTTTTTATTATCTAGAACAGTCCATTAATATTTTTCCCCAAGGACAAAAACATTTAAATTTTTTAACGAGCCCAAACTCACGCTCTCTTTGTTTCTTCTTTGACCACGTTCTTCTTCTTCTTTAATTCTTCTTCGCTCTCTCTTTCGCACGTTGAAAATTAAATTCTCTTCTTCATACTTCTCTTTTTTTGTGCACGATCCATTCATATTTTCCTGATTTCAAATCTCGTTTATTTTTTTTGACAGTGTAATTTTCAGATTTAGGTATAATTCTATTACTCTGTTTTTGCGTTTTCTTCTATCAGAGTTTGATTTTGGTTGTTTCTAAATTTTTTTTCCTGTTTTTCTTTTTAAAAATTAAATCCAGTTTTGTTGCCGTGTTTACTTCTTTATTATTCTATGGCAAATTTGAGAAGCTGCAGTAGGTATATTCTGTTTTTCTTCTCATTTTATGCAGCGTTTGTTTTCTTATACGTTTTAAATTGAATATTACTTGGTTTTTGTTCATTGATGTATATTTTACATTCATATTGGTTTGATTGAAAATGTATTGATTTGTTTAGCTCGGTGAGGGTTATTTTCTTGGTATCATTTTTGTTTTTCTTAGTACCATTTTTCACAATAATGCAGTCTGAAATTTTTTTAATGTTTTGTTTGTTTGAATATATAAAAAAATGAAGTTGTTACGGAGTAAAAAAGATGATATGCACCAAACAATCAATGAGTTGAATTAGTGTATTGTTAGAATTAACATTTAATGAAGTCTGTTTGAGTATCAGTTTTATTACTAATTTGAGGATCAGTTTTATATGTTATAGGTATCATTTTTAAAAAATTTGTTTTTTTATTGTTATTGTATAAAGAAAATTATTGTACTAGAATAAAATGGCAATCTGAAGCAAACATTTTTTACTAATGTTTTTTTGAAGTGGTGACAACAGTCTTTTTGTTTTGTTTGTGTTTGATGATAATACTTTCAACACTCGGTTGTCCGTTAATTGTTCTTTTTATGATCTGAAGAATGAAATTTTTTGTTATTGCTCTCAACTTCCTCCTTTGTCCGTTGAGATTTCTTACGTGCCTGAATACAAAGTTATCGTGGTTGATATCGATTCCGGTTTTCAAAGTATAATTTGTTTACAATTGTATAAGAAGAGTGCATTCTTTTCTTTTATTGTTAAGCTTAAGATTCTCTATTGGAAAATGATGGTGGTAGTTCTACTTCAATTTTATATAATCATCCTAGTTATTCATCTTCTAGTGGATCTTTGTGTTCCGATGTTGTTGGTTGTAGTAGAAGTTATTTGAAGGATATGTTGAAGAAAGGTTCAAAATTATCCGTTTTTGATTGTTGGTTTTTGTTTTGGAGGAGGTGATGATTTTAGAGAACATTTGGTGGCATACCAACTTCATAAGGGATATGAATTAATGTTTTTGAAGAATTGTTCTACGAAAATTACCGTAATCCGCTCTTCATGTAAGGATGGTTGTCTTTTTAAAGTGCATGGCTCTTGTGATTTTGGATAGCTGTAGCTTTTTTATTAGACGTATGGTTAGTGATCATTCTTGTGGGACTAGTCTTAGAAATTTGAATAATCCACATCTTTGTGGTGCATTTGTTAAATCGTTGATGAGAATCATGATTGTTCTAATAAAAAGCCTAACGATATAATAGATGACTTCAGAAGCGAATACAATCTTCATTTGTCTTACTCTTTTGCTTATCTCGAAAAACAACTTGCTTTGATAGAATTGCATGGTAATGATATTATGTCCTACAATGATATGAGTTAGCATTTAGAAGCATTAAAGAAGTATACTCTAGGTAGTTAAGTCGAATGGATGTTAATTCTTGTAGTATCTCAATTTGAGAGGGTGTTTATGTTGGGAAAAAATCTCTCAAGCCTTAGGAACAAAAAGCCCAAACTTGTGGAAAAACAAATAGGATCGGATTGATGGTGAGGCAAAACAAACAATAGATAGTCACCGGCTAAAAGTAATCGCATATCAAGCAATAAAAGAAAATAACGCACGTAATTTATATTGGTTCCAGTACAGTGAGGTAGTGCACATCCACTTAGGGAAAGGAGATTTTATTACTTTCTAAAAGAAGAAATTTTTACAAGATTGATAATGGAGAAGAAGAATAAGAAATACAACCGAGGGAAATAATTCTACTCATGCTAATCTCTGCCTTTATATAGAGATTATTACTTGGGGTTGAAGTAATTGATTTATGGTCATAAATCAATGTCTCATTAGTTTTCCTATTCATACAGGAAACATTTATCCATTTGATTTTTCAGTTTCCCCCAATTTACATGCGCCTTATAAGATTCCTTCTTTAAGCAGCTAATCGGGGAATTAATTGATTACCTCAGTCTCCCAAAATAATTCTTCTTCTCACGTAGGTAATTTATTACTCTCTTTAATGCTATAAAAGAGGTAATATATATTTGAGTAATTATCTCAAATATCTTTCAAATTTTCTGCAATTGGAAATATTGTATCACCAAATCTTATAATCTCCACTTTGATACTATATTTCCCCGCAAGCCTATTAACTTCACCTACACCTTTTACTCCAAGTAGCTCTCGGACAAGACACCAAAATACTTTCTCAATGAGCTTCGGCATAGCCATCACCCATTCCACTTTCTCAGCGAACTCCGGCAAAGCCACTGCCCGTCGACAAAGTGTTGAAAGTACCCTCTCCAAGTAGGACCTATCAATCTCCATAATGAAAACAAACATCTCCATCTACCAACTCACTCTCCCACATGCTACCCTGTGGCACCTGCACTTCATCGAGCGAATCAAGTTTGATAAATTGTCGAACTTTACAACGGGTAACAGCTTGGTAAACATATCCGCTGCTTTCTCCTCTGAATGAACCTTCTGAATATGTACAAGCTTCTCTTCATCCATAGAGACAAGAAAAGACTCTCCCACCTCAATATGCTTCGTCCTTGAGCTGAAAGCCAGATTTTCAGCAAAGTGAATTGCACTTTGGCTATCACAATTCACTTCTATACCTTCATACACGAAGCCCAAGTCACACAACAAATGCTTTAAGTAAAGCGCCTCCTTAGCCGCTTCAACCACAGCTACAAGCTCTGCCTCTTTAGTAGGCAAAGCCACAATCGTCTGTAACCTTGCTTTCCAACTAATAGATGTCCTACCAATGGTAAACACATAACCTAAGGTTGATTTCCTTCGATCTCTATCATCGGCATAGTCTGAATCACAAAATCAAACAAAGCTGAAATCTCTATCTCTGCCGCCAAAGACAAGCCCATGGTCTGGAGTCCATTTAAGATATCTGAAAATATACTTCACTGCCTCCCAATGAATCTTTCCTTGATTTAACATGAACCTACTCACCAATCCAACCGCCTGTGCAATTTTAGGCCTAGTGCAAACTAAGGCATACATCAGACCACCAACTGCACTCACATAGGGAACCTTCTCCATATAAGTCTTGTCCTTCTTCGAGATCGGAGAGCCTCTATTAGAAAGCTGTATGTGCAAAGGCATGGGTGTCCTAATTGCCTTTGCTCCTTCCATGCTAAACCGAGCAAGCACTTTCATAATATATTCCTTTTGAGTGAGATTCAAAAGTCCAAACTTCATTTCCCTTTGGATTTCCATACCCAAAATCTTCCTTGCTTCCCCAAGGTCTTTCATCTCGAATTCCACCTTAAGCTTCAACTTCAAACTAAAAATTTCAGCTTTATCCTTGAAACCAATCAGTGTCTCATTATTTCTCCTATTCATTCAGAAAATGTTTATCCATTTGATTTTCTAGTTTCCCCCAATTTACATTCGCTTGAAAAGATTCCTTCTTTAGTCAGCTAATTAAGGAATTAACTGATTACCTCAATCTCCAAAAATAATTCTTCTTCTCATGTAAGCAATTTATTACCCTCTTTAGTGCTATAAAAGAGGCAATATATATTTGAGTAATTATCTCAAATATCTTTCAAATCTTCTGCAATTGGAAATATTATATCACTGAAACCAATAATATCTTCCAAATCTTCTACAATTGGAAATATTGTATCCCCAAATCTTACAATTTATTGGTTTTGGTGCTTGTTTACTTGTCTTCAAGCATTGTCGAGCTATGATATTTTTAGATGCTACTCATTTAATAGGACATCCAGGTGTTTTGTGGGTGCTACTGTGAAGAGTTGTAATCAAGATAAGTTTTTTTTGTTTATTTGTGAGTTATGTGGTGATGTTGCATCAATATTGCAAAAACTAACTAGTATCTAGTTTTTTGTATCATTTTTAGTTCCAGTAATTGTTCTTTTAAGGTTTCTTTAGTATCATTTTTAGTTGAGTATTAGTTTTTGTTAGTATCAGTTGTTGTGAAAAAGTGATATTTTGTAGTATTGCATTTGTGGCATTGGTATGTATTAGATTATTGCTTAGTATTAGTTTTTAGGTATCAGAATTTAAACATGTTTTACTGTATAGTATCAGAATTTAGTTATCAGTTTTTAGATATTAGTTTTCTGGTATCAGTTTTAAGTTAATACTTGATTAAATTTTGTTTTAATGTTTTTTATCTGTAGGTTTTTTCCTTTAGCTATGAGTATAGTTCTCTAGAAAATGTGGATAATTGGAAATGATTTTTGAATCATTTAAAACAAATTCTTCAAGAAGATAGTGATTTGGTTTTTATGTCGGATGGTCATCAAGGTTTTATTTTAGGCGTTCATGAAGTTTTTCCTTCATCCTTTCATAATTATTGCTATCTTCACATGGAATGGAATCTTCTTTCAGCTGTAAAGGCGAAGAATGTGAATTTTTATATAGTTGACTTGTTTAAAATGTATTCCAGAGCTTCTAATACGTATGAATTTGAAGAAGCATGTTCTAAATTTTGTGAAATAGATGGCATTGCTGTTGTGAATTTTTCGAAGGATAAACCTTATGATAAGTGGGTTGATTTGTTTTTTCTAGGGAAACTTTATGGTGAATATAGTTCAAATGTGGCCAAAAAATTTTAATAGCTGGATTTGGATGAACGAGTGTTGCATATTATTGCCTGTTTAGATGATATTCGAGTTAACATTATGGAACAAAAGGCAAGAAGGAGAGAGGAGTGTCATTTGTGGAATATTACTATTATTGCATGTTTAGATGATATTCGAGTTAACATTAATTGAACCTGGTTATATAAGTACATTGGTTTAACATATTTTTAATTTGTCATTGATTTGCTTTTTGTAATTGAACTTGGTTATATGGTATCATTTATAGTTTCATTTACAGTATCAGTCTTGTGGTATAAGCAGTATCAGTTTATTATTTATTTGTTTGTAAGTTATATAGTAACATTTGTAGTTTAATTTTATTATTGGTTTCGTAGTATAACCGGTATCCGTTTTATTTTTTGTTGGTCTGAAGGTTGTTGGTGATGTTGGTTAGTTTATTCAATACTATTTGTTTAGTATTAGTTTTTTATACTATTATTATCAGTTTTAAACATGTAAAAATGTGGTATCTATTTTTGCATGCTACTAATATCAATTTTAGGTATTATAATGTATGGTATCGGTTTTTGCATGATGTTAGTATCCGTTTTAAGTGTAACAAATTATGGTATCATTTTTTGCGTGCTATTAGTATCAATTCAAGGTATAATAAAATATAGTATTATTTTTAAGATGCAAGTTATGTTGTATAAATAAACAATAAGTTATTAACAAATTCGTTTGTAAAAAATAATATTACAATAGCAGCTAATAGACAAACCAAATAAAGAAAGAAATATTCTAGTTTTGAAATGGATTGTCTTTTAAACAACATCACAACACCATGTAAACATTGTCAATAAGAGGCCTAGAAATAAAATCAACAAAGAAGCCCATTACTTAAAAAAGCATCAAGAAAAAATTTAGGGGAAAATCTATTGGCTAGAAAATTTGTATTTATTTATATGTCAAGTCGCATATTTGTTTAGTGAGTAAGGTTATGTCAATATGTTTGACGGCGAATTTTATATCGAATTAGAAAATCACCGATAAATTTCAAATTAAAATTTAATGCAAGCGCACGGCATACAAAAGTTAGTACGTGGCGAGTACGGGTCGATCCGTAGGGAATTGTTAGATTTTTGAAAATCAATTCAATCAAATTATACCAAATGGAGAGGAAATTGTTAACTACAAGGAAAATGAAGCTAAAACTAGAATTAAAATGAGACTAAAAACTATGAGAAAATTTAGAGGCAAATTCACCCTCATAATTTTTTTTTGTAAATCAACAAACAAATAAATTATGATCTCTAGTTTTGATATTAAGTGAAATAATTATTGCATTTATCATAAGTATGGTTTATTTATGTTATTAATTAACATAACTTAAACCATCAAAGTATAATACAACAAATAAACCACTTATAAATTCTCACGAAATGAAGCCAAAGCAAAATCTATTTTAAGTATGATCAATTTACTATTGTAATTAGTAATATAGATCATTGAATTTTGTTTTTACTTTCATTTCAAAATCAAAAATCAATTAGCAAATGATGATGTAAATTGTGTTTATGTTGAATAAGAATAGCTCATTTGCAAAAGCAACATAAGCTATCAAACCCACTTGTATAAACTTACATCAAAATTCACTTTCATGAAGCACAAATTAAAGAGATCATAAATCATAGAGATGTTGAAATTACATAAAGTTAGAGAGCTTCATTACCCTTAAATTGAAGGGGTTTAGCTACTCATTTGTGTTATCAAATCAACACTTGTAAATTTCAACATTAAAAAGCAAGGAAATGGAACTAAGCAAAGGAAGAAAGAGAGATTAACTACTAACTACTTGCATAAATAACAAATCTACACTACTTGCATGAATGTAAATCTAAGCTATAAATATGAAATGAGAGAAAGCATAGAAAACATCAACATAAAAGTAAATAAAAACAAGTAGAAAAGAGATAAGAAAGAGGCTAGGAAGCCATTTTTATTTCATGAAACATAGAGCTTACAACTTGCATTTTAATTTCTTAACTAATTTGAAAGAGTAGAATATATTTACATGTACATAAGAGAGTTATTTATACATGCATAAAACCCTAATTCAATTTTTAGATTGCTTCGTAAAATGCCCTTTAGGAAGTGTGGCCACCAAGTAACCATTAGCCACTAATTAATCCATCATTAAAAGTGCATGAAGCTTTAACCTCCACTTAGTTGTCCATTAGCTTCTAATTGTAGATTTAGGTAAGTGGGTGGGGTTCTCCATTATCATGAGCTTCAATTATTTCCTCTTCATTCCTTTGTATTCCCTTGTGCATGCACGTATATTCATGAAACCCTCTTCCATATGCATCCAAATTCATATAAAAATTATGAAAAATGTCCAAGTAAAAAGTCCCAAATTAACACTTGCGTAAAAATGACTATTTTGCCCCTGAATGAAGATGAATATATAATGATTTGAAAATAATTGAATTTTGGTTTTAAACATGTCAAAATGCCCAAATATGATATTTAAATAAAAATAGATAAAATATGGATATAAATATATGCACATTTACCTGCACATCAAATACCCCTACACTTATCTTTTTATTCGTCCTCGAATATAGGAAAACTAAGATAAATCCGTTTTCGTAGGGAGCACGATTGCATTGAGCGTATGCAATAAGCCGTTAAACCTCTGGGTGTCCCCAGTAGGACGAGTGTTGTCTTGTAAGGGTTTTCAGCGGATACTACCCACAAAATCCAAATGCAAAGTGAAAATATTTACAAAATGCAAGATTTATTTACAATGGGATGAATGCAAGTTTTTGAAGATATTCACAAATGAAGGATTTACTTTCAAATTGACACGAATAGGTTAAATATAAATTTTGGTCATTATCAAGAAATTTAAGTCCTTTTACTTGTCAAACTTTCCAACAAAGGTTAAGTTATCATAACAAATAGACTATAGTTTGGCTAGTTGTTTCGGTTGATAACACAGTGTAATTTTGAAATGGATCCTTAGTTGATTATCAAAATTTGTCAAAATGGTATTCTCATTTCTTTTCAATAACAAGTTAAATCAAATAAGTAAAAATAGTGCTTAGATTTCAATTGCTTACTCTCTCTTATTTGAAAATTTTATTGATATTAACAATATTTACATATGCCTAACTCAGGTAAACCGAGGCTAGATATATTACCCGTGCACTGCCTTGCGGACTGATGTGAGGGAATACAGAGCGTGGCGAGTGAACACACAAGTGTGAACACTTATCGACTGTAGGCGTTATTAAAAAGAATTTTTATATACATACACCTAACTTAGATAAACTGAGGCCAGATATACCGATCGTGTACTGTCTTTCGGGATTACGTGAGAAGGGTACAGAGCATGGCGAGTGAACACACGAGTGTGAACACATGACTCTAGGTGTTAAAAATATATACATATATACAAATGTTTTTTTAACTTATATATTTTTTTGTGTTTTTTTCCTATTTTTTTTTAGAAAGAGAGAGTTTTTCAAAATCATCTTAGCACCATTTAACTTAGAAGATAAAAATGTTATATCCTTTACTTTAAATTTACCACTTTTTAAACAAAGATTTTAAATTAGAACATACTTCATAATTAACACATACGAACCTTCCTATATACTAGTTAAACCATTGTTATTTGTAATCAAACTTCATTTTTATTTTTGTTAAGACAAATAAACTTTCAAAAATTTCAATTTATTAACCAAAACTTATACTTATCCCATAGTGTTTCTTCAAAAATAAATCAAAATGCTAAAAAAGAAAATGTTTTTGAGATTTATAAATTTTGAGATATTTTTTTAAGTTAAAAGAAAATAAAAATTCAAAAATGCCATGAAACTAAAAAAAATGAAAATGAGACTCCCCACACACACTTAATTTTGACTGTGTCCCCATAGTCAATGCACGATATAATGAGTGTAACGGGAAAAAATATTTACATATTTACAAAAGAGGGTTAACATTCTTACTAGACGTAGCTTGGCTCATGAGCTCCTCCACTTTGTTATTTGGCAATTCCAAGAAAGGTTTCAAATGATAACCGTTGACTTTGAAAATCGATCCATCCCTAGGGTTTTGTATTTCTATGGCACCGTGTGGAAAAATAATTTGTACCACAAATGGTCCAGTCCATCTCGATTTAAGTTTCCCAGGAAATAAATAAAGTCTTGAGTCATATAAAAGAACTTTCTGGTTAGGCGAAAATGTTTTCCTTAGGATTGACTTTTCATGAAAAATTTTTGTTCTTTCTTTGTAAATTTTCTCGTTTTCATACGCGTCGTTCCTAAGTTCTTCTAGTTTGTTGAGTTGTAGTTTTCGGTTTTCGCCAGCTTTCTCAAGGTCAAAGTTTAATTTCTTTATTGCCCACAACGCTTTGTGTTCGATTTCAACAGGTAAATGGCAAGCTGTCCCGTAAACTAAGCAAAATGGGGAGATACCAAGGTTAGTTTTAAAAGCAGTACGGTAAGCCCAAAGCGCATCGGTCAATTTCTAAGACCAATCTTTTCGATTTTTGTTGACAATTTTCTCCAAGATTAGTTTTATTTGACGATTTGAAACTTCAACTTGCCCACAAGTTTGAGGATGGTATGGAGTGGATAACTTGTGGCTTATCGAGTATTTTTTTCATTAAAGTTTCAAAAGAACGGTTGCAAAAATGGGTCCCGTTATCACTGATTATTGTGCGAGGTGTGCCGAACCTTGAAAAGATGTTTTCTTTGAGAAATTTCACAACAATTCGGTGGTCGTTGGCTTTGTAAGGAATGGCTTCGACCCATTTTGAGACGTAATCGACAGCGATAAGGATATACAAGTTTCAAAAGGAATTGGGAAAAGGTCTCGTAAAGTTGATACCCCAAACATCAAAGATTTCGATCGTAAGAGTGGGGTTTAGAGGCATCATATCTCGTCGAGAAATTCATCCAAGCATTTGACATCGATCGCAGGTTTTGCAAAATTCGAATGAGTCTTTAAAAAGCGAAGGCCAATAGAAACCACACCGAAGCACCTTTTCCGTAGTTTTTCGAGGACCGAAATGTCCACCGCACACTTGATCGTGGCAAAACGAAAGAACACTCCTGATCTCATTATCCGGAATGCAACGTCGGATGATTTGGTCGGGACAATATTTGAACAAGTATAGATCATCCCAATAGTAATATTTCACTTGGGACATGAATTTGCATTTGTCCTGTTTGAACCAAGATGAGGGAGTTTCTTTAGTGACAAAGTAGTTCACTATATCAACGTACCATGGATCGATAGAAATTGAAAGAAGTTGTTCATCGGGGAAGTTTTCATTGATTGGCAAAGAAGATGGTGTGTTCGGAAGACGAGACAAGTGATTGGCTATGACATTATCGAATCCTTTTTGTCTTTGATTGTAAGGTCAAATTCTTGAAGTAAAAGGATCCAATGAATCAAACCGGATTTAGCATCCTTTTTGCCAAAAAGGTATTGAAGAGTAGTATGGCCAGTGTAGACCGTGATGTGTGAACCTATCAAGTAAGGTCGAAACTTTTCGAGCGCAAAAATGACAGCTAGAAGCTCTTTTTCGGTTGTTGTGTAGTTGAGTTGAGCGTCGTTCAAAGTCATACTTGTGTAGTAAATGACATGAAGAATTTTGCTGATGCGTTGTCCTAAGATAGCACCAACTGCAAAGTTTGAGGCGTCACACATTATTTCAAATGGGAGATCCCAATTAGGTGCGCAAATGATTGGAGCTGAAATGAGTTTTTTTTATGATGCTCAAAAGAAGAGATACACTCGGAGTTAAAATCGAATGGAACGTCTTTTCCGAGGAGAGTCGTCAAAGAACGAGCGATTTTGCTAAAGTCTTTCACAAAGCGTCGGTAAAAGCCAACGTGTCCTAGAAATGATCGAATGTCCTTAACAGATTTGGGAAATGGGTAATTTTGCAATTACGTTGACTTTCGCTTTATCTACCTCAATGCCTTTATTTGAGATGATATGTCCAAGGACTATGCCTTGTTTGACCATAAAGTGGCATTTTTCCCAATTCAAAGTCAAATGTTTTTCTTTACATTGATTTAGAACCAACTTAAGATGATGTAAACAATCGGAAAAATAATCACCAAAGATAGAGAAACCGTCCATAAAAAATTCTAGAAAGCGTTCAATCATGTCGGAAAAAATGCCAACCATGCATCGTTGGAAAGTAGCAGGAGCGTTACAAAGTCCAAATGGCATACGTCGATAAGCAAATGTACCGAATGGACATATGAATGTCATTTTACCTTGATCTTCAGGAGCGATTGGAATTTTGTTTTAGCCGGAATAACGATCAAGGAAGTAGTAGAATTCGTGGTCGGCTAAACGTTCGAGCATTTGGTCAATGAAGGGAAGAGGGAAGTGATCCTTACGTGTTGCAGCATTTAGTTTTCGATAGTCGATACAAACAAGCCAACCCGTTTGAGTCTGAGTAGGAATAATTTCGTTTGAATCGTTCTTAACAACGGTTAGCCCAGACTTTTTCGGTACAACGTGAATTGGGCTAACCCATGAACTATCAGAGATTGGGTAAATGATTCTATTGTCGAGAAGTTTAAGAATTTCATCACGCAACGCATCTTTCATTTTTGGATCTAGCCTTCGTTGCGCGTCACGAACAGGCTTGGCATCGTCGATTAAATGGATGCGATGTTGAACTAGAGCGGGGCTAATTCCCTTAATATTGGTAACTGACCATCCAATCGCTTCCTTGTTTTTCAAAAGAATAGAGAGAAGAGAAGTTTCTTGGTCAAGAGAAAGATCGTTAAAAATTATGACAGGACAAGTTTCTTTTTCACCTAAGTATGCGTACTTAAGGTGATCAGGAAGTGGTTTGAGGTCCAACTTAGGGAGTTGCTCGATCAAAGAATTGGGTTGAGATTCGGATTTAACTTGAGCGATTCAAAGGGAAGAGTATATTCATTCTCGTTGTGGATTTCGTGAAATAATTTTTCGTATTCAGCTTCGCGTTCGTTGTTAAGGTCAAGTGTCTCATTTTCAAAATTTTCATTAATGGCACTAACTTCCAATGTTTGGTCGCGAGGTTCATTTGATTGGCTTTCAAGATTGAAAATGTTGAGATCCAAAGTCATGTTTCCAAAAGAGATTTTCATTGAACCGTTACGACAATTGATTAAGGCATTTGAGGTGGCTAAGAATGGTCGGCCTAAAATCAATGGAATTTAACTCACGGGATTTGTCACGGGTTGTGTTTCGAGAGTGATAAAATCAACGGGGAATATGAATTGCCCCACTCGAATGAGCACGTCCTCGATTTCTCCCACGGGCTTCTTAATGGAACGATCGGTGAATTGAAGCGTAACTTTTGTGGGTTTGAGCTCACCTAAACCTAATTTTTCGTACACGGAGTATGGAATCAAATTGACACTTGCACCTAAGTCTATCAAACATTTGTTAATCGTCTTGTCTCCAATTGTACACAAAATCGTAGGGCAGCTAGGATCTTTGTATTTGCTGGGCATGGATTGGGACAAGACTTCACTCAAACTAGCAGCTAAGAAGACTTTTTTAGGCACTTGAGTGTGTCGCTTTTGGGTGCACAAGTCCTTAAGAAATTTCGCGTACATTGGGACTTGTTGAACGATGTCAAGAAGCGGAATGTTAACTTTGACTTGTTTAAAAATTTCCAACATCTTTTCCATTTGGTCCGAGTGTTTCTTTGGTCGGAGACGATGTGGAAATGGAACACGATACTCGGTAGGCGGGTCTACTCGAGTAGAAGAATAATTTTGATTGGCATTCGATTCAACGTTTGGCTCCACATTCTATTCAGATTCTTCATTGTTTTAGAAGTGTCGAGAGAGGTTTCCGGTAAATCGTTTGGGTTAACGACTTGATTATCGATTTGTTTACCAAAACGTAAAGTTGTGATAGCATTCAATTGGGTGACGTTGCTATCTTGAAGTACATGGGCTTGATTTGGATTTGCATTTTGATTTCTTGGATTTGGAAGGGGCTGGCTTGGGAATGTTCCTCGTTCGCATTCACTTACAGACGTGGCTAATTGACTCATTTGCATTTCAAGTTTTGCAATCGATTGGTTTGTGTTTTTCATATATGAGGACAACAAATTTTGCAAATTGCTGTTTGATTGAAGGCTTTGAGTAGTTGCTTTAGCCAATGTTTCAAGAGTTTTCTCAAGTGAACTTAAACGTTTATCGTCTTGGGGAGGATGAGCAGAATTTGGTTGAAAATTTGATTGTTGCGGTTGATTATGAGACAGAACTGCAAAGTTTGGTTGAAAATTGTTGGGCTGAAAGGGAGGATTCGAAGCATTATTCGGGAATGCTTGAAAATTGGGACGAACCGTATTCGTGTTGGGATTGTTTTGGTTCCAAGCAAAATTCGAATGATTTCTCCAACCGGGATTGTATGTTGGAGAAAACGGGTCGTTTTTGGCTTTATTAAAAGCATTGATTTGTTCGACAGAATTAGGACACCGATCGGCTATATGATTAGGATCGTTGCATTTATAACACATCGGTTGGGAAGCTTGGTTCATTTGCTTCGATGAGAAAACGTTATCAAATTTTTTAATCATTACGTCAATCTTAGCTTCCAAAGCAAAGAAGATCCTATCGAGTGTGCGCTCGATTGTGAGTAAATTGATTTTTCGTTCGAACGTTCCCATTGGGACGACTTTTCAGCAAGGTTTTCAAGAAATTGCCAAGCATCGTCATGATGTTGGGCAAGAAAGTTGCCTTGGCACATTTATTCGAGCATGGTTCGTGAGTTATTTTCGAGTCCATCATATAAGATTTGGCAAATTTTCCATTTTTCGAAGTTATGATGTGGACATTTTATCAAAAGCTCTTTGAATCTTTCAAAATATTTTCTGAATGGTTCTTCCTTGAATTGATGAAAATTTACAATTTCGTTTCGGATTCTACTTGTTTTTTCCAAGGAGTAGAACTTTTTTAAGCAATCTTTTACGAATTCTTCCCAAGTTTTGATCGAGTTCGATGGTAAGCTGTACAACCATTTTTCAGCGTAATCCGTTAGAGCGAATGGGATTAATCGAAGTTTGATTCCATCATCGTAAATTTGTTGGAGTTTGATGGTTGCGCAAACTTGTTCGAATTTAGTCAAGAAAATGTATGGGTCATCGTGCTCGAAATTACTAAATTTTGGAAGCGTGGCAATATGGTTCGAGTGAATTTCGAAATGGTTACCCGTAGGGGTGGGTAACGTGATGCAAGATGGAATAGATACTCTATCGGGAAAGATTCTATCCATAAGAGTTCGAGGGGCGTTATCGTTCGCCATTTCGGGAGGATCGTCTGTTCGAGTTAAACGATTAGTTGTTGAGTCGCGAGTCCAACGATTTGTTGTTGTGTCACAAGTCCAAGTACTCATGCACAAGTGAAAGTCGAGAAGAGAAAGAAGTTAGAATCAAGTTTAGAGAATGAAAGAAGATTTGAAAAACGAACTGAAAAATTTATTTGTTTTTTTTACAAGGAAGTAAACTATTTACCAAGTGAAATTTATTTTCAAAAGAGAAGTTTGATTTTTGGCTTTTCAAATTTTTTTTAGATGTTTTTGTTTTTGTATTTTTTTTGAATTTTCGTACTTTCAAATATTTTCTAAAAGAAAAAAAAATGTTTTGGGAAATTTGATTTTTTGTTTTGTTTTTGTTTTTGAATTTTAATTTTTTTTTCTTTTTGAAAAGATTTTATATTTTTTTGGATTTTTTATTTTTTTTAAATATGCATGAACTAATGCAACTAAATGAATGCAAAAGACTTAATTACAATTTTCGGTCCTTAGTAGCTCCTAACCCAAAATTGTATAATCACACTTTGTCTTAAATCAACAAAAATATTTCTCAACCAGGTAACGGGTAGGGGTTACCGTGCACCACGAATCACCGTAGCAATGCAGCCGAAGGTTTAAGTACCTTCAGAGAAACAATTTAGTATAATATTTACGAATCACCATAATATTTATAACTGATTATTTCTTTTTCGTAGCCTAGACACCAAGAAATAAAATTCTTCAAAGAAGACAATTGTCAAGATACAATTAAGCCCTAGGTGAGCTCGCGACACCCTTAAGTCGAATGTCTAACCTTTATTATTAGTCAAATTCTACGATGAATGCGATTTGTGGGCTAAGGAAAGAGTGATGAAATCCCCTACCTTATGTGAATTGGGGTATTTCCCTTAGAAAAGAAAATAAGATGAGATGAATGGAAAACAAAAATTAAACGTGAATTTACACTGCAACTAAAATGAAGTTTGTTTTTGTTTTAAGATTTTGAAATTTATATATATATATATATATATATATATATATATATATATATATATATGCAAATGCAAGCAACCAACAATGCACTTCAAATAAAAACAAGGGAAAAGGCACGATACTAGAACACGCAGAATTATTGAACAAATATCTTAGAGCAACAATTTTTTTTAGCAAGCAAAGCAAGTCTTCTTTTGCTAAATTTCAGCTTTTGCAACCTTAAAAGAAATTAAACACAAAATATATACAGTTTATTTTTATTTTTTTAATATATAAGGATGGAACTTTAAATCAAAACAAATTGCGTAAAACAAAACAATTTTTTTTTCTTTTTAAAAGGATGAAACAAAACTAAAAACAAAGTAAGAAAAACAAATTAAGCAAACCCAATTTTTTTTTTAAAAAAACTAAACTAAGAAACTAAAACAAAAGTAAACAAGCAAATTTTTTTTTACTCAAACCCAAAACCCCGGCCCAAAAAGAAAACACACCTGAAGCTTTTATCGTTCCCACCAGAAATCAAACCCCAAAAAAAAAATCGATTCCTACACAAAAATTATAATTTGATTCGAAAAAAAAAATTAAATCGAATTTCCCACGATCAATTCGAGCCTCGTTCAAATCTTGTTCAAGCAAGTTCAAGTACAAATTCGCTCACTGATGTCGCGACAATTAAAATCGATATCGAGGGTGTTGTTGTGGTTCGAAGAAGCGATGTGATTGGTTGTACGATGGAATTGTAGGGGACTTCGGTGTAGTGGTAGTGGTACCGTAGTTCGTCGTTTACTTCAAGTCGATTTGTCCGTGATGGAGGTTTGGGTTGTAGCAGACGCAGAGGGTGTCATTTGAATTGGTTTTGGGTTGCAGAGTGGGTAATAGTGGAGATGGGGAACTGAAAAGGTAGGGATGATGGTCAGAGCTGGCGGTGCAAGTGTACGAGGATGGGTGAGTTGCTGTTTGAAATGCTTCAGGGGTGAGTTACAGGCTGATAGTAAGGCTTTAAGGGTAACGAAGATTGTTTCCAGTGGGGTATTTGGGACTGCTGTGTTCACGTAATGCAATGTTTACAAAAATTCACAGAGAGTATGTATTGTTCGTCAGTTGTTGTCTGCAGTTGTTTGTCAGTTGTTGTCTGTAGTTTTGTTTGGTGGCTGAGGTTGAGAGGTTGTTTGTTCAGAGCAGTGGAGAGAGGTATGTGCAGTTGTATGGTTGTGAAATGTGTTGTAGTGATATGTTGATCAGGTTGAAGTATTGAGTTTATGGAGATGGTGATGAGGTCAGTGAACTTTGATATGGTGGTGAATTCAAAGACAGGAAAAAGAGCAGTTGTAGATGATGGGTATGTGATGAGGTTATGTTGATCATAGGGGAGTAGAAAGTGTGACAGTGGATGGGTATTGACAGTTTTGGGTAGAGACAAATGGTTGCACTGTGCAAGTGATCAGTTGATGTTGTAGTTTGGATATAGCAAATGAATGGTGGTTACGGTGATTTTGTACGTTGAAGTTGGTCAGGTATATGTGCAGTAGTGTTGAATCTTGGTTTTTGGGCAATGAATGATATTGGGAGGTGTGTCTTGAATGGCAAGATGGAGTGTAAATTGTATGTAGGGAGATGATAGGAGATGTATGGTGAAACAGAGGTAGGGGAGTTTGTTTGATGCGAGTTTGTATGTAGGAGTTATAAATGTAGGAGTGGAGATAACTTGTATGACACAGTTGCAATGTTGTACATGGTTGCTGTGGTGAGTTGTTGTGGTAGTGGCAGACAGCAGAAGGATGCAGGAAAGGTTGAGACAGTTGAATGTAGTGTTTGTTTGTCAGAGGTATGTTTGTGGAGTGTGGTTGTAGGCAACTACATTGTTAAAAGTATGGAGGAGATGCAACTGGATGTGTTTGGCAGCGTGGCTGTGTATGTTGTTGCTGAAGTGAGGGTTTTGATGAACTGCACAGTGGTTCAGTGAGGGAATGAAGTATTGTAGATGAGTTAATGACAGTAGTGAGTATGAAGTTGTGGTCTTGTATGATGAAGGAGGATATGATGAGGCTGCAGCAAGTTGTTTTCGTGGAAGTTGCTTCGGTGGTGAATAGGATTGTTGATGGCAGAGAGGTGTTATGTGGTACTGGATGTTGATGGTAAGGCTGGGTTGGTGGTTGTGTGACAGTGTGGAGTAATGGGTGGTTGATGAAGAAAATGGAGAGGCAAGTTTGGAAGGACTGTCAGGGGAGCTTGTGACACAGGTGGAAATGAATGAATGTGGTTGGTAGTTGTATAATGTAGGGGTTGGTTTCAGAAATGTAACAATGACACAGAAATGTGAGAACAAAAAAAACAAAAAAAACACAAAATGACTGTAATAATTTTTTTTCTTTTTGAAAGTTATACAAATGAAAATTGTAAATGGTATGGAAAATGAAATGGAATTTTTTTTTTGAAATGAACTTGTGATGTTTTTTTAATAGGATATGCAATGCAATGGAAAAACAAACAAGGAAACAACACACACAGCAAAAATGCAATCAAAAATCACACAAATACACAATTTTTTTTATTTTTAGAATGCAAGTTAACGCACACAACAAACACACAATAAAATCAAACACAAAATAATTCGAAGAATAGAATCAAAACCAAAGAAAATTCTCCGGCAACGGCGCCAAAAACTTGTTTAACGGCGAATTTTCTATCGGATTAGAAAATCGCCGATAAATTTCAAATTAAAATTTACCGCAAGCGCACGGCGTACAGAAGTTAGTACGTGGTGAGTACAGGCCGATTCGTAGGGAATTGTTAGATTTTAAAAATCTCAAATTATACCAAATGGAGAGGAAATTGTTAACTACAAGCAAAATGAAGCTAAAACTAGAATTAAAATAAGATTAGAGAACAATTTAGAGGCAAATCCACTCTCGTATTTTTTTTTTAAATCAACAAACAAATAATTTATGATCTCTAGTTTTGATATTAAGTGAAATAATTGTTGCATTTATCATAAGTGTGTTTTATTTAGGTTATTAATTAACATAACTTAAAACATCAAACTATAATACAACAAATAAACCACTTATAAATTCTCAATAAAATGAAGCCAAAGCAAAAGCTATTTTAAGTATGATCTATTTACTATTGTAATTAGTAATATAGATCATCAAATTTTGTTTTTACTTTCATTTCAAAATCAAAAATCAATTAGCAAATGATGATGTAAATTGTGTTTATGTTGAATAAGAATAGCTCATTTGCAAAAGCAACATAAGCTATCAAACCCACTTGTATAAACTTACATCAAAATTCACTTTCATGAAGCACAAATTAAAGAGATCATAAATCATAGAGATGTTGAAATTACATAAAGTTAGAGAGCTTCATTACCTCTAAATTGAAGGGGTTTAGCTACTCATTTATGTTATCAAATCAACACTTGTAAATTTCAACATTAAAAAGCAAGGAGATAGAACTAAGCAAAGGAAGAAAGAGAGATTAACTACTAACTACTTGCATAAAAAACAAAGCTATACTACTTGCATGAATGTAAATCTAAGCTATAAACATGAAAAGAGAGAAAGCATAGAAAACATCAACATAAAAGTAAATAAATACAAGTAGAAAAGAGAAGAGAAAGAGGCTAGAAAGCCATTTTTATTTCATGAAACATAAAGCTTACAACTTGCATTTTAATTTCCTAACTAATTTGAAAGAGTAGAAGATATTTACATGTACATAAGAGGGCTATTTATACATGCATAAAATCCTAATTCAATTTTTATGGTGCTTCCCAAAATGCCATTTAGGAAGTGTGGCCATCAAGTAACCATTAGTCACTAATTAATCCATCATTAAAAGTGCATGAAGCTTTAACCTCCACTTGGTTGTCCATTAGCTTCTAATTGTAGATTTAGGTAAGTGGGTGCGGTCCTCCATTATCATGAGCTTGAATTATTTCCTCTTCATTCCTTTGTATTCCCTTGTGCATGCACATATCTTCATGAAACCCTCTCCCATATGCATCCAATTTCCTATAAAAATTATGAAAAATTTCCAAGTAAAAAGTCTCAAATTAATACGTGCACAAAAAGGACTATTTTTCCACTGAATGAAGATGAATATATGATGATTAGAAAATAATTGAATTTTGGTTTTAAACATGTCAAAATGCCCAAATATGATATTTATTTAAATAAAAATAGATAAAATATGGATGTAAATATATTCATATTTACGTGCACATCACAATACATAGCAACATATCAGCAAAAACGGGTAAATTATAGTACTTTAAAATGAAAGGGTTGAGATAATTACTTATTTTTGTAACCTTATGCATATTTATGATCTCAAAGTATCTGTTTGTGTAACCAACGTCATACAAGTTTCCTTGTTCAAGTCTATTTCCATTTCCATCATTTTCTCGTACAAAGGAGGCTATTGTGAAAAAGATCAATCCTGGTGAATTTCTTGGGGTGGTAGGGGGGCATTTCTGGCATTTTCCTATCTAGTAATAATTGACTTATCAAGTATGGATTCAATAAATGCAGGTACCTTCAGTGGCAATGTCCAATGATACACCATTTACCCGTATCAAAATAGTAATAAGCATGGTTGGTAATAACCGTTTCAGTTTCAGGTATAACAGAACATGGTATCAGTTTTTGCATTCTATCAGTATCAGTATCAGTTTTGGGTATGACAAAAATTAGTACCAGTTCGTACATGTTGTAGTATCGGTTTGAGGTATAAATCAATATAAAATATAGACATAGCAAAACTTCACGTGTAAGAAAAGTTAAATAAAGCTAATTTTTACAACATATCGTAGTTTTTAAAACAAACTGACATAATTTCAACCAGTGTTTATATCTACATTAAAACAAAGCTAAATTCAATTAGTTCTAACACAACATCTCAAATGTATATTGGTTGAACAGAACATCACAACAGTTTTTACAACAAATTCACTTCTTTGTATTTTCTTCTTCTTCCAGTCTTGACATGAACTTGGCTAAATTCCAGCATTGATCATTGTACGTCAATATCTCATATACAATTCTTGCTCTTATTTGCAACATTTGTTCATGTTTTATTTTGATCGGTATTCGACTTCTGTTCATTAATATGATGAATATCATGACATATATCAGCCAACCTTATTTAAAGAAAAATATATTGTTACTCTCAATTTGCATCACTTGTAGTATCAGGCATGTAACAAATATATTACATTTTATTTAATAGATAATGGTGAAAACAAATCATATGCATTGAAATAAAATAATTAACAATTTTAGTATCAATGTTAGCATTAGTTTTAGTATCGGTTTTTGTGCCTATAGAGTTGGGGAAAAATCCCTCAAGATCGCCTTAGGAACAACAAACCCAACCTTGCGGAAAAACAAATAGGACCGGACTGATGGTGAGGCAAAACAAAACAATAGATAGTCACCAGCTAAAAGCAATCAGAGATCAAGCAATAAAATAAAATAACACACGTGATTTATAGTAGTACCACTACCAGAAGGAAGTGTACATCCACTTGGGGAGATGAGATTTTGATACTTTCTAAGAGGAGAAAATTTTACAAGATTGATAATGGAGAAAAAGAATAAGAAATACAACTGAGAGAGATAATTCTACTCATGCTAATCTTTTCTTTATGTAGATATTATTACTTGGGTTTGAAGTAATTGTTTTCTGGTCATAAATCAGTGCCTCATTAATTCTCCTTTTCATACAGGAAACATTTATCCGTTTTATTTTCCATTTTCCCCCAATTTACATGCGCCTGATAAGATTCCTTCTTTAATCAGCTAATTAGGGAATTAATTGATTACCTCAATCTCCCCAAAATTATTCTTCTTTTCACGTAGGTAATTTATTACTCTCTTTAATGCTATTAAAGAGGCAATATATATTTGAGTAATAATCTCAAATATCTTTCAAATCTTCTGCAATTAGAAATATTGTATCACTGAAATCAACAATATCTTCCAAATATTCTGCAATTGAAAATATTGTATCACCAAATCTTACAATCTCCACCTTGATACTATATTTCCTCGCAAGCCTATCAACTTCACATACATCCTCTTACTCCAAGTAGCTCTCGGACAAGACACCACAGATACTTTCTCAATGAGCTTTGACATAGCAATCACCCATTGCACTTTGTCAATGTACTCTAGCAAGGCCATCGCCTACCAACAAAGTGTTAAAAGTACCCTCCCTAAGTAGGACCTAAAACAAACATCTCCATCTACCAACTCACTCTCCCCCGTGCCACCCTGTGGCACCTAGCACTTCACTGAGAGAATCAACTTCGAGCAATTCTTGAACTTTGCAACGTGTAATGACTTGGTAAACATATCCGCTGCATTCTCCTCTGTGTGAACCTTCTAAAGACGTACAAGCTCTTCATCCATAGAGATAAGAAAGGACTCTCTCAACTCAATATGCTTCGTCCTTAAGCTGAAAGCCAGATTTTCAGCTAAGTGAATTGCACTTTGGCTATCATAATTCACTTCTATACCTTCGTACAGGAAGTCCAAGTCACACAAAAAATGCTTCAAGTAAAGCACCTCCTTAGCTGCGTCAACCACAGCTATAAGCTCTGCCTCTATAGTAGACAACGCCATAATTGTCTACAACCTCTCTCTCCAACTAATAGTTGTCCCACCAATGGTGAACACATAACCTGAGGTTG
The DNA here is from genome assembly GCA_030737815.1 of Allium fistulosum. Classification (NCBI taxonomy): domain Eukaryota; kingdom Viridiplantae; phylum Streptophyta; class Magnoliopsida; order Asparagales; family Amaryllidaceae; genus Allium; species Allium fistulosum. The sequence continues at coordinate 449,138,853 of CM060903.1, forward strand.
ACTTCCTTCGATCAATATCACCGGCATAGTCAGAATCACAAAATCCAACCAAGCTGAAATCTCTATCTCTGCTGCCAAAGACAAGCCTATGGTCTGGAGTCCCTCATGATATCTGAAAATATACTTCACTACCTTCCAATGTGTCTTTCCTGGATTTGACATGAATCCTCTCACCGATCCAACTGCTTGTGCAATGTCAGGCCTAGTGCAAACCATGGCATACATCAGACTACCAACTGCACTCGCATAGGGAACCTTCTCTATATAAGCCTTGTCCTTCTCCGAGATCGGGGAGCCTTTACTAGAAAGCAGTATGTGCAAAGGCATGGGTGTGCTAATTGCCTTTGTTCCTTCCATGCTAAACCAAGCAATCACTTTCAGCATATATTCTTTTTGATGAGCCTCAAAAGTCCAAGCTTCCCATTCCTTTGGATTTCCATACCCAAAATCTTCCTTGCTTCTCCATGGTCTTTCATCTTGAATTCCATCTTAAGCTTCAACTTCAAACAATCAATTTAAGCTTTATCCTTGGAAGCAATCAAAATATCATTCACATAAAAAAGTAAATACACCCAATATCCATTCTTCAAATGCTTTAAGTACACACAAGCGTCTTTGATGCTACGATCAAAACCAAGTGAAAGCATAAAAGAATCAAACCTCTTGTACCACTGTCTAGGCGACTGCTTAAGTCCATACAATGATTTCTTTAGCTTGCAAACCCAATTCTCTTTTCCATCTATGACATATCCATTTGGTCGCTTCATTTAAATGGTCTCATCTAAGTCTTCATGCAAGAAAGTAGTCTTCACATCAAGTTGCACCAACTCCAAGTCATGAGTGGTAACTATAGCAAACAAAATATGGATTGAGGCGTCTCTCAATACAGGAGAAAAAATATCATCATACTCCAATCCCTTCCTCTATGAAAACCCTTTAGCAACAAGTCTAGCCTTGTATCTTCCATCATCCTTCACCTTGAACACACACTTGCAACCTATGGCTCGACTTCCTTAGTGCACATCCACTTCGAACTGTCACATGACTTCAAAGCTTCATCAAAGTCAAAGGGCTCCTTATGAACCACATATAGGGCATAATCAAACTGATCACTAAGGCCATGGTTTGCATACTACCAATCACCATACCTCTTAGGCGGCCTAATAGTCCTACGATTGGCCTGAGTAGGTACAACTTTGCCTAAACTTCTTTCAACTCCACCTTGAACTGAACTTCCTCTAGTCTCATGCACATTACCAATACTTCTAAAAGGCACATGTGGACTACTCTGTGATGTCACATCAATTACATCTATGTCACTCTCAACAGCATCAATAGCTCAACTACTAAGCTGTAAAATAGGAACCTCTTCCATATCCTTAGGCCTATCAGAAACATCTGATGTGGGGGGTAAGTCTTCCTTAGGATTGAACATTACTGACTCATCAACAGTAACATGTCTGGAATGAACAATCTTATTATGAACAGGGTGCCAAATACGATACCCTTTGATACCATCTGTGTATCCCAAGAGGATGCCCTTATATGCTCTAGCCTCCAACTTATCATCACCTGTATGGTGAACATACATAGGACAACCAAAAATACAAAATTAACTAAGTTACATAGATTTACCTCTTCACTTCTCTCCTAGAATCTTCCTACCTATGGCTGAGCATGGAATCCGATTAATAATATGCACCACAGTCGATAATGCCTCAGCCCATAAGCCTCTAGATAAACCTGCCATCAATCTCAAGCAACGAGCCTTCTTAAGTAAAGTCCTATTCATCCTCTCAGCAACCCCATTGGATTGTGGATCACCTGGTGTAGTGAAATGTCTCTTAATGCCATGTTGTCTACAAAAGTCGAGGAACTCCCAGGACAAACTCGTTGTCATTAACAGATCTTAGCACCTTCAACTTAGTACCAGATTTGTTCTCAACAAGCACCTTCCAAGCCTTAAACATCTCAAAGCTCTCTGATTTGGTCTTCTTCACATACACCCAAACTTTCAGAGAAAAGTCATAAATAGAAGAGATAAAATACTTCGCTCCCCCAATTTAAAGCAGTAGCTACTTGTCCCCAAACATCTATATGCACATAATCCAGTACCCTCTTTGATCTATGGAGTCTAACTCCAAAGGATACCTTAGTCTACTTACCTAACACACACTCAAGGAGGAAATCCAACTTGTTGAAGTCACCTTTGACCATCTTCCATCTTCGAAGCAACTCTAAGCCCTTCTCAGAAATATTACCCATAAGGATTGCACTTCCATCTCAGTCGAGTAAAGAACTGAAGTAATCCCTATTAGGCGTCATATGAAAAGATGCCCCTGAATTAAGAACCCAATGGTTTGAAACATCTGATACCGCTACAAATAACACATCATTGAATACAGCTTTCTCCACTGCAAACGATGAAGAACCATCTTCTTCCTTCTTCCTTCTTCCTTCTTTCAATCTCGGTAGTCTCTTTTCCAATGGCCTTGTTTCTTACAACGGTGACACTTTCCATCCTAAGATTTTCCTCTATAATTATTACTGGGCTTTCTAGATTTGGAACGCCCCTTAGAGTTCCAATTCTTCTTCTCCTACCTCCTCTCTCAGCAAATAGGCCTTGGCTACTACTTCCTCCTCTACCTTCATCTGTCTCCTTATCTGATCCCTCAAGTCCTTAGATAGAATACCCGACTTCACATCTTCAACGGTCAAAGTATCTCTTGCAAAGATAAGGCTGTTTGCGAAAACTGTGTAACGCTCCAGAAGGGAACACAAAAGCATCATAGCCATATGCTCTTCATCTACCTTTAAATCCACAATCTTCATCTTCATCACTAAATCCTTGAAGAAACCCAGGTGCTCTTTGATAGAAGTACCGTCTCTTATCCTCATGGTGAAAAATGTCTTCAACAAAATTAGACGGTTAGTCAAAGATTTCTTCAGATAGAGATTTTTCAACTTGGTCCAAATGCCGTTCGTAGTAGTTTCACCGCTAATCTTAGAAACAACATTTTCTTCCATAGCTAATGGCAAAGTAGTAAACACCTATTTTTCCATCTCCTTCTTTTCCGTGGCTGAAATTTCATTCGTCAACTCCTCAAGAGCAAACACCATAGGATGAACTTCGTTTCTCATCAGAACATCTTTCATCCTCCATTGTCACTTCTCGAAGTCTTTATCACCATTCCAATTCTCTATTGCTAAACTAAATCTAGATGCAATATAGGTCCCTCTAACATGGGGTCTTGGTACAAAGTTGGAGTCTCCTCATCTCTTGCCATAATGCCTAACACCCTTTCTCAATCAACCTTGTTGCTCTGATACTAGACTGTTGGGGAAAAATCCCTCAAGGTTGCCTTAGGAACAAAAAACCCAACATTGCGGAAAAACAAATAGGACTGGATTGATGGTGAGGCAAAACAAATAACAAATAGTCACCAGCTAAAACTAATCACAGATCAGGAAATAAAAGAAAATAACGCACGTGATTTATAGTGGTTCCATTACCGCAAGGTAGTGTACATCCACTAGGGAGAGGAGATTACAAGATTGATAATGGAGAAGAAGAATAAGAAATACAACTGAGAGAGATAATTCTACTCATGCTAATCTCTGCTTTTATATAAAGATTATTACTTGAGGTTGAAGCAATTGATTTATGGTCATAAATCAATACCTTGTTAATTCTCTTATTCATACAGGAAACGTTTATCGATTTAATTTTCCAGTTTCCTCCTATTTACATGCACCTGATAAGATTCCTTCTTTAACCATCTAATTAGGGAATTAATTGATTACCTCAATCTTTCAAAATAATTCTACTTCTCACGTATGTAATTTATTACTCTCTTTAATGCCATAAAAAAGGCAATATATAATTTGAGTAATTATCTCAAATATCTTTCAAATCTTCTGCAATTTGAAATATTGTGTCATTGAAATCAATAATATCTTCCAAATCTTCTGCAATTGGAAACATTGTATCACCAAATCTTATATGTAGTTATCACTTTTAAGATCTGTGATAGTTGTTTCGTTTCAGTTTTGATTATATGTAGTTTTAGTATCAGTTTTGTGTATGTTGGTATCAGTTTTGTGCCTATAGATATCAGTTTGTCTGCCTGTGGGTATCAGTTTTGGTCTAAAGTAAATCTTTCTAGAAATAAAAGAAAATAGCTTCTGTATCAAGTGAATTCAATTCAATGTACTAAGCATATAAAGATGTATGATACTTTATATAAAACATTATAAGGCAAACATATAACAAGTTCTAAGTATTAAGTAAGTATCATTTCAATATTACTATTTGTTTCAGTTCTAATATCAATTTTGTTATCAGTAGGTATCATTTTTAACAAAAAATAGCTTACATAACTGATACTTAATGTGCATATTTAATTGATGCATTTCATTTGGCTTCACTTCCATATCTTGTATATTGTTGTTTTTCCATAGTTCTTGCCTGATTTCTTTAACTTCTTTTCTCTTTAAAGACAAAACAATGCAAAGTTAGTTAATGTTTACTTTGTTTCAATTATAATTATTTTTTTTGAAAAATATATCATACCAATTTCATTGCTTCTTTCAGACTAGGGTTGTTTCTTTCATTTGATCTTTAGGACATAAAGAATCTACGCGACACCATTGCATTTTTAATACCTTAGTTATCGATTTTGATGATAACAACCTTGATAACAATAAAAATACAGAAATGTAGTTACTAATGTTTTGTGAAGTTATATAATATATATTGCATGATATTACACAGGTGTTGAACCGAAGACTGTATAATATAAAAGACTAAAGAGATGGACATGAAGAGCATGAGTACAAACGACAAGATATGAAGATCTCAAGATTATAATTTACTGTATAAAGTCATAGTATATTGTTAAAGTCTCTAGTAGGAATCTTTGATCTCTATCTCTTATATTATTATCTTTTATATTTTTAAAATAAAATAAATTTTCAAAATATTTTTAAAAATATTTTACAAATGTTTTTCAAAGTTCAAAATGTTCATAAATAATTTAAAACCATTTTACAAAGTATCAAAATATTTTACAAAGTATAGGATTTTCAAAACATTTCAAAAGAATAAGTTTTCAAATTCAACATATAAATGTCAAGATACGCCTAGATGATATGTCGATATACATGCCGCCAAATGGTTTTTCAAATTTGGAAAAGAAGCGTCTATTCGTCACAATTGTTCAGGAACAGACACATCTGTTTATTCACTATATAAAGAGGAGTTCAAACGAACTTTTTGATGGTTGTTAACTTATTTTCTTCCCTCCTCTTACTCTTTTGAAAACTCCATTAAAAATATACTATATTCTCTTCAAAATCATATATAATCAATTCAAATTTTATTGTATAATTCATTACTACATTTTTACTGTTTTGGAATCACCTCTCTAAAATCAAAGTTCAAAGTGCTATACAAGAGGCTATAGGATCCATTGTATCCAAAGTTCAAGAAATTATCTTTGGAAAAACCATCAAACTCTATTCTTATTTACTTGGGTGTGCTTACAGTCCGTTCAAATCAAATGGGTGTTCTTGGTAGCCCGAAAATCTAAATAGATGTGCTTATAGCCCGTCCAAATCAAGTTGGTATACATTAAGCCCGAAAAATCAGAGGGTGTGTTTCGTAGCCTCGAAATCAAGATTGCAATTGGATTTGCCTTCTGCCCGTTTAAAGATTGGAATTTGAGAAGAAATCTGTATAAGCAATTGTATAGGACTAGATGTAGGAGAAATCTGAACTAGTATAAAATCCATGGTGTCATCTCTCTAACTCTTTACTTTGCTTTATTGCTTTTATTTTTATCTATAGTTAAATATCTGACTGTTTAATAATATAATTCTATATTGTTAATTTGGAATTTAATATTTAACCTGAAAGAAATTTAAAAAGATTTACAAAAATTAGAAAACATTGTTCACCTCCTATAGTGTTTAATTAGCCTTAAGATCCAAAATTCCACAACCCATATTTGGTATTTGAGCATTAAGTTTTCAAAAACTCGTAATTTGATTCTTGAAAAGTTTTAATGGCTAGCAACACCATTATTACAATAGTTAACACTTTTTTCGAATGACAGTCTACTACTAGACCTCTACTTTTTAATGGCAGTAATTACATTTATTTTTCATGTATGATGAAGATTTATTTACAGTCTAATGGTTAATATATATGGAATGTTACACAAAATGAGTACACTGAACCCCAAACTAATTTTGCACAATGGATTACTGACCAAAAGGAACTTGCACGGAATAATTCTAAAGCCATGAATATTTTATTTTTTAACTAGATAAAAATGAATTTAATAGATTATTTATTTGTAAGTCTGAATATGAAATTTGGAGAATACTACAAGTAACACATGAGGGAACTAGTAAAGGTAAACAGACCAAAATTTCCATGTTAACTATTTAGTTTTTGAAAGTATAAAATGAATCCAAATGGGTCTATTTTTGACATGTACTATAGATTTCAAGATATAGTGCATTCAGTAGTAGCATTGGGCAAAACCTTTTCAGAAGAGGACCAAGTTAGAAAAATCCTAAATTCACTCTCTTAAGAGTGGCATTAAAAGAAATTAGCAATAGAAGATGCTAATCATATTAGTACTCTAAAAATTGAAGAGTTAATACGCAATTTAATGTCCTATGAAGAATAATTTTTGGGCAGAAGAGAAAGCAAGGCAATAGAAAAGAATTCAATGCTTTCAATAAAATAACCGATGAACAAGGTTCGGATGATGACAATGACGAAGAAATTGCTTTCATGACCAGAAATTTCAAAAAGTTCATGGAATATAGAAAGATGAAGAACTATCGAAGACCTGAGAACAAGAATCCTCGAACTGGAATTGTAATCAGATCTTTCAACTACGATGAACTCGGTCATCTACAAAGAGACTGTCCGCATTCGAATGAAGAAAAGATCTCACCGGTTACTGATTCATCCAAAAAAAGAAAAAGGGCTTACACAGCAACATTAATGATTCGGATATTTCCTCAAGCGACAATGAACCAGATAGTGAGAAAGCAAAAATGTGTTTTATAGCAATAGTTGATTAATCAAAAAAGATCAAAGAAAAGGAGCGAAAAGCGGTACTTTTTATATTTAAATTGTTTTGGGTGCTTTTAGGAATAACATATAGATTAATAATAATATTGGATGAATATGAGTATATAGATATATATATATATATATATATAGGGATATTTTATATAGTTTCATGTTCTGAAATTATGGCCTATATGTCAACATACATAGACCATATAGTCGACATACCTGCCAGAAATTTGAAATTTCATTTAAAAATTCAAAATTCCGTCTCTTTTTGCACTTACTCCGATGTTTTGAAAAGCCATCTTTTTGAACAAAGAACATGACTCTTCACTCTCTATTAATTCAATCTATCTCTATCTATTCATTTACTCCCTTTATTTCAAATATCTTTTCATTCTCTTATCTCCTCATAGTCTCAAAAATGGCCTCCTCAAGTCAAACTCCTAAAATTATAAGGTTCTCTAAGAGAACCCAAGGTTTTATCTTCAATGAAAAAGAAGCCATTGATACATATATGGAGTATCCTACTTCCTAAAAAGTTTTTCCCAAAAGATTTTCCAAATTTGAAGATTTTCCCTCTTATGGTCTTTAAGATCTTTGCGTTCAAAATGAATTTTTTTGTTTAATCGACTCTTCTTAAAATGATTTGTTTATTATCTGGATTTGGTCAAAATGTTTATGCAAATTTAAATGGAAAAAATTTTCAAGGAGAAGAGGGATAAATTTGAAGTAGTGTAAAGGGCACTCGAATCTTTTAAATTGTGAAGTTTTGGGTCATGTACTTGGATGCAAATCTCATGGAATCAACCTTTCCACTTTTCAAATTGACGACCAAAATCGTGAAGTTTTTTAGACATTTTCGAAAGTGATGAAGAATTTGATTTTAATCACAAGAATCTTCAACCAAAATCGAGACTTATGTTTCTCATGTTATAGCAAAGTATCACTTCGAGGACGGATAATTACAATAACCCTACTCAAACAGTTTTTAAAGCTCTTTTCGCCATTTATAGAAACTATGACATCAATTGGGCACAAGTCATCTTAGATGACTTTGTTTAAAACAACATTTGTAGACATTAGAACACACTCTACCATTATGTGTATCTCTCTAGAATTTTCATATATTTTGATGCTGATTTAAAAGGAGAGCAAATTCTATCTCGAAAAGTTTTTGATAAGGCAAACATTTCTCTCATGCACATTCCACCTTATTTTGAACCATATAAGACTCTTACCGAGAAGGAAGAAAGATTAGCATATGAAGTGAAGCGTGAAATTCAACAAGAAGAAGATTAAGAAGGTGATGAAATGGATGTAGAAGAGGAAGATGAGGAGTAAAAAGTGGATACTTCTTTAGAAAGTTTCGACAAGCCATCTCACCCCTCGAACAAAGAGATTATAAGGAACCAAGAGAAGCTTCTTAAAAACCAAAGAAGTTTAAATGTTCCTTTAGTAAAACATTCAATTCTCTTTCCAACAAAGTGGACAAATACATTGGAAAGGTCATTCGCAAGCTTGGTGGGAATTCATCGTCATCATCTACATCTTTATAAGCCTATCTAGTTATTTCCTTATGATATCTAGTAATGTATTCCTTAGAAATATGTATTTTTAGTTTAATTTCTTGTATTTCTTTTAAATCCATGTACTTTTCTATCACCAGTAATGAAATCTTATTCTTGTTGTTACATATAGTTCTAATAGTCTCTGGAAGTTATAAACATATAATAGTATAAGTTAAAAACAAAAACTATGACAAAAACAAAAGTTTTGCATTTTCAGGTGTATGTCGACATACGTAAAAAGTATAGGTCGACATATATGAGCCATTGGGAAATTTTTTTAAATTTTAAATAAAATAACTACCATCTATCCAACCTTTCCAAATGACTTTTCACTCCTACATAAGCCTATTTCTTCCAAAAAAAATCCACTTATCATAATATTCTCTATTATCTTTTCATATCCAAACAGTTTTCCAACAAAATGTCTTCTTCACACCAAAAGTTATGTGAAAACCCTAAACAAACACTTCAATCTTTCAAGGATATTCTTACATTTATCTTATGAGATTAAAGACATTTAGAGTTAAGTCAAATGCAGATGATCAAAGAGCAAGAAAAGCATTTCAGTGCCCTTCGATGGATGATCTCTTCCTTAATCAAAGATGATCTAACCAACAACCCAGAATGCTCTATCAACAAAGATAAGAAAGTTTAGGTTGCCATCAAAGTAGATCTAACCTTTGAATCCGACAGTTGGGTTGAAGTTCCTAGGAATGTCAAGTTTTCCACGTATCTTGCGTAAGTGTGTGTATTAATTAGATTTGGATTTATTCAATTGGATTTGTCTGATATAGTTTGGATTTGATTGTATCGATATGTGGATTTGTTTGATTTGGTTTGATTGGATGCTTGGATTGATAATATGATATTTATAAACTGAATTTAAATTAATAAAAATAGTTTGTGTTATCTCATTATGTCATCATATAATTATCATGCTTCAATATCATATTACATCATGTTTAGTATGCTTTAGTTATTATAGTACTTAATTATTGATTTTGTCTCTATAGTTTCTAAATATTTGATTTAGAGGGAGTTTTTATTTTTCATCCATTTTTGCTGTTGACAAAGGGGGAGAAAAATATAAAATACACACACACACATATGCATATATTCAAGGGGAGTTATCTAACTCAGAGGGAGTTATATCATATTTTATATACAGGAATATTTAATGATTATCATCATAAAAAAGGGAGATTGTTAATACCTTAGTGTTGATTTTGATGATAAAAACCTTGATAATAATAAACATACATTCATATAAAATATATATTAATGTTTTTCCAAGCTATATAGTATATAAACCATGATATTATGCAGGTGTTGAATCGAAGAATGTACAGTATAAAAGACTCAAGTGATGAATATAAAGACTCATAAGTACAAAGACCAAGATATGAAGATCTCTAGACTATAATATAGTTGTATAGAGTCATAGTATATTGCTAAAGTCCCTGGTAGCAATCTTTGTTCTCTATCTCTTATATTTCTATCTTTTATATTTTTAAAACAAAATAAGTTTTCAAAATATATTTAAAAATATTTTATAAATTTTTTTTGAAGTTCAAAATGTTTATAAACTATGTTAAAACAATTTTACAAATTATCTAAATATTTTACAAAGTATAGGATTTTCAAAACATTTTAAAAGAAACAAGTTTTCAAATTCAGCATGCATATGTCAACATATGACCAGATGATATGTCAACATACATGCCGTCAAATGGTTTTTTGAATTTTGAAAAGAAGTGTCTATTCATTGCAATTCTTCACGAACAAACTCGTCTGTTTATTCATTATATAAAGGTGAATTCGAACGGATTTTTTGTTGGTTATTAACTTACTTTCTTTCCCCCTTTTACTCTCTTGAAAACTCCATTAAAAATATACTCTATTCTCTTCAAAATCATATAGAATCAATTCAAACTTTATTGTATTAATTCAAAACTACTTTCTTACTGTTTTGGAATCATCTCTCTCCCAAATCAAAGATCAAAATGCTGTCCAAGAGGCTATAGGATCCATTGTATCCAAAGTTCAAGAAATTGTCTTTGGAAATACCATCAAACTCTATTTGGTTTTTTGGGTGTGCTTGTAGCCCGTTCAAATCAAGTTAGTGTGCTTGATGGCTAGAAAATCTAAGTTGGTGTGTTTGTAGCCCGTCCAAATCAAGTGGGTGTACCGTGAGCTTGGAAAATTAGGAGAGTGTGTCTTGTAGCCTCAGAATTGAGATTGTAATTGAGTTTTCCTTCTACCAATTGAAAGATTGGCATTTGAAAAGAAATATGTACAAGCAATTGTATGTGACTAGATGTATAAGAAATCCAAACCAGTATGAAATCTCTGGTGTCATCTCTCTAACTTTTTACTTTGCTTTATTGCTTTTATTTTTATTTGTGATTGCATCTGTGACTGTTTAATAGTATAACTCTATGCTATTAATTTGAAGTTTAATATTTCACTTAAAAGAAATTTAAAAATGTTAGAAAACACTATTCACCCCCCTCTAGTGTATTATTAGCCTTAAGATCCATAATTTTGCCACCCACATGCATTGTAGGATATATCAATGTTACCAATGTCCAATGGTCTTCACAATGTAGAGGGAAACAAATTACATCTGCATATTTACTTCTTATGACTTCTACTAGTAAAGGCAGGACTAAATGTCTTTTAATAATTTCTACATTAGTGACTAGCCCTTTTTGTTGAATACAAAAATCAGTTACAATTCGATGTATGTAGCAGTTATTATTTATTTGCATATTAAAGTTCTATTTACCATCACTGTTGTCGTCATTGCATAGTTATGCTCTGTCGCCCCACATTTTGATATATACTAATCGACTATCTATGTTAACAATAGGAAATTGTAAGTTTTTACTATTGGTGAAGCAATATTAAATTTTACATAGTATTAGTAATGTTAACAGTGGCAGTATACATTGAAAATTATAAAAATAACTAAGCGTCAACTTTAATCAAACATCTTCTAGGTATCATTATTGCATTGATTTGGTATCAGTTTTGTCATACATGATAGTCAAAATAGTTTCTAAAATTAAATATCACTAAGTTTTATCAAACAGAAACTAGGTATCGTTTTTGCATATTTTTTTGGTATCGGTTTTGATATAAATTATAGTCAAAATAATTTATTAAATAACTAGAAGTTAACTGCAAACAAACAGCTACTAAGTATCAGTTTTGCATTATTTTGTTATCACCGTTTTCATACATGACAGTCAAATAAATAATTAAAATTACAGAGCATCAACTTATATCGAATAGAAACTAGGTATCATTTTTGCAAATATATAGGTATCGGTTTTGATATAAATAACAGTCAAAATAATTTTTAAAGTAAGTAAGCATCAACTCCAAACAAACAGTTACTAGGTACCAGTTTTGCATTATTTTGGTATCACTTTTTTCATACGTGACAATCAAATAAATTATTAAAATTACAGAGCATCAACTAATCAAACAAAAACTAGCTAGGTATCATTTTTGTGAATAAATTGGTATCGTCATATAAATAACAGTTAAAATAATTTATAAAGTAAGTGTCAACTCCAAACAAACAGCTACTAGGTATCAGTTTTGCATTATTTTGGTATCATTTTTGTCATACATGATAGTCAAATAAATAATTAAAATTATAGAGCATCAGCTTTTATCAAATAGGAACTAGGTATCAGTTTTGTTACAAAAAAATAGTTAAAATAATTTATAAAATAATCGAGCATGAATTCCAATCAAACAGCTACTAGGTATCAGTTTTGCACTATTTTGGTTTTACTTTTGTCATACCTGACAATCAACTAAATAGTTAAATTTACAGATCATCAACTTATATCAAACAGAAACTGGATATCATTTCTGCATATATATAGGTACCAGTTTTGTTATAAATTACACTCAAAATATTATATAAAATAACTAAGCATGAATTCCAATCAAACAGCTACTAGATATTTAATTTTGTCATTATTTTGATTGGAAGCAGTATTGTTAAGTAAAAAAATAAATTTATGTACCTATCCATCTGTGAAATTTCCTACAAAAACATAACAGAGCATATCTTTAGTTATTATGCTTCCTCCTCTAATCGTGTTCTTGTCCTCCCATGATACTTCACTGTTATAAAAAAATAGAATTAAGTAATTAAAGCTACTTTAACATGTGGCATTAGCATCAATATTTATAAACTTACTTTTGTGATCCTGTTAGAGCAAAGAAAGTTTTGATTACATCTTGTTGTTCTTTATTCAATAGTGTAAGCATTTGCAGTGTGCTAGTCGTAAATATGCAAATGTCGGTTCTATTACAGTAATTGGCTCTGGGTGGATTCTTTTGTTCTTTCTTCTTTAATGTCTTTGTTTTTTTAGTTTTTGGTTTTTTTTTGTTTTTTTACTTGCTGACCATAATCGAAGCTATCACTTTCTTTTCTTTTTCTGGTTCTTTATTTTAGTCTTTGCATATAAGAAGCTGGTTTGTCACTATTTTCTTTCTTCTTTGATAAACAGGTTTTATCAGTTTCTTTGATAAACAGGTTTTTTTAGTTTTTGGTTTTTTTTTGTTTTTTTTACTTGCTAACCATAATCGAAGCTATCACTTTCTTTTCTTTTTCTGGTTCTTTCTTTTAGTCTTTGCATATAAGAAGCTGGTTTGTCACTATTTTAGTCTTGTGAGTCATAGAGTTTGAAAGATAAAGGCATGAAGTCAGGTGCTGAATCATGGTGGGGTATGATTTGGCTCTTGATAGTGGTATCTTCTTCTATGTTTTGAGCCTCTTATGTTTCTTTTTGTACCATCTTATCTTGATTTGTTGGGAAAACTATCATTTATTTAATCCACCATGTATGCGCTTTCTTTTGTTGTCTCCATGAATGTTCTTGATTTATTTTGAGCACTTTTTCATGCATTTTAGTTGTTTTTCCGACTCTATGCATGTATTGTCCTTTTCAATTGCTTGGTGGACTTGTTCTATATAAAGCTCAGTAATTGTTTCTTCATTTTGTTCTTTATTTTTTCAGGTGTTGTTTTCTTTTCTTAATTTTCTATTTCAGTGTCTATAGGTTAATTTTCATCTGATGTAAAGTCAACTTTATGCATAGTGTGTAGTTTTCTACTTCAGCCTCTGAGTTTCTTTCTTCATTCTCTTAAAATCTTGATTTCAATTCTCTCATTTCCCATTTCAATTTCAAATTTTCCTTCTCAACTTCTAACCTCGTCTTCTTTTCCTTCTCCAATTGCTCCTTTGTTCTTTTAGCTTCATCTTTCAAATCTTTTATGTGCATTTGCAAGACTCCAATGCTTACATCTTCTTCAAATGATCCAAAAGTTTGTTTGGCTTCTTTAAGTTTTCTTTTCTTGCCTTGCTTTTCTTTTCCTTTTTTGCTTAATTGTCATGTTGTTGATGTTGTTTGAAGAAGCCTTACTTCATGGGGAATAATATCATTTATTTCTTTCACCAGTATATAATTTATAGGAGAATTTTTTATTAGTTTTCAACTGATACTAAGTATAATATTTTGTTATTACTGGTTTTTTAATAGAAGAAAAAAGTACGATACTATGCAGATGTGTAAATTGATACTATGCAATGTTAAAAATAATACCAAGTATCATAGTGTTCTATAACTGATACTGTGCAGAGGGAAAATAGATACTATACAGAGGCAAGAATGATACTGTGCAAAGAAAATAATGATACCAAGTATTGAAAGTGATACTATACAGAGGTAGCAACTAATACTATTCAGAGGCAAAAATGATAGTAAAAGAAATGTAGTGCCAAAATTGATTCTAAGTAGTAAATAAATTTATATTGATTCATAGACAAGATGGAGTTTTAACTTTTACCTAACACCCTTTTACATCATCTAAAAATTGCATATCCACGATGGATTTTCGCTTGCGCAAATCCCATCTTGCAAATCTAGGTAAAGTTTCACTATGTTGTCACTTTGGTCTAATGAGCAGCATCTTCTCACAAATGCAATACTATAAACATTTAAAAAATAGATTAGATATGATTATTAAAAATGATATTTATTTCAAAATTTAATATTTTGAATAACATATCTTATCAATGGAAGCATGGAGCATTCGGACATGTTCCTTCGCTTGTGGATAAACTTTTTTACAAATTTACTGAAATTTTTTTCTATTGCCTTTGGCTAAGAAACTGTGTTCAATATTTTGAAATCGACCAAAAAGGGTACATTTTGTTGGTTATTGGAAAAGAAAAATGTCAACAAAATTTTCATCATTATTAGTACTGGAAAATCTTCTTCATTTTTCTTATTCTTCATTTGTGTTTGTTGTTTTATTCCTCTTTCAAGCATATTTCTCATGATGAAAGCACATTTTATAAAATTTCTTTTAGCAGATTCTTCGCAATCTACTGAAATTGTTTTGGTTATCATTTTTGGTGTTAGTTCTATATTTTTTCCTTCCAATGGTGGACCAAACAGTAGGCTGATATCAGTGGCGGTCACTATTATTTGGTCTTGTGTAAAGACCCAGAATTTAATCACTTTAAAAATGGATATTCAATATATTTTTTAATAATTAATTAATAGATTTTATAACCCAATTATGCACCTTTTTAAATAATAACTAGTGATGGTGAAATGGTTTTCAAAATTTATTTACAAAAAATTATTTCGAAGAAAAATAGAAAATGCGACCAGAAATCGTTTTTCGAATTTTCAGTTTTTCGTTATCTAAAATTTGTCAGAAATGTTGTAAACACTTCGGTATATCTATAAACACATTTACAAATAACATAAGTATGGTTTAGGTTAATATTAGTAAATGGTAGTGTAACGATCCGCCTTTTCGACCTCTGAATGTCGACACTAATACATCTACGGTATTCATGTGCCGAACACCCAAGTGCCGAAAAGACGAATTGTTAGGGTAAAATAAAATGGAATATAATAAGAAAGAAGAGAACATAATGTTAGATTTTCACATTTGGAACGATAATACATAATATCTCAAAAGGGTTTTACCAAAAAGAAAACCTCTATATACATACATCAATCAGAGAAAACTAACCTATCCTCGGCCTGGATAGTTATAACAACATGTCCTCACAAGTGCTGATAGATACAATCAAGTAATGAAACAGAAATAAAGTATGGTAGGAAATCATCCAGCTACTTTCTAAGAGCTCCAATGAACCACAGCTAAATCTGGAAATATACTCAAGCTGACCCGAGCATTAAGAAAATAATACCCGGATTAGTCTGGTAAACCAGCATGAGAAATTCAAATCATATAGATTTATTATATCTTAAAACCCTTCAAAATAAGGGTATCTCGTAAGACCATGCCACCAATAAATACGGACAGGCTTTTACCTTACGATAATCGAACCATTTCTACTATAAAATCCAGTGATAATATAATAATGTCTAAGGTGTGAAATATAAATAATCATATATGTATAATGCAAGTGAGTGTATATCACAACCGCTAAGGCATATTTGCTAATTGTGTATGATTTCCATGTAGATCTCCTAGGATTAAAGCCAACTTTGATCTACTGCACAAGGATCAAAGATATCCTTCCGAGAATCGTATATCTCTAGATAAAATATATCATATGAAAACATAGCCGGTCCACGCCAGAACACTTGGCACGCGTCACATCACTCATGCATCCAAATCCGTAAGTAACAGTAAACATGAGTGCCTACACCCTTTAAGCAAGATAAACCCCATAGGCTATATCTCCTATATTTGGTTTCTATCATTACCAATGGTGAAGTCACATTCAGCATCCCAACACACGAGCCTCACTCGAATAGATCTTCCACACGAGCTCCAACTCGAACAGATCATGGAACCACACATGGATTCTCATATCACAACAAATCTCAGAACCACACATGGATTCCTAAATAAATCCTTTAATCGCACATGGATTCCCATACCTCAACAGGTCACAGAATCATGCATGGGTCCTCACATCTTGAATAGATTACGAACAACTACATATGTTTGATCATCTCAAACAGACCTTAAATCTCCATATAGATTCAAACATCATAAAGCAATCACAAAGAATCACGAACCAATCATGAACCTCTTCCAAAGCATAGAACACGCATGTGATTTTGGAGTGGTTATGGTTTCAAGCCATCTTACATAAGTACACTCCCCCGCTTACTAGGTGCTCCAAAACCAATCGATCGATTTTTCGGTAATCTCAACCCCTGTTCTCTAGGAAATAAACAGACAATACATAAGATCAGAGATCACCTCCTAACCGTTTAAGCAGATGGATTTCCTTATTATTTGTCCTAGAAGAGAAAAACGAGTTTATACATATAGTATAGTATCACCGAAGATAACTGTATCATATAATACTCGTGTTTCTTCTAGATATTTCCAAAGTATATTTGGCTAAATCAAATAACAATGAGAATAATTGCATATGGGAAACTAGTTCCCATATAATGTCCATAAGAAAATAACACACAAAGCACGATCGAACACATAAGCACGATCAAGTCATATAAATGGCTTCTAATCCCCTTTTTAATTAACCTTCCTTTATTAATTAAAATCCATTTTATTAGTAAACTCATGTTTACTCAATAAACTCCTTTATAAATGAAACTCCATTTATTATTAAACTTTGCTATTTAATTGAAACATCACTATTCATTTCAACACATTTCAACACTTCTAAAAAAGTATTAATATACTTATCTCAATCGTATAAGTATATTCACAAATCATTTTAAAATGGCTTAAGACAAATGTTACTCAAACACTATCACTACAAACCCAAAACCATTTCACTTATGATTATCTCTAAAAAATTCTTTCAAAAGATCTATTTACCTTCACAAGAATAACCAAAACGGGTTAAAAGCGAATGTTTTCTAGCACATTGCCACAACATACCCAAAACCAAATCATACTTGTTATTCTCTTTTGAATTCCATTATGAAATATCTAAGTATTTTTCGAACTCATTTAACAATATGTTATCACTTAAAATATTATCCAAGGGTTTAAAAACAAATGTTACTAAAACATTGTTTACAACAAACCCCAAAACCATTCACTTATGATTATCTTTAAAACATTCTTTTTAAAGATCCATTCATATTCTTAAGTATAATCAAAATGAGTCAAAGGCGAATGTTACTAACACATTGCGACAACAAACCCAAAACCAATTCATACTCGTTATTCTCTTTAGAATTCTACCATTAAAGATCTATGTATTTTCCAAACTCATTTAACAATATTTTAACACATTAAAATATTCTCCAAGGTTTAAAAACAAATGTAACTATAACATTGTTTATGACAAACCCCAAAGCAACTTACTATCCTGTTATCTTTAAAACTTCATTTTAAAGATCTAATCACTTTTTAAAGTAAAGTTAAATGAGTTAAAACAAATGTTACATAAACATCGATACTGTAAACTCAAAATCACTTCTATATTTGTCATTTACTTTGAAACATCCATTTAAAGCTCTAAGAACATCTTTACTTATTAAACATTGTAATATACCTTTTAAATCAATTAATAAAACAATCCATTATAACATAAGTGTTATAATCTAAAAACTCCTTTTAAATCCTTTTACAAAATATTAAACATCCTTTTTAAACTTTTAAATGTACTAGAATACGTTTAAAAAGATAAATATTTACATATACTAATTTATTTATAAAATAAAGATATTTAATAAATACTACAAACCATTTGTAAAATATTATAATATAAAATCATTTTATTTCTTAAATAAATCTTTAACAATTTATAAAACCATATATACATTAAAAATATTCTTTTAAAATACTTTTATTATTTTAGAACCTTTTATTTAAAACGCCACCTTAAAGCCTGTTTTATAATTTAAAATCATCACTTTATAAATCCATAAATGATTTTCAACAGTATATTTAAACCTTTTATTTCTCGATAATAAGTACGGTTATAGTACCGATTAACAATATGAAGAAGCCATAGGATGTCTTCCAAAGTTGACTTTAAAATCATCAATCACGACAATTTCAAAGTGCATCCATCACGACCTTTTCGCTTCTAATATTTACAGCTTCCATTCCCAATTTCTACAAATGTCCAAACCAATCCATTTATGTCAAACATACCAAAACGTGTGTAGAACAACCCAATATATATATATATATATATATCCACAATATATCACTATATATCCAATTTAACATATGTCAAATATTAGGGATTTCAAAGCACGTTTATAACGACTATCATTTCAAACATATATAATGCACTATCACTTTTCCTAAAACAGTATCAAACATTAAATAATGAGTCCGGACCACAATGCCTATTTATAGAATCAAAAGGGAGATTCAACTACAATTTAATGTTTCACTTGTTTGACAAAATAAGGCGGTGCCCAAAAGTAATAACTTGCAGTCCATTATACAGTTTATATTTTTAAGACAACAACAATTATATACACAATAATTGTACAATCAACTGGTGAGTAAAACTTACCCAAGTTCCAACCAACGCTTTCGCGTTTTTGAATAGTCCAAAATCGAACAACATTTGATTTTGACTAAAATTCTCACTAGCTCCAAACTAGAAGAATCCAACTCCATTGCATATATAATCTCAATACGAATGCAACGACGAAAACAGTGTCTCAATCAGACCTCGTATGAAAAAGATACGATCGTTAGAACATCACGAGATTAATTAATTAACAATTAATTAAACTAAAAATATTAATTAAGTTAATAACCTCTTAATCTAACCCAGGCCACACGATTTCCACCCTCGACACCGCGACCTTCGTCTATCGCCGCCGCCTTGCTGCATGAGACGCTGCCGCACCGCCATCGTCAAACGCCCCAACCCAAATGAGTCTATTGCAACCGACCACATCCCCCTGTTGCCTCCAACGTGAGAACGAACCCAATACAGCCGCCGACGTTCATCTCCCCTTCGACGCTGCCACGATCGACCAATCATTGCCAAACTCGGCCAGTGTGAAGCCCTAGTCTGGCTCTACCTTTTCCCTTTAGTGCCACTGCCTGAAGGTCATCAACGGCGACGAAAATTTAAACCCTAGCCGCCACCGTTTAACCCCAAACACCGCTGTCTCGCCTCGATCCACCATAATCTGACCATCCATCTTCTACATCTCACCGTCCTGCACCTTTTTTTAGTTGACACCCAAGCCTAGATCGGCTTCTAAAGGCGTCGATGATCCTTGGCCATTGGATATGGAGGCTAGTTTATGGTTAGGGTTTTATTTCTAGAAAACTAGAGTGAGGTCCTTTTATATAAAAATATCTGACACTATTCATCCCCTAAAATCTCAAACTCCAAACGAGGTGTGCTCACTGGCATTCTTAGCTAATTACCTACATTCTAAACATAATGGAACTAGTATTAGGTTCTAATTCCATCATATACAGAGATTATAATTTAAAATCAAATTATATTATATTTTAATTCCTGAAATTAATCGCTACGCATTTCGAGCTCATACCACCATATAGTACGTCCGATCGTCATGAAACTCGATAGCGTATAACAATTTATTATTCCAGATCTAATAGCACTAGTTTCGTCAAAATCTGAGAAAGTGCCTTGGAATAATATTTTCACACGTTAATTAAAACGAATTATTATTAAAACAATTTTAATCACTTTTAATTCTCAATTAACAGTCTATATCATGATTTTTATTTAAACACAATTTAAATAAGCTTTCAAAATCATTTTTGTTCACTTTAAATCCAAGATTTTAATAGTTCCAAGGTTTAATTATAAACTATTCAAAAATCCGGGTAGTTACAGGTAAGTTATATTTTCTTAAGCAAATAAGAAAAGAGTGATGTGACATTTTTCATGTTAATAAAAATAAAAATAAAAATAAAAGAGAATGAAATGTCACATTATCACTAAACATCGTGGTTTAAAGGAAGCTAATTATTTGGTGGATGAAAGAGGGGGTGGGGTGCTTGCGTGTGTAAAGGGAGGAGGAGATGGATGGTGGTGATATGGCACATTTTAGGTGGAGGGTATGCACTTATAAGGTTAGTTTGGTAATTTTGTTATTTTATTTTATATAAAAACAATTCCATATTTTCTTTCTCATTTTATTCCATTTCTTACTTTTTTCAAACTTCATCACCTTCTTCCTAAAGCACTTTAATGGCTACCTTAGTTGCAAAATTTAAAAACCATGCCTTTTTTCACTTTTAAACGCTTAAAATCCATTTAAAAACCTTATCTTCTCTTCCTACACACCATCCTTCTCAAAACAAGACCACACTACCCTAAACCACCCTAGGCCGAGCCCACTTACACCTTAGGATAAACTCAAAAGCACTTCACAAGATTAAAAATCCAATTTTTTACTTAAAAGAATCCAAATTCTAAGGCCAATCCAAGTTGTAGTGTTCGCGCTGGTCGATTTAGTTAGCTTTTGGTTTGTAAAATTAACTTATTTTAGGGTAAGTTTAAACATTTATTATGTTGTTCATTATTTTTGTAAACAATTGATTGTTTGATGGATTATAGTGTTGATTTGGTTATGCATATATATGCTTGTATGTCATGATGATTTTAGACTTGAAAATGAAGTCTAATATTGAGAATAGTTAGCAAGTTATGATTTTGCCTATGGCTTGTTGCTATGACATGTGAATGAATGATTATGCTCATGTATGTGATGCATATCCTAAGGGAAATTAGTATTTTGACTTGTATAAGTGACCTTGAGATCCCTCGAATTAAAAACATGTTTTACTATTTTAATTTTCTTGAAATAGTTGTAAAGTTTTAAACTTTACTGTTAGTCTTGCAAACTTCATACTTTTTTTTATAAAGTAAGGTATATAATAGAAAAGGCTTGTAGGTAATGGCATATAAACTAGCTTAAAAAGTTATGACATCCATAGCGATAGCGATTATGAATGCAGTTCGATAAAATGAACACTTTTTGTAAACTAAAGTGTTTTCTTTCTAAGTGGTTTTGAAATTATTTCCAAAGCATATTTTAAATATAAAAAGGTGATTATTACTATTAATTAAGTATGAGTGTCAAATGTTATTCAATTAATTAACTAAGTAAAGATAATTAGTATTTACTTAATTAAAGGTAATTGGTACTTAAGAATTAATTAAGCAATATAATTATAATTAATTAATTAAAGGAGGTTAATTAATTATTAATTAAGTAATGATTTTATTAATTATTAATCTTTGTTTAATTAAGATTTAATTATTTAATTAATTAGTAATTAATTAGGGGTTAATTAGTAATTAATTAATAATCAAGTGGGGTTTAATTATTAATTAATTAATTAAAATTTAGTTATTATTAAATAAAGGTTTAAAATTATTTTAAGTAAATAAATAAAGGTTTTATTTTTAATTACATTATTTCCAAGGGTCGGTTTTATTTTAAAAGCAGCATTTTTATAAGTGAATAAGTTTTAAATAAGGGATCCCATTTGTCTATGCCATTAAGTAGCCAAACTAATATGAATAAGTTATAACTAAGACGTTGACACGTTTTAGTGGAAGTATGTCATCTTGTATTTAACATTAAAAGCCGATGAGTAGGCTTTCCCTATCTGCGAGATCTAGAACTTGATTTTCTAGGCGAAGGATAGAGAAGTCGAAATGTCAGAAAACATGATAAATACAAGGTAGTTAATTTCAATGAATGGGACATGATAAATTAAGTATATAGAAGATATTTCCATATGCAAATCTTTACACACCCTAGATAGTTGACTTGTCCACTATCAATAACTTGACCCTTTTAAAATTATCGAATATTGGTTCGAAGATATCGGCATTGGATATCGTGAGATATCCGAAAACCACTTCGAACCAACGTAAGCGTTCGAATTGGCTCTTAAATGATAGAATTCAAATGAAGAATTTGAAGTGCAAGGATTACTTGCTACTAATCATAAGGGTGATTCCAAAATGGATGTAATAGAAGTAGTGCCTTTGGTTTGTTCATAACCTGAACAACTTGTATGGACAAATGCTAGCATTGCATTGTCGCCTATAGGGCAGTGTTAGCATTTCATCTGCGATTGCTAAAGAAAAAGTAAAACATAGCCTCAATTCTCACAACCGGGAATGACTAAAGCAGGGGATATGCAGCAGGGCTATGTGGGTCGCACCCATTAGGGTACAGTCACCGTCTAATCTAGATCGATATTTTCTGATTATGTATGTCAGTGACCCGGGTATGTCATCGATTACAATCGAGGTGGATATATATTAGGTACTATCTAGTAAGGTGTAGGTTGGTTCTATGTTGGTAGGAGGTCCATTTGAGGCCCTTGGTAGATTTTATTTAGAGATTATTGTGGTAGGCGTACCCTAGTAGCCTTGTCATTATATGGAATCTACTCTCCAATAAGTGCCTTTACGTACTTAGTTATATACCAATAATACTAGAATTTAATTAAAGTAACAATTTCAGTTATGATTCAATATTTACTTTAAATCCTAGACATTATCATAATATCACTGGATTTTCTATAGAAATGTTTTGGCCGTCGAAAGATAAAAACCCATCCGTGTTTATATGCGGCGTGGTCTTACGAGATACCTTCATTTTAAAAGAGTTTTATAATTAATAGTTCAATTGTTTGGAGTCTACTCACACTAGACCCATATCTAACCCGAATTTTTATTTTCTTTCCTAAAACTTTTGGGTACTCAAATTTGTATGAGTAGCCAAGTAGTCCAGGTTTCTTGCAGATGCATTTTAGAGGAGTTTGGAGCAAGTGGCTTCATCGTTATCTAGCTATTTACTGTATTTCCGTTGTGATGTATGTATTTTGTATCAACAAGTGTGGGAATAGGCAGTTACAACCATCCCTAGCTGAAATTTGTAATGTTGTGACTCTAATGTATTATTATTATGGAAGTATCTATGTATGATCTTAAGTTGACTATTATATATTATTCCATTGCATTGTGAGATTCCGTGTTTTGTTTTGCTCTTGTCTTTCTTTTTTTACCCAATGGCTTCTCTTTTGGAGTAAGAAAGGCAGATCGTTACATGTAGTATTAGAGCTTAGGTTAAGCGAACACCTAAGCTTGGTTAGGGTCAACTCGTTAGAGATAGGGTTAGTAATACCCTAAAATGAGTTTAGTCTTTGAGAGCATGTAATTGTAAATTTTATTTATATGTATGTGTGTGTGCGTGTATATATATATATATATATATATATATATTCAAGTAGATAGATCAGCTTTGCTATGGTTGATTTGTACCCTTTTCCTTAAGATTTATCTCATTTAAGTATTCTAAGAATTATCTTATTATATCCAGGTAGTAAGAATGAGCAATAGGAACAGACGAGGTAGAGGAGCTAGCAGCACCACGACCATCAATGGTCGAACTCCGAATGCTGGAAGAGTTGGGATTGTCGAAGAGACGGCACCAGTGCAGCCCCGGGTGAATTTTGCAACCTTGTGCAAGGATTATACAAATTTAGGAGGGAAACCATTCAAGGGAACGAAATCCATCGTCGAAGTTCAGGCTTGGCTTCGATCGTTCGAGATGATTTTCAAGGGTCTTGATCTTTCGGATGAGCAGAAGAGGTTCTTAGCATCATGGCAATTGCAGAATGGAGCACTAGCTTAGTGGGACTCCATTACAACTAATGTTTCAGAGGATGATTTCTCCTAGGCCAAATTTAAGGAAGTATTAGAAAATCTGTTCATGCCCGCAGTTGGAAAAACTTGAATGTATAGGAATTTATTGGACCTTAAGTAGGGAGACCTTTCACTGGCTGAGTATGAGACAAAGTTCAATGAGCTATCTCATTTTGGACCAGTGTTAATCGATTCACCACTAAAGAAGAATGAGATGTTTGTTATAGGGATGCAAGATGGTTTCCAGGAAAGATGACTACTCATCTTAAGGGTTCTTTCGTGGATTTGGTAGACATGGCTTTGAGGTTTGGAAAAGAAGAAGCTAGAGGCAATTCCCAGTAATAGTTTCAACAATTCAAACAAGAGGAAGTTCAACCCAAACTAGAAGAAGCAGGGAAAGTGGGAGCCGAAAGGAGACCATGAAAACAAGTATAGGAATGTTGAATGTTATCCGTGTAAGCAGAAGGGCCATCTGACCAGGTATCGTAAGAATTCTGAAGCCTCGAAGCAGCAAGGAGGAGCCATCTCTCCATTAGTTCAGAAGATGCTTTGCTACAACTGTCAACAGCCAGGCATATGGTAAAGGATTGTCCACTTATGAAGAAGGGACAGTTGGTTAAAGTGTATGCTATAAAGGATGAGCCGTTAACTTTGGTAGATGTGAAGGGAAAGAGAGTCCTTGAAGGTACATTATTAATTAATGGAATTATTGTTCGAGTATTGTTTGACACCAGGGCTTTCCTTAGTTTTATTTTTAAAGAATTGGTAGAGAGAGTACAACTTTCCCTTGAATTTGTAGAAAACCCTATTTGCGTGTCAAACCCCATAGGAGGTACCACTATTCTATGCTTGATCTATGAGGTGTGCAATTTCTTACCTCACCCACCATTTTCCTTTTAGCATATTTTTCTTGGATTTTAAGGTGTCTAAACTTATACTCGATATGGATTGGTTGTCGGAAAATGAAGCTGTTTTAGACTGTGTTGGAAGAACAGTATCATTGAAAACCAAGTTCGAGAATTTTGTTAAAGTGTCATGTGATGATCCAGACAAGCGTTTGAGAAATTTCCTTTATGCATTAGAGTCATCCCAAGAAGAGTTAGGGTCTATAGAGGTTGTTAAGAATTTTCCTGATGTATTTGAAGAAGTAAATATTCTACCCCCACATTGCGAGATAGAGCTATGTATTAATTTAATTCCTTGTGCAAGGCTTATGATTCAACCTATGTGAAAAATGGCTTTGAGAGAGAGTGTGGAAGTAGTAAATCAAACCAATGATTTGTTGAGGAGAGGTTGATTAGACCGAGTCGTTCGAGTTAGTGGATCAGCAGTGGTTTTTGCGGCTAAGTCGGATGGGTTTTTAAGACAGTGTGTGGATTATCGAGAGTTGAATAAGTAGACCATTTGGAGTAAGTAACCCTTACCCCGCATAGACGCCCTTTTTGACCAGCTTCGTGGAGCTAAAATATTCTCCCAGATGGACCATACTACCAGATTTCACCAATTAAGGGTAGTCGAAGATAGTATACTCCTAACTACGTTCAAAGGGCCAGAATTTTTCTTTGAGTGGTTGGTTATGCCTTTTTGGCTGACTAATGCACCCGTGTATTTCGTGGAACTTATAAATCACATTTTCACGGATGTTCTCAATAAGTTCATCTTAGTCTTTATCGGCGATATCCTTATCTACTCCAAGACTGAAGAAGAGCATCAACAACATTTGGAAGTGGTTTTAGAGACGTTAAGAAAACATGTTCTGAAGGAAAAAATTTCTAAGTGCCATTTTTGGCAATCAAAGGTGAGGGACTTTGGACATATTGTGCCGAGACATAGCATTTTGGTGGATCCAGCGAAAGTGGTGGTTGTTCAAGACTGGACGAGACCGCAGAGTCCTACCAAAGTTCGAAGTATCTCAGGCCTGGCCAAATTTTATAGGAGATTCATTCAGGATTATTCTAAGATTGCCTTACTTTTGACTTAGCTGACAAAGAAGGATGAGAAGTTTGTGTGGAAAATAAAGTGCGAGGAGGCCATTATTGAGTTAAAGAGGAGGTTGACCAGTGTTCCATTTTTAGCCATTCCAGATGGAAGTGGAGGATTATCAGTTTATACTGATGCTGATAGAGTTGGGTTGGGTAAAGTTTGATGCAGCATAGGAAGGTGATTGCTTACACTAGCAGGCAACTGAAGACCCATGATAAGAATTATGCTACACATGATTTGGAATTGTTAGTGGCCATGTTTGATTTGAAGATGCGGAGACATTATCTGTTGGGTGAGAAGTTTGAGCTCTTCACAGAGCACAAGTCCCTGAATTATGTTTTCACCAAAAGGATATGAACATGGGAAAACAAAGGTGATTGGAATTTCTCGCTGCCTGCGATTTGGATATTCTCTATACACCAGGGAAGGCAAATATGGTGGCAGATGCTCTGAGAAAGAACGCAGTGTTGGCTCTATTGGAAGTTACTCTGACTCTTCAGGAAAGGATTGGGAGCAAACAAAGGGAAGATAACCACTTAAAGGAAATCATTAAGGATGTAGAGGAAGGTAATTGTTTGAGTTTTGAGATTTACTATCGAGGTGTATTGCGTATGAATGGGAGGATATGTGTTCTGAATGCCAATGGTCTTAGGTAGGAGGTTTTAAGCAAATGTCATCGGTCCAAGTTGAGTATCCACCCGGGGGTTTCAAAGATGCATCATGATATGAAGCGAGTACTCTGGTGGAAGGGGATTAAGAGGGATATCTCTATCTTTGTGAGCGGGCGTGCGAACTATCAGCAGATCAAGGGTGATCACCAAAGAACTACTAGGCTACTTCAACCACTAGAGATCCCAAATTGGAGATTTGAACAGGTATTAATGGATTTTATTGATGGATTGCCTAGATCGAGGAAAGGGAATGTAGGGGTATGGGTCATTGTGGATCGGCTAACCAAGAGTGCTCATTTTATTACAGTAAAGCAGCTGTGGACTACAGTGTCATTAGTAGAGATTTATACAAGGGAGATCATTCGATTGCATGAAGTTCCATTAGTATTATGAGTGATCGTGATCCCATCTTTACTAGCCAGTTTTGGGAGGCGTTACAAGTAGTTTGGGAACAAAGCTAAGTCTGAGCACTGCCTACCATACTCAAACCGACGGTCGAATTGAGAGGGTGAATCGAATCTTGTTGGATCTATTGAGAGCTTGCATCTTGGAATTTGGAGTTCCGTGGGAAGATCATCTATACTTGGTGGAATTCTCCTACAACAACAGTTATCAAGCTAGCATTGACATGGCACCCTATGAAGCTCTTTATGGACGACCATGCAAGTCTCCAGCATGTCGGGTGGAGACCGGGGATCGGCTAGGGCTTGGACTTGATTTGATTCGAGAGGCAACGGAGAAGGTTGAAGTGATCAAGAGGAGAATGAAAGAAGCCTAAGATCGACAGAAGAGTTATGCAGATTAGAGGCGAAGGGTTTTGGAATTTATTGTTGGAGATTTCGTGTTTGTAAAGATTTTGCCGATTAAAGGGGTTATTCATTTTGGAAAAGCTGGGAAGTTGGCACCATGGTATGTTGGACCTTTTTGTATTCTTGAGAGGATTAGGCTGCTTTCTTATAGTGTTGAGTTGCTGGAGAGGTTGTTGGAAGTGCATTATGTTTTTCATGTGTCCCATCTGAAGAAGTATGTGCATGACCCATCATCGATTGTGGTGTCGTCTGTGTAAGATGATTTAGAGGTAGACTTGACTGTGATTAGGCATCCAGTCTTATGACTCGAGATGAGAAGAGACTGCGTAATAAGGTAGTGAGGTTGGTTAAGATTCGGTGGAGTGAAGATCCTAGAGATTGTACTTGGGAGACAAAGGATCATGCGAGGGAAGTTATCTGGAATTGATGCTAGGATAGTTGTTTTCTTGTTTGTATGGATATGTATGCACCGTTTGTGATGTAGTGCTTGATGTGTATCTTTTGAATGAGTTTCAAGATACATAATATATGCCTTTTTAGTTAGTTTGAGTTATCTTCTTGTGTGCTAATTTCGGGACAAAATTCCTTTAAGGGGGAGAGAATGTAACAATCCAGAATTTAAATACTTTAAAAAAGGATATATAATATATTTTTAAATAATTAATTAATGGATTTTATAACCCACTTATACCCCTCTTTAAAGAATAACTAGTGATGGTGAAATGGTTTTCAAAATTTGTTTATAAAAACAATTATTTCGAAGATAAATAGAAAATGTGACCAGGAATCATTTTTCGAATTTTCAATTTTTCGTCGTCTAAAGTTGTTAGAAACGCTGTAAACACTTTGGTATATCTATACACACATTTACAAATAACATAAGTATGGTTAAGGTTAATAATAGTATGGTAAATTATATTTTCTTAAGTAAATAAGAAAAGAGAGATGAGACATTTTTCAAGTTAATAAAAATAAAAATAAAGAGAATGAAATTTTGCATTATCACTTAACATCACGGTACAAAGGAAGTGAATTATTTGGTGGATGAAAGTGGGGGTGGGGGGTGCTTGCGTGTATAAAGGGAGGATGGGATGGATGGTGGTGATGTGGCACATTTTAAGTGGAGGGTATGTACTTATAAGGTTAGTTTGGTAATTTGGTTATTTCATTTTATATAAAAAAAATTCCATATTTTCTCTCTCAATTTTATTCCATTTCTTACTTTTTTCCAAACTTCATCACCTTCTTCCTAAAGCACTTTAATGGCTACCTTAGTCTCAAAATTTAAAAACCATGTCTTTTTCCCACTACGCCATAAATGGCCTTCTGCAACACAAAAAAAATGTTGGCTCAGGACCGAAAAATGTTGCCATAGGTCTATGGCAACACTTTTAGGGTGATGCAATTTTTGTCGTTGCCTTAGACCTCAAAGGCAACATTTTGACTATCTAAGGCAACATAAGTAATATTGTTGCAATAGAACCCTATTTGGGTCTATGGAAACACCCATAGGTATATGTAGCAACATTCCAAAAATGTTGCTATAGATATTAACTTTCTGAAGTTGTGGGGCCCACATATTGTGGGGCCCATAATGTGGGGCCCACGACCCAACTGGGTCCATCCCTATGGCAACACCTTGAATGACTATTGCAACATTATTTTAAGCAACATTTATAACCCGGTGGAAACACTATTATGAAGCTACTGCAACACTATTCTGAAGCTACTGCAACACTATACTGAAGCTACTGCAACACTATACTGAAGAGACACTAAGAGCACATAGAACAGTACAATATCACATAGAACACTTGCATAATACACAGTACAATATCACATAAAACATTTGCATAATACACAACATAATACACAGTACAGATAACAATTCATACAGCAGTACACATCACAATTCATGTCAGTTACCCCAAAATATCCAGTTACCCCAAAATACTACAAAGCTACCCCAAAATATCCGGTACACATAACAATTCATAAATGAGACTTAAGAGCTGGTGCCTCCAGTCAGATTATCAGTCTCACTGGACATGATTGTGGAAGTTAGATCCTCTACATTGATGTTCATCTCCGGGTTGGCATCACCTAATTTCTTAAGCACCCTAGCCAAATTCTCTTGTACCTTCTGATTTACCTTGGATTCTAGCTGTGCTTCAATTTCTTCGACAAGCCTTTGCCTTAAGTCATGTACGTAAGCATTTGTTAGAGCCTCGGTTGATTGTTTTGCACGCCTCCCTATAAGCAAAGGACGACCCTGTGATTTTCCATTCGAAATTACTGTTTCAACAGTATTTCCTCCTTCTCCACCGGCCATTGCCTTTTGAACTAAGTCCTACAAAATAAAGCCACATCAAAATTACCCTATAGTAAATGCAGAGAATGCAGCAAATGCTTACATATGGATTGTGTACAGCAAATGCAGAGAAAGCCACATTTTGGAAAACAATTTGTAACATATATACTAGTAAAAACTGGAAAACAATTCTGTCGACAGCCAGCTACGGCTTCGTCATCTGGATTCTGAGGCTTCAAACGGCCATTCATTTTATTTATGCACATATGTGTATTACTATAGACATATATTTTTATATAAACCAAGTTAGTAATCCCTTTAACCAAATTCATTTCTTCGTTTCCAGTTTTTGTGTCATTTCTAGCCAAACACAAAAGCAAGTCCTCTTCATTCGACTAGAAAAGGAAAAAAATGGCTGAGGGTTCAAAATTCTTAATCTCACAATATACTCAATTACAATTTCCAAAGAAAACATCTATGCCATTAGTACTTTTGCGAAACTCAGGTTCAACAAGTGTTTCAAGGACAGTTTCAAGGACATGAGCATACATGCACATGAGCAAGACATGAACAATGTGCAGCATGTGCAAAACAGAACAAAATTATTACAAAACAGAATTGTTACTTACAAGTTTGTACTTCATTACTTGAGGATTAGACACGTACTCACGCCCATCTGTTCTCTTACGACTTTTAAGAAAAAGTGCTGCATCGGATGGTGTCTCCTGATACAAGTTCAATAGATAGTTTAGCATACACTCTCTTCAGTCAAAAATGTAAAGTATCACATACCATCTTATGAAGAAGCTGGGCGAACGACTTTGGACCAACGGTGTGTGTGTCTTGATACGACTATCAGAATTTTTCAGTGCTTTTTGCTAAAAAATACACAAAAAACAAAGTACTTGTTTATCTCACAAAAAAAGTACTCGTTTATCTTGCGAAATAAATAATATGTACGTATACCTGAATCTCATCATCTGCCCAATACCTCAAGAGCACTTTAAAATCCTCCACTGGGATGTTGTCCGGCTTGTTTTCTAGCCTCTCCTCATCAGTCTTATAAGCTTTATAATGAGCTGTTTTTATGCGACTCTTGTACCCCCTCCAACAGTCACGAATAGACTTCAACACCCAGTTTTCACATTCATCCAGAATAATATACCGTTGCTTAAATATAAATCAAAGATAAAAAAGAATAAATAAATCAAAATTCAGCTACATTATAGTTAATAGATCAATATTACTTATTAAAGTAAAATTCAGCAACATTATAGTTAATAATAGATTACCTTAACATAATCCCATAGAGATTTCTTCAACTTTTCAGGAACATCCGACCAAGATTTATACGTAAGTGGCACGGACCTTTTCAATGTTCCTAAAAAGTTGCTCAGTTCAGATATTACTTTGTCATCATCTGAAATAGGTTGGAACCACTGGTTCATCATAATTACAACTCTTTTGTCATTCGCCCTTGTATGAACATTAAACATCTTTGTGTGACCTCTGAGTCTTTTAGGAACTTCACCTTTAATTAAAATGAAAAGTCCCGTCAAATAATAACATAAATCATAATGTAAATTCGGTACTTAAATATTAATCCTACTGTAATATTAAATATTATTATCACATCAATTCAGATGCTTCTTCAACTTCTTCATTTTCAATGTCTGGCAAGACATTCTCCGCAACATACTTATTTGCCATACCACTTGCACTAGCTTTTGCAGCATTTTTCTTTTGTCGTTCCCGCAGAGCCAAATAATCAGCCATTGTTCCTTTTCCTTCAGCATCCTTCTCAGTTGAACTTACTACCAGGCTTGGGCTTGGGCTTGTGCTTCTCAACTTTTCCTTTTCCTTTGCGATACCACTAGCTGAACGAGTTTGTGGTCCACTAACAGGCTTGGGCTTCTCAACGTTTTTAGTTCTCTAAATTGTATATATAAGTAGGAAATAAGATTGGATTTTATAGTTATTATCTTCATAAGCAGAAAAAATAAGATATGTAGCTATCACACACCTTTCTTGGACTTTGTGAAGTATCATCTTCACTATGCTCCTCATGGTCCGAATTATATTCCTGATCACTATCCACATCCTCTTGCATCTTTTCTTTTCCTTTAACTTTTTTTGGTTTGCATTTCTCAGTTCAGCTGAAATTGCAGGCACACCTAGAGAAGCAAGAACTTCGTTGTTCCTCATCACATTAACATCTCTATGTACTTCATAATCTTTTAGGTTCATCATCAACTTAGCAGCTCTCTGTACTTCATAATCTTGTAGAGATAGTGGAGGTGTAGAATACTCATTTGGAGGTGGTGGAGGTGGTAGATGAGCATCCTGCAAGTATATAATAAACAGGAACATCATAGTAAGTATGCTGCAAGAGTGGTACAAAATATTCAAATTACAATAAGATCATCATAATAAGAATTCTTCAAACCTGCATGCCATTTTCATCCATATCTTCTTCTTCCGATGTTGGTAAACGTGATTCCAACTTCCTCTTAACACTTGATGAGTTCAGATTCACTGTTGAATCGCTGATTTTTGGTTTTTTTTCTATGTCATCTTCTGAGGATTTACCTGATCATCTAACTTTAGATTCACGGTTGCATTGTTGGGTTCTGGATTATTCAGCCGTGTCGACTTCTGAGGACTCCTCACCTCAGCTAACTTTAGATTCTCGGTTGCATTGCTGGGTTCTGGATTATTCAGCCGTGCCGACTTTCGAGGACTTTTCACCTCAGCTAACTTTATATTCACGGTTGCATCGTTGGGTTCTGGATTAATCAGCCGTGTCGACTGCCGAGGACTGTTCACCTCACCTAACTTTAGATTCACAGTTGCATTGCTATTCAGCCGTGCTGACTTCCGAGGACCGTTGACTTCAGCTAACTTCTTATTTTTTTGGTTCTGTTTTAGTTGATGAGCCGTCACGTACTGTCGTTTCACTGGTTTTGTAGCTGCAACAATACAATGATATTATAATCATAATCTTTAAATGTTATAATCAAAATATCACAATAAATGTTTTTTGCTATATCAAAATATCACAATCTGTAAATGATATTAACTATCCATTTATATATACCTGTAACCAGATTCTGCCTTGGCCGCATGATTACATGCAGCTGCATTTGCTTCAGTGGCTCAATTGCAGTATCGACAACGTTGTCGATATAAAAATCCAAGTTGCCACCACTGTTAACTCCTTTGACTAATTCGGAGAGGTCCGCATCATTCGTCACTAAATTCCTCCTATTTCGGTGTATTGAAGGTCATCCTTCACAAACTCCATGAGCACTGTGTACGAGAAGTAGTCAGGATCAACCCTCTTTACATTTGAAGCAAGATATGAAATAATAAAATGGGTAGGTATATTAAGTACATATGTGTATGCAGGTATATAAAGCACTAGAAACAACAAGGGAACACATAAAATCAGAATAACTTACAAGCAGTCAAGTAATTAAAAAGTAGTAAATTAATTATGAAAATCAATAGATACAGAAGTCGTCCCTTAATTAAGAACCAATACATAAATAGAAGTCACTTGATATTGCTACATAGAAATCAAGAGGAAGTTTCCTCTATGCTAGGCGGAATGAGGATTTGTGTTGCCGGGACGTCATCTCTATACCACCTAACATCACTAACTTGATTTCCTATTCCATTACCACATTGAATATCATGTAAAACTGGATCATCTTCATTTCCATTTTCATTTTCGACATCACACCAGTCCCTCGGCAATTTCTTGACAACGTTATAAAGTGCCGTATCAGTTGGATCTTGTACATAAAATACTTGTTGTACTTGTGAAGCCATAACATACGGATCGTATTTCTGGCACAATCTATTAAAATTAACTCGAGTCATCCCATACAAATCTTTCTCTTCTTGGTACCAGCAACACTTAAATAAAACCACTGAAATTTCTCCCCAATAATCAATTTCTAGTATTTCTTCAATTGCTCCGTAGTAACTAACATTACCAACCAATGGATTTTGATCTTTTGAACTTGCAAAGCTAGTGGTCAAGGCAGTCAAGAATACACCACTATTCTGTGTTTTACACTTAGCATCTCTATATTTTGTATGGAATCTGTATCCATTAATAACATATCCACTAAATTTCCTAGCTGTCCGATTAGGGCCCATTGCAAGCACTTCTAGCTCTTTCGAAATGTCCTCTTTCTTCCCAACCTCATCCTTCAGCCATTTCCAGAATTCTTCAGTATGTGCTCTCTCTCTTTTATATCTTCTCGATATTGCATGACCATCAATTAAAGCTCGATGTTCCCTATAATAATTATGATGGTATTAATATCAATAAAGAAATATTCTAATTCTTTAGTACTTGCTAGAATAAAATTAGAACATAAAAACTTACTCTTTTAAATTATCTATTTCCTCGTTACCACAATTGAATAGAATGTACCGATGACATGCCATCCACTCAGATTCTTTTAGATGAATAGCTTTTCCGTCTTTATTTCTTCTTGTACCAATAGCATATTCCATATTTTGTGGACAACTTTCAAATTTAGGTACTGCATCACCACCGCTTAAGAATCTTGAGCAGAATGTCAAGCATTCTTCTACCAAGTAACCTTCGGCGATGGAACCCTCCGGTTTAGATCTGTTGCGCACATAAGATTTGAGTTTAGCTAGATAACGCTCAATCGGAAACATACATCGAACGTGCACAGGTCCACCGTATTCAACTTCCTTGCACAAGTGAACCGTCAAGTGAACCATTATGTCAAAGAAAGCCGGTGGAAATATCATCTCAAATTGGCAAAGAATTTCGACAATTTCTTGTTGTTGCCTCTTCACATCTTCCAAATCAATTACTTTGCCCCAAAGACCTCTTAAGAATGCACCAAATCTTATCAGAGGCAATGCAACCTCAGGCTTCAGTGTTTTTTTCACAGCAAATTGCAACAAGTAGTGAAGTAGAAAATGAGCATCATGGGTCTTGTACCTTGAGATTTTCCTTTCCTTCGTGTGAACATACCAACTGATATTGGCTGCACAACCGTATGGCCATTTAACATTCTCCAGTACTGAGCAAAATATTTCTTTTTCTTTATTCGTCATGTCAAATATGGCAGCCCTAATTTCAAAGTGTTTGCCGTTATTTGATAAAACGGGATGCAGGACCTTCCTGATGCCCATTTCCTATAAATCAAAATGAGCATTCAAATGGTCTTTTGACTTGCCACTAATATTTAGCAAAGTACCGAGTATGTTGTCGCATATGTTTTTCTCTATATGCATAACATCAAGTTTATGTCGCAATAAATTGTGGCTCCAATACGGTAAATTGAAAAATATTGACTTCTTTTTGAAAGGGGAATCCTTTTTCTTCCCAAAATTATTTTCAAAGTCATGCAACAGTTCTTCAATGTCTGTTCCGATAAATTTCCCGGAATCTGTCCTATTTCAACTTCACCATTGAACCTCCTCTTATCAAACCTCCACTTGTGTTTTGGATCCAGAAATTTTCTATGATTCATGTAGCACATTTTTTTACTATGTTTCAAGTACATTGAAGAAGTCTCATAATGGCATACAGGACAACCCAATTTACCCTTTGTGCTCCAACCGGATAACATTGCATACCCCGGAAAATCGCTAATGGTCCACAACACACTTGCACGTAACATGAATTTTTGATCAGTAAAGGCATCATAAGTTTCTATGCCTAGATCCCATAATTCTTTCAACTCTTCAATTAGAGGCTGCATATATACATCAATTTTATTCTTTGGAGACTCTGGACCGGAGATGAGTGTTGAAAGAATTAGATTTTCGGGCTTCATGCACAACCAAGGTGGAAGGTTGTAGTTAACTAATACAATTGGCCATGTACTGTAAGTTGTACTCATTGTACGAAAAGGATTGAATCCATCAGAGGCTACACCCAATCTGATATTTCTATTTTCTGATGAAAAATCAAGATACATAGCATCCATCGCCTTCCAAGTCTCGCTATCAGCTGGATGTCTAAGTTTTTCGTCTTTTTTTTGGCCTACAGAACGCCATCTCATAAGTTGTGAATACTCCTTGCATATAAACAGCCTTTTTAGCCTTGGTTTCTGTCACGTACGGAAATTTTCGACTTTCGAAAATTCGACATCGATACTCACTTTATCGACTGCCGAGCAATCGATTGCCGGAAACTCCAATAGTGAGGGTTTTAAAAAGAAGAAAAAGGCAGAAGAAAAAGAAGATGGAAGAAAAAGAGAAGAAAGAAGAACAACAACAGAACAAGAGCAGAACAGAAAACAATATCATAATCTTACACATCGCAGCGGAACAATATATAATAAATAAACACTAGTCTTTTAAAACAAAAAGCTATATCAGTTTATACATACATCAATCATCAGAGTCAATATACAACAATGGACAGTTATATAAACTTGTCCTCATACAGAATACACAGCGGAATAAATACTATCAGATACAAATACTACGTCTCGCCATCCAGCTTATCTCCAAAGCTCCAGAATATCCAGAATATCCTGATAATCTAACTCTAGACTGCCCGTGTGGAAATTGGTGGGCACCCAGAGTTTAGAAGGGAAACAATAAACTCCGAGTCAGTCATGGTGACTGGTGTGAGATCGTAAAACAGTTATTTTTCACAAAGAAAATAAAACAAATTCGCAATGCTTTTGGAAAATGAAACTACCACAAGACCTCCCGCCACACACAAAATGCAAACGCAGACTTGGAGGAGATTTCTTCTTATGATAGTCAAAGATGCTTACTATGCAAAATCAAATCATTTTTGATATTATTATTAGTGCATAGTGTAGAAAACATTTCGAAAGTATAATATTAATCTTAGCCAACATACGACCAGTATCGTATGCCTACTATAGCTACTATGTTCAATAGCAGGTTACCGCCACATTCCATAGCAGGTAATACAACTAAAACCGTACAAGTCACGTATTGTTTCTTTGGATTTCCAACAAATGGTCAGGCTAAGGAACTTCCTTTCCCACGATGGGTACGTCCCTGGAATAGACGACCCGAGAACCTAACCGGATCTCTGCCAACACAAGGCCGGGTTACCTCTGCAAAAATAGGTAACTACTGACACACGTATGTCATCCCCCGATCGTCACCGATCTTCCCGAGGATCCCCGATTCCAACAAACCACATAGATAATAATAATGCAGTAACCACAGAGGTTAAGTATCTGGGCTCCATACCATGATACCACCTTTATCCAGAAGGAATGACATACACTAAGGGGCGCTACTCCCTAGAACCTTGCCGCATCCTTCCTGTTTCGACCATTTCCGGGGTGTGAGGCTCGACGAAGTCTCGTCCACAAAGCTACGCTTTCTCAAAAAGCCCTGCTTCGGGTCAAACAAAATGATCAACCTATGATCACAAAGATATAAGATCAAACAAATGATCATATCACAAATGATCAAACACTGATCATTTCACAGCAACACTCAGTATGCCACGTTACGAAGTTGGGATATATCGCTGATAAATTTCAACTACATAACCTCTGAGCTCGTACGTCTCAGAGAAGGGTGTTAAGCTAAGAGAATAAATTCTCCGCCACCAACAGAAATGTATTTGAAAGAAATCAGCTTTATATCTCAAATTGTAACGTCAGACACACAATCCATACAAGTCTGTTCCGGGATCGAACAGAACCGAAGGCACTTCTCACGAAGCCCTTGCATTTCCGGATAAATTTCTAATCACGTCCAGACTTCCCGTCACTAAGGGTGATAAAAACAACGTTTATAAATTCTATTTCCATTTTATAACAACTTCGATTTATACATCTTCTTTAATGACCCATTCAATTTATAAGTTAATGTATACATCAAAAATCCATATTATAAGTTGAATACTTATAATTCATTTATTTAAAAGAAATCGTTCTTTTAAACTTCACAGATTTTAAATCTTATTTCTTATAAGATTTTGTTTATAACCTTATATTCAATAATAACCGAAATACTTTTATAATTCCCTTGTTTTGATTTATAAAGTATACATTTTGTTTTATCTCGTCTATGAACCCTTCATACTTATTCAAAAATTCCAATTTAACCATTTTATAAATTACTTTACTATTTATCCCGAAAATCACCTTTTGGTTATATTTCACAAAAATTATAACTTTTATGACTTTAAAATCTGAACGTTTATTTATTTAAAATAAATCACTTCAAAAATTTAATAAAACGTTTATTTTCAAAAACCACTTAAAAAATCCTTTTTAAACTTCAAAAGCTGAATCCGATGATGCAACGCATCAATTAGTCCATCACAACAACAACATCATATATCAACATATGATAACAGAATATACATCAATATCTGTAAATAAATAACTACTGGTGAGGAATCCAGTTGGATCCCTCCAACCTGTTTCCCTGCATCCACAGATGTTAGCACAATACCAATTCCGCTCCAGTACGGAATTATCGCGGTATATAGGTTTTATAAAAATATCCGCTTACTAACGGCGCAATATGGTCTCATCCGCTATACGAGGC
This sequence comes from Allium fistulosum, assembly GCA_030737815.1. Lineage (NCBI taxonomy): Eukaryota > Viridiplantae > Streptophyta > Magnoliopsida > Asparagales > Amaryllidaceae > Allium > Allium fistulosum. The sequence goes on from CM060903.1 coordinate 449,177,535, forward strand.
GGGAAATCATCAATCCAATATATACATATGCCAATATGTATATATTGCTATATATAATATATATATCCTACTATATCTAATACCACATCCAATAGCAATCAATATCAGTCAATCAATAACTGTCATACAAAATATATATATTTTTGAGTGAGAAAATAATCTCACCGTGATTTTAATTCTGATTTCAGCGTTTATTTCGAATAAAATTAAACACGCGTTTAATTTTACCCGAAATTTTCACTGACTCCAAATGACTCCAATCCAATTGCATCGCGTAGTATTCGACGATACGATTCCAACGCATTTTGTTTCGTTCCATTCCGACCTCGCAGCAAAGAGATATGATTTTTCAAAGTTATACGAATTTGAATATAATTAATTTACATTTAATATTACATCTCCTAACCTAAGCAAATCCTGGCCGTGGATTGCTTCTTCCCTCCATCACGCGAAGACACCCAGTTTGAAATGAACGAAGACGAACCCAACATCACGTTAAAACCCTAATAGCCGCACTCCCTATCGACGACGAAACTCCATCATACCACCCTCGTTCGAATCGCCTCAGCCACCTCCCCCTTCGCCCAGAACGCGCGGCTCCCTAGCGCCACCATTGTCGAGAAAATTGCCTTCAAAGTCGCGACATTCACGGCCCATTATCCCACGATCTACTCACCCGTATTCGATCACAGCCGGTCAATTTGTAGCTCTCGTTGAGCTTAACAATTTTGTAGTTGATAGTTTTGTGAATTAACATGTAGATTGAAAGGAAATTGGAGAAGAAGCCTGGAAGATTTCGGCCGTTCAGCATAGAAGTGGCGGCTGGCTTAGAGAATTAGGGTTTTGTTTTCCTTTGAAATTGTGAAAAAAAATGGGTATATTTATAGAGTTTTCTCAAACACTATTCATCCGGGTTTTTCAAACTCCGATTTACGCGCGGTCACTATCGTTTCTAGGGTTTATCCCGCGTTCCGGACACAATGGAACAGGTTTCGAAAGCTAATTCGATCGTATGTGTGAGATATGGCGATAAACGATCAATTTAAATTAAACCGATTTAAATCGATTTCGAGGCGTTTTGGCTTGCCCCGGACAAACGGTAAATCCAAAAATTACGAAATTTGAAATCTTACAATAATATCACATTACGGATCCGATGAAACTGGTTTCGTCGAAATCCGAGACTTTTTGAAAAATGACTATTTTTAACTCGACGATTTAAAATTAAAACGATATCGATGCGTTTCGAGTTGCCAGGGTCAAATGACAACTCCGATGGATACGAAAATTGAAATCCGATAATAACGAACTATTACGGATCCAATGGAACTGGTTTTGTTCAATTCTGAGACTGTTCGAAAATTGGCTATTTTTACAGTCGATAATTAAATATTAAAATATTCGATTTTCACAAATTAACTCTAAATTCAATTTTAAAAGTTCTATAACCTTTCTATAACTCCAATATGATCAAATAAAATTTTACAAATCATTTTCAATCATTTTAAACTCGTTTTTCAATTATCTCTGGAATTCCACTATTTAATTTATCGATTTAATTATCACATAAAACCCAATATTCGAAAAATAAATCATTCGACTTCTAAATTCCATTTATTAATATTTAAAATAAATTAAATATTCGAATTTTAATTATCAAAAATTCTGGGTCGTTACAGACTTTCCCCCTTAAAAGAATTTCGTCCTCGAAATTACAAGTTGGGAAAAATGGTCCTTAACTCGTCTACTATCTTTCACAATCCAATAGTTTTATCAATTTTCAATTCATCAAAACAAATCTTTCTATTAAAGATTCGTTATCATTCAATCTCGTTTTCCAACTTCAATTATAAGTTTCAAACAACATTGTTTAACTTCAAAATTCAAATTTAAGTTTAAATTCAAATTTTAAACTTTCAAAATTTCTCAAAAATTTTCTAACGCCCTAAATTTCCGAAAAATTTTGCCAGCGTCTCCTTTGCGCGGCTAATACGGCACGACTACAAAACGTCCCTACGGACTCTCAGATTTCAAAAAGAAAAGAAAAAGCCGAGCGGCTAGAGAAATAAGTCATCAAATCTCATATTCGAATTCAAATACTTACCTTTTGTCGAGCCATTCAAATTTATCTTCGAAATCAAAATTCCAATTCTTTTTTATAACACCTGTATATCCTACTAGCCATAATATCTAGTTACAGCATTCAAACTATTTTGCAAATTCGATTACAAAATTTCAATATGTACTTCTTATATCATTTTTACTTCACTGTTGAAGTTACACCTATTCATTTTCCTTCAATTTTACAGTTCACATTCATTTGAATTCAATTCACAATTTCAGTTCAATTTGAATTCTATTCATCTTCAATTCTGAAATATTGAATTTCATCGATTAACTTTCATTTACAACTGCTTATTTTAAATTAGTTTCAATTACTAATTCATTACAAATTCTCATCTACTTATTCAAATTTGTTTTCAATATTCAGTTTCAATTCCAGTTTTATTCTTTCGTTCATTCCCAAAATTTATTTTCAATTTGCCATTTTGGTTTATAACCACTCATATTAAACTGGATTTCAATTCAAATTCAATTTACATTCATGTACTTGCAATTGCAAATTGATTCATTCATTCACAATTTTATTTTCATAATTCAATACTCAATTCCAGAGTCTTTTCAACCTTTTCAAAACCATTTTTGAAAACAATTCAAATTTATCTTTTGAATTTCTAAAACCAAATCCAAATTTTCCAAACAACTTCCATTTAAAACAATTTGGCAACAATTCCTCTTCCGGAAACCCGAAAATGAACACCAACGATGCCGCGGTCATCATCGAAGTTATTTTCCAGCGACCGAAAAGAGTTTAGAGCTTTTCATTTCTTCAAAATACTTTTCAAAACCTTTGAAATTCATTTTCAAATCAAAAAGAAATTAAACTTTCCAAATCTCCAAAATTTTCAAATTCTTTTCAAAACATTTCAAAAACTTCTCTGAAATTCCATTTTAAATTACAATTCACATTTATAATTTACATTCTTTAATTTCATTTGTATGTGAATTCATCTCTTAACTTTGGGGTTATGATTTCAATTTCTTATTTAATTTCATATAATAATGATAACATTATCACTTCTAACAACCATGCAACCATATACTGTAATAATTTACAGAAAATCAATTCTTTTATATACAAAAATAGTTTTGGGCAAAATTATCTCATTTACCCCATTTTAAAACAATACTGTGCCGAATTGTTCTATATAAGTGTTTAGAGATCCCTATCGATAGAGTTGTACGGACAATACCGACCAGAATCCATATACCACTCAACAAACCAATCATCACAATATAAAATAATTTTATATTCACTAACAAATACGCACTCGTATCTATTATTACACTCAACTCATTCTAGAGTACTACTGACTCTATCTCTAATGAGTAACACCCAACAGAGCAGGGTTGTCGCTTAACCATATGCTCTGATACCACGCTGTCACGTATGGAAATTTTCGACTTTCGAAAATTCGACATCGATACTCACTTTATCGACTGCCGAGCAATCGATTGCCGGAAACTCCAATAGTGAGGGTTTTAAAAAGAAGAAAAAGGCAGAAGAAAAAGAAGATGGAAGAAAAAGAGAAGAAAGAAGAACAACAACAGAACAAGAGCAGAACAGAAAACAATATCATAATCTTACACATCGCAGCGGAACAATATATAATAAATAAACACTAGTCTTTTAAAACAAAGAGCTATATCAGTTTATACATACATCAATCATCAGAGTCAATATACAACAATGGACAGTTATATAAACTTGTCCTCATACAGAATACACAGCGGAATAAATACTATCAGATACAAATACTACGTCTCGCCATCCAGCTTATCTCCAAAGCTCCAGAATATCCAGAATATCCTGATAATCTAACTCTAGACTGCCCGTGTGGAAATTGGTGGGCACCCAGAGTTTAGAAGGGAAACAATAAACTCCGAGTCAGTCATGGTGACTGGTGTGAGATCGTAAAACAGTTATTTTTCACAAAGAAAATAAAACAAATTCGCAATGCTTTTGGAAAATGAAACTACCATAAGACCTCCCGCCACACACAAAATGCAAACGCAGACTTGGAGGAGATTTCTTCTTATGATAGTCAAAGATGCTTACTACGCAAAATCAAATCATTTTTGATATTATTATTAGTGCATAGTGTAGAAAACATTTCGAAAGTATAATATTAATCTTAGCCAACATACGACCAGTATCGTATGCCTACTATAGCTACTATGTTCAATAGCAGGTTACCGCCACATTCCATAGCAGGTAATACAACTAAAACCGTACAAGTCACGTATTGTTTCTTTGGATTTCCAACAAATGGTCAGGCTAAGGAACTTCCTTTCCCACGATGGGTACGTCCCTGGAATAGACGACCCGAGAACCTAACCGGATCTCTGCCAACACAAGGCCGGGTTACATCTGCAAAAATAGGTAACTACTGACACGCGTATGTCATCCCCCGATCGTCACCGATCTTCCCGAGGATCCCCGATTCCAACAAACCACATAGATAATAATAATGCAGTAACCACAGAGGTTAAGTATCTGGGCTCCATACCATGATACCACCTTTATCCAGAAGGAATGACATACACTAAGGGGCGCTACTCCCTAGAACCTTGCCGCATCCTTCCTGTTTCGACCATTTCCGGGGTGTGAGGCTCGACGAAGTCTCGTCCACAAAGCTACGCTTTCTCAAAAAGCCCTGCTTCGGGTCAAACAAAATGATCAACCTATGATCACAAAGATATAAGATCAAACAAATGATCATATCACAAATGATCAAACACTGATCATTTCACAGCAACACTCAGTATGCCACGTTACCAAGTTGGGATATATCGCTGATAAATTTCAACTACATAACCTCTGAGCTCGTACGTCTAAGAGAAGGGTGTTAAGCTAAGAGAATAAATTCTCCGCCACCAACAGAAATGTATTTGAAAGAAATCAGCTTTATATCTCAAATTGTAACGTCAGACACACAATCCATACAAGTCTGTTCCGGGATCGAACAGAACCGAAGGCACTTCTCACGAAGCCCTTGCATTTCCGGATAAATTTCTAATCACGTCCGGACTTCCCGTCACTAAGGGTGATAAAACCTCTAAATCGAAGATCAGTCGATGTAGAGTAACTCGACGGTAATTCTTCCGTTTTCAAAAATATCCGGTCTTCAACACCGGTCTTCGAATGCAATTCATAACGACGTATCACATATTCGGAATGGGTTATACGACCCCATGGTCCTTTCCCGGCTAACCCGAATAGTGAGCGATTTTTCAAAAATAAGTGTGGCATTCAAATTCATCCAATTCACAACAAATACCTATCTAAAGGTAATTATTGATAGTCGGTTATTTAACTATCAATAAAGATGCGCAACATCATCATATTCCAAATAATTTTCCAAATTATTTCACCTTCAAAATATCTTTACTAGATATATAAAAAAATTTCCACACTTCAAAAATAAATCAATATTTATTTTTAAACAAATTCCCATTTCTTTTATAAATTCCATAGTGAATTTATATTTTCAAATATCTACTGATATTTGATTTCCAAATCGATTTCAAACATTCACTTTCAATTTATCTTTTAAGAAGATAAATTCTCAAAAACATTTCATTTCATTTTGGGAAAGCATTTCCATACTTATTTAATAATAAGTATTTCACAAATCTATTTATTTTCAACATTTTGAAAATATTCGATATACTTAAATCAAATTAAGTATATATTCATTCTTTAAGGAAATCATAAATTTTAACATCTATTTGAGTCAAAACAAATGTTGCGTAAAACATCGTTACGACGACTCAAAATCACTAGTATAGGAATTCGAAATTAAAATAGATATATAAATCCCAATACTACATAAAAATATTTCCTTTCGGAAATCATTTACTATAACAACAGTGTTATAGTCTACCATTTCCTTATTTTTCTCGAAAACGTCTATTTCAACAATGAATGTTGAAATCTATGTATTCGATACTTAACACGTTTTAAAACATCTTTTAAAACAGTTACTTCATTTTTATAATATCGCTTTTCCCAAAACCATATCCATTTTACTTAACAATATATTCACTGTCCAAAATCGTGAATATACTTCACTAACCCAATTTCCATCATTTCTACACATTTTTATTTCAATAAAAATTCGCTATCCAAAATCGCGAATATATCTTCTGTAATAATCTTCTATATTTAATTTATCAAATTCAATCGATTTCGAATTTATAAAACAACGTTTATAAATTCTATTTCTATTTTCTATTTTCTAACAACTTTGATTTATCAATCTCCTTTATAAATCAATTCGATAAATATTCCATTTAAAGGCAAAAAAATCCGATTTATAAGTAAACTTCTTATAAATCTTTTATTTTAAAATTTCATTCATTATATAACTTCACACTTTATAAATCTATAAACTTCATATCTTCACAATTTAAAATTCTATAAATTTTCTATCTTCACAATTTATAAAACTCGTTTAAATTCCAAAAATTTTAATTGATAAATATAAATTTTGTACATCTTCTATATACATCGTTTTAATAATTCAAAAATCCAAATTTAACCTATTTTATAAATTACTTAACTATTTATTTCAAAAATCCTCTTTTGGTTATATTTCACGAACATTATAATTTCCATAACCTTAAATTTATAACATTTATTTATTTAAGATAAATAAATTCAAAAAGTTAATAAATCGTATACTTTCCAAAAATCACTTCAAAAATCCTTTTTAAAGTAAAATCGTCATTTTTAAAACTTCACAAGTTTGAATCCAATGATGCAACGCACCAATTAGTCCATCACACATCAACATCATATATCATCATATGAGAACAGAATATATATCAATATCTGTAAATAAATAAATACAGTTGAGGAATCCAGTTGGATCCCTCCAACCTGTTTCCCTGCATCCACAGACGTTAGCACAATACCATTCCACTTCGAGGTGGAATATCGCGGTATATAGGTTTTTATAAAAATCCGCTTACTAGCGGCGCAATAGGGTCTCATCCGCTATACGAGGCGGGAAATCATCAATCCAATATATACATATGCCAATATGTATATATTGCTATATATAATAGATATATCCTACTATATCTAATACCACATCCAATAGCAATCAATATCAGTCAATCAATAACTGTCATACAAAATATATATATTTTTGAGTGAGAAAATAATCTCACCGTGATTTTAATTCTGATTTCAGCGTTTATTTCGAATAAAATTAAACACGCGTTTAATTTTACCCGAAATTTTCACTGACTCCAAATGACTCCAATCCAGTTGCATCGCGTAGTATTCGACGATACGATTCCAATGCATTTTGTTTCGTTCCATTCCGACCTCGCAGCAAAGAGATATGATTTTTCAAAGTTATACGAATTTGAATATAATTAATTTACATTTAATATTACATCTCCTAACCTAAGCAAATCCTGGCCGTGCATTTTCTTCGATCGCATCTAGGCCGTGGATTGCTTCTTCCCTCCATCACGCGAAGACACCCAGTTTGAAATGAACGAAGACGAACCCAACATCACGTTAAAACCCTAATAGCCGCACTCCCTATCGACGACGAAACTCCATCATACCACCCTCGTTCGAATCGCCTCAGCCACCTCCCCCTTCGCCCAGAACGCGCGGCCCCCTAGCGCCACCATTGTCGAGAAAATTGCCTTCAAAGTCGCGACATTCACGGCCCATTATCCCACGATCTACTCACCCATATTCGATCACAGCCGGTCAATTTGTAGCTCTCGTTGAGCTTAACAATTTTGTAGTTGATAGTTTTGTGAATTAACATGTAGATTGAAAGGAAATTGGAGAAGAAGCCTGGAAGATTTCGGCCGTTCAGCATAGAAGTGGCGGCTGGCTTAGAGAATTAGGGTTTTGCTTTCCTTTGAAATTGTGAAAAAAAATGGGTATATTTATAGAGTTTTCTCAAACACTATTCATCCGGGTTTTTCAAACTCCGATTTACGCGCGGTCACTATCGTTTCTAGGGTTTATCCCGCGTTCCGGACACAATGGAACAGGTTTCGAAAGCTAATTCGATCGTATGTGTGAGATATGGTGATAAACGATCAATTTAAATTAAACCGATTTAAATCGATTTCGAGGCGTTTTGGCTTGCCCCGGACAAACGGTAAATCCAAAAATTACGAAATTTGAAATCTTACAATAATATCACATTACGGATCCGATGAAACTGGTTTCGTCGAAATCCGAGACTTTTTGAAAAATGACTATTTTTAACTCGACGATTTAAAATTAAAACGATATCGATGCGTTTCGAGTTGCCAGGGGCAAATGACAACTCCGATGGATACGAAAATTGAAATCCGATAATAACGAACTATTACGGATCCAATGGAACTGGTTTCGTTCAATTCTGAGACTGTTCGAAAATTGGCTATTTTTACAGTCGATAATTAAATATTAAAATATTCGATTTTCACAAATTAACTCTAAATTCAATTTTAAAAGTTCTATAACCTTTCTATAACTCCAGTATGATCAAATAAAATTTTACAAATCATTTTCAATCATTTTAAACTCGTTTTTCAATTATCTCTGGAATTCCACTATTTAATTTATCGATTTAATTATCACATAAAACCCAATATTCGAAAAATAAATCATTCGACTTCTAAATTCCATTTATTAATATTTAAAATAAATTAAATATTCGAATTTTAATTATCAAAAATTCTGGGTCGTTACAGTTTTAGCGGAAAGTAACGCATCACTTTTGCCGAGACTTTGTGAATCAACTTCTCTGGATCATTGTCACGGGTGCCTTTCTTTTCCTCTTCCCACCTCGAAATACCACAAGAGTTACAGACATCTTTATCTTCATTTTCTGCCCAATAGAGCATGCAATCGTTTGGACATGCGTGTATTTTTTTGTAATCAAGACCTAAATCTTTAATGATTTTCTTCGCGGCTCTAAAAGATAAAGGTATGTGGGCCTGTGGAAAAGCCTCTCTCATCAACTCTAGTATATCCCCAACTGCAGACTCTGTAATTCCATGTACACATTTTAAAGAATAAAGCCTGATGATAAAACTTAATCTCGAAAATTTTGAACAGCCAGGATATAATGGCTGCTTTCCATCTTCGACAAGGCGATAAAATCTTTTAGCATCGGCATTTGGTGCATTAGAATTCTCATCTTCACAGTTCTGCATATTTCCACGAGTACGGTGCAACATTTCACCTAGATTATCTCCAAAATCACCAGCATCACAGTCTATATCTTCATCACTCCTTCCAAAATTTGGGTGAGAAACCTCACAAATCCATTTCACATACAATGGAGATGGACCATTGCAGATGAAATGATCATAAATTATATCTGGACGACGCCACTTGCTATTTTTACAATTCTTGCATGGGCACGTCATTTCATCGCCTACGGCGAATTTAGAAAAACCGTTTTGTATAAAGGCTCTTATCCCGCTAATATATCCTTCACTAAACTTTGGAAGTTCTATCCAAATGTTTTCGCTGTCCATCACTACAATTATGAATATGAGTATTTTAACATAAAAAGATAAAATTTGTGTGTGTGTCCAACAAGAGGAAACCTAGACAAGTTTAATTGTTAATTCAGGCCGAATTAAGAATTTATAAGTAGTTTAAATCGAAACCCTAAAGTGATGAGAGAGAGTGTTATACCTCAAAATCGAAATTGAAGCCCTAAAGTGATGTGAACAATGCTTGAACCCCCAAATCGAAGCCAAATCGCTGAACAAAGCTTGAACCCCCAAATCGAAGCCCTAATCGAACCGAAATTGCTTGAAACTTTGTAAGAAGACAGAGAAGAATGAAAATAAAAAGTTATTTGCAGGGACTTTTTTTCTTCGCGGCTCTAAAAGATCAAGGAGTGGTGTTTGGATTGATGAGGTGTCACGTTCTCCAACGTAGGATTTGCCTTGGTAGATTGGCGCGGATCGGTGCGAAAGATATGCAAAGGTCTGCTATAGCAACACTATAAAAAAATGTTGCATCAATTACACTTGTTTAGCTAGAGCAACACATTTTTATGGCTAAGGCAACACCAAAAATTCAACGTTGCAGTAGGACCAAAATTGTATAGCTATCACAACATTTTACCTGGCAACACCTTGCAAAAATGTTGCAGAAGGCCATCTATGGCGTAGTGTCCACTTTTAAACCGTTAATAATCATTTAAAAGTCTTCTCTTCTCTTCCTACACACCCTCCTTCTCAAAACAAGACCACTTTACCCTTAACCATTCTAGATCGAGCCAACTTACACCCTAGGCCGACCCAAAAGCACTTCACAAGATCAAAAATCTAATTTTTACTTAAAAGAATCCATGATCTAAGGTCGATCCAAGTTGTAGTGTTTGTTCTAGTCGATTTGGTTAGCTTTTGGTAAGTAAAATTCATTTCTTTTAGGGAAAGTCTAAACTTTTATTATTTTGTTCATTATTGTTGTAAATAATTAGTCGTTTAATGGATTATAGTGTTAATTTGGTTATGCATATATGTACTTGTGTGTTATGATGATTTTAGACTTGAAAATGAAGTCTAATGTTGAGAATGGTTAGAAAATTATTTTCCTTATGGCTTGTTGTTATTACATGTGAACGAATGATTATGCTCATATATGTGATGTGTATGCTAAGGGAAGTTAGCATTTGGACTTGTATAAGTGATCTTGAGATCCCTCGAATTAAAAACATGTTTTACAATTTTAATTTGCTAGAAAAAGTTGCGAAGCATTAAACTTTACTTTTAGTTTTCCAAACTTCATGCTTTGGTTATAAAGTAGGGTATATAAGAGAAAAGGCTTATATGTATTAGCATATAAACGAGCTTAAAAAATTGTGCATCCATAGCGATTATAGTTCAGTAAAAATAATTCTTTTTGCAAACTAAAGTGTTTTCTTTTTAAGTAGTTTTGAAATTATTCCAAAGCATATTTTAAGTATAAAAAGATAATTATTACTATTAATTAAGTATGAGTTTCAAATATTATTTAATTAATTAACTAAGTAAAGATAATTAGTATTTAATTAATTAATTAAGTAAAGGTAATTAGTACTTAAGAAATAATTAAGGGAGGTTAATTAACTATTAATCAAGTATAGAGTTAATTAAGTATTAATATTTAATTAATTAAGATTTAATTATTTAATTTGTCAGGGTTTAGTTATTAATTAATAATAAGTAGGGTTTAATTATTAATTAATTAATTAAGATTTAGTTAAGATTTAATTTGTAATTTAATTAAGATTTAATTATTATTAACTAAAGGTTTAAAGTTATTTAAATTAATTAATTAAATATTTATTTTTAATTATTTTATTTTTAATTATTTTATTTTCAAGGATCAATTTTATTTTAAAAGCAGCTTTCTTTTATAAGTGAATAAGTTTTAAATAAGGGATTCTCTTTGTCTGTGCTATTAAATAGCCAAAATAATATGAATAAGCTATAACTAAGACGTTGACACATTTTATTGGAAGTAAATCTCTTGTATTTAATACTAAAAGGTGATGAGTAGGCTTCCCTATCTGTGAGATCTTGAACTTATTTTTCTAAGCAAGGGATTGACAAATCGAAATATCGAAAAACGTGATAAATACAAGGGAGTTAATTTTGATGAATGAGTCATAATAAATTGAGTATGTGAAAGATATTTCCATATGCAATTCTTTACACACCCTAGATAGTGAACTTGTCCACTATCGATAACTTGACCCTTTTAAAATTATTGAATGTTGGTTCGAAGAGACCGGGATCGGATATTGTGAGATATCCAAAATCCACTTCGAACCAACGTAAGCGTTCGAATTGGTAACATTTGAAATAATAGAATTCAAGATGAAGACTTTGAAGTGCAAGGGCTACTTGTTACAAATCCTAAGGGTGATTCCAAAATGGATGCAGTAGAAGTAGTGACTTTGTTTTGTTCATATCCTGAATAACTTGTATAGACGAATGGTAGCATGGCATTGTCGCCGAAAGGCAGTGTTAGCATTCCAAGTGAGATTGCTAAAGAAAAGGTAAAATCTAGCCTCAAGTTTCACAACTGGGAATGACTAAAACATGGGATTTGCTACACGGCTATGTGGGTCGCACCCATAAGGGTATAGTCACCACCCGATCTAGATCGCTATTTTCTAATTATGTATGCTAGTGACCCGGGTACAGTTGTTAACCACAATCGGGGTGGTGATATATTCGGTACTATCCAGTAAGGGGTATACCAATAATGTGTTGGGAGGGGTCCATGTGAGGCCCTCGGTACATTTTATTTAGAGATGTACTGTGGTAGGCAGTACCCCGGTAGCCTTGTATTGTATGAAATCCATTCTCCAATAAGTGCCTTTACGGTTTAGTTGTATACCTATTATGCTGGAATTTAATTAATGTAACAATTTCAGCTATTATTCAATATTTAATTTAAACCCTAGACATTATCATAATATCACTGGATTTTCTATAGAAATGTTTAATTGTCGTGAGGTAAAAACCCATCCGTGTTTATGTACGAAATGTTTATAAGTTTAATAATTCAGTTGTTTGGAGTTTACTCACACCGGACCCATGTATGACTTGGAGTTTTATTTCTTTCCCTAAAACTCTTGGGTACTCAAATTTGCATGAGTAGTCTAGGTTTCTCACGGATACATTTTGGAGGAGTTTGGAGCAGGTGGCTTCATCATTATCTAGCTATTTACTGTATTTCCGCTGTGTATTTAAGTATTTCCTATCAGCAAGTGTGGAAACAAGCAATTATAACTATAACGACCTGGTATTTTCAACCATTCGCATCCGCACATGTCGGACTTGAATTGCTCAAAATATCAGATTGCTAATTTATATTTGGCAAAACTCATCATATACAGTAAATAAATAAATCACAGAATCACAGACACAGAGTAATATAACAATAATGCAGCGGAATAGATAAATAGTAGTTCATGAAGCTACTATATAAACAACAGAGTTTAAAATAAAATACAACAGAATATCTCAAATACAGACTGATGACATCTCTGAACAAATCAACTGGAAAAGCTGAAAGCTGAATCGATAGTTGGATCTCCAAGCAAAGCTCCAAACTCCAAAGGTGAGTCTCAATTGCTGTATCACTCAGTCTGACCCAAGTGTAAAGCAAAACACAAAACACTCGAGTCAGGATTAACATTCTTATATCAATAAATCCAACTCAAGTGAAATATCAACTGAAATACAAGGAACTTAAAGGTTGTTTGGGATAACCAACCTCTAAGAATCTGAGGAAATATCTACAATGTAGAAATATACGCTATTAACAACCAAACGTCATTATAACACCGTGGTAATTTCAAATTAATTTATAATTCAAAACCAAAATATCATTTCCATTTCATATATATAAATATTTCCAAATTTTAGCACTTTCAAAACTAAATTGATAATTTCATATATATATATATATATATATAATTTTAACTTCATTGCTATTTAGTTTTGAAGTATTCACTTAATAAATCCATTATTATTTAAATAACCTTAAATTAAATTAAACCAAAAATTTCCTTCGATTTATTTAAAACTTGAAATATCCATTTAATCACCTTAAATCAAAAATCAAGTTATAAAATCATATCCTAAACCCTCAAATTTAACAAGTTTCAAATCGATTAAATTAAACAAAATTCTTAATTAAATACAATTTCGAGTAAATTCGAATTTATCTTTCCAACCTTGACTTATAGAATCATTATAAAATCTATTTTTAAAATAAAATTTTAAATAAATACTTATACATATTGTAATTTACTTAAATCAAACTTGACTAAATTTAAAGCTTATTATTAAATCTATTTTGTATTAAAACTCATTTCATATACATAATATTTTCAAATTTTAAATAAACTATATATATTTCCTTTCAAAACCATGGAAATCATTTTAAAATATTTATATATAGACCAACGGTGTCTTTATAAAATTTCTATCCTATGGTCAAGTGATACAGATATTTATCACTTAAATCCGTAATTTAAATATATACAGGTATATATCATTTCAACCCGCAATCCCAAATTCAATTCAAATGAAAATCTCTTGGGTTTTCATTTCAACCCATAACTATTTTCTCCTATTATACAGATCTTTCGGGTATGTATCATTTCAACCCATAGTGAATTCTATACTAACAGGGAACTTGCAGAGTGAGAACAGATATGATAATAATATAACAGGCATATATCATAAATGTAAATAACAGATAATGGTGTCAGATGTCACAGGTGAACAAATATAGATATTAGCATATTTATAGCAATGTAAATAACTAACATCAGTATATTTCAATTGTCGTTTCAATAGAAATCAAATTTAATAAATATAAGAACGGTAATCGTGAGTGATTGCTCACCTTTCGAGGCTAGAGAGAAAACAATGAAGTTGAGTTACGAAATCCAGGCACGAATCCAAAAGACAAGATCGGCATGAATTCGACGGACAATTGATAAATAGAAATTGATGAGAACGGATCAAATCAGAACTGGATCGATGCAGATATATATAGTATAAGCGAACTTACATATATAACTAAATATAACTATATACATATAAAATCATATTTTAAATTCAAACACATTTATATTGAATATATATGTATTTCAAATTCTATTGTTCAAATTAAAACACATATAACTTTAAAAATCTGAAATTTAAACCTTTATAATATACCTTTATATAATATCTAAAAATCAATATATATATAAAAGGACTCATATACATACATACAAATATATATATATATATACACTGAGATATAATGGTCAGATAATATATATATGCTATAACCATTATTTACATAACAACAACTTTGAAATCAACCATATATAACAAACATAGGCTGCTATAAAATAACCTACTGTAACTAAACATATACAAGTCATATACCTATATGTACATATGACATAGAATATATACACTGTAAATAATCAGGTATAACAAATGTACAATATACGTGTGACTTATAATATACCTTGTAACTTATTACTGTAAATATATATGCTGTAAAACATACTTATTTTATTAAAATATAAATGTTTATCAGAGAACCAATATGAGCTTGTACCTTCATATCAATTTACCAATGTAAATATAAACCAACAGTCCAGTGATATATACAAGTTTAAAGTATGTATACATATGGTCCTATATATACTAATACATTATATACAATATATATGCAACTATATTATAAAATTTATATATATTGTCATATGAATCTATGTATATGCCAATATCATATATACACTTCCCTGTATATAAAATATAACTAACCTTTATAATAATATATATACTCTGACAGTTTTATAACTCATATAACAAATAGGTTATAATCTTCGAATATATATAACTTACCTATATACTATTCACATGCAACACACACAGTAAAATAAGAAAATATGATATTGTAACCTCTATATATAGTAGACGTATAAATATATATGTACCTACATAAATCCTCTTAAACAGCTAATATATATAATAAAGTCTTATAAAAACTAACATATGTATGTATTAAAAATTCACCGACTTGCATAATATATATATATATATATAGACTTGTAGAAAAGAAAATAAAACACATATATTTGTTTCGAATTCTGAGTATATATATAAGCAAAAGTATATGCAGAATAACATAAAAGAAGAAGGGCAGAGGTTGCCTGAGAGGAAAGAAGAGGGGCTCGGCTACAACGGATTTCAGGTCGAGTTGATGGGCTGCCAGAGTTTCGGCCAAGATGTAGAAGGCTGTCATGGTGATCTCGGCAGGCGGGTTGTAACGATTGCGATCTTTCGACGCTCGAAAGTCGACATTAATACGTCCACTGTATCAAATGCCGCGCAATCGAATGCGAGAAAACTGAATCATTAGGGTTATAAAAGAAGAGGTAGAAGAAGACAGAAGAAAAGAAAGAACAGAAAAAACAGAAACAGAAACAATATCAGAATCTCACATTCGCAACGGAACAATATATAATAGATAATCACTAGTCTGTTAAACAAAGAACTATATCAGTTTATACATACATCATAAGAGTCAATATACAACTCAATACAATGGACAGTTATATAAACTTATCTTCATATAGAATACATAGCGGAAATAAATAAACAAGTACAGGAGTACGTCTCGCCATCCCCCGCTTGCTTCCAAAGCTCCAAAATATCCTGAATATCCTGATAACAAAACTCTAGGCTGCCCGTGTGGAAAATTATGGGCACCCAGAGTTTAGAAAGTGAACAATAAACTCCAATTCAGTCATGGTGACTGGTGTGCGATCGTAAACAGTTATTTTCACAAAGAAAATAAAATTAATTCGCAATGCTTTTGGAAAATGAAACTACCATAAGACCTCCCGCCACACACACAATGCAAACGCAGAATTGGAGGAAATTTCTTCTTATGATAGTCAAAGATGCTTACTACGCAAAACCCTTGGATTATTATTATTAATGTCTAGTGTGGAAAACATTTCGAAAGTATAATGTAAATCTTAGCCAGCATAGACATTCCGAACTATGCCTACTATAGCTACCATCTAAACAGTGGTGACCACCATAAGTAAATGGCAGGTTCTACAACTAAAACCGTACAAGTTTCGTATTGGGAAATGGATTTCCAACAAATGGTCAGGCTAAGGAACTTCCTACTGCCACATGGGTACGCCTCTGGATGGACGTCCCGAGAACCTAACCGGATCTCTGCCAACACAAGGCCGGGTTACCTCTGGAAATAGGTAACTACTACACGAATATGCCATCCTCCGGTCCTTTGGGACCTTTATCCGAGGCGCCTCGATCACAAAGCAACAACCACAAAGAAATGAGATTGGAGCAACCACATAGGTTAAATACCAGGGCTCCATACCTGATACCACCCTTTTCCAGAAGGAAATGACATACCCTAAAGGGCGCGACCCTCATAACCTTGCCGCATCATTCCTGTTTCGACCATTTCCGGGGTGTGAGGTCTGACGAAGTCTCGTCCACAAAGCTACGCTTTTTCACAAAGCCGTGCTTCGATCACAATTGATCAATAAATGATCAACACACAGCAACACTCAGCATGCCACATTACCAAGTTGGGAATATATCGCTGATAACCTTCAACTACATAACCTCTGAGCTAGTACGTCTTAGAGAAGGGTGTTAAGCTAAGAGAATAAATTCTCCGCCACCAACAGAAATGTATTTGAAAGAAATCAGCTTTATATCTCAAAATGTAATGTCAGACATGTAACCATACAAGTCTGTTCCGGGTTCGAACAGAACCGAAGGCACTTCCAAAGAAGCCCTTGCAATCCGGGTATTCACAATCCCGATCGGACTTCCCATCACAAAAAGAGTGATATAAATCTCTATACCGGAGCAACTCGGTGCAGAGACATTCGACAGGTTGTCCTTTCATTTTCGAAAATACCCGGTCTTCACACCGGTCTTCAAATGTTATTCATACACGTCGTATCATTATTCGGAATGGGTTATATGACACAAAGGTCTTTTCCGGGCTAACCCGAATAATAAGCGTTTGTTTTAAAACAAATTCAAGTGCCATTTCAAAGGCAATATTGATAGTCGGTGGTTTAACTATCAACCACATTCACAACAATCATCAGATTTAATTAATTTTCCCAAATTACTTATTTCAAAATATCTTCACAAGATATATATATATATATTTTTCCACACTTCAACACTTTGAAAATGAATTTCAAATCAATTTTCACCTTTCAACTTTTGAAAATAAATTTCAAATCAATTTCCTTACATGGAATATATTCCCAAATATTTCTTTTAAAACCCAACTTTAGAACCTTTAATTTATATTTTTAAAAGCTACTTTGGAAATATACTCGGCTTTTCAAGGAAAATACACTTCCATTTCAAAATGGTCCATTTAAACCAATTAAATAAATCCTTATCGATTTATTTTAAATTTACATCCCAAATCTGTAAATTTATTTCCACACTTTAAAATAAATCAGTGTTTATTTTTAAAACAAAATTTCCCTTTCCTTTATAAATTCCAATTTGAATTTACATTTCCAAATAACAAACCATTTGCAAATCGATTTCTTAAATATTCATTTTCAACTCCAAAACCAAATTCCAAATGGATTTCCAAATTTATTTTCCAAACACTAAATTGATTTTCCAAATTTATTTCAAACTTTAAATCAATTACAAATCGATTTACAAATTTATTTCAAATA
Organism: Allium fistulosum; assembly: GCA_030737815.1. NCBI lineage: Eukaryota > Viridiplantae > Streptophyta > Magnoliopsida > Asparagales > Amaryllidaceae > Allium > Allium fistulosum. Next base: position 449,195,915 of record CM060903.1, read on the forward strand.
ACAAAGCATTTATAAATTGATTTTCTAAGTTTATTTCAACACTAAATAAATTTTCATTCAAACACCAAATCAGTTATCTTATTAACTTCCCAAAGATTTATTTTCCAACACCAGATTAATTGTCAAATGGATTTCAGAAAATTTTATTACCTTTTTAAAACAATTCCCTTTATTCTTTCCAAATTATTCAAAATTCCATTTTCAATAAATTCTTCTGCTTTTAAACAATATTTTTTCAAAATCCATTTATAAATGTCTTTTCCCATATTTTGGAAAAAATTCGATAAGACTACAAAAATCAACTTTTTATACTTTTAAAATTCCTTCTTTCAAATTAATTCAATCCTCAAAGATTAATTTCAAAAAAAACAAATTTTATTTATTTCTGTATCCAACGATACCAAAAATAGATTCGGCTAAGTTTTAGCCTTCAACAATTCCAATCACAGATATAATCACGCACAGATTATAAATAATCACATCACAATATATGAAACAAATTCACATAATTTGAGGAATCCAGTTGGATCCCTCCAACCTGTTTCCCTGCATCCACAGATGTTAGCACAATACCAATTCCACTTCGAGGTGGGATATCGCGGTATATGGGATTTATAAAATATCATCCGCTATTATGCGGCGCAATAGGGTCTCATCCGCTATATAATGCGGGAAATCAACAACTCCAATATATACATATTCCAATATATATATATATATATTGCTATATACTACTATATATACCATCACATCCAAACAGTAAATCAATCAATAAGAAAAATAAAATTTTCATTTTGAGTGAGAAGATCTCACCTTTGCTTTTATTTTGCAATCCCATTTCCATTCCAGTTTGTTCTCAATTTTAGACCTTGTATAAACAATTTATACAATTTATTAATATTTGGAATAATTGAACGGTTAATTTCCCATTTACTAAATTAAATTAACATTTGCCACGATCTTAAACTACCAATAATCTTCTCATTTTAAATTTAAATCTATTAGGTAAGTAAAATTATAAATTTCACTTTACTATTATTAATTTTCTAGCCGATATATACATATATACAAATATTTATTCCTATCAGTGATACATATGCTACTGTATTTTAAAACTTCGGTTAATATATACATATATGCCTGTATCCTGAAATCTGTATATATATTTACATATGAGATTTAATCAAAACATAGGACACTTACTGCTATCGAAGAATCCTAAAACCCAACATCACTAGGATGCCGACGCTGTCACCAAGGGTTAATGCAGCGTCCCTCCTTCCCAACCCTAGCCTCGACCACCTGAGGTGTTCACCATCCCTCTACATGCCGACATCCCCAATTGCGCGTGCACCCACTACACATCCATGCGCGAACCCGACCACCCAAGCCCCTTCGCCTCGCCCGAGCTTCCAGATCTGCCACTCGATCCCCATATACGTTCGCAAAACAAAGCTCACGATCTGGTTTCCCAGCAATCGAACGAATCGATTTGAATTAAAAACGAGGGCAGCCATTTTTTTTAATTCGCATTTAGTTTAGAACGAGAAGAGAAATTTCGATTTTGAGTTCTGTTATTGAATTGTGATTTTTAACGACCCGGGTTTATATTTTATTTTTTTAAGGAGAAAGCTTCGGCCATTATCTTGGTTTTTCTACGAATCTGATTTTTGAGGTGAAAAGTCGCGTGGATATAAAAGAACGGAGGGAGACAGAAAGCACGATTTCTGGATAGTGCGTAGCGTAGGGAAGAAGGAAAGCTATAGTGATTACGAAATGACAGGAAAGCAGCTGATGTGAGATGGAATTTAATAATTCAAATTTAGGTTGTATTTAAATTAAATATTCGATTTAACTTTCAGTGCGTTTACCTACCGTACGATCACCCGATAACCCCAAACGCTACAAAATTTGAAATCCGATGATAATTCAATATTACGGATCCAATGGAACTAGTTTCATTGAATTTCGAGACTGTGCTCCGAAACGCTATTTTTAAATATCGATTTAAACGATAAATTTCAAAACTGAACAAAACAGTTTCAAATTCAATTCTGAAGCTTTCATTACCTTCAGAATTATCAATATAGATTTTCTAAACCTTGAAAATATTTTTAATCTGCTTAAAAGTCCAAATTCAAAATTTTACTCAAATTTTAACAATTAAATTCACAAATTAAATTACCAAACAAACTCAAATACCTGAAATTCAGATTAAACTATCATTCGAATATTTTAAACTCAATCAAATATCCACATTTCAAATGTCAAAAATTCAGGGTCGTTACAATCTTCCCCCCTTAAAAGAATTTCGTCCCGAAATTACAAGTTAAGAAGAATGCTCCAATACCCGTTTGTCATTTTCCCAAACCCAAACAGTTTTATCAGCTTATCAACCCAAATCTTTTTACTAAAGATCGTCATTTCAACTAACTGTCCAAACACTTTCGTAGTTTTCAAACAACTTTATTTACTTCACAATTCAAATTTAAATTTAAATTCAAAATTTTAAATTATCCAAAATTTCTCAAAAATTTTCTAACTCTCTAAATTTCCGAGAAATTTCGCCAGCGTCTCCTTTGCGCGGCTAGCTCGGTACAACTACAAAATGTCCCTACGGACTCTCAAATTCCAATAGAAAACAAAATGCCAAGTGGCAAAATCAGAAACTCATCAAATTTCATACTGAAATTCAAACACATACCTTTTTGTTGAGAAATTCAAATTCATCTTCGAAATCTAAATCCAATTCCATTTTCCTGTAGCCTTTATAATCCCTGTATACTTTACTTAACAACAATGTCCAAATTTACTTATGGGATTCCAAATACCCATTTTACTTAAGAATTTCATTCTTTATTTCTCAAGTTCAATATAAGTATTTACATACTTCTTATATTTATTTTCACTTTACTAACAAAAGTTATATATCCATTTCCATTCAACTTTGTATTTTCAATTTCATTTGAATTCAATTTACAATTTCAATTCTATTTGAATTCATTTTATCTTCAAAAATTTACTTAGTGAAAATTCAATATTCACTTTTTCTAAAGCTTTCAACTTCAACCAAAACAATGGTTTTCATTTTCTAGTTCAATTCCTACGTTTCCATTACAATTTGAAAATCAATTTTCCGTTAACAAAATTTTCCAAATTTCCAAAAAAAAATTCTAACTCCCAAAATTTTCAGAAAATTTTGGCGGAGTCTCCTTTGTACGGAGGAGCTTTTGCAATTTGACAAAAGATATAAATATATATACATCGACCCACTCGGTCGGAAAAGCAGGAAAACAGTTCATATTTCCTATTTTGTATTGCGTAGGCGTACCTTTTTAGCATTTTAAGCAAAGCGGTTTATTATTAGCCTTTTGCGCAACCCAAAATGCAGCCAAACGGCTTCCAAAAACCTGTACTTACTCAATTTAAACACGTAAGTGACATATATAGGAAATTTATTTAACATTTCACTTATTTCCAATAGCAAACACATAGTTTTCATAAGCAATACATTCAAAATAAATTCCATTAGCAATTTATAGAATTTCAATACAAATTAAATTGCTTTCAACTACATTCCATACCATTTCTATTCAATTCAAGTGATTTACTATTCACTTCCTTCCATTCAATTCATTTTTATGTCCAAACAACTCATATTCATTTCAATCGATTCCAAAATCAATTCTATTTTTTTTCATTAAGCCATAGAATTTATATATCTTGTTTACGTCAACGACAAACAAATTTTTATGCAATTAAACGAAATTTATGTAAATAAACGATCACTTGAACTCATAACCATTTTAATTTGATTCTAACTCAATTCATATCAGTTTCATTTCCATTTTCATTCAATCTTGCATTATCAATTTCATTCTTCATTTTTTTAGGTTCAATATAAATATTCCATATACACATTATATTTATTTTCAATTTGCCACTTCGGTTAATATCTACTTATATAACTGGATTTCCAATTCCATTCGAATTCAGTTTACCTTTCATTTATAATTATTGAATTCAATTCATTTCCAAATCATATTTACTTTGTCATTCCTTCAATTAGTTTCACTTACTAATTTTATTTCAATACTTCACTTTGTTTATCACAAATCAAATTAAATTTCCAATATTCAGCTTGAATTTCATTTACTAACAAATTCAAAAAGAAGTTTAACATTCAGTTTAAATTTCATTTACTTGCAATTGTAAATCCCATTCATTCATTTGGAAATTTATTTCTACTTACCTGAATTTATATGCAAATTCGAAGCATTTTAAATTTAGCTCACAACTAAATTTTAATTCAACTAATTCAACTTCCAATTCATTATTTCATGGATTAATACATGGGGATTTTAGGCTCAAGGAAAAAGTTGTAGAAAAATTTAGTTATAGGAACAAAAAGTTTGCTTTTTAGGCTGAATGACACTTTTTAGTGTAAATCATAGAATGATAGTTGTAACTATCATTTTTTGTTTACACTAAAAAGCGTCCTTCAGACTAAAAGGCAAACTTTCTGTCCCTGAGAATAAATTTTTTTGCAACTTCTTCCCTGCGCCTATTTTTCTGTTAATACATTATCAAATTAGTTTACTTGAATTCAATCCATTTTTATTTTTCCAAGTTGGATTTTTCTTCAACTTGATTCAAATCAAATCTTATTTCATTATTCGATTTCTAATTTATTTATTTACGAATGTGAACTCATTTGTTCATTCACCATTTTTATTCCATCTCAATAAATTTTATTCCAGATTATTTAGTCCACTAGATTAAATTCTCAAATTTACTTTTATTCAAATTAATCCAAGTTAAATTCAATTCTAATTTGAATTTTTTCTAAGTTCCCAAACTCATTTCAATTTATAGGACTCATTTATAAATTCACTTTACCATTTCATTAGATTGATGAATTTATTTTCTAAAATATTCTTCTGGAATTCTATTTCAAATTATAAATCACATTTACAATTTACATTTATAAATCCTATTTGTATATGAATTCATTTCCTTATGCTTTCAATTCATATTTATAAATTTCATTTGTTAAACGAATTTATCTCCAAATCTTTGGTTATACCATTATTCTTATTCAATTTCCATATAACAATGATAATATTTCAATATTATCTCTTTCTAACAACCAAGCATCCATATACAATAACAATTCATAGAAAATCATTTCTTTTCTATTACAAAAATAGTTTTGGGTAAAATTATTTCATTCATCCTATTTTAAAACAATAATATGTCAGTTTATCTTGTTTAAAAGTTTAGAAACCCCTATCGATTACAGTTGGCCAGACTGCACCGACCAGAATCTATAAACAATCAACCGATAAGTCAACACAATACAAAGCAAATTTTGTATTCACTAACAAATACGCGCTCATATCTATTATTACACTCACACTCATTCTAGAGTACTATTGACTCTATCTCTAATGAGTAATTCCCAACAGAGCCAGGGTTATCGCTTAACCAACGGCTCTGAAACCACATGTAACGGATGCGATCTTTCGACGCTCGAAAGTCGACATTAATACGTCCACTGTATCAAATGTCGCGCAATCGAATGCCGGAAAACCGAATCATTAGGGTTAAAAAAGAAGAGGTAGAAGAAGACAGAAGAAAAGAAAGAATAGAAAAAAACAGAAACAGAAACAATATCAGAATCTCACATTCGCAGCAGAACAATATATAATAGATAATCACTAGTCTGTTAAACAAAGAACTATATCAGTTTATACATACATCATCAGAGTCAATATACAACTCAATACAATGGACAGTTATATAAACTTGTCCTCATACAGAATACACAGCGGAAATAAATAAACAAGTACAGGAGTATGTCTCGCCATCCCCCGCTTGCTTCCAAAGCTCCAAAATATCCAGAATATCCTAATAACAAAACTCTAGGCTGCCCGTGTGGAAAATTATGGGCACCCAGAGTTTAGAAAGGGAACAATAAACTCCGAGTCAGTCATGGTGACTGGTGTGAGATCGTAAACAGTTATTTTCACAAAGAAAATAAAATTAATTCGCAATGCTTTTGGAAAATGAAACTACCACAAGACCTCCCGCCACACACACAATGCAAACGCAGAATTGGAGGAGATTTCTTCTTATGATAGTCAAAGATGCTTACTACGCAAAACCCTTGGATTATTATTATTAATGTCTAGTGTGGAAAACATTTCGAAAGTAAAATATAAATCTTAGCCAGCATAGATATTCCGAACTATGCCTACTATAGCTACCATCTAAACAGTGGTGACCACCATAAGTAAATGGCAGGTTCTACAACTAAAACCGTACAAGTTTCGTATTGGGAAATGGATTTCCAACAAATGGTCATGCTAAGGAACTTTCTACTGCCACATGGGTACGCCTCTGGATGGACGTCCCGAGAACCTAACCGGATCTCTGCCAACACAAGGCCGGGTTACCTCTGGAAATAGGTAACTACTACACGAATATGCCATCCTACGGTCCTTTGGGACCTTTATCCGAGGCGCCTCGATCACAAAGCAACAACCACAAAGAAATGAGATTGGAGCAACCATATAGGTTAAATACCAGGGCTCCATACCTGATACCACCCTTTTCCAGAAGGAAATGACATACCCTAAAGGGCGCGACCCTCATAACCTTGCCGCATCATTCCTGTTTCGACCATTTCCGGGGTGTGAGGTCTGACGAAGTCTCGTCCACAAAGCTACGCTTTTTCACAAAGCCGTGCTTTGATCACAATTAATCAATAAATGATCAACACACAGCAACACTCAGCATGCCACATTACCAAGTTGGGAATATATCACTGATAACCTTCAACTACATAACCTCTGAGCTAGTACGTCTTAGAGAAGGGTGTTAAGCTAAGAGAATAAATTCTCCGCCACCAACAGAAATGTATTTGAAAGAAATCAGCTTTATATCTCAAAATGTAATGTCAGACATGTAACCATACAAGTATGTTCTGGGTTCGAACAGAACCGAAGGCACTTCCAAAGAAGCCCTTGCAATCCGGGTATTCACAATCCCGATCGGACTTCCCATCACAAAAAGAGTGATATAAATCTCTATACCGGAGCAACTCGGTGCAGAGACATTCGACAGGTTGTCCTTTCATTTTCAAAAATACCCGGTCTTCACACCGGTCTTCAAATGTTATTCATACACGTCGTATCATTATTCAGAATGGGTTATCTAACACAAAGGTCTTTTCCCGGCTAACCCGAATAATAAGCGTTTGTTTTAAAACAAATTCAAGTGCCATTTCAAAGGCAATATTGATAGTCGGTGATTTAACTATCAACCACATTTACAACAATCATCAGATTTAAATAATTTTCCCAAATTACTTATTTCAAAATATCTTCACAAGATATATATATATATATATTTCCACACTTCAACACTTTGAAATTGAATTTCAAATCAATTTTCACCTTTCAACTTTTGAAAATCAATTTCAAATCAATTTCCTTACACGGAATATATTCCCAAATATTTCTTTTAAAACCCAACTTTAGAACCTTTAATTTATATTTTTAAAAGCTACTTTGGAAATATACTCGGCTTTTCAAGGAAAATACACTTCCATTTCAAAATGGTCCATTTAAACCAATTAAATAAATCCTTATCGATTTATTTTAAATTTACATCCCAAATCTGTAAATTTATTTCCACACTTTAAAATAAATCAGTGTTTATTTTTAAAACAAAATTTCCCTTTCCTTTATAAATTCCAATTTGAATTTACATTTCCAAATAACAAACCATTTGCAAATCGATTTCTTAAATATTCATTTTCAACTCCAAAACCAAATTCCAAATGGATTTCCAAATTTATTTTCCAAACACTAAATTGATTTTCCAAATTTATTTCAACTTTAAATCAATTACAAATCGATTTACAAATTTATTTCAAATAACAAAGCATTTATAAATTGATTTTCTAAGTTTATTTCAGCACTAAATAAATTTTCATTCAAACACCAAATCAGTTATCTTATTAACTTCCCAAAGATTTATTTTCCAACACCAGATTAATTGTCAAATGGATTTTAGAAAATTTTATTACCTTTTTATAACAAATCCCTTTATTCTTTCCAAATTATTCAAAATTCCATTTTCAATAAAATCTTCTGCTTTTAAACAATATTTTTTCAAAATCCATTTATAAATGTCTTTTCCCATATTTCGGAAAAAATTCGATAAGACTACAAAAATCAACTTTTTATACTTTTAAAATTCCTTCTTTCAAATTAATTCAATCCTGAAAGATTAATTTCAAAAAAAACAAATTTTATTTATTTCTGGTATCCAACGATACCAAAAATAGATTCGGCTAAATTTTAACCTTCAACAATTCCAATCACAGATATAATCACACACATATTATAAATAATCACATCACAATATATGAAACAAATTCACATAATTTTAGGAATCCAGTTGGATCCCTCCAACCTGTTTCCCTGCATCCACAGATGTTAGCACAATACCAATTCCACTTTGAGGTGGAATATCGCGGTATATGGGATTTATAAAATATCATCTGCTATTATGCGGCGCAATAGGGTCTCATCCGCTATATAATGCGGGAAATCAACAACTCCAATATATACATATTCCAATATATATATATTGCTATATACTACTATATATACTATCACATCCAAACAGTCAATCAATCAATAACTGCAAAATCAAATTTTCATTTTGAGTGAGAAGATCTCACCTTTGCTTTTATTTTGCAATCCCATTTCCTTTCCAGTTTGTTCTCAATTTTAGACCTTGTATAAACAATTTATACAATTTATTAATATTTGGAATAATTGAATGGTTAATTTCCCATTTGCTAAATTAAATTAACATTTGCCACGATCTTAAACTACCAATAATCTTCTCATTTTAAATTTAAATCTATTAGGTAAGTAAAATTATAAATTTCACTTTACTGTTATTAATTTTCTAGCCGATATATACATATATACAAATATTGATTCCTATCAGTGATACATATGCTACTGTATTTTAAAACTTCGGTTAATATATACATATATACCTGTATCCTGAAATCTGTATATATATTTACATATGAGATTTAATCAAAACATAGGATACTTACTGCTATCGAAGAATCCTAAAACCCAACATCACTAGGATGCCGACGCTGTCACCAAGGGTTAACGTAGTGTCCCTGCTTCCCAACCCTAGCCTCGAACACCTGAGGTGTTCACCATCCCTCTACCTGCCGACATCCCCAATTGCGCGTGCACCCACTACACATCCATGCGCGAACCCGACCACCCAAGCCCCTTCGCCTCGCCCGAGCTTCCAGATCTGCCGCTCGACCCCCACATACGTTCGCGAAACAAGGCTCACGATAAGATTTCCCAGCAATCGAACAAATCGATTTGAATTAAAAACGAGGGCAACCATTTTTTTAATTTGCATTTAGTTTAGAACGAGAAGAGAAATTTCGAATTTGAGTTCTGTTATTGAATTGTGATTTTTAACGACCCGGGTTTATATTTTATTTTTTTGAGGAGAAAGCTTCGGCCATTATCTTTGTTTTTCTGCAAATCTGATTTTTGAGGTGAAAAGTCGCGTGGATATAAAAGAACGGAGGGAGACAGGAAGCGCGATTTCTGGATAGTGCGTAGCGTAGGGAAGAAGGAAAGCTATAGTGATTACAAAATGACAGGAAAGCGGCTAATGTGAGATGGAATTTAATAATTCAAATTTAGATTGTATTTAAATTAAATTTTCGATTTAACTTTCAGTACATTTACCTACCATACGATCACACGATAACCCCAAACGCTACAAAATTTGTAATCCGATGATAATTCAATATTATGGATCTAATGGAACTGGTTTCGTTGAATTCTGAGACTGTGCCCTGAAACGCTATTTTTAAATATCTATTTAAACGATAAATTTCAAAACTGAACAAAACAGTTTCAAATTCAATTCTGAAGCTTCCATTACCTTCAAAATTATCAATATAGATTTTCTAAGCCTTGAAAATATTTTTAATCTGCTTAAAACTCCAAATTCAAAATTTTACTCAAATTTTAACAATTAAATTCACAAATTAAATTACCAAACAAACTCAGATATCTGAAATTCCGATTAAACTATCATTCGAATATTTTAAACTCAATCAAATATCCACATTTCAAATGTCAAAAATTCAGGGTCGTTACACGGGTCTAGGAGCGGGATGGAAGAGGCGGGGTGAGGCTGCAGTTTGCATGCACGTTGGTGGCGGCACAGGCCTTTGGTGAAGAAGAGGGTGCTATTTGTGGAGCTCGGCAATGGAAGATGCCCGGATGGAGGGCTCATGGTGGTTACGAGCAAGGAGGTTGCTCAAAAATGGAAAATGAATTGAAAAAAAAAGAAACGTAGCTTGAGAATGAAGGGCCATGCAAAATATAAAATAAAGAATGGATGAGGTGGTTTGAATTAGTGTATAAGGGAAGGAGAAGAGCAGCACATGGTTTCTAGGTGAAAAATGAAGGAGAACAGAGAAGGGAAAAGGTAGAATACTTGAAGAATGAACTGGCACAAAATATTGGGAACGACAAAATAAGAAATGAAACAACAAATAATTTAATATGGTGAGAATATCAAAAGTTAGACATCGATTACAGGGAAGAATAAAGCTGATGTCTATTCGAATTATACAGTGGAAAATGAATGATCACAACAAAACAAAAAGACGGGCCGTTACGGTTAACCGTTTCACGGTTTCCTCTATGTACCGGACTTCAAAATACAGAATTGAATATACTACAGAGATCAGAACAACGAGACGATCAAAACGGTATACTGATATTTGTGGTACAATTATCCGTTTAAAAGTCGATAATCGGTACCGAAAATGCTGCTAAAATGCCAGAAATAAGATAAACGGAGCAATAACAGTCCAAATTTGAAGAAACGAAATATGACGTCTCACTCAGAAGATGATTTACAAATTTATTGTATAGAAATATTCAGATTTGGAAAACATTTTATTATCATCAATTTTTAACTGATTTGGAATTGAAATAAAATTACACAATAAAATTTACTTACATATTTTCTGATGAAAATTTATCATTTGCTATATTAAAATAGACGTATTCCAAATATCAAATTTTCATTTAATTACGTTGTAAAACTATTAAAATTTCCGGGTTCTTACACTGACATTGATATACGTTGCTATCCCGTACGGAAAAATCCAAACGGACCTAGAAACGTCTGAATTTCGTGAAATGGATTACGCAGTCTTATTCAGAGTGTTCTAAATAAATTTTCTCATGTTGACATATTTAGGTTTCAGAACACTTTTAAATTCAGCTGTTATTAACTGATTTAAACTGAATTTCTAGCGACCGATAGAACAACTATATTATTCGACGAAAATTTGCCATTTGCTATGTCTAGATGGATGCATAGCAAATATCAAGTTTCCGTCATAAAATACTATTGTTTGTTTTAAATGGTAGATTTCAGTTTATTATATTCAATAAAATTCACCTTTATTTAATTTCAAAATAAACTATATTTCATATTAATATAATTGAATATTCATTGGTTTATAATTTTTAATTCCATAAATAAAAATGCTAATATTAACAAATGCAGTATTAATTCCCAATTTTCTCAATTTCTGAATCGTTTAACTAATTAAGTCTTATTACATTAAAATTTATATTTCTTTCCTTTGATGAAAAATCCAATTATACTAAATTTTATTAACAAATTAATTTCAATAGGTTGATATGTAAGATGAGCAAAATCAAGGCAGAATTCAAATAAGTTTGAATCCATAATTATACATTTATTGTTTTCAAATAAATTAAAAGTTAATTTACAATTTAGAACCCAATTCCCTTTAATCATAAATTTATTTCATGCTTTACACAATATTAAATCTATCCAATTAAACTTTTATTAAACCATACGTTTGAAATCACATAAAATAGTTGTCACTTTATTAAATCCCAACCAGATGTTATAATTCAAAGTAAATTTTAATTTCTTACCGTATTAAATTCAAAATTTGAATTTTCTTCTTTCTCGAAAAATACGGGTCGTTACACTCTCCCTCACTCAAAACTTTCATCCTCGAAAAGGAACGAAGACAGGAGAAGAAGGGTAAAGCCGAATAGATAAGCTGAGCAGATAAGGTAGATTCAAAAGAATAGTATCAAACACGCATAATTAATTTAAAACCATAAATTTCAATTTCAAATGTTAATACAAAATTCCTTTGTTGAAAATACTTTTATAATAAAATACTTTTATATCGAAACAAATTTTCCTTTTGAAAATACTTTTATAACTCGATGTCTCACAAGTTTATCCTCGTTCCTGCAGACTCTGGCTATGCGTTGATCAGGCGCAAAGCTAGAATTCTCCAAGTACTTAGTAGACTTGTTTCAACACCCAGTGAAAATACTGGAAAAACCTTAAAAACCGATATGGAAAGTACAATCCAAACAAATCAACCGAACTGATTCATGGATTTGCAGATACACAATGGTTACGCCTGGGTCCCCCTGGAAACATCTGTACCCTTCAAGCAATCGATGCCTTGTGAATTTCGCCATGATAACAAAAAACCTGTAGACCGCAGATACACAATGGTTATGCCTGGATCACCCAGGAAACATCCGTACCCTTTAAGCAATCTCTGCCTTGCGGATTATGCTACTAAAAGACCATAGATCGTAGATACACAATGGTTACGCCTGGATCCTTCAGGAAACATCCGTACCCATAAGCCATCACGGCCCTGCGAATTACGCTATGCAGTCGAGTTCGTAAGACCATGGGTAATGCCATGGAATTCGATGGACACTCGAGTATCCTATCCGAAAAACCCAAATCATAGAGAATAATATCGATAGTATGAATCCTAAATGTGGCCACAAATAGGATATCAAGCAGAAGGCACTTTCCATATCTTTACTTCGAAAATATGTATCATATAGTACCTTTTCAAATCAATTTCAAATATCATACTTATATAAATTCCATTATATATAAGATTTCATTTTCAAATCAAATACTTTCCAAAATCAATAGTATATCAAATCTGTAACGCCCACCTCTATGCTCATAATAACAAAGAGTATTAGAAGAAATACTGTCTATTATTACGAAGAATAAGGCTGGATAGGAGCGGCCATCCGTAGTTGGCCTTACACTAATATTGGTTACCTCGACAGGAGTGATATATACTTTTTATTTTTCATCTTATTTATTTACTCCCATCAACATACCCAATTATCAGTATAAAACAAACTACGATGGTTCATAATAGTTTAGGACATTAGATATAACAATAACACAGATAATATAAATGCGGAACACAGATAAAAACAAAAGTCTCATATATATATATAACTGATGTCAGTTACATCATGGTTGACACAATACATATGATACAACTACAACTGTCGACTCTGGAATTTATATATACACGTACATTATCAACTAATATACATGAATACATATCATCCTATACAACGACACGACTACTACAAAATGACAAAGACAACTTCAGAAGGTGTAAAAAGTCTTCATATCCCGAACAACAACTCAAAGCAGGAAATCTACAACCTGAAATAACTCGGGTCTGACCCGAGTATTACATTCAAAAGAAAATAATACACGGGTCAGTCTAATTCAAACTCAGTTATTAATGCACAGAAGCAATAATAATCAATCTCAAATAGATAACAGTCACAGAAATCTCGTATATCCAACTTCTCGATAAGAGAATCGGATAACGGCAGATATAACACTAAACAGTGTTAAACAACAAATCAGCAATCCAAATCAATTTAAACAATTGAAATGTCAATTTAAAAACAACAAAGCTGATTGGCTGCAGTACACGCTAACGTGTACTGCCTCGCCAATACAGTCTATGAAATACTCAGAAGATCAATGAATCCAAAAGTCAACGGATCCAACTCTAATCAAAATGAACCATTTCAAAATACAACTTCAAAATATTTAATTGAACCCACGAAATAATTTAACAATCGAAATATCAACTAAATCTGTCAATCATGCTAGGGCTGCAGTACACGCACGCGTGTACTGCCTCGCCACTACAAAACAACTCAAAACGATACTAAACAAGATCAGAGGCAACAAGTGAAACAAGTTCAACATGTCACAAAGCAAGGCACATTGTAATAGTAAACTGCTGCACTACCCCGAGCAAGGGTAGTAAAATATATAAGAACACATAGGAGTGAATGCACCTATGAAACAACTCATCAATGAACCCAACCAGAAACAAGAAAAAATACACACTAGTGTTCAAAGTACCAGCTGCAACTACCAGTAAATGTCAACATGACTCGAAATGTATCAGAGAGCATATGCAAGGGTCGGCTAAGTATTATATGTAAACTGAACAAATGAAACCAGAATGCAACCTGTCTCGAATACCAGTGTACAACCAACTGCCCAGACTCAAAGCCCCAAAACGATACATACATCCACACATACTCATATGTACATTTGGATACACATATGTGACAGCCCCAACTAATAAAATACAAGTATACATATTCAATAAGAATCAACAATTGATGTACACTGGGATATACAGGGCAAACAACTACACAAATTAATCTAATCAACCTGAATGCAAGACCAACTCAAATGTGCAAGTACATGAAGATACAGTGAGGCCAAATTGGCAACAATGAATGACCAGATCAAATGCAAGCTCGACTAACAGACTGAACACGAAGTGTACACATGACACTGCACAATCTAGTCTATATGCAGCAATCATAACTAAGTCGAAGTAAATGAGATTGAACAACATGTAGTAGCAGTTACACGTGACTTAGGCAAATGTACAGATGCGACTACAACTACACTAAGGATCAAGAGGAATCAAAATAAATCAGTGCAACTATATCAGTGAAGCCAAAGTCAAATGGCCAGAGAATTATAAACATGAATGCAGACTACAGCTTACAGGCCGGAAGCATGTTGAAGACTCAATACATAAACAAGTCAACAGTTCATGTATGTAAGCAAAAGGAAGCCAAAATATCATCACTGAACAATGATCAAAGTCAGGGATAAACACTGTAATAATCAAGTGATCGAAGTAGAGGTCATAAATCGAGCAAGTCGTGTATGCTACTGATCAGACACTAAAAGTGTCCAGGATCGAACAGAAAAATGGAACGAAGTCCAAAATATAAATTAACTTCAAACAACTCGATCAAAATCAACCTCAACACAAAAACCCCTAATTAAGTTCGAATAGCAGACGAAGTTCAAAATCAAAGTCAAAGCCAATGTCAACAGACGAGTTCAAAATTCACAACCGTGATGACCAAGTCAACAAGCACAAATATCACAAGTTCAAAATCGAAGCTGCAAGCAAGTTGCCGAAGTCATAGAGTAGCAACTAAAAAATCAAACTAGTATGAAAATACTACCAGAGACAGTAAACCGTATAGCCCAAGTCGGACAAAATAACATTGCCAAACTCACATTCGAAAATCATCAAAGCCGAGCCTAACATTTTCCTAAATCAAAGTTAATCCCGAAGTCACCAGAATATAAGAGTTCGAACAAAGTCCACTTAAACAAAATTGGACAGTCAGAAATCGAACACCAAAAATCGAAACCACGATAACCGCGAAATCATTCAAAGTCGAAGAAACCACAAAACACTCGATACAATAGCAATCGATTTAAAATGGCCAACGTTGAAACCCCTAACCATCAATAAAATCGAACGAAGTCGAACTCGACAAAACCCAAATTTTCACAACCAAACCAATAAATCGAAGTTAACTAGAAACGAACGAAAACCAACAGGGTTGAGTGGATTAGATGTGAGTTTTCACTCACCTTTGCCGAAGCGAAGACGAGCACGGCGAAGGCAACGTCGATCTACCGAGCAGGCAACGAACCTTCGAACAAGCTACAATTGGCAGTAGAAGCCCTAGTTTTTCATACGAACGAACGAAGAAGATTGCAGCAGCGCCTCTATTGCTTGAACCCTACTTCAGAGCGGAGAGGAACAAACGAATCGAAGTCGTGACATCAAAATCAAAGGATACATCGTCTTCCAAACTAGGCCGTGGCGACCACGAAATTGCTCAGACCCAAATTTTTTTTAAAGAAAAGGAACGAAGAAGCAAGCCGCCACCATTTCGTTTGTTTGATTTTATTTTTAGGGTTGCGAAGTAAAAATGAGTAAGGAGGAGGGAACGGGCATAGGCCTTTATCTCAACAAACTAAAGAAACAGGCTGAATAAAATTAAAAGGGAAATATTTATTTAAAGCCCGTATACCCTTAAAGAAAATTTCAAAAGAATTCCAACTTGATTTAATAACGCCCAACAACAATTAGTCATTAGTTATCATCATTAATTGTTTAATGACGATAATTAATTGTTACCGACTCCTGGGTTGTTACAAAATCACACTTATATAGACTTCGATTATAAAAGATTTCGCTTTTCAAATTGAGTACCTTTCCAAATCAATAGTTTTGAATCAACTTCATACTTATACAAATCAGTTTTATATAAGTTCGATAACTCCCAAATCAAGTATTTAGTAAAATAAGGTTCTCAATTTCAATTCGTTTTAATATCATTTCAGTTTCAAAATCATATACGATTTCACCAAAGTATTTCTTCCAAATTAAAGATCTTCAGTTTCAAAGTTTCCAAAATACTAGGTTTAGAAAATAATCCTAGTTTCCAAATCAATAGAATTTAAGTCAAACAAATTCATTTTCAAAATCATCATATAAATACTGGGTTTTAAATTCCAATCTATTTTCGAAACCAAATATTTTCCCCAAAATTAATTATACCCAAAATGATTACCAAGTTTATAACCATCCCTTAAAAACCTTTACACTATTTATTTCTATTTGAAAGATCCAATTTACCTTTGAAAATTATTATTATTATTATTATATAATATTGTTTTATAAAAGATGTTACTAAGTTAAAACATTTAAAACTAAATTTTATTCAAAACATTTCAAAACTAAATTTTATATTAGTATAACTCAAAATAGTCTTATTTATTTACTTAACAAACAATTTCAAATTTATTTAAATCATATTACTTCATACTTAAACACACAAAACTTATATACTTTATCAACAATTTATACTTTTCGAAATTACTTAGCTTTGAAAATTAAACCTCGATTTGGAAGTGTTCGAACATTCAAAATAGTCGGAGAAATCAAATTTCCAATTCAAGAGTTGGAAATCAGCAACCAATCAGTAAATCAATTTCAATAGAAAGGGTTATACCAAATCAAATCCGAAACTCGAGGACTGAACACCGGGCTTACTTCAAATTGTTTCAAATATATATACATATATCCTTCGAATATCAAATCATACTTCGGAGTTTGAAATCAAAATTGGTTTCACAAAATCACTCGCATAGAAAAGCTACTAAAGTGGCCTATACCCACTCTGAAACTCGAAAATCAATGTCGATGATGCATGCACTCATCATCGAAATTATTCTCCAGCGACATAAGTGAGTTCTGGACTTCTATTTTCTTGAAAACTTCTTTTTGAAATTTCTTCAAAATCATTGGAACTCATTTGAAGTCATTTGAAACATTTCTTATTCGGAAAATACTTTCAAATCATACTATTATATATTTTCAAAATCTTAAAATCAATTTCAAAATACTGGTGTTCAATTTCTCAAATTTCAAATTCAAAACCCTTCAGTTATAAATTATTTTTATATAAATCAATTTCTTATATAATTTTCAAAATTCAAATCCTTTCGAAACTTCAAATTCTAGTTTTAAAAGTTATATAATCCTTATCGAAAACATTTTCACTTTTATATATATAATATAATCATACTTATCAAAATAATAATTTCGATATATAAACAATTTCTAAAATACAAATAAACACGATTTTTCAAAGGATGATTCAAGAAAGGATTTCAAAACAAAGATAGAGATTCAAATTAGAGGAACTCTAATTAAAATAGAATTCTAATTCGAAGATAGGCTCGAACGAAGATGAGATGATTAAATTTCAAAAGAGAAAAGGTTGATAGACTAATACAAATCGCGGGAAACCTTAATCGGGTCAACCGTGACTTCAAGAATAAGATCGACACAGAATTCTAAGGCAAATCGACATTCGATCGCTAGAGATAGAATTCAGGCATAGCAGGAGATAGATAGCATCGTAAACCGAGGATACAAAATCTTCGGTGAATTAATGCTTGTTGTAAAGGAGTTTTCACCCCCATTACAAATCATTCAATGGAGCTGTGGGATGCTCCAGGATCAAAGAAACCCGAATAGGGAGAGAAAAATGGATTTTGGAACCGAGGGGAACGTTCCAAAATTCAAAGGAAACCAAATCAAGAGGAAGAGATTCAAGCACGAACGAAAGTAATTCTGTAATTAAATCTACTACATAAGCTAAGTTATGCCTAAAACCTGGCTCTGATACCAATTGTAACGACCTGGTATTTTCAACCATTCGCATCAGCACATGTCGGACTTGAATTGCTCAAAATATCAGATTGCTAATTTATATTTGGCAAACCTCAACATATACGGTAAATAAATAAATCACAGAATCACAGACACAGAGTAATATAACATAATGCAGCGGAATAGATAAATAGTAGTTCATGAAGCTACTATATAAACAACAGAGTTTGGAATAAAATACAACAGAATATCTCAAATACAGACTGATGACATCTTTGAAAAAATCAACTGGAAAAGCTGAATCGATAGTTGGATCTCCAAGCAAAGCTCCAAACTCAAAAGGTGAGTCTCAATTGCTGTATCACTCAGTCTGACCCGAGTGTAAAAAAAACACAAAACACTCGAGTCAGGATTAACATTCTTATATCAATAAATCGAACTCAAGTGAAATATCAACTGAAATACGAGGAACTTAAAGGATGTTTGGGATAACCATCCTCTAAGAATCCGGGGAACTATCTACAATGTAGAAATATACGCTATTAACAACCAAACGTCATTATAACACCGTGGTCATTTCAAATTAATTTATACTTCAAAACCAAAATATCATTTCCATTTCATATATATATATATTTCCAAATTTTAGCACTTTCAAAACTAAATTGATAATTTCATATATATATTATTTTAACTTCATTGTTATTTAGTTTTGAAGTATTCACTTAATAAATCCATTATTATTTAAATAACCTTAAATTACATTAAACTAAATATTTGCTTCGATTTATTTAAAACTTGAAATATCCATTTAATCACCTTAAATCAAAAATCAAGTTATAAAATCATATCCTAAACCCTCAAATTCAACAAGTTTCAAATCGATTAAATTAAACAAAATTCTTAATTAAATACAATTTCGAGTAAATTCGAATTTATCTTTCCAACCTTGACTAATAGAATCATTATAAAATCTATTTTTAAAATAAAATTTTAAATAAATACTTATACATATTGGAATTTACTTAATTCAAACTTGACTAAATTTAAAGCTTATTATTAAATCTATTTTGTATTAAAACTCATTTCATATACATAATATTTTCAAAATTTAAATAAAACCATATATATTTCCTTTCAAAACCATGGAAATCATTTTAAAATATTTATATATAGACCAACGGTGTCTTTATAAAATTTATATCCTATGGTCAAGTGATACGGATATTTATCACTTCAATCCGTAATTTAAATATATACGGGTATATATCATTTCAACCCGCAATCCCAAGTTCAGTTCAAATGAAAATCGCTTGGGTTTATCATTTCAACCCATAACTATTTTCTCCTATTCTACAGATCTTTCGGGTATGTATCATTTCAACCCATAGTGAATTATATACTAACAGGGAACTTGCAGAGTGAGAACAGATATGATAATAATATAACAGGCATATATCATAAATGTAAATAACAGATAATGATGTCAGATGTCAAGGTGAACAAATACAGATATTAGCATATTTATAGCAATGTAAATAACTAACAACAACATATTTCAATTGTCGTTTCAATTGAAATCAAATTTAATAAATATAAGAACGTTAATCGTGAGTGATTGCTCACCTTTCAAGGCTAGAGAGATAGACATTGAAGTTGAGTTACGAAATCCAGGCACGAATCCAAAAGACAAGATCAACACGAATTCGATGGACAATTGATAAATAGAAATTGATGAGAACGGATCAAATCAAAACTGGATCGATGCAGATATATATAGTATAAGCGAACTTACATATATTATTAAATAAAACTATATATATAATCATATTTTAAATTCAAACACATTTATATTGAATATATATGTATTTCAAATTCTATTATTCAAATTAAAACACATATAACTTTAAAAATCTAAAATTTAAACCTTTATAATATACCTTTATATAATTTATAAAAATCAATTTATATATATATAAGGACTCATATACATACATACAAATATATATATATATATACACTGAGATATAATGGTCAGATAATATATATATATATATATGCTATAACCATTATTTATATAACAACAACTTTGAAATCAACCATATATAACAAACATATGCTGCTATAAAATAACCTATTATAACTAAACATATACATGTCATATACCTATATATACATATGACATAGAATATATACACTGTAAATAATCAGGTATAACAAATGTACAATATACGTGTGACTTATAATATACCTTGTAACTTATTACTATATATATGCTGTAAAACATACTTATTTTATTAAAATATAAATGTTTATCACAGAACCAATATGAGCTTGTACCTTCATATCAGTATACCAATGTAAATATAATCCAAGAGTCCAGTGATATATACAAGTTTAAAATATATATACATATGTTCCTATATATACTAATACATTATATACAATATATATGCAACTATATTATAAAATTTATATATATTGTCATATGAATCTATGTATATGCCAATATCATATATACACTTCCCTATGTATAAAATATAATTAACCTTTATAATAATATATATACTCTGACAGTTTTATAACTCATATAACAAACAGGTTATAATCTTCAAATATATATAACTTACCTATATACTATTCACATGCAACACACACAGTAAAATAAGAAAATATGATATTGTAACCTCTATATATAGTAGACGTATAAATATATATGTACCTACATAAATCCTCTTAAACAACTATTATATATAATAAAGTCTTATGAAAACTAACATATATATGTATTAAAATATCAACGACTTGCATAATATATATATATAGACTTGTAGAAAAGAAAATAAAACACATATCTTTGTTTCGAATTCTGAGTATATATATAAGCAAAAGTATATGTAAAATAACATAAAAGAAGAAGAGCAGAGGTTGCTTGAGAGGAAAGAAGAGGGGCTCGGCTACAACGGATTTTAGGTCGAGTTGATGGGCTGCCAGAGTTTCGGCCAAGATGGAGAAGGCTGTCGTGGTGATCTCGGCAGGCGGGTCTAGGAGCGGGATGGAAGAGGCGGGGTGAGGCTGTAGTTTGCATGCACGTTGGTGGCGGCACAAGCCTTTGGTGAAGAAGAGGGTGCTATTTGTGGAGCTCGGCAATGGAAGATGCCGGGATGGAGGGCTCATGGTGGTTACGAGCAAGGAGGTTGCTCAAAAATTGAAAATGAATTGAAAAAAAAGAAGAAACGTGGCTTGAGAATGAAGGGCCATGCAAAATATAAAATAAAGAATGGATGAGGTGGTTTGAATTAGTGTATAAGGGAAGGAGAAGAGCAGCACATGGTTTCTAGGTGAAAAATGAAGGAGAACAGAGAAGGGAAAAGGTAGAATACTTAAAGAATGAACTGGCACAAAATATTGGGAACGGCAAAAGAAGAAATGAAACAACAAATAATTTAATATGGTGAGAATATCAAAAGTTAGACATCGATTACGGGGAAGAATAAAAGCTGATGTCTATTCGAATTATACAGTGGAAAATGAATGACCACAACAAAACAACAAGACGGGCCGTTACGGTTAACCATTTCACGGTTTCCTCTATGTACCGGACTTCAAAATACAGAATTGAATATACTACAGAGATCAGCACAACGAGACGATCAAAACGGTATACTGATATTTGTGGTACGATTATCCGTTCAAAAGTCGATAATCGGTACCGAAAATGCTGCTAAAATGCCAGAAATAAGATAAACGGAGCAATAACAGTCCAAATTTGAAGAAAAGAAATATGACGTCTCACTCAGAAGATGATTTACAAATTTATTATATAGAAATATTCAGATTTGGAAAATATTTTATTATCATCAATTTTTAACTGATTTGGAATTGAAATAAAATTACACAATAAAATTTACTTACATATTTTCTGATGAAAATTTACCATTTGCTATATTATAGACGTATTCCAAATATCAAATTTTCATTTAATTACGTTATCAAACTATTAAAATTTCCGGGTTCTTACACTGACACTGATATACGTTGCTATCCCGTACGGAAAAATCCAAACAGAGCTAGAAACGTCCGAATTTCACGAAACGGATTACGCAATCTTATTCAGAGTGTTCTATATAAATTTTCTCATGTTGATATATTTATGTTTCGGAACACTTTTAAATTCAGCTGTTATTAACTGATTTAAACTGAATTTCTAGCGACCGATAGAACATCTATATTATTCGACGAAAATTTGCCATTTGCTATGTCTAGATGGACGCATAGCAAATATCAAGTTCGTCATAAAATACTATTGTTTGTTTTAAATGGAAGATTTCAGTTTATTATATTCAATAAAATTCACCTTTATTTAATTTCAAAATAAACTATATTTCAAATTATTATAATTGAATATTCATTGGTTTATAATTTTCAATTCCATAAATAAAACAGCTAATATTAACAAATGCAGTATTAATTCCCAATTTTCTCAATTTCTGAATCGTTTAACTAATTAAGTCTTATTACATTAAAATTTATATTTCTTTCCTTTTATGAAAAATCCAATAATACTAAATTTTATTAACAAATTAATTTCAATAGGTTGATATGTAAGATGAGCAAAATCAAGGCAAAATTCAAATAAGTTTGAATCCATAATTATACATTTATTGTTTTCAAATAAATTAAAAGTTAATTTACAATTTAGAACCCAATTCCCTTTAATCATAAATTTATTTCATGCTTTACACAATATTAAATCTATCCAATTAAACTTTTATTAAACCATACGTTTGAAATCACATAAAATAGTTGTCGCTTTATTAAATCCCAACCAGATGTTATAATTCAAAGTAAAATTTAATTTCTTACCGTATTAAATTCAAAATTTGAATTTTATTCTTTCTCGAAAAATATGGGTCGTTACACTCTCCCTCACTCAAAACTTTTCATCCTCGAAAAGGAAAGAAGACAGGAGAAGAAGGGTAAAGCCGAATAGATAAGCTGAGCAGATAAGGTAGATTCAAAAGAATAGTACCAGGCACGCATAATTAATTTAAAACCACAAATTTCAATTTCAAATGTTAATACAAAATTCCTTTGTTGAAAATACTTTAATAATAAAATACTTTTATATCGAAACAAATTTTCCTTTCGAAAATACTTTTATAACCCGATGTCTCACAAGTTCATCCTCGTTCCTGCAGACTCTGGCTATGCGTTGATCAGGCGTAAAGCTAGAATTCTCCAAGTACTTAGTAGACTTGTTTCAACACCTAGTGAAAATACTGGAAAAACCTTAAAAATCGAATCATGGATTTGCAGATACACAATGGTTACGCCTGGGTCCCCCTGGAAACATCCGTACCCTTTAAGCAATCGATGCCTTGCGAATTTCGCCATGATAACCAAAAACCTGTAGACCGCAGATACACAATGGTTACGCCTGGATCCCCCAGGAAACATCCGTACCCTTTAAGCAATCTCTGCCTTGCGGATTACGCTACTAAAAGACCATAGATCATAGATACACAATGGTTACGCCTGGATCCCCCAGGAAACATCCGTACCCGTAAGCCGTCACGGCCCTGCGAATTACGCTATGCAGTCGAGTTCCTAAGACCATGGGTAACGCCATGGAATTCGATGGACACTCGAGTATCATATCCGGAAAACCCAAATCATAGAGAATAATATTGATAATATGAATCCTAAATGTGGCCACAAATAGGATATCAAGCAGAAGGCACTTTCCATATCTTTACTTCGAAAATATGTATCATATAATACCTTTTCAAATCAATTTCAAATATCATACTTATATAAATTCCATTATATATAAGATTTCATTTTCAAATCAAATACTTTCCAAAATCAATAGTATATCAAATCACACTTATATAGACTTCGATTATAAAAGATTTCGCTTTTCAAATTGAGTACCTTTCCAAATCAATAGTTTCGAATCAACTTCATACTTATACAAATCAGTTTTATATAAGTTCGATAACTCCCAAATCAAGTATTTAGTAAAATAAGGTTCTCAATTTCAATTCGTTTTAATATCAGTTCAGTTTCAAAATCATATACGATTTCACCAAAGTATTTCTTCCAAATTAAAGATCTTCAGTTTCAAAGTTTCCAAAATACTAGGTTTAGAAAATAATCCTAGTTTCCAAATCAACAGAATTTAAGTCAAACAAATTCATTTCCAAAATCATCATATAAATACTCGGTTTTAAATTCCAATCTATTTTCGAAACCAAATATTTTCCTCAAAATTAATTATACCCACAATGATTACCAAGTTTATAACCATCCCTTAAAAACCTTTACACTATTTATTTCTATTTGAAAGATCCAATTTACCTTTGAAAATTATTATTATTATTATTATATATATATAGTTTTATACAAGATGTTACTAAGTTAAAACATTTAAAACTAAATTTTATTCAAAACATTTCAAAACTAAATTTCATATTAGTATAACACAAAATAGTCTTGTTTATTTACTTAGCAAATAGTTTCAAATTTATTTAAATCATATTACTTCATACTTAAACATACAAAACTTATATACTTTATCAAAAATTTATACTTTTCGAAATTACTTAGCTTTGAAAATTAAACCTCGATTTGGAAGTGTTCGAACATTCAAAATAGTCGGAGAAATCAAATTTCCAATTCAAGAGTTGGAAATCAGCAACCAATTAGTAAATCAATTTCAATAGAAAGGGTTATACCAAATCAAATCCGAAACTCGAGGACTGAACATCGGGCTTACTTCAAATTGTTTCAAATATATATACATATATCCTTAAAATATCAAATCATACTTCGGAGTTTGAAATCAAAATTGGTTTCACAAAATCACTCACATAGCAAAGCTACTAAAGTGGCCTATCCCCCACTCTGAAACTCGAAAATCAATGTCGATGATGCATGCACTCATCACCGAAATTATTCTCCAGCGACATAAGTGAGTTCTGGACTTCTATTTTCTTGAAAACTTCTTTGAAATTTCTTCAAAATCATTGGAACTCATTTGAAGTCATTGAAACATTTCTTATTCGGAAAATACTTTCAAATCATACTATTATATATTTTCAAAATCTTAAAACCAATTTCAAAATACCGGAGTTCAATTTCTCAAATTTAAAATTCAAAACCCTTCAGTTATAAATCATTTTTATATAAATCAATTTTTTATATAATTTTCAAAATTCAAATCCTTTCGAAACTTCAAATTCTAGTTTTTAAAAGGTATATAATCCTTATCAAAAACATTTTCACTTATATATATATATAATATAATCATACTTATCAAAATAATAATTTCGATATATAAACAATTTCTAAATACAAATAAACACGATTTTTCAAAGGATGAATCAAGAAAGGATTTCAAAACAAAGATAGAGATTCAAATTAGAGGAACTCTAATTAAAATAGAATTCTGATTCGAAGATAGGCTCGAACGAAGATGAGATGATTAAATTTCAAAAGAGAAAAGGTGGATAGACTAATACAAATCGCGGGCAACGTTAATCGGGTCAACCGTGACTTCAAGAATAAGATCGACACAGAATTCTAAGGCTAATCGACATTCGATCGCCAGAGATAGAATTCAGGCATAGGAGGAGATAGATAGCATCGTAAACCGACGATACAAAATCTTCAATGAATTAATACTTGTTGTAAAGGAGTTTTCACCCCCATTAAAAATCATTCAGTGGAGCCGTGGGATGCTCCAGGATCAAAGAAACCCGAATAGGGAGAGAAAAATGGATTTTGGAACCGAGGGGAACGTTCCAAAATTCAAAGGAAACCGAATCAAGAGGAAGAGATTCAAGCACGAACGAAAGTAATTCTATAATTAAATCTACTACATATGCTAAGTTTTGCCTAAAACCTGGCTCTGATACCAACTGTAACGACCTGGTATTTTCAACCATTCGAATCCGCACATGTCAGACTTGAATTGCTCAAAATATCAAATTGCTAATTTATATTTGGCAAAACTCAGCATATACAGTAAATAAATAAATCACAGAATCACAGACACAGAGTAAAATAACAATAATGCAGCGGAATAGATAAATAGTAGTTCATGAAGCTACTATATAAACAACAGAGTTTGAAATAAAATACAACAGAATATCTCAAATACAGACCGATGACATCTCTGAACAAATCAACTGGAAAAGCTGAAAGCTGAATCGGTAGTTGGATCTCCAAGCAAAGCTCCAAACTCCAAAGGTGAGTCTCAATTGCTATATCACTCAGTCTGACCCGAGCGTAAAGCAAAACACAAAACACTCGAGTCAGGATTAACATTCTTATATCAATAAATCCAACTCAAGTGAAATATCAACTGAAATACAAGGAACTTAAAGGATGTTTGGGATAACCATCCTCTAAGAATCCGAGGAACTATCTACAATGTAGAAATATAAGCTATTAACAACCAAACGTCATTATAACACCGTGGTCATTTCAAATTAATTTATACTTCAAAACCAAAATATCATTTCCATTTCATATATATATATATATTTCCAAATTTTAGCACTTTCAAAACTAAATTGATAATTTCATATATATATTATTTTAACTTCATTGTTATTTAGTTTTGAAGTATTCACTTAATAAATCCATTATTATTTAAATAACCTTAAATTACATTAAACTAAATATTTCCTTCGATTTATTTAAAACTTGAAATATCCATTTAATCACCTTAAATCAAAAATCAAGTTATAAAATCATATCCTAAACCCTCAAATTCAAAAAGTTTCAAATCGATTAAATTAAGCAAAATTCTTAATTAAATACAATTTCGAGTAAATTCGAATTTATCTTTCCAACCTTGACTAATAGAATCACTATAAAATCTATTTTTTTTTAAATTTAAATAAATACTTATACATATTGTAATTTACTTAAATCAAACTTGACTAAATTTAAAGCTTATTGTTAAATCTATTTTTGTATTAAAACTCATTTCATATACATAATATTTTCAAAATTTAAATAAAACCATATATATTTCCTTTCAAAACCATGGAAATCATTTTAAAATATTTATATATAGACCAGCGGTGTTTGTATAAAATTTCTATCCTATGGTCAAGTGATACGAATATTTATCACTTCAATCCGTAATTTAAATATATACAGGTATTTAACATTTCAACCCGCAATCCCAAATTCAGTTCAAATGAAAATCGCTTGGGTTTATCCTTTCAACCCATAACTATTTTCTCATATTCTACAGATCTTTCGGGTATGTATCATTTCAACCCATAGTGAATTCTATACTAACAGGGAACTTGTAGAGTGAGAACAGATATGATAATAATATAACAGGCATATATCATAAATGTAAATAACAAATAATGGTGTCATATGTCACAGGTGAACAAATACAGATATTAGCATATTTATAGCAATGTAAATAACTAACAACAGCATATTTCAATTGTTGTTTCAATTGAAATCAAATTTAATAAATATAAGAACGTTAATCGTGAGTGATTGCTCACCTTTCGAGGCTAGAGAGATAATAATGAAGTTGAGTTACGAAATCCAGGCACGAATCCAAAAGACAAGATCGACACGAATTCGACGGACAACTGATAAATAGAAATTGATGAGAACGGATCAAATCAGAACTGGATCGATGCAGATATATATAGTATAAGTGAACTTACGTATATAACTAAATATAACTATATATATATAATCACATTTTAAATTCAAACACATTTATATTGAATATATATGTATTTCAAATTCTATTATTCAAATTAAATCACATATAACTTTAAAAATCTGAAATTTAAACCTTTATAATATACCTTTATATAATATATAAAAATCAATTTATATATATATATAAGGACTCATATACATACGTACAAATATATAGATATATATATATATACTGAGATATAATGGTCAGATAATATATATATATGTTATAACCATTATTTATATAACAACAACTTTGAAATCAACCATATATAAAAAACATAGGCTGCTATAAAATAACCTACTGTAACTAAACATATACAAGTTATATACCTATATATACATATGACATAGAATATATACACTGTAAATAATCAGGTATAACAAATGTACAATATACGTATGACTTATAATATACCTTGTAACTTATTACTGTAAATATATATGCTGTAAAACATACTTATTTAATTAAAATATAAATGTTTATCAGAGAACCAATATGAGCTTGTACCATCATATCAGTATACCAATGTAAATATAAACCAAGAGTCCTGTAACGACCCAGAATTTCTGATATTTGAAATTCGAATATTAATAAGTAGAATTAATAAGTCGAATAATTTAAAATTCGAATAATTGAATTTAATTGGATAATTAAACCGATAATTTAAATAGTTGAAATTCCAGAAATAATTGAAATCTGGATTAAATGTGATTAAAAATGATTTATAAAGTTATATTAAATCATGTTGAAGTTATAGTGATGTTATAGAACTTTTAAAATTGAATTAAAAGTTAAATTATGAAAATTGAATTAAAAGTTAAATTATGAAAATTGAATTAAAAGTTAAATTGTGAAAATTAAATATTTTAATATTAAATCGACTAGTGAAATTAGTCATTTTTCAAAAAGTCTCAGAATTGGGCGAAACTAGTTCCATTGGATCCGTAATAGTTTGTTATTATTGGATTTAAATTTTCGTAGCAATCGGAGTTGTCGTTTGACCATGGCAGCTCGAAACGCATCGAAATTGTTTTAATATTAATTTGGCGAGTTAAAATAGTCATTTTTCAAACAGTCTCGGATTTCAACGAAACAAGTTTCATCGGATCCGTAATGTTGAATTATTGTATGGTTTCAAATTTCGTGTCAATCGGATTTACCGTTTGTCCGGGGCAAGCCAAAACGCATCGAAATTGGTTTGAATCGGTTTAATTTAAATTCGATCGTTTAATTCCGTAACTCGCACATATGACCGAATTAGCTCCCGAAACACGTTCCATTGTGTTCGGAACGCGGGGTAAACCTTAGAAACGTCAGCCGGAATGCTTCGTTTGGAGTTCGGAAAATTTTCGGTGAATAGTGTTTTGCCATTTTTCTATAAAATGACCTCCACTCTTCACAATTGCAGCCAAACCCTAATTAAAACCCTAGCCGCCACTTTACTGTTGATGGCAAGAAATTCATCTTTTTCCCCCTCAATCTCTTCCAATCCGTGAAGAATTAGCTAAAACTTTCAACTACAAACTTGAAGAGCATCTCGAGAGCTTCAAATCCATACGGAGATGATCGGAAACGGAGCCACGGATCGATGGCAATTTCAGTTCAAAGTCGCACGCATCTTCACATTTTTTGATGCAAGGATGAGGCCGAGTTCATCATGGTTCCAGCCGAGTGTAGTGCTCGTGACGAGCTTCGACGTGGTGGTGGTTGATCGTTCTGGAAGTTGTCGTGGTGGCCGTGATAATTGATCAAAGAACGGCGGCTAGTGGGTTGGTTTGAACGAAGATGAACGTGAGGAAGGAGATGAAGAGAACACGGCCTTGATGTGCTCCAGCAAGAATCAATGGTCCAGATGGATTGTAGGGTTTGTATTAAAAAAAAGAAATTTGTAAATTATAAATCGTGTAAACTTTAAAATGATGTAACTTTTTCATACGAGGTCGAAAATGCACGAAACAAGATGCATTGGAATCGTATGGACGAGCTCTACGCAATGGAGCTGGATTGGTATTTTTAGGAGTCATAGAAAATTTTGGATAAAATTAAACGCTCGTTTAATTTTAATCAAAATAAATCGCTATCGCAACAACTACAGAAAAGGTGAGAACTTCTCACTCAATCGAATTGTTTCGATTTAAATTTTAAATAGTTAGATTTAAAATTGCTTGATTGTGTGATTGGATGATAAATTGTTATCTGTATTCTTGAAATAGACATTATACGCCGTTATTAAGCGGAGGTTATTTATTAAAAACATATACCGCGAATATTTCACCGTAAAGTGAAATTGGTATTATATATGTATTTGGAGTTGATTTCCCACATTATATAATGGATGAGACCCTATTGCGCCGCATAATAGCGGATAATATTTTATAAATCCCATATAACGTGATATTCCGTACTGGAACGGAATTGGTATTGTGCTAACATCTGTGGATGCAGGGAAACAGGTTGGAGGGATCCAACTGGATTCCTCACCAGTATTTATTTGGTTACAGATATTGTGATGTATTTGATTATCATATGATGATATATGATGTTTTGTTGTCGTGATTGATTATTTGGTGCTGTTGCATCATCGGAACCATTTTTGAAGTTTAAAAATAAAGATTTTTATTTTAAAAGGATTTTAAAGTGATTTTTGAAGGTATACGTTTTATTAAAATTTTGAATTGATTCATTTTAAATAAATAAAATGTTATAATTTTCGTGTTATGAAAATTATGAGATTTGTGAAATATAAGCGAAAAGTGATTCTTGAAATAAATAGTTAATTAATTTGTAAAATGGTTTAAATTGGGATTTTTGAATTATTATAAATGATTTATATAAAAGATTTATAAAGTTGATATTTATAAATTAAAATATTGGAATTATAAAATGAGTTTTTATAAGTGTTAAAAGGAAGTATAAATGGATTTCATAAGTGAATGAAATTAATAGATTTATAATGTGAAGTTATAAAATGAATAGATGTTGTAAAATAAAAGATTTATAAGTAATTTACTTATAAATTAGATTTTGGCACTTAAATGGGATATAAATAGAATTTGCTAATAAAATGATTTTTTTAAGTTGAAATTGTTATAAAATATAAATGTGGTTTATAAACGTTGTTTATAAATCCGAATCACTTATTTTGATAAGTGAATTATAGAAGTTAATTGAAGGAATTATATCCATGATTTTAGACAATGGATAATTGTTTAATAAATGTGTAGAAACATTGAATTGGGTAAATAAAGTATATTCACGATTTTGGACCGTGAATATATTATTAAATCAAATGAATATGTTTTGGAGAAGTGATATTACGAAATGAAGTAATTGTTTTTAAAAGATGTTTTAAAACATGTTAAGTATCGAATACATAGATTTCAACATTCATTGTTGAAATAGACGTTTCGAGGAATAAGGAAATGGTGGACTATAACACTGTTGTTATAGTAAATGGTTTCCGAAAGGAAATGTTTTATATAGTATTGGGATTTATATATCTATCTAAATTTCGAATCCCTATACTAGTGATTTTGAGTTGTCGTAACGATGTTTTACGTAACATTCGTTTTGACTCAAATGAATGTGTTTGAAGAGAATGTTTTCCTTAAAAGAATGAAATATATACCTAATTGTGATTTAAATATATTAGATATTTTCCAAATGTTGAAAATAAATAGATTTGTGAATTACTTATTTTTAAATAAGTATGGAAATGTTTTTCCAATATGAAGTGAAATGTTTTGAGATTTTATCTTTCATAGATAAATTGAAATGTGGAAAATGGATTTGAAAATTTGTTTTCAAAGGATTGAAAAGTGGAAATTGATTTGAAATTGCTTTATGGGAAAATTATATATCTTGTAAAGATATTTTTGGAAAATAAATAATTTGAAAAATTATTTGGAATCTGATGATGTTGTGCAGACCTATTGATAGTTAAATAACCGACTATCAATAATTACCTTGAATGGGTATTTGTTGTGATTTGCTTGAGTTTGAATGCCACACTTATTTTCAAAATATTGCGCTCAATATTCGGGTTAGTCGGGAAAGGACCTTTGGGTCGTATAACCCATTCCGAATATGTGATCCGTCATAATGGATTGCATTTGATGACCGGTGTTGAAGATCGGATATTTTTGAAAACAGAAGGATTACCGTCGAGTTACTCTGCATCGGCTGATCTCCGATATAGAGATTTTATCACCCTTAGTGACGGGAAGTCCGGACGTGATTAGAAATTATCTGGATTGCAAGGGCTTCTTTTGAAGTGCCTTCGGTTCTGTTCGATCCCGGAACAGACTTGTATGGATTGTATGTCTGACATTACAAATTTAGATATAAAGCTGGTTTTTTTCAAATACATATCTGTTGGTGGCGGAGAATTTATTCTCTTAGCTTAACACCCTTCTCTAAGACATACGAGCTCAGAGGTTATGTAGTTGAAGGTTATCAATAATATATTCCCAACTTGGTAATGTGGCATGCTGAGTGTTGTTGTGTGATGATCATTGTTTGATCATTTGTGATATGATCATTTGTTTGATCATTTATCTTTGTGATCATTACTTTGATCATTTATTGACCCAAAGCATGACTTTGTACCAAAGCGTGGCTTTGTGGACGAGACTTTGTCGGACCTCACACCCCAGAAATGGTCAAAACAGGAAGGATGCAGCAAGGTTATTAGGGGATAGCGCCCCCTTAGTGTATGTCATTCCTTCTGGATAGAGGTGGTATCATCGTATGGAGCCCAGATATTTAACCTATGTTGTTGCTGCATTATTATTATTCTTATGTGGTTGTTGGAATCGAGGATCCTCGGATATAGATCGGTTACGATCGGGGGATGACATACTCGTGTCAGTAGTTACCCAGTTAGGGGTAACCCGACCTTGTGTTGGCAGAGACCCGGTTAGGTTCTCGGGGCGTCTTTCCAGAGGCGTTTCCATGTGGCAATGGGAAGTTCCTTGGCCTGACCATTTGTTGGAAAATCCGAAGAAACAATACGATCTTGTACGGTTTTAGTTGTAGAACCTATCATTCACTTATGGTGGCGCCCCATAGTTTGGATGGTAGCTATAGTAGGCATAAGTGCGAAATGTCTATGCTGGCTAAGATTTATATTATACTTTCGGAATGATTTTTCTACACTATGCACTAGTAATAATATCAAATGTTTCTTTTTAATGCGTATCAAGCATCTTTGACTATCATAAGGAGAAATCTCCTCCGATTCTGCGTTTGCATTGTGTGTGCGTGTGGGAGGCCTTATGGTAGTCTCATTTTCCAAAAAAAAAGCATTGCGAATCTATTTTAAAATATTCCTTTGTTGTCCTTTAAAGATAAACTGTTTTTAGTTCTCACACCAGTCACCATGACTGACCTGGAGTTTATTGTTTCCTTCCTAAACTCTGGGTGCCCACCAATTTCCACATGGGCAGTCTAGAGTCAGGTTATCAGGTCATTCTGGATTCGGGATGCTGTGGAGCTTAGTGGCGAGCTGGATGGCGAGACGTACCACTTGTATATGATATTATTTATTCCGCTGTGTATTCTGTATGAGGACAAGTTTATATAACTGTCCAGTGTTGTATTGTTGTTGTAAACTCTGATGATGATGTAATGTATTAAATGATATAGTTCTTTGTTTAAAGATTATTCATTTATCTATTATAAGTTGTTCCGCTGCGAATGTGAGATTCTGATATTGTTTCTGTTTCTGTGTTTTTCTGTTGTTTCTTCTTTCTTTTTCTTCTGTCTTCTTCTACCTCTTCTTTTTTCTTCATAAAAATTCGGTTTTCCGGCATTCGATTGCTCGGTAGTTGATACAGTGGACGTATTAATGTCAATTTTCGAGCGACGAAAAGTTCGAATCGTTACCTTTGGTATCAGAGCATATGGTTAAGCGACAACCATGGCTCTGTTGGGTGTTACTCATTAGAGATAGAGTCAGTAGTACTCTAGAATGAGTTGAGTGTAATAATAGATACGAGCGCGTATTTGTTAGTGAATATGAAAATGTTTTATATTGTGTTTGCTTATCCGTTGAGATGTTTGTGAATTTTGGTCGGTATGTGGGACGCCATATTATCGATAGGGATTTCTAAACACTTAAACGAGGCAAGTCGACATAGTATCATTTTAAATGGGGTAAATGAAATAATTTTACCTTGATTATATTTTATATATAAAAGGAATAATTTTTCCGAAATTATTAAAGTGTATATAAGATTGATTGTTGATTATTGAAATATAAATATATATAAGTCAATCAAATTTGTTTGAATAAGTTAAATAAAAAACAACATATAGTAAAAGGATAATTGTATAAGCTAATGAATTATAAGTATGAAGTTATAATTAAAGTGATCTACAATGGTAAAATAGTCTTATATATAAGAAGTGAAATTTTATAAGTAAAAGATTTGTAAATGTGATTTATAATCTAAAATAAAATTCTAGAGAAATGTTTTTGAAAGGATTTGATATTGTGGAAAATTGTTTTGGAGAGATGAAAGCTCTAAACTCTTTTCGGTCGCTGGAAAATAATTCTGATGATGATCGCGACATCATTGGTGTTCATTTTCGGGTTTCTAAAAGAGGAATTGCTGCTAGATTATTTTAAATGGAAGTTGGTTGGAAAATTTGGATTTTGGTTTTAGAAATTCAAAAGATAATTTGAATTGATTTCAAAATGGTTTTTGAAAAGTTGAAAAGACTCTGGAATCCTATTTAAAATATTTATGGGAATGATAAATGAGTTGATACTTATATAATTTGAATTTGATAGAATAAATTTAACTCAAACGATGGAGTTAAATTAAAGTAAGTATAAGTGAATCAATAAAATCCAAGTGGTAATTGTTGA
Source organism: Allium fistulosum (assembly GCA_030737815.1). Lineage (NCBI taxonomy): Eukaryota > Viridiplantae > Streptophyta > Magnoliopsida > Asparagales > Amaryllidaceae > Allium > Allium fistulosum. Next base: position 449,231,054 of record CM060903.1, read on the forward strand.
ATATAAGTAATCAAGTTTTGAACTTATAATATGAGATAATAAATTTGACTTTAGTAAAAGTTAAATAAAATTTGAATCGGAATTGGATTTATAAGTGGAAACTTAAGTTAAGTTAAACAAATGATGTTTGAAATGGAAAATAACTTAAGTGATGTTGAACGAAGTTGATTTTGATATCAAAGTAAATTAATAAAGTGAATTTATTAAATGAATGTGAACTTGAGTTATATAAATGAAATTCAACTTTATTTGTAAAATGAATTAGCAATTGAATTAATGAATGAATGAATGAAGGAATGTTAATCAATCTATTGTAAATGAATTGAGATGAAACAATGGATGTAAGTGTTAATTCATTAAAAGCTAAATGTTATTGGAAGTTGAATAAATTGAATGGAAGTCAATTTAATATAAACCAATTGGAATTAAAAGTGTTGAACCAAATCGAATATAAAATTAATAATTTGATTGTGTTGAATATACATTGGTTGTTATTTGATTGTTAATTGATTGAATATAAATTCATTAAGTGTTAATGAAATTGAATTAGCGAAATTGGAAGCTAAAGTGATTAAATTCAAATTGATAATATGTAAATTTGAATAGAAATTGAATTTGATTCAAATAGAAAGTGAACTAATGTGAATGTAAATTAGTGAATGTAAACTAATTGAATTGAAAATGAATGTTGATAAAATTCCAACGTTAATGAATCAAATGTGATTAAATTGAAAACCAATTCATTGAATATTAATGAGAAATGGATTTATATTAATTTGGTTATGGATTTGTTGGATGATTGTTGGATGATTGTTGTTTGATGGTTGCATTGTTGCTTTTGAATGCATTGTTATGTTGGCACATGTAGTTATTATGTTGCTATATGATGTATATCGATATTATTTTCATATATGCATGTTCTCATGATTGTTGTTGAGTGTTTAGTAGGTGCGGATGGCGTTTGCTTCGCATTTGGAGCTCGCTTTCGCAATATATTAGCCGTATACGCTCGCTAATAATATATAAGGTACATATCCCGGGTTAAATATCGTACTTTTACACTTTTTTCCCTGCGGGATGCCTCATCACTTGATGAGATGTATATTTGTGATATATATACACTGTCATTTTTTTTTGGATCGAGCCGCGCAAAGGAGGCTATGGCAAAATTTTCCGAAAATTTAAGGCGTTAGAATATTTTTGATAAATTTGAAAACTTTGAAAACTAAGTATGGTTTGGAAACTTAGTAAAAGATTTTGTAAGAAGTTTAACTACTGAATTTTGGAAAAGTTAAACACTTAAGAAATTTGTGAAATCAAATTTGAACGGTTTGTTTTGAAAAGTTAATGGATTTTGTGAATTCTTCTTACTTGGTAATTTCGAGGACGAAATTCTTTTAAGGGGGGAAGTTTGTAACGACCCAGAATTTATGACATTTGAAATTCAAATATTTAATTGATTTTAAATATTAATTAGTAGAATTAATAAGTCGAATAATTTAAAATTCGAATAATCAAATTTAATTGGATAATTAAATCGATAATTTAATTAGTTGAAATTCCAGAAATAATTGAAATGGATTAAATGTGATTAAAAATGATTTATAAAGTTATATTAAATCATGTTGGAGTTATAGTGATGTTATAGAACTTTTAAAATTGAATTAAAAGTTAAATTGTGAAAATTGAATATTTTAATATTAAATCGACTAGTGAAATTAGTCATTTTCAAACAGTCTCAGAATTGGACGAAACTAGTTCCATTGGATCCGTAATAGTTTGTTATTATCGGATTTCAATTTTCGTAGCAATCAGAGTTGTCGTTTGACCATGGCAGCTCAAAACGCATCGAAATTGTTTTAATATTAATTTGGCGAGTTAAAATAGTCATTTTTCAAACAGTCTCGGATTTCGACGAAACCAGTTTCATCGGATCCGTAATGTTGAATTATTGTATGGTTTCAAATTTCGTGTCAATCGGATTTACCGTTTGTCCGGGGCAAGCCAAAACGCATCGAAATCGGTTTGAATTGGTTTAATTTAAATTCGATCGTTTAATTTCGTAACTCGCACATATGACCGAATTAGCTCCCGAAACACGTTCCATTGTGTTCGGAACGCGGGGTAAACCTTAGAAACGTCAGCCGGCATGCTTCGTTTGGAGTTCGGAAATTTTTTGGTGAATAGTGTTTTGCCATTTTTCTATAAAAGGACCTCCACTCTTCACAATTGCAGCCAAACCCTAATTAAAACCCTAGCCACCACTTTACTGTTGATGGCCAAAAATTCATCTTTCCCCCCCCTCAATCTCTTCCAATCCGTGAAGAATTAGCTAAAACTTTCAACTACAAACTTGAAGAGCATCTCGAGAGCTTCAAATCCATACGGAGATGATCGGAAATGGAGCCACGGATCGACGGCAATTTTAGTTCAAAGTCGCACTCATCTTTACGTTTTTTGATGCAAGGATGAGGCCGAGTTCATCATGGTTCCAGCCGAGTGTAGTGCTCGTGACGAGCTTCGACGTGGTGGTGGTTGATCGTTCTGGAAGTTGTCGTGGTGGCCGTGATAATTGATCAAAGAACGGCGGCTAGTGGGTTGGTTTGAACGAAGATGAACATGAGGAAGGAGATGAAGAGGGCACGGCCCTGATGTGCTCCAGCAAGAATCAATGGTCCAGATGGATTGTAAGGTTTGTATTAAAAAAAAATTTGTAAATTATAAATCGTGTAAACTTTAAAATGATGTAACTTTTTCATACGAGGTCGAAAACGCACGAAACAAGATGCGTTGGAATCGTATGGACGAGCTATACGCAATGGAGCTGGATTGGTATTTTTAGGAGTCAGCGAAAATTTTGGATAAAATTAAACGCTCGTTTAATTTTAATCAAAATAAATCGCTATCGCAACAACTAGAGAAAAGGTGAGAACTTCTCACTCAATCGAATTGTTTCGATTTAAATTTTAAATAGTTAGATTTAAAATTGCTTGATTGTGTGATTGGATGATAAATTGTTATCTATATTGCTGAAATAGACATTATACGCCGTTATTAAGCGGAGGTTATTTATTAAAAACATATACCGTGAATATTTCACCGTAAAGTGAAATTGGTATTATATATGTATTTGGGGTTGATTTCCCACATTATATAGTGGATGAGACCCTATTGCGCCGCATAATAGCGGATAATATTTTATAAATCCCATATACCGCGATATTCCGTACTGGAACGGAATTGGTATTGTGCTAACATCTGTGGATGCAGGGAAACAGGTTGGAGGGATCCAACTGGATTCCTCACCAGTATTTATTTGGTTACAGATATTGTGATGTATTTGATTATCATATGATGATATATGATGTTTTGTTGTCGTGATTGATTCTTTGGTGCTGTTGCATCATCGGATCAATTTTTGAAGTTTAAAAATAACGATTTTTATTTTAAAAGGATTTTAAAGTGATTTTTGAAAGTATACGTTTTATTAAAATTTTGAATTAATTCATTTTAAATAAATAAAATGTTATAATTTTCGTGTTATGAAAATTATGAGATTTTTGAAATATAAGCGGAAAGTGATTCTTGAAATAAATAGTTAATTAATTTGTAAAATGGTTTAAATTGGGATTTTTGAATTATTATAAATGATTTATATAAAAGATTTATAATGTTGATATTTATAAATTAAAATATTGGAATTATAAAACGAGTTTTTATAAGTGTTAAAAGGAAGTATAAACGGATTTCATAAGTGAATGAAATTAATAGATTTATAATGTGAAGTTATAAAATGAATAGATGTTGTAAAATAAAAGATTTATAAGTAATTTACTTATAAATTAGATTTTGGCACTTAAATGGGATATAAATAGAATTTGCTAATAAAATGATTTTTTTAAGTTGAAATTGTTATAAAATATAAATGTGGTTTATAAACGTTGTTTATAAATCCGAAATCACTTATTTTGATAAGTGAATTATAGAAGTTAATTGAAGGAATTATATCCATGATTTTAGACAATGGATAATCTTTTAATAAATGTGTAGAAACATTGAATTGGGTAAATAAAGTATATTCACGATTTTGGACAGTGAATATATTATTAAATCAAATGAATATGTTTTGGAGAAGTGATATTACGAAATGAAGTAATTGTTTTTAAAAGATGTTTTAAAACGTGTTAAGTATCGAATACATAGATTTCAACATTCATTGTTGAAATAGACGTTTCGAGGAATAAGGAAATGGTGGACTATAACACTGTTTTTATAGTAAATGGTTTCCGAAAGGAAATGTTTTATATAGTATTGGGATTTATATATCTATCTAAATTTCGAATCCCTATACTAGTGATTTTGAGTTGTCGTAACGATGTTTTACGTAACATTCGTTTTGACTCAAATGAATGTGTTTGAAGAGAATGTTGTCCTTAAAAGAATGAAATATATACCTAATTGTGATTTAAGTATATTGGATATTTTCCAAATGTTGAAAATAAATAGATTTGTGAATTACTTATTTTTAAATAAGTATGGAAATGTTTTTCCAATATGAAGTGAAATGTTTTGAGATTTTATCCTTCATAGATAAATTGAAATGTGGAAAATGGATTTGAAAATTTGTTTTCAAAGGATTGAAAAGTGGAAATTGATTTGAAATTGCTTTGTGGGAAAATTATATATGTTGTAAAGATATTTTTGGAAAATAAATAATTTGAAAAATTATTTGGAATCTGATGATGCTGTGCAGACCTATTGATAGTTAAATAACCGACTATCAATAATTACCTTGAATGGGTATTTGTTGTGATTTTCTTGAGTTTGAATTCCACACTTATTTTCAGAATATTGCGCTCACTATTCGGGTTAGCCGGGAAAGGACCTTTGGGTCGTATAAACCATTCCGAATATGTGATCCGTCGTAATGGATTGCATTTGATGACCGGTGTTGAAGACCGGATATTTTTGAAAACGGAAGGATTACCGTCGAGTTACTCTGCATCGGCTGATCTCCGATATAGAGATTTTATCACCCTTAGTGACGGGAAGTCCGGACGTGATTAGAAATTATCTGGATTGCAAGGGCTTCTTTTGAAGTGCCTTCGGTTCTGTTTGATCCCGGAACAGACTTGTATGGATTGTATGTCTGGCATTACAAATTAAGATATAAAGCTGGTTTCTTTCAAATACATATCTGTTGGTGGCGAAGAATTTATTCTCTTAGCTTAACACCCTTCTCTGAGACGTACGAGCTCAGAGGTTATGTAGTTGAAGGTTATCAATAATATATTCCCAACTTGGTAATGTGGCATGATGAGTGTTGTTGTGTGATGATCATTGTTTGATCATTTGTGATATGATCATTTGTTTGATCATTTATCTTTGTGATCATTACTTTGATCATTTATTGACCCAAAGCATGGCTTTGTACCAAAGCGTGGCTTTGTGGACGAAACTTTGTCGGACCTCACACCCCGGAAATGGTCAAAACAAGAAGGATGCAGCAAGGATTTGGGGATAGGTGGTATCATCGTATGGAGCCCAGATATTTAACCTATGTTGTTGCTGCATTATTATTATTCTTATGTGGTTGTTGGAATCGAGGATCCTCGGATATAGATCGGTTACGATCGGGGGATGACATACTCGTGTTGTAACGACCCATATTTTTACGGATCAAAACATTGTAAAACAGTTGTTATTTGATCGTAGTATGGTTAAGTTGTTCAGAGCCTAGGTCGTTCGGAGCTTAGGTCGTATAATAGTTAGGTCGTAGATGACTTATAGGAGTTGGCGACCTAAGGAAGTTAGTGGTAACAGTTAACGACTTAGGGACTGGGCGAGGTAAGGCTTAGGTCGTATGATAGTTAGGTTGAGTAGTGGTTTAGGTTGTATGTTAGTTTGGGACGGCCTATAGGATTTGACCGACCTAAGGAAATAGGCGACCTAAGGAATAGGCGACTTAAGGAAGACGACGACCTAAGAGTTAGCGGCATAAGAAATTGGGCGAGTTAGCGACTTAAGGAGGATAGGTCGGTAACGACCTAAGGAAGCTGGTGGTAGCAGTTAGCGACCTAGGGGTTGAGTGAGTTTACGACCTAAGGAAGTTAAGTCGTTGGGTCATTAGGTCGTACACATGAGTATAGTTAGGTCGCGACTTTTGTTAGGTCGCTAAGCCGCATCTCTGTTAGGTCGTAAGTCGCGCATTAGTGTTGGGCTTAGGTCGTTGGGTCACTAAGTCGCGCCTAAATGTTAGATCTAGTGTGTGTGTTAGGTCGCGACCTTTGTTAGGTCGCTAAGCCGCATTTGTGTGTTAGGTCGTTGGGTCTGTAGGTCGCGCAGAACTAGTAGGTCGTTAAGTGGTAGGTCGGAGATAGTTAGGTCGTGGACGACCTAAGGGGGCGGACGACCTAAGATTTTTCCAGCCTATAAATACCCGGTTTTTCTTCACTTTTTGGGATCGGGATTTTGAAGCGACGAAGTGCTGCTATTTTGAGAGCTCGAGTTCTACACTTCTTCACTTCTTTTCTCCACTTTAATCTTGTGCTTCCTTCCATCCAAATCGAAGATCGAATCGAAGATCCAAGAGCTTAGATTGAAGATCTACATCCATTGAAGAGAGATTTCATCGTTTGAAGCGGAATTTTGAAGAATCGAGTTAGATCCTTCGCTGTCCAGATCTGAAGTGTGTTGCTTTTGAGGTGTTTAGGTGATTCGGTGAGTGGTGATTATCTCTCACACGGATCCAAAGGAGTATATCGGATTATTGGCTTGATTTGGTGTTAAAATAGTGATTTCCATGTAGTTTCATAAACTTAAGTGTAGATCTATTGTTCATGATGATTTGACATCCATTTTACTACATGTTAACTTATGCAAGTTCATTCATCAAGTTGTAGAGATATTTCTCATGATTCATGTTTGTTAGATTTGGACCCTTTATTTACTAAATTGCCATTATTGTTATAATTGTTTATTTGATCATGTTTGAATGCTTGATTACTTGGATTAATGTTTGACTTGATTGATTGTTGTAAATTAGTTGATTGATGATTTGATTTGGACAAGATGGTCGAAGATGATTCAAAATCTAAGGGAAAGGCTCTTGAATTGGAAAAGCTGCTCGTGGCATATGTGGCGGATGATGAAGCTCATATGGATAGATTTGATGATGTTGATGTTGAGATGAGGCTTTGCTATGATGAGATGAAGCGAGGCATGGTATGAGATAGCCTTGGTTTAATCTAGACGGGATCATTCCAAGCATGTTGATAACTCGGTGAAATGGTTCGAGTTGAGGATAATGGTTTGCTCGAGAGGCGCTTGAGCTAGTATGGAAATAGTCGTCGAGGAGGATGACTAGGAGGCTGAGATTTCATCGTTGTTGAAGGTTCTAGCAGGCTCAAAGCAAGAGTACGTTGGGCAGATTCGATAGTCCCTAAAGACTATGATTGTAGTCAGGTACTCTGGGCAGATTCGATAGTCCTAGGCACGGGCTGCGACGACGTGCGGAGATCTGTCTAGAACCGGGGTTGCCATTAACCCTTGACGGACGGCTGAAAGAATATGCCAGTCATTCAATTAACGGTGGTATCGAAGCAATGATAACAGTGATAGCCAGAGTCATGGATGTTTGGTTGTATCGTCATTCGGTCTCAAGAGCGATGTTTTCTGGGTGCTTATCTGATCTTGGTTTAGGCCTTGGGGGTTTGTACTTGGAAAACACAGACCTTGACTCGAGTGATAATTGCTTTACTTTAAATGTCTGCTTTGCTATGTTTATTTCTGTTTAGTGTGTCTGGGGGCTATCACTGTAGAAAGAGGTGGAGTGGGAGGGTTGGATTCCTATTCCTTTTTCCTTTATGCTCTTTTGGTATGTTGTTAGTTAATTTACCGCTCACTAAGACTGTTGTCTGACTCAAGGTTTTATGTTCCACTCTTATTACCTTGGGCTGTTCATCCATTTTGGGATGGGCAGACTATGTAGCAGGTGACAGGTGCTATTCTTACTCTCCAACGATGCTGATGACGAAGACGAGCTGGAGGCTTTGCATATTATTTTCTTACTATATGTACTGGATGTTCCGCTGCTTTGTATATTCTCTGAGTGATATGTAGTGAAGCTTGATGTATTAACTATTCAGATGTTTGTACCAAACTATTATGAAGTTTAATTGAGATTCTGTTCTGTAAAGCTTCACTATATATACTTTCTATTGTATTTTATCCATGCGCTGTGAGTTATACGATAGATTCTGCTGTTTTAACTTAACCTTGGCAACCGTCCGTGGCTGCCTGGCACACTTTACAACGCACTATTTCTATGTTTAGTGCAGGGGTCATGGGCGGTCGTCACATTTGGTATCAGAGCTTTGGTTAATCGATTTTACCCAATGCTCGCTGACGTAACTACGTATGAGAGACGTAATTGTAGTTTGATGGATGATTACTATATATAATATAGTAGCTTAGAATGATTTGAACCCTTTACGCAGTTGTTCTCAAGGTGTATTAATCATTCCTTTTTATAGATATTAAGGATGAGTCGAAGAGGGAGACCAGCTGCTAGGGAAGGTCGTGCTACTAAGGGGGCTGCTGATTATGTTGCTATGTTCGAAGCTATGATGACTTCGATCATGAGAAGGATGCCAGCTCCGAGGCCATCAGTAGATGTTGGAGTTCAAGTTCAAACTCCAAAACCGGTGGATTGTGCTAAGTTGTGTAAAGACTATACTGCTCTTGGAGGAAAGGTTTTCTTGGGAACATAGTCAACCATTGAAGTCCAGAGGTGGATAGATGCCTGTAGATGAATTTTTGGTGATTTGGGAATCGAGGATGCAACTAAAAGGAAGCATGCATCAAGACAGCTTCAAGGGAGAGCTTCTGATTGGTGGAACTCTATCACCATTGATACTCCGGAGGAAGAAATTACTTGGGAGCAATTCCAAGCCAGATTCGAAGCTAAGTTCATTTCTACAGCTCAAAAATCTATTCTGTTTAAGAAGTTTGTTGAGCTCAAGCAGGGTGGGAGACCAGTTCTTGAGTATGTTTCTGAGTTTGAAGCTTTGTCCAAGTATGCCCGGTCGTATATTGAATCTCCTTATCAGAAGAACGAGAAGTTTGTGACAGGCTTGGACAGTTATCTTAGGAGGAAGTTGGTGGATCATTTGGACGATCCATTTGAGAAGCTTGTGGAGAAGGCTCTCAGGCACGAGAATCTGTTTCCTAAAGAAGGATCTGCTGTTGCTGTGACCAAGGAAGAGACTAAACCACAGCAGGTTGGAAACAAGAAGAGGAAGCAGCAGCAGCAAAAGGGTAAGGATGGCCAGAAGAAGCCAAAGGGCGAAGTGACTTGCTACAATTGTCAGCAGAAGGGCCATTTCTCTAGAGATTGCAAGAATCCGAAGGTTCCGATGAAGTGTCACAACTGTGACAAGCCGGGGCATATTAGGAAGAATTGTCCAGAACCGCGGAAGGAAAAGCAGATTGTGCAAGCTTATGCTTTGGGGGCTGTTCCATCATCTTCGAAAGCTCTTACCGCTGAAGAGAAAGGAAAGAGTGTGGTGGTTCAAGGTACTCTTTCCATATGTGGTGTTCCAGTTAGAGTGTTATTCGATACTGGGGCGTCGCATTCTTTTGTTTGTAATGAACTTGTAGGCCGGTTGGGTTTAGAACCGGATATCGTTGATAGGCCATTGGTAGTGACTAATCCAGTTTGGGGGTTCGTCTTGTCTGTGTATGATATGTCGTGGTCTGATTGTATCGAGTCATGATTGCTCTTTCGTTTGTGATTGTTTTGTTCTGAAATTTGCGGGGTTCGGAATTATTTTCGGTATGGACTGGCTTAGGAAGTATGCGGCAAAGGTTGATTGTGAAAGGTTGGAGGTGACAGTCGAAAATGTGGAAGGGCGAAAGGTTGTGATACGATGTAAGCATGAGGAAGGCGTCTTCATGAGCTTCATGTATTCGCTGGTTGTTCCACGGGATGGACTGTCATCGCTGCCAATCGCTAATGGATTCGAGGATGTCTTTGATGAGGTCAAAGGGTTACCGCCGCATAGAGAGATTGAGTTTCGTATCGATTTAGTTGAAGGAGCCAGACCTGTTGTGATGCCTCTTAGGCGGATGGCGCCTAGAGAACAGCAAGAGTTGAGGGTGCAAGTTGACGATCTTTTACAGAAAGGATTCATTCGGCGTAGTGTGTCCGAATGGGGTGCACCAGTTGTGTTTGTAACCAAAGCGGATGGATCGCTGAGGTTGTGTGTGGATTATCGTGAGCTAAATAAAGTGACTAAGAAGAACAAGTATCCATTGCCGAGAATAGACGACTTGTTTGATCAACTTCACGAAGCTAAGGTGTTTTCTCAGATGGATTTGGCAACGGGATTTCACCAGTTAAGAGTGGCTAAGGATAGTGTGCCGAAGACTGCTTTTAGGACACCATCCGGTTTCTTTGAGTGGCTGGTAATGCCATTTGGATTGACCAATGCACCGGCATATTTTGTGGATCTTATGAATAGAGTGTTCAGAGATCAGTTGAACAAGTTCGTACTAGTGTTCGTGGATGATATTTTGATTTATTCCAGAACTGAAGAAGAGCACAAGACGCACTTGCGTATTGTTTTGGAAATCTTACGGAAACATCAGCTGAAGGCTAAGTTTTCAAAGTGCCACTTCTGGAAGAGCGAAGTGAGGTTCTTAGGCCATATTATCTCTGGAAGCGGAATAGCGGTTGATCTCGCCAAGATAGCAGCAATCCAGGATTGGAGAAGGCCTAAGAATGCATCTGATGTGAGAAGTTTTCTTGGATTAGCAGGATACTATCGTCGATTTATCAAAGACTTTTCCAAGGTAGTTGCACCATTAACAGGATTGACGAAAAAGAGCCAAGTATTCAGATGGGATGCTAAGTGTGAGCAAGCTTTCAGAATCCTGAAAGAGCGACTGACAAGTGCTCCTGTTTTGACTATCCCAAGTGGAAATGATGAGATGGTGGTTTACACCGACACATGTGGTACTGGACTTGGAGCAGTGCTAATGCAGAAGGATAAAGTTGTTGCGTATGCAAGTCGACAACTGAAGCCGCATGAAAGGAATTATCCGACTCATGATTTGGAGTTAGCGGCAATTGTATTTGCTATGAAGATGTGGAGACATTATCTATTGGGAGTTCGATTCGAGTTGTTTACAGATCATAAGTCGTTGAAGTATCTTTTCTCCAAAAAAGATTTGAATCTTCGGCAGCAACGATGGCTAGAGTTTTTAGCAGCATATGATTTTGGTATAGCCTATACTCCGGGAAAGGGTAACGCAGTGGCAGATGCGTTAAGTCGAAGACATGCAGGATTGGGAGCCATGTTTTCAGAATGGAAGAATCTCGAGTATTTGGCTGGATTTGACTTTAGGCCCAGATGTGAATTGGAACCTGAGATGTTGGCAAACTTATCGATAAGACCTACTCTTGTGGAAAGGATTGGCGAGAGCCAAAAGCGAGACGATAAGCTTGTCAAGATTATCCGTGATTTGGAATCTGGATTGGGTCCAGAAAAGGATAAAGGATTCGGGGTCGATCGAGAGGGTTGGCTTCGGAAGTAAGGACGACTAGTTGTTCCCGATATAGATGAATTGAGAAATGAAGTTCTGAAGGAAATTCATCACTCGAAGTTGACAATTCATCCAGGTGGAAATAAGATGTATCAGGATATGAAGAGAACCTACTACTGGGAAGGTATGAAGAAAGATGTTGGAAATTTTATTTCCAAGTGCATGAACTGCCAGTTGGTGAAAGCTGAGCAGAAGAAGCCCAGTGGATTGCTTCAGCCATTAGAAGTTCCTACATGGAAGTGGGAGCAAATATCGATGGATTTTATCAATGGGTTACCTAGAACAAGAGCGGGAAATGAAGGGATTTGGGTCATCGTAGATCGTTTGACTAAGAGTGCAAGATTTATTCCTATTCGATCAACTAGGACTGCATCAAAGTTGGCTGAGCTGTATGTTAAGTGGATAGTTCGATTCCATGGTATTCCGAAGAGTATAGTGAGCGATCGAGACCCATTGTTCACTAGTGGATTTTGGAAGAGCTTCCAGGAAGTTTTGGGAACCGAGTTGTGTTTGAGTACAGCTTATCATCCCCAAACAGATGGTCAGACCGAGAGAGTCAATCGAGTTTTGGAAGATCTCCTTAGAGCTTGTGTTTTAGATTTTGGAGGATCATGGGAAGATCATCTTCATTTGGTGGAATTTTCGTATAATAACAGTTACCAGTCAAGCATTGGTATGGCACTATATGAAGAATTGTATGGAAGACCGTGTAACTCTCCGACATGTTGGTTAGAGACAGGAGAAAAGTTGATACTTGGGCCAGAGATGATTCGACAGACTTCGGATTGTATAGAGATCATTCGACGACGAATGAAGGCAGCCAAAGACCGTCAGAAAAGTTATGCCGATAAGCGTCGTAAGGATTTAGAGTTCGACATAGGTGATATGGTTTTTATGAAGATTTCTCCATTGAAGAATGTTATTCGATTCGGGAAGAAAGGAAAATTGACTCCGAGATTTGTTGGACCATTCCCGATTATTGAGCGAATTGGAAAGCTCGCCTACAAATTGGAGTTACCAGAAAAGATGTCGAGTGTGCACAATGTTTTTCATGTATCGTATCTACGGAAATATGTGCACGACTCGAATACAGTGGTTTCTGCAGATAGCTGTGAAGATTTTGAGATTTATCCAGTCGAGAAGAGACCTCGTAAGCCGCTTTGTGTTGTGGAAACTGACACGAAACAGCTTAGGAGGAAGGTAGTTAGGTTGCTCAAGATACAATGGAGTGAAGATGATAACGACTGTACATGGGAGGTGGAAGAGAGGATGAAGGCAGCTCATCCTGAACTCTTCAAGGTATGGCCATAAGGTGTCGTGTCATCTCACGACATTGTAACTTGTTCTAGTTTTGGAATTCTGCATGCTAGGCTAGAATTGGATGCATGGTTTGTTGATTGCTATGGATGATAGGCATGCGGAATAGTTTTGATTGCTTTGTTTGTTTGGAATTTCGGGGGCGAAATTCCTAAGGGGGACAGAATGTAACGACCCGTATTTTTACGGATCAAAACATTGTAAAACAGTTGTTATTTGATCGTAATATGGTTAAGTTGTTCAGAGCCTAGGTCATTCAGAGCTTATGTCGTATAATAGTTAGGTCGTAGACGACTTATAGGAGTTGGCGACCTAAGGAAGTTAGTGGTAACAGTTAATGACTTAGGGACTGGGCGAGGTAAGGCTTAGGTCGTATGATAGTTAGGTTGAGTAGTGGTTTAGGTCGTATGTTAGTTTGGGACGGCCTATAGGATTTGACCGACCTAAGGAAATAGTCGACCTAAGGAAATATGCGACCTAAGGAATAGGCGACTTAAGAAAGACGGACCTAAGAGTTAGCGGCATAAGAAACTGGGCGAGTTAGCGACTTAAGGAGGATAGGTCGGTAACGACCTAAGGAAGCTGGTGGTAGCAGTTAGCGACCTAGGGGTTGAGTGAGTTTACGACCTAAGGAAGTTAAGTCGTTGGGTCATTAGGTCGCACACATGAGTATAGTTAGGTCGCGACTTTTGTTAGGTTGCTAAGCCGCATCTCTGTTAGGTCGTAAGTCGCGCATTAGTGTTGGGCTTAGGTCGTTGGGTCACTAAGTCGCGCCTAAATGTTAGATCGCGTGTGTGTGTTAGGTCGCGACCTTTGTTAGGTCGCTAAGCCGCATTTGTGTGTTAGGTCGTTGGGTCTGTAGGTCGCGCAGAACTAGTAGGTCGTTAAGTGGTAGGTCGGAGATAGTTAGGTCGTGGACGACCTAAGGGGGCGGACGACCTAAGATTTTTCCAGCCTATAAATACCCGGTTTTTCTTCACTTTTTGGGATCGGGATTTTGAAGCGACGAAGTGCTGCTATTTTGAGAGCTCGAGTTCTACACTTCTTTACTTCTTTTCTCCACTTTAATCTTGTGCTTCCTTCCATCCAAATCGAAGATCGAATCGAAGATCCAAGAGCTTAGATTGAAGATCTACATCCATTGAAGAGAGATTTCATCGTTTGAAGCGGAATTTTGAAGAATCGAGTTAGATCCTTCGCTGTCCAGATCTGAAGTGTGTTGCTTTTGAGGTGTTTAGGTGATTCGGTGAGTGGTGATTATCTCTCACACGGATCCAAAGGAGTATATCGGATTATTGGCTTGATTTGGTGTTAAAATAGTGATTTCCATGTATTTTCATAAACTTAAGTGTAGATCTATTGTTCATGATGATTTGACATCCATTTTACTACATGTTAACTTATGCAAGTTCATTCATCAAGTTGTAGAGATATTTCTCATGATTCATGTTTGTTAGATTTGGACCCTTTATTTACTAAATTGCCATTATTGTTATAATTGTTTATTTGATCATGTTTGAATGCTTGATTACTTGGATTAATGTTTGACTTGATTGATTGTTGTAAATTAGTTGATTGATGATTTGATTTGGACAAGATGGTCGAAGATGATTCAAAATCTAAGGGAAAGGCTCTTGAATTGGAAAAGCTGCTCGTGGCATATGTGGCGGATGATGAAGCTCATATGGATAGATTTGATGATGTTGATGTTGAGATGAGGCTTTGCTATGATGAGATGAAGCGAGGCATGGTATGAGATAGCCTTGGTTTAATCCAGACGGGATCATTCCAAGCATGTTGATAACTCGGTGAAATGGTTCGAGTTGAGGATAATGGTTTGCTCGAGAGGCGCTTGAGCTAGTATGGAAATAGTCGTCGAGGAGGATGACTAGGAGGCTGAGATTTCATCGTTGTTGAAGGTTCTAGCAGGCTCAAAGCAAGAGTACGTTGGGCAGATTCGATATTCCCTAAAGACTATGATTGTAGTCAGGTACTCTAGGCAGATTCGATAGTCCTAGGCACGGGCTGCGACGACGTGCGGAGATCTGTCTAGAACCGGGGTTGCCATTAACCCTTGACGGACGGCTGAAAGAATGTGCCAGTCATTCAATTAACGGTGGTATCGAAGCAATGATAACAGTGATAGCCAGAGTCATGGATGTTTGGTTGTATCGTCATTCGGTCTCAAGAGCGATGTTTTCTGGGTGCTTATCTGATCTTGGTTTAGGCCTTGGGGGTTTGTACTTGGAAAACACCAACCTTGACTCGAGTGATAATTGCTTTACTTTAAATGTCTGCTTTGCTATGTTTATTTCTGCTTAGTGTGTTTAGGGGCTATCACTGTAGAAAGAGGTGGAGTGGGAGGGTTGGATTCCTATTCCTTTTTCCTTTATGCTCTTTTGGTATGTTGTTAGTTAATTTACCGCTCACTAAGACTGTTGTCTGACTCAAGGTTTTATGTTCCACTCTTATTACCTTGGGCTGTTCATCCATTTTGGGATGGGCAGACTAGGTAGCAGGTGACAGGTGCTGTTCTTACTCTCCAACGATGTTGATGACGAAGACGAGCTGGAGGCTTTGCATATTATTTTCTTACTATATGTACTGGATGTTCCGCTGCTTTGTATATTCTCTAAGTGATATGTAGTGAAGCTTGATGTATTAACTATTCAGATGTTTGTACCAAACTATTATGAAGTTTAATTGAGATTCTGTTCTGTAAAGCTTCACTATATATACTTTCTATTGTATTTTATCCATGCGCTGTGAGTTATATGATAGATTCTGCTGTTTTAACTTAACCTTGGCAACCGTCCGTGGCTGCCTGGCACACTTTACAGTGCACTATTTCTATGTTTAGTGCAGGGGTCATGGGCAGTCGTCACACGTGTCAGTAGTTACCCAGTTAGGGGTAACCCGGCCTTGTGTTGGCAGAAATCCGGTTAGGTACTCGGGGCATCTTTCCAGAGGCGTTTCCATGTGGCAATGGGAAGTTCCTTGGCCTGACCATTTGTTGGAAAATCCGAAGAAACAATACGATCTTGTACGGTTTTAGTTGTAGAACCTATCATTCACTTATGGTGGCGCACCACAGTTTGGATGGTAGCTATAGTAGGCATAAGTGCGAAATGTCTATGCTGGCTAAGATTTATATTATACTTTCGAAATTATTTTTCTACACTATGCACTAGTAATAATATCAAATGTTTCTTTTTAATGCGTATCAAGCATCTTTGACTATCATAAGGAGAAATCTCCTCCGATTCTGCGTTTGCATTGTGTGTGCGTGCGGGAGGCCTTATGGTAGTCTCATTTTCCAAAAAAAAGCATTGCGAATCTATTTTAAAATATTCCTCTGTTGTCCTTTAAAGATAAACTGTTTTTAGTTCTCACACCAGTCACCATGACTGACCGGGAGTTTATTGTTTCCTTCCTAAACTCTGGATGCCCACCAATTTCCACATGGGCAGTCTAGAGTCAGGTTATCAGGTCATTCTGGATTCGGGATGCTGTGGAGCTTAGTGGCGAGCTGGATGGCGAGACGTACCACTTGTATATGATATTATTTATTCCGTTGTGTATTCTGTATGAGGACAAGTTTATATAACTGTCCAGTGTTGTATTGTTGTTGTAAACTCTGATGATGATGTAATGTATAAAATGATATAGTTCTTTGTTTAAAGATTATTCATTTATCTATTATAAGTTGTTCCGCTGCGAATGTGAGATTCTGATATTTTTTCTGTTTCTGTATTTTTCTGTTGTTTCTTCTTTCTTTTTCTTCTGTCTTCTTCTACCTCTTCTTTTTTCTTCATAACAATTCGATTTTCCGGCATTCGATTGCTCGGTAGTTGATACAATGGACGTATTAATGTCGATTTTCGAGCGATGAAAAGTTTGAATCGTTACAAGTCCAGTGATATATACAAGTTTAAAATATATATACATATGGTTCTATATATACTAATACATTATATACAATATATATGCAACTATATTATAAAATTTATATATACTGTCATATGAATCTATGTATATGCCAATATCATATATACACTTCCCTGTGTATAAAATATAACCAACCTTTATAATAATACATATACTTTGACAGTTTTATAACTCATATAACAAACAGGTTATAATCTTCAAATATATACAACTTACCTATATACTATTCACATGCAACACACATAGTAAAATAAGAAAATATGATATTGTAACCTCTATATATAGTAGACGTATACATATATATGTACCTACATAAATCCTCTTAAACAGCTAATATATATAATAAAGTCTTATGAAAACTAACATATGTATGTATTAAAAATTCACCGACTTGCATAATATATATATAGACTTGTAGAAAAGAAAATAAAACACATATATTTGTTTCAAATTCTGAGTATATATATAAGCAAAAGTATATGCAGAATAACATAAAAGAAGAAGAGCAGAGGTTGCCTGAGAGGAAAGAAGAGGGACTCGGCTACAACGGATTTCAGGTCGAGTTGATGGGCTGCCAAAGTTTCGGCCAAGATGGAGAAGGCTGTCGTGGTGATCTCGGCAGGCGGGTCTAGGAGCGGGATGGAAGAGGCGGGGTGAGGCTGCAATTTGCATGCACGTTGGTGGCGGCACAAGCCTTTAGTGAAGAAGAGGGTGCTATTTGTGGAGCTCGGCAATGGAAGTGTAACGACCCGCTATTTTGGACTATTTGCATCCGCACATGTCGGACTTGAATAATTCAAAATACCGAATTGTTAATTTAAATTTGGCAAAACTGAGCATATATAGTAAATAAAATAATCACAGATCACAGATCACAGACACAGAGTAATAAATGCAGCGGAAACAAAAGATAGTAGTTCATGAAGCTATTATATACATATCAGAGTTAAATAAGATACAACAGATGTCTCGAATACAATAATCAAATACAATATCAGAATACATCACTGGAATCAACTGAATATCTGAAAGCTGGATAGATAGCTGGATCTCCAAGCGAAGCTCCAACTCCAAAGGTGAGTCTCGAATACTGGTACACTCAGTCTGACCCGAGCGTAAAGCAAAACACAAAACAATCGAGTCAGGATTAACATTCTTGTATCAATAAATCCAACTCAAGTGAAATAGCAACTGAAATACAAGTAACTCAAAGGATGTTTGGAATAACCATCCTTTAAGGATCCGTTAAACTATCTACTATGTAGTAGTGTACGATAAGTAGATAATGCCTATCAGTAATATAAAGTATCAAAATAGTGTTAAGGCGTTATCATTATCCCCCTTAACACATTTTATATAAGCGTTATAGTCTATATAGCACTGTAAACTCCACCGTAAACTAGTGGGATATCAGGGAGTACTCCATAGGTATAACACAAAACAAATCGTAGTGGTCGCGTATATAGGGATACAAGTATGACAAGGCACATGAAGCAATACCCAAGGTAGTGAAACTACCGTTTGCCTGATCCGAACTGGTGAGAACGCATCGCCGCAGCGATCGCAAGACCGCAAAACAACACTCCCAAAATCAAGGGTGCACCAATCGATAACCAGTAATGAGTAGTTTTCGAAGAAGTGTGTTCGCTCGAGGTAGATGACTCCATTTGGCCCGACACGGCTCCTGTTTTAGTCATTTCCAATTTGACACAACTGTCAAGGCTATCCATTATCGTTCTCTTTCTTCAGTCATCACGTACATCATTCCAACCACTTCATTCTGGATCACACTCCGCGTATAGTTATTAAAGTGGTTTTCGGTTTAGACAGTGAATATGTCCCTAACCGATTCCGGTCTCTTTAATAACTTTCGTAATTATTACACCGATTGGTCGTTTAATAAATTTCAAAACCAAATCAATTACAATTTCAATTAGAATTTGTAAATCAGCATTTCATTTGTCTTTCTAAATCAATTTCCATAATTTACATTTCAAAACTTCCAAATTCATATTTTCAAAATCTTACAATTCAATTTCCATTTTTATTTAAAAAATTCAAATATTGATTCAAGTTCGTATATAAGTTTCATTCCGAAATCATTTAAATCAATTTAATTTAACATTCAAATCAATTTAAATTCATTTATCGATTTCATTCAACATTCGTTAGGTTAATTTATCCTTCAAAACAATTTCTATTTAACTTCCAATTTATTAAATCACTTATTTAAGTTCAACTCCATTGTATCAAAACTTACAAATAGCATTAAATTTAAATTCATCAAATCAAATTCTTTACATTTCAAGTCTTACATTAATTTCAATAAAACACATTTTATTTCTTGTTCGAGAAATTCAATTTCACTTATTTATTTACTTAGTTACAATTTCAAAACTCAATTAATAAAGAAACTTAATTTCACTTATTCAAGAAGTTCAATTTCACTTATCAAAGAATTCAATTTTATTTAATTATTAAATAATTCAACTTATTAAATTATAAAATAATTTCAAACTTAATTCAATCATTTCTCAAATTTAACAACGTTCTTTCATCAATTACATTGTTAATATTTTGTTTCAGATTATTAAATATTAACATTTTCCTTTCATTGAAAATTCAAATTTCAACTTCATTTCAAAACCTTATTGTTTATCCAAATAAAATCTTCATTTTATTTTTAAATCAAATTATTGACGAATCGATTTTTATTAAATTCTCTATCCTAGGTCAAAGTTTAATTTGGGTATTTATCATTTCAACCCGATTCCATTTCAATTCAAAAATCAAGCGTAGCAAAGGGAACTTGCAGTGTGATAACTGGGATGGTGTCAAAGTAAATAAACAAGCAATAGCAGACATCAATAACAATCCAATAATTAATTCAAATAATCCCGAAATAATCGTATTAATTTACATTGTTGTTTGTGCAAATTAATATAATTATTTCTAGAATCTACACTATCATTTCATGTAGATTAAAGATTATTACACTAAAATTTATACGGTTCTTCACTTGATATCTATTATTCAATTTTATACTACAACAATTTATACAACATACATTTAAATGGTTCAAAGTGCAATCAACTATATTTCTACATGTCGAGAAATTAAACATTTAAAGGGGTCGTATTATACAAATGTCATCAAATCAAATTTAACACATATATCAAATCTAACTATCCTACGTCAATTTCAATTTCAAATTATTTATCACTTACACATTAACAAACTTAACGTCCAATGTAAACATCAAACAATCAATCATTTAACAACCAAACTGGATTATCATTGTATATATAACAGATAATGGTGTCAGATCTCACAGGTGAACTGATATAGGTAATAGCATATATAACAGTGTAATTAACTAACAGCAGCATATTTCAATTTCGGTTTCAATTGAAATCAAATTTAATAAATAAAAGAACATTAATCGTGAGTGATTGCTCACCTTTCGAGGTTAGAGAGATTTGACAAAGAAATGAACTACAAATCCAGGGTCAATTCCAAAGCAACACAAGATGGACAAGATTCGATGAACGAAGCTGATAAATATGAATGGATGAAATCAAATCAGAATTGGATCGATGATGATAATTGGGTATGAGCTATATATCTATAAAGACATATTCATAATTCAAACACATTTTAAAATTTTAAATATACATATATATTGACTTATACACTATTACATATATCTTTATATATCTTATAAAAATATAACTTAGAACATATATATGTATATACAGCTTTGTCGAAATCATTATACTACTGACATATAGATTAGATATAAATGAAAACAGATGTAAACGGTAAACATAGGAAACTAGCAATTCTTTTCAAGATATACTTATTACTCAAAAATATAAAACACAGCGCCAAATATATCAGCACACAACTTATATATTCAAACTTCGCAGCAAATTCACTGACATAAATGTTTATAATAACCGACTTATACACTTACATGTACAAGCTAACTCATCATAAAAGTTATATAGCATATACAGGGACTCATTTATCACAAAATATTACACACGTAACTGGTCATTTAAGTTTATATGCTTTATACTTAACAGTATCAAATTCGAAAACAATATATATAAAGTCAATAATAAAGTTAAAATGTAAATTAATATGAAGACTTTGCATTTGCGTACCATTCAAAAAAAACAACCGAGTATGAAAATATGTAACTCAGCATACATATATATAACAGTTTTAAAATAATATTTAATAAACAAATACACATGTTACATTTGAACTACCCCAGAAAACACAAAACTTATTATATATACATTATACTCGAGTCAAACTCTACATATATATATATATATATAAGGAAATCAAACACATGTTGTATAAATTTATATATTAACAAAAGGAAACACAGAAACTTTACTGAAAAAAATTTTATAGGAACCAAAATATATACACTAACATTTACCAGCAATATAATATGTACTAGCATAACTTATACATATCTTAACAACCATCTATATACTACTAACACTATCTCAATACCTTATGATATATTACTGTACATATATATCAAACTAAAAAAATCAAACCTGACACTTATAAAACGATGTGGGAGTGGTAGAGGAACGTCGATGATATGTTGATGACACATATAAACCCGAGTGGGAGGAGGGTAGAGACAGGTTGATGAGCCCCGGCGATGGGGATGTCGAAGTGGTAGAAGCCGATCAGAGGTGGATCGGAGGCCAGGTTGAGTCGGGAAATGATGCGTGCATTGGAGGTGGAAGGCTGAGGTCTCGACTGTGATTAGAAGTGAGGGGTGGAAGTGAGTGTGGCTGCGTCGGAGCTGCTGCGCTCGACTGGAGAAAGGAGAGAAGAAAAGAGGTGGCCGGCTGCATAGCTTCGGCCATTGGAGGAGTACGGGGTTAGGCGGAGGGCGGATTCGGGTTCTGGTGTTGGTGGCCGTGTTGGTGGTAAGGATAGGCGAAGGTGGGAGGCTATTGAGGCGGTGGGTCCTGCCTAGTGGCCGCTACTCGCATGAGGCCGGAGTGAGGAGAGAGGATCGGCTCGAACATGGAACGCTGCAGCATGGAGGAGGTGAACAAGTGGGCATGACTTAATATATATGCGTATCCAAAAATAGAATGTGCTGTCACCTTCTTTGAACAATTGTTTTTTCTTCTGGTTTGCAAATGAACAGAGAAGGAGGAGAAGAGAAGGATGAAGGGAAAAGTGACGTACAGTCTTCATAAATTTTCTTTTATAACATAAATGCTCAACTGAAACTGATAGAAATGAAGAGGCTAAAGTAAGGAACGAACATGTTACACGGTGTGAATGAAAATGAACCGCAAGTTTAATTTATTGAATATAGAAAATCGTAAGAGTCAACATTGATATCTGTATACAATAAAAGCTAAGACCATCTGTTTACACTTTGGAAATTTAAATAGGCGCAAGAACCAAAAAAAAAACCACGAACGTGTACCGATACGAAAGGCGTTTCACAAAGTGCAACGTACACCGGACTCCGATTTTGACAATCGAATATACCGTAGAGATCAACACGACGAGACGATCAAAACGGTATACGGATATCAGTGGTATGATTAAATTTTAAAAATTCAAATTTTCCACCGGTGGAAAATGCAACAAAAACGTAGAAAAATAAGATCGACGGAGCTGAAAAGGTCCGAATTTTGAAAAATGAAAAATGACGTCTTGCTCAGAAGATGGTTTAGAATTTTTCTATGTAAAAATATTTAGGTTTCGAAAACATTTTATTTTCATCGATTACTAACTGATTTAAATTAAAATAAATTACACAATAAAATAAACTTCCATATTTTGGATGAAAATTTACCAGTTGCTATATTTAACTAGACGCATTTCAAATGTAAAATTTTTATTTCAAAATTTTATCGTTTACCATTTCACACAAATTCAGTTAATTAAATTAATTAAAACCGTTAAAATAACCGGGTTGTTACACTCTCCCCCACTCAAAACTTTTCGTCCCCGAAAAGGAAGGAGGTAGGAGAATAGAAACAACCAGAGGAAGATAGATTGAAAGACAAAATAAACAATTAGTTCAAACCATATAAATTTCAATTTAAATAAATTTTATATTCAATAATTGATTTTCAAAGTTTCCATTAAATTTATTTAATTTCACATTTACTAATGTTAGATACAAAAGGTTTCTTTCAAAATGAAATTCGATTTAAATTCAATTAATTCAAGATACCTCATTAAGTTGATTTAATTTCAATTTATTAACTTTCAAAACAAATTTTTCTACTATCAATCACACCTATTATTTATTTAACTTATTATTCTATTTATCTCCATAAACATTTTATAATAAAATTTAGGTGAATAACATTTATTATACGCACTCACATTTATTTATAAAGACAATTTATATCATATATTATCCAATTTTCTTAAATTAACAATTTCATAGATCATAAATTTGAATAGTCATTTATTATATTCATATTTTATTCGACAAATTTAATTCTTCTTTATTCCGAATTATTATTAAATTTATTCTACTTAATATATCTTATCACATATATATTAAGTATATTTACATTTATTATAACTACTCAAATTTATTTGAAAATTCCTTTGGTATCATTTATATTATATAATATTCAATTACATAATTTACTTTTGAAATTTAGGTAAGTTGTATATAATGCAATCGAGTATTATACAAGTGAATTTCCAATTCAATTCTCTCAAGTTTAAATATTAATTCGAAATTTTGGTTTCATTTATAACTGAAATCATCTTTTACCCAGATTTTAAGAATTAAATTTCCGATTAACTTCTAACAATTCAAAGATAAATATATACTATATATCAAATCATATTAATAATATACCTATATATATAAATCAAATCATACTTAAGAAATTTAAACAATTTAATTTCCAAAACAAAACTGTAGCAAAGCTACGAATTAGTCTCTTCATTGCGAAACTCGAAAATGAATGTCGATGATGCGGCCGTCATCACCGAAATTATTTTCTAGCGACAAAGAGAAGAGCAAAGATTTAAACATTTAAACTTTCTTTGAAATGATTTCTATTTGAAAATACTTTAAATACTATATACTTTAAAAGTTTCAAATCAAAGTTTGAAACCATCGGATATTAAATTCCCAAATTTAGTTTAAATCCATTTCAAATCAATTTTAACCTAGTTTTATAAATTCATTTATTTATATTATTCAATAGTCAATTGTTTACAAAACAATAAATGAAAATCAAATATTATCATTTCTGACAACAATTCATTAACAATTTAATTTCAGAAAACTTATATATAATATATGTTTGCGCCAAAATTGGTCACAAACCCCAAGTATCGTGAAAGCACCAGTGTATGAATACAAATCAGCAAATATTCAAACAAAAATCTCAGATCTAAGCAAACAGAATATCACAATTCAGAAATAATGAACAGAAACACGAGATTTATAGTGGTTTGGCTATCTCCAACCTACGTCCACTTCAAAGGTTTTCTTTTATTGATGTTCTTCGCTGATTACAATGGATTACAACGGATTACAATGAAGAAATTCAAGTATAACAGCGATGGTGAAGTGTAGAATTGAATCCCGTAGAGTCTGGGTGCTTCTCCCTCCAGATTCCCTTTCCTAGATGACCTGGGGCTCTATTTATAGGTGTGGGAGACAGATATTTCGCCTAAATTTAGGGAGACCACTTCTGGCACGTGAGTGGGCCCACATGCCCGCGTCCAGGAAATCTGGGCCCGTTCCGGGATCGATACGAAGCAATTTCGTATCGATCAAGAAATGATCCAATCGAGCTGAAATTTGGTAAGAACATTCTTCAACATGTACGTAAGCTCCTGTGAAAATTTCATAATATTTGGATTTGTGGTTTAGGAGATATGATCGATTCGAATTGGGGTTCATTGGCAGGCCGTCGATTTCGAATCCATGATTTCGTATCCATTTCCTTCGACTCGATCGAGACACGCGCATGCGATGTGACGTGGCCTTATCTTCAGGGCTCGATCCGCTTTTCATGCCGTGTTGAACGTGTTATTCCAGAGATTTCTCCACGTTGATCTTTTCTTCCCTTGATTCGAGCATACTTCCAGTTCGTATTCATTCTTTGTGCCTAGTTCGTATCCATACGCATCTGTCCTTCCTTCACATCAATTCCAGCCACGATCGATACGAAATGCATCATCAACCCTCGCCTTCCTATCGATACGAAACCTGTAGCCTGAATCCATCCCGACCGAAACCATCGAATCGAATAAATCATTATGCGCCTATCTATCCAAATCCATTGCCATCAAGCCAAAGTCCTCCGATCCTTCCTACCTGATCAATACGAATGCATTGTTCGCATCCATACCGACCGATACGAACAACACGTTCGTACCTATGCCGGATCGATACGAACAACAAGGGTTCGAAACGATGCCGATCAATACGAAATGTATCGATTCGAACCACTTTTCACATACGTTGCCATATCCATATCTCGTGCATACGAGCTCCGATTGATCTGAAAATTAAAACGTAACCTCTCCTAGCTTTGATCATCATTCCCAATCGATTCTGTCTTGATCGGAGCTTGGCCAAATTTCGACGACATCGATCACAACCTTGTTTTTAATCGATCTCCAATCCTGATATCCATCCTTTCCTGCCAATTTGTTGATATTCCAGTTTTGACCAAAAGGTGGGATAACATTTGCCCCCTAAAACATGCCTTATGATAATAAGGCGTGTTTTGAATAAATTCGAATCCGATATCCAAAGTCCATAGCCAATTCCATGCCCATCCAAACTCGATGACTGAGTTTTTAGTCCATCCTTGTCCAACAACCGAATCTAAGACCTCTTCGGGTCGATATCCAAACCCATAACCTCTCCAGGCTTTTGTCAAGCATAATCCACACCTGACGACCTTGGTCCAGTGTCCCTGGACGTTGAGCTAACCTCTCCGGGTTCTTGCCAAGCGCAATCCACACTTGACGACCTTGGTCCAGTGTCCCTGGACGTTGAGCTAACCTCTCCGGGTTCTTGCCAAGCGTAATCCACACTTGACGACCTTGGTCCAGTGTCCCTGGACGTAAATAATGCCATGGCTTAAGTCCTAAGCCGAATCCTGGTCGCTCCGGACCCTTATTGAGCATAGTTCATACTCAACGACCTGAATGAGTCACTTTACCACGTTCGGGCAAATACGACTCACCCCTTGCCAGGTATAATCCATACCCAACGACCGTTCATCAAAACCCAAACAAAAATCCAGTCAAAATCTAATCCAAAATCCAATTCAAACCAAAAAGATCAGAAATCCAAACCAGCATCCAAAACAGAAACCAGTCATCCAAACGAAAATCCAAAATAGAAAGCAAACAAAACCAGGAGTTCAAACCAAACTCCAAAACCAAACCAGAAAACCAAGTGTCCAATCGAAAAACAAAAGACAGATTTCGCAAACCATGGCTTCGCGGTTTATCATCATTCAGAGCATGCCTAGGGGCTATCTCCATCCCCATACATGTGTAAATGACTTGGTTGCTTGCCAATGGTTTGTTACTTATTTCATATTACCCCGGTCAATTGATGACCAATCGACCATTATTCTTGGGCCTCACACCCTCATGGCTTGAGGTAGACGGTGGTTGCTCCTGCTCCACCGCTGCATTCCGAGCCCCAACATACTGCCTCAATTGTCCATTCCTCACATGCTCCTTAATTATGTCCTTTAAGTGCCTGCAGCTGTTGGTATCATGCCCGTCCAAATCGTGGAAAGACGGTGCCTTCCTGATGCCCTTTCCCGCTCGGATGGTTCTCTCCTAGCCGGCCTCCGGTAAGGAAGGCGATTCCGGGTTTCCATGTATATCCGCTCCAGTGTCTCGTTTAATCCCGTGTATGTGGAAAACTTTGGATCCTTCCATCGCTTCCTGGCTTTTTCAGAATCATCATCCAACTTCCTTTTCTCTTTATCTTTATCCGAACCTCTACTGGATGGTCCTCCACCCTCAGTTGCATTCACTTCCTTTAACTTTAAATCTGAACATGCATCCTCTTGTCGGAGGAAACTCTCAGCCTCATGAAAGAATTCTCCAAGATCCAGAGGTGGGTCTCGTATTAAAGATACCTTGAAATCTGAATCCTCCCTGACTCCTAACACTGCCGCCATTAAAACCATCGATGGATCCGGCCGATCCACCGAAGCAACTGCCGCATTGAATCGAGTTAGAAATGCTCTAAGCGATTCATCCGTCCTTTGCTTTGCCGATGTTAACGTCATCACGTTCTTAGGTCTTTTGATATGAACCCGAAACTGTCCCAAAAACCTATCCACCAATTCCCTCCAAGTCCTGATAGATCCTTCTTCCAGCTGCCTAAACCACATTGCAGCTAGATCTGTCAAATACAACGGGAAACATATGGCCATCACTTCCTCTGATGCCCCCAGAACTTCCATGTGTCTAGTGTATCTCATCAAGTGATCAGTTGGGTCAGCCTTGCCATTATATGCTTCCACGCTAGGTAACTTGAACTTAGGTGGATTCTGAGCTATCCTGATTTCCCGAGCGAACGGACTCTTGTTCACTCCTTCCAAATCTCTATTGGTCAAACCTCCACGCATAGTCTTCCTAATGATTTCCACTAATCCAGCATTGTCTGTCAGGGGTTGCCCCCCATGCTCCCGAGGGAACTCCGGCACATATTCTTCATGTGGCTCATTAGCAGCAACGTCGGCCCTAGCCTGTTGAACTCCTTCTAAAGGTCCTCCTGTGTTGGATCCGGCGGGCCTGCCCCCAAGCCCTTGTTGATTGCCTTCTGGTTCTGCATTCTATCCTCCATTGGGTTCCATAACCCTAGCTCCTTGTTCCGCATTAACAGCCGCTGTGGCTGGTCCTAAGTTCGGCATCCCTGCAGCTCTCATCTGTCCAAAGAAAGTCTGCATCATATCCTGTTGACTCTTCAACAACCTCTCATGCAACGAATTTGCCATAGCTTCCATTTCGTCTCTGGTAACGTAAATAGAAGCTTGCCCTTCTCCATTTCCGAAGGATGCCTCTTGACTTCCTCCTTGTTGACTTCGCTCAGCTCTCTGTCTTGTTTGTCGAGTCATTGTCTTTTAAATCTCAACTCTTCACGCTTTCCAAATCTAAATTTCAGTCCGATGTAGCGGGTGCTAGTCCTTCTCAGTGAAAGCACCAAAGTGTTTGCGCCAAAATTGGTCACAAACCCCAAGTATCGTGAAAGCACTAGTGTATGAAGACAAATCAGCAAATATTCAAACACAAATCTCAGATCTAAGCAAACAGAATATCACAATTCAGAAATAATGAACAGAAACACGAGATTTATAGTGGTTCGGCTATCTCCGGCCTACGTCCACTTCAAAGGTTTTCTTTTATTGATGTTCTTCGCTGATTACAGTGGATTACAGTTGATTACAATGAAGAAATATAAGTATAACAACGATGGTGAAGTGTAGAATTGAATCCGGTAGAGTCTGGGTGCTTCTCCCTCCAAATCCCCTTTCCCGAATGACCTGGGGCTCTATTTATAGATGTGGAAGGCTGATATTTCACCTAAATTTAGGGAGACCACTTCTGGCACGTGAGTGGGCCCACATGCCCGCGTCTAGGAAATTTGGGCCCGTTCCGGGATCGATACGAAGCAATTTCGTATCGATCAAGAAATGATCCAATCGAGCTGAAATTTGGTGAGAACATTCTTCAACATATACGTAAGCTCCTGTGAAAATTTCATAATATTTGGATTTGTGGTTTAGGAGATATGATCGATTTGAATTGGGGTTCATTGGTAGGCCGTCGATTTCGAATCCATGATTTCGTATCCATTTCCTTTGACTCGATCGAGACACGCGCGTGCGATGTGACGTGGCCTTATCTTCAGGGCTTGATCCGCTTTTCATGCCGTGTTGAACGTGTTATTCCAGAGATTTCTCCACGTTGATCTTTTCTTCCCTTGATTCGAGCATACTTCCAGTTCGTATTCATTCTTTGTGCCTAGTTCGTATCCATACGCATCTGTCCTTCCTTCACATCAATTCCAGCCACGATCGATACGAAATGCATCATCAACCCTCGCCTTCCTATCGATACGAAATGTATCGATACGAAACCTGTAGCCTGAATCCATCCTGACCGAAACCATCGAATCGAATAAATCATTATGCGCCTATCTGTTCAATCCAAATCCATCGCCATCAAGCCAAAGTCCTCCGATCCTTCCTACCTGATCGATACGAATGCATTGTTCGCATCCATACCGACCGATACGAACAACACGTTCGTACCTATGCCGGATCGATACGAACAACAAGGGTTCGAAACGATGCCGATCGATACGAAATGTATCGATTCGAACCACTTTTCACATACGTTGCCCCATCCATATCTCGTGCATACAAGCTCCGATTGATCTGAAAATTAACACGTAACCTCTCCTAGCTTTGATCATCATTCCCAATCGATTCTGTCTTGATCGGAGCTTGGCCAAATTTCGACGACATCGATCACAACCTTGTTTTTAATCGATCTCCAATCCTGATATCCATCCTTTCTTGCCAATTTGTTGATATTCCAGTTTTGACCAAAAGGTGGGATAACAATATAATCATACAAAACTATTTTGTTTACCAAATTTGAAAACAATATTGTGTCAGTTTGTTCTGTTCAAGTGTTTTGGAAATCCTATCGATAGCGTTGATCAGACGAATCAATCGAAAACCCAAATCAACATCAACAACTCAAACAACACAATGTATATTAAAACATTTTAAATATTAATTTACAAATACACTTCCTCGCTCGGCGATACAAGAATGGATTTCAAATCAAGGATAGAGATTTAAATTTTTTGATGGACTCGTATCAAAGAAAAATTTGATTCGAAGTTTGATTCGAAACAAAGATAAGATGATTAAATAACAAAGTAGGAAGATTGATAAGTTTATATAAATCGCGGGCAACCTTAACCGGGTCGACCGTGACTTCAAAAATAAGATCGATGCAGAATTTCGAGGCAAATCTACATTTGATCTCAAGAAATAGCATTCAGGTATAGCAGGAGATAGATAGCATCGTAAACCGAGGATACAGAAATCTCCGGTAAATCGATGTCTATTGTAAAGGAGTTTCTCCAATTTACAAATCATTGGAAGATCGGCGAGACCGCCGATTCATTATAAAGATCATTCGAAGTGGAGTTATGGGATACTCCAGAATTAAAAGAAAACGAATAGTGGGGGACACGAATGGATTTTGGAACCGCAAGGAATGTTCCAAAATTCAAAGGAATCGAGTCAAAAGGAAGAGATTCAACTCGAATGAAAGTGATTCTGTAAATACATTTACCCTATATGCTCAGTTTTGCCTAGAGCTACCAAAGCTCTCATACCAACTGTAACGACCCGTTATTATGGACTATTCACATCCGCACGTGTCAGACTTGAATAATTCAAAATACCGAATTGTTAATTTAAATTTGGCAAAACTGAGCATATACAGTAAATAAAATAATCACAGATCACAGACACAAAGTAATAAATGCAGCGGAAACAAAAGATAGTAGTTCATGAAGCTACTATATACATATCAGAGTTAAATAAGATACAACAGATGTCTCGAATACAATAATCAAATACAATATCAGAATACATCACTGGAATCAATTGAATATCTGAAAGCTGGATAGATAGCTGGATCTCCAAGCGAAGCTCCAACTCCAAAGGTGAGTCTCGAATACTGGTACACTCAGTCTAACCCGAGCGTAAAGCAAAACACAAAACACTCGAGTCAGGATTAACATTCTTATATCAATAAATCCAACTCAAGTGAAGTAGCAACTGAAATACAAGTAACTCAAAGGATGTTTGGAATAACCATCCTTTAAGGATCCGTTAAACTATCTACTATGTAGTAGTGTACGATAAGTAGATAATGCCTATCAGTAATATAAAGTATCAAAATAGTGTTAAGGCGTTACCATTATCCCCCTTAACACATTTTATATGAGCGTTATAGTCTATACAGCACTGTAAACTCCACCGTAAACTAGTAGGATATCAGGGAGTACTCCATAGGTATAACACAAAACAAATCGTAGTGGTCGCGTATATAGGGATACGAGTATGACAAGGCACATGAGGCAATACCCAAGATAGTGAAACTACTGTTTGCCTGATCCGGACTGGTGAGAACGCATCGCCGCAGCGATCGCAAGACCGCGAAACAACACTCCCAAAATCAAGGGTGCACGAATCGATAACCAGTAATGAGTAGTTTTCGAAGAAGTGTGTTCGCTCGAGGTAGCTGACCCCATTTGGCCCGGCACGGCTCCTGTTTTAGTCATTTCCAATTTGACACAAGTGTCAAGGCTATCCATTATCGTTCTCTTTCTTCAGTCATCACGTACATCATTCCAACCACTTTATTCTGGATCACACTCCGCGTATAGTTATTAAAGTGGTTTTCGGTTTAGACAGTGAGTATGTCCCTAACTGATTCCGGTCTCTTTAATAACTTTCGTAATTATTACACCGATTGGTCGTTTAATAAATTTCAAAACCAAATCAATTACAATTTCAATTAGAATTTGTAAATCAACATTTCATTTGTCTTTCTAAATCAATTTCCATAATTTACGTTTCAAAACTTCCAAATTCATATTTTCAAAATCTTATAATTCAATTTCCATTTTTATTTAAACAATTCAAATATTGATTCAAGTTCGTATATAAGTTTCATTCCGAAATCATTTAAATCAATTTAATTTAACATTCAAATCAATTTAAATTCATTTATCGACTTCATTCAATATTCGTTAGGTTAATTTATCCTTCAAAACAATTTCTATTTAACTTCTAATTTATTAAATCAATTATTTAAGTTCAACTCCATTGTATCAAAACTTACAAATAGCATTAAATTTAAATTCATCAAATCAAATTCTTTACATTTCAAGTCTTACATTAATTTCAATAAAACACATTTTATTTCTTGTTCGAGAAATTCAATTTCACTTATTTATTTACTTAGTTACAATTTCAAAACTCAATTAATAAAGAAACTTAATTTCACTTATTCAAGAAGTTCAATTTCACTTATCAAAGAATTCAATTTTATTTAATTATTAAATAATTCAACTTATTAAATTATTAAATAATTACAAACTTAATTCAATCATTTCTCAAATTTAACAACGTTCTTTCATCAATTACATTGTTAATATTTTGTTTCAGATTATTAAATATTAACATTTTCCTTTCATTGAAAATTCAAATTTCAACTTCATTTCAAAACCTTATTGTTTATCCAAATAAAATCTTCATTTTATTTTTAAATCAAATTATTGACCAATCGATTTTTATTTAATTCTCTATCCTAGGTCAAAGTTTAATTTGGGTATTTATCATTTCAACCCGATTCCATTTCAATTCAAAAATCAAGCATAGCAAAGGGAAATTGCAGTGTGATAATTGGGATGGTATCAAAGTAAATAAACAAGCAATAACAGACATCAATAACAATCCAATAATTAATTCAAATAATCCCGAAATAATCGTATTAATTTACATTATTGTTTGTGCAAATTAATATAATTATTTCTAGAATCTACACTATCATTTCATGTAGATTAAAGATTATTACACTAATATTTATACGGTTCTTCACTTGATATCTATTATTCAATTTTATACTACAACAATTTATACAACATACATTTAAATGGTTCAAAGTGCAATCAACTATATTTCTACATGTCGAGAAATTAAACATTTAAAGGGGTCATATTATACAAATGTCATCAAATCAAATTTAACACATATATCAAATCTAACTATCCTACGTCAATTTCAATTTCAAATTATTTATCACTTACACATTAACAAACTTAACGTCCAATGTAAACATCAAACAATCAATCATTTAAAAACCAAACTGGATTATCATTATATATATAACAGATAATAGTGTCAGATGTCACAGGTGAACTGATACAGGTAATAACATATATAACAGTGTAATTAACTAACAGCATCATATTTCAATTGCCGTTTCAATTAAAATCAAATTTAATAAATAAAAGAACATTCATCGTGAGTGATTGCTCACCTTTCGAGGTTAGAGAGATTTGACAAAGAAATGAACTACAAATCCAGGCTCAATTCCAAAGCAACACAAGATGGACAAGATTCGATCAACGAAGCTGATAAATAGGAATGGATGAAATCAAATCAGAATTGGATCGATGATGATAATTGGGTATGAGCTATATATCTATAAAGTCATATTCATAATTCAAACACATTTTAGAATTTTAAATATACATATATATTGACTTATACACTATAACATATATCTTTATATATCTTATAAAAATATAACTTAGAACATATATATATGTATATACAGCTTTGTCGAAATCATTATACTACTGACATATAGATTAGATATAAATGAAAACAGATGTAAACTGTAAACATAGGAAACTAGCAATTCTTTTCAAGATATACTTATTACTCAAAAATATAAAACACAGCGCCAAATATATCAGCACACAACTTATATATTCAAACTTCGCAGCAAATTCACTGACATAAATGTTTTTAATAACCGACTTATACACTTACATGTACATGCTAACTCATCATAAAAGTTATATAGCATATACAGGGACTCATTTATCACAAAATATTACACACGTAACTGGTCATTTAAGTTTATAAGCTTTATACTTAACAGTATCAAATTCGAAAATAATATATATAAAGTCAATAATAAAGTTATAATGTAAACTAATATGAAGTCTTTGCATTTGCGTACCATTCAAAAAAAACAACCGAGTATGAAAATATGTAACTCAGCATACATATATATAACAGTTTTAAAATAATATTTAATAAACAAATACACATGTTACATTTGAACTACCCCAGAAAACACAAAACTTATTATATATACATTATACTTGAGTCAAACTCTACATATATATATATAAGGAAATCAAACACATGTTGTATAAATTTATATATTAACAAAAGGCAACACAGAAACTTTACTGGAAAAAAAATTATAGGAACCAAAACATATACACTAACATTTACCAGCAATATAATATGTACTAGCATAACTTTATACATATCTTAACAACCATCTATATACTACTAACACTATCTCAATACCTTATGATATATTACTGTACATATATATCAAACTAAAAAAAATCAAACCTGACACTTATAAAACGATGTGGGAGTGGTAGAGGAACGTCGATGACAGGTTGATGACACATATAAACCCGAGTGGGAGGAGGGTAGAGACAGGTTGATGAGCCTCGGCGATGGGGATGTTGAAGTGGTAGAAGCCGATCAGAGGTGGATCGGAGGCCAGGTTGAGTCGGGAAATGATGCGTGCATTGGAGGTGGAAGGCTGAGGTCTCGACTGTGATTAGAAGTGAGGGGTGGAAGTGAGTGTGGCTGCGTCGGAGCTGCTGCGCTCGACTGGAGAGGGGAGAGAAGAAAAGAGGTAGCCGGCTGCACGGCTTCGGCCATTGGAGGAGTATGGGGTTAGGCGGAGGGCGGATTCGGGTTCTGGTGTTGGTGGCCGTGTTGGTGGTAAGGATAGGCGAAGGTGGGAAGCTATTGAGGCGGTGGGTCCTGCCTAGTGGCCGCTACTCGCATGAGGCCATAGTGAGGAGAGAGGATCGGCTCGAACATGGAACGCTGCAGCATGGAGGAGGTGAACAAGTGGGCATGACTTAATATATATGCGTATCCAAAAATAGAATGTGATGTCACCTTCTTTGAATAATTGTTTTTTTTTCTGGTTTGCAAATGAACAGAGAAGGAGGAGAAGAGAAGGCTGAAGGGAAAAGTGACGTACAGACTTCATAAATTTTCTTTTATAACATAAATGCTCAACTGAAACCGATAGAAATGAAGAGGCTAAAGTAAGGAACGAACATGTTTACACGGTGTGAATGAAAATGAACCGCAAGTTTAATTTATTGAATATAGAAAATCGTAAGAGTCAACATTGATATCTGTATACAATAAAAGCTAAGGCCATCTGTTTACACTTTGGAAATTTAAATAGGCGCAAGAACCAAAAAAAAAACACGAACGTGTACCGATACGAAAGGCGTTTCGCAAAGTGCAACGTACACCGGACTCCAATTTTGACAATCGAATATACCATAGAGATCAGCACGACGAGACGATCAAAACGGTATACGGATATCAGTAGTACGATTAAATTTTAAAAGTTCAAATTTTCCACCGGTGGAAAATGCAACAAAAACGTAGAAAAATAAGATCGACGGAGCTGAAAAGGTCCGAATTTTGAAAAACGAAAAATGACGTCTTGCTCAGAAGATGGTTTAGAATTTTTTTATGTAAAAATATTTAGGTTTCGAAAACGTTTTATTTTCATCGATTACTAACTGATTTAAATTAAAATAAATTACACAATAAAATAAACTTCCATATTTTGGATGAAAATTTACCAGTTGCTATATTTAACTAGACGCATTTCAAATGTTAAATTTTTATTTCAAAATTTTATCGTTTACCATTTCACACAAATTCAGTTAATTAAATTAATTAAAACCGTTAAAATATCCGGGTTGTTACAGGAAGATGCCGAGATGGAGGGCTCATGGTGGTTATGAGCAAGGAGGTTGCTCAAAAATGGAAAATGAATTGAAAAAAAAGAAGAAACATGGCTTGAGAATGAAGGGCCATGCAAAATATAAAATAAAGAATGGATGAGTTGATTTGAATTAGTGTATAAGGGAAGGAGAAGAGCAGCACATGATTTCTAGGTGAAAAATGAAGGAGAACAAAGAAGAGAAAAAGTAGAATACCTAAAGAATGAACTGGCACAAAATATTGGGAACGGCAAAAGAAGAAATGAAACAACAAATAATTTAATATGGTGAGAATATCAAAAGTTAGACATCGATTATAGGGAAGAATAAAAGCTGATGTCTATTCGAATTATACAGTGGAAAATGAATGATCACAAAAAAAAGGACGGACCGTTACGGTTAACCATTTCATGATTTCCTCTATGTACCGGACTTCAAAATACAGAATTGAATATACTACAGAGATCAGCACAACGAGACGATCAAAACGGTATACTGATATCTGTGGTACGATTATCCGTTCAAAAGTCGATAATCGGTACCGAAAATGCTGCTAAAATGCCAGAAATAAGATAAACGGAGCAATAGCAGTCCAAATTTAAAGCAACGAAATATGACGTCTCGCTCAGAAGATGATTTACAAATTTATTGTATAGAAATATTCAGATTTGGAAAACATTTTATTATCATCAATTTTTAACTGATTTGGAATTAAAATAAAATTACACAATAAAATTTACTTACATATTTTCTGATGAAAATTTACCATTTGCTATATTAAAATAGACGTATTCCAAATATCAAATTTTCATTTAATTACGTTATAAAACTATTAAAATTTCTGGGTTCTTACACTGACACTTATATACGTTACTATCGGGTACGGAAAAATCCAAACGGAGCTAGAAACGTCCGAATTTTGCAAAACGGATTACGCAGTCTTATTCAGAGTGTTCTATATAAATTTTCTCATGTTGACATATTTAGGTTTCGGAACACTTTTAAATTCAGCTGTTATTAACCGATTTAAACCGAATTTCTAGCGACCGATAGAACATCTATATTATTCGACGAAAATTTGCCATTTGCTATGTCTAGATGGACGCATAGCAAATATCAAGGTTCCGTCATAAAATACTATTGTTTGTTTTAAATGGTAGATTTCAGTTTATTATATTCAATAAAATTCACCTTTATTTAATTTCAATATAAACTATATTTCAAATTAATATAATTGAATATTCATTGGTTTATAATTTTTAATTCCATAAATAAAAATGCTAATATTAACAAATGCAGTATTAATTCCCAATTTTCTCAATTTCTGAATCGTTTAACTAATTAAGTCTTATTACATTAAAATTTATATTTCTTTCCTTTTATGAAAACTCCAATTATACTAAATTTTATTAACAAATTAATTTCAATAGGTTGATATGTAAGATGAGCAAAATCTAGGAAAAATTCAAATAAGTTTGAATCCATAATTATACATTTATTGTTTTCAAATTAATTAAAAGTTAATTTACAATTTAGAACCCAATTCCCGTTAATCATAAATTTATTTCATGCTTTACACAATATTAAATCTATCCAATTAAACTTTTATTAAACCATACGTTTGAAATCACATAAAATAGTTGTCACTTTATTAAATCCCAACCAGATGTTATAATTCAAAGTAAATTTTAATTTCTTATCGTATTAAATTCAAAATTTGAATTTTCTTCTTTCTCGAAAAATACGGGTCGTTACAATAACTGTCCCTGAATGAAATTTGTACTGTTGTGACTCTGATGTATTATTATTATGGAAGTGAATGTGTATGATCTTATGTTGACTATTATATATTATTACGTTGTGTTGTGAGATTTTATGTTTTATTTTCTTCTTGCCTTTCTTTTCTTTTATCCAATGGCTCGTCTTTCTGGGTAAGAAAGGTGGATCATTACGCCTTGTCCAAGTATGAAAGCTTCATTTTCTGTTGTGTAGCGACTGTACAATGCATCCAAATTGTTTTGATATTATTTGCATCCTTTCATTGTAATTTTGTCTTCACAGAAAACATTGAAGAAGTTGTAAAATTGGGTGTGTTTCAGAATGTCTATTTGCTTTTTTTGTCAGTCCATTCTTTACTTTAACCAAATGTATGATCTTAAATGTTGCTTGCAATCCACATCTATATGCAGTATCGGTCTTTATATCTTCACCTTTTGCTTTTTCTTCACTTGTTTTTTGCTCTGGTGCTTCAGATTTCACTTTCCGGCTCTTAGAACATGGGTCGGCAAAATCATCGTCTTCCTGTTGTATGAAAAAGTGACATTAAGTTGATCAGTTGGTATCATTATTGCAATTTATTGATGTTATTTTTTGTTACAAATGATAGTGAGAACAATTTCTAAAATTTCAAAGTACTAACTTCAATCAAATAAACTGTAGGTACATTTTTAAAAATATTAATATTAGTTTTGTTATACATTACAATGAAAATAGTTTCTAAAATTACAAACATTAACTTCAAACAAGCAGACTATAGGTATCATTTTTGTTATACATCGGTATCAATTTAGTTATAATTATAGTAAAGAAGATTTCTAAAATTCTAAAGCATTAACTTCAACAAACAGGCTATAGGTATCATTTTTGGTTTATGTTGGTATCAGTTTTGTTATAAACTACAGTGAAAACAAGTTCTACAATTGCAAAGCACCGACTTCAAGCAAACATATAAGGGATATCATTTTTGCAATATAATGGTATCAAATTTGATAAAAATAACAGTGAAATAATTTATAAAAGTATAATATATAAACTTCAAACATACAGATTATTGGTATCATTTTTGCAAGTTATTGGTATCAGTTTGCTACAAATGACATGGAAAACAGCTTATAAAATTAGAAGTGGTCAACTCCACTAAAACAGACAGTGGGTATCATTTTTGTTAAAACTGATATTAGTATTGTTAAAAATGACAGTGGACATAATTTTAAATTTTCAAATCATTAATTTTAAATATACAGATTGTTGGTATCATTTTTTGATTATAATGGTATTAGTTCCTATGGAAAATACAGTGACAACAATTTATCAAAGTACAAACTTCAAAACAAACTGATTATTGGTATTACTTTTGCAAGATATCAGAGTCAGTTTTGCTACAAATGATATGGAAAACAATTTATAAAAATAGAAGTCATTAACTCTACTCAAAATAAATAGTGGATGTCATTTTTGTTAAATATTGGTATCGGTTTTGTTAAAAATCATAGTGAAAACGATTTTTAAAATTCCAAAGTATTAACATCAAACATACAAACTGTAGGTATTATTTTTGATTTATAATGATATCATTTTTGCTACTAATTACAATGAAAACAGTTTCTAAAATTGCAAAGTTTTATTTCAAACAGACAGTAGATATCATTTTTGTTATACATTGGTATCGCTTTTGCTACAAACTACAGTGAAAACAATTTCTACAACTACAAAGCATTAACTTCGAACAAACATACTGTTAGTATCATTTTTTCAATAAAAATTACATTATAAAGTCATACTATTTGTAATTTTGACTGAATTTATATTTTACTTTTCAGATTCTCCAACCGCAATTTTTTCCCATTTCTTCTGTTGCTTTTTCCTGTTTAAAAAATTGGGTGCTATCAGCATATATTTAATAATATGACATTGTTAGTATCACTTTTATAATTTTATAGTATCATTTACCCATTGAACTATCTTTTTAGTTTTTCTTTGAGTTTCCTTCTGCGTTTATTTTTCTTTTTTCTTCTTTCTAAATTTTCTTTCTTAGCGATTTTTGTCGTTGCATATTTTTTCATTGTTCTATCAAAAAAAAACCGATGATAGTACAATACAACTATATTAATTTTGTTGTACTTGATTTTATAATATCAGTTACCTTTCATGTGCGTTTTATTTCAATTTTGATTGATTTTTATTTTTTGCATTTTGTTCATTTCTTCTCTTTGTTCTTTTATCTAGCGTTTGTTGTGCTTCTTGTTCAACTGGCCGTTTTCGCAAGTTTATCTTTCTAGGTTTTACTTTTGTCATTTGCAGTTTTCTAAGCTAGGTTTTCTGTTTCTCGAGTTGAGGATTGTTGTTGAATTTCTGTTGGAGCTAGGTTTTCGGTTTCTGTTGTTTGACATTACCAATGAATTTCATGTGGAACTAGGTTAACAGAGTTTGAAATCGAAGAAGACAGTCGAATTGAAGGAAATATAAATGTAGAGGAAATGTTTAATTTACGAATGGACTTTGGGCCTGTTCTTGAAAAAAATCAGACATGCCATTTTGCCTACTTTTTAAATATAATCCGTGCTTATAATAAATGGTATTCAAATGATAAATAAAATCTTCCAGTAGCTTTAAAGTGAAATTCTCTCTACCCTTTTAATATAATGAGCTGGATCCGAAAACTTTGCTTCTCAACGTAAATCCTTCTTCTGCTGCAAAAATTTACATCTCTTTTCAGGGCGGAGCCCCCATCCAAATGGGGTAGGCACGTGCCTACCCCAGTCTTTGAAACAAAGAAAAACGAATAACTTCATTCTTCAAAGAAAAAACGAATGGATCCCGTCTCTTCTTTTCCAGTGTTTTGAAGCGCTCACATTTTCTTCTTTCTCCATCAAACAAGCTCATGTGATCTTCATCAAACAATTTAGTGTGCTACGTTCTTCTTTTTAGAAACTTTAATTGAGATATCCCTTGTGAAATTTAAAATCTTGCATTGAAAGATTTGTAAAACGGATAACTTTTTTGTTTTTCCTTCGGTTTCTTATGATGTATAAATTTTAGAAGATCAAGTATTGAACATTTTTGTAATGAAACTAAAAGTCTATTAAATGCTCAAGATACTATTTATCTTAATTTAATTATATAAATTTTTTGGGTAAATTTTTTTAAATATCAATGCCATCAGAAAAAAGGGCCTCCAGAGCTTTCGCCCTCGAACCCCATTTTGTTGTGTGCCCATGCCAATTCTGTTTCCTGCCTACGCCATTGTCTCTTTCCACCTTTTAAAATAATCTTTCTCACTCTAAAAAAAAGAAATTGCCCTCCTCAATTCTGAATTGCAATTCGTCTTCGCCCAATATAAACCCATATAAAAAACAATCACGCTTGATCGATGCCTTCTATTTTGAAGTGCGACATCATTGTTCTGAAGACAGCTTCGAATCAAAGCCGCGTGCTTTCGTCAATTTTTTGATTCAGTGAGATTCTTAAAGCCGCCGCTTGAGACGAAGAACCAAAATTGAGTGTAAGGATGCCGATGATTATGGATGGGTTGGAGGCTGTCGAATTCACGCCTTGTTTGGAGATTCCTCGTCAGTCGAGATCTGGTACCAAAGTTGGAACGTCGCTGGTGACAATGAAGTTGCTTCCTGGAAGAGATGGTTTGATCACTGGCTGATGCCGTGCCAAAATATCGAGCTCTCCAAATTAATTGAAACAGGTGAGTTTCTCTGATGATGTTGAAGTAGTTTTGCTGAAGCTGTAACATGATTTTATGTGCTAAGAACGGATGTGCCACCAAGTCCAAAGGCCAGAGTTGGTGAACTGCTTTTGGCTCGTACTGTTCCAGTGGCTAGTAGAGTGTCGAAACGTTGTCAGAAGTAGGTTGCGGGGATCTGGAACGGTGATGCTGAAGTCTCAGCTCCGATTGTTGTCCAAGTTATGGAGTTTGGCTAGATGACGCTTTATCAATCTAACGATGTGCAGATGCTTGCTGGCAATGATGAACTTGGCCCTGTCAAAGTGCGCTTTGTTGATCTTTGTATATTCAAAAGGATGACTGGATAATGGATAACGATGAGAGATGATAAGTTCTTTTTTTCCCTTTCTATGATTTGTATGCTTGGATGCGATAAGAAGTTGATGAAGAAAGCTTTGTAATATATAGCACTTATGCAATAGATTAATGTTAAGGTTCTCATGCCGCAAGAAATTAATATGAACGTTTTCATTATGCATAAGGCACCATTTCTCCCAATAACCTGATAAATATATGCCATTATTTAGGAGCTCAAAAGGGAAAATAAAAGGTAACCTTAGAGATGATAATTATTTTTTTAAACATCTATATTCGATGTATCCTATTTGTACAATCTTTTTTCTAATGGTCCATCTTGAACAGCATATGCACAGATATATATATCAAAACAAACATGCATCTACAACAGTTTTTATTTTTTGATGAAACATCTACTATGGTTTTCTAGTAAGTGTTTGGCAAACCCAAGGAATGTAAATGTCATAAACTAGGCCAACACAACACTGTGTTGTTTAGAACTCCAGGAATGTAAATTCCTCAAACCTGGCCAATATAGTTTCTTATTAAGTGTTGTGGGAACTCTCGGAATGTAAATTTCTTAAACTCCACAAATACGAAAATGCTTGAGATGTATAGACTTGTCAAACTCTAGAGATGTAAATTTCTTAAACTTGACTAATACTATTTTTATTAAGTTTTGGTGGGAACTGAATAAAGTGTCCAAAGCAACTTGATTCAAATGCTAAGTTTTGAAAAAATGGTAAGTTTTAGTTTTAGGAACCAAACTTACTCAAATGTGTTTACTGAATATAATATCCAAATCAATATAAATGGTTGTTGGGTGGAACCTTATGTGTTGCTCTTTTGATTTCTTTGTGTTCTAGATTTATCTTCATCATTATTTATTTTCAAATATTATTATTTTCATCCAATATTATCCCTTTGTACTTGGGTGATATAAGATTCTAGGATAGACTTTCGCAACTATTTTATCCTTTGTTAGGTTTTGCACAATAAAAAATCCTAACAAATTGGTATCAGAGCTTGATCATTGCAAGGCTAAGGGTAATTTTGAATTTATATAATTGTTGAGGTGTCAGATTTAATTTCCTTCTCGATGATTGCTTTTCTAAAAGGAAAAAATTGGGGTACTTGAAAGCCTAAGATGGAGGATGTTTTATATCTCAATGGTCAAACGGTCTTTATGAACCAATTGAAGATGATGGGAAGAAATCCTCAAATATAGAGGAGGGTAAATAGAAGAAGATGGATAAGAAGCCGATTGCTTTGATTCGTCGGTATCTTGATGATTCACTTTCCACCATTGGCTAGTTTTAAATCCGCTAAGGCTTTGTGGGACAAGTTGGTATCTTTATATAAGTCAAAAAGTACTACCAGTAAGGCTTTTCTTGTTCAGAAATTGGTTCAGTTGAGGCTGGATGGAGGAAAGTCCGTAGTAGAGCATTTAAACGAATATCAAGACGTAATAAATCAGTTGTTAGGTATGGATGTCAAATTTGATAATGAATTACAAGCTCTTTTGTTGATGAGTTCACCTTCAGAAAGTTGGGAAACATTGGTTGTGTCATTAAGTAACTCCAATGCTAATGGAATTATCTCATTGGATACTATCCAGAATAGTCCCTTAAATGAAGAACTTAGAAGGAACGGGTCAATCTTGAAACCGGTTGAAGATGACGCTATGGTAGCAAGGGACTCATAGT
This sequence comes from Allium fistulosum, assembly GCA_030737815.1. Taxonomy (NCBI): domain Eukaryota; kingdom Viridiplantae; phylum Streptophyta; class Magnoliopsida; order Asparagales; family Amaryllidaceae; genus Allium; species Allium fistulosum. Next base: position 449,274,135 of record CM060903.1, read on the forward strand.
GGGATACAAAGTCGAAGAAAAAAGTCGCTAATGGTAAAGGTATGTCGAAAAGTACCTTTTGTTATTATTGTCATAAAAATGGTCGTATGCGCAACAGGTGTAAAGCGTATAAAATGGCTCAAAAGAAGGCTGTACACAGTGACAATGATAGCGATACGCGTAGACATAGCTGAAGGTTGCGAAGTGATACTTCTTGTGATGTCCTCATTAGTGATGTTAAGCCTTGGAAGATGAATTAGGGTGCTAGTTTTCACATATATAGTGACGTGAGGTTTTTTTTTTCTTATAAGAAGACCGTCAACATTATTAGGACTGTCAAGGAGTAGAGCTACCAATCTGTGGTATTGGATCTATCCGGTTTTGTATGCATGATGGTGTGGTTAGAGAAGTCTCGGACTTGAGGCATGTTCCTACTAGTTCGCATAATCTTATTTCTTTTGGTCAGTTGGACTGCCATGGTTGCACTTATGAGACTCGAGATGGAATTTTGAGAGTGAAGAAGGGGTGGTCATATTGTGATAGGAGAGGTATTAAATGATGGAAACCTTTATAGATTGGTTGGTCGTGTGCTAAATAATAGAAAACCAGTGACAGTTGAAGAGCCTAGTCCACAGGTAGGTGGTGAGGTGGATGCGTGCACTGCTTTTGATGGTCGTGTTGTTAGTCATATTTTCGACAAGGGTCTTCATTTTGATGATGCTCAAGGTATCAATGGTGATCGTGTGGAGAGCTCAAGTCAAGTGGTAGACGGATGTTGAGTTGGAAAATTCACAAAGACTTTATGGAGGTCTTTGTGGTATTACAAACCCTTTTGAGGCCAGACTATGTAGTGTATCTCATGGTGGGCGATGCATCACTTGTAGGTGGTAGTAGCAGTTTGTAATTTGGTATGATTAAAAAGAAAGGAGTGGTGATTGATCTAAAGATGGTAGGCTTTTGTGTTTTATTTGATGAGGCCACATTCTTATTTTTCTTTTTGAAGAGACGATTTGATTGAAGATGGAGATCAAGGATGTGATGGAGATATGTGATTTTGCATCAAAGTGGAGTGTTAAAGTTTGGTGATACAAAATCAAAAATAGAAGAAACAAATATGCAAAGAAAGAAAGAGAAAATTTTGTTTCTCCTAATTAATAGACATATTTGGTTATGTTTTTTACTCTCTAATTGGCTAATCAATTTAATTTTTGCTATATAATATTAACTTGGGCATTAAGTAATTGATGTTATAAGTAGAGCCTAGAAGAGAGAGTAGAATAGTATGGAAAAGTATTTGATATTTCTCTCTTCTTCCATCTTTGTTCTTCTTCTCCAAACACTAAGAAACCATTTTTATAGATTTCAAGACTCCTTCACAATTAGATTATTGATTCTATTTTTGTTTTATTTTGTAACGACCAACTATTTTGGACCATTAAAATCGACAATAATCCACACATGTTAGACTTGAATAATTCAAAATAACAGATTGTAATAAAATTTGGAGCAAATAAAGTCAATCACAGAATCATAGACACAGAAATATCAGAATAACTCAAAGCGGAAGATAAAATACCATAGTAGTTCATGAAGCTACTATAACAAAGTCTCAATACAAATACATAATATCAGTCTGAAAACAAATACAATAGAAATCCCAAATACAAAGAAGTCCACTAATACAAGAGCTGAAATAGAACAACTGAAACTGAAATAGATAAATAACTAGATAAGCAGAATCTCTAGCGATTCCTTGCTCCAGAAAGTGAAGTCCAAAGCTGTGAATACTCAGGCTGACCCGAGCGTAAATAAAAACACAAACACTCGAGTCAGGACATACATATTTATACAATGTAAACCAACTCAAGTGAACTGTAATAAAGGTGCAAGTAACTTAAAGGATGCTTGGGACCGCCCATCCTCTAAGGATCCGTTAAACTATTTACTATGTAGTAATATTCTCTATTATAATAATGTCTAACAGTAAAATAAACATACTTTTTAATAGCATTAAGGGGTTACCCATATAGCCCTTAACACGTAATAGTCCCAGCAGTCCATCTAGTATCAGCATACCCCCAGATCGGGAGTTACCCTAAATACTCCATGGGCTACGGGAGAAAAACAAACTCGTAGTAAAGCTCGCTATGGTAGGTGACAGGGCACACAAGGCAATGCCATGGTAGATATACCAATTACGCACAAGGGCTGGTGGAAACGCGTAGCAGCCACTACCGCCCACCTCGGAACACACTCCCAAATCAAAATCGAAGATGGCCATTAAATCAATCACAAGGTAAGAGTATAATATCGAAGGAATGTGCACGATCGAAGGAATTACCTCACTTGGCACGAGATCGCTCCTATTTTAGCCACCTAAAGCCAATTCACGGGAGTCGGGTCCACGTTCATACCTCAATAGGATCGTCGCCACCATCCTACTTCATTTTGGAAACTCCACCGCGTACACAGTTGTTAAAGTGGTTTTCGGTATCGACAGAGAGTATGTCCATATCCGATCCCGGTCTCTTTAACAACCAATCGTTATTATAACCCGTGGTTATAAATTTCAAAAATAGGTTTATATTTCATATCAAAATACATCATTTAAACCATTTAAAAGTAAAGTCATTATACTTACACATCAAATATTCAATTCCCAAAAATGTATTCCTTTCTGAGTTCATTTATTCAGTTAAATAATTTAAAACATTTAAAATTCAGCTTTCGCAGCACTTAGAAAATGCTACGGTAAGTTATATTTGAAAACAATTCATTTCAGCAAAGACAGCATTTATAAACTACTGTAGTAGTTCAGTTTCGTTTGAAAACAAGTTAAATTCAGAAAAGACAGCATTTACAAAACTGCTGTAGTAGTTCAATTACATTTGAAAACTAGTTCAATCCAGAAAAGACAGCATTTACAAAACTGCTGTAGTAGTTCAGTTTCATTTGAAAAATCTCATTTCAACAAACTGCAGCACTTATCAAGTGCTACTGTAGCTCTTTTATTAGTTTCCGGTTTTAGTTTTAATTCAACAACCACAACACTTACCAAGTGCTGCAGTAGCCCTTAGTTAATTTAGCCTTTAGTTCATTTGCATCAACCACAACACTTACAAAGTGCTGCAGTATCATTTACTTTAGATTTTAAGTTAATTTCAGAATTGATAGCATTTCTGAAGTGCTACTAATTCATTTTCCAACTTTAATAATAAAATTTCAGAAACAAATAAACTTCAATTTTAACCATTTAAAATTATAAAAATCTTATTTTTTCCACTTCAAAAATGTTCATTTAAATACCCTTTAACCTATGATTTTATAAAGAAAAATTTTACAATAAAATCAAATTTTCCAATAATTTCACTTATTAAATTCAAGTGTACCATTTTCCCATTCTTTGCATTTTTAACAATTTACTTTAACACTTAAATTTAAATTTCCATTTCATAAATAAAACTTAATTTCCTTTTTTATTTAATAAACTTAAACTTCCATTTAAAAATTAAATCACAAATTTCCAAATTAAGTTATGTTTCAAATCACAAATTTTCCATTCATTTATTTAACATTTTTTTATACATAGAAAAATCATTACCACTTTATTAAATCATTTTAAATCCAAATTTAAATCAAAATATCAATTTTTTACATTTTAAAATACTTAAAATTTTCCAGAAAAATATATAAAATAACCACGGGTCTGTATAATATTTTCTAACCTAAGTCAAGTGATACGGATAATATATCACTTCAATCCGTAATTTACAAAGAAAAATCTGGGTTCTATCATTTCAAACCCGCAATCCCAAGTTGAATAAAATAAATAAAAAATTGCCCAGGCCTATCATTTCAGCCCATAACGATTTTTCCCTATTCTAAAGTCCGTTCGGGTATGTATCATTTCAACCCATAGTGATTCTATTCTACAGGGAACTTGCAGTGTGAGAAACAGAAATAAAATAAACAGTATAGCAAATTGTAACAATAACAGATGATGTGACAAGTTTATAACAAAGTTTAACATCATATAATTCATATGACAGGCAAGTATAACATGATATAACAGTTTCTACACATTCACTTGTTGTCACTTCACAAATTCTATAAGTATGAATGTCAAGCATGAATAACTCACCTTTTTAAGCTGGAGTTCGCAAATCAAAACACACAGATGAATTCCAGAAAGCACGATAGCACGACTTTGGATTCAAGTGGAGAGAGAGCCAAGATATTAATATTGTATACAAAAATAAAACAAAGCAATATATAAATATATTTTCAACACCAAATATATTAAAACAAATTCAAATAGAATTAACAAAAGACACAAATGGCTTAACCATGCTTTGAAATCACAATTGCTTGACCATGACACTATGTTTGCTCGGCCATACATGTTATAATTGATGGTAAGGCTCGGGTTTGGCTCACTAACACATGGCTAGCATAGGAATTTGAAGAGAATGGATTTACAAGGTAAGGAAAGTCAAAGGACAAGGCCAAAAAGGGAAGATTTGGTTGCAACATAGGCTCGGCCTATGTCAATATGGCTTGGCCATGGTCAGGTAGAGGTCAGGTCAGAGGCTGATGTGATGGCCAAAGGTGATGCACGTGGTGGTGGTGGTGGCTAATGGTGATGGTTGTGGCTAGCATGAAGGTGATGGTGGAAATATAGGCTCGGCTAGGCATTTTTGCAAGGGTTTCAATGTTTTTGTGGTGATGGCTCAATCAAGTGGTCATGACCATGTTTGGTCAGAGGGGTAGGAGGTGTTGTTGCCGTGGATGATGAGGGAAGGTGATGGTGGTGGTCGGTGGAGGAGAACATAGGTGGTGGCCGAGCAAAGCTAGAGAGGAATCAAGGCAAAAATCAATAAAAAAAAATGAAGAGAAAAAGTGAAAAAGGAAGCCATTAACTTACAAAATATTTTCAGAAATGCTATGCCGTGAATGATGAAGTGAATGGGAAGTTTTCTCACGTGAAGAGGAAATGCACGGCTACCATAGATAAAATGAAAGGCCAAGCAAATGAAAAGACTAGCAATTGAAAAGTCACAAGTTTTAAAGCTTTTTTGTCTCTTAGAATTTCCACTTTCTTTTAATTCAATATAAACAAATAAAAATCAAGTAAATAAAATATAAAAAGTTAAAAAAAAATAAAGTGGAAATAAAATAAAATAATGTCTTAGGAAAATAGAAAATAAATAAAGAAATACTTTATTTAATCGAAACTAGAATTTAAAAATTGTAAACAAAATACAACTGATATTGGAAAATTACAACTATACTTTTAAAAATGTTTTAAAAATAAATTTTTGAAATAAAATTTAATTAAAAATAATTGCAAAAAATATTGGGTTGTTACATATTTACTTTTAGATGGGTTAATTGTAAATAATTGTTTTTTGAGAATCAATATAAATGGTTGTTGGGTGGAACCTTATGTGTTGCTCTTTTGATTTCTTTGTGTTTTGGATCTTTCTTCACCATTGTTTATCTTCAAATATCACTATTTTCATCCAACATTGTCCCTTTGTACTTGGATGATATAAGATTATGGGATAGACTTTCACAATAATTTTATCCTTTGTTAGGTATTGATCTGTAAAAAATCATAACACAGAGATGCTACTATAAGTACAAATTTTGCCTTTGATAATGCTATGATGTCATTTATTAAGTGTACTAATAAATATGTTTATTCTCTGAATTGTCTAATCTTATACATGCAGAAATGAAGGTTTCATCTATTTCTAGCAAATATTTTGTCAATACGTGATAACATTGCCTAGATAAAAAAGGATAACAAACCAAAAATGTTAAAGAGAAGTACTGCTTTTAATATACTAATAAAACAAATATAAAAAATATATACCTTAAATTTCTCGTTTCACAATACGTCTTAAATGTTTTCCACTACGCTTGAGTAATATTATCATAAAATTTGTACGGCTCTTTATGGTCATCCGGAAGCTTTTTTGTCTACGTAATCCAACCACCAACCAATTTTTTTTTTTTGAAATCCTTTCATCGTTCACAAACATTTCTTAATACAATGTCTTTCATGTTATCATCGATGAAGTACTCGGTCTGAGAAAATTGAAAAGTGTATCAAAAAATAGATATATCTACCTGACAATTTAATAAGCGAACAAATGAAATTATAATACCTTAACATCTTCCGAAATGGTGTCCTTAAGCCCCTGACTAACATCATCCCAATTTTTAATATTGACATAAATTTTGGATCTAACTATATCGCCTACATACGCCATATAAGACTTCATCCACTTTCCAATAGGTTTGGCATTATCACTGCACCGAATGTATTTTGGCCCTTGTGTTCTATATTTCTTTTCAGTTATTGGACTTCTTTGCCTCTTCTTAGAGGACTGCAAAACAGAAGAGTTCTGGTCTTCATTGTGTCCATCTTCTATTTCCATTATTCCTGTATCATAAATCTATGTCATGGGCATATCTTAAATCTTTATTATCTAAATAAACATAAACCACAATCACTTAAAAGTTAAATCAAAAACTTGTTGAAATATTGCTTCTTAAAATTATAATAGTAGACACTAACTACGTAAAGTTATGACCCTAAATTATATGCTCTACAAAGTATGTGATTGTTTAATTAGTTGCCTTAAAACCATTGAATTGTGTTAAGTACATTTGAACATTTAAAATGGTTATGTTGATTTAAATACATATGTTAAAATATGATTCATAAAATGTGGTTTGAATTTGGAAGTCATATATGTTTATATAGTTGAATTATATTAAATATTGAATTGAATACAGAATTGTCCATATAGCGATAGTCGCTGTAAACGCACTTTGAATCCCTTGTGAAATTTGAAAATTTGTGAACATATCTTAATATAACTTGTTTTGGTTATTATCTACGCTTATATAAGTGTTTTGGAAAGCAAAAGATATGTTTGAAAAGTTATAGAAAATATAAACCAAAGTTATAACAGTTAATAGCTAAATAGTCGCTATAACGACACTATTACAATCCCTTGTTTTTAGGAAATAACATTTATTTTGTGCAAACTTTCTTAAGGGTTTCTTTACTAATTTAAAAATTTAACAATATATTATTCTTATTGTAAACGTTTGAAGTTAAAATCAATTGATAGATAGTTGAATGAAGAGGCAAAAGTTATAGTGAAATAGTTTCTATATGAGCATTTTGGTAAAATACATCGTTTTTGGAAATTTCTATAAAATAATTAAAAGATATTCTTTTGAATTCTCCTCATGGTTTTCAAGTATCCAAACTGTAATAACTATTGTAAAAAGAGTGGATCTAAAATCTTTTGTTCAAGCATTGAAAACTAGGAGCAAAGTTGTAGCAAATTCACCTTAAAAGAACAGCCCAGACTTTTGGTACTTCTGAAGTGCTGTCTTTTCTTCTGAAACACCTTTGTGTTGTTGCGAATTGTTTTGGTAGCATTTGCAAAAATGGTACCTTTGCTGTTTGGAACAATAAATTGTATAAAAATGATATTTAAATTACGTATCTTTCTATAACCTTTTTAACAATTAATTATGAATTTTTAAACTAAGTAGCTTTTAAAATAAAACTTGTTTTTATATTTATTTCAAAATTTCTTATTTTTACATAATATTCTATATAAATAATTATTGTATATTTAAAGTAGTTTTAAAAGTATTTTAACAGATAAATAAGTATTTTAAAGGTGTTTCTATATATATATATATATAAGTTTTAAATATTAAATTAAGTATTTTATAAATATAATAAAAGGAGATTGGGTTTTAATACTTAAGTTAAAATAAATGTTTTTGTGAAATCAACTAAAAGCTTGCTATCTTAGCTAATAAGTTTGAACATGCTTTAATCTTTAAAAAAAATGGTTTGGGTTGTTGTAAATGGTGTTTTATCAACACTTGTTTTAACCCTTATTATTAATTAGTCTTGGAAATATAATTAGATATTTACTAATGAATATTTAGTAGATAAATACAAGTAAATGGTTATGACAAATATTTTAAAAAACCACTTGCCTTTAACCCTTGAATATAATTAAATCTTTAAATGACAGGTTTAAAGAGAAATGTTTTTAAAGTATGAAATGATTTGGGGTTGTTGTTACAATTGTTTAAGGGACAATTATCTTAAGCCCTTTTAAATGTAATTAAAATTTTAAAAGAATTTCAGAGATAACAATTAAATGAGAAGTGTTTTGGGTTGTTATAAACAGTGTGTTTAGTAACGTTTGTTTTTAACCCTTGAATTATATTTTAAAATGGAATAATCTTACAAGTATAGTTAGATCTTTAATAATGGAATTTTAAAGAATAACAAGTATTGAAATCATTTATAAAAAGACAGAAAAAGTTATATGTTTAATTTATAAAAAGGGGTTTATAGTAATAATGTTTTAGTAACGTTTGTTTTTAACCTCTTTGATTATAGTTTAAGTAAGGAAAAACATTGTTAAGTGATTTGTGAATATACTTATGCCATTGAGATAAGTATATTAATACTTTCTAAGTATTGAAAAGAGTATAAATGAATGGTGAAATAGTAGAATACAAGTATATATCTTTTATAAAGTGAAATTAAATGCACACATATAGAAATTAGTTCCCTTGTGCGATCATTCACATTATTGTTGAATAAGACCAAATTCTTCAATTCAATCTTGGAGAGACCGGGATCGTTAAGTGTTCTACTTATCGAAAACCACTTCAAGACTGAGATACAGGTTCTATGTTTTGGAAGTAAATGATGGATTCCATGTGGTTTTAAAAACTTTTGAGATAACGGAATCCATATAGGATTCATTATTTGATCGAGTATTGAAGACTCGTGTAAAGATGTCGGACGTAGCCAGGACATCGAAAAATGACTAAAGACAGAGTAGGCTGCATGGTCCTAGGGTTTAGTTAACCCATGAGAGGTACATCAACTCCAATCTACAATATGCTTATCGATATGTTGCGCATGGGGAGTTGATGATACTTGGTACACATTGTTTACGAGAGGTTTCGGATGATGGCCTAGTTGTGTTTACCTTATGGTATATTTTACCTAGAGATATATGGTGCTCGAAGGTTGTTTCTGATCCTTGTCATAGGTGACCGGTCTCAGTATACTGAGGTCTCCGTGGAAAATCATTTATACGAACGTGCTTTAGCAATTTTATTTGTAGACCTAAATATGCTGTTAAATGTAGCCAATGTAACCATTTCAACTACGTTTATATTTATATTGAACACCCTAGACATTATTAGAAAATCACTAGTGTTTCTAATAAAAATAGTTTGGTTATCGTTAGGTAAAAACCCGTCCGTGTTTATTTGCAGTGTGTCTTACAAGATACTTTTACTTTAAAAGGTTTTTAACAATAAATAATTCAGATGAATTGAGTTTTTCACACTAGTTTACCAGACTGATTCGGGTGTTGTTTTCTTATAATGCTCGGGTCAGCCCCGTGTATATTTCCAGATTCTATTGATGTTCACTAGAGCTCTTCGAGAGGAGCTAGATGATTACCTACCATATTTTTTATTTCCACTACATTACTTTGTTTATATATCAGCAATTGTAAAGATCGGCAACTATAACTGTCTAGGCTGATGATAGGTTAGTTTCCTCTGATTATTGTAAACTTGCAGCTTTCTTTGTAAAAGTTAGTTTTGATATTATATGTTTTCATTCCCTTGTGAGATTATAATGTTTTTGTTCTCCTTTTTCTTGTTCGTTTTCTTTTCTTCTTTTTATTTTACTCTAACGTTCTGTCTTTCTGGCACTTGATTGCTCAACACATGAATACTGTGGATGTATTAGCTTCGACGTTTAGGGGTCGAAAGGGCGATTGTTACATCTTGGTATCAGAGCTTAAGGTTAAGCGAGAACCTTGGCTTTGGTTGGGTATAACTCATTAAGTGATAGGGTAATGGAATGCCTTATTATGAGTTTAAGTGTATTATATATATGAGAATACATATTTGTTTGTGTTATAACAATGTTTTGTATTGCTTTGATTGGTCAGTTGAGTGCTTATGGATTATGGTCGACGCGTCTGATCAACGTTGTCGATAGAGGTCTCTAAACACTTGAAGTAGACAAACCGACATAGTGTGTTAAAAATTGGTAAATGAAATTTTTTACCTAAGATTATATATTATATATAAATAATAATTTTTCATAAATTGATATAGTTATTTATGATATATTTGGTTGTTAGGAAATGATAATATTCAATCATTATCGTTTACTGTTTGATTAGTTATGCTCGACCAATTTATGAGCATTAACTATTGTTTATTGAATAGTAAGTAAATTACCTTTTCATAACATAGGTTAGGTAGATAGTAATTTATAGTAACATTAAAACGAACACCTTGTGAATTAAGTTTCACAATTTGACTAAAAGGTGTTCGATGAAAATGTTGGGTTAAAAAGGTTAATTTTAATAAAAGGTTCTTAACATAATCTAAAAGAAGGATAAGATATTTAAAAGATAAATACTTATGAAATGATTTAATATAAGAAAGTAAATTTATATAAATATGGTTTCTATTAATATGACTTATATAAATATGGTTATATAAAATATTATTTATGAACAAAAAGGATTTAGATTGAGATTTTGAGAGCTTAAATTCCAGTGTTTTTGAAATTGGTTTCTAAGAGTTCAAAGTAATTAATCATAGTATTAACTGAAACTATTATGAAGGACTAATGTTTTTAAAAGAGTTCTAATATTTGGTTGCAGTCGAAATCAACAATTCAATTCGGGAAACAAAGTATTTTTATGTTAGCTAGTTCGAGTGGCTCAAAAGTGACTAAAAATTGGTTGGCGATGTGTTCTATTGGAAAGCACTTCTCTTGAGTATTACCTTTATTAATAAAGGGGATGTATAATAATATTTGGTAAAACCTAGTTCCTTGTATCATTTTGCTGTTACTCAATCTATATGAATATTTTCCATGGATTTTAAAAGAAAATATTTTGGAAATTTGTTTTGAAAATGGTCATGGTTTAATCCTAAAAAGTACGATTTGATATCCAAAAGGTATATGTATATATTATTATTTCAAAACTGATTTGAAATAAAACTAGTAGTTTAATTATAAGTTTCCTGTTAAGTTATAAAATGGTTGCATGTATCCTTTGCATTAGAGTAGTTTAGTTGTGTATCTTATTATGATAAGTTGTTTGTTAATTTTCAATTATTGAAATAAATTGAATTTTGGGACAGTCGGGAACTTCCGAGTTGATATAGAAATTAAAGCTAAGTACTTTTATGGAAATATAAAAGTTTAATTTTATAGCTTTTAATTAGAAAAGATTGTAAATCAAAGCAAGTTTAAAAATTTGTTAAGTGTAACAACCCGCATATTTTACGATTGTATATTTAAATATTTTATTTAAATATAGCATCGTTAATCGGATTAAAGTCCAAAAAACTACTTTTTGTAAATAGCCGAATTGGGACTCAAGACCACCTCCATTGAGTCCAAAATCGCGTTTACAACTTTTTTGAGTATAAACATCGATATGTTTGGAGTTGAGTGAATTTTGCTATTTCTTCTATTGGGCTTTGGGTTTCAGCCCATTAACCCAACAGAATGCCCTAACTCCACTCAACATTCCTTCATTCATTTTCATTTCCTAACACTCTCAAGATTAAGAGAAAATGGGGGAAAGAATGGGAAATTAGAATTCCAAACCCTAGTTTAATTAGGAAATTCAAATTCAAGCTCTAGAAAACAAAGAGAAGCTAAGGTAAGCATCATTTTCTTCTTCTCCATTTCAATCTCTCTTCAGTTCTCAGAAATTCCTAACCCTAACTTAGGAAAAAATTCACCTTTGATAATAGATCGAAGATTCTAGAGGTGTGCTGAAGAGGAATTGTTCTTGCCTTGTTTTAAAAGCTTCTCATTCATTGTTTTTGGGTTTAAAGGTGAGTTCCTTAACTCACATCTACGTCTATAGCTATCATTGTTGTTAGGTATGAATTCCTAACATTTGTGCATATTCATTTGCTTTTGATTTGAATTGATTTGGTGAATTTTCCCAATTTTGGCGTTTTGGTCCAATTTTATGAAAATCCTTCTATGGATATTTGGACATTGATATTCGGGGTGTATCGAAGAGCCTTTAAGGTTGGGTTGTCGTTTGGTGTAAATCCTTAGTCGTCGTTGCTCGTCTGATCGCTTCCGATACGTTTTGGCCACTTTAGCCTAGGCAAATTGTTGCCCAGACTAGGTGACCAGACGTCTGGTGACCAAGTCCAAATGTCTGGTTTGGACCTGGAGCAAAATTGTATGCACGCAAAATATATTAAAAAAGTCAGAGACTATTTCCAGACGTCTGAAATTCAAGATCAGACGTCTGGATGAGTCTCAGACGTCTGACTTGAAGTTTCAAATGTCTGGGTGTTCTCTGGATAATTTACAAAGAACGAAACCAGACGTCTGGATTCAAAACCACACGTCTGGACATGGCTCAGATGTCTGTTTTGATAATTCCAGACGCCTGGGTGGCCTTCTGAACTATTTTTCAGAAAACAAATCCAGACGTCTGGATTCCAAATCAGACGTCTGGGAATGTTTATTTTTGCCTATTTACTGTTTTGTGTGGATTTCCTATTTTTAATCGATTGTTGTTGATCCGGATATTTGTTATCACTTACTATCGACTTTGATGACTTCTTTCTTTGGATTTTTGAGAATATCCATTTTGATGGATTTGTTATCGATTTCTTTGGATTGAATTCACATCTTCGAATGTGGATTTTTGTGATTGATTGTTTCTATAATCATTTTTGTGATTTGTCACTTCTAAATACAAAGGTTTCTATACTAGTAGTAAATATTCAATCTCTTTCATCAAAATGATTTCGACACTATTTTAAATATAAAGCTTTCTTCCAAAACCGTTTTCCAATCTATTAGTATATACAAACCTTTACCTCATTTGTATGAGAAATCTAATTAAACGGTTTAGTAAAACAAGTGGTATGAAACGCTTGCGTTTACCTCGTCGATTAATTCTTGGACTTGTTCGATTGAACTCTTGTGACAATTTTCGAGTGGAAATCTACAATTTGTTCGTAAATATTTAAGTTAAGCTAGTGGTTATGGGACATGAAGCTAAACTCATATATTTACTGGCTCGGTGTAATTCACACTTTTTATGGATCGATGATGATCATTTTGTGATTTAGACTAGCGATGTGCGATGTCTATTTGTTTATATGGGGACTAAAAACCCCGTTTGTGGAGCTTCGGCTCAAATTTGGCGGGGTAGCGACCCGTGGTCTTCGGGCCATTTGTGGAGCTTCGGCTAAAAATTTATGGTTAGCGACCATGGAATAGCGTTCCGTTTGTGATACATGTGTTGGTGAGTTTACATGCTCCCGTTTGTGATAGGCCTCCCCCCTTTGTGATTTCTGGATTTCTAGTTGATGATTTCCAAAATTTTTGTTTCACCACTATTTGTGATTGGCAATGATATGTTTGTCAATATTTGGGGTTTGGTGAATAAAATAAAGAATATGACATTCTTTTTGGTGCTTTGAGATTCTTGAGATATTGTATGATTTTGTTGTTGTTTAAAGTATACTTGTCACAGTTTGACATTGATGTTATCATACGCTTTTTTGTTATATCTCTACTCATATCTCATTTTATATATGATAATTATAGCTAGACTGATCCGTTTATTATTTTCTTCTTAAATAATACTCGGGTCAGACCGAGATGTTATAAGTGCTTCTGCTTGACTCCTTATCTAGGATCATCTTTTGGCTTTTGTCTAACTACATTAGATTGGTAGTTTTTGTTGTTATACATTTGAGTTAGAGACTCCTTGGTGTATACATATTCTTTTGTCTAGCACTTATATCTATTCTTTTGTAATGTAGTGGATCTTATATGACCACTATTCTGATGTACACTTTTATGACCTATATTCATATCTGATTCCGCCTTTGTGATATGAATGTCTGTGACTGATTTGTGTTATGTTTATTTCTAATTTTGTTTCCGAAGGCCTCATATCCATTGTGTAGTAGCTTTGAGTTTGTATTTGATATGTCGGATTTCCTCTTGAAATGAAGTGTAAGTTATATTATCTGACATATTGGTACTCGCACAAAGCAATTACAGATGGTCGCTCCTCAACAGCCTTATTCTTCGTGCTAGTCGACAGCATTACCCAGTAGTGTTCTTGGCTAGCGTGAGTATTGAGGTGGGGCGTCACAGCTTGGTATCAGAGCCAATCTTCGAAACAATATAGAATAATCTAGCAAGGATCATTGTCCTAAGTCTTTCTTAGGAATCGTGCCATAGGATTTAATTCGAGTCTTCGTACCGTTATATCCTATTTCTTTTTATGATGCCTTGTTTTATCAATCAAGTTTGTTTGATATTCATTTTGAGATTAACCTTTTTCCTCTTCTTTCTTTCTTTCTTAAAGAAGAGAAATGGTTAGACCAGGCCGTCCCAGCGCCGATCAATCTAGTGCTACTCCTCAGGATGGAGTATTTATGTCTGCTCAGCAACTTCTAGATCTTGTGAGAAATGCTCAAGCTATCGGACCCGTTCCAGAGCCCACTCATCCTAAATCTGGGTTTGCACGCTTGTGCAGTGATTACACCAGTTTGAGTGGAAAGCCATTCAAAGGTTCCGAGAGCGTTATAGAAGTCCAGGCTTGGCTTCGAACATGCGACCGCATCTTTTCTCGCATGAATCTTAATGATCTCCATCGAGTCCAAGTGGCTTCTAGCATGCTCCAAGAAAGAGCATTAGACTGGTACGAGCTTTTGATCTTTGAAATTAGTGAAGCGGATCTTACTTGGGAGCAATTCCGGGAAAGATTCGAGTTAAATTTGTGCCAGAGGCTGAAAAAGTATCTTTAGCCCGATGCTTCATAGACCTTGTTCAAGGTGAATCTTCTATGACGGATTACGTCGCTTCTTTCGAATCTCTATCTAAATATGGGGTCGAGTATATTAATACCCCATTGAAGAAAAATCAGAGATTTGTTTATGGGTTGAACAAAAACCTTAAAAAGCCATTACTTCTGAAATTAGAAGTTTATTTTGATCAGCTAGTTGATATCGCTCTTTGACTCGAAGAGGCCGATAAAGAAAGTGATGTTGAGGTCAAACAAAACATCAATAAGAAGAGACCTTTTAAATTCAAGCCTAATCCCAACAAAAAGGGGAAGCAAACAACTTCGGTAGCAAATACTCCTAACTCTCGTCGTGGAGAATGTTACAATTGTGGTTCTAAGGACCATTATGCAAATAAGTGTCCGAAGTCTCTTTCTTGCCGCTATTGCAAGAGTTTAGGTCATACTATATCTTTGTGTCCAAAACTTCAAAGCAAGAAGGATGGCAAGCTAAATGTTATACAAGCCCCTTCTAACACTTCTCGTGGTCAAGGTATTTCTCATTCTATCCTTGATGGCATTATTATATTTCATGAATTTCCTATTCAAGTTCTTTTTGATACGGGTGCATCTCACTCCTTTATATCAAAAGAACTTGTTGATGCTTTGTCTTTGAATGTTATTGGCTTGATGACTTCATTGAGAATTGCGAATCTGGTTGGTGGATCCGCAACACTCAGTTTATTGTGTAAAGATGTCGAGATTATTTTATGTGGTTACTCTTTCCGTGCCGATTTGCATGTTATGCGTTACCTTGGTTTCGGAATGATTTTGGGAATGGATTGGCTTAACCATTATGAAGCCCATATCCTATGTCCTGAGCGGACTATATATCTTCGGCATCCTCAATCTGTTAAGTAGATTTCTCTTGTTCTGAAAGATTCAGATTCCAATTCGAAAGCATCCTTGTACTATCTAAATCCTCATGATGACGATAATGATGATGAGGAAGATATCATTTCCCTCATTCACATTGTTCGTGAATTTCCCGACATATTTGAGCCCTTTTTAGGATTACCACCTAAGCGAGCCATTGAGTTCATAATTAATCTAATCCCTGGAGCTCTACCTATCACTCATCCTCCTTATCGTATGTCCAATAAGGAAAATAAGGAGATGCGTAAACAATTATCCGAATTGGAAGCAAAACAATTTGTTCGTTCTAGTTCCTCTCCATGGGGAGCTTCAGCTTTTTTTGTGAAGAAATCCGATGGAACACTTAGGCTTTGTGTTGACTACCGCAAGCTTAATGATCTCACCATCAAGAATAAATATCCCTTACCTCGGATCGATGATCTATTCGATCAACTTAGTGGTGCTAAAGTCTTTTCACAGTTAGACATAGCAACCGGTTTTCATCAGCTCCGTATTGCAGAGGATAGCATTCCTTTGACATCATTCCGTACTCGTTATGGATCTTATGAATGGCTTGTTATGCCATTTGGTTTGACGAATGCTCCAGCTTATTTCGTTGACCTTATGAATCGAGTTTTCAAAGACTTCCTCGATCGATTTGTTCTCATCTTTGTCGATGATATTCTTGTTTATTCTAAAACCGAGGAGGAGCATGAAAATCATCTTCGGATTGTGTTGGAAACTCTTAGGAGCAACCAATTGAAAGCAAAATTTTCTAAATGCCACTTTTGGCAATCTCGTGTGAAATTTTTGGGGCATATTATTTCTGAATCTGGAATTTCCATGGATCCTTCAAAGATTGAAGCGATTCAAAACTAGAAGAGACCGGAGAGTGTGATGGAAATTCGTAGCTTTCTCGGATTGGCGGGCTATTACCGTCGGTTCATAAAAGACTTTTCTAAGATTTTCGTACCTCTTACTAATTTGACAAAGAAGGGAGTTAAATACATTTGGTATAACAAATGTGAAGCTGCTTTTCAGAAACTAAAAGAACTCCTTTTCGATGCTCCTATTCTTGTGATTCCCGATGGGAACCAAGATTTTATTGTTTATACCGATGCTAGTCGTGTTGGTTTAGGAGCCGTTCTCATGCAAAGGTAACGTGTTATCGCTTATGCTTCTAGGCAATTAAAGCCTGCTGAGACTAGATATGCCACTCATGATTTAGAGCTCGCAGCTATTGTTTTCGCCCTTAGAATTTGGCGTCATTATCTTTTGGGAGAGAAATTTGTCCACTACACCGATCATAAATCTTTGAAGTATTTATTCTCTCAAAAGGAACTTAACTTGTGTCAACAAAGTTGGCTCGAGTTCCTTGCATCTTATGATCTTGATATTCTCTATACTCCCGGAAAAGGAAATCTTGTTGTCGATGCCCTTAGTCGTAAGCAACAAGCGGTTGTTTCCATGATGATATCCGAATGGAACGATCTTGAGACTTTATCCACTTGTGAGATTCGAGATCATGAATCCAATTTATGTTCATCTCTTGTTTTGTGTAGCCTTGAGGCTCATCCTTCTCTTTTAGACCGCATTCTTGAAGCTCAAAAGCATGATCCCGAATTGGTTCTTCTTTGCCAAAGTTGTAGGGATAAAATTGGTATTGAAGGTTTGAAAGACTTTGATATTGATGCTCGTGGCGGTATTCGAAAATTTGGTAGACTTATTGTGCCAAAGATTATTGAACTTCGTAAAGACATTTTAGAAGATTCTCATCGTTCTAAATTTACCATTCATCCCGGTAGTAGTAAAAAGTACGCGGATATGAAGCGACTTTACTATTGGAATTGAATGAAATCTGATATTGCTAACTTTGTTAAGCATTGCATGACTTGCCAACTCGTAAAGGCCGAGCATCAAAGGCCCGGTGGGTTGTTGCAACCTTTGGACATTCCAATATGGAAGTGGGATCAAATTTCCATGGACTTTATTGACGGTCTTCCCCGTTCTCGTCAGGTCATGATAGCCTATGGGTGATATTAGATAGACTTACAAAATTCGCCCATTTTATTCCCGTTCGGTCCAATCGGACCATACCTATTTTGGCTTAACTCTTTGTCAAGGAAATTGTTATATTGCATGGAGTTCCAACTTCTATTGTTAGCGATCGTGATCCATTGTTTACTAGTAGATTTTGGAAAGGTCTTCAAAAAGCTTTGGGAACGAAGCTTAATTTTAGCACCGCTTATCATCCTCAGTCCGATGGACAAACCGAGCGTGTGAATCAAACTCTTGAAGATCTTCTTCGTGCATGTGTTCTTGATTTTGGTGGAAGTTGGGAAGATCATATTTCTCTTGTTGAGTTTTCCTGTAACAATAGCTTCCAATCTAGTATTGGTATAGCACCTTTCGAGGCACTATACGGAAGGCCATGCCGATCTCCTTCGTGTTGGCTTGAAGCCGGTGAGAAGCTGGTTTTAGGTCCAGATTTTATTCGGGATGCCATAGAAAAGATCAACCTTATTCGACATAGGATGAAAGAAGCTCAAAGTAGGCAAAAATCCTATGCCGATAATAGAAGGAGGAAATTAGAATTTTATGTGGGAGATTTTGTGTTTATTCGTGTTTCACCTATGAAGGGTGTTGTGCGTTTCAGTCGATCGGGAAAATTAGCACCTCGATATATTGGGCCTTTTCCCATCACCGAACGCATTGGTTCCGTGGCTTATCGCCTTTAGTTACCGGCTCAATTTTCTGCTATTCATGACGTATTCCACGTCTCTCAACTACGGTAATGCCTTCGAGATTCCGATTCTATTCTTGAGCCCGGTGTTATTGAAGAAATTGAAGTTTCGCCTAATTGGACTTATGAGCAACATCCTATTCGTATCATCGCTACAGAGGTTAAACGCCTTCGAAATAAAGATGTTCCTCTAGTGAAAGTACAATGGTCCTCAAATCCTAAGGATTGCTCTTGGGAATCCAGAGAATTCATCGAGCGAACACATCCGGACTTACTCTCTCGTGCTCTTTAAAGGTGAACTTCTCATTTCAAAATTTCTTCTTTTTGTGTTGTTATGCCTTTGTATGGTTGTTACTTTTTATTTCTTTTTCTTAAGTATTGCAAGGATGCAATTTCTTTAAGGAGGGGAGTCTGTAACAACCCGCATATTTTACGATTTTATATTTAAATATTTATTTAAATATATCATCGTTAATCGGATTAGAGTACGAAAAGCTACTTTTTGTAAACAACCGAATTGGGACTCGAGACCACCTCCATTGAGTCCAAAATGGCGTTTACAACTTTTTTGAGTATAAACATCGATATGTTTGGAGTTGAGTGAATTTTGCTATTTCTTCTATTGGGCTTTGGGTTTGGGTTTCAGCCCATTAACCCAACTGAATGCCCTAACTCCACTCAACATTCCTTCATTCATTTTCATTTCCTAACACTCTCAAGCTTAAGAGAAAAATGGGGGAAAGAATGGGAAGTTAGAATTCCAAACCCTAGTTTAATTAGGAAATTCAAATTCAAGCTCTAGAAAACAAAGAGAAGCTAAGGTAAGCATCATCTTCTTCTTCTCCATTTCAATCTCTCTTCAGTTCTCAGAAATTCCTAACCCTAACTTAGGAAAAACTTCACCTTTGATAATAGATCGAAGATTCTAGAGGTGTGCTGAAGAGGAATTGTTCTTACCTTGTTTTAAAAGCTTCGCATTCATTGTTTTTGGGTTTAAAGGTGAGTTCCTTAACACACATCTACGTCTATAGCTATCATTGTTGTTAGGTATGAATTCCTAACATTTGTGCATATTCATTTGCTTTTGATTTGAATTGATTTGGTGAATTTTCCCAATTTTTGTGTTTTGGTCCAATTTTATGAAAATCCTTCTATGGATATTTGGACATTGATATTCGGGGTGTATCGAAGAGCCTTTAAGGCTGGGTTGTCGTTTGGCGTAAATCCTTAGTCGTCGTTGCTCATCCGATCGCTTCCGATACGTTTTGGCCACTTTGGCCTAGGCAAATTGTTGCCCAGACTAGGTGACCAGACGTTTGGTGACCAAGTCCAGACGTTTGGTTTGGACCTGGAGCAAAATTGTATGCACGCAAAATATAAAAAAAAAGTTAGGGACGATTTCCAAACGTCTGAAATTCAAGATCAGACATCTGGATGAGTCTCAGACGTCTGACTTGAAGTTTCAGACATCTAGGTGTTCTCTAGATAATTTCCAAAGAACGAAACCAGACGCCTGGATTCAAAACCAGATGACTGGACATGGCTCAGACGTCTGTTTTGATAATTCCAGATGCCTGTGTGGCCTTCTAAACTATTTTTCAGAAAACAAACCCAGACGTCTGGATTCCAAATCAGACGTTTGGAAATGTTTATTTTTGCCTATTTAGGCTGTTTTGTGTGGATTTCCTATTATTAATTGATTGCTGTTGATCTGGATAGTTGTTATCACTAACTATCGACTTTGATGACTTCTTTCTTTGGATTTTTGAGAATATCCATTTTGATGGATTTGGTATCGATTTCATTGGATTTAATTCACGTCTTCGAATGTGTATTTTTGTGATTGATTGTTTCTACAATCATATTTGTGATTTGTCACTTCTAAATACAAAGGTTTCTATACTAGTAGTAAATATTCAATCTCTTTCAACAAAATGATTTCGACACTATTTTAAATATAAAGCTTTCTTCCAAAACCGTTTTCCAATCTATTAGTATATACAAACATTTACCTCATTCGTATGAGAAATCTAATTAAACGGCTTAGTAAAACAAGTGGTATGAAACGCTTGCGTTTACTTCGTCGATTAATTCTTGGACTTGTTCGATTGAACTCTTGTGACAATTTTCGAGTGGAAATCTACAATTTGTTCGTAAATATTTAAGTTAAGCTAGTGGTTATGGGACATGAAGCTAAACTAATATATTTACTGGCTCGGTGTAATTCACACTTTTTATGGATCGATGATGATCATTTTGTGATTTAGACTAGCGATGTCTATTTGTTTATATGGGGACTAAAAACCCCGTTTGTGGAGCTTCGGCTCAAATTTGGCGGGGTAGCGACCCGTGGTCTTCGGGCCATTTGTGGAGCTTCGGCTCAAAATTTATGGTTAGCGACCATGGAATAGCGTTCCGTTTGTGATACACGTGTTGGTGAGTTTTCATGCTCCCGTTTGTGATAGGCCTCCCCCCTTTGTGATTTCTGGATTTCTAGTTGTTGATTTCCAGAATTTGTGTTTCACCTCTTTTTGTGATTGGCAATGATATGTTTGTCAATATTTGGGGTTTGGTGAATAAAATAAAGAATATGACATTCTTTTTGGTGCTTTGAGATTCTTGAGATATTGTATGATTTTGTTGTTGTTTAAAGTATACTTGTCACAGTTTGACATTGATGTTATCATACGTTTTTTTGTTATATCTCTACTCATATCTAATTTTATATATGGTAATTATAGCTAGACTGATCCATTTATTATTTTCTTCTTAAATAATACTCCGGTCAGACCGAGATGTTACAGGTGCTCATGCTTCACTCCTTATCTGGGATCATCTTCTGACTTTTGTCTAACTACATTAGATTGGTAGTTTTTTTTGTTATACATTTGAGTTAGAGACTCCTTGGTGTATACATATTCTTTTGTCTAGCACTTGTATCTATTCTTTTGTAATGTAGTGGATCTTATATGACCACTATTCGGATGTACACTTTTATGACCTATATTCATATCTGATTCCGCCTTTGTGATATGAATGTCTGTGACTGATTTGTATTATTTTTATTTCTATGTTTGTTTCCGAAGGTCTCATAGCCACTGTGTGGTAGCTTTGAGTTTGTATTTGATATGTCGGATTTCCTCTTGAAATGAAGTGTAAGTTATATTATATGACATATCGATACTCGCACAAAGCAATTACACAGATGGTCGCTCCTCAATAGCCTTATTCTTCATGCTAGTCGACAGCATTACCCAGTAGTGTTCTTGGCTAGCGTGAGTATAGAAGTGGGGCGTCACATTAAGCATCTTTGATAAATAGAACATTCGATGTTATTGGGCCAACTAATAAACGTCTTTACTTTAGGTTTTTCTAAGAAAAGTATACTCTAGTCTTTAGTTTGGATACCAGAGTCCTACTCTACCTAGCCACTTTCCTGATCCAATAGATAAGGACGTTTAGAAGGATGACTCGATTATAAGACCCAAATTTATTTTGGGCCTTCATCGAAATTTTAGTAAGTTGAATAAATATGAAAATTTCTGTATACTCTTAAGATATAACATAGTATTATATGAAGAATAAAATTAAGTCTTGAAATGTCTTAAAATGAAATTTTGTTTTGATAAAATGTTTTATAAGTAAAAATAAGTCTTTTTGAAGTGTTTATAAACTTAAGTAATGTTTTAATAAATGTTACATAAATGATTTTAGTATTATAAAAGAAATGATTTTGAGTAAATAAGAAAGAATTGGAAAGTTATTGGTGTAGTTAAGAAACCATAAAATTAAGTATGTAAGTTGTATGTAGATTATTCTATTTGCATGACAGTTCTCAGTCTATGATTCAGGTACATGATTTTGAGGTGTTGTACACTAGTACGAACAAGGATTTTTCACTAGATTCTCGACGGCGAACAATTGATATGAATTTTTGATATGATTCTGAAAGTTTTCTATCATACAATATGACTATTTAAGGAGAATGAAAGTATCTAATCAAGGAACTAGATCGGAGTCCGCACAAGAGAAATCAAGTGAGATATACTAGTTTCGAAGTGGGATCTATGTGATCAAGCAAGAAATCAGATCTGATATTGCGTATAGATGATACACACACACACACACACACACATCGTATGGACTTTAGTATATTCATATGCAATGTTTGTTGGCTTATGGAGAATTTGGGAAAAGACTCTTCGAATTGTTTGAGGTAGTACGCATAATCCACTAAGCATTAACCTAAGGTTGTTGAGCGAAAGGTACGCTTAGAAGTTTATTTATCATCTTTGTGTGATAAGTAGGTTTTGGACCTAGGCACACCGTTAGCCTTGTTTGCTAATGACTGTAAGATTGTTAGATATTAATTTATGGTGTTTCTATGATTGCTTGTGTAGGAATTTCGAGGATGAAATATTTTAAGGGGGTAGAATGCAACGATCCGAAATTTCAAATACTTCGTATTTAAATATTTGAATTATTTAAATATTCGTATCTAAGATTTAATGTGATTAAATTTGATTTTATGAACATGTTGAACACTTTTGAATTAATAACTAATGTTTGAAAACCTATTTTTGGAATATTTTTATAAAAATATACACTTTGTAGAACATTGAAAATGTGAACGGAAAACGTTTTGGTAAAAATCAACTTTTTTAAAATAAAAGTTGTTCGAATATGTGTACACTAGTATGTTATCATATGAACACATTAACAATAACTAAACATCTCTCTTTTTATAACAAAAGATTATTTAAACTAAGTATTTAATTAAAAAAAAGAGAGGACTAAAGGACCCATAAATTAAGGCTGGATTTAAGGGTATGGTGTGTAAGAGGTAAGGTTTATGTAAGGGTATAGGCAAGCATGATAGTTTAGGTGTTTAGTCTTTAGCCATTCATTTTTCAAGGCTATAGATAAGACGGAAAGGCCTCTTCATTTCTACACAAATCTGCTTCTAAACTATGTCTTCATCCTCTCTATTTCTCTATCTTCCTTAATCTCATATCAATCTTTTCTAATCTCTTCCAAACTCTAGTATAGAGAACACCTCCTATCAACTTTAAGTTGAAGAGATGATCTAGCAAAGGGAAATAATGCCCATGGGTCGTGAGTAAGAGAGAGGGGGAAGGTTTTGGCCGTGTGCAAAGGAAGGAAGGAGGAGTTTGGGTGTGTGCTTTGGTTGGGTAGGAAGTGTTGCGATGATAGATTGAATGTTAGTAGGAAGATGGTGAAGTTTGGTTTATATAAAAGTGAGTTATTCTCACTTTGATTAAACTATAAACTTGTCACAAGTTGAATCAAAAACTTGTTGAAATATAGCTTGTTAAAGACTATAATAATAGACACTAACTACTTAAAGTTATGACCCTAAATTATATGCTCTACAAAGCGTGTGATTATTTAATTAGTTGCCTTAAAACCATTGAATTATGTTAAGTACATTTGAACATTTAAAATGGATATGTTGATTTAAATACATATGTTAAAATATGTTTCATAAAATGTGGTTTGAATTTGGAAGTCATATATGTTTATATAATTGAATTATATTAATATTGAATTGAATAAGGAATTGTCCGTATAATAATAGTCGTTATATACACATTTTGAATCTCTTATGAAATTTGAAGATTTGTTAACATATCTTAATATAATTTGTTTCGGTTATTATCTACACTTATATAAGTGTTCTAGAAAGAAAAAGATATGTTTGAAAAGTTATAGAAAATATAAATCAAAGTTATAAAAGTTAATAGCAAAATAGTCGCTATAACGACACTTTTAAAATCCCTTGTTTTTGGGAAATAACATTTATTTTGTTGAAACATTCTTAAGTGTTTCTTTAATAAATTAACAATTTAATAATATATTATTCTTATTGTAAAAGATTTGAAGTTAAAATCAATTTATATGTAGTTGAACGAAGAGGCAAAATTTGTAGCGAAATAGTCGTTATATGAGTACTTGGGTAAAATACCCTGTTTTCAAATATTTATATAAAATAATTAGAAGATGTCATTTGGGATTTATCTTCATGGTTTCCAAGTACCCAAACTATAATAACTATTGTAAGAAGAATGGATCTAAAATCTTTTGTTAAGGCATTGAAACCTAGGAGCAAAGTTGTAGCAAATTCACCTTAAATGAACAGCATGGACTTTGGTAGCACTTCTTAAGTGTTGTATTTACTTTTGAAACACTTTTCTACTATTGCGAATTGTTTTGGTAGCATTTGTAGAAATCTATCTTTATTGTTTGAAACTATATTTTGTTTAAAAATGATAATAAAGTTATGTATCTTTCTCTAACCTTTTTATGGTTGTTTTCTAACTGATAATATAGTGTTTTAAAATTGGTTTCAAGTTTAAATATATTTTTTAACAATTGATTATGAATTTTTAAACAAAGTAGCTTTTAAAATAAAACTTGTTTTTTTTCTATTTATTTCAGAATTCCTTACTTTTACATAATATCCAAAATAAATAATTATCATATATTTTAAGTAGTTTTAAAAGTATTTTAACAGATTAATTAGTATTTTGAAGATATTTCTATATATATGTAACAGCCCTAGATTTTTGTATATATTTTATTTGATTTTATTATATTTTGAAAACTATTTTAAACTTTTTTTATTTCAAACATTTCACTTTTAAATATAAATGTTGATTATTATGTGAATTTTAATTTCAAACTGGTATAAATTGAACATTTTTCTGAAAAAAGGATTTCTGGTCAAACTGGTCAAATTTTGACTTTTAAAACTTCAAATTTAAATTGTTTAAAATCTTAAATTTTATCTTTTATTATGAAAATAGACTTAATAACATTAATACTGCTTTTTGTTTCGTTGAAAACGGAATTAAATTGTAAAAGTTATGTACATTTCAATTTTGAGTATAATTTGTTTTATTTTGCAATTTTGCCTATTTTAAATTTTATAAATCATATTTTCTTTGTCATATTTTATTTTAAAATGTGTTAATATGTTATTTTATGTTTATTTTTGTCTTTTAATATTTTTGAAGTGATAATAAAACTTTTCCAAATTTTATTGCATTTATTAAAGACTAGTTTCTATTTTTTCTGCTATATTCTTCATTTAAATTATATTTAATTAAAATTTATTTTTGTGAATGCATTTTTA
The DNA here is from genome assembly GCA_030737815.1 of Allium fistulosum. NCBI lineage: Eukaryota > Viridiplantae > Streptophyta > Magnoliopsida > Asparagales > Amaryllidaceae > Allium > Allium fistulosum. The sequence continues at coordinate 449,299,816 of CM060903.1, forward strand.
TTTTATGTTCTTATATTTATTTATAAATATTTTTCCAAGTCCATACAATTTTCCCTAAGTTTATTTCATTTATTTTCAATTTTTCTAGACTAGTTTTCATTTCCTGTACTATTTTCTTATTTTAATCATATATAATTAATATTTATTTATTTATATTTTGTTTATCTGTTATATTTTCGAATTTTAACTGAATTTATAAGTATCTTCAGTTATTTAAATTTATATAATGAAATTAAAGAAATTTGAAAATGTTATGACTTTTGATTTTCCTATGGCCTTTTATCTTCCACCTTTTCATATTTGTAACTTAACTATTCATTCAATTGGCCATTACATCTCACTTCTTTCAGCCAACTATCATTTTTTCATTCACGTAAAATTTTGTTTCTCATTTCCTGAAAGAAAATTTCGGCCATAGCTTGTGAAAGATTTTGGTAAACTTCTTTTTCTTTTTGTTTACTTTTATTGATTTTTGATAATGATTTTTGCACTTGTTTTCTCACCTTCTATGCTCAGCTCCTCCTTCCTCCTCCACCTTGGCCTCCTCCACCACCACCACATCTGGTCAACACCTCCTCCAGCCCAGCCCCAAGCCATGGCCATGCCCCTTGATGAAGAAGATCCACCTAAAAATAAATAAAACTCCACCTTAATGTTCATAGCCTAGCCTAACTTGTTCCACCACCTCTCTTCTCCACTTTGGCCGGCCAAACACCACCACCACCAGCCACAACCTGAGCCTTGGACCTCTGTAGCACCTGTAGTTTATCCTTCCAGATCAAGCCATGCCCAATAGTCCCTTGGTCGAACCCATTTAGGCCTTGAAATCTATGTTGTTGCTTGTAGTTGTGTTGCCTTGTTTTGAAATTCAAGCACATATCCTTCATCTCCTCTTTATATTGCTATGGCGACCCCTATATGACCTGAACCTGATCCAAAACAATCCCATTACAGTGTCTTTCCAGGCCATAGTTGAAGTATAAGTGGTTAAATGCAAGTGCAAAAGCTCTAGCTTTGAATTGTGTAGTTATTCCTAGCATTGTTTGTAATATTTTGGTTTGTAATTCATGTTTGTTTTTGTTTTGTTTGATATTTAACAAGGCAATTAGCCTTGGCTCTCCCACTCTCAAATCTTTGTCGTGTTATCGTGCTTTTGAAGTTCCTTATTTGTGCATTTGGTTGTCATCTCCAGCTTATACAGGTGAGTTATTCTCACCAGACAATATGTACATATATAACTAGTGAATTGACCCCTTTTGAATCTGTAAAATGCATTATCATGTTACACCTGCTATGTTATGATTTTATGATGTTCACCCATGCTTAAACACCTATTATATTATATGTTACTGTTATATTATGCTGTTCTATTATTTTTATCAGTTTATCACACTGCAAGTTCCCTTTAGATTAGAATCAATATGGGTTGAAATGATACATACCCGAACGGACTTTAGAATATGAGAAAATCGTTATGGGCTGAAATGATATGCCTGAATGATTTTCAATTATTTTCATTTACTTGGGATTGCGGGTTTGAAATGATCAAACCCGGGTATCTTTGTAAATTACGGGTTGAAATGATAAATTACCCGTATCACTTTACCTAGGCTAGAAAATGAAATACAGACCCGTTGTTAAAATATGTTTTAAAAAAAAATTTAAAATATTTTAGAAATGTAAATATTATAATATTTTGATTTAAACTAAATAAAAATGATTTTTGTAAAGCATTATTGATTTTCTGAAAATTTATAAGTGAAATAAATTAATGGTAAAATTAGAAAATTTGAAATGTAAGTTATTTTGGGAAATTTTAATTTGGTGATAATTGGAATTTAAATTAAATATGAAATGTGATAAATTCATGATAATTTGGATTAAAGTGAATTTAAATGATTTTTATATTATATTAATGATTTTGAATAAAGTTAAAATTTGAAATGAATGAATATTTAAGTTGAAATTTTGAAATATAACTAAAATTGGAAATTTGTGAATTTGGCTTAAAAGTGAATTTTAAGTTAAGTAAATAAAAATGGAATTAAGTTATATTTGAAAATTTAAACTTAAGTGTTAAGTTAATTTAATTTAATGAATTTATAATTTAATATTGGAATTTAATAAGTGAATTATTATTAAATTTTGATTTTTGAATGGAGGTTTAACTTTATAAAATAATGAATATAAGGGTATTTGAACGATTGTTTTAAAAGTGAAATTATATGATTTTATAAGTTAAAATGATTTATATAAAAATATAATTGTTTGTGAGATTATACTGAATATTTGAAGTTAATTAACTGCATTTCTGAAATGCTATAAATTCTAATGTAAATGATAATACAACATTTGTAAATGCTGTAGTTGATAATAATGAACCAAATGGCTAAATTTAATTAAAGGCTATTATAGCATTTTTGTAAATGTTATAATGGTTGAATTTAACTAAGTTTATTTGAAACTAATGTAACCCTATTACAGCATTTTAAATGCTGTCTTTTGTTAAATTGAACTGTTTTAAATGTGACTTTCCGTAGCATTTTCTAAATGCTGCGAAAGTTGAATCTTCATTGTTTTAATTAATTTAAGTGAACGAATGAACTTTGAAAGATTAAAATTTTGGAAATTTAATAATTTATTTATTAAATACAATAACTTCATTTTTATGATTTAAAATAAAGTAATTTGTTTCGAAATATAAACTATTTTGAAATATGATATTTTGAAATGGATTTTTGAAGGATATTGAATTTTGAAATGATATTTGATTTCGAAGTATAAAATACCATTTTGAAATTTTAACCACGGGATGTATTTAATTTATAGTTTAACTGATCCTTAAAGGATGGGCGATCCCAAGCATCCTTTGAGTTATTGTGCATTTCTACTACAGTTCACTTGAGTTGGTTTACATTATATAAGTATATATTGTCCTGACTCGAGTGTTTTGTGTTTTACTTTACGCTCGGGTCAGTCTGAGTATTTACAGCTTAGCTTTGGATTTCTTTCTGGAGCTAGGAATCGCTGGAGATTCTGCTTGTCTAGTTATCTGTTCCTTTCAGTTTAGTTGTTCTATTTCAGTTCTGGTATTCATAAACTTCTATTTATTTGAGATGTCTATTGTATATGTTTTCAAGCAGATATTATGTATTATGTTTTGAGAGTTTGTTATTATAGCTTCATGAACTACTATGGTTTTTATATTCCGTTGTGAGTTATTCTGATATGTTCTGTGTCTGTGATTCTGTGTATTTGATTTCATTTGCTCTAAATTTATTTACAATCTGTTATTTTGAGTTATTCAAGCCAGACATGTGTGGATTATTGTCGATTTGAATGGTCCAAAATAGTGGGTCGTTACAATATATATATATATATATATAAGTTTTAAATATTAAATTAAGTATTTTATAAATATAATAAAAGGAGATTGGGTTTTAACACTTTAATTAAAATAAATGGTTTTGTGAAATCAACTAAAAGTGTGTTATCTTAGCAAATAAGTTTGAACATGCTTTAATCTTTAAAATAAATGTTTAAAGTTATTAATGGATAAGTAAATAGTTTTATGTTGTTGTAAACGGTGTTTTAGCAACACTTGTTTTTAACCCTTATTATTAGTTATACTTGGAAATATAATTAGATATTTACTAATGAATATTTAGTAGATAAATACAAGTAAATGGTTTTGGGTTTGTGTGACAAATTTTTTAAAACAACACTTGTCTTTAACCCTTGAATATAATTAAATCTTTAAAAGGCAGGTGTAAAGAGAAATGTTTTTAAAGTATGATATGATTTCGAGTTGCCGTGACAAATGTTTAAGTAACAATTGTCTTAAGCCCTTTTATATGTAATTAAAACTATAAAAGAGAGTTTCAAAGATAATGATTAAATGAGAAGTGTTTTGGGTTGTTGTAAACAGTGTTTTTAGTAACGTTTTTTTAACCCTTGAATTATATTTTAAGGTGGATTAATTTTACAAGTATATTTAGATCTTTAATAACAGAATTATAAAGATATAACAGGTATTGAAATCTTTTATAAAAAGAGAAAAAAAGTTATATGTTGAATTTATTAAAAGGGGTATATAGTAACAATGTTTTAGTAATGTTTCTTTTTAACCTCTTTGATTATAGTTTAAGTAAGGAAAAACATTGTTAAGTGATTTGTGAATATACTTATGCTGTTAAGTATATGAATACTTTCTAAGTATTGAAAAGAGTATAAGTGAATGGTGAATGGTGAAATAGTAGAATACAAGTATATATCTTTTTATAAAGTGAAATTAAATACACACACAAAAGTATATAAAGGAAGTTCTATTTAATAATGGAGTATTAATTTATAAAGGAAGTGTTGATGAATGAAAGAAGTTTTATTCGATGAAAAGATGTTTTACTAGTAAAATGGGTTGTTAATTAATAAAGGATAAATTAATTAAAAATGGATTAAAAGTCGTTATGTGACTTGATCATGCTTTGGATGAATTATTAGTGATTTTATGACTATTAGCTTATGGAAAGTTTACGGGAATTAGTTCCCTTGTGTGACCGTTCACATTATTATTGAATAAGACCAAATTCATCGATTCAGTCTTAGAGAGACGGGGATCAGTGAGTGTTTATCGAAAACCACTTCAAGACCTAGATATAGGTGCTATGTTTTGGAAGTAAGTGATGAGATCCATGTGTAGTTCTAAAATCTGTAGTGATGATGGAACCCTTGTGGGATTCATTATTTAATCGAGTATTGGAGACTCGTGCGAAGATGTGGGACGTATATTTTATTTTCATAGACATATATTCATTATTTGATCGCTTTGTTGCGCATGAGGAGTTGATGATACTTGGTACACATTGTTCACGAGAGTGTTCGGATGATGGCCTAATTGTGTTTACCTTATGGTATATTTTATCTAGAGAAAACGACGTTCGGAAGGTAGTTTCTGATCCTTGTCATAGGTGACCTGTCTTAGTTTATTGAGGAGGTCTTTGTGGAAAATCCATTTATACGAACGTGCTTTAGCGGTTTTGTTTGTATACCTAGATATGTTGTTAAATGTAACTAATGTAACCATTTTAGCTATGTTTATATTTATATTAAACAACCTAGACATTTTATAATATCAATGGAGTTTCTAATAAAAATGGTTTGGTTATCATAAGTTAAAAACCCGCTCGTTTTTTTGTAGTGTGTCTTACAAGATACTTTTATTTAAAAGGTTTTATAACATTAAATAATTCAGATGACTTGAGTTTCTCATGCCGGCTTACTGGACTGATCCGGCTGTTGTTTTCTTATAATGCTCGGGTCAACCCCGTGTATATTTCCAGATTCCGTTGATGTTCGTTGGAGCTCTTGGAGAAGAGCTGGATGATTACCTATCGTAATTTTTATTTCCGCTGCATTACTTTGTTTATATATCAGCAATTGTAAGGACATGCAATTATAACCATCCAAGCTGATGATAAGTTAGTTTGCTCTGATTATTGTATGCTTACAGTTTTCTTTGTAAAAGATAGTTTTGATATTATATGATATCATTCGATTGTGAGATTATGATGTTTTTGTTCTCTTTCCTATTTTTCTTTTCTTCTTTTTATTTTACTTTAATGTTCTATCTTTACGGCACTTGGGTGCTTCGTACATAAATACCATGGATGTACTAGTATCGACATTTGGGGGTCGAAAAGGCGATCGTTACACTTGGGCTTTGCTTGGCTGGCTTGAAAGTGGGTGTGTGGTTCAATGAGTATATGCATGCATGGCCACATACGGGTGTAGGTAAGGTGGAAAGGATTTTAAAAAAGATTTATGTAAAAGAGTTTATAAAGAGAGCTTTGTAATAGAAAAATATTTTAGTAATAGAAAAGAGTTTTATAAATAGAGGGATTTTATAAATCATTTTAGAGATTTATAAAAAGAAGTTTATAAAATAATTCGGAGATTTATAAAAGGTTTTGTAAATATGAAATAGGCTGATAAAAGGGAATTTTTGTAAAAGAATGAGATTTATTTTGATGATTTATCCTTCTTAATTACGGTGGTATGGAAACATTCTTTTCGTGCTTAACACCATAAAGTTGTTTGGTTTGTAGTAAGTAATGTTTTAAATGATATTTGTTGGCCCATTTAAAGATATGGATTTGGGAATTAGAAAATCTTCCTTAAAATTTTGTTAATATACTTATACCATTGAGATAAGCGTATGGGTATATTTTCTAAGTATTGAAAATAATTTTTTTGCAATATACTTGTACTGGTGAGATAAGTATACATATGTTTTATAAGTATTAAAAAGAGTATAAAGGGTTTGGGAATATATCTTTTGTGAAGGTATTTTGAATCCAATATTTGAAAAGAGATTTTGATTAATGGAAGATTAATTAATGGAGGCTCAGTGGATTCCATATGGAATTAAATATATGTTTGATATTTGATAGTTAAATAACCGACTATCAAATCTTGGCCAAAATATAACTCTGCAGATATCTAGGAAACCATGAGGGTTATGTAGCATAGTCATCTTCGATGATGCTATACTGTGCGTATAAATCTCATTTTGTTCTCGTAGGAAAAATGATAGGGAAATCCGTCCACTTAAACGGTTAGGAGGTGATCTCCGCTCTTATGTATTGTCTGATTTTTTCCAAAAGAACTAGAATTGAGTTTGTCGCCAACGATTTGGTTTTGGGGCGACCGGTAAGCGAGGAAGTGTACTTATATGAGATGACTTGAAACCATAACCACTCCAAAAACCATATGGGCGTTTTGCGTTTTGGAAGAGTTTTCAAGTCTGGTTCAAGATGATCGAAGACGAAGTTCTTTGAAGTTTAAGGACTACTTGCTACTAATCCTGAAGGTGATTCCAAAAAGGATGTAGTATTAGTGAAGCCTTCGGTTTGTTCAATCCTGAGCATCTTGTATGACGAATGCTAGCATTGCATTTGTGCCTGGAAGGTAGTGTTAGCATTCTATGTGGGAATTGCTAAGAGAGGGAAAAGGTAATCGTGACCTCACAAGCCTCACAACTCGGTAATGACTAAAACATGGGATATCAGCATAGCTGTAACGATCTAGATTTTTCGACGTTTTATATTAGAATTTAACGAAGATTTTAAAATAAAATTTATTTTTAAAAATAAATAATTGACAACGAAAACTATATATTTTGAATGCGTCCATTGAAATAAGACCAATAAAATTTATTTTGCATCAAAATTCGTCCGAAACTCGGTCAGCACAAATTTTTAGTGCGAATTATCAAAATTTAAAGTATGAATATTTTTACATAGAAATGATCTAGAAAATTTTCTGATTAGAACGTCAAAGTTCATTCCGTCCAATTCCGAATTTCGTAGCTCCGTATATCAAGAATTGTCGTTGTCGTTCAATTTCGAAGCGGCAATAGAGGCGATAGATAAATTTTTGCTACGAACGTCATAGAACACATTTGATTACATCGTTGGATTCGTCTCATCGCGCTGGTCTCCGCGGTATATTTGTTTTCATGTTTTGGCTTCCGTTGCAAAACGCTAAATGGTTGATATATTGGTCCGTGACTGTGCCCGAAGTCATCATTGCATATTCTTTTCACAGCCAACAATTTCTTTTCAGCCTGCATATTCTTTGCATATGCAGACCAAATTATAAAATGTTGCATTTAATGAGCCAAGTCACTCCCTTCTTCTATTTATATGTGCCTTCTCCTCATTCCCCTTCGTTTGCAAATTGAAATTGCTGGAGAAAAATTACCAAGTTACATATATATATATATATATATATATTTATATAACTTTGCATATAAATCACGTAACACTCCCATATTTTTCTCCCCTCCACTCCAACCTTGCTTCCTCCAGCCGCCGCCACCCTCTCGTCCCCACTACCGAGCACCCAGCTCGACCCTCACTCACCCGGACCCACCTCCCGCGCCCGCCCTCTCTTCCCGAAACCGCCTCCACCGGTTCTGCCACCCTACGCTCTGCCCTTCGGCCACTCGACCGAAAGTCCTCCACCACATCCTCCCCAGCCACCAATTGCTCCCAGCCTAACCCGAGCCTGTCTCGGCCTACTCCCCTCCACCTCCTCCTACTGCCGAAGAGCCCACACCACCCTCCGCCTCCCGTCCCCGAACTCCCACCATCTCTCCCAGCACCCACCTTCACCCCGCCTGCCACCAAACCCAGCCTCCCACTGAAGCACTTCCGCACCACCTCGCTCACCAACCACTGCACTAACCCCAGCCAGCACACTCGCCTCTCTCGAACTCCGCTCTAGCTACGCTCAGCCCAACCACCTTCATCCTCCTCAACCGCCACTTGCGCCCAGCAGCCGAAGGCCCCACCATCACCACATGCCTCCTTGCCGCAACCACCTCCTTGCGTCGGCCGAGCTAACCCGCAACCGAACCACCCACCAACCTAAAGCCATACCGCCCTCCAACACCATCGAGGCCCACCAACCGAAACCCAACCGAGCACCTAGTCCACGATCGAGCATCAACCATCCGAAGCCTCGATTGCACGTAGACCACTTCATCGAACCGTGCGCAACAACCTCACTTAGGCAGCCGTCATATTTCCGCCTTGGTGGGTGTGTATGTGTACACGTGTCCATTATCGCCATATCTGTTTGTCGATAGCCGCAAAGGTGAGCGATTTTAAGCTCACGATTAGATTTTCATATGCAAGTATCCTGCTATGTTATAAATAAATTGATTTATGATTATGATCGATATTCAAATTGGAAATCATTAGTTGTTGACATTGCGATATATGATTTCGTTGAAGTGGTTGAAATAGTCGAAATTATTGATTGGGATCCCAATTGCATGAAAACCTGTTAACTATGAAAAGTTTGAATATTGGATGACGATTGATTTATTGATACCGGTCACTGTTATATTATTGCCGTATGCATTGATTTGACACTAAAATTGAACCGGGATATGAGTTAAAATGATAAATACCCAAATTAAATCACTTGGCCTAGGATAGAAAATTAAATAATAAATACAGATTGGTCAATTGAAATTTATTTTAGATATTTAATATTTAATTTTAAAATTAAGAAATAATTTGGAAATTTAATGTGAGTCTATAATTTAAATTTTCATTGAAGTTAATATTAAAATTTTGAAATCTATTAAGTTAATTTAGATTTCAAAATGAAAGGTTAATTGAACTATTTTTAATTATGAAATTAAATTAATAATGGTTATGTTAAAGGTTAACGATTTAAAAACTCGTTAAGTTGATTATTTGGAATTTGATGAAGTGTTAATATTATATATGTAATTAAATTTTAAATGAAGATGTAATTTAATTTTAATTTGATTTGATTGAATTAAAATATAATAATTGAATTTTAAGATAAAGATTTGAAAAAAAAATCTTTAATTGATTTAATTGAATTAAAAATATAATGGTTAAATTGTTTGAATTAAAGACTAATTAAATGTGTTTAAGTAAGTTAATTTCCGAAGTTTAATCAAATTAAATATTTAATTATAAAGCTTTTGTATTTTAAGACTTAATTAACTCGGTTAATTTGAAAAGTTATTAAATTTGGATAATTTAGTAAAAATGAATTATTTGTTTAAAATTGAATTTTTGGACTTTAAATCCAAATTTGTTGAAGTCAAATGAGAATATGATATTTGAAAATAAGAGATATTTTATTTAATAAAATATCCAATCGGTGTGAAAATGACGTTAGATATTAAAGAGACCGGGGCCGGATATGGGCATACTCTCTGTCGATACCGGAACCACATTAATAACTGTGTACGTGGAGTAATGATCCAAAACGAAGTGGTTGGATTTGGCATACGTTTGCTGGATTTGAAGAAAGAGAACGATGATGGATTCGCCCGACACTTGTGCCAATTTGAAATGACTAAAACAGGACGGCTTGACAGGGCCAAGTGGGCTAGCTACCTCGAGCGGATGCACTTCTTCGTTTGAATATCCTTATTTCGGTTGTTATTGGTGATCACCCTTCGTTTATGGGAGTGTTGGACGCGGTGGGCGGTCATGGCTATGATGCGTTACCACCAGCTCTACGACCCGAACTAGTAGTATCCTACCTTGGGCATTACCTCACGTGCCTTGTCATACTTTTATCCCATTACGAGACCACTACGATTTTAGTTTAGTGTTGTCGTATCACGGCGCATCCCTATCCACCGACGGTTTACTAGTGTTTTTTATGAAAACTTTACGATAATGCTTAAAAATGTGTTAAGAGGGATCATTGTAAAGCCTTAACGCAATTTTGATATTTTATACTACTGATAGACACTATATATATAGTGTATTCTATTATATATTTAAATAGTTTGACGGATCCTTAAGAGATGGAAAATCCTGTAACATCTCTTGTGTTACCTGTACATTTTACTTGAGTAGCACTACCTACATGAGAACTTCTAGTCCTGACTCGAGTGTTTTGTTTTTCATTACGCTCGGGTCAGCCTGAATATTGTAGTGTGTGAGCAGTGCTTATTTTAGGAGCCGAAGACTTGTTGAAGTCTTCACACTATCCAGTATTAGTTATCTATGTTCATTTTGGCTTGTATTAGTAAACTTTTATGTATCTCTAATATTGTATAATTAAAATTTGAAAACTCTAATGTATCTATGTTCCACCAATGAAGTTCACTACGCTTTGCAAAGAGTTCGCACAGCTTGGTGGTACTAAATTCTTAGGGTCCGAAGGTATTATTGAAGCTTAGAAGTGGCTTTAGAGCTTGGAAAGGATTTTTACCGGACTTGAAATTTCTGATGCCCAGAAGCGTCAGTTAGCCGCTTGGCAGTTGCAGGATGCTGCTCAAGATTGGTGGGAATGAGTTACCACCCGCACTGAAGAAGCAAACATCACTTGGGCGCAGTTCAAGGAAGTATTCATGACCCAGTGGATGTCTGAAGCCGGGAAATCTCAGCTATATCGTAGCTTTATGGATCTTAAGCAGGGGAGCATGTCATTCTCGGAGTATGAAAGGAAATTCAACGAGTTATCCAAGTTTGGACCAGGTTTGATTGATACTCCGCTTAAGAAGAATGAGAAGTTCAAGCCGATGCTCGTCCAAAATTTTATGATCGTCTAACTGCCCATGTTCATGGCACTTTCACCAGTCTTATGGATATGGCGCTCAGATATGAAAAACCGAGTTCGAAGGGAGAATCGGTTGTTCACTCAGCAACTCCATCGGCAGCTTCCAACAATCCCAAGAAGAGAAAGCCTGGCTTTGAGCAACAAAAGAATAATTGGCAGAACATGAGCGGGATTGGAAATTCTCAGAGAAAGCCCATAGATATCTCTTCTATCACATGCTTCAAATGCGATCAGAAGGGCCACTATGCCAATAGTTGCCCAGTTTCTGCAGGAGCATCTATCCCACCAGTTCATATGACTAGGCAAGATCATTAGCACATTTGCTTGTATTCAGGCCACTTCAAGAGGGATTGTCCCACCCAGAAGAAAGGAACCCCATCAGGAGTCTTCGCAGTGACAACTTCTACTCCTAGGGTAGAAGATGACAAAGGTACACTCTAGGGTACTTCTACATTGCACAATTTTTCTGTTCATGTTTTTTTTGACACCGAAGCATTCTATAGTTTTATATCTGCCGACTTATGTGACAAACTCAACCATATTTTGAAACCCGAACATGCATGTCAACTTTTATATGTATCAAATCCTATTGGGAGTCCTGCAAACCTTGGTATGATTTGTAGAAAGGTCAGACTCTTTAAAAACGATAGACATCATTTCACATGGGACTTTTATGTTCTTGGTTTTTTAGGATTCAATATTCTGTTAGGCATAGATTAGATGACCGCATTTGATGCTCAAATGGCCTGCAAATCTCGAATGATTTCTTTGGTAGATGATGGTGGAAATCCCTTGGTATTGGAGTGTAGAATGCTGTTAGATTTTGCAGGAAGTTTTGTTTTCTCTCTTGACTCTTGTCCGAGTGATCTTAGTATTACTCCTATCGTCCAACACTTCCCCGATGTTTTCGGAGAAGTAACTTCTTTGCCACCCTAACGCGAAATTGAATTTTGCATTGATCTTATTCCTGGAGCGAGGCCAGTCGTACTTGCTCCAAGAAGAATGTCACCTAAAGAAAAAGTTGAATTAAGAATCCAAATCGAAGATCTTTTCTCCAAAGGTTTGATTCGTCATAGTCATTCGGAATGGGGTGCAGCTGTGGTATTAGCTACTAAATCTGACAGTTCTCTAAGGATGTGTGTAGATTATAGAGAGTCGAACAATCTTATTAACAAGAACAGATACTCGATGCCTCGTACCAACGATATGTTTGATCAGCTGCATGGAGCAAAGTTATTTTCTTAGCTAGACCTTGCTTCTAGTTTCCATCAACTTAGGATTGCGGAAGATAGCGTTCCCAAAACCTCTTTCCGAATTGAAGACAGCTTCTATGAATGGTTAGTTATGCCTTTTGGTTTAACTAATGCACCGGCTTACTTTGTTGACCTCATGAATAGAGTATTCCGGGAAGTTCTAAACAAATTCGTTCTAGTTTTCGTTGATGATATTCTAGTCTTTTCTAAGACTGAGAAGGAGCACGAGGAACACCTTAAATTTGTCCTTGAAACATTGAGAAGTCATCAATTGAAAGCAAAATTCTCTAAATGTCATTTCTGGCGAGAAGAAGTTAGATTTCTTGGGCATGTGGTTTCGAAGAATGGAATTTCGGTTGATCCAGCCAAGATCGCCATAATCAATGATTAGAAAACTCCTAAAACTCCTACAGATGTTCGCAGCTTCCTAGGCTTAGCTGATTACTACATGAGATTTATCGAGAACTTTGCTCGAATTTTTTCACCACTCATAGCTTTGACTAGAAATAATGTTAAGTTTGGTTGGAGTAAGAAGTGTAAGGAAGCATTCAAAGAACTAAAGCGCAGGCTAACCTCTACCCCTATTCTCACTGTCCCGGATAGTAGTGAAGGGTTCACTGTTTATACAGATGGTTGTCGTGAAGGATTGGGTGCTGTTTTGATGCAGCATGGTAAAGTTATTGCCTATGCTAGTCGGCAGTTGAAGACCCATGAGGAAAATTATGCAGCTCATGATTTGGAATTGCTTGCCGTTGTCTTTGCTCTGAGTTATGGAGGCACCATCTTCTTGGAACAAAATGTGAACTCTTTACGGACCACAAATCGCTAAAGTATATCTTTATCCAGAAGGATCTGAACTAGAGATAAGTTAGATGGCTCGAATTCTTATCATCATATGACCTTGACATCAACTATACTCCCGGAAAGGCAAATGTTATGGCCGATGCTCTGAGTAGGAGCAAAGCCATGGTATATCAGCTCGTTGCTTCTCCAGCTCTTATGGATCGCATAGCTGCCTAATAAGATAAGGACCCAATGCTTAGGCGAATAAAGGAGAATGTTCTTGGTTGGAAGGATGGTACACAAGGTGACTTTGGGTGCACAAATTGATAGAAATGGAATTCTAAGGATTAATAATAGAAATTGTGTTCCAAATGTGGATGGTTTGAGGTAAGAAGTACTTAGAGAAAATCACCAATCCAGACTTTCTATTCATTCCAGAGTTACAAAGATGTATCAAAATATGAAAAAGTTGTATTGGTAGAATGGAATGAAGCGAGATATTTCCATTCATGTCAGCAGGTGTGCCACTTGCCAGTAAGTCAAAGCCGGTCACTAGAAGATAGCAGGATTATTGCAGCCTCTTGAGATTCCAAACTGGAAATGGAATCAAATCTCTATGGATTTTATTGATGGATTACCGAGGACCAGAAAAGGTAATGAGAGCATCTGGGTTATTGTCGATAGACTGACAAAGTCTTCTCACATTATCCCTGTGAAGGTACTCGAACTACTACGAGTTTAGCCGAGCTTTATTGAAAGAAATTTTTCGCTTCCATGGTGTTCCGTCTAGCATTGTATGTGATCGGGACCCTATCTTCACTAGCAATTTATGGAAAGCTTTTCAGGAGGCTCTGGGTACTCAATTAAATCTGAGTACAACTTATCATTCTTAAATGGATGGTCAGACCGAAAGAGTAAATTAGATTTTGGAAGATCTACTTCGAGCTTGTGTTTTAGACTTTGGGGGATCGTGGGAAGAACATCTCTATCTCGTTGAACTCACCTATAATAATAGCTATCAAGCGAGTATTGTGATGATGTTAGTCCATAGGATAGTGGTTTTGATGACAACAACTATAGAAGTGTTATAAAATATATATGTGCAAGAAATCTATATGCAGGTATCAACAAAAGAAGACTGTACAGTAAAGAAGACAAAATTGATGAAGACAAAGATCAAGAGTTCAAGATTGAAGACTCATGAGATTCAAGATATTCAAGAGTTCAAGACAAATAATATAGTTAGGTTAGATATTTGTTAAAACTCCTTGAAAGCACTATCATTCTTTTTTATCCAATTTACTCGTGGAATGGAATCCACTTCGTTCTTGTTAAAGGGATGGAACCCTAGTGAGATGGAACTCACGAAATATCTAGTGGAACGGATAGTAGCCCTATTTTGTTATCCACTAATTTTGATTCAAAATGATTTTCAAAATTATCTCTTGTTTTATAAAATGATTTTCAAATATTCCTTTTCAAAAGAAAAACCTTCGTTCACATTTCCAAAAATGTTTTAGCCTCAAAATCATATTTATCATTTTGTTATATTTTGATTTCAAAATTGTCCTTGATATTTTAGCCTCAAAATCTATTTTAATATTATATTTACTTTAGTTTATTTACTTTGATTTTAAATATATTTTAGTATATATACATATATACATTCATAAGTATTTCTACTTCTAAAATACCTTCTACAAATACATGGAGTCCATTTGAATAAAGTTGCATATGTTTTAAATCATCATTTTCAAAGTAAAGCAAATCATCACTTTTTACTAGACCATGTCGACATCCTATTTACTTGTCATGTCGACATGCTTCCCGTTATAGCAAAGGTTGTTTTCAAAAGAAGTGTCTATTCGCTTAAACCTCTTCGAATGGACACATCCATTCATTCTCTATAAATAGAGACTGTTATGGACGTTTTCCAGTAACTACTTTCTTTATTTTCTCTCCTCTTTACTCTCTTATCTTATTTTCTAATCATCCTATCCATATTCTGCCGAAATCTTAAGTGAATCAAACCAGAATATCTCTAGTTTGATTCTCTGCCACTCTCTTCAAAGAATCTTAGTGCTTATCAGAGTTATAGATACATTTGTACTCAAAGAAACTTGTGTAGGGTTATAAAGGTGTGATCGTGTCCTTGGAAATCGATCGGGTAAACTTGTGTCCTGTGAATCAAGTGGTTCTACCCAGAGACCTGAGAATCTGGAGGGTGTACCTCGTTGCCTTGGAATCGAGGGATTGTAATCTAGATTATTATTGAATAGAAAGCCGTACGAGTTGTGCGGGACTGGATGTAGGGTAACACCGAACCTGTATAAAATTCCTGGTGTGTTCTTTCCTTTACTTGCTTTTTATTTATATTTGCATCTGTTTGTGATTTTGTGATTTGATTTATGATTGTGTATTTGCATTAAGTTAGTTAAATCAATTTAAATCAAAGAAGTTTTAAAGAAATTCTTAAAACACTATTCACCCCCCTCTAGTGTTAAATAGCCTTAAGATCATCTTCCGCGTCCCTGTCATTTGGTATCAGAGCAAGGTTTTCAAAAGTTTCATAATCTGAATTTTGAAAAATTTTAAAATGGCAATTTTTTATAAAATTATTAACACTGTTTTCATTTGAATATGTCACAGAATCATCATGATATTGTTTTTTAAAATTATATTTAGTTATTTTGAAAAGTCACTTGATTCTTTAAAAATTGTTATCTTGTTTTGCAGGAGAAGTGTTATGTACAAATGGATATATAATGGAAATCGACAAAGAAATAGGTACCAGATCAATTCAAAACTTTGGGTTCTCATCTACAACTTGATTTGATACTGTACTTCTCTCTATCTGCTTCGCAATGTCACTGGTTTCGTGAGAATCCGTCAAGAAATGACCAAGTTATGGTCAAATGAAGTTTTGGTGAACAAAGAGAAGAAGAAGGCAAATCCGTCAAAGATATTCTTCAAAATTCATCCAGAGATTTGAATATTTTGTTCCCACTCCTTTTCAGATTGTAGTTCTTGTTCTCGTGGTCATTTTGATGGGTGGATCATCAAATTCCGATCAAAATTGAGTGAGATATGAAAGTTTGAAGTTGGCTATCCAAAACTGAAAAACTATGTACGGGATCTTCAACATTTCTTCTACTGTTCGGCCTGTTGCATCACAATACCGTCCAAATTCGACACCAAACTATTACTAGATCGTAGCCCTTGCCTTCCTCTTCGACTTGCCGCTGGTTTCATCCAATTCCGTTAAGAAACGAAGGAGATATGCCTTCTAGAAGTTTGATAGTATATAGAAAAACGGGAAGAAGATGAAGAGGAGGAATTTTTATGAAAAGTGGTGACCGTTGGGCTTATTTATAGTGGTTGAAGTGTCCATTCATTCAAAATTCGAATTCAAAGTTTTGGCGCCAAGTTGGTCAATCTACTAAATCATCTGTATCTTTCTCATATGGTCTTCAAATTCAGCAAATGAATATACTACGCTGATCAGAAAAACGAGCCCGTCGCAATAGAACAGATTTCATTGTCAAATTCGAAAAGATATAAATGTGTGGATCACAACAATGGAGGAACGACAAAGTTAGAAAGATGGAATGCAAAAATTGGTATGCTTTACTATTATTTCATCTTTATTGTTGCATTTAGGAATATATATATCTATGCACTTAGTTAGGTATAGAAATTTATCACTTTTATAAGTTTTGATATTTTGGTCCATATATTGACACACCATAGTATAAATATCAATATACAAGTCTAATGTTTTAAAAGTCTTTTAAAATGTGTTTTCTTTCTAATAAAATCTTACAACTAATTTATTACAACTATATTAAGAAAGTAAGCATACCTTCATTCGTAGTTTTAACTTATCTAATGTTGTTTTTATTTCTCATACTATATTTCTTTTAAGATACTAATTTTATATTTTTAAGAAATTAATAAAAGGAATTTAGAATTTTAGAATAAGGCTTTACTTATAGATCTCTTCAATTAATAAGATTGCATCACATCACATGATACTTATCATATAAGTAGATAGTGACATACATTTTAATAAAAGCATTTTTACATGCATAATGGCAAGTCTCTTTACACATGTATTCTCATTATTATTTTTTATTTTATTTTTTACTTTGATTATATTAACTACTATAAAAATTGGGTCAAAAATCACCATTTTTGCCCAGAACTTTAGATAGCATTTCTGAAATGTTGTCTTTGCTTTTGTTACACTGCAAATACGTTTTTATAGCATTTCTGTGCTTTGAAACACTGTAGTATTTCTAAAACTTTTCACAGCATTTGGTAAATACCGCAGTTTCTGTTTTATAATGCTTTGAATATATATTTTAATGCAAAAACCTTTTATAGCATTCTGTAAATGCTGTCTCTTCTACTTAAAACTTTAAATTATAAAATAACGATATTTAAACTAAGTATTTTTCTCTATTCTTTTTAGAAATTATTTTCTAACTTATATTAGAATATTTAAAATTAATGTTTAGATATTCTTTAGTAATTAATTAAAATTTAAATGAAAGAGGCATTAATATAACATATGTTTATTTTAGTTTTTTTAATCTTTGTTATTTTTAATATTTCATTATGATATTATTTTTTAAAAAGATGTTTAAACATGTTTCTAAATATTTTAGTCAATAAAAATTTAATATAAAGGTTTTAATTAGTAAGTTAAGTATTTTATAAACATGGAAGTTTGGATTCTTAAAAAATAAAAATAAAATAAAAACAATCAAGTTAAAATAATTATTTAAGTAGGCTATTAATTTTTTATATTTGATCATATATATATATATAGTTTAGGTCCATATTTCTTATCAATTTAATTTTGATATTAAGTTTGATTACTACCTTTCACGATTATGTTACAGTTTTAATACCATTTATTACCTTTAAACTATTGTCTTTACAACTCTTTCTGTCTCATTCATTAGTTTCCTTAACTTAGGTTTAGTAATTGGTGTGTTTTACTTTTGTTTGGTTGAAGTATAATAAATAGTTTGATATATGAATACATACATATATAGACACGCACACACACACATATATATATATATATATATGCTTGCCAATTAGATATTATTTATCACTCATGTTTACCTTATAGTCTGAGTATCTCTTACCATAGTATATATATCATCATATCATTGTGCAAATTATTTTACTTCATTATCATTTTATTACATATCATTATGCATCATATTTCATATCACATTTCATTGCATATTACATCATAAATTACAATGCATATCATAATCATTTGCATCACAAGTCGCACTTCATTTCGCATATTATCTCATGCTACATTGCATATGTTATACACTTCATACTGCTTTACAAACTACATATTGCATACATGTATACATAACAAGTGTATCTTATTTAGGAGGAGTTTGTAGTATTGTCTTATAATATAGGATTATTAGTTTTTGGTTGATTTGATTGATTTGATAGACTTGTTTAACTTGTTTGAATTGATTGATTTGTTTGACTTGTCTGACATGATTGGTTTTGATGTATGTGTTGATTATATTGTCTGAAATATATTTATACATATTTATTGAATAATTATAGTATAATTAAGTTAATATCTTTCACAATTCATTTACTATACTTTGTTCTAGTATTAAGTTTAAGGGGAAGTTTTATAGTTAGTGGTTTAGGACTAAGTTTTAGTTTTAGATCTAAGTGTTTATTATTTATGATAACACTATCATTATAATCACACGTCATAGAGTGATAAGTTTTAGGGGGAGTTATATAGTTTAGAGTTAGTGTCATTTTTTTGTTGATGACAAAGGGGGAGAAGTATAAAATAGGTTAGTTAGGCATAGATTAAGGGGGAGTTATTAGATTTAGGGGGAGTTATAAGGAGAATATAAATATTTTATAAACAAAGGTTGTCATCATCAAAAAGGGGGAGAATGTTAGTCCATAGGATAGTGGTTTTGATGACAACAACTATAGAAGTGTTATAAAATATATATGTGCAGGAAATCTATATGCAGGTATCAACAAAAGAAGACTGTACAGTAAAGAAGACAAAATTGATGAAGACAAAGATCAAGAGTTCAAGATTGAAGACTCATGAGATTCAAGATATTCAAGAGTTCAAGACAAATAATATAGTTAGGTTAGATATTTGTTAAAACTCCTTGAAAGCACTATCATTCTTTTTTATCCAATTTACTCGTGGAATGGAATCCACTACGTTCTTGTTAAAGGGATGGAACCCTAGTGAGATGGAACTCACGAAATATCTAGTGGAACGGATAGTAGCTCTATTTTGTTATCCACTAATTTTGATTCAAAATGATTTTCAAAATTATCTCTTGTTTTATAAAATGATTTTCAAATATTCCTTTTCAAAAGAAAAACCTTCGTTCACATTTCCAAAAATGTTTTAGCCTCAAAATCATATTTATCATTTTGTTATATTTTGATTTCAAAATTGTCCTTGATATTTTAGCCTCAAAATCTATTTTAATATTATATTTACTTTAGTTTATTTACTTTGATTTTAAATATATTTTAGTATATATACATATATACATTCATAAGTATTTCTACTTCTGAAATACCTTCTACAAATACATAGAGTCCATTTGAATAAAGTTGCATATGTTTTAAATCATCATTTTCAAAGTAAAGCAAATCATCACTTTTTACTAGACCATGTCGACATCCTATTTACTTGTCATGTCGACATGCTTCCCGTTATAGCAAAGGTTGTTTTCAAAAGAAGTGTCTATTCGCTTAAACCTCTTCGAATGGACACATCCATTCATTCTCTATAAATAGAGACTGTTATGGACGTTTTCCAGTAACTACTTTCTTTATTTTCTCTCCTCTTTACTCTCTTATCTTATTTTCTAATCATCCTATCCATATTCTGTCGAAATCTTAAGTGAATCAAACCAGAATATCTCTAGTTTGATGCTCTGCCACTCTCTTCAAAGAATCTCAGTGCTTATCAGAGTTATAGATACATTTGTACTCAAAGAAACTTGTGTAGGGTTATAAAGGTGTGATCGTGTCCTTAGAAATCGATCGGGTGAACTTGTGTCCTGTGAATCAAGTGGTTCTACCCAGAGACCTGAGAATCTGGAGGGTGTACCTCGTTGCCTTGAAATCGAGGGATTGTAATCTAGATTATTATTGAATAGAAAGCCGTACGAGTTGTGTGGGACTGGATGTAGGGTAACACCGAACCAGTATAAAATTCCTGGTGTGTTCTTTCCTTTACTTGCTTTTTATTTATATTTGCATCTGTTTGTGATTCTGTGATTTGATCTGTGATTGTGTATTTGCATTAAGTTAGTTAAATCAATTTAAATCAAAGAAGTTTTAAAGAAATTCTTAAAACACTATTCACCCCCCCTCTAGTGTTAAATAGCCTTAAGATCATCTTCCGCGTCCCTGTCAGATGACACCGTTCGAAGCTCTTTACGGACGACCATGTAAATCTCCATCTTGTTGGCTAGAATCGGAAAATCGACTTGTTCTTGGTCCCGAAATGATTTTGAAAGCTTCTGAGAAAGTCAAAGAAATCAGAAGGAAAATGAGAATTGCCCAGGATCGGTAGAAGAAATATGCAGACAGAAGGAGAAGAGACTTGGAATTTGCAGTTGGAGATCAAGTATTTCTCAAAATTTCGCCTTTGAAGAATGTAATTCGACTTGGAAGGAAAGGAAAGCTCGCTCCTAGATTTTTTGGTCCCTTCCGCATTTCAGAAAGAGTTGGTACTTTGGCATATAGAGTTTGTAACGACTTGGTATTTTCAACCATTTGCATCCGCACATGTCGGACTTGAATTGCTCAAAATATCATATTGTTAATTTATATTTGGCAAAACTCAGTATATACGGTAAATAAATCAATCACAGAATCACAGACACAGAGTATTACAATAATAAGCAGCGGGAACAAATGAATAGTAGTTCATGAAGCTACTGTAAATATATATACGACAGAGTTAAAACAAGATACAACAGAAGCCTCGAAGATATAGAAGTCTCAGTACAATAGTCAAATAACAAAATCTGAATATATCATTGGAGCCAACTGAACAACTGGAAGCTGAATAGATATAGATGGATCTCCAAGCGAAGCTCCAACTCCAAAGGTGAATCAATACTGTGACACTCAGTCTGACCCGAGCATAAAGCAAAACACAAAACACAAAACACTCTAGTCAGGATTAACATTCTTATATCAATAAATCCAACTCAAGTGAAATATCAACTGAAATACAAGTAACTCAAAGGATGTTTGGGATAACCATCCTCTAAGGGTCCGTGGAACTATCTACTATGTAGTAATATACGCTATTATAATATGTCTATAGTAAAGTAAAAGTATCAAAATAGCTTTAAGGCGTTACCCATATCCCCCTTAACCCATTTTATATATATTCCCATAGTCTATATAGTACCGTAATTCCTCCGTAAACTGGAGGGCTATCAGAGGGCACTCCATAGGTATGGTACAAAACAAACTCGTAGAAGGCGCGTTAGGGCATGTGAACACGGCACACAAGGAGATGCCATGGTAGATATACCAATTGCACTCCCGGACTGGTGGTAACGCATAGCAGCTACTACCGCCCACCTCGGACCCACTCCCATATCAAAATCGAGGGGTGGCCACCAAACCAAATCACAAAAGAAATAGAATGGTATCAAAGAAATATGCCCGATAGGAGGAATGATCTCACTTGGCCCGGTATAGCTCCTGATTTTAGTCACATCTAGAGTCAGGGTCACGTCATACCATATAGAATCATTGCCAAACCATCTTACTTCATTTCTGGAATCTCCACCACGTACATAGTTGTTAAAGTGGTTTTCGGTATTGGCAGAGAGTATGACAATGTCCGATCCCGGTCTCTTTAACAACCAAACGTTATTATAACACCATGGTCATTTCAAAATATCATATTCATATCAAAACCATATCAAATTCGATATCATTATTCACTTTAAATAATATTCATTTCCAGAATCGTAACATTTTCAAAAATTATAACCATTTCGAAATCATAACACTTTTAAAATCACAGAACTTAAGAAATCATAACACTTTTGAAATCATAATACTTTGAAATCATAACACTTCGAAAATTCATAGCACTTCCACTCAAACAGTTTAGATATTAAAATAGTATATATAATAAAATAGTTTATATAATAAAATAGTTTATAAATAAATAATTAGTATATGGAAAATAGTTAAAAGTTAGAATAGTTTATATTTAATTAATTTATAAAGTAAAATATTAAAATAGTTTTTAAATATATTTTTAAATACTTAATATAATAATATAGTTTCCTCAAATTTCACGAATCGATTCAAATCAATTCAAATTCCAAAAATTCAATTTAATTCATTCTCAATTCATTAATTCCAATTCAATTCAGTTTCTAAATGAACCATTTCAATTTCAATAGATTTCGAAGCTTAAATTCATTTACGATTTATATAAACAATATATTCTCTTCAATTTATTTACTTGAAATATTCCTTAAATCACTTTAAATAAAAATCAAGTCATAAACCATATCTTTAAAATCTCAAATTTTACAAGTTCAAATCGGTTTTATTCAAGAAAAATTCAAATAAATTTCAAAATTTATTTCTATCTCTCTTTCCAACTTAATTTATTAAAATTATTATAAAACCTATATTAAAGATATAATATCTAAAAATCAATATTTATTTAAAACCACATATATTCCTTTTTAAAACCTTGGGAATCACTTTCAATATATATATATATATATATATATATAGATCAACGGTGCCTGTATATAATTTTCTATCCTATGGTCAAGTGATACAGATATTTATCATTTCAATCCGCAATTTAAATATATACGGGTATATATCCTTTCAACCCGCAATCCCAAATTCAATTCCAAATGAAAATCGCTTGGGTTTATCATTTCAACCCATAACGATTTTCTCCTATTCTATAAGATCGTTCGGGTATGTATCATTTCAACCCATAGGGAATTCTATACTAACAGGGAACTTGCAGAATGAGAACAGTTATGAATATAATACAACATATCGATAACAGACATATATCATCAATAACAGAAAAATATAAATAACAGATAATGGTGTCAGATGTCATAGGTGAACAGATACAGATAATGACAAATATATAACAATTAAATAACTAACAGCAGTATATTTCAATTGTTGTATCAACTGAAATAAAATTTAATAAATATAAAAATGTTAATCATGAGTGATTGCTCACCTTTTTAGGCCAGATAGATTTGCCAAAGAATTTAGCTACGGATTCGGGCATGAATCTCAAAGCAGGGCAAGATTTAACTCGAATCGACGAATGAAGTTGAAAGCTTGAAATTGACGAAATCAAATCAAACTGGATTGACGAAGATCAACGGTATAAGTGAACATATATCTATATATAACTATATATATACAAAATAAGTTATATAATTATATACCATGTAAAAAATCTGACAATTAACCAACACAGCCAATACAAAGTAACAGCTATATATATATATTTATATACATACAAGTGTAAACTACAAGAGATTTATATATTACATAAATATTTTTATTTCAAAACATTAATATACGTAAAATATATAACACACAAATATATGGACACAAGCAGGTATAAACAGCCAATAATTTATACTTTCGAAACAGCATATACGTATTTTAATATGTATATAACTTCTGACAAATTGAACAAAATATATGATATACGTATATTTAAACATATAATATATCTCTATTCAAAAATTCTATCAACATATACATATATATATATTTGAACTAATGTATAAACTACAGCATAACCTTACATATATTACGCGTATTTTTTTCAAACCAATATAAAACCCATATATTAATTATATAAACTTTCCCTTCAGCCAAGACAAGACAACTACTATATATATACTTTAAGCATAGATAGTACTGCGTCTATGATATAATACGTGCTATAACTCATAGGTAATATATACCTATAATATGGTAAACGAGAAGAAAGTTGACAGCACAATATATATAAACTAATATTTTTGTAACAACCCTGTATTTTTAAATTATTTTTAAATTGATTTTTCCAAATTTAAAAGCTTTATTTATGAAAAGAATAAATTTTGTTATTGTAAATATAAAAACTTTGATTTTGTATGTGGATTTGAATTCCAAATATAACTAAATTTAATATTTCCAAAAAATGTGAATTTTGCTCAATTAGTCAAACTTTGACTTTTAAACTTAAAAATTTAAAAGTTTGAAATTATAAATTTTATCTTTTATTATAAAAATAGATGTAATAACTTGAACACTACTTTTCGTTTCGTTGAAAACGGAGTTAAAATGTAAAAGTTATGTACATTTCAATTTTTAGTATAATTTGTTTTATTGTGCAATTTTGCCTATTTTAAATTTTATAAATCATATTTTCTTTGTTATATTTGATTTTAATATGTTTCAATATGTTAATTTATGTATATTTTCATCTCTAAATATTTTCAAAAATAATAATAGAATTTTTCCAAAATTTACTATGATGACTTCCTATTTTTAAAGGCTGTTTCCCT
The DNA here is from genome assembly GCA_030737815.1 of Allium fistulosum. NCBI lineage: Eukaryota > Viridiplantae > Streptophyta > Magnoliopsida > Asparagales > Amaryllidaceae > Allium > Allium fistulosum. Next base: position 449,324,609 of record CM060903.1, read on the forward strand.
ATTTTCTGCTATTTTCTTCATTAAAAATTATATGTAAATTTAATTTTAAATATTTATTTTTTGAATATATTTTTATTTATGTTATATTATGTATATTTTGACTTTTTAATATTTTTAAAATGATCATATAATTTTTCTAAAGTGCACTTGAATTTACTCAAATTTATAAAGCCTTATTATGTATTTATTGCCATTTTTCTTTATTTAAATTCTATTTAATTTAAAATTTAATTATTTATTTTACCATGAAAATGTTTCAAAATCATTTTTAATTCAAATTTTATTTTAGAATATTTTTGAAATGAAGTTACCAATTTTCCAAGCCAACAGTGATTTATTTGAAATTTCTGGACACTGCTTGTATTTTTAAGCAATTCCTTTTTATCTTTTTCTATTTTCTTTAAATTTATTTATTTTCTTTTTTATTTTAATTTGTTTTCATCTCTGAAATTTATTTACTTATTTTCATTTTGTTTTATTTAACTTAAAAAGAATGGAAATGTGAAGAGTTTTAAAAGCTTTCTTAACTTAAGTCCTTTCATCTCCCATGTCTTTTCATTTGCCACAACTCCTCATTACTCCTATTAGCCATACAATCTCCTATTCTCCTTAGCATTCACGTGAAAAACTTCTCAAAATTTCAGTTCTCATCTCCTAAAACTCATGGCTAAGAAAAATTTGCCAATGGCTTCCATTCTCTACTTCTTCTCTTCACTTTTCCTCTTTTCTTTCAATGATTTTACTTGATCTCTTCACATGTTTGCTTGGCCTAGCCTCTACCACCTTCATCCCCATCATCACCTCCTCCATCTACTACAGCAAACACTCCCTTCCCTCTGACCAAGACAGGCCAATGTATTTATGTATACATTGTCTTGTTTTGTTTATATGTATACAAGGCAATTATATTTGGCTCTCCACTCTCAAATCATATTCATGTTGTCGTGCCTTCAAAGATTCTATGTTGTGTGTTTGGTCGTCATCTCCAGCTTAAACAAGTGAGTTATTCTCACCAGACAATATGTACCTATATAACTAGTAAATTGACACCCTGTGAATCTGTAGAAATATATTATCATGTTATACTTGACTATATTATGATCATATGATGTTTATACACCTATTATATCATATGTTACTGTTATTTAATGTTATTATGTTATTTATATCAGTTATCACCATTGCAAGTTCCCTGTAGACTAGAATCACTATGGGTTGAAATGATACATACCCGAACGGACTTTAGAATAGGGAAAAATTGTTATGGGCTGAAATGATAGGCCTGAACGATTTTTATTTAATTTATTTTAACTTGGGATTGCGGGTTTCAAATGATAGAACCCGGATTTTTCTTTTTTTTAAATGCGGATTGAAATGATACATATCTGTATCACTTGACCTAGGTTAGAAAATTATATATAGGCCCGTGGTTATTTTATAAAGTGTTTTGAATATTTTAAGTGTTTTAAAAATATAAATTTATGAAATTTGATTTAAACAAATTTTGAAATATTTTGAATTAAAGAAATTATGATTTTTCTATGTGTTAAAAATGTAATTAATGAATGGTTTAACTAGATTTTTGAAATATAACTTAAGTTGGAAATTTGGAATTTTGGTTAAAAATGATATTTAAGTTATATAAATAAAATGGATATTTAATTATATTTGGAAAATGGTAAAATATGATAATTTGATTAAATTTGAATTTAAGTGATTTATTAAAGTATTATTGATTTTTCTATGAATTTAAGTGGTTAAATAAATGAAAATAAATGAATGTTTAAAAGTGATCTTTTAAAATATAACTTGACTAGGAAATGTGAAATTTGGTTTTAATTAAAGGTTTAAGTTAATTAAATAAAATTGGAAATTTAGTTAAATTGTGAAATGGTAATTTAAATTTGAAGTGTTAAGTTTATTTGATGAAATGTGAAGAATTGGACACTTTTACACTAAAATTTATTAAGTAAATTGTTGAAAATTGGATTTGATTATAATAAATTTATTGTGAAAAAGATATATGTTAAATGATATGTAAATGAACATTTTAAACGTTAAAATATGATTTTTAAAATGTTTATGTGTTTTAAATTGAAGTTATTTAATTGCTGGAAATACACTAACACCTAAAATTAACTTTTAATAGCATTCAGAAATGCTATAGATTCTGTTTTGAACTAAAATTGTGTAAAAAGGAGCTATTACAGCATTTCTGGAATGCTGTAGTTGCTGTAGTTGAACTTATAGGCTAATATTGAACTCAGGCCTATTATAGCATTCTCAGGAAATGCTATAATGGTCTGCAGTCTATGTTGAAATCAAATTTAACCCTTGTTTTGAAATCTGAACTACCGCAGCACTTCTGAAATGCTGTCTTTTCTGTTTTGAACTATAATTCAACTAAAACTGAGTTTTAACAGCAGTTTTAAGTGCTGTCTTTGCTGAATTAAAAATGTTTTCAAATATAACTTATAGCAGTTGTTTTTAAATGCTGTGAAATGCTGAAATTTTAATAATTAGGGTTTTTGACTTAGTAAACGAACTCAGAATGGTTTGAAACTTTGGAAATTGAATACTTGATTTGAAAATATAATAATTACACTTTTAAAAGGTTTAAATGAATTATTTTGATTGGAATATAAACTATTTAAAGGTGATTTGAAATGGTAGTAAATGAACGATATCTTTGAATTTAAAAGGTATTTAAAGTTGAATATTTGGATTTGAACTGATAGGATATTTTATTTTATTAAAATGATTGGAAATAAAGTTTTGTAAGGATATGATATTTTATTATATTAAAATGATTTGAAATGAAGTTTTGAAATGATATGAAAATTTAAATATATGGAAATGGTTTGGAATTGATTTAATCTTTATTTTGATAAAGATATGGTTTGAAATGATATTTTATTTTGAAGTAAAGTATTGTTTTTAAAAGTTATAACCACGGGTTATAATAACGATTGGTTGGCAAAGAGACCGGGATCGGATATGGACATACTCTCTATCGATACTGAAAACCACTTTGACAACCATGTACGCGGTGGAGATTCCAGAATGAAGTAGGATGGTGGCGACGTTCTTAAGGTATGTTACGTGGACCCAACTCCCGTGAGTTGGCATAAGGTGGCTAAAACAGGAGCGATCTCGGACCAGTGAGGTAGCACCTCTTCTCGGACACATTTCTTCGATATTATACTCTTACTTGTGATTGATTAGATGGCCATCCTTCGATTTGGGAGTGTTGTTCGAGGTGGACGATAGTGGCTGCTATGCGCTCCATCAGTCCGTGTGCGTAATTGGTATATCTACCCTGGCATTGCCTAGTTGTGCCGTGTCACCTACCATATCGAGCTTTACTACGATTTGTGATTTCTCCCGTAGCCTGTGGAGTATCGAGGGTAGCCCCCATTTTGAGAGTATGCTAATACTGGATAGACTACTGGGACTATTACGTGTTAAGGTGGAAAATGTAAAGCCTTAATGCTATTTAAAAGTATGTTTATTTTATATTAGACATTACTATAATATCGAATATTACTACATAGTAGATAGTTTAACGAATCCTTAGAGGATGGGCGGTCCCAAGCATCTTCTAAGTTACTTGTACCTTTATTACAGTTCACTTGAGTTGGTTTACATTATATAAGTATATATTGTCCTGACTCGAGTGTTTTGTGTTTTGCTTTACGCTCGGGTCAGCCTGAGTTATTCACAGATTTGGATTTCCACTCTCTTGGAGATTTGAATCGCTGGAGATTATCTGATTGTCATGTCCTATCTATTTCAATTTCGTTGTTCTACTCAGCTTGTACTTGGTTATTTTATTGAGACTTTTGTTGTACTCTATTTCTTCTGCTGTATCTTATGTAACTCTGACATATTTAGATAGTACCTTCATGAACTACTATTTCTTTTACTTCCGCTGCATTATTTTACTCTGTGTGTGTGATCTGTGATTATATTTATTTACTGTATATTCTGAGATTTGCCAAATTTTAATTACAACGCGGTATTTTGAGCAATTCAACTCTGGCATGAGTGTCTACCTATACACTTATAATGGATGCGAATGGTTGAAAATATCGGGTGGTTACAATTTTCTTTGATATGAACTTGAATTATATAACATACTTCCCAAACACACAGAGCAAGCAATTTGTTTTGTAACTGTTTATATATATACAAACTTAAAATACTTGTATACCTTTAAAACAAAAACAGACTTTATATAACTGTCTATATATATATATTTAAATATCAATTGATACTTATAAATGGTACATATATATAACTACAAAAATGTTGATATTTTAAACATACATATACAAACTAAACTTTGAAGTATAAAACCGTAAACAACAAATTTACTGAAATCATATATATATATATATATATATACTTACTATCATATTATAAATCCTTTTATATAGTCTAAAATATATATGTATATAGATTAAAATAAAGTATACATAATGCTTTTAAAATATAATACACGGTACTAAAGTTTTACATCACATAACTCATATGCAAGCTATATATATACATACGAACAACAGCTTATAAATATATATATATATATAAACAAACTTGTATATACCTTATAACATGCGGCCATGGTGGGAAGGGGAAATAGGTGAGGCTCTTGGGCAGGCAAGGGTCGCGTGAGGGAAGAAGTGGACGGTGGTGGGAGTCATAGGCGCTGTCAGGTGTGGGTATTCGACCTTGTGGTGGTGCTCGGCGTGGAGGAGGGGTCGGGTTGTTGATGTAATCGGCCTGGGGTGAGGAGGAGTGGCGAATAATGGTGGGTTTCACGGCAGGTCGGCGGGGTCGAGGTGGCTTGTGTGGTGGCACTTGCTGTTGGAAGTGGGTGAGTTGGCGTGGTGGTTGCTGCCGCATTGGAGGCGGGTCAGGGTCGGGATGGAATGGAGGAGTGGTGGGTTAAACTAAATATGAACAAGATATGTTTATATCTTACAAAAATTTTATGTTGTTCTCTGGCCAGTACAAAAGAAAAAGAGAAAGAAAAAGAGTGGAAAGGATGGTTGCGTGGAGAGAAGGAGAAGCAGGGAAAAGTTGAAGTGAAAGAAAGTGAACAGACTTTATAATATACAACCATATTATATAATATATTTTGGTTTATATGCACAAAATGAAAAGACTCAAGTAGAAAGAAACGAACCAAAACTGAAATGAACCAGCTAATGTTATAAAGTGAACAGTAAATATTAAGTCACGAGTGAAAATTTCAGAAAATATTAAATGCAAACAGCTGTTGGATGTGAGCAGGTAAAAAGATGAAAAGATAGATGGAAACAAAAGGTTTTAAAACGGGTACCGATACGGTCCGACGTTTTACAGATTCTGCTGCGTACCGGACTTCAGAATATAGATTTGAATATACCGCAGAGGTCAGCACGATGAGACGATCAAAATGGTATACAGATATCAGTGATACAACCGAACTATCAAAAGTCGATATCGGTACCGAAAATGCTACAAATCTTGTCGAAAATAAGATAAACGAAGCAATAGCGGTTCAAATTTGAAGAAACGAAATATGACGTCTCACTTAGAAGATGGTTTATAAAATTTATTATATAAAAATATTCAGGTTTGGAAAACATTTTTATCATCACTTTTTAACTGATTTGAATTGAAATAAAATTACACCAGAAAATAAACTTCCATATTATCAGATGAAAATTTACCATTTGCTATGTTTAGATAGACGTATTCCAAATATCAAATTTTTATTTTCAAATTCAATTATTTAAAATTTCACAAAATTTCAGTTAAATACGTTATTAAAACATTTAAAATTTTCGGGTTGTTACACTCTCCCTCACTCAAAACTTTTCGTCCCCGAAAAGGAACGAGGTAGGAGAATAGAAACAAGCAGAAAGAAAATAGATTTAAAATATAAAATACTAGATACAGCCATTAATTCCAAACCATATAAATTTCATATTTTTTTTTATTTTGGTTTATTCTCAATTAGTTGATTCCAATTCATTTTATTTAATCAATCAAATTTATGGAGTTCACCTTTGATTGATTTTATTTGCATATATTTTTATTCAATTGATTTATTTCAAATTCATTAACATTTATTCCAAAAAATTCCACAACAAAATTTGTTTTATTTTACTCATTTATTAAATCTATTTATCAACCATAGTTAACTCCACCTCAACATTCGACTTCAACTATTTAAAACCATATAGATTTCAATTTTAGATAAATTAATATTCAACAATTTGGTTTAATCCATTTTATTAAATCAATAACTATTTATTATATCCATATTTTATTGATTCAATTTAACGTATTTCAATCAATAGATTTGATTTCAATTTATTAGCATTTGTTGCACAATCCCCTTTTCAAACAAAATTTATTTGATTTAACTCATTTATTAAATCCATTTGACCCTAGTTAAGTTGGTTTCCCTTAAAATTTTAATTTCACTATTCTTAAGTTCCTATTTATTTGCTTAACTAGCATTCTCCCTTATTTATTTAATTTATTCCACTCAATATACATTTTGCAACATATATTACATGTATAAACATCTTATAACCATATATTATTCAACAATTAAATTTTCCCTTTTATTATCCAATTTATATATCTTATTACTTATCATAGTGTATATTATCCAACTACATTCTAATTACATTTAAGCTTTTCTAGGTAAGTTATTTTAATGTTTCAGAGTGTAATTAATTACTATACAAATTTTCCTTTTTTTCAACATTCATATTAAGCCAGATTTTCGGTTTGAATAATTTATTACTTAAGTTTTCTTCTTGTACACCCTTCAATTATATCTTAACATTTTAAGTTTTTGAATATTTTAGGCAAGTTATATACATTAGAATGTAATTTGGTGTTAAACAAATAAGTTTTTATTCAAATTCAACTATTTCAAGTTGGTTAAATTTCATTTTTCATTTTAGATAACCCAATTATTCTAAGATTTCACTTTATTTCAATAATCGAAACCATTTCTTAATATAAAACTTAAGATTCAAATTTCTGGTTTCACTTCAAACTCTTTAGAAATAATTATATATACATATATATATATTATATATATAAAATCATACTCAAGAAATTCAAGTCGAATCAAATTTTTCCAAAACAAAAGCGTAGCAGAGCTACAAAATGGTCTCTCCACTCTGAAACTCGAAAATGAATGTCGATGATGCGGCCGTCATCACCGAAATTTATTTTCTAGTGACAAAAGAGAAGAGTACTAATTGACTCCTTTAAAATTCTTTGGAAACAATTTCTATTCAAAATACTGCCAGTTAATATATATTTTCAAAACTTTGAAAAACCAATTTGAAAAGTACCGGAAATTTAATTCTCAAATTCTTAATTTAGATTCATTTCAATCCCAAATAAATTTATAAACCATGTTTATAATTTCATTTGTTTATATCATGTTGCAATATTCAATGGTTTACAAAACAATAAATGGAAATCAAATATTATCACTTTAAATAACCAATACGTTTAACTATTAAATTTCAGAGAATTAATACTTATATATATATATATATAATATAATCATACAAAATTCATTTCATTTACCAAATTTGAAAACAATATTGTGTCAGTTTGTTCTGCTCATGTGTTTGGAATTCCTATCGATAGCGTTGATCAGACGAATCGATCGAAATCCAAAATTCAAACTTAACAACTCAAACAACACAACATAAAACATTTTTATATTAATTACAAATACACTCTCTCGCATGATGCTTCCAAAGATGGATTTCAAATAAAGATAGAGATCCAAATTTAGAGGAACCCTAATCAAACAGAATTCTGACTAGAAAGATAGGCTTGGATGAGAGATAAAATAATTAAATTTCAAAATAGAAAGATGGATAGACTTATATAAATCACGGGCAACCTTAACCGGGTCAACCGTGACTTCAAGAATACGATCGATGCAAAATTCTATGGCAAATCGGCATCAGATCACTAGAGATAGAATTCAGACATAGCAAGAGATAGCAGCATCGTAAACCAAGGATTTAGAAATCTCCGGTTAATTAATGCCTGTTGTAAAGGAATTTCATCCCTTTACAAATCATACAATGGAGCTATGGGATAATCCAGAATTAAGAAAACACGAATAGGGAGAGGAAAGCATGGATTTTGGAACCGAGGGGAACGTTCCAAAATTCGAAGGAAATTCGAGTCAAAGAGGAAAGAATTCAAGCTCGAACGAAAGTGATTCTGTAATTAAACACTACCATATATGATAAGTTTGCCTAAAACCAGAGCTCTGATACCAACTGTAACGACCTGGTAGTTTCAACCATTCGCATCCGCACATGTCGGACTTGAATTGCTCAAAATATCATATTGTTAATTTATATTTAGCAAAACTCAGTATATACACACTACTACAAAACAGGCCATTTGCATCGGTTGTTTACCCCCTTTTAGATCAGTTCAACAACTGATGCATATGCAACCGATGCAACAGGCTTAACACTTTTGCATCAGTTCTGAAACCGATGCAAAACGGTCCTTTTTGCATCGGTTGTTACTAACAACTGATGCAAAATATCATGGTTGGTTGCTTGGACACAGCCCCCATGTTGCATCGGTTGTAATGAAAACCGATGCAACTAATCCCTCTATTGCATCAGTTTTTTATAACAACCGATGCAAACTAATCCCTCTATTGCATCAGCTATTTATACCTGATGCAAAAAAGCCATTCTCAGAAACCATTATTACAGTACTCAAATAGACTATATATATTATTGATTATAACAAACAATTATTGCATGCAATATTACTATCATTCAAAATTAAATTTGGTGGCAAATACATAATCAGATTTAACAATTCTACAAAAGAATGAAAAACATAAATAAATTCTAAAGAAAAATAAAATTAGAGGCATGAAACAGAAAAGTTACAACTGATATACTTGTCTAGAATCAATCAACCAAAGATGACTGAACTATATGAAGGTAGTATCAATGTTGGCCAAGGAATTAGCATGCATTGTAGATGAGGGTATTCCACAAGCTGTTTCTTGTATTGCTGTCTATAAATGAACGAACATATGGCTCCCTTCCAAGATAATCTCTTATAATTTCATTTGGGTCTTTAGCTCCTCCTGGTGCCAGCACCTGCATATGTATAGTTTAGCTGTTAGCCACTCCCAAAGAACTGAATGAAGAAGAAAACTGCCAATACATTACAAATCAAAATGTGCATACATGTGTATGAATGTGTACAAGTTCTTTACATACCAGTAGAGATAAAATACAAGCACTTATTTTAAAGTGAAGTGCTACAATATTGGTTCTTGGAAACTGCAGTTCCAAGGCATATCACTAAACATCGTAACTTTATAACTGTTCCCTATCTTTGAGTTGTTTCAAACCTTTCAATGCATTCTACCCCCAACAAATACAAATATGATGCAACCGATTACATATACATAACCTCGAAGTGATAGGAAAGGACATTACCTTATTCCTAAACCGCAAGCCAGCATTCTGATTTAGCAAAAAATCTTCAAACTTCGAAGCATAAACATCGGCAGCAAGAACCTGTAAGATTCTTTGAAGAATGAGCTCTGCTAAAAATTAAATATAAAATACCTTACATGAAAAACATACTTCACTATAAATGTTAGTATAGCAAATGTCTTCATAGCCAACTACGTAGCGAGGAAAACACAAAGCTGGGTTGGTTCCTTCTAATAAAGGTATCCCCAACATCACCTAAAAAATTAACCAAGATCAAAAGTTAAATCAAACAAAACAAAAACCAAAAAAAATGAAATGAAAAATGTGCAAGAAAGGATATAAGGATTTAATAATGCTACGTATACTTTCTATTCTAAACACTGCATTTATTATCCATACATGCATTGAAGAGAACACTATATTCTAATGCAAACCATGCAAAAGAAAAGATTTTCAAAATGTTTACTATTATATTAAATAAAAACATGTAAAATAAGCACACCTGAAGGAAGTCTTTCCTATCAGTTTAGCCAATGAGTTAAATTCAATTTGGATTCAGCTTCCAACATCTGAAGAAAGTCTTTCCACTACAGTCTGGCCTCTAGTCTTCTTTTTCGAAATCTAATTTACATCAATGTCTTCAGATTTCCATTGCTGTTTCAAGATTTCCATCAATTTGCAATAGTAGTGCCTGCAATTGAGTTGCTTGCATTACCAACATAAGTGTTTTCCAAAGGTGGCTCAATATTCTCTCCCATTGCATTAGACCCGTTGAATGCATATGTGGATTCTTCGAGTCTTTTTTGATTGAGTGAAATCTTCTTGTTCATTGTCTTCTTTATACTTTTGATCATTTTCTGTAGGTAAAACAGAATTTTGAGCATTTCAGAGAACTATTATCAACAACTGAATTTCAAGCTATAAGAAAAACTACCATTATAAACAAGGCTGCATATAATACAAATCATATATATGGCTTTACTTCGCACAAATCAAATTGTAAAATAAATTACTCACTTGACTACTTGACTATTCATATATACACAACCAATACCATGTCACTTCCTAAATAACTTACCACTTAAAAGATATTATCATAAGAGATAAATCAAGCGCCAATTGGAAAAACAATGAAAATTATAGGGTGTATACTTTATCAACAAGTTAGTTACTTTACCCTTATTTTTTTGGGTGGCAACATTTAAATCAGTGGTAAATCAATGATAACCAAGTAGTTATAATGATAAAGAGATTATTAAGAAGAGATCTTTTATTATTTATTTTTTTGATTGCTACCGGCTTTCGTCCTTTTATTCAACTCAATTTTGCTATTTTTTCTCTTTCCAATTTAAAATTTATCATTTTTGGAATATTTTATTACATTTTAAAATTATTGTCACTTATAAGAGGGAATAATTCGTACAATTGTTTTATGAATCTTAAGAGTTAATTTGTTGTAACTTAGGAAGCATAAAATTTTAACTTCAGTTAAATGGTTTAAAATTTGAATAATAGACAAAGAACTTACAGTGTACATATAATTATTTATGTAAATATCACATATGAGGTTGTCCTCATTCGTATATGTTTAAAAAAAATGAAACTTTAAATTATTTATGTAAATATCACACACTCAAAATAAATCGTGGTGAACTTACCAGTCTAAGGAAGTCATTGTGCTGAGCTTCTTCTGCATCAATCGTTCGATCTAAATTGTACTTCGAAGTATTACTGTCATAAAGAGAACATATTTTTCAACAACCAAAAAAAAAGGGAAAAAATGAAAGAAAGAAAGAGAAATCAGTTTCATTAAATTGTATAATTCAATTTTTGTTAAGTAATATCAGTAGTGCCTTATACTAAATTAACGTTAGGTAGCTGCAAAATGAGAGTTGTAGAAATTAGAAAACAAGAAATGAATCAAACGAGAAAATTCAGATTTAAGGAATAGTCTAACCAAAGTATAAACTTTAAATATTTATTTTTTTATTAATCAAATATAAAGATAAAAAATAACTCATTTATGCAATGAATACAGTTAGTTCGCTAGATGCCTTCTTTTAGTGACTTTCTCCTACAATTAACATGAAAAAAACTTTGAGACAACAATCTTGTTGTACCAAAATTTTGATTCAACTTGCTTTAACTTGTTCCATGTGTGATACATGGCAAAACTTTGTACACTTTCTAATTTTTGATACATGCACTACTTTGCTCCAACCAAGTCAAGCAAAACAAAGAACCTAAAAGTTCGTATCAGCATCAATGACCGACATAATCATTCAATTTCATAAAATAGTACTTTGCCATACAGAATTGATAATACTACAATAAAGCCCCTGGGCTGCTCCTATCAGAATCTTCAGTCTCGTATTCCATGACAGCGGTTGAGGGTCAGTTCCTAACTCTATTTACAACATGCTGCAAAACCTTAATACGCATATTGCAATTTGCAATAGAAACACATAACAGAAAAAATAAATGTTATCACACAGTCATTTTGCTTGTTACAAACAAAGATGCGTTTGTGTGTTTGCTATTATACCCATTTGTTCCAACCTTTTAAATTCAATTTCGAAGTAAAGAGGTACAAGAATAAATTGTTGTGTTAAACTAATACAGTATTCTAACATGTAATTATATTTCTTAATAGATCAAACGTAAAAGGAATGATGATGATGAGGAGGAAACTCACTTCTAAATAAATGATCTTCTAAGCTTCCATTTGCCATGTATTCATAAACGGTAAGCAGTTCTCTGTCATTCATGCAATATCCCAAGAGTTTGAGCAAGTTTGGATGTGATATTCTTCCAAAAAAATTTATTTCAGCCTACACACCACAATAAATGAATCATCTTATAAGAAACTGCAAAGAAATAATGATTAGATCAATTCAATACACTAACTAACATGTCTAACTGCACATCCATCTCTGTTCAATAATAAACCACCAGAGCAACCACTGACCATCACTCTGCTACTATCCAAACTGCACATAAACTACTGTGCCTGCATTGCCTACCGCATTCACATCCTCTTATCCCTACTTGTCTTACCCACTTCAAAATCCCCCTCGCCTAAACACCACCTATTACTCAAAACAGCCAGCATCTCCTTCGGCAATCACAAGCATCACCAAACAAATACGCTACCTCCTATTACCAAAAACCACGAAACCAATCGACTCACCTCAATCGCATATTCTAATTTTAGAATTACCTCACCTCGAACTCGAACACTAGACTTCAATCACTTTACCAGCTCACTGCCTACTGTCCCTCGTCACTACAGTTTTATCGCCTCCACCAACAATGATTTCCAAATCGCGAGTTCCTAATTCACTGAGACCAACTACACGTGACCAACCCACCAGTGACTGAAATCCCCAAATCAAATTCAACGCATCGAATCCCCTAGAATCCGCAACTGAATTTGAGAATTGCTTACGAGAGCCGATTTTGATTTGGCTTTGAGATTTGCTTTTGAATTCGAATCGAGACATGAGTTTATAAATTGACATTAGATTTCATTTGATTTGAAGTCGTTCAATTTGATTTGAAGTTGTTCAATTGAACGAATATAAAGTTCCTTTTGTTTTCTTCTTAACGGGTTACGGGGGAAGTGGAGGGATAAATGAAAGCTAAGCGGGAAATGAAAAGTTAAGGGGAGGGAAAATGAAAGTTGGAGTAGCAAACCGATGGAAAATGAATGCAAACTAATGTAGTTGCATCGGTTGAATTTAAAACCGATGCGACTAAAACTATTTGCACGTAAAAATTGCATCGGTTGTTGGTGACAACTGATGCAAATTTGATTTTTATTACCTATTGCTTTTCACGTACCAATTACATCGGTTATTAAGATGGAACTGATGCAAATAGTTCTATTTGCATCAGTTTTTACTTCTACTGATGCAAATGAGGCGAAGCAATATGCACTTTTTGTACTAGTGACAATAAATAAATCAATCACAGACACAAATTATTACAATAATAAGCAGCGGGAACAAATGAATAGTAGTTCATGAACCTACTATATATATACAACAGAGTTAAAACAAGATACAATAGAAGCCTCGAAGATATAGAAGTCTCAATACAATAGTCAAATAACAAAACTGAATATATCATTGGAGCCAACTGAACAACTGGAAGCTGAATAGATATAGATGGATCTTCAAGCGAAGCTCCAACTCCAAAGGTGAGTCAATACTGTGACACTCAGTCTGACTCGAGCGTAAAGAAAAACACAAAACACTCGAGTCGGGATTAACATTCTTATATTAATAAATCCAACTCAAATGAAATATCAACTGAAATACAAGTAACTCAAAGGATGTTTGGGATAATCATCCTCTAAGGATCCGTGGAACTATCTACTATGTAGTAATATACGCTATTATAATATGTCTATAGTAAAGTAAAAGTATCAAAATAGCGTTAAGGCGTTACCCATATCCCCCTCAGCACATTTTATATATTCCCATATTCTATACAGTACCGTAATTCCTTTGTAAACTGGAGGGCTTTCAGAGGGCACTCCATAGGTATGGTACAAAACAAACTCGTAGAAGGCGCAATAGGGCATGTGAACACGGCACACAAGGAGATGCCATGGTAGATATACCAATTGCACTCCCGGACTGGTGGTAACGCATATCAGCTACTACCGCCCACCTCGGACCCACTCCCATATCAAAATCGAGGGGTGGCCACCAAACCAAATCACAAAAGCAATATAATGGTATCAAAGAAATATGCCCGATAGGAGGAATGATCTCACTTGGCCCGGTATAGCTCCTGATTTTAGTCACATCTAGAGTCAGGGTCACGTCATACCATATAGAATCATCGCCAAACCATCCTACTTTATTTCTGGAATATCCACCACGTACACAGTTGTTAAAGTGGTTTTCGGTATTGGCAGAGAGTATGACAATATCCGATCCCAGTCTCTTTAACAACCAAACGTTATTATAACACCATGGTCATTTCAAAATATCATATTCATATCAAAACCATATCAAATTCGATATCATTATTCACTTTAAATAATATTCATTTCCAGAATCGTAACATTTTCAAAAATTATAACCATTTCGAAATCATAACACTTTTGAAATCATAGCACTTAAGAATTCATAACACTTTGGAAATCATAACACTTTGAAATCATAACACTTCGAAAATTCATAGCACTTCCACTCAAACAGTTTCGATATTAAAATAGTATATATAATAAAATAGTTTATATAATAAAATAGTTTATAAATAAATAATTAGTATATGGAAAGTAGTTAAAAGTTAGAATAGTTTATATTTAATTAATTTATAAAGTAAAATATTAAAATAGTTTTTAAATATATTTTTAAATACTTAATATAATAATATAGTTTCCTCAAATTTCACGAATCGATTCAAACCAATTCAAATTTCCAAAAATTCAATTTAATTCATTCTCAATTCATCAATTCCAATTCAATTCAGTTTCTAAATAAACTATTTCAATTTCAATAGATTTTGAAGCCTAAATTCATTTACGATTTATATAAACAATATATTCTCTTCAATTAATTTACTTGAAATATTCCTTAAATCACTTTAAATAAAAATCAAGTCATAAACCATATCTTTAAAATCTCAAATTTTACAAGTTCAAATCGATTTTATTCAAGAAAAATTCAAATAAATTTCAAATTTTATTTCTATCTCTCTTTCCAACTTAATTTATTAAAATTATTATAAAACCTATATTAAAGATATAATATCTAAAAATCAATATTTATTTAAAACCACATATATTCCTTTTCAAAACCTTGTGAATCACTTTCAATATATATATATATATATATAGATCAACGGTGCCTGTATATAATTTTCTATCCTATGGTCAAGTGATACAGATATTTATCATTTCAATCCGCAATTTAAATATATACGGGTATATATCCTTTCAACCCGCAATCCCAAATTCAATTCCAAATGAAAATCGCTTGGGTTTATCATTTCAACCCATAACGATTTTCTCATATTCTACAAGATCGTTCGGGTATGTATCATTTCAACCCATAGGGAATTCTATACTAACAGGGAACTAGCAGAATGAGAACAGCTATGAATATAGTACAACATATCGATAACAGACATATATCATCAATAACAGAAAAATATAAATAACAGATAATGGTGTCAGATGTCATAAGTGAACAGATACAGATAATGACAGATATATAACAATTAAATAACTAACAGTAGCATATTTCAATTGTCATTTCAATTGAAATCAAATTTAATAAATATAAAAACGTTAATCTTGAGTGATTGCTCACCTTTGAGGCTAGATAGATTTGCCAAAGAATTTAGCTACGGATTCAGGCATGAATCTCAAAGTAGGGCAAGATTGAACTCGAATCGACGAACGAAGTTGAAAGCTTGAAACCGACGAAATCAAATCAAACTAGATTGACGAAGATCAACGATATAAGTGAACATATATATATATATAACTATATATATACAAAATAAGTTATATAATTATATACCATGTAAAAAATCAGATAATTAACCAACACAGCCGATACAAAGTAACAACTATATATATATATATATTTATATACATACAAGTGTAGACTACAAGAGATTTATATATTACATAAATATTTTTATTTCAAAACATTATTATACGTAAAATATACTACACACAAATATATGGACACAAGCAGGTATAAACATCCAATAATTTATACTTTCGAAACCGCATAGATGTATTTTAATAGGTATATAACTTCTGACAAATTGAACAAAATATATGATATACGTATATTTAAACATATAATATATCTCTATTCAAAAATTCTATCAACATATACATATATATATATTTGTGAACTAATATATAAACTACATCATAACCTTACATATATTATGCGTATTTTTTTTCCAAACCAATATAAAACCCATATATTAATTATATAAACTTTCCCTTCAGCCGAGACAAGACAACTACTATACATATACTTTAAGCATAGATAGTACTGCGTCTATGATATAATACGTGCTATAACTCATAGGTAATATATACCTATAATATGGTAAACGAGAAGAAAGTTGACAGCACAATACATATAAACTTGTATTTTCTTTGATATGAACTTGAATTATATAACATACTTCCCAAACACACAGAGCACGCAATTTGTTTTGTAACTGTTTATATATATACAAACTTAAAAGACTTGTATACCTTTAAAACAAAAACAGACTTTATATAACTGTATATATATATATATATATTTAAATATCACTTGATACTTATAAACGGTACATATATATAACTACAAAAATGTTGATATTTTAAACATACATATACAAACTAAACTTTAAAGTATAAAACTGTAAACAACAAATTTACTGAAATCATATATATAATTACTATCATAATATAAATCCTTTTATATAGTCTAAAATATATATGTATATAGATTAAAATAAAGTATACATAATTCTTTTAAAATATAATACATGGTACTAAAGTTTTACAGCACATAACTCATATGCAACGTGCAATCATATATATAATATAAGAATTTAAAACTTAGATATATAGACCCACAAATCATTTAACTCATGTATGCAAGCTATATATATACATACGAACAACAACTTATATATATATAAACAAACTTGTATATACCTTATAGCATGCAGCCATGGTGGGAAGGGGAAATAGGTGAGGCTCTTGGGCAGGCAAGGGTCGCGTGAGGGAAGAAGTGGACGGTGGTGGGAGGCACAGGCGTTGTCAGGTGTGTGTATTCGGCCTTATGGTGGTGCTCGGCGTGGAGGATGGGTCGGGTTGTTGAAGTGATCGGCCTGGGGTGAGGAGGAACGGCGAATAATGGTGGGTTTCACGGAAGGTCGGTGGGGTCGAGGTGGCTTGTGTGGTGGCACTTGCTGGTGGAAGTGGGTGAGTTGGCGTGGTGGTTGCTGCCGCATTGGAGGCGGGTTAGGGTCGGGATGGAATGGAGGAGTGGTGGGTTAAACTAAATATGAACAAGATATGTTTATATCTTACAAAAATTTTATATTGTTCTCTGGCCAGTACAAAAGAAAAGGAGAAAGAAAAAGAGTGGAAGGGATGGTTGCATGGAGAGAAGGAGAAGCAGGGAAAAGTTGAAGTGAAAGAAAGTGAACAGACTTTATAATATACAACCATATTATATAATATATTTTGGTTTATATGCACAAATTGAAAAGACTTAAGTAGAAAGATACGAACCAAAACTGAAATGAACCAGCAAATGTTATAAAGTGAACAGTAAATATTAAGTCACGAGTGAAAATTTCAGAAAATATTAAATGCAAATAGCTGTTGGATGTGAGCAGGTAAAAAGATGAAAAGATAGATGGAAACAAAGGTTTTAAAACGGGTACCGATACGGTCCAACGTTTTAAAGTGCTGTGTACCAGACTTCAAAACACAGAATTGAATATACCGCAGAGATCAGCATGACGAGATGATCAAAACGGTATACAGATATCAGTAATACGACCGAACTATCAAAAGTCGATATCGGTACCGAAAATGCTGCAAATCTTGTCGAAAATAAGATAAACGAAGCAATACGGTTCAAATTTGAAGAAATGAAATATGACGTCTCACTCAGATGATTGTTTACAAATTTATTATATAAAAATATTCAGGTTTGGAAAACATTTTTATCATCACTTTTTAACTGATTTGAATTGAAATAAAATTACACTAGAAAATAAACTTCCATATTATCAGATGAAAATTTACCATTTGCTATGTTTAGATAGATGTATTCCAAATATCAAATTTTTATTTTCAAATTCAATTTTTTAAAATTTCACAAAATTTCAGTTAAATACGTTATTAAAACATTTAAAATTTTCAGGTCGTTACAGAGTTAACCTACCAGAGAAGCTATCGGGGGTGCATAACGTATTTCACGTTTCACATCTTCACGAACATGTGCACGATCCATCCGTAGTTGTCCAGCTTGCTTTGTTTGAAGAGATGGATGTTGAGCCCAATCAAACTGTTGAGAGGAAGCCGCTTCGTATAGTAGGCAGAAGCATGAAGCAGCTTAGAAGGAATGTTGTAAATCTCGTCAAAGTTCAGTGGAGCGAAGATGATTGAGATTGTACTTGGGAAACGAAAGAGAGTATCCATGCTTCTAATCCTGAATTGCTAATGCTGGGTATGTAGTCCATTGCCCAAATCTATTTTTATCTTCCTAGTTATGTTTTTATTCTCTTATTCCGTTCTTTTCGAGGATGAAAAGTTTGGAGTGGGGGAGATTGTAACGACCTTGATTTTCAACGTTTTAAATTAGAATTTAACGAAGATTTTAAAATAAAATTTATTTTTAAAAATAAATAATTGACAACGAAAACTATATATTTGGAACGCATCCATTGAAATAAGACTTATTTTGCGTCAAAATTCGTCCAAAACTCGGTCAACATAAATTTTTAGTGCGTATTATCAAAACTTATAGTATTAATATTTTTACATAGAAATGATATAGAAAATTTTCTGATTAGAACGTCAAATTTCGTTCCGTCCAATTCCAACCTTTGTAGCTCCGTTTATATAGAATTGCCGTTGTCGTTCCATTTCGAAGCGGTAACAGTGGCGACAGATGAAATTTTGCTACCAACGTCGTAGCACAGATTTAACTACATCGTTGGATTCGTCTCATCGCGCTGGTCTCTGCAGTATATTTGTTTTCATGTTTTGGCTTCCATTGCAAAATGCTAAATGGTTGAAATATTGGTACGTGACTGTGCCCAGAGTCATCATTACACGTTCTTTTCACAGCCAACAATTTCTTTTCAGCCTGCATATTCTTTGCGTACACAAACCAAATTATTAAATGTTGCATTTAATGAGCCTAGTCACTCCCTTCTTCTATTTATATGTGCCTTCCCCTCATCCCACTTCGTTTGCAAATTGAAATTGCTGGAGAAAAATTACCATGTTATATATATATATATATATAACTTTGCATATATATCACGTAACACTCCCATATTTTTCTCCCTTCCACTCCAACCTTGCTTCCTCCAGCCGCTACCACCCTTTCGTCCCCACTGCCGACCACCCAGCTCGGCCCTCACACACCTGGGCCCACCTCCCACGCCCGCCCTCTCTTCCCAAAGCCGTCTCTACCTGTTCTGCCACCCTACCCTCCACCCTTCGGCCACCCGACCCCAAGTCCTTCACCGTATCCTCCCCAACCGCCACTTGCTACCAGCCTCACCCGAGCCTGCCTTGGCCTGCTCCCCTCCGCCTCCTCCTACTGCCGAAGAGCCCACACCACCCTCCGCCTCCCGTCCCCGAACTCCCGCCATCTCTCCCTGCACCCACCTTCACCCAGCCTACCACCAAACCCGGCTAACCCCTGTACTAACCCCAGCCTGCCCACTCGCCTCCATCGAACCCCACTCCAGCTACCTTCAGCCCAACCACCTTCATATGGGTTGCAATGATAAATACCCAAATTAAATCACTTGGCCTAGGATAGAAAATTAAATAATAAACACCGATTGGTCAATTGAAATTTATTTTGGATATTTAATATTTAATTTTAAAATTAAGAAATAATTTGGAAATTTAATGTGAGTCTATAATTTAAATTTCATTGAAGTTAATATTAAATTTTCGAAATCTATTAAGTTAATTTAGATTTAAAAATGAAAGATTAATTGAACTATTTTTAATTATGAAATTAAATTAATAATGGTTATGTTAAAGGTTAACGATTTAAAAACTCATTAAGTTGATTATTTGGAATTTGATGAAGT
Source organism: Allium fistulosum (assembly GCA_030737815.1). Classification (NCBI taxonomy): domain Eukaryota; kingdom Viridiplantae; phylum Streptophyta; class Magnoliopsida; order Asparagales; family Amaryllidaceae; genus Allium; species Allium fistulosum. The sequence continues at coordinate 449,344,957 of CM060903.1, forward strand.
GTTAATATTATATATGTAATTAAATTTTAAATGAGGATGTAATTTAATTGTAATTTGATTTGATTGAATTAAAATATAATAATTAATTTTGAAGATAAAGATTTGAAAAAAAAAAATCTTTAATTGATTTAAAAATCTAATGGTTAAATTTTTGAATTAAAGACTAATTAAATGTGTTTAAGTAAGTTAATTTCCGAAGTTTAATCAAATTAAATATTTAATTGTAAATCTTTTATATTTTAAGACTTAATTAACTCGGTTAATTTGAAAAGTTATTAAATTTGGATAATTTAGTTAAAATGAATTATTTGTTTAAAATTGAATTTTTGGACTTTAAATCCAAATTTGTTGAAGTCAAAATAAAATATCCAATCGGTGTGAAAATGACGTTAGTTATTAGAGAGACCGGGGCTGGATATGGGCATATTCTCTGTCGATACCGGAACCACTTTAATTATTGTGTGCATGGAGTGATGATCCAGAACGAAGTGGTTGGATTTGGCGTACGTTTGCTGGATTTGAAAAAAGAGAACGATGATGGATTCATCCAGCACTTGTGCCAATTTGAAATGACTAAAACAGGACGGCTTGACAGGGCCAAGTGAGCTAGCTACCCCGAGCGGACGCACTTCTTCGTTTGAATATCAATATTTCGGCTGTTATTGGTGATCACCCTTCATTCATGGGAGTGTTGGACGCGGTGGGCGGTCATGACTATGATGCGTTACCACTAGGTGTACGACACGAACTGGTAGTATCCTACCTTGGGCATTGCCTCGCGTGCCTCATGTGCGTTACACTTGGTATCGGAGTTGAAGGTTAAGCGAGAACCTTGGCACTGATGGGGTAAACTTGTTAGAAATAGGGTAAGCGACACCGTAGAATGAGTTTGAGTGTATTATATATCAAAGTGCATATTTATTAGTGCTATAAGATGTTTTATATTGTGTTGATTGGTCTGTTGAGTGGCTTGTGAATTCTTGTCGACGCGCTTGATCAACGTTGTTGATAGGGGTTTCTAAACACTTGTACAAGGCCAACCGACACAATATTGTTTTCAAATTGGGTAAATGGAATAATTTTACCTAGAATTATATTTTATATATAAATGAATAATTTCTAAAAATTACTATATTGATTTATGAAGTGTTAGGAAATGATAATATTCGATTATTATCATTTTTTGATTGATTATGTATGCTCGACTAGTTTATGAGAATTTTTGCCTTTTTACTACATGGGTTAGGTAGACAGTAATTTTAGGGAACATTGAAACAAACACCTTGTGAATTCAGTTTCACAATTTGGACTATAAGGCATTCGGAGTTAGTATTGGACAGAAATTTAATTTTTAATAAGAATTTTTATTATGGTAAACATGGATAAACAATTGTGAAATGTTCTTATTTAAGAAAGTGAAACATTATAAGTATAATTTATAAATAAAAAGGATTTTAAGCTAAAAATTTGAGAACTTAAAATCTCGATGTTTTGGAGATCGTTTTTCAAAGTTTTGGAAAAGTAATAATGTTAGTATTACTTTAAAGAATTTGTGTGTAGAAATATTTTTTTAAATTTTTTTTGAAAGAGATAGGTAACACTAAACTCACTTTAGACGCTAGAAAATAACTTTGGGGATGACTTCAGCATCATCATTGTTCATTTTCGAGTTTCTAAGTGATGGATTGCTAGCAAAGTAATTTTCTATAGTAGTTTTGTTTTAAATTGTTTGGCAAAATAAATTTTTAGTTAAATACCGAGACATGATTTGATATCATAAAGTTATAAATATTTTTATTTCAAATTTCTTTGAAATAAAACCCAGGTGTTTAGTTGTAACGACCCCATTTTTCGACCCTTGAATGTCGACACTAAATACATCCACGGTATTCGTGTGTTAAGCACCTAAGTTTTAGAAAGATAAAAAGTTAGGGTAACAAAAAATGATGAACACAACATCAGAATCTCACAACAGAACACAAAAATATAATATCAAAGGAACAATACAATGGCTTACTCTGAATACAAAAATATCAGAGTTATTAAAACCTAAGTACTATCATTAGCCCGGACAATTATTACTTCATGTCCATACAATGCTAATATATTCAATAAGAAATGCAGTGGAAATAAGAATACTACGGAAGGTAATCATCCAGCTCTTCTGCATAAGCTCCAAAGTGACCCGAGCATTATATGAAAATAACACCCGTATTAGTATGGTAAACTGGTGTGAGAAACTCAAGTAATAAGAGTGACAAATAATAGCACCTTTTTGAGACCGTACGGATTACCGTAATGGTTTTCCCCTCAAATTAAACCAACTATTCATTAAGTTTAACATATACTGATATGATAGATAATGTCTAGAGTGTAGGACATAAATCATATCAAATAGTTGTTGTGTGAACGTCACAACAATAATAAGTATATAATTCATACCACTAAGGCGCATTCATATAGGTCTAAGGATTTCCGTGGAGTTCTCCTCGGATCTAGCCGAATTCAAACTCCATGACGAGGATAAGAAACTTCCTTTCGAGCATCGTATATCTCTAGATGGGATGTACTCTAAGGAAAACAAAACTGGCCTAATGATGAACTGTGTGGCACCAAGTATCAAAAACTCCCGTGCACAACATATCGATAAGCATAATCTAGATCTGGAGTTGATATACCCTCATGGGTAAGCTAAACCCGAGATTATGCATCCTTCTTCAGTTTTAGTCATTTCAGATGTCGAGGCTACGTCCATCATCTCTCACTTGAGTCTTCATCACTCGAACAACACATGAATCCCCAATTAGATTCCTTCATCTCGAATAGATCATGAATCACTACATGGATTCAAGCATCTCGAACATATCTTGAACCTCCACATAGGTTTTCAATATAAATCCTCCAAGGAATTCTGATGCTGCCCTCTCTCTTGAAATACTTCTCAAGATAGACGATCCCTTATGATAGCATCATTCAAAATGTTAACGCTGACCTTTCCCTGGGATTTAACCTTAGGATAGACAGTTCAACTCCATAACATTCCACTTCACAACCGCTTCTAGAACATAGATCGCGTATATGGTTTTGGAGTGATTTCGGGTTTTGAGTCATCATATATAAGTACACTATTATCGTTTACCGGACTCTCCAAAACCAATCGATGAATTCCCAGTTAACTCAATTTCGATTCTCTTAGAAATAAGCGAAAGCTAGAGACGCATCATACCAGTACTCCTCCTTGGGGTTTCTTATTAGTATGGAATCATGAAGCCTTGCGGTAACTTCTTAAGTCAATATTTGGTCAAGTTCGATAATCGACTAATCGATTATCTAGTCAAAACAATTGCTTATAAAAATCATGATTTGCACGCTTAACTCATTTTCGACATTCCAACAAAACTATTTCTTGTCCAAGAGTGAAGCTAGGTAAGTTTGAGCACTGGTTGAATCAAGCCTTGCCTAGACAATTCATTCTTGAATCTCACAAATAGATAAGTCTACTTCGTCGGCTTTTAGTGTTAAGTATAGTATTAATGATTTCCATACACAATAAGAAATTGACACGATTAACACATTTTCGACATTTTCCGACTTACTATTTCTCGGTCAAGAGGGAAGCTTAGCAAGTTAGAGCTCTATTGCTCTCTCCATACTCAACATCAATCTTAAATCTCATAAATAGATAAGACTTACTTCCCCGACTTTTAGAGTTAAGCATAGTTGCTTACATTTCAAACAAGTAATCAAATAATTAACCATTTGGCTGCTAAGTAATTCTAACCCCTTTTCAAAAACATTTGTTTATACTTCTAAAATACATGAAAATACTTATAATAGGTTTTAAACATTTATCCAAAATATTACTTGAAAATAACAACTTTACCATTTTTCTTAAAACTTGAAAACGACGTGTTTTAAACAAAATATTCTCCTTTAAAAATTCACAATTATTTCTTAAAAATTCATAAATATCTCAAACCACTTTTGAAATACTCAAATAAAAGTTAGTAAACACGTGTAAAAAGAATGAAACAAAATAATTAAATTTAAATATCTTTTCAAATCTTTTAAAGTCCAAAATAAATTCTGAACGGGGCAGTTTTGCACAAGCGAATTTTTGGTCGCTTTCTAGATATTACTTAACTTTTTACTATTTAAGCTTTTGACAGCAATAAACATATATATAAAACAATATAAATATGGCATGAAACTTCTAAGGATCTCCCTACAAAGTTCCATATAAATTGCCAAAAACAAGGCAATTCCCAACTACATCTATAGCGACTATCAATATAAATGCACTTCTAAATCGAGTCGTATTGCAACATATGTGCTTTGTTCCAAGACCTTGCTAAATGTCATACAAATCTATTGAAGTTCGTTCAAGTCCATTAAGTTCACAAATATGTTACTTGTTTTCAAAGCAATGATCAAAACCATTGTTTTCAACATATGTCCAAGTTAATTTAAGCAACTTTATCAAAACAAAACACAAGCATATATAGGTTATATTTTCAATCCAAGTGGTGGGTTAGCTCACCTTGTATCCAACAAATAACCAAGATCTAAGAACCAAAGTCCAAACCCCACCTTGCTACATCCTTTCCTTCCCTTGCTTCCTTGCTTCATCTTGCTCCAAGCCCTCCCTCTACCTCACAATGTCACAGCCTATGGGTGGTGGAAGAGTACGACTTTGCTTTTTCAACATCTAATTAGGTAGAAGGTTTTGTTATGTGGTATTAAGGTCTCACTCCAAATTTGAGGTGATTTGGAATTGAGATGCAAATAATTTGCTTTAGGAATTTTAAGATGATGAAGAAGATGAAGACGACATTGATTTTTAATTCTAAGCTTTGTAAATATTTGTGATTATTTCCTAAGGGTGCACCCCTCCTTATATGGGCTTAGGAATGTGATGGGCAAAGACCAAAAACTTCTCAAACCCTCCTAACATTAATTACTTTTATCATGTCAACTTTACACCACATAGCTTAACTTTTAAGTATTTCTATATTTGCTCATTTCCTAAATATCTAAGATGACATCACCCATGATATACTCCATAAATTTTATTTCCATAAATGGAAAAAAGTTTTTATTTCATTAAATTGATTTCCTAAGCAAATAATTTTATGCAAAAAAAAATCTAAAGAACTTCTGACGGTTAAAAAGGTGTTTATCAATAAAACAATTTTCGTTCACATTATCGATATTTTTCCAAAGAATATATTTTTGTAAACAATTTTCATAAACAAGTTTCTTATCATTTTCTATTAATTAAATGATACTTAACAAGGTTATAAAATCATATTTATAACATTTAATTATGTTTCAAAACATTACGATATTCGAAGACGAAGTGTTCGGATTTCAGGACCGCTACATTCTCTCCCACTTAGAAAATTTCATCCTCGAAATTAAAACAAGAACGATAATCAAAGTAGACAGGGGAAATAAGAGATATATATATATATATAGTACTGCTGAAACTATATGCAAACTAAACTGCAAACTAAAATGCCAACTAAGCGACTCCACCTCAAGCGGTGTGTACACTACAAAAGATATACGATACTAAAATAAAATGGAAATCCTAGTTTATAAGCAACTCTGGGTAGAAATCCTTCAAACCGCCCTCTGTCTTCTTGGTACCACCCCGAGCATCCTTGTCGTTGGCACTTCTAACCTTAACAAACTAAAAAGCACTCAAATACTCAAATAGTATTCACAATTACTAGCAACCAATGCTCATGATTCGCTCAAGTTCAAACTCTCCCATCATCCAAGGATGATAAATAATCTACTAAGCACACCTTATGTTCAACAACCTCAGGTCATTACTGTAACGACCCGCTATTTTGGACCATTTAAATCGACAATAAATCCACACATGTTGGACTTGAATAATTCAAAATATCATATTGTTATTTAAATTTGGCAAACTCGTCATATACAGTAAATAAATCAATCACAGAATCACAGTCACAGAGTAATACAATAATGCGCAGCGGAATAGATAAAATAGTAGTTCATGAAGCTACTATATAAACATCAGAGTTAGAAATAAAATACAACAGAATATCTCAAATGTAGTGAAGTCTCCAGTACAACAGATGACTTCTCTGGACAAATCAACTAGAAGAGCTGAAAGCAGAGGCGATAGTTGGATCTCCAAAGGAAGCTCCAAACTCCAAGGGTGAGTCTCAAATGCTGTATCACTCGGTCTGACCCGAGCGTAAAGCAAAACACAAAACACTCGAGTTAGGATTAACATTCTTATATCAATAAATCCAACTCAAGTGAAATACAAGTAACTTAAAGGATGTTTGGGATAACCATCCTCTAAGGATCTTCGGAACTATCTACAAGGTGGAAATATACACTATAACACCGTGGTCATTCCAAATTAATTTATCCTTCAAAACCAAAATATCATTTCATTTCAAATATATCTATTTTCCAAAATAGTATATATATAGGTGAAATAATTTAAAAGTAAAGTATTTAAAATTTCCTCAAGTCTCACAAATCAATTCACATCCACCCAAATTCCAAATTCAAATTTATTCAAAGCTCAATTCATCAATTCAATTTAGTTTTAAATATACCATTTAAATTTTCAATATATTTCATAGCTTTAATACTCAACATTTTCAAAGTTAAATTTAACAGTTTCATATAGCTCTTGATTTAACTTCATTATTATTTAATCAGGGAATATTCACTTCATAAATTCAATATCATCTAACTAGCCTTAAATTTCATTTTACTAAATATTTCCTTAAATTTATTTAAACAAGAAATATTCATTAAATTATTTTAACTCAAACCCAAGTTATAAATCATATCTTAAATCTCAATTTCAATAAGTTTCAAATCGGTTTAATTAAATAAAATTCTTTAATGAATGCAATTTCAACTAAAATCAAATTATCTTCCTAACCTTAACTTATTCAATTATCACCAAATTATATTTTGAAATATAAATTTCAATACTTAACCATATTATATGTATTAAATCAATCTTAATTAAATTAAATATTATTATTAAATCCATATATATCATTACCATTTATATAAAATAAATTAAGAATCAACATTTATTAAAACCATATATTTCTTTCCAAAACCATAAAATTTATTTACAAAATATTTATTAAAACCAACGGTGTCTTTATATATATACCTATCATATGGTTAAGTGATACGGATATTTATCATTTCAATCCATAATTTAAATATATACGGGTAGATATCATTTCCACCCGTAATCCCAATTTCAATTCAAATGAAAATCGCTTGGGTTTATCATTTCAACCCATAACGATTTTCTCCTATTCTAAAGTCCATTCGGGTATGTATCATTTCAACCCATAGTGAATTCTATACTAACAGGGAACTTGCAGAGTGATAACAGATAATATAAAATACAACAACAGGCATATATCATAAATAACAATAAAATATAAACAACATGATATGGTGTCATATCCCACAGGTGAACAGTTACAGCTAATAGTATATATAACAATTTAAATAACTACAGCAGCATATTTCAATTGTCATTTCAATTGAAATCAAATTTAATAAATATAAGAACGTTAAATCGTGAGTGATTGCTCACCTTCCGAGGCTAGATAGAATAGGCAATGAAATAAGTTACGAATCCAAGCACGAATTTCAAAACAAGCCAAGATTGAACTCGAATCGACGAACGAAGCTGATAAATAGGTATTGACGAAATCAAATTAGAACTAGGTCGATGAAGATAAATGATATACATGAACTTATATATAACTATATAACTATATATATATATATATATAAAGTCATATTCTAAATTTAAACACATATTAAATTAAATAAATAAATATATTTCAAAATCATTGGTTTAAATTGAACAAATATGAAAAATCAAATCTATATACATAATATAAAATTGAAATAAATACTTATATATATACTTAAAAAAATGCAAAATACTTACATATATAATGTATTTAACTTGAATATATATATATATATACACACACTAAATAATCAATTCAAACATATCTCAAAATTAATACTTAAATTCGAACACACAAACAAGTCCTCAATATAGGTAAATTTTGAAAACTGACTAATGCATGCATATTAATAGTTAAACTCTGTATATACACCGTATACAACTAATTGTATATATATACAAACAACTATACAAAAATTTACTGTACTATCATATAATGTTGTAGCCCTGTATAATATAACACTGATTGCCAGGAATATCCTATATATACTCACATTTAAAAATCCAAACTAAACACAATATTTCTAAAACAATATATATATTTATATACAGAAAAAACAAAGTTTATAACTCGTATAGATAATAGAGTATAATTTATATAAGCTACAGATTTTTAAAACACGCATCAAAACAGAGCATATATATATGTTCCACTATTTTTTTAAACTGATATGCAACTTGTATACATAGTAAATTTATAGAAGATAAACATATTTTTATAACAAACACAGTATATTATTACATACATATAAACTCGTGAAAAAAAATAAATGAGGTAACATAACTTATAGAAACCTTTATATAACTTTATATTGTATTGAAAAATTTTAAAACACGTATACAAAGCAACTCATTTTTTTTCTCTCGTACAAATCGTGTGTATATGCATATCAACAGACCTTATACTTTATATATATAAAGTAATATAGCTTAAATATATACTGTTTCTACTCAAGGCAACACAAACGAATGAACTGGAAAAAAACATATATACATATGGATTATAAACAACAATACGTGCTGATTCCATTTATACAAACATATATATTTAAGTCAGACCTTAATCACAATACATGCTAAAGTATATTTATAAACAGTGAAAAAAAATTATATATACAACGTGTATATACAAAACAACAAAAGAACAAGTTGTTGCTTACCTATATATAGGTATTAACAAATAGGCCGAAGCATTGATGGAAGATGGAGGTGATGGCAAGAGCTGGGGCAGTGGGATGGAAGGCGTTGGGATGGGGAGGTGGTGGAGGAGCATGGGTGAGGGCAAAACAAAACGAGGCTCGGGCTGTTGTTGTTGATGAAGGAAGAGACCAGGTCTGACATGCGGAAGTGGCAGGGTGGTTTGGGCTGAAGTGACTGAACGGAGGGCAAGGGGAAGGATCTGGGAAGATAAGGGAAACGGGTAGGCTGCCCGTGTTCGATGCTAGACACGGAGGAGCATCATGGAGGAGCCACGAACTGTGACCTATCTATGGCAGACGTGGATGTTCTGTAGAGGGGATCGAGTTCGATGGATGTGTTGAAGTGGCAGCGGTGGAGTGTAAGGCTTTGGGGTGCGTGCTGTCTGGAGGAAGGAGGAAGGGAAATGATGGCTGCAAAATTTCGAAGAGAAGGAAGTGAGAACTAGAGGGGAAGAGAAGAGTCAGAAGAATATAAATGCAAACTTTGTATAACGTGTGATCAAATGAAACGTCAAAGAATTTTGAACGAACAAAAATGAATGCAATATCAACGGTCACCCTATGATACAGCTAGAATAATTTATGGCTTCATTGGACATCACGTTTCAATTTTTTTGAAAAGGCAAGATAAATTAAAAGTCACAATTACTGTACCGATACAACGCACAGTTTTATTGTTTTCGTCGCGTACCAGACCTCAAAATACAAAAATAAATATACCGTGGTGATCAGCGCGACGAGACGATCAAAACGGTATACAGATATTAGTGGTATGATCATCCGATCAAAAGTCGATAATCGGTACTGAAAAATGCTGCAAATCTGCCAAAATTAAGATAAACGGAGCAATAGCATTCCAAATTTTGAAAAACAAAAGATGACGACTTACTCAGAAGATGATTTAGAAATTTATTATATAAAAATATTCATGTTTGGAAAACATTTTATTACCATCAAATTTTAACTGATTAAATTGAAATAAAATTTTACAATAAAATAAACCTTCATATTATCTGATGAAAATTTACCATTTGCTATATTAAAATAAACGTATTCCAAATATAAAATTTTATTTCAAAATTCAATCATTTAAAATTTCACAAAAATTCAGTTAAATACGTTATTAAAACCTATCAAAATTTATGGGTCGTTACAATTACTTAGACGATTATTCATGCTACCTCATAACAAATCGAAAAGACATTACCCAAACTCTTCATAAGTTAACATATCATACAAATGTACTAATGCCCGTACGATGTACATATTTCATCCGCACGTAATATCTGTCTGATCACTTACTCGATTACATAAATTTCACTTCCTAACTAGTATAGATCACTTGAACTCTCTAGTGTGGACTCCGATTTGGTTCCTTGATTAGAAATATATGTTCTCCTTGCATAGCCGTATACCATAATAGAAAACATTAGGATCATATCACGAGTCACTATCAAGTGTTCGCCGTCAAGAATTCAGTGTAAAATCCTCGTTTGGGCCGATATAAAGTACCTTGAAAACATGTACTTGAATACTAAATCAAGAACAGTTATGCGAATAAAACGATCTACATGCAACTATGTATTTATCCTATTGGTTTCTTAGTACACCAATTCCTTTTTAATCACATTTATTTATACAAGTAGTATGTCATTCAATACTAAAACCATTTATGAATAATTTCATAAAACATAACTTCAAGTTTGTCCATATTTTATAACTTAAGTTCATACTTATATAATACTCCATTATAACAAAAGAGCATATACTAACATCAATTTATTTACATAACAAGTTTAAACTTGTTTCTTGCTATCTTCTCAATTCAAGTGTTATATAAACTCAACTTTATGTCTTCAAAAACACTTAACTACAAGTTTTATAACAATTCGGAAATTCCTGGCTTTCCAAAATTGCCAGAATTTCATTTTAATTTTAACAAATGAAAACTAAAAGACAACATATCATATCATGATGCACATACTATACTTTCCTAATGCATAGGCTACATGTGTCCATGAAATACTTATCAAGACAACTTTAGAACTAAACACTAGTTTTCATTTCAAATCATTTTGAAATAATATAAACATATAACCTTCGTATATCAAATTATACTTCGGGATTAAATAAAAATCCATTTTACCAAAACAATTTTGTAGCGTCCCACACTTAGAAACTTGACAATGAATGTTGATGATATTGCAGTCATCACCGAAGTCATTTTGAAGCGACAGAAGTGAGTTCAGTACAACAGACCATATTTTTGGTACTTAACCAAAATCATTTTAAATCGGTATCAAATACTTCATTTAATAATAATAAGTATCATGATCTCAATTTTCTAAACAAATTTTCCAAATATTTACTTTCAAATAATAATAATAATATTTTCTTTAAAATCTTGAAAAGCATTTTCAAAAATACAAATTCTCTATTTAAATCCTTTTCGTTTATAAACCACATTTTATAAACTATACTTATATAGAATTACTTTCTTATATAAATATTTTAACAGATATTTATTTCCAAAATATTCTATCTTTCCTTTTAATTACATCTTTTACTAAATTGTTAACTACTAACTCATATTATCACTGAACGCCTTATAGTCAAACCGTGAAACTTAATTTACAGGGTTTCGTTTCAATGTACCTATAATTATCGTCTACCCAACCCATGATATAGAAAGGTAAAACTGCTCATAAATTGGTCGAGCGCAAATCAATAATCAACGAACAATAATCTATGTTCCTAACATGAAGAGGATGATTAAACAATCAAGGTTACAAGATATTAAACTAAGAGAAGCACTAATATCAAACCAAATACGAATAGGTAAACTATAAGCAGATAATATATCCTTAAGAATCTGCTTCCTTTTCTCAACTACAGGAATAGCAAAAACCCTGGGCTGCTCCCCTTTCCTGAGCATAGGACAATCTTTAACAAAATGGCCAAGCTGATGGCAACCGTAACAACCTTTCGGTGCAAACAGGCCCTTAAGCTTTTGGAACTTCTCGATCGGTGCTTTAATCATCTGTCCTTCTCCACCCGACCTGCACTTATTATATAAGTGATCTTCTCACACTTGTAGCAAACTAGGGTGGACATATTCTTTGGCAACTGAAACTTACGCTTGTTGTCCCCAACTGGTGTAGAAATAGACGGCTTTGATCTCAAACCTCAAAACCATTTTCACCAAACCAACAAAAGATCCCATAAAGTGATTAGTCATATCCTGTTGTAACTTAGCACAAATACCTGCAACGAACATCTAATTCTTCTTCAATGGTGTATCGGCCAATCCTAACCCGAACCGAGACAATGCAATGAATCGGATCTCATACTCTACTACAGTCATGGCCCTCTGCTTCAAATCCAAGAAGCTCTGAAATAACAAAGCATTTCCGGCTTCCAGAAAAAACTTCATCTCAAATTCATCTTTAAATTGGGCCTAAGAGAAGTCATTCTCTTGGAGATCAGCTATAATAGACTCCACCATTCCATGGATGCATATGTTAGATGTCGCGACGCTAACTTACGCTTTATTGCGTCATCTAGCTTCATATCTCAAAATATCCTATCACACAATTTGATCCAAGTCTTGACTTCTATAATAGTCTTGTGCCACTAAATCTCTAACCTTCCAGCCTCTCATAATTGCGGTAGAGCAAACCAAAACTCATCTGAGGCCTGACATGCAAGATCTCCTCTATGACATTCATTCTCAGTTCCTCAACTGGTGCAACATTCCTCGGTGCTCGATTCCCTCCATTCGTGACAGTATTACTCCGACTACCTCTAGCATTGGCAGCTCTAGTACTCATAATTCTTACTACCTAATCAAAGAAAAACTACTTTTAGGACACAAAAAGATATAGTTATTTCAAAGGAAGGATTCTAAGAAATAGATATTCCTAAGAAATAATTTTAATGCATAGTTTTCAAATTACAAATATGCTCTCATATGTATAATACATTCGACTTATTCTAGGGTGTCGCTTAGCCTATCTCTAATGAGACATACCCAACCAAAGCCAAGGTGTTTTCTCAACCTTAAGGTTTGATACCAAATGTAATAACCCGACTTTTCGACCATCGAATGTCGACACTAAATACATCCACGATATTTGTGTGCCGAGCACCCAAGTGTTGGAAATACAGAAAGTTAGGGTAAAATAAAATAAAAGAAGAATAGAAAAAAAGGAAGGACACAACATCTGAATCTCACAATGGAACAGTAATATATAATATCAAACGAACATTAGTAAGGGTTACTCTGAGTACAGAAAAATCAGAGTTACTAAAACATAAGTACTATCATCAGTCTGGACAGTAATAACTGCATGTCCTCACAATGCTGCTATTTTCAATATAGAAATGCAGCAGAAACGAGAAAAATATGGAAGGTAATTATCCAGTTCTTCTCCATAAGCTCCAAAGTGTTTGTAAGTAATTACGGTAACATACACGGGCCTGACCCTAGCATTATAAGAAAATAACATCCGCATCAGTCTGGTAAACCAGTGTGAGAAACTCAGGAAATAAGAGTGACATATAATAGCACCTTTTTGAGACCGTATGGATTACCGTAATAATTATCCCCTCAAATTAAACCAACAATACATTATGTTTAACATATAGTGATATGATAGATAATGTCTAAAATGTAGCACATAAATCATATCAAATAGTTGATGTGTGAACGCCACAACAATAGTAGGTATACAATCAATACCGCTAAGACGCGTTTGGATATGTGTAAGGATTTCTGTAGAGCTCTCCTCAGATCTAGCTGAATCCGAACTCCATGACTATAATCAGAGACTTCCTTCCGGTATCGTATATCCCTAGATGGGATATAATCTAAGGTAAATATAACTGGCCCAATGATGAACTGCATGGCACCAAGTATCAAGAACTCCCGTGCACAACATATCGATAAGCATACTCCAAATCTAGAGTTGATATACCCTCATGGGTACTCAAATAATAGTTAGTAGACACTTGTAAAAATAATGAAACAAAATACTTAAATTTAAATATATTTTCAAACCTTTTAAAGTCCAAAATCAAGTCTAAATGGGACAGCTTTGCACAAGTGAAGTTTTGATCATTTTTGAGATGTTACTTAACTTTTTACTATTCAAGATTTTGATAGCAATAAACATACATATAGAATGAAATAAATATGGCTAGAATCCCCTAAGGATTGCTCTACAAAGTTCCATACAAATTGTCAAAAACAAGGCAATTCACAACTGCATCTATAGTGACTATCGCTATAAGTGCACTTTTAAATTCGAGTCATATTCCGACCTATATAAACTACAACCTATGTGATTTGTTCCAAAACCTTGCTAAATGTCATACAAGTATATTCAAGTATGTTTAAATCACACATATGTCACTTGCTTTTCAAAGCAATAATCAAAACCATTGTTTTCAACATATGTCCAAGTTAATTTAAACAACTTTAACAAAACAAAAGACAAGCATATATGGGTTATATTTTCAATCCAAGTGGCGAGTTAGCTCACCTTTTATCCAACAAATAACCAAGATCTAAGAACCAAAGTCCAAACTCCACTTTGCTACCTCATTTCCTTCCCTTGCTTCCTTGCTTCACCGTGCTCGAAGCCACATTTTTACCTCACATTACTCACAGCCTATGGGTGGTGGAAGAGTATGGCTCTGCCTTTTCAACTTCTAATTAGGTAGAAGGTTTTTTTATGTAATAGTAAGGCCTCACTTCAAATTTGAGGTGATTTGGAATTGATTTGCAATTAATTTGCTTTAGGAATTTTAAGATGAAGAAGAAGAAGACAACATTGATTTTGAATTCTAAGCTTTGTAAATATTTATGATTATTTCCTAAGGGTGTACCCCTCCTTATATAGGCTTAGAATTGTGATGGGAAAAGACCAAAAACCCCTCAAAACCCTCCTAACATTAATTACTTCTATCATGTCTACTTTACACCACATAGCTTCACTCCTATGTATTTCCATATTTGCTCATTTCCTAACTATTTAAGATGACATCACCCATGAAATACTCCATAAAGTTTATTTCTGTAAATTGCACAAAGTTTTTATTTCATTAAACTGATTTCCTAAGCAAATAAGTGTATGCAAAAAATCTAAACAACTTCTGACGGTTAAAAAATTATTTATCGATAAAACAATTTTCGGTCACATTATCGATATTTTTCCAAAGAACAAAATTTTTGTAAACAATTTTCAAAAACAAGTTTCTTATCATTTTCTATTAGTTAAATGATGCTTAACAAGGTTATAAATCATATTTATAACACTTAATTATATTTCAAAACCTTACGATATTCGAAGACGAAGTGTTCGAGTTTCAAGGTCGTTAAATTTGAGGTTATTAAGTTTAATTAAGTTGTTATATGGACTCATGTATCCTATGCATTAGGGTAGGTTGGTTGTGCACCTTGTTATAAAAATGGTTCGGTAGTTTCCATTTAGTAAAATAAAAGGGAATTCTCGACAATTTTGGACAATCGAAAATTTCCATGCTAATTAAGGGGTTGAAGCTAAGTTTTTTGATGAGATTTTATGAAAATAAGTTATTGTAACTTATAAATTTAAGAAGATAATAAGTTAAAATAATTTTTAAATTTGTTCAACATCTTGTTTAGTAGAACAAATATGATACTGCATTTATACTCTTAGGATTTAAAAGTGTATTATATGAGTATGAATTCGAGTTAGGAAATGTTAATAACTCAAGATAAGTTTTTATGTAATGCTTTCATGAATTAATTTTAGAAGAAAAAAGAAATTGGTGTAAGAAAGAACCAATAGGAATAAGTATGTAAGTTGATTATTTCTTCACATGGTTCTTGGTCCAAGATTCGAGTTTATGACTTTGAGGTGAATCACATAGTCTCGAATAAGGACTTATCACTAGATTCTTGATGGCGAACACTTGGTGAGGGTTCTTGGTATAGAACCAAATGTTTTCTATCATAGTATATGACTATGCAAGGAGAACAGAGGTTCCTAATCAAGAAGCCCGAGCGGACTCGACATTAGGAAAGTTGGGTGACCGATACTTATTAGGAAGAGAAGTTATGTATTTTAGTAAGTGATCGAATCAGATTTTGCATACGAATGATTTATATACATCGTACGGGCTTATGAATAATGTTAAGTATTCGTGTGTCGGTTTATTTCTTTCTAAGTTTTATAATAATGAAATTTTGCGGATGGAATCCTTTTAAGAGGGAAGAATGTAACAACCCATATTTTTGAGTGTTCGAATTTGAATATTTAATTTATTTAAATATTCGGATTTAAATTTAAAATATAACAAAATATATGTTTCAAATAACCGCTCGAGTTTGGTGATGTATTTTTAATTTAATTTATTGGATGTTTCCATAATTTTTAATTTGGAAAATAATTGAATTTTCATTTGACATATTTTACAGCAAATGTCGATATTTTTGAAATTTTACAAAGTAAGTTAACCGATGTATTTTCTTGTTGTTTTATGATCGTGTCACATTGTTGTACGCGATTGTATTTTATTTCTGTTGTTCGCAGCCCATACGCAAATGGGTTATTATGTGGCGGGTACTGCAAAAACATTTTCAAAACAAAAGTTTACACACACATACAAGCATTATCCTTTGTTTCTTGCCTTGCTCTTGCATATAGGTCTAGGGTGTTGACTTTTTTTAGCCTTCCTTAGCATTGAAATAAGCTTTGGTTTATATATATACACACGTTTGCATACGCAAGGTAAGGGAAGAAACTAATATACTATTGGACACAATCTTGTTCACAATTTTTTACATATATTATTTTGGGTATTTTCCGTTTTCCTCTATAAAAATAAAAATATACGCAACATGAAAGGTACACACAATATGTTTCTTTGCTTTATGACACTTTAAAAGGACAACACCTATATTCCACTCATGCACGTCTTTCTTCTTTCTTTTGTTTTCTTTCCCATTCAAATTATATACTTGCAGCAACCATTTCACTTTCATGAAATGATATATATATATATATATATAAACACATTTTTTTCATTTTCTCTGCCAAATGAAACATGGTAGGAAAATGTTAATATACATACATACATACATATATATATATATATTTGTGTGTGTGTATGTATGTATTCTTGTGTGTGCTTGTATGCGGGAGTGTTGTGCAGTAAGGAGGAATAGGAAAGAAGAGGGGAGACGCATGTAGAGATGTGAGTTGTTAACCTTGGGCTTTGCTTGGCTTCCTTGAATGTGGGTGTGTGGTTCGCTGAGTATATGCGTGCATGGCCACATACAGGTGCAGGTGGAAATATTAAGGTGGTGGAGGAGGCATGCGTGTTTGAGATGGGTAGCAGGCGGCGCTGACGATGAGGTAGAAGAAGAAAGAAGAAGAGTAGGTGCTTGGGTTTTCACATGCACAAAGGAGGAGGAGGAGCTCATATTGGTGGTGGTGGAAGGCTACTGGGTGGTGAGGTCGATGGATGTTAGTGGTAGCAGGGAGAAGTTGTTCAATCTTTGAATAGGAATAGGTGCATGTTTTATATTTTTGAAAGGATGGATGGAAGCACTATTCACATAAAAGGAAATTTCATATTAGCCCCTTTTAATGTGTTCAATTGCATGTGCATGGAGGGGGATTATTTGCAGGCGTGAAAAGATCGTGGCGTGCGGGTTTGGGCCTTTTGACCATGGGGGGAGAACTCTATTTTATATTTATTTGTTTAAAATAGTAAATAAGCATGTGGAATTGAAAATGGAATATCTCACCCAATTTAAATCCAGTTAACCCAAGGTTTTTTTAGTTGGACTCGTATAGACGAGTACAATATTATAGTGTGACTTGTTAGTAGGTTTGTGATAAAATTTATGACATAATAATAAGTACTGAATTTAATTACGTTATTTTGAATAATAACGTCGTTAAATTTATTATACCTTATTGGTGATATCTACTTGGCCAAATAAAACATCGATCTGTTAAATTTAATTTAATAGATAGTTCGAACATCTATTTAGAAGAATAAAACACCACTCTGCTATAATTAAATTGAGAGATTTTTGATGACATCAGTTTAGTAGAATAAATCCTTATTTTGCTATTATATTAGTCTGGGAATTTCTTCATATCATGGTTAATAAATACGTGGATTGGTTAATATTGAGTAAGTGATAGATTGACTAGTAATTATTAACTGATTTTATTTACATGTATACCTACTTATGTAAATACCAATTATGTGACTTGAAAAGTCAAATTGAATTAAATGGTAATTTGATTCATTACCATTGTGGTCGCCAAGCCTTTTTCCAATTTATTAAAATTATGGATTTAAATTAACTTAAATTTTATAACAATTAAGGTTAAGTGTTTATTTAATTATAAATGATTTTAATTATTTTATTTAATAATGTTTTAAAAATTAATTACTTATTTTATTAATGATGTTTAAAGGTTAATTATTTTATTAATAATGTTTAAAGATTTATTATTTATTAATGTTGTTTAAAGTTAATTAATTATTTTATGGTATTTAGGAAATTTTTTTAATGATGTTTAAACTTAGCTAATTAATTATTTAATTAATGATATTAAAGGTAATTATTTTATTAAGGATGTTTGAAGTTAATTTTTTATTTAATGGTGGTTAAATTAATAAAGTGATTTGTTAAAGGTGTTTATAAATAATAAATTATTTTATAATAGGGATTTATTTTTTGAGAAAACTGTGTGATCCTCTAAAATAGAGGAGAGCACACATGTAAATATGTATATATCACAGAAGACAAGGTGCTGCCAACATGTTTGGCAGGTAGCTAATCAAAGTACAAATACAATGAAAATAACTCAGGTACTCCTAGAATGAGCTCCGGCAAAGCCACCGCCCATTACACCCCAATATCGACCTCCAACAAGGCCAACGCCCGGTATTGAGATGTTAGAAGTACCTGCTGAACTATGGAACATCTCAGCGCCAGTGATACTATAAGCCAGCTCAATCTGAGAAGGAAACACCATGCTACAGACTCGGAAGAAATGGAAATGCTAATGATCTGGACTGGAAAGCGCCACTCTGTAGACTGATAGAACTGGAGAGAGCGCCTCACTGAAAAGTGTATCAACCAGAAAGTAGAACGCCATAATGTAGCTATAGAATAACTAAGAAGATCTCCTCACTACAAACAACAATCCTATGAACCTGTAAAAAGAATCTAACACCATTTCCGACCAAAACCTGTATCTGTAAAAAGAACTAGAAGAATATAAGAATAATACACATATATGTATATAAATGAAATTTATATACATATATATGTATTAATAAACAAAAGTAAAGAAACAAAAGCTAAGAAAATAGGACAGAATTTAATAAAAATTTAGAAAAGTAGACTAAAAAGAATCATGATCAAAAGAAGTTAAAGATCTATAAACTAAAACAAAAACTACAACAAATCAAAACTATCCTTATGGTTCTTTGATCAAAAGGATATTATGATACTCAGTGAAATCATCATTTAAGTTTGAAAAAATGTCTACAATTATTAATGTCGAAAATATTGTTTTATGCTTAAATAACGTAATATTATTACAAAACTTATTAAGATATTCTTTGAAATGATTATTTTTAGCTAATTTATATTTTGAATTTGAGATCCAATTAAAACAAAATGAGAAAACTATAAAAATCAATTTGTTAAAATGACTATTATTATTATTAAAAATTCTCCGATTTCTCTCAAACCAAATATACCAACAAATTATAATGAATAAAGTGTCAAGTAAAAATCTATTTTCCATTTTAAACTTAGATCTAAAATTATTGCAACGGTGATCGCAATCAGATATTTTAGTTGTAAGACTAAAGTCAAAGATTTTGAGAGTATTATTCAGAATGAGGTAAGTATCTAAGTAATCATAGTATACATGTTTAATATCTTCAACATGCACATTACAAAAATAACATTTATTATCAATTTGCATATTTTTTTCTTTTTAAAAATTCTATAGTATTTAGTTTTCCATGCATGATTAACCACATATGAAATTTTGATTTAGAAGGAGCATTTGTTTTCCAAATAAATTGAAAAGAGTTATTAACTACACCCGAGAAGTTAAGAAATTTATAAAAAGAATTAGAAGTATATTTCTTACTCTTCTCCCATTCCCAACTAATATTATCATTTTCATTATCGATATTATAAAGACTCAATCTAGCATAAAGTAAAGAAAGCTGCCTAAGAGTAGTACCGACTAAAATTCCAAGGGGGGTCATTTCCGGGAGAAAAAACATCCAAAATTAAAGCATTCTTAAAGTTACAAATTTCATAGAGGTCCTTAAATTATATCCTAAGAGGGATAATGGAAATCCAACGGTCATGCCAAAAAGAAGTATTATTACCTGAATGAACTATTGTATTAGTAACTAGGTTAAAAATCTCATGACATTTTAAAATTGATTTCCAAAAGTTAGACAATTTATTTATAATTGTAGGAGTAATTTGATGTAAATTATTACTACCATTATAGTAATATTTAGAAATGATTTCTTTCCAAATAAGATTATCGTTAATATCCTTTAATTTCCATAACCATTTCCCTAACAAAGATAAATTCATATTGCGCTAATTAATGACTCCTAAACCACCTTCATTTTTAGATTTACAAACAGTTTCTCAATTAACTAAACAATTAATATTGCTATTAGAATTTTCCCCACTCCATAAGAAGTCCCTTCTGATTTTATCAATTTTGTTAATAACCTAGTCTGGAAAAAGATGCATAGATATCCAATAGATCGGGAGAGCTGATAAAACAGAGTTATAAGAACTAATCTACCTGCTCTCGATAAAAACCTCTCATTCCAATTAGAAATCCTATTTTTAATTTTATCTATGATAATAAACTAGTCATCATGTTTAAGTTTAGTTGGTCTAATCAAGAAACCAAGATAATCAAATGGAAAATTCATAATTTTACAATTAAGCGTATTAGCAACTAAATTTCAACCTTTTCAAAATCATTTAAAACTAAAATCGAACTTTTATCGAAATTTATTTTTAAACCTGATAGAAGTTCAAAACTATATAAAATAAATTTAAGAGTAATAACATGCCTAGGCAAATGAGAGGAAAATAGTAAGGTACGTATCATCCGCAAATTGAAGGACATATATACCGTTATGCGAGATTTTGTTACCAACATTCCTCAAAGGTCCATTATCAACCGCTTTTTTAATTATCTTAGCGAATACATCTGCAGCTAAGTTAAACAAGAGAGGTGATAAATGATCACCTTGCCTTAAACATCACTTAGACTGAATTTTATTACCTAAAATACCATTAACCATAATACTAGAGTTACCAATTCTAAGTAAATTCATAATCCAACTAATCCATCTATGAATGAAACCTCTAGCATGAAACATATCAACTAGAAAATCCCAATCAACCGAATCAAAAGCTTTCGCAAAGTCCAATTTTAAAATCGCACAAGTTATATTATTCTTATAACAGTGATTAATGTATTTTTGAACAACAGCCACACCATCAGTGATATTTCTCCCCTTAATGAAAGTAGTTTGTGAACAGTCAATTAGATCATTCATTCTTATACTAAGTCAATTAGCTAAAAAATTTGAAATAATTTTAACGGAACAGTTAATTAGGGAAATAGGTCTAAAATATTTTAAATTATTAGCACCTACTTTTTTGTGGAATAAAATAACATTTGCAAAATTAATTGCAATTTTCCATTATAGAATGCGTTAAACATGCTAATTAAATCGAATTTTAAAACATCCCAAAATATTTTGTAAAAGAAAATAGGGAACCCATCCAGACCCGCGGATTTATCACCAGGCATGTCATTAATAGCTTTCCAAATTTCCTCTTCAGAAAAAGGATTATCTAACTCAGAAAGGTCAATGCTAGAAATAGAAGGTGTTAACCCTCTTTTGATTCGCGACTTACCGACCTAAGAAGCATACGGCCTAAGGAGTTCGCGACTTACCGACCTAAGAAGCATACGGCCTAAGGAGTTCGCGACTTACCGACCTAAGAAGCTTACGACCTAAGGAGTTCGCGACCTACCGACCTAAGAAGCATACGACCTAAGGAGTCCACGACCTACCGACCTAAGAAGCTACCGACCTAATAATTTTAACAACCTACCGACCTAACTCCAGAAAGAATATAACAACCTATGGTGAGCAGCGACCTAACGGCCTAAAGCCCATAGCGACCTAGCGGTTTAATAGCCTGAGCGACCTAACGACCTATAGAAAGTGGCGACCTAGCGACCTAACTTCATACCGACCTAAGCAATGCCACAACCTATCGAGCTAAAGCGAAATGAAGCTATGTCCATGCCGCATCCACTAGGCCGTTCACGACCTAATAACTCCAGTTGATCTATTCTCTTAAGATGTCGACGACCTACGACCTACTCTAGGTCGCGTGCGACCTACTAACCCGCTCAGAGGAAATTAAGTGCATTAGAGATAAGTCGCCAACCCCTAGGTCGTTGCCGACCCACGACTTACTCTAGTTCGTACACGACCTAGGACTTGTGTGCTCAAATTCTGCCCAGAGCTTTCTCTATAAATACGACAGCTACTCCTACGAAGAAGGGGGACTTTTCGATCATTCTCTGAAGCACCGCTACTCTGCCGTTTTCTCAACTGAATCAACACTTGAAGAACTTCAACACCAAAGACACTACAACAAGCTTCGAAAGAGATCTTGCACATCCGACATGGATTCAACAAATCTCATCATCAAAGTTTGAGCTACTAGTCTGAAGTGTTTTTATGATCAAAGTGAATTGTATTTGAAGTGCATTGTATCGAATTGTAACCAAATAAGCAATAAAAGAGTATAAAGTGGACATAGGCTTAATTACGAGCCGAACCACTACAAATCTGTTGTCTCTTTACTGTTTTCAGCTTATATTCTGTTCCCGTATCACGGGTGGTGCTTTCATGTTACTACTACACACACCAGGGTGTTAGCGTTCAATTTTTAGCGTTAACATTTTGGTGCTTTCACTGAGAATTGAACTCAGAAATATTCTCACCATTGCTCCGCAAAAGTTTGTTGAAAGAATCTCTCTAAAGACCATAAGTTTGTCTGAGATTATGGCTTCTGGAAGAAAGGGTAGGTCTACCAGATCCAGAAATGCTCATGAGGGAACCTCCGCTTCCCCAACAGCAAACCAAGCAACTCCTACCGTTGGAGTCACAAGGGCTGAATTAGATGACGTAGTGTCAGGATTATACCAACAAATTGAAGCTCAAAATGCTTTGATGATGGACAGATTAAACGCTCTACTTGGGGAAAATCGACAACCAGAAAACAATGAAACAGTCTTAACTGAAGATGCTCATAATTCCCAAGAGAAAGATATTCCTCAAAGAGCAGCTGGCACCGTCGAAGCGCCAGCTTTCCAAACTGAAGGTTCAAGGCCGCAATCAACTCCCGACGGAATCGCTGACGTCTGCCCGGCGATGCCTCTGAACAATGAGGGGTACCTATCAGAGATGGTTCATCGAATCATGAAGGAAAGCTTGCAGAGGGAAGAAAATGAGAGCGATTGGGGATTTGCACCAAGCAGAACTCCGTTTACTGAAAGGATCCTGAAAGCAGAATTTCCAAGGAAATTTGCACCTCCTACTATCCCGGCCTATAATGGAACAAGTGACCCTAATCATTTCCTATACAAGTACGACTGGCATATGACCGGTGCAAGAGCATCCGACGAGATTAAGTGTCGATACTTTCCAGTGTACTTGGAGGGAGTGGCTCTACTTTGGTTCACAAAGCTGCCAATCCGGTCCGTAGATCAATTCTCCGACTTAACACGAAAGTTCAAAGACCAGTTCAGATTGTATGCTTCAAAGGCTAAGGATATAATGTCACTGTCCAGTCTTGAACAAGCTTCCGGAGAATCACTCAAATCTTTCTTAAGCCGTTTGAATGTAGCCCTAGCCGAAGTGGATAATGCAGAGACCCGTATGATCCTGACTTACTTGATGCAAGCCATCGATAAATCGAGTGAATTCGGAAGATGGTTAAAAATGAAAGAACCAAATTCACTTGAGAAGTTTTATAAAAAAGCCGACGAATTCATGCGTCTAGAAAGCCTCTCTACGCCAGCGAAAGTGGTCGTTGCTGAAATCAAGAACAACGATGTAGCATCTAACAAAAGAGAATCTGGAAATCAGAAAAGGGAAAATGACGGAGGAAAGAAGCAGGGGAATGAGAAAAAATCTCGCCGCTTTAATCCTTCATATTTTACTCCCTTAACTGACACACCGGAAAATATCTTTTTCGCAACGAAAGATGTCGTCAAGTATCCCAAACCACCTGAGATGAGGGGAGGTGCAGTGAATAATGGGAAATTCTGTCGATTTCACAACCAACCTAGCCATGACACTAACCAATGTCGCCAGTTAAAGAATGTGATTGAAGAGTTGCTGAAACAGGGTAAACTGCAGCAATATGTGAAGAAAAACAGAGTCGACCCAACTTCGTCCACTCAGGGGCAGCAACATCCTATCCATCGATCTGGCTCTGGCAACAACACTACAGTGCAAGAATCCGAAAAGCTTGTCATTAATGTTGTCACAGAGGGTCCTCACCCAGCAGGCAGGAATTGGGACGACTGCTGACGACCCACAAGACTACAGCTGGGGCATCTTCCAATCTCTCTGGCATATAAATCCAAAACTACGAGTCCAGTGGAAATTCAATCCGGAGATTCTGGAACAACAATCACTTGCATCCATTTTTTACTTAACAGCCTTGCTTATATTTGTAAAATGATGGTGGATGCATAACCCTTGTATTGTAAACCGTTGAGAAATCAGTGTGATTCAATAATAAAGAACTATGAGTCTTGTGTCTTTTGCTATTTTAAATTGCCTATCTCATTTCGATGTGCAAATGTCTTAAATGTGTTGCTAAAATATCGATTTAATATTGCAGGCAATCAAAGCAAAGCTTACCTATTCAACACATAACAAATTCAAGCGATTCCCATAAATCACTCAACAAATAAATGTCAAGCCCTCTTCGTAGGCAAGAAATTGCTTCGGAGGCACAAGACTTCTTCGTAAGCAGAAAATTGCTTCGGAAGCACAAGCCCTCTTCGGAGGCACAAAAACACAAGACTTCTTCGTAAGCAGAAAATTGCTTCGGAAGCACAAGCCCTCTTCGGAGGCACAAAAACACAAGACTTCTTCGTAAGCAGAAAATTGCTTCGAAAGCACAAGCCCTCTTCGGAGGCACAAAAACAAAGACTTCTTCGTAGGCAGAAAATTGCTTCGGAAGCACAAGCCCTCTTCGGAGGCACACAAATGAAGCCCTCTTCGGAGGCACAACTCTTCGGAGGAGCCCTCTCCCGAGGCACAACAAAAAAGCCCTTTCCAAAGGCATATCAAACAAAGCCCTCTAACGAGGCACGTCCAACAAATCAAAACATTCTTCAGAAGCTCACTTCACTGCGTAGGGGAGTCTACTTTTCAACAAATAAAAGTGATCATCCCTGAAAGTAGAAGTGTTCTTTTAAAAGAAAGAGAAAGAGAAACTTCTCTGACACAAAGCATACTCTATTAAAAGCAGAATAATATTTCCTCAAAACGGAAGAATTATTCTCTAAAATAAGAGTACAAGTCTTTTCAGAATATTGCAGTAAGCCGTGGTATGAGGGCACATAGTTATACTAATAAAAATAACGCTCAAACAACTCTCAAACATCATACCACGAGCTCACTGCAGTATCATATAAAGTAAATAAAGAAACTTGTGCAAAAACAAGGAATAAATGCGTTCACACATATACTAACAAGAAATTGTATGAGCAAAAAGAACCATTTTATTCCATACTATGAAATTTTTGTGCATATGCAGGTTTCAATAAGCGGAGGCTGGTATCCGCACAATCTCCGGTCAATACATGCAAAAAGCAAAAAGAAAAATAAGAAAAGTAGAGTCCAGCTTATCACTCCTTCTTCCCGCCACCTTTAGTACCCTTGCCCGGTTTGATGACTAGTTTCGGAATCCGGCGTGGACGGGTAGGAGAAGAAGGAGAAGAAGGTGCAGCTGGATCTTCTTCTACTTTATCTTCTCCAGCTGAAATGCTTTTCTTCTTCTTCCTCATGGCGCGCTTCCCTTTCCTCTTCGAAGAAGACTCACTTCCCGGAGTAAGCAGCGCAGAAAGTTTCGTGTTATCATCAAGAGACTGCTCCGGAGTCTTCTCACTGTCCTCAAGATCTTCCGCTTTCTGTTCTTGCGAAGCGAGTGGATCCTCCAAGCCTTGAAGGGCTTCTATTTGCTCTTCCTGCGAACCCGACTGAGAAGCAGGAGCGACTTGAAGGGTTGGAGGAGGAACAGCTGGAAGAGGAGAAGTGTGTACATCGCTCGGCGTTTCCGCTACAGAAGAAAAGAATTTAAAATCAGTATTCTCCGAAAAAAGTGAAAATATTGGTTCATCAAGACTTAAGTAACAATCGAGAAATTCATCAAACTCGGTTGAAGCAAACGAGTAGTCTACTTGAGCTAGATCAGGCTTGGAGTTACCTGGAGAAGTTGGTTTAATCACATTGATTTCAAATTGTTTAGCTTCAAAGTCGTCTTGAGTCTTCTCCTCGTCTTGAACAGTGGGAGGCTCAGTAGCTGTGGTTTTAGCTTCGGCTTTTGCAGGAAGTGGAGAATAGGAACTAGAGCCAATGATATCAGGGTCGACCGAAGTCGGAGGACGAGCGGGGTCAGTTGAAGTCGCTTTCTCTAAACGCTCTCCTCCTCCTGCTTCGGCTCGCTCCCTAGCAAGCTGCTCTTTTCCCCTTGCAAGGGCGGTGCGTGCTTCATCATCTAGATAAGTCGCTTCAAGATCCGCCTCTACATAGCCAGCACCCCCGAACATGTCAATTATCGCTTCCCACACTTCAGCCAAAGTGATTTCATGTGTCAATCCCAGAAAGGAGAGGCTCCCGCGCCCCAAGACGCTATGGATGTAAAAATCAAATAAAGTAGAGCTAATTTTGGCCTTCGTTGCCTTGTGCGATTGCTCAGCCGCTTCTTTTTTGGCAATGGATGCTTCTTTCCCGGCGACGGCCTCATCACGCTCTTTTTCAATTTTTGATAGTTGAGCTCGCAACCGCATCACTTCCAAATCATGGGAACTCGCCTTGTCTTGTAGCTAGGCAATGTCGGTGCGATAAATTTCTGTCATCTTCTTTTCAGCATCAAGTTGAGCCTCAGCATCTCGATGGGCAGCATGAGCATCTCGAACTTGCTTCTGGAGCATCTCTTCCTTTTGTGTGAAGGAAGTAGAAGAAGTGGTGAGCTCATTCTTTAGTCTCTCGACTTCAGATTCAAGTCTCGCGTTATCGTCCGCAATGCTTGTCATCTCTGCATCATGCTGCTTACAAATTTTATCCCACTCTGACTTGTCATTCTCCATTGTCAACATGGCTTCAAGATTCATATGGTTAACTCTTTGAAGCTCGTCAACCAGCTTCTGCCAGCCAGACATCCTCTCGATATCAAGTTTGACTGCATCAAGGTTCCTCAACATAGCTTGCTTATCAATCGGTATCAAGTCTAAGTCGAAGCGTACTCCCCTTAAGCACCAATTTGGGAATCGGATTTGAAGTGTAGGAGGACCATCCCCGACTTGGTACTGAGGCCTGTTGATAATAGTCTGAATGTCAGACTTCTTGAGAGCAGGAGAGCCAGATGGAATTCCTGTAAAGGTAGGAGCATCAGGCTTTTCAGAAATTGCAGACGCATCCTTTTCGCTAAGCTTGGTTCGTTTGCTCGAATCGTCAGCAATGTGGCCCTTCCCCTTATCATCATGGGATTTCCTCTTATGAGAATCATCGCTTCTGTGAGAAGAGTCGTGTCGATCATCCCTTCTTCTTTGCCACTCCTCATAATTTCGTCTTTCATGAGCTTTTCTGGCAGCTCTTTCTTCATCTGTTTCTCTCGGGGCAGTGAGATAGCGCCTAAAATCATAAGTGTCACGGCTCCCATGGCGCTGGAAAATGTCATAGTACGAGCCAGATCGCCCCATCGGAGAATCTAAAAGTGAAAAAAGACAAGTCATAAAAATCTTCGAGGTGAAGAATCTAAGTACATATAAGTGCCAAAAATCCTAAGTGTGTGTGATGTGCAAGCTACGTGCGTCAGACTACAAACGACTCTTTGGTGTGGGAATAGTGACGACTTGTATAGCAGGCGTTGTAATTTGTTGTAAAGAGGAAATCGCCTCGGCAGCAGAAGAGATAGCTTTTGAAGTGTCATCTTTGAATAGCTCCTGTGAGGTTATCATCAAATCACTCAACCCCTCAAAGATATCATCGCCATTATGACCGGCGG
Organism: Allium fistulosum; assembly: GCA_030737815.1. Lineage (NCBI taxonomy): Eukaryota > Viridiplantae > Streptophyta > Magnoliopsida > Asparagales > Amaryllidaceae > Allium > Allium fistulosum. The sequence goes on from CM060903.1 coordinate 449,373,350, forward strand.
AACCTTCCCTTTCAATTCCCACATCAGCCGCTTTTCCGAAATGTTGAGAAGGCTCCTCTTCTTCGATGACTGGGGAAAGTGTTAGCTTGCTTGACGACCCTGCAATATCAATAGAAGTAGAACACTTCACTAGTAAAGCCTCAGTGGTAGGTTCTTTCGGTGTAAGTTCTTCAGCAAGAGTTGGGGCATCCGATGTCTTTGCTGGAGAATCAGAGACCTCATGAGGCTGAGTAGAATGGGAAGAATGTAGAAGTCCGAATTGGTGTAAGAACTCGTCTGTCAACAGAAATTGGATGCTCCTCTCCTCAACTGGCAAGGCCACGAGCCTCTCAAAAGTTGGTTTGTGACCAGGATCCCTAGAAGGAGGAGGAAGCACTGAAAAGAAAAGAGCGAAGTTAATACTTGACAACTCAGGCTTCAAAAAGTTCAGAAACATAAGAAGCGAAGATAAATGATCTTACTTCCTACTCTCCAGATAGCGTAAAATCCCGGAGGACAGCGAACGTAGAAAAACTGACTTAGAAACCCATGAACACTGTCAAGAAGACCAATGATCAGTTTGCGGTTCCTAGCACTTCTCACAAGTGTGATGGAGGGATGGTCTTTATTTTTAGCAAACGAGCACAGATAACAAACTTCGTCAAAGCTCGGAAGATGATCCAGCGTCCTCCTAAATAGCACACATAGTCCCATCAGGATGGCGTAGCCATTGGGATGTAACTGAAAGGGAGAGATAGACAGTCGAAGAAGAAGCTGTTGAAGGAAATCGTTAAAAGGAGGAATGGCTACGTTCATGCCCATTTGGCGATTAACGGCAACGAAACCGTGGGGTGGTATGTCAGCAGTGTCGTTTTTCTCAGGAAGTATGGCATCTGCTTCAGCAATCCCGAACTGAGTGCACAGTTGACGGAAAGCTTTATATGATAGTGTGGTTGAGATTCTTTTTGGAGGATTAGATAATGGAGCAGGAATGGGAACAACCTCTCCATCTTGAACTGTTACTTCTTCTTGTTGAGAAGTCATTCTACACAATCAACTGGATGTTCAAATGTGAAGGTGCACGCTTCCTAAAAAGTGTGAAGTGTTGTGCAGAACTAATACAAATAACAAGCAAACATAACTGGAGTTAAACTAGTTGACAATTGGTCGATTATGAAATTTCAGGACTTGTTAATTTAAGAAACTCAGGTGCGGTATTAATGCAAACAAACCATCTTCAGTTAACTACTTTAGTTTTGCTTTAATACTTCACTTGAATTGGTTGGTTTACAGCATTTCATTCACGCAGTTCATTTAAGTTGATTATTCTTTATCGACTAATCTGTCATTTGATATGGGCAGTCAATGGCAGTATATTCGTCCCAGTTTTCTGCAAATGTTATGTTTAACAGGCAATTAGCATTAGAAATAATCTGTAAAGAAGTTCAGACAGTTCAAAGTTCAAGTAATTCAAAGTTTAAGGCAATGCAAATATGTCAAGTTCTAACTCGGCCGCGACCTAGAGCCTATGCTGCAGAAATTAGGTCGTTAAATTGTTCAAAGTCCTAGGTCGCTCATGACCTAGCATAGGTTGGAAATTCCTCAGGTCACAATGTGCAAGTTGGAAGGAATAAGTATTAGCTCGTCCACGACCTAAAGGATATGCTACGAGTTAAGTTAAGTCGTCGACCCTTTAAGTCGTAATGCATATGAAGGAAAAGGCCTCAGGACAAAGTGGCACAAACTTCTCTAAGTCCTAGCTCGGTCGCGACCTAAGGCTTATGCCGCAGATAGTTAGATCGGTCAAGTATGCTAGGTCGCAAGGTTTCGTGGGTCGTTCAGATTCACTGGGCCATTTTTGATGAAAGAACTCGAGCGATCTTCCATCCAAGCTAATGCTTCGCTTCCCTTAACCAATTGACCCCAATTAGCCTCCTCTCCACTCAGAAACTCGTCAACCCGCCAATTCGAGATCCATAAACCCAATAACCCGTTAACAATTCCCACATCTCCTCTAAAGTCACGAATCAGTTAGCCTAAAAGCGTCGTAACCCATCACCTCATTCTCACAAACTGTCTAAAGCCAGGACAAACCATCTCGAATCCATCAGCAATCGATTGAAACGAGAATCGTGATGAAGCGTGGCATAAGAAAAGTGGGTCGGAGATGAAAAGTGGGATTCATGATTCAGTGACAATCGAGGATTGAATAGAAAATAGGTTCACTTACGCAATGTAACGTTAAGGATAACTGGTGATCGAGTAATTGAATTCGTCTTCGAGAGTTTGAGTACTTGCTAATGGCAGAATGAAATGATAGAGCAGGTAAAGGAAAAGAGGGAACGACCTAAGCTATTTATACACTGGGGTAGTGAAAGGCGAATTAACACATACGACCTACGACCTATGACCTATCTTAAGTCGCTCACGACCTAACAAACTCATCAAAGAGCGAACTAAGGAAATCGAAGCACACGACCTACGACCTGGGCGTGTACTTCGAGGGGCAAATGTTAACCCTCTTTTGATTCGCGACTTACCGACCTAAGAAGCATACGGCCTAAGGAGTTCGCGACTTACCGACCTAAGAAGCATACGACCTAAGGAGTTCATGACTTACCGACCTAAGAAGCATACGACCTAAGGAGTCCACGACCTACCGACCTAAGAAGCTACCGACCTAATGGTTTTAACTCCAGAAAGAATATAACAACCTATGGTGAGCAGCGACCTAACGGCCTAAAGCCCATAGCAACCTAGCGGTTTAATAGCCTGAGCGACCTAACGACCTATAGAAAGCGGCGACCTAGCGACCCAACTTCGTACCGACCTAAGCAATGCCACGACCTATCGAGCTAAAGAGAAATGAAGCTATGTCCATGCCACATCCACTAGGTCGTTCACGACCTAATAACTCCAGTTGATCTATTCTCTTAAGATGTCGACGACCTACTCTAGGTCACGTGCGACCTACTAACCCGCTCAGAGGAAATTAAGTGCATTAGAGATAAGTCGCCAACCCCTAGGTCGTTGCCGACCCACGACCTACTCTAGGTCGTACACGACCTAGGACTTGTGTGCTCAAATTCTGCCCAGAGCTTTCTCTATAAATACGACAGCTACTCCTACGAAGAAGGGGGACTTTTCGATCATTCTCTAAAGCGCCGCTACTCTGGTGTTTTCTCAACTGAATCAACACTTGAAGAACTTCAACACCAAAGACACTACAACAAGCTACGAAAGAGATCTTGCACATCCGACATGGATTCAACAAATCTCATCATCAAAGTTTGAGCTACTAGTCTGAAGTGTTTTTGTGATCAAAGTGAATTGTATTTGAAGTGCATTGTATCGAATTGTAACCAAATCAGCAATAAAAGAGTATAAAGTGGACGTAGGCTTAATTACGAGCCGAACCACTACAAATCTATTGTCTCTTTACTTTTTTCTGCTATTTTCAGCTTATATTCTGTTTCTATATCACGGGTGGTGCTTTCACGTTACTACTACACACACCAGGGTGTTAGCGTTCAATTTTTAGCGTTAACAGAAGGATAAAGATTATTCCATCTAGGATTAATTCTATGCTTTTTTTTATTACCAAACATATCTCTATAATAGTATATAAAAGCCTTATTAAGATCTCTTTAATCGACCAATTCTTCGTTATTCACAAAAATAGAATTAATCATATTACTATGTTTTCTACCGCTAGCCATATTATGAAAAAAAATTGGTATTATTATCACCTTCATTTATCCATTGTATTCTAGATCTTTATTTCCACATAACCTCCTCTTTTTCTAAAATAGAATTAAGCTCTTCTTTTAGATTAGCAAGAACGTTACGCTCACCTAGATTTAGTTGTCTAGTTTCTTCTATCTTGTTTATGTTAAGCATTTCGGAAAGAATGTTTTCTTTTTTAATTTTAATACTAATAGAAACATTCTTACTCCAATTTTTAAGAAAGTTCCTAAGACCCCTAAGTTTGAAAACAAAATTTTTAGCAGAATTATCCTTATTTCTAATATTATAAAAGCTCATAAAAATCCATTTATTTTTAATTATATTCGAAAAATTGGATTCTAATAACCATATTTTTTTGAATTTAAAAGATCTATTAATAACTCTATGTTGTTCACATGTGAGAATAATAGGACAATGATCGGAATAAGTGTAAGGCAAACCAGAAATTCTACAAATAGGAAATTTGTCCTCAATTTCATCATTAACGAAAAACCTATCGAGAAGAGCCATAGATTGGGACTCCCTAGTATTACTCCATGTAAATTCTTTATTAGAAAGAGGAATTTCAATCAAATTAGAACTAATAATAAATTGGTGAAATTCTTCCATAGCATAGTAGAGAAATCACCCTACCATGGTGAACGCTCTCCTATAAAATCCGTAACGTTGAAATCACCTCCCAAAATCCAAGAACCAGGAGCTAAAGATCTAAATTCTAGACATTCATTCCATAGAATCCGACGACCCATTTTTGAGTTTGGCCCATAAACATTAGAAATATTTAAAATAGAATTATCACTAAGGTTAATGAGAATAATATGCAGAGAGTGTTGCTTGGAAATACCTTGAAGCATTTTAAAAGAATTATCTCGCCACCCAATCAGTAAACCCTCAGAAGCGCCAACAGAAGGTAAATAAGCCCATTTACTAAAATGATAACCACCAGATCTTCTATAAAAACGAATATCAGGACATTCAATTTTAGTTTCCTGTAAGAGTGCAATGTCAACAGAATAGTCTTTAAAAAAGACTCTTATTTTATCACACTTATTTAAATCGTGCAAACCTCTGATATTACAACTAATGATCCTCATAAACCAACAGATCTAGCCCTATTAAATTCCCTACTTCTAATATACGCTAAATCTATCTCAACATCAAAAAAGCGGTATCTCTAGCTAACTAACAAAACTCAGAAGAAGACAAACTATCAAAAGCATAAGATGAATACGTACTACCCAAATCGGAAATCATACCTAAGCCTGAATTCGTAACACCACACGTGGCACTCGAATCAGGCAACTCACCCATAGACTAAGACTGGCTACTATGGATCCTGGCACTACGTCATATAGATCCACTTACCACCATAGACTTCCTACGCCTTCCTCTTCTCGATGATGTAGAAAAATAAGAACGCCGAGTCACTGAATTCTTCAATTCTCCATCCACTTTGTTAACATCAACTTTATATAGCTAAATTAGGATCCGCAACCAATATCTCTCTCTCAAATTCAATACGAGTTCCCACTTCCTCATAAAAAGGAATGCCTAAACCTTTCAACTCGATAGAAACTTCAACAGTAGACTGAATATCCCCAAATGATGCACACTGTGGTAATGGTTCATCAACAAACCAGTCAATTGACCAACTTATTCCTTCATCATCACAAGAAAGCTTTTTACCCATTTCTGGTCTAAACTTACCATCAACTGGTAAAATAAAACTTTGGGAAACAGCGGTGTTTGAATTCACATTTTCACCTGGAGTAAATGAATAGCCTTCGCTATCTAACTTTGAGTTATAATTCGCATTATATTGATAAATACTCGAACCAGTTAGAGCTAATCTTCCCCATTCCACTGTTACTCATAGAGGCTTCAATATCATTAATCTTAATGGTATCGTACTTATTCAGCAACTCAACCAAACATTTTGATTTTACAGATGCGGAATCTTTAACCACTGTGCCACTTTCAATCATTAATATATTAGAATCAACACAACTACACAAAGCTTCCACCATTACTCCAGTATCAACAATCTCTGACTTTTGTGCACATTGAGATATAAGTGCACAGTTTGATGCTTTTTCGATCATAAGGCAAGCACAATATTTATCACTATCAGCACTAACCATCTCTAGTTGAGATTCCACAATAGTATGATTAAGCATCTCACTACTATTATTAATCACAGTCATCTTTTCCAAGCTTTTTGAGTCTGACATAGGTGCACGCAGTGATGCACACTGTGAGTTTTTAACATATACACCTCCACCATGAGAGACAATAGCACTAATCATCTCTGGATTAGCATCATCAATAGTTCGAGATTTATAAGAAGAAAGTATGGATTCTTGCATTACTAAATTCTCAACAGCAATATCTTCCTCTCCATCCACTTTACCATCTTGAATCTTAAGCAATTCATCACTTTTATCAATCACAGACATCAATTCCATGCTTTTTGTATCTACCACAGACGCACGCAGAGATGCACATTGTGAGTTATCTACAAATACACATCCACCATTGTGAGAAATGCGGATTAAGGATCTTAAGGCTAGAATTAACACTAGAGAGGGTCAATAGTGTTTTAAGAAATTTGTTAATCCTTTTGAGTTTATCTTAATTTGTTAACAATGTATACACTAATCAGACACAGATATGAACACAGATCCAAATATAAAGTTAAAGCAGTAAAGGAAAGAACACACCGGATTTTATATTGGTTTGGAGTTACCCTACATCCAGTCCCGCACAACTAAGTATGGATTTCCTTTCAAAATCAATTCAACAATTACAACCCTCGGTTTCAAGGCTACGAGGTACACCCTCCAGAATCACAATCCTCTGGGTAGAGATACTTGATTTCCGGGGCAACAAGTTCACCCAATTGATTTCCAGGGCTACAAACACACCTTCTCTCGCTCAATTGATTACAAAAAGTCTATAACTCAGATTAGCACTTGGATCTTGTAGAGATAGTGGAGAGAATCAAAACCAGAAATTATCTAGTTAGATTCGATATTGATTTCGGCAGAGTAATGGTGTAATTTGTAAATAAGAAAGTGGAGAAGAAGAAGAGAAGTTAAATCAGAGAAAAGTATTATAAAATTCGTTGAAACTGACCCCTATTTATAGAAGAACAACAGCCATGACCATTCATGAAAAGTTATGGCGAATAGACACTTCTTTTGAAATTTGAATTTTGAATTAAACTGTCACCATGTCGACATGGTGCCTATGGGCATGTCGACATCCCTCAGCCAAATTTGATGTTTTGAATTTCTATAAAAATAATATTTATCTTATATTAAAACTTTATAAATATACTTGAATATAGTTGAAATTCATAAGTAAATATAAAGAACAATATATATATTATTTAACTATAATTTAAATCAAAGTATAAATAATTTAAAAGTTAAATATATTATTTGAAAAGATAGTTTAAAATCAGGAGAAATTTTGACTCTGGAAATAAAGATGTTTTGAGGCCAAAATTATTTTAAAAACGGAATCGAGAGTTTTGAATCTTTTTAAAAGGAAAGTTTTGAAATCATTTCGAAAATAAGATAATTTTGAAAAATCATTTGAATTAAGCTTAGTGGATACAAAACAATGTCCCCCTAGATTTTCGTAGGTTCCATCCTACTTAGGGTTTCATCCCTTTAACGGGCTCGAAGTGGATTCCATTCCACGAATATATTGGATATTAAGATGCTAGTGCTTTTCTACGAGTTTTAACAAATATTCCTAATAAAACAAACTTAACCTTGAAATCTTGAACTCTTGATAATCTTGATACTCATGAGTCTTCTATCTCTATATCTTGAATCTTTATACTATACAGTCTTCATTCTTGATACCTGCATGGTTAGATCCTACATATACATATATATCTAAACTTGTAATGTTAGTATTTATATTTTATAATCTATTCTAAGGTTGTTGTCATCAAAACCATCATCTCATGGACTAACAATCTCCCCCTTTTTAATGATCACAACCTTTGTTTATAAAATATCACTTATACTTCTAATAACTCCCCCTTAATCTATGCCTAACTATCCTATTTTATACTTCTCCCCCTTTGTCATCAACAAAAAACTAACTCTAAACTAGATAACTCCAAACTATATAACTCCCCCTAAAACTTATCACTCTATGACGTGTGATTATAATGATAGTGTTATCATAAATAATTAACACTTAAATCTAATACAAAAATATAATCCTAAACTATTAACTATCCTAACTAAGAATTCACAATAATACTAACACTTATAAGAACACGAGTTTATTTATTACGAGTATGGTTGTATTTACATTTGCGTTTATAAAAACATAAATAACAACGAAAATAAAGATAAGAAACTAATGTGTGTTTCTGAACATAGGAGATTTATGAATTGAACAGTTTGGATAGTGGAAACAGAAATTTCCACGTTGTTCGACAAGATTCCCATTTTTGTCGAAACACACTTCTCCAACGCATACTACTTGGTCATCATCCTCCTCGTGTGCTTCTTCCATTGGTTCTTCTTCTTCTTCGTCGCTGACCTCATGTTCTTGATTGAGTGAAGAGTCTTCATCGATCAAGATAGGGTTGGCCTGGTTATCCATTAGGAATTTTTGTAAATTCCTAAGAATCTCGCCTTGCCTTTCTTGCTCTTTCGCCATACGAAGTTGAGCCACTTGAATTTCAGTCAACATCTGAAGAGTATCCTTCATAGACTCCTCCAATTTAGTTACACGTGCGAGAGTAATGCATTGGAATGGACCAGAAGTAGGAGAGGGGAATGAGAAAGTTGATTTTATGTTTAATTTAGAGGAAGATGCCATTATTTTATATATTTCAGAATAGAAAACGAAGAGAAAACAGAGAGAATGAATAAGAATTCAAAATAGAGAAGAATATATAACTAAATTTTTGAATTTTGGTGGGAAAATTTAAAAAAATAAAAACGTTACATGTCGACATGTCTTCCTAGGTGATGTCGACATGGTCCTTATATTTTAACTCTATGATTTATTTTAATATTAATTGTTAATTATACTTGTTATTTATATTTTATATTTCAGTTATAGAACAAATACCTAATTATCTTCTTAATTTAGTAAATATAGATTCATTTAATGGTTTTGTTAAGATATCAACAGTTTGATTCTCAGAGTTTATATATTCGAGAGTAATTACTTCTTTAGTTATATTATCTCTAAGAAAATGATGTCGAATATCAATATGTTTAGTTCGAGCATGATGAGTAGGATTTTTAGATAAATTTATTGCACTAGTATTATCACAGTAAATTGGCGATTTTGAGATATTTAATCCAAAATCTCTTAAGGTTTGTTGCATATATATTACTTGAGAACAAGCCAAAGCAGCAGAAATATACTCTGCTTCAGTTGTTGATAGGGAAACTGTATTTTTCTTTTTACTAAACCAGGAAACCAGAGAATGTCCCAAAAAGTGACAAGTTCCACTTGTACTTTTTCGGTCTGATTTACATCCAGCATAGTCAGCATCACAGTATGATATTAAATCAAATGAATCATTTTTAGGATAAAATAAGCCATAATTAGAGGTGTGTTTAATATATCTTATGATATGTTTTACAACTTTTAAGTGAGTTTCTTTAGGATGAGATTGATATCTTGCACAGAGACATACACTATGCATGATATCAGGTCTACTAGTAGTGATATAGAGCAATGATCCGATCATTCCTCTATACAACTTTTGATCTACATCTTTCGAGAGATCTTCTTTACTTAGATATTCATTGGTTGCCATGGGAGTAGGTTTTCCACTCGCAGTAGTCAAACCAAATTTATTGACTAGTTCTTTAGCATATTTTTCTTGACTAATAAAAATACCATTATCTAATTATTTTATGTGCAATCCTAGAAAGAAGTTTAATTCACCCATATGACTCATCTCAAACTCTTTTGTCATTATTTCAGAAAATTCTTTATTCATTTCGAAGTTAGTTGAACCAAAAATGATATCATCTACGTATACTTGAACTAGTTGAATATCATTTTTATTTCTTTTAATAAAAAGAGTATTATCTATTTTACCAATTTCAAAATTTGATTGTAATAAATAAGATCTTAGTCTATCATACCAGGCTCTAGGAGCTTGTTTTAGACCATATAAAGCTTTCTTAAGTTTGTACACATGGTTTGGTAAATTTTCATCTTCAAAAAGTGGTGGTTGTTTAACATATACTTCTTCTTTTACAAATCCATTTAAAAATGCACTTTTAACATCCATTTGAAATTATTATGATTTGCGAAAGCAAGTAGAATCCTAATGGCTTCTAATCTTGCTACAGGAGCAAAGGTTTCGTCACAATCTATACCTTCTTCTTGACAATAACCTTGGGCGACTAATCGTGCTTTATTTCTAACGACCTCACCTTGTTCATTCATTTTACTTTTATAGACCCATTTAGTTCCAATTATAGTTTTATCTTCAGGTCTAGGAACAAGTTCCCAAACTTCATTTCTAGTGAATTGATTTAATTCTTCTTGCATAGCCAAAATCCATGAATCATCAGTTGATGCTTCTTTAGGATTTTTGGGTTCAATAGATGATATAAATGCTACATTACTCATTTTACTTAGTTGATTTCTAGTTGTAACAATAGATTGCATATCTCCTATTATATTTTCAATAGGATGATCTTTTAAAAGTTTAATACTTTTATTAGGATGATTAATTTCATTATTAATTTCGGTTGATTCCTGATTTTGAGTAATTAAATCTTCTTCATCATTTGTCATTTCAAAATCTTTTAAATTTTCATCAAACGAAACATGCATTGTTTCTTCGATGGTGTTAGATCTTAAATTAAAAACTCTATAAGCTTTACTTCTATTAGTATATCCGATAAAGATTCCTTTGTCGGATTTAGGACCAAATTTATCCAAATTATCTTTTGTATTTAAAATAAAGCATTTACTTCCAAAAATTCTGAAGTATGATACCTTAGGTTTCTTTCCATGAAGAAGTTCATAAGGTGTCTTATCAGTTAAAGGTCTAATTAAAATTCTATTCAAAATATAACAGGCGGTAGCAACAGCTTCTGCCAAAAATTATTTTGGTAAATTACTATCTGAAAGCATAGTTCTCGCACACTCTTGTATCGTTCTATTTTTACGTTCAACTACTCTGTTTTGTTGTGGAGTTCTTGGAAATGAGAAATTGTGAGTTATTCCCTTCTTATTGTAGCATTCCTCAAACTTTTCATTTTCAAATTCACCACCATGATCACTACGAATAGTTATAATTTTTAAAGATAATTGATTTTGAATTCTTTTTGTAAAGTTTTTAAAACATTCAAAAGTATCACTTTTATGTTTCAAAAATATTGTCCATGTAAATCTAGAATAATCATCTACAATTACAAAAACATATTTACTATGATTTATTGACTGAATTTGAGATGGACCAAATAAATCAAGATGAAGTAACTCAAGGGGTTTTGAAGTTGAAATCATATCTTTTAATTTAAAGGAACTTTTTCTAAGCTTTCCTAATTGACATGCATCACATAAACTATCTACTTTAAAATTCATTTTTGGGAGACCTCTTACTAGATCATGTTTTGACAGTCTAGATAAGAGTTTCAAATTCAAATGTCCAAATCTCTTATGCCAAATCCAAGGGTCACTTGTATTTGCCAAAAGACATAGGTTATCATTTGAAACTTTCATACTAAGAATATAAATATTCTTTTTCCTAGTTCCCTCAAATATTATGGTTGAGTTATTATCTTCAATATGACATTTATCTTTTTCAAATTTAATTTTATATGCTTTATCACATAGTTGACTTATACTTAGCAGATTGTGTTTCAGATTCTTATCTAGCAAAACATTAGTAATAATAGTAGTTTCAAAGTTACCGACATTGCTGATGCCAATTACGTATCCTTTCGAGTTGTCTCCAAAGTTAACCAGTTCTCCGTCTTTGTATATAATATTATTCAGCATATCCGAATTACCAGTCATGTGTCTAGAGCATCCATTATCAAGTATCCACTTATTCCTTTTGATCTGCACAGATTGTCCATTGTGGATTGATTCCTTAATACCCGTAAAGCATCTTTCCTGCACATTATAAAATTTGGATAGACAACTAGAATTTGAATAACATTCATATGCAGACTCACGGAACAATGATGATTTAATCAATTCTAAACTAGTTTTAACAGAGTTTTCAAAAATAGCCATTTTAAAACTTTTCAAAATTCAGATTATGAAACTTTTGAAAACAAAGCTCTGATACCAAATGTGAGAAATGCGGATTAAGGATCTTAAGGCTAGAATTAACACTAGAGGGAGGGTGGATAGTGTTTTAAGAAATTTGTTAATCTTTTTGAGTTTATCTTAATTTGTTAACAATGTATACACTAATCAGACACAGATATGAACATAGAATCAAACACAGATGCAAATATAAAGTAAAAGCAGTAAAGGAAAGAACACACCGGATTTTATACTGGTTCGGAGTTACCCTACATCCAGTCCCGCACAACTAAGTACGGATTTCCTTTCAAAATCAATTCAACAATTACAACCTTCGGTTTCAAGGCTACGAGGTACACCCTCCAGAATCACAATCCTCTGGGTAGAGATACTTGATTTCCGGGGCAACAAGTTCACCCAATTGATTTCCAGGGCTATAATCACACCTCTCGCTCAATTGATTAAAAAAGTCTATAACTCAGATTAGAACTTGGATCTTGTAGAGATAGTGGAGAGAATCTAAACCAGAAATTATCTAGTTAGATTCAATATTGATTTCGGCAGTAATGGTGTAATTTGTAAATAAGAAAGTGGAGAAGAAGAAGAGAAGTTAAATCAGAGAAAAGTATTATAAAATTCGTTGAAACTGACCCCTATTTATAGAAGAACAACAGCCATGACCATTCATGAAAAGTTATGGTGAATAGACACTTCTTTTGAAATTTGAATTTTGAATGAAACTGTCACCATGTCGACATGGTGCCTATGGGCATGTCGACATCCCTCAGCCAAATTTGATGTTTTGAATTTCTATAAAAATAATATTTATCTTATATTAAAACTTTATAAATATACTTGAATATAGTTGAAATTCATAAGTAAATATAAAGAACAATATATATATTATTTAACTATAATTTAAATCAAAGTATAAATAATTTAAAAGTTAAATGTATTATTTGAAAAGATAGTTTAAAATCAGGAGAAATTTTGACTCTAGAAATAAAGATGTTTTGAGGCCAAAATTATTTTAAAAACGGAATCGAGAGTTTTGAATCTTTTTAAAAGGAAAGTTTTGAAATCATTTCGAAAACAAGATAATTTTGAAAAATCATTTGAATTAAGCTTAGTGGATACAAAACAATGTCCCACTAGATTTTCGTAGGTTCCATCCTACTTAGGGTTCCATCCCTTTAACGGGCTCGAAGTGGATTCCATTCCACGAATATATTGGATATTAAGATGCCAGTGCTTTTCTACGAGTTTTAACAAATATTCCTAATAAAACAAACTTAACCTTGAAATCTTGATAATCTTGATATTCATGAGTCTTCTATCTCTATATCTTGAATCTCTATACTATACAGTCTTCATTCTTGATACCTGCATGGTTAGATCCTGCATATACATATATATCTAAACTTGTAATGTTAGTATTTATATTTTATAATCTATTCTAAGGTTGTTGTCATCAAAACCATCATCTCATGGACTAACAACCATGTGAGACATCAGCAGCCTCTTCAACCTCTGAGTGGTTCTTTAAAGATAAATTAGAATCTTCCAATAACTCCAAACAATTTAACCTATTATTCGTAAGTAAACCGAAACTCTCCACTTTGCGAGGCTTTGTCAAATGCCTATTACGAACAACATATTCATCAACATATACTATCAAATGATCTCCAGTTATAACATCGCCTTTAGGAAGAAATGAAACTCCATGATCACAGTCAACATTAATAAAAGAAGAAAGAAATCCTTGTCTACAAAGAGAGATATCTGGGTCAAAAAATACTAAATCAAGAATAATATTCTCCTCACCCTGATTAATAGTTGTGATTTATAAATCAATCATATTATTAATAACATACTTCCCATCATCAGAAAAACCATATTGGACAGCCGAATAAGCTCTATTTTCCTCATTAATTAAAGAATCTCGTTTTCCAAAATATTCGGTAGGATCTCCAAATTTCAAATTGTAACCCTTACCAATGTTGACATCATTGATAACATCAAAGTGCCTGAAAAGATCCTCTGATAAATCAATACCCACTTCCCTTTAAATCCAAAGATGATCTAGTAAAACTCTTTTAAGTTTCATGCATTTGAGAACAAACTGGAATCCATGATCTTTGATAGACATTGTTTTTCGATTACCATCTAAGATCGATCTGCCTATATCACTAGAGGTACCTTTCAATTTCATCAAACACTTGTTCATTTTATGGCCAAAAAGCACATATTCAAAACACCTAATTGGATCTCTACAAACATTCGCCAGATGATATAATCCACCGCATCAAAGACATAATTTCTTCCATTTCCTTGAATCAGTCCATTTCTTAGTTAAAGGATAAGAAGGATATAAGCGATTGGTATAAAGAGGCGATGGAATAGGATTATCTCTAACTATCTAAGCATAAGAACGAGAATTCACCATATTACGGTTCGCAAGCCAAATCGAGTTAGAAAGAAAAGCAGATGACAAAAGTAGACGAGGATTAGAAACAGACGATGTAGAGAAGAGAGCGGCCATTATTTTCTTGTTTTCTTCACTCACAAAATATCATAGGGATTTATTTAAAGGAGTTTTATTTAAACGAGATTTACGAATGATGTTTTGTAAATGAGGTATATAAATGATATTTTGTAAAGGAGCTTGATAAGTGATATTTTAAATAACAAAGGTTTATGTTAGACATATACATATAAAATATATAAAAATGAGCTTTGGATGTATAAAAGGATTTTATAAAAGATTCATGTAAAAGAGTTTATAAAGAAAGCTTAGTAATAGAAAAAAAGTTTAAGCAAAAGAGAAGAGTTTTATAAACATAAATGGATTTTATAAATCATTTTAGGGATTGACAAAAGAATTTTATAAAATAACTAAGAGATTTATAAAAGGTTTTGTAAATATGAAATGGGCTGATAAAAGGGAACTTTAATAAAAGAATGAAATTTATTTTGATAATTTATCCTTCTTAGTTATGGTGTTATGGAAACATTCTTTTCATACTTAACACTGAAGGGTAGTGGTTTAGTGTGTAGTAAGAAATGTTTTAAATGATATTTGTTGGCATATTTAAAAATATGGATTTGGGAATGAGAAAATATTCCTTAAATTTTAATAGTATACTTATACCGTTGAGATAAGTATATGGATATATTTTCTAGGTGTTGAAAATAAAATGTTTGTAATATACTTGTACCAATGATATATACGTTTGTTTTCCATATATTGAAAAGAGTATAAGGGGTTTGGAAATATCTCTTTTGTGAATGAATTTTGAAGCAGAAATGAGATTTTAATTAATGAAAGATTAATTAATAGAGACTTAGTGGATCCCATATGGAATTTAATCTATGTTTGATATTTAATAGTTAAATAACCGACTATCAAATCTTAGCCAAAATATAACTTTGGAAATATTTAAGAGAAGCACGGGGGTTATATGGCACAGTCATCTTCAATGATGTTGTACTATGCATATGAATCTTATATGAGATGATTCAAAACCGTAACCACTCCAAAATCCATATGCGCGTTCCACACTTGGAAGAGTTTTCACGTCTGGTTTGGGATGATAGAAGACAAAGTTCTTTGAAGTGCAAGGGCTACTTGCTACTAATCCTGAGGGTGATTCCAAAATGAATGTAGTAGAAGTAGTGCCTTTGATTTGTTCATATTCTGAGCAACTTGTGTGATGAATTGTAGCATTGCATTGGTCCCTAAAAGGCAACGTTAGCATTCGAAGTAGGAATTGCTAAGAGAGGAAAAAGGCAATCATGACCTCACAAGCCTCACAACCTGGTAATGAATAAAACATGGGATATGCAGCAGAGCTATGTGGTGTATTACCATTAGGAGCATCATTCCTCGATCTAGAGTTGATATTTACAGTTTTTGGTATGAACACAAGAAGGGCCATGGCTGGTGCGTATTGTTTTGGAGCCTTGGTCTAAGGGATGATGTAATCTAACCTATCATGTTAAAGGGGCAGCCATCTCTATGTAGTAGGGATGCAAGAAGTTCATGTTGACCTCGATACATTTTATCTAGAGATGTACTGTGACAGACGGTAATCCAATAGCCCAGTCAATGATGGAAATCCAATCTCCAATACATGCCTTTACAGTTTTAGTTGTTCCCAACTATGTTGAATTGTGAGATGCAAGTATTTCAATTATTTTATATATTTATTTTCAACCCTTAGATGTTATTATAATATCATTGGATTTTCTATAGAAATGTTTTAGTTATCATAAGGTAAAAACCCGTCCTTGTTTATATGCAGTGTAGTCTTATAAGATACCTTTATTTCAAAAGATTTTATAACATGAAGTAATCCATTGATTGTGTTTCTCAAGTTGGTTTTACCAGACTAAACCGGGTGTTGTTTTCCTATAATGCTTGGGTCAACATGATCATATTTTCTAGATTTAGCCGGACGCCTTGGAGCTTCAGGAGATGAGATGAGTCCCCAAGATGTACTTTCATATTTTCTGTTATCGTCCGATGTTTATTCTTATTATGGTTATCGGCAATTGTAAGGACAGGTTGTTATAATTGTCTAATGGCTGATGATAGGATAATTGTACTCCGGTTTATGTATGTATATCCTTTGTAAAGAACATTTGTAACGATAGCGATCTTTCGACGCTCGAAAGTCGACATTAATACGTCCACTGTATCAAATGCCGCTCAATCGAATGCCGGAAAACCGAACCATTAGGGTTAAAAAGAAGAGGTAGAAGAAGACAGAAGAAAAAGAAAGAACAGAAAAACAAAAACAATATCAGAATCTCACATTCGCAGCGGAACAATATATAATAGATAATCAGTAGTCTTTTAAACAAAGAACTATATCAGTTTATACATACATCAATCAGAGTCAATATACAACTCAATACAACAATAGATAGTTATATAAACTTGTCCACATACAGAATACACAGCGGAATAAATAAACAAGTACGAGAGTACGTCTCGCCATCCAGCTTGCCTCCAAAGTTCCAGAATATCCTGATAACATAACTCTAGGCTGCCCGTGTGGAAAATTATGGGCACCCAGAGTTTAGAAAGGAAACAATAAACTCCGAGTCAGTCATGGTGACTGGTGTGAGATCGTAAAACAGTTATTTTCACAAAGAAAATAAAATTAATTCAAAATGCTTTTTGAAAATGAAACTACCATAAGACCTCCCACCACACACACAATGCAAACGCAGAATTGGAGGAGATTTCTTCTTATGATAGTAAAAGATGCTTACTACGCAAATCATTGGACTATTATTATTAATGTCCAGTGTGGAAAACATTTCGAAAGTATAATATTAATCTTAGCCAGCGTAGGCATTCCGCACTTATGCCTACTATAGCTACTATGTTCAATAGCAGGTTACCGCCACATTCCATAGCAGGTTATACAACTAAAACTGTACAGAGTTCGTATTGTTTCTTTGGATTTCCAACAAATGGTCAGGCTAAGGAACTTCCTACCGCCACATGGGTACGCTTCTGGCTAGACGTCCCGAGAGACAACTGCTCTCTGCCAACACAAGGCCTATAACTAGGTAACTTACGAATATGTCATCCCCCGGTCCTTTGGGACATTTATCCGAGGCGCCTTGATCACAAAGCAACAACCACAAAGAAATGAGATTGGAGCAACCACATAGGGTTAAATACCAGGGCTCCATACCTGATACCACCCTTTTCCAGAAGGAAATGACATACCTTAAAGGGCGCGACCCTCATAACCTTGCCGCATATTCCTGTTTCGACCATTTCCGGGGTGTGAGGTCTGACGAAGTCTCGTCCACAAAGCTACGCTTTTTCACAAAGCCATGCTTTGATCACAATTGATCAATAAATGATCAACACACAGCAACACTCAGCATGCCACATTACCAAATTGGGAATATATCGTTGATAACCTTCAACTACATAACCTCTGAGCTCGTACGTCTCAGAGAAGGGTGTTAAGCTAAGAGAATAAATTCTCCGCCACCAACAGAAATGTATTTGAAAGAAATCAGCTTTATATCTCAAAATGTAATGTCAGACATGTAACCATACAAGTCTGTTCCGGGTTCGAACAGAACCGAAAGCACTTCCAAAAAAGTCCTTGTAATCCGAGTATTCACAATCCCGATCGAACTTCCCATCACAAAGGAAATCTCTATACCGTAGCTAACGGTGTAGAGACAATCGATAAGTCATCCTATCGTTTTCACAAATACCCGGTCTTCACCACCGGTCTTCAATACGATCCATATCGTCATATCACTAATTCGGAATGGGTTATATGACACAAAGGTCTTTTCCCGGCTAACCCGAATAGTGAGCGTTTGTTTTAAAAAAAACAAATTCAAGTGCCATTTCAAAGGCAATATTGATAGTCGGTGATTTAACTATCAACAATATTCACAACAATCATCAGATTTAAATAATTTTCACCAAATTATTTATTTTCAAAATATCTTCACAAGATATATATTTTCCCACAATTCAACACTTTGAAAATAAATTTCAAATCAATTTTTCACCTTTCAACTTTTGAAAATAAATTTCAAATCAATTTCCTCACGCGAAATATATTTCCAAATATTTCTTTTAAAAAACCAACTTTATAACTTTAATTTATATTTTTAAAAGCTACTTTGGAAATATACTCGGTTTCTCAAGGAAAATACACTTCCATTTCAAAATGGTCCATTTAAACCAATTAAATAAATCCTTATCGATTTATTTCAAATTTACGTTCCAAATCCGTAAATTTATTTCCACACTTTAAAATAAATCAGTGTTTATTTTTAAAACAAATTTCCCTTTCCTTTATAAGTTCCATTTGAATTTACATTTTCAAATATTCACTTTTAACCCCAAAATCAAATTTCAAATTGATTTCAAAATTTACTTCAACACCAAATCAATTACAAATTGATTTCTAAGTTTTTTTCCAAATGCCAAATCATTTTACAAATCGATTTCCGAATTTATTTCAACACAAAAATCCATTTTAATTCAACACCAAATAAGTTCTCATATCGATTTCCCAAAGATTTATTTTCAAATACCCAATCATTTATCAAATTGATTTCTAGAGATTTATCCCCTTTTTAATAAATTCCTTTATTCTTTCCAAACTATTTAAAATTCCATTTTCCATAAATTCTTCAACTTTTAAACAATATTACTAAAAATCCTTTTATTAAAATCCTTTGCCATATTTTGGAAATTTATTCGATAAGATTACTAAAATCAATTTTTATACTTTAATTCCTTCTTTTAAATTCAACCAATCTTTTCGAAAAGAATTTACTTAAAATTCCCAACTCTAATTTTTAAAAATCCAAATTATATTTATTTTTGGTATCCAACGATACCAAAAACACATTCGGCTAAATTTTAGCCTTCAACAATTTCAATTATCAATAAATCATCCACAGATTATCAATAAATCACATCATTCACATATGAAGTAATATTCAAACAATTTTGAGGAATCCAGTTGGATCCCTCCAACCTGTTTCCCTCCATCCACAGATGTTAGCACAATACCAATTCCACTTCAAGGTTGAATATCGTGGTATATGGGATTTATAAAATATCATCCGCTATTATGCGGCACAATAGGGTCTCATCCGCTATATAATGCGGGAATTCAACAACTCCAATATATACATATGCCAATATATATATATATATATATATATATATATTGCTATATACTACTATATATAGTATCACATGCAAACAATCAATCAATAACTGCAATTCAAATTTTCATTTAGAGTGAGAAGATCTCACCTTTGCTTTTAATTTTGCAATACCATTTCCATTCCACCTTGTTTACTCGATTTATAGACCTTGTATAAACATTTCTACAATTCATTAATACTCGAAATAATCGAATAACAAATTTTCGTTTGGTAATTTTAATTATTCAATGATTTAATTTTAAACCAGTTTCTTTTAATAAATTTGTTTAACTAAGCATTTCAATTTCAAACTAACTTTCCTTTTAAATGATTTTCTTGATAACTAAAATAAATTTAACAAGTTATTATTTTTTTCATTTGAAATCATATATATTTATAAAAATGGTCTATATGGATTTTATAAACCAAATTTCTAATTAAACTTTCAAACATTTCAAAATTCCTATTATTATTTTCTCTGCCTACAAACCAAATTTCCAGTCTGTATATATATATATATATATAGACATTTAAATAAAAATACGAATGTGAATATATTTATTTTTACTGCTACGTAAAAAAAACTTTATATGTATATACAAACTTTAATAAAGGAATACCTTACTGAAACTCGAGAAGAACGCCACCATGACCTCTTGTGAATCCTGATACGACATCCCAGATCGAAGTTGAACACCCCCACAACTTCACTGCAATCGGCCATCGCGATTGATCTTCAGCGCGCACGCACGTGGATAGCCGTGACACTGCCTCATCTCCCAATCTTCACGAAATCGCGACATCACATCTCTACCTTAAATTGATTGCGGCCTACCCCTGATTTCGAGCTCGAGATCTCCTCGCTTCCAGACCATCGCTCTGCCCTAGGTCGCTAGCTTCGTACGCACTCACCCCCGAAGTTCCGCCTCCCCTCGCGGTGGTGAACATGCCACGAGCCTCCACTTCATCGCCGAGACTTGCCCTCGCGGCGAATGGCCGAGCACGAATGCCATGGATTTGAATTTGTATCGATGTCGCCCCCTCACTTCGATATTAATCTTTTCGTTCGGTAGAACTGGAACGAGATCCCTCTTCTTCTTTTTTTTATATTATGAACGAATTGAATTCGTTCGTATGCTCTGAAGGAGCCATTTGTTTTTTCTCCGATTGAATAAATGAGGGAGGAACATGCAATTTTAAAAAGGACGAGAAGAGAGATGTTAACGTGTACGAGTGGGGGACAGTGATTTGAAGGCAAAGAAAAGTCGCGAGGTGAAAGAAAGTAGGCTGATGGGAATTGTCTTGACCAGTATAAAAATATATCTTCAAATTAAATTCAAATCCAAATCGTTCTTATAAAGTCAACTAAAAATTTCGACTTCCTATCGAGGCATGCCACTAGGCGTTCATAATGTTATACGCCTATTCCGAATGCGATGGAAAAGGTTCCAAGTCCAAATTCGATCGTATGGAGAAGATAGCTTTTTGGACCAGTTATAATATTAAATTTTCGATTTAATTTCAGCGCGTTTGCTTACCGTACGGCCAAACGATCACTCCAAACATTACGAAAATTGAAATCCGGTAATAACACAATATTACGGATCCAATGAAACTGGTTTCGTCGAATTCCGAGACTATGCCCCGGAACGCTATTTTTAAATTCAATTTAAATGATATAATTTCAAAACTGAACAAAACAGTTTCAAATTCAATTCTAAAACTTTTATTATCTTCAGTAAAATCAATATGAATTTTTTAAGCCTTGAAAATATTTTTAACAGGACCGAAATTAGCAATTCAGCAATTTATTCAGTTTTCAATTATTAAATTCAATTATTTAAATTGTCAAATAAACAGAGACATTTGAAATTCAGGTTAATTCAACATTTAAATATTTAAATTCAATTAAATATTCTATTTCAAATGTTCAAAATTTCTGGGTCGTTACAATCTTCCCCCCTTAAAAGAATTTCATCCCGAAATTACAAGTCAAGAAAAATGCTCCAATACCCGTTTATCATTTCCCCAAACCAAACAGTTTTATCAAATTTCCAAACTAATCTTCTTTTTATTAAAGATCCATTATCATTTCAACTAATTTTTCCAAACACTTTCATAATTTCAAACAACTTTATTTTACTTTACAATTCAAATTTAAATTTAAATTCAAATTTTAAATTATCCAAAATTTCTCAAAAAATTTCTAACTCTCTATATTTTCGAAAAATTTCGCCAGCGTCTCCTTTGCGCGGCTAACTCGGTACGACTACAAAATGTCCCTATGGACTCTCAAATCCCAATAGAAAACAAAATGCCAAGTGGCAAAATCAGAACTCATCAAATTTCATACTGAAATTCAAATACATACCTTATTGTCGAGCAATTTAAATTTTCTTCAAAATCAAAAATCCAATTCCATTTTCCTTTATACCCCTGTATATTTTACTTGACAACAATGTCCAAATTCACTTAGTGGATTCCCAATACCCATTTTTACTTAAGAATTTCATTCGTTATTTCTTAAGTATTCACATACTTCTTATATTTATTTTCACTTTACTAACAAAGTTATATATTCATTTCCATTCAACTTTGTATTTTCAATCTCATTTGAATTCAATTACAATTTCAATTCTATTTGAATTCATTTTATCTTCAAAAACTAAAAAATCACTTTTCTAGTTCAATTCTTACATTTCCATTACAATTTGAAAATCAATTTTTCCGTTAACAAATTTTTTTCCAAATTTCTCAAAATTTTTCTAACTCCCAAAATTTTTAGAAAATTTTGGCGGAGTCTCCTTTGTACGGAGGAGCTTTTGCAATTTGACAAAAGATATAAATATATATACATTGACCCACACGGTCGGAAAAGCAAAAACAGTTCATATTTCCTATTTTGTATTGCGTAGGCGTACCTTTATTAGCATTTTAAGCAAAGCGACTTATTTATTTAGCTATTTGCGCAACCAAAATGCAGCCCAAACGGCCCGCAAAATCCTGTACTTACTCAATTCAAATATGTAAGTGACATATATAGGAAATCTATTAACATTTCATTTATTTTCAATAGCAAACACATAGTTTTCATAAGCAATATATTCAAAATAAATTCCATTAGCAATTCATATGGTTTCAATACAATTTAAATTGCTTTCATCTAAATCAAACGTCATTTTCAATAATAAACAAGTAGTTTCCGTAAACAATTTCCAATTTAATTCTTTGATTTGATTTTTCATTCATCAAATCTATTTCATCTACTAATTTAATTCAATTAGTATATTCACTTATTCATTTTAAATTTCAATTTCCATTTTCAATTCATCCTAAATTTATTTTATTAATAACAAGGAAATTTTCAATTTATTTCTACTACTTACTTGAATTTATATGCAAATTCAAACCATTTTTATTCAACTCACAATTCAATTTTAATTTAACTAATTCAACTTCCAATTCATTTTTTTCCATGAATTAACAAATTATCAAGTTGGTTTACTTGAATTCAATCCATTTTATTTTATTTTTCCAAGTTTGGATTTTTATTCAACTTGATTCAAATCAAATCTCATTTCATTTTATTGAATTCCAATTCATTTATTTACAAATGTAGCTTCATTTGTTCATTCACAAATTCATTCCTTTTCAATTTGAATCTCATTCCAATCAAATTTCAAATATTTTTATAAGTCATAAACTTATTTATATTCCATTAATGAATTTTATTCCAAATATTTTCTTGAAATTTTATTCCAAATTATAAATCACATTTACAATTTATATTTACAAATTCTATTTGTATATGGATTTATTTCTTAGCTTTTTTTTTAATTTCAATTTCCATATAACAAAGATAATGATTCAATATTATCACTTCCTAACATCCAAGCATCCATATACAATAATAATTTACGAAAAATGATTTCTTTTCTATACAAAAATAGTTTTGGGCAAAATGATTTCATTTACCCTATTTAAAACAATACTGTGTCGGTTTATCTTGTTTAAGAGTTTAGAAACCCATATCGATTATAGTTGGCCAGACTGCACCGACCAGAATCTATAAACAATCAACCGATAAGTCAACACAATACAAAACAAATTTTGTATTCACTAACAAATACGTGATCAACTATTATTACACTCAACTAATTCTAGAGTACTACTGACTCTATCTCTAATGAGTAATTCCCAACAGAGCCAGGGTTGTCGCTTAACCGGATGCTCTGATACCACATGTAACGATAGCGATCCTTCGATGCTCGAAAGTCGATATTAATACGTTCACTGTATCAAATGCCGCGCAATCGAATGCCGGAAAACCGAACCATTAGGGTTAAAAAGAAGAGGTAGAAGAAGACAGAAGAAAAAGAAAGAACAGAAAAACAGAAACAATATCAGAATCTCACATTCGCAGCGGAACAATATATAATAGATAATCACTAGTCTTTTAAACAAAGAACTATATCAGTTTATACATACATCAATCAGAGTCAGTATACAACTCAATACAACAATGGACAATTATATAAACTTGTCCTCATACAGAATACACAGCGGAATAAATAAACAAGTACGAGAGTACGTCTCGCCATCCAACTTGCCTCCAAAGTTCCAGAATATCCTGATAACATAACTCTAGGCTGCCCGTGTGGAAAATTATGGGCACCCAGAGTTTAGAAAGGAAACAATAAACTCCGAGTCAGTCATGGTGACTGGTGTGAGATCGTAAATGTGACGACCGCCCATGACCCCTGCACCGAATCTAGAAATAGTGCGCTGTAAAGTGTGTCGGGCGACCATGGACGATTGTCAAGGTAGATAAAAACAACATGATCTATCGTATTACTCACAGCGCATGGACAAAAATACAATAGAACATATATATAGTGAAGCTTCACAGAATAGAATCTCATCAATAAGACTTCATAATAGTTGAATACAAACATCTGAATAGTCAATACAACAAGCCTCACTACATATCACTCAGAGAATACAAAACAGCGGAACATCCAGTATATATAGTAAGAAGAAAATATGCAACCCTCCAGCTCGTCTTCGATATCAGCATCGTGAGAAGAGAACAGCACCTGTCACCTGCTACCTAGTCTGCCCGTCCCAAAATGGACGAACAGCCCAAGGCAATAAGAGTTAAAACATAAAGCCTTGAGTCAGACAACAGTTTTAGTGAGCAGTAAATTAACTAACAACATACCAAAAGAGCATAAAGGAAAAGGAATAGGAATACAACCCTCCCACTCCAACCTCTTTCTATAGTGATAGCCCCCAGACACACACTAAGTAGAAGCAAACATAGCAGAGCATACAATATAAAGTAAAGCAATTATCACTCGAGTCAAGGGCGATGTTTTCCAAGTACAAACCCCCAAGGCCTAAACCAAGATCAGATAAGCACCCAGAAAATACCGCTCTTGAGACCGAATGACGATACAACCAAACATCCATGACTCTGGCTATCACTGTTATCACTGCTTCGGTTTCACCGTTAATTGAATGACCGGCACATTCTTTCAGCCGTCCGTCAAGGGCTAATGGTAACCCCGGTTCTAGACATAACTCCCGCACGTCATCGTGACCCGTGCCTAGGACTATCGAATCTGCCCAGAGTACTCGACCATCAACAGTTGGTCGTTGGGACTATCGAATCTGCCCAAACGTACTCTTGCTTAGAGCATGCTAGAACCTTCAACAACGATGAGACCCAAGCCTCCTAGTCATCCTCCTTGATGACCATTCTCATATCCATCCATTATCCTCAACTCGAACCATTCACCGAGTTATCAACATGCTTGGAATGATCCCGTCTGGATTAGACCAAGTCTTCATCACATGATGCCTCGCTTCATTACATCCTTGCAAAGCCTCATCTCAACATCACATCATCAAATCTATGCATAAGAGCTTCATCATCCCGCTACATATGCCACGAGCAGCTTTCCCAATTCAAGAGCCTTTCCCTTAGCTTTTGAATCGTCTTCGGTCTAAATCAAATCATCAATCATCTAATTCATAGCAATCAACCAAGTCAAACATTAATCCAAACAATCAAGCATTCAAATATGATCTAAGTAGACAATTATCACAATAATGGCAATTTCGTAATTAAAGAGTTGAAAGTCTAACAAGCATGAAATCATGAGAAATATCTCTACAATCTTGATGAATGAACTTGCATAGGTTAACACTTAGTAAAAATGGTTGTCAAATCATCATGAACAATGGATCTACACTTAGGATGAAGAAAATGCATGAAAATCACTATTTTAACACCAAATCGAGCCAACAATCCGATATACTCCTTTGGATCCGTGTGAGAGATAATCACCACTCACCAAATCACCTAAACAACCCCAAATCAACACGCTTCAGATCTGGACAGCGAAGGATCAAGCTTGATCTATCACGAATTCGCCTCAAACGAAGAAATCTCACTTCAAAGGATGAAGATCTTCAATCTAAGCTCTCGAATCTTCAATTTGATGATGGAAGGAATCACTAGATTAGAGTGGAGAAAAGAAGTGAAGAAGTGTAGAAGTCGAGCTCTCAAAATGGCAGCACTTCGTCGCTTCGAAATCCGGATCCCAAAAAGTGAGAAAATGGACGAGTATTTATAGCTGAATTCCTCCTTAACTCGTCCGCCTTCCCTAAGTCGTCTCCGACTTAGAACCTTCCGACTTAACATCCCAGACGACTTACGACTCAACTGCTATGCCAACCTATGACTTATCAAATCCCACTAGCCTACGACTTATAACTTAGCAGAACTGGGTTACGACTCAACTCCTAAGTCGTCTACGACTTAACGCATTGCGCGACTTACCAGTCTACGACTTAACTAGGATACGCCTTAACGACTTAATAGCTCTATAACTCATCAACCTCACGACTTAGCTAGGTTACGACTTATGACTTAGCAGACACACGACCTAACACACGCGCGTTCCCTCCTAAGTCGCCTGGACGACTTAACAACTTAGCACCATTCGACTTAACACTACGCGACTTAACTATAACAGAGCTCATGACCTAACTACGATAACACCTTAGGTCATAAATCCACTTAGCTCCTTATGTCGCTAACTCGCCTAGTTACTTAGGTCGTTGCCTTACCATAAGTCGTTCAAACGACCTATCTCCGAGCCCTTAACTCACCAACTTCTAAAAGTCGTCCCAACCGATCTAACACTTAACCAGTCTACAAAGTCGTCAGCTACACTTCCTTAACTCGGTTAACTCCTTAAGTCAGCCACTCGACCCAGACTTATTACTTAACTCGTCCAAACCGACTTAGGACTTAACAAAATCTGCCAAAATCTAAAACGACTTAAAAATGCTGAAAATTCCAGATTTTAACGAACTTTTCGATCCGTAAAAATACGGGTCGTTACATTCTCTCCCCCTTAGGAATTTCGCCCCCGAAATTCCAAACAAACAAGGCAATCAAAGACTATTCTGTACGCCTACCAACCATAACAATCAACAAACCATGCATCCAATTCTAGCTTAGCGTACAGAATTCTAACACTAGAACAAGTCACAATATCGTGAGATGACACGACACCTTAGGGCCATACCTTGAAGAGTTCAGGATGAGCTGCCTTCATCCTCTCTTCCACCTCCCACGTACAGTCGTTATCATCATCACTCCATTGTATCTTGAGCAACTTAACTACCTTCCTCCTAAGCTGTTTCGTGTCGGTTTCTACAACACAAAGCGGCTTACGAGGTCTTCTATCGACTGGATCAACTTCGAAATCTTCACAGCTATCACCAGGAACCACTGTATTCGAGTCGTGCACGTACTTCCGTAGATATGATACATGAAAAACATGATGCACACTCGACATCTTCTCTGGTAACTCCAATCTGTAGGCGAGCTTTCCAATTCGCTCGATGATCGGGAATGGTCCAACAAATCTCGGAGTCAATTTCCCTTTCTTCCCGAATCGAATAACATTCTTCAGTGGAGAAATCTTCACAAAAACCATATCTCCTACGTCGAATTCCAAATCATTTCGACGCTTATCGGCATAACTCTTCTGACGGTCTTGGGCTGCCTTCATTCGTTGCCGAATGATCTTTATACAATCCGAAGTCTGTCGAATCATCTCTGGCCCAAGCATCAGCTTTTCTCCAGTTTCTATCCAACACGTCGGTGAGTTACACGGTCTCCCATACAATGCCTCATACGGTGCCATAACAATGCTTGACTGGTAATTGTTGTTGTATGAAAATTCCACCAAATGAAGGTGATCTTCCCATGATCCTCCGAAATCCAAAACACAAGCTCTGAGGAGATCTTCCAAAACTCGGTTGACTCTCTCGGTCTGACCATCTGTTTGAGGGTGATAAGCTGTACTCAAACACAACTCGGTTCCCAAAACTTCCTGGAAGCTCTTCCAAAATCCACTAGTGAACAATGGGTCTCGATCGCTCACTATACTCTTCAGAATACCATGGAATCGAACTATCCATTTAACATACAACTCAGCCAACTTTGATGCAGTCCTATTCGATCGAACAGGAATGAATCTTGCACTCTTAGTCAAACGATCTACAATGACCCAAATCCCTTTGTTTCCCGTTCTTGTTCTAGGTAATCCATCAATAAAATCCATCGATATCTGCTCCCACTTCCATGTAGGAACTTCTAATGGCTGAAGCAATCCACTTGGCTTCTTCTGTTCGGCTTTTACCAACTGGCAGTTCATACATTTGGAAATAAAATTTCCAACATCCTTCTTCATGCCTTCCCAGTAGTAGGTTCTCTTCATATCCCGATACATCTTATTTCCACCTGGATGAATTGTCAGCTTCGAGTGATGACTTTCCTTCAGAACTTCACTCCTCAGTTCATCTATATCGGGAACAACTAGTCGTCCTTGCTTCCGAAGCCAACCCTCTCGATCGACCTCGAATCCTTTATCTATCTCTGGATCCAATCCAGATTCCAAATCACGGATAATCTTGACAAGCTTATCGTCTCGTTTTTGGCTCTCACCAGTTCTTTCCACAAGAGTCGGTCTTATCGATAATTTTGCCAACATCTCAGGTTCCAATTCGCATCTAGGCCTGAAGTCAAATCCAGCTAAATACTCGAGATTCTTCCATTCTGAAAACATGGCTCCCAATCCTGCATGACTTCGACTTAACGCATCTGCCACCGCGTTACCTTTTCCCGGAGTATAAGCTATACCAAAATCATATGATGCCAAAAACTCTAGCCAACGTTGCTGCCGAAGATTCAAATCCTTTTGGGAGAAAAGATACTTCAACGACTTATGATCTGTAAACAACTCGAATCGAACTCCCAATAGATAATGTCTCCACATCTTCAGAGCAAAAACAATCGCCGCTAACTCCAAATCATGAGTCGGGTAATTCCTTTCATGCGGCTTCAGTTGTCGACTTGCATACGCAACAACTTTATCCTTCTGCATCAGCACTGCTCCAAGTCCAGTACCACATGCGTCGGTATAAACCACCATCTCATCATTCCCACTTGGAATAGTCAAAACAGGAGCACTTGTCAATCTCTCTTTCAGGATTCCGAAAGCTTGCTCACACTTAGCTTCCCATCTGAACACTTGGTTCTTCTTTGTCAATCCTGTTAACGGTGCAGCTACCTTGGAGAAGTCTTTGATAAACCGACGATAATATCCTGCTAATCCAAGAAAACTTCTCACATCAGATGCATTCTTAGGTCTAACCCAATCCTGGATTGCTGCCACCTTAGCGGGATCAACCGCTATTCCACTTCCAGAGATAACATGGCCTAAGAACCTCACTTCACTCTTCCAGAAGTGACACTTCGAAAACTTAGCCTTCAGCTGATGTTTCCGTAAGATTTCCAAAACAATACGCAAGTGTGTCTTGTGCTCTTCTTCAGTTCTGGAATAAATCAGAATATCATCCACGAACACAAGTACAAACTTGTTCAACTGATCTCTGAACACTCTATTCATAAGATCCACAAAATATGCTGGCGCGTTAGTCAATCCAAACGGCATTACCAGCCACTCAAAGAAACCGGATGGTGTCCTAAAAGCTGTCTTCGGCACACTATCCTTAGCCACTCTCAACTGGTGAAATCCCGTTGCCAAATCCATCTGAGAAAACACCTTGGCTTCGTGAAGCTGATCAAACAAGTCATCTATTCTCGGCAATGGATACTTGTTCTTCTTAGTCACCTTATTCAGCTCACGATAATCGACGCACAATCTCAACGACCCATCTGCCTTGGTTGCAAACACAACTGGTGCACCCCACTCGGACACACTACACCGAATGAATCCTTTCTGCAAAAGATCATCAACTTGCACCCTCAACTCCTGCTGTTCCCTAGGCGCCATCCGCCTAAGAGGCATCACAACAGGTCTGGCTCCTTCAACTAGATCTATACGAAACTCGATCTCTCTATGCGGCGGCAACCCTTTGACTTCGTCAAAGATATCCTCAAATCCATTAGCGATTGGCACCGATGACAGTCCATCCCGTGGAACAACCAGCGAATACATGAAGCTCATGAAGACGCCTTCTTCATGCTTACATCGTATCACAATCTTTCGCCCTTCCACATTCTCGACTGTCACTTCCAGCCTCTCACAATCAACCTTTGCCGCATACCTCCTAAGCCAGTCCATACCCAAAATAATTCCGAACCCCGCAAAGTTCAGAACAAAACAATCACAAACAAAAGAGCAACCATGACTTGACACAATCAGACCACGGCATAACATACACAAACAAGACGAACCCCCAACTGGATTAGTCACAACCAATGGCCTATCAACAATATCCGATTCCAAACCCAACCGGCCTACAAGTTCACTACAAACAAACGAATGCGACGCTCCAGTATCAAACAGAACTCTAACTGGAACACCACATAGGAAAAGAGTACCTTGAACCACCACACTCTTTCCTTTCTCTTCAGCGGTAGGAGCTTTTGAAGACGACGGAACAGCTCCCAAAGCATAAGCTTGCACAATCTGCTTGTCTCTCCTCGGTTCTGGACAATTCTTCCTGAAATGCCCTGGCTTGTCACAGTTGTGACACTTCATCGGAACCTTAGGATTCTTACAATCCTTCGAGAAATGGCCCTTCTACTGACAATTGTAGCAAGTCACTTCGCCTTTCGGCTTCTTCTGGCCATCCTTACCCTTCTGTTGCTGCTGCTTCCTCTTCTTGTTTCCACCCTGCTGGGGTTTAGACTCTTCCCTGGTCACAGCAACAATAGATCCTTCCTTAGGAAACAGACTCTCATGCCTAAGAGCTTTCTCCACAAGCTTCTCAAATGAATCATCCAAATGATCCACCAACTGCCTCCCAAGATAACTGTCCAAGCCTGTCACAAACTTCTCATTCTTCTGATATGCGGATTCAATATACGACCGGGCATACTTGGACAAAGCTTCAAACTCAGAAACATACTCAAGAACTGGTCTTCCACCTTGCTTGAGCTCCATGAACTTCTTGAACAGAACAGACTTCTGAGCTGTAGAAATGAACTTAGCTTCAAATCTGACTTGGAATTGCTCCCAAGTAATCTCTTCCTCCGGAGTATTGATGGTAATAGAGTTCCACCAATCAGAGGCTCTCCCTTGAAGCTGTCTCGATGCCAACTTCCTCTTAGTCGCATCCTCAATTCCCAAATCTCCAAAAATCCTTTTACAAGCATCTATCCACCTCTGGACCTCAATAGTTGATTCTGTTCCCAAGAAAACCTTCCCTCCAAGAGCAGTATAATCTTTGCACAACTTAGCAAAATCCACTGGTTTTGGAGTTTGGACTTGAACTCTAACATCAACTGCTGCCCCCGGAACTGGTATCCTTCTCATGATCGAAGTCATCATAGCTTCGAAAATAGCTGCATAATCAGCAGTCCCCTCAGCAGCACGGCCTTCCCTAGCAGCTGGTCTCTCTCTTCGACTCATTCTCAATATCTATAAAAAGGAATGATCAGAACATCTAGAGAAACAACTGCATAAAGGACTCAAACTCAACTAAACTACTATATTATATATAGTATTCATCCATCAAAATACAATTACGTCTCTCATACGTAGTTACGTCAGCGAGCGTTGGGTAAGATCGATTAACCAATGCTCTGATACCAAATGTGACGACCGCCCATGACCCCTGCACCGAATCTAGAGATAGTGCGCTGTAAAGTGTGCCGGGCGACCATGGACGATTGTCAAGGTAGATAAAAACAACAGGATCTATCGTATTACTCATAGCGCATGGACAAAAATACAATAGAACATATATATAGTGAAGCTTCACAGAATAGAATCTCATCAATAAGACTTCATAATAGTTGAATACAAACATCTGAATAGTCAATACAACAAGCCTCACTACATATCACTCAGAGAATACAAAACAGCGGAACATCCAGTACATATAGTAAGAAGAAAATATGCAACCCTCCAGCTCGTCTTCGATATCAGCATCGTGAGAAGAGAACAACACCTGTCACCTGCTACCTAGTCTGCCCGTCCCAAAATGGACGAACAGCCCAAGGCAATAAGAGTTAAAACATAAAGCCTTGAGTCAGACAACAGTCTTAGTGAGCAGTAAATTAACTAACAACATACCAAAAGAGCATAAAGGAAAAGGAATAGGAATACAACCCTCCCACTCCAACCTCTTTCTACAGTGATAGCCCCCAGACACACACTAAGTAGAAGCAAACATAGCAGAGCATACAATATAAAGTAAAGCAATTATCACTCGAGTCAAGGGCGATGTTTTCCAAGTACAAACCCCCAAGGCCTAAACCAAGATCAGATAAGCACCCATAAAATACCGCTCTTGAGACCGAATGACGATACAACCAAACATCCATGACTCTGGCTATCACTGTTATCACTGCTTCGGTTTCACCATTAATTGAATGACCGGCACATTCTTTCAGCCGTCCGTCAAGGGCTAATGGTAACCCCGGTTCTAGACATAACTCCCGCACGTCATCGTGACCCGTGCCTAGGACTATCGAATCTTCCCAGAGTACTCGACCATCAACAGTTGGTCGTTGGGACTATCGAATCTGCCCAAATGTACTCTTGCTTAGAGCATGCTAGAACCTTCAACAACGATGAGACCCAAGCCTCCTAGTCATCCTCCTTGACGACCATTCTCATATCCATCCATTATCCTCAACTCAAACCATTCACCGAGTTATCAACATGCTTGGAATGATCCCGTCTGGATTAGACCAAGTCTTCATCACATGATGCCTCGCTTCATTACATCCTCGGAAAGCCTCATCTCAACATCACATCATCAAATCTATGCATAAGAGCTTCATCATCCCGCTACATATGCCACGAGCAGCTTTCCCAATTCAAGAGCCTTTCCCTTAGGTTTTGAATCGTCTTCGGTCTAAATCAAATCATCAATCATCTAATTCATAGCAATCAACCAAGTCAAACATTAATCCAAACAATCAAGCATTCAAATATGATCTAAGTAGATAATTATCACAATAATGGCAATTTCGTAATTAAAGAGTTGAAAGTCTAACAAGCATGAAATCATGAGAAATATCTCTACAATCTTGATGAATGAACTTGCATAGGTTAACACTTAGTAAAAATGGTTGTCAAATCATCATGAACAATGGATCTACATGGATCTACACTTAGGATGAAGAAAATGCATGAAAATCACTATTTTAACACCAAATCGAGCCAACAATCCGATATACTCCTTTGGATCCGTGTGAGAGATAATCACCACTCACCAAATCACCTAAACAACCCCAAATCAACACGCTTCAGATCTGGACAGCGAAGGATCAAGCTTGATCTATCACGAATTCGCCTCAAACGAAGAAATCTCACTTCAAAGGATGAAGATCTTCAATCTAAGCTCTCGAATCTTCAATTTGATGATGGAAGGAATCACTAGATTAGAGTGGAGAAAAGAAGTGAAGAAGTGTAGAAGTCGAGCTCTCAAAATGGCAGCACTTCGTCGCTTCGAAATCCGGATCCCAAAAAGTGAGAAAATGGAGGAGTATTTATAGCTGAATTCCTCCTTAACTCGTCCGCCTTCCCTAAGTCGTCTTCGACTTAAACCTTCCGACTTAACATCCCAGACGACTTACGACTAAACTGCTATGCCATCCTACGACTTATCAAATCCCACTAGCCTACGACTTATAACTTAGCAGAACTGGGTTACGACTCAACTCCTAAGTCGTCTACGACTTAACACATTGCGCGACTTACCAGTCTACGACTTAACTGGGATACGCCTTAACGACTTAATAGCTCTATAACTCATCAACCTCACGACTTAGCTAGGTTACGACTTATGACTTAGCAGACACACGACCTAACACACGCGTGTTCCCTCCTAAGTCGCCTGGATGACTTAACAACTTAGCACCATTCGACTTAACACTACGCGACTTAACTATAACAGAGCTCACGACCTAACTACGATAACACCTTAGGTCGTAAATCCACTTAGCTCCTTATGTCGCTAACTCGCCTAGTTACTTAGGTCGTTGCCTTACCATAAGTCGTTCAAACGACCTATCTCCGAGCCCTTAACTCACCAACTTCTAAAAGTCGTCCTAACCGATCTAACACTTAACCAGTCTACAAAGTCGTCAGCTACACTTCCTTAACTCGGTTAACTCCTTAAGTCGGCCACTCGACCCAGACTTATTACTTAACTCGTCCAAACCGACTTAGGACTTAACAAAATCTACCAAAATCTGAAACGACTTAAAAATGCTGAAAATTCCAGATTTTAACGAACTTTTCGAACCGTAAAAATACGGGTCGTTACAGTAAAACAGTTATTTTCACAAAGAAAATAAAATTAATTCAAAATGCTTTTGGAAAATGAAACTACCATAAGACCTCCCGCCACACACACAATGCAAACGCAGAATTGGAGAAGATTTCTTCTTATGATAGTCAAAGATGCTTACTACGCAAATCATTGGATTATTATTATTAATGTCTAGTGTGGAAAACATTTCGAAAGTATAATATTAATCTTATCCAGCACAGGCATTCAGCACTTATGCCTACTATAGCTACTATGTTCAATAGCAGGTTACCGCCACATTCCATAGCAGGTTATACAACTAAAACCGTACAGAGTTCGTATTGTTTCTTTGGATTTCCAACAAATGGTCAGGCTAAGGAACTTCCTACCGCCACATGGGTACGCCTCTAGCTGGATGTCCCGAGAGACAACTGCTCTCTGCCAACACAAGACCTGTAACTAGGTAACTCACGAATATGTCATCCCCTGGTCCTTTGGGACCTTTATCCGAGGCGCCTCGATCACAAAGCAACAACCACAAAGAAATGAGATTGGAGCAACCACATAGGTTAAATACCAGGGCTCCATACCTGATACCACCCTTTTCCAGAAGGAAATGACATACCCTAAAGGGCGCGACCCTC
Source organism: Allium fistulosum (assembly GCA_030737815.1). Classification (NCBI taxonomy): domain Eukaryota; kingdom Viridiplantae; phylum Streptophyta; class Magnoliopsida; order Asparagales; family Amaryllidaceae; genus Allium; species Allium fistulosum. The sequence goes on from CM060903.1 coordinate 449,408,518, forward strand.
GTAACCTTGCCGCATATTCCTATTTCGACCATTTCCGGGGTGTGAGGTCTGACGAAGTCTCGTCCACAAAGCTACGCTTTTTCACAAAGCCATGCTTTGATCACAATTGATCAATAAATGATCAACACACAGCAACACTCAGCATGCCACATTACCAAATTGGGAATATATCGTTGATAACCTTCAACTACATAACCTCTGAGCTCGTACGTCTCAGAGAAGGGTGTTAAGCTAAGAGAATAAATTCTCCGCCACCAACAGAAATGTATTTGAAATAAATCAGCTTTATATCTCAAAATGTAATGTCAGACATGTAACCATATAAGTCTGTTCTGGGTTCGAGCAGAACCGAAGGCACTTCCAAAGAAGTCCTTGCAATCCGAGTATTCACAATCCCGATCGAACTTCCCATCACAAAGGAAATCTCTATACCGTAGCTAAGGGTGCAGAGACAATCGATAGGTCATCCTATCGTTTTCACAAATACCCGGTCTTGACCACCGGTCTTCAATACGATCCATATCGTCATATCACTAATTCGGAATGGGTTATATGACACAAAGGTCTTTTCCCGGCTAACCCAAATAGTGAGCGTTTGTTTTAAAAAAAAACAAATTCAAGTGCCATTTCAAAGGCAATATTGATAGTCGGTGATTTAACTACCAACAATATTCACAACAATCATCATATTTAAATAATTTTCCCCACATTATTTATTTTCAAAATATATTCACAAGATATATATTTTCCCACACTTCAACACTTTGAAAATAAATTTCAAATCAATTTTTCACCTTTCAACTTTTGAAAATAAATTTCAAATCAATTTCCTCACGCGAAATATATTTCCAAATATTTCTTTTAAATAACCAACTTTAGAACTTTAATTTATATTTTTAAAAGCTACTTTGGAAATATACTCGGTTTCTCAAGGAAAATACACTTCCATTTCAAAATGGTCCATTTAAACCAATTAAATAAATCCTTATCGATTTATTTCAAATTTACGTTCCAAATCCGTAAATTTATTTCCACACTTTAAAATAAATCAGTGTTTATTTTTGAAACAAATTTCCCTTTCCTTTATAAATTCCATTTGAATTTACATTTTCAAATTTTCACTTTTAACCCCAAAATCAAATTTCAAATTGATTTCAAAATTTACTTCAACACCAAATCAATTACAAATTGATTTCTAAGTTTTTTTCCAAATGCCAAATCATTTTACAAATCGATTTCCGAATTTATTTCAACACAAAAATCCATTTTAATTCAACACCAAATAAGTTCTCATATCGATTTCCCAAAGATTTATTTTCAAATACCCAATCATTTATCAAATTTATTTCTAGAGATTTATCCCCTTTTTAATAAATTCCTTTATTCTTTCCAAATTATTTAAAATTCCATTTTCCATAAATTCTTCAACTTTTAAACAATATTACTAAAAATCCTTTTATTAAAATCCTTTGCCATATTTTTGAAATTTATTCGATAAGATTACTAAAATCAATTTTTATACTTTAATTCCTTCATTTAAATTCAACCAATCTTTTCAAAAAGAATTTACTTAAAATTCCCAACTCTAATTTTTAAAAATCCAAATTTTATTTATTTCTGGTATCCAACGATACCAAAAACACATTCGGCTAAATTTTAGCCATTAACAATTTCAATTATCAATAAATCATCCACAGATTATCAATAAATCACATCATTCAAATATGAAGTAATATTCAAACAATTTTGAGGAATCCAGTTGGATCACTCCAACCTGTTTCCCTGCATCCACAGATGTTAGCACAATACCAATTCCACTTCGAGGTGGAATATCACGGTATATGGGATTTATAAAATATCATCCGCTATTATGCGGCGCAATAGGGTCTCATCCGCTATAAAATGCGGGAAATCAACAACTCCAATATATACATATGCCAATATATATATATATATTGCTATATACTACTATATATAGTATCACATCCAAACAGTCAATCAATAACTACAATTCAAAAATTCATTTTGAGTGAGAAGATCTCACCTTTGCTTTTAATTTTGCAATACCATTTCCATTCCGGCTTGTTTACTCGATTTATAGACCTTGTATAAACATTTCTACAATTCATTAATACTCGAAATAATCGAATAACAAATTTTCGTTTGGTAATTTTAATTATTCAATGATTTAATTTTAAACTAGTTTCTTTTAATAAATTTGTTTAACTAAGCATTTCAATTTCAAACTAACTTTCCTTTTAAATAATTTTCTTGATAACTAAAATAAATTTAACAAGTTATTTTTATTTTCATTTGAAATGATATATATTTATAAAAATGGTCTATATGGATTTTATAAACCAAATTTCTAATTAAACTTTCAAACATTTAGAAATTCCTATTATTATTTTCTCTGCCTACAAACCAAATATCCAGTCTGTATATATATATATATATAAATAAAAATACGAATGTGAATATATTTATTTTTACTGCTACCTAAAAAAAACTTTATATGTATATACAAACTTTAATAAAGGAATACCTTACTGAAACTCGAGAAGAATGCCACCATGACCTCTCGTGAATCCTGATACGACATCCCAGATCGAAGTTGAGCACCCCCACAACTTTGCTGCAATCGGCCATCGCGATCGATCTTCAGCGCGCACACACGTGGATAGCCGTGACACTGCCTCATCTCCCAATCTTCACGAAATCGCGACATCACATCTCTACCTGAAATTGATCGCAGCCTACCCCTGATTTCGAGCTCGAGATCTCCTCGCTTCCAGACCATCGCTCTGCCCTAGGTCGCTAGCTTCGTACGCACTCACCCCCAAAGTTTCGCCTCCCCTCGTGGTGGTGAACATGCCGCGAGCCTCCACTTCATCGCCGAGACTTGCCCTCGCGTCGAATGGCCGAGCACGAATCCCATGGATTCGAATTTGTATCGATGTCGCCCCCTTCCTTCGATATTAATCTTTTCGTTCGGTAGAACTGGAACGAGATCCCTCTTCTTTTTTTTATATATATATTACGAACGAATTGAATTCGTTCGTATGCTCTGAAGGAGCCATTTGATTTTTCTCCAATTGAATAAATGAGGGAGGAACATGCAATTTTAAAAAGGACGAGAAGTGAGATGTTAACGTGTACGAGTGGGGGACAGTGATTTGAAGGCAAAGAAAAGTCGTGAGGTGAAAGAAAGTAGGCTGATGGGAATTGTCTTGACCAGTATAAAAATATATCTTCAATTTAAATTCAAATCCAAATCGTTTTGATAAAGTCAACTAAAAATTTCGACTTCCTATCGAGGCGTGCCGCTAGGCGTTCATAATGTTATATGCCTATTCTGAACGCGATGGAAAAGGTTCCAAGTCCAAATTCGATCGTATGGAGAAGATAGCTTTTTGGACCAGTTATAATATTAAATTTTCAATTTAATTTCAGCGCGTTTGCTTACCGTATGGCCAAACGATCACTCCAAACATTACGAAAATTGAAATCCGGTAATAACACAATATTACGGATCCAATGAAACTGGTTTCATCGAATTCCGAGACTGTGCCCCGGAACGCTATTTTTAAATTCAATTTAAACGATATAATTTCAAAACTAAACAAAATAGTTTCAAATTCAATTCTGAAACTTTTATTTTCTTCAATAAAATCAATATGAATTTTCTAAGCCTTGAAAATATTTTTAACAGGTCCGAAATTAGCAATTCAGCAATTTATTCAATTTTCAATTATTAAATTCAATTATTTAAATTGTCAAATAAACAGAGACATTTGAAATTTAGGTTAAATCAACATTCAAATATTTAAATTCCATTAAATATTCTATTTCAAATGTTCAAATTTTCTGGGTCGTTACAACATTGGTATATTATATGTTACTCGTCACGTTTTATGAGATTCTGTTCTGTCTTTTCTTTCTTTCACCCTAATGATCTGTCTTTCAGGCACTTGGATGTTTGGCTCGTGAATACCGAGGATGTATTATTGTCGAATTATGGGATCTTAAAGGCAGGTTAAATTTCAAAACAATACCAATAGATTTTGGGTTTGGTTTTGGGAATATAGTGAGATCATCAGCAAACATCAAGCAAATTATTCTAGGAGACCTACACATAGGGTGTATGTCAATTTCTCTTTCTATAACTACCATGTTTATCACGCAAGTGAGGAGCTATATAATGGATATCCCCATATTTTTAGTAACATTATTAGGAACATTTAATTAGGTAAATAAAATGAAATAATGTAAAATGGTTAATGGGTTGAGATTTTTGATTAGTAAGGGTAGTCGTGCCATATACAATTGAACTAAAGAATTGAAATGTTTAGGCAAATAGGTAAGGGGAAAAGTTGGAATAAGAGTATCCTAATATCCTAAACCCTTAACTCCATCATTCTCATGTTCATTCTAAATTCACAAAACAAAAATATAAGCTAGAGGCCGGCCACCATTAAGAAAAGCAATAGGAAGATTTCAAGAGGAAAAGCTTAAGCACCTTAATCAAGATCAAATCTCAAATCCTTAATCTCAAAGCTAAGGTGAATAATGACTACATCTCATTTTTCTAATTGTTTTAGGTTTCAAGATGAATCTGAAGTATTTTGCATGATTATGCCATGTTTTTGAATGATTAAATGTTTATATATGCTTGTTGATGATTCATGCTTGTTCATATAGATTTTATAACATGTTTTGATGTAAAAACCCTATTTAATGACATCAAAAAGCCTTGCAATTTGGGTTTAAAATTATTTACGGTTAAATAATATATGATTTGGGTCTGAAATTAATATATGTTAGAAAACATATTAAAAATGATTTTTTGGATTTTTTGTAGAATTTTCCTAAGTGTTTTGATGAATATATAAAATTATCTAAGGTATGGGACTTAAATGTTTTATATATTTATAAAAAGGGAAGGGGTATTTTGTAAATTAATTAAATGGTTTATCTCTGAAATATTAGCAGCACTTTTAGAAAAGAAAATTAGAAACCAATAATATTTTGACAAACAAGGCAGGTTAGCTGAAAAGAATTTCTTTTTAAAGTAAAAATCGGTTTTTACATGGTTTTAGCATGTTTCACCACTTTCGGCACCAGTGGTTCCAACTTAGTAGCTCCGCCTCCATTGCGATTGAAACCAATGCACACAGTATCAATAACTCGGTACATAGTGTATTGGACTAAGGCGAAAGGTACTTGGTCGAGACCATAGGTTTCGATGGGGTCGAAGCATGACTATGTTTTAAATTGAAAATGCGTATGCTTTGTGTTCGAAGGAAGTGCTTTCAACTTGGTTGGCTTTTGGCTGAGTCAAATGTTTTAAAGGAATGGTTTCGAATGGGTTATGCCTTTTGTTTTAAGTAAATGCTTTAGAATGGGGTCAAAACCCACAACTGCCGCTTTTCTACCTTTCAAAGTCAATGGTTTTGGAAGGTATTCTTTGCGTTTAAAACTTAGCTACTTCTCCAATGTTTTCGGAAGGTTGGTTTCAAAACCGCCACTTATTTACATATGAATTTCTTTCGAAAGAGTGCTTTCGACTTAAATTTTTTAATGACCGTTTTGCTCCGTTGAAGGTAGAATCCAAATGGTTTCGAAAGAGATGATTTTAAATGGTTTCGAAAGGTGTTTCCACATGTTTTAAATTGAACCCAAATGCTTTTGAAAGGTTTGTTGGTTACAAAGGTTTTGATGCTTTCGAAAGGTTTAAAGGATGGTTTCGAAGGGGTGGTGCCCCAATGGTTTCGAAAGGTTTGAAAGGAAAGGTTTTCCAATCGTTCGAAAGGCAAAGTTTAAAGTTTTTAAAGATAGGATGTCTAAGGTTTTAAAGCTTTTGAAGGAAAGATATTTCAAGTGTTTTGAAAGGAAGATTGAATGGTTTCAAAAAGAATGTTTTGGCTTTAGGCCTAGGTTACAAGGAAGGGATTTACTTGATTTCGAAAGGGGGACTTTCAATGGATTCGAAAGGGGCGCTTTCAAAGGTTTAAATGTTTTCATCAACAAAGATTTGTGTAAAGTATATATATAACATGGCAAGGTGATTTTTAGTAACGCATAGATTATGTATTTTCCTTGTTTAAGTTTGGTTTAAAGGTTTTAAACCAATTTGAGACGAAAAGGTTTTCAAGGAAAATTTTGGGAAGAATACCCTAAGTAAAATGACTCAGATATTAGAATACCAGATGGGACTGGTATAGGGTCGCGCCCTATACATTAGCCATTAGCCCTAGCTAATTTAGTCCAAACTTCCAATGTGTAGGGCTTTGTCACAGGTAGGACTAAAATGATGATTACACATAGAAGGGTATATATGTTTGTATACAGATAGGTTATTGGTGAGCCCGCAAAACCATTCAGATCAGTGACCCTGGGTGAAGATAAGTTAGGGACAGACCGTCCAGAAGGGGAGTATCTAACAGATAAGTTGGGGACAGACTGTTTAGAAGAGGACTATCTAACAGGTGTTAGATTATTTATTTATATTGTCTGGTAGGCCCGAGTTAGCCAAAGGTTAGTAGTTAGCCAAACAAAACTATATTGTTGGACAGATAGTTCGTTTGTTACCTGATATGTATGTTTATATGACAATGCTTTACAGTTTTAACCAGTTTTGGTTGCAGGAAATGATTTGCAAAAGATATGTTTTAAAAGGATATTAGTGAGGGGAAACCCGTTCAACTAAGCGGCGTTGTCTCACTTAATATCAAATAACCAAGATGTATAGTATTATTCACCAGGCTTTATGTCCGACTCGAAGTTTATGTTTTCCCCTTAAAGTCTCTGGTGCTCAAAATTGATTTGAGTAGGTTGAGGGTTGAGGATTTTTAGGTTTTAGTAGGTTGGCAAATAAAGCTTCCAGAGATGAGCAGGTGGTTGATGAATAGCTATTTAGGAGTTGCTATTTTATTTTGTTTGATTTCGTTGTGTTGTATTAAGTCGGTTATGACTATATAGTACTATGATCAACCAAGGGGGCATCTTCATATGTCGCTCTTGGCGTATTCATGTAATAATTATATTTTATCTGAACTTGGAAACGAATGGGATTATGTAACTTGGATATGTAAATTTGTTTTGAAATGTAATGAAAAATGTTGTTTTTGAAATTTGTGATTTTATTTCATACTAAAGTGCTTCTTATATTATGGATATCATTAACATTACCATATTTGGTCACCGGAAGTTAATACTATGGATGACTGTAGCATCTGTAGCGCTTAGCTTCGGGCCTCCAGATAGGGGATGTTACAACTTGGTATCAGAGCATAGATTTATGAAAAACTTTAAACTAAAAATGAATTTTGAAAACATAATCCAAAGGAATTAGAGATAAGATCGATTTTGGGATAACGCTATAGTAACGTACTTGTATTTTCTATATATAAGTATACGCTATATCCCTTTTCTCCTATCTCTCTTAGGCTATTCTTCTGTATCTCACGAGGCTTGAATATAGATATGGACACTAGAAGTGGAAGAGTGAATCTTGGAGGAAGCACCACAACAAATGGTAATGCCAGACCAAATACTAGAAGGAACCAAGGTCAGGCACAAGCGAGGAATGTTGGTGCTGGAATCCCACAAGTGGATATGGGAGCTATGTATCAGTTTTTCGTGAATATGATGCAGGCAGGTGTTGCTACTGGAATGGTTGGAGGACATGCTGGAGTAGGAGTTCAGGAAGCTCCGATGGTCAACAATTATGCTATCTTGAGTAGAGATTATATTAGGCTAGGAGGGAAGCCATTTATCGGAACTGAGGACGCTATTGAGGTGGAGAACTGGTTGCTGCATTGTGAGCGAATCTTTGCAAACTTGGGGCTCAATGATGAGCAGAAGAGAAGGCTTGCTTCAAGATAGCTTCAAGGAGCAGCTTTATTCTGTTGGAATAGTGTGACGGTTGGAGTGGATGAAGAGACGATGACATGGGCTGAATTAGGAGGAGGTTCCAGGAGAGGTTCATGTCTGTTATGGCGCAATCTGCTTCGCTCAGAAAGTTTGTCGAGTTAGAATAGGGAGAGATGTTTGTGTTGGAATATTCTAGAAGGTTTGAAGAGTTGGCTAGGTATAGACATGCCACTGTGGATACTGTGATGAAGAGAAATGAGAAGTTCATTAGGGGTTGAAGCCTGAGTGGGCAAGGGCTACGTTACTTCATATCAAAGATCCTTGTGATGTTGTAGTAGAGATGACGTTGAGGCACGGGGAGATACTTGCTTCTCTAGAGAAGAATAAGGCGAAGGAGGTCCAGGTAGTGTAGAGTCAGAAAAGGAAGTTCTTTCATAAGAAGGTTCTTAGAAGGGTGGAGCCCCAAAGAAAGGAAAATCCGAGGTTATTTGCTTCAAGTGCGATAAGAAGGGGCATTTTGCTAATGAATGTCGTACTGGAAAGGCGAAGGAAGTGATCGAGAAGAAGAACATCAGATGCTTCAACTGCGATTAGATTGGTCATTATAAGAATCAATGCAAAGAGCCCGCTAAGGATGGAAGGGGCAAAGTATTTGCATTAGAGCCTGCTGCATCAGGACCAACGACGCAGGAGAAAGGAAAGGTAGTGTTGGGAGGTACGCTTCAGATTCATGGTATGTTTGTTAGCGTTCTGTTTGATACTGGTGCATCGCATTCTTTTATATCTCATTGTTTGGTAGGTAAGCTTAACCTAGAACCTACATATTTAGTTACTTCCGTAAGGGTTGCAAGTCCGATAGGAGGGTATGCGACAATTGGAATGAAGTGTGACCACTTAGAGTTTGATTTGTTAGGTCATACCTTTGTTTGCAGTTTGCATGTATTTGACTTTGTAGAGTTCAGAATTATTTTGGGTATGGACTGGTTAAGTAAGTATGATATTAGGATATTTTGCCATGATAGGAAAATATCGCTTTGACACCCTGAATGTAGTGATCGAATTGTATATACCATAGAAAACCCTAGTTGTGAGGTGAATGCTTTGTTGGGTGTTGTGGAGTTGGAAGACGAGTTGAATTGAGTTTTCATGGTTAGATAATTCACAGATGTTTTTGAGCCTATAGTTGGATTGCCACAGAAATGAGCAATTGAGTTTCAGATAGATTTGGTGCTTGGAGTAGAAACATTGAGTATGCCACTGAGCAGGATGACACCTACATAGAAGAGAGAGTTGAAGGTGCAGTTGGTGGATTTGGAAGCAAGAATTTTATTAGACTGAGTAGTTCACCTTGGGGAGAAGCCGTAGTGTTTGCTAAGAAGCCAGACGGATCGTTAAGGTTATGTATCAATTATCGTAAGTTGAATGAGAAGATGATAAAGAATCGATATCCATTATCGAGAATTGACGATTTGTTCGATCAGTTGAGTGGGGCCAAGGTATTTTCTTAGTTGGATTTGGCAACAAGTTTTCATTAGCTTAGAGTAGCAGAGGATAGTATTTCTTTGATGGCGTTTAGAACTAGATATGGATCGTACGAATGGTTAGTGATGCCGTTCGAACTAACTAATGCGCCGGCATTCTTTGTGGATTTGATGAACCGAGTTTTCCGAGAGTACTTGGATAGGTTCGTGTTGGTTTTCACAAATGATATTTTGATATACTCTAGAGATAAGAAGGAGCATGAAGTTCATCTTTGAATTGTGCTTGAGACGCTGAGGCAGAATCAACTAAAGGCAAAGTTTTTCGAAGTGTCATTTCTGAAAGAAGGAAGTGAATTTTCTTGATCATGTAGTCTCAGAGAAAGGATTGTCTATAGGTCCGACTAAGATTAAAGTGGTGAATAATTGGAAAAGACACGAGACATTGACTGAGATAAAGAGTTTTATTGGATTGTGTAACGACCCGTAAATTTTAACCGTTTTAATAACGTAATTTGTTGAAATTTTGGGAAATTTTAAACGATAAAATTTTGAAATAAAAATTTAATATTTGAAATGCGTCTAGTTAAGCATAGCAACTGGTAAATTTTCGTCCGAAAATACGAAAGTTTATTTCGTACGTAAATTCACTTCAATTCAATCAGTTAAAAAGTAACGAAAATAAAATGTTTTCAAAACCTAAATATTTTTACATAGAAAAATTCTAAACCATCTTCTGAGCAAGATGTCAGTTTGTCGTTTTTCCAAATTCGATCATCTTTGGCTCCGTCGATCTTATTTTTCTACGTTTTTCTTGCATTTTCCGCCAGTAGAAAAATTCGAATTTTTATAATCCAATCGTACCACTGATATTTGTATATCGTTCTGAGCGTCTCGTCATGCTGATCTCTACGGTATATTCAATTGTCTGTTTTCGGAGTCTGGTACGCCGCTAATTCAGTAAAACAATTCTGTATCGGTACCGGTTTTTGGTGCCTTTTGTTATGTAACCTTCAATATTCCAGTGTTTAAACTGAATTGGCACTAGCCTTTTAATATCCTAAAAAAATTTAATAATTGGGTTTCAATTCTCTGATTCAAATTCATTACCAACCGGTTCAATTCTGTCTTCATTTTCTCTCCTCTTTATCATTTTTCTGTTTCGTTAAAAATAAAATAAAAGAATCTGCTTCTTCACCATCTTCTTTGACGCAAACACATCAGCCTTCCACACATCTTACATCCCTCCGCCCTCTTCTCCTTCCCCACACGCCGACCGCCTCGTCCAACACCCCTTTTCCCCGGCCTCGGTCCGCCTGCAAACTGGAACACGCTCACGTGACAGCCACCCTCTTCATCTCCAACCCACCTTCTTGCCTTCCACCTGCCTCATGCACAGGGGTGGATGCAAGTATGCATCACATAGGGCGAAGGCCACACCTGAAAAACTGATTTTTCTTCACAAAAAAGTTGATTTAACAATATTTCGCCCTACCTAAATAAACTATGCTTGCCCTATCTCAATTTTGATCAACACTATTATAGCTGCAATCCCATGTTTCTAATGTTTCTCTCTTCATTTCAGTTCAATTGTCCTGCCACTATTAGCCTATGGTAAATGAGAATCATATTATGCTTAGCCAATAACAAATGGCCCCATCTAAACTTATGGGCTAGCTCCGCCACTGCTCATGCAGCCTCCTGAAGCACGCAACACCTACAGCGATGCTAACCTGGCCGCTTGCCGAGATCCACCATCACCATAGCACTCTCGTGCCTTCCCCCTCAACCGAAACTCATCCTTCCCAGTGAACATGAAGCCAGGTCTTGATTCAAATATATGATATATATTTTAACTTGTAAAATATATAAATGTTAGTTTGTAATACATGTGTTCTAGCCTCTGCCGTGTTTTCTTGTTTCACCCAGCTTTACTCCTCTTTCGTTTGAAATTGTAAGTATATATATATATATATATTTTTAAATTTATACAAGTTATATTTATAGGTGTTAGTATATATATGTTAGTTATGTTATATTGGCTATTTTAGTGTTATAGCATGTTCGTATAGGATATATAGGACGGCGTATATATGTATATGATTGTTTCGAGGAAAAAAATGGGTTGTTATTAATGTTTATTTTGGATTGTACCTATATGAAAATATATGAGGATCATAAAGATCTGTTTAGATCCTGATAAAAGTGTAAAGTTATATTAGTTTTTCCATTTGATTTTAAAGATATAATATATATAGTTAAAGTGTATATTCGTTTACATGCTGGCATTTGCTGTTTGTATGTAAGTGTTATAGTTCTTAGGTTATAAAGAAATGTGTTTTATTATGTATTTTATATTAGTGCTTTGACTTTAAAAGGCTTACAGATTCTTTATTGTATTATAAATATATAGGTAAGCTTCTGTATTCATATTGTGAAGTCTGCATAAATAATAACCTGCAATCTGTACACATATAGTTGAAATTTCATATTTGAAGTGTTTGCATGAATTTTATTTTTATAACAGTATGGTATTGTGTGTCTTGTTATAGATATATTATGATTAAATATTATTATATATGTGTTTATTCATTTAAAAATATTTATCTTAAATTAAAATATCGATTTTAAGAAAATAATATTTATATATATATCCTGTTTCTGTCTATATCAAGCTAATTGTAGTTCTCGTTTCCAATTTGTCAGCTTTGACCGTCAAATTTCGTGCCAATCTAGTTTATTCGGAAGTCGTTCTTGCAATGCATAATTCAACTTCGTCGTCTATTCTCGTTCATCATCTAGCCTCGAAAGGTGAGCACCCACTCACGATTAACGTTCTTTTATTTATTAAATTTGATTTTAATTGAAACGACAATTGAAATATACTGCTGTTAGTTAATTACATTGTTATATATGCTATTACCTGTATCAGTTCACCTGTGACATCTGACACCATTATCTGTTAATTATTTATGCGATGATAGTACAGTTTTGGCTGATAATTGATTGATTGTTCGATGTTTAGTTTGGATGTTAAATTGTTAATGTTAAAATGATAAATAGTATGAAATTTAAATTGATATAGAATAGTTAAATGTTAAATTTGATTAAATGACATTTGTATAATATGACCCCTTTAACTGTTAAATTTACTGACACGTAGGATTTGTTTAATTACATTTTGAACCACTAAATGTATGTTGTTAAATTGATGATGTATGAAATTGTAAATTGAATGACAAGTGAAAAACCGTAATGTAATAATCTTTAATCTACATGAAATGATAGTGTAGATTCTAGAAATAATTATATTAATTCGTACAAATAACAATACGAATTAATACGGTTATTTCGGGATTATTGGAATTGATTATTGGATTGATATTTGTTGTTGTTACTGCTTGTTTATTTACTTTGACACCATCCCAGTTATCACACTGCAAGTTCCCTTGTTATACTTTGATTTTTGAATTGAATTGGAATCGAGTTGAAATGATAAATACCCAAAAATTGAACTTTGACCTAGGAAAGAAAATTAAATAAAATCCTGATTGGTCAATAATTTGATTTAAAAATAAAACGAAGATTTTATTTGAATAAATAATACGGTTTTGAAATGAAGTTGAAATTTAAATTTTAAGGAAAGGAAAAATGTTAATATTTAAATAATCCGAAACAAAATATTAACAATGTAATTGATGAAAGAATGTTGTTTAATTTGAGAAATGATATAATTAAGTTTGAAATTATAATTAAGTTTGAAATTATTAAACTTTGAAATTATTGAGTAATTAAGTTTTGAATTATTTAATAATTAAATAAAATTGAATTATTTAATGATTAAATTGAATTGAAATTCTTTAATAAGAAATCGAACTTTTGAATAAGTGAATTTACTTCGTAAATAATTGAAATTGAGTTTTCTTTATTAATTAAGTTTTGGAAAAATTATTTAAGTAAGTAAATTAGTGAATTGAATTTCTTTATCAAGAAATAAAATGTGATTTATTGAAATCAATGTAAGACTTGAAATTTAAAGAATTTAATTTGACGAATTTAATTTAATTCAAATTGTAAGTTTTGAAATAAGGAGGTTGAATTTAAATAATGGATTTAGTGAATTGGAAATTTATTAGAAATTGTTTTGAATGGAAAATTTACTAAATGAATATTGAATGAAATTGATAAATGAATTTAAATTGATTTGAATGATAAATTAAATTAATTTAAACGATTTCGAAATGAAACTTATTTACGAACTTGAATCAATATTTGAATTGTTTTAAATAGAAATTGAAATTGAATTATAAGATTTTGAAATTATGATTCGGAAGTTTTGAAACGTAAAGTATGGAAATTGGTTTTAGAAAGACAAATGAAATGCTGATTTGTAAATTGAAATTGAAATTGAAATTGATTTGGTTTTGAAATAAATAAATGACCAATCGGTGTAATAATTACGAAAGTTATTAAAGAGACCGGGATCGGTAATGGATATACTCTCTATCTAAACCGAAACCACTTTAATAACTATACGCGGAGTGATGATCCAGAATGAAGTGGTTGGATTGATGTACGTGATGACTGAAGAAAGTGAACGATGATGGATAGCCTTGACACTTGTGTCAAATTGGAAATGACTTAAACAGGAGCTGTGCCGGGCCAATGGAGGATTGATACCTCAAGTGGACACACTTCTTCGAACTACTTATACTTGTTGTCGATTGGTGCACCCTTGATTTTGGGAGTGTTGTTTCACGGTGTTGCGGGCGCTGCGGCGTTGCGTTCTCACCAGCCCGGATCAGGCGAACGGTAGTATCACTACCTTGGGTATAGCCTCATGTGCCTTGTCATACTTGTATTCCATTTATGCGCGACCACTACGAATTTGTTTTGTACCTTGAGTATATGGATTGCCCTCTGGTGACTTCCGGTTTTGGGGAAACTACGGTCTTGTATATGCTTGTGGGAATAAAAATGTGTTAAGGGTGGAATGGGCCATGACTTAACGCTATTTTGATATCTTTATATTACTGATAGACATTATCTACTTAGCGTATATTACTACCTAGTAGATAGTTTGACGGATCCTTAAAGGATGGTTATTCCAAACATCCTTTGAGTTACTTGTATTTCAATTGCTATTTCACTTGAGTTGGATTTATTAATATAAGAATGTTAATCCTGACTCGAGTGTTTTGTATTTTGCTTTACGCTCGGGTCAGACTGAGTAGTTCAGTTTTCGAGACTCACCTTTGGAGTTGGAGCTTCGCTTGGAGATCCAGCTATCTATCCAGCTTTCAGATATTCGATGATTCCAGTGATGTATTCTGATTTGTATCGGTTACTCTTCCGTTGTATCTGGTTTAACTCTGATGTATCGTATTACTCTTCTGTTGTAAACTCTGATGTATTTTATATATTTATATAGTAGCTTCATGAACTACTATCTCTTTTATTTCCGCTGCAAATTATTACTCTGTGTCTGTGATCTGTGATTATTTATTTACTGTATATGTTCAGTTTTGCCAAATTTAAATTAACAACGCGGTATTTTGAGCAATTCAACTCCGGCATGAGTGTCTACCTATACACTTATAATGGACGCGAATGGTCCAAAATGGCGGGTCGTTACAGTTGGTATCAGAGCTTTGGTAGCTCTAGGCAAAACTTAACATATAGGGTAAATGTATTTACAGAATCACTCTCATTCGAGTTTCAATCTCTTCCTTTCGACTCGATTTCTTTGAATTTTGGAACGTTCCCTACGGTTCCAAATTTCATTCGTGTCCCTCACTATTCGTCTCCTTTCAATTCTGGAGCATCACATAACTCCACTCCGAATGACCCTTATAGTGAATCGGCGGTCTCGCCAAACTTCGAATGATTTGTAAAGGGGTGAAACTCCTTTATAATAGGCATCGATTTACTGGAGATTTCTGTATCCTCGGTTTACGATGCTATCTATTCCCTGCTATACCTGAATCCCATCTCTTGAGATCGAGTGTTGATTTACCTCGGAATTTAGCATCGATCTTATTATTGAAGTCACGGTCGATCCTATCAAGGTTGCCCGTAAATTAAATAAGCTTATCCATCTCCCGATTCTGTTAATCGAACTATCTTATCTTCTGTTTCGAACTTATTATAGAAAAAAAAATTCTTTGATTTGAGTCCATCAAATTTGAATCTCTATCCTTGCTTTGAATCCATTCTCGTATCGTCGAGCGAGGAAGTGTATTTGTAAATTTATATTAAAAATGTTTTTATACTGTGTTGTTTGAGTTGTTGATGTTGATTTGGGTTTCCGATCGATTCGTCTGATCAACGCTATCGATAGGATTTCCAAAACACTTGAACAGAGCAAACTGACACAATATTATTTTCAAATTTGGTAAATGAAATAAATCTGTTTGATTATATTGTGAAAATATAAGTAAAATTTTCTGGAATTTAATAGGTTAATTAAATTGTTTGTTTGAAATGATAATATTTGATTATCATTTATTGTTCTAAATAAATTTATAAATACGGTTTATAAATTGATTTGGAATTTGAAATGAATTTAATTAAGAAATTTGAGAATTTAGTTTCCGGTGATTTCGAATTTTGGTTTTAAAATTTTAAAGTATATATTATTGAACGTATTTTCAAATAGTAATCGTTTTCAAAGAATTTTTAAAATGTTGAAATCAGTGCTCTTCTCTTTGTCGCTGGAAAATAATTTCGGTGATGACGGCCGCACCATCGACATTCATTTTCGAGTTTCGAAGCGGAGATACTATTCTGTAGCTTTGCTACGGTTTTGTTTTGAAAAATATTTTGATTTGAATTTCTTTAGTATAATTTGATTTATATATATAAGTACCTTATTTTAAAATTTAATTTGATTTGATATAAATATATTATATATATCTCTAAGTTGTTTAAAGTTAATCGGAAATCTAATTCTTAAATTTTGTTAAAGGATGATTTTAATTATAAATAAAACCAAAATTTGGAACAAATATTTAAACTTGAATAATTGAATTGGGAAAATTTTATTTTTGTATATTGTTCAACTGCATTCAAATACGACTTACCTAAATCATTCAGAAGTTGAATATGTAATTGGATAATATATAATATAAATGGAATTTATAAATAAAATTTCAGTGGTTATAATAATGTTATACCCTTAAATTTTAATTATAAAATGTTAATAGAGATAAATAGAATAATAAGATAATTGAAAAATAAATTTTGTTTTGAAGGTCAATTAATAAATTGAAATTAGAACAACTTATAGAAATACCTTGAAATTGAAATCAATTAATGAATATGAATTAATTTAAATTTAAATGGTTTAAATTAATTTATATGGTTTAAATATATGTAATAAGATATATTAAGTGAAATAAACTTAATAAGAATTTGGAATAAAGAAGAATTTAAATTGCTGAAAAATATGATTATAATAAAAGACTATTCAAATTTATGGTTTTAGAAATTGTAAATTTATGAAAATTGGATAATAAGATAATAAGATAATAAGATAATAAATTTGGAAATAGTTGAGATTGATTTTAGTGAAATCAAATGGATTAAATCAATTATTGAATATCAATTAATTTAAATTTGAATTTATATGGTTTAAATAAATTGTTATTTTGTATTTCAAATCTGTTTTCTTTCTGGTTGTTTCTATTCTCCTACCTCGTTCCTTTTCGGGGACGAAAAGTTTTGAGTGGGGGAGAGTGTAACGACCCGTAAATTTTAACCGTTTTAATAACGTAATTTGTTGAAATTTTGGGAAATTTTAAACGATAAAATTTTGAAATAAAAATTTAATATTTGAAATGCGTCTAGTTAAGCATAGCAACTGGTAAATTTTCGTCCGAAAATACGAAAGTTTATTTCGTACGTAAATTCACTTCAATTCAATCAGTTAAAAAGTAACGAAAATAAAATGTTTTCAAAACCTAAATATTTTTACATAGAAAAATTCTAAACCATCTTCTGAGCAAGATGTCAGTTTGTCGTTTTTCCAAATTCGATCATCTTTGGCTCCGTCGATCTTATTTTTCTACGTTTTTCTTGCATTTTCCGCCAGTAGAAAAATTCGAATTTTTATAATCCAATCGTACCACTGATATTTGTATATCGTTCTGAGCGTCTCGTCATGCTGATCTCTACGGTATATTCAATTGTCTGTTTTCGGAGTCTGGTACGCCGCTAATTCAGTAAAACAATTCTGTATCGGTACCGGTTTTTGGTGCCTTTTGTTATGTAACCTTCAATATTCCAGTGTTTAAACTGAATTGGCACTAGCCTTTTAATATCCTAAAAAAATTTAATAATTGGGTTTCAATTCTCTGATTCAAATTCATTACCAACCGGTTCAATTCTGTCTTCATTTTCTCTCCTCTTTATCATTTTTCTGTTTCGTTAAAAATAAAATAAAAGAATCTGCTTCTTCACCATCTTCTTTGACGCAAACACATCAGCCTTCCACACATCTTACATCCCTCCGCCCTCTTCTCCTTCCCCACACGCCGACCGCCTCGTCCAACACCCCTTTTCCCCGGCCTCGGTCCGCCTGCAAACTGGAACACGCTCACGTGACAGCCACCCTCTTCATCTCCAACCCACCTTCTTGCCTTCCACCTGCCTCATGCACAGGGGTGGATGCAAGTATGCATCACATAGGGCGAAGGCCACACCTGAAAAACTGATTTTTCTTCACAAAAAAGTTGATTTAACAATATTTCGCCCTACCTAAATAAACTATGCTTGCCCTATCTCAATTTTGATCAACACTATTATAGCTGCAATCCCATGTTTCTAATGTTTCTCTCTTCATTTCAGTTCAATTGTCCTGCCACTATTAGCCTATGGTAAATGAGAATCATATTATGCTTAGCCAATAACAAATGGCCCCATCTAAACTTATGGGCTAGCTCCGCCACTGCTCATGCAGCCTCCTGAAGCACGCAACACCCACAGCGATGCTAACCTGGCCGCTTGCCGAGATCCACCATCACCATAGCACTCTCGTGCCTTCCCCCTCAACTGAAACTCATCCTTCCCAGTGAACATGAAGCCAGGTCTTGATTCAAATATATGATATATATTTTAACTTGTAAAATATATAAATGTTAGTTTGTAATACATGTGTTCTAGCCTCTGCCGTGTTTTCTTGTTTCACCCAGCTTTACTCCTCTTTCGTTTGAAATTGTAAGTATATATATATATATATTTTTAAATTTATACAAGTTATATTTATAGGTGTTAGTATATATATGTTAGTTATGTTATATTGGCTATTTTAGTGTTATAGCATGTTCGTATAGGATATATAGGACGGCGTATATATGTATATGATTGTTTCGAGGAAAAAAAATGGGTTGTTATTAATGTTTATTTTGGATTGTACCTATATGAAAATATATGAGGATCATAAAGATCTGTTTAGATCCTGATAAAAGTGTAAAGTTATATTAGTTTTTCCATTTGATTTTAAAGATATAATATATATAGTTAAAGTGTATATTCGTTTACATGCTGGCATTTGCTGTTTGTATGTAAGTGTTATAGTTCTTAGGTTATAAAGAAATGTGTTTTATTATGTATTTTATATTAGTGCTTTGACTTTAAAAGGCTTACAGATTCTTTATTGTATTATAAATATATAGGTAAGCTTCTGTATTCATATTGTGAAGTCTGCATAAATAATAACCTGCAATCTGTACACATATAGTTGAAATTTCATATTTGAAGTGTTTGCATGAATTTTATTTTTATAACAGTATGGTATTGTGTGTCTTGTTATAGATATATTATGATTAAATATTATTATATATGTGTTTATTCATTTAAAAATATTTATCTTAAATTAAAATATCGATTTTAAGAAAATAATATTTATATATATATCCTGTTTCTGTCTATATCAAGCTAATTGTAGTTCTCGTTTCCAATTTGTCAGCTTTGACCGTCAAATTTCGTGCCAATCTAGTTTATTCGGAAGTCGTTCTTGCAATGCATAATTCAACTTCGTCGTCTATTCTCGTTCATCATCTAGCCTCGAAAGGTGAGCACTCACTCACGATTAACGTTCTTTTATTTATTAAATTTGATTTTAATTGAAACGACAATTGAAATATACTGCTGTTAGTTAATTACATTGTTATATATGCTATTACCTGTATCAGTTCACCTGTGACATCTGACACCATTATCTGTTAATTATTTATGCGATGATAGTACAGTTTTGGCTGATAATTGATTGATTGTTCGATGTTTAGTTTGGATGTTAAATTGTTAATGTTAAAATGATAAATAGTATGAAATTTAAATTGATATAGAATAGTTAAATGTTAAATTTGATTAAATGACATTTGTATAATATGACCCCTTTAACTGTTAAATTTACTGACACGTAGGATTTGTTTAATTACATTTTGAACCACTAAATGTATGTTGTTAAATTGATGATGTATGAAATTGTAAATTGAATGACAAGTGAAAAACCGTAATGTAATAATCTTTAATCTACATGAAATGATAGTGTAGATTCTAGAAATAATTATATTAATTCGTACAAATAACAATACGAATTAATACGGTTATTTCGGGATTATTGGAATTGATTATTGGATTGATATTGGTTGTTGTTACTGCTTGTTTATTTACTTTGACACCATCCCAGTTATCACACTGCAAGTTCCCTTGTTATACTTTGATTTTTGAATTGAATTGGAATCGGGTTGAAATGATAAATACCCAAAAATTGAACTTTGACCTAGGAAAGAAAATTAAATAAAATCCTGATTGGTCAATAATTTGATTTAAAAATAAAACGAAGATTTTATTTGAATAAATAATACGGTTTTGAAATGAAGTTGAAATTTAAATTTTAAGGAAAGGAAAAATGTTAATATTTAAATAATCCGAAACAAAATATTAACAATGTAATTGATGAAAGAATGTTGTTTAATTTGAGAAATGATATAATTAAGTTTGAAATTATAATTAAGTTTGAAATTATTAAACTTTGAAATTATTGAGTAATTAAATTTTGAATTATTTAATAATTAAATAAAATTGAATTATTTAATGATTAAATTGAATTGAAATTCTTTAATAAGAAATCGAACTTTTGAATAAGTGAATTTACTTTGTAAATAATTGAAATTGAGTTTTCTTTATTAATTAAGTTTTGGAAAAATTATTTAAGTAAGTAAATTAGTGAATTGAATTTCTTTATCAAGAAATAAAATGTGATTTATTGAAATCAATGTAAGACTTGAAATTTAAAGAATTTAATTTGACGAATTTAATTTAATTCAAATTGTAAGTTTTGAAATAAGGAAGTTGAATTTAAATAATGGATTTAGTGAATTGGAAATTTATTAGAAATTGTTTTGAATGGAAAATTTACTAAATGAATATTGAATGAAATTGATAAATGAATTTAAATTGATTTGAATGATAAATTAAATTAATTTAAACGATTTCGAAATGAAACTTATTTACGAACTTGAATCAATATTTGAATTGTTTTAAATAGAAATTGAAATTGAATTATAAGATTTTGAAATTATGATTCGGAAGTTTTGAAACGTAAAGTATGGAAATTGGTTTTAGAAAGACAAATGAAATGCTGATTTGTAAATTGAAATTGAAATTGAAATTGATTTGGTTTTGAAATAAATAAATGACCAATCGGTGTAATAATTACGAAAGTTATTAAAGAGACCGGGATCGGTAATGGATATACTCTCTATCTAAACCGAAACCACTTTAATAACTATACGCGGAGTGATGATCCAGAATGAAGTTGTTGGATTGATGTACGTGATGACTGAAGAAAGTGAACGATGATGGATAGCCTTGACACTTGTGTCAAATTGGAAATGACTTAAACAGGAGCTGTGCCGGGCCAATGGAGGATTGATACC
Organism: Allium fistulosum; assembly: GCA_030737815.1. Lineage (NCBI taxonomy): Eukaryota > Viridiplantae > Streptophyta > Magnoliopsida > Asparagales > Amaryllidaceae > Allium > Allium fistulosum. The sequence goes on from CM060903.1 coordinate 449,429,813, forward strand.
TCAAGTGGACACACTTCTTCGAACTACTTATACTTGTTGTCGATTGGTGCACCCTTGATTTTGGGAGTGTTGTTTCACGGTGTTGCGGGCGCTGCGGCGTTGCGTTCTCACCAGCCCGGATCAGGCGAACGGTAGTATCACTACCTTGGGTATAGCCTCATGTGCCTTGTCATACTTGTATTTCATTTATGCGCGACCACTACGAATTTGTTTTGTACCTTGAGTATATGGATTGCCCTCTGGTGACTTCCGGTTTTGGGGAAACTACGGTCTTGTATATGCTTGTGGGAATAAAAATGTGTTAAGGGTGGAATGGGCCATGACTTAACGCTATTTTGATATCTTTATATTACTGATAGACATTATCTACTTAGCGTATATTACTACCTAGTAGATAGTTTGACGGATCCTTAAAGGATGGTTATTCCAAACATCCTTTGAGTTACTTGTATTTCAATTGCTATTTCACTTGAGTTGGATTTATTAATATAAGAATGTTAATCCTGACTCGAGTGTTTTGTATTTTGCTTTACGCTCGGGTCAGACTGAGTAGTTCAGTTTTCGAGACTCACCTTTGGAGTTGGAGCTTCGCTTGGAGATCTAGCTATCTATCCAGCTTTCAGATATTCGATGATTCCGGTGATGTATTCTGATTTGTATCGGTTACTCTTCCGTTGTATCTGGTTTAACTCTGATGTATCGTATTACTCTTCTGTTGTAAACTCTGATGTATTTTATATATTTATATAGTAGCTTCATGAACTACTATCTCTTTTATTTCCGCTGCAAATTATTACTCTGTGTCTGTGATCTGTGATTATTTATTTACTGTATATGTTCAGTTTTGCCAAATTTAAATTAACAACGCGGTATTTTGAGCAATTCAACTCCGGCATGAGTGTCTACCTATACACTTATAATGGACGCGAATGGTCCAAAATGGCGGGTCGTTACAGATTGGCTGGATATTATCGGAGGTTCACTAAGGATTTTTCATGGGTAGCCGCACCGATGACCAAGCTAACACGAAAGGATGTGAAGTTTGTGTGGACCGATAAGTGTGAGGATGCATTCCAAAGCTTGAAACACTTATTGACCCATGCACTTGTATTAGTTGTTCCGAAAGGGAATCGGGATTTGGTAGTTTATACAGATGCATGTGGAACTGGATTAGAAGCCGTGTTGATATAGAAAGGTAAAGTGATTGCCTATGCTTCTTGACAGCTTAGACCGCATGAGGTTAGATATCCAACGCATGATTTGGAATTAGCTGCGGTGATTTTTGCATCAAAGGTGTTGAGACATTACCTTTTGGGAGAGAGATTTGAGCTATATACATATCATAAGTCGTTGAAGTATTTGTTCCCTCAGAAGGAGCTAAACATGAGACAACGGATATGGTTAGAGTTTATTGTTGCTTATAACTTCGGTATTGAGTGCACACCAGGGAAAGGTAATAAGGTTGTAGACGCACTTAGCAGAATGCTTCAGAATGCAGCATTGGCAATAGTGGCAAAGTGGAAGGCCTTGGAAGCATTGTCAACTTGTAGGGTGCAGTGAAGATCTGAAATTAGGTCTAGTGAAGGAACTGTTGCATTGTCTTGTTTAGAAGTTCTACTGGTGATGATCGAAAAGATTGCTTCAAAATAGGAGGAGGATCCAATATTAGTTGAACCGATCAAGAACTTAAGGGATGGAACAGAGAGCGATGACTTGGAGGATTTTAGTCCTGACTAGAATGGATGGTTGAGAAAGAAAGAAAGATTATGTGTTCCAAATGTGGGAGACATAAGGAAGGAAGTTTTGGAGGAATGACATCGTTCGAAGCCCACTATTCATCCAGGGGGACCTAAGATGTATCAAGATATGAAGAGAAGTTCTTCTGGGAAGGTATGAAGAGGGATGTAGGCTTATGGGTGAAGTAGTATTTGAACTATCAACAGGTAAAAGCCGAACATCAAAAGCCAAGTGGGTTGCAACAGCCATTGGATATCCCGGTATGGAAGTGGGATTCTAATTCTATGGATTTTATAGATGGGTTGCCAAGATTCAATAGGGGAAATGAAAGTATATGGGTCGTAGTGGATAGATTGGCAAAGAGTGCCCATTTCATTCCAGTTAAGTCGACTAGGATGACACTTGTTTTGGCTAAGTTATTTATGAAGAATGTGGTTAGACTTCATGGAATTCCCAGTAGTATCGTAAGAGATAGAGATTCCTTATTCACTACCGAGTTTTGGAAGAGTCTACAGGATATTTTAGGAACCAAGCTTAAGATCGGTACCGCTTACCATCCACAGACCGATGGGCAAATGGAAAGAGTTAACAAAATCTTGGAGGATTTGTTAAGAGCTTGTGTGTTAGATTTTAGGGGATCATGGGAAGACCAAATACACTTGGTCGATTTTTCGTATAACAATAGTTATCAGACTAGTATAGGGATGGCACCGTTTGAAGCTTTGTATGGAAGGCCATGCAAATCACCAGTTTGTTGGTTAGAGTCCGGGGAGAGGTTGGTTCTTGGTCTAGATTTGGTTAGAAAAGCTATAGAAAAGATTGAGTTCGTTCGGGCTAGGATGAAGAATGATCAGTCTAGGTAGAAGAGTTATGCAGACAAAAGATGGAAAGACTTAAAGTTCTCTGTTGGAGATCATGTTTTTATTAAAGTATCACTGATGAAGGGTGTGATTAGATTTGGGAAATCAGGGAAGTTGGCATCGAGATTCGTAGGACCATTTCCTATTATAGAGAGAATCGTGTAATAACCCTGTATTTTACAATTATTTTTAAATTGATTTCCAGATTTAAAAGCTTTATTTATGAAAAGAATAAATTTTGTTATTGTAAATATAAAAAACTTTATTTTGTATGTGGATTAGAATTCCAAATATGACTAAATTTAATATTTCCAGAAATGTGAATTTTGGTCAAATAGTCAAACTTCGACTTTTAACTTAAAAATTTAAAAGTTTGAAATTATAAATTTTATCTTTTATTATAAAAATAGATTTAATAACTTGAATACTGCTTTTCGTTTCGTTGAAAATGGAGTTAAACTGTAAAAGATATGTACATTTCAATTTTGAGTATAAATTGTTTATTTAACGATTTTGTCTATTTTAAATTGTATAAATTACTTTTTCTTTGTTATATTTTATTTTAATATGTGCTAATATGTTATTTGATGTATATTTTGTCTTTTAATATTTTTAGAAATGATAATATAATTTTTCTAAAGTCTATTGAAATTGTTTTCAATTTGTTAAGCCTAGTTTCTATTTTCTTTGCTATTTTCTTAATTTAATTATATATAATTAAAATTTATTTATTTATTTTATACATTCACTTTTATTTGTTGTGTTTTTACTTTATTAATATTAAATTTACATGTATTTTGATTAAAATAGATTTTTCCAAAGATTATTTGGATTGTTTCAATTTATTTAGCCTAGTTTCATATATATTGATATTTTCTTTATATAAATTATATAATTTAAAATGTATTTAATTATTTTTCTTATTTACATTATTTCTGAGATTATTTATCTATTTTATCAGGCTTTTTATGTATTTACAAAATAGAAAAAGAAATTTGAAAGGCCTTAAACTTTCTATCTTCCTATGGGCTTTTATCTTCCACCGTTTATTTTTCAATCAATACATCTTTTATTCTATTTTGCCGTTCTATTCCTCTTTTTTTCTTTTTCAGCCGACTTCCTCATGTTTTTCACGAGTTTTCAAAGCTTCTTAATCCTAAAAAAAATCATGGCCTCCATCTTGCGAAAAAAATTAGGTAAATTCTTCTCCTTTCTCTTGTTTTCTATATTTTCTTATTAGAAATTGCTCTTGTTCTCAACTAAAGTGATTGGCTCCTCTTCAACCAGAGCTTAGGCCGACCTCCACCACTCCATAGCCTGATCATCAACCACCCTAGATCACCACGATGGCAGGCCGAGCAACCCCAAGGCAAGCACCACCACAAAAATCCACAAATCTATCACCTATGCACTCAAGCTGACCTAGTTTTGGTACCATCACCTTCCACCACCCATGACCGCCACCAACACCACCTCCAGCACCACCTGGACCCTCTGCCACATCATCACCTTGGACCCCACTCCTCTGGCCGTGCCCCATGAGCCTTGGCCGAGCCTTGAATTACCTTGAATCCATGTTAAAGTGACATTGTTTTGCCTTGTTGTGTTGTTTCATGCATACTCACCTTTTGCTATCCTCTAAACATGTTTGGCCGACCCTTAGGCAACCAAAACCTGATCCAAATCTTGCCTTAGACCTGTAGTACACCATATGGCTGAACCTGAAGGTTGTTGAAAGCAAGTGCAAAGCAATTCTACTTTGATTCGTGCAGTTGATTCTATATTATTCTATCGTATTGTGCATTTGAAAACTTATATTGTTTGTATTGTTTTGTCTTATGTATTCGAGGAAGTTAACCTTGTCTCTCCCACACTCATCATCATCATAGCCGAGAAAATGAACCCCTTGTTTGAGCTTTTGAATGGTTAAAGCACAGTCAAGTAATCTATTCCGTTGTTGCTTCTTATCTTCATTGTTTCAACATTGTTTGCGTTAAATATTTATGTGTATATTGTCTTGTTTGGTTATTGTTTACAAGATAAATATCAAGGCTCTCCATTCATTCAAATCAAAAGTCATGCTATATCGTGCTTGTTGTGCTTTCTGGAATCTA